>OZ008368.1:175043941-177801811 GCA_963931995.1 Phaonia tiefii | reverse complement strand
AGAGGGCCGCCCTAATATTAAAAAAGGTTTTACCTTATCGAGTCTTCGCTTTAGCATTCGAGCGTTGTGTGAAAGCTTTACGCTTTACATTCAAAATTAATGTTACAACAGCTTTATTGAACGTTAGCTTACTGTTTGTTTCACTTTTTACTAGATACATGTTGCCAAGCAACATTAGCTTGCTGTTCGTTTCACTTTTTACTAGATACATGTTCCTAAGCAATGTTGAGCAACCAAAAACACTCAACCAAACACCACACATATTGTTTGAGTGTATGTGTTTAAACAATTTTCATTTGAGAAATTAAAATACTAGAAATATATCAACCAATATGAAATGTATATCAAACGAAAGATAACATCTTCATTTACCTACAAAAAAATTTAAAAAAAATTCATCTAGCCGTTTCCTCAAATTCAATGAAATAAAGATTACAACAATAAAAACCTGACATGACTCCTCATACCGTAAGGTGAGACGTATTCTACGTCAAAATATGGAAGTTTTGGATTAATTATTAATAATTTTTAATATTTTTGTATATTAAAGTTTATATTTTATTTACATATTTTTAGAAAACATGTGCGCACGCTTAAATGTAACAAACACTACTATCGGTTTATTACGAATATACACAATATCGCTGTTCACGTTTTCAATAAACAATGTATGCTAATGTAATGTGAATCGAATCAAAAATTTTAAGCTTCGCCAATGTACTTGAATTAGAGATGAACACAAATTTGTCACCCTCATAACTGCATATGCACTCTATAAACAAAGTATGCGAAGATGTGTGGGGTTGTCTTTTTTGTCTCATACACAATCTCTGTATACATTCCGAAGTGTTCGGGAAAAGTTCTATTGGTTTGTTACTAACGACTGAGATAACTGACCGTGAGAATTTTCTATGTTAACGATCGGGAACGAGAGAATGCAAAATTCAAAAGGCTTTATTCTTGCTAGGGTTAATATGATCACATTTATGGGTCATCAGATAAACATTCCATCTGTGTAGTCGATATCATATAGCTGCTCATGCCTATTCCACTGATTGCCGAACCGTGATTCCCTATTTGTTGTGTCCATAAGTAGAATAAATGGCGTGGAGAACAAAACACTTTCTTGTCGAACATTCGAAATAAAACGAACGCCTTTTTAATAAAACGAACTTGGTAAATCATATTGAAAATATTTATCTTGTTTGGTAACCGCTTTTGAAGTAAGGTTGACCACATTCAGGTCCGGACGTGCTATAGACAACTCGTTTAAAATCTACAAAATATAGACACAGATGATTTTAATACAACCGACGATTATCCGCTTACCCCTTACGCACAATTTAGTATATTGTTGCAACAAAATGTTTCGTACATCAGAAGATTTTGTTGTTACTGCACATAGATTATAGTGTTGAAATAATATCAAAATTTCGTATTGAAACTATGTTTATGGGAATAGACGCAATTCAAAAACTTATTAATAGTTGACAACGAACTCAGTTTTATCGCACAAAATGCAATTTCCATTACGGTTTCATTTTGGTAAAAAAAAACTTTAAATATGAAAAATGTTATAATTTAATCAACTATCATTCCATCTGTTATATTTAAGCATAAGGTCTGTCATAGATACGGACGAGTTCTAGTTTAATAAGTTCAAACAATAACTAAAGATGAGCCATCTGGAGTGGTCACTGAGAGTGTGTGATGAGTGCAAGCAACAGCTGTTGCAATGCCACTACAAAAGCTTTGGTTGCCAAATGAAAACATTTTTCAAATTAACTCAAACAAACTGCAGTTGCATGTACCATATTTGTTGTTTCAGCTGCTGCTTCTGTCCTTCGCTGTCGTTGTTGTAATGTGTGGAACTGGAATCAAACGTGCACTCAGAGTTCAAGTTGCTATACCCGGAAAGAAGTAGGATCATTCATTCACATGAAATACTATGGCAAATATTTTCTTTGGGTAATACAAGCCAACAATTAAAAATTAAAATCGTACTGAATGAAAAATAATACCAACGGTCATCCAATGAAGGCATCGACATAATCATCAGATTCATTCCGTATCAGATTTAAAAAGTACCACGTACGATAGAAAGGCATAGACGTTGTTATGTATACTTACAGATATACAAACACCCTTGCCATTGCATTTCCTCCAGATTCAGAGGAATTGGAAAGCAACTTGATGCGAGGGTTGTATGAAAAGTTCATGAAAGAGAGCTTTCAATTTTTAACGTGTCAAAATAACCAATAAACAAAATATGGCGTCAGATCTGTTGTATTCAATATGTGTATATGTCCTAATTCCAAATCAGAGATTAATTCCTTTACCTATTAAAGAATATTGAATATTGTATTCTCATTAGGGTGTACTGACAATTTTTTCGAAAGATGCGTATTGAAGGGTTGATTACGGGAAGGTCAAACTTTTTTATTCGAGTCTACTTATAGTTCCCTACCGGACGTTGAAGTTTCGATTCCTAGTTCAGTTGGTTAAACAAAATATGGGGCTCGAACGACATGTCATGAAGAGCATAAACAGGAAAATATATTTTCAAAATTTTGATACCATAGTTTAATTTTACTTCAGTAATAACCCAATTCAATTTATATCCCTTTCGTCAAAATAATCCTATATAAGGCTGTCTAATATTGCGAATTTCTATATATATTTTTTGAATTAACCAGTCAGTATTTTTGCCCCTCCTGAAGTTTGTAAATTTTAAGTTGTCGCACTTTTGTATATCAGTGCGATATGGCTCCAAAGATCGCTATATTACTTATAGAAGTCATAAAAATAGGAGGAGAACAACTAAAAACCTGCAGGATGTAACTCTGTGCTATACTCGTGTATGATATCTACAGCATTATTATTTACTTACTTCAAGAGCCACTGCCAACTCAATCGGGTTAGGTGGCTGACATAACGAAGTTGGCATATTTCTCCAACCGGCTCACACTTTTGCATTTTCTCTCCAGTTTGTAACACCAAATTTTCACACCAAGCTTTCGCGCCTGATCCTTTTAGTGGATACTTATTCGCCCAATTTTCGGCTTACTTCGAGTACGTCTTCGAAAATCTTTAGCGCTGTCCATTCTAATGGCATGAGCTAGCCAGCCTATTCGCGCTACATTGATTCGTTTAACTACGTTGATATCAGGATACACGTAATACACCTCGTGGTTAATACGATGTTTGTACTCGACGTTGTCTAATATAAGTCCATATATTTTTCAGACATTTTTCTACTCGTATGTTTTCAGATGTGTAATGTCTGCTAGCTATAAGGCCAGGCATTTGACCCACAAAATGTATATGGGTATTATTATAGTATATATACAAGCCCTCGTTATAGAAAACAGGTTTAATGAAACCTTGATATAGCTGGATCCTTGTTTCTCGAGAGATATCTCTATCCCTTCAATGCGGATTTGGTGTCGGCCAGAATTATTCCCTGAGGGTGGGGTAAGTTTCCGGCATAGCGGGCTATCAAAGGCAGTGTTAAGATCAATATAGGAATAACATATACAACTACAGAAAAATTATTTTGAATCAGCTGAATTAGCTGAAACCCAATTTAGCGATTTTCACAGATAGGTTATCACAACCGAATCAGTGGTTGTCTTAACCTAATCAGAGGTTGTCTTAACCGAATTAAAGGTTTTCGCAACCGAATCAGATACCACGTTCTCATATACAAGAGCCACATGTACTGTATACGGAGCCATATTTAGGCAAAAATTAATTTTTCATGCCACTTCTGACTATTATTGAAGTCCCGGCCATCATTGGTCACCGCACCAATTCTTATGTGTTTCGTCGGTAGATTTTGGTCGCACACCTATCCATTCGACTGTCCTACATAAAGACGGTGGCAGCTCATCTCATACGACCGTCTTTGAAAATTACAGAGCTGTTAACATCTGCATCTACTGCTCGCTGTAAAATAGGGATATTTTCTGCAAACTACGACTTTTTATTACAAAACCCATAACTATAATAGATTTCCTCACCTGTCTTTAATGTCTACCTTTCACATAATTGATATAATAGTTGCTTTTAGAGTTTTAGAGGTCAATTTTTAAATGTCCAGAATTATGATATGTTACAGGAACCAAACTAGGGGCAAATTCCGTCGTTGAAATCAACTTAAGGTCAGATTCGGATATTGTGACAGAATTGACCAAATTCGATAGTTGAAAAAGATTTAATGTTATATTCGTTTGTTGCAACCGGATTTGATCCCAATTTTGGATGTTGCATCCGAATAAATTTAAAATTTGGTTGTGGCAGCCGAAATAATAGAAAATGTAGTTTATAGAACGACAATAATTGAAGTTTCGATTGTCACACCCGAATCCATTATGAAGCGTTTGTGTTTCAATCTATCTTCAGCATAGAATAACACATACCATAGAAGCTTTTATTCGCTCAATAAATTAAACGTCATAGGTACGATGGAAAGTAAACATTGGATTGTGGAAAATATGGGTTCAATAATACCAGATAGTGGTAATAGTATACAGCAATCCACAAAGGAACAATAACCGAATTTCGTGTTTTTGTGCCAAACAAGTTGTGTTAAATACAATACAAATGTATACCAACGATAAAAGTCAACAAAAAAGTGCAAAATATATTTAAATTTTTCATTTCTACACCAAAACGACAGGAAAAAGTTAAGTGAACAAATTTTGTAACTCCACCTGGTGTAAGATAATTTTAAATTTAATTGCTCTCATTTCCACAAACCTACGATGAAGAGTGTGAAATGAAACATCAGATGAGAGAATAAGTTTATCTACGTATGTATTATTCTATGGTCTTCAGTTGTGGAAACGAATTTAGGGTTGCTACAACCAATTTTCAAATAATTAGGCAGTTCGATAAGGATGCGTTTTATGCCCCACGATATTTCTTCTGAAATATCCACCGACCACCGACCAAAAAGAAGGTGGCACCGCAACGGGGTAACAAAAATATCTAACAGAACGCCCAAAATTCCAAATTTTCAAACGCAGTGTGAAGGTTGTACTGTTATACAGTTGTACTAATTTGAGATTGACGACGATGGCAAGAAACAATGTACAAACATTACTGCTTATGTAAAGGCCTATTACAGTTAATAATACTCGTAAAGTCCTCTGACTACGCTAATGTAAATTATATGCAGCATATGAAAATGGCAGTGGATTGGCCGAATGGTCAGGCGTCCAACATTAAATACTGGATCCCTCATGTGTAAATGGATCCCTCAAGTGTATCGACGGCCAGAATGAGCATCAGATACATGGAATCGGAGCCTGCACAAGGAATATAAATAAACTTGGGTTTTTAATCCTTTTTTCCCAATGAATTAACTGAGAAGAATAGTATTCTGTAATATAAAAAATGGGCTGGCCTTACGGCTTATTTAAATTAAAAATTTATGAAAAGTAAATCTAGAACGGTCTAAGGACGCTAGATGGGAATGTATATATTTTAAGTATATAAATTAAACTCTTAAGACTAAAATGTAAAAGAATGTGGAGAAAATAAACAAATTTAATGCAAAAAAATGGAATAAAAGACAGAAAATAATGGAAAAATATTTCTTCGTGAAACCTATATTTAAACTTTTTATTTCATATTTTGTTTAAAAAAATAAAGAATACAAACATATGTATGCTGATTTCTGGTCAGTTGTTTTTTTAAACCATGCTGATAAATTTCCAAGAATTGTCTTAGAGTTTCGCACAATAGCCTTGAAAGGCCTTTGTGTGCAATCGATAAGACCTTTAATCGACAGTAGTTAAAATATAAACTCGATTCACATTTTATAATACTGGGCACAGTGCGCTGAGACTCCAATCGCAGGGCATGCATTCGTCGAACCAAATGCATTTGAGTTGGTGCATGCACCTTGTCCGACTTGACTATCTCTCTCAGTACTACACCGTAGCGTTAATGTTTTTAAACCGCTGCCATAACATCGTCTTGCTTCGGGGCTGGCAATCAGTACCATCCTCGTTTCTTTTCTCGATCCTCGAATGTGTGCATTGACTACTTATTGGACAAGTAAAACAACGAATTGTCGGCCGTCGGTGGTGCAATGGTTAGTATGCGCAGCTCTTGTACCTGAGAAGGTGGGTTCGATCCCTGCTCTGACGACCTTAAATTTCTTTCGACGACGGTCACCTCGCTTAGTGATGGCGACACAATCGATTATTTAGGCATGAATAAGCTTCTCAAAATACCGTTAGGAACCGGTGTAAAACTGTAGGTCCCAATCAGTGAGTGTAAAAACTAGAAAGTGCACATCTCACTGACTGACTGTGAGACTGACTTGTGGCCGTCGGTGGTGCAATGGTAGTGTGCGCGGCTCTTGTGCATGAGGACGTGGGTTCGATCCCTGCTCTGACGACCTTAAATTTCTTTCGACGACGGTCGACACTATCGAGTATTTAGCCATGAAAAAGCTTCTCAAAAATACCGTTCGGAACCGGTGTAAAACTGTAGGTCCCAATCAGTGAGTATAAAACAGGAACGCGCACAGCTCACTGGTTGTGAGAAGCTCTCCCTAATCCCTTCATGGGATGTAACGGGAAACCATTTATTTTTTTTTATTCAAGCGTAAAGCGACACATTTTGGTCCGCGGAGGTACGATATTGACTGATAGTCAATATTTTAAAAAGAAAAGCTTTATTAGTGTCAACAAACTATAATGATTTAAAAAGATTATATCTGGAACAATATGTCAGTTTCTATCATCACAGGAGGAGTCCCTGAGACATGATCCGTTGTTCGGCTTTTAATATTTGGTTCAATATTCGGTCTTCTTTCTTCCAATTGCAATTTACATTTCACTTCTCCCGCGTTTGCTGAACTGTAATTTTCCCACTTATGCGGTTTACCTCTGTCTTTATACCGCTCCGTCACAGCTTGCTTTACGACTGAGTGAAGCATTGCTATATGTGCACCGTTCTTTCCATTAGTTGTCATATGAAAGTCTACATCATACCATGTTTTGCAGCAGTTCCCACTGCGCTTCACAGTCTTCAGGAGAGGGTGCCTTTACAAATCCCATTGTTTCTAGGTGCACTTTTATGACGTATCAAAGATGAGCAATATAACATACAGCAATATATCAATAAATATTTCAGTCAATTCAAAAACATTTTATATTAAATATTTAAATATTGTAATATTCTTCGATTCTGTTTACCTGTATTACATAAGAAAAAACAAGCATGGCAGTAAGAGAATCTAACAAATACGTGAGCTGGTGGACAGGTATACCTTATTTGGTTGTTATTTCGATTATATATACATATATCTCGCTAAATTGATGGTGGCCTGCATAGGCACAACCGGGAAATATATTCCTATTGTAGACCGCATAATATTTGTATTCAGAAACAAGATGCAACAGAATATTGTTGGCTTCAATGTGTTTTATTAAAATCTGTTACGCATTGCAGACAAACAGGAAGAAAGAGATCCTTTTAAAAAATGCACGCATGTATTCACAAACACAACTACAAAAATTACAAGTTTAAATACGTCCTTCCAATATTTATGCTTAAGTGTAAAAGAGAGAGAAAGATTAAAATGTGTGTGTGTGTGTTTGTACTACATTGTTTAATGTATAACTCATTTTACATTTAATTAAAACACACATAAACATAAGAATCCTATCTTCAACACGAGACACTCACACACATGTATAAGCCTCACATCTTCCAAACATATGCACACGTAGGATAAGTACTTACACATACTCGTGCATATGTATACCACTTCCATTACCGCAAAACTTTCATGAAGTTTAAAATTTAACCGCACTTATTCTTATGACCATGCTCCAATATACCTTCACACATGTCTGCTTTGTTGGTAGTATATGTTCCTTCGCTCGCACTCAAGTCTATACACATGTGTGACTGCTCAATGGCAACATTTGTGTAACTGCAGACTTATTACATAATATGCCATTAATAAAAGTGTTTAAAGTTCACTTAAGTGCTGAACTCCATGCCACTGCAGCACCGATTTTCCCTTTCTCCCACACACCGGTCTGTAGGATATTCCACCCGGTAATTCTTTCCGTTTATGGCGTAGCCATGAACCAGTGCTCCACACAGTTACTACCAATATTGCAGAAACAGTAGCACAGGAGTAACCACATAGTAAACATGCAACACCAAAAGCAAGGATTGGATTGTAAAGAAAGACAAAAGAAAATCCAGACGAAATGTCGCAGCAGACATTCAAGGATCAGGTGACCATTGCGACAAATGTGTGAAGACTTTAGTTCATCAAGTATTTCAAGAGAATTTAAGAATTTGTCGAGCAAGTACATATGCAGGTCACAAGGAAAATATATCTCTGAGGTTTGTGAAAATAGTGATGATATGTGCTAGAAAAGAATTTACTGGAATATTTGGGTTTAAGTTGGTTGGTTGAGTCACTCGCACTCAATCGCAATGTTACTTCTTGCAATCGGAAATTTTGGAAATTGTGTCTATTAACTCTATCTATCTCTCTACCTATATGTTTATCACGGATATCATAGTGTTTTTGGTAATAGGGCGTTGCTTGGGCTTAATGCAATTTTTTGCAAAATTTAATTTTTTTTATAAAAATATTAATGTTACTACGACCCAAATATTAAGAACACTGCAATATTGCCTAATTTTATAAAGCCCAAAACTACAGGTGAAATAAGACCCAAATATGAATTAAGTAATGTTGCTCCTTGCCTCTCTAATGCCTGTAAGGCGCTAAGGCGTAATATTTATGAATGTAATAACTTCTGTACAACCAAAAATCACAAAAAAAAATTAATTGGGTAATGACCACTCGGTTGTTCTTGGAAAAAGTCACGGATTAAGACTCAAACTAAATAAATAACAAAAGAAACCATACAAGTAATTTATCTCTATCATGGCGGAATATGTAAGGTAGACACAAGAGGCGTTGTTCTCATTGAAGAGAACAACAAGAGGCACTTTGTTTTGTTAAAAAAATACATTCGAATTTAACAAGATCTTCGAAAACCATAAGAAAAATATGAAATCGCTTCCACCTGTACTAGATACAGCTTGAGCTTATTTTTGAATAAAATGCCTCGTGGTAAACCCTCAGAAAAACCGTGCAAAAATTATTTTGCATCATCTCATTTTCATGCTCTCATCTCACCTTAATAAAAGGAAATTTCTCCCATAATTATAGTTCTATTTATAATTCTGTTGCTGATGTGAAGCCAAGCATTAATGTAGATAAAAATTTCAAAAATTGCGCGCGATGTTTAATTTTTCCACATTATAATGCAATTTAAAATTACTAATTTCACAGTATTAAATTTGGGCGTTATGACTGTTTTGTGTAATACTTTATGATTTGGATTTTACGACACTTCGGGGGATGTGACATCGCTAATTTTGGGCCATATGACGGTGTATGAAACTTAAATGCCGTTTGCTAAAACAAAAATTATTTTGGTTTGTGCCATTCATTCGGGAATCATCACATTTTCTTACCCTGGTTCTTGTGCCTTAAAGCACGATTTTCACTCAATGGCATTTGTGGTTTTGCGAAAGAGTTTAGGGCCTAGAAGCGCAACGCCTATTAAAATTGCTCTGTTTTATTGGTACTCCAACTAAAGGGAGTAGCTACGTCACTGTAGCTCGTTGGGCACAACTAGCTACAGTTCTTAAATGGTTAGGTTAGGTGCTGGTGACAATCGGTCTATAACCTACACATCTTTCCAACCCCTGTGTGATATCACACGCTAGCCAGATATAACAATAATCCCCAACGAATTCCGACTTAGTTTCCGCGAAGAGGCTCAAAACACTCGTAATTTGAAACCACTATCTTTATAAATAATATGTAGTTCTTCTTAGATTCTATAAACAGAAGAAACATTTTATAGTTTCTGTGAAACATGTTCATAAAACTAAATCAAAGAACGTTGCTCAAAACAACCATGAAACATTTCCATAGATCCTATAAAAGAAAATATTGGGAATTTATTTAAAACATCATAGATCATTTCATAACGTCATAACGCAACGTAATTGGGGGTATGAGAACGATGTTATTGAAACATTCATTGGTGTACATTAAGCGAAACCCCTAAATGAAATGAGAATTCTACCGCAATATACCGACAATTAAAGATTTCTTTCTAACCTATGAAGAATATTCTATGGCCGTATGTTTGAATACTTTTCACAAATTCGCAGAGATTTACGTCGTATGCACGAAATTTTACGATAAACTTAATTGGATTAACGTCAAGTTCTTTAATCAAATTTTCCCCGTGTGGAATAGAAAACTAATATAAACAGGTGCACAGAAGATTCGCCATATTTATAATCTGTACGGTGTATTTATATGATGGTTCCTTTGACATTCAGTCCCATCAAGTTCCTCGCATTCCGACAGCGTCAAGTCATACCCGAAACATGCCGTAGATTTTTGAGCAAAAGAAGGTCCAAATATATCTCCTTTCATTTATTTGAATTTGAATTTTTATGACCGATTTTTGTTAGTTTGGGTTAATGTATCACAAATTCATATTACAACCTTACACGTCAAGAACATTTTTCTAATTGAAAAATGGTTGGTTTTTGTTGGAAATAATAGACAATTCAGTACAACACACACTCACTGGCATGACTAGTTTTGAACTCCGTGACAAGTTCATCATCAGATGCCTAACGACCGTGCCTGAATTGATACATTATACATTTTGAATTTACACTTCCCCTATCTGAACTTCCCTGAATGTGTCTGTGCCCTGGCACCCACAAAAGGAGAATATCGCATCGCACTATACCTGATCGTTAAGAGATCTATGGCAGTCCTGGGCTAACGTGGAGTTCAGAAAGACTAATACAAGACATTGAATAGCTCCCTGGCTGCCAGAAAGGAGATTGACCATGGTCGCTCCAGGTCTTATTTCCTTCAAACAATAATAACCTAATCATTAAAATATTGGCCTCTATAACCTCTATAATGATCACACAGTCTACTATACATCTCCAATTACTACAAAGAAACAAATAAATATTTTCCTATTACAATATCTGAAGGGTCAAGGAAGAGTTTAACACAATCAGTCAGCTGCAACCATTTGAGTTTTATACTCACTTATTATGATCTAAAGTATCGATCGGGGGTTTGATCACATTTTTATGGCTAATTACTCCCTATTGTCCGCGCCACAAACCGACGTGATAGTCGTCGAAGGAATTGTAAGTTCAGAGCAGGAATTGAACCCCCGTTCTCATGTAACAGAGACGAGCCCACCAAACATTCCACCACCTACGGCCATAATATGCAAGGTTAATTTCAGGCCTGTTTGAACTCTTATAGAGAGTTCACACCGTCGTCTCTTAAATGCTCATGGAAAATGTTAAAATTAAATGGCATTTAAATGACAAACATCGCAAATTTGAAGTTCATGTAATAGCAGAAACGCCGACTATTAAATAATACATTAGGTTTCATGGTGGGTGTTTTATAGCTTCGGGTAAACAGGTCTACCTTGGCATTAAGGCCGTTCTTATGAGGCAATATTTTTCTGTCATCGTATACTTGAATTTTACAATAATGTTACACCTTCATTTTCCAAATTAAACTTGTGGCGATTGAAATGTTAGTCCACACAAGGTTCCTCGGAAGTGAGACCAATACTTGGGATTTTTCTTTTGTGTAATACCTGATATACTTTGAACCATAGATAAAGGAAGTAATAGATATACCGCGACCATTGTCAACTTTGTTCACTAGGTGTTGTCCGGTACTACTATCACTTTCACTGAAGTTCCGCATAATTTTCATTGACGTTTATTTAAAATTGTGGAACATTCTTGTTATAGTAATTTAAACATGGGGAAATGTGATAAAATTTAAATGTTCTTATATAATAGCATTTTTTTCTTATAAATAAAACAATTTCAAAGCCATGAGGCCGGTGTTGATATATATATAAGAGAAAACCCGTAACACCGCCCAAAGTTGAACATGCCGGGACGCCTTTTTAATCTAAAAACTTCACCGAGCAAAAACTGTATCAACTTCTGTGGTCGCAGATGCCAAAACCGTTAGAGTGTCTGAGGACTCTCAACCAGGAATGGTAGCTGAACCGGAAGAAGAACCAATTTATTAGGACTTAGTCGGTGGTGTCATGGTATTGCAATTCAATTGCCATCAGATATTCTACTTTCAGTAACGTGTTGTATTCTTGTTTCGAAGTGATATTTTTATTGAAAATAATTTTTTCTTTTGGTATGGAATTTTAGAATTTTAATGTCATATGGTTTGACTTTTTTTGGAGAACAAAAAATATCCCATTTACTGGTTTCAACGACTTCTAGAAAATTACCCATTATACTAAAATTTTCCCAACTCTTGTGCTTCATCAATTAGTTTACTTTATCTATGCTCTGAACTACTTGGTTCAGACGTTCAACATTGTAATTTGTAATACAGCCCCTTCATATTCACGGACACGCCATAAAAAATTGTCCATGTAATAAACAGATACTGAGTCGAGCCCTTTCTGCTTCATCTTATACACGTTGAATAGTAGACGCTCAACTGGATTAGTTATCGGACATCAATTGCAATACTTTTTCTAACTCGATATTGCAGAAGTTACGAAGATTAATCGATACAAATGTAATTCATAGTAACTGACATTACCATAATTAAGTCAATTGCAGTCAATTATTACTTAGTTTTATATAATTGAACTTAATCTGAGGAAATGTTCTAGACTATCTTACAATAAAAATCCTTAAAATGAGTACAATTGAAGTGCAATTTAAGAAAGTTATTCTTAATTCAAGGCATGTTATGCCCAATGCATTTTACATTTTATTCATATGAATCTGAACGGAGAATTGTATAGAAATGAGTTTATAAGTTCGTTTGGCACTAACAATTTTTTCAAATAATAAAATTGATTTGATACTGGTACTTGAAATAAGTATATTTATAGCAGTGTTGGGATTTATTAATTTGCATTCCATTTTCATTTGCATTACTTTATTTATCTAATGAAAATGCAAAGAAATTACCTTTGTGCGCAATGACAATTAACAGTTTTTGAATCTCCATTTGTTCAGGGAATGCAAATGCAGGCTGTGGAATGGAATGCTAATTGTTATGAAATATGGGAATGCTTATAAGTATGTATTTTGAATTTGTTTGACTGCTGGCAATACTGTTTTTAAAGTATTTTATATCTAGAGGTTCGTGGGTTCGATAGGTATTGCCTTGTAAGGGGTTTCCAATTTTAGTGAGATGATTTCTAAGTGACGTTTCGGCCATTTGTAGTATGTCATGATCTGTGTTTTTTTTTCATTGTATTCAGTAATATTTACAATTTGATCATGCAGAGATATACATACGCAAAATTTTGCATTTTTTTTATCCAAATAATCGTTCGCCAATTGAATCATTTCGTGCGCTTTTCCCATTTTATGGTCGTAATAATCGTCCACCTGTGCTCGCTATTCGTCGAATAGTTGTAAGTTATGAGTGTACACGTCCTTTACGCAATGTTCAAGTGTCAATAAGACAAAGAACCTTTCGAAGTCATGAAAATATTGCCGCCGTTCATCATCGGACCGTACTTCTTTCGTAATGAAGCTGGTAGCACCGTTACTTTCAATGGAGTGCGGTATAGATCGATGATAACCAAGTTGTTATGGGCGAAATTGGAAGAAGTTGATATTGACAATATCTGGTTCCAACACACGGGGCTACGTGCCACACAGCACGTGCAACAACCAAATTATTGCGAGAATAGTTTGGAGATTCGATTATTTCAAGAAATTGTGACATTGAATGGCCTCCAGAAAGTTGTGATGTAACACTATTAGACTATTTCTTGTGGGGTTATTTGATGTCATTGGTCTTTAGCAATAAACCAGACTCTCTTCAAGCTATACAAGTCAATGTGGAACATGCTATTCATGACATACGACTTGATTTAGTGGAAAAAGTGCTCGCAAATTGGGTTCATCGAATTCGTTCCTGCAAAAGAAAACGTGGCGGCTATTTGAAAGACATTTTCTGCAGAACTTAATAGTATCGATTCTACTTAACATTAGATAAAAATATTTGCACATTTTTTAAAGAAATCATATCAATCAAATTGGAAAACCGTAGTACTTTAAAATTCATAAACTTGTACAAATACACTCCGGTTCACTTATTTAAAGGCACTAAAAAATCCATATTCAGCAGCTTGTATCTTTTGCCATTTGCAACCGATTTCAGAATTTTAAAATGGAAATGGAAGTTAGACATCTTGGGATATAAACATAATCATGACAATAGTGGGTTCTTAACTAAATAACTTTTTTTTAACAATTTATAAAAAAAGTACAAAACTGTTTTTGGTTCACTTGAATAAAGGCACCTTATTATTTTTAAAGTAAGCGATGATTTTTTTTCCACGCTCTGACCACCTTAAAAAAAAAAAAAAAAAAAATCTTTCGGCGGCGGTCACCTCGCATAGTGACGGGCGACACTATCGAGTATTTAGCCATGAAAAAGCTTCTCAAAATACCGTTCGGAATCGGTGTAAAAACTGTAGGCTCACTGGTTGTGAGAAGCTCTCCCCAATCCCTTCAAGGGATAAAATTGGAAACAGTTTTCTTTTTTTATGATTTTTTTGTAGGGAGCGTTTGTTTATTACAATGTATTACATCTTAATCATTTTATGAGTCAAAATGGCAAAACAAAAAAATTTAAATCTATCGGAAAAAAATAAAATCGATGTTTACCATTCTGAAGGATACGCAATAGCTAAATAAAATTGGACGGAGCCCAACAGTTCTCGACAATTACATAAAGGACCCCGAGGGGTATGGAAAAAATTGTAAAGGAAGGGATTCATTGCCTTTATCTACGTACGAGAAAAGAAAATTTGACTCGCTTCTAATTCTGCCTTATCCTTGTCAAAAATAAGAGCTCAAGCTGGAGTGCAAGCGAGCAAGTCATCAGTACGCAGAGTAATCAAGAGCTGCGAGTATCTTAAATACCTGAAATTACAAAAAAAGCCGCCACTTAATGCTCCTCGTAAGGAAAAGCGGCTTCAATTCGCAAGAAACTACATGGTATGGGATACTCAGCCAAGAGGTCTTGTAAATTACTGGAGAACCGTTGTATTTACGGATGAGAAGAAGTTTAATTTGGATGGACCTGATGGCTACAACTATTATTTCCATGATCTGCGTAAAGAAAATCTTTTTTTGAACCGACATCACAGCCGAGAGGGCGGCGTTATGGTGTGTGGTGCTATTACGTACTACGGCACCATCGATCTTGAATTTCAAAGTGCAAACATGACTGATGCAAGCTATAAAACGATATTGAAATCGGTTTCTCCGAAGTTCAGTGAACTATTTGGTCCCATATCTTGGATATTGCAACAGGATAATGCCCCTATACACAACGCCAGAGTAGTAAAGGAGTTCATTGCAAGCCAAAATGTTAATATTCTTGAGAGGCCACCCTATTCGCCAGATCTAAACAATATCGAAAATATCTGGGGTTGATTATCTCGGAAGGTCTATGAAGGAGGTAGACAATTTGATGACAAGCAGTCACTAATTCAGGCCATTAAGGATGCTTGGAATAAAATTTCGTTGGATTACATAAATTTTCTTTACCTTGTACCCATTACTAGTTCTTAAATAAAGTAAAATAAATTAAAAAAACAAGAAAAACTGTTTTTCATTAAAATTAGTTAAAGTGCCTTTATTCAAGTAACCAAAAAAAAAAAATAGCACATTTGTTGACTTTTTTTTATATATTGTTAAAAAAAAAAGTTATTTAGTTAAGAAACCAATATCGTCCTATATACATATATCTATATCTCAAGATGTCTAGCTTCCATTTCCGTTTTAAAATTCTGCAATCGGTTACAAATTGCAAAAGATACAGGCTGCTGTATATGGAATTTGTAAAAGCTCAAAGGTATGTATATAAATTTGATAGAACGTAGAAGTAATTAAAATTAAACAACATATAATTAAGAATGATTTATTGAAGGAATTTAAGTATAAATTAAATTCCACTTATATATAAAATGTACATGATATTAGAAACAGTGAACTTGAAAAATGCCTAGTTGTGGAAATGTAGTGCTTGACTGGAGTAACAATACTCAGAAAATGTAGGCACTCAGGGTAAATAATATTGTACATTTTGCTAGTTCTCAATTAGGTTATGGTGTTTTTGTGGATATTTTTTGAGGAAATATGTAATTATTTTTAAACTAATACCTCGTTTGAGCATATATAAGTTCCTAAATCTGGATGAAGATAAACGAACTCAATTTGCATCCAAAAGTCATTTAACTCATCAATTTCCCTTACTTTTGGTTCATTTGGATTTAAACTAGATTCTCTTATTCACTGTAACCATTTTCTTTGGGTATCTTCTGAACAAATAAAGTGTATGCATGGAAAATAACTTAGACTTCCCCCCGTACAAAGGATTTCAAATAACACGCAATGCTCAACTACACGGTATACCTCAATCAACTTCAAAATTTCACCTTAAACTCACAACACAATGTAAACCACCTCCCTTTTATTGTAATAGAAATTAGATTTTATTCCAATACATCACAAGAGAATAAAATTAGAGAAACATAGTTTATGCTTTGTGGACGAAATTATTCACATTATGCCAATAACACCGTAAGATATTCTTATGTCCTTGTGGCATATTCATTTTAGCTAAGGTGTTTAAATTTATACATACATGACCGCTCGTGCACTCCTGTCATATCGTCCGAAATATAATGTCCTTTTTATTGATTTCCTTTTCGCTCTTTTGTTTTGAAAAACCAATGGATGGGTTGAGCCACAAAAGTGATAAGAATAAAACAAAATAATCGGATATAAATTATGAATGTGATAATTATCGCACCATGATAATGGGTTTGAAGTAGATCATTAATTCATATGATGGGCTCTTTACAAATATTATGGACGAGTCTGTGAATGATTAGAAATTAAAGTGGTGGCAGCAAATCCCATTCCGGTGGGAAAAAATTAATTTGAGAATAAATTATTCTAAGAGTCGTTTGGCAGTTATACGTCAGTGGTTATTTTGTACACTGGCCAGTAGAAACTAATTTAGAGTGATTACTATTGTGGCCGTCGGTAATGCTAGTGTGCGCGGCTCTTGTGTATCAGAAAGTGGGTTCGATCCCTGCCCTGAACACCTTAAATTTCTTTCGACATCGGTCACCTCGCTTAGTGACGGCGACACTATCGAGTATTTAGCCATGAAAAGCTTCTCAAAATACCGTTCGGAAACGGTGTAAAACTGTAGGTGCCAATCAGAGAGTGTAAAACTAGAACGCGCACAGCTCACTGGTTGTGAGAGCTCTCCCTAATCCCTACATGTGTTGTAACGGGAAACCATTTATTTATTTATTTATGTATTAAATGTTTGCCATTTCAACTGTGGGCTTTAATATTTAAAATATCTTCATTAACGAAGCATCTGGTCACCCTTGCAAAACAATCCAAACGAAATGGTTTGCTTGTTGAATTGTAGATGAACAAGTCCATGTTTGTTTGCGAGAACTTTTCCATAGAACTTTTCCATAGTTTTCTGGTTAATGTTGTTTCTTCGTGAAAGAAGTGAACTTCAAGTCCTTGCATACATGCCACTATTGATTTGAACTAAAAATTTCTTTATTTTCAAAAACGAATTAGGGGTTAAAGCCGTTAGCACCCAAATTTTGCTAGAAATGTTGTCTATACTGTTCCGACATTTGAATTACTTTGATTAATAATTTTACAGCCAACGTATGAAAGTCAAGACTTTATACTCCGCTTCCAATCTGCTGCCGAGATTACAGTTTATGTTGGAAAAACGCGTTCAGTGACGTCCGAAGCAGTTGTCACTTTCATTATAGTTTTGTTTATAATAGGCTGCCAATAGTGCCTGGTTGGAGAAAATTATATGGCAGAGACTAGATTTGATGTCAGGAATCAAATATCTATTTATACGTAATTTAAATATGTTAATGGGCCGCACCAGGAAATAATATTTGCGGCAAAATAGTAAAACTGATATTATGAAATTCGGCATTTTAAAAAGGGTTGCATTCCTCATCCACCATACTCAGCTTCTCAACGGAGTTGCCGTATCGATATACAGATTTTCGTTAGTAGTATTTCAAGTGAATAAAAGTAATGACTAAAAATACAGCTCGACAGAATATGACAGTATGGAAATACAGACTTGTATTTTTGGAACATTTTTAAAATTGTGTGTTTCACGTCGGACATTTAAGGATATGTCTAGAGTCCGATCGAAGTGGGCTTTTTTGGCGACCCGAAACCCAGCACTAGGCAACAAAGCAGTACTAGTTCAAAACCGAACCGGCTGTTGTGTTAATAACACGGTACTATAAAATTAATTTTTGGTTAGTGTATGAGAAATTCCTGCTACAAGCTTACAAGTCTTGAATATTTTTCTAATTGAAAAATGGTTAGTTGTTGTTGGAAATAATAGACAATTCAGTTCAACACACACTCAGCCACTGACTGACACAACCAAAAACTAACAAAAATCGATCAATAAAATTCAAATTAATATAAATGTAACTGACACTAGCACGGTCTTCAACAATGATATACCACGGAAAAATACAACTCTGTAATATAGATTAAAACTCACCTCAAAGCACTGCAACAATACGAGACTGCATGAGGAACAAAGAACATGGTGAAAAAATTCTGTCTGTTCTTGTTGTTGGAATTATAGGCCTTTCAGTGAAGTTGATACTTAGGGATATTCGACCGATACTAATTCGCAAATGTGAATTGCAGAGTTGGGTTTGTATGTATACGATTGATAATCAACCGACGGTGTCAATTCAGGCACAGTAGTTAGGCATCTGATGAGGAACTTGTCACGGAGTTCGAAACTAGTTAGATATGCCAGTGAGTGTGTGTTGAACTAAATTGTCTATTATTTCTAACAAAAACTAACATTTTTTCAATTGGAAAAATGTTCATGACTTGTAAGCTTGTAGTATGAATTTCTCATATATTAACCAAACACTAACAAAACTCGGTCAATAACATTCAAATTCAAATAAATACTATAAAATAGTTATTTTATTTATAGTTGTAAATCGCCTAATGTTGGATGCAACACCCTGAACATTTGGGTTTATCTGAAAAACCACGATTTCCGGTTAGTTGGAATACTTAAGAACATGTAACATAGTAACTTTATAGCTGATCATAATGGTTTGGATATATATAATATGTATCTAGAAAACTCATAAATATTTGAAATAAATGCAATTTATTGCAGCTGCCTATTTACCCTTTAATTTGATGAGTAAATAATAACAGGTAAAAAAAAGAACATCGACCAGTACAGCATGTACATATGTTCTAAACGTGTCATTTTTATAAAATATACCTTGCAACTTGGAAGTCTATTTTAAATTTAATATTCGCCCATTGACTTCAAATTTAATAATACGGTAATACCGGGAAAAGACTCGCAACTATGTTGTAGATATAGTTATGGGTGTTAAAAACTTAATTCCAATAAAATACTGTTTATAGTTTTTGATGTTTAAAAAAAAATTTCCACATTATTAAAAATAAAATTTGATAGCTTAGGTACAACCCAATTTAATGACGGATTATAGATTTGGTACGAGCATTTCAAAAGTTTACTGTGAATATTTCCAAAGCGACAGTTATTCGCTAACGATATTCGCAATAATACTCTAAATAAGCTCGAGTATTATGTGCGCTAAGTGTCTCTTTATTTATTACCTTATATCACGTATTCACCTCATATGACATTTTCTTGCCCCAAGAAAATGAATGCTCACTTTTAATTTGCATGATACTCAATTCTTACCGAAAATTCCATAACCACAAACAAGTACAGGGTTGATGTGCCAAAGCTATTTTGTACGAAGACGATTGTTTTATAATTGTTTGGGACCGGAATTTGACGTTTCAACTAATTTGGCATACAATAATAACACCACATGCGTTAAAAATAAAACGGAGCGCGAGGAGCAACTATTCATGAAAAATTTTCATGGAACCTGTGACAACAAAAATTTCCGTTTAGAGATAAATGACAAAATATTTTACGAAAATTTCACAAAAAATTGAATACAGGGCTTTAGCATCGCCCGTCAATGGTGGACTTAAAATAACAGACCTAAATAAGTTAAAAACCATTTAAAACTCGTTCCGTATAGAATAGCCTGAAGTAGAGATGCCAATCCCGAGATCCCGAAATCCCGGGATTTCGAGCTAAAAATAAATCCCGAAAATATTTCGAAAAAAAAATCCGATAATATACATATGTACTCAGTTTCATTTGGATTTCATTCCTAAAGCGCGAACCAAGATGCCTAAAATGCAAAACAATATTTAAAATCACTAATCTAATGCAAAAAAAACACTAAATATACATCACTGGCTTTGGGAAAAAATTTAAACAAATGCTGAAAACACTAAAATACATCATTGGCATTGGGAAAAATGTAAACAAAAAAGAAAACAGCTGTAAGCTAAGAAAATTTGTATGTTGACAAACAATTCATTTAAAACATTTTTCCAAATTCAGCATAAAATTCAGAATAATTATCAATTATGAGATTTATACCTCATAAGAAAAAAGCCGCAGATAAAAGATCTATGTGGTTCTTTTTCTTGGTAAGCTGAGAAACCTATGAAATAGCTAAGTGTAAAATATGCAACAAAGTTTTATTAACAAGAGGAGGCTCCACGAAAGGTCTTTTGACACACATTCATGTACATGGGAAACATTTCCCACTATAATTTTATTACATTTTGTTTTATTTTTCAGACCCATGGAGAAAAGTTGGAAAAAAGTAACGAAGGTGCTCCCCCAGCAAAAGTGTAGAAAATATCGGACTTCTTTTGTCCATCAAAAGATGAATCATTGGGTGCAGTCATTGCCAGAGTAACAGCGTTGGATGGTCTGCCTTTTTCGTTATTTGTGACTTCAACTGAGCTACGAAAATCACTTCCAGCCCGTGGATTTGAAATGCCAAAATCACGTGAAACTATTAAAAGCATGTTTATGACATTTTATTACAAATGCAAAGAGACAACCAAACAAGAAATTGCAAGTATAAAATCTGAAGGGAGTAAATTGAGTCTCATAATCGACGAATGGACTTCTTCTTCAAGCAAACGTTATATAAACGCAATTGTGAAAACCAACGACAAATTATGGAATATTGGTTTAATAAGACTTGTAAAATCTGGGACTGCCGAAGTTTGCATTAAGCTTGTCGAAGAACGATTGGATGAATTTGGTATATCATTGACAGATGACACTGCAGAGTCATAGCTAAGGTGCATCTACTATGATAAAAATTAGAAAAATTATTACTCCCAAGCATCAACTATGTCTGGCTCATGGCATACACCTTACGATGGTGGATATATTTTACAAGAAGCCAGCCTACTAGTAAAGTAAACATTGAAGAAGAGCAATCAGCATCAGACGATGAGGATGATTTGGATGGTCTTGATATATCTTTAAATGGAATTAAAATGGATATAAAAAAAGCTTTTGGCATAAAGGCAATAATTGAAAAGGTCAGGAAAATCTCAAAAATATTCCGAAAATCTGTGAAGAAAAATGATATTTTACAGAAATATGTGAAGGAGGACAGGGGCACTGAACTGAAATTACTTATAGACTGCAAAACTAGATGGAATACGATATTTATCATGTGAAAGAGATTTTCTGACTTAGAGTTACCAATTAAAAAGGCCCTAATTGACATAAAATCAGCACCCTTTACAGATGAAGAATTTCGAATGCTAAACCAAATTACAAGCGTTATGAATCCCGTAAAGGTAACATTTGAAGCACTTTGTCGATCTGATATGGATCTCTGTAAAGCTGACGCTGCTTTATCTTTTATGCTGAAGGAATTATCTTCTATAAAATGTCCTTTAAGTGAAGAGCTCTACAAATCGCTTCGTAAAAGAATCCAAGAGCGTAGGACGATATACTCGACGGTAATCAACTTTCTTAACAATCCCAGTTTGAAGTCTGAATTAGACGAAGATGTTAGTTTTCACCGGATTAAAAAGGAAATAATAGATCTAGTTTCACGCTTTAAAGAAACTAATATTTAAGACCATTCCAGTGGTGATGAATCTCCAAATGAGGACAAAAATCTCAGTTAGATCTTAGAAAAAAAGTTAAAAGATGCTATAGGAAAGTGTAGTAGTCCAAAGAAATCGGATGTTGTCACTGGATTAGAATACAATGTTCCTAGAGAGATAGAGATTTTTAAGAACGGAGGAGTTAGAGGCTCTCCTATACAAGCTGCATATAACTGTTTGCTCACAATACCGCCTACAAGTGTAGATTCTGAACGCTGCTTTTCTTCGGCCGCATATGTAAACAACAAGATCAGGTCAAGACTGTCGGACGAAACTCTGGATGCACTTATTTTTTTAAGAAGCTATTTAAAACAGTAATAAAATCTTTAAAAAGGTTTTTATTTTAAGTCTGTATTAAAGAAGTATTATTTTTTCGTTCTAGTGAGATTTTTTAAATCATTTTGTATTGTTTTGTTTGTTTTTGAATTGAATTTCAATAGTACATGTTAATTTCTATATTAAATAAAAGCTAAACCAAAAACTTTATTGTATTTCATGTAAAAAATAATTGAAAATCCCGAAATAATCCCGAATCATGTTCCAACTTATATCTATAACAGTCTGTGTCTCTATCTCGAACGAAACCTTTCGTTCATGTTCTACGCGAAAGAAAGTTGAAGTGCTTGACATTGGCAATAATATAAACAAAAGTCGAATCCTTTTTTCTCAATTTGAAAATATGCACTTTAGTCGGAAAAGTGAATTCGTTTTATATTATTTTGAAACAGTCGATAGTTTTTAAATATGAAGTTTTTCATATGAAACAAAATAAATATTTATGTTTTGTGATGCCAACAACGAAATATTAAATGGAGTTCAAATTACTTCGATACCCTGGCAAATAGTTTTATTTAATATTGTAGTCGGAGTTGAATCGCGTAGTTTGAATATTCTGGAGTCAAAGTCGGAGCGTAGGCGTGGATTTTCTAACAGCTGGAGCCTGATCGGAGTCGTAGATTTTTAAAATGTTGGATACGGAGTTAGGGTCGGAGTCGTTCAAGAGACCACACACAGAGAGGAGATTCGTTATCTCAACTAAATATACAGCCAACTAAAATTTGGCGGTTCCTTGAACTATCACATTATACAGTTGTGATTACCAATAATTGTGTTCAGAATCACCAAATGTTGTGCATATCAATTGATATGTAATTCAGTTTTGGTTGCAAGAACTGAAATATTTAGTTGAAGCCACAGCAACAAGAAATAAATGTGATCTGTCAGTCGAGTTTAATTTCTAGCAATCAAATTATCCTGTAGTGGTGAATATTCTATTAGTTGAATGAACGAAAAACGTAAAAACTAATTCGGTTGTACCAAATAATATATTGGTATGCTCAACTAATTATGTACTTGAATTTGATGGCTGTCACAACCATTTGATGATGCTTTAACAACCCCTTATGAATTTTATAGAAAAAAAAGTAAAAAATAATTTTATATTCAAATTGTGTATTTTACATTTAAATATAAACAAAATTATTATTATTTATAACCAGGGTTCATATTTCGTGCCCATTTTTTTTATCGAAAATATGAAAAAATTTCTATGTCGCGAAAACGGAGCGTCCAATCGAAAAACAAATATAGACAGTCTTTCTACATTTTTCATATTTTCGATCAAAAATATAGATGCGTTACTCTGGGTATCATATGTATGTTGAAGTTAATTTGTGTCATCCACAACAATAGTTCCTCCAGCCAACTGTCCACAATTGTATGCATGTGTTTGTGAAGACGGGTATAGTGGGACCAGACTCAACGATTGTGTTTAAAAGTCTCACTTCACCTTAATTTATCTATACACTTTATTGTTTTTCATAACTTTGTTTATCACTTTCTGTTTAAAAAAATAGTTTTTCTGTAAAGTCTTCGAGTAACATTCAACTATATGTAGTTTCTCTTCGACAGCAAAGCCTCTTGTGAAAAATCGAATACATATCTTGGTCGTCGGTGGTGCAATGGTTAGTGTGCGCGGCTCTTGTACATGAGATCCTGTGTTCGAACCCTGCTCTGACCACCTTAAAATTTCTTTCGGCGGCGCTCACCTCGCATAGTGACGGCGACACCTTCGAGTATATAGCCATGAAAAAGCTTCTCAAAATACCGTTCGGAATCGGTGTAAAACTGTAGGTCCCAATCAGTGAGTGAAAACTGGAAAGCGCACAGCTCAGTGATGGTGAGAAGTTTTCCCCTGTCCCTTCATGGGATGTAATGGGAAACCATTTTTTTTTTTTTATCTTTGTAACAAGTTTTTTTGTGACAGAAACTAAATTATGACTACAGTGACTAATATTTGATCACGAATTCTAATATTGTACTCTTTATTAGATTTATCTTCCATTTCAGATAAATGAGGTTTTAGAAATACTCAAATTGGTTAATACAACTAAAATTCGGTAGTAGCAACTTGTATTTAGTAAGACCTGTTTTTAGTCTGTCAATATCATCGGCAAATAATTCTGATGTATGACAATTATGAATTCTAATCAAAATATAGACTTTATCATGGAATTTCCAATGCGTGAATTGATTTCTAACTAATCTTTTCCCTGTGTGCAGACAGGGAGACATTATTACTCTGCAAAATGTTCATATTTTGTTGCAGCATTTTTTAATAGCGATCAATAGCCCTTATTGGTTTCCAGGTCTGGATGTAGTGTTGCGATGTCTACTTATTTTTTGTCTAAATATTAATTTTGAGGATACTATTTTTCTTAGGTTGTGATATGTGATCTCACCATGATCAATTGATGAATTCGCAAGTAACTGTCTTTAGGGATCTAGATGACGACTCTTCACGAGTCTAAATGGTTTTGGCAACGGCTGACGTATTGTAACTGATACCGTTATTAAATTAGAGCCAGCGTGATTTCACTAAGCGAGCTGATCGCCAACGTAAAAAATTTAAAGTGGTCAGGGCAGGGATCGAATCCACGTTGTCATGCATAGGAGTCGCGCACACTAGCCATTGCACCACCGACAGCGTCAATGGTTCAGGTTTTGATGAGTTGTCTACTTGGAAAAGATACGAAGGAATGTGTACTCCCAGGGACGAATATAAAAGGTATAATAATTGTATACGGATTTTATCCGTGAAAATTGAACCAGTTCGTTGTTGTACAAATAAAATTAGCTTTTTACGATTTAACAGAGCCACATTTTGTGAAACGTATTTGAAAATTTATCACTTTTAACCCCCATAACTTTTGCACCCTTGAGAAAAGTGATCCACGTGAGTGGGTTTATTCTAGTCAAATTTTACAGTATCACCCTTAAAAAAATCAATGAGTGTTGATATAAAAAGGAATAGCTTTGCTATTGCACTTTCTTTTTCTTTAGAGCCTTATTGATCGGGACATACTATTTTACGGGTTTAAAGGCATTTTCGTGGATAATTGCACGATATCTTCGCCCGAACTAGGCGAAGTGATCGTTGACACAAAAATAAACTTGGTCACAGCGGGATGAAGCCACAGTCACATTTACAAGAGTCGACCAATATAACCGTTGAACCACGGATGTATCACATATATACATATATTAGATTTGTAATATATCGTAGTTTTTAGTCGGGGAATTACTTTTATTGACACAACAAGTGCCTTGTGACAAACACTTAAAGGGGGGAGTGAGAGTCCTAATCATAGAAGCCCATTTTATAAACCCCATCCAAATTTAAAATTACTCCGGGAAACCGCCAATTTATACAGATTTCCTAAACCTCCAGATATGAGGTAAAATCATTTTTATGTTTTAACTTTCTATCTAATATTTTTGTTGACAGCGTTACCAGCCAGAATTTCATAGGATAAGTTGTTTGTTCAATGCATACACATTATATATTACACCAGTCCTTTCATACTCTTTATATTGCTCCTGCGTTGTCATACATATACATATGCAAGTTTGTTGAGCTGTTTTTGTTGGTTGGTAATCAATATGAGTTTTGAGCCTCTAGCTGAGATAACAACTTAAAACCTAGTCATAGTATATTGTTAGTAACTATACGAGTATGTATTTTATTTTAATCAAATGACACAGGGACACACACTCACAAGAGGCCAGACATTTTAGAAACTTTGTCCTATCCATTCTTGTTAATTTCTTATCAGTTTATATTTTTTCCCTGCCCATCCTCTGGTGATGAGCGTTTGGTATATTTTTCAAATTGTTTAAAAACATTGACCGAACGGATAACACTCACTACAGATACAACCACTGCAATACTCCTACTACAGCACTACTACTTTTATAAAATGTTCAAGTGAGCTAACGCACACATGTACATACAATAGAGAAAATTGTTTGGTTCAATGCTTTTTCATCCCTTGTGAGATGCTGCACAGTGGGGCCGATTTCCAAAAAGTGGTACTATTATCTGATTATTCTAGACAATTGGTTTCATTATTTAAGAGTAAAGTGGATATTTGTGGGGGAGGAGTTAGGCATTCTATTAGAATATGGTATGTGGAGGCACGCTGTTTCGAAGTACTTTGTGGTACCATGATATACATAAGTGGCAAAGTCATCCATTTTTGGTTATAGGGTTTGACGAAATATTATCTAATACTAAATTGCATTATGATCGCTTCTGTTATACGACAATTATTGTGCCACCCAGTATGGGAGGAATCAAAATGGATGTAGCAAAATTAACGATTTTCAGTAACTGACTGGCATTTGACATAATACAGCGCAATACCAAACTTCATTCAGATCGGCAGTGTTTTATTGAATGTTATCATAGTGATTAGGTAAGGCACATACTGTGTATGGACATTATGGACTTTGCGACACTTTCAAAAGTGTTACAACGTCCATAAAATCGGTATAACTGCGACACATGGACATAGTGACACTTTTTGAAGCGGCATAATGCCTACAATATTACAATTATTTTAATACCCCTATTCGTTTTTGCTTCTGTCGAAGGGTCACAATGTCCATGGACGTTGTAACACTTTGGAAAATGTCGTAATGTTAATGGGACTTATGACACTTTTTGTCGCGTCATAATTTTCATGGACTTTATGTCCCTAAATGTTTTGACATACCACCGGGTACAGAAACTGTTACATTACCTAGACTTGTTGTAATAGCGTAGGTAAACATATTATACATTGTTGGAAAGGCTTTTTCATATCTATGTAGCTTTCTTTTGAAAAGTTCTTGCACATTCTTGAAAAAAACACGAAATGCGAGCAATATTATTTGAGAAATAGTAAAAGAATGTTTGCTAGCAAAGATACCTCTTACGAATATTCGAGTTTTTTTATGTTTAGAGGTTCTGATATTAGTACCACTTTTTTGCAATCGGCTCCACTGTGCGCTGAAGCGATATGTAATCATGTGTTTACATCGCAAACACTGGTGCGAAAATATTCGTATGTTTTGTCCCGGTTGATCTTTTGTGTATTTACTGCAACTTTATCACCATTTACTTATGCACGACTAAACAATGAACATTTACAAATCGTTTCAATATTGTATCGAACAGCAATCCCTTTATCTTGATTAAAAAAGTTGTTCGATTTTAACTTAGAATAGTGTGTAATGTTAGACGTATTTTGTTGGAATTTTGGCAGATAAATGGTCGGTAGACACCGATAAGACTGGGGTCATTAATTGAATGAAAGTACAAACATATGTGAGCAAACCCCATGGATGGGTTTCACAAAACCAATGTCCCAGCAAATTTAAACGAGTTTGGCAAATTGTACACTAATCGAGGGATTATATCATAGCCGGTTAATGATATCATCTTTCAGTCCACAGCACAATCTGTAGCTAAATGTCAAATTAACAAATTTCGTGTGCAAAATGTATTATTATATTATCTCTTACTTACATACTTGGGTGACTTCAAGCAACCCAGAGGGGTCCTTGGGTTTTACAAGATGAGAATAACATGTGTGTACAACCTCATATTCGATGTCCTTCGAGTATGTCTTCGAATACCTTTCGCATTCGTTCCATCTGATCCATTCTACTATCATGGCCTAGCTAGCGTAATCGCGTTATTTTGATTCGCATAATTTCGTCGATGTCAGGATACATTTTATACTGCTTGTGGCTCATAAACGTCGATACACGTCGTTCTCTATTCAATTTTTATTCGAAGACTCCCAGTTGTTACGTCAGCGTGCGAAGTGACCCAGGATTCTTCGCCATAAACCGGGGCAGGTTGTATGAGAGTCTGATAGAGGGGCATCTTTTTTTTTCTGGAGGATGGTCTTATCTCCGAAGTGCTTGCTTAGCCTGAAATAACACCTGTTGACAACCAGAATTCTCCGTTTGATTTCTAGGTTGGCATTATTGGTTACGGCAGATCCGAGGTAAATGAATTCGTCCACTACCTCGAAATCCTTTAGTGCAACCGGGCGGATGTTCTGTTTGTCGAAACCATTAATTTTGTCTTGTACACCTATGCTGCCAAACCTACCTTAATCGAACCTTTCTCGATAATATTTCAGTAACTTCTCTCACATTTCGCCCAATAATGTATAAATCATCAGCATACGCGCGCAGCATGTGACTTTATAGCTGATAGTTTAATTGATGTAGAGTGCATCTTCTCTCTATTGTGATCTCTATTAAAATTGTGAAGACATCGCATGATAGGGTGTCGCCCTACCTAAGGCCTCATCTCGTAGTAAGTGAATCGGCGATATCTTTAGCAATCCCTACTAGTGTCATTCTACAAAATCTGGGAGCCCTGCTATGCTCCGACATAGCTGCGTACTCTTTTCCCCGAATAGGGCTGTCGAAAGCAGAATAATCTACAAAGGGCTGATAGGTGTCGATTTGTTTTCTTGGGGTTTTGCGTAGATTTGTCGTAATGTATTGAAAGTTTCTGGGCCGAAAGCCATACTGGTAGCGTCCGATCAGTTCAGCAACAAGTGCTTTAAGTCTTTCGCATGATGGATTAAAGGCTAATTCCATACTGATAGGTACGTGCACTCGGGTCGCCTTTTTTGAAAAGAATACACAATATGCTTATGCTCCAATTGTCGGGCATGAATACGCCTTCCTTCTGTATGTTTCAATTTGCTCAAGCCGTTTTTCTCCTGAAGAAGACGGGTTGCGTCTGTCCTCTTCTTCTTGTACCACACCGTCGCGGCACTCGCTGCATATATATTCTTTTCATCACTCCCATCCGACACTTGTGTGGTGTCGCCACGAGGGTTTTCCGGGAAGCACTTTAAACCCTAATCCTGTTGTTGTATTTGTGTGAGTGTAGTGTAGGGGGGTCGATGTGCCTACGTTGCACAAGTGGCTTGCTTCTATGGAGCGTGGCCCGCAATAAAGTTCGGTACCCAAACGACCCCTAGGCTCTATATTGGGGAGTCAAATCGGATGGACATACTTACGTCATGCATCAATTTAAACATCGCTTTACTTTCCCACAAATCAACTTGCAGCTCTTCTCGAGCATTGTATTTATACTATAATAAATCTACCGCTAGCTTAATGCCTCACAAGCATAATTCCCAGCCCGCAGTCATTCAGTACTCAAACCGAAGAAAACAATGTTTGTAGTGCAGATTTGACGAGTGCCAGCATTGCCTGACATTTTTGCTTTCTGTTCTGTCTCTGGTTGTTCCAACAATCAAGAAAGTCTCCATTCCATGTCTTTCATATATTTCTGTGATCTAGAATAGTTTGTTACGTATATCGAAGTGGTTTGCAGCAATCATACATCTCGTTACGAATAAGTAAAAGCTTTTGCTTGCTGTTAATGACTCTATTAACAGTATGTAAATAACAGGCGGTTAGAGCTGCGCCTGAAAGTATGCATTGTAACAACGTACCAGCTCGTTAAACCAGTAGCATGAATTCACCTCAGTAAAGATAATTCTCCTGTGTTCGAGATTGTTCTACAAAGATAAGCAACAACAACAACATCTAGAAGGTTCTTAATTCGCTAGATATACCTGCATTTGAGTATGGTGAGTTGGTATAAATAGCGGAGGTCTTTGGAATGGAGAGTTCAGTTTGTGATTAAACCCCGTAAAGTAAGCAACGCGAATTAACAGTAAAATACAAGACTTGTTAAAGTAAACTGTTGTACTATATAAGTAAAATAAAAGGAAGTTAAACCGTTGTAATTATCATAATTTAAAACGAACCTTGTTTTATTATTGGGAATAAAACAACGCAAAAAGGACGAATAAGGAAATTCGTAACAATATATTGTTACGAATAAGTAAAAGCTTTTGCTTGCTGTTAATGACTCTACTAACAGTATGTAAATAACAGGCGGTTAGTTCTGCGCCTGAAAGTATGCATTGTAACAGCGTACCAGCTCGCTAAGCCAGTAGCATGAATTCACCTCAGTAAAGACAATTCTCCGCCATTCGAGATGATTCTACAAAGATAAGCAACAACAACAACGTCTAGAAAGTTCTTCAATTCGCTAGATATACCTTCATTTGAGTATGGTGAGTTGGTAGAAATAGCGGAGGTCTTTGGAATGGAGAGTTCAGTTTGTGATTAAACCCCGTAAAATAAGCGAATCGATAGTAAAATATAAGACTTGTTAAAGTGCTATAAATAAAGTAAACTCTTTTACTATATAAAAAAATAAAAGGAAGTCAAACCGTTGTAATTATCGTAATTTAAAACGAACCCTGTTTTATTATTGGGAATAAAACAACGCAAAAAAGACGAATAAGGAAATTCGTAACATTGGTGTCAGAAGTGAAATTACGAATTAAGGACAACGATGAAGTTTGAAGAACTCAAAGTTGAACAACTAAAAAATGAGTTGAGTAAATTGGATCAACCGACAACTGGTAATAATAAGGTAGAGCTGCAGGGGCATTGACACGTATCAGTTCGAGTGCAAAGACGAAATGGAGGTTTGTGCAAAAGAAGCAACTGGTAATGTAGATGTTTCTACAATGTTTGCTGCCATGATGGCCAAATTGGACGAAAAATTTGATGTAAATTCTAGAATTATGAACGAGAAATTTGGTGAATATTCTAGAATTATGAACGAGAAATTTGGTGAAAATTCTAGAATTATGAACGAGAAATACAGTGAAAATTCTAGAATTAAGCAGGAAACATCAAACGCCACAAATGACAAGCTACATGAAATTTCAGAAGCTATGAATAACATGGAAATACAGGTTAATGATCAGTTCGGAAAGGTCGAACAAAAATTCGAGGAATTTCAGCAGAAGATCGAACAGGTCGAACAGGATGTGGAGGAAAGATTCGGCGAACTGGAAAGAAAGATGAATGACCTCCAGTTGCAAGAAGGGCCAGTTCGAGTAATTTCTGAAGCGTCTAGTAGATTGAAAGCTCCCAGTTTCGATGGCTCTACACCATTTGAGGTTCTTAAATTCCAATTCGAAATGGTCGAAATTAAGAACTTGTGGAACAGCAACGACAAAGCAGTAGAGCTAATTTTAGCACTCCAAGGCAGCGCAGCAGAAGTCCTTCAGAGCATTCCCGTTAGTGCCAGAAGCAACTACGAGGATATACTGGCTGCGTTACAACGCAAGTATGGTGGCGATCACAAGAAGGATTTATATCGCATGGAATTAAGAGGCCGAGTGCAAAAGCATAATGAAACACTTCAGGACTTCGCAACCGAGGTAGAACGCTTGGTGTTGATGGCATATCCTAGAGAACCCCAAACTTTCTTAGAGCAATTTAAGATAGAGGCATTTGTTAGTGGCATTAACGATCCTGACGTTAGATACGCGGTGTGTGCCTCACAAAAAGCTACATTTGTGGAAACAGTTTTATTTGCTTTGGCGAATGAGACGGCGAGGGTTGTTTCCAGTCAACAGACACATCATGTGCGAAGGGTAGAAACAGAAGGCAAATCAAAAGATTTGAAAGGCGCCGTTAGCGAACTGAAAGAATTGATTCGGATTCACACTAAAGCGCTATGGCAAGCAACATAATTGAAAGGTGACAATCATGGCGAACGTGGCCATATAGGGCGGGACTGTAGAGACCCGCGAAAACGGTCAAGATCTCCAGCGATAACGGTCGATACCGGACGACTAAATGACCGTCCACATGTAATTGATCGTAAGCAGGATTCTAAGGCTGAGATAAAAGAGCAAATTATTGACGTCCGAATTGAATCGGACGCCGAGTGGTTCACGGCACAGAGAAGTGATCCTGAATTGGAAAAATTTTTTTGGCAAAGGAAGAGGATAGGCAATTAACGCGGAATGAAATCGCTTCAGAAAGCCCCGTTTTAAAATCATATTGGGCCCTGTGGAATAGCCTGAGATTGCTAGATGGCTGTCTATACCGTGTATGGGAAAGTGAAGATGGAAAAACGGAGAAAAATCTAATTATGGTACCTGCCTTGAAAGTGAAAAAGATAATTGCAGAATCTCATAATGGTCCGAGTGGTAGGCACCTCGGAAAAGGCAAAACTATGGATAAACTAAGGGAACGTTTCTATTGGGTTGGTCGTCAAAAAGCTGTATCCGAGTGGATTGCAGGCTGCACCCAGTGCTTGACAACTAAAGGACCAACGCGGAGGAGTTGCGAACAGAGACATCAGGAGAGCCCAAGTGCTCCCTTCGAGCGAATATCCATGAATCCGAATATCCGCAGAGTCTTGCCAGTTTAAAGCGAGTAAACCAAAATATGCTCAATCTAATTATCTCGAAACCTATTAGCGTTGGGCTCAATGCCCCAATAACAATGTAAGACACCCAAATAACAAAATACAACATGAGCATTTACTGTCAATGACCACAGACCCGGAATAAACTAAATAAACACCAGATATGAAATATGACAACGAAATTAATTGCTATACCCAGATTCTGCACCGCAACATACTCCTCATCGTACCATTGGTTGTCTTTTAGCAGTTTTTCATAACCAAACAGTGTCTCCGCAACAGTTCTCGTAGAGTGGTAATGTATTTCCACTGCGACGGTGGTGTTTATCGCGCCAGTATTTGAGTAAACTTCTCTTCTCTCTCTGGCAACTGTAGCTTTCCGCTGTCCAGTTTCCTATATGTCTGGTTTCGTACGACTTTTGCTCTGCTTATCCATGTGAGAACCTACGCTGCAACCATGTAGTGAGTTGAATCGATATTAGCTCCTCCAATTCCTCCTCCACTTCAATAGTAATGTGCCCTCCAACAATTACCAGGTGATCAATCTGGTTTTGGTTTGTTGATCAAGGGATATCAAAGTAACCATGTCGTAGGCTTTATGTTGGAATCGCATACAATTGACAGTGATGTTTTACACCGTGGTGTTCCGTTATTGGAAGTGATGGCGACTTTAGCACTAACACCACCTACGTCAATCTTAATCTCATGGCCAGGGCATCTGTCTTATGGTTTTTCAAGGCGCCCGTGGAACTTTTTGAGGCCAATACATTAGACCCGCTCACAAAAAAAGTTAATTTTGACCACTCCTTGGTTTGTTATATGATGATTTCCAAAATATTTCGTGTCTAACCTTAAGACCTTAAATCGCCCAAATGAAAATCGCCCAAAAGAAATTATGAAAAATTGTCCTAAAAAACTCCATACAAATGTGAGCGAAACTTCATATGACATATCGCCCAGAAAAAGTGGGTCTTATTTCGTAAATTGTATTTCATAAATTTGTATTTAATTTTTATCCTTTGGGCAATTTTTCGTACGAAAAATCCCCCAAAATATGTTTGTGAAAAATTGCCCATTTGGATGTTTTTCATAAAATTAGATATGAAAACAAACCCATTGTGGGCCATATTTCATAATTGTAGATACGAAAAATAGCCCAAAAATAATCCGAAATAATTCCGAAATTTGTGGGCGATTTTTCGTTTTCTTATTTTAACTAAAACTGATATTGCAATTGAAGCGAAACTACACGAAACCGTTACTTATCTAACCGCTCTTAGCAACCACCTACATTTTGTGTAGTTTATTGAATTTTTTATTATTTTTATATTAAAATTCTTATTTTTTCTTTGCTACAACACAATATGAATTGACTTTCCGTCAGCGGCACTCGCTAAAACAACACATGAAAAATTACTTCAAACGACTGCAGCGCTTGCTTTAATATACTAAAAAAAATCCAATGAGTGTTCGAACTCACGGGCGATGTGTTAACACCTTTTTGCTACACGGTACCTGTTCGATTTCTATGAACGGACACATTAGTAAATGATACATTGGAAAATAAAAAACAGCGTTCAATCATATGATGACGTTATTCCCACAAAAACCAAAGAATGCAAAGCAACAGACACTTGTATATACATACATACATTGTTATATTCGTACATACGCTACACAAATTCACCAAATGTTCATTGCTCTCTTGCTATCGTATAACCATGTCGTTATTCTCTTTGCTCTGAGAGTGCTCCGCACCCACATTTTATTTGACTTACCTTTAATAATAATAAAAAACCAACCCGTAAAAAACATAGTTTTTGACTATACATTCTTTATATATGACCACGCCCCTTTGTCCAATCCCGCCCATATTTGCAGCAGATCTTGGAATATGTAAACCTAACCAACATACCCAATTTTGTTCAAATACCGTTAACAGGAGCAGAAATAGTGGATTTTTAATTTGTGATTTGTATGGGAGGTACCACGCTCCTTTATCCAATCCCGCCCATATTTTGATAGTTTTCTGCCGTCGCCATTAGTTTGCCTGCGAAGTTTCAGCTCAATTGGATCACGGGAAAAGGGTTAAAAATCAATCCAAAATTTTTTCGGCAAACATGCATACAGACAGGTGAAGTTAATATAAAGAATTTAAGAAGGCGTTCAATCATATGATGACGTTTCATTTAAAAACCAAACACACAACATCACACATACTTTGTCCGAAATAGCTGACGAATACGTGTCACATAACCACATGTTTGCCATATCAACAGCAACGAAACAGCCAAACACACAACATCACACATATTTTGTACGAAGTAGCTGACGTATTAGTGTGTCACCATAACGTCGACTGCGCAAACCCATGGGCTTACAAATTTTGCGTGGCTATGCTTTATATCTCCGTTCAACAACAGCAACAGACACATGTTCATACATACATTATTATGTTAATACATACGCTATAGACACAATTTCGTTTGCCTCACCCCTGCCACACCACTCTTTCATTGCTCTCTTGCTCACTCATTTTTGTCTAACACGTCATTATTCTCTTTCGCAGTCGCAGAAAATCTGGTTTTAGCAGCAGCATAAAATCTGGTTTTAGCAGCAGCATAAAATCTGACTTTGATAGATATATTTAACAAATAACAAACTATAGATGTTAACACATCAAAAAAAAATGGTCTCCCATTACATCCCATGAAGGAATGGGGGAGAGAGCTTCTCACAACCAGTGAGCTGTGCGCTTTATAGTTTTATACTCACTGATTGGGACCTGCAGTTTTACACCGGTTGCGAACGGTATTTTGACTGGTGGCTAAGTACGCCGTCACTAAGGAATGTGACCGTCGTCGAAAGAAATTTTAAGGTGGTCGGAGCAGGGATCGAACCCAGGATCTCATGTACAAGAGGCGCGAACACTACCATTGCACCACCGACGGTCATAGGCACGAGTATATTTCTTTTGGGTCATTTTGCATTTATTTTTGGGATACATTTCATATGTAATTTTGCGCTATTTTCCATATTTTGACCCAATTTTAAAAATTGGCCGATTTTTCATAAAATTTTTGGGTCATTTTTCTTTTGGGCGATAGTTTATGCCGCCAATCAGGGCTCAATGGGTATCAAATCTTTTCTTTTGACAAGGACATCGTTGTTGTATAGATTTGTGGTTTTTATTTTGTAATCCTTTTTCCGAGGTGAACTGGACTATATTTTAAATATTTAGAATTATACGAATCTGAGATTTAAATCAGACAATCCTCCGCACAAAAAGTTTCGTTTTTTTTGCAGAATATCCCTGAAAAAAGGATGTGTCAGAACACAGTTTGACATGTTTCATATACCGTTGGACGCGGCAGAAAAACCCCTTTAATATGCTACTAACATTGTATACATTGTCTTCAGCTAAAGTACAAATTTCTTTGAAAAATTAACGGTCCAGCTCATTGAATCTTAATGCCTGACACGAAATATTTTGGGAATCGTCAGAAAACAAACCAAAAAACAAACCAAAGTACATTTTGAGAGGTGGACAAAAAACTGTTTCCCCCCCTTACAATGTGAGTCGGCCTATTGTAATTGTTTTTAATGTCAAACACGTCACTGAGCACGTCTGCAACTACTGTACAAATTTGAATTCAAAGACCCCATTTTTAGGACTAAATATCTTGTATTATATCATATGGCTATCTATAAATAAATTAATAAATAAATGGTTTCCCGTTGCATCCCACGAGGGGATTAGGGAGAGCTTCTCACAAGCAGCGAGCTGTGCGCGTTCTAGTTGGTGACCGCCGTCGAAAGAAATTTAAGGTGGTCAAAGTAGGGATTGAACCCACGTCCTTATGCACAAGAGCCGCGCACACTACCATTGCACCAGCGACGGCCTATCTATAACGATAATTTTAATGAATTTTATGAATGCAAAAGTGGCTATCTACATCATTGAATTTTGTCGTTTCGTTAATTTTAGTCGGTTTTTAATTTTTTTTTAAAAGTGATATTATACTTAAACATTTAATTTCCTTATCTCATATTTCTTTTTACTTATTATTCATATCATATTTAAATCCTTTTATATTTAGTACAGTTATCTCTTATTTCTTGTACTTATTATTCATATCATACCAAAGTTTTTAAAAAATAACATTGTCTTTGAATTTTGTCAAGCATGTTTTCAAGCATTTAAAGAATCTTCCTTGTTTTATATTTCTTCTACAGATTTTCATCCTAAACAATTCTGTTGAACATAACTACCGTACACCCTTTTTGAGGCCCTAGGCCACAAATCAATAAAAAATTTGAAATAGGTAAAAACAACCCGCAGCTCCCTAGGCGTAAGGTTCAAATATTTTCTTGTGAACATACATACCCCCTATCACCCTCCTTTCAAGGGGCCCTCATACAAAATCCGTGAAACAAACTTAGTTTAAATAAAATGCAAAAGTGGCTATCTACATATTATTTTCCTATACAACGATTTCGTTATTGATGCAATACCGGCTATCTACCATAGAAGTTAAAATAACGCGAATGCCAAGGAACTTTTGAGTTAGGGTGTTTATTCGGTTAATATTGTAGAAGATGAGTTCATCGAAATTGTTACTAATTTGCGCATAAAACAGTTTTTTTGCTCTCCTCAAAAATTATGTTATTGTAGATAGCCATTATTGATTATAAGCCCTCGATACATTAAAGGTAATCCTCGGCGAATCGACGAAGTCCTTTTATAATTAGAAACTTTTTACGAAAAATGTCGCGTACGAGTCCGGCGCACTACTTTTAATCATCAATTGACTTTAGCAAAAAAGAATACACACAAGCCATGCATTTTTAAAACTTTTTGATTAATTTTTGAGCAACTCGCGCTTCAGTTAATTTTTTTGAAAAATTGAAAAACGGTGTTCATCGAATCGACGAAATTTTCCCTTCTAGGGTTAATTAAATCTTGAATTATTCATACTTTGGCAATAACGTTTTCACTGTTGGTAATTGCTTAATTCCCCCAATAGAAAATAGATCAGTAAACAAATCATTACAACATATTATGTCAAGACACTAAACTCCTGTTGGGACATTAAACAATTTATCTCTGAATTCGTTTTATTTTGTACTTTCTCGTAAAATCCCGATTTGAGATCTTATGATGTATAAAAAAAACAACGACTATTTCGTGAACCGACAGTTTCGCTCACTTTTCATCTGCGGTATTCCGCTATTTGCGGAAATTTCGTGAACAACATCAATTACAGGTTTGAGTTATATCTTACGAAAGCTATTGCTTGAACCGAAAATGGTACATGTTGATTATTTAACACAATTTTCGTGTTGAGATAGACAACCAATAAAGTCTTTTCCCATTAGAACATAATTAACATTAACATAATTTATTTATTTTCTTTATACAATTTCTGACATAAAACTGAAGAAATTTTAGTATGGAACATTGCACCACCGCGCAGCTAGTAGATATGAAAAGGCGCGCCATTTGTTTTCTAACGCATACTTTAAGGCAAATAAATTGCAAAACCAACTGCTTGTTCTGAAAGTGGCGATTAACTACATACCACTAGTTCAGTGGTAGGCACAACCGAACGCACGCACACAAACGCATTAGGCATAGATAGAATGAAAACGATGTGCTTGACATTAAAACTAATAAAAACAAACGTCATTAAAGAATTTTTTTCCAATATCAAAAAAAGCAGCAGCGTTAGTCTACCGAAAAAATGCGAGCGGAATGTTGTTTTGTTGCAAATAAAAGAAAAAGAGGATAAAGTCTTCATTTGGAATTCAACTTCAAAAAACGGTACTTCAAAAAAGATTGTGTGGAGAAAAAATCAGGAGAAATTGAAATTGTAAATTACTGTGTAACTCTTAAATATTGAAATAATTACTTTTTTCGTGAATTACATTTTGTGTTAGTTCGCATTTAATTTTTTTGTTGAACCAAGTACCTTTTTTACTTTTATATAAAATACATACGATAATAAACATAGAAAATAGTACACCTCCTTTATTATTGTTGGAATACTGGTTACTTAACTTACGAACTTATGCAGCTTTAGTTGTAAATAGTTACATGGTAAGCAGAATTAGCGACGGATCTAGTTCGATGGTACTAGTATAAACGTATGTATATTACTATGGTACTAGTTAAATACTATTCAATAGTTGTCTAAGGGGTGGTCCATTGACTACTACCTAGGACATGTCCATGTTAAATTTAAAAGCATTGGAAGTGCAATTAGTGGTGGTTGGTTTGGAACTAGCGCTATTCTAGTTTATAACTAGTTACCCGTATAATTGAGAGTAGGAACAACACTAGTAAGATTTTGGAATTCAGTTATTTGAATAAGCCCACGAAAAGAAAAATAAACTATTTTTCTTCTCATTTATTTAAGAATAAGAAGAAAAGAATTAAAAGATTTCAAATTTAAGAGGAATTTGAAGATTTAGAAATAATAATTAATGAAAATTATTATTATCATATTATATCTAAAATAGTATTGACAATTAATCGAATAATACTGTATTTGTCTATTATGTGGAAGTCATTCTTTAATAATTTCTTCACTTTCTTCCGTCGGAATTTCGTCACTAGAGTGGTTCCATTACAGCTTCGCTATATGTTTTTCATTAAAAAATAAACAAATTGACACAAATGACAAATATTGATCTCTGACATGATATCAGTGGTTTTAAAGCGGTTTAGAATATATTTCTGAACAAACAAAGCACGTTGTTCTTTAATTGCAATTGTCATTTTTAATAGCCGTTATCTGCCATTTGACACGCCAACAACATTTTACCGCACAAATGGCGTGACATTCAAATCGTACCACGATTAGCGTAATATGGTGCTGACGTTCATATTAAGTAAACTATGTAGTGTTTCAAAAGACTTCATTTTTGTGCACAAATGAAAACTTAAACATATTCTGACAGTGGTGCGAGAAATAATATACTCATGCATGCATACATTGGGAAGCTACTACACTACCCGACTCATTGAGCGTGGTGTCCAATTTTTGCTTTATCGAAGACAAGGGGTGGAAAATTAGCTACGAAAAGGTTTCTTATATTTCTTTGGGTGTATTCAAATATACTTGTAATTATCTAGAATTTCGTTTGATAAAAATAATTGTTTAGTGCAAAATGCCAAAAACACAGAAGGAATTTAATCTCGCCTGCAGTAAAGATATCTTAAAATTATCTAGAGTTGTGGGTAAGAATATAGAGCAACCCTAATCAAAATTTTCTTTGGTTTTTTGCTAGAATTCAGCTCCTTAGAGTCCAAACAGAGTCAAAAATTTTACAGATGACGACGTTCGTTTTTACGTATTGCTACGAATTTTCCTTAATCGTCCTCTTTAGCGCTGTTTTATTGTCATTAATTAAACAAGGATCCTTTTAAAATTACGATAACTACAACAGTTTTAGTTCCTTTTGTTTTACGTATACATTTTTAAGGTCAACACTTTGCAATAAGTCTATATTTTACTATCAATTCTGGTTGCCTACTTTTCAGCGTTAAATAACAGACTGCCTCATAAATGCTTTTCTGCTGCTATTTATATTGGTTCTTCAGCTTGGGACGGTGTTATCGCTCAATTCCTATTTGCTAGTAAAAAAAATTGGACATCAATTATTGTGGCCAGGATTGCAGCATTCACCCACGCATTTTAGTCGGATTGACTGATACAAAGTTTTCTATTGAGTGTCAAAGACTTAAATTTGCTGATCTAGAAAATCTGGAAGTATTTTCTTTTTTGCTCTACTATCAGCATCCGTTTTATTTTTTGATGTGTTAACATCTATAGGCACGGGTAGGTCAATCTATCAAAGTGAACACATGCAAACAACACACAGCGTTAGCATCACATAAGTGATTTTTATACAACAATCGTCTCTGCCTGAAAATAAGTAAGATGGTATTGATGTAGCGGCAGCGAACAAACAAGCAGGTGACGACTAAAGAGTATTGAATACTTTAGAAAATATATATATAGCTCTGACGACATCTGGCTAATGATTCAAAAAGTATTACCCACTTTTTCTCATAACTTATTCCTTTCATAATTTTGATGTGAAACATTGATGCCGTTTGAAACATTTATGCTTTTTGTATTGTTTTATGTAATAACACTGTCAAAATGGTGCATTTTTATTGAAATATTCTATAAAGAGAATAAGACTCGTTTATGCTCGTGTACTCAGACTCTCTACATAAGAGCGGAAAAAGAGTGCAATAAGTTCTCTATACAATTCAATGCCTTTTGTCGTCGCTCTATTTATGACAAAACAAAAACAATTATTTCAGGGAGCTAAATATTGCTTGATTTATTTTAACAATGTCACATCTAATGTTAAAGCAGATGTAAGAAAAAAGAAAGTGCAATAGCAAAAAAGCCTTGAGCACAAAAACTATTCTTTTTTTTATTTTCCAATGTAAAATTTACTATTTTGTTCATAGAATAGATGTTAGCACATCTCCCGTGAATTCGAACACTAAGTGATTTTTTTTTATTTTTTGCTCTACTCAGCATCTGTTTGACAAATACAAACACATATCGCGCCATAATTACAAAGATTCAAAATCTCAAAATTTACAAATTTTCAGTAGGGCCAAAAAATTGGGTTCATTAACTTTAAAATGTATGGAAATTTTCAATAATGGACATAGTCGCACATGATGTTTATGACAAAGGGGAAGAGAAAATCATGCCAAAGATGGACACGGATATTATTTTGAAACAAAAAATTTAAATTTTAAATTTTTGTATCCAAAATTTTTGCATCCAATAAAATTTTTTAAAATTGTTTGATATAATTCAAATTGTAAGCACTTTCATTCACACGTCACAGTAATGCTTACGGCGAAGCACTAAAAGAATCAGAAAAGAAACACATGTATGTATCCGTAAACATCAATTTAAAAGTTGTTTGTATAGAATTTCTCAATCAAAACCTTTTTGCCAGTCAAAGGCATTTTTCGCGTAGTATGCTGTGACGCAGAAAAAACACATTTTTAGTCCTTACGCGTAGTTACGGGTAGCTAGATACCGTTTAATACCCTCATGCAAATTTTAGAGAAAATAATAGAATTAAAACTAACTTTGTTTGATAAATTATTTGTCATTCCTATCGATACCTCACCCCACTAACCGGTTAACAGTCTGGTCCACAACATTGGGTCTATACGACTCACAACTCTGCCGTTGACATTCAGATCGCCTAGAACCTCTATATCCGGGAACATAGATTTAACATAGTTTTTATAAAACATCTTTTCAACCATGCTGACTAGTTCGTGTAGCGGTGTCTCTGTTAACGTTCCCTTCATATAGGCATGCTGGCTATTTCATATACAGCAATTGGTTACTAGCGACCTAATATGCTCATCCAAGATTCTTTCTAGAGTTTTAAATGTAAATGATGGTATGAAATCTTTCACAGATTCATGACCGTTCATTCCAGCATTGTGGACGGATATGACTTGCGCCGTTCTCCAACTTTCTGGGATGTGATTTAATCGTATACAGGCATAGTGTGCCTGGGCCCAGGAGGAAACTATTCCGTTATTGCAAGTATTACATCAGGGTCGAAAAACGTATATTGGCGACAAACTGTTTATGACTCTCACTTTTGGTAATATTAATTAATGTATCTGCTGTAGCACAGACGCTCTGCTCCACTGCCAGCGATTTAGATCTGCTGCGCTATCTGGAAAGTGTGTATCCAGCAGTGATATTAGGGATTATTCTGGTGAGTGATAGATTTAAATTTTAGATTTGGGAAAGTCTCGGTAAATCTGCAGGATTCCTTGATGAGGTCTATCAACTAATCGTCCATTCTTCTCGTCCTCTTGTACTTGCTTGCCTTTTTCCTTGGCACATTTACTTTTGTGACCGTCGGTGGTGCACTGGCTAGTGTGCGCGACTCTTATGCATGACAACGTGGGTGCGATCCCTGCTCTGACCACCTTAAATTTCCTTCGACGATGGCCACCTCGTATAGTGATATCGACACTCTCGAGTACTTAGCCATGAGAAAGCTTATCAAAATACCCTTCGAAACCGGTGTAAAACTGTAGGTCTCAATCAGTGTGTGAAAAGTTAGAAGGCTCTTCTCAATCCCTTCCTAGGATTTAATGGGAAACGGATGTTTTTCATTTACTTCTTTACTCCACAATGTGTAAGGATGTTTCTTCTTTCTACTAACTCGACATGACTTATTGAAGGTGCTTATAATGGTTGTTAAAAAATCTGGCAGCCTTGTCCTATAGCGAGTTTGTCATTATCGGTTCAAATCTAGGAGTACGTAGTGCCGAACCAAAAATTTAAAATACTACCTGACCCGGCAGACTTCGCCCTGCAGACAACAAGTAGTCAGTGATGTCATGGACACAATTGAATTCAAACATTTAATACAGGAAAACTTTATTACATCCCAGTATTATTAACTATATTGTGTACTTTTGCTTTGGTTGGTGTCTAGACTAACATATGCAGGGAAAATTCTTCTTTAATGGGAAGTTTCTAGGAGGAGCGCCTGTAATCAATATCTATCTATATATCCATCCATATATAAGTATAGCTGGACCCGGCAAACTTCGGTTTGCCTTCAAAGTTTTTGTAATGCCCAAGGGTGAACAAAATTATTTTGTTCCATTATGTTTGCAGTAAATTAATATATGTATCTGCTGGCGCTCCGACACGGGATAATGCCACGTTTAGTTGACAGGGCAAATAAACCTGTAGAATGTAGAATGAATATTTGTTAGAAGTATTTGTTTAGATTTTGATCGTGTGCTGATTTGTCTAAAAACTTCTCATTATACTATAATAGCTGTACCCGTTGCGCTTCGCTTCTCTTAAATTGTAATTTTATTGAATCACAATTTTGTTATTTTTTTTCCTTTTATTCAAGTGCTCTAGGATGTCGAATATGCTTAGTTTTGCCATCTGGTGCAAATGTATATTAGTTGGAAGGTCTACCTACACGTGAACATGCAACATATATTGTCCGTGGGAAAACACGTAGGTGTCAAATTTAAGCGGCTGCCCTTGCGCTTTATTAATGGTCATCGCAAATGGCAACAGAATCGGAAACTGGAATCTTTTGAATTCGATGGGCATGTCTGTAGGTATCATGGGAATGTGTGGAATCTATACATCAGTTCGTTTATAATTTTCAATGATTATAGGATTACGATATTTAGGATGCTCTCGAAACTGACCTCAATGATATTCATATTCATTCGTACTTGTGGCCACTTTCTTAGCGTCATAGTCTGACCTTTTCAATAGCCGTATTTTTATTGGTTTTCCCCAAAAAGTAATTTGCATCATATCAGTAGTATATGTACCGAACCTCACATTCCTACACTGTATCAAACAATTGTCCGTACACCTGCCAGTTGTGAACATATTTCAATGTATGGCAAAAGATATATGGCCAATATGATTCAAATATTTTTTTTTTAAGTTAGAAGCATTGAACTTTAAAAAAATGGTATAAATCGAATCGGCCATATATTTTTTGAGATACATTGAAATATGTTGTCAAGTGCCTGGTTTACTCACAATTGTTTGGCCCTTTTTGCCAACTTGCTTCACATAGCCTGTTCGTGAAATTTTAAGGACGATCAAGCTATTATTATGACTGCTATAGCGGATTATTTTAAAAGGGGCCTGGTACATCCCACCACCACTCTGGCTGTAATTCATAATGTATCAACAACATATATACCAAATCTCATCTTCATACCACTGATAGTTAATGAGATATAGCCATTTTAAATTTCAAATGGTATGGGAGGTGCTACGCTTCTTTATCCAATCACTACCAAGTATATCCAAGGACTATCAGTAGATCATCAGTACCTCATTATGAAATTTTCATAACAATCGGTGTATTAGAAAAGCTGTACCAACAACATACATACAAAATCTCATCTTCTTACCTCTGATTGTTCATGAGATACAACCATTTTAAATTTCAAGTTGTATGGGCGGTGCCACGCCCCTTTAACCAAACATTTCCAAATATAGCCAAGGACTATCACCAGGTCACCAGTACCGCATTGTGAAATTTTCATAACAATCGGAATATTAGAAAAGCCGTCAGAGCGATATTTGAAAAGTGGGCGTGGCACGGCCTGGGTTACCCTTGTCATTAAGGGGTATGAAAAATAGATGTTGGCCGATTCTCAGACCGCACAAAATTTCATACATATCGGTCCAACCGTTTCGGAGGAGTAAGGTAACTAACATTGTGACACGAGGATTTTATATACATATATACAGATAAAATATTTATGATATATTTAAAAAAACACTTTGAAGGTTATTTTAAAAACTCTTTTTGGGTCGAAATGCGTTTACTCCAAAATTAATCAAAACGATGTTAGCATAAACTTCTCTGACTGTATCGCGGTCAGTAGAAACCTATAGAAATGCAACTCTGTGTTATAGATTTAACAACCCTTAAAACACTGAAACTCAACGAGAGTGCACGATGAAAGAAAAACCCCTACTTCTCTTGTGTAGGAGTAATTGGCTATTGAGTGTAAGATGGGGTCATAGTGGGTTTTGATCGACACTAATTCGTATATGTAAATTTACGCATATGAAGGACAAATTATAACTTAAAAATAAATAATAAAGGTTTATAGTTTAGGTAACGGAAATAGGCCTATAAACGCACGAAGTATTCAATTAATACACGAAGTATGCATATCAAGAAAGTCAATCAAATCCAGTTGAGAGGGTAATGCTCGCAATTAACAATTGATAAATATGACCATTTAGGTAAGAAGCGGAGTTAGTTGCAATTGTATGCCCGTGGCCTTGGGAAATTACCTCGAACTTTAATTGTCCCTGATCAATGAAAACGAGTAAACTCAACTTAAAGGAATAAAGTTTCATCTGCATCCATACAAAGTAACAGTGGCCCGATTTCTCTGAATGACAGTCAAGGAAGCCAGATGTGTTGTATGAGTTTCGAGCAATACTAGACCAAGAGTTGGTCTACAAGTAAAGACCATCTGAAATACGGTTCTATTGTTTTGTTTCTTCTGTTTTCAAGTATAACTTTGGTAATAATCATTTTCATGGCATTGTGTGTGTGTGTTATAGCACACATACCAACCCACTCTCACCGAATCAACTGTGTATGAGGATGCAACAGAAGCTAGCACTTATACCATTGCAAGTGTTGAATGCAGTTGCATTTGCTTTCATTGTCGTTGATGGAGTAAAATAAATGGGAGCTGTATGGCTGTTTGTGTATGTGTGTTAACGCGTTTTAATGTGTTTTTGTATTGTGGCCTTTTTGTTTATCTCTTCGTGGATATGATGTTTTCGTTGTTATTGTTCATGTTGGTTTGTTCCTTCAATAATAATTGCTGCTTGTGTGTACATGTGTGAGTGAGTGCAAGTGTTTTAACCATTCAAAGAGCCTACACACACATGCAACACAATCCCATTCGAACACACCGCCACTCAGCGACACGAGTAGGTATTGAACCCATTGTGTTGTGATTTTAAGTTTGGCTGTGCTTTTTATGCTATTTCTGTGCATGTTTACCAACATTTCTATGTGTCCTTGTATTCGTTTGATTGGTGTTGTACTACACTCATATGTGTGGCTGAGTATTTACTCCCTTGTTTCGATTTTTATCCGGTTTTTCTTCTTCCTTTAGCCTTTTGTGTCGGGTTTTCAATGAGTTTCAATTGTTTTGCAAATATTGATTTTCATGTTGCGCGTCATTAGATCTGAATTATTGCTACGATTATCGCATCAATAATGCATTGCATTTCATTGCATTGTATGAACATGTTTCTGTTTCTCTTTTTTATTATTGAATTCCCTTTTCTGTTTTTTGTTATCTTTCTATCTATCTCTCCCTCTTTCTCATTGAGATTCATGCTACTTTTCTGACATATAGTTCGTTGTAGGTTTATGGTTTTATTCTTTTTAGTTTTGATAATCGTTAAACTGTAAAAATTATTGCTAAACATCATTTGTGGTCAAGTAGCGGTTAACGATTCATTCAAGCGATATTGTTGCTATTGAAACAACTCAAAAACGAAAAAACAAAACACAAAAAAGTTGTTAAGGCCAATTGAAGTGAAAAGTTATAGGTAGTTTGAATTGTTTAATAACAACAATTATACATACAACAAGTATTATACATTCTCAGTGACTGTTACTCCCATTCATGGTGGTCCATTTAAAAGTTATGTCATATAAATGTTGGCCATGAATACGTCGGAATGCTGCAATTCGGTATAGGCGAGTGATTTCTGGTAACCTATCAGTGATTTCTGGTAACTATCAGTTAAAGGGGCACAACTCAAAATTTTCATAATTTAATATTTTGATTCAAAATCATAACGAAGATCCATATCTATCCAATATAAAAGTTGGGCATCATTTAGTCTTCCCCATCATAAAAAAATCCCGCAGGAATATGTACTTTATTTCGAAATTTCATATATTTTCTATCTTAACAAAACCAGTTTTATGTCTCTACTGAAATTTTTTAAATATTGAGTTGTGCCCCTTTAACTGATAGTGTGTGATATATATTTGTCTATATATTATGCCATAAGCGGCATATGGATATTTCTACAAAAAGTGCCGCCCTATGTCACATCACGTCACCATCGTAAATTGTTTATATTATAGGACAATGACGTTCGATTGCTTTCTATTCTTTTACAAAATACAAAATGTAAGAAGCTCTATATTTGATAACAGATGAGAAAACAATCAAATTATTTGGTCCTAAAATATAAGAAATTGACGAGGGTGACGTGATGTGAAAAACGTTCTGTGGAAATGCCCATATTCCTTTTGTTATTTTCTGACAATGTAAAGGGCAAACCAGCATGTGTAAATATCTTTCGTTTTCAGGAAAATGTGCCGATTTTCAAAATTCCTGCGTCATTTAGGAAATTTCCCTTGACTATCAACCCCACCACTTATATTTCAGCATCTTTTGCTTTCTATCTACTATGACCTGAATTAATTAAAAAGAATTTAGGAAAACCATGTATAAGTAGCCTCGAAAACTGGAGTCAGCACAGGAAACAGTTTATTAAATATATCTCACATCGCTGGCATATAATAGTATTGGGTTGAGTTGTGCGGTCCGCGCTAACCAAAAAATTTTCAAACAACTGAAGTAGTGGTTTATTTCTTCATCTGCTTCCACTTTACCATTTCTTCCGGTTTTAATAGTTTTAATAACACAGTGACGGAGTCGATCTCAAAAAACTGACTCCGACTCAGGGCACGATTCCTCAACTCCGGCTTCGAAACTCCAACTCCGACTCCATACCCCTACTTAATCGCGTACAAGTGCATTAATGCATTCGAATACTGCAGTACTTTCAATATAGCATACTTTCCCTTAGAAAGTCACTAAAGACGGTTGCCCTCGAATGACGTCCGAATGTTGACGAATTGAATATGAAAAAAGAAAAAAGAAATGGAATTTGGGTTTTATTTTAGACCAGAGATTATAAATAATTCTCGATATTTTTAACTTGGCTGTACTAGCAAATGCGACAAAGTCTACATTGGTACTACAAAAAGAACACTTGGAGTACGACTGGCAGAACACGAAATGGACATCAAAAAGACAGGAATATCACAACACGCACTAGACACTGAACACAGGCCTGACTTTGATAACACAAAAATATTAGATGTAGAAAACAAACACAGAAAACGAATGACACTAGAAAGTTTACGAATAAGACAAAAAGCAAACAAAACAATAAACAGCAAAGAGGACATAGACAAAATTAGCGCCAATTATAATTTGATCATAGACAGTGAAGGTTGACTGTGGCTTAAAGTAAGTGAAAAATTGTAAAAGTTTAAAATAAACAAAACATTGTAAAACATAATTTTGTAGATCAAAATAAACATCTCCCGGAAGAAGCCGGGAAAATCCGGAGAAACGTTGGAGAAAATTGAAATTAACATTGTTTAATTTCCATTGAAAATTGTTGACCAGTACAGCCAAGTTAAAAATATTGAGAAATGAAATTTATTTTTCTTTTCTTCTTTAATAAAATCATTCAAATTTTTTTAATAGATTTAAGTTTAAATTAAGTTTAAGTAGTTAATTCATTTTTTGTTTTACTGTTATTATTAGTAATGTAATTTGAGTCAGATATGCCTGTACTATAATTATAAGACATTAGATCTCGCTGTGCAGGCTAACAGAAATAAATAAATAAATAAACAAAATAAATTGTATGGTCCAGCAGCAATTGTGCGCCAAATATGATTACAATTAAAAGTGGTGCGATCGAAATTTTATATAAAACAGACGGAAATATAACTGAAGGGTTAGGAGAGGTAATGGTGATAGTCGTGAAATGACAGACTCACAATTTCCGACTGAAAAAGCTGTACTGTACTGGTATCGAAATTCACATGTCCGTGCCTACTTTCAAATACCCCCTCTACACCACGACCTCATATGTGCTAGGACTCCCTTTCCATTTTGAGAGTGTGATATATCTGAACGACTATTAGATCCGATTTTACTTGGTCGACATATTCACATATATTCGTAACACTTTCTAACAATTTTCCAAGGCAGTTTCCGATCATGCCACTTTGTAACACATGTCGCAACCTGACGGTAGATGTATTATCAACCTGTTTCCTATAATGCCCACCGGCAGCAAATGGAAGATTACATTCGGTGCATCGTCGAAGTGGTACGCATTATCAGAACTCTAGTCGATAGTGGACAAAAGCTGGACATTTCAAGCACTTGCCACCATACGATAACATCTTACAGAAGTATCGGTCTCACCGCAGCTGTGTAGATCCCGGGAACTATCCACGAAGAGAGTGTCCATTCGCAGCCTATAAACCTCTTAAAGGTGTCGTCAGCTTGTTTGTTCTTTCAACTATTTGGCGTATCTGCAAAATTAATTTAAGGAATTTAAGACCCATTCAAAGTGATATGCTCAGGCCCTTTCAAAGTGAGAGGTGCCAACGGAGTGATAGGTTCAATTGATAGGGGCAACGAATAAAACCGACCAGCTCGGTCTTAGCACCTTTTACAGCCGGCCATTTGCAAGTCCATCTGCACCGAAGTCTGTAGGTTACCTTGGATAATATCAATTAGTGTACTGGGATTCTTGTCCCTTACTGCTCTTACCACGTCGTCCGCCTAACCAGTAGCTTTTCCACAAGCATTTTCATGCAAGGTAGACCCCTCTTCTATCTGGTAGAGGTTGAATTGCAATTGAGTAAACTGCCGCTGTCGCTTACCAAGAAATTGTAATCTCCTTCCATTAGAACCAGCATCGGAAGAAGCATATTGCCATGTGCAATTGGAGACTACATTCTGGTCCCAACTAAATTTGACGATTTGTCTATAATGAAACAAGGCAATCTGTCGCTTTAAGATGCAACAGATTAGTAATAATTGTTTTGCTTTATTTGTTTCAATAAGATATCCATCAATTACTACGAATAATATGGTAGTAAAACATTTTCCCCCATACGAAAGGCCTGGAATATAAAATTTTCATAGGAAAACAATCTATTACTTTTTACATCAGGTACAATCATAATCGAATATGCCACAATATTGTTATCATATTTCCCAAAACTAAACAAAATAATTTGCTTAGCGTACCAGATATATTGCAATATCGTGGGATATCTTTACCCACCCGTAGAGGTCCCCAACAATAAACAGAAGAAAAGAGCCGGATGGAACGTTTATTACTACGGAAAAAAGGAATGGTTTATGTCCGTTCTCAAGTGGTTAAGTAACTGAAGGCAAAATGTTTCCCACAAAAGGAAATTATAATAAATCCACTGTACTCCGCCGCCCCAAGCCGCCAGTTGTGAGTTAGTACGGCATCATAAACGACGCAATTGTACGGGTAATGTAACGTGTACTTTGCTTTGTATATTTTAGAAAAATTTCAACAATTTATGACTTGTTAAAACATACGATCTACAACAATAATTCTTACATTACATAACATTTACTGTACTTGGCTAAAAGTTTGGCTACAAAACAAAAGCAACAATAGCAACAGTGCTATTATTTTACGGTTAACTTTTTATGTAGGCCGACTACTCAAACAAAGGCTAATAGCTAAAGAGGAAAATGTTTTATTGTCGTCTGCCAACATACATATGCTGCATTGTGGTTTAAAGGGAAATTTGCAACAATTTCTACTGTCTTCTTTCTTGAAAATACATTTTGAAAAGCTACAAGTGTCTGGATTGCCAGGGAGCATTTAGTAGTAACTCGTCCACACAACGAAACAGTTTCATCAAATTGATTAAAAAAAATCGTTTATTGAACTTTCTTTTATAGCTTAGACTGTTGAGTTTGAAATTGTTACCAATTAATATCTGAGACAGTTACTATTTGCCATTATTTAACAAAAATACTTAACAAAATACACAATTAATGTACTATTTGTTGCAGCAACACAAGTTCAGTCGTTGCAGTCAAGCAACGATACATGTTCCAAATATCCTTGTACAACATGTTTTTTGCAGCAACGAGAAAATTATGGAGTGTATGAAACTTATCGTTGTAGGAATGTGAACATATTAGCAAACGTATTTAGTCTCTCTTAAATTCATATAGTTAGCAATGAATCAGTATTCAAAAAATATACAAATTATTGTCTTCTACATATCGCTACATATTTTTGTCATATTATCCGATTAGAATAAACTGAGCATAATTTGAAAGTATAATACAAAAATGCAATGAATTGTTGCAAAATATTTTCTTTGTTTTGTTGTTTTTTCGATATGTCGATTTAAACATAGACTAATTACTCGAGATCCAACCAACTCACTCTTGCTTTCAAATGTCTGGAAGTTGCAAGTTTCAACGCTAGAAGAAGAATTCTGTCGCAGAGGTTTGATACATATAGCCGAAATTGTTACTGTGTGTGTGCGCTTTATGTAAATATATGGACACCGTGAATGCACGCACAGCATTAAAAATGGAGGATTTTGTTCGGTGTTACAGCAAAACAACTGACAGACGATTGATTACTCTCGGAAGAAGCATAAAGTGAAACGTTTGATAAGAGAGTTGGGGCATTTTATAGCCGTAATCCATGGAGTTGATAGCTTTAAGTCTAGTCAAGTCGAAAATGATTTTTACCATTTTAGTTGACTAACCAACAATTATTTTCCTTCACTCTCATTTGCATTTAAGAAAAGTCCCTTAAATAGTTAAAATTAAGTAGTAGAATAAAAAAAGGTGATATACATAAATAGGTGTGTCTAAGTGCCAGAATGTTGGCAGTGCGTTATTCAAATCAGGGGGTTTTCAACACCATTCTCATATTAGTACCCTGAATCGCATGCTTACATCAGTGCGTCTCAGATAATCAAGTGACAACAGCCACTGATCTTCATCGAACCAACATTACCGGTTAATGATGGATAGTAAACAACAAATAGAATCCAGATGTAAGAAACTCCTGAACAGTTGTACCTTGGTTAGATTCTGAATCGTAATGGGTGGCTGCAATGTCAACCCTGGCAGTAGGCATAATGTAAGGCACATGTTCACCGGCACCGTTCATTAAAATAGATAAATATATTCCCATCATGCGACAAGGTGTGAAAGGGGAGAGCTTCTCAAATCAGTTATAGTTGTACAATACTTCTTAGGGAACTACACTTCCGAACGGTGTTTTTAGAAGATATTCATGAGTATTTAGTCGATAGTGCCGCCATCACTAAGATAGATGCCCGATAGACCGACTTTCTTATGTACAAAAATGTGGGAATAATAACCACCACAAAACCGACACCCACCATTCATGTTGACAGGAAATATGAAGAGACTACAAGGAAAACAATGAACGCCTTATTAATTGACGTCACCGGCAGACGTTATGAGGACTTCGTTTAACGATATGAATGTAGAACATAAGAAGCTTATAAATAACATGTGGCACTATACAACTGCCGGAACTATACCACTGTCAGAACTATACAACTGTCGGAACTATACAACTGGCGGAACTATCCAACTGGCGGAAGTATGATTACATTAGGAAATGCTATGGTTTAAGGATGAAAACCTGTGTCATTTAGTATTGACATGATATCCATTACAAATCATGGAGGGATAAGCAAAAGTTTCGTGCACCTACTAAATCTCTACATATTCATGTTTCATACCTTACAGCAGAAGTACTGCAATATCAAAAAGCTGTTTAAATTTTTGACAAACAACCTGAGAAAATGTTTCTTAAAAACTGCAAACCAGTGACAGTAACAGTTATAATTTTTTTAAAATATAATTTGTCGGGAATTATTTTACATTACTATTATATCACTCCACAAATAGTAAAACATATTGATTTTTGAAATATATCCCCCAAAATAACTATTAATTATTATTTGTATTCCGTTTTGTTTTCAATAACAGTTATCGATGACTTTTCCAAATAGAAATTAGAAATGGTAAAGACAAATTTTTTAGAATCATTTTTAAACGAAAGTAGGAAATATTAATCAAACAAAGATGAATAATTTTCCGATAAACTAGAAATTTAGATAAAAGTCAGTAAAAGTTTTTTTTCAATAGAACGTGTTGGAACGTAATTGGCAAAATACGGTTTTTGGAATATTCAGACTATATTACCCAAAAAATGTTTCATTTCCTCTTTTATAACAGACCTTGAAGTGCCTAAATTAGACGTAACAATTTTTTCCACAACATTTGGAGGGTACTATTATCCGATTTTCTTCAGAATCAAGGCAAGTACATACCCCTGTCGAGCAAACAAAAATCCATGCACCATATGCAATAGTTAAATCTATCGAAATTTTGAATCTCATGAGGATTTCCAAACATTATATTATATTGATGATAAAGTATGTTGAACAATGATATTTTTTAACCATATTGAATTAAAAACAAATAATTGTTATTATTCAAATTCGGCGAAAATTTTTTGTTTACTAAAATATAGTTAACATTTTTATTTAACATTTTTATTGAATTTACCATTATGTACACGTTTTTATCAACCAAATTATTTTTCTGGCTGTAAATTAGAGAAATTATTTCTACACAAAAATTTTTCTGGCTGTAACTTAGAACATTTTTCATATGACAAGAAAATTTCTTTAATTGTTTAATTTTTTCATTTTTTGTTATTGTTGTTTTTTCAAATAACATGGAAAAAATTTTATTTATCAATTTTCGTTTCTAATTAATAATTGTGTTTATCTTCCTGGCGATGCTATCCAAAGGATAGCGAAATATCGAAGAATAAAATTAATTAAAATTACGACGAAACACTCGAACAATTTAATTTTTGAATACAATAAATAAATCATCACTTATTCAAAATATAATTTAAAAACAAACAGTAAATTGTACCAAATTAATGAGACATTTGTCCCTTACAAACTCAGCCTTCATTTCAAGTGAGAGTATAATAGTCAAATTCACCTATTTTAAGAAATCGTTCAAAACAATGCTTGAATCACCACGTGCAGAACTTAAATGTATCAAAAATATCGGTACACGAATATACGGAATTCCAAACATAGTCATCATATTATATAAAAAAATTTAAAGTTTTCAAATTTTAAAGTCCGTTGGTTTTATGGACGACGGCTGTATATGAAAATATTAACGTATTCATTCAAAACTTGAGTCAATTGAGTCGCAAATCTGTAATACTCGTATTTTCGAGGGTGATTTAAGTTTTTCGCAAAAACCTATCTTATTACGAAATATCCGCATGTATTTTGGAATATATAACGTCAGTAAAACTCATGTATCGTAGAATTATTTAATTGGTATCGTTTCCAAATCCTGCAACAATCGTTTCCAAATCCTGACGATCTAAAGAACATTTCTCACTGGTTTGTAAACCCTGCAGTTTAGAAAGTCTCGCCTCATTTTTATCCAAATCTGATATCACAAAAATTCACAAGATTTGCTGCAGGTACAGAATTCATTACCAGTTTTGATTACATTGAATAGAATATGATAGACCATTTGGATTGCTTTCATATAAAAATCTGAAGATTAGAGATTGTTTGGATAAAATGCAGACTTCGAATTTGAGATATTTAATCCCACATATCGCTGAAACCACTGTCAATTCCCAAGAACGCTTATATTATTTCAACATTGGTTATGCATGTTACACAACAGCTGTGAAAGTTTCAACAATAAATATTTAATTTTTTTCTTCTTAAAACATTTCTAACTCAAATGTTAATCGTAGTTTCTTTTTTCTACCAAACTAAATTTACAGGAACATATTTGGTGACCTAATTTTTGGAGGATTTTAGAGCAATTTTGTATGCTTGCACAAGTAGCCATTTTTGTCAAAAGTTAACACTTTCAAAGCTTCCTTCGCGTTTCTCGGCAACTGTATAATTTTTTACTTGTTAGATATGCCGTCGGTGGTGCAATGGTTAGTGTGCGCACCTCATGTACATGAGATCGTGGGTTCGCTTCGTGATCCTGACCACCTAAAATTTTTTTCGGCGGCGGTCACATCGCATAGTGACGGCGACACTATCAAGTATTTAGCCGTGGAAAAGCTTCTCAAAATACCGCTCGGAACCAGTGTAAAAACCGTAGGTCCTAATTAGTGAGTATAAAGTTAGAAAGCGCAAAGCTCACAAGTTGTGAGAAGCTCTCCCCAATTCCTTCATGGAATGTAATGGGAAACCAGTTATTTTATTTTTTAGAGATGCCCTTATTCTAGCAAATACATTCAATTTCCGGCATTATCGTTATTGCAGATGAAACAAAAGTATACATATTGGTACGAATATTATAATTGTCATCTTTAAGCGCTGTTTTAATTCCCGTTAATAAAACAAGTTTTTTTTTTAAATTACGACAAGTAAACCGGTTCACAATCCTAACATTCACAATGACTATATTCAACGATTATACCATTAATTAACATTGCGTACTTCTGAGGGCTTAAACCCAGATTAACGACAAGTGCAAAACATATGACCTATTGACACAAGTTCAGCAACCCGCACAAGGTTCTCTACAAGTTCCTAAATAATTTTGGTAGCTTCGCCACTACTCCTTATCGCCATTATTGTTACATTTAGAACATATCGAAAGCCGCAAAAAGTACTGCCAACTATGTCTCAAATACTGGACAGAGATATATATCTTACCGAATTTATTCGGTATTGAAGCGCATGGATCAAACTGGTTTGAAGAGCTGGTCTGTTGTAGCAATGGCATACTTTAAGGCGTAACATTTGTCGCCCTTTTATTTACATTTGCACAGAAATGTTAATTACGCCAAATAATTAAAGCGTTCATAGTAACATTACATTGACATCCGTGCAATTTATCCATTAAGCATAAGTAAAGCTTTTAATACTTCTGTTGGTGAGAGAGTCCCTGGTCCCTATTTTGATCAGCTCGTCGACACGAGTTTGAATGGATTAGAAGGCAGTTTTAATAATTGAAATTAAACACCGGTTCCAGCAAAGTAGTTTGTGAATTGGCGCTGCTTACTGAAACCCGCAAAAAGTCGGAAAAATCACAAATAGTCGCTATTTTTGGAAAAATATTACATAAATCAAAAATATTTGTTATTTTTATTTGTTATCAATCATAACAAAATTTTTGGTTCACTTTAAATATTTCTAGCGAATTCCCTTCACAATGATTTTTTTCGTTCAAAATTAAATCAATACTAATTATTTTCGGTCCCTGCTACAAACACATATTTGGTAAAATTTCAAACATATTTACTTTTCAGTTTTCACCAGTCCTTTGTGCCGTTCACCAACAAATGTTTTTAAGTACACCATGAAGAAAGAATGAAGTTGGTTTTCAAGGCTTATGGCATCTAGTTCCCATATTAAATCAAGTGAGTGAACGTATTGCTACAATACATGGGTTTTTTTAATTTGCATTGGATTTTAATTTGCATCACTTTATCTAATTCAAATTCAAAAGACTTACCATTGTTCGCAATGCCAATTAAAAAATTTTGAATTGCCTGAGTAAATGCAGGTTGTGGAGTCGGATGCCAATTGTAATGAAATATGGAAATGCTTTTAATTGTTTTGAATTTGCTTGACTGCTGGCAATTCTGTTTTTAATGTGTTTTATATGTAGAGGTTTGTGACTTGGATAGGTATTGCCTCATTGTACTTTCAAATTCATAAACCTGGTCTGTATAAAATATTGGAAAACTATAAGTGCCAGATATGAAGGAAATGCTTTGAAAATAAGTACAATTGCCAATGGTATTGAAAACTTTTTTGAATTTACATTTGGACAAGAAATTCAAATTAAACAACAAATTATAATTGTCATATAATTAATTTGCGTCATGTATGATAGCTACCATCCGCATTAAACGAAAAACTTCAACATCACATGCAAAATTTCATACCGAATATTTGATATCCTAGTTTCTCCACAACGGATTAAAATTCCGCTGCAGGATGGGGATGTATCTATATTTAAACCGTATTTAAAGACAATTATGCAGTAATAGCCTGGTTGCTGTTGTCAATCTGTTGGAATGACTTACTGGTAAAAATTTTTAGAGCAGTCAGACAGTAAACTTGGTCAATATGAACATATTTGACAGCATTTTCACTTAGTAAATTAAGTGGTTCTCAAATATAAGTTCGGAGAATGAAGGATTCGATTCTAAATCTGTATTTATGCCAACCATCTGGTCGAAAGTTCCGCACCATTTGTTGTTAGGCAGCGTTATCCAGTCGAGCTATGTGATCAAGTATGGCACAGGCATACATGTGGAAATTTAATTATATGGCAATTATAATTTGTAGTTTAATTTGAATTAGCTTTCGAAATGCAAATTCAAAAAAATTGCAATACTATTGGCAATTGCACTTTCTTTCAAAGCATTTCCTTCATATCTGTCACTTGTGGTTTTAAAATATTTTATACAGTATAGGTTTATGAATTTGAATGTACTATGAGGCAATACATACAAAAGCCACAAACCTCTACATATAAAATACTTTAAAAAATTGTTGCCTGTAAAGTCGGTTTTACGGGCGAAGATTTTACGTGACAACGTCTTTTTCTCGGTAGAATATTTATTGATATGAATATAATTAAATTGCACAATAGGAGTGCAATGAACTCACTTGCCCAATGAGTGTTAGAACTCACGGGCGATGTTTTAACATTTATTGAAACTTATGGTTTAGGAAAATAGAAGTAATTTCAACACCATCTAGGTACCTGTGCGATTTCTATGAACACATTATCAAATGTGACATTATAAACAATAAACATATCCTTTATTATAAAATATAAACATTTCTTTTATTATAAAAAATAAACATTTCTTTTATTAAAAACAAAAGAAAATAATTTACTAACCAAAAAGTATTTCAATTCATCATATTCGCATATCGTTTTTAAAGCCGACCGCAGCTCTCTGTTTCGTTTTGGCTACCTAATTCATATGAAAATTTCTACACACAAACATACACTACACATATCATAAAGCCAAAAAACAAAAAACAAAAAAAAACAAAAAATAATACCTTATCCAATGCAGACTGATCTAAATCAATATTCATACACACGCACATATATACGCACATACATACTTGCTCAGTCGTCATATATATGATGTGCCAAAAAACAAAAACACTCACACCACCGACCAACAGCCACTAGAAGCCAGCAAAGCAAATCGTTTCTGGCACACAAGTAAACACATTGCGTTTACTTGTGTTCGGTGACTCATCGTAACGTTACCGGGCGTTACACTTTTTCATAAGTGACTCCCAGCCGCAACCTAATTTAAGACGTTGTCACGTCAAAACAGAATTGCCAGTAGTTAAACAAATTCAAAACAATTAAAAGCATTCCCATATTTCTTTACAATTGGTATCCGATTCCACAACCTGCATTTGCATTGCCGGAGCAAATGCAAATTCAAAAATTTTTAATTGCCATTGCGAACAATAGTAATTCTTTTGCGTTTGCATTAGACAAAGTAATGGAAATTAAAATCCAATGGAAATAATTTTGTAACTTTGTGCACACTGGGATATAAAGTGAAGTCTGGCCGAACTCATAGCGTACGTACGGCACAAAATAAATCAGATGCCAAAGAATAATAACATTAGTGAAGAAATTGGAGCAATAACACTCGTAATATTCAAAAATTTTGTGCAAAATATGGTTGGAAGAGCACTCATTTGAGCGGCGGTCAGAGGTTGCCATTTAGCCGATATTATATCATACATAATTGTTATAAACCAAACTTTAATGCAGTAAACTATTATTAACAAATTTTGTACCGTTTAAGATTTTCCCAAAAAAAAAAAATTTGCCTGGAACATAAAATATATCCTGTATTAGTTGAATTACCCCTAATTGATTGTAGTCTTTAATGGAAGCCTTTCTTCATCACAAAATGCACAAGCTTCTTAGCAATAATTTCAATTAATATTTCTTATGAGTCTGTCTCAAGCGTCATGTGGAAAAGGTATCTGGTTTAGTCAGTACAGATTAAGTTTGTAATTTTATTAGTCATAGGAACCGCTGATCTAAATACATGGCCTGAATGTTTTTTGTCTGTATTTGTATGCAAATGTATTTAAGATACATTTTGGTCCAGGAACTTTTTACTTTGTTGCTTTGCCGTCTTCATTTTATTCTGCTCGAAAACCAATGGCTTGTAATTATGATTGATTTAGCTGACATCAATAAGGGTTGCAGCCGTGATGGCTGCCGTAGTATAGCAACGTTGATTTTCTAACGCATTTTATGCAGTGCTTGAACTGCTGCCAGAGGATTGCGTGTGATACAAATTTATTGTGTCACGCGTGATGGATGGATCCGAATGAATGATTTATATTTTGAAGGCTGACTATGTCTTCTTTAGAACAATCGCATCAACCTCTTGGGAACCCGGTGATCAATTGTAACTGCAAAATCCTGTCATTAAATTAAACAGACCGAATTAATAAATGTCACCCAAGTGAAACCGTAACATATTTGTCGGACGATATATTGAATGTAAATTAATAGCGAATATTTCCTAACAATACGCACACATGAATCGCAAATTTTAAAATAATTTCCCAACAAAATTACTGCTAACTCAGAATGTTTGTAAGGGAGAGTTGCGCTGGCAATCGCCTACCGACCGGCTGAACTAAAGCATGATTTTTGTATGAAATATCTCACTTGGCAGTACTAGTTACGGGCGTTTAAAGGGGATTATTTAGTAGCAGCTTAGATGTAGTGAAATGATGCTTATTTAAGAACAATTAAAATATACTTGTGTGCTTTGGCGAAGCTGTAAAATCATGAGTCATTAAATTTCACTTTTACGAGAGTATACATTTAATTTATTTCCCTGGGTGGTAAGTAGATTTTCTATACTAACCTGAAACTACACTCAACTGCCTGTAAATGTCACAGGCGATTCTGTGATCCTTCTATTTCTTATAAAATTTAAATGTTTTTATTCGCTCCGTTCATTCTGTGATTCCCAGGAAAAAACGGAATGCGCATTTACGTTCGATGCAACCAATATAAAGTATGATTTAGCTGTCATTAGTGTCACTCAAACTCTATTTAAATTTAGTTTGCTGCATAGTTGCTCCTGGTTGCTTAACGGTCTATCATTAATTTTCTATCATTTTCCTGCTACTTAGGCGATCAGCTGTGTCATGGATACCGCTTGGCTTAGACACACCTGAACTATGTCCATCTGAAATTTATTTTTAATCGGACGTTTTGAATTGACTGAATTATTCTAATTTTTTTTAGAGAAATCCCCACTGTTCTTTCAACGATTTACTAAGCCACACTAAATTACGTCAACAGAAAATATATATAAATTGCGAATCATTTAAATAGTGTACTATATTTTTCAAATTTTTAACATAAATAGCAGTTAAACATGATATAATCTTACAATTAGTAGCAAAATAAGAAAAATCGTGTTTTTACTTCTTTTAAAATTTTTTTTTATTGCATTAAATAATTTAACGGTTTTGAATGCATCACTTGAATAAATAAAAATTAGAAATTAACAGCTTGTTTCTGTATCTCAAACGAAAAGCTAGGCGAACGAAAATCAGTCACTCACATTCGACTCAAATTGGGTTTCTTGAAGTCGAATTTTCGTTCGCCTAACTGCATGTTTTTTCCCAACTGACAGCAGATTCGATATAGAGAAACCAAAATTTGTACTTAAAAGTTTTGAAAAATGTTTATGTTTTCCTTGGACTTGAAACAACGAGATTGTGAAAACCAAACCAACTTTCCTTCGTCTAGAACACGAACGAAGCTTTCGTTTGAGATAGAGAAATAGGCTGTTAATTAAATAATAGGTTAGTTAGCTTCTTTTTCCCATATGTACGACTAGTAATAAAAAACAAATTGATTTAGTACTGGGTGCTACTACCCTTATTAGAAATAACTTCAAAAATGCGGTCAGGCATTGATTGATAAAGAGACCGTATATGATTTGTTTCATGTTGCTATACGTATTCGTATACTTTTCGTGCAAGCCACCCCCACGTATTTATATTTAGATCGGGTGAATATGGGGGCTAACGCATAAGTTCCACATATTGTTCATGAATCTAATACCTTACAGCTCTGGCAGTATAAATTGGAGCATTATATTGTTGCCAAGTCCATGCTATGTGTCTAAACAAATTGTTAAGTTGCGATGAAGCGGCTTCTAGATCCTCCCCCTCTGGTGTATCATCGTTGGAAATTTTTTTGATGTGTTAACATCTATAGTGGCGGATAGGGACTAAATCTATCAAAGTCAGATTTAATGCTGCTGCTAAAACCAGATTTTATGCTGCTGCTAAAACCAGATTTTCTGCGATTTTCTGCGAGCAATGAAAGAGTGGTGTGGCAGGGGTGAGGCAAACGAAATTGTGTCTATAGCGTATGTATTAACATAATAATGTATGTATTACATGTGTCTGTTGCTGTTGTTGAACGGAGATATAAAGCATGGGCTTGCGCAGTCGACGTTATGGTGACACACTAATACGTCAGCTACTTCGGACAAAGTATGTGTGATGTTGTGTGTTTGGTTGTTTCGTTGTTGTTGCTATGGCCAAACAAAGCGAGTCATTCGATGTTCAGCATTGCCCGGTGTATACAAAAAAAAACTATTATTTTTTATTTTCCAATGTAACATTTACTAATGTGTTCATAGAAATCGAACAGGTACCGTGTAGCAAAAAGGTGTTAACACATCATCCGTGAGTTCGAACACTCATTAATTTTTTTTCCTTAAGTCGCGAAAATATTAGTTGTATCCATCTGGTCCATCGGAATTAATATTGTTCTCTTCGAAAATCCTTGGAAATCCGACGAGAACTGAACGGACATGACCTGAAAGACGACGTACTGAACAAACACTCGCGTTAACTCCACTTTCGTTTATAATGTTTGCGGCCGACATGGAATTGGAGAAAAGTCAGCAAATTTGTTGCCTTTCTTGAACCGTTATTCTCCTTTTTCAAGTTTATTCCATATTTTTTGATGTTATTCAAATAATTGTATACAACTGGTTTTCCTTTCTTAATTGTTTCTGATATTTGAAGTACATTTATTTCTTTGGATTTCAAAATTAAAATTGTTTCCTTTTCAGACGTGTTAAGAGCTTTTGAGCGTCCTATGTTGGTTGAGATTAAAACTAAAATTTTCAATTTTAATTGTTTTGATTATTTTCATGTACTACAATCAAGACTAATGGCCTACTTTATCAATATAAAATAATTCCTTATTCAGGTGATGCCATGGTAGAATTATCTATTAGGTAGTCCGTTGTTAAGCTGTCAAAATTAGCTGAATTATGAAAAACACTATGAACACAAAATGTGAACAATTTTATAAGTTTGTCTTACTTGTTACAAAGTCTATGCTATTAAATTGAATTTTATTAACAAATAAAATGAAACTAAATCGAATTTTACAGCTTACACACGGAAAAGATGAAAACACCACAAATCGGCTGGGCTGACGTGCTTACCCGATATATAATTTTACCATTGGTGATGCATTCAAAATCCTTTAATTTATTGTAATTAAATAAAAACGAACAATTTTATTTAAAAAAAGTTAAAAAATATATTGCGTATTCTGCTAACTAAATAGTAAGATTAAAAACTTTATTAGTAATGAAATTCGTAACCCTCCTGTATCCGGTTTCAATGATATCTACGTTTAAAGTTTGAAAAATATAATTTTTTATTTAAGTAATTCGCGGTGACGTATATCTGAAAATATTAGTACAGCTAATTTTAAAACGTCGCCGTCGGTGGTGCAATGGTTAGTGTGCGCGGCTCTTGTACATGAGATCCTGGGTTCGAACCCGGCTCTGACCACCTTCAAATTTTCTTTCGGCGGCGGTCACCTCGCATAGTGACGGCGACACTATCGAGTATCTAGCCATGAAAAAGCTTCTCAAAATACCGTTCGGAATCGGTGTAAAACTGTAGGTCCCAATCAGTGAGTGAAAACTGGAAAGCGCACAGCTCAGTGATTGTGAGAAGTTCTCCCCAGTCCCTTTATGGGATGTAATGGGAAACTATTTATTTATTTAATTTTAAAACAAATAGAATACTTATAGAATTTTTCAGACTCATGTGATAAAACATTTAAACTTAATAATCTAATTTTTCAAGAATTTTATTTGTTTGCCAACTGACCAGGTCGACGTAATCTTATCAAATCAAATTAATGTCAGGAAAAGTAGAGCCCAACCTTCTATTGTGCAATTTTCTTGTCCAGTTCAACAAGTTGCTCAGGAACAAATTAAGTTCAACTTAAATCGTCAGTCTGGTGTATTTAAATTTTGCTCAAGTTACCCAACAACGACCACATGATGTTTTGTCTGTCGACGTTAATTTCAAAGCTTCTCATTTATACAAGGTGGCGCAAAAGTAAACTTCCGATGTTTTTTGGCTGTAATTTAAAAAAAAAAATGAAAAACTTTGATTCTTCTTGTGGATTATTTTTATTTGGTCTTTTAATTTTTTTTACATCAAGTCGAGAATATGATGTCATGTAAATGGCCGCCGCCACAGCTGATTGTCATTTCAGCCCGTTTTATGGCATTTTCCATCACTTTGGCCAAAACTTCCGGCGATACGTCCTCACATTCTTGACGGATATTGTCTTTAAGAGCTGCAAGAGTCTGAGGCTTGTTGGCATAAACCCGCGACTTCAAAAAGCCTCACAAAAAGAAGTCTGGAGCGGTCAAATCAGGCGATCTTGCTGGCCAGTGCAAATCGCCAAACCGGGAGATTAGGCGCCCGGGAAATGCATCCTTCAGCATATCGGTTGTGGCACGTGCAGTGTGTGCCGCTGCACCGTCCTGTTGGAACCACATGTTTTCGAATCCCAATTCATCAAGTTGCGGCAAAAAGAACTCGTTGATCATTGCTCTGTAGCGCTGACGGCGCTTCCATGACATCGACGGCGCTTCCATGACATCCTCGGCTACAGCAGCAATATTCTCTGCAGAACGGCTACTCCGGGGTCTGCCACGCCCCGCAGCATCTCGTGTTGTGCGAGTCTCTTCGAGGCGAGCGGCTAAACGTCGTAGTGTTTCACCAGTAGGCGTTGGACGGCCAGGAAACCTGCGACGAAATTCACGTTGTGCCAAAGTCACCGACCGATTATAGGTCAAATAAATAGTCAGCAATATTCCGCGTTCTGGAGCAGTGTAGTGTAACATTGTTTATTAGTGTGTATTTCGCATGTGTTTACTACACAAATGCCAAAACAGAACTGACATTAGGGGCCAATCGCAAAACTTATAGCATTTTCTGATAGGAGGATTACTTTTGCGCCACCTTGTATATGATTCAATCTGTATTGCTTTATCAGAGGATTTAGTCAGATCAGGTGCTTGTTCTAAATGACGATACTCACCCTAATAATATCGTTATGTCAATAGTGCTGGCTCATAGAACCATTTAAATTACATGTGAAGCTATAACTGCATAACCGGCAACACTTAATTCAATTCGATATCGTTTCTTACTAAATTAGCTCCCAGGTGTTTCTTTAATTTGTAAAGACGCTGCAACCGCCCGAGGAATAATATGAACCCACATTGGCTGATGATAGTTTCGAGATTTCTTACTCCTCTCATCGCCGCTTCATGTCTTATCCAGTGACCATTTCTTCAATTACGTCGCTTTTTGAAGTTTTCCAATCTGTTAGCTCTTTTGTCTGAATATAACTGTATGCTTAACCTTTGGAATAAATATATATACAATCTTGGAAAAAAATAAATCGACAAAGAAATACAAGTGTTCTAATAAATTAAAATAACCATATTACGCTGCCCATACATACAAGAACCTCCGAACCCTAGTCATATTTGTGGCAATTCAACGTTTTCGCAGCTGTTTGTCTGCCAAGTATCGGTATTCGCAATCGGCACGTCATAACGTCGCCATTGCTACGATATACCCCTAAAAAAGTCGACTGAATTGGGCACGGGAAAACGAAATTCAAATTTGTCATATTTAACTTTAATTGAAATTCAATGATTGCAAAATCTGAGCTTATGTTGTTTAGTGATTTCCGAATTTTTTTGGAGACCAAGTCTTTGGTCAACGAGCATTCTTGACACAATGTTTTCTATATGAGGTAGGTTTACATTTTATTCATTATCCAGGGTTATGATTGATATTAGACCATTCTTGACGGTTGGTAGGAAATCACGATGCCCTTTGAAAGATTTTATGTATTTTCAGTTCTTTATTTAACATAGAATATTTGTTTTCTGTTTGTCTCTCAATTATCTCAACAATTTCGAAACAGGCGAGGCTCATCTGTAAGACATACTATTACTGGTGGATCTATATATGAATCTATATCTTCATCACTGCGGAGATAAAAGTTCAAGTATAAATCGTAATCAAAGGAAATCGATTCTTCTTATATCCAAAGTTCAAATGTAGTCTTAAGTCAGACTACTGAGATCTCGAATTTGTGTGAGATCTACATGTGACTCTAAACCGATTTCAATAAAATAACCTACAATAACCTACATACACAACAACCCATATCTACATCTCCCTTGAGCATCATAAATGGCGTGTACCGAATTGCATTAAGATTGGATTAAAGAATTTACGATATAAATTTAAACTTAAACCTTGTGCGGGCCGAAAGACACAGATCTTAGGATGACAGCTAGTTCATTTGACAATTTTTATAGACTCAAAAAATATATTACTAGCAGAAAATACTGCTTTGTTACTTCAGCAAGCATGTCGTACCGTAACTAAAGGGTGTCTCAGTAAGAGAGAGTGAGAAATATTTCTCAATAAAGTCACGTATTTTTTGATACAGTTGTGATTTTTTATAGGATTGTATAGGAAACCTGTTCCGATTAATTATGGAATGAAATATTCAGCAAATGGGCCCCGCGGCTCTGATGGCAGGTCATTACTCTTTCCATGAATCTCGTATTTGTGTTTAAGAATTGTTTCTAGTTTATTCGCATAAGTCCGAGATTTCACAAAACCCCAAAGACAGAAATCGCAAGGCGGTAAATCGCATGATCTTGGTGGCCAGTTGACATCAGAATTTCCTGAGATAATTTGTTCTGGAGATCGTTCCTGCAATAAATCGATTGTTTGATGCGCGGTGTGGCTGGTGGTCCCGTGTTGCTAAAACCACATGTCGTCCAGATACATGCCGTCCAGTTGAGCTCCTGAAACGAATGCCGTTCACAGACACTGCAATTTCGGCCTCATCTTAAAAAAAGTAAGGCCCAATCACGCCTGCGGACCAAAGTCCGCACCAGACAGTTATTGGTTGTGGGTGCATTTGTTTCTCATGGATTGCAAGAGGATTTTCTGAGTCCCAAATTCGAAATGCGCTTCATCGGAGAAGATGACTTTTTTGAAACACTGGCATTAACTTCAATTTGCTGCATTACCCATTGACCGAATTGCCGGCGCTGTCCATGGTCATCTGGTTGGACCTCATGAATAAGCTGAATTTTGTGCGCATGAAGGTTGACGTCTTTTGCCAAAATTCGCTGCGTAGTGAAATTTGAAGTTGACGAAAACGATGCTGACTTGATGTTTTCGGGTTGTCGGTGACGCTCTCGTTTACTGCAGTAATGTTTTCAAGAGACCGACCGTTATGTCGATAACCAACCCAGTTTCTTTTTGACCACTCTTCGAATGGTTGACACATTAGGTGCACTTTCTCGTCTGAAAATTATTCGAAGTTTGAGAGCGGTCTCAGCATAACTTTCCAAATTTTTGTAATAAGTTTTCACAATTATAACGCGTTGTTCTTTCTTAAAGCGCTCCATTTTTAATAATCGGAATAAACATATATGATAGCTGCCAAATATAAGAGTTGCTACTTGCACAAAAAAAAATTCCACTACATTCGAAAAGTGCAATCTTACTGAGACACCCTTTACAAAATTGCCGTAACTCAAATTTATAAAATTTTCAGTATACGCAAAGTGTGTTTATGAAAAGTTAAAAAATGTATAGCAATTTTCAATAACAGAATCATACGTAATTGTTTTCATGAAAGGGAATAGAAAATTATGCCAATTTTTACGGATGTTTTTAGGCAAAAACTAAATCATTGAGGTTTGACATTTATGAGGTTTGCTCTTTCGTGGCTCGGGTGAGATATGTGTGTTAACTTACAAATATTTTTCCGTTATTTTCTGAAGGCTGCAAACAGGTTCTTGTTATGTCAGCGCATTGCCGTTGCCTGGCCGTGGCAATAATACTAAGCGATTTCAATGTCAAGATTGGCTGGCGAAACGTCTTTCAATCAACCATTGTTAAGTTCAAATCTACATGGCAGCAATTCCAAAAAGGGAATGGGAAGTGAAGTCAACAATAACAGACGAAGAACCAAATCAAACATTTGGCAGCTGATTGGAGCAATAATTCCAGTGTTTTAGTATTACGTGAGGTTCGAGGCGCTAATATCGGTTCGGATCATTATTTGGTAGCAACAAAGATTCACAGAAGAATAAACAAATCGAGAATCGTAGAAATCCATATACCGAGAAAACTAGACATCTAAAAGCTGTACAAGAGGTATTCGCAGCCTAATCTTAAAGCGACAAAACTGCTGGAAATGGCGGACTACCTTCAGCGCTGTTCAAGACTGGTGGCCATAAACTGATAAGGTGCAGGTATCGCAGCATATGTACGAACAAGTTATTTAGATGAAAACATGCGCGCCAATTGGATTCTAAGTATACTGTGCCCTGGTCTCATATAGAAATCCTTGTATTCATTGGACACAGGGTAATTTCGCACATCATTTTCGAAACACTACAGCTAATATGCAGGCCTGATAGTTATCTATAATAGACTTGGAAGATCCATAATTTGTTTACTCACATTATGTCAAATCCTGGAAAAACTCACGTGCAGCAAACCAATACCTGTCATCACATTTTTAATTATATAGCTGTCATAGATACCGTGATTCGGAGTTGATACACCCCTGCAGTGAAGATTGGTAGGCACCTGGCAGATCCAGTTGAAATCAGGAAGGAGCCTCGAACAAGTTTGTAGTCTGTGTACGATATCTTCAATATAATAATGAAAATTATAACAAGAATAGCTGCAGGACACACAAATTAAACCATCATCAACAAAAGCCACAGTAAAAAAGAACAATGTGAACAGAACATTCGGCTGAATCTTAGTGTCACTAACCGCAGAGAAAAATGAAAGATTGAGCCTTTTGGAGAAACGCATTAGCTCCTGGAAAATAACCACATGTTATCTTCTTCGTGTACTCTCCAATATGTCAATGATCAATTAATTGAGTAAGAATATAGAAATTTACCCGATATTTCAAATCACTACCATATGGAGTCATGTGCGAATAACGTGTTATAATCATTTATTTGTGTAGAATTGGTCGAAAAATCTAAATCTTTTGTAATTGGGGGCAAATTACTATTTACATAATAATGCCAAAGACATTTCTAACCACTGTGCTGTGTAAATGTTTGACTAAAAGTGCAGGGTTTATTTTCCGTTTTTGCACAGTTTTATGTTATTGTGGCACTTTTGTTGTGTAGCAGTACAACAACAGCAGTATCAAGGACAACAGTGAAACCTCAACAAGTCACTTAATAAACAGCAACAACAACAACTGCAACAGATGGCTCATATACAAAACCACCAAGAACAGCCACTGGCGCACTGTAACAAACACAACAACGAGTACTACAAGTAAAAGTACTCGTGTAAAACAACAAAAAATAGAACTAAACTGTGTAACTCTGTGTAAGACAGCAGCAGCGACAGGTATTTTACAATAAAAACTGAGTATAGGTATGTGTTTGTGAGTGTTTTATGACTTTGCTGTGGATGTAAAAAACACCAAATGTACATAAAACCCCTTTTTTGTGAGCGAGAAACATTTGCTATGCTCTTTACAAATTTATTTCATTAATACCTATGAGAAGAGTACCCACCCAACACCAGCATCATAAAACAATGGCACCGACACGCTCTTTTATTCATACACTCGCAAATCACACACCTGTGTCTACATAGCAGTAGTTACAGTACATAATAGTATTCAGTAACCAAATATGACTTAGGCCTGGCAAATATTATTCAATTTGTAATGTAACAGTTAATTGCGTTATAACAATCGTCCAGCGTACTCCAAAGCTCATGTGCCGTATGAGTAATAATGCAATTTTGTTTATGACTACTAGAGATGTGCGCGTGAGTGAGTGTATTTGAATCACGCACAATCTTGAATTTACAAATCACTCACGATTGCTATCACGTGATTGATTTTCATTTAAATCACGAAATCATGAATCGCGCGTGACAAAAAAGGAATGACGCCACGCGCACACATCTAATGACATTTTAGATATGATATCAGTATTGCCTATATAGGAAGCCTTTTACGAAAATCCGAAATGAAGCGAAACACTTTTGGTTATTATCGCAGTAAATAGATGTAGTAGGCTTTGTCTTATTTTATCCGTAGACCATACTTTTAACCTTTTGCCAATACAAGGAATACTTGTTGATGTGTTAACATCTATAGCGGCGTATAGGGACTAAATCTATCAAAGTCAAAATCTGCTAAAACCAGATTTTATGCTGCTGCTAAAACCAGATTTTCTGCGACTGCGAAAGAGAATAATGACGTGTTAAACAAAAATGAGCGAGCAAGAGAGCAATGAAAGAGTGGTGTGACAGGGGTGAGGCAAACGAAATTGTGTCTGTAGCGTATGTATTAACATAATAATGTATGTATGTACATGTGTCTGTTCCTGTTGTTGAACGGAGACATAAAGCATAGCCTCGCAAGTTATGGTGACACACTAATACGTCAGCTACTTCGTACAAAGCATGTGTGATGTTGTGTGTTTGGCTGTTTCGTTGCTGTTGATATGGCAAACATGTGGTTATGTGACACACGTATACGTCAGCTACTTCAGACAAAGTATGTGTGATGTTGTGTGTTTGGTTGTTTCGTTGGTGTTGCTATGGAAAAACAAAGCGCGTCATTTGATGTTCAGCATTGCCCGGTGTATACAAAACAAGTAGAAATGGTGTTAAGTTCGGCCGGGCCGAAGCTTACATACCCTCCACCCAGACAATTTACACTCGCACTCACCACTCTTTGCATTCCCTTAACAATTTTTATTTTAGTAACCCTCCCCCTAAACCCACCACCAACACAAACACTCCACGATACAGCAAGCACAATTAAATCACCAACATATCAGCAGTAGTAGTAGTAGTTGTTCGTGTTGTTGTTTTTTTATTATAGTGAAAGGTAAGTCCAATAAAATGTGGTAGCACTCTCAGAGCAAAGAGAGTAATGACGTATTATACGTATATAAAAATGAGATAGCAAGAGAGCAACGACAATTTTGTGAACTTGTGTAGTGTATGTACGAATATAACAATGTAGTTATGTATGTACAAGTGTCTGTTGCTCTGCATTCTTTGACTTTTGGGGGAAAAAGTATTGAGCAAGAAAATAATGACACATTTGCTTGCACTGGGTCTTTAAATAATTTTAAGTATTAATATTATTTAACTGTAACGTCATCATATTGAACGCTGTTTTTTATTTTCCAATGTAACATTGAAATCGAACAGGTACCGTGTAGCAAAAAGGTGTTAACACATCGCCCGTGAGTTCGAACACTCATTGGATTTTTTTAATATAACGGGTCAGCCAAATAACTCTTTTTTTTGAAAATGCTATAAAAAAATTAATATGAGTCCGATCACAGGGGAGATGTGTAAACATCTAGTAATGAGACATTTTTTTAAGTTGGAAGTACTTATGCTTTTAGTATATTTTTTAATTAATCAATTAAAAGTATCAAAACTTCCAATATTGTAAATACATAGAATTTGCCGGTTTTTGTTTGTTTTATTTAACTTATTTGGTTAGTAAATGGGCACACTGCAGTATATATGTACTGCATTAAAAATTACAGTAAGCAGTAAATTTACTGACTACTGAAAAAATTCAGTAAAATTTTACTGATAATGAAATTTAATTTGCGTTACCACTAAAATCATAGGGCGAATGTTTGTGGAGAATTGCTCATATGCAAGTGGAAAACGTCAAATAAAAATTTTGATAAAGCTTGCGACTGTGGGTTTGCACAATTTGTATTAGAATCTCCACCCATAATAATTGGCATGAGATGGAGAATGTTACCCAATTGTCGTGCACCAGCTTCAGTGTAAGGCAACAGTACGTAATGAAGATATGTTATAATCTTAATTTATATTGGAATCTAATAGAAATTTTGTTGGAATTAACATTACCTCCATTCAGCTTTGATACACTTTGTGTTGTTTTATGTTCTGAGTTATAATTTTTTTTGGTGTTTTGTAAAATATTTTATTATTTTGTATTTGTTGCGGTTGACAAGTTATTAATCAGGTGTTTACTGAAATCTAATGCTATTTTACAGCAATGGTTTTCGAAAATTAGTAGCTAATATTGCACACTAGATGGTGCTAATATGCAGCTGTTAAGTATGAATGACAATCTCAAAGATGAAGAAAAGTTTTAGTTTTTAGTTTTCCTTATATTTCACAAGTTTAGTTTTTAGTTTTGCTTGTTTTGCTTTGTTTTAGTAAATTTTTTATTAAAAGTGCAAAAAATCTGTTTAAAAGTTATTAAAATTAAATGTTTTTGTATTCATTTTATTTATTTGTTTTCATTTGCCAACGATAACATAATGTACGACAATTAGTGAAAATTAGTAGCTACTATTGCACACTAGATGGTGCTGAGTATATTGTATGCAGTGTATGATTACACTAATACACTCATGCATAGCTCACACCGATTTGATAACGCTTTACGATTGGTTAACGATTACATCGCACATCTTACTCTAAATTTGTGATTGTATTGTGAAAAAGATTTTTACCCCCAGCGTATAGATGTTTACACATCAAAAACTACTGAATATTTTCTCAAATTTCTTTTTTTATTTGAAAGTACAATCCTTCCGGTTAATAATGGAAAATAATTTCATTCAAATGGCTGCCTCGGCTTGCCATGCAGTAGCCTACACGATCGGTCCAATTTTTAAGCACATTATCGATTGTGTGCCGCTGTATTTCACTAATGGTTTCACGAATATTGTCCTTTAAAGCGTCAATTGTCTCTGGCTTGTCGGCGTAACACTTCTCTTTGAGGGCACCCCACAAATAATAGTCCAACGGTGTCAAATCGCAGCTCCGAGGTGGCCAAACGACATCAGCTCTGCGGCTGATAATGCGATCTTCAAAAACAGGGCGCAAAACATCGAGTGTAGATTCGGCTGTGTGGCACGTACCATGATTTCAAAGTAATGTCGCAATATTTCCCAGCGTTGTTCAAGCGTATACACAACCATATTCGTTCAGCGGAAGGATAAAACTAATTATCTGTCAAATCAGACATGAGCTAAGTGTTACCATTCACGAAATTAGCACTAGTTTAAAAAAAACGTTAGATGGCGGACCCTTTATATAAATACCACTAAATATAAATACATACTTTTGAAATTCAAAAATCAAAAATATGCACAATTTCTTCTGAGGGTTCGTAATTCGGGGTCATAAAAGACACTTTACGGAATCTGTTCTATGAGCCTTTCAAAATGTACGCTCTGAAAATACAATTTTTTTCGAAAGAGCCGCAATTGAATTGAAAACTAATGTTACTTGTATGCTCTGAATAGTAAGAAGTACAACTGCGAATGGGTCGTTACTCCAAAATTTAAGAACTTATGTATTAGTATTATTTACGTTATTACCTTTTAAATGAGATGCAATTATAAACACAAAAAACTACATTTGTAAATTAAATATAATAAACACATTTGGCACCTGCTACAGAAAAAAATATGGAGGCCATACGCACGGAATAGGCAAATAAAACGCCAGGCAAGACATCGAGGTTAGTATGAGGTATGCATAGACGATTAGAGGCCGGTGTTCAGTCCAATGGAGGTATAACCAAATATTTGGAGTGGATTTGTATTAGGAAAAAAGCAAATTTATAGAAGTGTCCCTAAACTTTTTTGATATAAAAGTAATAACTTTTGTTTAATTATCCTATCGTTTTAATTAAATCAATTTTTTTTTATTGTAAATGTCTAATAATTTGGTCCTTATAGAAGATGGTGTCGTAATTTGTTATGTAAATTAAGTTAAAAAAAAGTTATATACAAATAAATGTTGAAAACCAGATGTGCCAAAATTTTGTTGATACACTGCAAATAAATAGAACTGCAAATAAACTGAAATGATCCAGAAAAGCATCATAAAATTATCTTTAATAATTTAAAATTAGGTCTAAAAAGCATAAAAATACTCGTAAGTGACTGTTTTATGATTCAAAAAGACATTTAAAAAAGAAGAAAATTAAATTCCGTGGTTCATATTTATGAATCTTTTCTGCGTCATAAAAGAACGCTCAGAAAGAGAGGACACTTTCAAATGCAAAAACACTCTCATTGGTATGTTTTCGAAAGGTGCTGAGACTCTTTTGACTCTTTTCGGACTCAGAATGTTGACTGGGGTGTATGTTAGGGTGTACTGAAAACATTTTTTTTGATGGGGGTCTCATCCGACACGTAATGGAGAGGTGACTGCGGAAACGTCAAACTTTTTATTGTACGAGGGCCCCTACCGGCCGTTGAAGTTCGAATTCCTAGTAAATTTTCGAATAAAAAAAATATTTTTATATTGTCTTACCCATTGTGCTGTATTTTACAAAAATAGAAATACATCAACGGTTGTCACGGCCGAATTTAGTACTCACAACTGAAATGCAGTTGAAGTTGTGAGAACCGAATCTTCGATTATATTCGTTGTGCCATTTATATTTTCTAAATTTTCGGTTGGAGCAACCGAAGTTGGAATCAATTCGGCTATAACAACCGAAATTGGCATCAATTCGGTTGGAGTAACCGAATTTCGCATCACTGCGGCTTTAACTATAGAATTTGGAATCATTTGGGTTGCAATAACGGAATTTAGCCTTAAGCCGATTGCTTCCACGGAATTTGGCTTCAATTGTAACCGCAATTCTCATTAAATCTGTAGATACCATTCGGTCACCCCAACATATTTCTATGTACTTCAAACCTGACGCTGAAAATTCTAAAATCAAATATTATTATTTTAAACGTCAGGAATTGGTGCGGTGACTCATGGTGGCCGCGATTTTAAGGTCAGAATGATTTAAATGACTTTATTTTCTCGCTTTGTAATATTTTTATAAGAAGTCATGACAATAAATCATAAACTAAAATTAAAAAAAGGAACTTTCACAAATTCATTTGAACACTACATAAATTCGGTTGTAAGAACCTCTACTTTTACTGTGGCAACTTCTAATGAGGTTGTGTCAATCTATAGTCACGTGATGGCAATGAGGTTGTGTCAACCTCTAATGAGGTTGTGTCAACCTCTAATGAGGTTGTGTCAACCTCTAATGAGGTTGTGTCAACCCCTAATGAGGTTGTGTCAACCTCTAATGAGGTTGTGTCAACCTCTAATGAGGTTGTGTCAACCTCTAATGAGGTTGGGTCAACCTCTAATGAGGTTGGGTCAACCTCTAATGAGGTTGTGTCAACCTCTAATGAGGTTGTATTAAGACAACTTCAAATTCGGTTTTGACAACCTCTAAATTCGGTCACGATTAATTTGGCTGTATCAAACGAATTTTTATGTGAGTGCAACAATAGACTATTTTATTCCCAACATATCATCATTCATGAAAACAGTTAATTCTCAACAGTCCATCGATGTTCTATAGCCAACGCCACACTGTGTCCACAGATAATGAATATATTTGTCATGTACTGATATAAGACATATTGTTTCGTATTAATGTAGACCAATCAACTCTGAGCCACTGTCTGAATCAATTTAGCAATGTCCGTCCGGGTATTCCTGTGAACGAAATTTGGTAGTTTGATAGGGCATGGGGCGAACCATAAAGCGTCTTAAATATTAATCATTTTCCAATTACATCTTTCTTACAATCAGTGGGCTGTGCTCTTTCTAGTTTTGCACTCATTGTTTGAGAAGTGTAATTTGAGACTGGTTCAGAGCCTAATTTTTTGAGAATACTATATACTTAAACCAAAAAATGTGAAAAATTGGAAAAAAGAGTTAAATTTAACCTAAAAGTGGGCCGTAATTGACTCTATTCGTTATATTAATAAGTTTTAGTTGATTTTTTCTACGGCATTTGAACATTAAATTAAGTATTTTTAGCTCAATAAAGGACAATTCTTCAAATATTGTTAAACTGTGTTTGAAAATTGATCATTGAATTTACATACATTTAAATTCCTTCAAATTGCTACCCAGTCAAAATAATGCTATTTGTGTTGATCCCCAAAGGATTCTTTCACTAAGTTGTTGCATTTAAGTCAGAAACACAAACTAATTTTAAATCTTTAAAATCTAACCAGTAGGAAACTGGCGATCTAGTCTGAATATAAATTGTTTAATACTCTTAAAAATCAAAATCAATTTTCATCCTACACTGAAAGAAAAAGTTTCATCAATTTGATAAAAAATTTCCTCATTTTCCAACCTACGACACATTTCATTGAATTGATGAAGAACATTTCGTCAATCTTTCAGCCATATCTCGTAGTTTATGTTGCTGCGACGACAACTTTACATAAAGTTGATGTACATTTTTCATCAATTTGATGTAAGTTTGTAATCAAGTTGAAGTAAATTTTTAACCATTTTCCTGTACATTGGTCATTAATTTGCTGTACATTCTTCGTCAATTAGATGTAAAGTTGTCATCAATTTGATTCAAGTTAATCATAAATTTGATGTAAATTGGTCATAAATTTGATGTAATTCCTTCGGACTATTTTTCGTTATAAAGAAATCACAAGAGCAGGGTATAAGACCACATAAAAAGAGCTCATAGCGTCGATTTTATTTTCTATCTCTTGCTCTATTTTCTATATATTTCTTATCAATTTTCTATTAGTTTCTTTCTTTTTCTATTTATTTTTTCAATACTGCATCCATATTTTGAATCGATCCCACTAATTGTTTCTGAATTCCAATGATGAAGACTGATGTAAAAAATATCATCAATTTAATGAAGCTGAAAAAGGTGAAGAAACGCACAATCTTCAAACAGAAGAACCTCTTCATTGAGTTGATGAAATTTGCCATCAATTCAGTGAATAATAATCGATGAACATTTATCATCGATTTGATGTAAAGATGATCTTTCAGTGTAGAGTGTGTAGCGCATTTAATGGCATACTGGCATTTGAATATTGAATTCGAATTAGGCAAGAATTAAGGGAATACTTATTTAGTATCTACAATCATCACTGATTCAATAACTGTAAACGGAACGACTAACTAAATACACCCATTATATGTTAGGGAAGACTCTTTAAAGCGCAACAATTCGTTTTGTTGAAACGTTGTTAGTTTATGTACAAGAATTTCAATTATTTTGTGTTGCTGTTTTTCAACATGAATTCAATTCACACCACAATATTGAAGGTGTTCCGTTACAAATTGTTCTTCATGCTCCTATTTTGTAAAATACTCAATTAAGTTGAATAGTGTTTGGCTCCCATTACACATCTGATATCTTTTAAATTGCATTTTCCAGAATTTTTCCAACTCAAATATTAGTTTTATCGTATGTGAAAATACCGAGTTGAGCACCCACTCGTCCAGCCATCCACACAAATATTTGTAACATTTTTCTGGCAATTTAAGCAATTTTAGACATTCATGCCGTTTATGTTTCTAGTTATTTGAATTTGACGCTACGATTCTTTGAAACAATTCTAAAATTTTTGGGAAAATTGATGACTGATGTCATGATGTTTTCCTGGTTTTTTGTTTTAGTTTGCACCATGATGGTGGCCTAGTTGAAAACCATATTCAGCTGTACGTGATTGCCTGTGTATCAGAGGGATGCAATGGGTATCATTTTGAAGAATTAACTATTGGTTGTACACTTGATTTTCGCTCGAGTTGGATTAGTTATTTCTAAACTCAAAAAAATATGTTGGTAAAAACAGCAGAAAAGTCTGCTGGAAAGGGGAAAGCAAACAAATTTGCTATTACAGCAAACATTGGTTTGTTGGTTCAGCAAACAGTATGTCAGCTATTTTATCAACCCTGCTAAAAGTTTGTTTTTTTGCAGTTCATTTGCTGTAATAACATACAAATTGTCTGCTGATAAGTAGCATACATTGTTTGCTATTAATAGTAAACTTAATTTTTTGAGCGTAGGAATTGCGGAATGACATAAAAATAAACAGTTTTTATAATTGACAGAAAATTCAAAATAATCACGTGCTAACTGTTTGAATGCCAGTGGTGCAATATTTAGCGTGTGCGGCTCTTGTATAAGATAATGCCGATTCTATCCCCTATTGACGGCGACACTATCGCATAAACTGTAGCCCCCCCCCCCCAATAAAATAGAAAGCGAACAGCTGAAATAGATCTCCCTTACCCTTTCATGGCATGAGAAACTACGGTTCTTAAGATGTTGAACATTTGCAATAACAGACGGTGCAACCTCATTTGCACAGCTCTCGATAATGATCGAACAAAACCAAGTTGATTATTTTTGTCAAAAATGGTTTACAATTGTTACAATGAATAATTAATTTGAGGAACGACTCATAATTGTTAAAATTAATGGATGCAATTTACAAAATTTGGAATTGAGATCATTGCAGATCTCTGACTAGAATGTGATGCTGTTTTGTGTTAGTGTCATTTGTCTGAATGTTGTGTGGTTTTTGAATAACACTTCGAACCTGCCATCCTTTAAAAGTATCAGGTAATACCAAGTTGAAATACATTTGGTATCTTTTAGTACGAATTACGGAACCTACATGGTAATTTAATGATATAGCTCAAATATCAAGCCATTAGAGCTACTATCATGGAAATATTGAAATCACAAAGGTTCCAAATTTCAGTTTAACGTAAATTAATCAACTATCATTCATAAGAGGATTTTACTTGCTTCGCTCTAGTATTTATGTTATTTATTGGCCAAATGCATTTCCCAGAAATTCATTGTATTTGCCTGTGATTAACCCCTATCTTGTTGGCAAATATTTCATAGATATGACTGTTAATCTGCACTCCTGTCTTGTACATTGGCCTCTCGATGAAATATTAACGTAATACTCTTTCAGATACATACTAGCTCATGTCAAGTACCAACTGTATCTCGATGTTGCTTTAATGATTGCAATTTATTTTTGCGATCTTATTTGAATTACTTTTCCATATTCCCTTTGGATTTTACATCAACCCTGCCCGACATATTGTGGTTTAGGTTCTGGTATAAGATGAATTGGTACGTTCTCTTACATTAAAGTATAAAGCTGTGTGGTGATGTACGAAAATAAAAACTACGTTTAGAACTCGCTTGTTTTTTTTTTTTATTTTACTCCAACAATATTACGTTTGCTTCTAAGTCCGCAAACGTTGATCCCAAAATAAAACTTGTATCGTCGAAGTGCTTTCTTTTGTTTTAAACGAACTTGCATTTACCCCAAATTTGTCGTAGTTTACTTTCGCACCAGATAGAGAACATCGTTTATTATAAACCAAAAGAGTATGCCCACATGCATACACTCAATGGTGATCACTCTCCTGAATTTGTTTTCTCTCCTTTGAGAGAAAACATTTTATACAAATAATATACACTACACCGCGTCCAGAATTAGTTCTGTCTTCTGCCAATAAAAAAAATACGTAGTTTAGTGTTTTAAATTTATTCGTATAAAATAAAAAAAAACACATGAGGTGTACATGGGACACCCGGATGGAACGAATTGTCCTTCGCTATATATTATGTACTAGTTAGTTCCAGTACGTATAAAGCGCCCGTTGAAAAGTACGATAATTTAAATGGATCTTTAAGAAAATGTACTTTTTGTAAAATAAAACACTTTTTTTAAGTACATTTTTTTTCTGCAATGTATTTAAAAAAATTATATTTTTATGTCCTTTTTGTAAGAATATGTATTATATTTTCCGCAATATGTATTATATAGGTCCTTTTTTAAAGACAGGTACTTCTTTTATTAAAAGATAATGATTTTTTTAAGAAAAGGTACTATTTTTCAAAAGTAGTACTTTCTCTAAGAAAAAGCCATAAGAGTATGACTTTTTTTTACAAAGAGGTACTTTTGTAAGAACAGGTACTTTTTAAAGAAGTGGTAGGAAAAGGTTATTTTTTAACAAAATTTACTTATTTTCAGAAAGCCTACTTATCTCAAGAAAAAAAGGTAATATTTTATTTTTAAGAAAATGTACTTTTAAGAAAAGGAATATTTGTAAGAAAATGTATTTTTTATAGCAAGATATTTTTTGAAGAAAAGGTTTTTTTTAAGAAATGGTATTTTTTTAAGAGTAGGTAGATAGTAGATATTATCCTATTAAATGAGATAAAATTAAACCGTAGACACAATGTAATATTTAAAAATTATAAACAAATATCGAATTGTTGCAACAAGGGGTGGGGGGACTGCTATATTAATCAAGAATAACATAACTACAGTACTACAGTCACGATAACAAAAGTAGCTATTCGCTACATTCTTTAGAGACATGCGCCATAAAGATACCCATTGACTGCGACAACTGTTTAGTTGTTACATGTGCGTACTATCTGGCCGACAATATAAATTCAATACGAGCAATCTTGCAAAACTATTTGATTTTATGAACTTGAACTGCAAGCACACAGCATGGGGTAGTACTGTTAATAACGCAAAAGGCAATATCACAAAGCCAACATGAAAGAACACAACCCTCATATACGTCCCTGACTGTACAAATCTAGTAATAATTACCAAATCCTAAAAGTGTGCAGAATAATACTGGGTTGTATACTGGGTTATAGCATAATACGGTTAAAAAATGTTGTTTAAACATTTTTCATTTAGCCCCCATCCCGCAACGTGCGATAAGGAACTTCGTTCCAATACTTCTGTTCAGTTTAATAATGGGTGCCCAAAATTGAGGTATCGTTTTGATTTTGCTGTCATTTTTTTTAACTTGAATTTTATTCTAAATTTTTATTTTCAGATTCTAAATACATTCCGGTTATTAAAACATGTTTTTTTTTATCGAAAAACTAGAAGAAAATGAGAATTTTGTAACAAAATAATCTTCAGCGACGAAGCCCATTTCCAGCTCAATGGTTACGTCAACAAGCAGAATTACCGCACTTGGGGTTAAAAAAATACAACAGTTATTTTGGAGCAACCATTTTATCCACAAAAAGTTACGGTTTTGTGTGGTTTTGGTCAGGAGGATTCATCGGACCATATTTAATGAAAACGAAAATGGAAATGCCATTACCGCCAAAGTTCGAAAATCGCACTATCTCTCGTAGAGGAGGAGTTAATTGGCCACTAAAATCGGGCGATTTGACACCTTAAGACTTTTCTTTATGGGGTTTTTTGAAATCAAACCTGTACTGTAATAATACAACAACAGTTCAAGAGCTTAAAAACAACATTATCGAGCAGATATCGACCATTCACAACAGTTTATTGGAAAATTTGATTGAGAATTTTGGTAAAAGTTTGCAAGCCTGCCGAGGCTGTAGGAGCTTTTTTCACTTGACCGGCATAATTTTTCATTATTAACCGGAACCTATTTGTAATAAACTGATATATAAATATTTTTAATATGTATCTCAAAAAAAATCTTTTTTTATTAAAATTATAATGATGCCTCAATTGGGTGTCCAAACTGTATAATTCGTTTGCGTTGTTGTTGTATTGAGTTTGCAGTTACTATTATTTATTGACGAGGGCCACGATTTGCGGCTACGCGCATACAAGGATACGTAAATAGAAGGCTATATTGTCAATTGCCCCCACCATGACGAGCATGACGAGGTCAGAAGATCAATTTTTCAGCTTGGTTAGAATACAGCTACTAGTCCTGATGGGCAACCAGGTCAGGTGTTGAAGGCTGGTGGCTATAAATTGAAATGGAAAATGCATCACCTCAGGTGCAAAATCTTGTCAGGCGAATACATGCTCGATGATTGTAGTCTTAGCATACTATGTCCTGTATTTAAAACAGGTGACTCGTGTATATGGACAACTTAGAGTGGTGGAGACCTTTTATCGGACGTAATCTATGCGGATTTTGACCCACAAAATAAACGACAAATCCTGGAGAATTCCCACAAAAAATAATCCACATCTATGTCTTTGTTGATTATAGGGTAGCCTATAATCAGGATACGGAAATATTTCTTTACGATGATATGGCGGGGCTTGGTATTTCTGCTAAGCTCATGTGTCTTGACAATGAGGAACCCGAAATCATCAGCGAAGATTGGTGAACATCTTTAAAAAAAATGGTGTCCCACAACATCCCATGAAGGGATTGAGGAGAGCTTCTGGCAATCAGTAGAATGTGCGCTTACTTATTTTTTCCCTCACTGAGTTGGACCTACAGTTTTACACCAGTTCCGAACGGTATTTTGAGTACAAGATGTCCAAGCTAGAAATGCAATCATAATCTTCTGAGCAAAACAATATCGGTGTAGTTTGTGACGGGAAGCTAAACTGAAATTGGATTATTGTGGAACGACTGGACATGCTATTATTCTCCATGAGATCGACAAGGACGATGACTACACTATGCTGATGATGAAATTCCAAAGGATCCACAGATAATCGCACTGAATTTGAGCGATTGAACTGATGAGATACCTACGCCTCTTTCGGGAACTATAATGTTTACTGATATATACTGGGTAGTTCACTCACAACTCTAAAAATTTCACCAGCGTATTCCTTGGAATATACAAGGAGGCGAAATGGCAGCAGTTTGAAATTTTTCAGATTGGTCGAAAATGTGGTCGGATATTTTTGTCTTCGGATACGGAGCTTTCAAAAAAAAACATAAACATAAGAACGTGCATATAACCTCAATTAACCCTCAATAAATTAACACATTTAAGATATTATTTTATTGAAATTTTTTGCTGAAGAATTGGCTGAAGATTCTGAAAAGTCTCTTAAATAACAAAAAAAATCAATGAGTGAACACATTAGTAAATGTTACATTGGAAAAATAAATCACAACCACACATATTAAAATATACTCCATTGCTTATGGAGTCGATGAGTACTTGTGTGAGGGGTCGGGGTGTACCTAAAGAAACACTGTTAAGAGAATGCAAAGATCGAAAAGTGTGAGAAAACAATTATGCATAGAAATAAAAACAACAACACCAACAACAACAACTACTACTGATATGTTGGTGATTTATTTGTGCTTGCTTTGTCGTGGAGTGTTTGTGTGGGTGGTGGGTGTAGGGGGGGGGTACCTAAAAGAAAAACTGTTAAGGGAATGCAAAGAGTGAGAGTGTGAGTGTAAATTGTCATGGTGGAGGGTATATAAGCTTCGGCCCAGCCGAACTTAACACCGTTTCTACTTGTTTTTGTTTACACCGGGCAATGCTGAACATCAAATGACTCGCTTTGTTTGGGCATAGTAACAATAACGAAACAACCAAACACACAACATCACACATACTTTGTCCGCAGTAGCTGACGTATACGTGTGTCACATAACCACATGTTTGCCATATCAACAGCAACGAAACACCCACCCAGCGGACCAAAACTTCGAATACGATATCGCATATGAGAGTTACGCGAAACTTTTGCGGGTAAAACTCTCGAAAACAGATCCGAAAACGGTCGGAAAATGAATCATCAGTCGCTCAGTTTGTGGCAGTAAAAGTTTCGTTTACGATGTCTTGCAAGAGATTCGTTTGCGAGACTTTTGCAATATGTTTTGCGAGAACAACACGAAAAATAAAACAAAATGCAATTGCAAAACATTATTGTTGTGTCGTGTGCCTGCACGTGTGTGCCTCTGCTTGGCGCACGACACAACAACATCAATGTTTCTCTCTCTTTTTTCGTCCGTTCAGCACCCGTTTTTAAACCAGTTTGCGAATATTTGGGCGAGTTTAATTTCTCCCCCGGTTTTGGTTCGGTAAATACTCTTTTCTGAGACCGTTTGCGAGCATTTAGCGTAACACTGGCTAAGGCTCGGTTTTTTGCCCGCTGGGCAAACACACAACATCACACTGCGGAAGCCCATGAGCTTGCAAATGAAATTTTGGGTGGCTGTGCTCGATATCTCCGTTCAGCAACAGACACATGTACATACATACATTATTATGTTAATACATACGCTATAGACACAATTTCGTTTGCCTCACCCCTGCCACACCACCCTTTCATTGCTCTCTTGCTCACTCATTTTTGTCTAACACGTCATTATTCTCTTTCGCAGTCGCAGAAAATCTGGTTTTAGCAGCAGCATAAAATCTGGTTTTAGCAGCAGCATAAAATCTGGTTTTAGCAGCAGCATAAATCTAGTTTTAGCAGCAGCAGAAACCTGTCAGTGTATTGTTTGCATGTGTTGACTTTGATAGATTTAGTCCCTATACGCCGCTATAGATGTTAACACATCAAAAATCCGACCACTGGTTCTGAACTTAACAATTTTACCCTAGTACTCTCCGTCCGCCAATCCGAAAATTTTCAAACCGCAGCCATTTCGCCCCCTTGTATTTTCGGGGATGGTCATAGACTGACATATTTTCATGAAATGAGCCAAGGAATACGCTGGTGAAATTTGTCCAGTCATGACTGAACCACCCTGTATATTATCAGTAGAGCTGGGACCTTTAGTGAGGTCCTCCAACTCAACCTGTCACTACGGCTGGTTGACAACAGTTGTGAACCGTAGTCTTCCAAGCTGAAATCGATGCATTTATTTTGGATGAAGAATAGTTAGTGGGATAGGATAGCCTGACTTGAAATATCAGATATATTTCCTCACTATGATATTTCCCCAAATGTAGTAATGCCGTTGGAAGAGGGTATCTCTTGGTGTAATAACAACAAAACCAGTAGGCTCTGTTGAAGTAAACGGTATTTTCGCTATTGTTTACGTAAACAGTTGTAAAGAAAATTTTCAGTGTTAACCTAGATTAGTCTCGGTGCAGATGTTTCAAATAATTATTGATTTACACACGTTTTTGGAACAGTTGACGAATAATTTTTGTTGACAACCCAGTTTTTAATTAAAAGGAACAAGTATGGGCAGGAGGCCATCGTTAAGTGCCACGGAAAAAGCAAAAATTTCATGCATACCGCGACCACAAGCCTTCCAACCGCTCTATTGCTACAAAAATAGTCTGATTCAAAAAGTGGCGAACAACTGTTTAAAGGATATAACGGATAACGGTTCGCGGTACAAAGGAAAATCTTTCAAAAAGTTCACAGTACGGGATAAACGAAAAGTTCTTCAACTGTCTTCAAAACCCAGTAAGACTTTAAAAAAAATTGGAGCCATTGCAACATTGAACGTAAGCAAAACCACAATCCACAAAATTATTAAAGCGTCAAAATTGCAGAAAAACCCGCCACTTATCCAGCCCGCAAGTAGCAGGGGTTGCAGATTGCGAAGGCTGGCATGTCATGGACTGGGCTTAAATATCAACAACTCAACGACGGGAGAAGTTTAGTTTTTTCTGCTGAATAGCGCTTCAATACCGATGGCCAGGGTGACTTTAATTGCTATTTTTATGATATCAGGAAGGAGAAACAATTTCTAAGTCGCCATCAAAGCAGACAGGGAGGAGTAGTAGTTTGGGGTGCTTCCCAAAACGTCGGTTAACCGGTAACCGGATTTTACACAACTTGTATTAATATCCGTACAAAAACAATACTAAATTATATGATTTTCGAATGTTAATGAAATTTTGGATTAAGAAACATGATTTCTATTTTCAAATATCATTTTATGCTTCAATAGGTTATAAATGTCATTTCCAAACAATTTGTTTATTCAAATTTCAAAATGATTTCATGATTTGAATATGAATTTAAATATTTTTTTTTTCAAATTTCATAATGTAAATTATTTTATAATAAATGTTTTGAATATAATAAGATTTTCATACATGAAAATGTCTTTCAAATTTGGAATTTAATTTTTAAATTTAAATCAGTATAAGATGAGTTTGAATAAAACTTGCAAATTTTGTTTACAGTGCTATGCTCGGATTCATGTCAATCATCTTTCATGAGTATCTTGTCATTGAATTCTTGTCACTGCCATTTAAATATCCTATTCTGGAATTGCTGTGACAAGATTAAAGCATTTTTGTTTTAAAAATGATATCATTATTACCAAAACTAAACAATACTTTATGATGAGCTTTTGTGTTTGTTGAAAATTTTGAAAATCATGGTTTTTCAATCTGGCAATACTCTTGCCCAACAATAATTTATTATTAATTAGAAAAATGACAACAGACATATATTCTCCAAACGGAGCGTCCAATCAACGAATTGCCCAATTTTTCGAGTTACCAAGGGTTAAAAAATATTTGGCTCAAGTCAGGTCGTACAGTTTTGGAACGAAGTTCCTTATCAAACGTTGCGGGATGGGGCTAAATGAAAAAATTTTAAATGACTTTTTTTTAAACTACTTTATTACAACCAATTATTATCAACTATATTGGGTACGTTTGGTTTCGTTCGGTTTAAAGCGAAGAGCCTTCTTATTACATATTGTAGTTTTGAACCCAATAAAAAGTAAATTTAGAAAAGCCAAAGTTCAAGACTGGCAAATCCATGAAGTAAAACCTGAGCATGGAATTACATTTGGCAGCACACTTACTCTTACACTCATACTTTTGGTTTGTGTCTAGACTAACATATTTCTTGTCTAATGGGAAATTTAATTATTGTAGTTTGTACCGAATAAAAAGTAAATTTAGAAAATCAAAGTGAAAGAAGTTTAAAAAAATAACGTTTTCTTAAATAAGTGCGTTAGCTACAAAAAAGTAAATTTTCTCAAAAAACAATAACTACTCATATTCTTAAACAGAGAACCTTTACTTAACAAAATACCTTATCTTAAAGAAGTACCTTTACTTAGTAATTTTTCAAATAAGTAACTTCTCTTAAAAAAGTACATTATCTTACAACAAAGTGCATTTTCTTAAAAAACTACCTTTTCTTGAAAGAGTAAATTTTTTGAAAAAGAAAATAACTTTTCTTCAGATATGTACCTACTCTTAAAATTGTACCTGTTCTTTCGTAAAAAAAGTTTTTCTTCAAAAAAAAACCTTCTCTTACAAAAAATACTTTTTCTTACAAAAATTCTTTTTCTTAAAAGTGCCGTTTCTTAAAAATAAAATAATATATTTTCTTTGCTTGAGATAAGTATCTTCCTGAAAATCAGTAAATTTTCTTAAAAAAATAACCTTATCCTAAAAAGAGTACAACTTCTTTAAAAAGTACCTGTTCTTAAAAAATGGATTTCATTGTAACAAAAATTCATACTCTTAGGCTTTTTCTAACATAAAAACATTAGGTTTTAAAAAAAGAAGTAGCTTTCATCAAAGAAAGGACCTTTTCGAGAATATATAATATATATTATTACAAAAGGGACCTAAAAATATATTTTTTTTAAACAAATACATTCAATAAATAAAAACTTTCTTAAAAAAAAGTTTATCATTTTACAAAAAGTATATTTCCATTTAAATTACAGTATTTTTCAACAGGCGCCTTAGGCTTGTTGGAACTAACTAGTACATAATAGATAGCGAAAGGAACTTCGTTCCAACCGGGTGTCCCCTGACACCTCATGTAATTTTTGTACAGAATTTCCAAATTTGTTTACGGTATGAGTTGAATCAAGTTTTCTAAAACCCCTGGAAACTGGTAAAAAGTGGTAAGATTGGACACTCCCTTTGCGAGATATAGCCATTTTTTTAATTTTTCCCTGTTTACACAATATTTTTATTGTCACATGCTATTGGGAACGTTACAACTATCATTGTCAACCAGAACAGAAAGAGCTTTCATTTGACACCCAGAATAGTAAATTGAAGTTCTTGTCACTAATGTATTTACTATCACGACAAATACGCTTGTCACTCGGTCGAGAATAGCACTGTTAAACACGCATTCCAAATTAGAATATTAGGTTTTTTGTCAAAATTTAAAACCGAAACCCGGTTTCTTAAAAAAACAGATGTTTTGAACAAACCGAAAACCGGATTTTAAAAAAAATGCCGGTTTCTTTGGACACTCTAGTACAGACCCAGGAATTTGAAATATTACTGTGGCCGCCATATTCACCGCACCTAAATATTATTGAAAATGTTTGGGGATGGCTAACACTCAAAATGCATGAAGGAAGAAGGCTGCCGTCAAATAGAGATGAGCTCATTGAAGAGATAGAGACTGCCAGGACCGAAATTTCATTGAATTGTCGTGCATTTCTTGTGACGATTCCATCTGATGGAGAAACATTTTGTTTCATATTTCAGTTTAAACTGTTGAATATGTATGGACATATCAGCAGTCACAGCTCTTTTTTTAACAGGGTCAATGCCAAATGCGTTCGCATGTATCGTGCTGACGGACATAAATTACATTTTAAAAGGTTGTCAAATCGAACGAAACGTAGAGTATTTTAACGTCGCAAACTACGATTGTTGACTACTATCGATTTGTTGACTAGCATCAGCTTCTTGAACTGTTATAGTTCCGTAAAATCGATTTTTTTTGCGAAGAAAATTGTGGTTTGTTTTAAGCGTCGTCAATGCTGTGGAAAAATGTTTGAATGAATTCCTTCATACGTTTCATAGCCTCTTTTTCTTCGAGTGTACTTTCACGATGACGTGAAACAAGACACAATTGATGACAGCAGCTGATGTAGGAGTTGTCATTTGGAAATCACTATAAGACAGGGACGTTCGACTACATTGCGCGAAAGTTTATGTTCAATTTCGAAATATCACGTCTTTTACAATCAACGTCACGTGTAGAAAGGTTGTGAACCAGAAGTGAAGGAATTTCTTTCGTGACAAAAAGAGATAAGGTGCATTTTTTTAGTAAGACCGAAGTTTAAGCCAAATATTGTTTTTAGCATTCCGTTAAAATTAAACGAAATTCTGTAACTATTTTTATTAAATCGTGAGGAAAGTCAGCCGGAAAAGGGCTAAGAATATAGAAACGTGTGTGCGAGTATGTTTTTCTTTGAGAAGTATATATGTATCTTCTGCAAGAGGAATTTGTTGTAAGTGCACCAGATATATGTCGCTTAAACTTAATTAAATGTAAAAATGAACTCTAATTTGGGTTTCAAAATAAAATACATTCAATCAATGCAGGACAAGCTTTTATTAGACCAGTGCCCTCCAGTGTCAGCTAGCAGCATAATTCGCGTCGGAAGCTATACATGAGGAAAAATCACACATACATATGTGTGTATTGCGATTCCTAATTCAAAAAGCACAGGGGAAAAAACGTGCCAAATTATTTAAAAAACGGATTAAACCTAGTCTAACCCATAAAAAAATTTCGTAACTTACTAACAAATGGTGATTACGCAAGTGATCGTGTTGTAGATCTAGGTTTAACCCTAACGTAAAAAAAAAATCCAATGAGTGTTCGAACTCACGGGCGATGTGTTAACACCTTTTTGCTACACGGTACCTGTTCGATTTCTATGAACACATTCGTAAATGTTACATTGGAAAATAAAAAACAGCGTTCAATCATATGATGACGTTACAGTTAAATAATATTAATTCTTAAAATTATTTAAAGACCCAGTGCAAGCACATGTGTCATTATTTTCTTGCTCAATACTTTTTGTTTCATTCCCACAAAAGTCAAAGAATGCAAAGCAACAGACACTTGTACATACATACATACATTGTTATATTCGTACGATATAACCGAAGATCAACATAAAATACATACTTTTATAATATTACTCCAAATTAATACTCCAAATTAAAACACTTAAATCTCGGCTCGCCGATATCGGATCGCGTTAATTTTTGGCCTAAACTCTTCGTCGAAACCCGCACTAGCTTTTTAATCCAAAAATTAATAAAATCGGCTATGAATTTCCGGAGAAAATCGCGTGGGAAAATTATATGAAAATCGCCCAATAATCACTTTCGATACCGACTGCCAAGCAACGAACAAACAAACGATGATTTACTCTTACAAACCTAACACTTGCGTATGGATTAGTTTGATAGTTTACTGCCCTAGAGGCGCGCGTATAGATGTTAACACATCAAAAATTACAAATTTAAAGATCTAACAGTGCTTCATAAGCACTTAACATCATTGTGAAGCCATGCGACTCATTATTCCAAATTAAATATTTTTTATTATATTATAAATATATATTTCCCTAATTTATAACAAGTAACAAATGCCAAAATTATTAGTATTAAAAATTATAATTAATTTTAAATAAATATAAAAAAACAAAATCATAAAAAAATAACCAAAAAGAAAAAAGGATAAACAATAATAAAACAAAATTTTAGAAACGACAGTTCAAGAAATATAAATAGAATTAATATACAAAATTTAAATAAAAAGAAAAGAGTAATTAAACCTATAAAGTTAATTAGTAAATAAATAGTGTTTAAAAAAATAGAAAATTTTTCATTAATAAAAAAATAGGTTTATATTTCGATATAATTGCACAATATTTTAATTACGTATTATTCTTGCCACGTGTACGTATTTTAGTGTGTGTTGAAGCATACATACATGGTGTTTCTTTTAAACTGAGACGATCAAATATCTCGAAAAATAGCCACTCTACGGAAAAAATGTCCATAATCAAAATTTAATCATACCGCGGGAGAAATACATTAGAGCAAAAAAAATAGTCCCCCACCAACGGCTTTGTAGGTGGGGCGGGGGTAACTTTTAAACTAAGATAGGAAGCCATATTTTTTATTGCAGATACGGATTCTACGACTAAAAGTACGTATGATTTGAATGAAATATTTTGCTCGGTTCATGATAGATGGCGTTGTAATCGACGAAATTAAATTTTCTCAATTTCTACTTAGAACACACGCATTCGATTGTGCAATACGTTTCAAATAAAAACCATCACGTAATCATTGGAAATACTCGAAATTCGTCATCAAAACAATTTATTAATGTAAATGGTAGGTGAATACAATAATTTTAGCTTAAAATAAGTGTTCAAAATGATGGCTATCTCAAAGACAAAGTTTACAAACAAGAACCAACAACACGTGAGAACATGATTGAGCGAATCAGAAATGCGTGTGCTGAAATTCAACCAGACACACTTCTCAGTTGTGTACAATCATTTGAAATGCGGATTAATCTGTGCATTGAAGTCGCAGGCAATCATTTTCAACACTTATTTTAAGCTAAAATTATTGTATTCACCTACCATTTACATTAATAAATTGTTTTAATGACGAATTTCGAGTATTTCCAATGATTACGTGATGGTTTTTATTTCAAACGTATTGCACAATCGAATACGTGAATTCTAAAAGGAGAAATTGAAAAAATTGAATTTCGTCGATTACAACGCCATCTATCATGAACCGAACAAAATATTTCATACAAATCAAACGTACTTTTAGTCGTAGAATCCGTATCTGCAATAAAAAATATGGCTTCCTATCTTAGTTTAAAAGTTACCCCCGCCCCACCTACAAAGCCACGGGAGGGGACTATTTTTTTTCCACTAATGTATTTCCCCCGCCGTATGATCAAATTTTGATTATGGACATTTTTTCCGTAGAGTGGCTATTTTTCGACATATTTGTCGTCTCAGTTTAAAAGAAACACCAAAGAAAAGAAACAAAATAATAGCAAATATTTGGACTTTTTTTTATAAATTGCTCAAAAAAAGTTCTTTAGTTCAGAAACCACTATTGTCATAATTTGTTTTATATCTCAAGATGTCTAGCTTCCATTTCCATTTTAAAATTCTGCAATCGATTACAAATTGCAAAAGATACAGGCTGCTGAATATGGAATTTTTAGTGCAGTTAAATAAGTTAACCGGAGTGTATATATTAAAAATAATAATTTTATTCGAAGAAAAAAATTAATTTAATTATTTATTAGATTTTATGAAGAAATAAAAAGTATAATAAAGTATAAGAAACAATAATAATTTAATTGGTAAATAAAGAAGAAGAAAAAAGAATAAATTCATCGGAGGCTATGAAATAAAGTTATTATAAAAAATCAATGAGTGTTCGAACTCACGGATGATGTGTTAACACCTTTTTGCTACACGGTACCTGTTCGATTTCTATGAACGCATTAGTAAACGTTAGATTGGAAAATAAAAAATTAAAGTTTTTGTGCATACACCGGGCAATGCTGAACATCAAATGACTCGCTTTGTTTGGCCATAGCAACAACAACGAAACAACCAAACACATAACATCACACATACTTTGTCCGAAGTAGCTGACGTATACGTGTGTCACATAACCACATGCTTGCCATATCAACAGCAACGAAACAGCCAAACACACAACATCACACATACTTTGTACGAAGTAGCTGACGTATTAGTGTGTCACCATAACGTCGACTGCGCAAGCCCCATTGGCTTGCAAATGAAATTTTGCGTGGCTATGCTTTATATCTCCGTTCAACAACAGTAACATACACATGTACTTACATACATTATTAGTGGTCTTCATGAAAGCTCGAAAGAACCTCGTAAACTCGAAAACAGCGTAAACTTGCACAGCAAACGTCAAAAGAAACAAATTTCCCATACAAAGCGACTTGCTCAAAAGTGGAAAGTTTTCGAGGCAAATTTGCTGCGCAAACGTGGGATGGAGAAACGTGTAAACTTTTGACATTTCGTTGTCATCTGACTAGTATGGATAAATAAGGTGATAGCACTAGAACAGTAGAAAAAGTACACATACACAATACATGCAATTGCTACTGCTACCACCTTATGTATCCATCTTGGTCAGCTGATATGGTTTTGAGCACAACTACGCTGAGCAACTTTACCTGGTGCCTCATGCAACGGTGCAAGGGAAACTTGCGCTGAGCAAAAGTTCTCGGCTTTCACGTTTTCATGAATGCCGCTATTATATTAATACATACGCTAAAGACACAATTTCGTTTGCCTCACCCATGCCACACCACTCTTTCATTGCTCTCTTGGTCGCTCATTTTTGTTTAACACGTCATTATTCTCTTTCGCAGTCGCAGAAAATCTGGTTTTAGCAGCACCATAAAATCTGGTTTTAGCAGCAGCATAAAATCTGACTTTGATAGATTTAGTCCCTATACGCCGCTATAGATGTTAACACATCAAAAACAAAAAGAAATATAATTATTTATAATTACTATGATTATTGTCTAATTTTGTTTAAGTTTAAATTAATGATATCCAATAAAATTTTATTTCGTTTGTAATATGAATTAATCATGTGGTAACTTTTGAACTATCGGTTGAATATGTTACGAACGATTGAAAGTTAGATTAACAGGTTTAGGGTTATTTTCAAATCTATTCATAGGCGCAGAATTTACCATGGCTGACTGCAGAAGTCATACAGGGGAGGGCTGCCTGAAGACACAATTTCAACAGTGTCTTACGAGTGTGCAATTTCTAAATATGGCAACTCTCGATTTTGAAAGCAAGATTGAAACTTCCGCCTTTTCCAAATCCATATTACCTGTCATTTCCTGATTCCCAATTTGCTTGCTGTTTAGTATTTTACGTTAATTTTTTTATTGGTACGAACGATTTCAAATGTGCTTACCCAGCGGAAAAAAAACTCCACCACTTCCGGCAAGCTAAGCCGCAGCAACACCATCGTGCCACTTCCGCAACTGTGCAAACAAAAGGGTTTGTCACACTCTTTCCAATTTGTGACGTTATTTTACGTAAAGGAGAGCATACCAAGTATAAAATATTGTAAAACAATGTAAATAAATTAAACTTGCCAACAAGAAGTCTGAAAATTCCAGTTTTTATTCATTTTAGTGAGGTGAGGATAATCTAAGTTAATACAGAATATCACCTCTTTTACAATTCTTTATGAAAGTAATAGCGAAACTACAACTGCCCATCTGGTTTTGTTGTTGTTACAAAAATAGAATACCCTCTTTGCAACGGCTTTAATACATTTTTTGTGACCTTTGAGGGAATATCATAATTTGGCATTTTCTTTTTGCTGCTAAGTGAGGCTATCCTATGTTATCGGAGTATATGTATACGAGTTCTGAATACACCAGTACGCTATATGCTGAATAATTTCCGGGTTCCTGACGATTGCGGCACGGCAGGGAACAAGGCTGCCGATTCTCTTGCCAGAACATGTTAAGCCGGTGTCAGTCAGGGTTCGCATGGCTTTGTTAGGTCACCGATTACTTTTTTGACTAATATTTGAACGTGACGCATAATCAATTTCGCCCCGAGGGAAGAGGGAAGATTGCAAGATCCCTGGGCATTTACTGTCACCCATTGGCGTAATCACAGGACACTTGAATCTGAGAAGAACCAGTAACTGGGATAATAATAGGATAGATTATTGCCGTGTTTGTGAAGACCATCTACTTCCTCGTGACAATATTGTTAGATTAGTATTATGTTGTTTTTTTGTATTATTTATTAATCACTAAAAATTGTATGGTGATTATTTCCTGTGTGTATCTTTATTTCTCATTGTATAGCTCAAACGATTTTATATACACCTCAGCCTTTCAAACCAATTTCTATTTACTTCGACTCATCTTCTCTTCTAATACTATTGTTTTACATATTTTTGAATAATATTTCCAAATTTAACCACAACATCTCACACAACTGGAGAATAATAAGTCAACAACAAGATCAAGGTACCCTACGAATTATACACATGCACCTTAAGCGTATAAAATAAGGTATATATGTGCATATCTACACATACATACACACATACGAATCACATTTATATTTTTGAAGCAAATAAACTTAATAACTTTTTCCAAGTAAACATTTGCTTTACTCTTTAGAAGAAATCCATTTATGCTCAACAACAAGTCTGGCCAAAAACAACACAAACTTAGCCCAAAATGTAATCTCATAAACAACAGGACGCACTTTATATGGGATGAAATACATTTCGTTCATGGACAATGTAATGTTTTGTTTAAATAGAAACTTTTTTAATTTCAAATCTCTTTAGCAAATGTTTATAAACATTATTTCATCTTATACATAATGGCATAAGTGATTCTAATATTTGTACATCTATGTTCCCACACAGTAGATAAACATATAGACTAGAATCATAAACGTAAACTCTCAGTAGCAACTATTGTTGGCATTCAACCATCTTTGGAACGGAATAGTACAAGGACGAGGCGCTCCGGCAGAAGGGCAGGCAGAAACATAGTCAGATGGTTTCAAAAAATGTCCGAAACCGCCAGCGCATGAAGGAGTAAAGGACTACAACCAAAAATTCTAGTTGTTTTCGCTCTTAAGTATCAGCTAAAAAGTCATCTTGAAGTGCATTTATGAGTGGCACCTGGAAGGAGACGACGACTACGATGACGGTGGACAGAACCCGGACAGACGAAATCCGGCCATAAGAAATAACAAGTACAGAAAAACATTGGAAACACAGCAGAAAACATTAAAAATACAATGCAAACAGATGAAAAACATGCAGCACAAAAAATCTATGAAAAATGGAAACAAAATTGCAACTTTTAACGTTTGTTTCAAAGTTGTTAAGACGTTTAGTTGTTTGCCGAATACTGAATACCGACTACTTAGGCGCTGAGTGCTGAGTTTGCTCTCCTGTGTTATGTCAGGTGAAAATAAAATCAAACCGAATTGTTAACGGCAATGTGGGTGAGAGGGTGTGTGTGCAGGTGTATGAGTATGTGTGTAGCTGCATTGTGTGGCTAAAAGGGGTGTGAATACTCATAGAAGGTCTAGGAGTTAAATATTTTCCAAACTTTTGTTTTGTTGTCTTTAAAGTACTGAGATACCTAAATGCATATGCACATGTTATCTATAGACTTGTAGGCGTGCACACACTTACGTACATATATGTGAAGCGATTATAATAAAGGTAAACTTTTCTGTCTTAAGTTGATATCAAACAAAAGTTATGAATATTGTTACAATGATGTCAACATAAAAAACTTGATATTTTTCGTAATAATTTTACATGGGTGCACACTAAGTTTGATAAATTTTCGTATATTCGTTTACTTTGTTGTTACTAATTTTACCGTTTACACCCAGGGCTTTAGCTTTCCGTTAACTGAAATTACTGCTATGTGATTTGGAAGCACCCTTTACTGCTTTCGACACACACTAGGCCAGAAGTTCTCGAAAGGTGCACTTAATGCCATGGTTAGCTTGAACTCTAAATACAAAATAATTGAACTCTCGCCTCTTCGCTTGTTTCAATGTGGAAGTCGCCATAATATGTCAATGGCCAATAATACTACGGGTTGCAGTGCAGATCGCCTCCTCGCGGTGCAACCTGGGTAACTCTAAATGATCTTCTTCCTCTTTGGCACAGACTCTGCTACGACCCTGGTTCACGATTTTCGTAACTATTTGATTTTCTGCTCTCGAGCTGTCGTCCTGTGCTCTGCGACCTGAGTAGGCAGAGGTGACACTCTGTGGAAATGGCTCGTGGCTAAGGTACCGTTCGTCTCCGCCTCTTTAAAAGTTGGCAAGTCTTGTAGTACGTTCGAAATCCGTCACCGTTAAGTTGGTGGTAATGGTGAGGTTGAGATGACTCCCTCTTTGGTTCGGCCTGGCTCTGAACCCTCTGTCTCATATGGCGGAGTGTCAACCCTCGCGTGGAACTCCCTGCTTCATAGACAACCACGGACGTAGATAGCGGCTACAAGTTGAGACCCCATCAGCGTGAAGATTAATATTGAAAAGTCTTCGGCCACAGGAAAAACTGTGACTTCCCCCGAGCCTACGGGCTCCTCCTCGAGCGCTAGTGCTCGTAAGTCTTCTGTGGTTACACGCAAGGGGGCCTCTGCAACTGCGAATAACGCGGGCGGCGGTCAACCCTCTCCAACTACGGGGGAAAAAATCTCTGCTCCTCCCGGAAGCGGAGAGCTGATCTTCATCTGGCCACTAGATTGGTTAGTCAACTCTCTGCACGACCAGTCGCCGCCCTCACTTCTGCACAGGTAAACAGCTTGGAGTGGGCTAAGGGGTCTGTGAGGGCTCCAAGTCTGTAGGGACAAAGCCTCCACTGGCTGTTAATAAAAGACAGCGTTCAGTGGATGAGGAGACTAAACCTAGTCCCTCATCTAAGAGGCATAAAAGCCACCCAGTGCTCGGCAGGTCCTTTAGTGATGTCGCAAGGGACAGCCTAATCATTGGCGTCTTGGATGAAAGTTCCCAGGATGGACGTATCCCCAAGAATAAATGGCGCTTTGTCGAAGGAGCCCTTCTTACGGTCTTCATGGACATCGTAAACGACAACGCTGGTCCTGTGCCAATCTGCGAAGATGTGGGATGGTTCCAGGGAAGTATTACACTTATCGGCTGCTCTGGCATACAACCGGCAGGTAGTTTTGGTCCTCAACTAGGATTCCTTAAAACCCCTAGAGGAGTCCAAAGGCCAAATTCGGTTTGGGTTCATGAGTGTACCCCTCAGGGTATACAAAGTGGATACGCTGAGTGGCAAACTGGCCGAGTCGAAGTCGGAAGTCACAGATGTAAATGCTAGAAAGCATTCTGAAACGGCGGTAGATGCTGAAGAAGCACTACTGGATGACGACAGTGGCAGCATCATCGACCTGTCCATCACTAGCGAGGGTGATCACGAGACAACCGTGATCGAGGTACTCGGAGTTGAAGATCCTGTAGTTGTTGGAAGTCCTCCAGATAAATCTTCATCGCAGTAAGGCAGCATCTGCCAACCTCATTCTCCATCTTGCGAAGGGTGGAGCCGATGTGGCCCTGATACAAGAAGCATGGACGGTCAATGATCGTATATGTGGTATCAGGTGCAATGAATACAGGACCTTTGTCCTATCAACCCCAGGTAGGCCAAGATCTTGCATAATAATTAAAAACCAATTTAATGTTCGTTTTTTGCAGAATTTTAGTGATAGCGATACAACCGCCATCAGCCTCTCGCTGGAAAACGGCCAGCGGGTCATCTGGCCATACTGAATCACTCCCTCCGAAGTGCGTCAGGGATACTGTATCAGAGGCAAAAATACGGAATTGTAGCGTCATTATAGGTGCCGATGCCAATGCGCACCACACAATATGGGCGAGTACCGGCACCAATGATCGTGGTGAGTCTCTTTTTAATTTCATTATAAGCGAAACATTAACTATATGTAATAGAGGAACCGACCTTCATAACTTCGGTTAGAAGGGAAGTACTAGACCTAACTTTACTACTTGGCTACGACTATGTAACTGTACCCAATTGGAGCGTACTTTCCTACCGTGGGCCCCTAAGGAAACTCTTAGGTAACCATCCGAATATTCCGACTAATGTGCCAGAGCTGGAAGAACTAGTTGGCAAATTTACTGATGCGTGCAGAAACGCGCTCAATGAGTCCTGTAAGACCAGTGGTTATAATGCTGCCAAGGGTAACAAAAAACCTCATTGGTGGAACTCTGAGCTTCAGGATATAAGATCGTCCATTAGGCGGCTTTTTAACAAAGCCAAAAAGAGCGGCGACCAAAGGTCTTAATCTATAAATAAGGGTGAAATCAAGACGGCCAAACAGAAATCCTGGCGAAAGTTCTGCGAATCCATTGAGGGAACCAACCAGACTGCACGCTTAAGATGCGTGCTCGCTAAAAACCCACCGTGTGCGTGGTTCTTAATGAAAGACAATAGAACGTGGACGTATTCGTCTGGAGAGTCTCTTGGAATTCTCCTGGATGCCCACTTTCCCAACGATGACAAGAGTGTTGGTCATCAGCCAGAAGAGTTAGGCGGAAACTAACCCAGAAACTCTTCGCTCAATAGTGAGCAGATAGAATCTGATATGGACCATTAGATGCTTTAAGCCTTATACTATAAATCAGCCGGACCTGACGGGATAATTCCCGCGCAACTACAGGAGGCACTACACATATCTTGTAGTCGTTGGAGGTAATCTTCAGGGGATGTCTTATGCTGGGAGTCATTCCTAGCATTTGGAAGCAAACCAAAGTGGTTTTCGTTCCGAAAGCGGGCAAATGCTCTCATGTCAAACCAAAGGACTTTAGGCCAACCTTTCAAATCATTCTTTGACATTTGAAAGGTTACTGGACGTTCACGTTCGAAGTAATCTTCCACAGAATCTACTATCGAGTTCTCAGCATTCCTATATCAAGGGCAGGTCAACTGAGACGGCTCTCCACTCTATAGTCAGCATAATAGAGAACTCTCTTGAGAATAAGGTCTTCGCTCTAGGGACCTTCCTGGACATCGAGGGAGCCTTCAATAACATTCAGCATTCGGCGATTCTTAGGTCGTTACAGAATCTAGGAGTCGACAGCTTAGTGACACGCCTAATTGGGAAGCTTCTGGTGGATAGGTCCGTCGAAGCTAATTGGGGTGGTGTTACAATTGCTAGGAACGTTAACAGGGGGACACCGCAGGGTGGAGTTCTGTCTCCACTATTATGGTTAACTTCTGTCAATGAACTGCTTCTTGAATTCGACAGGACCGAATTCCAGGTCTTTGCCTATGTCGATGATATTGCTATCATCTGTACGGGTAGAAACCTCAGTTTACTTAGCATTCGTACAACCAGCCTACTTAGTCTGATTTCCAACTGGACGGCTAACAACGGACTATCACTTAACCCACTTAAAGCCGAGCTTATCTTGTTCTCTCGGAAATATGAATTACCCGCATTTGAACTGCCGTCAGTTAATGGGGTGCAATTACAGTTGACGGAAAAGGTCAAGTATCTGGGGATAATTCTCGACAGAAAACTGCCTTGGAAACCGAATGTGGTGGAGAGGGTGAAAAGGGCGTCTGTTGCTCTTTACTGCTGTAAAGGGGCGATAGGAAAGCGCTGGGGACTGTCTCCTAAGATCACCATGTGGATTTGTAGCGCAATAGTCAGACCAATACTTCTCTATGGCATCGTAGTTTGGTGTAGGTCCCTCCAAAAGAAATATATTCTGAATTCCTTGATGAAAATTCAAAGATCAGCACTAATTAGCGTTAGTGGGGCAATGGAACATCTGTACTCCTAATATCTCCGAATCGGCAGCCGCTACATCCCTGGTGAGAATCAGAGATTGTGGCGTTTTGATATCGGGGCATTCCGGACACGCTGAATTACTACACTGGATCAACTCTATTCCCGTAAAAACGGACTACTGTATCCCCTACCTTATACCAGCGACAAATCTAAGGACTTCTATTCCGAACAGGAATACCTGGAAAAGTCAAAGTTCGACGAGCAAGAATGCTATGGAGTCCATTCACCGGACCTAATTGTAAATATCTCCTTCAAGCTGCCTGATCACTGTAGTGTATTTCAGGCGGAAATTACCGCCATACTGGAGGTTGCTGAACTACTGAAAAGTAGTGTCACAACCCTCCGGAGAATATGTATCTACACATACAGCCAGGCTGCCATAAAATCCCTGGAAGCCATGTTTGCTACGTCCCTGACGGTGAAAGAAGGCCACTCATCACTTAGGGTGAAGGCAGAGTATTCTGACATCAGGCTCATCTGGGTACCGGGACACAGCGACATTCCAGGCAATTGCGTTGCGGATGCGTTAGCTAGACTGGACACCACGGCACAGGTTCTTCCGGCAAAAGAAGGTGTTAGTAAGCCAATCTCTACCTGCCGTTTGCAGATCAGGCAGTGGGCCGATATTATGTTCAAGGGCAAGAGGAGGCTTACTTCAACTTGCAAACATGCCAGGGTCCTCTGGCTACAGGTGGACAGGAAGAGGACTAGGCAACTATTTAACATGCCGAGAGGCAGGTTATCCAAAATGATAAGAACTCTTACGGGACATTGTCTTGTAGGAAAACATGCCCTAATATTGGGACATAGAGTCTCCACTCTCTGTAGATGATGCATGGAAGTGGACGAGGAAACGACGAAACACCTTCTCTTGGATTGCCCTGCTCTGGCAGGACTGAGAAGTTGGATATTCGGAAGACATCTAGTTAGCACCGTAGACCTACAGGATATTCCTGTAGGTCTTATAGGCAATTTTATGGAAAGCTCAAATTGGCTGGACGACTAGTCAATAGTTGCTATGGAGGAAATTGCAGGTATGACAATGTCTGGCTGTCTTGCAGCCTTTTGAACCAACCAATATACTACCATACCATAATACTACAATCTCTATTTAGTAGTGACGGTTTCGTGTTTCACATTATGGTTTGATAATTTATAAATAAAGGCATCTTTCAGACTTTTATACCCTTTTTAAGGTACGCCGTTTAACATTGCCGCTTCTGGCCGGCATGGCTTATTTTTCGCAGTTAACATACATATCTACCGGCAGTCCAGCTATTCGGCTCATAGTAGCCTCTAATTAGCAGTAAGAGGGTACCATTTTGCTAACTACACTTGATAACTACCACAGGTGCCTATCCGATGTCGCGAAAGATAGTCTTTGAGACATTTGACTGGCATCAAATCCAAATTCTATATATGTTTTCACACTTTTGAGCGCCAGTGTGTGTGTGAACAAAAGGCTAAATATTCAAGTTTGCGTTCACATATACCGCAAATCATTTCTGGCTGTACGAAAGCGTGATTCGGTACAAAATGTACGAATGTGTTAGTCTGTTGTTTTTTTATACAATGTCAAGCACACATACAGTCATTCATGCAGCATTAAAGGATGTGCAAAATCATTATTTAAGTTAAATGTTGTTACTGTGCTTGCAACATTCTTCTAACATGTTGGTGCTGTTGGTGCAAAATTTCTTGTTTACAGACCGGAAGTATGTTTTATTATCTATATACTGTACCAGACACATAACGCGTTAACCACCGGCTCTTCTTGTGTTCGTACAAACACTTACATATTTATATTCATACATATTATAAACTTTTACCTAAAAGATATTCTACATAGCAATATTTGTCCATGCATACGTATTTACGTTTGTATGGACAATAATGGATGCAGATTGTACTTTATATTTGCCAAGAGTACAATTGGTTTGCAACATATGTTTCTTAGAATGTTTTAAGTTGTGTTCTGAAATGTATCTCGGCTAAAATTGTACACAACATAGACTGGGTCGTCTTCAATATTTACGCTCGCATTCATAAAACTTCTGAAACTGACAGAAATTCAGGCGGATTTTTATGGAAATCATGACTCGTTGAGATGCCAAAGTGAGCAACGCTATTATGAAAGTAACATGGCAAATTGTACATCGTGGCCATTTTATATTCAATCTTTTTCAGATATTGAGAGTTACCTTTTATTAAAAAACCTATAGATATGTTTTCCAAAATCGACAACTACTTTACACTTAATTGTACAGTCTATGTAGGTAAGAGGACTCTCATATAATCAAGCCCTGCCAACCTATTCGAGTGTTTAGACTTACTCACTTCAATTGTCTGTAGTGTTTAATATCTGTTCTCCATCCAATATTGGCTTTAAAATTTGTAGATTGTGGATCAAAAGCTTTTTATGACGCAGTTATAGAAGAACCCAAATAGCATTGTGAAGCCTTTGAATCCTATACTGAATCCTATACAAATCTGAAAACAACAAATGGAGCTACAAAAAATTTAAAAATTACTTACTCTAATACATACTCTTATATATATATTTTAGTTTCACACACATTTCCTTGTACACATGAATATCTCTTCTATTTCGTGCTTGGTTGTCTTCTACTGTTGCATAACTTGTAAAATGGAAATGTTCTTCTTTTTTTGGTTAAAACGAAACATCCTCCAAGTCAGACTACTTTTCAAAAATTGCAAATGCTTCCCATTTCTATGATTATCAACGTATAAACGAATTATGTGGCATAAGGATAATTACCTGTGTAAGGCCGTCGGTGGTGCAATGGGTAGTGTGCGAGCCTCTTGTACTTGAGATCCTGGGTTCGATCCCTGCTCTGACCACATTAAAATTTCTATCGACGGCGGTCACCTCGCATAGTGACGGTGACACTATCGAGTATTTAGCCATGAAAATGTTTCTCAAAAATACCGTTCGGAACCGGTGTAAAACTGTAGGTCCCAATCAGTGAGTAAAAAACTAGAAAGCGCACAGCTCACTGGTTGTGAGAAGCTCTCACCGATTCCTTCATGGGATGTAATGGGAAACCATTTATTTCTTTAAGGCAACCAAGTTTTATCCAGCCAACTCTCATATAATACTTAACGAGGTGCAGTATATCATGCACCTAGATTAGAATTAGGATTGAAAATTATCCAAATTCAGGAGTAAAATTAGAAAATCTTATAAAAAATTTTAATTCTTGGTCGTACCTGTTGTCCCCAGTCTGTATCAGGCCTTCGCCCAAGTTCTTATCGTGATATGTACAAACGGTTATGGTGCGGTCGACCTCAAAAACCCTACACTCGTGGGACCGAAAATGAAGTATTGTGCTAAAAACAATAACCACAATAAAGCAGAATCAACAAGACTAGTACAATGCTGAAATTGCTAGCCTTTAATCGTGGAATAAAGCCAACGAGCGGTCGGAGAAATGGTCGACAGATCTTACAGAGAGACAAACGGCGCATATTAACTGGTAAATAATTTGACCGGCCCACGTTATGCCAATGACTTCGCCTCAACAAAATCAGGAACACGCTTAGGCTTACCCGTTTATCAACCAAACTCTAAATGGCTTATGGCAATCGGAAACCGTGAAGTGAAAGCGTTTAGTGATGTGTTGATGTGATTGCTTCGGTCACCGATAGAGAACAGATGGATCCATCTACTGGAATAGATTGTTGTATGTTTTGTCCTCCCTTAAATCCATCTGCTATGAGGTCTGATAACCAAGGCCTATTCCAAGGCCGAATTTAGCTCATTTCAATTTTTAAATGATCCACTTAACTACACAAAGAAGCTATTGCTGTGTTGAGAGTTACCAGGTGTCGGCAACAAGTTAGGGCCCGTTCCGTTCACGAGTTGTTACCAACGTCCACCATATAGAGAGAGTCTGTTATATTTATAATAAATGTCAGTAACCGTGAATGCTCAAGGACTTCGACGACAAGCTGGCATCAGTGCCGAATCACTTCCATTTCGTAGCAAAACTGAAGGCGTCATATTGTTGGACTATAGCCTGATTTAATTTAGAGTATACAAGTGCGACCAGAAATGCAAACACAATACCTACCGAAGTTACAGGAACCTGACACTAACCTTGATGATACTGCGGGGGAAGTTACTTCGCTGTCCGCATCCAAACTGATTGACGATCCTGGAAGAAACTTATAAAACCAAAAACACATTAGTAGAGAGGATCAACGCAGTGAATGTCCCAGTGGATACTGCAAAGGTTGGTACTTTGGTACAGCTCAAACCAAAGCTGATTGAAGAGCTTTCAGATAGCCTTCTGGATATTACCGACGACGAGGCCAACAATACGCTGGTGGATATGGGACTGACTGCAAATGTTGAAGCAACTACAGACAAACCTTCAGGCTGTCTTGACTTAAGCCCAAGGTCATAATGCCAATAATAGGTTGGTAGCTGGTCTACCAGACAAATATAGTGTCGTTCAGGCAGAAGTCACGGCACTCGGAGATGTCGCTCTTTGGCCGGGACACTTGGGGTATCAACATCTACTCCGACAGTGAGACTGTTATAAAATCACTGCAATCGGTATTGTTGACTTCAATAATTACCAACAACTGCCGCACAGTTCTAAATGAAATTGCCAAGCAATTAGGTTTCCACCTGATATGAGTGTCAGGCAACGCCACAACGAAAGAGCTCGTAGGGACTGACTTTCCTATTCAACGGGTAAATGAGATATCATATTTAATACGAAAACTCTCAGACATGCGAATGATAGATAGTCTGGAGTCACGAAATACTGGTTCACCATGCAAGTGCGGCCAAATTATGACCTGAGTCGTCCGCTAAACTTCGTGTCAAGTTTTAGACAAGATATATGTGCTCTAGTAGCTCTGATCACTGGTAGAATGCCTTAAAAATGGGTTTTTTGGGCTATTAATCAGATTATTAAAAACACTTAATTTTCAAACGGAAACCGATTATTTGAGGTCAGTTATCCGGGTTTTTCTCTCCTTATGTTAAATGTACTACCAATATTTAAAAATTATATAAAAAATATGGTTTTTAAACTTATATGAAATTGTCGAATTAAGAAATATGATTAATATTTGTAGATATTATTTTACAGCGTCACAAGTTCTAAATTGGATTTTCAACACATTTTCTTTCAAATTTTAAAATGATTTTGTATATGAAGGGAATTAAATATGAAATTAAACTAATTTTATCCAAACTATAATATTTTGAATTGGTGGTATCATGGTTAGTGCGCGTGGCTCTGGTACATGAGAACGAAAGTTCGATCCCTGCTCTGAACACTTCACTTTTCTTTCGACGACGGTCATCCTGCTTTGCCATGAACTAAATACCATTTGAAACCGGCGTAAATCTGCAGGTCCCAATCAATGAGTGTAAAACTAGAAAGCGCGTAACTTACTGTGTGTGAGAAATTTTACCCAATCCCTTATTGGGATGTAATGGCAAATCATTTTATCCCTTTATGGGATGTAATGGCAAACCATTTTATTTAATGAATTAATAATTTAAAATATAAAAAAAATTCATTGTCAAATTTAAACACGCCTATGAAATTTCGAGTTTGAGAGGCGATTAAGAATATAAAACGGACGCTAACCACATTATTTGTAATTGGAGCATTTGTAATATAATTGAAACACCAAGAGTAATAATCTGGTTTAGAATATGTGGTTATAACCAATGGACACTCTTTTATAGGCAACGACACACCTAGACTTGGAATATCTGATCAAGGTAACTGCAGAAGCTGTGGAGGTGACGAGAAAGACGACAGATTCAAGGCTGACCTAAGCTGCTGTCACCTGCGAACAAATGTAAAGCCAGTCGAAGCAAAGATTCCGGCATAGAGAAGCAGAATATGAGTCAAATTTGAGGAATTGCCTGTGGTTCGGTGAGATTTTTGTTCGTGATCTAGGAACAGGGCATGCATTTAATGGTTCTGCTTAGTAAACCATTTCGGCAACAATATGTTATACAAGAAAATCAATTTTACGACAACAAAATGCTAAAACTCAAGCGGAGTAAAGTTACAAGTTTGAGAATTCCTAAACAGGGTTAAAAAATATTCACAAGTCTTAAAAATATTAAGAAGTAGCCGAAAAATTTTAAAATTGGACTTAAACTGCTAAACTGACAACACTAGTACTCAATAATAGTAATCAGCACCGAATAGTGTCACTGTTCGTGAACTACCAATATTTAGTTGGCAAACTAAAAATATTCTGTTGGAATATTTCACTTACTTGTAGATCACTGTGGATCACAAGTGCGCCACAAAAATATCCTGTGAACTATATTTACGCTGAGGCATCTATGAACACTCTTCGCCCGCTAGTGTAAACTGATTATAAAATTATGGTTGCTATCCAAAATGACCTCAGCCTATGTTTTGATGAAAACATGAGAAGCTAAGTCTTGGCATCTGGCCAGTGTTAATATTTTTAATAAAACAGATTGGAATTTAATATATTTTGGATTTAATTGAAACTTTTATAAAATGGCGGAAATCCCAAATGCCACAGAGCCAATATAGCCGAATGAATTTCTCATTTAAGTCTCTTAATTTCACTCACGACTATTTAAATATTTAATTTTAGGATTTAACCTCCTTCAAAAAACTTAATTACAAAAATTCCCCAGCACCTCCTCACCGGTTAGGAGCCACGCAAATGATGTCACCCAACTGTGGAACGGTGGTGGGTAAGGACAATCAGACAATAATTTCCTGAATCTTAAAACCGCATTCCAAAGAAGACATTCACATTAAGCTGATAAAATATGACAACGAAAAGGAAGCGTAATGAAACAAATGTACATTTTCTCATTTGAGTGCCAGAACAAAAAAAGGGTCGCACAAGCACAGAAATCTCCTTGAAGTTTAAAACACTGAGAAATTAACATTGCCACACATGTGTATCCACTCCTACTACCGGGAAGTGAAGTGAGTTAAATTCTTTAAGCACATGATACCCTTTAAGAGTGAAATTCCATTTCTTAACCCAAGACATATGGGGGGAATTGAAATTTTTCTTTAGAATTTATGTCTCAAACTAAGTCATACATTGAAACAGCATTCGGAAAGGCTAGGAGGGTTCACCCAAAAGGTTAAGAAAACATTTTTGGATTAGGACTTCAACACACTGATGCTGACTCTGTCTCTATCGTGTTTTTTTTTTTATTGGAAAGATAATGGAGCTTCAAGGAGGCTTTGGCATAAACCTCTTTCACTCGAAGATCCCCGCCACAAATACAGTTGAAGTGGATTACTTTTACATTCGTACACACATATGTAGTAACACGCTTTCGCATACCCAATGTCAAGGAATAAATGTGCGACATGTGAATGTAGTTGTGTCTAATGTGTACGTGTTGTACAGGATATGCCGTGTATGTAAGAGAGTGTGCGCGTAAGTTGGCGTATTAGGCTAAGAGTTGGGTTTTTAGCCGGTGTGTACCCGTGACAATATTTTCCACTTAGTCCGGTTAAAATTTATGACCATATACCGGGTATTACAAAAAGTATTATGCATGCACGTTCGACGTCGTACCCACCAACATACTGGCATGTTGTCTAGGTCTCGGCCTAAAGGACTCGCATCCATGAAGTACATAAGTTCCAAATAATACCACTGCCATTGTCATGCATGAGTGCCTGACATCTAGTATGTGTCCACGTCGACTTCCTGTGTACACTGTTCGGTTGCTGTTGGTCCACGACAGCAATAGCAATAGCAATGGCAACAACAGCAAAACATGTCAAGTTTATAAATCATTGCTTCCAGGATATTGTTTTATTTATTAATGCGTTTTTGAAAAGCTAAGCTCATAAAAATGGTAAACAAATGCCCTGCACACCAACTCTCCTCTCCTCACTCAGTCGAAAACTAAAATGTGGAAAAATATTTTGCCCTTTAAAGGCTTTTATGATTTTAGTGCTTTCACATATCCAACGGACGTGTGTGTGCGTGCATATGTGTTTGTAGTCTGAATGTGAAACAAATGAAAAAATATGTTTTATGCCTTTCACTTTCAATACTGGCCTCCCTGCCTCCGAACACCGACGAACGCCCATTTTATGGGGCAGGGTCGGCAAAGTGAGTGAGTGCGCTCGACTGAATGTGGGCCACATGAATGGAGCCGGCGTCATGTACGAGTGAATAACTGTTCACCTCAAAATCGTTACATGATTTATTATGTGTCGTACGTATTCCTAACGCGTATAAATTTCCATTTTTTCGGTTTGTTTTCACTTTTGTTAAAAACAATACATTCAAATCAATGTTATATTCATATTTTCTTATATAAATTTATGCATATAAACTGTAACACATATCTTGGTACCGCGTACAATCATATGCACATACACTATCGGATAAAATACGGTACCAGAGGGTGAGACAACAAAGTCTCTTAGGGGAAAAACTATAATAGTACTCGTATACATATTTTAGATTTAAATAACAAATATATTTATTAAATTCGTCGCATATTAAACTTAATTTTTTTGTTGCATAAAAACGCAAAATAAATACCAAACGCAAATAATAAATAAAGGTTGAATCGCCAGTTTCGAAAACTTTGGAGATGCTTTTTCGTGGATTATTTCACGAAAATGTCCCCGTCACGAAGCGAGGGATATTTCGTCGAATGAAATGGAAGGTCGTCAGAGCGGGAGTCGAAGCCATGCTCTCATGTACAAGAATCTAGCACTCTAACCATAGTACACTTGATGAAAGAAACATAAAATATGAAGCAAATGTATAATCGACTGAGATAAAAAAAGTGAAAGCTACTGATTTAGTGACAAACACTTTTAATTTACTACTGTTACGTACTACTTAGTGCACTGTACTATTACTTATTGCATCTTCAAGCCATTTAGGGTTCTTATGTATTTTGAGAATTTGTTTCAAAATGATGACAGAGTCTTTGACAGTCCTTGTGGGAACAATTTTCACCAGGTTGGGAGTGTGCCCTATACCAGCCTACATCCGCCACAGTATGAATAATAGTTTTTTGGAACGAAGTTCCTTAGCGCATGTTGCGGGATGGGGGATAAATTTAAAAAAAAAACAGTATTATGCTACAACCCAGTATTATCAACTATATTGGGTACTTTTGCTTTGGTTTGTGTCTACACTAACATATTTTGTGTATATTGTAGTTCCGAACCCAACAAAAAGTAAATTTAGAAAAGCCAAAATGAAAAACGTTTAAAAACGAGCATTTTCTTAAATAAGTGCCTTTTATTAAAAAAAAGTAAATTTTCTCAAACAAAACCCTATTTATAGTCTTAACAAAGTACCTTTTCTTAAAAAACTTCCTTATCCTAAAGAAGTACCTTTGCTAAAAAACAGTAAATTTTCTTACAAAAAGTACCTTTCCATTAAAAAATTAACTTTTTTTAAATAAGTACCTTTTCTTTAAAAAATAAATTTTCTTACAACAAATTGCCTATTCTTAAAAAACTATCCTTTCTTTAAAGAGTACCATTTTTTGTGAAACAAAATAACTTTTCTTGAGATAAGTACCTACTCTAAAAATTTACCCATTCCTGAAAAAACAACAATTCTAAAAAAAATCCCCATTTCTTAAAAAAAACATTTTCTTCAAAAAAAAATACCTGTTCTTACAAAAAATCCTTCTCTTAAAAGTATCTTTTCGTAAAAGTAAAGTAGTACCTATTCTTTTCCATTCTTGAGATTAGTAACCTTTCGGAAATTAATTAAATATTTAAAAAAAAAATAACGTTTTCCTAAAAAGAGTACCACTTCTTTAAAAATTACCTGTTTAAAAAAAAAACTGTTTATTTGTAAAAAAATTCATACTGTTACAGAATTTCTTTACAGAAAGTACTTCTTCTTAAAAATAGTACCATTTCGGGAAAATATAATACATATTCTTGTAAAAACGACTTAAAATATACTATTTTTAAAAAACTACATTCTATTAAAAAATATTTCTTAAAAAACGCTTGTCATTTTACAAAAAGTATATTTCTTAAAGATCCATTTAAATTATCGTATTTTTCAACAGGTCCCTTAGGCGTGTTGGAACAAACTAGTACGTAATATACAGCGAAAGGAACTTCGTTCTAACCGGGTGGCCCTGACACCTCATGTGATTTTGGTTTGTTCGAAAAGTAATTGTTTTTGTACTTTTTTTATTTTTTGGCAAAACCGGTGGAATCGGTTTTTCTCGGTTGTTCTTTTGAATTTGATACAAATGTAGCACATGCAATACATTTTCTTAACGACCATTTCATATACTAATTCGTGATTAGAATTCAAAATTTTACAACTCTTTAAATTTTACAGTTTTAAATAAAAATGTAAACAATATTCCCATTTGGAATGCATATTTAGTAAAAAGTTTCAAAGTTTTATTCAAATTCGCATTAAACCGATTTAAATTTGAAAGAGATTTTCCTTTCAGATAATATTATTAGGTTTAAAGCATTTATTTATAAAATAATATTAATTTTGCAATTACAAATATAAAGTCTTTGAAAAGCTTGATGTATTCATATTCTAGCTTAAAATCATTTTAAAATGTGAATAAAAAAATGGTTGCATATCTATTTAGATATTATAATCATATTTGAAAATAGAAATCATGTTTCTTAATTCCAAAATTTAATTAAAATTCAAAAATCATGGCATTTATTCAAAAAAAAAAGGTTCTCCGATGACAAATAACCGGGTTTCAGTTTGCTCGAAAATTAATGTCCCTGTTACGGTTCTCAATTTTTTTGAGACTTTGGTCGTAATCGATGAATTGGCATTGCCGTTCTCAACTCAACGGCCGACTCAACTCAACTGAACAACAGCTGATTTTTTGGTTGTGTTCACTTACTTTTGTCGTATTGCCTTTGACAACTCTGTGCCAGTTTGGTCGACAAATGCGTTAAATTTACACCACTGCTTGAGACCAGTTGAGTTTATAGTTGTGCGTGTTTTTAAGTTGATAAGAATGGAGAGATCGTAAGAAGATAGTATTTTGGCTTCAAATTATTATTTTCATTTAACATTTGAACGTTTTAATTTAACAATAATATCTCTACATATATAAAAATTACGTGTATGTTCGTGATCGCTAAACTCAAAATCTACTGGACCGATTTTGACCAAATTTTATATGCATGCTCTATGGGCCGTGAGTAGTGTTTCTGTGTAGTTTGAAGTTCGTCCGACAGATGGCGCAATATTTAGTTTTTTTTGTGTTTTTGCACCGTAACTCAAGAACTCGCTGTAAAAGTAAAGGTGTTGATAAAATAGATGGCGCCCACGTCGAGATATTAATCATTGTTTACCATCTGATGTTATAAATACTTTTGAAGGCAGGACGAAGTCTGCCGGGTCAGCTAGTTTTATATATTTAGAAGTATCAAAATCACAAAGAATGCTCAGTTTGAGAAACTGGTCCAGCTAATGGAAAGTAATGCTGCCGTTGCCCTTGGAAAACCACAATTTAGCACCACGTAGAACCAAGTGCGAGAACTATGGGAAGGATTTGCTGTGGAGTTAAATAGTTTAGGACCACCATCCAGAACATGAGTGAATGGCAACATGTATATGCAAATACATACCTTGCATTGGGCAGCTCAAGAAGGTTGGATGCATCACGAATATTTCTTCTTAAATGCAACACATCTATATTCGCGTTTTCGACTACATCTTCATAAAAAAAGCCTATGCTACTTATATCCATTTCGATTTTGCAAGCACAACACAATTGTTAACTTCTTTTATTTTCACATAAATCAGCTGTGTTACTGGTCAAAATTGATATTTAGAGCTGGTAACCCTATAACTGTCCGTGGAGGTGGAAAGATTCTGATTGCCATTCACTTGGGAGTGGCCAGAAATGATTCCTTCATTGGGCAGTCCAACCAGCTCACTACTTCCACGCAGTATGTCGTGGGCAATGGCTTTTCGGAAACCTCCGTTAGCTAGCTAGAGTGAGAAGGCGAAGCAAATGAGCATCAAATGAGGTTTAGTAGGTGACTGATGTCACTGAAGCTCATCAAACAATCGGGCATATTCTTTCGTCCTTAGAAGGTGGATGAGCCAAACATACGGGCCAACGGCGGATAGAAACTAAAAGACGAAAATCCAGGTTCAACATATCGCATCCTGGTCAGCGTCTGATCCATAATGGGCGGCTGCAATCAAATATCCTGGCAGTAGGTAAAATGCAAAAACCCGGTGGACTGGGTTTGCCTCCCGCCACCGTTCATAATGGCAGTGAAAATACAAAAACGAAACAGAAAACATAAACAACCCCTACTTTTTGACGACCCCCGCAAACGTTATAAGGACCACAATTTACGGATATGCACTTGGAATGTAAGAACTCTATATAGATCCGGTGCAAGTTTCCAACTGGCAGATGTCCTCGAAAGTTATAAGGCTGACATTACCGCTATCCAGGAAATGCGATGGACAGGACATGGCTGCACAAGAAAAAGAAACTGCGATATATACTACAGTTACTATGAAAAAAACATGAATTTGGTTGCGGATTTGTAGTTGGCAAAAGACTGCGACATCTAGTCTCTAGGTTCAATCCTGTGAGTGAACGTATAGCCACAATCCGCATAAAAGCGAAATATTTTTATATTTCCCTAATTTGTGTGCATGCCCCGACAGAAGAGAAAGATAATGATGCCAAAGACATATTCTATGAGCTCCTAGAGGAAACGTATGACCGCTGCCCTGGCCATGACATTAAGATTGTACTAGAAGATTTTAATGCCAAAGTAGGAAGGGAAAATGTGTTTAATCCAACTATTGGCAATTTCAGTCTACATGCTGACAGGTCCGACAACGGTATGAGACTGATTGACTTTGCCGCGGCAAAAAACATGGTCATTAGTGGTACAAGATTCCAGCATAAAGACATTCACAAGGCTTCTTCGGTATCCCCTGATCAAAGAACTAAGAACCAAATTGATCACGTGGTAATTGATGGAAGGCACTCATCCAGTGTAATGGACGTACGAGTGATCAGAGGAGCTAACATCGATTCTGATCACTACCTGGTAGCAGCAAAGGTTCGATCAAGATTAAGTAGAGCGAAAATCGTACGAAACCAGACGCAGAGGAAGCTGGACATCGGAAAGCTGCAATTACCAGAGGTAGCCACAGCCTACTCAAGGAAGCTCTCGCAACTTTTGGCACAGAACCCACCCCCTCCCGATGACGATCCTGATGCGCAGTGGAAACCCATTTCCGACTCTATAAAAACTGCCGCAACAACCGTACTTGGTTTCGAAAAACCGCTTTGCAATAAACCGTGGTACGATGAAGAGTGTCGCATAGCAAATGACGAAAAGAACGCTGCACGTATGGTAATGCTTCAGTCAATTGCAACGCGAGCTGCAACTGAGCGGTATAGGGAGAAGAGAAAGGAGGTAAACCGTATCTTTAGGCGTAAGAAACGGCAGTGGAGAAAGCGGGAGAGTGAGAATATTAAGACATACAGAAGGAAGAACGAAGCCCGAAAATTCTACCAAAAAGTTAAAAACGGAACTAATGGACATGGTTCAGGGCCCCCTTCTGTAAAGACATGGACGGTAATCTCGTCGCAGATGTGCAGAGCATGTTGTTTCTCCGCGCTACTAGTACCTGGGATATCCGATGACGATGGGTCAATCGATCACAATATGGACGCCGACGTCAATTGCCCCCTCCTAACCAAGACGAGGTCAGAACAGCTATTGCCGGGCTTAAGAACAACAAAGCCGCAGGAGCCGATGGATTATCGGCGGAGCTGTTTAAGGCTGGCGGCGATGAGCTGATAAGGTGCATGCATCAGCTCATTAGCAAAATTTGGTTAGGTGAATGCATGTCCGGCGATTGGAGTCTCAGTGTACTATGTCCCATATTTAAAAAAGGTGATCAGAGTCTCTGTGCCAACTACCGTGGAATAAGCCTTTTATCCATAGCATATAAGTTTCTATCAAGTATAATGTGCGAAAGACTAAAACCAATTATCGCTGACCTGATTGGACCATACCAGTGTGGCTTTAGGCCTGGCAAATCGACAACTGACCAGATTTTCACGCTACGCCAAATCCTGGAGAAGACACACGAAAAACAAATCGACACCTATCATCTATTTATCGATTATAAAGCGGCCTTCGATAGTCCGACACGGGAGAAACTCTATGAAGCAATGTCTGAGCTTGGTATTCCTGCAAAACTCATACGTCTTTGCAGGACGACCTTGACGAACACCAAATCCGCAGTGAAAGTTGGTAAGGATCTTACCGAACCTTTCGAAACTAAGCGAGGCCTCAGGCAAGGCGACACCCTATCGTGCGATCTCTTTAACATCTTAATGGACATCATTATGAGAAAAGCTGCAGTCAACATGAATAAAACCATCAGCAGCAAAAGTCACATGCTGCTCGCGTATATTGATGATATATATATCATTGGGCGCACAATTAGATAAGTTACTGCGGTTTTTTCGAGAATTGAGACGGAGTCAGCAAAAGTGGGTCTGACGGTAAATGAGGACAAGACAAAATTAATGGTTTCAACGAACAGGGCCTCCACGCGATTAGACCAAAGCGTGAACGTTGATAACCGTTATAACTTCGAGGTAGTGGACGAATTTATATACCTCGGATCTGCCGTGAACAAAAACAACAACGTCAGCCTTGAGATCAAGCGGAGAATTGTGATTGCGAATAGATGTTATTTTGGGCTAATCAAGCACTTTAGAGATAAAGCCCTCTCTCGAGTAACAAAAGTCCAGCTGTACCAGACTCTCATTCAACCTGTCTTGCTTTATGGCGCAGAATCCTGGGTCCTATCGCAAGCAGACGAAACATCTGTAGGAGTCTTCGAGAGAAAAATACTCCGAAAAATGTATGGCCCTATAGTGCACAACGGCGAGTATCGGCGACGCATGAATCATGAGCTGTATGAGCTTTATCCTGACATTGACATAGTTAAGCGGATCAAGATCAGGTTGACGAACTCCTGCGTACACTTGGTATTGCCAACTGGAGAGATAAAGCAAAAGATCGAACTGGTTGGCGAAATATGTTATCTTCGTTTTGTAAGGTCCCTGACCCCCCGGGGTTGTCCGAGACCGGATAGGTAAGTAACCCCATAACAATTGCAACCAAAAACAGTTGTGAACCACAATAAAAAAGATAAGTTTGGTCGTGTTGAAGTTGGGTCGTCTCTAAGTCGACCAACCTAAGTTGAGTGGTGAACGGTAATAGGGGCATAAGGTTTCCAAAACCGGCACACGGTTAAACATACCCAGTTGTCAGTTTTGTGCACTCTAATCATATCACGTAAAACATTGAAGTAACGATTATCAGCTTTAAAACAATATGACTAATACTTGTCTAGCACGAAGGCAATTTAAAGAGGCATGGCTTAGGGGGTCTTGGAATTGACAACGATCCGGTCTGGCCAGCAAGTTTCCTATTATATTTCATTTTTCCTGTTCTTGTGTTAATTTGCTGCATTTCTAAAAATGCCACGCAGTTTACCACATTTTCCTCTGCTTCCAACAAATCAACAATTACACTCGTAAATTATTTCAATTAGCTATAACGGGGAGCAGAGCCTTTTATCGTTTTTTAATTATCTCCAAATTTGCAACCAATTCAATTAAATTTAGACACAATTGAAGTGAAATTAACAGAATTGTGCGCTCAATTTTATGTATCTGCAAAATAAATAACCACCTAGTCGAGCCGCTCTTGCTGAACAATCAGTGTCTCACCTGAATTTACAAATTAGTACATGGCAAATACAACTGATAATTTGCGTTGTAAATCTCTCCAAATGGCAGTGACTGTGGCTGCCTGTACCTGAGGCATGGCAAGAGGAGGAGGCCAGGGCGTCAGACAGACAGCCAGCCATATATGAATTGGTGTAAATCATTAAACCACAGTTAATTGTTTACGTGCGGTAAACATGTAGAAAAGTCAAAATCGGTAATATCCCATGTACAATGACTACAAACCGAAAATTGGTTATAAAAATGCCAACGTTTACAATACGATAATAACAGCAACAACAGCAATAATACAACTAATGTCTGTCTACATACGAAGGAGCGCACCAACAGAACAGGATATGCCAAACACACAACAAAATTGTAAATGTTTATTTCGTTGTTTGTATGTGTATTGGTGCTTAGAGTAAAAGTAAATAGCAACCTTTGACTTTATTTAACACTTACACCTTTATAACAACGCACATACAACCCTCACACTATCCATTCCCTCAACTAATAATTCAATTTATGTCATCTGGTGGTACTTCTTGTCTAATTAAATTGACACAATGACAGGTCGTACTCATTAGTTAAGGTTCTAAACACATGGATTAGATACATACATGTATATTTCTACGTACAAATGTTTGTGGTTAAACACATGTACACCTTACACATACAAGTACATATTACACACACACACACCCACGCACACATCCGTACATATGTTCACCCGGTACTAAATATTAATTGCATAATTTATATATGGGCGCTGATTGTATGAGAGAGTTTGGGGCCATTATAAATATATATGACCGTTTGATGCTATATCACTATAATAAAGTATAATATTTAAGAGTGTAACAGTGTCTGTGAGAGTGTGTGAACATTACTATACACACACTCACTCAAGCACACATGTGTACGGATTTTAGACTATATTTATTATTTGGACTATAAATTAGCACTTATTTAAGTGGAATACGGTGAAATATTAATGTATGTGTAGTGTGAAGATTAATTACATAAATCGCATATTAGGATGACACTGTTTTGATTTTTGGTTGCCAGTGGATCAGGGTGAGGAGGTATTCTGTATTGTCACAGCTTCGGTAAATACACAAGAACTTTTAAAACAATACAAATTAGCATGGGAGAAACAAGCGTTCTCTTCTGCTGTTGCAATAATTGAGCATTACAGTATTAATTGAAACGGAAGGATTTTCGATCGATACTAATTCGCATATGTAACATTTCTCATACAAGTTTGTATTTACCTATACGATTGATGGGCTACCACCGGTGGCATCAATTTATGCACAGTAGTTAGGCATCTGGTAACGAACTTGCCACGGCTCTCGAAATTAGTCCAGCCAGTGACTGTGTTTTCCTGACTGTTCTTCCTACAAAACCAAAAATTTTCCACTTAGAAAAATTTTTCTCACCTTGTAAGCTTGAAGTACGTACTTCTCATGCATTCCCACATAAACTAACGATTAACTGCCACAAAATTAAACTGCAATACAAATTAATATTCGTTCCATTTGGTCACTCCGGCGGGCGGATTTGTCGGCCCACCTCCATGTTGCAGTTTATACGTCGTACATACCTTTAGCTATCGCTGATGGGTCCTTATATCATGAGAATCAACTTTCTCTATATAGCCCCATTAGTAGGAGTGACAATTTGTATCAGATTCTGTTTATATCAATTTATATATAGATAATAATATATTTACATTTATTTTGTCAATTAAGCCCCGTTTTCAACTCTTGTGAAATGCCCATTCTCATAAGAAGTACATGTATAAAAAATAACATCAATTTTGGGAAACAGTTTGGCTCACTTTTCTTTTTATGCTAGAATTTGTGAACAAAATCAGTAACAGGGATGGCTTGGCAAAGACATTTTCACGAAAACTACTGGATGATAATTATTTGAGACCAGAATTTTGACATTTCTACTAGCGGCATGAAAATCACAAAACCAAAAAAATAAAAACGAACCAAATGCAAAATCGTCCAAAATATATGAAAAATGGCTCAAACAGACAATAGAAATTGAGCCCCAAACGAATGAAAAATGGGCCATGTGAAATATGAAAAACAAGTATGGGCGCATAGTAAAATCAGTCCATTTCCCACGTAAGATGAAAAAGAAATGATACGTGAGAAAAATCGTGAACTTCAGTTGCCACAGAATTATAAGTCTCGTATAAAAATCACCTCAAGATTGCTGTTCATAAGTTCAAGAAAGTTATTTTCAATAATTTTATTTCGGCGCAGCTTTATTTTGCCCACAACATTTATGCCCGAAACGACAAATGTTATAGGACAGAGTCTTATCATAAAACCAGAACCCCTTGGCTAAAAATGGTATATTGTCCGAAACGAATGTCATGAAACCGAACTATTTATTTTGGAGTAAATGCCATTTTGAGCACATATAACGTCATATTGCCCTAAATCAGTATGTCGCATCACCCAAAACGATGACGACATAGAGCCAAAGCAAAATGAACTTCATATGATTCAAAATTATTGGACAGATATTTTTTGGATCAAATGAAATTCGGTTTAAAAAGCAAAACTGTGAAATTGACTTTGAATTGTTGCTTTTCGCTTGTGCTTTCTAGGATATTAAACCTGGTTTTTGTGCTACTATTCTTTAAATTATTTGTAGATTTGTCGTATTATGTTATAAGCATGTTTTAATTTAATTTTTTATTTTAATATTCAAGCTCAAGGCCATTCAATATTCCTATTAACAGAAATATAGCTTTTCGAACAAGTTTTCCAAAATGCAGTCTCATGATACCGTATAGCTATTTCAGATCTAGATCTTCATAACCGGTTGTTTGCAATGATTCTTTTGAAAAATTCATCAAACAAAATGCAATCGAAATCTGATTTGTATTGAAAATTCACCACTATGCAAGTGTTCGAAAATTATCGCAATCAAAGCGCACAAGAAAATATTTGCAGCAACTTCTTTGCATCTCAAGAGAACCAGCGGTTCCCACTAGAAATTGTTTTGTTGTTGCCTAAAAACTCATCCCTGTTTTAATTTATATCTAATAACAATTGGTTAATTGTTTCAACTAAAGCAATAAATACTTCATTTGGCTGAAGTGTATGACCCTGGGCGAAGTTAAACAAACGCCGAATTAGTGTAAAATGAGAAAGTAAAAAAAATTATTTGGTGCTCGGACTGAGGTCGGACCAAAAACCGAGTCCAACTAGGGGAATCTAGAAGTAGGCAAGTGTGGGTACTCAAATGAATGAATTTCGAAAATTTCTAAATCCGAAATAAGTAACAGAGGTACTCGAAAAACCAAATAATTGTACGACAAAAAACCCCGTATATTTGAATGTTGGAGGCTCATAACTCCTAAAGTAGGGATAGATAACATTTCACTACATACTTCATAATTTAATTTCAATGAAATGTCAATGCGCCACTTGAACAGTTTAGAGTTAAAACCAAATATTTATTTTTTTCAAAAAATGTCGTAGTAACCAGACTTGCATCGTAACATATTTATACCATTTGTGATTTGGGCCAAAATGTTTTATTGATTTATTTTTCGAACGAAGTTCCTTATTTTATTTAATTATTTGGCGTATCTCCATTTTAATAATCATAACTTTTTATTTGGCTATACAAAGGGTGCTCGAAAATGCAGGCAAGATTTGAATTTGTTGCCATGTGTGCTGTAAAATGTTTACGTTGAAGGAACAGAGACTGCGTGACAGCTGGGTGTTCAGGATTACCAAAAATTGTTGGTGAAATATTTGTAAAATAACAAACATCATAAATAAAACAAAATCATCTTCAACAATTATAAATAATCTCAAATTCAGCAATTATAAGTAGTCTCAAATATGACAGCTTTGATAATCGCCACAATTGTCGAATCTGGAGTTCAGAAAATACCCGAGAATAAAACGCACCAACAACGTGTAGATATTGGGCTGGGGCCACCATCAAGCCATTTTATCCAAAAAAGCGGCTGGTCGGGCAATAACAGTTAATAGTGCCCCGTAATGACATGATAATGTAGTGTTGTAGTTCCTAAATTGAATGATAAGGATGTGAACGGCATACGGTTTCAGCAAGGCAGTGTCACACGTCATACAATTCAATTAAATTCAATCTTGCGTGAAATTAGGGACTACCTTTATTTATGCCTTTAGTTTCCAACAAAAACTAACCATTTTTCAATTAGAAAAATGTTCATGACTTGTACGAATTATATTTTCTATCTTTAAACCATTAAATTTTTTCACTTACATTTTATATTAATTTTTACAAATAATAAATAGTTGTCAGCTAAATTTAAATCGATTTAGTATTTTTTTGAGTTGTTGTGTTTTCTCAACTCAGATATGAAATCTGCGACGTTAATTATTTTACTGATTCGCCTTTTATGGTTTTACAGACTCGTACCTAATTCGATACGGATCCGCCAAATCGCAATTTCACTGATTCGCTTTGTATGCATTTATGGACTCATAACGAGTTCGAGACGGATCCGTCAAATCACAATTTCACTGATTCGTTTTATTATGTTCTTACGGACTCGTGACTCACATCTAAATTTTTATTATGATTTTACGGACCTGCACAATGGATAACTCGAAACACATAGACAGTTGGGCCTGCATTTTGTATGGGCATAGGTGCAGTTATTTTGCCAAAATCGAAAAAACGCGTTATAGATAACTGTGTTGAACATCATCGTTATGATATAAAGGGTCCGCCATCTAACGTTTTTTTTTTCAACTAGTGCTTATTTCGTGAATGGTAACACTTAGCTCATGTCTGATTTGACAGATTATTAGTTTTATCCTTCCACTGAACGAATATGGTTGTGTATACGCTTGAACAACGCTGGGAAATATTGCGACATTACTTTGAAAATCATGGTACGTGCCACACAGCCGAATCTACACTCGATGTTTTGCGCCCTGTTTTGGAAGATCGCATTATCAGCCGCAGAGCTGATGTCGTTTGGCCACCTCGGAGCTGCGATTTGACACCGTTGGACTATTATTTGTGAGGTGACCTCAAAGATAAGTGTTACGCCGACAAGCCAGAGACAGTTGACGCTTAAAAGGACAATATTCGTGAAGCCATTGGTGAAATACAGCTGCACACAATCGATAATGTGCTGAAAAATTGGACCGATCGTGTAGGCTACTGCATGGCCAGCCGAGGCAGCCATTTGAATGAAATTATTTTCCATTATTAACCGGAAGGATTGTACTTTCAACTAAAAAAAGAAATTTGAGAAAATATTCAGTAGTTCTTTTTATAGCATTTTCAAAAAAAAAAAGTTATTTGGCGGACCCGTTATAAGGATTATGTACATTACTGCTATAGCATGGTCGATGGTTTCGGCCGATGGCCCAGAGCGAGGTCTGCCCGTCCGTCACACATCTCTACCATTCCCATATTACTTAAACTTAACCATCGTAGAACGATTAATGGGATATTTTGGAACATTGTCAACTCCATAAAAATTCCGCCATGAGCGTTGACTGACAATACGATGGCGTAGTGATCCATATTAAAATAACCCAGGCTCTACGTTTGAAAACAAACTCAATTCTGCAATTCACATGTGCGAATTAGTATCGATCGAAGATCCCTAAGTATCAACATCACTGAAAGGCCTATAATTCAAACAACAAGAAAAGGCAGAATTTTTCCACCATGTTCTTCTTTTTCCTTATGCATTCTCGCATTGTTGCAGTGCTTTTTAATCTATATCACAGAGTTGTATTTTTCCGTGGTATATTACTTTTGAAGACCGTGCTAGTGTCAGTTACATTTATTTGAATTTGAATTTTATAGACCGATTGTTGTTAATTTTTTGTTAATGTATGAGAAATTCATACTACAAGCTTACAAGTCATGAACATTTTTGCACATCTGCGATGAGGTTTACGTCCTTGTCTTTACAGAAGGGGGCCCTGAACCGTGCCCCTTAGTTCAGTTTTTGACTTTTTGGTAGAATTTTCGGGCTTCGCTCCTCCTTCTGTATGTCTGAATTTTCTCACTCTCGTGCTTTCTCCACTGCCGTTTCTTACCCCTAAAGAGACAGTTTACCTCCTTTATTTTCTCCCTATACCGCTCAGTCGCAGCTCGCGTTGCACTTGACTGAAGCATTGCCATGCGTGCAGCGTTCTTTCATAATTTGCAATGCGACACTCTTCATCGTACCATGGTTTGTTGCGAAGCAGGTTTTCAAAACCAAGTACGGTTCTTGCGGCAGTTTTTATAGAGTCGAAAATGGGTTTCCACTGCACTTCAGGATCATCATCGGGAGGGGTGGGTTCTGTTCCAAAAGTTGCGAGAGCTTCCTTGAGTAGGCTGTGGTTATCTCTGTTTATTGCAGCTTTCCGATGTCAAGCTTCCTCTGCGTCTGGTTTCGTACGATTTTCGCTCTACTTATTCTTGTACGAAGCTTTGTAGCTACAAGGTAGTGATCTGAATCCATGGTAGCTCGTCTGATCACTCGTACGTCCATTACATTGGTTGAGTGCCTACCATCAATTACCACGTGATCAATTTGGTTCTTCGTTCTTTGATCAGGGTACACCCAAGTAGCCTCTTTATGCTAGAATCTTGAACAACTAGCGCCTATGTTTTTTGACGCGGCAAAGTCAATCAGTCTCATACCGTTGTCCGAACTGTCAGCATGTAGACTGAAATTGATTAATGAGTAAATTTGTACTTAACTAGAGAAAATTGGCGAGGTCACTACGCCCTCCTATACAAAAGCTGGGCGATTAACCAAGATAAATGCTTTAATGAAAGCTGCTTCCGTTTTCTAAACTTGTGAAACTAATTATACGGTTGAATCGTCTATTCGATTTTGAACAGTAATTTACTTAGAGGCAAATTCAAATTTATTTTTGGTTTTTAGCGTCATGTTCTCCGTACATTAAATTTAATGAAATTGCTAATAAAAAGTCAAGACCAACATACTTTTGCAATAAAGGACAATTCCGGAAAGAAAATATGCAATTTATCGACAAAAAATGCTAAAAATGAAGCGTAAATTGCGTAAAAAATGCTACAAAGCTTTTAGCATGTTTTTCCAGAAAAAAAGTGCAGAAGCCAAAAAAAAGAAGCTAGAAGTGCCCTTACAGTGCTAAACTGGCAACACTGGTTTTAGTTAATGTAGGAGAAATTCACACACGCTGAAATTTGTTTCTTTTGTTGTTGTTTGTGTTCAACTATAATGTGTCTGTAGCTTGTGGCAAATATATAATACTTGTGCCCAAACACATTTTGTTTGCTATTTAATAGAACATGTTTGGGACACAATGATTACTAGGTTATGATATATGTATTTGTGACCCAAATGTGGGTTATTGGTTGAAAAATGCTGAAAATAAAAACGTGATATGTATTAAGAAAAAAATTCAGCGAATCTTCAATTCATGAAAAAAATGTTGGCAAACTAGTACATGGTTCCTGCAATATGTTTCTGGGGCCGTTATTATTCAGCGTGTACTATAACCTTATAAGTTCAGCAAAATTTTCCAAAATGAAAAATCGTTCGATTCAAGTGATCATTGAAAAATAGTATCTTTAGTAATTAGTATCTTTAACTTCAATGTGAAATAGTGTTGAGCATCTGAAACCAATAATTTCCCTTTTCGATGGATTTTATTAAAATTCTAGAAAAAGAAGCACTGAAGCAATTTTTTAGAATAATAAGCATTCAAGGCAGACGACCTTTTTAATAGACGTGTACAATGTATGCAACGGTTTACTTCGAATCGTGATGGTGTTTTTATGACAGGTGATTCCAGTGTTACGACCAATATAAAATACTTTAAAAACAGAAATGCCAGCAGTCACACAACTTCAAAATAATTAAAAGCATTCCCATATTTCATTATAATTGGCATCCAATTCCACAACCTGCATTTGCATTGCCTGAGCATAAGGAAATTCAAAATCGTTTCATTGTCATTGCGAACAATGGTAATTTTTTGTTTGCATTTGCATTAGAAAAAGTAATTCAAATTTAAATCCAATGCAAATTAAGCAATCCCAACATTGGGAATAGGGGTCTTGAGAATCGGAAATGCAAAGCACTAGGTATGGATACTCAAACTAAAGGCAATGATCAACCTACTTTATTACTTGCAGTTTTGTAGAAGAAAACTTGATTTTTTCTGCTGGTAAGATTATAAGACAATACGATTGTAGTGACTTCTGGATGCCAGATTTTGTTTATTGCGTTGCATTTTGTTATTTAGAGATTTACTAACTTTAATTTAAACCCACTTATACATTTACTAAATTGTGAGTACCGGTTTAAGAAGATACTTCGACTTTCGAATAAATCGAACCCCGGGAATATTAAAAACACGAGCAATGAACTTAAACTGGAAAACAACTTTTTTAAAAATTGTTCCCATTACTATCAAAACTCTTGTAAATTTTTTGTAAAAAATTATTAAATTTCAAAGGCACATTGGATAAACCTCTGACTTATTAGCTGTACGCAATAATGCTCGATATGCCAACCTACTCAAAATTTCACAACCCCCCAAAAAAAGTTAATATATTTTGGTTGTTATGCAAAATGGTTGTTATTCAAATTGTTATTATTTAATTTGTAATTGGATTTTATTTCATTATGAAATTGCAAATAACGCCCACCCATTTTTTCCTCGGGTGTTATTTAATTTTGTATAAGAATTCGGTTGTTGTTCCACTACATTTTGTTTGTATTTAATTTTAGACATTGGGCGTTATTTAATTTCATTCGCTTAAATGTTAGCATGTGCCTTTTACCAAAAATTTTTATTTTCAATAAACTTTACATAACATAACAAAACCGGGTATAATATACATATATCAGTGATTTTTACTTTGTTTTATGAAATTAATATCAATTTTTACTACCCGAAAATATTCCCAAATCAAGGTCAACTCAAAAAAATGCCCCAAATATAGAAATATGTGAAAATTGAAAGTTTTACTAGTGCTTCAATAATACAAACAGCAGTTCCACTAATGTTTGACCACAGGTACAATGTTTCTGATGTCCAACCTCAAAAACATTCGGTTCCCACTGTGCGTTTCCAGTGGGATCCAGAGATACAAGTCGACCGATCACGAATTGCTGTGTATTTTTCTATCCCGTTAGCCGCCGCCATTTTCATCGGCTTGTACCGACTAGAAACATGAGCCTGCAAAAAACAAAGCGGCCGACAGTCTGGTCTATGTTTGGAACCCAATTTGTCACCATTTCACCCTACAATATGGAAACCCCAATTATAATTCTTTTATTATATCTGGAAGAAATAATTTCATTAAATCATTTGGACATAAAAAACCGCTGGCGTCAGAATCTATATGGAAGAAATTTTTGTTAAAGTTTTCTTTGCAAATCACTGATTTTGATGAGAAAACATTCAGAATTAAGTTTTTAACACCGATTTCTATAACAAAACGATGCGATTTTTAGCCCGATTTACAAAAAAACCATTGGAAAGATTGGTGCAAATATATTACTTACGACAAAAGTTAGACACTTCTAAAAATAAAACTTCTAAAAAGGGCCCATTTTTATTGGTTTTTTTTTTCAAAAATGTTTATTTCGCTTGATAAATGTTTTTTTCAGGTGAACATTTTTTATGCCTCGAAAGCAAGACATAATTTAGATGCGTTTAGTGCCCTCTTTGAGTCATTTTGGTCAACGGGCCTTTCCAAAATGGTATAACTTCTGAATAAGAAGTGTATTTGTCTGCTTTAAAGATATAAATGGAACCATAATAATACTGTTAATTATTACGATAATGAACTTCAAGAACTCCTTGATGAAATATAAGTAGAAACCGATGCATATTTTACTGAAATAAAATAGCTTATAGTTCAAATATGAACTACGGCTATTTGGGTAGATAAAAAGAATAATGGTTTCCCATTACATACCTTGAAAGAACCGGGGAGAACTTCTCTCAACCAGTGAACTGTGCGCTTTCTAGTTTTATACTCACTGATTAGGAGCTACAGTTTTAGACCGGTTCCGAACGGTATTTTTGAGAGGCATTTTCATGGCTAAATACTCGATTGTGTCGCCGTTACTATGCGAGGTGACCGCCGTCGAAAGAAATTTTAAGGTGGTCAGAGTAGGGATCGAACCCAGGATCTCAAGAACAAGAGGCGCGCACACTACCCATTAGACCACCGACGGGTAGATAGGTAATGGCAATTACCTTCTAAATTTAAAACTTCCAATTCTAAAAGCTACACTTTTTAATCTCATTGAGTATCAAAGACAAAGTATGTTGAAGTATAAGCTAACATAAGAAAATCTTACCGATGAAATTAATATCTTATCGGCGCAATTTATTCAAACAGCCATATTTTACAACCGATTTCTATGAATAACTAGTTGGTCCAAGAATTGGGCAGATCGGTATAGATTTTGATACAGCCCTCATATATATGTATCTCGCATGGAATACGGGGTTTTCACCGGTAGAGGTAAACCTTATTATAATTATGAATCAGAAAAATACACTTCTTATACAAAAGTTATACCATTTTTGAATGGGCAGAACACGGGGTTTAATAATATGTAACAGACAATAAAAAGGAAACTAGGTTTTGTGCTTCATTTGACGTAAAATTAAAATTTTAATAAAAAAAAAGTACGTAGTTCTTAGAGGCAAACAAAATATTATTGAAAATTGCGTCAAATTTTTACAAATTTAGATACCTTAATGAATTTATTGGCGACATGTAGAATAATTTCCTTCTAAATTAGTGGCTAACATGGCTAGTCAAATTCCCAAAGCGGTGAAAATATGCCCCAAAATTGGGGACTTCTTAGTAAAATGGTCGACAGGACTTTAATTACCGCAGGGATGTAACAATATATGTTGGGTACGAAGCCAACATATCGACACGTTCCCGGCAGAATGTATTAGGCGACAAAATGGAAATTGTTCAGGAATCGTAAAAAAACTTCCTGTCAGGTAGCTGATTTGTTTATTTTGTCGGTTATTACCATTTCATTTGCTTAATAACTCATGACGTGGTTATGCAAGGGACATTCTATGTATATCGAAATGTGGAGCTTGGCATAGATTTTGGGAATATGAGAAAAAGTCATTGTCGTCAAATATGTCGCTTAATACATTCTGCCGGGAACGTGTCGATATGGGGTTAATTAAATATGGTATACATTTTCTAATCGGTGCTTTGCCATTTAACAATTTTTGGAAATAAAATTGAAAAGTTTATTATTGTAAAATTGTAACTTTTGGAAATGACCTACCTGAAGGCCTGTTGACCAAAATTACTCAAGGCGAGCACTAGACGCATTTACATTATGTTTTTTTTTAATTATAAAAAAATTTGCGCCTGCAGGAAAAAGAAAAAAATTTACAAGTGAAATAATGTTGTCGCCTTTTTGGAAAAAAAACAATAAAACTGGAAACTTCTTTTGTATGTTTTATTTTTAGAAGTGTCAAACTTTTGTTTGAAGTAATATATTTGCACCAATCTTTCTACCAGTTTATTTAGAATTTTAGAGGCAATGCAACAGTATATGTCATTTTTAAATCAGGCTAACAGTGACATCCACCATTAAAAACACGGAACCAACCTCTTCAAAAAGTATGAAATATTTGTGTTTATAAACTTAAATATCTCTTAAACTATTTAAGATAACCCACACATGAAAGCATATTTTGGTAGGCATTTTCAAGCACCATCACCGTGCAAAATATCTTCTCAATCAGCTCCTATTTATACTTTTGGCACTGAATTATAAATTTGAATTTTCATTACGAGACTTTATTCCGTTCCAAACTTACAGAATTAATTCAAAAAAAAATATCTATTTGGAACCACTGTGTAGCGCTCCAATGCTCAACGCGTCAACTATTGCAATGCCAAATTTTATTGTAATCGAGCAAACCGTTTGGAAACAGCTAAAGTCACATCTAAATTTCCAGTATGAAATGAAAAACAATGTAATACAATATCTAACTACCATTCGATTGGTAAATTCAATACCTACTGCGATAATTGCTGGTTGTGGGTGTTACATACATTTTGGTTCCAATTATTTTATTTTATAAAACGGAAATGAAGTCGTTGAGTGAACTTACGCTTAACGCCAACATAACATTAAAAATCGTATTATATAATTTACAACGCTTTTGAGTTTGAATGAAAGATACCACTGGCAAATGTCGTCTACAATATTGAATTCTTAGCGACTGTTTTCATACAGAGACGAATAAATTGTATAAATAACTCATAGACAATGATATTTCAGCAGTCCCATTTGTACGACTTCTTGTAAGTTTGACAAAATAAGTGTTTTTCAAGTGACAACATAAGTGACTTAAAAGTTAATGGTATTTTGTAAACTGCTACAATCCAAACGCAGGTATCCACCTATGCACGTTATATGTAATGTTATGCTTAGCGGAGTAATGTGATGTGACTAGTTGCATTTTACAAAAAGGCATGAAAAATGTGATGCAAAATTTGATTGAGAGAGCTACGGAAAACTGTAAAATTATTGTATTTTATATATATGTAGACGGCAACCCTGGTCCCGTTCGCTCTCAAGGCAGTAATGTTGACGAGGATAGGGAATGAACAGACAATCGAAGAGAGTCGCTAAACGTTGTAAGTTGAAAAAGTGCTATGCTCTGTCGCGTATAATCTAATCTGTTTGTTTTTGCAGTTTTGCCTAGTCGCAGTCGGCCTAAGTTTGGAAATATTCTTTGCTTATTATATTCACCCTTCATTTAAATAAAAACAAAATTGAATTCTCAATACTTTTAAGCTAAAAATAAAAGTGAACTCTTACATTTGGGGGCTCAACCATAGCAAAAGAAAATAAAAACGGTTGTGTGTGTGTGGGTGTTTCTATTAAATGGTTAGACACAGAGCAGTAGCAAGTGAAGAAAAACAAAAACATAAAAAAACGGTCGGTCTAAAAAAAGTGTTGCGTCAGTAAAAGTGCATTGGACAAGATCTAATGCGAATTCGGTGATCACTTCTAAAGTTGAAAGTTGGCAAAGAAGTTTAAAGATGGCTGAAATGAGTGACCTGATTAACCTTTTGAAAGTCAGGTTCGAAAGAGAAGAAGGCGCTAGATATTCGCAAGCGTCAGCAGTGGCAGCAGCGAACGCTGACGACCTTATTGCAGAGTTCGATGGACAGACAGCGGTGAAGAAGTGGTTTAAAAACTACGAATGTTGTACAGTTGCATACAAGTGGAATGAAATGCAGAAGTTTGTTTTTGCGAGAAGGAGAATGACAAAAATCACAAAACTATTTGTCGACTCAATTGGTGTATATGAATATAATCAGTTAATGGAGAGAGTAATCGCCGAGTTCCATCGCGAGTACAACAGCGCCGATATACACGCACAACTAAGAGAGCGTCGTAAGAGGGATGATTAGAGTGCACATGAATACATTTTGGCGATGCGGAAGATTAGCACTCTTGGCGGTATTGAAGAGAAAGCGATTACGCAGTATATTGCTCAGGGAGCAGTATATTGCGCAGTATATTGCTCAGGGCAAAGAGGAACATAAATTTGGGTTATACAGTGCACAAAACTTTGCAGATTTGAGAATACAGTGCGAAATCTTCGAGAGAGTAACAAAGAAAGGTAAATATGATAATGCGAGTGGCTCTAGTGTTGACAAAAAATATAAACAACATCCAAACAATGCAAAGAAAGAACATTGTTTTAATTGTGGCTCAGCTGACCACAAAAGAAATGAGTGCAAGATGGGTGTTAAATGTTTTCGGTGCAATGAGAATGGGCATATTTCGAGAAATTATCCAATGGATAACAGAAATCTCAACACTATTGCTAGGAATAGTGGAATGCTAAAGAAGGCTGAGATAAATGGATGTTTGATTGATAGTGGTGCATAAGTCTCACTTATAAAAGTGGAAGTTGCCCGAAAGTTAAATTTGACACAAGTAAACAAGAGTTGTCATAATATTGTTGGTCTTGGTGGAATGCGTACTCAGCCAGTTGGTTCTACTTGCACGGGAATAACAATAGATAATTTGTCAACTTTGCATGAAATTCTTATTGTCCCAAACTATGCGATTACGTATTCGGCTTTCTTAACATCGTAACCAAGAAGAAAATATCGATACACATCGGATGAAAACGGGTACACATTTACAAGCCTCATAGAAGATGGTGAAAGGGAATTGTCGGTCATGAATATTCATATAGAAGCTGATCAGTATGAAGTGCCAAATTAGTACAGCGGTGATATTCACGAAATTATATCAAATTATAAGCCAAAAGAAGATGCAGTAAGTCCCATTTCTATGAAAATTGTGCTCGAAAAGGACGGTATGGCGGTAAAACATGTACCAAGCAGATTACCGATGACTCAGCAACAGGTGGTGCGGCAACAGATTGAAGAGTGGTTGGTCAAGGGAGTTATCAGGCCGTCAACATCTGATTACAGCAGCAGAGTAGTGGTTGTTGGTAAAAAAGATAACTCAAAACGCGTGTGCATTGATTACAGAGATTTAAACAAACTGGTGCAAAAAGATCGTTTTCCAGTGCCGTTAATGGAAGAAGTGGTGGAAGACTTGCAAGGAGCGAAAGTATTTTCAGTCATTGACCTGGAGAATGCATTCTTTCATGTGCCTATAGAGAAAAATTCAAAACGATTTACTGCATTTGTGACCAGGGAAGGAGTTTACGAATTCAATCGTGCACCTTTTGGCTTTTGCAACTCACTAGCGGTGTTTTTGAGATTTGTCAGCTATGTTTTTCGTAATCTGATTAACCAATCAGTCATGCAGATGTACATGGACGACATTACTGTCTACTCAGCGGATATCGAGGATGGAATTAAAAAGCTGAAGTTGGTGCTACAAGTAGCGGCGGAAAATGGTTTGAAGATAAAGTGGCGAAAGTGCAAGTTCCTGCAAACGAAAGTGACGTTTCTGGGGCTCATTATTGAAGATGGCAGCATTACTCCAGATGATGAAAAATGTGCAGCAGTGAAGTTATTTTCACAACCAAATAGTATTAAAGACTTACAGTCGTTTCTTGGGTTAACGGGGTACTTTCGAAGGTTTATTAAGGGGTATGCTGTTTTAACGAAACCATTAAGTGATTTGCTGCGGAGGAATACAGATTTTGTAATCGGACAAAAAGAGGAAGATGCGATAGAAAAGGTCAAGTGGACTTTAACATCTCAATCCGTGTTAAAATTTTTTTCGCCGTTTGCACGAACAGAACTGCACTGTGATGCGTCAAAAGAAGGTTTTGGTGCGATTTTATTCCAAATGTTTGAAAATCAGCTGCATTAGTGGAGTAAAAAGTGCACGGAAACTGATAGAAAACTTCACAGCTACTATTTGGAGGTGAAAGCAGCGTATTTAGCGGTGAAGAAGTTAAAGCATTACTTGCTCGGAAGACAATTCAAATTAGTCACAGATTGTCAAGCGTTTAAAAGCACTTTATCCAAAACAGAAGTATTGCCGGCAGTGTGCAGGTGGATTGTGTATTTACAAGATTTTGAATTTTCTACCGAGCATAGAGGTGGAAAATTGTTGCAGCATGTCGACGCCTTAAGTCGTTATCCTATGGTGATGGTTTTAACAACGGAGTTGTCAGCGAGATTACTGAAGGCTCAAAGTGAGGACAAGCATATAAAGGTTGTAAAGGAGGTTTTGGAAATTAAACCGTATGCAGATTATGTGGTTATTGGTGATGTGCTGTATAAACTGAGTGACGGTCTTAATCTTCTGGTTGTACCAAAGAAGATGGAGTATGTAATAATCGGGAGAGCTCACGAGAATGGTCATTTAGCGGCAGAGAAAACAGTCAAGAGGATCGATCAAAAGTATTTTATTTCACATTTGCGCAGAAAGGTTGAAACTGTTATTAGGAAAAGCGTAAAATGTATTGTGTGTAATAAAAAGCTGGGAAAACAAGAAGGTTTTCTACATGCGATTGACAAAGGCGACACACCACTAAGCACAATTCATGTTGACCACTTGGGACCAATGCACTCCACTTCAAAGATGTATATGTACATTTTTGCTGTAGTAGATGGCTTCAGTAAATTTGTTTGGGTCTATCCCACAAAAACAACGTCAGCGGATGAAGCCTTACGGAAGATGTCAGAGTGGGCACAAATCTTCGGAACACCCGAGCGCATAATCAGTGATAGAGGTGTAGCATTCACATCTAACAGCTTCGAAGAGTGGTGTAAGGAGGAAGGCATTTCTCATGTTTTATCGACCACCGGAGTACCTCGCGGGAATGGACAAATATAAAGAATAAACCATTCGATTTTAAATATCATTTCAAAACTTTCGGTTGATCGTCCTGAGATGTGATTTAAGCATGTATCGAGTGTCCAGAGGGTGATAAATAGCAACATAAATAATACTACACGATTTACACCGTTTGAGCTCATGTTTGGTGTTAAGATGAGGACTGGATTGGATGCGTCTATCAACAAAATGCTAACGGAGGAGTTGGCTGAATCCTTTATGAGAGAAAGAGAAGATAATAGACAGGAAACGAAACAGCAAATATAAGAAGCTCAGCTGAAATATAAAAAACAATTCGATAAACGTCGCAAATAAGAGAAGGGATACGATGTCGGTGATTTGGTGGCAATTCAGCGCACTCAGTTAGTAGCTGGGCGAAAGCTCGGAAATACATTTTTGAGCCCATACGAAATCTGCAAGTGCCAGGGCAACGGAAGGTACGATGTGAAGAAGGCGGCGAGTTTTGAAAGCCCAAACGGTACCTCAACGAGTTCCGGTTATTTGAAGTCATGGAGGGTCGACGAAGATACAGAGCTGTCCGAGGCGGACGATGTGGTCGGATGGCCGAATGTAGACGGCGACCCTGGTCCCGTTCGCTCTCAAGGCAGTAATGTTGACGAGGATAAGGAATGAACAGCCAGTCGAAGAGAGTCGCTAAACGTTGTAAGTTGAAAAAGTGCTATGCTCTGTCGCGTATAATCTAATCCGTTTGTTATATTCACCCTTCATTTAAATAAAAACAAAATTGAATTCTCAATACTTTTAAGCTAAAAATAAAAGTGAACTCTTACATATATTCCGCCTTAATTTTAGTTTCTGGTATGTGCGGCTCTTGTACACGAGAATATGGTTGCATCCCTCGAAATTTTATCGAGTAATTAGTCACGAAAAAGTTTTTCAAACCCCAGTTTGGAGCCGGTCCCTTTAGGGGGAAATGGGAAAATATTTATTTATTTAAATTACATTTTAGTTACTACGACTAATGTTTAACGCAATATTAACAAGTATGTAGGGCGATTTTATGAACTACATAATAATCAAGCTTGAAACTTGAATGATTTCCTTGACTCTGTCATCAGAAAAATTGCGCTCAGGGGAAAATATTAGCCTTAGGTCCAGAACGATGCATAATTGTGCCACAGTTCTGAAAGAAAAATTTTCAGAGTCGGTGTCAAAATGTAACTGTTGGTCAGTGAGCCTGATAATGCTCTCCTCAAGGGATTAAAGGGAGGAATATGCCATGTTTTGACTGAATGTACTTAATACTGCTCACAATAATTCCCGGCGGATAACACAACTTTGCACAGAACATACATACAACCTTCTTGCGATAAAACCCTTAAATCAATAGGAGGGCCATCCATGGCCCTTCCTAAACAGACGATAATTCTTAAGCATCAAATACAAGTACCCCATATACAAGTGTGTTATCAGACCAACTCTATCCATCCTAAACAAACTCTGAAGACGATTTACAAAAAGCCTTGTGAGTATCCGACAAGGTTACTACATGATGAAAGTGGGTACGAATTGTTTGCAGACTACATCGAGAGACTAAACGACAATCACATTCTTAAGACTTATCACTGATCTTATTCATTGAAAAGAGACTGCAGCGAGTTACATATATAAATAACACCCGAAACTGATCAAACTGAAAATATGGTTTTATAATTTATTACTTGTGAAATTACTCTAATTTTGTTTTTCATCCTTTTTGCGATTTCAATTGCTATTATTTATACAAATTTCAAGCAATTCGACGGACATTCCATTCTCATATATCCATAGTACACTTTTTCATTTTAAAATAAAAACACGTATTTTTTGAGATAGTTACGATTTTTTTATTGGATTGTAAAGAAGATATGTTCCGATTATGTATGGAATAAAATATCTGTCAAATGGCCCCACGGCTCTGATCACAAGCCATTACTCTCTTCATGAAATTATCCATGACAAAGATCCTACCGATGATGCGTTGGATCTCGGATTTGAGCTCAGGAATTGTTTCTGGATTATTCACATAAACCCGATATTTCACAAACCCACAAAGGTAAAAATCGCACGGCGTTAAATCGCATGATCTTGGTGGCCAATTGACTTCAGATTTGCTTGAGATAATTTGTTCTGGAAGTCGTACCTGCAAGCTGCAATAAATCGGTGCCGTCTTGCTGAAACCACATGTTTTCCAGGTCCATGCCGTTCAGTTGAGGCCACAAAAACTCCGTTATAATGTTCCTGTAACTAATGCCGTTCACAGTCACTGCAATTACGGCTCATAATCCGCACCTCGTTGTGGACGCATTTGTTTCTCATGGATTGCATGGGGATTTTCTGAACCCCAAATTCGACAATTTTGCGTATTCACTAAGCCATTCAGGTGGAAATGCGCTTCATCGGAGAAGACGCATCTTTTTGAAACACTGGCATTATCTTCACTTTGCTCCATTACCCATTGAACGAATTGCGGGTGCTTTCCATGGTCTGCTGGTCTGAGCTCCTGAGTAAGCTGAATTTTGTACGCATGAAGGTGGAGGTCATTGTCAAAATTCGCTTCGTAGTGCTTCGTCAAATTTGAAGTTCTTGAGAACGATTCCGAATTGATGTTTACAGCAGCAATTTTTTCAAGAGGCCGACCTATACGTTAGCGCACAGGAGTCTGACTGTCCATTACCGACCCAGTTTCTTCAAATTTTTTGACCACTCTTCGCATGGTTGACACATCAGGTGCACTTTCTCGACAGAAAATTTTTCGAAATTTGCGATCGGTCTCCGCAAACTTTCCAAATTGTTGTAATAAGTTTCCACAAATCTAACGCGTTGTTCTTTCGTAAACCGCTCCATTTATAATAACCGGAATAAACACAAGTGAGAGCTGCCAAATTTCAGAGTTGCCACTTGCACAAAAAAAGACACGAAATTTAGGAAGTGCAATCTTACTGCGACACCTTTATATAGATCTAATAAGATGTAATGTATGTTTGGATTAATAAATGAGGAGGTTCTTTTCGAAACATGCCTATTCAACTGTTAAAAGAACTGATTTTTGTATTTATTTTTGTTTGGTAGCATTGCATTGAAAACTCAGCGAAAATAAAATTGTGGGAAATCTTTATAATTACACCAGACAAAAAATAAATAAAAGGCATGACTTCATCCCATTTCAAATATTTTGTATCAATATGTGATTAATCCATAATTAAAAAAAAAAATAAAACATACTTTGATTAATTTTTTCTTAATTTTAATTATTTAAATATGAACCTCAGGTTATTTTAATTCAAAATAAGATTTCTGGCACCTAATTAGTTTCAGCAAATCAAGGTTAATCCGCAGTGGTTTGAATCAAAACATGATTATGCCTCTAGAGCACATAACAAAATTAGAGTATTCCAATCAGCCGCGTCAAAACTAGATTATTCTATTTCAAATTTTGGATTTGTTCAAAATATATTAGTGCTAAATTTTCGAATCCTAGACAAAGCAATGACTAATATTGACGTCTTTAACAATGCTCCAAAATTTCGGGTTAAATACAAAATTTCGGGTTTATTCTCAAATTATACAAAAAGTGGAATAATCAAGTTTTGAAAGGAACCTCTTCAATTATTTTGAATTTTGCGTAATAAAACAAAAATCTGTGAACTAAGTACTCAGTATTTTTTGCTACGAACTGTAGCCGAAAAATCCGTGGCCAAAATTGAAAAATATTTGAATGGAGAGGTTTAGTTAGTTGAGTTACGTTAGTATTGTGATTTTCACGATTGGTTGAGCCTTCTAAGGTACTGATCAAAAATCTTTGGATTAGTATTGGAGTTATGGTCACTTGAGTAAAGGTACGGAAATTTGATTCTACACTACTTAGTATATGAATATTGTTATATATATATACTTAGTATAAAATATTGTTATATTTTGCTTTATCTTCATCTTAATCATTAAATTTTTTTATAAGAAAGAGTTTTGAGTAGAATATTCTTAAACCGAAGCCGAAAAAAGGTGTACCGAGTTCTTGGTCATATACCGACCGCAGGGTTTCTGCAAATTGAAGCCTTTGAATAACCGGTGAAACCGGTTTTTTTACTGCCGATTTTGCCAGTTTTTATTTTGGTTCCAACATCATGACTTCAAGTGCCAACTTTATCATTCTACGTTTAATTTTTAAATGGAGATTAGGTTTTTTCACTTTCATCATTGGGTATATTATCCAGCGAGGTAAATTTTCAAAATGGGAAATATTTTTCCATCACAATATAGCGTCGTTTTTAGAGGAAAAATTAACAATTTTTTCTACCAGCCGTCTTCTACTTTCATCTTTTCTTTATTTAAATTATACAAATTTAATGAAGTTGTAACGTGGCGTCACAATCCGTAATCACCGCCACAATCTCACTCACTGACAAACACAAGCTGTGTCGGCGTTGTGTATATAGTAGCTGCGAACTAGTTTCAATGGCCACACAAGAATGGATACTTTAATGCAATTCTCATTCGCGTCACTATAGCTATGGTACTTAATGTTAATGTCGACTAGACTCACCAGTTAGCCGTTTCCGAGCGCACAACCCAAGAAGATTGTAGCATTTTATCTGGGGTTCTAGTTATGCAAAGAACAGGAGTAATTTTCGTGATCCGTCTTTATAAGCGGTCTATATATATGCTTCGGTTTACCGTTCCTACACATATTCTGTTCTTATTTTGAAGGGCTTGGTAATATACTAATGAAAGTCTGGAATATGGTCACTTTTGAGTATGGGCGTTTTTTAACAGAACTGCCACACAATGGATGACTTAGGGTAAGGGTATGATTAAGTCGGTTCAACCGACTGAAACTTATGTACTGGTTGAAACATTCATTCCTTCATTGATTGTTGGAATAGAAAGCTTTGGAAACATTAATTTCATGTATGCGAACACTCTACCTTCTCTGTCTAATGCTTTGACAATGTATTTTAATTCGCTAAGTTTTACGTGTAATGCTGGAAAAGCGACATCTTTTTTTGCATAAGTGGCTTACAGGTAATATTGAGCCAACAATGTCGTTTAGAGCAAGAAAAAGCGGCAATATGTCGTGTATTCGGAAGACAATTTTCAAATCAGAGCAAATTTCCCCGGGGTAGTCTTCGTATTTCATGTTTTGCAATAATTGAAACTCTGTCGAGTAAGCTTCTTTAGTACTGATAGCTTGCCCGGATGGCATTACCGCATTCTTATTTCCAATCTCTACGTGAACTGCTCTCAAGTTATCTCTTCCACTGTCAATAAAGAACCGCCATTCTGCTGTCTCAGATCCTAGAACAAAGCAGGAACATCCATGCAAAATTATATTTGCCTTTTTTGCTGTCCCTGTATTTTTTTGCTTATATATTGCTTATTGACGAAGCCATTCAGCCAGAAATGAGCCTCATCGCTGAAGATGATATTCCGATGAAAATCCGAATCATTTTCAAGTTGTTGCTCAGCCCAATTCACGAACATACGACGCTTATGGTGGTCAAGCGGCTTCAGTTCTTGCGTCAATTTGATCTTGTAAGGATGTAGGCCAAGATGTTTTCGCAAACTTCGCCACAACGACGTCACAGAGATGCCCAACGCTTGAGAACGACGTGTGAGAGACACATTTGGGCTTTCTTGAACTGAAGCCTCAGCAGCAGCAATATTTTCGTCACTACGGGCACTTCTTTGTCTCACTGGCACGTGAACATTTTGTACTGTGCCTGTGGATTCAAATTTTTCCACTAGACGCTCAATTGTTGATCTGGTAGGACGATTATGACGACCATTAATTTGGTCGTAGCGCTCTTAAAGTTGAGGCCACTGACTCCAAATTTCGGTAGTAAATTTTAATAATTTCGACTCATTGTTGGCTCGTATATCTTTCCATGATGAAATGGCAAACCTTACTGAAGAGAAATGTCAAAAGAGCGGGAAAAAATATTGCATCGTTTTTTTTACATATTTTACCGTTTTCTACCATTTTTTATATTTTTTGAATAAAATTACTTATCGCTAAATGGCCGTTTTCTCTGCAACTTAGCAAGAGATAATCGCTTGCTTGTAACCAAAACGCGACTAATCGTGAGCCGAAATCTTCATTGGCCTCTAAAAAATCATGAAGATCAGGGCAAGCCCGATCAAGTGTTAGTGATACCACGTCCATTCTTAATTTTTTGGATTGTATACACAGAGAAGAGATTCGTTGTCACAATTATATTTACAGCCAACAAAAATTTGGCGGTTCCTTGGACTATCATATTATTCAGTTGTGATAACCTATTCCGTTCACTAATTGTTGTGCATATCAATTGATTTGTAACTCAGTTTTGGTTGCAAGTACTGAAATATTAAGCCGAAGCCACAACAACAAGAAATAAATGTGATCTGTCAATCGAGTTTTTTTTCTAGCAATCTTGGTGATTATTCTATTTGCTGGATCAATGAAAAATGAAAAAAACTTATTCCATTGTGCCAAATAATATATTGGTATGATCAACTAATTACTTGAATTTGATGATTGCCACAACCAGATGTTGATGCCTTAACCCATGATGAATTTTATAGAAAAAAACTAAAAACTTTGTTAAAATTGTGCATTTTATATTTAAATATAAACAAAATGATTATTATTTGTAACCATGGTTCGTATTTCGTGGGCAATGGGTTACTCTGGGTAACCACCCATCCCAATTTGTTATCGAAAATATGAAAAAATTATAAAAAATTTCTATATCTCGGAAACGGAGCGTCTTTTCGAAAAAATAACTTATTTTTGAGGGTTTATAAGGGGTTTCCTTCCACAAAGTGGTGCAATTCGGTTGGAGTTTTTTTTTTAAATCACCAAAATAAGAAAATCGCTAAAATAAAAAATGGGCATAAGTCGGAAGCCGTGCGTCCAATCGCAAAAGTTATAAATATTTTACCTCCATAAGAGGCTATAACCAATGAATGTATTTAATACGGCACCACTTTTTAAAACCAAATCACTAAAATTAATATTTTTCGAATAAATAATCGGTGAAACGCCGTTCTGTGTATATTTCACTCGAAAAAGAACCAATTTTGTCGGCTTTCTGAACGAGTTTCATAAAGTGATTCAATTCGTGTAGACGACTTTTTTTAAAAAAAAAATCGCCAAAATAAGTAAATCGGTAAAATAAAAAAAATTACAGCAGACAGTTGTCCGAGGCCTTCGGACAGTTGTCCGAGGCCTTCCCTGCAGGCTGTGTCAGAGACACGGCCATTAAGTTTAACGTAGAATACGCCATCCGATAAGACAGAAAACATATATAACAATAAATTCATTTGCTTATATTATTTATCATTTATTGCTGTAATTTTTATATTTACCAACGGCATTTGATTCAAGTCCGTTTAAAAAATACTATTATGTTCAATTTTGTTGAACTTAATTTAATTTATGTATTTTAATTAATATTTTTATTGAAATAAGTTCTGCGAATGTTGAGAGGGCCGCCCTAATATTAAAAAAGGTTTACATTATCGAGTCTTCGCATTAGCATTCGAGCGTTGTGTGAAAGCTTTACGCTCTACAATTCAAAATTAATGTTACAACAGCTTTATTGAAGCTTTCGCAAAAAAGCTTTATTACGTTAGCTTACTGTTTGTTGCACTTTTTACTAGATACATGTTGCCAAGCAACATTAGCTTGCTGTTTGTTTCACTTTTTACTAGATACATGTTCCTAAGCAATGTTGAGCAACCAAAAACACTCAACCAAACACCACACATATGTTTGAGTGTATGTGTTTAAACAATTTTCATTTGAGAAATTAAAATACTAGAAATATATCAACCAATATGAAATGTATATCAAACGAAAGATAACATCTTCCTTTACCTACAAAAAAAATTTTAAAAAAATTCATCTAGCCGTTTCCCCAAATTCAATGAAATAAAGATTACAATAATAAAAACCTGACATGACTCCTCATACCGTAAGGTAAGACGTATTCTACGTCAAAACTATAACTCGGAAACGGTGCTTCTCATACGGCATCACTTTACATCCGTTAAACTATAATTTTTCTAATAAAAAAATCTCTGAAACACACATAAGTATGTGTTTTTTTAAATTAGTGACGCCGTGTTAAAGACACCTTTGGTTAAAGCCTCTTATAGAGGAGACAAAGTTTTTTTTTTGGCGATTTGACGCACGGGTTACAAGTTATAGCCATTTTTATTTTAGCAATTTTCATATTTTGTCGATTTTTTGAACAAAATTTCTTCCATACGATTCGACCACTTTATGAAAACCTATTAGAAACTCGTAAAAAAGTGTTATTTTTTCGATTGGACGCTCCATTTCCGAGATATTGGCATAAGGCCTTTTTAGCGACTTTTGATTCCAGAAATTGTAGTTTTAGAGATTTTTTTAAATAAAAGTGTTGTCGTATTGATGACATCCATAGCCTAAACCCTCAGAAGAGGTAACAAAATTTATTATTGTTGCGATTGGACACACCGTTTTCGAGGTATAGTCAGTTTTTTTTTCTTTTAGCGATTTTCTTATTTTGGGGATTTTTTTAAAAAAAAAAGTTATTTCATACGAATTGGAACACAACTTTTAGAAACCCGTAAAAATTTGTTATTTTTTTGATTGGGTGCTCCGTTTTCGAGATATAGACATTTTTTCTAAATTTTTCATATTTTCTATCAAAAAACGGTGATGGATTACCCTTGATAACCCATTACCTATCGCCGTGGGTAATGGGTAAAGGCCGCTTACACATTCCCCATTTGAAAATGTGTAATGGATAATTATGCAGGGTAATTTCCCATCGTCGTGGGTAGCTACCCATGATTTGTTCATACCCTGTGGATAATGAGTAAACGTTCATTATCCAGTCGCCACGGTGATGTGTATTGTCTACACAAGGAGGTATATGCGAAGTCTGTAACAATACACAAACCGTTATAATTTAAAAATATTCTATGTATGTTTAAGTTAATTTGTGTCGTCCACAATACTAGTTCCTCGAGACAAGTGTCCACAATTTTGATGTGTTAACATCTATATATATATATAAAGTGAATACATCCAAACACATTTTGTCTGACTGCGATAACACAGATTGTCCGACTGCGATCACAGATTGTTTGAGTTTAAACTCCTCCGAAAAGGCTGGACCGATTTGTATGAAATTTTGTGTGCATATCGGGTAGGTCTCACAATCGGCCAGCATTTATTTTTCATACCCCTAAATGATAAGAGTGACCCCCCCCCCCCCCTATATAGAACACAGATTTGTCCGAATGCGAAACACAGATTGTCAAACTGCGAAGAGAAAGGCACACACTAATGTAGCAGCAGCCAACAATTGTATTGTGCGGGTGCGGAGCACACTCAGAGCAAAGAGAATAATGACGTGGTTATACGTGTATGAAACTGAAATAGCAAGAGACCAACGAAAATTGTGTGAACTTGCGTAGCGTATGTACGAATATATGTATGTACATGTGTCTGTTGCTTTGCATTCTCTTTGTTTTTTGTGGGTATAAAACAAAAAGTATTAAGCAAGAAATTAATGGCACTTATCTTTAAATATTTGTAAGTGTTATTAAGTATTAATATTATTAAAATTAAACGTCATCATATGATTGAACGCCTTTTTAAATTGTTTATGTTAACTTCACCTGTCTGTATGCATGTATGCATGCATGCATGCATGCCGAAAAAACTTTGGATTGATTGTTATCCTTTCCCGTGATCCAATCGAGCTGGAACTTCGCAGGCAAACTAACGGCAACGACTAACATAAACTGTCAAAATATGGGCGGGATTAGAAAAAGGGACGTGGTCATATATAAAGAATTTGTAATCAAAAACTTTGTTTTAAATAAAATGTATAAATAAAATGTTGGTGCGGAGCGCTCTCAAGGCAAAGAGAATAATGACGTATTATACGTATATAAAAATGCGATAGCAAGAGAGCAACGAAAATTGTGTGAACTTGTGTAGCGTATGTACCATGGTAGAATGAGAACGTAAACTCGGTAGACAGCTGATTTAAGTTTTTTCCTTGTTCAGTTGGCCGCTTCTGTCAAATTCTAGGGTTTTGTTTTTGTACTTTTCTGTTTACATTTATTTGTTGGTATGTATGTGTACCAATGTATGTGTTTACTTTGACATGAGGAGAGCCTAAACAAAAACAAAATGCCTGTTGTTCTTGAACACAGTTGTTGTTGTATCTACTGCGGCTACTTGGTATTTTTACTACGATATGCATGAACACAACAATGTCTGTTGCTTTGCATTCTCTGTTTTTTGTGGGAATAAAACAAAAAGTATTAAGCAAGAAAATAATGACACATGTTCTTGCACTGTTCTTTAAATAATTTTAAGTATTAATGTAACGTCATCATATGTTTGAACGCTGTTTTTTATTTTCCAATGTAACATTTACGAATGTGTTCATAGAAATCGAACAGGTACCGTGTAGCAAAAAGGTGTTAACACATCGCCCGTGAGTTCGAACACTCATTGGATTTTTTTGCATATGTCTGTAACGTCCTCAATAGTGGCGTCAGATTCAACGATTGTGTTTAAAAGTTACACTCCACCTCAGTTTCTAGTAATACTATAAAAATTAAAAATAATACATGGGATTCAGGAACTAGTCTGTTGAGATATTTCAACTGGGCATATTCGTCTTGTCGATAAAAGTCAAATATTCATGGCCTTTAGTGACCTTCTTGTGATTTAGTATAGAAAAATATATATCAACTGTTGCTGTTGTATAAAGCATATCAAATTCTGGGTCTATACAGTGTAAAATGTGAATGTGTGTGCGTGCCATATTTGTCGGTGGTTGTTGATATGCATACTTTATATCTACTTTTTTGTTTTTTCACAAATTTACTTCTCACTTTCTGTATAAAATAATAGATTTCTGAAACTCCTCGTGTAACATTCAAATATAGTTTCTCTTTTACAGCAAAGCCTCTTATGAAAAATCGAATACATAATTTTGTAACAAGTGTTTTTGTAACAGAAACTGAATTACGATTACAGTGACTAATATTTGAACACGTATTCTAATATTGTACTTTTTCTGAATTGTATCTTCCATTTCAGATGAATAAGGTTTTAGAAATACTCAAATTGGTTAATACAACTTAATTTCTGTAGTAACAAATACTATTAAGTAAGACCAATTTTATCAAAAACATCGACAAATAATTCTGATGTATGATAACAATGACTTCTAATTTAAATATAGACTTTATCATGGTATTTCCAATGCCTGAATTGATTTCCAACTAATCTTTTCCTTGTGTGTATAAATTGTTAGTTTCCTGTGTTACTAAATCATTCCCGGACACCAGGAATTGTAATACGATAACAACATGTATTAACTAATTCTATATTGGTTTCTTTTCTTTTGCAGTATGAGCCTCTTGTTTTACCCATTTGGAAATTGTTTTTTCATGCAGCCATACATATATATTATTTACTTTTAATCACACTTACCGAGAAAATGGGTATCATAAACAGTTAATAATGGACTAATATATGAAATTTTCCGAAAAGGATATATTAACTCTGACATTTCATAACACTCAAATTTGCCTTGTTAATACCAATTTACTTATACAATCATGTTTGTCATATGGGAAGAAGAAAAGAATTACAAATATGATAAAAGTTTCCCAATTCTGATATTCACATACAAACTACTACCAACGTAATATGTATTTATGATCTATTAAGTCTTGTCTGTCCTTACTGAACAGTGTACACTTGTACGTATTTCATACATTTAATTAATTTCTGATGGGAGTAAAATGTGAATCAACACTTAAAGGAAATAATAAACTAACTGCATAATAAATTCCTGAAAAGGTAAAATTCATTTCTACAATGTACATGAGCTAAATATTGGAATTAGGTTATTTACTACTCTCATTGTTAGAACAACTACAAATGCTTATACTACACAGTCATAATATCATAAACCCCTGTTAGTATAAATTCGAATGAGTTCTTAAATGAGGGGCTAGCAGCGCAAATTTACTAGAATGTATTGCACATGCAATATGTATACTGATGTGCATTTTGAATATGTTTTTTATTTGCTGTAATTCAATTTTGACTCACTCTCGCCCCGGTAGTTTGTTGGTCGTCTATGATTTTACCTTTTATTATTTTTACAACAAAATGGACCTATTAATAGCACAATCGTAACTCGTAAAATATTAAGTTGAGTTTTTGAATTGTTGTTGTTATTTCTCTTAATTTATTCAACATGGTGGCTTGTTTTTGGCCTCTGTACTGTATCACAACTTGATATACTGTTTATTTGACAATCTTCTTTAATAAACGGGGTGGTTGGTTATTTGCTTATCCAGTTTACTTTCCCATGTTAACTTCCCGAAAATTTCAATAACGAAATACATTAGGGGCGTTTTTTCGTAACTTATACACGTTAACTCATTCAAAATGAAAACCTGCACATTAACATGTATAATTTTAGAAGTTGAGAATAGTCCCGATAAAAATGTTACCAAGTTCGACTTTGTTCTCCGAGAAATATAAAATGTATGTCATTTCAATTATTATATTTCCACGACGTTTTGAAAGTTATGATGTAAATATAAAGGGTAGTTACTTTTTTTAACAACATATTTAAAATGTTGTTCAAAATATTATTGATTTTTTCCTCTTTCACAAACAGAATTCCAAGACAATACTGGAGACAAACAACATCAACTAAAGCAAAAAGAAAGTGAAGTGAAGAACAAAGCCGAGGAATAGCTCGATTCACAAACAGACACATTCACCGATATTCTCCCATAACTCGATTCGCAAAATCGCCTTCGCTTCTGTCTCCTGGACGATCTTTGTATTCTTTTTTGATATGCTTTATGCACTTCCTGGTACCTTTTTTGTACAATTTATGTACTGTCTGAATACCCTTTGGTTACTTTTTATGTATTTTTTGGTGCAGTTTACGTACGTTTTACTACACTCAAATTAGTTTTGGTACAGTGCTCCTGGTGTATACTTTTTGTAAATTGTTGACAAAATTTATGTACTTTCTGGTGCAGGTTATGTACGTTATGGACCATAATATGTACTACTTTGTGGTACACTTTCTGCACTTTTAAATGCATGGTATGGTAAATCAACGTAGTTTGTAGTTTCGGGTACATTGTATGTACGTTATGGAAAATTTTATGTACTTTTCGTGCTAATTATGGAGAATAAGTGACGACTCCGATCCACGCTCATCACTTGGACCCATTTGCCCTTATTTCGCTGCTCGTTTGAGTCTAAATAGTGCGTGCGAAAATACATACAAACAAATGCACGGGGCTTGCTCGGGGATGCTTGGTTTTTTTTGTTTCTTCTTCGCACGTTCTCTCGAGTCGTATATTTTTTATGACTCGTGGCGATAGAGCGGGCTTTAGGTGTTCGTTTACGATGGCAGGTGTATTTTTAATTTCGGTGATACCCCAATATAGCATTGAAGTACTGAACATTGAAATTTCGTGCTTGGAGATTTGGTTTACCCAAATATCTGTTTTTAGTACAATAATTCAATGCTACTAACCAAGCGAGAGAATGCTGCAGCAATGTGAATGCATATATTACATTGAATTGTTTGGAATTTTGCTTTGTGTTTGACTTTTAAATTAACGAATTGACAAATACAAAGGAAGAATTATCGGATGAAGCCAAGTTGATTATATACAACGTCTGTGCGCTTTTTTTCGTAACAGATGATGTTAACTTATATAGGTTACGAAAAAAACAAGCGCATGAGAATTAAAGCTCGGTAAAGACCATTTTTGGTGAAATGCGTTTTTTCACATATTCTTGTTCTCTAGACCAAGGCGCACCCTCTGGTATAACATCCACACCTTTATAGTTCCTAGTTTGGCCGCTAGGGAGCATCAAAGTACGTCCATATTGTCAGTGAGTATGAAAACAAGGTATTCAGAAAAGAGTTTTTTACTTCTCCTGAAAAGTTGCAAAAATGGTCTTTACCGAGTTTTAATTCTCATGCCCTCAATTATATCTGTCAAGGTTATCAGGGATAGGTTGTAAAAAAGTAGAAAAATTGTAGCGATAGCTAAAACTGTTTCCAAGTCAAGTAGACGAATGTCTACTGAAAACAAAAAAAAATTAGTTGTGATAGGAAGTACATATATATTTATTCTTCCAAATTCGTAGCAATAGAACAAATGAAACATCTTTAGATTGTAAAGTTAAATTATTGGTTTATACCATTTGCAGTCATGAATAAAGGAAATGACGGATTCTTAGTTAAAAATTTGTAAGTAAATTTGGGCCAGGCAATCAATTGGGGTCATACCGCAATGTATGCCTCCCAACCCTGATGAAAGCTGTTGCGTGCAAACTAGAGATGGTTTTGGCTCATTCTCACGCACGCTAACGAAAAGAAAGCGCACGAATATTTTTTTGGTACGTACACTCACTCGCGCTCACATGAGCAGAATTTTATCTTACTCACATTCACGTGTTAATCACGTGATTCATGATAATTACGTAAAAATTATTCACAAAAATATAACCGGGTTTTTACATAAATCGAAACTAGCATTAAAAAATATTTCGAGAACAAGGTTGGCAAAAATGTAATTGCAAAGTCCGTTAAATAGGGTAAAATTCAGGTATTAAATCTACTATACTCGAGTTCAGTTGAGTATATTTTTTTTATAAAATTACCAAATAAACTTAGCCCTTTTATACAGGAACAACATTTTGTCTTCTTTATCTCAAAGAAGTTTGCCTCTCATTACTACTAGTATTCTTCCAAATTTGTGAAACATTTCTTCGCCACGTGCTCAGCTTCTTGGGATGCAGATGGTAATTAGCCAAGCTTTGCCATTTGGTATAAAACTAACGTGGTGAAAATGTGAGCCCAATCGAATAACTCTCAGCCGGCCCGACTTGTGGCCAAAATTTTCGGGTTTTGGCGTTTTGGGTGTTAATTTGTATATTCTAGAAAATTTTCACTTCTCAGTTCATTTGAATAAAAAAATTGCACATTGCTTTAATTTGACCTGAATATGAAGTGGTAAAAATTCGAGTAAAAGCCCACCACTCTAGGGGTTCAAAGTATTAATTTGAAAAATTGCAAATTTTTAGAAACAAATTAAATTTGGATTTTTCGGGTTTTTTCCAAAATTTATATCAAAATGAAAAAAATATTCAACTCAGATACCAATGCCTACTAACAGAAGTCTATACGCTTACAATAAGGTATAACACGATAAAGTCACTCAACAGTTTCAGGATGATATGGTGAACCAAAGTAGAACATCTTGAGGAAAAATCATAAAAATTGCTAAAGATGAGCTAAAAACATAAGTTATGTGCTCAAACCGATTCTATAAAATAGGATATGACAAGTGGTTACAATAACCGCTTTCAGAATTCAGAAAAACCCGCAATTAAAAATCAGTTTGTATAAACTGTTAATAAATCCCGACTTAATTATTGGAACCGGTCTTTTATTACAGTATTCGGAACCGGATTTATCAACCGCGGAATCAAACAATTGCAAGAAATGAATTGAAAATATAAGTTATGCGGTCAAATCGACGAAAAATCCCGGGCTTGAGGAATGCAGTTCTATAAACCTGTTCCAAAAACCATACATCATAATCGATTTGTATTGTATAAACGGATATAACAACCGTTCTTGATTATTTATTATTACTTATTATTTTTCATATTAACTCACAATTTCTCCAAACAAAGTTAAAGCTGAGAGTTAAAATTTATACATTCCATACAAACTGAGAGGAAAAGCGGTTCGTTAGCGCTAACTGTATGATAACCAGACAAGGTGAAATGGGCCATAAGATTTTGAACCCCTAGACTGGTGGGATTTTACTCGAATTTTTACCACTTTATGTATAGTCAGGTCAAACTAAATCAATGCGCAATTTTTTATTCAAATGAAGTGAGAAATGAAAATATTCTAGTGTATACAAATTTACAACCATAATGCCAAAACCCGAAAACTCAGGCCACAAGTCGGGCTGGCATGGAGTTATCCCATTGGGCTCACATTTTCACCATGTTAGTTTTAGACCAAATGGCATAACAATCCGCTTGGTATTTGATAAAATTCAAGAAAAATAATTGCTCCATACATTTCACTGCCACCCTAGTATCTAAACAACAATGATGTCCCTGTCGAAAGAAAATATTTAACACTCATTGGAAGATCTGCTAATTTTTTGTTTCCTTCTTGTCTGTCAAGTTTTTGTTTTCAGCAGTTTCGCATGTGGCCGGCGGTGGTGCAATGGTTAGTGTGCGCGGCTCTTGTACATGAGATCCTGGGTTCGAACCCTGCTCTGACCACCTAAAATTTCTATCGGCGGCGGTCACCTCGCAAAGTTCTCAAAAATACCGTTCGGAATCGGTGTAAAACTGTAGGTCCCAATCAGTGAGTGAAAACTAGAAAGCGCACAGCTCAGTAATTGTGAGAATTTCTCCCCGGTCCGTTCATGGGATGTAATGGGAAACCATTTATTTTTATTTATTTAGTTTCCAAAAAAACAAAGCCATATTTTGGTCACAAAAACATATACATATTAACACAAATTAGTCATTGGGTCTCCAAGATATATTATTGAATAGCAAACACAATTTGTTTGCACACAAGTATATTATACTTGCTACAAATAAGTTATAATTGCATCCAAACAACATATAACATATTTTGGTGACATATTTGTGATTTCGTAACAAGTCAGTAATAAGTACAAGCAAGTATACAAGTGAAATTATAAAAAAAATAACAAGAAATGGGAGATAAATTATAAACTGCACCGGCCGTCGTTGGTGCAATGGTAGTATGCGCGGCTCTTATACATGGGTGCGTGGGTTCGATCCCTGCTCGGAACTGTTAACATATCCTTCGATGGCGGTCACCTCGATAAGTGACGGCGACACTTAGCCATGAAAAAGCTTCTTAAAATACCATTTGGAGCCGGTGTAAAACTGTTAGTCCCAATCAGTATTTATAAAACTATAAAGCGCACTGCGCACTCATTTGTGAAAAGCTCTCCTCAATTCCTTCATGGGATGTAATGGGAAACCATTTGTTTAATTATAAAAGGTAAATTATAAAAATATCCATAGGAAAATTTTAATAACAAAATTACATGAGGTGTTATGTTCCAGTTAGAACGAAGTACCTTCGGTATATATTATGTACTGTTAGTTCCAACACGCCTAAGGGGTCCGTTGAAAAATACGATAATTTTAATGGATCTTTAAGAAAATATACTTTTAGTTTCATTTCAGTGATGTTGATTCTTAGGGATCTTCGATCGATACTAATTCGCACATGTAAATTGCAGAATTGAGTTTGTATATATACGATTGATGATTAACCTATGGTATCAATTCAGGCACAGTAGTTAGGCATCTGATGATGAACTTGTCACTGAGTTCGAAACTAGTCATGCCAGTGAGTGTGTTTAACTGAATTGTCTTTTATTTCCAAAAAAAAACAACCATTTTCAATTAGAAAAATATTCATGACTTGTAGTATGAATTTCTCATATATTAACCCAAAACTAACAAAAAGTTGGTATAGCAGATTATTTTTAGCTAATAGTCTAACTATTCACATCCATATTTTCTGATATTGTCTGACATATATATTTTTATTTTATAATCAAATGAAGGTTTTTTACCCAATTTTTCCTTGTTACACAATAAGTTATTTTTAATATAAATACAATTTATAAATCGTATAAGAAATAAATATAATTTGATGTAAATCTTGTTGATATATCCCATAAGTCGTAGTTTAGTACATATATATAATGTATAATATGAAAATTTGGAATAAATGAAATTGAAATTGAATTGAAAATCGGTCATACAAATTCAAATGAAAATATACTTTTTGTAAAATGTTAAGCTTTTTTTAAAATTTATTTTATTTAGAAAACTTCCCTTTAAACCGAACCAAACCAAAAGTACCCAATATAGTTGATAATATTGGCTTGTAATAAGTAGTTAAAAAAAAGTTGTTTAAAATTTTTTCACAACGTGCGATAAGGAACGTCGTTCCAAAATATATATCAAAATTTAAACATATGCAAATTCGAATGCATTTTTGGCATTAAAAATCGTTATAAATTCTTCAGATAGAATTTAAATATTTAAAAAAATTTTAATTTATTGATTCTAAGTTGCGTAGTATGATTTCATGCTGGTATATTGAAATAGAGAGCGTATTTCAGAGGCGAACTGAAATTTTAAAAAATTTAAGATCCGATACTTGATACCGTCATACGAGAGGGAGTCATTGCACGTTGTGTTTTTCCAAATCTTATTTTCCTGCGTAGATATGATGGTACGTTGGTATATTGTTACGATGAAAGCATTGACTATTTAGTTTTTATGTTCTAGGATGGCCGCCATTTCTGCTTGGTTGACATTCGTCAGTTTTAATTCGACAGTTGTGCAGGGCAGTCGATAACAATTTATTACGGAGCATTTAACGCACCAGCAACGTTTTGAAGTTACTAAAACTTTTTATCTAAATAATCGTTCAATTGTAAAAACGCGAAGAAGTTTTCGGGATTTTTTTTGGCTTAAATACCGATGAAGTCAACCATTCGGCGCATTATAAAGAATTTTCAAACTTTGTATAAACTGGAGATAAAGTGAAGTCTGGCAGATCTCGTATCGTACATACGGCACAAAATACTAAAGAACAACTTTATTCAACAAATTGGAGCAATAGCACCCACAATATGCCAAAATGTTTTGCAAAATATGGCTAAAAGAGCACATATTTCCGCAGCAACCAGAGGCGGCCATTCAGCCGTTATTATATTTAATGCATAATTGTTATAAACCAAACTTTCATGCAGTAAAATATTACTAAAACATATTGCACCGCTTAAGATTTATTAAAAAAAAAATTAATGTGAGTCCGATCACAGGGGAGATGTGTAAACATCTAGTAATGAAAAAACTTTTTAAGTTGGAAGTACTTATGCTTTTAGTATATGTTTTTAATTAATCAATTAAAAGCATCAAAACTTTCAGTATTGTAAATACATAGGAATTTGCTGGTTTTTGTTTGTTTTATTTAACTTATTTGGTTAGTAAATGGGCACACTGCAGTATATATGCACTGCATTAAAAATTACAGTAAGCAGTAAATTTACTGATTACTGAAAAAATGCAGTAAATTTTTACTGATAATGAAATTTAATTTGCATTACCAGTAAAATCATAGGCCGTATTCATAATAATCAGTAATCGGGTATTATTGATTGCTGAAAATTCAATGCACCTCATCATAATCACGTAGGCACTTTATAAAAATTGCTGAAAAAATTTTTAGTAATCAGTAAAAATTTACTAGTTAAAGAATTATTTTTACTGAAATTTTAGTAGTACTGCAAAGTGCCCATCTATGGTAAATGCCTTAAGTACAAATAGTTAATATTGCATTATGGTAACTAAAATAATATATATAAATTTTTGACTCGATCTATGGAAAACTGCATCTATAGTAGTGGAATTGTTAGTTGTGGGGGTTTGTGGAGAATTGCTCATATGCAAGTGGAAAACGTTAAATAAAAATGTTGATAAAGCTTGCGACTGTGGGTTTGCACAATTTGTATTAAAATCTCCACCCATAATAATTGGCATGAGATGGAGATTGTTACCCAATTGTCGTGCACCAGTTTCAGTGTAAGGCAACAGTACGTAATGTAGATATGTTATAATCTTAATTTATATTGGAATCTTATAGAAATTTTATTAGAATTAACATTACCGCCATTCAGCTTTGATACACTTTGTGTTGTTTTATGTTCTGAGTTATAATTTTTTTGGTGTTTTGTAAAATATTTTACTATTTTGTATTTGTTGCGGTTGCATGTAGTTATTTTACAGCAATGGTTTTCGAAAATTAGTTGCTACTAGTGCACACTAGATGGTGCTTATATGCAGCTGTTAAATATGAATGACAATCTCGAAGACGACGAAGACTTTTAGTTTGACAAGTTTAGTTTATAGTTTTCCTTATATTTGACAAGTTTTGTTTTTAGTTTTCCTTATTTTGCTTTGTTTTAGTAAATTTCTTATTAAAAGTGCAAAAAATCTTTTTAAAAGTAATTAAAATTAAATGTTTTTGTATTCATTTTATTTATTTGTTTTCATTTGCCTACGATAACATAATGTACGACAATTAGTGAAAATTAGTAGCTACTATTGCACACTAGATGGTGCTGAGTATATTGTATGCAGCGTATGATTACACTAATACCCTCATACATAGCTCACACCGATTTGATAACGCTTTACGATTGGTTAACGATTACATCGCACATCTTACTCTAAATTTGTGATTGTATTGTGAAAAAGATTTTTACCCCCAGCGTATAGATGTTTACACATCAAAAAACTAGTGAATATTTTCTCAAATTTCTTTTTTTATTTGAAAGTACAATCCTTCCGATTAATAATGGAAAATAATTTCATTCAAATGGCTGCCTCGGCTGGCCATGCAGTAGCCTACACGATCGGTCCAATTTTTAAGCACATTATCGATTGTGTGCAGCTGTATTTCACCAATGGCTTCACGAATATTGTCCTTTTAAGCGTCAACTGTCTCTGGCTTGTCGGCGTAACACTTATCTTTGAGGTCACCTCACAAATAATAGTCCAACGGTGTCAAATCGCAGCTCCGAGGTGGCCAAACGACATCAGCTCTGCGGCTGATAATGCGATCTTCCAAAACAGGGCGCAAAACATCGAGTGTAGATTCGGCTGTGTGGCACGTACCATGATTTTCAAAGTAATTTCGCAATATTTCCCAGCGTTGTTCAAGCGTATACACAACCATATTCGTTCAGCGGAAGGATAAAACTAATTATCTGTCAAATCAGGTATGAGCTAAGTGTTACCATTCACGAAATAAGCACTAGTTGAAAAAAAACGTTAGATGGCGGACCCGTTATAACGATAACAAATTATAACGAATAGTGGTGACGCTGCTCGAAGGATCTGGAAATTGTTAGAAGATGTTTTTCAAGGTAAGGATCTGGAAATGGCTAAATGACATTGAAATTGCACAAATAGCTGATCCGCTGAGAAATTGAGTAAGTACGAAATGTAATGGTAATAGCAAAAGGTTGACTATAGCCTTATTGCAAATCTCAAGTTTGTGTAAATAAGATGAGCTGTTGTACTTGTCGTAATTTACAAAAAACCTTATTTTATTAACGGGAATTAAAAACAACGCTTAAAACGGAGAATTAGAAAATTCGTATCAATATATTATTGTGTGCAGCAGTAGGAGGGTCCTTATTATTATTATTTAATTCATTAATTTTAATTCTTATTGGGACCAGAGATTCTCTCGTGTCTTTTAAATTTGTAGGCATATCTCATTATTGCGTTGTAAGATACAATTGTCCTACGTTTACAGACAGAATCGCAGTTTGTAAATAATTCACAACCGTAAGTAGTTTGTTTAGTTACACATTTTTGCTAGTAGTTCTGGGATGTGACGCGCAGGAGCGGATTGCGTTGTATACAACGATGTAAGCATACCGAAGGTCTTTAAAGTTGCGTTCGTTATGTGATCTTTCCAAGTCAGAATATTATTAAATATAATTCCAAGGCTTTAGACTTTGTCAACGATCTGTCTCCTCGGTATTAAGAAAAATTGATAAATTATTAGAAAAGTTATGTTTATCCTAGATAGTTTCCAAATTACCAATCGCCTGCTCTAGTCATTAAAAAAAAACAAAAATTAAAAAGTCATAATAAAATTATTTAATGCATAAATACCCAGCTCAAAATAATTTTGGTTTACACAAAAATCAACCAAGGGAACCATAAGTGAAGCGCCTCAACTTCCGACAATAGTGATATAAAAATCTTAAATATTATACCACTCAATTGAAACAAGTTCCGGCTTAAAGACTTTCAGGGTCATAACATAAGATGTTGGCATTAAAGAGAACACACTTTATGCTTTCGTGGAAATACCATGGTTGACCATCATAGCCTTGTTATGTTGTCATTGGTGTCGCTATCGTTGTTGTTACTAAGAATTATCGCATTTTTTCGCCAACGTTTAATGTTTTCATTTTGTTTTGTTATGGTTTGTTGCTACAATTAACAGAAACAGCATTTCATGAACCATATAATTACGCAAATTAACGTTAATGAGCATTTTGTTTTTGTTCTAGAGTGAAAGACAAGGAAAAATATTGTTCTCATCTGGCCACAGAACAACTAAAACCGGAAGGAAATTCAAAGTATGTACAAGACACACCAATACATAGAGAGCCCAACTAAAAGCCAAAACAATTTAGTGTTAAATGGCGTATACGCGATAACAATTTGTTAAGAGAATTTAATTTTTTCAAGTGGAACGATTGCGTCTCATTTCGTTTCATGAATTGGCGACAATTTTTTAGTTTTGTTGCCTAAAGCAACGATAGAGTAGTTAACATTTTGTTAAATCTCATTAAACAAACAAGTTGATATTAAAAATAACATTGAGTGTTCGTTGGGCGCAGACATACTTGTCTTGTCCGCAAAATATTAGGCTTTCAACGTAGTCTCTTGGTTGACCACAAAATTGAAAACTTTTATTGTTCGTATACGTGGTGTATGCAGAAGTATCTCAGACCGAGTGCAAACAGGAGCAAGTGCTAGCCCAAACGGGGAGCAATCTAGTTCAGGGTTCTGAGACAATTCAGCTAGATCCATAAAAAAGTTCGATCCCATATTAGACAGTATCTGCCGCTTAATGATGGGCACATCAAAACAAGAGTTTTAGTGGTTTCTGCCTCTTCTTCATTGTTTCCGGTTTTATGGAAGTAAAATTTGCTGAACTTTTGTCTCTCTGCATATCCGTTCATCAAACGGCGTTCCGACAAACCTGAAACAAGCCGTGATTCCTTGGGTCTGGTTAGGGATAGGTGGTTCATGGATCTCCTTTTATTTACTGTCATTCACATTTGCCTTGTGAGTACACAAGCAGGACCATTGGTCCACCTGTCCTGCATTATAATATAGTACCTTTCTTGTAGGCTATGTGTAGACGTCGATAGAGGCATGCCAGCAATTTTCACTTCGTGTGGAATCTGTACACCACTCTGCAGTTCTCCGGAATGTACCTGTGCTCTGCAACCCATATGAAAAGCGGAGCCGTTGTGTGTATGTGCCGACCCCTATACCGTTTCCAGTTTTGCGCCGCAGCCGGTACTAAAGGCGCCCACGGCTATAAATATGCCGCTGTTACTCTTATACCATTGACTTCGATCTACTAAAAGTTTTAATTCGATTTTTTCCGAAATAGAGATAATCAAATTGTCAAACTTTTCTTCCAAATTTTTTTCCACTTATTATTAAAAAGCCATAGACGAATATAGGCATAGATTCATTTATTCTCTCATCTGGCGTTTCATTTCACACTCTTCATCGTAGGTTTATGAAAATAAGAGAAATTAAGTTTATAATTAACTTAGACCAGGTGGAGTTACAAAATATGTTCACTTTATTATAACGACTTTTTCAAGTCGTTTTGGTGTAGAACTGAAAAATTTAAATGTATTTTGCACTTTTTTTTTACTTTTATCGTTGGCATACAAAACACGAAATTCGGTTGCTGTTCCTTTGTTGGGCATTGTTTATTATTGCCTTCATCTGGTATTATTGAACCCATGTTTTCCACCATCCAATGTTAATTTTCCACCGTAACTATGACGCTTCATTTAGTGAGAGAATATATGTATCCATACCTATATTCGTCTATGATAAAAGCCTCCAACATGAAATCATTGTGTCAACCTCATATTGTTAGCACAGAATATTGAGTAAGCTTTCAATATTTTCCTTAGTTATCGAGACATCTAGAGTTGACTTGCAGACCTGCGGTGCTGATGCCTGTCTTCACCGCGATTTTATCACATTTGTATTTAAAATTCACAGAAATTGTTCTAAATATTACATTTCCATCAACAATAAATCATATTCAATAAACTAAACCACGCTTGAGTTAAACGAAACCCAGTTTTTCACAAGGAAAATTCCATTCTTGTCAAAGTTTCAGAAGTTTTTGTTATTGTAGCTCCATTACGGTAAATGAATGAACATTTAATGCACACGCATTTCGTTTCTCGTGAACGTTTATTTAGTTTAAAGTTACCATATATCGATTCTTGCAAATGTATTTCTGTTTTCGTAAACGATTTGATTTATTTATCGCAAGGGAAATTATATTTTTGATTCAACAAATATTCGTTTTTCGCAATTCAATTCCCCAATAAATTGTACAACATTGCTTCTCGGAGTTAGAAAAACGTTCCTGGCATGCAATATGTCTAAGAATTTATTTAGGATGGGGTCAGGATGAGGATTTTAAAATAGACAGTAGTAATTTGATTTGGAATCTTATATATATGAGAATATGTATATATCTCAGCATATCAAAGCTCATAATAATATCAAACAATAGAATAACCAACGTACAAAGATCATAAAGAAACTACATTCAAAAATATAATCAATAACTGCGACCAGCAAATCAAATATATTTTGTTTCCACAAAATAAAACACTTTTATACGATGTATGAATCAGATTCTCTAAATCTTAACAACGCTGAAGAAAAATGTTCATCATTCAATGAAATTATTTTTGGATATAATGGGTGCTGCAAATTTCACACAAAATTTAATGTATCGTATTTGAATTATTTCTCGGAATGTATGAGTATGGCACCGTCTTAATTAAACCATATGTCTTCTCACTCAGTTTTGGAACTGCACAATTATATGCACAAACCAACCACTTCCGGATAGACTACAGAACCTACGTTATCATTTAGTTTGGAGCCGGCAGTGTAGAAGCGAAAATACTTTCTATTTCCTGGCATGCGCCTCTTCTAGTCCTCCCTATTGGGGATATGTGTGGAGAAGTTTCTCTCAGAGGTATAAGTGGTTGTTACACGATCCATGGTGCTTGACTTGAAACTAAGCCTTATGCCTTATGCCATCTCAACTACAATTTTGCTACCAAGTTTGATAATACTGCATTAACTGTTCAAATCTATTCCACACTTTAGTTAGTTTAGTTTAGTTTCCTTTGACATTACATCCCATGAAGGGATAGGGGAGAGCTTCTCGCAATCAGTGTGCTGCGCTTTCTAGTGCGGTTTATAGTTTTACACACACTGATTGGGATCTACAGTTTTACGCTAGTTTCGAAAGGAATTTTGAGAAGCTTTTTCATAGCTAATTACTCGATAGTGTCGCCGTCACTAAGTTAGTTGACGGTCACCGAAACAAAAATCTTACATGGTCTGATGAGGGATCGAGCCCACGTTCTCATGTTTGGAGATTAACAATGAAAATGAGTCTCCCCGCTGAAGATGAATTTGCTCGAAACCCCTTCGTCATTTCCAAAATATTTCTCATCAGTGGCTACGCGTTGTTCTTAAATTTATATTTCCCTGAAGTATCAGCTGTCATGCTGTCATTTTTTGTTCAGCAACAGCATTTTATGCCACAAAATTCAAATCTCGCTTGCATTTTCGGACACCCTTTATATTTATTAATTTAACAAACTCTGTTGTTGGTTGTAAACTAATGAAAGATATCAATGAAGTAATTCACCACTTCGATAAATCTTCCATTTTCAATCTTTCACTTACTAACGTCCCTTTCGGCAATTTTTCAATTGAAGCCGACAACACCTACTACATACTTATATATACTTTTACCATAAATTTATCATGTTCCAATCAGACAAACGTTGGCTTCAGTCTCCTTAGAACTGAAACATCGTAATTGAAACTGATTGTACAATCTTACACACTAACTTTGAATCTACAAGAAAAACAATTCTCTTCAACATTTTTAATTAACGTGAAGCATTGATTTTCTTCTCGAAAGAGAATAGAAGATTCGCAGCATAGCATTAAATCTTATCCAAGTTTGCCAAAGGATTGACATTTAACTCGTTCGAACGAAACTGTATATTTGTGTAGAAATGTATGTGTGTGCTGGCGTAAACATAGGTTCCTTCACTATTTTTTTGTTGTATTTATTTCTTATATGTTTGTTATCAACAAATACCAACATTATAGATGCCATCACTCAAAGTGGCGCTTTGGCTTCCATGTCAATTTGTTTAGTTAAATCCCGCCACCATCGCAATGGAAAACATGAGACGCAAAGACCGTCAACCCACACGAATGCATACGCCCAGATACAGGACGAGAATGCACTTTAAGTGTTGAAACAATCATTATTCTTCTCCAAACTCTTACGTACACTGTCGGACGACTGTTAGATCCCCCATATACATTGAGACATACAAGGACTCAGCCCTACTAACACGTTAGATACAACAGAAAGGATGGACCAATGGACGTACTTCATGGAGGTGCAGAGTAAATCCGAAGTACCAGCATGAAACTGTTGACCCAAATATCTTTTAAATGAGTTCATAGTTTGGCAACTGGATGTGGATTGTTCTTTTCGCTCCTTTGTATCATTTGGCAGTGTTAGAAGTCAGCATTGGACTGAATTCCCTTTCATTTTGCTTTTGACTTCCCGTACTTTGCGTTGGTATGAACTATTTTTACCCAATTCCTCTACATACAAGAACATACGAAAATCTCGAGAAAGCAAAATGAAAATACGAGTTGTTGAAGTTGTTTGGCGATTGCTTCTCTTCAGCCCGGAGAAAGTTACAAAAACCGTAAATATTTTTGATAGTTACTTCGTGATACACTCAAAGATTCCAATATTAAATGCTCACAAAAGATCTCAATGGCTATTGAGAAGGCGAACCATAAGATACGATACAAATTCCGACCAGCAACAACATTAGCCCCAGCAGTTGCCCCCTCTGATGCAAGTGCAACGCTTTCACTAAGCTCAAGCAGCGATTTCGGCAACGAGCGAGCCAAGTAGTAAAACTATGAATAGCTGCTTATCACAAGTGTTTGCTTTCAAACTAATACACATCAATTTCTTCCGTCGTCCTTACTCCTGCCGAACTTGAAAGTATCGGAGTTCATGGCGCAAAGGAATGCCAAAGTTTAAAATTTCAAATTTAATGCCGTTGCCAACGATGTTTTAGCTTCCATATCGATAAGCGCAGTTAAGGATTGCGAGCCATACGCTTTCGTTCGTAATGATGACAAATTAAGCAAATTCTTCCAAATGGAGATGTAACGATGCTGGTATGATTTAGTGGGTTAAAGGGAACTCAAATAGACTGTCCAGGAACATCAGCGTTTATCCGGATGAAACCAATGGAGGGTCTGGGGGCAATACTTAATCTACCACCTATAATTGGGCACACTCAGAGAACGAGTTGTTTGAAAATAGATTGTAGCAACCGTAAATTCGGATATCGCTACAGAATTGCGGTTGCCACAACCAAATTGATTCGGTGGTGATAACTGAACAACCAAATTTGGAACTAATAGGCTGTGACAACCGAAATTGGTAACAACTTCGTCTGCAACAACAAAATATGGCATCAATTCAGGTGCAACAACCGCACAACGGTTGCAACTATCGAATTTGATATAAATTCGGTCGCAACAATATCTTTCGGCCTTAAGTTGGTTTCATCGACTCGGTATATACAATAAATTTATTTCCCTTAAGATTACCCCATATAAAGTGGTTAGAGGTAAATAAATCGTCAATAAAACATTTTACAACTCTCCACCAAACGAATTTTTTCTTCAAGTACTGGTTCGGCTGTTGTGGCCTGCAGTGTGAATGTGACGAACTCTAATATCTGTTTCGTCTAATTCGACTGTTTCAACTGAATTATTTTGTTGGTGCAGCTACAACTTAATTAGATATCCGACAAAGAAACACAAAAATGTTGAGGCGACCAACAGACGGCGATGAATTATCTTCGTTCACATAGCGGCTAGAAATCTGGGCAACGTATGCCATTACTAGGAAAAACGATCAATTAATCGTTCACTCTCAGACCTATTAAGAATTGGTTGGTAAAGGCTATCTATTTGGCAATCTATTTGTGGTTGGGACCAGTTTGGCCAATTAAAGTCTCCTTTTCGACCACCATACGATATCAATGTACATTTCCACTTCCAAATCCCAGTAAAATTTCAAGGTTAATCGTTGCATTGTTGCAACAATTCAACTTTCGTTTCTGTAACGAAGAAATGCATTTTCAGACTTATAAATACGACTAAATGGTTGGGGTTTAATCTATTGCTTTTGATTTGGTACCTGTGTATTTCTCGTGTGATGAAAATTTGAGAGAAGCAACGAAACAATTACAGTCGAGTAATGACGCTTTTTATTTTAAACCACCCTCGTTGTTCCTGCTTGCAAAGTGATGAGCAGTACTATTATTTTAATCGTAACCCCTTTTTGCAGAACAATATAAATGTCACGAATCCCAAATCAATGACAGTGTCAACCCTTAACTAACCATCCACGAAACATGAAACGTTAATTACGTAAAACCTGTAACTAAAATGAGAAATTCGTAATGCTCCTCAAGGCTATTGATAGTTAGCAATTAATGTTGAATTTCATTTACATTCACCAGAAGCCAAAGCGCTTTTGATTAATTCAAGGAGACAAGTAGAGCAATTATTTGATCAACTTTTGTGATTTTTATTTTAAATTGGAGTATGTATAATCAAATTTCACATAAATGAAATCCCTTTGGGGACTGTAGTTATGGTAAATGAACAGTTGTTGAATAAAAACATGATTTGCGTTTTGAAAAATACATACAATTATGAAGGACGTGTGTGAAAAAATTCTATGTGGCTACCCCGAACCCAAAGTTATTTTTATGAGAAAATAAAGATGTTCCCATTAACTGTTCTGTAGTTTAACGCCGTTGAGTTTTAGCAATTCCAAACAGAAACTAACTATTGCGAGAAACGACAATGTTTCAAGTAATCTGTTTGCTTGATGCATTGAGGTTTGAGGCGCCTCTGAGACGTAGTTGTATTCATTTTTAAATTCTTTATATTCACCTGTCTGTATGCGTGCATGCCGAAAACAATTTGAATTGATTTGTAACCCTTTTCCCGAGCTCAAACCGAGCTAAAACTTCGCAGGCAAACTAATGGCGATGACAAAAATAAACTATGAAAATATAGGCGGGATTGGACAAAGGCGCATGGTACCTCCCATAAAAATCACAAATTAAAAATCCATTATTTCGGGTCGTGTTAACGGTATTTGAACAAAATTGGGCACGTTGGTTAGGTGTACATATTCTAAGATCTGCTGCAAATATGGGCGGGATTGGACAAAGGGGCGTGGTCATATCTTAAGAATTTATAGTCAAAAACTATGTTTTTTACGGGTTGGTTTTTTTATATACGTATTTTTTATATACCGCTGGACGCGTTATAATAATAATAAACGTAACTCACAAATTTATATTGAGTCAAATATTTGATAACACGTAATTACTTTCGGAAATAATTAACGTTTGAATAAAAAAAAATATAGTATTTTTGAAAAAATATAGTATAAAAAATATAAAAAATATAATATACGAAATTTGGCAGCGCGCTTACTCATACTCTGCAGATTCAAAACCATGCAAGTTTGTAAAAATTCGTCCTAACACCATGCCAAAAATAAAATCTAAAATCACCAAAAATTAGATTTTGCAGAAAATTTTATTGGAATTCCACTTTTGTTTCTAGGTAGTTTAGCGTTTTTTACCGTGCTTTTTGGAACACATCCCGAGTTCGGAATTAGGCTATATACTTATTTATTTCAGTCTATGGATACACAATCCTTACAGATTAGCTAAAACTAAAATAATAAAACAAATAAAAAATATATATAAATTTTCTTAGAGAAAATGATTAACCTATATCATATTTGGTATTGACTAAATTATATTCTTCTAATGAACGTAAAATAGGTTCATAGAGAGCATAATTACTTGGATGAATATGAAAATCAAAAGATTCATTGGAATGAAGGATTCTGTCGGGAACGTTGAAGCCAATACGACTGAGAATTTCAGGACAAACAAGCCAGAAACAAGTTTATATAAAAATATTAAATAATTTTTGGATCTGCAATTTTGTAAAGTATCCAAATGTATAACTTCAGACCTGGATGCGAATGAAGGCAAATGGATCGAAAAGTCCAAGGAAAATAGAGCAAGCTTTTTAATTTTATATTGTAATCTCTCTCCGCGGTCTACAGTAACCGTGTAATAGGTATTCCAAACAATTGAGGCATAATCAATGTTAGATCTTACAAAAGTTGTATATAACAACTTCCGAGTATAGAGATCCGCAAACTCCTTACAATACCGTTTAATAAAAGCAAGCACAGAATAAGCTTTAGGCATTATGTACTCAATGTGTTGATTGAAAGATTGAAAAAAACAACCCCAAGATCAAACACGCTATCAACCTTATCCAATATAAGATTTTGCATATGGTAGTATGTCCTGATCATCTTTACCCGTCTACCAAACGGGAGATAAAAACGCTTAGCTATATTAAGGGGAAAGTAATTTAATTCAAGTAATTTAATTCAATTCAATATTTTCGTGTAGAAGAACACTGTCCTGCATGCTCATTGTGGCGGAAAATGTTTTAAGCCATCAGCGTATAAAAGGTATTTACCAAATTTGAAGCACTAGTCCATGTCATTCATAAATAGAATAAAGAATAACGGACCCAGAATACTGTACTGAGGTACGCCTGAAGTAGCAATGTAGAAATCTGAATTACAACCATCCATAGTCACACATGAACGCCTATTGGAAAGATATGTACTTATCCATGAAAGAAAAGCGGAATGAATTCCCATCTTTTCTAGCTTCAATAAAAGAATAATGTGGGAGACCTTATCAAATGCTTTGCAAAAATCGAAGTAAATAGTATCAACTTGACGTCATAATTCAAAATTCGAAATGCAGTAATTTCTAAAAACAAATACATTGGTTACCGTCGAGCGTTTTTTTTTTCATAAAGCCATGTTGCGCATCTGAGAGAAATGGGCGCATAGAATTAATCAATTTTTGTTTAAAAATGTGTTCAACGCTTTTCAGCTTTGCCCGTCGTGCTTTTTTTTCGCAAAGTAACATCTCTTTAAATTGGTTGAGGTCTGGGACAGTCTGGTATCCACAATATTAATCTACATTTAGCTTTGTTTCAAACACATATAAAAACTTAATATGTTTGAAAACAAATTCCTTTAGTCATGATAAAATTGTGGTGACACCTTTTTCAAAAAAGCGTAAAAATGTTCTGACTTTAAAGTAATGTCATTTCCCCAAAAAACAATATGCGTTTTACCTTATTTTACAACAAATGCTGTTGGTAATATAATATTTCTCTCAAATATATATTTCAAATATTCCCAAATAACTGAAAAACGACACATTTTCCTCAAAAATATTTTGTAATAAAAATACAAAACCAAATACACTCTCGATGATAGAGACCACTTAAACTGCTGGCATTAGCAGGCCATATCTTTTCAATTTTTTTTGTCAACAGCTAAAATGTTACTACCATCAGAAAGTACTTTTTCTTAGATTACCTCCCCAGTTTTCAAAAATGTTTATTAGAAAGTAATATTTTTCTTTTACCAACTGTATGATGTCTAAATCAAAAGCGACTCCTGAAAAAATTTAAAACTGAAAAGTTGCTTGAATCATTTACGGAAAAAATTTAACTTTTTTGTGTTTTTTGGAAAAGGACCTTTATAAATCTTTTGTATTAAACTTTAATGTTGTTACAGCTATTTTTCTAACCTCAAGATAATGCCCTTTCCGATAGTAGTAAGATTTGGCTCGCGCCAAAAATGTTAAAAAGATATGGCCTACTAAAACCAGAAACTTAAGTGGGTTGTTTGTAGATTAATGCATGTTTTCTGTTGGTTTTTGGTAGCAGTACAAATAAATAAAAAAATCCAAAGAGTATTCGAACTCACGGGCGATGTGTTAACACCTTTTTGTTACACCGTAACTCTTCGATTTCTTTGAACACATTAGTAAATGTTACATTGGAAAATAAAAAACAGCATTCAATCATATGATGTCGTTACATTTAAATAATATTAATCCTTAATACCACTTAAAGTCTCTTTCTCTACCTCGAACGAATAGCTAAGCAAATGAAAATCAGTCACTCACATTCGACTCAAATTTCGTTTCTCTAAGTCAAAATTTTCGTCTGACTTCATGTTTGTTCCTAAATGACAGCACATTCGAAATAGAGAAACCAAAATTTGTACTGAAAAATTTTATGTTTTCATTCGACTTGAAACGACAAGATTGTGAAACCCAAACCAACTTTCTTTCGTATAGAATACGAACCAAAACTTTCGTTCGAGATAGAGAAACAGGCTGTTAAAAATATTTAAACACAAGTGCCTTTATTTTCTTACTTAATACTTTTTGTTTTATTCCCACAAAAAATAAAGATAGTGCAAAGCAACAGACACATAAACATACATACATTGTTCTGTTCGTACATACGCTACACAAGTTCACACAATTTTCGTTGCTCTCTTGCTATCTCATTTTTATGTACCTATAACCACAACATTATTCTCTTTGCTCTGAGAGTGCTCCGCACCCACACAAGACAACTATTCGCTGCCGGTACATCAGTGTTTGTTTTTTTCACAGTCTGACAATCTGTGTTTCGCAGTCGAACACATCTGTGTTCTATGTAGGGGTGGGTCACCCTTATCATTTAGGTGTATGAAAAATAGATGTTGGCCGATTCTGAGACCTACCCGATATGCATACAAAATTTCATACAAATCGGTCTAGCCGTTTCGGAGGAGTTTAACACCAAACAATCTGTGATCGCAGACGGACACACTGTGTTTGATTGTTTTCACTTTGTGAGTTTAGTCCTTACCCGCGCCAATAAATGTTAACAGATCAAAAATATTACACAATTCAAAATAGTATAAGGGTAAGCATTTTTTGTGGTCGTCGGTGGTGCAATGGTTACTCTGCTCTGCTCTGACCCCCTTAAAAAAGTTTCTTTCGGCGGCGGTCACCTCGCATAGTGATGGCGACACTGTCGAGTACATAGCCATGATAAAGCTTCTCAAAATACCGTTCGGAATCGGTGTAAAACTGTAGGTCCCAATCCGTGAGTAAAAACTGGAAAGCGCACAGCTCAGTGATTGTGAGAAGCTCTCCCCTGTCCCTTCATGGGATGTAATGGGAAACCATTTATTTATTTAAGCATTTTTTTGATGGCCGTGGTTGTCAATTTTAGGGTAATACTGTGCGGCTCCAGTGGGATGAATGACGTTAGAATATCTCGATTTCTGTAGCATATTGTAACGTGGTTTTGTCTAGGGCTGAGGTAAGCTCGGCCATGTACGGAGTCTTTCGTTAGGATCCACCAAAGCTATCGAAATAAGAACAGAATAGTTTACCCTTTCTGGGGGGTTCGAATTCATATTCTTTATTGATATTTAATTTACAACGTAATTTGATTTACAGGAATAACATCAACTGCTTCACTCGGTGAGAACACTCCTCTTAGCTTAAGAACACTAGTCTTGGTTGACAGCACTCTTCTGGGGGCACTTGTTCTGGCTTGAAACAATCTTCTGGGGCACTTGTCTCGGCTTGACAACAATCTTCGGGGGCACTTGTCTCGGCTTGACAACACCCTTCCGGGAATACTACCATTTGCTTGAGAAATCGTCTGGGGCAGGTTGCCGACTGGTAGATTCGAAGGTGATCGGTATCGGATATGCTGGTTCGGTATATGCTTTACATCTCCGGTTAGAACGGTTCGATATCGCCTATCATCGGCTCGTTTACATAGGAACAGTGAGCCTAAGCCCCTGTGTAGGAACAATGAGCCGAAGCCCCTGTGTAGGAACAGTCAGCCGAAGCCCCTGTGTAGGAACAGTGAGCCGAAACTCCTGTGTAGGAACACTGAGCCGAAACTCCTGTGTAGGAACAGTGAGCCGAAACCCCTGTGTAGGAACAGTGAGCCGAAACTCCTGTGTAGGAACAGTGAGCCGAAACTCCTGTGTAGGAACAGTGAGCCGAAACTCCTGTGTAGGAACTGTGAGCCGAAACTCCTGTGTAGGAACAATGAGCCGAATCCCCTGTGTACGAACAGTGAGCCGAAACTCCTGTGTACGAACAGTGAGCAAAAACTCATGTGTAGGAACAGTGAGCCGAAACTCCTGTGTAGGAACAGTGAGCCGATACTCCTGTGTAGGAACAGTGAGCCGAAACTCCTGTGTAGGAACAGTGAGCCTAAGCCCCTGTGTAGTAACAGTGGGCCGAATCTCCTGTGTAGCATTTACACCGTCTTTACTAAAGAACGGATCCCAAAATGTGCTCCTGTCCTTTGCAGAACTAGAGCCCCAGGCAAAATGCTATAATCTTGTCTGGTTGTTCGCTCGAAGGCGACAACTTGAGTCTAGTCAACCTTAACATTAAGTACCATTGCTGTAGTGACGCAAATGAGAATTGCATCCAAACACTCATTCTCGTGTGGCCATTAAACTAGTTCTCTGCTAATATGTACACAACGTCGACAGACCTTGTGTGTTGTCAGTGAGTGTGACTGTTCGCGGTGGTTGGTGCGACTGATGGATGTTGTGTATGCTTAGGTGACGAGTAGACCAGGGAAGTATGCGGGTGGGAGTGGCGGTGAGTGTTTGTTATTATGTACGGACGTCATGACGTCACGTTACAATATGACCTCGGCTGTGCCCATGTCATTGATTTCATCTTGATAGGTCTAGCTATTTAAAACGACCGAATTAAGTACCGTACGCAGGATTTTATTTCTGGAGAGGGCCCAGCCTGATATTTAGCTTGAAATATACCACTACATTCAAAAATTTAAGGAAATAAGGCCCACCCCTGAGTACGTGGCTGGCACTCTTAATATTAGTAATTGCTTGTCTGTTTTTGTGGCGAAAGATGACATTATTAATTGAAGGGGCAATGTCATAGACTAATTCTTATAGTAGAGTTAATAGTTCTCTCAACAAATTTCTGACATTTGGCCAGGCGTGATATGAACGTTGGATGTTGAAAAGAATTGCTTCAATAATACCAGACAGAGGCAATAACAACAACGGCATTTTGTGTTTTGTGTCAAAATTATTGTGTTAAATAAAACACAAATGTATACTACCAATAACAGTCAATAAATAAATGTAAAACACATTTAAATTTCACAGTTTTTCACCAAACCGACATGAAAAATATAAGTCAGAAGTTATTGTAATTCCACCTGGTGTATGCCACTTTCCATTAAACATCTCTCTATAACACCGCCCGCACCACGAAGAGTGTGAAAGGAAATGTCAGGTGAGTCAACTATTCTCTCTAGTAAGATTCACTCTATGGGCAATGTATTTGTGTTTATATGTGTGTATTAGTTTTCTCTCAAAGAAGAGAGAATCCATGCATGCGAGTGATCATTTTAAGTAACTATATGCGTGTGTGTCTACAATGGACATCTGCAGAAGATTGGTTTAATGGTCACTCAAGACGAAGCTCCGGCAACCAAATACTTCAGTGTTCTCGCAAAAACCCCATTCTTGTATGTGTGTGAAGTTGTAGAGAATAAAAAGACAATAGTATTGCTTCTACTTGGATTCACATCGTAGTGTGTTTTTGTGTACACTCGCATACACACCAACACGAAAGCATTGTTGACAGTATCCCGCAACACTTGGTTTTCAAACTTCCCTATAGTGCACGTCTTGAAAAAAAGCAAACCTCTTAAATTTGAATGGTGCAGATGTCTAATATAAACTCTGCCGTTAATGGTAAACGGTTTTGTTTAGTTCCCACAAATGGTAAATTATGACAGCTTAGGGACAAATGAAAGTTCGCTTAAGCTCGTGTTGGACTATTAGCGCAAATGGAACGATTCGCTGACAGAAAAATTTAGTTAAACTCCCTTCCATTTGGAAGAAATCGAACGATCAATCTGCTTTCGCTTTAGACTGCAACAGTATTTCAATAAAAATATATTACAGAAACATCAAATTGTGAACAAAAACTAAACATTTTAAAATGCAACCATGCCCGCATTATTATTTGAGCCAAATCAAAAAATTAGGGATATCTAACAGACCTGTCGGAATTTTTCACTATTCCATCTTCTCTTACTAAATCAAATACTTTGACATATCCAACGATTTCTCTAAAACTCTAACACGGCCTTTAGATAAAAGAAGCGACGTTTCCGACAGGATATTTATTTGACAGGATATTTAATAACACCTTTTGCGGTCAAGAATACAACTTCGTAGCAAGCGAATTATTACTGAGACACAGTAAATATATATTTTTGTGTCAAACGAGGTCTAAATGTTTGTTTATTTACGCGCAGAAGCCCAAATTGGTGAAACAGTGCTTAATTAGTCATGATGATTTCCGAACAACATTTATACTTCAAATCGTGTTAATCGGATACAATGTTTTTTTGCTCGTTGCAATGTCGTTCTTTGGGTGTCTGACCCCAAATCTATAAAAAAATAATTGGATCATTTAAGCGAAATAATCACTAATACCTGCAAGACATAAGACGTATAATTTCGAATAAAAAAATTGTGTTATATCCTTTATGAACACCTTAATACTGAAACCATTATATTTTAGTGTGCTAGATATGTTTAAATCAGCTAATAAACTATTTTAGCTTTTCTTCCTTTTAACTTTTAATGAATTTTAATGAATTACACGTGTGGTCAAAAATGTAGAACAAAAATTGTTTTCTAAGATGAGCTGCTAGATTAAGTAGATGAAGTGGAATTTAATGATGATGAAATTATGACGGACTGCGAAACTAGTCATGACAGTATTTTACGGTGTGTGTCCCTGATACGATTTTTTTAGTTCAAAAGCGCTTTGTGCGGCCCAGAGAACGCCTTGATATTTATTTGTTGCTGTATCACCGATATACAGGGTGGTTCTATCACGACTGGACAAATTTCACCGGCGTATTCCTTGGTCGGGTAGTCTGCGCGTCTCTTGTACTTAAGATCCTGTGTTCGATCCCTGGTCTGGCCACCTTAAATTTCTTTCGACGGCGGTCACCTCGCATAGTGACGGCGACACTACCGAGCATTTAGCCATGAAAAAGCTTCTCAAAATACCGTTCGGAACCGGAGTAAAACTGTAGGTCCCAATCAGTGAGTATTAAACTAGAAAGCGCACAGCTCACTGGTTGTGAGAAGCTGTCCCCGATTCCTTCGTGGGATGTTATGGGAAATCAGTTTTTTTATTCCTTGGCTCATTTTATAAAAATATGTCCATCTACGACCATCCCCGAAAATACAAGGTGGCGAAATGGCAGCGGTTTTGAAAATTTTCGGATTGGTGGTCGGAGGGCACAGTATAAAATTGCTAAGTTCTGAACCAGTGGTCAGATTTTTTTGTTTTTGGGCTTGTTGGAAAGGCCATTAAGAGACCTTTCAGAATCATTAAAAAAATTAAAAGAAAGTGAAGTCGCTGAGATACGGAGCTTTAAAAAAGAAATTTGGGAAAAAAGACATAAGAACGTGAACATAACCTCAATTTGCTCATCCAGATGGCAGATAACTTATGTTTTTTTTCTCTTAAAAATAGCCTTGCCTCTTATCTTTCCAAAATTACCTAAACGAAGCCCAGAGGATTACCGTTCCCAACATATGACTATTTGACTGAAATGCAAAAAAAAAATTTTTGAAGCGAAATAACAGCATACATTTATACACTGTTATAACGAAAACCATGTCAGGAAACACCCGACCAATGCCAAAATTCATGTAACTTCAAAATTGAGATTGCCAAGCTCCGTTATTGCGTAAATTTCTAACGATAAAAATCATTAGTTAAATTATCAGAATTCATAAAATTTCAATACAATAGTTCCGAATTTTGTCAATTTACCTATCGATTTTTAGCGGAAGTTAATTTTAATTTAGCTACTGATTTTTATGGTTAAAAAGTTTCCAGATTCCAGTGCAGATGTTTAATAAACCTGTTATATTAGGTGGCAGTGGTGCAACAAATTGTGCGTAAGAGGCAAGCGGTGCTCAGTCCTGGTCGTTTGAGTGCTGACCATGTATACACGCCACAGATAGCAGAAAGGTGAATTAAATAAAATGCACCTTTGTACATACTTTTCGTAGATTTTGAACAGGCTGACGATAGTATACACCGGATGCCAAAGGGCTTCACCTAAATTTACAATGGGATCCCGAACTATATACAACGGAAAGTAAAGTCAAGCTTTCCCCAGATTCGCGGACGTTAGGTAAGCATGCGTCTTGTCCCACATTGGCCAGGACACTTCAATGTATCTAAGGGAGTTGAATAAATATAAGAGGTAGATTGCCTGCTCCTAATCAAGACGAGCTAAAACCAACAGTTCACCTGCTTAGAACAACAAAGACGAAGATACTTAAGGATTAAAGGCAAAGCAGCACAATATTGGCGATGATGAACTGACAAGGTACATACACCAGCTCATTTGCAAAATTTGTGTGGGCCAACAACAAGCGATTTGACTCTCAGCGTACTACGAACTATATTCAAAGAAGGTGATCCCTGTATACGTGATAACTACTGTGGTATAAGGCTTTTGTTTATTTATTTTATCGCCCTGGATCAGGTATGCACATAATGCCAAATTTTGGACGAAACTTATGAAACGCACAGCTGTTTGTTGATTACGTCCTCAATTTTCAATTTAAATTTTATTTCAATTTTATATTTCCGTACAACAAGAATAAATCTTATAATTACAGTACAGAAATTAAAGAATAGCAACGAGTTCACACCAAGTAATAAAAATAACTCAATAAGATACAAAAAATTAAATGAAAGAATGAAAAAATATTAAGTATATGGGCAAAAGTAAAAATTTTTTATATTTGGGGTTGAAAAAAATAACGATTTTCTTAAGCTACATTCGCGACTTTTCGTATATATATTTGCCGTTAAATTATCGTACTAAATCCGTCCGCCTTCACGATTTTCGATGAGGGGCGCGAAAGTTATGGAACTTTTACCGAAATTTTATAAAAAAAATTAAAATTAATTATGTTTTTAAATGCACAAATTAACATATAATTTATGTCAATATTCTCGATATTTTTAACTTGGCTGTACTGGTCAACAATTTTCAATGAAAATTAAACAATGTTAATTTCAATTTTCTCCAACGTTTCTCCGGATTTTCCCGGCTTCTTCATATTACAATTTTATCATAGACAGTGTAGAAAATCAAAATAAACATCTCCCTGAAGAAGCCGGGAAAATCCGGAGAAACGTTGGAGAAAATTGAAATTAACATTGTTTAGTTTTCATTGAAAATTGTTGACCAGTACTGCCAAGTTAAAAATATCGAGAATTATTTATAATCTCTGGTCTAAAATAAAACCCATATGTCAATATTATTGGTGCATGTATGTATAATTTAAAAAATATACACTGAAAAAATATTTGTTTGTAGAGTTGTTAAAAATTAAAAAAAAAATGTAATTAGTATACATTAGCAGCACCTAAATACAGAAGAATTCGAGGTAATAACCGACTGCAAAAGTTCTGATTTTCTTTTCACACTCAAACACGTGCATTCCAATGTAGGGTACTAAAAATCAAAAAATGCATATAAAATGGACATTGGTCAAAAGTTTTAACGCGCCTCTGATTTATCGATGCGCTATTAAAAACCCTATCGATTGATGTATATTTCATCCAATTTAATTCAGCGGCTTGGACGTAACATTACATGCAATTTCGGGTACTAAACATCAAAAACGGGATTGCCATATCTTCGGTTGCTGTTGACCTTTTAAGCGGGATTTGGTTTAAATAACGCAGAATGCGAAAAAACTGGATTCACGCAGGTATTTGTATCTATTGAAGAGTAACTGCACAAACATGTTTTGTTAGAAAATTCACGCTTTTTTTTTGTACTTACTACATCGTGCTACATCGACACTGTTAAAGCTACATCAACAACCTACGCATCAAAAGATTCATAGTGACAGCGGCTAAAATTTGCGTATTTACATTTAATAACTAGAGGGTCGTCCGCGCCCTATCCAAAAAACGAAAACCCCCTGAAATTCGGTTCCAAAATGTTAGCATCATTTAGTACAGTACACAATGAAAATAGTGCAATAACTCACATGGGCGAATTCACCACTGGGGAGTGCTTATAACATCTGTCCTTTAAGTGTATACTGAAAAATAAACCGTTTCGCAAAAATTTTAGAAACTTCAAAAAATTCCTTAATAGTTTCAACCGATTTTTTTAGATTTTTCAACTTGAAGCGTTCGCCACTGCGTGGCAAATGAAGATTCATGTCCGAAACTTCGCACACATATTGTACCAAGTCTCGTTAATCACAATATGTCCACTTGTGGCCACTACTCAGAACGGCTTAAGAAATAATTGACTGCATACCTCGGTTTCATAAAGGTTAAAAATATTATACTTTTGCCCATATATCGAAATTAACTTAGCAAATAAAAATAAAAAATAAATACATAAATAACATTAAACATAAGGTATAGCGATAAGTATTCATAAGAACACGAAACAATAAAAATAAATAATCGTAATCGGATACATCTAGAAGTACTACAGCTTTGTTAGGTTATAAACAAAGTTAAATGCAAAAATACTAAAAAAATCAAAGAATTTATAGAATTCAAAATAATAAAAATAAAACAGCAACGAAACAGCCAAACACACAACATAACACATACTTTGTACGAAGTAGCTGACGTATTAGTGTGTCACCATAACGTCGACTGCGCAAGCTCATGGGCTTGCAAATGAAATTTTGCGTGGCTAAGCTTTATATCTCCGTTCAACAACAGCAACAGACTCATGTACATTAGACCGACTCATTTTGTATGGAGCGGCAAAAAGTGATTTTGTTACCCCTCTGAAAATAAAGTTTGATATGTTTTATGATGATTCCCAAATTATTTTGGTTCTAGCTTTGACCATCCGTGAGCTGGACCATTTTTAAAAAAGGTATTTTTTTCAGTTTTTCGAATTTTTTGGTACTTTGCTCCAAGGCGACATAAATAAAATTTGGTATAATCAAAAAGGGTTTTTGAAGCAGCTTCCAATGGTATATAAAACTTGACAACTTGCGACCTACTAATTGAGATATTTAACTACATACATTTTTTCGTTTCGGGTTTTCATATAAACTCTACGTTTGTGGAAATAATGTTCTGATTTTCAAATTGAATCTGTTTTAAAATAATGTTAATTTATTTATTTTTTTGTAATTATTTACATAAAAAGCGAAAATCCCAATATATTTTATCTTTTCCATATATAGGCAATATTAAAACAACAGGAATGAAATCCATTTTTAGTGTTTTGTAAATTTATTTTTAAGTCTAATAATATAAATTTATGGTGCACCTGTCATTAGCTGATTAATATGTAAACAATGAAGTCAGACGCTTTGGTATAACGTTGAACAGCTGCAAGATTTATTTATACACGTTATCGCATTTGTACAAAAACAACAACATAGCAACAACAACATTATTTCCACAAACGTAGAGTTTATATGAAAACCCGAAACGAAAAAATGTATGTAGTTAAATATCTCAATTAGTAGGTCGCAATTGGAAGCTGCTTCAAAAACCCTTTTTGATTATACCAAATTTTATTTATTTTATTGGAGCAAAGTACCAAAAAATTCGAAAAACTGAAAAAAATACCTTTTTTTAAAATGGTCCAGCTCACGGATGGTCAAAGCTAGAACCAAAATAATTTGGGAATCATCATAAAACATATCAAACTTTATTTTCAGAGGGGTAACAAAATCACTTTTTTTGTTGAGTCGCTCTAATGTACATACATACATTATTATGTTAATACATACGCTATAGACACAATTTCGTTTGACTCACCCCTGCCACACCAATCTTTCATTGCTCTCTAGCTCGCTCATTTTTGTTTAACAAGTCATTATTCTCTTTCGCAGTCGCAGAAAATCTGGTTTTAGCAGCAGCATAAAATCTGGTTTTAGCAGCACCATAAAATCTGACTTTGATAGATTTAGTCCCTATACGCCGCTATAGATGTTAACACATCAATACGAAAATTACACAAAAAAGGTGTAAAGTTGCTTTTTAAAATGCGTTACACTAGCATAAGTTGAAGACTTGGCGGTAATTGATTCCAGAGACGGATAGCATTTAAGTAAAATTAACATTCTGAGGTGAGTGTATGATGTCTTGGTAGAATTAATTTTTTACCCCTATTAGATGCAGCAAAGTGAAGTTTTCCGAAAAGATATATAGGTGACTTCGTATATATTAACTTCTGGATAAATAAAAGTAAAAGTATTTTTAGCATATTATCAAATGAAACTCCATAAATTTTATTTGAAAAAGGTGATATATGATCAAACGTTTTTAACCCGTAAACATATCTTACAATAAGCGAGTTTTGGTTACACCGCTTGCTTATATATTCGCTTGTTTTGTATGAAGCACTTAGCGAAGACTTAGCGAGAACTTAGCGACGAGATTCATTTTCGCTAAGTTTAAAACAAAAAGTTTTGACATCTTTTACCGTTTTTAACCAATTTTCATATTTTTGAACAAAATGACTTCTCGCTAAAAAGCCGTTTTCTTTGCAACTTAGCAAGCGATAAACGCTTCCTTGTAACCAAAACACGACTAATATTGTTGTAGACAACATTCAATCGGTGCCCGCTTAAGCGGTAACAATTCGCAAATAATTCACATCCAAAAATCATGCCCTGAATTACATATGTTTTGGCGAGCATCATACGAACATTAAGCGGTGTGAAGGACTGTGTTATCCATAACGACCTTAACTTAGAATATGTTTGTGCACCTAAGGAGTTAACATGGTCAGACCAACTTAAATTTTTTAAAAAAAAACTCCAACATTTTTGACTCTAGAAACAAGGGAAATAGATTGACCGTGTAAAATTATTTTCTCAGTATTTATAGTTTTAATTGATTTTTTATGAATAATAATGTATTTAGTCTTAGAAGGATTTAAAAAGAGACCCTTAGCCATAGCCCATGGGTGAATATTGTAAAAGTCAGCGTTACGTTTTACAATACAACGGTCAATTGAATCTCGTGGACCAGAAGGGTAGATCTGAACATCGTCCGCGTGCATGTGTACATTGTAATAAGACAACTAATATGGAAGGTCTTTAATATATAGGGAAAAAGGAAGAGGCCCCGAAATTGAACCTTGTGGTAAAGTAAGTCGTTGTGATGAAATATTGTTTAAAGTTACTGATTGTATCCTGTTGTGAAGGTACGATATGAGAAGATTTGTAGATCTATTCGAAAAATTAAAAAAATGTCGCAGTTATCTACACAAAATATGATGATCAACCATGTAAAACGCCTTAGAATGGACGAGAAGTACCAATAAACTTACTTTGATATCGTCAAGATCACGTCTTATATTTTCACTAACATCGATAAGAGCACTCACACAACTATGTTTAGGACGAAGCCCTGATTGCATATTACACAAAAGGTCGTAGGTATTCAAATAGTTACATAGTATTTGTTTATTTAACGATTTTTCATGAACTTTAGACAAAAACATCAAATTGCTCTAGGTCTAAATTCATTATTAGATTTAGGAATGTTTCCATTTATTAGGGAAATTAGAGGGCATTATAATATAGTTAAAGATGTGTGTAACAAATGGAAGAAGAAGAAGAGGTAAACGAATTTTAAAAATCTCGGGTTAATATCATCATATCCTATTGCGTTAGACTTCACTGACATAAAGCTCGACATTACATCACACTCAGTTACGCATTCAAATTCGAAACAATTGTCATCGTTAGAGTTAAATTCAGAGTCAACATTTTAAAAATTATCATCTATATTGGCTAACGGCAGGTTCCCAGTCTGAAATTTGGTAAGATACTTCCAAGGGTAAGGCAAGTTTTGAATACTTCATTTTGTTGTTTACTAAACGAAACTAGAAAATGTATGCAAAGCAAATTCCAAGAAGAAATCCGAAGCCCTTGCTAAGCGTCGGCCAATTTTGAACACTTCATTTCTACGCTTACTAAACGAAACTAGAAACGGCATGCAAAGCCGAAGCCAAAAAACAGTTATGACTGCTTACTTTAGTTTGAATTAGAAAAACTATTTAATTCTCTGTCATTTCATTTCTGCTACTGGTGTGAGACGGCGTGTTAGAAGAAATTATTATCTACATTTTATAAATTTTAAAATTTTAATTTTACGCATACATTACACTGTAAGCGAGGGAAGAAGTATTATTGCTTACGTTTTCATGTATCTAGAAGGGGAAAATGCATGCTTTTGGAAAGCATAACTTACAAATTCATCCGAAAAGAAACCATATTCGGAATGCACGTTCTCAATATTGCAATGCATTACACTTTCATTGCCAAAAAGAAGTTATTTTGGAATCCAAACACGAAGTTTCTCGAATGATAACATGAATTACCTTGACTTTATTTTTAGAAACAAAAGTGGAAGCATGTACCATGTCTTCTTATCCTTTCAAAATACTGCTAACAACAAGCAGAAATTCTTTTAAGAAAGTAATGGGAATTCGTAAGGGAAGATAGCATCACTCTCGAACGGAAAGTAAGCATACTGTAATGCATTATTGCATGCTTCTTTTTCCTACTGGGTTAGTAAAAATAGTATTAGGTTCATTTGCATCTACGGAGCAACTGTTATTGCTATAACTTACTTTACAAACATGTCATGTCATGTATTGTCTTCCACGTTTTCTTAGAAATAAGAACATTTCCAAAAATTTTGGAATAGTGTTAAATTTTCGCCAGTTTTATACTGCGGTTGACTTCAGTTCTGGCAGATCTATATTCATTTCTCATCTCAGGAGTTTTGAACCATTTCCATCTTAAGAAAGCTGTGTCTCTTGCCTGTATCAAACGTTTATTATTGTGAGTAAAGCAGGGTTTAGTTCTCGCCATAGTTGACTTGGTTCTCAACGGTACAGCCTCATAATAGAGTCTTAAAACATTGTCATCAAGAAACGAGACCTTAGCGTCTAAATGTGGCTAAAAGTAAATAGTGTTCCCATCCGTTTGGCAAAAACTAGTGTAAAGAAAATTATAATCTATATTATTCAAGTCACGATAAGTGTAGGTTTTATCCTCAGGCTTGACAGAAAAGTTGTAGGTTAAGAATATAAGGTCATGCTTGGAGGTACGCGGAAAGGTATGATAACCATACCTTTTCTAGATGATGGACGAATTTATATTTGTTGGATCTACCGTAAACAAAAAACCATAACGTCAGCCTTGATATCAAGCGGTGAATTTTACTTGCTAATAGTTAGATGAAATCTTTCTTCGGAAATATTATGAAAACTTTCATGGATTCATGGAATAATTTATTAAATTCTATCAAATATTTTCACAGATTCTTGGAAACCAAATATATGAAATTTGTTTAAAGCATATTTGAAACAATTCATAGATTTATTATCATAGATTCTATGAAACGAGAACAGTTTCACAACACCTGAGAACAGTTTCAGAGATTTTATGAAACCTGCCAGTTTCAAATCATATTTATGTTCCCTGCTCCTCATGTTCCGTGAAAGGTAACGTAAAAATTAATCATATTTAATACCTAACGAAATTTCTAAATACAGTGGGATTTATTTCAAATACAATAAGTGGCACTCCAACACAAGATACTGAAAATCCATTTTCTTACGAAATTGATGAAAATAAAATTATCAATCTTTTTCTGAATACTTTTTATGAAAGTTATTCATAATGCCTATGAAGTTTACGAAGGATTTAGTAGCATTGATGTAAATAATATGAATGTTAATATTACGTTTAAATGAGACGGACAATGGTTAGCCAGGCCAGAATGACATCAAAATATATGAAAGTGATAATGTAAACCAACTCATGTCATGTCATGTCATGAAGTCAAATTAAAGAACGTGTCAGAGACAGAAATCCATGGAGTTAATTCGCTAAGTTCCTATGGTATCCAAGAACATTTTCTTTAAAAGAGTTGTATGACATATTTTGAATAATTGGCATATAAATAGTAAGTTCAGCGCATCTCATAGTATTCTTTGGAATATAATAATTACTCAAATGCCAATTGGTCTAAGTTCAATTTCCAAAAATGTTAATATTTCAATGCTATTAAATCTTAAACATCTTAATCTCGTTATGGTTAAAACCCCGGGTTCATAATCTTAAAAGACACGAAGTAACTCTTGTTTATGGGCATACACAGAAGTCACAAATCTTTTACAATTTTCTCCAGTTTAAGTTTTGTGAAATTAGATCAATTGGTCTCTTGAGCCATGCCATATACAAATATCATGACTATTAAAAAATTTACCACAAGGACGTTGATGTTTTATGCGATAACAACGACTAGCATTTATCCAATAAGCACAAAGTCGGACTCGGATCCGATTTGATTACGACGCATCGCATTCCGCTTACGCTGATCCGATTCGGAACCGGTTAGAAGCATCGGATTTCGTTTTCTCTGATTCGATTCGTATCCGGTTTGAGTCCGGAACATCGGATTTCGTTTTCTCTGATCCGACTCGGATCCGGTTTGAGTCCGGAACATCGGATTTCGTGTTCCCTGATCCGACTCGGATCCGATTCCGCTTTCACTGAAACTTTCAGATTCGGTACAGATCCGCTTTTCCTGATTCCATTCAAGTAACCAACAACATTTACTGTAATATTTTTAATTAGTTTCAACTTCCATGCATTAGTATTATCTCATATTTCATATTATTTTTATTTTATCTTTTATAAATTTTGTTCTATTTTAGAACGGATATAATAAAGGGTCCGCCATCTAACGTTTTTTTTTCAACTAGTGCTTATTTCGTGAATGGTAACACTTAGCTCATGTCTGATTTGACAGATAATTAGTTTTATCCTTCCGCTGAACGAATATGGTTGTGTATACGCTTGAACAACGCTGGGAAATATTGCGACATTACTTTGAAAATCATGGTAAGTGGGCCTGCGATCGACTTACAGAAGATGTCAATTTTGCCAAAAAAATTATCTTTTCAGATGAAGCTCATTTTAATCTTGGCGCGTATGTAAACAAGCAAAATTGTCGCATTTGGGGCACAGAAAACCCGCACGCATGCATTGAAAAGCCGATGCACCCAAAACGAGTCACTGATTGGTGCAGATTTTGGTCCAGAGGCATAATTGGGCCATTTTTCTTCGAAAATGAGCAAGGATTCGCCATGTTTAACGAATTTTTGTTCACAAAAATTGAAGACGATGATACTGGCAACATTTTGTTTCAACAGCACGGCGCTACGCGCACACAGCCGAAGCTACTGTTTTGAAGATCGCATTATCAGCCGCAGAGCTGATGTCGTTTGGCCACCTCGGAGCCGCGATTTGACACGGTTGGACTATTATTTGTGGGGTGCCCATAAAGATAAGTGTTACGCCGACAAGCCAGAGACAATTGACGCTTTAAAGGACAATATTCGTGAAGCCATTGGTGAAATACAGCTGCACACAGTCGATAATGTGCTCACAAATTGGACCGATCGTGTAGGCTACTGCATGGCCAGCCGAGGCAGCCATTTGAATGAAATTATTTTCCATTATTAACCGGATGGATTGTACTTTCAAATAAAAGAAGAAATTTGTGAAAATATTCAGTAGCTTTTTTTTTATAGCATTTTCAAAAAAAAAAGTTATTTGGCGGACCCGTTATTAGTGCATAAGTGGTACAAAATATAGATCTTTTAATAATTTTATTTTGGAAACCTTTTCTATATGTGATATATTGTGCTCATTGTGCAACTTTTCGTAATCAATGTAATTTGTTTTGAATATATAATTAAGATTAATTTGAATTGAAGAACTTTCCCGTACAAATTTTAATCCGAAATTATTTCGAGACTGAATCCGATATGATTTACACATCGGATCCGTTCTCATTTCGAGATCTGAATTCCTCCTTCGATCTCGTTACGAAATAGGTGTCCGATCTCGAAATCGAGAACGGACCCGACCTCATTTCGAGATCGAACCCACGTCTCGTTTCGAGATCGGGTCCGTTCTCGATTTCGAGATCGGATCCGATGTCATTTCGAGATCGGACACATTTCTCGTTTCGAGATCGAAGAAGGAATTGCAGCCGCTTTAGTATTCGAGCTCGAAGCGAGATCGGACCCGATCTCGAATTCAATTCAGAGAAGTCGGATCCGATCCGGAGTCGATTCGGATCCGATGTGCTTATTGGGTACATGCTATAAAAATCGACAAATCTGGTCCCGGCGATATGTATTTGATAACTAATATCGAGATAATTATCCAAACGCTGCTATGGAGCTGTTCACAACTGCCGTTACATTGTACAGATGTAAAATGCAACATTGTGGTTCATATGTACGTTCTATCTACCGTTTTCTGTGTTGCGTTGCTTCTTTCCTCTTATTTCCGTTTTCCACCTTAGTAGCATTCGAACGCGTACCAGCTGTTGCCTGTTAGTTTCAGTTTGAGTTTGGCTCAAATATCTATATGGAAAAGTGATAAATGATACATTCCATACAAACTCTCACACGAACACACATGCATTTCGCCAACATCTGAGAGTGGAAAACCAAAACTTTTTAAATTTGAGTTTCATTAAAAAATGACTTTTAATAGTTAAAAGTTCTTTAATTTTGTTTTTGCTTTCTGCAAAATCCGGCAAAAGGAAGAAAGTTTCCACCAACATTTTTTGCAAAAACTGCTGGATAAATTACAAAGTATCTGATTTTATCAAGTGTTTCAGTTTTACACTATTTGGCATATCCCCCATGGCTTTTCGAGGAAGAAAAAGGACCAAAGTTTTATGTTATCCCTGGGCTGGGGAAAAGACTGCTTAAATTTACTTAAATAAAATTAAAAAGAATTTCAATTCGAGTTCGACGTGTTTTTGGGGTCGAGCAAATACTAAAACATTTGCCATTATCACTGACATTGTTGAAGAGATGATAGTGAAACGATAACTAGCTGGCTTCCATTTCCGTCTGCAACACCTGCTGCTCCGCCAAGCTTATTTAGCTGGACGAGGGAGGCGGCAGCATTTGGAGCCAGTTGTAGTTGCTGTAGCTGCTGGAGGTTGGTTAGTTCTGTGTTCCTTTGGATGTGACAGTTCTTGGTAGATTGTGATAAGCTTCAGTTTGACAATCAACTAACAATGTGCCTTAACAACTGTCATAAACTTATGACATATTCTTGTGACAATATGAAAAAGGAGAAAAGTTATAAAGGAAAAAATAACGCCAACGTCTGAAAAAGGAGCAAGAAAGAAAAATGTATCCTGTCATCTTGCAGCACCGACATTGTATAGTTTATGACTTGCAGTGGCACATTTTTGTGTTTGTTAACAAGAGGTCAGTTTTATTGATCCATTAAAAGAGCTAATAAAGTATTCATGGCTAAGACTTTTAAAGTTAAATTTGGAACCTGGAAAGCTACTGCCTCAAATGACGTACATATATCTATGTGACGCACGTCACTCCCTTAATATAACAATTTCAAATTGTCTACTATGTCGATGTTTCTTACCGGAAGATAACCAGCGACTAGATAATTATTTCTATCTTTCAAATTTTATTTTTTATGTGAGTGTTGTATAATTGCCCTGTTGGAAATTTGATCTTGAAAACATTGTTAGTAGTATTTCCTTGAATCATGTCAGTATACGATGACTATTAATATGTATACAACACATCTTCTTGGCATGCTACTCGTTATGACGTAGCTCGAATAAATTGCGAAGGTGCTGAGAATCTACGATAGATTTGTCTGCACTCTTCCTTAGACCATTGCTGAATGTCGACACAAAAATTCTTTATTAGTTGTCAATTGTGGGTAATGGGTTACAAGACTTCAGACAGAAATAATTATATTTATTAGTAGGTATGCAATACATGTCATACTTTTGAAGAATTTTTTGGAAATATACCTTTTGTAAAGTGATAAACTTTTTTAAAAAACTTTTTTATATAAAATGTGATTTTTAAAAAAGTATAAGTTTGGGTCCTTTTTGTACGAATATTTGTTATATTTTCACGAAAATTTACTTTTTAAAAGAAAGGTAATATAAGAAGAAGTACTTTCTGTAAGAAAAAGTCTAAGAGTTTGATTTTTTTTTACAAAGAAGAACTTTTTTAAGAACAGGTACTTTTTAAAGAAATGGTCTCTTTTTAGGAAAATGTTATTTTTTAAAGAAAATTTACTTATTTTCAGAAAGTCTGCTTATCTCAAGAAAGAAAATGAATTCTTGTAAGAAAATGTATTTCTTTGAAGAGAAGCCATTTTTTGAAGGAAAGTTTTTTTTTAAGGAATATGATTTTTTTTGTCAATTGGTCTTTTGTTCAAGAAGAGGTACATTTTAAGAGTAGGTACTTATCTCAAGAAAAGTTATTTTGTTTCACGTAAAAGGTACTCTTTAAAGAAAATGTAGTATTTTAAGAAAAGCCAATTTGTTGTAAGAAAATTTACTTTTTTAAGAAAATGTGCTTATTTGAAAAAAAATACTTTTTTAAGAAAAGGTACTTTTTGTAAGAAAAAAAAATTTTTTTTGAGCAAAGGTACTTCTTTAAGTCAAGGTATTTTTTTAAGAAAAGGTACATTATTTAAGAATATGATTAGGGATATTTTTTTGAGAAAATTTACTTTTTTTAAGAAAAGGCACTTATTTAAGAAAATGTTCAGTGTAAAAAATATTTAGTATAATTTTTTTAAATCTGTTTCTGTGAAACTGTGAAATGAAAAAAATCTCCAGTGTTATTTTAGGTACAAGAATTATCACTGATAAGTTTTCACAGAACCAGAATCCACTCCCAGGTCGTTGTTGGAGTTATCACGAGGAGGAACCCTGTAAGCGTGGCAAAAGTCTGAACATGCACAACTGGAGCAACTGGATACTGGGTACCGCATTTTTTAAGAACATATTTCATCATTTGTAGGATAATTTTCTTTCAGAAGGGGGAACATCTTTCTATCAAGTAAAGAACTTTACTTCCTAAAATTTTTGAATAACGAACTTTGAATTAGGAATTACTTCAATGAATCAGCTATTCATATCTGAGAAAATAAATTAGCAGTCGTCACGAGGTAAACCTCATTTCGGAAGCTGTGACCGACATCCAGCAAAAGTTGACTACTTGTACGATAGCCATCATAATTCTCAAATGTGTTATGTGTTCTCAGGTTCGGTTAACCAAAGCTGTGTATTGTTGCCCCACTTAAGTAGTAAAATGTTTCATAAATTAGATACATATTTTGCAACACTTAACATTCATAATATTGTACTTCAAACCATCAATGCACTTAAACTAAGTACAAGTATGGACTGAGTTTCAAATTTTCAATAATTTTCACGTCGATATGAACTTAAAAACTAGTAACGTGACTTTATCACAGGCTGAGGTACGCTCAGTTATGTGCACGGTCTTTAGTTAGGATCCGTTAAAGCTTCCGCAAGAAAACCAGTATGGTTTCCCCTTCGCAGGGGTTGGAATTCAAATTCTTTACTGGTTTTCATTTGATACAAAATAATTTAATTTAAAGAAACATCATAATTTGATCCACTACTTGAGAACAGTCGTCTGGGAACGGTTGAAAATACCCTTCTGAGAATGTTTTGAGAACGCTCCTTTGAGTTCGGTCTGAAAACACTCGTCTGGGAACAGTTTGGCAAATACTCTTCTCGGAACGGTTGAGAATACCCTTCTGGGAATGGATTAAGAACATCCTTTCGGGTTCGGTATGAGAACAATCTTTTGGGAAGGGGTTGAGAGCACTTTTTTGGAAACGGTTGAGAATATCAATCTGGGTTTGGGAACAATCATTTGGGTTCGGTCAATCGCCTTCAGATAATCGAGACCATGGTGTGTTTCACATGTGGTGAATCGCGATTGGATTAGCTGAGAATGACTCATAACCGGTTCACTTCGTGCTTCATCATAGACTAATATAGGTATAGATACAATTATTATCTTAATAAATTAAACGACATAGGTACGGTGGAAAGTAAACATTGGATGGTGGAAAACATGGGTTCAATATACCAGATAGTGGCAATAGTAAACAACGTCCAACAAAGGAATAACAACCGCATTTCGTTTTTTTGTGGCAAACTAGTTGTGCTAAATACAAAACAAATGTATACCAATGATAAAAGTCAACAAAAAAGTGCAAAATATATTTAAATTTTTCAGTTCTACTCCAAAACGACATGATAAAGTTCAGTGAACATATTTTATAACTCCACCTGGAGAAAGTTAATTTTAAATTTAATTTCTCTCATTTCCACAAACCTACGACGAAGAGTGTGAAATGAAACGTCAGATGAGAGAAGTAATGTATCTATACCTATATATGCTTTGAACGAATACTCAGTTGGAGTGGAACAGTCAGCCAAAGCTGTAATTTTCGAATAGCCAGCTGAAGCCGCTACGTGGAAATATTCAGCCGAAGCCGCTGTGGTGAAGTTTTCAGCCGAAGCCGTTATGATGGAATAATCAGCCGTAGCCGATATGTTGAAACAGTCAGCTTAAGCCGTTATGGGGGAATAGTCAGCCTAAGACGCTATGGTGGAAATGCCAACCGAAGTCGCTATGGTGGAATAGTCCTAAGCCGCTATGGTGGAATAGTCAGCCTCCTTTGGTAGATCCGAGAATAATGTTCCTCAAATTCAGTATAACTGTACTCATTTTGAGGGAATGTATCTTTGAAAAATTAAGAAGATTTGTTTTTTATATTGAGTACATACTATTGAAATAGAAATCAATTTTAAAAAACTTTATAAAAAAATTTTTCGTACGTGCGGCCGGGAAATATTACCAGATTTTAGAGTAATATAAATGTCATCGCTAAAATCAATACTGACTTTTATCTGATGGAGTATTGAAATATTACATTATTTACTACGATAATTATTCGTGTGCAGCAACATTATATCTACGCTGGAAAATACGTGCTTTGTCATTTAAAACTTCGGAATAAATGAAAAACTTGCTAATATCCCATGAACTACAAAGGCTTTAATTACACATGTAACTAAAAGTTATACGCTTTATGTGTAATTACACTACTTGTAATCAAATCCTTCTAAAGCGTTCCCATTTGATAATACAGGAGATGTGGGCACTGGGCACAGATTTCCGATATTGATATTGAATAGCGGTAGATCCATAAAACTTCTCTGTCTAATCAGGCGCAAGGCGCCAATGCTTGATTCAATTTTGAATAGGCATTGTCTGATTGGTTGACATGCGGCGAGACTAAAGGTCAGAGCACATGACTTGTGTAGAAGGTGTAACAGTGAGGACGACAACGAGTCCAATCAAGATCGTCTCTGAAAGTGTCCATCACTAGTTGGTAGGTGGATGTCTACAATTTACTCCTACCTATTTAGGGAACTGGGAGAATTATTTCAGATAGGCGGTTACAAGATCTTGATCATCTTGGAGCAACTAAAATGTTTCGGCGAGCGGACAATGACTATACCTAAGGGAGTCGTTCATTGACACCCACCACAAAGCTATAGAAGATATTCGAAGAGCATCTCAAGCATGCAAATAATTCAGTTTATTATTAATTTTGAAGAAAACTAGCTCCTCTTTTTTGCTGGTTTTGTCCAATACAACTTCATTACTCCAAAAATCCTTACTATTTATTCATTTTTTGTGGAAGGAATACACTTTTGGAAATATGTCTAGAAGTAGTACGTTTTTTAACTCCATGCACCTCAATGTTAATAAACTTTATTTATAATATTGGGTTTGTAATATTCGGGTATTACATTGTTTGTAAATTTCGTAGCTTCATCCTTATTTTTAACCATGTTGACTGCTCTGAACTTGTTCAAGTCAAATCAATTTCTTAATGGAAAATCGAATGCGTTTTTCAAGAATAAATGTAAGAGCATAAAACTATTATTTAGTTTAGCTAAGGGAGCAGATAAATTCACTTAACGTGTAACAATGATAAAATTCGACGAACTAAAATAATTGCAAAAGATCTTAATATCTTTCAAATGTGTAACATCATCAAAAAATATAGCAGACAAACATCCACAGAACAGAAACTATATACAATGGTGGTGTATACACCTAGACCCCGAATAACGTAGACATTTTTTGGATGTAAGTCATTTCATGTTCATCTAGGGTGGACCGATTTGTAAGAACAAAAATTTGTCGATATTGTGCCATCGATTTTTCGACAGCTTTTGGCATTAGGGAAAAAAATTCCACTACGACATACCAAAAAAATCATCTTCGAGGCGCCGAAATTGCAATTTTTTGACTTTTTCTCAACTTTTATTTTTAAGGTTTTTTGGTGGGTAACACGGTGCGACAGTCCAAAATACCTGGGAAGTGATAGCATTTTTCCTGTACATACAATTCAGATATACAATTCAGTATTAAAATTAAATAAACGGTTTCCCGTTACAACCCATGAAGAGATTAGGGAGAGCTTCTCACAATCAGTGAGCTGTGCGCGTTCTAGTTTTACACTCACTAATTGGGTCCTACAGTTTAACACCGGTTCCGAACGGTATTTTGAGAAGCTTTTTCATGGCTAAATACTCGATAGTGTCGCCGCCACTAACGAAGTGACCGCCGTCGAAAGAAATTTAAGGTGGTCAGAGCAGGGATCGCACCTACATTCTCATGCACAAGAGCCGCGCACTTTACCATTGCACCTCCGACGGTCATATACATATTCATAGCAACATTGAAACACTTTCATGAAAATAAGGATACATTTTCAGTTAGGGAACAAAATCTCATTATGGCAATGAATCTGCAGTGTGAGTACCTTTCATGTTGCCAAGAGACTCCGTCATCTCGTATCTAGGTTCACTTTGAACACAATTTGCGTTAAAAGGGCAATCTTCAACATTCCTTTGATTTATGTACAGTAGCTAGAAAATACATCAGAAATACATTTGATATAGGTGATTTTGTTTACATATGAGGCAGGGAATGGATTGAAAATTTCGTCAGCATGTGAAACCTTACGACGCTGGAGTAACACTAACACTTTTTGCCAGCTGTAGAAGATTCCAAAGTACGGATATACAAAAGCCCACTTAGCCATTTTCTGATGAAAATTCACCAAATTAGATGGAATATGAAATTCTATATTTACTATGTAGTATCTGACAAATACTACGAACATGGCAAAGCTGCAGCCAGTTGATACGGAGAATGCGACCAAATAGAATTATGGGCATTGACGAAAAGTGTTTGCCTAAGGCTAACCAAAATACATACACAGAAGAATATTCTACACAAAGTCTAAAAATAAAATTAGCGGAACTAGACCTATGGACCCGACATGAAGCCGAAATTGTTATCGCATCAGTAAATTTATGACAATTGATGTGTTGCAGACGGGCGGTTGGATGTGGTAAAGTATTGTTTAATAGTACCCGATAGAGGTAATGGCTCAAATCAACCAACAATAAATCAGCAACCGCATTTCGTTTTGTGCGCTAGTTATTCGTGTAAATACACCAAAAATATATACTAACAATAAAATATAACACAAAAGTCCAAACTATGTTTAAAGTTCACAGTTTTTCATCAAAACGATATGAAAATTTTAAGTCATTCCACCTGGTGTAAGTCAATTTACGTCAAATAACTCCCTATCGCACCGACCGCACCACGAATAGTGTGAAATGTAAGTTGAGAAAAATGGCAGTTCTAGTTGACATTACTCTATGGCCTTGAATGAATTGAAACACCGAAATACTTTAATTGATGAAGAATTGTGTGTGAACAAAAACATCAAGTCTTTCTTTTGTCTATTTTAAAATCTTCTTTCGCTTTCCATTTTTTAAAATATTTAATTTTCATATTATGTATTGATGTTGTGATGAATTTTAGTTTGATATATATTTCTGTGAATTTATTGTCTATGTGATAGTGCCTAGTTGGAAAAAGTATTGAATTCCCAATAAACATTTTTGTTGGAATTCAAGTTTAATTCAACAGTAATTCGAGCAATGTTTTACAATTTCAAGTGTTGAATTCAACTTGAATTACACTTTAAAAAAATGCCAATCTCCAGCAAAATTCATCCTTAAATTCAATTCCAACAATAAAGTCTAATTACAGTGTAATTCATGCATTGAATTACAGTTTAATTTAAATCGAAATAAATAAGTCTGCGCGTTGGAATTCAAGTAAGAAATTGCGTTTGAGTTCAAGCTTTAAAACAGTATTAAAACACTCCAATTCAAACCTTATGTCTAGTCTAATTGCAAGTTCGAACGAATGCATTGATTACTTGATATTACATAAAACTATTCACATGTATTTAAATGGAACAGCATTAATACTTAGGATACATAGAGAATCATATTAATATATTATACATAATTTATTACATCTATAGATCTGACATATATTTTGCGCAGTTCTGCGAGAAAGAAATATCAATATTTTGAGAGGTCCTAATTTAGATTTTGAACATATACTCACATTTTTATTCGGCTAAACCAAAGGACATTTTTTACATTTATGAGCTGTTATATCCTCTTATTGAAATATTGTTAGTTATAGCTGACATATATTTTATGAAGGCAATTTCTATCGCTTTGACAAAAAAATATTTTCAATAATTCAAACAACTTTAAAACGAAATTTGAAATCAAGTTTAAATTCAAACAATTTTCAAGCATTTGATTTTTAGAAATTTTTTGCTTATTGGGTTGATTTGTTGAAGAAAACAGCGCTACAAAACATAATTTCATGGATTTATTTTATACAAATCCGGTTCTTCTCACACATGGTTGTACACTGGTTGGTTGCACCTACAAATTGGTTTGGTCAGCTTTAATTGATTGACAAATTTGTGGCACAACAATAAAGAAATAAAGTATTTAAAGAGGTATAACGTCACCTGCAAAATGCATAATTAATGTATTTATTGCAGTAACGAAAATTGCGTTGTTGCAGGAACGATATGATGAACGGTCAAAAAATTTTAAATCTTGTTGCTGCAAAGAAAAATCGCCGGATATATGAAACATTTCATGTTGGCACTGTTAACACACTAGTGGACATATTTCACCCTGACGGCGAAGCGATTTCCTTTCAGGGTAAAGCTTCGACAATGGTTCAATCCATATTGAGCAGTTGCATTGTCTTAAACATGTCGTTGAAATAGGTAAAAATGTTCGGAGTCTAAAATGTATTCGAAGAAAGGCATAGAATATGACTACCATAACTCATATTCAGAAGACAAACAGCAAAGCATAAAACCTCCTAAAAACATTCATTACGTGTTTGTTATGAGAGAAAGTATTTACTTGCATGCGAATTTAATGAAAAATCCTTCCTCTGCGTAAATGTAGTTATAGGTGTACTTAAATTCATGTTTTTGTGTATGTAGACGGCATCGGGTTGGTTTCACTTATATCCATATTATAATGTAACTGTAGCATCGTCTGTGTATATTGTTGAGCTGCAAAGGAGAAATTCATAAAACAGCAAGGAAGGAATTTTAAATTTATACTTTTCAACTTTATTCACATCCTTTTGTTTCCTTTACCCCGTTTGCAAGAGTAAAAAACAAAGTTGAAACCATAATCACTCTGCAAATATCCTGATTTCGCAATATTTTTCCACTGCTCCATAATCAGACAAACGTACATGTGAACATATCATCATTACTAGCAGCCTCATTATCAGCATTTGCAGCAGTAGTGAAAAAACTCCAACTGGCATCAACAACAGCGACATCGGCAGCACCAGATAATATTGCAGTGATAATAACCGAGAAGACAGTGAGAAATAACCAATTTATAGATAAGTAAAAAAATCCATTAATCAAAAATATTGAAGCCGAACACACAAACGAGCAAATAACCGGTCATAGATTCAAAATCGGAACAGGGGCCGCAGGGCGTACACATTGCGAGAGTGACGTCCTGCCACTACATCATCTATAAGAGTTTCCTTTGCTCCGCAAGATGGCCTTATGACCCTGCATGCATTCTCGCAATATTGCCTTGTGTAAGTATTTGGGCGTTTTCGCGTTTAACGCTGCAAACAAGGCCAGGACTAGTTTATTATCCTTCCACATATTCATTATACAGTCTTTAAAAAATATCCCTCCGTGTGTACCAAAATGTGTGTATGTTGGATTCCTTTAAACTTTATTTCAACTGCAGGGAGAATTACACAGGATGCTACGGTACTGAATGAATCATATCCGTAACTACCATTGAAAAGTGTTTGTATACCGCCACCATACACACGTTTCACATGTTACCCTTTTGAAAGTTAATAGATTATTTTTTCTTCATTCTCGTAATTTATCTTACTTTATATATGCGCTATGTCCGTGTATTTTATTGGGGTATATTTGTGAGTTACTTTTTTTATCGCCTTAGATATTCGTATTAGAGTCTCAAGTTTATTTTATGATTGTGTCGTTTCTGTTTGAAGTCGCAAATGAGTTATGCTACGGACAGAAAGGGGTTAATATAATATTAAACTCTTGCTCAATCTGTCTGTTCCGATACTTTATTGATGCTTTGAAAAAATACATTATATATAATAGAGAAAAACATATTGAAATCCTTATTATCTAACTCATATTACATGTTCCGGTACCTAGAATAAGCAACTAATAGTATTCCAGACAAAATTCTGACTTCATAAAATCAGAGAAGAGTTTCAGAACAAACATATCGATTAGAGTGTTTAAGCATTTGAAAACGTTTTGCAGCATTCAGAAAACATACATCAAATAGTGTCATTTTAAAATGTGTTAGAACCTACAATTTTGGAATTTTTCTAATGCCCGTCTACATTTTAGAAATTATTGTAGTCAATAAATCCCACTAAACACTATTTAAAAAAGCATTCGACACTCTCATACTGACACTCTCTTATCCTTATCAAGAATTTATCAAAATTATGTGACAGATGTCTTAATACAAGTATCGAACTGTAAACTTTCTTTTCTCAATCCGGTGGTACGACGAACCACATCTTCCTATAGTCTCGTTCGCTAACGGTACTTGAGTGCAAGGCGTTAGCCGACCCCGAAAACCTTGCCCTACATTGGAGGTCAAGCTATAACAATGTAGATACATGAACCCTCAGTTTTCTCATTGGTCATAAGTTACCTGGGAACTACAGCATGAACGGACCTATTTATCACCTTGTACAGCGCGTGTTTAGACTGTAGATACTCCCGAACGCCAAGTGTCCACTATAGAGACTTTGCGTAGAGCTTAAGAAAAATCTGGCGTAGAGACGTATAGAGAAGTGTATACACTTCAAATGAAACTCTACGCGAGTGTTCTCTCGCTCAAAACACCGTACAGTGTATACACTTTTTTTGTCTGTGTGGTAGAGCTCTACCATAGAGTAAATCATACTAGAGAAAATATTTGGCTCATTTGACGTTTCCTTTCACACTCCTCTTGATGCGGTCGGTGGAATTACAATAACTTCTGGCTTTAGTTTTTCATGTCGTTTTGGAGCGAAACTGTGAAAAATGTGTTTTACACTTTTTTATTGACTGTTATTGTTACCATACATTTGTGTTGTATTTAAAACAATAATTTTAACACACAAAACGATATGGCGTTGTTGTTATTTTGTTCGTTGTTTTGAACCATTTCGTCTATTTGGTATTAGTAAAGCAATTATTTTCAACATCGAACGTAAATATCACACCAGGCCAAATGTCGTAAATGTGGTGAGAGAACTATTAGGTCTACTATGGGTATTAGTCTATGTGCTCTACGCTCTATCGAAACTATTTGATAGTTTTTTCTATCTACAGACATTTTGTATTGTTTCAACTGAATGACAGTTCTATTGAAAAAGAATTGACATTGCTATTAATTTGTGTTCCGATTTTCATGCAAATGATATATTGCTGTGCTTCTATGTTCTCAAACGTAAATCGTTTAAATACTTAAAACCGGCAGTCTGTCGCGAAATATGGCATCGGCAGCAAAGAAATCACGCGGCAAATGTAATTCCAGTTCGTTTATATGTTTGTCTAAATACGTCTCTCCGTGAGAGAACGAAACCTAAAATGTCAAAATCGATGGAGGCCATTGCGGCAACTGCGCCCTATAATGCGACTCTACAGTAGAGAAGAATATGTCTGCAGTGTATACAGTCTGTTGATCGTATGGTAGAGCTATACTCAAAATATTTCTATAGAGTCACGACATACTAGGGATATGACTTTTTTGCACCTGGTAGGCATCTATCATAATTGGATGAAATTTTATGTGAAAAGAAAAGAAAATTGTACTTTTGACTACTAAACAAATGTTCTGCTGAGTTGGAATATCAATACCTTGTTGTGATAATTCATTGCATATTTTAGCAGCTTTCTTTGTGGAAACTCCACCTGATGTAACCATATTTACAGCAAATTTACTTTCGTCTTTATAACTGTCGTCTTCATTATCTTCACTCATACTTTTGCTGTTTTCCGATTCAGTATCACTGTCTGTGGAAAACATGACTTGTGATGTTGAGGGTATTGCTGTTCCAGACTGGACTTTTCTTCTCTTGGAAGGGTGAGTGGTTTCTTTACTCCAGTTAAGTACCCCACCTGTCCTTTACTTTCTTTTTGTAGGTGGAATAGACGCTTATGTTGTAAACAAATAGTGACATAAAGAGAAATAGAAAATCAAATGATCATTTACGGGCCATCAAAACAAACAACAGAAGTTAATGATCTTAACGCCGTGTAAACGATCATTTGATTTTAGAATCAAATTTTTATTTTGGGGGTGACCTTTTTTGCTTCCAGAAAGGTATTTTGGCCTTTTTTTTTATTATTTTAGGTAAAGGTTCATCACTTTATGATACAGGAAACATTTTATTTTAAAAAAAGTCAAAAAGTCATATCCCTAGTATACACACAACAGGCAGAGTCTCTACAGTCTACGCTCCACACTCTACCGAAAAAACTCTATAGTGGACACTTGGCTTAAGGCTGGAGGAATCTCAATGTGGAGTTTATTGCCAAAGCGGATCCGTGAGGCGAGTCTTGTTATCGTTCCTAATAAAGAGTGGTACTTATTAGAGAGTGTCTTTTCTTATGCGCTGCATGCGTACAGGCACTAGTGGGATTCATAGAGAAACTGTGCTCGAGTACACGATTGTTGCCTTATAGACATTAAGGGGAACTAACAGACTTTACGTAGACGAGCGGCTGAAAAAGACTTGATTTTAAATACGGCCAACACCGATCAGGTCATTTTTATACGAGCCTTAAAAATACACATCATGAAACAAATCACTTTGAATAGTTCTGGAATAACGCTTACAGACTTGCAGACTAGCTTACTTCAGACTTAATGCACTTGCTCAAATGGTGAAAGGCCATCGAAACTGGTAACTAGGCTCTAAATATGATACTACATAGGTAAGAATAATAATGCGCTATGGGGCTATCATCCCAGTTGGAAATATTCTAAATTCATTACCAGTGAATAAGAAGTGATATATCAGAGTCCCTGCTGACTTGCCGATCAAAACACTTCATGACACCCCCTTATATTTTCATGCATTTGGTAAAAAGTCAGCAGGAATTTTCCGCAGTTGATTAATTGTGCCGATCACCTTATGACATGAACACAAGTCGTCCTTAAGTCAATATTCATCAGTGAGCATCTGATTTTTTTTTTTTTTTTTTTTTGTATTTATTAACTATCATCACACAGGTAAAAATATATTATTACAAAAGTTTGAGATTTTACTTAAATAGTAGTATTGCAACAAATTAAAACTAAGATATACAAAATAGCTTCATTTTTAGATGTAATACAGTTTAAAGGCAAAAAGATAGAAAAAACCTTACAATATATTAAGAAATTTTACAAAAGCTCTTTATAAAGTCTTCATTTCTGAAGATAGTTAAAAGTTAATCAAACAAATTTCTTATTTCAACATAATTAGAAGATCTACAATTATCTTCAAAGCTTAGTGTTAGTTTCTGGAGTAAATTATTAACCATTATTTGATTATATTTATCATGCATGCGCTTAGTTGGATATCTCCGGTGTAAGTTGAAAATTATTTTAAGATTTTTATTTTGAATTATTTGTAATTTTTTCAGGTTAGTCTTAGCACCCTTTGTAAACCAAATCTGGCATCCATATGACATAATTGGCCTTATACACATATTATATAGGAGCATTTTATTTTGAAAATTTAGCGAAGATTTTCGATTCAGCAGTGAATATAGCGCTCTTCCACATTTGATTGCTTTTTCGCAAGTATAATCAATATGTTTTTTAAAATTGAGTTTTTTATCAAATATTATACCCAAATACTTGACGGAGTCTTGAATGGGTATGTTTATGTTAGCAATGCAAAGTGTTTTAGTCGGTATTCGTTTAGGAGATTTGTTAAAAGGAAATAAAATTGCCTGAGTTTTGCTGTGGTTGATTTCAATCTTCCATTTTCGGAAATAGTTCTGCGCAGAAACCAATGCTTTTCCCATTTTCTTAACGATAGCATTCGAGACTTTTCCACTACTTATTATTGCGGAATCGTCAGCGTAAAAGGCATCTGACGATCTGAGCATCTGATCCATACGTCTCCAAATGTGGAGATCTTGAGTTAATTCCTACATAATTATAATATTCGAGTCTTTGAGACGGATGAAATGGGGACATACGCATATAGTTTTTTAAAAGAAGATGTTTTGCAAATGATTCATGCAAACCCTATAGCTATTTCAGATCTAGCCACAGATCATCATCAGCGGTTGTTTGGAATGCTGTTTTTGAAAAATTCATCAAACTAAATGCAATCAAAAACTCATCTGAATTGTGAATTTTAAACTATGCAAGTGTTCGAAAAATATCGCAGGCAAAACACACAAGAAAACATTTGAATTAATTTTGAAAATTTATGAGTTATTTTTATGTTTTTTATCGTTTCATGTTTTCTGAATAACTTAAAATTATATACGTATGATTCGATATTCAGCATTTACATTATTACCCAGTCGGAAATTTTGTCTTGAAGACTTGCTCAGTAGTATTTCTTTAGGATAATGCCAGTAGATAACAACAATTTATATAAGACATCTTCATGCCATGTCACCAGTTTTGACTCAGGTGGCTTAATCTCTGTAAGACCGTCATAATGCTAATAATGCAAATCGAGAGGAGAAGTCTTTATCTTTTGTCAACAGCGAGTCATGCATACAGAATTTCAAGTTATTCAGAAAAAATAAAAACATACATATATATTTGTGGCCGTCGGTGGTGCAATGGTTATAGTGTTCGCGGCTCATGTACGTGAGAACGTGGTTTCGATCCCTGCTCAGACCACCTTACATTTCTTTCGACGGTGGTCACCTCGCCTAGTGATGACGACACTACCGAGTACTTAGCCATGAAAAAGCTTTTTGAGAAACCGATGTATAACTGTAGGGCTGTGGATGTAAAACTAGAAAGCGCACAACTCACTGATTGCGAGAAGCTCTCCCTAATCCCTTCGTGGGATGTAATGGGAAACCATATTGTTATATATTTGAATTATATGTCGTAAATTTTTGGAAATGATTTAAAAAAAATTTGAAAATTAATACAAGAAAATTTTCAGAGAATTGCGTATATGTATTCATACATATGTTTATATGAACAATATATACTTATTTCAGGTTTTTTGAAATTAGAGGTCATCCATCTCAAATATAATAATTATATTGAAGAAACGTCATTTGGAAACGTCTTGCCCAACTGACGCACTGGTAAATAATGGATTAAGGACGACTTGTGTAAATGTTATAAGGAGATCGCCACCATTGACAATCTGCCGAAAATCCATGTTGACTTTTTACCAAATGTATGAAAATGTCAGGAGTTGTCATGAAATTTTTTGTATGGGATAGGAGCGGCAAGTTAGCAGGGATATTTTACTTCTTATTCCCTGGTGACGTCTTCAGGAAATATCCGACTGGGTAAGAGCCAGGAGTTGTCATGAAATTTTTTGTATGGGATAGGAGCTGCAAGTTAGCAGGGATATTTCACTTCTTATTCCCTGGTAACGTCTTCAGGAAATATGCGACTGGGTAATGCTGACAAGTCAATAGGACGGCCTTATATAGATGGTCAGCCCGTTCAGAAGTTATGACACTTAAGGCAAAACTAGTGGCATGTCAAAAACATGTCTAATATAAAGTGTCAGCACCTACTGACATTATCGTAAGGAAATTCTACAGACAATGTCTGCAGGACAAATTTTCCAATTACTTGAGAATCCACCTATTGTGCACTACTGTCTGACTAGAGATCAGATAATGGCGACGATGTGCATCTAAGGAGGTCAATGTAACACCACTAGGGATGGGCATTACAGAGAATCAGATTACTTATATATCGGTCATCTGTCAACTATTGCAATGAGACATGATCGGAGCTGATCATGAGTTACTCGTAGATGGGTTTCCAAACAATCCTGTATATATCGACTATACGACAACGGAACCAATAGCTGATCGAAAATATCACATTCTCGTACCGGAATGGAATTCCTGGAACAACAGAGTTTCCTTCGTAAAATGATAATTGGATTTCCAACCAGATATTGTTACCTATCGTAGTAAAAAATTTGGGTGTAAAGAACTAGTTGTGTGAACATAACCTACAGTCGATTTGATGAATATGGTTGCGATTGTTCTATCCGGCTATGTTACCTGAAAGGGTTCAAGAACTAGTACACAAGTTCGACCAAAGTCTGGTCATATACTGTTAAACGACCTGGGGGCTACTCTTGGCAATTGTGATCGAACAGATAATTGTACCAATTCAAGTCTCGTACAATCGATTTGTTTGGATCGCTGACCTCGATCAGAATTTTGCATTTAATTACACTGAGCATACCCTTTATGTGTTTTCCTTGCGCCGTTTGATGCATTCTGAACAAAGTGACCAACACTGAAAGAAAAACGCTTCATAATTTCGATGAAATATATTCGCTAATATCTTTACGTTGCAACAACCATTATATTTATGGTTTCATAATTGTTATCCCAAGGCAAATATATGAAATTTGGCATTGCCAACATTTTAGAAAAGGAATGAATATTAAATCACACTATAAAATACACTTGCCGACAAAAGTAATAGTTAAAGCACCAAACTGATAACCAACTGCAATGCTGAACATTTCTCTTGCATAAATATATATAAAAAATAATCGCTCATCTCAAAATGTAATGTTTTCGATTACTGATTAAATCGAATAATTTGAGCCAAATAATTGAGTAATCGATAATACATACCTATAATAACTGAAGAGGTAGATTGCCGTTTAGAAATGTAACTTCTTCGAGATCAATCTTCTTTAATTATATCATACTGCATATAACGGGTGGTCCAAATACAGGTATGTTTTTAAATCGTATGTCATTTTGACACTGATGGTTTATTTTGTTCTAAGTTTTGACTGTCAGTCAGTATTAATCCTCCACGGACCAAAATCCCGGGATCCCGAAAAATCCCAAAAATACCGGATTTCGGGATCGGGATTTCGAAAATCCCGAATCCCGGGATTTTTTAAAACCAATCCCGTTTAGCATCCATAGTGCGCACCCTATTGTAAATGTGTTTATAAAAACTCTTGCAGCTATTCTAATCTTAATATTTCGTGTTATTAACATAAATACATATTTTTTATGTTCGAAATTCAAACCGATTAATCGAATAACTTTTCTCGACAATTAACCAAGTTGAAAAATTTGAATATTTGTATACCATCGATGTTACTGTACTTTGGAAAGTTATAGTATTTAAGGCCTACGTCAAAATTCTCAAATACACAAACCAACAAAGTGGACATTCAGGATGCCAAATGCATGTGACAATCAAAAACTCTTTCAGATTGTTTGTGTGTTTGCTTAGCTCTTGTGTTTCCCTGGCTCCTGAACCTTTATACGAGCTGCATTAAAATATCCTATATTGTCATTAGATAGAGATAATCCAACGTGCCATTTATTCCAAAAACAAGGAAATAAACACTAATTAGCTAAAAACAAATCACAATAATCCGGCTCTCATCTTATTACGAGCAAATCTACGGAAACCGCTCTGCACGCTCTATGGATCTTTGCTTTACTTTTATTGACTATTTTAGAACCTCATGAGGTCAAATGTCTTACACATATTAATTTAACAAACAAATTTCAACGTATTCCCTCGCCTTTTCTCGGCAGTTGGTAACACCAATGATACGGAGGGATTCTTCTGCATGGTCTTTCCAGCGGAGTCTTGTTCGTCCTCCAATATCAGGGCAGACAACGTTGTTCCTTGGTCCCACGACTTTAACTGCTGTTAATGGAATTGAGGAATCCCAAAGAAATAGTAGTAAGTAGTAACCTTGAGAATTGTAATATCCGGTGCGAACACCCTACCTTCCTCTCTAAATATCGTAACATTAGGAAGCCATATTTTGGGAAATTTTAGAGACCGTTTATGATGTTTATTACAAGTAGACTTGAACTGAAGGTGGCTACTATCGGGAGCATCGAAACGACGGTCGAACGACTCACATCAGTCCATAATTGCTCGTTACAGGCCGCACGTCCAAAGGTCAAACCAAAGGGGAAACAAAGGACGCCATGGTGGTCGCGACAACTTATTAGACTGAGAAAGTGCTGTGGAAAGTTGTTTAATAGGCCAAAGTCCACAAGTGTACAACAGGACTTGGATAAATATTAAGAAGAACTCAAACAGTACTACCGAGAGTGGAGGGATGTTAAAAAAATGTTGGATGGATTTCTACAGCAATGTTGAAAGCACATCCGCAGCCTTCAGGCTAAGGAATATTTGGTGGCAACACCGTGTTATTGGGTATATTAGAAAAAGTGATGGCTCTGGGACAACTTTTAGTGAGGAATCACTGGCGGTGACCCTAGTTACATTTTGCACTGGCCATTCGGTGGGTGAACAAGACACTTCAGTTGGAGATTTCGTTAGAGTTCAGCCATCGGATATTGTCAGTGAAATTGAAAACGAATCTAGAATTATTTAGGCTATAAAAAGCTGAAAACCATTGAACCGCCAGGGCCGGACAATGTCTCGCCAGCGGAACTACTGGCCGTGTATTATAAATTAATTAAATAAAGTAAAAGAGCTCAACACCGATTGTACCAAGCAGGCCTACTTCCATCAAGTGGCAAAACCATCCCACAAGGCCCTAAGGATTTCCGACTGAGTTTTCTATCGTCATTTGTATTGAGAACCTTGGTAGCTATTTTAAGCAGTAAGGGTAAGCCTAGCGGCATCACTTTGCATGATCTGGTCTGCTCTACAGATGGTTCTCTCTCTGTTAATGAATATACAATGGTGGCCTCATTAGACGTAGGAGGAGCCTTTAAAATTGTAAATACAATTGTAATAACTGCGGTACTCACGGATCTGGGGGTTGACAGCAGCATAGGTCCACAATTTTCTTACAAAGAGACGCATTTCGGCTAGCTTACCGTCAATGTGCCTCCACATATTTGATAGCACAGGAACGCCTCAAGAAGGGTTTCTGTCTATTCTGCTGTGGGAACTCTTCTACCCGAACTCTATGCCGATGATGTGGCAAACTCATCTTAAATCCTCTCAATCCGAACAAATCGTAATCTGGAGTGTATCGACGATATTGAGCACAGTCTCCATATGCTAAATTCGTTGATAATAATGGATCGGAACATTTAACTCCTTTGACGCAGTCTTCGCATAGGGGTGGTATTACTGTTCTGAACAGCCAAGTAGAATGTATGTTGACCGAGAAAACAAATTACGAACACTGTATTTTTCGTGTCTCTCCTAAACGTCAGGATCAATTCTCCTTGTGGAATGCGAGTAATGCTAAAAGAGCACCAGTGGAAAATGAGTCGCCAATTAGTTGGCGAAACATAAATGGGCATGTAGCGATAAGGATATTTGCTCATGTATTTGCCACTAACTTAAGTGAAATATTTCAACCAAACCCTCCAACAAACGGTTTTGAAATCCCTGATTTGGACGATAATAGTAAGGAGGTAGTCATGCGAATATCGCTGGCCTAATTATTGCTAATATGGTAAAAGGTTTACCTTCACTGGCAATAATATTGCTAACTCCCTTACTTAATTCAATGCTCCGCATTAATTACTTCCAGAATGCGTGGAATACATCACAGGTACGCATAATACCTAAACTGCATAAAGACAAAACGTTAGCTTCCTCATACAGACCTATTAGTTTAGTTCCGTGTCTTACAAAGATTTTTGAAAACCAGGTCATCTCTAAATTTATAGCCCATGTGCGTTCACACCAGTTTGAATGTCGGGGGAAGCACCGTACCATAAAACTGGTGAAATTCGAAGGGCACTTGAGGATAACACATATTACTCTACAGTCTTCTTGGACATAGCCCAAGAGTTTGATCATGTCTGGAATGAGGTTCTTATACATAAAACAAAAGGGTGACTCCCAAAAATGTTCGTGGTATTCTTATATCTTACTTATCCGGAAGAACGTTCAAGATAAAGAAGAAATGAGATATTACCGGAGATTATCGAATTACAGCGGGGGATGCCCAAGGAAGTGTACTGAACCCTATCATCTACATTATTTATACTTCTAATATACCAACAATTATATGACTTGTAACATCGACGTCGATGGTCCAGCTATCCAAAGCACTAACAAATGTTGCTCAGACGCAACAAGTACTTATGCTTAATTCAAATATTGTTGTCAAACTGGAGAATCGGTGTCAATGAGCAGCAGTGTAAACACGTTACATTCACTCTACTCTTAATAATGTCATTATTCCTCAATCGTATGAAGTCGCTTGTTTGGGCATTCATCTTGATCGTGGTCGTGCGAAGACATATTGACGCCAAGAAAACTCAGATAAAGCCGAGCGCAATTGACTTTCACTGGCTATCATACTCACACTCGAGGCTGAGCTTGAAGTACTGCTGCATAGCAGCAAAATTAAGCCAATATGTATGTAGGGATTCCAACTGTATGGAAATTCAAGTTCCACAAGTTTTGTTATTATAGTATTATTAGTTTCATACAATGGGTAAAGAGTTTTAAAATGGCATAACTCTGGAACAGTAACTGCAAATTCAAAATTTATCCGTCTTTTAAAGTGCATTTATCCGTCTTTTAAAGTGCATCATTATGAAATTTAAAGAAAATCCGATGCAAAAATGGCAAACAGTTTATAATATTTTTAGGTTCATACAATGGGTAAAAAGCTTGAAAATGGTATAACTCTGGATCAGTAACAGCAATTTAAAAATTTTTCTCTAGAAAATTACTAAAAATGTATCCATCTTTTAAAGTGCGTCATTAGTATTTTAAATTTTCGTAGGTATTTTACAAGATATAAAGCGTGATTTTCAAAATTTACAAAAATACCTTGAGCAAAATCATTGCCAAAACTGGTGGTTTATGCAAATACAATAAAAGTTTGAACGTTTTGCTTTAAAAATGTTAACTTACAAACTAAGAAAATCGTGCCTATTGACCGAGTTTTAAGTAAAATTCCAAAAACATTCGGAATACCCGATTTTTGGGGGAAATTCGATTTGTACGACCTCTAAACCAGAAAATCTGAAAAAAATTCCAAAAACACTTTACCCTATGAACTTTCCAACCAAGCTTGAGCAACCATGAAAATCGAAAAAGAAAATTTGTTGGGTAACCCTACTCATCACTGACGCACCATGGTATATGGTACATCGAAACTGTGAACGGGGAAATTCGCCGAATGGGGTAAATATACCAGGAGAAACTTCATAGCCACCCAAATCTGCTGGCGCGATAGTTAGTCAATAGCAGAAGCAGCACCCGCTTAAGACGAAACGACATACCCGCAGACCCGCAGTATAACTTATTTTCCTCTAGGATACTTAGATTAACTTAGATTTAAACACTTATTGGTAGACGGTCGAAAGGATAGATTAAATAAAAAAAATCCAATGAGTGTTCGAACTCACGGGCGATGTGTTAACACCTTTTTGCTACACGTTACCCGTTTTATTTCTAGGAACACATTATTAAATGTTACATTGGAAAATAAAAAAATTAATGTGAGTCCGATCACAGGGGAGATGTGTAAACATCTAGTAATGAAGTTGGAAGTACTTATGCTTTTAGTATATTTTTTTAATTAATCAATTAAAAGTATCAAATCTTTCAATATTGTAAATACATAGGAATTTGCTGGTTTTTGTTTGTTTTATTTAACTTATTTGGTTAGTAAATGGGCACACTGCAGTATATATGTACTGCATTAAAAATTACAGTAAGCAGTAAATTTACTGATTACTGAAAAAATTCAGTAAATTTTTACTGATAATGAAATTTAATTTGCATTACCAGTCAAATCATAGGGCCATATTCATAATAATCAGTAATCGGGCATTACTGATTACTGAAAATTCAATGCATCTCATCGTAATCATGTAGGCACTTTATAAAAATTGCTGGAAAAAATTTTAGTAATCAGTAAAAATTTACTAGTTAAAGAATTATTTTTACTGAAATTTTAGTAGTTTTGCAGAGTTCCAATCTATGGTAAATCCCTTAAGTACAAATAGTTAATATTGGCTTATGGTAACTAAAATAAGATACATATTTAATTTTTTGACTCGATTGTATTTAAAAATCTATGGAAAACTGCATCTATAGTAGTGGAATTGTTAGTTGTGGGGGTTTGTGGAGAATTGCTCATATGCAAGTGGAAAACGTCAAATAAAAATTTTGATAAAGCTTGCGACTGTGGGTTTGCAAAATTTGTATTAACCCGGCGGACCAAAACTTCGTATACGATATCGCATACGAGAGTTACGCGAAACTTTTGCGGGTAAAACTCTCGAAAACAGATCCGAAAACGATCGGAATATGAATCATCAGTCGCTCAGTTTGTGGCAGTCGTTTATGATGTCTTGCAAGAGATTCGTTTGCGAGACTTTTGCAATATCTTTTGCGAGAACAACACGAAAAGTAAAACAAAATGCAATAGCCAAAACTTTGTTGTTGTGTCGTGTGCCTGCACGTGTGTGCCTCTGTTTGGCGCACGACACAACGACAACAATGTTTCTCTCTTTTCGTCCGTTTAGCACCCGTTTTTAAACCAGTTTGCGAATATTTGGGCGAGTTTAATTTCTCCCCCGGTTTTGGTCCGGTAAATACTCGCTTCTGAGCCCGTTTGCGAGCATTTTTGCCCGCTGGGAAAATCTCCACCCATAATAATTGGCATGAGATGGAGATTGTTACCCAATTGTAGTGCACCAGTTTCAGTGTAAGGCAACTGTACGTAATGAAGATATGTTATAATCTTAATTTATATTGGAATCTAATAGAAATTTTATTAGAATTAACATTACCTCCATTCAGCTTTGATACACTTTGTCTTGTTTTATGTTCTGAGTTATAATTTTTTTGGTGTTTTGTAAAATATTTTATTGATGTGTTAACATCTATACGCGCCTCTAGGGCAGTAAACTATAAATTTAATACATACGCAAGTGTTAGGTTTGTAAGAGTAAATCATCGTTTGTTTGTTCGTTGCTTGGCAGTCGGTATTGAAAGTGATTATTGGGCGATTTTCATATAATTTTCCCACGCGATTTTCTCCGGAAATTCATAGCCGATTTTATTAATTTTTGGATTAAAAAGCTAGTGCGGGTTTCGACGAAGAGTTTAGGCCAAAAATTAAGGCGATCCGATATCGGCGAGCCGAGATTGAAGTGTTTTAATTTGGAGTAATATTAAAAAAGTATTTTATGTTGATCTTCGGTTATATCGTACGAATATAACAATGTATGTATGTATGTACAAGTGTCTGTTGCTTTGCATTCTTTGATTTTTGTGGGAATAAAACAAAAAGTATTGAGCAAGAAAATAATGACACATGTGCTTGCACTGGGTCTTTAAATAATTTTAAGTATTAATATTATTTAAATGAAACGTCATCATATGATTGAACGCTGTTTTTTATTTTCCAATGTAACATTTACGAATGTGTTCAAAGAAATCGAACAGGTACCGTGTAGCAACAAGGTGTTAACACATCGCCCGTGAGTTCGAACACTCATTGGATTTTTTTTTATTTTGTATTTGTTGCGGTTGACAAGTTATTAGTCAGCTGTTTACTGAAATGTAATGCATGTAGTTATTTTACAGCAGTGGTTTTCGAAAATTAGTAGCAACTATTGCACACTAGATGGTGCTTATATGCAGCTGTTAAGTATGAGTGACAATCTCAAAGACGAAGAAGACTTATAGTTTGACAAGTTTAGTTTTTAGTTTTCCTTATTTTGCTTTGTTTTAGTAAATTTCTTATTAAAAGTGCAAAAAATCTTTTGAAAAGTTATTAAAATTAAATGTTTTTGTATTCATTTTATTTATTTGTTTTCATTTGCCTACGATAACATAATGTACGACAATTATTGAAAATTAGTAGCTACTATTGCACACTAGATGGTGTTGAGTATATTGTATGCAGCGTATGATTACACTAATTCACTCATACATAGCTCACACCGATTTGATAACGCTTTACGATTGGTTAACGATTACATCGCACATCTTACTCTAAATTTGTGATTGTATTGCGAAAAAGATTTTTACCCCCAGCGTATAGATGTTTAAACATCAAACACAGCGTTCAATCATATGATAACGTTACAGTTAAATAATATTAAGACTTAAAATTATTTAAAGACCCAGTGCAAGCACATGTGTCATTATTTTCTTGCTCAATACTTTTTGTTTTATTCCCACAAAAGTCAAAGAATGCAAAGCAACAGACACTTGTATATACATACATACATTCTTATATTCGTACATACGCTACACAAGTTCACAAAATTGTCATTGCTCTCTTGCTATCTCATTTTTATATACGTATAATACGTCATTACTCTCTTTGCTCTGAGAGTGCTCCGCACCGACATTTTATTGGACTTACCTTTCACTATAATAAAAAAACAACAACACCAACAACAACAACTACTACTACTACTGATATGTTGGTGATTTATTTGTGCTTGCTGTGTCGTGGAGTGTTTGTGTGGGCGGTGTGTGAAGGGGGGGGGTACCTAAAATAAAAACAACCAAACACACAACATCACACATCCTTTGTCCGAAGTAGCTATGCCATTTTTATCAATTCTCTTTTGAAATTGCAGCGCAAATCTTTGTGCCTTTACACGTTGCCATCTCATGATATTAGTCCTTGCCATTTTTTCTGACATCTCTCTTTAGTGAGTGTTCTTGTGTGTGCTGCTCATTTTTGTAAGCGGTCAAATTTTGTTCTCCATAAGTCTAAAAATTGCTTTTTCGAAGGAAGAAATTAAATTGTTCTTTATTATTTTTAATTAATTTTTATGTTTAACTTTCTTTTTCTTTTTTTTAACTTCTTTTAAATTATTTCACGTAACCTCTAACAATGTAACACAACACACGAAAAACTAGAATGAAAGAAACAATAACATCAAATGTCAAAATGATAACAAATGCGGAACGAGCACAAAGAGAATTGCAATAAAATTTCATGAAACCCGGTGCGGTGGCGCGTCGTGCCATTTTTTCCTCCCTTCTTGCTTCTCTACCCCCCTTATCTACAAACGCAAATTGCATGGTTAAAAATGGCATCGTATAAAGACTGTGTTAGTATGTCACCATAACGTCGACGTAGGGAACTGTGTTCGATTATCTTTTGAACTTGAAACGCACTAACGTGTTATTGAGGCCGTCTGGAACGCAAAGAGGCAAAACCTCCTAAGAAGTAACTATTGCAGAACACTTTCAGTCTCTATGCCCCGATCTTTCCAAAAAACGGCAGACGGCACTAGGCTCACATTTCTCCAGGGAGTTGGCAAATCTGACTGATGTTACCATCCGCCATCTTTTGAGCTTTTTAAGGCAATCAGACTGGTTTAAGGAAGGGACTAGGAAAATATCGTCTCGTTCCTTTTGGCCCTGTGGTATCACTACTTACAGGCTGTCAATCTAACCTTACCTTACATAACCTATAGAGCGGATGAGGTGATGAGATTATGGACTACCTTAGTTCTTGTTTTGGATATGGAGCATGTGGGTATGCCATAACATGCGAATGAAAGACGGCCTCAAGGCACCAAATTCAGGAACACCGGACAAGTATGTCCAAGTTATGAGTTTATCCTTAGAACCAAAGTCCTCAAACATGCGAATGAAAGTCGGCCTCAAGGCACAAAATTCAGTATGACCTCAATCGCACGCTAAACTTGATATGTAATCCCAGATAGGATACCTCTACGCTAGTCGTGATTATTGGGTAGATTTTAAAAGACAGACACGCGTCAGGAATATCAGCTCATGATTACTGCAAAAGCTGCGGTGATGATGAGGAGGACGAAAGCGTTGAGCATCCTTCTACTGCCCGGGCTTTTGACTAAGTAGGATAAAATGTCTACCATATAACTTCATGTTAGATCTGACAGAGATTCAGCGAGATAAGCTGAATGATAATTTGATGTTTTTGTGAAAAGAAAATTCATTCGCCACGGACTAATTGGTGTCTCTCGTTCAGCTACATCCAGAAACATCTTGTATGCGCTAGCATGTGACTTGAACGATCCCTTACAATACCAGGTCAATTTACAGGTTCAATGATGGAGTCGGAATATTACCATATCATTAAACTAAGTGTATCAATGTGACAACCACTTCTATGTAAACTCGGGGTAGAACCAAGTTGGGCTTCGTGATATTACATCCATGTAAAGGGTTTTTCAAAAAGAGCGCTACAAAAGTTTTTTAAATAAAACAAACCCGGTTTTAGATACCAATGAAATTCTTTATTCCTGTGAAAGTACGTTCGATGCCATTATGTATGGAACTCGATATCTCTTGCATGGCCACCACGGGCACGCTTGCAGAAGTCCAGACGCTGAACCCAATTTTCGACGGTTTTCAAGAATAAATCGGCCAATACTGCTGCAATTTCACGTTCTATATTCGTACGAAGTTCATCAATCGTCGCTGGCTTGTTGGCATAGACCATAGACTTGACGTAGCCCCACAGGAAAGAAGGAAGAAGTACGGCCCAATGAAGCCGCCGGCCCATAAACCGCACCAAACCGCAATTTTTTCGGGATGCAATGATGACTCATGGATTACGTGTGGATTGCTGTCTGACCAATACCGCATATTATGCTTATTGAGTAAGCCATTCAGCCAGAAATGAGCGTCATAGCTGAAGATGAATTCCGATGATTTTCCGCTCTTAAAGTTGAGGCCACTGACTCCAAATTTCGGTAGTAAATTTTAAAAATTTCGACTCGTTGTTGGCTCGTATATCTTTCCATGATGAAATGGCAAACCTTACTGAAGAGAAATGTCAAAATAGCGGGACAAAATATGGCGTCGTTTGCTGTCCCTATCGATTTACTTTTGTAGCGTCTCTGTTGAAAAACCATTTACTTTCATAGTTTGTTGCTTTGGCTGTATTATACACCAGTCGTTTAAATGGGGTGTTTTCAGCCATATGCATATGAACTCTGCCAGAAGACTGACCTTTATAAATGATATCAGTAGATATGAAATAAAGGCAGCTGTAGGTGGAATCTATTGATTGATATTCCGATGCCTGTATATATTTCAAATCATTTTACTCGTGTAGTCGTGTATGTAATAGTAAAGAAGCCTCTTTGTGCAATTAGTTACCCGGCTGTCACCGGTGTTTGAAGAACAATCGTAAAATACAACTCGACCGCCTGCAGGACCCAGCCATATCAAGGATTTACGATCAATCTCTACGCACCAATTTGGCAGAGTGCAGTCAAAATACGTGGTCAGACATAGGTCAAACGCTGAAGGAAACAGTCATGAAGGTGCTTGGTGAGAAAACATATGTGAATGAACACTGGATTCTTGGGGAATCTTGGATCGAAATTCGGATTCGCGAACACCTGCACAATATTCCTATACGATCGAAAACCCCAAGGTTAAAGAGGCAGCTCAAACCAGTCTGTCAGCAATGAGCACATATAGTGGGTTACATGTTGCGTTCAGATTACGACAATTATCTAAACAATATAGCGGACGGAACCGAAAAAGCTACGTGTATTCCTCAATAAAAAAGCTGTGCGGCATCAAAACTGTGCGGAAAACTAATGATGGCACGGAGATATCATGACGCCCTATGTACTTCACGAACATTTTAGTTAAACCTATTATTGTAATATTGTTTTATATTCTGTTTAAATAAATATAGTACATTTATTTCTATATACATTATTTATCGCATTAGTTGTCATTAGTACCCACAAAACGGTCCTTATTTGGAATATTTACTCGTATAAGTTTGGTCCTCATTCGCTGCAGAATTTAATAAAGTTACACAATCCGACCGTTTTTCTTTTCTCTTAGAAATGGCAAAGTATTGATGACAAAATATTTTGGTGAATTCAATATTTCTGCTAACTATTGTTTAGCACTTGGCAAAGAGACTTTAGTCATAAACTTACTATGTTTGTGTTTGTTTATCCCATTCGATGAAAGACATTTGTTTTTGTGGCAGGGTCCTTTGCGAAAATGTTTCAATGAATTCAAATTACTTTCTAATTGAATTTGTAAAGCAAAACCTTGGGCTAACATGAGCACACACACACACACACACATATATATGTAGAAAAACTCTTTTCCGCTATTTAGGGCGACTGCTTACTAACCCGGTACTTCAGACAGAAAAGCTCTATATTTCGAAAATCAATGGATGTGTTTGGCTCACTATTTACGCCAAACTAATACCAACTTTACCAGTTAAAGTACTTCCATGGCATAAATCTAATACCCGGCCGCCTACCGTTCGTCCTCTATTGAAATTGGAAGTAATGAAGTACAACAACAATAACTATAGCTACAATAACTGCGCGTTAGTAGCTACAACAAAAACAGTAATAATCGTTTTATCCTCCTCCATCAGCCATTTAGAAAATTACCATTTTGAATTTAGGAAGGAAAATAGAAACGGCGCACAGGAATTGGACTGGCCGAACGGGTTTCGTGTTTCTTTGCAATTCTCTATGTGTGTGTGTGTATGTGTGTGTTCATGGGCTAGTGGGGATAAGTGTGATAATTAGAGTAAAATACCTACATATGATTTTTTAAACTAATTGGAACCTAGATTTTCGTAATTTCAAATTTTGCATTACTTTTCTTCTATTGCATTTTGTTGTGCCGTTTAAAGAAGTTCCAATGTAGTGATGTTAATGTATAAGTAATTGAATCGGTAGTTTGAATAAGGGAACAGTCGCCAAAAAATTAAAATTTGAATTTCCACTGTAAAAAGTGGTTGGAGGGGGTCTCACATCCCGACGTAAAAGAATAAATCAAAGACCAATTCATTCATATGTAGAATTGACCACAAAAAACCCATAAAGGAGACAAAGGGAACGAGTCCGGACTTTAATCCCTGCTTTATTATGGTTTGTTTTTTCTGGCTTTTGGATTCGTTCCCTTCGTCAAACTACCGATTCAACGTGCATCACTATGGTCAACTTTTTGAGCGCAAAATAATCTTTCCAATCTTAACTGCTGCTTGCTTAGTCAACTAAATTTGGTAATTTAAACTATGATCAACTGACCATATGAGTTTGACAGCAAAGTAAAAGAAGAACGTGTGCAAAAGCTGCTTTAACCGTAATTGTGGAAAATAAAGATATACATCTTAATTCAAATAACAATAAAAACATATCATTAGACTCCAAGTACATTTAGTAATGCACATTTTATCTGTGTTGTAAAAATGGCTCGTGTTTGATTCCTTGCAATGATCAGCTGATAAATATATAAGGAAATCTTTATGCAATTCAAGTCAAATACAACTTAACTCAAAATCAACGGATTACGAGTCCAAATAACCACTCAAGATTTAAGCTGTCGTTACTCCTGTTTTACACACCTGCCTCATATTTGCAAATATGCAGTTAACAAATATTCGATCGTAATCAAACCGTTTTATCGAACAACACTAAACCATTTCTCGTGCTTTTGTTGTTAGTAGTACCTGGGCAACCTCCACCCAATCCTTTGCATTTCCCAACGATTTATTCATCCATGGGATAAAACCTCTCAAATGTTTTTTTTAGACGCGATTTTCAAATATTGGGTAAGACGAAGTAAACCCTTTTCGAAATGCTTCAATTTTCATTACAGGCGAATGAACATTTATTTATAGGCAATGTTCTTTGTCATTTTCGCATAAATATGTATGTCCTTATATTGTTAAATGAATTTTAAATATTCTGTCCTTTTTGGTGAGCTTCATTTACGCTCCAATGGTAACCTTTTTAATAAACATTTTAATGTATTGAGCATTTTTCGTGGTGATTACAAAACTCAAGAATTTCGCGAGAAAATTGAAATTTTGGGATCAATATTAGCATAAATCGCATAGTGAGCCCAATGGTGGAAAAGGAGGCAGATATGTCGACATTTGAAGGGAATTATTTGAGACATTGATTTGCACTTGTGTTGCGTTTACATCATGTCTGTCGCGAAAAATACTATGTAGTGGGGTTGGTGGATGCTCTGATGCTTCTCACTATTTTCCACATTCCAATGTATTGAAGTATTTTGGGGAAAAAGCCCGACTTCTTTAATTTACTATTTAAATGACAAAGAAAAAAGTTCAACAAAACATTGCAGAAATTATGTCCTAGGACGTTGTCTAAATTTGTATGGATCCTTGTGTTTTGGCTACTGTAGATTATAAAATTTTGTCAATGTTAGCAAAACGTTCATAAAACGTCAAGAAAAATTAATATGCGAGGACTTTAAAGAATGCTCTAACCTACTGCATGGCTTCTCCTATACAATAGCATGAAAATTTGTGTTTGAAGATGCAACAATAAATGATATTGCCATGCCTTTTTTCAAGGAGAAAGTAATACCCCTTTTCCTGGACAATCACGTTTCTTACTGCAGTAATCATATTTTGCAGAGAAAATGGAATTCATATGATTACTTTTCCGCTACATACGCCATTGGATATATCTGTATTTGGTCCATTCAAAAAGTACTTGCGACGATGATTGCTTGTATCGAATACTGGAAGAATAGCTAAAATTTACGATAAACTATCGCTATCCGTTATATCCGAATTCGAAAGGCATTATTTGCAGGAAACATATACAAAGGATTCGAAACGACAGCTACCAGACCATTTAACAGACAAATGTTTCTTGAATCAGACTTCGTAAACGAAACGCCGACACTGGTAATGAACCTAGACTTCAACAAGGATGCATTTCATTTGAACCTGATGTCCTGTTTGAGCCTCCAGCCATACCAACATCTCTCCCAAACCTCAGGAGCACGTTCGCCCACTTCCTACAATTCAACAATATAATTATAAAAAAGAGAGGGAATCCACATTCTTGACATCTACTCCATTAAAAGATGAAAATGAACGTGCACACCAACAAAAGGAACAACAAGCAAATAAACCTTTGGTACGAAAAGTACTCGCTGAAAACTATAGGCCCCTGCAACATATTGCAGGAAACATGTACATATTTGCAAGCATTGTTTTCATTAATTTAAGATCTGCTGCCCTTTTGTTTATTTTTTGTCTGTGTCGTTTTTGGTTTTAGCGATTTCAAAACACAAAGCCAGATTTGGATCCCAAAAAAATATATTATAGCCTATTAATCACTGTATCTCACACATGTTATAGTGAGTGCCAAACACAATGTGTTTGGGCACAAGTATAGTATATTTGCGACAAACATTAAAAAATTACAGATTTTTCAGAGCATAGTCCCGAAAATATGTAAGAAGCGCCAAGCCTACGTCGTATCATCATCTGACGAATGTTTGTTTGCTTGTGGAACCTGAGAGTTTTGATGAGACCAAATTCGTACCTGTTCGATTTGGTGGCCACGTAGATAAGTTATATGTTGGCAAGATAATCTCTGAATGTCCGGATTAAGTAACGGTTGATTTTTTAGGAAAAACACAGGTTCATAGACTTTTTATGAAACAAGTCTATATTCCAAAAAATGGCCTTGCTCAGAAGTAGAGGGATCCAAGTCATCCCGCAGGAACGTCGCGATCGCGATGTAGATATGTCGCAATACAATGTAATGTGAAACTAACCTATTACATCGCATTTATGTTTTATGAATTAGTTCTTACCGGTATACAATATTAACGTATTTCGAATTGCCATTTGTACGTTTAATGAATAACACAGGTAGCTTCCTTTAGTTATTTTTTCAATGAAATGCCTTGTTGATCTCTACCAATACAATATTGGAAATTTGTTGTTACTTTTACATGAACTAATAGCACTTGAGTTCCTTTATTGTTTGACATTGTTTAAGAAATAAAAAAAATTGGTTTTTCCACAAACTTTAAATTAAAATTTTTCCTCTGAAGAATGCGCGTCACCCGGCTGGCGAATTTACCCCATGGATGGGGCAGTTTCAACATTTTGGGCCTCTTCGGAAATCCTTAACATTTATATATAAATTGCTAGGTATTGGGGATAAAACAGGTAAAATTCAAATTCAACAAATGTAAGGAGAGCCCTCTCGTCAAAAAAAAAAACAGTGGCGAACGCTCCCCCTTCTACCCTACCTCGCTTTAAAAATTACCTTTTCGGGAAAATATAACTCATATTCTTACAAAAAGGACCTAAAACATACTTTAAAAAAAATATATTCTAGTATATAAAAAAAATTTTGTTAAAGAAACTTTATCATTTTACAAAAATTATATTTTCTTAAAGATCCATTTAAATGACACTATTTTTCAACGGGCGCCTTAGGCGTGTTGGACCTAACTAATGCATAATATATAGCGAGGGGAACTACGTTTCAACCGGGTGTCCCCTGACACCTCATGTAATTTTTAGTGTTTTATCAATGTAGATATATATCTGGGACATTAAATATTTCACTGATTTGCTTTTCTATGTTTCTACGGTTTCGAGACGGATTCGCGAAATCGCATATTCACTGATTCGCTTTTGTTACGGATTCGAGATTCGCTTTCGTTACGGATTCCAATCGTTATGGATACGAGATGGATCCGTAAAATCACAATTTCAGTGATTCGCTTTTTATGGTTTTTCAGACGTGTTCGAGACGGACTCGTAACGGTTTCGAGATTCGAGAAGTCACATTTCGCTTTTTTATGATTTTAAGGACTCGTAATGGCTTGTGCAATTTTGGCGTACTTTTTAGGTTCACTTTATAACAAATCCTTCAGCAACACGAATATCATGAGAGGCTAATGACAAACTGGTTGTGAACAAAAAGAGGCACACAATGGGTAACCGAAAAATTCGGCTTTTGGGTTTAAATAAAAATTTAAATAATAATACACGTCGGATTTAGTTAAAATAAGAGTATGGGCGAGTTTCACACTCGTCAGTGAAATGCTCAGTTTTCACAGAAAAATGTGTTAAAATTCATTTAAATGGTGAATTTTCAACTGTGAAACTGAGCATAAGGAGCATTCCACGATCACGTACAGACAAATTCAACTATTTTCAGTTTTTATATTATACCTAGGTCTTAATTGATTCATCTGATATGTAATTTATATTGTATTATTTAACAGATTACATCCTAGTTTTTGATTCTATATAGAAACTTTTTAGATACTGGTGGTACTTAAAATACAGAAGAAAAAGATGTTTATCTTCCGTCACGTACGGGACGGATCCAGTCCACCAACATGCGAAATCGTTTGATTTGAATACAAATTTCAGCGATATAATTGTGCATAGAGAAAAAATACCTTAGAACAAAATTATAAATAATGATGAAGCTTGCTTCAGAGGGAAAAATATTTCGAATAAAATACATATTTTTAATCAAAACTAGGTTTTTGAATTTTGTCACGTACCGACAAATGGTGTCACGTACGAGACATAGTTGAACTTTACTCCATAAAGTAACTAATAACACTAGTCAACAGTCAAAATGTACTCCGGATGCCATAATTTTTTCTGTGTAGATAACCTTGACATGAGCTCGAAAAACGCAATAAAAATTTTTTTTTTTTTTTTTTTTTTTTTTTTTTTTAAATTTTAGAAATTTTTTTTTGGTTTATTTGTTTTTGTATGAAAAATTGTTTCAGCAACTAACAAATCTCGTCAAAATATATACTAAATGGATGGTAGTAGACCCCAAAACATAAATAATGTGCGTCTTCATTCATCGGCTAGCTACAGCGGTCGTAATCGGTTGTTGAATCAGGAATTTTAAAAAATTTTACCGAAAATTTACAAGTGAAAGCCCCTTAAAGCATTTTAAAAAAATATTAATTCACAGAGTGCATTTTTTTTTTGTATTTTATACGCAATGTGGCAGGTTTTAGAAATCAAACAAGCTACTTTTTAAGAAAATCCATCAATTAATAATGAAGTTGTGCATTTTTTCGCTAAAGCCCTCAGAATCTACTTTTTAGTTCGAACATTGCATTTTACCTTTGAAATTATCTCACTAGTCAACCAAATGAAAAAATGTCATGTACTTCTAATGAAGTATTTTTTTCTGTGTAGATAACCTTCAGATGAGCTTGAAAAATGCAACAATCGCAGTGAGGGATGGCTCAATATATGCCCACCTTTGCTTATAGATATTGCACTTGGGTATGTTTACAAAATAATAACGGAAGGTAGTAATGTCACTACGCAACAATACGTTTTGTTGGTCAATCTGCTACCTCTGCAACTACCTTAACCACTACCTGTTGTGCCTGATTTTATTTTAGGTATTTTAGGTATTTAAGGATGAACATTGCCAAATATCACTTACTTTCGCACGTAACCTCAAAATGAGCAAACGTTCGCGAGGATTTGAATGCAATACCAATCCAAGTAATTTTTGTTACATGTGTTGAAAATGTTTCTGAAAAAACAAGCGTTGTTTTTCACCTAAATTGAGAGATTCATTTGAAGAGAGCTTCAATTTATAGGTCTCAAACATAGATGAGCGGTGGACACCAAGTGCTCTATGTCCAATGTGCTACGTACAGCTAGCTGACTCAAGGTAAGTGTAGATTACGAAATTCAAGAACATATATAACTTATTATTGAAATTATTTCAGACGACAGCCGAGAATCATCATGCCAATGCTTTGGAGAGAACCGCTTTGCCATGTAACAGATTGCTACTTCTGTCTTAGCAAAAAAACCGGCGTGGGAAAAAATATACGATGGATTTACGCTGCTGTTTCAACAGTGACTTTTCCAGTGCCATTTTCCGAAGAACCAGTGGACCCGCAACCGTCCGTTTCAAGATGGGCATCTAATAATGAGGCGATAGATCAAACATCAGATCCGGAGACAGTAGAAACCACATCAGAATGCGAGTCAACATATACATTGCATGGAGGTCAACGCCTATGTTCGCAAGCAGAACTGAACGATTGGGTTAGAGAACTGAAACTCTCCAAGGAATATGCAGAGTTGCATGCATCGCTCATGAAACAGTTCGGTTTCTTGGCTCCTGGTGTGGTGACAAGAATCTACAGGAAGCGTCATGAACCATACACAAGGTACTACACAAAAAAAGGCAACATCTGTTTTTGTAAGGACATTCGCGGATTATTTGGTGAACTCGGGTACTCTTACGATCCAGGAGAGTGGAGTCTTTTCATCGACAGCAACAAGCAGAGCCTTAAAGCAATTTTACTGCACAACGGCAACAAGAAACCCTCGATTCCAATTGCTCATGCCGTTGACACCAAGGAAACATACGAAATCATGGACAATCTACTAAAGTGCCTTAACTATAAGAGGCACGATTGGAAAGTTTGTGCCGACCTTAAGGTTATCGGTATCCTTTGTGGATTACAAGGTGGATTGTTTTCTCTGCCTTTGGGACAGCCGCGATCGTCAACATCATTACACCAGGAGGAGTTGGACAGAACGAGTTAACTTCATCCCCGGCAGCGACAACGTGAAATATACACCACTCATAAAAAAGGAAAATGTTTTTCTCCCACCTTTTCACATAAAGCTCGGACTCATAAAAAACTTCGTGAAAGCTCTCAACAGAGATGGTGAAGCGTTCGCCTATTTAAAAACCATTTTTCCTCACCTTTCGTCGGCAAAGAATAAGGAAGGCGTTTTCGACGGCCCGCAAATTAAAAAGTTGTTGCAAGACCAACAGTTTGAGCACATTTTATCACCAAATGAAGCTGCAGCTTGGAACTCATTTCGGCAAATTGTTTCCGGATTTCTTGGAAACAACAAAAGCTCAAATTACAAAGAGATCGTCGAAATTAAAAAAAATTGGAGCAAATATGTCGCTTAAGATACATTTTCTACACTCGCACTTGGACTTCTTTCCGGACAACCTGGGCGATGTGAGTGACGAGCATGGCGAGCGTTTTCATCAGCAAATGAAAGAAATAGAGCACCGATACCAAGGATTTTGGAACGAAGATATGATGGGGGACTATATCTGGTTCCTTATAAGAGAAACAGACCCACAACAATATAAAAGAGAGACAAAAGCACATAATTATTATTAATTTCAAGCTTTTTATTTTTGTGTTTAGATATTTTTTTTTAAAACTTTTTTATAATTAATTAATGTTGATATCCTTAGGATAATTTCTTGTACATATATCGAATTGTTTTATAATTTAAAGTCATATATTTTTGTCACCCAACAAATTTTATTTTTTTTTGTAATAAAAAAGAAAAAACCTTACCATAGACAAAGTTTTTGTTGTATTTTTCGAGCTCATCTGAAGGTTATCTACACAGAAAAAATACTTCATTAGAAGTACATGACATTTTTTCATTTGGTTGACTAGTGAGATAATTTCCAAGGTAAAATGCAATGTTCGAACTAAAAAGTAGATTCTGAGGGCTTTAGCGAAAAAATTCACAACTTCTTTATTAATTGATGGATTTTCTTAAAAAGTAGCTTGTTTGATTTCTAAAACCTGCCACATTGCGTATAAAATACAAAAAAAAAATGCACTCTGTGTATTAATATTTTTTTAAAATGCTTTAAGGGGCTTTCACTTGTAAATTTTCGGTAAAATTTTGTAAAATTCCTGATTCAACAACCGATTACGACCGCTATAGCTAGCCGATGAATGAAGACGCACATTATTTATGTTTTGGGGTCTACTACCATCCATTTAGTATATATTTTGACGAGATTTGTTAGTTGCTGAAACAATTTTTCATACCAAAACAAATTAACCAAAAAAAATTTTTTAAATTTTTAAAAAAAAAAAAACAAAAAAAAACCCAAACGAAAAAAAAATTTTATTGCGTTTTTCGAGCTCATGTGAAGGTTATCTACACAGAAAAAATTATCGCATCCGGAGTACATGAAATTTTTTTAATTTTGTTGAGTAGTGTAATCTATAGATAGATACAGTTTTGTCTAGGGATTAGCTATTTTTTCTGCACTCCACAACTTTCACCCTATTTTTAAAAAAATTGTAGTTTGCAATGCCAAGCATCGCATTGGTATTTTCCCATAACGATGCAGACCTAGAAACGTATAAGATAGGTATTTTTGGACCCTAACCAAATTTGAGTATTTATACAAATTGATACGCCTCTCATAATTTTTATAAATCATTCCAGATAAAAATACAATCAGTGAACAATTTTATATAATGATTTCCGCTTTTCTATGGAATGCTCTACAAAAATTTAAAAAATTGTTGAATATGATAAAATATGACAAAAAAAATTATATGTTATATGATTCGTGCCGCTAAGTCCTCCATACAAAACACGCTATTTCTTATATTTATCAATCGTTTTTCCATTGGCCGTAGATACACCTCTCCAACTGTTTTGAGTGCTGCGACCGACCCATGAAAAGCCTAGTCGATGCGTTGCACGTTTCTTAAGGTTTACAAAATATTGGGTTCAACCATCGGACCTAAAAAATGAAGGCTGGTAGATAAGAAAGATTTTAAATTGAGCAGAAATCATTTATAAAATCCTGGCAAAGAATGAATATAATTATAGCGTTTGTTTCCTGCCAACAAAAAATTATACACTAGTGTAAAGGTCTTATACATATTTTCCTAGAGAATTTATTTGAATGTGTGGGAAATTTGAACCTAAACAGAAAATATCAAAAATAATGCAAACAGGCTTATTCTTAAATTTTCTAGCCTTTACATCAAGATAATTTACGCAGTAACTGTAAAACAACCCTAAAAGTGAATCCATTAAAAAAATCCCTTTATGTAAATGAGAACTTAGCAATTTAGACGAGACAAACAAACGTTTCTAGAATTATCCAATTTGTTGAGCCTCAATGGTCTTGCTTCTGTAAAAAGATGTTAATTCAATTTTGTGGTTTCCCATGTCTACGCCAGTTGTTTTTTGCCAGGAAACCAACTCATTGCGAGCCATTGGCTTTCATTATCCATCTCAATATTGTTGACATATTTTTATTTTGCAATCGTTTTAAACCCCACGAAAGAAGTCACATAAAATGTAAAATTGGATTCAATTTTGAATGATTCCAGGATACGGATCTGTATCTATGTCATATGACAAAAGCAGCAATTTAGGAGAACTCGTCATTAAAAATAAAAATATTAATGGTAGCATTTGTGTATCCTCATCGTAGCTTTTCCTTTTCACCTGTGTTGTTGTGATGCTGTCATTATTCAATGGCAATGACATATACATACCTATATGAAGGGCATGGATTGTTTCAGCAATATTTTCTGTCCTCGAACTTTTGAATGACAAAACGAGTATTGATGGTTCCAGGAACACGTTAATTAAAAATTGCTGTTAGCCTTTGGCCTTTTTAAAATTAACAAGTCATGATATTATTAAACATTTATTGAAGTAAAACATCTTATGCCACGGAATTGATATACGAAACGACGACCTTTAATGAGACGGAAATAGAGTGGAGTAACATGGAGCATTATCGAAAATAGAGTGGGACTAACGCGTCAAGTTACTCAGCAGTACAAAAGGTTAAGAGAAAACTATAAAAATTAAATACAAAGGTACAAAGTGCACGCTCAAGTACAAAACGTGTATACTGACGTACAAAGAGATTCCACGAAATATAAAAATTGTACGCAAGTGAACAACAGCGTATATAAAAACACAAAAAGTGAACTAATTTAACACAAAATCTGAATAATTAATATTTATTTTTAATATTTGAATACTATACGAGGTATAAAATACACTGCAACAATTATGTGCCCTATGTACTGGAACAAAACTAAGTATCCACAATGAGCTAAAAAATATGTGCGAAGTATCAACGATTTCGGCGGAAGGATAGATAACCCGTCTCAATTCTAGAACTAGGGTATGTGAGGAACCAGTACGTTTTATATGGCGTTGTCCCCCTAGGTGTTAGCTAACACTGTGTGACTTGTTCGGTTTCAGTTCCAGAGTTCTAGTACGTAAACCTGTTCTAGTACTCGATGACTTGTTCAGTTTGATTTCAATAGATCTGGTCCTTAAGCCATTATATGTTTCAGCCACTTGCTTCCATTTCAGTAATATTCTTTGAGAGCCGCCCCACACTTTAATTTTTGCCTGAAACTGGTTCACTGAGCGACTTTCAGAAAGTTCGATTTGCTGATTGTTTTTGCAATACTTATCGCAAGATTAACCCTCTAATGCTGGGTTCTAAAATAATGCCCAAAAATTAAAAGAATATTTTTTTGGGTAAATTTGGGCCCCTGATTTAAAAAAAAATCACATGAGATGCCATGGGACACCCGGTTCGAACGAAGTTTCTTTCGCTGTATATTATGTACTAATTAGTTCCAGCACGTATAAATCGCCCGTTGGAAAGTGCGATGATTTAAATGGATCTTTAAGAAAATGTACTTTTTGTAAAAAAAACTTTTTTTTAAGAAAATTTTTTTTCTGCTATGTATTTTTTTAAAAAAATTTATATTTTTAGGTCCCTTTTGTAAGAATGTGTATTATATTTTCGAGAATATGTATTATATAGGACCTTTTTTAAAGAGAGGTACTTCTTTTACTTAAAGATGTTTTTTTAAGAAAAGGTACTATTTTTAAAAAGAAGTACTTTCTGTAAGAAAAAACTATAAGAGTATGACTTTTTGATGTGTTGACATCTATAGCGGCGTATAGGGACTAAATCTGTGGCTTGCGCAGTCGACGTAATGGTGACACACTAATACGTCAGCTACTTGGTACAAAGTATGTGTGATGTTGTGTGTTTCGTTGCTGTTGATATGGCAAACATGTGGTTATGTGACACACGTATACGTCAGCTACTTCGGACAAAGTATGTGTGATGTTGTGTGTTTGGTTGTTTCGTTGTTGTTGCTATGGCCAAACAAAGCGAGTCATTTGATGTTCAGCATTGCCCGGTGTATACAAAAAAAAAACAGCAGACAGTTGTCCGAGGCCTTCGGCCACGGACTGTCCCTGCAAGCTGTGTCAGAGACCCGGCCAATAAGTTTAACGTACAATACGCCATCCGATAAGACAGAAAACATATATAACAATAAATGATAAATAACATAAGCAATAACATCCATGACAAATTCAAATTCACATTTAACGTTTTGTGTCACTTAAATACATAAGTAAATATACGAAATTTCAATATTTCATCAATCAAAACAACAGCCGAAGGTTTGTGTCCACACTGAAACAGCAGAATAGTTTGTGTTCACGCTACAAACTCAAACACTCAACCAAACACCACACATATGTTTGAGTGTATGTGTTTAAACAATTTTCATTTGAGAAATTTAAATATTAGGAAGATGTCAACCAATATGAAATGTATATCAAGCGAAAGATAACATCTTCATTTACCTACAAAAAAATTTTAAAAAAAAGTTATCCCGCCGTTTCCTTATAGTCAATGAAATAAAGATTACAACATAACAATCTGACATGACTCCCTATACCGTAAGGTAAGACGTATTCTACGCCAAAAAACTATTATTCTTTATTTTCCAATGTAACATTTACTAATGTGTTCATAGAAATCGAACAGGTACCGTGTAGCAAAAAGGTGTTAACACATCATCCGTGAGTTCGAACACTCATTGAGTTTTTTTTTACGAAGACGTACTTTTGTAAGAACATGTACTTTTTAAAGAATTGGTACTGTTTTTAAGAACAGTTATTTTTACACAAAATTTTCTTATTTTCAGAAAGCCTACTTATTTCAAGAAAAAAAGGTAATATTTTATTTTTAAGAAATGGTACTTTTAAGAAAAGGATTTTTTGTAAGAAAATGTATTTTTTATAACAAGATATTTTTTTGAAGAAAGGGTTTTTAAATAATAGGTCTAAACGAAACAAAATTAAACCATAGATAGACACAATGTAATAGTTACAAATTATAAAATCATAAGCAAATATCGAATTTATGCAACATACAAGAATACAGTCACGATAACACAAGTAGATATTCGCTAGATGCTTTAGAGACATGCGCCATAACGATACTCGTTGACTGCGGCAACTTTTTAGTTATTATATGTGCGTACTATCAGTCCGGTAAATAAACTCAATACGAGCAGACTTGCAAACACCATTTGATTTTATGAATCTTCAAAATTCAAATAACTACTATGTACTAGCGGGAGACTTGAACTGCAAGCACACAGAATGGGGTAATACTGTTAATATTGCAAAAGGCAATAACCTAAAAAAAAGGCAACATCGAATTCCTTACACTTCCAACATTTTCAGCCAAGCCCGCCTTCCTAGCTGTAATTATGTCATAATGCCACAAAGCCAACATGAAAGAACACAACCCTCATATACGTCCCTGACTGTACAAATCTAGTAATAATTTCCAAATCCTAAAAGTAGGCAGAATAATACTGGGTTGTATACTGGGTTATAGCATAATACGGTTAAAAAAAAAGTTGTTTAAAATTGTTTCATTTAGCCACCATCCCGCAACGTGTGATAAGGAACTTCATTCCAAAAAGACTTTGCAAGTCATTACAAACAATAGTTTACCTATAAATATGTGCCATGAGGCACTCCTGGGGCTTTAGAGGTACAAAAAGATAACCAATTTTCAGTGACTACTGAGGTAGGGCTGTATTGAAAACAATTGAGACTAATTACAAGTTCATTTGAGAATTGAGAAACTCCTTATTTATTTTCGGTTTTGACAGTCTGATTTAGTTTTATTATTCGAACTAAACCTCTGCAATGAATGTTTTGACTGACATATCGAGACATTCACTTCAAAAGCGAATGCGTCAAATATTACATTCACTGCTAACAAAACAAACCAGTATTTATGAAATCATTCATTTAGAAACACAATCTATATATATAAAAATGAAAGTCTGTCTGTGTACAGAAATAGTTTGTAAGACTACTCCTCTCACACGGCGTACCCGATCTTCATGAAACTTTCAGGGCTTATTCGTGTCGGCCAGGAGAAAGTTTTAGAGAGTATAAATTTTTGGAAAAATGGGCGGGGTTACGCCCCCTTTTGAAAAATATTTTTTCTCGGCAACCGTCCAACCGATTTAGCCCAAACCGGTTTCATTCGAAAGGGTATAGTCCAGATTATGTTTATAGAGTATAAATTTTTGGAAAAATGGGCGGGGTTACGCCCCCTTTTGAAAAATATTTTTATCTCGGCAACCGTCCAACCGATTAAGCCCAAACCGGTTTCATTCGAAAGGGTATAGTCCTGATTAGGTTTGGAGAGTATACATTTTTGGAAAAATGGGCGGGGTTACGCCCCCTTTTGAAAAATATTTTTATCTCGGCAACCGTCCAACCGATTTAGCCCAAACCGGTTTCATTCGAAAGGGTATAGTCCAGATTAGGTTTAGAGAGTATAAATTTTTGGAAAAATGGGCGAGGTTACGCCCCCTTCCAACGAACACAGCGTTTGCTGTTTTCTTTTTAATTCCGAGTAAGCCGTGCCGTGAACATCTCCCTCCCTTCCTCTTTAGCATTCATTCCACCGTATTGAATGTTCACTAAAGGAGTCACCTGTCTTGACTGATGTCCTTTATGGGGTTGTTGATGATGTTGTTGAAGACTGACTACTGAAAGGATCCTGTGTAGTACAGCAAAATGTTACCTAAATAAATATCCTTTAATCAAAACAACACAGCACATAAACTGGTCGCTAAATAAAAGAGTAACACTTGATGGGTTCTGGTTATGTATTAAAATTCTTTATTGAATAATCTACAATGTATTTTGTACAATATGTTTCACTGAGAGCTCAAAAACTAATCATCTAAAAAATAGGATTACAAAAATGTGTTGATTCTAATGTTCACAAATTGATGTATTTTACGATCAGCTGGTTGCTTTTGTTATTTTATCGACTCCGTCCAGCTTACAGCCAATGATGTCTACGTGCTTAGAATTATAATTGTTTTATATATTCAGTGTTGTGAATTGGTATATTTAAGTTAAGGGCAGTACGTAGATTGACATAATTACATATTTGCTTTAATCTTTATCTAAATCTACATGGACTTAACATTCTGCCGGCCTTGAATTTAGTAAATTCAACAAATAAAAAAAAATTATTATTTATTTAAACAGAAAAAAAAATACGAGTTTATTTAGGTTGATCACAAGGTGTTCCTACTGGGTAATGTTTAAAGCGTCGTAGTAAATGTGGCTATTGGGTGTTACGTGATCAGCTGTTGACTTATGTTGACAAATGATTTAGCAATTTAACAATACAACGTAATGCAAGGTAAGTGAAATCTATTAAGCTTTTATTCTATATTATACAATATTTATTATACAATTTTTATATTTTAGGATGGTAGAGATTAACCCACGGCAACCAGCTTTATTAAAATTAAGGCTGTGGATAGTTAAACAGGTACGTAGAAATAATGCGTCATACACTTATTTCATCTATTCTTTTTTATTCTAGGTGTTACGCCCCCTTCCAACGAACACAGCGTTTGCTGTTTTCTTTTTAATTCCGAGTAAGCCGTGCCGTGAACATCTCCCTCCCTTCCTCTTTAGCATTCATTCCACCGTATTCGGCCCCGTTCGGTAGGAACTCTTTTTTTTCTCTCGATTGTTTCCCTTCGTCTAAAGGTCCGTTTTTAAACTTCTTAGTGCCGTATTAAACTAGGATTTCAAGCGTGAGTTTTTCGAGTCAGTGAACAAAAGTCCACTCGATTTGAATTTCAAGCTCAAACGTGAGTTTTTCGAGTCAGTGAACAAAAGTCCAATCGATTTGAATTTCAAGAGTGAGTTTTTCTCATTTCTTTCTCATTTCTTTCTTTTTCTCATTCTTTATGTTTTGCGTGAGTTTTTCTCATTTCTTTCTCATTTCTTTCTTTTTCTCATTCTTTATCATTTCATTTCTTAAGCGTCCGTCATCGCAAAACGTTCCTCGGAATTCATGAGGTTCTTACCATGCCACGCAAAGCAAAACATCATTTATTCGAACGGCGCACGCGCAATGCAAATGATGTTCGACAACATCGAGCTCAGGAATCGGAAGAGCAACGAACACAGCGTTTGCAAGTGCAACGAGAAATAAGATCGCATCAAAGAGCCAATGTGAGTGATGCCAATCGTCCTCTAGAACTGCCATCACAATCCGAACAAGAAAGCAGACGCGAGCGTAATCGACTGCAAACTTCGCGCGCACGAGCTGCCGAAACTGACCAAGAAACTGCCGCGCGAAATGCATGCGATCGATCTCGATCTGCGCGCGCACGAGCTGCCGAAACTGATCAGGAAACTGCCGCTCGGCGCTTGCAAGATCGTGCACGAGTCACAAGAGCACGACAGCCACCCATTTCTTTGGACCGCATTGCGTTCGATTACCGCTACGACATTGATTATAGCGCACATCCTTTCGTACAAATCGGACCAATGGACAAAGTGTGTCGGTACTGCAACGCCTTGAAATTCAAAAACGAACCACCTGGCATGTGCTGCTCAAGTGGTAAAGTGCAATTACCGTCGTTGCAAGCACCACCTGAACCATTGCAAACGTTGCTGGCTGGTACAACTGACGAATCTAAGCATTTCCTCACCAACATCCGCAAGTACAATGCATGTTTTCAAATGACATCATTCGGCGCAACACAAATCGTACGTGCCAACTTCATGCCGACGTTCAAAGTACAAGGCCAAATCTACCACCATGCTGGCTCACTTCTGCCACTTCCAGACGCAGAGCACAAATTTCTGCAAATCTACTTCATGGGAGATGATGACGAACAAGTTCGACAGCGTTGCGGATTCATTCCTACTGCTCGGCAAAGCATTGTTGCATCGCTTCAAGCATTCCTTCAACGGCACAACGAGCTCATTCGACTATTCAAAAGCGCAATAGAAAATATGCCTGCAGACGACTACAGAATAGTCATAAAAGCAGACCGTGCGCCAGCAGGAGAACATGAACGACGCTTCAACGCACCGACAGTAAACGAAGTGGCGATTATCATTGCTGGGGAGCAGCATGAGTCACGTGATATTGTTCTCCATCGCCGCAGCAACACATTAGTGCGCATCAAGGAAACACATAAATCGTACGATGCCTTGCAGTATCCGCTCATCTTTTGGGCCGGCCAAAATGGATACGATTTTACGTATAAGCTGAAGAACCCAGCAACCGGCGAAGATATGACCAAGAAAGTTAGCTGTATGGACTTCTATGCATTCCGCTTGATGTTGTTCAGCAATCAAGACAACCACATTCTCAAATATCGTCAATTGTTTCATCAGTTTGCTGTCGATATGTACGCGAAAGTCGAGTCTGAACGCCTTGCATTCCTTCGTCACAATCAAACAAAACTGCGTGCCGAAAATTACATTCATCTCAGAGACGCTATAGCAAACGATGGCAATGTCAACGATCTTGGAACAATGGTGATTCTGCCATCCACGTACATCGGCAGCCCGCGTCATATGCACGAATACGCACAAGATGCAATGACATACGTTCGTTCATACGGCCGGCCGGATTTGTTCATAACATTTACATGCAATCCAGCGTGGCCCGAAATTCAAGAACTTTTGTTGCCAGGACAAAGGCCTATCGACCGTCATGACATCATTGCCCGCGTATTCAAACAAAAATTGAAATCGTTGGTGGACTTCATCGTCAAGCATCATGTTTTCGGAGAAACGCGTTGCTGGCTCTACTCCGTCGAATGGCAAAAACGTGGACTGCCACACGCACACATTTTAATTTGGCTCATTCAGAAAATCACAACCGATCAAATTGACGATGTGATTTCTGCTGAGTTGCCTGATGAACAACTCGATCCAAAATTGTTCCAAATCGTGAAACAAAATATGGTGCATGGTCCCTGCGGCACATTGAACCCAAATTCACCATGCATGGTAGATGGGAAATGCACGAAACGTTATCCGCGTCAACTTATAAGTGACACAGTTACGGGAACTGATGGATATCCCCTCTATCGTCGACGATCGACTGCAGATGGAGGATATTATACTTCAGTCACCATTCGTGGAGTTCAAATCGACATCGACAATCGCTGGGTCGTTCCATATTCGCCGTTGCTCAGCAAAACATACAACGCGCACATCAATGTGGAATACTGCAATTCGGTGAAATCTATAAAATACATTTGCAAATATGTCAACAAGGGAAGCGATATGGCCGTTTTTGCAACAGAGAATGCAAATGACAATGCAAATGTTCGTGTCGATGTTGACGAAATACAACAATACCAAATGGGCCGATACATAAGCAGCAATGAAGGGATTTGGCGAATTTTTGCATTTTCCATTCATGATCGACAACCAACGGTGGTTCATTTGTCTGTCCATCTCGAAAATGGACAACGCGTATATTTCACCGCTGAAAATGCAGCTGAACGCGCAACAACACCGCCAGCCACAACATTGACTGCTTTCTTCACATTATGTCAAGAGGACCCATTTGCTGCCACTTTGCTGTATTCGGAAGTGCCAACGTATTTCACATGGAATGCATCTACCAAAAAATTCCAGCGTCGCAAACAAGGAAAGCCGTTACAAGGGCAAGTTGGAATTTTCTCAACGAATGAATTAGGTCGTTTATACACCGTTCATCCCAGCAATGCCGAATGCTTCTATTTGCGCATGTTATTGATCAATGTTCGCGGACCGAAATCGTTTCAACAACTTCGCACAGTTGACGGCTACCTTTGCCCAACTTATCGCGATGCGTGCCAACGACTGGATTTATTGGAGAGCGACACGCATTGGGACACCACTCTGTCAGATGCGTCATTGACTAGCAATCCAAATCAGATTCGCGCGCTGTTTGCAATTATTCTGACCACGTGTTTCCCATCTGATCCAGTTCATTTGTGGGATAAACACAAAGATGCCATGTCGGAAGATTTTCTGTTTGGCCATCGAAATGACACCAATAGCCCAGATGCGCAATTCACGCCAGAAATTTACAACAAAGCATTGTGCGCTATCGAAGACAAATGCTTGGCAATCGTTAACAAACCACTGCTTCAGCTTGGACTGCCAGCTCCACTTCGGCCAGCCACTGATTTATATGATCGCGATTTGCATCGGGAACAGCAATATGATCCTCACGAATTGCAGTCGTTCGTTGACGCACAATTGCCACGCACTCTGTCTGAACAACGTAACGTCTACAACACCATAATGACAGCAGTCGAACAACAAGCAGGCGGATTGTATTTCTTGGACGCTCCCGGAGGAACTGGAAAAACATTCACCATTAAGTTGATTTTGGCGAGCATTCGTGCGCAGAACAACATTGCTGTTGCGGTAGCATCTTCAGGGATTGCAGCAACACTTCTCGCAGGTGGCCGAACAGCGCATTCAGCATTCAAATTGCCATTGAATTTGCACCAAACGGACACTCCGAATTGCAACATCAAGAAAAACTCCGGAATGGCCAAGGTGTTGAAAGCATGCAAACTCATCGTATGGGACGAATGCACAATGGCTCACAAAAAGTCGTTAGAAGCGCTTGATCGCACGCTCAAAGATTTGCGCGAAGATTATCGACCGTTCGGCGTTGCAGTTATTTTGTTAGCTGGAGATTATCGTCAAACACTTCCAGTAATTTCAAAATCAACTCCTGCCGACGAAATAAATGCATGCCTCAAATCATCCGTTCTCTGGCGAATTGCGCGTAAATTGACATTGACAACGAATATGAGAGTGCACTTCCAACCAGATGCATCTTCCGCTCGGTTCGCTGAACAACTTCTTCAGCTTGGAGATGGAAAAATGCCAATCGATCCATCGTCGAAATGCATTACGTTGCCGTCTGATTTTTGCGATGTAACACAAACCGTTCCGGCACTAATTGACAAAGTGTTCCCGAGTATTAGCATCAACTATGTCAACCATCAATGGTTGTGCGAGCGAGCCATTTAGCAGCGAAAAACAATGATGTCAACGTCATCAATTTGGCGATTCAAGCGCAAATTCCTGGAGATTGCCACACGTACAAATCGGTCGATTCCGTCACAAATCAAGATGAAGCGGTCAATTATCCAATTGAATTCTTGAATGCTCTTGATTTGCCCGGCCTACCACCGCACATATTGAGTTTGAAAATTGGCGCGCCGATCATATTGCTTCGCAATCTGAATCCACCAAGACTTTGCAACGGCACTCGATTGGCAGTAAAGCGCATGATGAACAACGTCATCGAAGCCACAATTTTTAATGGCTCATTCAGAGGAGAGGACGTGCTGATTCCCCGCATTCCCATGATTCCAACTGACATGCCATTCGAATTCAAGCGCTTACAATTTCCAATTCGTCTGGCCTTTGCAATGACAATAAACAAGGCCCAAGGGCAGACATTGCAAGTTTGCGGCATCAATTTGGAGAATCCATGCTTTTCACACGGACAACTTTATGTGGCCTGTTCCCGCGTTGGCAAGCCATCAAATTTGTTCATCTATGCTCCCGATGGTAGAACCAAAAATGTCGTGTACACAAATGCATTGCAATAGATGCGTCATTCACCATTTTTCATTGAATAAAAAATTAATATTTCCACACACAAAACATGCCTTCGTTGCTTCTTTTTTCCCATTTACAAACTTTTTTTGACTTGGTTTGTATGTTTAGGCTTTGAAGGCAAAACAACGTTTGCCCGGGTCAGCTAGTACAAAATAAATGAGAACCGAAACATCAAACATGCAAACACATCAAAACAATTTGAAGCAAAACAAAAGTACTACTTTTCAGAGAACACTGAAATGAGTACTCAGGCTGTGTGTTCATTGAAAATATTGCGGTCGTGGTAAATTGTGTTGAATTTATTTTAGTGTGGTGATGATACAATTTCGATTTTGATGTGTGAAATGGAAAATCAAAATTTTTACAGCTGAAAATTCGTGTACTTGCACTTTTTTTAAATTAATATAATTTCTAAAAAATATTTCTCTATTTTTATTAAAATTATAAACAAAATTAATAAATTTCGATTACGCCAAAGATATATGTGATGTATCAAATGGAGAGAAGAAGGCGTGAGGTATACTCTTATTATTTTATATTCTGTATGATTATATAGACAATAAATATTAAATTTTATAGTCGTTATTTATGTAGCTCACTACTTCAGGTCAGTACAACAAATCAGAAACTTCGCTGGGAACCAATGTGGGACACAGCTTAAAGGCGGCCACAAAAGTATCCTTAGCGTTGCACTATACAATGCCGAAATGACATCAATGTGGATATCCGACAATTTTGAAACGCAAGTTCCTCCTCATACTGGTCTATTTGGTTGAGTTGAATGTTTTCAAAATCTATTTTCGTTCCACATCAGCACGAACCACAGAAAATATGATTGAAACACTGCGGACTTCACATACATTTTTAAAGCTACGCACCTCCAGCCATCCACGCTATTTGCCATCTTTCCTGTAAATAATTGATCTAGTGCGATGCGCTTTTCCACAAGTTTCTCCCTGTCACAAGTGTTCCCTGGGCTTATGTCTATAATACATAGTACTTCTTACTCTCCAAAATTTCTTCTTACTCAAAAAATTACTGCGTCGGATAGAACACGCTGAAAGCTTTATGCCACAAAAATAACATGCCGAAGCCGGTGGTGGACCTACCCCAGACGAGAAAGTCCCTTAGCGCGGCCACTCAGAAACCTCTATAGCATTTTTAGATAACTCACTTAGTTATAGGATGTTGAAATTTTGAAAAAAATTCGATAATTTTTCAAAATTTCAACATCCCATTACTCGATAACTAAGTGAGTTATGGAGAAATGCAAACTAATTTTTTGCGTTTATTTTGATTTATTTTATACAAAAAGTGATGATATCATTAGCTTTACCTAGTCCGTAACCCCATTACCATCTCACACATCCGAAATTTCGGGGACCATAACTCCGAAACAATGCATTTGCCCAGATATTGTAATTTAATTTTTTTGGCTTAAAATAATGTGTTCTGCCCCCTCCAAAAATGGTTGTTTTTGGAGTTTAAGTCGTAAAATAGAGTTGTTCCACAAACTCATGTATTTTGTTTTTGTACTCTTGCATTATTGTGTTGTTGGTATGGATTTGTGTAGAGTTTGACAACCGAAGCGAATGTGACAAAAACAAAATGCCTATTGTTGCTGCCTACAACTACAACAACACCTGCGGTTATTACCATGTTTTCGAGCAAACGCTGCATAAAAGACAAACGTCAAAATTTTGTGTAGCCCTGGGGCTAGTGAAAATTTTGACGCTAATGCCAAAATTTTAGTCAATCAAAATTATTTGGTCCGATAAACACACAGCATCACTGTCGTTTCAAATGTAAAAAAAACTCTGCGTGTGTGACTAGAGTAGTTGCATACATACATATTAACCAACGTAACCGAAAAAATTACCCCACACATCATAGGGTAATAATTAAGAGCCTCTATTACTCTCTTCGCTGCCTCTTCACGACGCGAAGTAGTAGGCCATTTCATCGAGTTCGATTTGCTGCTATATTTTACCAATTTTACAACTTGGTTGGACATAAAACGGACAGAAGTCAAAGGGAATGCGTATTTTCGTTAAAAGCAAACAACATAAATCATAATAGAGCTGTTATTAGTATCAATAAACACTATTTAAACTTAGTTCCTGTCTTCTTTGGTCTCTCATTCTACATCATTTCCCTAGTACTTTGTCGATCAGCTGTGCCACTAAAACCCCCTGAGCATAGAATAATACATACATATAAACTTTTATTCGCTCAATAAATTAAACGTCATAGGTACGATGGAAAGTAAACATTGGAAGGGGGGAAAATATGGGTTCAATAATACCAGATAGTGGCAATAGTATACAACAATAAACAAAGGAACAACAACCGAATTTCGTGTTTTTGTGGCAAACTAGTTGTGTTAAATACAATACAAATGTATACCAACGATAAAAGTCAACAAACAAGTCCAAAATATATTAAAATTTTTCAGTTCTACACCAAAACAACAGGAAAAAGTTAAGTGAACATATTTTGTAACTCCACCTGGTGTAAGGTAATTTTAAATTTAATTGCTCTCATTTCCACAAACCTACGATGAAGAGTGTGAAATGAAACGTCAGATGAGAGAATAAATTTATCTATGTTTATATTATTCTATGCCCCTGACTGGATTGAATTTCTTTCATACTCTCTTATAATTTCTATCATTGTGTTTCTATCTATCATTGTTTCATTCTTGTACGTTTGAATTCATTTGATAAATTCAAATGTTTTGTGATGGAAGTGGAGGGAGCTTTAAAGAGCTTGACCAGCTTCTACAAATATTTTGCTATATCTGTTGGCAACTTTAGGAAAAGGTTCCGTTCATTTGGCACCAGTATGAAGTGTGCCTCAAGGCCCGTTTCACTTCGATCCAGTGTGCCCAATTATTCAAATCCATTTGGTCATACTCCGGGTTAGGTTTTTTATTCCTGTCCTATCAACTGCAGTTGAATTCATTTGTCTCATCTTTAGCACTTTTGAACCAGATTGGAGACGTATTACCGAGCCATGTAGGTCAGTCATAGTAGTTTTAGCTAAGTGACACTGCATTTCCCGTAATGGTGAATGTCGAAAAATTCAAATTTGTACGCTCCTAAGTACAAAAGTAAAGTTCTTATTTTAAGGCGTGTGGACTTCCACTCAAACTCATCAATTTAACAATTAAAACTCAGTCACCTACTCCAACTCTGACTCCTACTCCGCAATTTACAAATTCATAACTCCGACACCTAATTCAATTACAACTCCAACGCCGATTCCAACTCCACAAGCCAATTACGAAGAAACACGTAAATATCAAAACTATTCCTTCTACTCAATTAATGAATACATTTTCACAATGAACGCATTCACTTTGTTCTATGACAAATTAAATGATAGCTCATCTTTTTTCTTACACAAAAATCCATGGTCAAAAATGGTGCTAAACTAACTGATAGCAGTACCGAAAGATTTTATATTTCAGGTAACTGAATTATAATAAGTTAAAATTTCGGGATATTTCAATATCCAAGGTAAAATATGCATTTAGTAAGATCATTCCAGAGATATTCGTGCATTTCTCTAGCTTGTTTGTAATTAGCAAAATGTCTGTAAAGGATTTTCGACGTATTTCCAGAGCTATAACTAACTAACTATACAGTGGCAAGCTTACATACTTACATATTCTAAATTAGACCAGCTCATGACTACTGTTTTGCTGCGTCCCAAACTGTACTGTGAAATTTCGGGACCTATTGACAATACAACAAAACAAATGACCACTATACCAGACTTATACAATATTAGTTTTTTGAACCGTGACGTCTCTAAAACTAAAGAGAAAATACAAATACATTCTCCAGTGTTATGACCACCAAAACTTATGTATTAGCCGTATCTCACATCGCTGACAAAAAATAGTGTTGAGCGGAGTCGGGCATTCCACGCTAACCAATATAGTATAAATATAAATAACTCTAAACAATTGGTATCTTCTGGGTGTTAATTCATTACCCAGTTATAATTTTGTTAAAACAGTCGGAGTCGGACTGAAAAAAATCGACTCCAACTTGTACTCTTGCTCCGGACAAATTTCCTGACCTCCGTTCCGTAATCTCCAACTCCGATTCCATACTCGCGCTTATTTTGATACCTTCATGTAAATTGTTCCCCAAAAATCGAGAGTTTCTGTGAATATTTATCATTTGTCTATAATATCATTATGATCACAGTGATTTGATTTTTACAGTGTTTTATTTAACTTGCTTTGTTGTCTGTCTGTATTGTTCAAATCAGTCTGTATTGTTCAAATCTAGTAACTCATTTTTAACACAGTTGCAGTTGACCAATCGAACTAAAATTTTGCACACTTGTCAGATTTGGATGACAATACATGAATATGAAAAAAAAAATTAATGTGAGTCCGATTACAGGGGAGATGTGTAAACATCTAGTAATGAAAATTTTTTTTAAGTTGGAAGTACTTATGCTTTTAGTATATTTTTTTAATTAATCAATTAAAAGTATCAAAACTTTCAATATTGGAAATACATAGGAATTTGGTGGTTTTTGTTTGGTTAGTAAATGGGCACACTGCAGTATATACACTCTAAATTATTTGTTGAAAATTACGATGAAAATCGCTGTAAACTTTTGTTGAATTTTTTGCTGATGTGTAATATTAAGTATATTATTGTTTATTTTAAAGAAGAAGCATAAAATGTTTAATTTTAAGCATAAAGTTAAGTAAAAATGCGATTTGCTATAACAAATGTTTAAAATTAGACATAAACTACATTAGTTGAAGTATTTGTTGAATAGTCCTCAAACGTTGGCGAAAAATGCCATTATAGTGTTTCTCGCGTACGCAAATTCCACATGACGCAGATGACGCCATGGCTTGCAAGCACCGCTCATTATCAGTTTAGCAAGTGTGCAGCGAAGGCGTAATAGTCAAGTGAACAAAATACAAGGAAAAAAATACAGAAAGATAAGTGAATATTAAAAATTTGTGCAGCAAAGACTGTGAAAAACATAAAAAAAATACATCTTCATAAAATTTAAATAAAAAAAAATTATTTATTTATATTTATATTATTTTTTTAGAATTCAATGTATTAAATTGATTGATGTTTCATTAAAAATGATTTGGTTGAAAATATAAAAACACCAAAAAAAAATTAGTCGCAGTCTTTTTATTACACAAACTTTGTTAAAAAATACACATATTTGATTAAATTTACGACAAAAAAAGGTAAAACAGTTAGCTGAAAATTACTGAAATTCATTACTGAAAATTCAATGCACCTCATCATAATCATGTAGGCACTTTATAAAAATTGCTGAAAAATATTTTAGTAATCAGTAAAAATTTACTAGTTAAAGAATTATTTTTACTGAAATTTTAGTAGTACTGCAAAGTGCCCATCTATGGTAAATGCCTGAAGTACCAATAGTTAATATTGGCTTATGGTAACTAAAATGAGATACATATATAAATTTTTGACTCGATTGTATTTAAAAATCTATGGAAAACTGCATCTATAGTAGTGGAATTGTGAGTTGTGGGGGTTTGTGGAGAATTGCTCATATGCAAGTGGAAAACGTCAAATAAAAATTTTGATAAAGCTTGCGACTGTGGGTTTGCACAATTTGCATTAAAATCTCCTCCCATAATAATTGGCATGAGATGGAGATTGTTACCCAATTGTCGTGCACCAGCTTCAGTGTAAGGCAACAGTACGTAATGCAGATATGTTATAATCTTAATTTATATTGGAATCTTATAGAAATTTTATTAGAATTAACATTACCTCCATTCAGCTTTGATACACTTTGTGTTGTTTTATGTTCTGAGTTATGATTTTTTTGGTGTTTTGTAAAATATTTTATTATTTTGTATTTGTTGCGGTTGACAAGTTATTAATCAGCTGTGTACTGAAATGTAATGTTATTTTACAGCAATGGTTTTCGAAAATTAGTAGCTAATATTGCACACTAGATGGTGCTTATATGCAGCTGTTAACTATGAATGACAATCTCAAAGACGAAGAAGACTTATAGTTTGACAAGTTTAGTTTTTAGTTTTCCTTATTTTGCTTTGTTTTAGTAAATTTTTTATTAAAAGTGCAAAAAATCTTTTTAAAAGTTATTAAAATTAAATGTTTTTGTATTCATTTTATTTATTTGTTTTCATTTGCCAACGATAACATAATGTACGACAATTAGTGAAAATTAGTAGCTACTATTGCACACTAGAAGGTGTTGAGTATATTGTATGCAGCGTATGAGTACACTAATACACTCATACATAGCTCACACCGATTTGATAACGCTTTACGATTGGTTAACGATTACATCGCACATCTTACTCTAAATTTGTGATTGTGTTGTGAAAAAGATTTTTACCCCCAGCGTATAGATGTTTACACATCAAAATTAAAACATTAAAAATTTATTTACAAAAAAATTAAAAGTAAAAAAATAATTTAAAAAAAATTAAGTTACAGTGCTTTATTTATAAAAAAGAGCGTAATTAAAATGAATTAGTTAATTAATTTTCTAGGGATCTCTCCAGTAAAAGGCTTGCATTTAAATCAAAAATGGTGACAAAATTAAATGTCAAATTATGTGTCAAAATTAAATGTCAGTCATGAAGAAGAATATACTTATTGAGGCTAAGAGAAAAATTATTTTCTAGTTTTTAGTGCATTTAGAAATAAAACACTGTAACTTACTTTTTTTTATTATTTTTTTATTGTAACATAGTTGGATGAACAGTTTCGAATGTTTGCTAAGTATTCAGTTTTCTCGACTTTATCTACTGGAATTAATGACGTATCGCCGTAGTAGTTTTACTCAAATCTTACGCGTCTATTCCGGACTCTCACGAGCATTAAATGTTTGTAGTGGGGGAATCTGACTATATTTTAGCGATGCCTTTGTTGATGGGTGGGCGCCTTAGTGATTATCAGAATTTTGGTCTAGTTATTGCCATGCTATTGGGGGATATGGTACATTCGGCACCAAAACCCCTACACTCGGGGTTATCACGTGCATAAGACAGATGATAATAATAACAACACTAAATTAATAAATTTAGTTGGTGGACAGACTGCTAAAACCAGAGTTGGCGGAAACCCCTATTTTGGCAAACACCATTAATTTCGACACAATTAATGTACTACCAAATGTCAGGTCCAGTTTTGCAAGTTTCTTGGAAAAGAGGCTGAAATGAATGCATATCGTTGAGCTAATCGAAGGTGAAAAGCTAAACCTGTCACCTTTCAAAAAGTCATTTTACGACCGTTGACAAACTATTAGTATTATCCAGAGCAATGGGGATGTCGACCGGGAGACTCTTACTGCTAGAAATCAGTAGAGATACTCTGAAAGGATCTCGTAATGTTATTGATAATCTGGGTATTACATGGGCTTTTACATCCGAAAAGGGGAGAAATCGTTGCGCTCTTTTGTCAAACTCTTGTCAAAGATCTTCAAACTCTTGTCAAAGATCTTCTAGAGGAGACCGGAATTATTCCGAATGATAATTTGACATATGTTGTGGATGCATTGGGTTAAATATATGTTCAGATCGTATAAGGGATGCCGGATGCTCAACCCGATGTAATCTGATTCAAAATTCTTGATAAACTGGTGGCGTTTTAAGGTCAGCGGTCAGTGAACTGCTTCAGGTGCACTCACAAAAGTGGGTGGAGCAGCACTGTAGGTTGCTGAGAGGAAGGGCCTCTGACCCAGGCCCATGCACATCCCTAGAAACTGGCTATTCCACTCCACTTAAAAACAATTGGGCACAGAATAGTAATACAAAACTTGCAACACACTAAGAAAATCGGACTATGAAGCAACAGATGGTGTGTGAAGACTGGCTATGTTCATGCTGAACTACAAGTTATTACATCTTCTAAAAATAATTGACGTGATCGTTTTATCACAGAGCCGTCAGCATTTAAAAACGGTATGATCAAAATGTTATAGTGATAGAGAGATCAATTCATGCTGGGGTTTCTGCAAATTAATCTACATCATAGTAAAATAGCATCTGTCACTTTAAAACTTTATCCGACAAAAGCCGAGGCGGATGTAGTCATTATCGACGAGCCCTGCACTCTTAAATGCAGGGTTAATTAACCGATCTATGCAAATAGCTGAAAATGGGTTTTGACATCAGAATCATCCGACGAAATAATCCATGGTAATTGTGGCCGTCGGTGGAGCAATGGTTAGTGTGCGCGCCTCTTGTACATGAGATCCTGGGTTCTATCCGTGCTCTGACCATCTTAAATTTCTTACGGCGGCGGCCACCCGCATAGTGACGGCAACACTGTTGAGTATTTCGCCATGAAATACCGTTCGGTATCGGTGTAAAGGTCCCAATCAGTGAATATAAAATATAAAACAGCTCCCCAATTCCTTCATGGAATGTAATGGAAACCATGTTTTTTATATGGAATGGGGAGACCAGGGTTCTCCGTACACATACAATTTTCAACATTTTCCGGGTGCAATGGATAAATTGCTTACAGCAGCAAGTCATGCTGGAGATTATTTAATGAAGCTAAATTATTGAGGGTATCTATGGCTGTGCAAGAGGTGTATAAGATGGACGAATCTAAACTACTGGATACTATTCTGAAAATCCATAGAAGAAAGACCTTAATACTGTGGAAAATACTAGCGACACGCATTACAACGATAGGATATTAGAATTACCCATATAGGCAATGAACTACTTGCCATAGGACATTGTTTAATCTCTGTATGCCTTCCTTTTTTCCCAGCAATGTATGATAAGTTGCCAGAAAAATTGCTACTCACTCGAGGATTAAATTACCTATTAGCAGCTTCAAACCTTTGAAGTTTCCCGAGCCCGACATGTTATCTACAGCAAAACTTCAGGCTACAGCCATATGCTGATTCCCTGGCTTCTAAAGTTATACATAGCGAGTATTAACTTTATATACATTCTTGAATGTTGGAAGAGAAGGAATGGAAAGCTAGGCGGGAACCCCTTCACATACAGCTCCCAAAGGCTTTTGACTCAGAAGCATGTCATGAATACTTTTGAACGGCTGATTATGGCCTATTATTGATATAACATTTCTATCTAATCTACGAAGACAACGCTGCATCAACTAGTGGGTTTTATAAAGAAGTGCCCATCTACCCAAAGAGACATCCTTCTGGGCAATGTACATACTTTGGGCAGATAGACGACCGAAAATGGGTTGGGTGTCTGCTCGGCTAAGGCCGAACGGGTCCTTTTAACTAAAGGTGTAAGCTCCCCACCCCGTAATCACTAATTTTGACCGACTACTACATAATAACGATGATGGTGTACAGCTCTTGATTATATTATATTTAAACAATGGATGTAAATGAGTATTTTGTATTTCCACATAAGCACTGATATACATATATTGAAAATCATTTATTACCATTTTAACATAATTATTATTATTGAATTACTATTAAATAATATAGGTAAAAAGTACATTACGCCCTACTGGCATTCAACATCACATCTCGAATGTATCAATGCTGTGATTTACAATTGCATTCTTAATCGAATAAGGACATACGAAAAGGTGTTCTAACGTGGACACTTATTAAATCACATGTTGTAAAGAATTTACATATTTTATTATACTTATATAATAATTGCACCAATATAGCTGTGTGTGTATATGCAGTTATTCAGACACCATGCAAACTGCTCATTGATATTCCTATGTAGATTCATCCTCATATATTTAGACTGTAACACAATAAAATTTGATGTTTATGTCTGTCATTAGGAGATTCGCTTCAAGCTATAATTTAATTGATATCAAAGGTTTTCATCATATTTATCTTTCATCGCTTGCATGTGACAAATTGAATCGACAATAAAAATATAATTTCGTTTAATTAAGGTTCTATCAAGTTTGTATGAGAGGGTAATTCAAAAATATGTTTATATTATTGGTTTTCCGAGATACTAGTGTTAAGGGTTTAATATTCTTCCTTAATATAAAAAACATAAATGGTTTCTGACGTTTCAAGACATTTGTTACAATAAATCAAATAATAAAAACATAAGAAAAGTGAAGTTTATTTTCTTCGCAACGACAGTGAAGGGATGAATAAAAAAAATGTGTTTACCTGGAATTGATATATTTATTCTGCTTGCAAAAACCCAAACTAAGATTTCGAAATTGTAGCGAATTTGCTACGTATCTTGCTATGTATCTTGATTTGCCGAGAAATGTGTTACTCCGGGAACACCGGATCCCGAAAGAGGGACGAATTAGGAACCATTTTATATATTCCATTCAAATAAAAATATAATATCCTTATGGCCCTGTATATGTAAATATCTCATTTTTCTACTGCATTTTATGAAGGTCCAACAAGTTTAAAAGCATATTTGTCATATTTGATGTTTTGGTGTAGAACTTTTCACTATTTCCTTTGTGGAATTTCGAGCACATAACCATAGATTGCTTTGCATTGTATATATATATGTATGATGATAAAGTTGATCCTTTATACCAACAGTTTGTTGGCTGTACATACACATTGCCTTTTTCGAACATTTGTTTACCTAAGCTGGGCAATGGCATTAGTAGGGTATCCTATTTTATAAAATGTTAGAAAAGTTTGAAAATTACAGGTTTTTGATGTGTTAACAACTATAGCGGCGTATAGGGACTAAATCTATCAAAGTCCAAATCTGCTAAGACCAGATTTTATGCTGCTGCTAAAACCAGATTTTATGCTGCTGCTAAAACCAGATTTTCTGGGACTATGAAAGAGAATAATGACGTGTTAAACAAAAATGAGCGAGCAAGAGAGCAATGAAAGAGTGGTATGGCAGGGGTGAGGCAAACGAAATTGTATCTATAGCGTATGTATTAACATAATAATGTATGTATGTACATGTGTCTGTTGCTGTTGTTGAACGGAGACATAAAGCATAGCCACGCAAAATTTCATTTGCAAGCGCATGGGCTTGCGCAGTCGACGTTATGGTGACATACTAATACGTCAGCTACTTCGTACAAAGTATGTGTGATGTTGTGTGTTTGGCTGTTTCGTTGCTGTTGATATGGCTAACATGTGGTTATGTGACACACGTATACGACAGCATGTGTGATGTTGTGTGTTTGGTTGTTTCGTTGTTGTTGCTATGGCCAAACAAAGCGAGTCATTTGATGTTCAGCATTGCCCGGTGTATACAAAAACAAGTAGAAACGGTGTTAAGTTCGGCCGGGCCGAAGCTTATACACTCTCCACTCTTTCCATTCCCATTCCCCACACACTCTCCACTCTTTGCAGTTGGTTTTTTATTACAGTGAAAGGTAAGTCCAATAAAATGTGGGTGCGAAGCACTCTCAGAGCAAAGAGAGTAATGACGTATTATACGTATATAAAAATGAGAGACCAATGACAATTTTGTGAACTTGTGTAGCGTATGTACGAATATAACAATGTATGTATGTATGTATATACAAGTGTCTGTTGCTTTGCATTCTTTGACTTTTGTGGGAATAAAACAAAAAGTATTGAGCAAGAAAATAATGACACATGTGCTTGCAATGGGTCTTTAAATAATTTTAAGTATTAATATTATTCAACTGTAACGTCATCATATGATTGAACGCTGTTTTTTATTTTCCAATGTAACATTTACGAATGTGTTCATAGAAATCGAACAGGTACCGTGTAGCAAAAAGGTGTTAACACATCGCCCGTGAGTTCGAACACTCATTGAATTTTTTTATTGAACTTATTCAAGTTCAAAAATTAATACTTAAGGCATAACACGATAGGCTTCAGAAAATATTGCTGCAAAATTCGTAAACAATTTTCCGTAAAAAATTGTTTTCGGCAAAATACGGAAATTTCCATTAAGCAAACTTTCGATTACCCTCAATATGTTTGTACAAATCGACAAGAATCAGTTCCAACTTTGTATTGATCTTTTAGAAACAAATTTTATTGCGAATATTCTGCGGTGCTAAAGTAGAGATTGGACTAGCAAAGTCCGTTAGCGGGAACCACTTTTCCCAAGGAAGTCAAAATATGTGAAGGTTTACGGTTACAAAATTTAAAAATAAGTCGCGAAGATCGTAGAAAACCTTGTACGTGCTCATGCGCCCCGCAAACCAAAATACTGTTAAAAAATATCAATTATGATTTTGGTTAAACACAAAAATACTATTCAGTTTCTTTTGATTTGAGTCAATCATTCGAGTAATTTTCTGAAAAAATGTAGTCAAAGAATATGAAATAAATATGTTACTATTTCACTTATAGGTGTTCTAGTACACAAAATTCTAGATTCAATAGACTTCAAATCACATTTAGTAGGATGAATTGTTTTGGACGTTGAAACAATTATCATTGTTGAAACAATTATCATTAAATTCGGGTTTGTTATCCCTATTACATATATAAAATTATAATTACCATTGCAATCGTCTTGATTGTACATGTAATTGAAAATATATATAATATTTTAATTAATTTCTTACTCAAGTAAATATGAATTAAAAAACTAGTCAAATTGAACAGAACTCTTGATTAACTTTAAATTCAACACAAGCGGATATAAAGCACTGTGACACAAATGAAAGAAACTTGCCCGGGCCTCAACGAAACCAAAAAATTGTGAAAGTACTTGGGCGTGATATCACTAAACCCCGCTCGGTTTTGCTCCTATATGTAAAATTTTTTTTTACAGGGCGAAGAAAATGTTGGAGGTGTGTCAGGGCCCTATTTCAGATTTTACTTCAATAAACCTAAACAGCTTGAAATATTGTATTACAACCTTTGACAATATTGTAGCTACTATCCTATTTCACAATTCCCGATAATATATTTCTAAGGAAAAGTACACTGATAATCGATTATTTCACGAAACGTCATCGAAATTTCACATATTTTATGTGTTTTGTCATTTCTTGCCTAACTGTAAATAAATTGAGGTAGCTGCCTTCAAAAGAATTGTAGCTTATGTGTCATTTATGTGTCATTTGGAGAAACTTTGCGAAGAAACCAAAGTTCTAAAATGAATTTCGAGCCTCCGGATTTTTCGAAATAGGTTTTTTTTTAAATAGTCAATAAACGAGTTAGATATTGGACTTAAAAGGCAAAAGAAAATTGTGTTTCCTCCAGTTAAATGCGTATTTTGGGTGTTTTTGGGTCGAAGAAACCATTTTCGCCATTTTTTTTTTATTTTTGCGTACCGCCCGTTTTTTTGGCAAAATGGACGAAATTGTTATGAATATTTGAGTTTCTAATAAAATTTTAAATAGCCCATAATGTTCGGCGCAATAATTTAGGGGGGTACTTATTCACGACCTATATCGATTTCATTCAATTTAAGACAAAGAATGTACATATAAACATATTTTTCCATATTTTACTTTATTTTTTTAGAAATGCATGCATAGAGTCACCAAGTAAGATAAGGGTGACTTTGTCACGCCCATATTGGTGCCTCCCACACATAAGTTATTCGGAGGGCTGGTAGTTCGGCAAGATAACTCCCGTAAAACCGAACCAATCTCTATGAAATTTTGTACTAGACAAAACTTAGTCAAATGCCACTCTTCTATGACAAATGAGTAGTTTTGCCACGCCCATTCTGGTCCTCCCACACTAAAGCTTGGTGTTCGCCCGGGTTGTCAATGAGATAAGTCGCGTGAAACACTTCCGATATAAATACAATTAGTATATAGGCTTCGTGTCATCAAAACCCAGTCACCGATTAATACAACGGTGATTTTACCACGCCCTACCAAGATAAGTTGTGCGGCAAGATAACTCCCGCAAAACCGAATCAATCTTTATGAAGTTTGGTACTACACAAAATTTAGACAAATACATACACACAAAAGTTGGGCGGATGACCGGTTAATCGACACGATAACTCTCGTAGACTACATTCGAGCTAACTGAAATTTGGTACTCGGCACTGTTTTCCTAAAAATTGTCTACGCCAATTCTCGTACCTTCCATACAGAAGTTAGATGGCTTTCCGGCTGGCCGACTCGATATCTCCCGTATACCAAAACAAATTTTGATACTGATACATGCCCACTTTTGTACCTCCCACATAAATATTGGGCGGACAATTGGCTGGTAGTCCCGATAACTCCCTATAATCATTGTAATTATGTTGGATATTGAATAATATTTAGTGCAATGCTCCACTGCTCTTGAATATTGGCACATTTGCCAATATTTAATAGAACTTGGTCGCGATGGACGACTTCGGGTGAGGGTATGTTTAAGTCGGTTCACCCGACTGAAATTTCTTTACTGGTTCTAGGACAAATTTCTCTACGACATTTTAGTACTTTTAATATTGAAATATATTTCATCTTTGATACTTTTTAATAGTTTGTGATATCACATTGATATAGGTCTGCCTAAAATAAGTTTAATAAATAGTGAAATAGTTTACTTAAATATCTCTCAGTTGGGTGATTAGAACTACTTAAATTTTTGGTTTTAGTAGACCATATCTTATTAAATTTTTTGTCAACGGCTAAAATGTTACGACCAGCGTAAGGGACACTTTCTTAAGATTACAAAAATAACAACAACAACATTTAAGTTTAATCCAACACCCCAAACATATTCTAGGTCGGGAAAAGAATTTTTTACAACTCTTGCATAATAAATAGGAGCATTATCTTGTTGCAGAATTCATGGAATCGGTCCGAGAATATCATCTAATTTACGGAAAGCCGACTGCGACTGAGTGCTGTAAGTTTGGCCTGTCATTTTTGCACTTTGAAATTCTAAATCGATTGTGACTTAATACGTTCTGGATCCCCATCCTCTCTGCTTTGATGATGATTTAAAAATGCCTTATTGGTCATCTAAATTAAATTACAAAAATCACCCCGTCTCTATTATTTTCTTAAGGTCGTGTTTCTGTACCTTTCATTACTGAATTCAATTGATTTTTTTTTCATTTACATTTTATATGCTTTTATCTCTTAAGTTGAATTTTTAAAGAAGAACAATTAAGTAAAATAAGTCATACTCGTAGCGCTGACCATTATGGGCTATTTAAAATTTGGGACAGCATTATGAGAAACTCAAATATTCGTCAAGTTTCACAACAACTTCGTAAATTTTCCCAAAAAAAAGGCGATAAAATCCCAAACAAACGGGCGAAAGCGCCCTCTGGCGGTACTCAAAAATAAAAATAAAAGTGAAAAATGGATACATCGACGCAAAAAAACCCCAAATACACATTTAACTAGAGGAAACAAAATTATCTTTTGCCGTTTTAGTCCAATATCTAACTCGATTACTGAATATTTAAAAAAACAATTATTTCGAAAAATCCGGGGCTCCAAATTCATTTTAGAACTATAGTTTCTTCGACAAACTTTCTTCAAATGACCCATAGAACAAGAATCGCGATGAGCCGTTTTACATTTTTTCGGACCCCTACAATTCGACCCGCCCTAATATTTATATATGTCAATTCTCACTGTTATATAGGACCGTGAATGGCGCCATAGACCTGCGGCCCAGTAAGCCGACTATTTGTCAGGCCGACTTTTGTGTCGGGAATTTTTTCGCCTTACACTAGCCGACTTTCCGGCCGACTTTCTGAAAATGAAACAAAGTCGGCCAGACAATCCGCTGGTCTAAGGTGCCCTTTACTTGAGCATCGTATAGGGTGACTCGATTGTTGTTTTGATTACTTGAAAAAGATTTTACAAAATATCAAAATTATGAACAAAAACGCTAAAAACAGCCATAGTTTTGTATTATCCGACCATTTGAGATCATATATGACATTTTAAGACGTTGATGCTTTGGCAATTTTGTCGAAAGCCTTAAGTTGTACAACTTTGGAGAACATTATTACATAGCTGTCTTAATAGTATAAAATAAAAACTAATTTTAAAAAATTATATATTTCTGAATTGGTAGAAACATTTTGAAACTCAAAATGTAATTTTGGTTCATTAGTGTGTTTGACAATATTGTTAAGTAAAGTATATTAAGCACTACAAATTTGTAGAAGACACAAAATTATAATATGTGACCTGGTCTACGGTAAGGGGGTTTAGGTGTCAAAAAATCAGTTTTCACTTTTTGGTTGATTCGGATGGAAGATGAGATTTTAACAGAAACTAACAGCTTTTTCACAGAAAACTAGTTTTCGCACGTAAGCTCCCTTTTCGTAGACCAGGTCACATATGTTTAATATTGAATACATACAGGTGAATATTTAAAGAATATGGCCAAACGCATCATTTCTACACCAATTATGGAGCTCTAAATATAATTTTTGTTGATTAGTGTATTTAGAAAAGTTATTAAGAGATTTATAAGCTACAATTCGTTTGAAGACAGCTAGTGCAATTTATTTGTCAGAAATGTCAAAACATATAAAAGATGTTCTATTTTTCATGACGTTTCGTGAACTAATCGATTAACGGTGTACTTTTGCTTTGAAATATATTAGAGGGATTTGCAAAATAGGAAGGTTGTATTCCAATTTTTCAAGCTGTTTAGGATTTATTGAAGTAAAATCTGAAATAGGGCCCTGATCCACATCCAAAATTGTCTTCGGCATATAAAACAAATTGTTACGTCTAGGAGCAAAACCGAGCGGAGTTTTGTGATACCACGTCCAAGTACTTTCACAATAGACCCACTGTTGCACAGTTTAATTGAAAATATTTACTTACTATATTGTTTAGTTTGTTCTTTGCTATATTACTATATTGTTTAGAAGTTTATTTCTCCATTTGTTACCCACAAAGAATACAAAATAGTTTTAAAAACTAGAAACATATTTAACTGATACCTGAGAAAATCTACATTTTGTGTAGAAATAATCAAATATCATTAATGTTTGGAAAGGTTACAGCCATTTATACCTGGGATTCAAAATTAAAATGTTCGACCGCTTCGGTCGCTTTTTTAAATAATTTTTATTCGTCAATATTTTCGCTACCCTTGGGTAGAATCGTCAGGAAGATAAACACAATTATTAATTAAAAACGAAATGAATTTATATCTTCGCTGTTTAATATTTTAATAATCTTGCCTAATCAAAAGTTCGGCGACAGAGACTTTTTTGAGGTTAGCAAAAAATTGTATACATCACTAAATCTTCTGAAGAAGTAAATCCCTACGAATTTTAGATTTTGGAATTGCCGGGCTACCGATTCAGGCATAAATTGGAAACTTTTGGCTAGTATAATTATTTTATATTTTATATTGGCAACAACTAATTCAATCTTCAGAGGATATTAATCTCTTGTAGATAAGGCAATGAAAAATCTAACAAAATGGCAAAAATTCCGTGATACAGAAACCACTACAAAATTTTGATGCACTATGTTCTTGTAACTACAAAAATAGTCGAAATCTCAAATTCCATGGATAAATATTTTTTTTACGATTTTCTAAGTAAAATTTGATATTTTTGCAAAAAAAAAAAGGCCCGCAGATTTTAGACCAGCTCCAAAACGATTTGTCCAAGTTTGTTAAACAGTATCAAACAATTGGAATTTAAATATCTTCAAGTTATCAGAATATCATTTTTTAATCAGTTTTTTATCCGGTCGAAAACAAACTTTTTTTCGGTAAAATTTTATTATTTTTTAATGAAAATAGCTATGTTGTTAATGAAATGAGCCAAGAGTGATCAAAATCTCTAGATAAGTTTTGATTTTATTGAAAACTAACTAAAACCCAGTCCTCTTCGCCAAACAAAAGGAGAAAAAAATTTCAACAATTTGAATAAAATTAAAATATTACATAACTGTTTTCCCAATAATTTCTGTACATTAACTTACGTAAATTCCTTCTTGCGCATACTGAAGTGTGAGCATTATTTAATTAATTTCTCCATCTCTTTTTCGAAATGTCTCGCATTATATGCCTGTTACCTCCGTTACATAATTGTCTATATTTAAAAAAAGCTAAAGTAGTTGACAATTACGGCCAGCAATGGGAAACAGATTTTTTTTGGTCACTTAGTTTTATATATTTGGACAAGGAAATGTCCGCTACTCCGTGAGAGGCAACACTGTAAATTATAAAAGTATTTAGTAAAATTGTAGCTCATTGAATTATAATCGTCGAAAAATCATATCACACCTTTAACAATTATTAATTTAACTACTGACATGTCTTCACTTTGAAAAGTTGCTCGCTGTTAAAGTGTCATAATACAAACAAAATTACCTCGGAATGTCGTAAATTTACTTATACATACTTGCTCGAAATGTGAAGTAAAGGATCTTTCAAAGTATATGATGGGAATTTGAAAAAAATCGCTTCTTACTTGACGCTTTCTTCATACAGTCAAGAAAACCTAATGCCATCATTATATTCGCCTTAAATCAGAATGGGTATTATTATGCGACACGCTCTTTACGGTGCCCTTAATTACTCGATGTGCTTTGCGTTTCCACTACTCCAGGTGCGAAAATCCCACCAATATCCCTTTATATATCTGGTAGAACTTCCAAAAAATTTCATAAGTCTAGCTTTAGGCGGTTGGTCAAAATATTGACTTTCCGAATTGCTCAATTCGTATCAAAGTAGTGTCTTGTGGTCATGTTTAATTAACCACGTCAATTTAAAGAATTTAGTTGATTGTCTCGCTCTCTCTTTGACTACCCCAAATTTGAATTTTGAACAACAATTTTTTTCCGCTTAAATTTTTATAATTTAAAATTGGTTTCAGCAATTTTGGGGTAATTTTACAACAACTACCATAAAATTTAAATAAATCCTTAAAACAGAACATTTTGAGGACTGATTTTAATTAGATACCTTGAACCCCTACATGATTGAGTCCTAAATGGAGCAATTCTAGCTTTGTTCATTTGGTTAGAGCTCCCATTCAAGTCTGAGTATAAATATACGTCAGTTTGAATGTCACTCCTCGAGTATTGAAATATGTTTCCTGTGCTGAGGTCTACCATTTAAAGGCAATACACACCCCATGATTAACAACTCTAGCGTCTCTCGTTTTTTAATCAAACTTACTTCCAGACACCCAATTCTATTAGAAAATTCGCTATTTAGCTAAGGGCGCATTTATGATCGTAGGCAATCAATTTTTAGTCAAAACGCTGATTGCGTTTATTAAGTGCGGCTCAAATTTCTACCGCAACCACATTCCAAACTGTAGTGTGGTCAAATTCCGTATAAATGAACGTCTCCAGGACTGTGAATGTGAAACTCCAAAATTCTACCGTCTCCAAACATACATTTTAGCAACAATTTGTCTAACATAAGGTCAACTCTGAAAGGGGTATAAACACCCCGAATGTTATAAACCTCGATTTTCATGTCTGGTCAGAACGTTGATTAATCCTTTTTAATGCCAAGCACTTAATTCTACTCTCTTAATAAAACTCATTTGTAAAAATCCTTATTCCGATAACTTATTCCTCCTGAAATGGACTGATTCACAGATCACGCTTTCGGTCATAGGTTGATATCGAGTAATATACACATTCTCGAGTTTGAAAAAACCCTTCTGTACTAAAATTTAATCCGCAAAATCTGAACATTTTATCTGTATATATTCGCGCTTCGGATCAGGACGTTGATTAATACTATATATTGACACGCTCCCATTTCTACCGCCCCAATTCGCCTGCAGAAAAAAACCCTTATAGCTGTAGTCAACTTTAAATGGGAACATCCTCACCATATTTCATGCTTCTACGATCAGCAGCTTCGTCAGATTGCTAATTAAATCGTCCCAAATTATATCGCCACAAAGTCTTACTTCGTTGATGTCTACACCATTTTTACAAATTGTTTTATTTATAAACTGATTAATCATATATAAGTACAGTACCACTCGCCATATCTGCTGCTCATAGTTAGTATATAGAAGAACACGTCTTGCATTTATCAATACGTTAATAACACAGTGCAACAGCCAATCTGGGGGGTGAGAAAATCCAAGTCAGGGTGAAGGTACTAGGTCAGTATAGTAAAACCCCCAAAGGGTTTGGCGTTCTTAGGCCAAACTTTCCAAACTGTAGTGTGGTCAAATTCCATACAAATGAACGTGTCCAGGACTGTCTTTAATCCGTTTGAATATTAACCTCCACAATTCTACTGTCTCCAAATATAAATTTTAGCAACAATTTGATGTGTTAACATCCACAGGCGCGGGTAGGGACTATATTCACAAAAGTGAATACATCCCAACACAGTTTGTCCGACTGCGATAACACAGATTGTGTTAAACTCCTCAGAAATGGCTGAACCGACTTGTATGAAATTTTGTGTGCATATCGGGTAGGTCTCAGAATCGGCCAACATCTATTTTTCATACCCCTAAATGATAAGGGTGACCCACCCCTATATAGAACACAGATTTGAACGACTGCGAAACACAGATTGTCAGACTGCGAAAAATAACACACACTGATGTAGCGGCAGCAAATAGGTGTGTTGTTGTAATACGTATATAAAAATGAGATAGCAAGAGAGCAACGATAATTGTGTGAACTTGTGTAGCGTATGTACGAAAATAACAATGTATGTTTGTACATGTTTCTGTTGCTTTGCATTCTCTTTGTTTTTTGTGGGTATAAAATAGAAAGAATTATGCAAGAAAACAATGACACTTGTCTTTAAATATTTGTAAGTGATATTAAGTACTAATATTATTTAAATGAAACGTCATCATATGATTGAACGCCTTTTTAAATTCTTTATATAAACTTCACCTCCCTGTATGCATGTATGCATACCGAAAACATTTTGGATTGCTTTTTAACCCTTTTCCCGTGATCCAATCGAGCTGAAACTTCGCAGGAAAGCTAATGGAACTATCAGAATATGGACGGGATTGGACAAAGGGGCGTGGTACCTCCCATACAAATCACAAATTAAAAATCCATTATTTCTGCTCCTGTTAACGGTATTTGAACAAAATTGGGAATGTTGGTTACGTATACACATTGTAAGATCTTCTGCAAATATGGGCGAAACCGAACAAAGGGGCGTGGTCATATATAAAGAATGTATAGTCAAAAACTGTGTTTTTTACGGATTGGTTTTTTTATTATTGTGAAGGGTAAGTCGAATTAAATGTGGGTGCGGTGCACTCTCACCCCAAAGGGAATAATGACGTATTACACGTATGTATATACAAATGAGCTAGCAAGAGAGCAACGAAAATTTTGTGAACTTGTGTAGCGTATGTACGAATATAACAATGTATGTATGTATATACAAGTGTATGTTACTTAGCATTCTTTGATTTTTGTGGGAATAAAACAAAAAGTATTAAACAAGAAAATAATGTCACATGTGCTTGCACTGGTCTTTAAATAATTTTAAGTATTAATTTTATTTAAATGTAACGTCATCATATGATTGAACGCTGTTTTTTATTTTCCAATGTAACATTTACTAATGTGTTCATAGAAATCGAACAGGTACCGTGTAACAAAAAGGTGTTAACACATCGCCCGTGAGTTCGAACACTCATCGGATTTTTTTTATGACCTTTTATATTTTTACCTTATCTTGATGTTTGTTCGCTTAGTTTTAAATTTGTTTGACTTAACTCGAGAACGACTCGTTCGATTTTGCTGAAACAAATTGAGAAAAATTAAGATTTATATCTCCTTTAATCTATTCATATGCTGTTGCTCTACATAATCAAGACCTTTGCAGTTATAAATAAATTTATGAAGCAAAAAAACAATTTGTTATCAAAAAATTAATTTTTTTTTATCAAAAACCTAAAATTTTTTTTTAAATCATAACAAATCCAAAACGGAATAAAGTGTCAACTTTTATTACTTTCACGTAAAGTCACATTATCTATGATAAAAATAAAACATAGATCATGAAAATCGATGGTCGCGCTTCCTTTTTATTCACAATTAAGTGAAGGTATCTCATTTTGACAAGAATATTGATATTTGCTTCAATTAATATGGATAAACGTACTGAATGAATTTCGAAAATTCGACAGAGGATATGTACAAATTCCTTTGGAAAAAGGTTGATGTTTTTTTATGGTTTTCAGATTTTAAAAAAAATACAATGAGTGTTCGAACTCACGGGCGATGTGTTAACACCTACACGGTACCTGTTCGATTTCTGTGAACACATTAGTAAATGTTACATTTGAAAATTATTTAAAGACCAGTGCAAGCACATGCGTCAATATTTTCTAGCTCATTACTTATTGTTTTATTCCCACAAAAATCAAAGAATGCAAAGCAACATACTCTTGTATATACATACATACATTGTTATATTCGTACATACGCTACACAAGGTCATAAAATTTTCGTTGCTCTCTTGCTATCTCATTTGTATATACATACGTATAATACGTCATTATTCTCTTTGCTCTAAAAGTGCTCGGCACACACATTTTATTTGATAATTATAAAAAACCAACCCGTAAAGAACATAGTTTTTGACTATGAATTCTTTATACATGACCGCGCCCCTTTGTCCAATCCCGCCTATATTTGCAGCAGATCTCAGAATATGTAAACCTAACCCAACATACCCAATTTTGTTCAAATACCGTTAACAGGAGCAGAAATAATGGATTTTTAATTTGAGATTGGTATGGGAGGTACCACGCCCCTTTATCCAATCCCGGCCATATTTTGATAGTAAATTTTTGTCGTCGCCATTAGTTTGCCTGCCAAGTTTCAGCTTGATTGGATCACGGGAAAAGGGTGAAGTTAATATAAAGAATTTAAAAAGGCGTTCAATCATACGATGACGTTTCATTTAAATAATATTAACACTTAATAACTCTTAAAAATATTTAAAGACATGTGTCATTATTTTCTTGATTAATACTTTTTGTTTTATTCCCACAAAAAAACAAAGAGAATGTAAAGCAAAATAGTTATGTTCGTACATACGCTTCACAAGTTCACAATTTTCGTTGCCCTCTTTCTATCTCATTTTTATATACGTATAATCGCGTCATTATTCTCTTTGCTCTAAGAGTGCTTCGCACCCACACAATACGACTATTCGCTGCCGCTACAGCAGTGTGTGTGTTTTTTCGCAGTTTGACAATCTGTGTTTCGCTGTCGGACAAATCTGTGTTCTATATAGGGGTGGGTCACCCATCTCATTTAGGGGTATGCAAAATAGATGTTGGCTGATTCTGAGACCTACCCGATATGCACACAAAATTTTATACAAATCGGTCCAGCCGTTTCGGAGGAGTTTAACGCTAAACAATGTGTGATCGCTGTCGGACAATCTGCGTGAGCGCAGTCGGACAAATTCTGTTTGGATGGATTTACTTTGTGAATTTAGGTCGTACCCTTGCCTATAGATGTTGTCACATCAAATAGTAATAAACAAAAGGTTAGTTGATTTTTATGAGTGCGGTAGCAAAGTAATAAACGCTCATAAATGTGCGTGGACGCTGCATTGCTGATCTTGTTCATTTATGATACGGCCAAATGTGCTATTTAAAATAACATCATATTAAATAAAGTTACATGTTTCTTGACACCGTAATTATACGGTTTAGGTTTGCTTGTTGTCAAAATTTTGACTACAGCACTGGGGCTATTGAAAATTTTGACAATAAATATTCACCACGTTAATATCAAAATTTTAGTCGACTCACAATATATTTGGTTGCATTAACACACACATCGGTAGAGGAAACATCCACACCAGTTTCATCGCCCTATCTTGAGCTATTTTGCCAGGGCGCTGATGAATTATCTACTCAGTCCGTCAGCCACCAAGCAATTTTATATACACAGATTAAATGAAGGTATCATCTATCTCATTTAAACAAGAATTTCAATTTTTGGTTTGGTTTACATAGTAATGAGTTCCAAATGTTTTTATTTTTCTGAATGCATTTTAGAAAGAACGGCTTAAATCAGTTTTACTTCACAATGCCAATCAGATGCCAACGACTCCCATTGCGCACGCCGTGAGGGTAAAAGAAACTTATGAAAGATTGGTCAAATTGTTGAAAAATACAGAGTACGAAAGCAACAATTGGGGCAATTGGGCTTAATGTGGCCAAATCAAGAGGGATCATCTTCAAGGGGAAGCGCAAGAACCTGTACCCGAACGCCAGGGGCTACATCCCCAGGCTCAAGGTGGGAGATGCGGATATCGGGATTTCGAGGGATATCAAGTACCTTGGGGTAATGTTCCATGAACGGTTCACCTTCGTGAGTCATGTGGACTACGCTTTGCGGAAGGCAAGATTTGCCTTTTCTGCATACTACAGGCTGTTGGTGAGAGCGAATGGCCAGAGTACGGAGGTGCATCTGCTGATGTACAGGCAGGTCATAAGACTGTGTTGGTGTATGCTTTCCCGGCCTGGTTTCCCATCTCGTCGAGTTAGATGGAGAGGCTAAGGCAGTGGGAGCGGAAAATACTCAGAACCCGTCTGGGTCTGAGGGTGATTGCGATGGCGGATGGCTCTTTCCGCATGCCCTCCTGTAGGAGGGTATGTAATGGTGCTGGTTTTGGGAGGATTGACAGGTTCATGGTGGACTCTGCTCTATCTTTCCTGGGAAAAGCGGCGGGTGTGGATAATGACCTGGTTAGGGCATATTTCGACACGACGGATGCGGACAGTCTTCTGTCACGCTGGTTCCTTGGACCAACGGACCTTCTGGCCCTCAGTAATGGGGGCTATCTAGGAACGGACGAGGCTTTATTGTTTTACCACAGGAGATTCGGTACATTGGGTATCGATGATCATGTGTATAATACTACTCAGTAGTATTTCTTTTAATCGAGGTGGAGACTGGAAATTTTTTGGAATTTCTGGTCTAATGACTTATGCGATCCGGCTTGCTGGAATTCTTGTTTTTATTTAGTTTTTAAGTTGTTATTTGTTTTTTAAGTTTCTTTTATTTTTAGGTCATGACGACAAATGAGGCGTTACCTTGAATTTTTCGGGATAATATTCTTTTTTACAGCGTATATAAATTATTTTTAAGATTGATGTATGTATGTAGTATTTTTTGAAGAGGATGGAAGATTCTGAAGGGCACCCAATGGGTGTGAGGGAATTAGATATAGGCAATATTAAGATGGAGTTATTGTGTACCAGTAGTGTGTTTTTGAAATTTATTACAATAAATACCCGTTTAAGAGAGCAACAATTGGGAGCTGTTTTGCGACTTGAAAATTGATGCTGTATTGCCAGGCCTGCAAGGAGGTTTCACAAAGAAACAAAAGAGCTGACATACAGAATATAAAATATATCGCCCTGCTGAAAAAGGACAATATAATCTTAGCACCTTTACATATTAGATATGAATTAGGGATGACTTATTTAAAAACAATTTTCCAAAATCCAATTCTGGCAAAAATTTCCGAAGGTGTTTTCGATTGTCCAAAAGTTAGAAAATTAATCCGAAGCACTACATTTGAGATACTGTTACCACCTCTAACTCTATTGAAATTAAACGGTTTTGGCCTTTCTAATTATCTCGAATGGAGTGCCGAATCGTCAGTAACTTGTTCGTTCGTATTTCAAGGATTTTTATATCTCACTGCCGAATTTACAAGCGATATAAACTTGACATGAGATTCCCAAGAACATTGAATTTAAATTAGCTTGTGATTTTTGAATGTAAAAATTGCGAGAGAGTTATATTTTTGGATTTTTAACCTTAACAATCGTTCGCGAGCTTTGCTTTTTAAGGTGAAATGAAATTGTGAGCGACTTCAAAATTGCGATCGCTCAAGATTTATTGTTTGACGAGCCAGCGGATAAACAGTGATATCCGTACTAGGGTAATTATACTATTTTAAGCCGTAAACAAGTCTTTACAAATTCATTTCCTGCATTCACGTTTTGAATTATTGCAGCCAAAACTTGGTTGTGTCAGAGACTGTCATGGTGAGCGATTTCGCCAACAACTAAATTCCATAGAGCAACGCTATCGATTGTGGTACGAGAGTATGGACATTTGGTCTTTTATAACGTAAACAAACCCTAAAAGTCACAGCTGACAAAAAATAAGTTGAAATAATTTATAGATTATTTATTAAGCTTTTAATTTTGTAATTTGATTTCTTTCATAATGTAAACCAAAAAAAAAATTGCAATTCTTGGCAAAGTGAGATACTTTCACATAACTTTGAATAAACTCAAAACTTGTAAATTGATTTTCACCAGTCTCATTTTGTGCACAACAGGTCTGACTTCACGACGTAGGCATAAAACCGAACAAGTTTGAACGTTTTCGTTTTCTAATGAATTTTTCAAATTTGTTGAGCAGTTCCGCAACCATAGAGTGAATTCAAAAATGATGTACGAATAACTTAAAAATATTTTCAATTCGGATTTTTCGATATTTTTTAACGAATTTGGTCGCAGCGTTCTCGAGCTGTGACAAAATCTGTGGAGCAATTTCTTAAAAATTCTAAAATTTTGTTCAAAAAAAAATCAATAAACAAGTAATTCATAGAGTTTAAAATTTTGATTATTTTTGAATTCAGGGGACACTAATACGTCGAATTTTTATAGTGGTTATTGCATCACATTTTGGTTGTCGCAAGGTGTTATAATTCATACAGTGAATTTAAAAGTATTCACGTAATAGTAATATGGAGAACGATATTGTACAGGCGAACGAGGGTCCGAACCCTGCTCTGACCACCTAACATCTCTTTGGACGTTGGCTTAGTGCTTACTGTGGGCGACATGAAAAGCTTCACAAAATGATGTTGGGAGCCGGTGTAAAATTTTTTGTCCCAATCAGAGAGTGTTAAACTAGAAAGCCCAGAGATCACTGGTTGTGAGATACTCTCTCCCCATGCCCTTTATGGGATGTGATGGGAAACCACTTTTTTATGCAATATTTGCTTCTTTAATGAGCATTTATTTATATTACAAAAATATTTTAAGGAAACGCATGTCCTTGTTGCAATCTTATGAAATTTGTACAATGATTTAGTGCACCTTGGAAATGCATTCACCAACTTTGGCAGAATTCGCTTTCATGCATTAGATAATATATAATAACCAAACTTAATTTTTTCGCTAATTTTCTTCTAAACACTTCGTGCACCTACAACAACTCCTTAGAGTTTTGGTCAACCCTAATTACAAATGACTCACCAACAATTTCGCACCCGCATTTTCGAGAGCGTCCAGTATTCTATTCACCGCAAAGTTCCCTAGAAGTGAAGACAATACGTCTCCTTGACGTGTGCTCTGTTAACATACCTCGTCGAGCTGCCCAATATGGATATGACACGTCGCCTGGGGATCATTTGGCATACAAGCCACTTAAGTTCCACGTTCACCTTAAAGGCTCTCAGTGTATTCTCCTTAACAGCCAACGCTAACGCTATGTATCCTATGAGTTCATGCAGTTCTGCCTCTGTATCAGGTAGTAAATTGAAGTCTCCAAATTCTACTTCCGGCTAATTTCTTGAACTTCAACTCCTAAACTCAAACACCGCCTCGAAGACGGACCCAGATACTAAAACAAAAAACCTTGTTGGACACTAGAGAGCCCTTACACTTCCTATCCTCGTTATCGTACGTATTTACAAACTAATATTTTCATAGTATTGATATATGATATGGAATTTTTTCAAATTTTAAAAGTAGAATTTTTGACACTTACTGTGAAACGTAGACGTTAATAGATGGAAATCAAATCGAAGCTTATCAACTTACCTAGAAATAAAAAAATAAAAATTATTAAATATTATGATTTCATTTTGATAGCAAATAATTAATATATTATTTAATAATTAAATGGCATTCTAATGAATATTTGATAGAATCTTTATTAGCTTCATTTCGCATTTTATTACATTATAAAAATTTGTTTAACGCTTATTGCGTTGGGGGATATTTAACGTTCTTTTCAAAGAAATTTCGAATTGAAATTTTAATAATTCAGTTAGTGCGAGAGTATTAATACAGTTTATGTCTTTGTTTTATTACCGACACGAAGAAAGTGTATTATGGCAAAAGTTGAATTTTAACAAATTCTGCGCACATACATATACACGCACACACGAACACTCATTATATGTATTTGTATGTGAATATCTGTGCGTGTATAGCATTATAGTTCAGTTGAAATATTAATAATAATAAGCCACATTTTAATAAGAAATCTAATTAAAGCACAATAATACTGAAAATGTCTGACGGCTAAACTCCGGCAGTTGTTTTCATATATTTCCCATACAATTCCATATATCCGCCTTCTTAGTATGAATGTGTGCGTGTGTGTGTGTGTGTAAATGAATTATAGTGTCGCTGTGTGTGTGCCGGAGTGTGGCATTATTTGAATAGGTGTGTATTTGATTTGTTCCTAAGCGAAATGAGAGTTTTCTGTGTTTCGTTAGTTGTACTTTTTATGGGGCTTTAGAGTATTCTCACAATGAATAATTAAATAAAAACTTACATTAAATGAATGACTTCACACACATTCGCCAGTTGTTAAGATGCTGCTGCTGCTGCCAGAACCGCATAAATGAACCTTTTTTATATTCACAGGTGTAATAAAATAAACTAAACTAAACACACGATGCCACACTCATTTGCTTTCAAATCAGGCAAAGTTTTAGAACGCATAACACACAATACGCAGGGAAAGAAGCCGTAGCTCTTGCTCATTTAATGTTCCCTGGGGCAAATGAATCTAATGACTGATGCAAAGTTTTGTAGACCTTCATTAACAATGCAGAGTGTGACGCAAACAAAAAAATATTTCTAGCTAAATGAAAGACAAAAACGTTAGTGCATGAATGAATTACAATTGGACAAAACGCTGGTTCCTTCAGAACCCCCACACTCCCCACCGCTAAGACGGAGGCCTTTAATCCGTTGCATTTCATCGACGATGGCTACTACTGCGGAATTTAAAGTTGGAATTACATACAGTCTTGTTAATTACGGTATTTTGAACAGAAGTGCATTAAATTTCGCTGATTACTTCAGCATTTTTTTGTAAATTATGTAAAGCTTTACCACCACTCTATGGATGGCCGTTTCGTTTCAGGGATTGGAATGGTTTGTATTTTAAAGGACAGCACTGGCGGAAAAATGTTTCATTGCAGATATGAAGCTTGTTCATTAGTGTGTTTACAGTGCATCAATGTAATCGTGCGTATGCCTCACGATATTGGCCTTGCTGAAACGAGAAATGTCATCCAAGGTTTGATTGTAAAAAAATATACAAGCGTCATTATCATAAAGTCTAGTTACAGGCTATCAACTACTATAAATTTCATTCAAACTAATGGCAAGTATTGTTAGTTACTTCAAACTGTACGATTTAGTGACTAATTAGTTTTAATGCAAATGTCGAAAAAAAAACTAAAAAAAGTTGTCTTCAATCCATTTTTTAATTGTAATTTTCATTGCATATGGTTTGTTTTTGCATATGAACATCATACCAAGCCCAACACAGTATAATTCTTCAGGACAGTCAAAGAAAAAAACAAATAATAATATTTTTTAATACGAAGAAAAAAATACAAACGGTTTTAATACAATATATTTTATTTTCGTGGCAAAAATTTAGACTTTAGAAACATTATTAAATAATTTGTATTTTGCATTTAAAGTTATGTCGATGACTTTTTGACGTAGAATACGTCTTACCTTACGGTATGAGGAGTCATGTGAGGAAACGGCTAGATGAATTTTTTGAAACTTTTTTTTCTGGGTAAATGAAGATGTTATCTTTCGTTTGATATACATTTCATATTGGTTGATATATTTCTAGTATTTTAATTTCTCAAATGAGAAATCGGCCACGGCCACGGACTGTCCCTGCAGGCTGTGTCAGAGACACGGCCATTAAGTTTAACGTAGAATACGCCATCCGATAAGACAGAAAACATATATAACAATAAATGATAAATAATATAAGCAAATGAATTTATTGTTATATATGTTTTCTGTCTTATCGGATAGCGTATTCTACGTTAAATTTAATGGCCGTGTCTCTGACACAGCCTGCAGGGACAGTCCGTGGCCGAAGGCCTCGGACAACTGTGTGCTGTAATTTTTTTAGCTTTGTGCAATAAAATATAAAATATAAATAACATATTTCGCCAACCAGTGATTCGTCATCTTGATCCATCCAGCGGAGTCTTGATCTTCCTATTTTACGTCTTCCTTCGAGTTCGGTTTCGAAATCCGTTCGTGCTGGCTTGTCTGCATCTATTCTACTGACATGGCCTAGCCAGCGCAATCGCGTTATTTTGATCCGCTTAACTATGTCAATGTCGGGATATAGCTCATACAGCTCATGGTTCATCCGTCGCCGATACTCGCCGTTGTGCACTATAGGGCCATACATTTTTCGGAGTAATTTTCTCTCGAAGAGTCCTACAGATGTTTCATCTGATTGCGATAAGACCCAGGATTCTGCGCCAGAAAGCAAGACAGGTTGTATGAGAGTCTGTGATAGCTGGACTTTTGTTACTCGAGCGAGGGCTTTATCTCTAAAGTGCTTTCTTAGCCCAAAATAACATATTGTCGCGTGCACAATTCTCTGCTTGATCTCAGTGCTGACGTTGTTGTTTTTGTTTACGGCAGTTCCGAGGTATATTCATTCGCCCACAACCTCGAAATCATAACGATTATCAACGTAGACGGTTTGTATAATCGCTTGAAGCCCCGCTCGTTGAAACCATTAACTTTGTCTTGTGCTCATTTACCGTCAGACCCAGTTTTGATGACTCCTTCTCAATTCTCGAAAACGCGTGATATCGATATCATCAGCATACGCGAGCAGCATGTGGCTTTTGCCGCTGATGGTTTTATTAGAGTTGACTGCAGCATTTCTCATAATAACCTCTATTAATATTGTAGAGTATACGTGTGGTCCCACCAGGTCAGCGATAATTGGTTTTAGTCTTTCGAATGCTATGGATAAATGACTTATTCCACGGTCGTTGGCACAGAGACTCGGGTCACTTTTTTTTAAATATGGGACATAGTACACTGGAACTCCAATCGTCGGGCATGCATTCATCTAACCACATTTTGCTAAAGTGCTGATGCATGCACCTTATCAGTTCATCGCCGCCAGTCCTAAACAGCTCCGCCGGTAATACATCGGCTCCTGCGGCTTTGTTGTTTTTAAGCTGGGCAATACCTGTTCGGACCTAGTCTTCGTTAGGAGGAGGGCAATCGACGCCGTCGACCAAATTGTGTTCGATTGTCTCGTCATTGGATATCTCAAGTGCCTATAGCGCAGAGTTATGATCTCTCCTATTCCCTACATACTCTGTACATCTTCGATGAGATTTCCGTTTTTGTCTTTAGTCTATTAGGTCCACTTTTGACTTTCTAGTGCAATTTTCGGGCTTCGTTCTTCCTTCTGTATGTCTCAATTTTCTCACTCTCGGTTTAGCTCATTTACTTTCTCCCTATACCGCTCAGGCGCAGCTCGCGTTGCAACTGACGGAATCATTGTCATACGTGCAGCGTTCTTCCCATCATTTGCCATGGTACCATAGTCTGTTGCGAAGCGGTTTTTTAAACCCAAGTACGGTTGTTGCGGCAGTTTTTATAGAGTCGAAATGGGTTTCCACTACGCTTCATGATCGTCATCGGGAGGGGTGGGTTCTGCGGCAAAAGTTGCGAGAGCTTCCTTGAGTAGGCTGTGGCTACCTCTGGTAATTGCAGCGTTCAGATATCTAGCTTTCACTGCGTCTGGTTTAATACGATTTTCGCTCTACTTACTCTTGTGCGAACCTTTGCTTCTACCAGGTAGTGATTAGAATCGATGTTAGCTCCTCAGATAACTCGTACGTCTATTACACTGGATGAGTGCCTTTACCACAATTACCACGTGATCAATTTGGTTCTTCGTTCTTTGATCAGGGAAATTGCCTTGTGGATGTCTTTAGCTGGAATCTGGTACCACTAATAACCATATTTTTTCCGCGGCAAAGTCAATGAGTCTTATACCGTTGTCGGAACTGTCAGCATGTAGGCTGAAGTTGCCTATAGTTAGATGAAACACATACTCCCTGACTGATTTAGATTTAAAATCTCCTAGCACAACCTAAATGTCATGGCCAGGGCAGCGGTCATACGATTCCTCTAGGCGAATAGAATGTCTTAGGCATTATCATCTTCCTCTTCTGTCGGGGCATGCACACAAATTAAGGAAATATAAAAATATTTCGGTTTTACTGCGAATTGTGGCCCTACGTTCACTCACCGGATTGAACCTAGAGACTAGATGTCGCAGTCTTTTGCCAACTACAAATCCGCAACCATATTTATTTTTTTTCTCATGGCAACTGTAGTATATATCTCAGTTTCTTTCTCTTGTGCAGCCATATCCTGTCCATCGCATTTCCTGGATAGCGGTAATGTCAGCCTTATAACTTTCGAGAACTTCTGCGTGGGTCTATATCTTTATCTGTATTCCAAGTCTTACATTCCAAGTGCATATCCATAACTCGTGATCCTTATAACGTTTGCGGGGGTCGTATGTATGTATATTCACTACCATTATGAATGGTGAATAGGGATATTTGATTGCAGCCGCCCATTATGAAGCAGACGCTGAACAGGATGCTATATATCGAACATGAATTTCCTTTATTGGTTTCGATCTGCCTTTGGCCCATAATTTTGGTTCATCCGCCTTCTAAAACCAATAGAATATGCTCGACAGCTTGATGACTTTCAGTGACATCAGTCACCGACTAAACTTGAGATATATCAGTGATCGTATAACCAATCAGGCTGCTCGTTTGCTTTGCCTTCTACTCTGGTTAGCTATGGGGGGTTTACGATAAAGCCATTGCCCAGGACATACTGCGCGGAAGTAGTGTGCTGCTTGGACTGACCAATGAAGGAGTCATTTCTGACCACTCCCAAGTGAATGTCCAATGTTTATTTCGTTTTACCATATCATTAAAATATTGTGTATCCCTTAAAGTGAATGTATTAATTTGTAATTATATTAATTATACTATGCATGTCAAAAACACACAAACATGAGGACTCAACGGATTTATACTAACTCGGGTCCTACGAATCGAACTGCATCACTAATTTTATGACCAATTATGATGGTCATAAATACAAATACACTTTTTTTGCGATTTAGAGCTAATTTTTTGAGACAAGCATATACATATGTCACCATTCCTCGATAATGAATCATCCAATTTTGTTTAGCCAAATTTAGAAAAATTAGGAATTATAATACCCTTAATCTACTTTTACACAATTTCTCTACATAATCAACAGTTTTGCAGTTATAAATAAATTTGTGAAGAAAAATACTTAGCCCTAGGATAGGCAATAAGCTTTCGATCACTAAATTGACTTCTTGGCCTGGCCAGACCACATGACTATAATAGACAGATTTTTGGCTATAAACATACTGTATGCCTAATGAAGGGGTCTTAATTCATACGGAAATTGTTCATATGTGTTATACATAGTCATTTAAAGCGAAAACGAATCTACACACTTACAAAATTAGGTAAAAAGGACACAAAAAATAATATACAAAAAAGGTAAAACATCCTCGTTTTTGATAAAATCAAATTTCCTGTTTATTTTTCAAGAAGTAAATTCAAGTTCTCAACATAAGTATTCTTACACTTAGTTTACCAATTGGCAGTCATCGCAAATGTAGGATTTGGACCCTTTTCCATGCTGCAGGCACATAGCACTTCCGCATATTCCACACCGAAAACAGGTTTTGCGCTTAGTTTTCGATGTTAAGTTACAAATGGCACATAGTGGACGGTAGATAGATGATGAAGATGATGGAAATTCAAATGTTCCCCAGTGAGTTGTTCAGGTTGCGGTGTTCGAGAGGCTAGAGAAAAAATAAAAGTTAATGTGACCAAATCTAAAACAACTCTTTCACCTTGGTGTACTTCTCGGACTCCGTCAGAAGATCTTCCCGTATATATTTGGCCTCTTATGGGATAATTAGTTATTGCGTCACAAATCCACCATACCTTCATACAATATTTAGCAGGTTTGGATGGTATATACTGCGTAAATCGTGTACGTCAGCTGTTCATCCACCGTCAAGTTTGCACCACGAGTGTATGATGACTCTAAGTTTGTTACAAGCATCAACCAAAGATCATCTATGGCAGCAGACTTGCTCAATTCTTGACGCATTAGACGATTATTCCCGTTATCAGTTCTAGCAAGAATTGGAATGCTATGCGCTAGTGTTCTAACCGTTGTTGGTGGTTTTTTCAACCACATTATGCCAGCTTTACTTTGGTAACATTCACCTTCACCACTTTCAGCAACTAATATTTCAACCTCATTTTCCACGTCGCCATCATCAAAATCTTTAACAAGCTCCGAGTCACAATCTCCGGTTTCCTCATCAGACGCAAAATCATTAGCACTATATTCTGGAACATAATTTTCGTCGTCATCATCAGAGCAAGGAAATAGTTCTTGCTCATCGTCGCTATTACCAAAAAATGGCATAATTCGTTCTTCGGCAACTTCTCTTTTAGCAGGTGTAAGACGCTGAAATTTGGCTGGTCTATTTACGACCATTTCAATAGCTTCAAGTCCACACAAGTTTTTACTAGAAGAAGCCATATTATTTCACCACAAACAGCAATAAAAGATTACCAAAAAATCTCTGTACAACAGCTGTAACGCTTCGAATGTAGACCGGCAACTGATCTGTTTATGGTTTATTGACAAAGCTATTCATGTAAAAATAGAAACAAAACTTCTACATCGATTGCTTCGGTTTCATTGCTTCGGTTTCACAGGCAGAACAAAATAAAAATAAAAACAAAAATAAAGACAAAAACAAAGACAAAAACAAAAACAAAACTTCTAGCTTTCGTGAGGGTTTCATGAGTAAACTCCTAGCTTGATTGCTGTGGTCTACTCAGACCAAGAGGTTAGTTTAGTGGTAATTTTGTTCAAACGGGAATTTCTCCCCCTTAAACGGGAAATTCTCCCCCTTAAAGTCAAATTTGGTCTGGCCAGACCAAAAAATTAAAAATGTATTTTTAAAGGTCATGAAGAATTGAAAACCCAAAAAATTTTTCCAGTCTTATTAATTTCACGTAAAGTCACATAACCTATGAATAAGAGGGATACAATGAGACATGGATCATGTACAGGGAAGACAGAAATATGCACGAAAAAATCTAAAATAAGTATGCTAATATGCTCTAAAAAATGGCAAAATATGCCATCAAATAAGCACGAAAAATGTCGAAGTCGGAGTTTAATTATTCAAAATTTTATTCAATAGTTCATAAAAAAAAACAAAACAATAGCCCTTTCAAGGCGTAAAATTAAATATTTCAGTTTAAATAAATTATAATTCTAATTATAAAGTAAAAATTTAATTCTATTTTAATCATTTAATGAATATTTTGTTTGGTAGCTCGAAGCCAATGCCAAAAGTCTCCTTCCGGACGAAGTCCATTATTTTATATGGTGCTTATAGCAAAAACAGTGTATTGCATTCAGCGATTACACTGAACAATTAAATGCATTTTTATATTATCAAAAATAAATTTTCTACGATTTTCAGCCAACAATGTTTTGTATTGTGAGAAAGACCGCTCGACATCGCAGGATGTAGTTGGGCACCATTTAAAATTAGGGACTTCGTTCGGAAGGAGACTTTCGGCGTATGGATCTGTGAGTTTTTAAACAAAATATTTTTTATACTGACCAGACTATTAAACCCCGGGTTGCGACCTATCACAGAATTCAATTTGTTTACAAACATTTTGTCATGCATTGCTTTTAAGTCATTTAAAACTGAATCTACTATTTCGGTCGATTCATCAAGGGATAGCCCTCTAGCCTGCAATTTTGTTATGCCTGAAATAATTTTTTGAGAGTTAAGCTTAATGAATGACAAATTGGATTTGGTTTTCGGTTCACTAAAAGAGATTTTGGCCAAACGAATAGCCTCGGATTCAACGTGTAGTTCATCGAGAACTAACTTTACTGCCATGAAATTATCGCAGTAATACACTGCCGCTTGTAACCACGTCCCCCAACGGGTTATACACGGACTCGGCGGCAATGGTAGGGCCGGATTCATTGTTTTGAACATATGACGTCGCGATGGAGCCTATAAATAATTTATAAAGAGGATTTACATATTATGTTCATACAATTCTAAGAAAATCCTTTACATTAATAAAAACTGCTTTAGTGTTAGCAATCAATGAATTTACATCTGGAAACTGCGATCGTATATATTCTGCCACTCTGTGGAGGCCTTGAGCCAAGCAAGTCAAGTGCAACATCTTTGGAAACAATGTCTGCAGCGAGCTCATGGCGCGTATCATATATGCAGCGGCGTCTGTCACTGCCATCAAAACGTTGCTATATTTAATACCTTCATAGATATTTAAAATGTATTACGAGTCAAACAAAAACCAAAACATGCATTACCATATGGCCACAGCAAGTGGAGCGAATTATTAAAAAATGCTGCCATATTACTGGCATTGGCTGCATCCAACTCCGCTACATTCAGTAAATAACACTTGCCACGTTCTTCCTCATTGTCGTCTAGTATGCCAAAGACAAAATTTGCAACTAAACGCTGCTCAGAGTCGGTTGTTTTATCCAGCGAAACCCAAATACATTTATTCATAGCTTTAGACATCATAACCTGAAGGCACATACAGAAGCGGGACGTATTTGGAGCGCAAGGTTGTCTCACTCGGTGCATCTCTATTGATATACTTTTCCAAAAAGTTAATAACGCTGGGGTGAGATATTCTTTTTATTGGAATGTTTGCTTCTAAAAACGCAGTACATATGTCCATATGGTATGTATTTAGCGTCGCAGATGAATAATCTTTCAAGAAAGACTGGCTTTTATCATTGTTTTCTCGTTTTTTTGTTGCGATTTTATGCTTCTCTGTATTGAAATGTTGTTTTACTGAAAACAGCCTCGTACCATTTATCACGCAATTGCAATATTTACAAAGAAGAACAGAATTATCTGTTCGCAGCACTCCTGGATATTGGTTAGCCACTCTAGTCAGAAACGAACTGATTTTTTCTTTTTCTTTCGGCATAATCAATACTTTTTGTTTCTTAATCTAATAAATTTAAGCCTCCGCAAAAACAACACGATTAAAAAGCGGGAAAAATCAAATGACAGAGCACTCTGTCATAAATATCAAAGAAATTACAATGTTGCCAGATGTGAAGGAAGTATCAAAATTTGCCCGATTACAAGCTAAAATCTGTTCGAAAAGTTAAAAATATGTAAAAATATGCACAAACAAGCACAATCGTTATAAATATGCAAAATTATTAACAAAACGTCCAAATATGCAAAAGCATATGTTATATGCATTTGCATATAATTGTCTTCCCTGATCATGAATATCGATGAACGCGTTTTGTTTTTATTCCTAACTAAGTGAATGTATCTCATTTTGACAAAAATATAATTTTTTTGTTTCAATGAATTTGGTTAATCCTAGTGAATGAATTTCAAATTTTACTCTTTACTTGTAACGTTTTGAAAAATTTAAAACGCACACGTTCGTGGACACACTCATAAAGGATGCTAAATGAACGCATATTAACACAAATTTCTGAACCCTGGTATCAGGAGGCTGAATCAGGTAGACTGCGACTTCGGTGCACACACAATTTCTAGCCGACAACAAAAATCATTGGGAGCAAATTGAGTTAGGACAGAAAATATTCTGATATATTTGGCAAAATCAGTCGTTTGTTTCAGTCGTTTGATGAACTCGAAGAAAGTATGTATGTATATACGATTCAAACAGCGACTGACGCATTAGATTTTGCTAAATGAAGAGTGTCTCAGTAACAGTGCACATTTTCATTTAAAACAAAACACACGTATTTTTGAGAAAGTTATAATTATTATATTGGATGGTAAAGAAGACATGTTCCGATTAAGTATGGAATAAAATATCGGTCAAATGGCCCCCACAGCTCTGCTGACAGGTCATTAGCCTTTTCATGAAATTTTCCATGATTTTTTCACAGAGCTGTGGCTGTATCTCACCGATGACGCGATGGATCTCGGATTTAAATTCGGGAATTGTTTCTGGTGTATTCGCATAAACCCAAGATATCACAAAACCGCAAAGAAAGAAATCGCTCGGCGTTAAATTCCATGATGTTGGTGCCCAGTTGACATCAGAATTTGTTGAGATAATTTGTTCTGGAAATCGTTGCTGTAATAAATCGATTGTTTCATGCTAGGTGTGGCAGGTGGCGTCGTCTTGCTGAAACCACATGTCATCCAGATCCATGCCGTTCAGTTGACTCCACAAGAACTTCGTTTTCATGTCCGTGCAACCAATGCCGTTCACAGTCTTATCTTCCAAAAAATAAGACCCAATCACGCCGCCTAACCAAAATCCGCACAAGTCAGTTGCTCGTGCATTTGATTCTCATTGGTTGCGTGAGGATTTTTTGAGCCCCACATTCGAAAATTTTGGGTACTCACGAAATGTGCTTCATCGGAAAGATGATTTTATTTTTTTAAAAATTTTAATTGACTTCACTTTGCTCCATGGATTGCTGGTTTGGCCTGCTTCGTAAGCTGAATTTTGTACCTATGAATATGGAGGTCTTTTGTCAAAATTCGCTGTGAAATTTGAAGTTGTTGGGAACGATGCCGAGTTGATATTTTCGGCAACACTCTCTTTTACAGCAGCAATGTTTTCAAGAGACCGACCGGTATCGGTATCTTTACATGAACGTGGTAACAAAAATCGGTTTTGACCCTGATCATCACAATTTTTATTTTCTAAAGAAGATTTCGGCTGAGGGGCAGGGCTTTATTTTTGATTTTACTTCAATAAATCCCAAAGCCTTGTTCTGGCATGCCTTCATTTTGCAGGCATTGAGGTTTCATTTCCATAAACAGCTGATTTCTGTATGGTAAACAAGCATGTGGTCTGAAATCTCGAAAACTTCCACAACGCGGTATACTTAAACATTCCGAAATTCTGCAATCCAACTTTCGCAAAATCATAGCTTCATTTGGTCATTTCGTTATACATTTCGTAATTCCTAATGCAATACCGTCATGACTCAAAAAACATAGTTTCGAGTAAATCGAATTTCAAGTTGTATAGGTTTTCATGCCAAATGCTATTTTCAAAATTCTCTCACACCAAAAATAGAAACATTTTACATAAAGGAATTAATTTATCCGAACGATAATAATTTGTAGTACTCAGTTCAAAACCGCTAAATTTTGAGTTGTAACGGTCTGCACGAAACGAAAGATGTCTTTCGGAAACTCCATAAAATGGCGAAACGTCAAGCATATTTGAAATAATTTTTAGTTTACAAATAAAAAGTTTCGTATCAATTCGGTCACAGTAGTAACATATCTAATAAAGAACTTGTGACGGAGTTCGACACTAGTCATGCCAGTGAGTGCGCTTAATTGAATTGTCTATAATTCCAACAACAAAACCAACCAATTTTCACTCAGAAAATTGTTACTGACCTGTAAGCTTGTACTAAATAGTTGGGGCAAAAGTAATCACCCAATGTTATTTTGCTGTAATTATTTTTAATGAAAAACTGTGGTTATGGTTGTGAAATTTGTTTATTTAATCCATTAGACTGTATCCCAACAAGTTGAGAAAATGATGTCGGCCAAGTGGCCGCCGCCAGAGTTGGTGGCCATACGTGCTCGTTTTGTGGCATTTTCCATCACTTTTGCCAGAACTTCGGGCGACAGATTCGCGCATTCTTGGGGAATATTCTCCTCCTCTGAGGTTTATTGACGTAAACCCGCTACTTCCAAAATCCCCATAAAAATGAGTCTGGAACGGTTAAATCGGGTGATCTGGCCGGCCAGTTCGAAACACCAAAACGTGAGATTAAGCGACCCGAAAATAATATCGGTTGAGGATCGAGCACTGCGAGCTGTCGCACACTGGTTCCTGCTAGTGTAAGAGCGTAGATAAATTCAAAATTTTAAGTGTTTGACACATACTTTTTGTTATGTTTTTTTAATAAAAATGTGTCCAAATTTTCATATTTTAATACGTTTATCAATAGATTATATTGACGTAGGATACGTCTTACCTTACGGTATGAGGAGTCATGTCAGGTTTTTATTGTTGTAATCTTTATTGCATTGAATTTGAGGAAACGGCTAGATGAATTTTTTTAAAATTTTTTTTGTAGGTAAATGAAGATGTTATCTTTCGTTTGATATACATTTCATATTGGTTGATATATTTCTAGTATTTTAATTTCTCAAATGAAAATTGTTTAAACACATACACTCAAATATATGTGTGGTGTTTGGTTGAGTGTTTTTGGTTGCTCAACATTGCTTAGGAACATGCATCTAGTAAAAAGTGAAACGAACAGCAAGCTAATGTTGCTTGGCAACATGTATCTAGTAAAAAGTGAAACAAACAGTAAGCTAACGTAATAAAGCTTTTTTGCGAAAGCTTCAATAAAGCTGTTGTAACATTAATTTTGAATTGTAAAGCGTAAAGCTTTCACACAACGCTCGAATGCTAATGCGAAGACTCGATAAGGTAAACCTTTTTTAATATTAGGGCGGCCCTCTCAACATTCGCAGAACTTATTTCAATAAAAATATTAATTAAAATACATAAATTAAATTAAGTTTAAAAAAATTTAACATAATATTTTTTTTTTTTTAAACGAACTTGAATCAAATGCCGTTGGTAAATATAAAATTACAGCAGACAGTTGTCCGAGGCCTTCGGCCACGGACTGTCCCTGCAGGCTGTGTCAGAGACACGGCCATTAAGTTTAACGTAGAATACGCCATCCGATAAGACAGAAAACATATATAACAATAAATGATAAATAATATAAGCAAATGAATTTATTGTTATATATGTTTTCTGTCTTATTGGATGGCGTATTCTACGTTAAACTTAATGGCCGTGTCTCTGACACAGCCTGCAGGGACAGTCCGTGGCCGAAGGCCTCGGACAACTGTCTGCTGTAATTTTTTTTCTATATGAAATATCTTTGACCAAAGTATTTCTCCAGCGTATTCCTTGGCTCATTTCATGAAGAAAAGTCCACAAGGACCATGTCCGAAAATGCAAGGGTGGGAAATGGCAGCGGGTTCAAAATTTTCGGGTTGGTGGTCGGAGGCTAGTAGGGTAAAGTTGCTAACTTCTGAGCCAGTGGTCGGATTTTTTTTGTTTTTGGGCTTGTTGGAAATGTCTTTAAGAGACCCTACTACCCTACTACCCTCCGACCGACAATCCGAAAATTTTGAACCCGCTGCCATTTCGCACCCTTGCATTTTCGGGCATGGTCCTAGTTGCCTTTTCTTCATGAAATGAACCAAGGAATACGCTGGAGAAATTTGTCCGGAACTTCCTGAATCACCTTGTATATGTCCAATCAAAAAAGTTGACTTATAACACCTAATAGTTTGAAGGCGTATAACTTTAAAAGTATAAAAGCCATACATACGATATATTATATATTTTTAAAAAGGTAATTTTATTGGAAATACCACAGTGTTAACTTTTAATAAAAAAGTGATGACAAAAAAAATGTCCACAAATGTTTCGATACATCTTAAAATTTGAAGAATTTGATTTTAAGGTGGATCTACAGTTTTGCCTCCACCATCCTTCACTAAGATATTAGTATAGGTGTATAGCTACATATTTCACTTATTCGTCCTAAAAATTTTAGCTGCTAATACCTGCTAACCTGCAAATAATCTAGAAAATAGTATAGGAACTATATATCGAAATATGCATTTTTTTTTAAATATTTCCAAAAAAATTAAACAATTTTAGGAAATGAAATTGAAAGTAGAACAGGGAAAAACACACGCCTATATATGCGAATAAATAAGCATATACAAAATGCCAACAAAATAGTGTGAGGTTTCGTTAGCAAATATGTTATATTAAAGGTAACATTATCGCACCAATGCCTGTCGGGTATTTTAATAATCATGTAATATCTCACGTATGTTTACAGATATGAAAATGGATTTTTCTTTTATCTTCTATGGTCCCTAAGGCACATATATGAAAATTTCATAAATTTTGGGTAGAAATTCCTGATACTCAGGCATCTTCTTCGTCTTCATTGAAAAGAGGGCGACCATCTTCATCCTTCGAAGAAGCTTCAAATCTGACGAAGAGAAAAAAAACACGGCTTTGATTAAAGAAACAGGTCTTGATCACTTGCGCAGTGCATATATCTAAGGATTACGATCTATTCACGAATCAGAAGAAGTAGAAATAGTACAGGTTTTAAGATTGACCAGCAGAGAAAAAAACGACAAATTCTTAAAATGCTCAATGAGAAAAGAATATTCTATTCCTTTAGACAATGATGAAGCTTTGAGTGTTTATATTGAAATGGATTTTTCGAAATCTCAATACATTTTACTGATAAATAAATTAACAAAAAGAAAATACGGATTTAGTTATACACAGTAAATGGGGATGTGACGGATCTTCAGGCCAAAGTGAATATAAACAGATATTCTTTGAAGAATCAGAAAATATTTCAGATGCTCATTTGTTTATCGTCTCCTTCGTTCCTCTGAGAATTGTTGATATGAAAACAAATCATATGGTATGGGAAAACCCAAGTCCCTCCTCAGTTAGATTTTGTCGTTCCAAATCAATTGAATAGTGCAAAGAAACTCCGGAAAAAATACGTGAAGTTTCAGAAATAATGAATGATAGTAAAGGGTTTTTCAACAGAGACGGTACAAAAGTAAATCGGTAGGAACAGCAAACGACGCCATATTTTTCCGCTCTTTTGACATTTCTCTTCAGTAAGGTTTGCCGTTTCATCATGGAAAGATATTCGAGCCAACAACGAGTCGAAATTATTAAAATTTACTACCGAAATTTGGAGTCTGTGGCCTCAACTTTAAGAGCGGAAAATCATCGGAAATCATCTTCAGCGATGAGGCTCATTTCTGGCTGAATGGCTTCGTCAATAAACAAAATATGCGATATTGGTCAGACAGCAATCCACACGTAATCCATGAGTCATCATTCTCATCCCGAAAAAATTTGGTGCGGTTTATGGGCCGGCGGCGTCATTGGGCCGTACTTCTTCCGTGATGATCAAGACCGGCACATTACTGTGAATCCGAATCGCTACCGTTCAATGATAACCGAATATTTTTGGCCCCAATTGGATAATATGGACTTGGAGGACATGTGGTTCCAACAAGACGGCGCCACAAGCCACACGGCGAATGCCACAATCAATTTATTGGAAACCAAGTTTGGTGAACGTGTCATCTCACGAAATGGCCCAGTCGATTGGCCGCCTCGGTCGTGCGATTTGACGCCGTTAGATTATTTCCTGTGGGGCTACGTCAAGTCTACGTGAAATTGCAGCAGTATCGGCCGATTTATGCTGGAAACCGTCGAGAATTGGGTTCAGCGTCTGGACTACTGCAAGCGTGCCCGTGGAGGCCATGCAAAAGAAATCGAGTTCCATACATAATGTCATCGAACGTACTTTCACAGGAATAAAGAATTACATTGGTATCTAAAACCGGTTTTGTTTTATTTAAAAAAACTTTTGTAGCGCTCTTATTGATAAACCGTATATACCAATAGTATTACCCCAGTAGTATTTAAAGATGGGAAAGAAACTAAAGTAATACATGCGTTCTATCAGACCATTATTAATGGAAAAGTATCCCAAGTGCTCACTAAGAGCAAAATTCACTATATGTGGAGCTACCCCAATGATATAAAATAACGAGAGATAAAATAACGAAAGCGCATATCAGTAGGGGCTGTCAACACTCCATGCATGGATTCGATCAATGGAAACTATTTTGCATATATCGTACAATATGGAGTTTAAAAGTTGGTCGCCAGTAAAAGACGACAATAAGAAAATGAAGGGGGAAGGAAGAAAAACGTTCAAAAGCAGTTTCGACAAGAGTTAGGTTTAATAATAGACAAACCTCGACCTGATGCTGGAACATCGAATGATGGCAATACGGCAAGAAGGTTATTTGCTAACTATGAAAAATCCGATGTAATAACAGGTGTAGATGCCGACTTTATAAAAAGATAAGATATATTAGAAATTTTTATAATAAATTTTTAGAAGTAATTCATTTCAAAGGTTTCATATCATTTTATAAACAATATCGTGTTCAGAAAAAGTTGTTGCTGATAAGTTTGGAGAAAGCTGTTTGTAAGTAAATATTGATGCTATATGCCCTCTGCAATACATATACTCCTTATACATTTTGGGATGATTCCCATGATTCTCGTAGAAAATTCGGAATATTTGCATAGTGTTAAAGGCGACTGGGATGAATACAATTTTGAAATAAAAAATGATACACAAATAAGAATTTTTAATTACAATGTTAGTAAGTTTATTATGAATTTATTATGGTATAGATTGCAACTATAACTTTTATTTTTTTATATAAAAAAAAGTTATTCCTTGGACGAAAATAAATAAAACAAATTCATTTTTAAACTTTAATAACTTTAAAAATAATTAAAGTATCAACTTAAGTTTTCGCAAATAACTACAACATATACTCAGTAATGTTCCCTCCAAATTTCAAAATAATCGGATGATAAATAACAAACTTACAGATTTTAGCTGCGCAAATCCCAAAAAGGAACCACTGTGCGTCGCACCGTCCTGTTGAACCCACATATTCGCTAGTCCCAATTCACCCAATTGAGGAAGAAAAAATTCGGTAGTTTGGCCCGCGGCGTTCTCAAAAAAATTGGTCCGATGACTCCTCCAGCGTAAATAGCACACCACGCAGTAACTTAGATGTAAGTAAGATGTAAATGCAGTCCTGATCATGATAATTTTCTATCAAAAATCGTCCACCTCTTCGTTGAGATTCAGGATGGCCTGAACGTAGATGACACGCGTTTGGTGGTCAACAGCTAACAGCTGATGCAGTGTCTGCACTTTGTAAGGGCGCATCTTCAAATCTTTCACCAAAATTCTGCCTATAGACCGCCGGCTACTGCCCAATTGCGTGGCACGCCATCTGGTCGATGTACCGGGCTCTTCTTCGACGTCTTGGACGGCTGCTCCGGGAAGATCTCGGGTTGTCCCAGCCTCTTCGATTGGCCAAACGCCAAAGTGTTTGTCCAGTTGGAGTCGGACGACCAGGAAGTCTGCGTCAAATATTTCTTGGCCCTAGTCTGACCACAAAATATTTTTGTGTGGCAAACAACAAAACAGCTGATTTTGGTCAAACAAAATTATTTGCCATCAAATAAAAATGTGCTCAATGTGACCACAAACGAGCAAATAGATTTCTCTTTTTTGAGCAAACATTTATTTGATCTTACAAAAGAATTGTAAGATCAAACAAAGATCAAACAATGGTAAATAACAGGTGGTATAGGCAGTGTTGTCAGCTTTTACGACTCAAATTATAAAATGAAAAAAAATCACCAACTTTAAACTAAAAAGAAGAATTGGTAAATATTAAAAACATTTTTAAAAATATTTTGGTAAATTGGTTCAACGGCTATAAAAATGTGTATACAAATTTAAAAGGGCATAGTTTTAGCTCTGTTAATCTGTACTAACTTTTCAAATCGGATCTAAACCGACTAAGCTGCGACTAATTAGGATAATTTGGCCATATTTAGAATTTTGAAGCTACTGAAAATGTTGAAAATGGTGTTATAATCTCCTACGTCAGACCTTACAATTAGGCTAGGTGACTTTAGAGCAATATTGTCAAACCCGCAAAAGAGAATTAAAAAATCATTCGACCATATTTCAAAATTTCAACATAGGATATCTCGATAACTAAGCGAGTTATCAAAAAATTTCACTTAATTTGTTTTGTTTATTTTAACTTCGTTTATAATAGAAATATATTAGAGACCACATAAATCGCTTAAGGTGGCTCATTCAGCATAATATCTTCCCGTGTATCCTAACTTTGGAGGCCCATAACTCCGGAAATAGGGGCCGTCACCAAAATTGGAATTTATAATTTTTTTCTTAAAACAATGAGTTCTACCTCAAACCAGTAAGATTTTTTGGCTATGCCAGTGGGAGCTAAACTTGCCTAAATTTGCTTTTAAGATTTCTCCTCTTCCAAAACTAACTCCGTCGCTTCTCCACAGCACAAAACAAGAAAACATTCATCCTCCTGCATCATAGTTATTTAAAATATTTTTTGCAATCTGACCGTACCTTTAGAATAGAGCTAAACAACCACTAGCCCTTTTTGCCAAAAAAAATGCAGCAACCAAAAACCTGGCCACATTGCTTAGGACAGGAATTATTGTGATATATTTAGCAAAATCTAACGAGTCAGTGGCTGCTTCAGTCGTTTGATGTAATCAAAGTAAGAATGTATATATGTATGTACATTAGGCAGGCCCTTCATTGTATGGTCAAAAAAAATTGTCCAAACTCTCGGTCTCACCCCCTAAAAAAAATTATAATCACTTTTTCAAAAAAATAATTTTTTTAAATTTTATTGTTAAAACTCCTACAGTTGTTGGAGCGTTCTCAAATTTTTACTATTTGATAACAAGAGCAAATCAAATTAATTTGTAAAATTTCATGGAAATTTACTAAAAACTGAAGATTTTCCATGCCCATACCAAATATTAGCTAAAATGCAAAAATTTCAAGACTTTAGGCGCTTTGAGCGACCTCTAAATCTCCTTAGATTAACCCAAAACTTTGTATTTCTTGGTTTTTTACCTATTCGCATTTTTCTAGGGGGTGAGACCGAGAGTTTGGACAATTTTTTTTTAAAGGCCACCTTAATGTGCATATATAGGCACTGGTAGAGCAATCTATCAAAGTGAACACATGCAAACAACACACAGCGTTAGCATCACATACGTGGTTGTTGTACAACAATAGTCTCTCAACAACAATAGATTTTGTACAATAATAGTCTCTCAACAACAATAGTTGTTGTACAACAATAGTCAAGCAGGTCGTCGTCGCCAAAGAGTATAGAATAGTATAGAGAATTCATGGAACGAATTGTATGACTCAAAAGCACTAACGACATCTGGCGAATGATTCAAAACGTGTTTCTCTCTTTTTATCATAGCTTGGTCCATTCCTAATTTTGATGTGAAACATTGATGCATTTGAAACATTTATGCTTTTTGTATTGTTTTATGTAATAACATTGTCGAAATGGTGCATTTATATTGAAATATTCTATACAGAGCATAAGACCCGTTTATGCTCGTTTAGTCAGACTCTCTATATGAGAGCAGAAAAAGTGTGCAATAAGTCAAAACAAACACAATTACATGTAATGTTAATGTAGATGTTAGAAAAAAGAAAGTGCAATAACAAAAGAGCATTCAGCATAAACAAAATGATTTCAAACCATATCAAAACAATTTTAAACCAAATTTTATGTATAATGGAAGTATGTACATTTCGTATAATGGCTTTTGGAATTGACTGCATTCTGGGCATCATATAAACCTTGATCAATACTTATGAAATGAATTTATTAATGTTTAAAAGAGGTTGAAATTTTTCATACACAAGAAAGTATATTGATGTGTTCAATATAATATTATATTTTTGAAATATTTCAGTATATAATCATACCAATATACTTCAATGTGCATCAATATATTTGAAGCTTTTTCAATAAATTTTTCTTTCTCATTGAACATTTATATGATGCGTGACAACAATCTAATTGATTTTGCGCACGAAATTTTCGCAAGGAACTGAGTACCAAGCAAATTAGTAGCGAGCAAAATCGTCAGTTCATGAAATTTTCGTTATTTTTATACACGTTATGACAACGAAAATTTCATAAAAACTGAATACCGGGCCACTTTACCATAAGCGTTAAATATAACTTCGATGTGGTCATTAGATTTAAAATTAGTGACAAATTCCAAATATAATTGGAAAGATAATGTGAAATTTGCAGTCTTCAACGAAATTTCAATTTCAGTCCTATTGCGAATTCTATATATATATATATATACTATCGAAATTTGTGGTACAATTTGATATAACCAAAATATTTACAACACTTCTGTCTTCGGGTTTCGAAATTGATATCAGCTAAGCATTTGCTTTCATCATTGCATCATTGCTTATGATTTCTTCCATTAATACTGATTTAATATTCCTTTTAAGTGAAACACCACGGCTTTTGAAGGACAAGACAGCAAAAATTGTTGTGTAGTAAATAAAAAAGCGCTGCACTGATTGTTATCCACCATAAAAAACGCCTAATTTTTGACGGCATCCTTACCTAGGGAACGTAGATGTTTTCGCCATTGAAGGGATTTTCCTTTGTCCATCAGCCATTTACTAGGCGGATAGTCCTATCCATCGCAGTTTTTCATGCATTACACCGCATCAGCTGAATTTTGCATTCCAGCAAATTTTCGGCAGAAAAAAGTAAAAAGTCCATGTAACATCATTCAAACATTTGCATTTCGTTTCGTACTTTCGTTCACTTATTTTTTTACACGCGAAATTGCCCGGATGAAAGGCAACGATGTTGGTTGTAGTTTTGCCTGGCATGTGCCATGATTTCTTGTTTGTTTAACAAAGCCTTCATCTAAAACGGATATTTATCCCAAAATACTTTCCAAACAAGGAGCGAATCAAAACAACATGATGCTCTTTACATCAATGCATCCGTGAAAGCTGTAGATGCTGTAGTTGTTGATGAAAATATCAGTGTTGTTTTTTGTTTGCCTTTTTGCGAAAGTTGATGTCCCGATTTCCTTTTGACACTGACACAGAGACATACCCGCCAAAGAGGAGTCCTAGGCGAGAAATGCAGAAACCCCTTTTTCTATGGTAAAGCCATACTGCCAAATTGAAACTCTAAGACGGTTTTTTAGTTGGCTTCCTTGAAAGTGGTATTTCTGCTGCCATTTTTCTTGACGTTTACGTGAGGATGATCTGTCAGGATATGGCGCAGATTTGCTCGCCTTAAATTAACAAAGTTATGATTCCCGTATCGTATGCTCATGAGGAATCCTTGTTGTTTGCCATACAGACTGCGTTTTCAGATGGGCATTCACCAATTTTCTATTGTTGCTCTAATGAAAGAGTAAAACTGATGTAATATAAATCTAAGAATAGAAAATTTCCCATGTGCATTGTGTAATTGTTGGCAGACTCAATTCTCTTTCAATCTGTGTTGGTATTAAAAATAGTGCCACTACTTAAAGGCGTGAAAGAGGAAATCTTTTAAACTTCATTTCTCAAAAACTTTGTGCAAAAGTAGTCACTTTCGGCGGTGCTGAGTTCAAACTGTTGTACACGAAATCATTGGTTCGTAGATCACAGAGTATATTATTGCCACGTAAGTGTTCAGCCTTTTCCCTACACTTCGTTTAATTGGACAGAGTTGTTGTAGGAAATACTAATTGTTATAAATTTTAACAGATGTGCTTAAGATGCAGCAAAAACTTCTATCATTTGAAAACAGCTAAAGCTCAATCGCGTAACTCACAATCTCTCATATGACAGATTATCACATTTTGAATTGCTTCGGCACATGGTAGAGTTTTTCTTCAAATCAATCACGGATTTTGGTCTCCAGAGGACCAAGTTTGCGTAATTGCTTTCGTCATTTAAACGGCTCAAAGCAAACAATAAAAGATTCATGATAGGATGTCTGATTTGCTTTACATACATATATATTTTTTACTTCGGTTGAGCCTGGTGTTGTTTTTTTGTTCATATTGCAAGATGACAACACACGAAGGCACTTAATCGCAGGAACACCTCCCCAAGGACTACTTGCACAGTCAAATAGATGGGGGGAATCACAAAACAAAGACAAGAAGTATTTCGAAAAGTAATTGTTTCTTTGAAAAATTTGAGATAATATTCGAGTACATTGGCAGCACGAAATGTTTGCATGCTAAACAAACCTAAGGATATTTAAATTTTGAAAAGGGTTTGTAGAAAGGCTGCAATGTTTTTCAGTTCCAATACATATATATTTCACATAAAGAAAATAGAACGTTGGTGGGGCAGTAGTAGTCTGCGCTGGTCTTGTGCATGAGAATGTGGGTTCGATCCCAGAAAGCGCACAGCTCACTGGTCGTAAGAAGCCCTCCCCAATGCCTTAAATGGATGTAATGGGAAATCATACCCCTCTTTTTATATAGAAAAGTTGAATGTGTCGTGACGCATTATGGGAGGGTATTTTTAAAACTTTAGAAGATTTTAATTTATGTCGGATGTGCTATAAAATTTGTGTAAATTCTGTTATACCAACTACTTTGTGTGACTCTTATCTCGTTAAAAACTTAAAGTCGATTGTGTGAATATATTTTATCTGTATTGGACTATAGAGTTAGATGAGGTACATACTCTGCGACGGAATTAGCGATACCTTCCTGATAGCCCGCTCTCCTTAAATTTGGCCAGCGAAACGCATTTTATATAACTTGCACTGGTTACTAATTATAACTTGCAGGGAGACTAATTTCCAGCATGTAGCCATGTCTTCCAGAAGGCGTTGTCATGGTACTGTATTATTTTAGAAGGCCTGCCTGAGACCTTCTGCAGAGACGGACCTATTTAAGGTATTTGTGCCAATCACAATGTAAATTTTGAATTAAAAACTATATAGGGAACACCCTATTATACTGTTTTCCATTAACAAAATCGGAGAAAAAATCTATTTATCACCTTTGCCTCCTGCTGCAACAAACAGCCGAAAATAATCTTACCCTATATTGTCTTATTGCAAGCAGCATAGATACGTCTTTCTTTCTGTAATTGGTAATTTGCAACCCAGTTTTCATCGAGTACACATTCGATCACCTGTCTAGCAGACTCATTTTTATCCGATGTACTGTAATACTTTATCTAATTCAATCGGGCTGTACTGATTCGGTTAAATTTGTGCATGCTTGGATAGACGCCATACAGCTCTTTGTTTCCACTACGTCTATACTCGTTGTTATCGATGGGTCCATGCATATATTTTTCGGAGCATATTTCTATCGAATACTTCCAGTGTTGCTTCGTCTGCTTAAGAAATGTCGTTGGTTTCTCTGCCTGGAAGATATGTAGTTTAATAATATTATATGAGTGGACGTTTGTTTATCTAAATTGGGATTTGTCTCTGTAATGCTTTGCATCCACTACTCTTCGTTTGATTTCCAGGATTACTATATTATTTGTATTTACGGTGGATCCGAGTTTAGGAAATCCGTTCATTAACTCCAAGATATAGCGGTTGCCAATGTTGACGTGTTTTTCCGAACGAGTGTAAATGCTCTGCTCGTTGAAACAAACCATTAAGTTTGGCGTGGTCTCATGTACGATACGTCAAACCCACATTTGCTGCTTCTTTAAATACCACAGTAATTTTTAGTAATGTTAGCTTAGTGATATCTATGTCAACATATACGAGCGTCAATTGGATTTACTTTCTGCCGTATTTATTCGTGTTAAGTGCAGTTTTTCACATTCTGAAATCCAATAGGAGATTTAACATATCGCACGAATTTGTATGAGGCCTCGCCTGGTATGAAATGATTCATATGACCTTCATCAACCTTCAGTGAGGATTTAGTGATGGTCTGTACTGTTCTACAAAAGCATATCGGCTAAACAGGGATACAAAGCTTCGCAAAAAAAATATATACATGTTAAAGTATAAGATGGTAAACGGCGATTTGGGTCTTCAGGGTTTGATTTTATGTGAATAGCTTGTCGACTGTGAAGTTTTTCAAGGCTAACCGAGGTTACCGTCGTCGAAAGAAATGTAATGTGGTCTGAGCAGGGATCGACCCACGTTCTCAAGTACAAGACGTGCACACTAACCATTGCACCACCGACGGCTTCTCAAAATACCGTTCGGAACCGGTGTAAAACTGTAGGTCTCAATCACTGAGTATAAAATCCAGAAAGCCCACATCTCACTGATTGTGAGAAGCTTCAATCCCTTCATCGGATGTTAGGGGACACCATTTTCTTATCTTGTGGGTTGTGGATTTGCAACGTCTAAAGGTCCAGGGTTGAAGCGCCAGTCACATCTTCAACAATTGGTTTTACTCTTTCTGACGTAACGCCTGAGGACTATATCTGCAATAGAAATATTGTATATTCCACGATAGTTCTATATGAATTCGAACATTTCTAAAAGTGGTCCCATCTGTCAATAAATTAGTACACAGATAATCCGAACGTAGTTGAATACAGTTGGTAACTTTAAAATCCTATATGTCGACGAATATTTTCCTAGCATGATCCAATAAGAAAAAAAAGTTCGATATTGGGCATTATATAAACCGGTTGATTCAAAATCGCATACTGGATATATAAGTACAACTAATGCAGTCAGCTAGGAAAAATATATTCTTTTGTCCAAATGCAAGTCTACAAAAAAATATGATAAACCCAGGCAACCATGAATTACTTTTCGGACTCTGTGCAAAAACTTTAATTGTAGTGGAGTCAGCAAAAATTTGGCAAGGTCAAACAATAATTAAGAATGATTTACTGGATCCCGATCCCGAAGAGGTAAAAGGTTTTATTTCCCTCCATAAAATATATACTTAAAAAAAAAAAGTGTACTTAATAATAAATTAAGATTATCACAGTTTTTAAAAAATACACAACTTTATTTTAAAGGGATGCGGCGTTTTCATCAAGGGTTGACAACATAGCACATTATGATTCTGCGCATTGGTATGTTGTACTTGTGAACCAAATAGCATTACAATTAGTTTGTCCACAAGCTTCTTACAAAGAGACGCATTTTAACCAGCTTCGAGTCAAAGATCTTCCACAGATTTGTCATTAGAGGTACGCCACAGGGGGGCGTTCTGTTTCCTCTGCTATAGAATCTCTCCATGAATAGTATTCTGCTCTCTGTGGAAAAGATGGGTGTTAACGCTATTGCCTACGCAGATATCGTGGCAGTGTGTACGCTCATTAATTGGGACCTACAGTTTTACACCGGCTCCAAACGGTATTTCGAGAAGCCTATTCATGGCTAGTTGCTAGATGTAGTCGCCATCACTAAGCGAGGTGACAGGCATCGAACCCACGTTCTCATATACAAGATCCGCGCACACTGACCACTGCACCACCGACGGTACATACTACATTTAATTCCACCAGACACTGTAGCTAGCCAGCATGATGATTCCTCCGCGAAGTAGACGATTTGGTCACTGTTCTCTAGTATAATTGGAACTGATTCCAAAAGCAATTATCCAAAACTTGGAAAATCTATTCCAAGAAGATTGAAAGAAATTGTTAAAAACAGTGGATTTTCTCAAAGATTTATTTCAAAAACGTGATGTTTACTGAAGCTGAAAAAAGTTAGCTTTTAATGTTGTAGAAATTCAAAAATATTTTGAGTTATATTTTTTAATGAAATTGATATTCATGCTGTAGCAAATTAAAATCATAATAATACTTCTTTTGAAGAGTTAAGGTATAACTAACTTAACCAACCGTCCTGCGTTTAGCGGGATTACCCTGAATTTTGCGGGATTATTCCGCACAACCAATCTTAGTGCGCAATTTGGAAACCCTCGCAAAAGAGAACTAAAAAGTCGACACAATTCACTCAAGCGCATGTCTCTCTGGGGTCACATCTTGATTATTTCATACTTTTATCATACTTTATTTAATGTTACTTCAACATGGTTGGAATTTGTATAGGTATGTACAATAGGGGGGGTCAATTGGTATGGATCGAAAAAAGTCACCAAGCGGTTGTCAAAATCGTAACCTACGACAAATTCTAAGACAGTTTACCCAAGAAACCATGGGTCTACAATCAAAATGGAGCTTCCGATTTTTAACGAGAAAGTTGTATTTATTTATTGTTTTTTAATAAGCTTAAGTTGAGGTAAACAAGTAAGAGTGGTATATTCAGCTGTACCAATTGTACTATACTCTTCATTAAAGTGAAATTAAATTGAAAATAAAAAAAAATGGGGGGCATGTGAGAAGATATTTTCCCCTCAAAAAAGTTTCAAGTTTCTCCAATATTTTGTTTATGTTTTTAAAAGTCTTACTATGCGTATCATTTTGTATAAGCAAATTTTTTTCAAACTGATCAAAAAATGGGAAGGCCTTGTATTTTAAGTTATGTTACCTGTCCCCTCATTAAAATTAAAATAAACAATTTTGCGATGTTTTGAAAATATCACACTTTTTATTTCAACATTACTTATTTTTAAAGTCTTTCTTGCTATCAATCCTAGGTGTTAGGTTACGACTTTTAACTGTGACTGCCATAACACCATCGCGACTTTTTTCAATAGTTCGACGTGAGACTCTAGTCAGTAATTGCACAAACCGCTCGGTTCCTTGAATGTGTAGAGGAATTTGTGGATCCGAAAGCGGTGGATGGTCCAATTCCATGTAATTGAGCAAGTGTTCATAGGGTAAGCTTGCAGTGAATGGGGGCTCGGATAAAATGGCATCGTTATCTAAGTTTATCATTTTGTTGGGTCGTAAAGATTTTCACGATAATATAAAAATTTTTTACAGCCATTCCGCGCACTTCCTTTCTGTTGTCAAAAATCATTGTTAGAAGCACATTTTCTGAGTGGGCAAAATATCCGTTATTTTGAACAACTTTATTTACAATTTCACGCAAATTTTGTGGCAAATATTGTGTTGAAGAAATAAATTTATATAAGAGTGCACTTCCATGTATAACTGAATCGTAATACTTTACATTAAAGTACATTGGTACGTAAACTTTCATGACATACGTTGCTAAAATTTTTAAATTTTCGGATGGTGAATTTGTAGTTACATGCAATAGCAGAAGTCTAGCAGCTTTGGTTAACCAACGGGAATGAACGATAGTTCCAGGTTTTATGTTGCCTAAACCTTCTGGACGGGAACCATTATGAATTGCAAACGATGTCTGATATAAGTACATAACGTCCGTTGAAATTTTTTTTCCTGTTTTGCTGACAAGGCGGGTGGCATATTTCCTAGCGAAATACTTACAAAGTCGGAAACAACCTACAAAAAAAAAACAAGTTTCCTGTTTAGAATCAAAAATATAGATATTTATTAAATTACCAATTCTTTGCTCACCTGAATCTGTTCGCAGGTTTCCATTAATTTCGTGAGAGCTACAGTATCCGTTCGTGGACCACTTATGTTAGATTTTTCCACAGCAACAAATAAGTGACGAAAAGGTAACTCCTTAAAATGTAACATGCAAACAAACCAGTGTAATGGCTTGTCTAACATTACTTCAAATCGTCGTAATATACCGGTTCCTGTGCCAGTATTGGTCACTTCACCGTCACAGCAAATTCCAACCAGATCGGTAAGAGGTAAGTTCTTTTGTACAAAAAAGTCATATAGCTGCATTTGTTTAAATTACCCAATAGCTCAGTTTTAGGTTCTCGCACAACCACAATATGGGATTCGTTAACCATCCTTGAGTGAAGTTTATTGTTTATATTCTCCATTTTCAACGACTCGTCTTTCCTGCCATCAAAAGCGAATGCCAGCAGGCTAGAAGCACTTGTTTGTTTTTCTCGCACAGAATCCCTGTTTTGTTTCTTCTCTCGCGCTACTTTACACTTGTCCATTATAATAAAAAAATAAATAAATGGTTTCCCATTACATCCCATGAAGGGACCGGGGAGAACTTCTCACAATCAATGATCTGTGCGCTTTCCGGTTTTCACTCACTGATTGGGACCTACAGTTTTACACCGATTCCGAACGGTATTTTGAGAAGCTTTTTCATGGCTATATACTCGATAGTGTCGCCATCACTAAGCGAGGTGACCGTCGTCGAAAGATATTTTAAGGTGGTTGGAGCAGGGATCGAACCCAGGATCTCCTGTACAAGAGGCGCGCACACTACCCATTGCACCACCGACGGACGGATCCATTATAATAACTTCTCCATTTTCGTCTTTGAAACCTATATCTTTAAACAGTGCAGTAGCTAAACACGCAGCCACTCTGTCCGACACACCAAATCTGTCGCACATCATAGCATAATTAGGAGTATCAAACCTTTTTGTATACGGACCGCGATGAAGAACAATTGCATGAATACGGAATCTTCATATATACGATGTCTCAGGACGGTAAGACGAATCTCCAGTAGCAATCGCATCGGATTCAAAATCAACAACATCTGTCAGAACTTGTGGAATTGTTAGGTTTCTTACGGAGTGCTGATCAGTCAAAAATTCGTGTAAATGATCAGGCGTCAAACCACATGAACAACGATTACTTTGTAAAGTACACTTGCATTTTCCGATATAAAATAAGGTATTCATTGCTTCCACAAAGGCGTTTTATTTTTCAGATGTAGATTTGGCTTTTGTTGCTTTGGAATGTTTATTAAGCAAGCTTTTTAGTTTGCTAATAACAGTTTTCTTCGTCATTATGGCAATATTCAACTTGCTCCAAATTTCAATAAGTTTACCGGCTACTTGTGGAATAAAAGATGTATATGAAAACATTCTATTTTCATTTTTAGACCGATCACTGAGGAAAAAAAATATTTTAAAACATCGCGGCAACTGGGCAAATTTAGTTCGTGTAAATCACTTGCCAACCCAAAAGCACTAAAATTCGGAATTGGCATATGTATTAAATTTGATTCCATATGAACTGGTAATGTAATATCATTATCAGTAGAAGAACCAATTGATATATTAGAGTCCATAATTAGTCAATTACAAATAATAGATAGCAAAACAGAATCTGGATTTCAAAGTTAAAATCGTCAAATTTAAAAACACGTGCACAATAACTGGATATCAATCGAATACATTCTCTTATGATTGACTTTCGCTGACAAGCTGTTATAATGGAAACAAAAACAATTTCATGGCAAGCTGTGTTTGTTTTTATTGTATTTAAATAGCTGAAGTTCACTTTGTTCATTAGAGTGGGTCATTTTTTCTGATTTCTAGTTATCTCTTTTTTCTACACATAAAACGAGAACTTTTTTAATACAAAAATTTCATAAATATTTAAATTATTTTTAAAGACCACAACGATCTTTAATTTTTTCGTGTACCATTTAATGATTAAAAGCTTATTTAAAATTAATCTAAACATCTAAATTGTTAAGTTATCTAAACAGCTTTCAAAAGGCCATGAAATTTCCTTTCGAAAAAGCCCAAACATAATTACTTTTGTTAAGTTTTTTAGAAGACTTGATAAAATTTTAACATATTTAGAACGAAATATATATATGTAAACAAAACTTTCTCCTTAAAAATCGGAAGCTCGATTTTGGTTTTAGACAAAAAAAATTTTCTTAGAATTCGTCGTAGATTACGATTTGGACAACCGCTTTGTCGAGAAAAAAATTAACCTACTCTAATGTACAATAACATTGTCACAAAACTGCTCGTGTATTGTAAGACTCAATGAAGTGAGTAAGAAAGAGCAGAGAATCGTAACGCATCACTCGTTTTATTTGTTGGCATTCCACTCAAGAGAAACTTTGACTGTCTACTTTAGTTAGCAATATGTCAAAAACGACTTTTTGCGAAAAAGAACTTTTTTATTGTTGAATATGAATCTTTGGGGACTCAGAAACAATATTTATTCCACGAGTTTTTTTTTTTAAATTAGTTGTATTTCAAAATATAACACAGTTTAACCATTTTCGTGGGCTTAAAAATTAAAAAATTAAATTAAAAAAAAAAAAAAACTGGAATTTTTTAATTTTTTACAATAAACTTTAGTAGCCTTTCATTTAAGATGAATATTTCATTCGTACACTGAGAGAAAAAAAATTATTATAATAATAAGTGGTAAAGGTAGATTTACGACTTTTTCATTTAAAATGGCACAAAAACGGTTAAAGATTTTTGGCCAAAATTTTCTATTTCTCGTTTAGAACCTTAAAATCTAAAATTCCACCAAGGCGCTTCATGTCACAAAGCTTAGTTTGGACGTTATGAGTTGAGGAAGGTAAAAAAGCTAAAAATTTTGGATTTTTTCCATTTTTCTTGAAGTTTTGTCAATTTTTTTTCCAAATTCGGAATAAACATTTTCTCTGGTAGTCAAGCCCCCATCAAGTCCCTGGAAAAATTTGTCGTGAATTCGAGAACTATCCTCGACTTTCGCAGGTCTCCTAATGAGATGGCTGTACAGTTTAACCTACCTTACACGATACTCGAGAAATAGAACATCTGGGCAAGCCTCTAGTAACTTGCAATCTTTTCTGCAGAAATGATGTCCTTATAACAACTAGCGGTAGGTGGTCACTAGTAGGGAACTGTGTACATTCCAAACTAATGTGGCACCGCCTAGAATTAAAGCACACTGAGGCCTTGTTGTCGTTATCGATCTTCCTTGACAAGACTAAAAGTTTTTAAAAATTATTTTTGCAGAGAATATGGTGAAGAAGAGTAGGTGGAGCCAATATGACACCTTCTGCATCTGCGCCCCGCTCTTAGTAGAAGACTACAGGATACATTAGACTACACTAGCAAATCTGGCTGGCTCTGCAGCTTTTTACAGCAATAAAATTGGTTCAAAGGGAGGGACTAGGAATGCGCAATATCTTTCCATCCGTCACTATGGTATTATAATGGATTATATGCTCTAAGTGAGTCTGGAATGGAGGCTTCCGCTCTAGCCTAACCTACTCAAAAATATATCTCTCTATATATAAAGAGTGTGATTTTTGTGTGTTTTTGCCGAAAATAAATCGTATGGCCAAGAAATAACAATCATTATCTTCTGCCAAATTGTGGGTGACAGTAGTATTGACAACTTTGTAAATACAGTAAGTATCAATAGAGAGGTATAAAGACACAAAGAAACAACAAATTCTCATCTAAAAAGAAAAACTGAAATGTTGAATTTTCCCCAAATATCCATAAATTTGATGAACTATCTTATTTCTAACACATATCGGACAATATAATCGAATACGCTGAAAAAGGAGACTTGCTCCAAACATATTTTTACTGGTATTACAAACTTGTTTATAAATGCAAACTGAAAACATCCTATGTTTGGCACGAATTAACATACCATCTGTATGTCATTAACACAATATGTTTGTGGCCAATTATAATGTATTTAGTTCAGTATTTTGCTGTTAATAATTAAATGAAGTTGCATAAGTAGAGAAATTGCTAATTGAGGGCTAACAAAACCATGAAATTGTAAATCCAGGACATTTTATGCTCTTATCCCCAACTTTCTTATATAGCTGAGAAAACGTAAGTGCCTGCATGAAACAGTCGACGCAATAAGTAACTTCTGAATCTGTAAACTTATAATTTACATAGTTTCAAAAGATCAAGCCATACACACTTATTTACAATTGTATGTGGTGCATTTATACATATATTACAAGGGGTCTGCGAAATAAGTGCTTCTTCTGCAAAAAATATTTAAATTTATTTTGCAATAATTATAAAATTATAATAACATTAGCAGTGTTGTTTCCCAAAGTGCAATTGACCTTTTTTTTGTATGAGTGACTTCACGTAATCACCCAAAAAATAGTCTAAAGTGGTAAAATGTTTCGATCACTGAACTCGTCTCTCAATGGGGCCATTTTTTCAATTGATGTCCGGCATGTAGCTTGTGAATTATGGGGAGAAACATGCTGGAAATCATTGAATGCTAGGGGGCGCTATTGGCGGTAGCGATGTAGCATCGCCATATTTATTGAAATAATTACCGATTACACTGTGCGACAGCCCGTCATTTTCGAGCAGTTTTTTGCGAGTTTTCAATAAAAAAGTAAAAATTGTGGTTATACGTGACAGTTAGAGGGTTAATTTGTTACACAAAAATGTTTATCTGAATCTTTTCTATAAAACTTCTGAACATAGTTTGTACCTCAGAGGTAACGAACACACAATTTTGAATGCCGATATGTTGCAGGAAAGTTCCGAGGGGCGGAAACTTTGACCCGCCCTAAAAAAAGTCTGATCAGATCTGGCAAAACGCCGATAAACGTATATTTTTTTTAGACCTTTCTACCAGAATCCGTTGACAGAACCCCATCATTTTGAAAAAATCTAATTTTATCTCATAGTGTTATCACCAATTATAATTATGGCAAAATTAAAATCTGAAACAATGAAATACGTACCCACATTAAATATTTGCCAGGAAGGTGGCGCAAAAGTAAACTTCCGATGTTTTTTTGCTGTAATTTAAAAAAAAAATGAAAAACTTTGATTCTTCTTGTGGATTATTTTTATATGGTCTTTTAATTTTTTTTACATCAAGTAAAGAATATGATGTCATGTAAATGGCCGCCGCCACAGTTGATTGTCATTTGAGGACTTTTTATGGCATTTTCCAGCACTTTGGCCAAAACTGCCGGCGATAGGTCCTCATATTCTTGACGGATATTGTCTTTAAGAGCTGTAAGAGTCTGAGGCTTGTTGACATAAACCCGCGAATTCAAAAAGCCTCACAAAAAGAAGTCTGGAGCGGTCAAATCAGGCGATCTTGCTGGCCAGTGCAAATCGCCAAAAAGGCGCCCGGGAAATGCATCCTTCAGCATATCGGTTGTGGCACGTGCAGTGTGTGCCGTTGCACCGTCCTGTTGGAACTACATGTTTTCCAATCCCAATTCATCAAGTTGCGGCAAAAAGAACTCGTTGATCATTGCCCTGTAGCGCTCACCATTCACAGTAACCGTTTTTCCCGCGACGTCTTCGAAGGAAAAGGTCCGATGACTCCTCCAGCGAAAACAGCACACCATACAGTGACTTCAGTGCCCCAGAAGCGTAAATTTTGCTTTTTTACGTACCCGCTAAGATGGAACTGGGCCTCATCACTCATGATTATTTTTGATGAAAAATCATCTTCCTCTTGGTGATGATTAAGGATGGCTTGAACGTATGTTAGACGTGATTGGCGGTCAGCAGCTAACAGCTGATGCACCGTCTGGACTGTGTACGGAAACATCTTCAAATCTTGTACCAAAATTCGCTGTAAAGACCGTCGACTGATACCCATTTGCGTGGCACGTCGTCTGGTCGATGTCGACGGCGCATCCATGACATCCTCGGCTATAGCAGCAATATTCTCTGCAGAACGGCTACTCCGGGGTCTGCCACGCCTGGCAGCATCTCGTGTAGTGCCAGTCTCTTTGAGGCGAGCGGCTAAACGTGTCAGTGTTTCACCAGTAGGCGTTGGACGGCCAGGAAATCTGCGACGAAATTCACGTTGTGCCAAAGTCACCGACCGATTATTGGTCAAATAAATAGTCAGCAATATTCCGCGCTCTGGAGCAGTGTAGCGTAACATTGTTTATTAACGTGTATTTCGCATGTGTTTACTACACAAATGTCAAAACAGAACTGACATTAGGGGCCAATCGCAAAATTTATAGCATTTTCTGATAGGAGGATTACTTTTGCGCCACCTTTTATATGTATAATATCTTAGTAATAGTAACAATATTGTAATTAGAATCGTCTTATATATAATCATATTTGTGGATATTTGTAAAAATTTGTATAAATATATTCGGCAATGTCTTTTTTTCTCCCTGTACTTTATTTCGTCAAAATGCTGGCCTTTAAACTAAAGCGCCAATAGTTTTTTTCCAATTTCGTTTTATTACATCTTTTAAATTAATGATTTTTGAATGGATCACCTGAATAAGAAATTATCTCATATTGATCAAGTAGGCCATGATTCTTGATTGTAATGTATGAAAAGTTTTGTTTAAAATTTCCACCAACATGTGCCGCGCATAAACTCTTAACACCTCCGAAAAGGATCAAATTTTACTTTTGAAATCCAAAGAACTAAATGTACTGCCAATATTGGAAGAAATTAAGAGAGGAAAAATAGTTGTATACAACTATTAAAGTAGAATAACATCTGGAAATATGAAAACAAAACACAAAAGAGGCTCTAAAGTGGCAACAACGGTTTGAGAAAGACAACAAATTTGCTAACTTGCCGCCAATTCTTCCATCTCGACCGCAAAAATTTGCAAAGAATGTGCAGTTTATGCTAGTGTTTTTACAGTACGTCGTATTTTAAAGTCATGTCTATGCATTTATTGACCGAAATTGTAAAAAAAGCCACCACTTAATGCGGAATGTAAACTTCTGAGCCTCCAATTTGCTAAGAATACAATGACATGATCAGACAATGTATAAATCAGATGGATACAACTACTATTTCCACGATTTTAGAAAAGATCAACAGCAGAGAAGGAGGAGATGTGGTATGTCGTGCCATGTCCTACTACGGCACCATCTATTTGAATTTTGGAACCAAAAAAAATGACTTAAGCATCGTACAGGAGATTCTTAGATGCCGCATGTCCTCAATTTAACACCTTGTTTGGACCCATTGCATATACTTAGCAACAAGATAATGATCCAATTCATACTGCCAGATCTGGAAATCATTGGATGTTTTGGGAGAGGGTGGGGGGGGGGGCCTGATCGAAAAGTATACGAAGACGGAAAACAATATGAAACTAGAGTCCTTAAAAGACACGATAAGAGACCCAATGTCGAAATTATATAGGGTCTCTTTATCAATCAATGCCTAGCCGTATTTTTGAAGTTATTTCCAATAAGGTTGGTAACACCCATTACCAATTCGATTTGTTTTATTATTATTAGGCGTACAATTTACAAAGAAACTGATTTAATCTATTATTTTATCTAATTTTTAATTCTTCCTTATTCAAGTGATGAAATTAAAAACCATTAACTGATTTAATTTAAAAAAAATATTTAAAAAGATAAAAAAATGTTTTTCTAATTTTGCTACATAAATAGCAAGATTATAGACTTTATTCGTAAGGAATTTCGTAATTCTCCTATATTCACTTTGAATGATATTTACGTTCAAAGTTTGAAAAACAAAATTCAAGTGATTCCAAATAAAATTTAAGTGAAGGCAACGCTAACTGAGCATGTCTGACTTTCAACAAACTCAACGAACCATAAGGAAATTATCAAGAATTCAGGAATACTACACTGAAACCCCAAACAGGAATAAAATATCCCGATGTGCAGATTGTAGTATGTGCGTATGAGTAGTTGCAAATTATAAGATCTACTTTATATAGGTGCGAAGAGAACAACAAGGCTAACGTGGCTGGTTGATCATATAAAACATATCAATATAGGAAACATTTTAATTTCATTTACATTCATTCGAAAATGCTCGATAGTGTCGTCTATACTAAGTGAGGTTGTCCTTGTCGAATGAAGTGAAAGGTGGTCCAGGATCGAGATCACGTTCTCATGGACAGGCACCGCGCACACTACAACTGCACCATAATGGCCAAGTATTGTAATTCACTTAAAAATTAGATGGATTTAATAAAAGTCCCTAAGCGCGGTGAGCTCGGCTAATTATTTTTGCTAAATTGGTGGAACATACACAACGAAATTTTGCAAACACATTAACACCGGGCAGCATTCGTTTCATTACGCCATGTTCTTTGTCGTACTAGGCTCTTTGTCGTGACATGCTCTTTTATCTTTCTCGAGGAAAGCCTTTTGCAGCACGCACGATTTTCCAGCAGTTTTTATAGAGTGGAAACATGACAGATTTACAACGAAAACCATTTTCTTTTTATATTTAGTTAACTTACTGAAATTCATTTACATTCAGATATTACCTGCATTAAAGATTCTAGGTAAATCTTGCTTTATTCGTTAGAGTGGCGTTGGACAATATACGATTATGTAATTAATTCTTAAGTTTACTGAACTGTAGTTCTGCAGCAAATTAAAAGCATTCACATTGGAAAACCCTTCATCCTAGGATGAATATATGAGCTGCATCAACTTAATGGGATTAATATAAAAATTTGACAATGTCTTACATTTTCATAAAAACAACATTAAAAAGCTTTTTACGACAATGATAGCGGTGGTGATGGCGTTGACGCTGGTGGTGGCAGTGGGTTGACATTTCAATTTGGCTTTTATTCTTGTCTTTTTTTGGGTCGAATTTCTTTGAAAATTAAAACAGCATTTGAGTCACAAGCATTATGATAACTCCCTGGCAACGTAATGATTATTATTATTACTCGCATAATGTCAATGACCCTTAAAATGATGTTGATGACTTTTTCATTTAACAATTGTTGTCTAAACTCAAGCCGGTGCTATGCGCTTTATTAGCACCCACATTGCAAGACATTTTCGCAAGCAGCACATGACGAAAATACGAAAAATCATCTTTTGTCTAGACATACCACGAAAAATATGGCGACATGATCCTGACTCATCTCGCCTAGGACATTAATATACATGTGAGCGAAATGTTAAACAGGGGGCGGGACATGTGGCCACGTAATTGTCTCAGCTCGAGAGATATTTCAGTAAATGTACATACTAGAGTGTATTAAAAATATTTTTAGAGTTACAGTTATTTTAACAACTTCCCTGGGGCCGCGATGGTGTGTGTTAGGTTGGCAGTGTTTCTCGTTTTCTGCATCATAAATAGATCCGGCCGGATTATTTTGACACTAGTTCTTATGATAAAAATGTGAGCCAAATTGAAAAATGCCGAAACGTGGCGGAAAGAGGTGAACTATTATTTTGCCATTTTCAGCGGTATTTGATACATATTTACACTCTAAAATCCTAATTTTTTTGAGTTTCATCTCCCTACAAAACAGTAAAGGTTTGAAAAGAGTTTAATATCTCTAGCGATTCTAATCCCGCAGTTGATTTAATTACGAATTTAAAGATGAACAACCTAGGCCTAAAGATGAACGGCCTCAATTCACAAAGTGAATACATCCCAATACAGTTTGTCCGACTGCGATCATACAGATTGTCCGACAGCGATCACACCTTGTTTGCCGTTAAACTCCTCCAAAACGGCTGGACCGATTTGTATGGAATTGTGTGCATATCGGGTAGGTATCAGAATCGGCCAACATCTATTTTTCATACCCCTAAATGATAAGGCTGACCCACCCCTATATACAACACAGATTTATCCGACTGCGAAATACACACTGCTGTAGCGGCAGCAAATAGTTGTATTGTGTGGGTGCGGAGCACTCTCAGAGCAAAGAGAATAATGACGTGGTTATACGTATATAAAAATGAGATAGCAAGAGAGCAACGAAAATTGTGTGAGCTTGTGTCGCCTATGTACGAACAGAACAATATATGTATGTTCATGTGGCTGTTGCTTTGCAATCTCTTTGTTTTTTGTGGGAATAAAACAAAAAGTATTGAGCATGAAAGTATTAATATTATTTAAATATAACGTCTTCGTATGATTGAACGCTGTTTTTTATTTTCTTATGTAACATTTACTAATATGTTTAAAGAAATCGAACAGGTACCGTGTAACAAAAAGGTGTTAACACATCGCCCGTGAGTTCGAACACTCATTGGATTTTTTTCCTTCAAATAACTCATCTGGATGAACAAAATATTCAATTCGGACACAACTGTATTTTAACTGAAGTCTGTACGCTTCCCATAAGGTATAACACGCTACAGTACCGGAACGGTTTCATTGGCGCGCTAATTTTTCGCATTATCGTATTTGGGTGTAATTTTCGTATTTTTGTATTAGTCCCAGCGCCATAACTCGCCGTAACTCCTACTATTACAAAATAATGTATGTGTTAGAGTGGGCGTTAAAACAAATAAACTCACATATGTGCATATAAATATCAATAATTTCCAGGGAAACTTGTCTGGAATTTCCTTGACTTGAATGCTGATAATGCTGACTTTTTCATCTCACAGTTAGTGTCACAAATTGAAAAAGGGAAATGCTATGCTAGCTGTATTAAGATAATGAACAATAATAATTCACAAATACTGTCACATGCTCCTTTGATAATACACACAACCATCTGATATCTCCACCTTATTATAATCAAGACCTGAGCTTAAAACTAAATTGCGCCTTATAATTTACCATTCTCTAGTTTTTTTCGCCCACATCTTGTTAAATCCCAATACTCGGGAAATATGCCACCGCATTGGAAATACTCCAACCAACCAATCGGTATTTGTTTATCATCGACATGTTCAAGGTTTCCAACTGACCCAATTTTTGAACAAATACAAAGCGTGAACCACTATGAAAAATGTTACGACTAAGAAAAATGACAATTCCATTCGATGACAGTTGGCGCTTTGGTATTTTTTCGGCTGCATTTCGATTTGGAAGTCCTCCCAGCCATTACACAGCATGGAAATGCAATTTTGTCCATTTAAGCAATGTGCGAGGGAGAGAGGGCACATTGGGAATGAATTAATTCATCACATTTCGGCAATTCACTCACTTGAGCATCATGGGGAGGAACAGCATCACTGTCATTCACTAACGAATGTTGCAGTGATTAGAATCGTACAACAACTTGCCCATCAATGTCCCAAAAAGTGTACACACTTACATGTACTTCTGTGTTGCACAGTTGTACATATATATGTACGCGTCTATAAGTAAATGGCAGTGGCATTGTATTTCAACGTCTAACTTTTAGTTTTCAATTTAATTTTTAATTGGTTTTTGGTGAATACGAGCAGAACCCGACTGGACAGCATCTCATACCCCTAGATCCGTTGTTTTTGCATATCTAAGTGGTTCCCCAAAACTTTGGCCATTAAAGCTTTAAAAGTTCTTGGCGGAATCAGAACGTCATTAATACCCCAGATTGTGGCAAATGGAAATGAGCAGTGCGACTCAACGTCAACGTCATCATTTAGTGGCATTCTAGCCGTAGATGTGATTTAATCCTTTTCGTAACAGTAGGAGGTCGTTCGAGCGTTCGGAAAGGGTTATATGCGACCAGACTTTAATGGCTTTTCCACAAAAGTGTAATTTTGTGGCTATTGCTATAGGCCATAATCTTATGTCATATTGTTGTCGGTCTGTTGCTATTGTCGCCGCTGGAACCGTTCTTATGTTGCTGTTTACATTTCCATTTATCCGCAAATAAAAACAAATAAACAACAACAACCAACACAACAAGCTACACAACAAATGTTGCAAATATCATACGAGTACGATATGTGCAAGAATACAACTGGATAGGGCAAGGGGCTCATGAGGACCACCATCACAAAAGCCTTTCGCATAAACGAGTGAGTGTCATTGGTACGAGTGGCGCAAGCATTTCATCATCATCATTACAAAATCATGATTTGAGTTGAGTTCAGCGATGATAGAAATCATGCATGTCCTGCGGGCTTATTACAAAAAGCAGTATTCATTTTACGCATTCAAGCACAAAGATTGAATGGTCACAAGTATTTGCCAACCAACATTCTGGAGTGGGATGGATGATGAGACGTATACTATATTGAAAAACAAATACATACGTATCTATGAGCCCACATGTGGCTGCTTGTTAGATGAGCTCACAATACAAGGGTCGCACCCCTCTCATTGCAATCGAGAATAGATATAATAACGCAGTAATAACGATTGCCCAGTTGGATCATTCAGACCAACAACTGCATGTATTGAGTCCAAGTTGTCATCGCCATAGCACCGCATGTTGATTTCCACTTTCATCTATTCAACGGCGCAGACAAACGCAAATAACAATTTTTTTTTTAAATCATGAAGTAAATCGCTTTGTTCCATCCATCTATTTAGTAAATACTCGTATTGCTGGAATTTGGGGATGTTTCCTAGCAATGGGGTGGTGCTTGATTTCATTGTTTGTCCCCTCAGTTGATGCGGGAAAAATTGAAATAATTTCAATTTAAGTCGTGGAATTGGATTTCAGAAACAATTGAGAGGATGGCAGGGGGCGAAGCTGATTTAACTCAGGCCCACTGGCTTCATTATCAAAAGATGTAAAGACGTAATTGAATATTTGGATTCTCACATCAAGGCTTATATCACATTGCATTTAAATCATATTTGTTATTAATAATGCCAGATGAATTTGTTACAAATGGCACATAAATTTGTAGCCTTCACAAACGTTTGAAATGATATATGGAGGGATAATCATTAACGTTCCCGTTCCTTAGTTTATGTGGCACTAAATACGGTATCGAATGAACTCGTCAAAAAAATATGTATCTAGTGTCCGGTGCACTGTACACGATTTTAAATCGTGTTATAAACTCAGAGTTGCCCACTTAATTTGTTGTAACAGTATATGAAGCATTACATGTGCAGTAGCCGAAAAAAAAATGAAGGTACAGGATTTAGTTAGCAGAAAAAATCGTTCTGCGGTCAAGTAGAATACACACACAAAATTTCAGAAAAAACAATTAACCCCTTCATGTCACGCAATGCACTTGAAACAAAACTGAGATGCAATTTCCGATTTTGGAAAATTCTAACATAATTGCGACACATTTTCAAAATGGTAAGGATGATGAAATGCAGCATGTATCATGTTGGTATGTATGTGGAACAAAATGTTTGAAGAAAAAAATTATAAGAATGCAATAAATACAATTTACTTTAAATTTTAAAGTAGTAAACGTTATTTTTTTGTTGTTTTTGCTTTTTGAAACTGCAGCAATACAATTTCAAGAATTTAGAATAAATAGGTTTTATAGTGGTAATTGTCAATATAGCCCATTACGAATATCCTCAAAAAGTGTTACAGGGCTTATGCACTTGGGACGGTAATCCGACGGTATCAAAATTACAATTCCAAAGTACATTGATTGATTAGGGTAACAAATTTTTAATGTTGCCACACATTAATCTTCTTGTTTTCAACTTATAGAAGACCATTGTGCTAAATATTGACGTCGAACATTAATGTGATTCGAAAATCAAAAAGTATCTCAAACGTTTTTTTTATTTCGATACACCTTTGTGTGGAACTTTAATAATGACCTTCTATAAGTCATAAATAACAGGATAAATGAGCAGGAACAATCAAAAAATACATTTGGCATTTTTTCATGCACTTCCATGTCAAAAAGTTGATACTGTTGGGTTTCCGACCCGAATGCAAGCAACCCATAAAATTTTTTTTTTTGGATAGTTTTGATGCGCTATATTGCAATTTCATCGTCTCTAAAACCCATTTATTCTAAATTCTCAAAATTGTGTTGTTGCAGTTTTAAATAGCAAAAACAAAAAAAATTAAGTTTTCTACTTTAAAATTTATAGTAAATTGCAATTATTCCATGCTTTTAGTTTTTTCTTCAAAACTTGATGCACATACATACCAACATGGCACATTCTAATGTAAATGTAACGCAGTTGTATTACAATTTTCCAAAATGTGAAATTGCATCCCGGTTTTGCTTCAAGTGCATTACCGGACAAAAAAGGGTTAATTATTTTTTCTGAAATTTTGTGTGTGTATTCTACTTGATTTTTTTTGAACGATTTTTTTGTTAACCAAATCCTGTACCTTCAACTTTTTTTTCGCTCCGGCCTAATTTTAAACGGCCTTTGAAAACGAATTGAATATCACAATAAAGGATAATTAAAAAAAGTCAATGAGTGTTCGAAATCACGGATGATTTGTTAACACCTTTTTGCTACACGGTACCTGTTCGATTTCTATGAACACAGTAGTAAATGTTCTATACACCGGACAGTGCTGAACATCAAATGAATCGCTTTATTTGGCCATAGCAACAACAACGAAACAACCAAACACACAACATCATACGTAGTTTGTCCGAAGTAGCTGACGTATACGTGTGTCACATAACCACATGTTTGACATATCAACAGCAACGAAACAGCCAACCACACAACTTCACACATACTTTGTACGAAGTAGCTGACGAATTAGTGTGTCTCCATAAAGTCGACTGCGCATGTCGACTGGCTTGCAAATAAAATTTTGCGTGGCTATGCTTTATATCTCCGTTCAACAACAGCAACAGACACATGTATATACATACATTATTATGTTAATACATACGCTATAGACACAATTTCGTTTGCCTCACCCCTGCCACACCACTCTTTCATTGCTCTCTTGCTCGCTCATTTTTGTTTAACACGTCATTATTCTCTTTCTCAGTCGCAGAAAATCTGGTTTTAGCAGCAGCATAACATCTGGTTTTAGCAGCAGCATAAAATCTGGTTTTAGCAGCAGCATAAAATCTGACTTTGATAGATTTAGTCCCTATACGCCGCTATAGATGTTAACACATCAAACAATGTATATTTAAAGTCAGAAAACAAAATCCCTCTAACCCATCATTTAAATAAATTGTCCTTGTTAACAAATCTTCCGTATTAGATAATGCTTATAATAGTTGATCGATGCTGTCTTACTGTATGTTATATTTAAAGGACACTAAAGACAGTTCAGCAACACTTAGCTCGCATTTATAAAGCGATTTTTGATGCACGTGTAAAAATGTCGATTCTTGTTAAGGATGCGTCTATACGTGTGTATCTGAATAATACGATTGGAGTTACGACGAATTAAAGCATCGTGTAAACGAGGTACGTGAGTTGTTAATAAGTGGTATTTGAGCAGAATCAGAATCCCAGTCATCAGTTAAAGAAATCTAGTGCTCCGTGATTACGTTGATTCTTACTCCTACAATGTGATTAAGATTAGCCACGCAAATTGTTCCTAACGTCCAACTACAAATATGTAATAATATGAATAAAAGTCGAATTGTCACTGAAGGCCGATCATAGGATACCCTAAAGTGGACGTAATTAAAAATTATACATCGGTTCAGTGAGAAAAATTGGTTGCACTAACAGCATCCCTACGGTGTATTCCTGCCCATTATTAGGATGGTTAAATATTAACACAAATTATCCGGTTCACTTGGTTGTAAACTAAAAACGGGGAGATTAACAATTCTCAAACTGTAAAATAACAAGTTCGTCCCGAAGTCTGTAACTCAACTGAATTTATTTATTTATTTACTTATACACACTCACAGCACCTTTTGGTGCTAAATATATTTTAGCTACCACAAATGTAGTTGTAGTCACGGAATTGCGGTTGCCAGAACCCACACAAGTATTTTTTAAACTGTTTTTTTTTTTCTAAAATTACAATTTCAAACCAGAATTAAACCCATCTCGATCGACAATTTAGACAATAGTTTAAGAGGCAGCAGCGGAGAGAAGAGCAAAAATTAACAACGATACCAACAACAAACCCGGGTTGTTTTTTTTATGTACATTGTTTTTGTTTGTGTAACTTTAAAAATGTTGAAAATGGCGGGAAAACGGTTTTCAAACGATTTTATATTTACATAACTTGTTATTATTGTTATTTGGTTTTAATTGTTTATATCTCCTGATTATGCTACACAACGGAGTAGCGAAATATCGAGGAAAATAAATACAAGAAAAGCAAATCTAACCTCAAGCTAGGAGAATATAGAGTATGTATTGATAAAGAAAAGGTCGAACAACGGAATACAAATATTGAAAAAGAAAAACTTTGAAACATATCACGAATTAAAATGTACAAAAGAAAAGACTAAATTTCAAACAAAGAGAAGCAGACGAATATTGAGTACCGAGTATAAGTAACCGGTACAATATAGTCAGAGGTGTATTTGCACATAGACAAAGGGTGTTTCTTTGAAGATTAAAAAACTTAAGGGGTGTTCAAACTCATCAGATCAATGCAAAGGAAAATAAATCGAAAAAGAAAAAGGAATAGAAAAAAAGAAAAATAGTAAAACAAGATAATATATGAAACAAAATTACAATTTTCTAAATTAATTCAAGCTCCAGACCTTTTTAATATAAAGCTTATGTATTGCCTTTATATTATTTTCAACAAAGTCGAGCTAATAATAATAAATAAGCTTTATATTAAAACGGTATTGAGCTTTAATAAATGTAGAAAATTGTAAGTTTAAAAAACCGCAACGGAAATGATGAAAGACATGAAAAATATATTAATAAAAACTAGTACATGAGGTGTCAGGGGACACCCGGTTGGAACGAAGTTCCTCTCGCTATATATTATGTACTAGTTAGTTCCTACACGCCTAAGACGCCTGTTGAAAAATACTGTAATTTAAATGGATCTTCAAGAAAAGATACTTTTTGTAAAATGATAAACTTTTTTTAAGAAATTTTTTATTTATTGAATGTATTTTTTAAAAAAAAGTATATTGTTTGGTTACTTTTGTAAGCATATGTAGATATTATATTTTCCCGATAAGGTCCTTTCTTTGATGAGAGATACTTCTTTTATTAAAACCTAATATGTTTATGTAAGAAAAAGCCTAAAAGTATGAAATTTTTTTTACAAAGAAATACTTTTTATAAGAGTAGGTACTTTTTAAAGAAGTGGTACTCTTTTTAGGATAAGGTTATTTTTTTAAGAAAATTTACTCATTTCAGGAAGGCTACTTATCTCAAGAATAGAAAAGGAAAGGTATTATTTTATTTTTAAGAAAGGATACTTTTAAGAAAAGGAATTTTTGTAAGAAAAGGTATTTTTTTAAGAGAAGGTATTTTTTTGCAGAAAAGCTTTTTTTTTAAGAAAAATAGGTAAAATTTTAAGAGTAGGTACTTATCTCAAGAAAAGTCATTTTGTTTTACAAAAAATGTACTCTTTAAAAAAAGGTAGTTTTTGAAGAAAAGGCAATTTGTTGTAAGATAATGTTCTTTTTTAAGCAAAGGTACTGCTTTAAGATTAGGTATTTTGTTAAGTAAAGGTATTCTGTTTAAGAATATGAATAGCCATTGTTTTGAGAAAATTTACTTTTCTTAAGAAAATTTTTTTAAGAAAATATTATTTTTTTAAACTTCCAAAGTGAAGCTTTTTTAATTTTCGTTTTCGTTTTGTTCCCATGAAGCAAGAAATATGCCCATATGTTAGTCTAGACACAAACTATACCAAAAGTACGAGTGTAGGAGTAAGTGTGCTGCCAATGTAATTCCATATTCAGGGTTGTACTTCATGGATTTGCCAGTCTTGGGCTTTGGCGTTTCTAATTTTACTTTTTTTTGGGTTCAAAACTACAAAATGTAATAAAGATTTCATTTAGTCCCCATCCCGCAACGTGCGATAAGGAACTTCGTTCCAAAAATGTTAAATAAAAAAGAAAAGTTTGAAAATAGACTTCAACCAGCCAAAATTAAAATGGCATGTTTTATTTTAAAAACTATACAGAAAAAATTACTCGAGGTTAATCTGCATTGGTTAACTTAGGTAAACTTTGTTTGTATGATACTTACAAAAGTACATTTTTTACCTAAGCTTTTAGACAATCCTCAATTTTCATGTCTGGGTAAAATCAACATATGAAAATAGGTAAATATTTTCCAAATTTGTTTTGATTGCAAAATGTTTTTGAAGAAAAAATCTGAAAAAATATTCCGAACATATTCACACATACACATGAAAGAAAGATTAGAATTGGAATATTGTATGTAAGTTTTGAATACCTAGCTACCAGTTGTAGATCTTATTCAAGTGCTCTTGGAGTTGTTGAGAAGCGACAGTAGGCTCCTGATGTACTGATAGCAGTGCGGTGTCGTCAGCAATCGTAGCTATCGTTGGGTTATCAGCATTAAAGATTGCATATAAGTATAGTAGTAACCCCAAGATACTGCCTTGTGGAACGCCTGATGCTATGCAATTCAAACTAACCCATTTATCATCGAGCTTCACATAGAAATATCCATATTCTAGATATGATGTTAATATCCTGTACAGTGGGTAGGGTAAGGATGGTTTTAAGTTTGTACAGGAGACCCGTGTGTCATACCTTGTCAAATGCTTGGCTGATGTCGAAGAATGCAGTTGAACAATACATTTTTCTGATCTTATAATTTTCACTATTCTATGAACTTGTTGTATAGTTGAATGCTGTTCTCTGAATCGAAATTGCTTTGAGTGGAGTATAGGTCTTATTATCTTATATTGCAATAATTTTACAATTATTTTGTCTAGGACGGGAAGAAGACTTATGGGTCTGTACGAGTTTTGTAAGACTTTAGCATTTAACCATTTTATTACAAAGTTGATCCTTGTAAAGGCAATTTAGTTTATGAATAGAACATAAACAAATACTAAATACCATTTTAAACAAAAAAAATTTAGCTGGGGAAATGTCATTCAAAAAAATGCTCGGATGTTTCAACATCTACCTCAGTCGTGGCAACCTTTGAAATCGTTTGTGGCAAACTATAAACTAGGTTGTGGTAACCTCTACCCTAAGTTATGAGAACCGCTAAATTCCGTTTTGACAACTCATAATGTTGTCGCGGCAATCGATCATCGACCCAACTGCTAACACCAGAACTGCAAACTATTTATTGTTTTGAAAGATGTACTCGTTTTACATAAGTAAGTGGTCAATCTAAATCCTATATGGTACCTTAAGGCACCACTAGATATATCCTCATACTATGAAGTCAGGAGTTAGTCCTTTAGTGCGTTAATAATTTAGTAAATTGAATTTTATTTTGCCATTCCAGTTATTTTCCATTTCAATTTGTATATACTCTGGAATCAAAAATTCATTCCACGGCAATGACAAGCTCGGAACAACCGGACACATAATAAATAAATGGATGGGAGCGAAGTTTATGAGTAAATTTCCTAAACTTTAACGTGGGATGGATAACAACTTATTTATAATAAGGACATAAATCGAATAATAAAGGATAACTCTAAAATATATTTGATATACTGGCCAGAACACAGGCCGTGTATTGTGGCATCAAATATGTAGCATACTAAATAATGCAAGGTATATATTTACTTATTTCATTGGGAAAATTGAAAGATAGATTAGACATTTATATGGAACACGATTTTTGATATGAGTTATTGCTAATTAATACTATACGGTGCAGACCGCCGTCGAAATAAATTGTAGGTGGTCAGAGTAGGGATCGAACCCACGGCCTCATGCACAAGAGCCGCGCACACTACCACTGCACCACCGACGGCCACCTATACTAAAATTATAAAGAGAAAATGTTTGTTTGTATGTAGGGTGAAAACTTCCAAACTACGCATCTACACATTATCTATCAATATATATTTATATACATTTTATATTTCGTCCTCATTGTTCTTTTTTTGGAAGAAAATTTACAAACATGTCATATTTTCTTGGAACAAGGTTACAAAAAATGGGAAATGTCTTTACCTATTTTTATTATTTTACTAAAATTTGCATATCAATACTACAGATTGATAGCATCTAAGAGGTGGCTGCTTAGACTTAGCTATGCGGGATGAAATTACAACTACTGGTGATTAGATCCATCGCTGGGCTGTGCCAAGCAAGTGACACAACAATTGTTAATGTGGTTTCAAAAGTATGTCAAATCTTGATTCTTTTTCAAAATTGATGCCAGCACTTTACGGGCAGTAACTCGCTTCGGAGAATAAGGAAGGTAGACGCAGGAGGTGCTGTTGTAATTCAAGGCAACAACAACAGGCATTTTGTTTTTGTTTGGAGGGTCGACACTGTTAAATTCCACATCATGAATACCAACAACAAAACCGAAGAAAAAATTGCAAAAGAAAATATATGCAACAAATTACTCGTTACTAATTCCCTATACAGCATAGCTTTAGCTTTCTGAAATGCCAATAGATTGGCGCCATACACCTTCAAAGTTAACGCTTTCTAAAGTACTAATCAAATTGATATTTGCTTAATATCTGAAACCATTTCACGACCAAGAACCTTGGTATTCCTAACTATAAATTTTATAAAGTCATGCACCCTGATGGCACATCTCATGTTGGATCGGCTATTCCCATAAAGGATAATGCTAAACATCATGAAAGACAGAATTTTTCTGCCAAAGAAATTCAGGCCATGAACGAGTTATTGAAGACAGATCTGGCCCTATCACCATGTCCGTTATATATAGTCCCCCGTCACATACAATAAAGAAAGAACAATATGACTCGTTTTTCGTATCTCTAGGGCACAAATTCTTATCATTTGACGATTACAATGCTAAACATACAGCATGGGGCCTCTCGTGTTATAAATCCAAAGGGTCGGCAACTACTCTTGTCAATTACCAATCTCTCCCTTAACATCACTTCCTCAAATTCACATAGTGTCCAACACATATTAACAAAATACCCGATCTCATTGATTTCTGTATATCGAAAAACATGACTCTCGAATCTCATAATTGCTCCATACTGCCTGATTTTTCTTCATACCACTCACCTGTATTATTGACAGTAAAATCTACAGCAAATCTCATGAAATCTCAATGTTATCTTCATACTAGAAGAACAAATTGGCAATACGATAAAGAACTTGTCAGTGCATCAGTAAATCTAAAAGTTTCGCCCAAAACTGAATAGGATGTCTCAAATGCAATAGAACATTTACAAATCTTCTTTCAAAACGCTGCGTGTAACTCCACTACAGAACAAAGCTTCTACAAAGTCCCTCGTTACTCTGTAGAAGTAACGACAAAACTTGCCGAGAACCGCAAAACTAGCAATCGATGGCAAATAATACGCACGCCCGGGACAAATCCACTCTTAGCGCACTTACTTTTGAACTCACAGTTATATTACAACAGGAAGACGCCACACATTAGGAATCTCATATCCAAACCTTGATCCATTGACAGCAACAAATAATTCTCTATGGCAGAAGACAGGTAAAATAAAAAAACAGGAGAAAATTAATCACTCTATTAGAAAAATGTTAACTCCTGGACAAAAACTAGCTCTGAAAAGGCTGCTAAATTTGCAGAACACTTGGAAGAGGCATTTACTCTAAATAAATTTGGGTCCAACAATGCTTATACCCAATCTCACAGATCTGCCTTCCTGAATCAAATGCATCAACTTGAATTGCCCATAAGAAAAATCGCAAAAACCGAAGTGAAGGATATCATACGCAAACCCAAACCCAAACCAAAAGCTCCAGGTTTTGATGTTGTAACTCTCAAAACTCTAAAAGAACTTCCAAAATAAGGTATCTCTCTCTAAACATATATTTATAACGCATGTCTCTCTCGTTGCTTTGCTCCACCTCAATGGAAAGTTTCGGAAATCAAAATGGTGAACAATGAACATGTATCCACATACCGCCCAATCTGTTTACTACCAATTCTCGGTAAAGTCCTGGAGTCTCTCTTACTGAACAAACTTATAAATGTAATGCACGTTAAAGGTGTAGCTGCACCATCAGTTCGAGATTAGGAAAAAACATTTTACCGTAGAACAAGATAACAAACTCATGGAAACCATAAATCAGTCTCGTGAAAAACGACAGTACTGCACCGCAGCATTCCTCGATATCTCTCAAGCATTTGCTAAAGTTTGGCTGATGGCTTATTATCAAATTAAAGAAATAAACTATATATTATCTCCTTCTCAACTCATATATTCGAAATCGGTATTATTATGTCAAAGAAAATGATGAATTTAGCTCAATTTATCAAACTAAAGCAGGTGCAGCACAACGCAGCACTTTGAACCCAACAATTTATTTGATTTTCACCTCAGCTCTCCGTGAAACAGACAGAATTGATATTTGAACTTTTGCTGACGTTGGAGCTGCTTCAACCGTCAATGAATACCCCATAGAGTCAAGTATCTCCCTTCAAGAATGTATCGATAATATCTCATCTTCGCTCAATAATTGGATGATCAAAGTCAATCAAACAAAATAAGTCTAAGTCACGTTAACTCTTAAAAAATCGAATTTTGTAGTATAACCCGAAAAAGCAAAGTCTTTGTTAAAGATAATTTTATTAAAATGTTGGCTGCTAGATTCGATTCATACCAAATATAGTGGAATGGGGAGAAAAAGACGAGGATATCCCCATCCACATGTAAAATAGCCTTATGTTGCTAAAGGAAACCTACTCCGAGAATTGTTCACAGGATCTAAACAGTAGCGGTGAGACCGAGAACACTCTATAGCGTTTACGCGTGGTGGTAGGTTCTTTAGAAGCCCACCTATTGCCCTATACTGGGCACTGGTTGCCACCAGGTTAGTCATCTGTCACAGTGGAATATGGTCGGAGTTGGTCACTGCTGGAAGGTGCTCCTTACATTCCTGCAGTTATCGACTAGTCGTAGGCGGAACCCTATTCGATCAGATATGTCACACTCTTATAAAGGAAAGAGATTGCTGAAATGATGGAGTTCCTGGAACACAGATATATGCTGGAACACAGATACTGCTGGAAGGTGCTCCTTACATTCCTGCAGTTATCGACTAGTCGTAGGCGGAACCCTATTCGATCAGATATGTCACACTCTTATAAAGGAAAGAGATTGCTGAAATGATGGAGTTCCTGGAACACAGATATATGTGAATTTCTACGTAGTGTAGTCGAAAGTGAATGATTAGGTACGCACGGGGTCTACTGTAAGGAACTACGATTGTAGACTATCTCTTCTATTTGATTATTATATCAGAGAGAAATTTTGGTGATTAGAGAATTAAATATCAAAATTCAAATACAAATTCCTTGTATTAAAAATCCTGAATACCTGATTGCAGCAGACTTTTTAACGAGATGTGCCAATCAGTTCGATATTCGTATGGGTACCAGTCACAGGGACATTTCGGGGCATTGCAGTCGGGATGATCTGGGGAGACTAGATGCTAACTTCCTCAAGAATATTTCTAGGTAATATTTTGTTGCAGGGGCGGACAAGGGCCATATAATGTGTACGCACAAAACACATCTGCCAGCTGTAAATATAATGAGATTCGGGAACCTTCTGTAACTAGCCAGGCTAAAGGTATCAGTGATTGTTATAGCTTTTTTAATTAAAATGTGAATTATACAGTGTGATTCAGGAAGTTCAGGACAAATTTCTCCAGCGTATTCCTTGGCTCATTTCATGAAGAAAAGTCCACTAGGACCATGTCCGAAAATACAAGGGTGCGAAATGGCAGCGGGTTCAAAATTTTCGGATTGTCGGTCGGAGGCTAGTAGGGTAAAGTTGCTAACTTCTGAGCTAGTGGTCGTATTTGGAAAGCTTGTTGGAAAGGTCTTTAAGAGGCCTTTCAGAATCAATAAAAAAAGTAGAAAAAAGACAAATCGCCGAGATACAGAGCTTTCGGGAAAAAATGGAAAAAAAAATTCACATAACCTCAATTTGGTCAGCCAGATGGCAGGTAACTTATGTTGACAGATAGCCATACCTCTTACCTTTCCAAAATGACCTAAACGAAGCCCAGAGGTCTTACCGTTCCAAAGTTATGACCATTTTACTGAAATGCAAAATGTTTGTTTTTGATTTTGGAAGCGAAATAACAGGGCATATTTATTTGTTTTTGTAAATTAACACGTTTAAGGTAAGAGGTATGGCTATCTTTCAACAGAAAAAAAACATAAGGCTGATCAAATCTAGGTTATGTGAATTTTTTTTCCTTTTTCCAAAAGCTCTGTATCCCGGCGATTTGACTTTTTTCTACTATTTTTTATTGATTCTGAAAGGACTCTTAAAGACCTTGTATTTTATTGCTAATTTCTCCACATCTCATAATTAACAGAAATTAAATTAAGTATATAAATAAGTCAACACTTAGATAGTTTAAGTAACTAGTAAAAATATATATAATTATGTTTCAAATTAATTAGAAGTAAGTGTATTCTTCAATAATAATGGTATGAATAATTGGTATTCGGTTAAGCCTTTGATACCCTAGCGGTGATTTGGTTGCAAATAAGCGGCTGTTGGTTGCTAAATTGCAAAGAAGTCATATCATTCAGAAATATAGAGAAGGGTTGATTGAATATGGCAAAAGATGTCAAAAAAATTCTACATTTAACGAACAGTTTGCGTGTCGCTAAGTCTTCGCTAAGTGCTTCATACTAAATACGCGATTGTATAATCTAGCGGTGTAACTAAAACACGTCGACTATTAGATAAATTGTTGGGTGTGACAAAATCAAAATTTTCTGAGAGCGAAAACAGTAGTGTACAAATAAGGATGTTCCTCAAACAATTAATGACAATAACAAAAAACCTATGGAATATGGTAACAGTTGGTCCATGGTTTTATATTGACCCCTTTTAAATGGACAATACAAATTTTGCTTTGCTTAGTTTAGGTGAATGACATTAAATGAAATTAGGAATAAAAATATCGCAAAAATTATGTAGGTCGATAACTGGGAATCTGGGTCCTCATTTTGATATAGATCCCATACAAACGGTCCAATAAGCTTGATGCTACAAATCTTCCTCAATTTCAGCAATATTTGGTATGATGGATTTGGTAAAATGGATCTTATCGACGCAAAGATAGATACACAACTCATGCAAAGCATGGTACTTTCGACTGCAGATTTTACAAATCCTGACCACTCTCATATTCTCTTAGATCAGGGTTGGTAGTTTTTGAAAATTGACCACATTGGTCCACAGTGTGATATAGCCACACTACAAACTGTACTGCCATACGTGTTACCTTCGGTTACAAATCGACACAAGTGGTGCATCCAAATTTGTTTGTGTCACTTGTGGCCCTGCCTAACTGTTTTATTTTATAACTATGGTATTTTGATTGCCACATTGCATAGAAATGTTTTTGCATACTCCAAAACTGACAATGACAATACAATGAGGATACGAATTCCCTCAAGTTCCAGAGAGTTTCGTTCCATTTTTCTTTCCGCTAACGGTTCCATTTCATCTGATAATGCAATAATGCAATTTAGAATTCTGGTGAAACTATATGGAGTGATGATTGTAAATAAATATCATCAGATTGCACCGGTTATGATTTGAATAATTAATAGCGGAAATCACTGCAAAGTTATATTTAATTGTTCTTAATTAGATAAACCAAAACAACAAAAAAGAGCAAAATGTAAAAAAACTGATAATATAATGAAAAGCTGTTTATACAACACATTTTTTGCATACCCTCCTTACAGAAACATACATACATATGTACGTAGTCATACTCGAATATAGTACAATTAATCGTATCACTTTTTGTTACTACGAATTCATTTAACTCAAACTGGTCATGTAAATTACAATTCCTAATCCTTTCGAATGTCACAGTTTTTTTTTGTCACAATAAATGACATGTGTTTCATGGTGTTTTTTTGCATTTCGTTCAATTCATACCATAACGTTGTTGCATCCGTCGAATAAGTGTTTACATTTAAAAATCAACCCATGAAAATGTTTCCTTGTAAATAGAAAAATCCATTACTCACACTTTCCTCGATCTCTGGTTCGCGATTCGTATACATTTCTATCTTCTAAAACTGCAGAAACTGAAATCTTAGCTGATTGTTTTTGCGAATTATCTTCAAATTACATTTTCTCCCAAATCATCAGAATAAAAATTTTATTTTTCATAAGTAGACACACCAACATATGTCAATTTTCAATATTTAGACCATCACTCAAAGGGATGGGGGGTGATCATTTAATACCTAAAAAATGTAACGCATAGAAGGAGCCATATTAGACCCTTAGTATCTTTGGACGAAATTCGTTAGGATATTTTAAGACGATTAAGCCATGTCCGTCTGTCTGGTTGGCTGGCTGGTCAACACGATAACTGCCGTAAATCTATATCGGTCGCAATGTGATTTTGCCGGTGACTATTATTTGTCAAAACTTAGTTTCGACACATTTAGTACAAAGATGTGATTAGCTTCAACCAATGGATTGGGTAATAATTTACTTAAGTGGACGAAATGGGCGAGATTTGCACGACCGTTCTGGCACCTCCCATATAAAAGATTGATAGTCGTCCGGGTTTTCCAACCTAAATGAAATTATGTATAAGACTTCACGTCATCAGACGCCGATCGCCGATTAAGACAAGGGTTATTTTGCCACGTCCATTTTAGTACGTCCCATACAAAAGTTGGTTGGTTGTCTGGTTGCTCAGCACTAGAATTTCCGCAAAGTCGAATCAATCTTTATGAAATTTTGTACAAGACAACAGTTAGTAACTACCACTCACCTACGGAAATTGAGCGGTTTTGCCAGACCCATTAACTTCATCAAATTTTATTGGATTATTTATATTCATTATCTATTTGTTACTAACGGGTCCGCCAAATAACTTTTTTTTTTGAAAATGCTACAAATTTCTTTTTTTTATTTGAATGTACAATCCTTCCGGTTAATAATGGAAAATAATTTCATTCAAATGGCTGCCTCGGCTGGCCATGCAGTAGTCTACACGATGGGTCCAATTTTTAAGCACATTATCGATTGTGTGCAGCTGTATTTCACCAATGGCTTCACGAATATTGTGCTTTAAAGCGTCAATTGTCTCTGGCTTGTCGGCGTCATACTTATCTTTGAGGGCACCCCACAAATAATAGTCCAACGGTGTCAAATCGCAGCTCCGAGGTGGCCAAGCGACATCAGCTCTGCGGCTGGTAATGCGATCTTTCCCAGCGTGGTTCAAGCGTATACACAACCATATTCGTTCAGCGAAAGGATAAAACTAATTATCTGTCAAATCAGTCTTGAGCTAAGTGTTACCATTTACGAAATAAGCACTAGTTGAAAAAAAAACGTTAGATGGCGGACCCTTTATAAGATATTTCAGTCATATTTTATTCAGAAATGGGTCACAAATGCGATCACTAAGAGAATAGAGGAAAGGTGTGTAAAAAATCATCTATGGAAAAATACGAAAACCTTATATAAACGTTTATAAATATTGATTTCAAAATATCCGATCATTAGTTTCCATTAAGTGTCTCCAATCCAAGTCATTTTACTCTTGCTAGTCACGAAAAAATAAGCATAAAATACCTCTACCATACCATAGATAGATTTATGAAAAAGCTTCTCAAAATACCGTTCGGAATCGGTGTAAAACTGTAGGTCCCAATCGGTGGGTGAAAACTGGAAAGCGCACAGCTCAGTGGTTGTGAGAAGTTCTCCCCGGTCCCTTCATGGGATGTAATGGGAAACCATTTATTTATTTTTTACCATAGATTTAAGGGCCATAAATTTAATGGGTCACTTTAAAACTGATAACATACGGCAAGTATTTATTCATACACTCAAAAAAAAAAACATGTCCTAAATTTGAGTTCAAAGTGAACTAAAATTTAGTTCACATTATTTACTCAATTTTAGTTAATTTTTACTTAATTTTATTTTTTTAACTTAAGTTTAATTTCAACTTAAGTTAAGTAAACTTTACTTGACCGGCGTATACGTAAAAATTGTCTGAACTCATAATAAGAAAGTATATTTCCTTAAAAAAATTCTTAGAATTGAGTGCTAGGTTACTTATATTGAGGCAAAATGTACTTAATTTAAGTAAATATTTCGTAAATTTTAGTTTATTTAATACTAAATAGAAAATTGTATGGATAAAATAATGTTTTGCACTGAAAGTAAATCCAAATCATAAAATAAAATTTATTGTTGTACTTGAATTGAGTGCATACGTTGCATGGTTTGTAAGAGAATTATAATGCCGTTAAGTTAAAATGTACTAAAAATATGATGACTTGATCATTTTCTGAGTAATTTAGGAAACAAAAGTCTTAACTATAGTACAATTGTCATTGCATTTCGAATGAGTTGAACTCAGTCAAAAAATGTGTATAAACTTTACGACAGTTTATTTTAAAAACTCTTTTGGAGTCAATATTAACTACAATTGAGGAAAAATCCTCGACGGATTCAACTAAATCGGACAGTTCGGTTTCTGACCGAATAAAAATAAAAATTAAATGTATTTGTGTATTTAAAGTTTTATAGGTTTACAAAAATATTAATTTGTATAATATAGTATATGAAAATGTTATTACGTATTAAAAATGTCATTGTAATTATTCTTCACCATTCCGATAATGTACATATTTATATTACCTAAAATAAAAACAACCAAACACACAACATCACACATACTTTGTCCGAAGTAGCTGACGTATACGTGTGTCACATAACCACATGTTTGCCATATCAACAGCAACGAAACAGCCAAACACACAACATCACACATACTTTGTACAAAGTAGCTGATGTATTAGTATGTCACCATAACGTCGACTGCGATGGTTTTAGCTGCAGCATAAAATCTGGTTTTAGCAGATTTTTACTTTGATAGATTTAGTCCCTATACGCCGCTATAGATGTTAACACATCAAAAATAAAACTAAATTGGAGTAACATGCTTACTCAAATACAGTTCAAATAAACGAAGAATTTAGTTTATTCACACTAGTTTTTAGTAATCTTTTTACTCAAATCAAGTTTATATGAACTAAATTTTACTTCGCACATACTTATTTTAAGGAAATGCCGAACTGATTTTCAGTTAAAGGAACCAGCATTTAAACGGATATCTATTCAATTTGAACTTGATTCTAGTTCATATGGACTCAATTTAAATTCAAATTAGTCCAATTTATACTCCATGTAGGTTTAAATAAAATGCAAATTAGTTAAATTGAACTGTGTTTTAGTTCAATTTATTTCGTGTTGGTACATGTTACCAGGTTTAAACAAGTATTGAACTAAATCTTAAATATACTCGCGGAATTGCTAACTTGAATATGACAAATTTCTACCCATTTAGAGTTCAATGTATACTTACTTTTGAGGCCGTCGGTGGTGCAATGGTTAGTGTGCGCGCCTCTTGTAAAGGAGATCCTGGATTCGATTCCTGCTCTGACCACCTTAAAATTTATTTGGACGACGGTCACCTCGCTTAGTGACGGCGAGACTATCGAGTACTTAGCCATGAAAAAGCTTCGCAAAATACCATTCGGAACCGGTTTAAAATTGTAGGTCCCAATCATTGGTTGTGAGAAGCTCTCCCCAATTCCTTCATGGGATGTAATGGGAAACCATTTTTTTTGTTTTTTGTATACTTACTTTAAGTACAGTTTTAAGTTCAAATAAAATCAATTTTTAGTTATTTCTAAAAAACATTGAACTGGTTGAAGTAACGTATAACTTACATTGGGTAAATGTTGCAGATGTTTGTACTGAGTTGGAACATTTTGAACTACTTCCAAGTTTATTAATATACTTATTATGAGGAAATAATGAACTGTATATGAGAAACTAATATCTTTGGCTCTATACAAGGTTTATTTTTACCTAGATTTTAGTTCAATTCAAGTTGAATTTAGATCAATATGATGTAAATATTATGAACCACAAACAAGTAACGGTTTCCTATATTTGCCAGTAAAATTTACTCAAGTCTAGTTCATGGTTAGACTTTATTAAACTAAAAACCAATAAATTCTAACTAACTCCCAGTTCAAATTATGAACTAAATCCAAGAAAATTCATGAATTAAAATTCAGTTCAAAAATCTTGGACCCCATACGAAGGTAAATTTTGCTCAGTTTTTGTTCATTTTAACTGAAAATTAGTTGAACATTTTTTGAGTGTATTTATGATTCTAATGGACTGCAGGGTACCTGAAGTACTACTGAGCTTCCAAGAAGTGAAAAACTCATTTATGATTCAATCAAATCAATTCAAATTTGCAAAAATATTTTCAATAATTTGGTAAAAGCATAAAATATTTCTGTGGTACTTCCGAAACAGGGAATTTTTAAAATTTTAGTGACGATACAAAATTAACATGATTGCAGTCCCAACGTGTTTAATGAGAATATACAATTTTATTCGGATGATTCGGAGAAAATGTAATTTGAAGACAACTCGCAAAAACAATCAACCAGGATTTCAGTTGAATCAATTTTGGAAGCTAGAAATTTATACAAATCGAGAACCAATCTTGGCAAACAACTTGAGGCAAACCGTGTCCTAATTAAATAAATATTAATAATGGTTTATTCAAAAAATCATTAATACAATTTTGGTTTATAAACAAATTGAGTATTGTGTGTAATTTTGTGGTATTGACATGAAAAAAAATAAATTGTTTCCACTACATTCCATGAAGCAATTGGAGAGAGCTTCTCACAACCAGTGAGCTATGTGCTTTCTAATTTTATATTCACTGATTGGGACCTACAGTTTCTACACCGATTCCGAACAGTATTTTGAGAATCTTTTCCATGGCTAAATACTCGATAGTGTGGCCGTCACTATGCGAGGTGACCGCCGCCGAAAGAAATTTAAGATGATCAGAGCAGGGATCGAACCCAGGATCTCATATACAAGAGGCGCGCACACTACCATTGCACTGCCGGCGGCTATGCCAACGGTATTGACATAACCACGTTTTAAGTGATAAACGCGGAAAGCTGCATTGTCTGTCAGTTCTTTGTTTCGGTAAATTTAGTCTACATGCCAGCACTTTCAACAATAGAATGAAACTAATAAAATTCACCGCGGTAAAGAACATGGTTGCCAATGGTACACCATAAAAATATGAAGACATGCACAAAAATACAAGAATATTTGCTGATCAAATGATGGAAACCAATCTATTTACCAGTGTAATTGACGTTAATAGACGCTAATATCGAATATATGGGAATCGATTCGGATCTGGTCTGTTCTGGTTGCAGCAAATGTTCACTGGTTGCAGCAAATGTTCACTCAACAATAAATGGAATTCATTCGAAAACAGATATCTAGATAAAGAGAACGCTGGCCATCGGAAAGCTGAGATTACCAGATGCAGCCACAACTCGGCGCAGAACACACCCTCTCGCGATAATTTTGATGCGCAGTAAAAACACATTTACTATGGTATGACGAAGAATGGAGCAGAGCAAGTGATGAAGAAACACCGAACGTATGGCAATGCTGCAGTCAGTCGCGACGCGAGCTGTGACAATGGTGTACAGGGGGGAAACAAGAATGTCAAACCGTCTATCTAAGTAAAGAAAATGGTAGCACGAGACTGAAAAATTTCTGCTGACAGAAGGAACAGCGAAGTTCGAATATACTAGCAACGGGTAAAAAGCCGAACTAATGGTCATGGCTAAGGCTTCCCTTCCGTAAAGATAAAGAACGAAATCTAGTCAATTCTGGCAAAGTCCATGCACCAACTCATATGCAAAATATGGCTAAATGAATGCATGGTTTTGGAACGCAGATTAGGCATTACGAGTGTAGTTCTAGATTTCCCAGAGAAAACCCACAACTAACCAGATATTCACATTACGTAAAAACCTGTGGAAACCCCATGAAACGCAAATCAACACATAGACCCGTGACTTCAAAATTCCACTGCAAATCGCCAAAACATTTATCGAAACATATTGACCGATGACTTTGGGATGGAAGTAATTAATGTAACGTGGATTATCTGTGCACCAAGATAGCAAATTTTGTTGGTTACGTATACGTTCAGTTAAAACTGGGTCACAGAAAAACGGGCGACGAAATTCACATTGACGAATTATTCCCGAAAAAAAAATAATTACGGCTACTCAGTATCCTTTAGGAGGATTCCATTCCATTCCATTTCTGTATCTTTTTGCTTCACAAATATCAAAAGAGTTGCCACTATTTGCAAAACTTAGAACATTTACCCATATAATGATACATGTTGAGACAGCCTACATATTTGAGTTTGGAATCCCACTCCTCTGCAGAATGACACTGATGGTGAAGGTCAATACATATATTAACAAACCATTTGATACAAGTTGAGACCTCAGATGCCTTATCTTACGATCTCTTTAACATCTTAATAAAAATCGAAATGAGAAAAGCAGCAGATAAAAATAATAAAACCACCAGCTCTAACAGCCACGTGTTGATCACATATACATATGATATATATTTGTCGAAGTCAAAATGTTTTAAAATTTAGGTTTAAAAAAATAGTGAATATTTTTTTTAATGACATTTATGTTGTTTTGTCCCCGCATTGTGTGATTTGTATACATTCCAAAACTGTTCGCGTGAAAACCTTTCTCCATGGCGCGTGAAAAGTATTGCGGTTTCTTTATTTTTATTTTAAAACATTCTGGAAATTACGCTGTAGCGTTGAATAGTAGTGTTCATCTAGTCTTTTCGCAAAATACCAAAATGTTTCGCCCATCTAAAGGATTCACTCTAATACACTGAAAAAAATGTGGAAAAAATTCCCCCTTTCACAGAAAGCATTTGATTTTAAATTTTTGAAAAACGGTAGTCTAACACCCTTGGCCTATACAAAATAAACTCTCTCTCTCTTTTAATACAATACATTTTCAATTCAAAGCACAAATTTAGAATTTCGAAACATGATTAACATAATTTTATTTTAAATTAAAAGTGATGTCGTTGACTTTTTCGACTTTTTGCAAGGATGGCAGCTTAATTGTGCCAACAATTGAATTTGTTTTGCAATATCATTAAAATATTGTGTATTCCTTAAAATTATTAATATCAATTAGTATTAATAATTGTATTAATTAGTAATAATATTAATTATTAATGCAGTTGTTTATTATTTGTATTTCCATTTTATGCAACGAAGAATTAAAAGGTACGTAAAGAATGCTGTTCTGATTTGTGATCAACGTGCCAGACATATTGGGATTCGCAATAAGAAATTCTTTCGATTGCAGTGTATTTAGACGGATTCATTCAGCGTCATGGATGTCCCTTTGCGGGACATTAGGAGTATAAAATATATTCAAGTCATTGATATTGTTATTTGGCTTTGAAAACACCACAGATGACACTTTATGTCAACGCAGTGTGATCAGCGCCTTTGGTGTCAAATTGGAAATACTCTGGAGATAAAAGTACCTAAATACGAGGGTTGATATTTATTTCGGGTCCTGGCAATACTAGTGCAAACTGGGACTTCCAATGAAAAGTTTGAAATTTTCTCGCATAAACATATATAGAACATTTTTACTTACGAACACTATTTGTAGTATCTACAGTGTGTTGAAAAAATCATATTGGTCAAAAACGAAATTAACCCGTGAAAATTTCCGTGCGATGATTTTTGTCGATTTTCGTCACGGATTATCGGGACATGAGTCTCTCAATCAACTTGTTTCAACTTTTGCAGATGAAGCACCATCAAAAACCACTGTAAATCGCTGGTACCAAGAGTTCAATCAATTTCGTGAAAGTCGTTCAAGTTCGGTCGTTTTGCCGGAAACCATCGATGCTGCGCGTGCACTGATACAGGAAAACCGACATACCGTGATAAATCTTGAGATTGAGGCATTCTTCGGCATTAGTATGACAAGTATCAATAAGATATTGCATGTTCATCTGAACGTAAAAAGGATTTGTTCTCGTTGGATCCTACATAATTTGACGAATGCTCAAGAAAAGGATCGTGTTGATTGAGCCGAGAAATGTTGAAAAAGTACAACCGCGATAACTCAAATGAGGTGTACAACATCATCACAGGTGACGAAGCATGGATCTATGCATATGAGCCCGAAACAAACCAGAAATAGACCGTATGGGTCATAGAGTAATGGCGTATAGAGCTGCCATTGTTCTCATCTGACATTTCATTTCACATTATTGGTGGTGCGATAGAGAGTTATTTGACTTACACCAGGTGGAATTACAAAAACTGTTGACTTACATTTTTCATGTCGTTTTGATGGAAAACTGAGAAATTTAAACGTAGTTTGCAATTTTTTGTTATATTTTATTGTTAGTACATATTTGTGGTGTATTTACACAAAAGTTTTAACGCACAAATCGAAATGCCGATGCTGATTTATTGTTGGATGATTTGAGCCATTGCCTCTATCTGGTATTATTAAAGCAATACGACATCCAACTTCCCATCTGCAACATGCCAAATGTCATCAAATTACTGAGGGAGTTGACGCCTCTATGTCATTACTCTATGGTATGGGTCTTTCAAGACGAGCTAAATCCAACAAAAGTTCTTCGTGGAAGAAGCACGTCGAAGCAACGCAGTGCAGTGGAACGTCGGACGGTCAAGCCTGAATGGTATACCACCATCTGTGTGTCAACAGTTTTCGAAGAAATAAGGAAAAACAACAAGAGAAGACCGATCAGTTTGCATCAGGACATCATATGACGCATCAGCTGAAACAATGTGCTATTTGAGCACTCAACATGTCGAATTAATGGGTCAGCCGCCGTACAGTCCTGATTTCGCAACCAATTACTACTTTTTACAGCGTGGTCAACGATTTTCGACGTCTGAAGCAGCTGTTGAAGCATTCAAAACCCACGTTTTGGAACTGTCTCAATCGGAGTGGTTCGAAAATTGTTTGATCGCATGCAAAAGTGTATTGATTTTCACGGAGAGTATTTTAAAAAACATGAAATGATAAATGATTGTTTTTTTAATTGCTGGACCCGAAATATAAATAGCAACCTCGTACCCGACTATGATGACACTTCCTTTTCGTAGACTTTCTATTGATTTACATACCAATGATATTAATCTCCGTTAAGTGTCAAATATGCAAAAATTCTAAAATTTCTGCATTACGAAACGACAATGTGCATTTTAATATTTTTGAACGGGCTCTTGGTTATAAATTCACGCGATTTACTGAATCAACATGGCCAATATCGCGAATTTAACACGTGAAAAAGTGGTTTTTACACGAATCAAGATTTAGAACAATACGAGTGTGAACCTTAAAAGTGACACCAATTTGGTATATGATGTGGTCGTCGGTGGTGCAATGGATAGTGTGGGCGTCTCTTGTACACGAGATCGTGGATTCGATCCCTGCTCTGGCCACCTTAAATTTCTTTTGTATTCTACCCCAATTCGTTCATGGGATGTAATGGGAAACCATTTTTTTTTATTTAATTATGACAATTGCGTTTTAATTTTAATAAAAAACATATATCATATTCCAATTTGGAATGCGTATTTACTATAAAATGTAAAAGCTTTATTCAAATTCGCAAATTGAAAATTATATTCAAATGTTAAAAAAAATTACATGTATGAAAATCGTATTAAGTGCAGTTATCAAATAATTTTAATTTTGAAATTTGAGAAAAATTGTTTGCAAAGCTGAATTAATTCTTAATTAATTTTTAATTCATTCTAATTCAAATCCTAAAATCATTTGTAAAAATTTTTTCTGGATATGTCATTTAGAACTTGGAACTTAAAACATTTAGAAGACAATATTTGGAAATAGAAATCATGATTTTTAAAATTCGAAACTCATATCATTTATTAATAATTTTTTTAAGGATATTAGCACAAATTAAGTAAAACCCGATTAACCGGTTAACCGACGTCAAATAACCGGTTTCCCGTTTATTCGAAAATTACGTTTAATAAAAAACCGGCACATGATTAATTAATAAAATCCAGGTTAAACGTTTTCACCGGTTTTTCGGTTTCGGTTTTGGACACTCTAATTCGAACACAAATCTTAATTTATCCACTAAGCATAGTAAAGCTTTTAAACGTAAGAATATATATTTTATTGGACGAGCAGTGCGAACAGTACGTAAATTATATGAATCACAAAATTTCTAATTGATATTAAATGAAGGCAATACAAGTCAATGATTTCACTTGTTTGAAGCAGACTGTGACCTAAATAACCAATACATTTTTGAGGAAGTGAACTAATTTAGTTATATCGCAAATGTCGTAAACAACAGTATCCTTGAAATCAAGCAGAGAAGTATGTTCAGAGGTTAAGCTCTCTCTCTCGAAACAAACATACAGCTATGTGAGACTCGCACGCAAACTAGCTCGCTTTACGATGCAGAGTCTTCGACACAAAAATACTCAGCCGTATGAACCACTAACTGTATTAAATGTACCCCAAGACGTACTCCAAAGAAGACGAAAAATAGGACGACCAACACTGTCCTATAAAAATCAGCTGAACGACTGGATGGAAGGGCACAAATCAGACCCGCTGAAGAAGTATGTTGCCTTCAATTTATGAGGCCCCTACACATGTTGTTTCTTGGCGCCAAATAAGTAGGTAACTTTTCGTAAATATTATGTTGTTCAGTTTTGTGTTTTAGTGAAAAACAAAAACACGGCACAACTGCGAACACCATTACGGCAGTTTTCCCAACCTAATGGCAAATGTAATCTCCTTCCAATATCCGTAGCATATGAAAAATGAAATTTATTCCGTCATTTAATTAAAATATAAAGGTATAGTTGTTTTTTGTTCTGATATTCGTTTCGGCGAAAAGTTTAATCCCATTGATTTAATTTTCATTGCTGTCATAGGTTTAGCTCTGTGAGATCATAAAAATTGTCTGTAATCCCTAAAAAGTTATGTCTAAACCAAACGACATCGAAAATCAGGTCAAATATTTTTAAATTAAAATTAAGTTACATTTATTTGATAAAAATAAATGATTTATACTTGCATTTTATATTAATATGACGGGTTTAGTGATTGGTTTAAACAAAAAACCAATTCGCAGTTTAACGTAAGGGAAAAAAACATCAAAACCCACAGAACAGCATCATCACCATGGAAGGTTAAACTACTCTGGGAGCCACTGGGACATTTCACCTCAGCAGTAAGTGTTTCAAGTCAAGCAAACTCACACTTGACTTGAGTGGCTCACCCAACACATTTTTCCAAGTTCAGTATCTCTCGAATCACAGACATTAGAGACTTAAAGTTAGGGCCCGTTTCTCAAAATTAAACGTAGGAACAGTTTCCAATAAAACGTACAAAAGCTTTAGTGTCCATGTTAAAAGCAGATCTGAAATCTACATCCTTTTGCTTATTTTAGAATTTCTATTACTTTTTTTCATTGAAAATGTGAGTTTCTATTTCACAGGTGGAGACTCGACTTATCCGCCGAACGAAAGCGGAAATTATCCACGAAGAAGAATATCTCCGACAGTTAAATGAAAAACTGTCTAACAATTATATATCTTTATCAAGGTCAACGTTTATGAAAATTTACCTTCCATTTTCGGATGTTGTTTCAGTATTTTAGCATGAAATTTCTAGATGCCAATTTCGAGAGATAATAAAGAGGAGTCTTGCTTCTGGGATTTAATCACTAAAATGACCAAGAGGAACATGTTCTCTCTCAGTAAATTGATTACATTTGGTGTATTGCAGAGGGGCGGTTGGATGTTGGAAATTATTGCTTTAATAATACCTTATAGAGGCAATGGCTCAAACCATCGAACAATAAATCTACAACGGCATTTCGTTTTATGCATTAACATTTTTGTGTACATACACCGCAAATACATACTAACAATAAAACATAAAAAAAAGTTCAAAATACGTTTAAATTTCACAGTTTTTCATCAACTCTATATGAAAAATTTAAATCAACAATTTTTGTAATTCCACCTGGTGTAAGGCAATTTACGTCAAAGAACTCTCTTTCACACCGATCGCACCACGAATAGTGTGAAAGGAAATATCAGATGAGAGCAATGACAGCTCTATCGTCATTAATCTATAGTATTGGCTATTTCTGTTTTTGGTATTCAAATTTTTCCATTCGCTTTTCAATTCATTTATGTATGCTTTTGTACAATTCCGGTATTTAGATCTTTCACAGAAGTATTTGTTAAAAAAGAGTTTATAACAACCGTAAATTTAGCGGTTGCCACCGAAATATCGTTTCTACATATAGACCTAAAATTCGGTTGCAGCAACGAAATTGCGGGTGCGGCAAAGGAATTTTCAAAGTTTCTGCACTTTCAAAAAATATTTCGCAAATTTGGCACTGATTCAGTTGAAACAAACAAATTTATCAAAAAATCGGTTACTGCAATAGTATTCCCATAAATACTGGGAACATACAAAATATAATGTGTATTCAATTCGGTTACAACAACCGTAGTCCCAGCCGAGCTCATTTACAATTAGGTTGCCACAATTAAATTCAATATTTTTTATTGACATTTGAATATCCTTACTGTTTTTTCAAACAATTTTAAATTCTAAACAGAAATGAACGTATGAGTGGAAGAAACAGATGTTTGGAAAAGTTAAATTTCCTAAACTTGAACTAGAATGTCTATGAATATAAACGAAAACCATATGACAGGAAATTTTATAAAGATTCAAATACTACTATCACTATCTATTGTCATATAGATATGTATGTCGCTTGTAATGCAAGTTCGATCCAATTTTGCCGCTCTGGGCAGTATTTTTAATTCGGCGTAAGTTCAACGCCGGTTTAAATAAAGCTTTCTGCGGGGTTAGATATTCTGTCCTCTGTGTTAGTTTTAACACTGGTCCAAGGCTTTGGTATAGATTTTCTGCTTAACGAACCTAAAGATTTTCTGGGCAAAACTGGCTCTAACACGTTTTATAAGAAAAGTAACGATTTCCTATTTTGAGAACGTTCCTAGACTTGTATATGTTCGTACAAATTCGGATATAATCTAAGGCCCTTCATAATTCCCAATATCGCACAAAAATGGGTCAAACTGAAATTACAGGCTAATAAATATACCATAGAAGTCGTGAAAACATTTGATTTCATCTGAGTACCGGCACTAGAATCACTGGCATCTGCTTGCACTGCACGCTGATATATGTCGAAATATTTTGCAAAATAAGACGTTTTACCGCCAAACAATTACAATATGTTTGCTTACCTTCCTTACTCACCTATGTCGCGGTGATAGACATCAACAATTGTACAATGTTTATCTCATAGAGTAATGACGTATAGACCTGCCACACACTTTTACACTATTCGTGGTGCGGTCGATGCGATAGAGTTCTTTGACGTAAATTCGCTTCCACCAGGTGGACATACAAATATATTTTACTTACATTTTTCGTGTCCTTTTGATGAAAAACTAAAATTTAAACGTATTTAGGACTTTTTTTATAACTTTATTGTTAGTATATATCTGTGGTGTATTTACACAAACATTTTAACGCGCAAATCGAAATGCCGATGCTGATTTATTGTTGGATGGTTTGAGCCTTTGCCTCTATCTGGTATTATTAATGCGATACTTCCCAACATCCAACAGCCCATCTGCAACACACCAAATGTCATCAATTTACTGTGTAATGTGTCTCTATACGTCATTACTCTATGGTTTATCTTTTTAATACTATAGTTGTTCTTAGAATTTTAATCGTCAGGCTTGAAATATATAGAATTATGTTGTGGTATATGATAAATTCGGTTACAGCAACCAAATATAAGCGGAATTCGCATATTGCATTCGACTTAAGGTCAGCAAAAACGATAGTTGCAACCACGTAGGTGCCAAATTTTGTAGTTGCATTTGCATTGTTTCCAAATTAAGTTGTTGCAACCGAAATTGTAGAAAATATAATTGACAGAACGTTCACAATTGGAGATTCAGTTGGCCCAACACGAGCTTGCTTCAACCCTACTTTAGTTGTGGAGACTAAATTCAGTTGTGACAAAGTCAATCCGATTTGACGGTCGTAAGTCGGTGGCAACCGACGAATTTACCGTGGTGCAGTGGGGACGATTACAAAAAAGTGGTAATAAAATCAGAACAAGCCGTAGGTGGTGAATTGGCTAGTGTGCGCGCTTCGTGTGCATGATATCCTGGGTTCGACCCGTGCTCTGACCACCTTACAATTCTTTCGGCGGCGGTCACCTCGCGTAGTGACGGCGACACTATGGACTATTTAGCCATGAAAAAGCTTCTCAAACTACAGTTCGGAGCCGGTGTTAAAATTATAGATCCCACTCACTGAGTATAAAACTAGAAAGCGCACAGCTCACTGGTTGAAAGAAGCTCTCCCCAATTCCTTCATGGGATGTAATGGGAAACCACTTATATCAAAACTTCAAAAATATTTGTCCGATCGTTTAAGAATGTACAAGAGATGTGTAGTGGAGGAGTCAGGCTATTAGGATATAGCATTTGGAGGCATCCTGTTGTTACGCGAATTTGTTACACGATGCCAGATTCTCCAATATTTTCCTTATATGTAGGTGTAGGCGACAATGACAAATCTATGGATTTGTCAAGGGACCGACCTTAGTATTATGCTTCTAAAAAGAACGAAAAGTCATGATTACAACTAAGAAATATAAGAATGACCACATCTCCTAAATTGTGCGGTTTTTTGCTAAAAGGATGTAACGTGGTGACTACCATTAACAAAATATAAAACTGGTCACATCCCTTAAACTGGCGACATTTTTTGATCTCCATTGCATAAACACCAAAACATTCAAAAAGGAGGAAATTCTGTGATTATTATTGAAAAATATCGAAATATTAAATACCTGTCGAATCCCAAACAAGACAATATGTTGAGATCACCATTAAAAAAATATATCACTCGCTGGAAACGCCACTCTCAAAATCGCCATAATCTATTTTTCGCCCCGGTGACTCTAAAATACAGAAATTTATAATCTGTGAAAACTGCGGAATAAGTTTTTAAACATCAATTGATAATTCTTTCTTAACAAAACCTTCTAATTGTCAAGAAGCGTCCCAAACTTTCGTAATTTTTACATTGTAATTTCTGTTGGTAGTTGACTTTTTTGAGCGCGGTACCTTCGATTTAAATTAATAATCAATTTTAAATATTTTTTTTGGTTTCCACACCAAAAAGAATGATATAATTTAGATACATCAAATAATTTTTTTTATTTTAAAATCTTCTATTTGGTTTTGTTTACATGCACAGGAATTTAAATACAAATACACTGACGAAACAAATGAAGCCTTTTATTAAGCTAGTATATTTTTTTCAAAATTCTTTAGAAACTTGCTGACCCGGCGCAAATTTCGTTTTGCCCAAAATATTTTTTTGAAACCGGTTTGGGCCAAATCGGTCGAGATATATGATGTTATTCAATTTATGTGGGAGGAGCCACGCCCACTTGAAATATCAAAAAGATATATAGCCGAAAACCTAATCTGGACTATAACCTTTCAAATGAAACCGTTTTGGGCCAAATCGGTCAAGATATATGATGTTTTTCAATTTATGTGGGAGGGGCCACGCCCACTGGAAATATCAAAAAGATATATAGCCGAAAACCTAATTTGGACTATAACCTTTCAAATGAAGCCGGTTTGGCCCAAATCGGTTGGATAGTTTTAGAGTCTATAGAGGACAAACATACCAACATTGTATTTTATATATGTATATAGAATACCAATCGAGCCGACGGCCTCCCCAACACTGGCTCTATTTCTTAAAATTCACGTATAATCACAAAACGATGAAATGTTGTAATAACCATTACAGAAAAATATAAATGCTCATATCTCTTCAACTATGTATATCTCCTAATTGGTGTTTTTAACTATAAAAACGACAAACGTTTGTCATCACCATTAGAGTGCTATAAAAATGGATATATCTCCCAAACATTGCATCTAATTGTTTTTAATACAAACAAATAAGTTTCAGATGAACTTGCTGTTAACACTGCTGATCGAAGTCTCGTTACAAGCGTGCGGCCTTATTCATAAGCTCTAGAACATTCTTCAGTTATAGGAAGAGCGCGTGCTGGTTACAAGCTTACAAATCTTAACTAGAGTAAATGTTATTGAATTTTGTGCATCGGGCATGTAGACAATTTATCACAATGTAGCAGAATTTCATTTTTCTGCGGATGGTGGCTATATATTCACTAGTAGGATTGAAGTTAGAGACAAGATGTCGTTGCATTTTCCTAAGTACAAATCAGTAACACAGTTTGTCATCTTTGTACTGCCATGACCATAGGATTTGAATGTTTTAATCGTCACTAAGGACGGTGGTGGTTCGCAAGACCAGCCTACCAGGGTTTTGCGGTTTAACTAGTAACAGGATTAGCATTTGCGAATTCTTTTGTGATTTTATCCGCCGTTGGATAGTAAAATTCTGCATTGTAAGAACAAAAAAAAACTCTGAACAAACTCTAGTTCGCCCTGCATATTTTATTTGCGGGTTCCCGACATATCAGACTGGCGTTCCGCTAGACACTACCGGGGGAGGTGCGCGGTAGAAGAAATAGCAAGAACTCCCATGGGTTAAATTGGGTATTATTTCATTACCATTATTTTCTTGTTGAGGATTATGTATTTAGGTTTTGTGATTTTGTTTCTTGATGATAATTTGGTTATTTCATATCTGCACCGGAATTTGCAATTTTTTAATGAAAAAAAATCTGTAGTTAAATTGTAAAAATTCATAAAATTTTAATACAAAAGTTTTGAATATTGGTAATCTTGCTACCGATTTTTGTCGCTAAAAGTTGCAGAAAAAGTTGCAGATATGGGTTTATTACATTTCGATTGGGTGATATTAAATACACCGCTATTTCATTGGCGCAGTATTAGGCAAAATTTATTCTAAATACAAAAAAAATATAACAAACAAATTATATTTAGTTTAGAATAATTTTGACAATAAATTACGTGGCAAAATAAGTAAGGTAGAACCATAGAATAATACATACCATAGAAGCTTTTTTTAGCTCAATAAATTAAACGTCATAGGTACGATGGAAAGTAAACATTGGATGGTGGAAAATATGGGTCAATAATACCAGATGGTGGCAATAGTATACAGCGATCCACAAAGGAACAACAACCGAATTTCGTGTTTTTGTGACAAACTAGTTGTGTTAAATACAATACAAATGTAAACCAACGATAAAAGTCAACAAAAAAGTGCAAAATATATTTACATTTTTCAGTTCTACACCAAAACGACAGGAAAAAGTTAAGTGAACATATTTTGTAACTCCACCTGGTGTAAAATAATTTTAAATTTAATTGCTCTCATTTCCACAAACCTACAATGAAGAGTGTGAAATGAAACGTCAGATGAGAGAATAAGTTTATCTACTTATGTATTATTCTATGGGTAGAACCAGTAGGAATTGAAGGCATTTTGTTGTTATTTCAGGAACCGACCTTGTCAGATTCAGTCGATCGAAATTGTCAAGGTGTATTTATTTCAGGTTATATCGGGGGGAATTGTTGTAATTTTTGGCAACTACCACAAGGACAAAAAAAATCGTCTGCTATTTTAACGCTACCACCTGTACTAGATACATCTTGGAATTAGTATATACAACATTTGACAAGGTCGGACCACAACGACAAGAAAAAATTGAAATCAGCTGTTCTAACGCATCCACCTGTAATATATACATCTAGATAAATTACTTCAGTTTATTTGTCATCTTTTTATTTGTTATATGGAAATTTCAAATAACCATAGAGTAATGAAGTATATAGTAGCGATTTCTCTCAGGAAATTTACGGAGTGTGGTGTGGTTGCATATAGACGTTGCATGTTAAAAAATTTTGCTTTAATATCCAATAAACAAGAAAACAGCGATGGCATTTCATTTTGTGCGTTAAATTTTTTGTGGAATTATACCACAAATATATTCTAGCAATAAAATATAACAAAAAAGTTCAAAATACGTTTAAATTTCAAAGTTTTCATCAAAACGAGATGAAAAATGTAAGTCAAAAATTTTTCTAATTCCACCTGGTGTAAGTCAATTTACGTCCCCAACGAGTAGTGTGAAATGAAATTTCAGATGAGAAGAATGGCAACTCTATATGGTATTTCTCTGTGGTACTTACGTACTTATAGATTAGTATGTACACTTTTTTTTCCTTTTTTTTCAAAAATTTATTTATTCTAGCAATAAAATATAACAAAAAAGTTAAAAATACTTTTAAATTTCAAAGTTTTCATTAAAACGAGATGAAAAATGTAAGTCAAAAATTTTTCCAATTCCACCTGGTGTAAGTCAATTTATGTCCCCAACGAGTAGTGTGAAATGAAATTTCAGATGAGAAGAATGGCAACTCTATATGGTATTTCTCTGTGGTACTTACGTACTTATAGATTAGTATATACACTTTTTTCCGTTTTTTTCAAAAATTTATTTAGAAACAGTGTAAAAATGTAAATGCCATTTAAAAAAAAAAGTAAATTTAACGAATTTTGTTTATGTGAGATTTTAGGATAAGGGGATTTTCAAATAAATCGTCCGCTAGAATATGGGATCGTGTTAAATTAACTATCGCATCGTAAGAAAATAAGCCTTCTACAGGCACAGATGAAGGTAACGGCGTGTTAAATTCTATTAAAGTTTGTATGATAGCTCGATATTTCGACAGACGTTGCATTGTTATGTTTTTATCTGATAGAAAATTCAGTACCTAAAAAATAAGTCATTTGAAATGTTGGTTTATACAAATTTTACACCCGGTTCGAACGAAGGTCCTTTCACTATATATTATGTAAATAATAGTTAGTTCCAACACGCCTAAGGAGCCCATTGAAAAATACGATAATTTAAATGGATCTTTAACAAAAGCTACCTTTTGTAAAATGATAAATTTTTTTAAGAAAAATTTTTTTTTATATAATGTATTTATTTAAAAAAGGAAATATTTTTAGGTCCCTTTTGTAAGAATACGTATTATATTTTCCCGAAAAGGTAATTTCTTGAGGTACTTGTTTTATTAAAGGCCAATGTTTTTTTTAAGAAAAGGTACTATTTTTAAGACGAAGTACTTTCTGGAAGAAAAAGTTCCAAGAGTATGAATTTTTCCAACAAAGAAGTACTTTTTTCATAACAGGTACTTTTAAAGAAGTGTTACCCTTTTTAGGAAAAGGTTATTTTTAAAAAAAAAATTACTTCTTTTCAGCAAGGCTACTTGTCTACTTGGGAAGGTATTATTTTATTTTTAAGACAAGGAATTTTTGTAAGAAAAGATATTTTTTATAGAGAAGTTTTTTTTTTGAAGAAAATTTATTTTTTTTAAGAAATGGGATTTTTTTTTGAATTGGTAATTTTTCCAGAAATAGGTAAATTTTTACTTATCTCAAGAAAAGTTACTTTGTTGCACAAAAAAGGTACTGTTTAAAGAAAATGTACTTTTTTTAAGAAACAGCAATTTGTTGTAAGAATGTGTGGCTTTTTAAGAATAGGTACATAGTTGAAAAAAATTAATTAGTTTGAGAAAAGGTACTTTTTGTAAGAAAATTTATTTTTTTTAGGAAAGGTACTATGTTTTTTGAGAAAATTTACTTTCTTTAAGAAAAGGCTCTTATTTAAGAAAAATTATTTTATTTAAATAAAAGTAGTTTTTTATGACAGGGAATTTTTCCAAATAAAAGGTAATAGAAGGAATACTAATTAAATGCAATATTTTTTCCAATATATTGCAAATATAGTTTTTATTGGGTTCAAAACTACAATGTACGATATACTAAATATTAGTTACAGGCTCCACCGAGAAAACTTGCTCCTTTTTTTGGACGTTGTTTACTATTGGCTCTATTTGGTATTATTGAACCCATGTTTTCCACCATCCAATGTTTACTTGCAACCATACCTATGACGTTTAATTTATTGAGAGAATAAATGTGTCTATACTATAATCGTCTATGGTTTATCGCGTTTGTTATGATTTTGAGAAAGTTTTTGTTTTGAATTTTTTATTTTGAGAGACACTGTTCATGAAAAAGATACATTTCACTAAAAAGTTTAATTGCTCTTTCTCTACGCTGTAATTAAAAATGTAGTATAAAGCATTTGCATTTAAGATAACGGTATGCTGAGAATTATTCATAATAATATCTTTTTTAATTTCATGAAGTTGACACAATTTGTGGCACAAATAAACACATAACGGTTGAAGTTTGAAATCAAAATATTCAAAATAACTAATAACAATTGAAATATAATTTATTTTAATAAAAATTTACTGAATAACGCCCAACACTGATTGGGTGTCATTTCATTGGGCGTCATTTCGTGAAGACCATTCTTCATTTTTAATACTTCCACTTTAATTGTTGATCCATTTTGCTTGTTACACACCCTTCGTAAATCCTTAAATCTAACTAATTTTTCATATTATGAACAATTATTGATATCGGATAAGGTAAGTGTACATAATGATCTTATCACGACTGTTTAAGGACATGAGACGATATAGAAATTTCATTCAACGCAAATTATTAAGCAAACCATTCAATCTTTTGTGAAGCATCAAACCAACTTGTCTTACAATTTAAAGACCCCATGAGTACCACAGCCTTCCCCAGGCATGCTTTTGAGAATGGTGAACCTCAGCAAAGCGATGAGTTGATATTATAGTTGTGATTTGCTATAATATTTTTGGAATTATGTCTGGCAGATAACACCAAAAGGAAATGCAGCCGAAAACATATTAAAAAAGAAATGAATTCAAACTGAGAGTAGAAAATAAGACAACAGACAGCAGAAAAAATACTGAACAAGGAGAAAAGAAACATGAACTCATTTAAGATTATAAATTATCGTTGTTGCATCTTGATTTCGTTTTTCCTCCGCCACACAATTGTATGCAGCATCTTTGCGAAAGCTTCTCTTGGCAAAGACATTATTACTTGTCGCTCTTGCATCAATGCACCTTGCAACAACAACTGGAAGAACAACATTGCCAGCTGCAGCAACAACTGCAAAATCGCAAAGAAATGAGCAACAGCTGCACAAAGAGGCATAAAATGAATGGAATTCTGTAAGAGCCCTGACAGAGGGGGAAATGTATGAGATGATGCGCGGTTGCCACGTCTTACAAACAACATTTGAGTAGATGAGAACAATGACATTCCATCTTCGAAAACCTGTGAATAAATGAATGAAAACTGTTGTGGCACCGTTTGCCACTACGGAATAATAAACAAAAGCAAAAGGAAGCCAATAGCAGCAGCGACAGCAGCACAATCACATCCACTCCAACACCCACAAAAATGTCTCTGGCGTGGATACACATCCCTCGGAGGGACAGAGGATTGTTCAGGAAAGTATAATTGAAAGAAAGGTGCAATTTGCAGCACTTACCGTATGATAAAACAACATGAACTCTTTTCCCCTTTTCATTCTTAATGTCTTTTGTAATCCGCGTTAAAGAAAAAGAAAATTTCTTATTTTTTTTTTATTGTTTTTCAGTCTTGAAGTGACAAAATGCACTCAACAGAAATGTGAAACAACAACAACAACAAATCCCTCAGTATCACGGTGAGCGTAAGGGAACAATTGTTGTTGCATAATAATACAAAAAGAAAAGGAGCAACGGTGATGGCAACAATGAAACGCCAACAACATCAAGATATAAAAGCACAATAACTGTACGCAGCAAGAACTTGTATCAAAACAAAAACTACAATTGTCAGGAAACAATGGAGAAATCCTCGAATGAAACGGAGAAGAACAAAGATTATGATTAAAAATGACAATGGGCGGTTGTGTGAAAGAGTGAATAACAATGAGATGTAAATATTGTTTCCTTTCTTAGAAGTAATTTTCCTTGATTGCATATCTGACAGTTATACATGCATATGTTCATATGTATGGACGTCAGGGTATTTTCAAACCAATATTGAGCAGTTTTCTATTGGGACGAGCGATAATTCTGTGTAATTGTTTAAAAATTTCAAAAACGCCCTCAAACTGTTCTTATATTCTGAAAATACTCCTTTTCGGGTGGGATAGAGTTAGAGTATTCAAAAACCAAAGCCGAAAACCGGTCCACCGGCTGCCGTTTTTCTGAAAATTTACAAACCGGTTTTTCCTTGTCGATTCCACCGGTTTTTTTCATGTGTTAACATCTATAGCGGCGTATAGGGACTAAATCTGTCAAAGTCAAAATCTGCTAAAACCAGATTTTATGCTGCTGCTAAAACCATCGCAGTCGACGTTATGGTGACATACTAATACGTCAGCTACTTCGTACAAAGTATGTGTGATGTTGTGTGTTTGGCTATTTCGTTGCTGTTGATATGGCAAACATGTCGTTATGTGACACACGCATACGTCAGCTACTTCGGACAAAGAATGTGTGATGTTGTGTGTTTGGTTGTTTTTATTTTAGGTACCTCCCCCCTACTACACCAACCCACCACACCCACCACCCACACAAACACTCCACGACACAGCAAGCACAAATAAGTCACCAACATATCAGTAGCAGTAGTAGTAGTAGTTGTTGTAGTTGTTGTTGTTGGTGTTGTTGTTTTTTTGTTATAGTGGTAAGTATAAAGGTAAGTCCAATTAAATGTGGGTGCGGAGCACTCTCAGAGCAAAGAGAGTAAATAATAAAAATAAATGGTTTCCCATTACATCCCATGAAGGGACTGGGGAGAACTTCTCACAATCACTGAGCTGTGCGCTTTCCAGTTATCATTCACTGATTGGGACCTACAGTTTTACACCGATTCCGAACGGAAATTTGAGAAGCTTTTTCATGGCTAGATACTCGATAGTGTCGCCGTCACTATGCGAGGTGACCGCCGCCGAAAGAAATTTTTTTTGAAGGTGGTCAGACCCGGGTTGCAGCCCAGGATCTCATGTACAAGATCCGCGCACACTAACCATTGCACCACCGACGGCCACGAGAGCAAAGAGAGTAATGACGTATTATACGTATATAAAAATGAGATAGCAAGAGAGCATCGACAAAATATGCTCTCTTGCTATCTCATTTTTATATGATAGGTTTTTTGGGTGTAACTTTTAAGATGTTGCAGATATTCAACGCATTCACATTCAATATTAAACTGTTTTATAGACCTGAAAGCTTCAAAGTTGTTTTACAAAAATATTACGACCATTTCTTTTCGGATAGACATAATTTACATATCATTTCAAAGGTATTAAATAGCGCTTTTTACTACGGGTAAAAATTTGCAACATTTTTTACGATCAATGTAGTTTTAAATAACTTTCGAAAAATTTTGAAATACTACCGACAAAAACAAGCTCTATAATTTAACGTTATGTTCCAAAGAATCATACCGAGCTACGAAGCTGAGTTTGTAACCTTCTCAATGACATCTTCAGTTAATATACGAGTAAAACTGACGGAGTTATTTTGATTTTTTCTTAGGACTCCATGAAAATCCACTAAAAACCGGCATTTAAACTTCTACAACTCAATCAACTTCAAAAATACAAATAAAAACAATATGTGCAATGCAAGAACTCCTAAAGGTCTACGTACCCATAATAAATTGTCCAACTGTCTGTAACATCTTAAAAGTTACACCCAAAAAACCTGATAATTAGAGGTGTTTTTAAAGCAAAATAGCTCACAATTTGCTGAACCCAAAATCGCAATATTTTGCAAATAGCCATCAAACACTCTGAACTTAATTTTTAGGTGGTGACCTAAAAGCGATTTTTTGTTTGTATGGGATTTTACCCACCCTAATATACATACATATATGGGAAATTCCCAAAAGAAAATTGTATGGAATTTTAAATTCTGACAAATTCAGATATTTCTTTTGCAAATTGCAAATAATAGAAAATAGAAAACTTGCAAAATAATGTTATGTTGATGTAATTGATTATTTCTCTGTAGAAATTTTAAATTATTTAACTGAATACAAATACCAATTCAAAAGTGAAATTAGAGCATAGTTTTTCTAATGAATATTAAATTTATAGTATATGGAGCATTTTTTAAGGAATCTCAAAAAACATTTTTAATTTTAACTACATTTGTTTTGTCTGGGGAAATAAAATGAAATAAATAGGTTATATAAACCGAAACCGGTTTAAACCCGGATTTAACTTAAAAAAACGTCGCTTTTCGAATATTACAAAAAAACTCGACTTTGCTAAATTTCAACAACGACGTCTTGATAATTAAAAAAGTTATTGGCCGTCGTGAGTATGAAAAAAATGAGAAAATATCCTGCAAACATAAAAACTTCATGCCGATTTCAGCCGGAGCGCCGACTATGACGACCATCAATTTTTGCAATAGCTAAACTGAACATTTTATGAAATTAGTTTAAATTTTTTTTTGATGTGTTAGCATCTACAGGCAGGGGTAGGACAATCTATCAAAGTGAACACATGCAAACAACACACAGCGTTAGCATCACATATATGGTTGTTGTACAACAATAGCCTCTGACTAAATATAAGTATGATGGGATTGTTGTAGCGGCAGCAAAAAAACAAGCAGGTAGTCGCCTCCAAAGAGTATTGAATAGTATAGAGAACTCATGGAAGGAATTGTATGACTCAAAAGCACTGGCGACATCTGGCGAATGATTTAAAACGTATTACTCTCTTTTTGTTATAAATTGCTCCATTCGTAATTTTGATATGAAACATTGATGCCCTTTGAAACATTTATGCTTTTTGTATTGTTTTTTGTAATAACATTGTCGAAATGGTGCATTGCTATTGAAATATTCTATAAAGAGAATAAGACTCGTTTATGCCCTTTTCTTCAGACTCTCTACATGAGAGTGGAAAAAGTGTGCAATGAGTTCTCTATACTATTCAGTACTTTTTGTCGTTGCTCTGTTTATGACAAGACAAAAACAAATATTTCAGTGAGTTAAATATTTCATTCAAACAAGCAGATGGTCGTCGGTCAGTTCATGTTTATATTTATGTTTATGTATTTCAGTGAGCTAATTTATTTTAAAAATAATACATCTGATGTTAAAGCAGATGTAAGAAAAAGAAAATGCAATAGCAAACGAGTCTTCAGCACAAAAACTATTTTTTTCCAATGTAACATTTCCTAATGTTTTCATAGAAATCGAACAGGTAACGTGTAACAAAAAGGCGTTAACACATCTCCCATGAGTGCGAACACTGACTGATTTTTTGAAGATATTCAGTATAATTTTTTTTCATTTTCGTTTTCTATTTGTACAAAAGATTTTTAATTCAATAGCATTTTCGGTCCCAGCGCCGGAAGGCATTATTGGAGAAAGTTGGCCAAGCTATTTCAAAATATACGAATGTTATTCAAAACATATAAAAAATATAATTACAGAATTTTAAATTTTAAACAAGATATAAATCAAAATTCCGTTAGAATGTTTCAATTAATCCTTGAATGCTCTGTAAATTAAAAACAAATTATTCAAAATAATAAGTATAAAACCAACCCGTAAAAAAAATAGTTTTTGACTATAAATTCTTTATTTATGACTTTGGCCCTTTGTCCAATCCCGCCCATATTTACAGCAGATCTTAGAATATGCACACCTAACCAACATGTAAAATTTTGTTCACATACCGTTAACAGGAGCAGAAATAATAGATTTTTAATTTGTGATTTGTATGGGAGGTACCACGGCCTTTGCCCAATATTTTGATAGCTCATTTTTGTCGTCGCCATTAGTTTGCCTGCGAAGCTTCAGCTCGATTGGATGACGGGAAAAGGGTTACAGATCAATCCAAATACATGCATAAAGACAGGTGAAGTTAATATAAAGAATTTAAAAACATATTATTCAAAAATCATGTTAGAAGTGTTTAAATTTCATCTTGAATCTACTGTCTACATAATGTTTCAAATCTATCAATTTGATGGGTTGTATTTACTTCACAAATATAATCAATCAGTAATAAAAACAAAAATCTCGAGTTCGAGTATTGAAGTTAGTTTGATTTTGCAAAACGAAATTGTGTGGTACCCAATACTATTCAAATCCTTAAAGATATACTTGGTTACACATGTTATATTAGTCTCTTTGTGAATTGGAACCACTTTCTGTAACTTTAGTGAGCCAGGATAAACTTTCCAAACTCCGTATAACCTCTCGCACTTCATTTGTGTGAATATTACCAATCAAAACTCGACATCTTGACTGATTTAATGTTCTGAGACTCTTCAGGTTCAAATCCAGGTTCAACATATCGCATCCTGGTCAGCGTCTGATCCATAATGGGCGGCTGCAATGAAATATCCTGGCAGTAGGTAAAATGCAAAAACACGGTGGGCTGGGTTTGTCTCCTGCCACCGTTCACAATGGCTGTGAAAATACGTAAACGAACAAGAAAACATAAACAACCCCTATTTGTTGACGACCCCCGCAAACGTTATAAGGACCACGATTTACGGATATGCACTTGGAAAGTAAGAACTCTATATAGATCCGGTGCAAGTATCCAACTGGCAGATGTCCTCGAAAGTAATAAGGTTGACATTACCGCTATCTAGGAAATGCGATGGACAGGACATGACTGCACAAGAAAAAGAACTGCGATATATACTACAGTTGCCATGAAAAAAAACATGAATTTGGTTGCGGATTTGTAGTTGGCAAAAGACTGCGACATCTAGTCTCTAGGTTCAATCCTGTGAGTGCACTAATTTGTGTGCATGCCCCGACAGAAGAGAAAGATGATGATGCCAAAGACATATTCTATGAGCTCCTAGAGGAGACGTATGACCGCTGCCCTGGCCATGACATTATGATTGTACTAGGAGATTTTAATGCCAAAGTAGGAATGGAGAATGTGTTTAATCCAACTATTGGCAATTTCAGTCTACATGCTGACAGTTCCGACAACGGTATAAGACTAATTGACTTTGCCGTGGTAAAAAACACGGTCATTAGTGGTACAAGATTCCAGCATAAAGACATCCACAAGGCTACTTGGGTATCCCCTGATCAAAGAACTAAGAACCAAATTGATCACGAGGTAATTGATGGAAGGCAGCAAAGGTTCGCACACGATTAAGTAGAGCGAAAATCGTACGAAACGAGACGCAGAGGAAGCTGGACATCGGAAAGCTGCAATTACCAGAGGTAGCCACAGCCTACTCAAGGAAGCTCTCGCAACTTTTGGCACAGAACCTACCCCCTCCCGATGACAATCCTGATGCGCAGTGGAAACCCATTTCCGACTCTATAAAAACTGCCGCAACAACCGTACTTGGTTTCGAAAAACCGCTTCGCAATAAACCGTGGTACGATGAAGAGTGTCGCATAGCAAATTACGAAAAGAACGCTGCACGTATGGAAATGCTTCAGTCAATTGCAACGCGAGCTGCAACTGAGGGGTATAGGGAGAAGGGAAAGGAGGTAAACCGTATCTTTAGGCGTAAGAAAGGGCAGTAGAGAAAGCGCTAGAGTGAGAAAATTGAGACATACAGAAGGAAGAACGAAGCCCGAAAATTCTACCAAAAAGTTAAAAACGGAACTAATGGACATGGTTCAGGGCCCCCCTTCTGTAAAGACAAGGACGGAAATCTCGTCGCAGTTGTGCAGAGCATGTTGGGAATATGGAGAGAGCATTTCTCCGCGCTACTAGTACCTGAGATATCCGATGATGATGGGACAATCGATCACAATATGGACGACGACGTCGATTGCCCCCCTCCTAACCAAGACGAGGTCAGAACAGCTATTGCCCGGCTTAAGAACAACAAAGCCGCAGGAGCTGATGGATTACAGGTGGAGCTGTTTAAGGCTGGCGGCGATGAGCTGATAAGGTGCATGCATCAGCTCATTAGCAAAATTTGGTTAGATGAATGCATGTCCGGCGATTGGAGTCTCAGTGTACTATGTCCCATATTTAAAAAAGGTGACCCGATTATCTGTGCCAACTACCATGGAATAAGCCTTTTATCCATAGCATATAAGGTTGTATCAAGTATAATGTGCGAAAGACTAAAACCAATTATCGCTGACCTGATTGGACCATACCAGTGTGGCTTTAGGCCTGGAAAATCGACAACTGACCAGATTTTCACGCTACGCCAAATCCTGGAGCAGATCCACGAAAAACAAATCGACACCTATCATCTATTTATCGATAGTCCGATACGGGAGAAACTCTATGAAGCAATGTCTGAGCTTGGTGTTCCTGCAAAACTCATATGCCTTTGCAGGATGACCTTGACGAACACCAAATCCGCAGTGAAAGTTGGTAAGGATCTTACCGAACCTTTCGAAACTAAGCGAGGCCTCAGGCAAGGCGACACCCTATCGTGCGATCTCTGTAACATCTTAATGGAGATCATTATGAGAAAAGCTGCAGTCAACATGAATAAAACCATCAGCAGCAAAAGTCACATGCTGCTCGCGTATGCTGATGATATAGATATCATTGGGCGCACAATTAGAGAAGTTACTGCGTTTTTTTCGAGAATTGAGAAGGAGTCAGCAAAAGTGGGTCTGACGGTAAATGAGGACAAGACAAAATTAATGGTTTCAACGAACAGGGCCTCCACGCGATTAGACCAAATCATGAACGTTGATAACCGTTATAACTTCGGGGTAGTGGACGAATTTATATACCTCGGATCTGCCGTGAACAAAGACAATAACGTCAGCCTTGAGATCAAGCGGAGATTTGTGCTTCCGAATAGATGTTATTTTGGGCTAAGCAAGCACTTTAGAGATAAAGCCCTCCCTCGAGTAACAAAAGTCCAGCTGTACCAGACTCTCATTCAACCTGTCTTGCTTTATGGCGCAGAATCCTGGGTCCTATCGCAAGCAGACGAAACATCTGTAGGAGTCTTTGAGAGAAATGAAGACGAACCAGCACGAAGGGTTTTCGAACCCGAACTCGAAGGAAGACGAAAAATAGGAAGACCAAGACTCCGTTGGAGGGATCAGGTTGACGAATCCCTGCGTTCACTTGGTATTGCCAACTGGAGAAATAAAGCAAAAGATCGAACTGGTTGGCGAAATATGTTATCTCCGTTTTGTAAGGTCCCTTACCCCCAGGGGTTGTCCGAGACCGGATAAGTAAGTAAGTAAGAGACTGTTAAACCAATCACCAAGATGAATTTCAATTTTCTGCCGGATATCCAAAACTGACTGAAGAAAATGAGAATTTAACCGATCAGCCTTTTCTTTCTTCCTTAAAATCATTTTGTTTTACGCTTATACACGTTTTCTTCTTCCTTCCAAATGATTCAATCCCCATGATTTTCTCATATTATTACCATCTTTCCGCATATGATATTCGTAATAATTTTCTCTACATAACTTTTTAGCAGTTCTAATCACTTCACGTATTCGCTTTAAAACATTATCCGCCTTAAATTTGTTCCTCGATCTTCGTCTATTTCTCAATAGTTTGTCTTTATATTCAATTAGTTTTTGCAAATTTGTGTTTATCCAAGGGGTAAATAAATATTTTACAAGTTCGCGATAAGTTTCGTTGTAAGTTTATTTTTAAAACTCTCCTACGGCACGTGCGTACAGTTTGCCAATTTTCACAACAAAACGAAATTATAATAACGATTAATAAAATCGTGCGTGCATACTTTTGCATTGAGAGAGTGTATGGATGTGTAGGCAGTAAATTTTTTGGCTCATATACAAACACTATATACCTTCTGTTGACATCGGAAAAAGTTCTGCTGGGTAGATACACGTACAGATAATAGTCCCTCCAGTACCATATGAGAGAGAGGTTTCAAAACGAGGTTTCACTAGAGCTTTCTGCTGGAGTGCAGAAAAGTTTTACAATTTAAAAGATGTGATGGGGACAACACACAAGAAAAGGTAAGGCATTATCCATGGCATACCCATTATCTATGCTACCCCAACCGTTTCCAGAGGTAGCCACTCTTTCTCCCAAGAAATTTCCATATAAAAACCACATTGTTGCACAACGAATATGCTTGCTCAGAAATAGATTGTGAAAAAAGTAATGATAGCGTTCGATACGATAATGTCAGATCGTCATAATGCTTCGACTGTTTCTTTTATTGGACTGAGAACTTTAATTGTTTTAAGCAACAAGCTAAATTCTTTATTAGATATTGTTTTCGATCTATGAACACATTTTTACCTGGCGGGATTTTCAATCAAAAATTAATATGTGCCTAGCCCGTTAAGCCCGTAAGTAGCGACAACCAATCACTCTGCACGATCAATAAATGTCTTCGGTTAGTGACTTGTGTAACTACATACCGCAGGGGCTTAACGGGCTAGACGCCGCTGAAAATGGTGCTTCACAAACATCGAAACGATCGTCCAGCGAATGTGAGTTCGAATCCCACCCGCGGCATTTACATTTTTTTCACTAACCGGAGAAAACATGTAGCCTTAAAGGAAATTACAACTTTAAACATAACGAGGATCTAAGACAACTAAATTAATATGTGCCCTTTGCACTTTTTCGAAAAGGTTAACATATTTCTCGGACCTTTTCCATAAGTGGTCTAATGTGGGATTTTTCTGTAATGCATTTTCTTGTTTCTGCTAAACAAATGTCGAAAGAATATAATTGTTCGTCGTCTCCTAAAGACCATAATTCCACAATGGCCCAAGCTGAAAAACGGCTCCAGCAACATGTTTGCAAGCATTGTTTACATGAATTGAAGATCTGCTGCTTTTTTGTTTCTTTGTTGCCTGTCACATTTTTGTTTTCAGCAGTTTTCAACAAACAAAAGCGTATTTGGGTCACAAAGCCATATAATATTACAACCTACTAATCATTGTGTCTCTAACATGCAATATTGTGTTTGTACACAAGCGTACTACAAGCTACAAACACGTAATATTTGCATCGAAATAACAAAAAATTACCGATTTTTTCAGGGTGCAACAGTAGTTGTTTTTTTTGTAACTAAAAAGTCCAATATACCGGGATGGATGCACAATTTTTACCATTAACAGCTCTCCGTCCGTTATGAACCCGTTAATGTCTTCGGGAAATGACCAACTGAATTCCATTAAACGCCCTTCAATAAGTTGAACCGAATTTTCTGCTATTCCAGCCTAATTTAATCGTACTAGTCCGATCTTAAATAATTTTTCGTTTAGTACAAATTAATTGTCGCGTTTATATCCTTGTTCAACTTCAGACCATAATTTTTACTTTAAAGCCCGAAAATTCAATTCCCGGGCTGTTTGCGTAAATTTCGGGGTTTCGGGATTTCCCGAATCCTAACTAGGATATTACAAGACTACACTAGCGACTTTAGACGTGATGAGTTGGACGTTCATAAAGTATATAGCATTCGTAAGTATGTAACCATTAACATATGAATAATACATGCCAGCATTTGGTGGAGTCGTTCATCGATAACAGGCAAGCGTGATGTTATATCCACTTCCGAAAGTTTAATGGCAGACATTTTCCTTTTTATATAAACAGTTTGTATTACTGTCGCTGTTTCATTTGCCGAACTTGCTATACGAGGATTGTTTATTTGATTTTTCTTTCAAAACACAAAACCCAAAAGTATTCGTATCACTTCGACTTTCGACAAAATGCTACGTCCAAGGAACCAGTTTCACCGGTTACTTGAATTTGATTAACCGGTTTTTTGGTTTTTAATGAACTTGTAAACAACTGATATTGTAATAACAAATAACAACACAACACAATCTGCAAACTCCGATTTAGATTTAGGTCCGGAAAAAAACTCATGAAATTTGTCAACTCAATTACTTTTGTATGTGAATTTCAGCGAATGAAGAAAATTGTCAACTCAAGTACAAAAATTGTAGGTCAGTAAATATATTTGAAGTGAAATTTAACCAAGCTTTGAATGATATGAGTAGTTGTGTTGAGTACAAAGGCAACCACGAATTAATTCCTTCTCCATTTAAATACATAACCAAATGGAGTACGAATTGAAGTAACAGTTAATATTTTATTTCAATGACATGTGTAATCAACTTGAGTACGTAATTAATCAACAAAATTATATATACTGAATACTGAAAATACTCGATTTCGTTCCTGCATAATATTTATCTTGATAAATTGATTAGTATGGGGGATGGTTGAAATGATACATTTCATCAGCTTTCTTCTGGGGGGGGGGGGGGGGGAGGGTGTGTTGTCTATGACACAGCTGATCGACAATGAAATAGAAAATTGATAGAGTAGAAAGGCGAGATAACGATAACGATAAGCAGTCAGAAGCAAACTACGCAGCCAACTAAGTTTAGATAGTGTTTGCTTGATACTAATGACAGCCAAATTATGATTTATGATGGTTGCATCGAACGAAAATGGGTATTCCCTTTTATTTCTTACCGTTTTATGGCCAACCAAAGGGTAACATGAAACAGCAACTGCAACTCGATGAAATTACCAACAACATTGTCGTCATCGAGAGAATCTAAAGAGAGGGATGGCGACTCATATCTACTGCTCTATGGTTATACTCAATTCAAAAATAGCGAAATATCAAAAACTCCAATGCAATCTATTGCCGCTTGCTTCACCATATAGAGCCAAATATATGGCACCACATAGAGCCAAATATCCGGCTCTCTTCCAAGAGGAGAACTTTATTCTCTCAATAATTTTACCTTCATAGGTATGGTTGCATATAAACGTTGGATGGTGGAATGCATGGGTTCAATAATACCAGACGTATCCAACAATACAACACTAACGGCATTTCCTGTTAGTGTGGAAAATAGTTGTGTTTAATACAAAACAAATGTATAAAAGTCAATAAAAATCTCCAAAATATATTTAAATTTCGCAGTTCGATACAAAATCTGCATGAGCAACTTACGTCGACAGTTCCGGCAACACCACCTGGTATAAGTCAATTACCGTCGAACACCTATCATTTTCATAAACCCATGACGAAGAGTGTGAAATGAAACGTCAGACGAGAGAAATGATTGCTGTATTCTAATTTACTTTACGCTTCACAACAGCTCATGTCAGCAAACTATAATACATAGAATTTTAAGTAAAATTCATTGTGAAACTTATATTTCATTATAGTCCTTTATAGACACATTCAGAATATAAGGACCATGTACTTGTCATAATAGTGGGCCAATAGTTTTATACAGATATCACAAACCCATGTAGTTGTGTCGCATCGACTTCCTATAGCCATAGGGTGTACAATTTAGCATAATCATTATAAATGATATCCTGTTAATTTATTTAGGCTCGTTGACGTGTGCATTGCTCTTAGTGTCAAACCACACGTACGACATCGCTATACTAAAAACATGTGCTACCTATCTCTATAACTTAACATTGCTCTTTTCTCGGTGTTTGTGTATCGTCGACATCAGCAAAATCAATTAAGCACACACATTCTTCGATTGATTTATGTAAGAAGTGCTAGATGTTTGTGTGAATGTTGCCAAAGTAATCACTAGGATCACACACAAATGTCGATGTCGTCGTACAAACCAATACAACAATCAATTTTATGGTCATTGTTATGTTTTCCTTGTGGTCTCATTCATATATTCATCAAACTAACAAAGGACGGAAGAAAATCGAAGAAACCCAACAATCAACAATAATAAAATATGATGTTCATTATGATGCTGAAGGAGGAAAGGAAGTGAACTAATAATAAAAATAAAACCAGAAACTCAAGTAAATCCTTTAACGACAAGTAGTAATTTCATTTGCGTTTCTGTGCATGTTGCTGAGTATGGCAAGGCATTTATTTCCGTGGTTCCGGGCCACCGTCCAAATGTCTTTTTAATTAAAATTATAAGAGAAAAAGTTATTTAAAATTATTTTCCTACCTAATAGACCAATTATGCGACAAAATCCGATGGTCTTGCAAAAAGAGGACCGACGATCTAACAAAACGACGCAGCGGGCAAACACACATAAAAACGCACAGCTATGGGCATTGCAATAGCATAATGTCAGAAAATATTAAGTTTAGATATTTAATGTATACACATTAAGTCAACGACAAATTCAGCCGATAATGGAATTCTTATTTAACATTTTAAAATAGAATACAATAAATATTTCCCCATTACATCCAATTGAGGGACAGGGGAGAGTTTCTCACAATCAGTGAGCTTCCGATTTGTCCACTCACTGACTGGGACCAAAACTTAAGACCGATTCCTGCAGAAGCTTTTCATCGCTAATTACTCGATAGTGAAACATTAAATTTTAGCCTCTACAAATGTTGTTGATATTTCGTGTCAATAACTTATTACTACACTGACAGCAATTTTGTGACGATAATTAGCCGGCTTTTTTTGTATGGAAACACGTGAAAACTTGACCTAAGTACGAGACTTAAATAGAAAAATCAGTCACATTATCACAGCACTTAAACAATATTGACGGTTGATGATTATGTGTGATGGAGCAGCGGAATGAAAGGGTAAAGCAGATAGCCAGAAATATCAGGGAGATATGTATACCATGAGAAGATCAATGCACTGTAAAAAATTCGGATTAGTTTTCAGCGGCAATTGCTTTAGAATTTCCATGGACATTAAATCACTACTATCACTACTGTCAGATCATGTACATCACAATGAACAAGTTAAAGTAAAGTGCAGAGCAAAGAATAATATATCAGATTTTAAAAGACACAATTTTCAAAACCCACTAAGAAGCTTCTCAAATATCACAAGGGCCTTATTATAACCAAGCTGACAACGACAACGTAACAGTAAATATTATGGGAAAATCGAGAATCTATTTACCAAAAATACATATGAAATTTCGAGAATAGACCATAAAGCTATAATGGATTTCCAATAACATAATTTCACAACATATTAAAGGAACCATATTGGCTCATGGCAGACAAACATATTACACAATTTAGGCTTTAAGTTACACGTATATTTGGAGATCTCAAATTCCACAATAAAAATATACAGTTGAGTTCCAGAGTGGCTGCTGTACCTCTAAACTGCTGTACCTCTGCTGCTGTACCTCTAAACTAACGGGTGATTTGTTAAGCGTTTGGTTTTACATTTTCAAAATAAGCATTGGTAAATTGCAAAAGGGTAAGAAAATTGTATTCGACTTGGTGCTCAATATCTACCATTTAGTTTGTAAAGTTTATGTCAGTTAAATGTTCGCTATTACTAAGTTGTAAGTGATTCAAGCAAGATTTTAAGTTCGATCTACTTTTTCAATCATTCCGTCTGGTATCTCACCAATAATGCGAGTAATATTGTTTTACAAGGTTATAATTCACGATGCTTTATCGGTATACACGACTGACTTCTGGTAATCCCACAAAAATAGACTAGAGACATCAAATTTGGCTGTACAGTCGGCCATCTCACTAGTACTACATGTCAGGTAACGCACTCACGGAACTCATCTCTGAATAGATCCATTATTTCACGTGAAGTGCGGTATGTAGCGCCGCTTTTTTAACGGTAACGTTGTAACTATAATCTAGGAATCGAGAGAAAAATATCGATGCTATACTCAGTACTATATCCACGTAAAAAGTATCGACACTCAGTAGTATAATATAGTCATAGTATTATAGTAAATTAACAAAAAAAAAGTTTAATTTGTAAACAGATATGAGTTGTACGGAAATTCAACACTCTCCTGCAGTACACCTTCAATAAACTATCTGATAAACAAATACGCTAAAAGTATTGAGTTGAGAGTTTACATATCTTCACATTTTCTACCTTCGCGTTAAAATAGTTTAAACTGAAATGGAACCCCCGGTAAATAAGAATTGTTCCTAACATTAGTCGCATTTGCCGGCGATATGCCGTACCGCTTTCTACGCAGCAGAGTGATCCACATACGGAACACTTTTAAACCGTGGATATAATAAGCAAAGTATTGACAAAGACATGAATTTTTTCATATCCCCAAAATAACGTTCAAGTTCTTCAAAAATTGTTTGGTAACCAACAATTGGATACTGTCTTGGCCTACTCGATCCTAACAAATATCGACTTATAAAGTATCGAGAATAAAAATATCGTTATCGATAGAATAGTATCGATGCTACAAAGTATCGTTACTTTTCCCGAGTCCCTAGTTGTGACCATTTTCATCTTGAAAGAAAGATGGCCCGATCATTCCGTCGTCACATAAAGCCCACGTAACAATGATATTGGCTGAATGAATAACCAAGTCTTGTATGAAGATCTAGGCGTGTAAACATTCCTCAAGAGTTAGATAGTGACAATTCTACAGAGCAGAATTATCAACGCCTCTATGGGAGACAACGAGTCATCGAAGCGAAGGGGAACTCCCCAGGGTGGAGTCGTCTCTCTCCTACTTTGGTTACTTAAGAAAATACTACTGAAACTGGACAATATGAGGAGCAAAACCGTGGCGTATGCGGATGACGTGGTAATAATGGTGTGGGGTTTGTTCCCATCCGTGATAAGTGAAATCATGAATGGGGCCTTGAAATCACTTAACCATTGGGCCACTGAGAGCGGTCTTGGAGTGAATCCAGGGAAAACTGAGGTCATGCTTTTTACCACGAAGACCAAGATACCAAAGTTTTATCCTCCTCGGCTAAGTGGAATGGGCGTGATTCTAGGCCCTAAACTTTCCTGGAAGCGTAACATAGAGCACCGCGCACAGAAGGCAACCGTTGCGTACTACGCTTGTAGGAAAATGTTTGGAAGCCGGTGTGGTCTCCAACCGAAAATGGTGCTATGGATGTACACTAGCATAATCAGACCAATACTCTCCTACGGAGCAATGGCATGGTGGCCAGTCGCAGGGAAGACGTCCACCATGAAACTACTGTATAGAGTACAGAAATCAGATTGTATTGGCATAACAGGGGCAATGAGGAAGTGTCCAGCTGAAGCCCTTAATGCAATGCTCCATATTATACCAATCGACCTTCACATCACAGCTAGTGCGGCCTGGAGTGCCACCCGACTAAATGGTCTCGGACTCTGGAAGAGCAACTTATATAGACATGCGAGTATACTAAAGACAATCCCAAGAGAACTCAATATAACCATCGATTACTTCACCCCCTCATTGACGTTCGATGTCAGGTTTCCCACGAGAATAGAGTGGGATAAAGGGGAATCACTTACATGTATTTACGGACGGATCCAAAATGGAATGTGAAACCGTCACGGGTGCCTTCTCCGAAGAGGCAGGCCTCAATTTATCATTCAAATTCCCAGAGAAGTGTAGCGTTTTGCAAGCGGAGGTACTTGCCATCAAAGAAGCCTGCGCCGCACTTAAAAGAGGGCATTGGATTATTTGTAGATATCCAAGCGGTTCTCCTATCACTCAGATCTTACAACACTGCATCTAAACTCGTTAGTGAATGTAGGGAAAAACTTGTCGAGCAAGACCGGCTGGCCAATGTGGTTCTTACTTGGATATCAAGCCACAAGGGTCTCCAAGGGAACGAAAAGGCAGACGAACTAGCCAGAGCAGGATCCTCTTCCACCGAACTCTACATGGTATCAGTCGCATCGCCTATAGGGTTGGTCAAAAGAGGTATTGTTCTGCATTACCTTGAACGAGCGAAGACCAGATGGGAAAGGACGGAAACGTGCCGCATATCCAGAAACACATGGCCAGAATATATCATTCACCGGACTAAATCCTTGATTAGCCATAATCGGGAAGACATATCTAGGCTAACTGGCGTGCTGACCGGTCCATGGCCAATCGGTAATCACGCAAAATGGTTGAAGCTGCCATATAATGACCACTGTAGTGCCTGCGATGATGCAGAAGAGGAGGAGACGGTGGAGCATCTCATCTGCAGTTGTCTGGCTCTGATGAATAGACGCCTGATGACTATGATACTGAGATACACGAGACAGATCTAGGGGATCCAATGAGGTATCTCGGATTAACAGACTGGATATAGACACGGTACTTAAGACTGCCCGGAGTGATGTGGTATGCAAAACGGTGTCTCAAGACACTAATTGATGCTAAATAGTATATTTAGCAACCACGAAAACCAATCAACCAACCACCCGTGATGAATTGGTCTATTTAACTGCCATCAATTATTCGTCCAAAAACTACAACTACCTGTTTCTAAAGTGTTAGTATCTATTTATATTATCTGCCTCTTTGCTAATCTACCGGTACTTAACGCCGTAAACTTGATAATGAGAGAGTGAGCCAAAAAAAAAAACATCCTCAACTACTGATTATTTGATAACAACGATTTTGTATACAATAAATAAATGTATAACCAAATTTTGTTAATGTACATGGGCAATCATTTGTTACCCATCGTAGCCGTAATAATATAGGAAATCTTTTAACGGCGTGGTGGGACAATTGCATGGCTATGACATAGATATTAAATACGTACTAAAATAGTTATGTATAATATAATATGGGCGTTATATGAAAGACGATGCAGACAGAATCCTGATTGGCCCGAATGATCATCATCCGACAATTGAATTCAACCTTGAAATTAAATAAAATGGGGAAATGAACTACCTAAAATATATGATTGGGTCGAATATTGAATTATAACTTATCCAGTAACCAATATAATCAATAGTGCCTGCGAAAAATCGCACGTCCCGAATACAGGCAGTTAGCAACGAACAATTTCAACAAAAAACAGCCTTCAATTGAACCACAGCCGCGACAATTTTTGTAAAAGTGTTTTTTTCGGGAATTATAGTTCGAATTATTCTGCCAGATTTTTTGAATCCAAAACTGAGAAAAAATATCTGTTTCTGACATTTTTAAATCCGTTTCAACGTCAAAAAATTATATATATTAAAACGTGTTATCATCCAATTTGATTTGTATATAAAGCGGTGTTTGATTAGGAAACCCACAAAAATTACATTTTCTAAATAGTTTAATGTTTTAGTTAATATAATTTTGTATTAACTGTTAATAAACGTGTAAATAATCCCGAATCTTAAATAGACAAACACATACTAAGTGCCCACTAGTTTAAATACTTTTTTGTCTCTATTGGACAATTTACATTTTGTCACTTACAACATTATTCGCGGCTGTTCTTCAATTAATCAGAAACGTTCTTAAGAGACAAGGTGCCACCAACTGATAACGTCGCCAATAATTTATTTGCAAGTGTAAAACACTTCCCTGACCCAGCGGCAAATACGAATCTGAAGTCGATAATTACGACCTAGAACATATAAAGTAATTGACTTGAAAATATATACAATTTATTGGCATGCAGATAACAACTGGTGTATTTTGCTCGGACAATGTTGGCTTTCCATATCTTAGGCGGAAAATTCAAAATGTATTTGTAAAAATTGTATAGAAATTCTAATAGCAAACATGAGCATTTGAAGTTTACAAAAAACCTTCGGTACAATTTATAAATAGATACAGAGAAAAAATTGTTTAGAACTTATTTGTCGCAAAATTATTTCTTTGATCCAAAATATTTCGATTGAAACTTACTTACAAATAAAACACTTTTGTCATAAAATTCGGTTGAAAACAAACTTTTCTTTTGCGGCAAATTAACAAATCCGTTTATTATAAACGAAATCGGGTATTCACTCAAAGGTTGATCACATTCATGAATTGTTACTCTCTTCTTTGAGATAAAACAGTTTTTCCAATACTCGCATACAGTGCACTCTAGCCTTAATTGATTTTCGGTTATTTTAAGAAGAATAAACAAGCAAATTTTGGTATTACGATTTCCATTGCCTTCGCTCAAAATATGATTCTGGTGATAGGCATGTGGAATTGTAGTAGAGTGCCTGTTTTCAACTACAGTTCAATGAGAGGGGAGTATTAAGATACATTTGTATATAAGTAATTGTAATATTGAGGATACACCTTCATCAATAATAAATCCTATTCAAAGATATATTTATAACTCTATAACTCCATCAGTTTGTCGCAGACATATTTCGTTTCTCGTAAAAGTTCTTTTGAGTTTAGGGTTATTATAATTCTTTATGTAAATGTAGGAAAACGAACTACTACAAGTTGGGAAAATTAGAGATATTTTTTTAACTGAAAAATTTTTGGTTTTATTTGGATAATAGATAATTCAGAACAGCACACTTATTGGTAAGCTTAGTTTCGAACTTGCTTGCATCACGACTTGTATAACTAATCTGCCTAATTAAAACCTCCGGTAGATCATCACATATATACAAACTATTAGAAGACAATGTACATTTGTGAATTACTATTGATCGAAATCCCTTAAATACCAACTCTCACTGAAAAGTTTGTTATACCAATATTACATTGACAGCTCTTTACCCCGCTGTTCTTCTCTTCCATGTACACTAAGAAAGTTGCAGTGCTTTCAGTTTGGCTTTGGTCGGGTTGAAGTAGCAGTCACTAGTGGCATACTTAGTCCAATGATATATGTTGTGATACCACACGGTGTCGTATTCCGTCCCCATTATTGAGCAATGCGTTCAAAAAATATGACACCTCATCTTGACGTTCGAGGATGTGGCTGAAAAATAGACATGCATGAACCAATGAGTACTATGCAGAAAGGTCCCAAGATCATTCAGCTGAACTGCCAGTATGTCTCCTAGCCATCCTAGATCCTAGATATTGTCTCCCACTAACATATATATATCATGTCTAGGAATTGATATCAAGTTTAGCATGCGATTCAGTTTTTAAGCATGACCTTACAGGCAGAAAGGAGCATACCCACATGTTCCACATCCAGTAGAACAAGTAGGTCCCTTATCTCGCTAGGGATCTGCTTTATGGTTCCCCGGAACCTGGCTATGCCCTGGCATCCACGTTAGGTGGATATCGAGCTGCTCATTTAAAGGCTCAGATGTTATGGACAGTTTTTGAATTCAGAAGAACATGATGTAGAGTTTGGATGAAAGCCTGACTGTCAGGCTGCCTGAAATATACTACAATGGCCTGGTAGCCTTTGGGCAACATCTAGACCGTCCTCTTCCGAATATATTCCGAAGCCTACTTTGTCGTCTAGTTTGTAGACGTCTAAATACCTTCGATAACCTGGTTTGGGTCCGTTGACATGAGTATGGGATATGAATGGAGAAGTTTCTCTCCAAAGTGAAAGTGAGTGGCAAGTAATCCAGTTATATTGATCACTTAAAATCTTCTGCGGATTGCGGGAGGTGCAGCCATTTACTTTCCAAGCTAATCCGGCTACAACAGGCGGAGGATATCCGCCAAAACCTCGGTAAGTGTTGTGTGAAGAGCGGCCGTGACACACGCCACTCTGCCTTAGTTATTTGATGTTCGTTTAATCTCTTACACACAGTGGAATAGATTAAATAGGGTCTTAATGACCGGACTATTATACCCCGCGTGCGGCAAACGAAGAAACAGTTATGAGAAACGTTTACATTTCTCGTAAACGTTGTTTGAGCTTAGATTTACCACATATCGTTGGCTGTAACGGTTCCTCGGCTCTCGTAAATAAATTCATTTATTTACCACAAATGTAGTGATTCGCTTGTTTCAACAAATAATCTCTTGCCGCAAATAAATTCCCCAAACGAAGTTTATTTATCTCAAATGTCGTTTGTGCGTAACGAAATTTTCTAACGCGTAGTGTGATAATTTTAAACCTTTTTGGTCGCCTGCCTTTCGTTGGTGTGATTTTTTAAATTGCGTCTTGAAAGAGACTGCAAATAATGTTCAGTTCACGAATATTTTCTATTTTACGCACTGAAAATTTATATTTGACAACAAACAATAGAGTGATGATAGAAATAAAAAAATACCTATTGGTTAATTGTGGCTTCGTGCTATATTTTGTTTTGTTTAAATAACGTGTATTAATGTTAGGGGTACGACAATATCATACATTATTCATCTCAAAGCTTGAAAGTTGCAACAACATATTTCAGCTGAAAATTATGCCTTATTTAGAGTTCTGCTATTTGCTTAAGCTGAACTGTAAAGACTCTTGCCTCTCTGGTATTTTGTCTTCTCACACTCACAAACGTCATAACCCAAACTGACCCAAATATCATTATGAGCAGCATAAGAAACTTTTTATGTGGAAACAAAAAAACGCGCGCATACACACATACAAACATTCATAATGTAACGTTATGAAAAATTCATAACATATAATGAGTGACAGTACACGCGTCAACTTTAAGAAACTGTTTTTATTTGCCGTTTCTTTACGTTTTTGTTCGCAGCGACAAAATACCGGAAAAACTGACATTTTTACCAAATGGGTGCGTATGCAAAGCACTAGAAGAGGAGACAGCGTGTAGAACGTGGTACACGATAGAGTCAAGCCCACCCTTGAACAGGTGAAATTAGAGTGACAACGTTACCGTGTAATGGCGCGAGGGTGTGATGGCGTTGAAAGGACAGATTGCAGCCATTGCGACTTAGCGTCCGCAGCCGAGCAGTAATTGTAATAGCAGCGATTGCATGAGTACAATGAACGTGGGAAACGGAAACGTCGCTAATTAAAATATAATAATACACACATATACTTGTGAACTTTCTACATTTGTACAAACAATTGCAGCTATGAGTGAAGTAAGATTGTCGCTCAAGTTTGCGTGTGTGTGTGTGTGGGTGTGTGTGTGTGAGAGTAAATGGTGAACACGATGTGAGCGTTTAAGTAAGTCTCCACCTCATTGTGTTATAATGAAATCAAGAAAATGACAGGAAGCTACCCACTTGCTTTATTTCGTTATAATTTTCTTAACATTCCTCGCATTTGTCGTTCGTTTATTCCATTTTGTTTTGCAATTCTTTACGCTGCTGTTGTATTCCTCTGCTGTCGTTGTTTTTGTTTGTATTGCCAAACAAAGTAACACTTGAGTCGCTGTATAAGCGTTGGTCCATAAATTACGTTACAACCCAACATCACTTGTCTTGCTTCGAAATGAGTAAGTGTAAGTGTCGGTGTATGTGTATGTGTTCGTCCTGGTCTTTTGTCCTCTTTTCAATGTATTACTTTGCAAAGTTTTTCGCTAAGTTTTCTAAACTTAGAAATTTCTTTGGAACTTCCAGGCGTTTTGTTTCCTGTATGTTGTTCTTGTTGTTGTTCTTCGTCTTGCTTCTTTTTTGTTGTACTTGTTTTGTTTAGCACTGAAGTTAAGTACATAAATTATTGTGTCACAATATTAAAAATGTAAAACAAAACCGGTCATCTTGTCTCGGGTTTCATTTTCAATTTAAGCACAGCAGATACAAACATTTCCCCGGAAATTTCACACCAGCAGAATATACAGTTGTGTACCAAACACCTGGGATGACACGCAGAGGGTGCTCAAGAGGTCACGTCGCAATAGCCTCAATAGGTTTGGAGGTGTTCATCCATTATGCAGACACAAAATAAACCAGCGATAATATGACAGTGAATTTCGTCTGGCATTAATTATAGTTTACAGCGGCAACGGCAACATGATTTAAAAGTAGAGACAATTATGGGGGTATGGCTATATCAATATCAAATAAAAATATCGATAACAATGGAGATAATTAAGGCCAAGGAAGGGGGGAAATTGTGACCATACTCTTTGAATTGTGAAATATTGCTGCTATAATAGTACAGGGTGAGATAAAAAAACTGCAACAAAGTAAAACGCCATAATTTTTTAATTTTTTTTTAAATTTTATTGAATGAAAGCAAAAAATGTTGGAAATAGCATCAAATTTTAGAATAAGTTTAGATTTGTTCGAATTGGTCACCTTTGGCACGAATTATGGCCTTCAAACGGCCAATGAAACCGTCACACGCTGCCCGAATGTTGCTCTGCGGTATTTTGGCCCATTCCCGGCGAAGCGCTTGCTTGAGGTGATCGACACTTTGATATTTTTTAGTGCCAACCTTGCTTTCCAAAATACTCCAGACACAATAGTCCAACGGATTGGTATCCGGAGATTTCGGTGGCCATTGTGCGCTGGAAATGAAGCGAGGAACCTCATTTTGTAACCATTCTTGGGTGGCGCGTGCTGAGTGCGATGGTGCTGAGTCCTGTTGGAATGTCCAAGGTCTGCGGCCAAAATGTTTGCGTGCCCAAGGCTTCAATACACCCTCCAGAATATTTTCGCGATAATATTCGGGATTTATTCTGATGCCACGGTCGATTAATACGAGCGGAGAGCGACCATCGGCTGTTATGGCGGCCCACACCATCACCATGGCCGGCGCTTGAGTTCTGGTGGCCAACCGAAGGTGCACATTTTCAGCTGACCTCTTTGGCAAGTAAACACGATCATTTTGTTTGTTTACAAACTGCTGGACAACGAATGTTTTCTCACCGGAGAAAACCAAATTCGGCAGTTCACCACTTGCGGCCAAGCGAAGCAACTCTTTGGCTCTTTTGAGTCTATTTTCTTTCTGTTGCGGTGTCAGTTCTTGCACTTTTTGGAATTTCAATGGCTTTACCCCGAGCTCATTTTTCATATTTGCCGAATGGAATATTGCGATATGTTCAGCTCACGAGCCATTTTTCGGCCACAGCGACGCGGATTTCGATCAAGTCGCTTCTTTACTTTTCGAACCATTTCTGCTGATGTTGCTGTTTTCTTCCGTCCACTTCCTTGACGTCGGGCTACGCTACCAGTATCACGGTAACGAGCGATGGTACGAGACACAAAAGATTTATTAACATTTAAATGCTGGAGTGCTCTAACGATAGCCACTTGTGGTTTTCCAGCCAAATATAAAGAAATCACACTATCACGCTTGAATTCCATCACGAATAACTTTTTTTCTGGAAAATTCTCACCAAAATGCTTTTGTACGCTTGTAAACAATATAATCAACTGTCACTGGAATAATTTTAACAGCTGTCGGACGAGTGGCTTAGAAATGACAGCAGTCTGAAGTTGGTTGCAGTTTTTTCATCTCACCCGTATTTCCTCAACTGTGAACTCTCACCTTGTTGTACGAACAAGTAGGAGACCATTTAAGAAAACCACAACACTTAAATGATAACGGTGCCAAGTCAGTAGCGCGATTCAGTACCCTGTTTTAACGATAATGGAATCGTTAAATCAACTTAACAATAAAGGTTAACAATTTTACTATTCTGCAGGCATTTTTTAACGATATTCGCTTTCGTTGCACACACGTGTAGTTGCACAATATACGCGGCCATAAGCCAATTTAAAAAAGTTTTACAAAATTTAAAAACCAAATGCATGAAGCCACGTATCCAGTTCTTGCGAAATTTTCATATGAAATTTTTGTCATTTATCCCTCCACAGAAAATGTTGTTGCGGAGAGTTCCCATCTACTTTTGATTTATCTTGATAATATTTCTTTAATAATTCCTCTTCGTGCTCCATTTTATTTTTAACGCATGTTATTTGCTTTTGTTTGTTACAAACAAACAATTATCAAACAAATGTTTTCGTACGAAATAACTTGGGTGTAACAACCCTGTAATTGATTTAGCAAACGAAATTTTTTCATACAGCTGTCTACAAAACAAAGGGGATGTAAGGGAAATATTCGGTTCATGAAATTTTGGTTTCTGATACACGTACTCCTTACGGCAACGAAAATTTTAGAAGACCATCCGAAAAACAGTATCCAGCACTTCCTCCTACCTCTCCCTCTTAAACCATGAGCATTCGGCAGAAATCGCAATTAGTTCATTCAGTTCTGAATTTTTTAACAGTTTTCGATTTTCTTATAACAACTTGAAGTTTTATAGGGAAAATTTATACCTTTCTATTTTATTGTTCAAGCTCAAGACCATTCTATATCTCTATCAATAGAGAAATAGTTTTTAAAAAAAAGTTTTGTAAAATGCATTCTCATGATTCCTGGCAAACTGTATAGCTACTTCAGATCTTGCAACAGATCTTCATCAGTGGTTGCTTAGAATGATGCTATTAAAAAATGCATTAAAACTAATTTGAATTGTGAATTCCCCACTATGCAATTCCCCACACACAAGAAAACATTTTCAAAAACTTATTTCCTACTTTTCAATCGCTGATGAAGCCCTGTGGTTAAATCTGAAACAATTATACGGTTTGCCTGGCATCATCAGGATGTATTTTGGGCAAAACGTCATTTTAAAAACTCTGTCCCTATCAACAGAGATACAGAATAGTCTTGAGCTTGAATAATAAAATAAAAATGTGCCAATAAAAAGGCCGAATAAATAAAAACCATCCGTGAATATTTATGTATTACAACCATGGCTCGAGTAGGAGTAACGGACATTCATGGAGCAGGTGAGAAATCAATTATTTCTTCAAAATTTGGGTTCTCTTACACTGTGTGTAATTTTTTAAGTCATGGCAAAATAACCATATACGGACACCACTACGTGATAAAAGACTAAAAAAAAAGACCCGTGTTTCCCAATTTTTCCCAAAGTCATGCACTTTTTTTTTATGGGCCGCCAAAGATTAGGGGCCTCGGTATCATTTTCGTAAAAATGTGATCATTTTCTCAGGCTCATATCTTGCAAACCGTTCAGAATTTCGATTTACTCTCCCAGGCAAAGTTGTAGCTCTTGTCATAAAGAACAAAAATTGCGAACATATCACTTCACCTTCCAGATCAAAATCGCAAAAAACTTAAAAAAATTCGATTTTTTTTTACCTTTTTTTCCGTGTTCAGGTCCATAGGTAGCAAACCGTTCAAAATTCAAGGAAACAATCAACTACAAAAATTTACCTAAGATCTCAATAAACAAATTTCTAGAACATATAAACTTCCTAGAGATGATTCTTAACACTGTTTAGGTAGCACGCAAAAGTGAAAAATTTGCCGAAAATTTTTTAATTTCATTTTTTTAACCTTTTTCTCCTGTTCAGGTCCATAGGTAGCAAAAAATTAAATATGCATGGCCAGAACCATGTGCATTCTTCAGTCTATGTTGTTGTATTTGTTCATCCACACTTCCTCTTGGCCTCCACGAGTTACATTGGAATTGATTCAGAGGTGAGCGTGATTTTTTTGCGATTTTGATCTGGAAGGTGAAGTTTTTTTGATTTTATATGTTCGCAATTTTTGTTCTTTATGACAAGAGCTACAACTTTGCCTCAGAGAGTAAATCGAAATTCTGAACGGTTTGCAAGATATGAGCCTGAGAGAATGATCACATTTTACGAAAATGAGACCGAGGCCCCAAATCTTTGGCGGCCCATAAAAAAAAAAGTGCATGACTTTGGGAAAAATTGGGAAACACGGGTCTTTTTTTTTTAGTCTTTTATCACGTAGTGGTGTCCGTATATGGTTATTTTTTTTCGTGATGCACTGTGTTATCAATCTTAATTTTGAAAGTTTAGAAGTATCAATTGTTAAAGAATATTTGTTGGCATTTATTGTTAGTTATTAAGGTATTGTATATTCCCGAATTGGATCCGTCTATAATTATTTTTGCGTTAAGAGATTATACGATTTAGTACCTTAACATTTCTTGATGCAAAATCGCAGCATGACGAGTATGAGTGCCGAAAGCTAATTTCAACTATTGATTGGAATCACAGTTAGAAATTTTTTCGAATTCCTGAAAGATGTCCTATTAAAATTGAAGGCTAAAGGACGAGATGATTTAAAGGTTATTTGTAACTGGGGATGCGATGGATCCAAACACTCACAATTCAGACAAAAAATTAAAAATTGTGCCGTTGATGATTGCAATTGTAGGGTGGGGCTTCTGACTGCCTTAATATGCGTGGTAGCATGCATACACCCCCATCTTTCGCTGATGTCCGAAACTTACAGTAATATTCTAATGGACCCGAAAGTGAACGTAAACGCAAAGCTAACGTGAACCCCAAAGTCAAAAATTGTAGTTTATATTTATATCACGTCGCGCTTGCCCTCACTTGCCAAAGCTATAATTTGTGGTTTAGCAAGTTGCGCAACTAAAACAAAAAACTATTGATTAGAAAAAGCTCTGCTGAACTGTCTCTCCATAGATCAACCGATTTTGTGAAACCTATTTGATATACTACTGCAAATACCATCAACATTTAAGGAAGCGCCCATAAAGTGTGTAAAAGGCCTGGGTAATTTTGGATTGTAATGCCAAATAAATTTTCCGATCTATATTAAATTAAATGTCGAAGCAAAACACATTCCATTTTTCCAAATTTAAATAGTATTGTAACTCTTGTTTAGTAATGTCTTAACATCAACTGATGTTTATCATATTTTAAAATACAATTATAATTAAAGAATATAATACAATTGTTAATTTAAATGTTTGTGTAAACAAATTGTTGTCAAACTGTCGCGAAATCCACTCGAATGTCAAAACGTGTTTCCGGAACACTTGAGATTTCGAAGAGGATTCTACCATATTTTAATTTGAAATACAGTGCACACGAACATGATTTAAGTGTTTGACGTTTTTCGATTCTCAAGACGTAAAATGTGGGTTATCTGGGTCCACAGATGTCGCTCTGAAAAAATAAAGTCACTATTACGTTTGAGGGAAAAATACATTTCGTTTGATTACTTACATTTGCCAGTTTCTAGTTGTACCTCAATGGACCCTTTTTTGGACCACGTGGGCGCCGTAGGTCCGTTCGAAAAAAAGGAAAATGTTTGTCGTGTTCTTACATTTTTCTCTAATGTCATGTTTTTCCCATGTTTAGAGCCTCAGTTAAATCTCTGCCACCAACATGTAAATTAAATACAAATTACCAAGTACATATAAGTAATGAAATGCAGAATTCTTCCGTGTGGCCATCCACTTTCGAATTTTTCTTTCAATATATAACTTCTTCAACTAAGGCGAGGAATTATGGCGGATTGAACTTGACGGCTGAAGTGATAGAAAACGTTGTGCTGCCTTTTATGAACTGCCCATTAAAGAATGTAAAGCAACACAGGAAGTCACGTAAGAGCTGTTATGTGTAATAAATAACCAAGGCGAAAAAGTGACGCGAAGTGGCTGATTCACGACTTATGGAATACACGCCTAGTTAACATGAGGCTTCAAAAATTAACTCTATTTATTGCTACACAGTTGTCTGTTGATATTCATGTATTACGAATTATTTAAATTAAAGTCCCATAATCAGTTCATGCAAAAGTTTCGTAAGACATTTTGTCATTCATCTCTAAGCGAACATTTTTGTTCAGACAGTTACCATCTATCTCTGATTTGCCTTGCAAATATTTCATTAATAGTTCCTCTTCGCACTTCATGAAACGCATTTTTAATGCATGTGGTGTTACTTTTGCTTGTTAAAATAATCGAAATGTCAAAACGTTGGCATCCAAAAATTATCAAATAATTGTATTCGTGCGAAATAACTGTGACTACCGACGACCCTGAAATTGTTTTTGCCTACGAAATTTTCGCAAAGTGCTGAGTATAATTTTGGACACAGTGTCGGTAGCGGAGCGAAATTGTCGTTATTTTTCAATACACGTATTCCTTATGGGAAGGAAAGTTCGATAAAAACTGAATACGGGGCTAAAGCAGCCGACACTGTGTCCAAAATTATGGCAACCATAACTACAACAAATTACCATCACTTACAGTTACTACAAACTGCACTGTAGTACAACGCTTCGTCGTAGTAATTAAACAAGTTGATTAGTGTTTGTGATATTGTCGTGAAAGTTTAGTAAATTCAACAAATATGTCTGCGCTGCAACGATTTTTTTTACTGAACATTGTTGCATTGCAGCAACAAATAAAATTTTTGTGTACTAAAAGGGAGGGAAATAGTTAAATTATAATAAATTATAAATAATAATCTCTTAAATATTTCAGTTGTTGATTGTAGGATTTGTGCCGAAAGTTCCCGAGACATAAGTAAACGTTGAATAAGGATAATAGGAATATTTAAATATGTTCATTGTTGCAAATACGACATGAATCTGAACCTCAGCTCTCTTTTAATTAGACTTGTATCGTACTCGTTCACCAGTTCTCGAACTCGTTCATTTAAGCTGCCCGGATATCACAATCACGAACATACTCCCCGTATCGAAAGTGTGCATTATGTTCGTGAGGGTAATGTCTGGTCATCCTAAATGAACTAGATAGTTCATGAACTACCCAACTCTACTTTTGATATACATAGGTGTTCATTGAGGCAACAATTTCATTCATATGACGAAGCTTTTCTGTTAATGTGGCCTGCATTTCATTGCTATTTAAATCCTGATACTTTGGAAGGATTTTAGAATACTGTAATTTTTGAACGTTTCCTTAAACATTTTCAAGTGATGCGTTTGAAGATATTACCATTGAACAACAACAATTTACCCAGATTATGCCTTCCAGTAAGCAGGGATATAAATACACAAAATCCGCTACAGCAAAAATGTACAAAATCACCTTAAATAGTTTCCCGCTTCATCTCCTCATTATGTGTTTTTAATATACAAGGTAATTTCATTTTGTGTTGATAATCACACCAATATCACTAGCTGGCTACACCTTTCAATTACCAGATGTGGCACAGTGGTTGTCTGTAAAGGGTTTTTCAACAGAGACGCTACAAAAGTAAATCGATAGGGACAGCAAACGACGCCATATTTTTTCCCGCTCTTTTGACATTTCTCTTCAGTAAGGTTTGCCATTTCATCATGGAAAGATATAGGAGCCAACAACGAGTCGAAATTATTAAAATTAACTACCGAAATTTGGAGTCAGTGGCCTCAACTTTAAGAGCGCTACGTCCAATTTATAGGTGTCATAATCGTCCTACCAGATCAACAATTGAGCGTCTAGTGGAAAAATTTGATTCCACAATCACAGTACAAAATGTTCCCGTGCCAGTGAGACAAAGAAGTGCCCGTAGTGTCGAGAATATTGCTGCGGCTGAGGCTTCAGTTCAAGAAAGCCCAAATGTGTCTCTCACACGTCGTTCTCAAGCGTTGGGCATCTCTGTGATGTCGTTGTGTCGAATTTTGCGAAAAGGTCTTGGCCTACATCCGTACAAGATCAAATTGACGCAAGAACTGAGGCCGCTTGACCACCATAAGCGTCGTATGTTCGTGAATTGGGCTGAGCAACAACTTGAAAATGATTCGGATTTTCATCGGAAAATCATCTTCAGCGATGAGGCTCATTTCTGGCTGAATGGCTTCGTCAATAAGCAAAATATGCGTTATTGGTAAGACAGCAATCCACACGTAATCCATGAGTCATCATTGCATCCCGAAAAAATTATGGTTTGGTGCGGTTTATGGGCCGGCGGCGTCATTGGGCCGTACTTCTTCCGTGATGATCAAGACCGGCACATTACTGTGAACGCGAATCGCTACCGTTCAATGATAACCGAATATTTTTGGCCCCAATTGGATAATTTGGACTTGGAGGACATGTGGTTCCAACAGGACGGCGCCACAAGCCACACACACAGCGAATGCCACAATAAATTTATTGGAAGCCGAGTTTGGTGAACGTGTTATCTCACGAAATAACCCATTCCATTGGCCGCCTCGGTCGTGCGATTTGACGCCGTTAGATTATTTCGTGTGGGGCTACGTCAAGTCTATGGTCTATGCCAACAAGCCAGCGACGATTGATGAACTTCGTACGAATATCGAACGTGAAATTACAGCAGTATCGGCCGATTTATGCTTGCAACCCGTCGAAAATTGGGTTCAGCGTCTGGACTTCTGCAAGCGTGCCCGTGGTGGCCATGTAAAAGAAATCGAGTTCCATACATAATGGCATCGAACGTACTTTCACAGGAATAAAGAATTTCATTGGTATCTAAAACCGGTTTTGTTTTATTTAAAAAAACTTTTGTAGCGCTCTTATTGAAAACCCCTTTTTATGTATTTTCAAAAGAAAATGCATAAATTACCCGAAGCAGTGTTCGACAGCCTAATTTCGTGTTAGAGTTTATTAATAGCAAACAAGAATCAATGATATATATTTGTCTACCGGCGATAAATTAATTTTGAAAAGAAGTGTGAACTTTAGCCTCTCTGATGCTGGGACAAAAGTCAAAAAATCAACGACAAATTTACATATTCATTTTACTGGTAACTGCATAAAAAATACTAGAGTGTTCCCGACTTGTTAAACATATACACAGGAGACGAGTCATCGGCCGATATATATGTGGAGCAACCGTTAAACAACTGTCGATAACACTGTGCAATACCAATTTTGGGGTTGGACGATTCCTGCGCCAAACGATCACACTAGGCGAAAATTTAGACGGCTGTGTAGCTACACTTTTTTTATGGGCGTGTCAACATGTCTTCAGTGAAATTTGAATCAATTTGAAATTTGATTCTAAACCGATTAGTTGAAAAGGGGTATCACCAGCCTCGGTCATCTGTGCCCTATCCTACCCACTCTCTATAATTTACATGCACAACCTACTTGGCCGAGTGTCTAACCCTATCCACAACTTTGCACTTTGACTTCAATACTTATATATCGTCGTTCCGAAGTTATCTTCACGTATCTTCAAAAAATATTTTTTTGGGAAATTGAATCTAGAGTTTCAACAATTTGTACAAAAAAATTGGTGTGAAAAATATCCAAAGTCATTGATGAAATTTTCCGAGTTATGGCTATTTTTATCTCCAAACAAAATTTCACATTTTGTTGTATACGCCACCTTTTGGGAAATATTTTTTTGTTTATGGCGCATACGTGAACATAAGCAGAAAAAAGCATTTATTTTTAGTCCGAAATTATCTTCATGTACTCGTATATGTACTATACATTAGGGTGCAGCGACAATTTTTGCAATTTTGTTTTTGTTACATTTTTGGAAAGTTATAGACTTTATCCGGAGTTATTTTTAAGATATAGAACGAAAACAAAATCCATATATTAATAGGATGATAATATATTTTTTTTACGTCTGTTAAATATTTTTTCACATGCGTGAAGATAATTTAATTTTTTTTTAATTCAACATTTTCATATATTTTCTATTGTATATCCACAATAATGGTTCATACGGTATCATCACGTGTTAAATTTTTATCAAAAGTGGATTTACTACAAGAAAATGACTACACAATATCTCTAAAACCGTAAGAGATATGGACCTGGCGATTAAACAGATGGACAGATCTAAAAAATGTATCCCAGGAAACAGTCTAATCTTTTTTTTCTGATTTTGTGATATACGTGAAGATAACTTCGGAACGACGATATGTCATTCGTCTTCGATTGACGTCGTCGGTTTAGTTTTTCTAAGGTACACGGACTTATGCATGTGATGAACGATTGATTCTCTTAAACATGATACGAGCATGCATTTGGATTCTGAGTATGGTCAAGCGATTCGAGTCGAGCTTAATGCGCCTAAGCCCTAGTGTTGGACAATATCCTCAATACCAATTTCTATGGCAATCGGAAGCCGTGGATATGAAAATACAGTGTGATATCAGCTTCTTTAATGTGTCACAAGAATCTTTCAATTGTTCGGGCCACTTAAAAATGTGTGCGATATCCCTTAATCCTACAATCCCACTACATCACCTAATTCCAGCGTAAAGCTGCTATACCGTATACAAAATAAACCGATGATACCGATAGGGGCCAACTCTATTATCTGTTTGGATCATCGTCGTAATGTGTACTGCGTATCCTTGTTCTATCGGCATTTCCATGGAAATTGTTCCTCTGAGATATGTGACTTCATACCGGAGGTTAGATTATTCACTTGGCCCGTAGATCGAACATGTTCGTTCAGTAGATCGTCACTAATCATGAAAGATGTTCGTTTTTAGTAGAACAGTCCCCATGTGGAATAAGCTTTCGGTGGTAATATTACCTATTATTTATGATATCAACAAGTTTAAGTCAAAGCCAAAAAACTGGTTTTATTGGACCTATTTGAGATTTCGTTCTGGAATAGGTTGTTAAATTTTAAAGTTGTAATAATAACTTACCACGTCTTTCAATTTTAACTCGTATGAATAAAATATGAAGCAACTTAATTTAAGTAAAACCGCCAACAAATATAGAGAAAGTCCGTTTAACACCCCAGTGCGACGTGTGTCCCACGTTGAGACTCAGGAAGAAACAGTAAGGCAACGTGTTTAGCTAAAACGAAACTGTGATTATAATCACACTTCTAAGCCTATAATATACATGTGTCAGAAGTGCCTCGGCTTATTGTGCCCCCAGTTTAATAAAGGAAAAGGTGTGAGTTCATTTGAATTTGTATCCACCATACATATTTGTTACATTAACATTCACACACATGCATAAATCATGCTTGTCTATTCATCTATGTTTGCACTTGTGTCTGTATGTTTGCCTGTATTAATATCCCGTTTATGGCATTGGCATTGGTTATGTTGATGATGCGTGCCTTTGATTGACTTCCGTTATATTGTGTGTTCGTTCTTTAATCGATTTTACACCCAAAGGACATTTTACTGGATTTGTGGTTGTTCATCGGTGTAAGCTTCTTGTTGTTATTGTTGGTTTTTAAGCGTTTGTTTGAGTCCTTGCAACCATCCATTCAAGCACACACTTACTCTCTAACTCTCGTTTTTACAAACATTTTCATCAGCAGTTTTCCTATCGGAATTTCCAAGTACCGGTATAGATGTTCTACAGTGGAGAACCGAGACACAACAACGGCGGGAAGATCAACTCATTGCTACTAGGTGTTGTTGAAATGCTTACTGGGTACACTCAAGCAAATGGAGTTGTGTAGTTCAACGAAATCGTCGACTAAAGTGATGAAATTTCATCAATATAGACCAAACTAGAACTGTAGGGTGATTTGAATAAAATTTTGGTACATGTTTCTTTTTCAATTGATAAGTTAATTTCGTAAGTAGAATCAGAAATGTTTATTTTGGGCTGATTTCAAGATATTTAAAATCTCTTTTTCCTGAGAGTAGTATTTTAAAAACTTTGACAGAATATAATTGCGGATGAAGTTTTGCACAGGGTGGCTCAAGTTGAAATTGTATTAACTTATCGGAAGATGTCAAAAGTTTTGCAAATGGCTGCAACTGTCAGTTTTGTTCTGCTATGTGCGAAGTCAACAGATACAGAATTCACGACGACAAACCATGGAACGCTATTCTCCTCAACGACGCTGAATACTCGACACTATTATTTTTTATGGAATAATTCGTCAGTGGTGCAGGGTATTTGTAAGTATGTACCAAAAGTGTTTGAAATTGAATAAGGCCTTTCCCACGAGATTGTGAAAGAGGAGAGATAACCAGAAAACTGCAACTGGTGACAATTTTAAGAAGGCGGTCACTTGCCTAGAACGCTGAGCAGTTGATTAGAAGTGTCAAAAACTTTGAAACTATCGTACGTCCATGTGAGTTTAAGCACTAGTTCCGACTATCTACATTTTCCATCAATTGTAGAGAACCTTTATCTGTTCGCTCACAACGAATACAAAATATTGTTATACGAATTAATTTCAGATGGAATAATATATAAACTAAAGAAACTAAAGCGTTTAGCCGCACATTTCAAAAAATTTGGGACAACTTGACAAAAGGGACGCTCGAACCGATGATAATATCTTTGTTTTGGCTGATGACGTCTCGGAGGAGTGCCAGCTACTTCCTGCATACTATCAACCTCAACAAAGCAGTACAGGATTTTCGGTCGAAATTAGCGATAAATCTGAATGCGGCAAGATCGCCCGATATGACCAATCGAGACTTCATTCTTTGGGGTGTTTTCAACAAGCCATAAACCCTCGAAACTTTCAAATATAATTTCCGAAAGAGTGCTAAGACTATTGCCCGAAGTTCTCGTAAGAACGATTGATGGGGATTAAGAAATTCACTGATATACTTGCGGGGCAAGGAGTGCTGGAAGAACAGGAACGGTTCTTTCGTCTTCCTAATCACAACACTGTTTTGCAGGCGGTGGTTAATGCGGCCACAGAGTGTGGAGGATGAGGGTGGACCCAAAACTATGAAGATACATATAGTCGTGACGCAATCAATTTGATATCACCGCAAGGCGTTACATCATTTACGGCCCTAAATTGCAACGAGAATATAATCAAATTATCGACCAAAACAGCCAGGAGACCACATGGGCTTCTGTGCACCGCACAATAACAGGACATGGATTGGTTCAGATAGACATCAACACTCGAACTGTGAATACGGACAACGCTACACCTTTCCAGGACATAAATGCTGAAATTCACCAACTGACAAAAAACAAACTACATCAGATTATGGAACGCATCAGATGGGAGTAGAATGATAAATATTCCGTATTGGACCCAGAGAGGAAAATACCAGTGGGCTGAGAAAGCAAGACAAACTCGAACAGAACCATCTTATTGTTGGCCCTGCTGAAAATCCACAATGCGGGTACATCTGCTTAAAATTGAGCGGGCCGATGCAACTGCATGTAGGGTGTGCGAAGGGGACATCGAAACGATGGAACACTTTTTTTGTCAATGCCGATAATATATAGTATGGAGAAGCTAAGGGGAACGGCTTGGAGAACACTGAGGAAATTTTTACGGAGCACGACAAATTTGATTTTTCTCTTAAAAAGCGACATTTCGCTCAAACGCTAAGGCCAACCGAGTGGATTAGTTAAGCACAAATGCTTCCACTCCTCTTTCGTCGCCTAATCTTTGACTAAAGTCAAGGCCGCTTCATTGGGAAAAATTTTGTCACTACCCCAGGTTTCAAATGTAAACAATGCTATTGCTTTGTTGAAGGCAAGACCTTTAAGGATGCTTGTAGTACCCGTACTCGTAAAGATCGCATCAGTAAAATATAAATGAATATTTTCAAATCACGTCCCATTAAGGGATAGGGGAGACCTTCTCACAATCAATGAGCTGTGCGCCTTCGATTTCTCTCACTGATTGGGCCTTACAGGGACAATCTGTTCGCAACTATATAATGACCAATATATTGAATAAGTTCATAAAGACGCTAATTTCTTCCTAAATTTTTTATCACAAATACATTTTTTTTTCACAAGGATGCTTGAATGATTTTATTGCTTATTTGCGTGGTAATGAATTCTCATTGCATTTAGAATTTTTTTTACATATCGCTTGATGATTGTTCCAATGACATCAGTCCCAACAGCCGCTGATGAGTGTTTGAAGGTAGATCCCAAATTGAGTGATTCAAAAATTTGGGGAACCTTTGTCATGAAATATTAAGTTAAGAAAAAGTTAATTTTATTAGACAACACTTTAGAAGGTTTATGAACGTTTTCAGAAAATGAAAACAAGAGAATATTTTTATTAATATTAGGAACAGTTTCATTACGATATCATAAAAAACCAAATAGAGAGCATTTCATAGATAATTTTTTTATTTTTTGCGTAATGAATAATTTTCATAAAGTGAGATCTTATGAAACATGATTCACAATCTCTATGAAATTATTCTTCTTTTGATGACTCGGCATAGGAAACCATGTTATGCTTACATTTTCGGTATAGAATGTGTTCAGCAATTTTATGTACAAATTTACGAGAAACATATTTGTGGACTATTTTAGCCCTCTACCTCTTCAATGTATGGGTCTTTTTGTCCTTTTTATGGATAAGGGTAAAAAACTCTCCTAAAACAGGGGTGTAACGGGTTAAAATCTTCTACAAAACTATTCCTCATAAAAATCTACTTTAAGTCTCTTAATTTCCCTACAAGTCGCCGCACAAAAGGAAGCTGTAGATTAATGTCTATAAATAAAAGATCAGTATAAATTTGGGTATTTATGCACGAATTTATTTATTACATTTTTTCTTTCTTACCATTTATGTTTTTTTCACCTCTCTACCAGGTTCCATTGTTAGAACCATGTTATTTTTTTATTGCCGAAGCACCGACGAAAATTGTTCCTTGATTTGAAATGTGGTTTAACTAGCCTCTGAAACATATTGGCGCAGCTAGCTGTCAAATTATTTAATATCATGGTTTAAATTACTTATGAATTCGTTACTCTAATTTTTCCAAATCTACCATATTGTACAACCCTTCCTCATAGCGTAATATGTACTAGGGTACCCAATTATTCGGGTTTTTTGATTAATCGGTTAATCGGTTAATCGTTAATCGTAAATTTCAATCTGACAATTAATCGAACAAAACACAATCAAATTATTCGATTAATCGATTATTCGAATGAAATAAAACAAAAAATATAACAGTGTTCAAACATCGTACTAGGCGCATTTATTAAAACAAAACAAATCGTAAAAGCCACTCCATTATATGAAATATATGTAGATACAATTTACAAATCGTAGTTGCAACAACATGAAAATTAGTGACTTGGTACCAAGCCAAAATTAGGACCCAAAAGTGCCACTCCTTCGGGTACCTCCCATAAAAAGTATAGGGTGGGCTCGGAAACTATATCACACTATAACACCCTATTGGATTAATTTTGACCAACTTTTGCTAAACGCAATTTTCTGACTATTATCCTTATTGTACTTAGTTTGAGCAGAATCGGACCAGGCTTTTTGTTACTCCCCATACAAAGTGACCAGTGGGTCTTGAAATTTAATGAATCTATTTTGAGACAATTTTTTGATTTAAAGTTTTGAAGCCACTTATAATAATATTAGCTAGAACACTGTGAGACGCTTTCTCTCAACAAACTATCAAATCTGTTCGAAATATATGTAAAGTTATGAAATTTGTTCGAAAATCGTTGTCATATGAGTTTCAAGACGAACTGCTTGCCATAAACACGTTCTTATATTTTATTAATCGCACTGATTTGTTCGAGTTAATCGAAAAATTAATTATTAAAATGTTCGGTTAATTTTATAGCACGATTAATCGATTAACCGAATAATGATTAAATGAATGGTTACCCTAATATGTACATATCTCGCGACTCCACCTCCCATCTGACGTTTCATTTCAAACTATTTGTTATTGGATTGGGACGAATCACGCATATTTGGTGCAAATGTATTTATAGCATGTGGTGTTACAAGAACTGCTTATTTAATTGTATGCGGTCGATGTGGGTCAAAACTGTGAAATTCAATTGTATGTTGCATGTTTTTGTTTACATTCATTGATGTGATATATTTGTATTGAATTTGACAGAACTATCCTACCAAACACGAGCAAAATATCTTTGGTGCGGCCTTGTTAGATGTTTTGTACTACAGTTTTTTACCTGGTATTATTTTACCTATTCATTACAACATTCGGCATTCATAAAGAGGATAGAAAGGATGGTGTAATGCAACTTTAAGAATCAAGAGAGAGAAAATCATTTACTTCTCTTCATTGACAGATAATCCAGAATGTATAGTAATTATCCAAAAGGCCTATACAATGGTAGGCCTGTCCAATATATTGTTAACACTCGCAGAGAACACACACACCCACACAAAAGGAAACCGATTAAAGGTGTGAGTTTTCAAAATAAATTGAGCACACACAAACACTGGCACGATTTTCTATGGGTTTTAGATGTGTTTAGGAATCGAAATCATTGGATACGAGTGCATGTGTCAAACTCTTCAATTCTAAATGTAAGAGTAGTCTAACTAACACACACACACGTACACACATCCTCACGCAATCACATTGGTTTGTGTTTCTTTGGAATTTCTTTGTGGTTTTTTATATTACCTTTTCCTCAAGCCATCCCGTTGGGGAGTGTGATGTGTTTCCCAAATGAATTTTATTCCATGTTCAATTTTTTATTCGGATAATATTCGAATGCTGTGATTTCATCTGTGATATAGGAAGAGAGGTCGAACACGGAAAGTAAGAAGAACAAACGCAATACTCGTTTCACTGACTTTCCCCAAATATCGATTCAAAATTTAATTTGAATTGCGCACGATTCTCAGAATTTTCCTTTTATAGATTTTCATTTATTGTGCAATAAAATATAAGCATTTTATGTTTTTTACCTTTGTGGTCTTCTCACACTAAAGAGTATTTAAAAAATTTGTGTTAGGATTCATATAAATACGCATGTTATAGTATTTACTCAGTGATACTATTCTTGGAATAATACAAATGTAGGGAATCTGATTTTACCTTATACAGTTTCCAAATGATTTGTTTAATGCATAATTATAATCGGGTGAAACGAAAATAACGCAGCATCAAAACCCAATAGTGTGCCTGTATGCGATTTATGCATATTCGATGAATTATGCATTCGAAAGTGTACGCAATTATCGCTATATTCTGCAAAATCGAGTTGAACCTAGAATAATTACAAGTGTCAACTATTGATAACACGGTACTTTAACAAAAATACAAGAACTTCTCAAGGAAAATACAAAAAACCATATTATGAACGAACGGAACAGACTCGTCAGTGTGTCTAAAGTGTGTTAATTCGATAACCTATTTAATCCCCCTTCTAATCTGACAGGCTTCACCGCATGGACATCACTCAATGAAAATTGATAATGCAAGAGCTATCAACAGACGAGGTATTGAATTGAGCACCAGGGTATTATTACATGCCGTACTGGGATGTGCGTGCGCCTCTCGTAATCACTGAGAATTTGAATGGTGGGAACCCAAATTTGTACACCTATACATAACTGGTTTTGTGTAGCTTGTCCATGACTAATTACTGGGCAATGTTGCCCTCACTAAGCGAGCTCATCGTCACCGAATAAAATGTAAATGGTGGCCAGTAGGTTATTGAACCCACGTCCTCGTGTTCAACATTGCGGATCTGAAACATACTTAGGTGCATGTTTATAAGATATAAGGTGTAGTACAGTAACAAAAACGTTGGCAAACATTTTTGTGGACCAAAGTGCCTGTGCTAACTCCGGCGCCAATATCTAAATGTAGTCGCTATACTTTTTCAGTTAAATTTGATACATGTATACGATTTTATATCCAAAACCACGACATTCACGTTGAAAAACCTGTCGTTTTTTGTTGTTTGGATGCAACTATATCGTGTGTTTGGAGATTGTCGCAAATATAATAAACTTGTGTCCAAACACATTGTTTGTGCTACAAATACAGCTCTGTTTGTTGCACTCTTTATGCTCGCGAGCAACAGAATAAAAGAGAGGCAACGAGAGAGTCTATTTTGTAAGTATGGATCTGTATTTTTGCATTATTCTCTCAGTCAGTGATTCATAAATATTCCTGAATGTGCATGGAAGTTGCAGATGAAGTTAGTGTTTTTTTTTTGCTGATGCACTGCGTTTTAGTTTCATGTATTCAGTCGTCAATGGTTAATCGGACAGAGAGGATATAAAAAGCGCTTGATCAATGATAAATCAATGATCAAATGGTGTGTGGACCTGCAGTTTTACACCGATTCCGAACGGTATTTTGAGAAGCTTTTTCATGGCTAAATACACGATAGTGTCGCCGTCACTATTCGAGGTGACCGCCGCTGGAACAAATTTTAAGGTGGTGTGAGCGCCTATTATACATGAGATCGTGGGTTCGATCCCATGTATAAGAGGCGCGCACACTACCATTGCACCACCGACGGCAAGTAAATATAAAAAGAGCCGTTTAAAATCTTTTAATGATTTGCATTAATTATTTATACATTTGGACTTATATTGATAAAATAAATTATACGATAATAAATAATATATATCTATTTAATTCAAACAATATTTCGTTTCTAAATGTTATAATGTTCGGGAGGAAATATGCACATGTTTCCACGTAAGTATAGAAGTGTGCTTGAGACCTGCAAACATATGAATGTTTGAAATGTGTTCCAAACATATACATGGTTCCTGCAGAATATGTTTGGTAGAACATGTTACACGGGACGTTTTTTCAGCGTGTAGACATGTTACTAGACACTAAATAAAGGTGTGAATGATTTGTTTACAAGATGAAGGTAGTAGATACCCCAATGCAATCTCCAAGGGGTTTAGCATAAGTATAGATCCTTTTTCTATGTTGTAGTTGACAAGTCTCCACAAAATGTTAACAGCCGCTAATATTTTCCGTACAAAATGTTTAATTCAAAATAAAAGTTTATAAATATAAATAAAGTTTCTCGTTACATCCCGTGAAAGGATAAGGGAGAGCTTCTCACAAACCAGGGAGCTGTGTGCGTTCTAGGTTTACACTTACTGATTGGGTCCTACAGTTTAAACCGGTTACGAACGGTATTTTGAGAAGCTTTTTCATGGTTGAATACTCGATAGTGTCGCCGTCACTAAGCGAGGTGACCGCCGTCGAAAGAAATTTAAGGTGGTCAGAGCAGGGATTGAACCCACGTTCTCCTGCACAAGAGCCGCACATACTACCATTGCACATTGCACCAAGTTTACTGATTTTATTTGTTTACCTGCAGCCTGTTTGCATTTTTAAATTTCTTATATTAAATTCACATGTCTGTATGCATGCCGAGCAACTTTGAATTGTTTTTTTAGCCCTTTTCCCGTGATCCAATCGAGCTGAAATTCCACAGGCAAACTAATGGCGATAACAAAAATGAACTATCATCGTAATATAGGCGGAATTGAACAAAGGGGCGTGGTAGATAGAAAAATATTCTGTATTATTATTTTGTGAATATTTATTTATTTCTATTTATGAATAGAAATTTACACCTTTTGCAAGTCATAGCAGATGATTCCATGGTTGGGATCTGCAATTTCTCGATCAATTCCCCGCTCAGTATTTTGGGTTTGTTGTACCAGGGAAATTTTCTCTTCGTTTCTGTTGTCCAACAATTATCACACATGTGTTTTTTTTGTTGGTTTATGAAAAGCAATATAGTACTCCTTCTGAAATAATGTGCATAAATGCATTTCTTCACAGGGGCCTAATTGTGTATGACGATAGTCGTCGGAACGATACTGATATATCGATAATGTCAGTTCCTCTACCATTTAACATACATACGTTGTTAAACTTCATTACCGACAAAACTGTAATGAATTCGATGTCGTTTCTTACATAGTTATCCCCCAATATTGATATATGATTCGATAAATAACACTATTGAACATTTTCGAGGTCATTGTTGAAATTCCAATTCAGGGTGATGGTACTAGGTCAGTATAGAACGACTCGTTCGATTTGGTGAAACAAATTGAGGAAAATTAAAAATTACATTTCCTTTAATCTATTCATATACTGTTTCTCTACACAATCAATAGCTTTGCAGTTATAAATAAATTTATGAAAAAAAAATTAATTTTTTGTCAACAACATTAAAATTTTTTTTTGAAATCATAGAAATCCAAAACGGAAAAGTCACATAACCTATGATCAAAATAAAATCTAGACCATGAAAATCAATGGATGCGTTTCCCTTTTATTCACAATTAAGTGAAGGTAACTCATTTTCACGAGATTATTGATATTTGTTTCAATGAATATGGATAAACGTACTGAATGAATTTCGAAAATTCGACAGGGGATATGTACAAAATACTTTGGAAAAAAGGTTAATGAGTTTTTTATGATACTCAGATTTAAAAAAAAGGTAACTAACAAAAGGTTATTTGATTTTTATGAGTGCGATAGCAAAGTAATAAATGCTCATAAATATGCGTGGACGACGAATTGCCGATCTTGTTAATTTATGAAACTAATCTGTTCACACTCAGTTAAAGGGAAAGAGAATTTGAAAAGTATTGTGCACTGTTTTATTGATGTGTGTTTGGCGTAGAATACGTCTTACCTTACGGTATAGGGAGTCATGTCAGATTGTTACTGTTGTAATCTTTATTTCATTGATTATGAGGAAACGGCGAGATAACTTTTTTTAAAAATTTTTTTGTAGGTAAATGAAGATGTTATCTTTCGTTTGATATACATTTCATATTGGTTGATATCTTCCTAATATTTAAATTTCTCAAATGAAAATTGTTTCAACACATACACTCAAACATATGTGTGGTGTTTGGTTGAGTGTTTGAGTTTGTAGCGTGAACACAAACTATGCTGCTGTTTCAGTGTGGACACAAACCTTCGGCTGTTGTTTTGATTGATGAAATATTGAAATTTCGTATATTTACTTATGTATTTAAGTGAAACAAAATGTTAAATGTGAATTTGAATTTAACATGGATATATAATTATAAAAAATATATGAAAAAATTAATTCAGACATTTTTATGATAGTGCTGCCAAGTAAGCAAAATAACAATGCTGCTTGATGCTGTTTGACAGCAGCTGACAGTTGACGTTTAGTAAATTAAAATAAAAACTACTAATCAAAATGGCACCTACACGAAATACAAGAAAGCAACGAGTGGTTGTTATGCAGAGAAATAAATACTCAGGTAAGTTTTGTGTTCCCTTGTTTATATATATTTTTATTAAAAATGTTAATTAATTTGTAGGCGCAACATCAACAATGTATATATGTTTTCTGTCTTATCGGATGGCGTATTCTACGTTAAAATTAATGGCCATGTCTCTGACACAGCCTGCAACTGTCTGCTGTTTTTTTTACGGATGATTTACGTAGTATTTATAAGTGTTCATTGATCGTTTTTTACTTTCAGGAAGTGTCTACGAACGCGAAAAGTACAAGAAATTTTTCTCCAGTTGTTTAAAAGTTTTTAAAATAGTACATGGAACTCTGCAAGCCAGATATAAATAGCTTTTGCTAATGCTATGGTCAATATGTCCGAAAGCATAAAAAAGGGCAATTTCAGTGCAGATTTTGTTGAAACACACGAGATGTACTTCAACCGAACTGATATACTGAGCACAACTTGGGTACCAAATATAGTGTGTAAAAGCTGCTTCAATCGTCAATAGATTGGAAAAATAGAAGATGCGGAACTATGCCGTTCGGTATCCCAATGACTTGGACTAATCCTGACGACGGTCTTCTAGCCCAGATATTGTCTGCTCCGAGTTTTACACCAACATATGGTTTAAGTGAAGGCAGCTCATATAATCCCGAACTATCTGTGCCCAATCAATTGTCGCCAGATTGGAATTAACACAGCATAAATCAGAAGAGCCGCTTTCGCTTTTAAAATCAAACAAGCTTTTAGCACCCGGTGTGAAAGTCACAGCTTATCGAAGTCGTCAGGCAGCACTTCAAACTTTATTCCTTGTGAATGATGGAAAACTTCTGCATATTGCCCGGATGTAGGAAAATTGATGGACGCAAAGGAAAGAAAATATGAAGCAGATGATTGGAGATTATTTATTGACAGTTGAAAGCACAGCTTGAAGCCGGTTTTACTGTATAAGACCAATAAAAAACCTTCGGTTCCAATCGCTTGTAGTACCGAAACGAAAGAAGCATATGATACACTCGAAATATTTTAAAAATGGTTAACTACGCGAAACATATGCGGCACATATGCTGCGATTTAAAAGTTGTAGCAAGGTTTTGCGGTCTTCAAAGCGGCTATATAAAATATATGTGCTTTTTGTGCGATTGGGACACACGAGTTACCGGTGACCAATTTTCCAGACGCGAATGGGAAGTTAGAGAGCACAGCAGGTTACAAACTCCCAATATTATTCGTGAGCCTCTAGTGCCGAAAGAGAAGATATTTGCGCCCCACTGCGTATTAAACTTGGAATTTTTAAGAATTTCATCTTAACTGTCGCCAAAGAGATGGAGTTTTCTTGTGTTTGAAATTAATTTACCCGAGACTCAGCGAAAGTAAAATTAAAGAAGGTAATTTATAATATCACATTCATTTCTAATGAATTTCCATCTTAACAAATTAATATTTTTCCATCAGGAGTACAAACTGGACCAGATATACGAAAGCTAATTACAAGTGACGCATTCAAGAATATTGTGATTGACTTTGAATTGGATGCTTGAAAGGCAATCAAAGAAGTAATACAAGGCTTGTTAGGAAAGCATCGTTCTAGCAACTACGACGTTTCTGTCGCAAGGATGTTAACATCTTTCTAGAGAATTGGTGTCCACATGTCCTTGAAAATCCATTATTTACATCATCTTTGGACTACTTCAGTAAACAATTGGCTACCGAATCTAATGAACAAGGCGAACACGTGTCATCAAGTTGCTATGCCATTTGAAATGAGGTATAGAGGGAAAAAGCCGCCGAGTGCAATACTTGCGGAAATTTGCTGCAGGAATGATAAAAAATTTTCAGAAGGTGCAGTAGGGCCAGCAGTAGAATCACACATTGTCATTATGTGTGGTTCAGAAACTGGTGAGACAGCGATGATTGCGATAACGAAGACACTAGCTCCGCACAATCAGCATCGAAAAGGTGTAGGTAATGTTTATGAACACATAAACTTTTTGGAACGAAGTTCATTATCGCACGTTGCGGGATAGGGTGTAAATGAAAAAATTTTAAACAACTTTTTTTTAACTACTTTATTACAACCAATTAATATCAACTATATTGGGTACTTTTGGTTTGGTTTGGTTTAAAGGGACGTTTTCTAGGTGGAGCCTGTTTATTAGATATTGTGGTTTTGAACCCAATAAAAAGTAAATTTAGAAAAGCCAAAGTTCAAGACTGGCAATTCCATGAAGTACAACCATAGATAAAGGAAATAAGTAGATATCGCACAGGCGTTGTCAAGTACTACCACTAGGTGCTGTCTTGTCGTTTTGTAACTTTCATTGAAGTTTCTCGTAACATTCATTGACGTTTATTGGACGTTTATTACTGTGGGAAATTTGATACATACAAAAAAAAATCCAATGAGTGTTCGAACTCACGGGCGATGTGTTAACACCTTTTTGCTACACGGTACCTGTTCGATTTCTATGAACACATTCGTAAATGTTACATTGCAAAACAAAACACAGCGTTCAATCATATGATGACGTTACAGTTAAATAATATTAATACTTAAAATTATTTAAAGACCCAGTGCAAGCACATGTGTCATTATTTTCTTGCTCAATACTTTTTGTTTTATTCCCACAAAAGTCAAAGAATGCAAAGCAACAGACACTTGTACAAACATACATACATTGTTATATTCGTACGTATAACCGAAGATCAACATAAAATACTTTTTTAATATTACTCCAAATTAATACTCCAAATTAAAACACTTAAATCTCGGTTCACCGACATCGGATCGCCTTAATTTTTGGCCTAAACTCTTCGTCGAAATCCGCACTAGCTTTTTAATCCAAAAATTAATAAAATCGGCTATGAATTTCCGGAGAAAATCGCGTGGGAAAATTATATGAAAATCGCCCAATAATCACTTTCAGTACCGACTGCCAAGCAACGAACAAACAAACGATGATTTACTCTTACAAACCTAACACTTGCGTATGTATTAAATTTATAGTTTACTGCCCTAGAGGCGCGCGTATAGATGTTAACACATCAAAAATTAATAATTTTGCAGGTTGTTCTATTCGAACAACTAACCTAATTTTTTTATGTCGTATACCCCACTTTCAAGTTCAAATGTTGTTATTTTGAGTATGTGTCTTTTTGTTTACTGTTATTGTTGGTGTTCGTTTGTGTTGAATTTGAGAGCAGCGGACCACAAAACAAGAACAACTTCCCTGTTGATGTTGCCTACCACACATATTGCTAGCACCTATTCTAAATACATCTTGCAATGTATATTTTGTTTAAGATCAAAAGTTTTAATTATTGCATTCAGCACCATCTACAAAATATCCCAGTGAACATGAAATTTCCCACGGTAAGTGCGATATCTAGTTAATTCCTTTATCTATAGTAAAACCCTGGCAGCACACTTTGGCAGCACACTTACTCTTACACTCGAACTATCGGTTGGGTTTGTGTCTAGAGTAACATGTGGGGAGAAATTTGTTATTTAATTGGAAATTTTCTAGGTGGAGCCTGTTTACAAAAGCCAAAAGCCAATTTAGAAAAGCCAACGTGAAAGAAGTTAAAAAAAAACATTTTCTTAAATAAGTGCGTTTTCTTAACAAAAGTAAATTCAAAAAAAAACCTATTCATATTCTTAAGCAGAGTACCTTTACTTAACAAAATACCTTATCTTTGTAGCTTTGCTTAAAAAAGTAAATTTTCTTACAAAAAGTACCTTTTCTTAAAACAAGTAATTTTTTAAACATACCTTCAAACATACCTTCTTTAAAAAGTACCTTTCTGTAAAACGAAATAACTTTTCTTGAGATAAGTACCCACTCTTAAAATTGTACCTGTTCTTTCGTAAAAAAATCTTTTCTTCAAAAACAAAATCCTTCTCTTACAAAAAATACATTTTCTTAAAAAAATTGCTTTTGTTAAAAGTACCCATTCTTAAAATTAATATAATACCTTTTCTTTTCTGTTCTTGATGTAAGTTTCCTTCCTGAAAATATGTAATTTTTCTTAAAAAAATAACGTTATCCTAAAAAGAGTACCACTTCTTTAAAAAGTACCTGTTCTTAAAAAAAGTATTTCTTTGTAAAAAAAATGCACACTCTTAAGCTTTTTCCTACATAAGAACATTAGCCTTTAATAAAGGAAGTACCTCTCATCAAAGATAGTACCTTTTCGGGAAATATTACAAAAGGGACCTAAACAAGTATTTTTTTTTTAAAAAATACATTCAATAAATAAAAAATTTCTTAACAATAGTTTATCATTTTACAAAACGTATCTTTTCTTAAAGATCCATTTAAATTACAGTATTTTTCAACAGGCCGTCGGTGGTGCAATGGTTAGTGTGCGCGGCTCTTGTACATGAGATCCTGGGTTCGAACCCGGCTCTGACCACCTTCAAATTTTCTTTCGGCGGCGGTCACCTCGCATAGTGACGGCGACACTATCGAGTATCTAGCCATGAAAAAGCTTCTCAAAATACCGTTCGGAATCGGTGTAAAAAATTGTAGGTCCCAATCAGTGAGTGAAAACTGGAAAGCGCACAGCTCAGTGATTGTGAGAAGTGCTCCCCAGTCCCTTCTTGGGATGTAATGGGAAACCATTTATTTTATTTATTTTTCAACAGGCGCCTTAGGCGTGTTGGAACTAACTAGTACATAATAAATATATAGCGAAAGGATGTGATTTTTTATTTTTGCCTTAATTTTCTTTAATAATATCCATAAAATCAATACGTGTTTGTAGTTACAATTCTTAGAACTCGAGTAATGAGAAATAGATTTCTCGAAATAAAAATAACAAATCGGAAAAATTTTGACTTTATTTTTTCAGTCGTTTATTGGCGGAAATGTGGAGTTATTAGAGAAAATTTATGAAAAAAGGCGATAAATTAAATTTTTTTGAAGATTTAAATCGATAAAATTAGTCCAACTTGATTTATTTACATGAACGGAGTAGCTATCATAAATGAACAAGGACAGCAATTCGGCGTCCATGCACGCAGCCTCCTAAATGTGCATGGAATTTCTGTAAAAAATCATCCATTACAGGTAGCCAACGGAAAGACACTGTTATCGTCACTTTCATCGGTGACAGCATTATCGATAAGTTTATTTTATGTGTTCTCTAAATTAGTATGTCAACATATCAAATGTCAAAATAAGGGGAATAATTCCCCAGCAAGATTAGGCGCAATTTCTATTAAAGTAAAACAAACAATATTTATCTGCAGGCAACACAAGTTGACAATTAAAGCTCCTAACAACGTAATTAATAAAATTTGTTACAACATTGTGCGCTTGAGTTTTCATACCAAAAAGTATATATTAGTTTAATACTCATAGTTAAAATGTACCTCAATTTCTATTTTTGTGCAGGAATTTTAACATTGCCAAATATATAACTAAAAACTAAATCGCAGTTGTTTGTATTTGGGTGTTTAAAATGCCGTGAAAACCACAGGTGCTCGGGCAACTTCCCGCAACAGACACACATCAATAAATCAGTGCACAAAGTCGCCGAGTGCAATACTTGCGGACATTTTTCAAATTCCCTTTCCCTTTAATAGAGTGTGAACGGATTAGGTATCATAAATGAACAAGATCAGCGTCCACGCACATAAAAATCAAAAAACATTTTGTTTATTACTTTTTTTTTTAAATCTGAGAATATTAAAAAACTCATCAATCTTTTTTCCAAAGAATTTTGTACATACCCTCTATCGAATTTTCGAAATTAACATGCTATTGTGCTAGTTGAAATCATTACCCAAACTTTCAGAATACATCGGTTTCGAATAAAGAAAACAATTATAAACGTCGTTATATGTAAGATATGCTACAAATTGTACACCAACTACATCAACATTAAACGGAATTAACTATAAAACAGAGACTGATAATGTAGCCCGAATTGACAGTCATTTCATTAGTAAAAAGTATAACTTTTTGGGCACAAATTGTTTATGGATCTAATATTTTTCTTTGGGTTCATTTATATGAACTTTTAATGTACATTAGTTTTGTTTGTGTAACTTCAGGACATTTTTAAAAACTTGTTTCAAACGCTTTTATATTGACATCATTTTTCATTATTGTTATTTGGTTTTAATTGTTATATATCTCCTGATGATGGTACACAACGGAGTAGCGAAATATCGAGGACAACAAATACAAGAAAGGCAAATCTGAGAGAGAATATAGATTATTTATTCATTCAGTATGCTTAACCATATTCATTGAAGCAAACATGATAAAAGGGACACGCATCCATTGATTTTCATGATCTATATTTCATTTTGACCATAGGTAATATGGCTTCACGTTAAAGTAATAAGACTTGACACTTTTTTCCGTTTTGGATTTTTTATGATTTAAAAAAAATTAAATATTTTGACAAAAAATTATTTTTTTTCTTCATAAATTTATTTATTCATTCAAAACTATTGATTAAAGGAAATGTAATTATTAATTTTTCTCAATTTGTTTCAAAAATGTCAAACAAATTTTTTCCCAAAAATTTAAAACTAAGATAAGAAAAAATATAAAAGGCCATAACAAAAGTTTGGCCTGAGAACGCCAAACCCTTTGGGGGTTTTACTATAATGGCCTAGTACCATCACCCTAACTTGGAATTTCTCACACCCCAGATTGGCTGTTTCACTATGTAATTGGAAAATTTTCTGGATATTCAAAATTAGTTTTCAAGTATGTTTTTGAGAGCTACAGCGGCAATGGGGATAATCTCCAGTCTCGAGACTCTCAATGCGCTCCCTTATATCAGATAGTTGTTCTGTAGAAGTAGATTTGTAAACGTGGAGTTCCACTGGCAGCATCCTAAAAAATTTTAAGCGCATAGTAATTCCTTTTGTTGTTGGTCCTCGACGTGTTTAAGAAATGGTACTGTAATGATACAATTTTTTGGTCAATTCTTTTAACGGGGCTCCGTTTTATACATTTTAAGTAATATCTCAATTTCTCATTATCATTCAGTTTCCAAATTTCATTACAGATATTAGTTCTGTCGACATCACTAAACTTTGGTGTACATGTAAACGGGCATATGGTCGCAAAGGTTAGGAAGTATTTTTTTGAAGGTACTTGATGGTATAACAGTAATGGCTTGCTCCGACAATAGCTGGAAGTTTGGCTCAAGCCCAACATCATCCGATGAAAAATCTCATTCACTCTACATCTCCACCGAATATTTGCTTTACTTAACTAACTTTATGATTATTAAATTAAAAACGTACTATTTTCCAGTATTTCTCGGCATATTAAGCAGTATTAAGCAGTCCTAGCTTCGAATTACAAAGTTTAGGATTAATTTTAAAACTGAAATTATTATGATACCGTTGCATTTCTAAAAACAAACATGATCGTCAAATTAAAAGCACTTACTACAGAAATCACATGTAGTTATACACTCTTCAAAAATATTGGCATAAACGATTTGCATCAACTTCTTTTATTTTCCAGACTACAAGGTATGTACCGGTGACTATTTATGCTAATCGGAAAATCTACGATCTTTTCGCTCAGACTTGTCAAATACACTTACATGTTACCAATTCAGACAGGGAAAACTGTCGATAACAAGGCGCAAGTAATGTTAACAAAATAAACTAAATGATAGTTTGACAGTTGTGAGCAAACTAGCTGTCAATAACAGCTGACAATACGACCGGAATCGGCCTTTAACATTTACCTGTGCATTTTCACCACGAAAAGTGATAGGACAAAGTGTAAATGTTCCTGGAACTTTTTTCGAACTATTAGCTTGTTAGTGATTACAATGTGGAAGTCGAAAAATGAGAGAGGGCAGGAGATTATGGTTTTGCCATAAATCCGGTACGAGGAATCGAACTGCATCATTAGTATATTGAGTTACAATTACGGTTTAATACACAATATATACATATACTTGCACTATTTTTGTTCGTTGCACTGTCTTCTGTATAACCAATAATTGTTTGTTCAACCGATGTACTTTTTTTTTAGTTTTTCATGATTTTCTTTGTTCAAACCCTAATAAAGCAAAGTGTTTTTACCCAAAAAATTTTTTCAGTGTAGAAAAAGTAAAATTAAGTGAAATTGATAATTAAGTGGAATTTGATAATTGTAACTGATGATGAGTACGTAAATATAGTCATATGGTTAAAGATTTTCCATTCATCTGATTACTGGCAATTTGTGAACGGAATACTCAAAGAAAGCCGGAAAATTACGTTCCTTCCGATGTTCTGAATCAAGGAGCCCCAAAAACCTGGTTTCAGAGGTAAGCTGTGTTCCCTAAAGTTGAAGCCCAAAACGTTTGGAAGAACTTTGTTAAAGAAAGTTTACCGGTACAACCAACCAAGTAGAAGTTAGTGGCTGTCAAAAGTGAGTCAAAATCGAAAAATCACAAAAATATCCACTCTGATCGTCACAATAAAAAACTCACGATAAATTTTGTATGAAATCGTAATTGTAACTCAAAAAGCTAATGATGCATTTCGATTTCTCGTACCCGAGTTAGGGTAAAACCATCATCTCTCACGTTACACATTGGTGTGTATCTTGCATATTCGCATATATAAATTGGCTATAAATTTCCTTATGAATATCAAACGTACACATGGACGAAAACTGCATTAGTTGTTTCTTGCGAACAATGAATTGAATATTTAGTTCAAACATCTGGAAAAAATATTGCATAAATTGAAGGTGGATCAAATGTAACACTAAACATCTCAAAACCTAACACCGATAGGGACAAATTTATCGCATATTCTGAAAGACCGTACCGGAATATGCATTCCTAACTCAAAAACAAAAAACCAAAATGGCGTGTGGACCAAAATAGCATTATGCGGACAAAGTGTTGCTTATCATTGTTAATTTATTAAGCACAAAAGTTTTGATTCAGAAGGTTCCTCTACCTGGAGTTTGTAAGCAAAAACAACAAGAACAATTTAATATTTTTTGTCTCAAAATTACACTCAAATACATTTGGTTTCCCATTTCATCCCTTGAAGGGATTGAATGGAGCCTCTCGCAGCCAGTGAGCTGTGCGCCTTCTAGTTTAACACTCACTGGTTGGGGACCACACTTTTATACCGGTTTCGAACGACATTTTGAGAAGCTTTCTCGCCATTACTAAGCAAAGTGACCGTCATCGAAAGAAACGTAATTTGGTCTGAGCAAGATCGAACCCACGTTTCCATGTACAAGAGCTACACACTAGAGTTCTGCATGAGTATACATTTTCACACTTTCAAATACATTCATGTTTTTTGAATGTGTTAATGTTCTCCTTCCAGCGATTAGAGTACGATACATACAACCATTCTTCTCAGCGTGTTGCATCGGGTACAAAACACAATGAAACCGAAAATAGAGAGTTCTTGTATGAAGGAGTATTAACTATATTGAGTAAAAGGTCTTTAGAGACAAGCACAACTATTCGAATAGTGAGATGTATTCATGAGACATTAAAAAAAGCGTAACTAAAGAAAATGCTGTTTTGGTATGATTTGTAGTTCTAATTTCTTTGGAATAAAGAATAGGATTAATATTAAGTCAATTTTAGAAATGTAGCACTTGTGCCTCACTAGGTTTGATGTCGAAGTTGAATGTTTGTTTGCAGTTATTGCAACTGACATATTTTATTTCTTTGCCGTCTCCACCCACAATTAAGGAAAAAAATTCCCAAACTTTGATGCGGCCTTTTTTCTCCTTCAAAACGACTTCCCCTTTGAAATTCGCGAAACAATACTATTTTCCTCACCAACAGCGGACGAAAGAGTTGAGGACTACATATTTTTAATGTTTAATAAATTCTTTTTAAAATAATTTACTTCATCAATTTCCATTTTCTAATAAAAACTTTTGCAGTTAAACTCATAAAAAAAGAATATTTCTTTTTTTAGTCTTCACACAACGTTGCTGATCTTTTCATTGACGATAAAGCAAATGAGACCCATAACCACTCATAATTTACCGTTTTTTTCATTCGAATAGTTCTTATGATATCGAATGGTTTTTACATTCACGAACATTTATTGAGTAAAATGTTGTGTTGTCGTTACAGAATTGAGACGAACAGAGTAGTTAACAGAGCAGAGTTTCATACAACATTCATTCCAAGAGCACACAGGAACGTATGGTTTCATTTCGATGTTTACACGATTCGGACCGTTGGTCTTGGTACAGTGAGATAATGAATCTATTCTAAAAGAGAGTGCATTCGTGCACGATACTACTTCACACACAAACCTTTGTACCACCGACGCACACAACATTAACATTTACTGTACCTAACATTTCTTTTGGATAAAATATGATTATATGGATTTTAACATTTTTATTGGAACATTACTGCTAAAGAACATCAAAATTTATCTTTAAAAAATTAAAATTTTATCAATTGCAGCTTCAGTATGTTTTAAGAGAATTGCTTTAGGGAAGGACGATATTTGATTATTATGAAACTATTCAATACAGGAAATGAGCACAACCAAAACTTAGTAAGGCATTGTATTCCTCAAGGAGTTCTCTTTAAGGCAGTAAATATGTGAGACCCCCTTACCTTTCAAATGTTTAAGTGAAGTTATCGTATTGAGCAGACGTTGAATTTCTTTCAGTGTATATATTTATTCCATGCGTTAAATATTTAGATATACACTCTCGATCAGATGATTAGAACCACATAAATTGTTGGTTTTAGTAGGCCACATATATTTAAATGGTTTGTCAGCAACTAAAATGTTACTACCATCGGAAAGGGCATTCTCTTAAGATAAAATAAAATAAAATAAATAAAATAATAAAATAAACATATAAAATAAAATAAACAGTATTATAAAGGTACTTTTCCAAAAAAAAATCCAATGAGTGTTCGAACTCACGGGCGATGTGTTAACACCTTTTTGCTACACGGTACCTGTTCGATTTCTATGAACACATTCGTAAGTGTTACATTGGAAAATAAAAAACAGCGTTCAATCGTATGATGACGTTGCAGTTAAATAATATTAATACCTAAAATTATTTAAAGACCCAGTGCAAGCACATGTGTCATTATTTTCTTGCTCAATACTTTTTGTTTTATTCCCACAAAAGTCAAAGAATGCAAAGCAACAGGCATACGCTACGCTACACAAGTTCACAAAATTGTCGTTGCTCTCTTGCCATCTCATTTTTATATACGTACAATACGTCATTACTCTCTCTGCTCTGAGGGTGCTCCGCACCCACACTTTATTGGACTTACCTTTCACTATAATAAAATATTAATGTGAGTCCGATCACAGGGGAGATGTGTAAACATCTAGTAATGAAGTTGGAAGTACTTATGCTTTTAGTGTATTTTTTTAATTAATCAATTAAAAGTATCAAAACTTTCAATATTGTAAATACATAGGAATTTGCTGGTTTTTGTTTGTTTTATTTAACTTATTTGGTTAGAAACTGGGCACACTGCAGCATACATGTACTGCATTAAAAATTATAGTAAGCAGTAAATTTACTGATTACTGACAAAATTCAGTAAATTTTTACTGATAATGAAATTTAATTTGCATTACCAGTCAAATTACTGAATTACTGAAATTACTGAAAATTCAATGCACCTCATCGTAATCATGTAGGCACTTTATAAAAATTGCTGAAAAAAATTTTAGTAATCAGCAAAAATTTACTAGTTAAAGAATTATTTTTACTGAAATTTTAGTAGTACTGCAAAGTGCCCATCTATGGTAAATGCCTTAAGTACAAATAGTTAATATTGGCTTATGGTAACTAAAATAAGATACATATTTAATTTTTTGACTCGATTGTATTTAAAAATCTATGGAAAACTGCATCTATAGTAGTGGAATTGTTAGTTGTGGGGGTTTGTGGAGAATTGCTCACATGCAAGTGGGAAACGTCAAATAAAAATTTTGATAAAGCTTGCGACTGTGGGCTTGCACAATTTGTATTAAAATCTCCACCCATAATAATTGGCATGAGATGGAGATTGTTACCCAATTGTCGTGCACCAGCTTCAGTGTAAGGCAACAGTACGTAATGAAGATATGTTATATTCTTAATTTATATTGGAATCTAATAGAAATTTTATTAGAATTAACATTACCTCCATTCAGCTTTGATACACTTTGTGTTGTTTTATGTTCTGAGTTATGATTTTTTTGGTGTTTTGTAAAATATTTTATTATTTTGTATTTGTTGCGGTTGACAAGTTATTAATCAGCTGTTTGCTGAAATGTAATGCATGTAGTTATTTTACAGCAATGGTTTTCGAAAATTAGTAGCTACTATTGCACACTAGATGGTGCTTATATGCAGCTGTTAAGTATGAATGACAATCTCAAAGACAAAGAAGACTTATAGTTTGACAAGTTTAGTTTTATGTTTTCCTTATTTTGCTTTGTTTTAGTAAATTTCTTATTAAAAGTGCAAAAAATCTTTTTAAAAGTTATTAAAATTAAATTTTTTTGTATTCATTTTATTTATTTGTTTTCATTTGAAAATTAGTGAAAATTAGTAGCTACTATTGCACACTAGATGGTGTTGAGTATATTGTATGCAGCGTATGAGTACACTAATACACTCATACATAGCTCACACCGATTTGATAACGCTTTACGATTGGTTAACGATTACATCGCACATCTTACTCTAAATTTGTGATTGTATTGTGAAAAAGATTTTTACCCCCAGCGTATAGATGTTTACACATCAAAAAACAACAAAACACCAACAACAACAACTACTAATACTACTACTACTACTGATATGTTGGTGATTTATTTGTGCTTGCTGTGTCGTGGCGAGTGTAGGGGGGGGTACCTAAAATAGAGTCTGTTAAGGGAATGCAAAGAGTGGAGAGTGTGAGTGTTATGCATTAAACACATAGACGACAGCAAGCTGCACGACGACTGACTTCAAATGTCGTTGGCGACATTTGTCGTTCTGTAGCCACCTTTTTAAATATTTTGAAAACGGCAGCTACAGCGTAAACAGCTGATATTGTGATGCCAATATGACGTTAATTAGACGCACAAACAAACGATTTATGTTCTACAAAATAATTTATTGAAAAGAGTATTTGTTTTTGTAATTTCTTTACACGAAGTACATGCATATGTTTTATTTTCATTATACATAGTTTGTTTATTAATGAGTGGATTAGAATACATTCCGAAGAGGTAGGAAATATTTAAAAGGCGGAGCCATATTTTGGCGTACCCCCGGACGAAGACCGGCTACACAAGAAATCTTTATATAGCGAAACTATATTTTAGCATACCAAGAGAAATAAAAATACATTCCGATTTTCACTGAATATGTGTGGTTTTTTTTACAAAACGTGAAAAATTGAACGCGAGTTTGGTTTTGTGCACCTTGAACGCGCATAGTACAACAATAATTTTTTCTGGGCAGAAAATTTGTCAATTCAGAATTATTTGTTACAACTACGCTATCCACCAAAAAAAATTCGAAAGCCGGCTGATAAAACATTTAATAAACCCCAAAATGTTTAACACAAATTTGCAGTTTTTAGTTAAACGCCTTTAATCTCCAAATTATTACAACTACTTTAGTGCATTACCAACACTGTATCTGATATTGTCGCCTTTCAAAATAGAAATTAGTTTATATTGGCGACAACATCAACGGTCGTTGTGCCGTCGTGCTGCTGTGACGCCGTCAAAGTAATAATTTTCATATAAACGTGTGTGTTTTAATTTTGACAGGTTGTCGCTCGTAGCTTGCTGTCGTCTATGTGTTTAATGCATAAATTGTCATGGAGGAGGGTATATAAGCTTCGGCCCGGCCGAACTTAACACCGTTTCTACTTGTTTTTGTATACACCGGGCAATGCTGAACATTTGTTTGGCCATAGCAACAACAACGAAACAACCAAACACTCAACATCACACATACTTTGTCCGAAGTAGCTGACGTATACGTGTGTCACATAACCACATGTTTGTCATATCAACAACAACGAAACAGCCAAACACACAACATCACACATACTTTGTACGAAGTAGCTGACGTATTAGTATGTCACCATAACGTCGACTGCGCAAGCCCATGCGCTTGCAAATGAATGGTTTTACCAGCAGCATAAAATCTGGTTTTAGCAGATTTTGACTTTGATAGATTTAGTCCCTATACGCCGCTATAGATGTTAACACATTAAAAAGACAAAAAATATTAAAAATTTATCCGTTCATTTGATTAGAACCATTTACCTAATTTTAATTAAAGGTTAATTATTTTATAATTTAATAATAGGGACCATTAATATCTACTTATTCACAACAGTAATAGTGGGTGCTACCTCTCTTGTTTAAAATAACTGCAAATATACTAATTTTTATTTTTGACTCGTAAATTGTTTTTTAAATAATTCAAACAAATCTCATTAATGACTTGAATTAGTGATTCCTTATCGTCGAATTATCTTCCTACTTCATAAACCTTACGGGAAAGCCAACCCCAAACATTTTCAATTATGTTTAAGTTGGGAGAATTTAGTGGCCAATTCAGAAAACGAACACTTTGGTTTGAAATGAATTCTTTTACAACTCTGGCATTATAAATAGGAGCATTTTCTTGTCATATTTGCACTTTGCAATTCTAAAGCGATTGTCCCGTAATACGTTATTGCACCACAGATCACAACTCCACCCTCTCTGCTGTGAACCCGATTTACAAATAGCTCCTCTTTTCTCGAATCGTGAAAATAATAATTGCAGCCATGCGGACCATCTAATTTAAATTTATTTTCTTCACTAAAAACCACAGTACACCAATAATTAACATCACCTCTTACTTGAATGTCCCATGTCATATGCTCTCTAGTATTGCACACCTTATTCACCGGCCGTTTTATTCAGCGGCCGTTTTTTCGTCAGTTTTTTTCCAATATCAGGAACTTACAGCTTGCAATGGCTCTTTCTACTTTTTACTACCAGTTTGAAACCTGATTATTTGTTCTGCATGAGAGGAGTTTGACGCTATTCACAATATTTTTCTCCTTTCGGTTGATGCTAAAGCAGTTCGAGTCCTTCCTTTGTAATTCCTTCCATAGTTTCCAACATCTTCTAAGTATCCCAGCACAGTTTTGATACTTCGCTCAATTTTCCGCGCAATGACCAGATAAGAATATCCTTGCGAATGATAAACATCGATTTTGTCCTTTCCCGCTATGTTTAAAATACTTTTCCTGATCATTTTTCACAACTGTTTATTACTTTAGAAAGTAATATTTTTCTTTCACTAATTGTTGGATGGATAAATCAAATGCGACTTCGTGCAAGCAATTTACAAATCCAAAGTGGTTCTCATCATATGGAAGGAAAAATTTTATATTTTTTTGTCTTTTTTTGGAAAATTACCCTTATTATGTTATTGCATTAAACTTCAATGTTGCTGTTGTTATTTTTTTAATCTTTGGAAAATTTAATTTCGGATGGTAGCAAGATATTAGCTGTCGACAAAAACTTTAAAAATATATGGCCAGAAGTTTAACTGCTTCTAATCATCCGATCGAGAGTGTAAGTATGTTGAAATCTCAATGTAGCGTCTTGGCGCATACATATTTAGATACTTGTATGATATTTTGAGATCCAGAAAACCTCAACGTTGTATTTTCTCAACCTCAAGCCGACAATATTTTTACTCCTGAACAAATTGTCAAAACAATTTCTTCTCTGATGAAATTGAAATTGAACATGGCTTTAGGCATCAAAAAATCATGCTCATGTTTGTGCTCGCATTTAGTTTGGTAAATTTTCCATTAGCACCATTCCAAAACGCCGCTGGTGAAGATATGTGGCTAGATGAAATAGCTATACGGTTTGCCAGGAATCATTTGGAAAACATCTTTTGTCAACTATATCTCTATTAATAGAGATCAATTTAAAATTGCCTTTTTTTAATTACATGCATAGTTATGGGGATACATGGAGCAAACCAATTAGAAGTATATAGCAATTATAATTTATAGTTCATTTTTAATTAGCTCTACAAATGCAAATTCGAAAAAAATAAATAGCATTGGCAATTTTACTTATTTTCAAAGCATTTCCTTCATATCTGGCAGCTTTGGTTTTCAAATATTTTATATGTACAGGTTTATGAATTTTAAAGTCTAGAGGCAGCACCAATCGATGCCATGTACTTTACATATAAAATACTATAAAAGCAGAGTTGTCAGCTGTCTATTAACTGCAAAATATCAAAAGTATTCCCATATATCATAGCAATTGGCACCCGGTTCCACAACCTGCATTTTTATTACCTTAGCAAATGGAAATTAAAAATCTTTTGCATTTGTATTAGATAAAGTAATCCAAATTGAAATCTAATTCAAATTAAAAAATCAAGACACTACCTATGGCTGAGGGTATATAAAAGAAGAGAAAAAGAGATTGTTCGAAGCTTCAAGCCGAATTCAATATTGAAAGCTGACTTTGAAACAAAAAAAATATCCAATGAGTGTTCGAACTCACGGGCGATGTGTTAACACCTTTTTGTTACACGGTACCTGTTCGATTGCTATGAACACATAAAACCGCGTTCAATCATATGATGAAGTTACTTTTAAATAATATTAATACTTAAAATTATTTAAAGCCCAGTGCAAGCACGTGTGTCATTATTTTCTTGCTTAATACTTTTTGTTTTATTCCCACAAAAAAACAAAGAGAATGCAAACAACTGACACATGAACATACATACATTGTTATGTTCGTACATACGCTACACAAGTTCACACAATTTCCGTTGCTCTGTTGCTATCTCATTTTTATACACGTATAATACGTCATTATTCTCTTTGATCTGAGAGTGCTCCGCACCAACATTTTATTTGACTTACCCGCCTACATTTGTCCAATACCGCCCATATTGTGAAAGTTCATTTTTGTCGTCGCCATTAGTTTGCCTGCGATGTTTCAGCTCGATTGGATCACGAGAAATCCAATCCAAAGTTTTTTCGGTATGCATGCATGCATGCATACATGCATACATACAGGTGAAGTTAGTATAAAGAACTTAAAAAGGCGTTCAATCATATGATGACGTTTTATTTAAATAACATTAATACTTAATAACACTTAAAAAGATTTAAAGACAAGTGTCATTATTTTCTTGCTTAATACTTTTTATTTTATACCCACAAAAAACAAAGAGAATGCAAAGCAACAGACACATCTACATACATACATTGATATGTTCGTACATACCATAGACCAACAATAGTAGACCTAATAGCTCCCTCACCAAATTTATACCAATTGGCCTGGTGTGATATTTACGTTCGATGTTGGAAAGAAATTGCTTTACTAATACCAGATAGAGGTAATAGTTCAAAACAACGAACAACGGCATTTCGTTCTGTATGTTAAAATTATTGTGTTAAATACAACACAAATGTACATGAAAAATTAACGCAAGAAGTTATTGTAATTCCGCCTGGTGTATGTCACTTTTCGTCACACATCTCTCTATCGCACCGATTGCATCAAGGAAAGAAACGAAACGTCAGATGAGCCAAATATTCTCTCTAGTATGAGATTACTCTATGGTACATTCGCTACACGAGTTCACACAATTGTCGTTCCTCTCTTGCTATCTCATTTTTATATACGTATAATCACGTCATTATTCTCTTTGCTCTGAGAGTGCTCCGCATCCACACAAGAGAACTATTCGCTGCCGTTACATCGGTATGTGTTTTTTTTTGACAAACTGTGTTTCGCAGTCGGACAATTCTGTGTTCTGTATAGGGGTGGGTCACCCTTATCATTTAGGGGTATGAAAAATAGATGATGGCCGACTCTGAGACCTACCGGATATGCACACACAATTTCATACAAACCAGTCCAGCCGTTTCGGAGAAGTTTAACACCAAACAATCTGTGATCGCAGTCGGACAATCTGTGTGATCGCAGTCGGACAAACTGTGTTTGGATTTATTCTCTTTCTGAATTTAGAGCCTACCCGCGCCTGGAGATGTTAACACATCAAAAAGTTCGTGCTTTATAACCACAACATTCACAACTCTTTCTTAGCTAATTACCTACAAGCAGTCCATTCCGATTATGTATTTTTCATACCACGGAATAAATACATTTCTCCAACCGGCTTAATCTTTTATGTTTTCTCCCTAGTTGGTATCACCAATATTACATTGCGATTCATTCACTTGATCCTTCCAGCGGATTCTTAGTCATCATAGGTTTCAATTACCGTAGGTGGTTCATCCCAAACCATTTTACTTACATTGCCCAGCCAGCGTAAGCGGAAAATTGGTACGTCTTGTGGTTCATACGACATCGGTACATGCATTTTCTATAGCATTTTTCTGTGGAAGACCCACAACACTATTTCGTCTGCCAGCGCTCTGACCCATGATTCTGCACCATATAGTATGACAGTTTGTATACGAGCCTGCCATAGGTGGATCTGTGACACTTGAGAGAGGGATTTAAGTCTGAAATGCATGATTAGCCCGTGATTAGCAGGTTGGGCACAAACCCGATGACATTACTAGTTTTATTTGCGACAGGTTAACAAATTCATGCACTAACTAAAAGTTGTGTGACCGTCGGTGGTGCAATGGTTAGTGTGCGCGGCTCTTGTACATGAGATCCTGGGTTCGAACACGGCTCTGACCACCTTCAAAAAAAAAATTCTTTCGGCGGCGGTCACCTCGCAAAGTGACGGCGACACTATCGAGTATCTAGCCATGAAAAAGCTTCTCAAATTACCGTTCGGAATCGGTGTAAAACTGTAGGTCCCAATCAGTGAGTGAAAACTGGAAAGCGCACAGCTGAGTGATTGTGAGAAGTTCTCCCCAGTCCCTTCATGGGATGTAATGGGAAACCATTTATTTATTTATTTAACTAAAAGGTGTAGTAGTTATGAAAGTTCGCACGTTGCTCTAAGTGAAAACCCCTCTCCATACTGAAATGTCAAATCCACTTTTGCCGAATTCTTGTAAATTCTCGAGAAATACTCCGTAACTTATCGTGCAGTTCGCCCCATATATCTAAAGGGTCCGCCAAATAACAATTTTTAAGCACATTATCGATTGTGGCTTCACGAATATTGTCCTTTAAAGCGTCAATTGTCTCTGGCTTGTCGCCGTAACCCTTATCTTTGAGGGCACCCCACAAATAATAGTCCAATGGTGTCAAATCGCAGCTCCGAGGTGGCCAAACGACATCAGCTCTGCGGCTGATAATGCGATCTTCAAAAAGAGGGCGCAAAACATCGAGTGTAGCTTCGGCTGTGTGGAACGTAGCGCCGTCCTGTTTAAACCCAATGTTGCCAATATCCTCCTATTCAATTTTTGTGAACAAAATTTCGTTCAACATGCCCCGGCAACGATCGCCATTAACTGTAACGGCCACTCCTTGCTCATTTTCGAAGAAAAATGGCCCAATTATGCCTCTGGACCAAAATCCGCACCAAACAGTGACTCGTTTTGGGTGCATCGGCTTTTCAATGTATGCGTTCGGGTTTTCTGTGCCCCAAATGCGACAATTTTGCTTGTTTACATACCCGCCAAGATCAAAATGAGCTTCATCTGAAAAGATGATTTTTTTTGGCAAAATCGGCATCTTTTGTAAGTCGATCGCAGGACCATTTTTCCCATATTTCCCAGCGTTGTTCAAGCATATATACAACCATATTCGTTCAGCGGAAGGATAAACTAATTATCTACATACAAAAGTGCACAATCAGCTCACACCCGTAAGTCAACGACAACGTCGAAAACAACGACTTGTCGAAAGCAACGCCGCGATCTGTGAGAGTCTGCAGAAAGGCGGTCAATTCCACGCCACGCACTTGAACTCGGCCTTTCGCAGGCATCCCCTTGACGAATTTTGCGTGAAGGAAAACGATCATAGACACCACCGTGTGGTCGCTGATTACATCCTGGAGCAGTTGGAAGTGGAACCCGATTTCAGGAAAAACATTTGCTGTGTCGACACACATTTTTGATTAAACCGGCACGGCAATCCACACGAGGTACACAAACTAGCAATACATTCACATACAGTAGCTGATTGGTATGGAATGTTGGCTGGCGGGATCAGGGGCCCCTACCGCTTCGAAATCGATGATGGCGTGATACCGGCGCCAATGAAGAGCGCTACCGATCGATGATAACCAATGTATTTCCACCAGAAATGGACGATATGGATGTGATGGTTATATGATTCCAATAAGACGTGGCATTCAGCCGACGCCACAATGAACATTTTGTACGAGTGATTTGAGGGCATAATTAATCCACACGATTTCGATTTGGCCTCTAGACTTTTTCTTGTGGGTCCTTAAGACGCAGGTCTATGGTAATGAGCCACAATCGACCGGTGCATTCAAAGTCAATATAACCCATCGCCCAAATTGCACTATGCGACAGATTCATCGAAGATTAGAGCTCTCGCATGTGCTTCACCCAACCAATATAATGCGGTAATTTAAACAATGTAATTTTCAGCACATACGAGTAATTACATTGATAGGCCTTTCACACGCCACACGGAACCGTTTTATTACATATTATACCCGTTTTATATCCGTTCCTATTGGAAATCACTTTAATCACATAAATAGACACTGAGTCAATGCTGTTGCTTTAAACATATTGGTAAAATTATTGAACTTTGTTGCTCGATACTCTTTCTTCGCGTTTAAATTTGATCACGCTCACGCTATCTCCACTGCCTCATTTTTCGCTTAAACTGCCGGTTTACCTTTCTCATATTCTCCTTATACCACTCTGTCGCAGCTGTGACTGAGGCATTGACATACGTTCAGCGCTCTGTTAATCATCTCCATTCAGACAATCTTCATCGTACCATGAATTTAAGCACAGCCGCGAATAACGTTGTAAGCAGTTTTACCAGAGACCGGCTAAAAAATTATGCCAAATGTCCTCAATAATTGTGCCGTTTGCAAAATCATTATGCTAAAATTAGCTTCTTAGTATTTTTTCTAATTCTGAGTCCTAAACACATACAGTCCCTCCAAGAAATGGGTGCTCATCTTGCCTTTAAAAAAGTTGTTAAGCGTTTAACTTAAAAATAAGTATTATGGTTTTAATTTCTTATAGCCTGTATCTTAATTTCATACAAAACACTAACTTACAATATTTTAACAAATTCTACATCAATAATGAAAGACATACTATGGCTGATTTTCAGATCTAGAATAACATTTCCCAAGTTTTGAATAATTTCTTTTGGAATCCGTTCCACTTAACCTAGCGGACAGGGGCCAAATTGTCACTACTTCGAAATTTTCTTTGTCGGATATTTCTCTCATAATGAACGCGGAGATTTTCCCTGGAGTTTATGTCTGGAGTTTCGAGAGGAACTTCCATCGGATTTAGACCATTTTACAAAAGTCATATCGTGATATTGAAGAAACTACTGTCCAATACGACTAAGTTTAAGTTTGTTAATAATCGTCAATATTTTTGTACCAGGTAAAAAAGTACGTTTTACAACAGTGAATTGAGGAGTGCATTATGGCATCCCTAATAATAAAATTATAAGGAATTTTGTCATTTATCTCTATATGGAATTTTTTAAATGGTCAACCGATTTCGGATATTTCATGAATTAATTTTTTGCTTCTACGCCTGTGAAGTTGCTCTGTTATCCAGTAACCTTATAATGTGATATTGTACCTTCTATTCCGATAAATATGATGTAACATTTTCAGATAATTTAAAGGAAGAAACTGTCAGTACGAAAAATTGTGCCGTTGGCAAAAATATTGTGGTAAAAAATTGCACAAAAATTAAAAAATTTGGAAAAATGTTGAGGAAATTGTGCTAAAGGGCACTTGGCATAATTTTTAAATAAACAAGTGCCAAAAACAAACAAATTATGCCAAAATGGCACAAATTATGCCAACATGGTAACACTGGTTGTAAGTGCCAAAATGTAAATTTTTCAACAGACAAAAACTATTTAAACTAGTGGGAACATAGTTTTTGTTTGTCTACTAAAGATTAGGATTTGTTTCCACGTTTATTAATATTAAATAGAAAATTATATTAACTAAAACATGAAGTTATTTATAAAATTAAAGTTTTATGGGTTTCAAAATGAAATAACGTTTTATATCCAACGCAAATTAGTTGATATCACGTTTTAACCCACATCGTTTTTCCACTTTAAAACGGATTTAAAATGTCAGATACTGTTATTTTTACTTAGTTTTGCATTCAGTAATTTTGAGTGGAATTCCACTTTTACAAAAATTGTCGTTTACAACGTTATTCACGACTGTGCTTCAATTGTCTTGAAACAGGTTTTCATAACCAATCATACCTGTTGCAGCAGACTTTATAGAGTGGGAAATGTATTTCTACTGCGCTTCAGAATCGCCTGGCGAGGATACTTTCTGCACTGGTAATTTGGTGTGTTTACAACTCCCGCAAAGAATTATTCATGCAAGAAACTTAACCTAAATTCTTAAAATATATATGTGCTTTAAGGACAAAATATCCATACAGATTAAGATTTGTGTCTAATACATTGATTCAAAAGATGTTTATATTTTTGGTCATATTATTTTTGCCCTTACTATTTTTGTCATCACTTTGTTTATGCACGTATGTATGTATATGCCAACAATATATAAAATGAAACAATTTCGCATTTCTGTCCCAGTATCTGTCCTTTAGTTTGGAATCCTCGGCTGTTGAACAAGCGTTTTAATGAAATTTTAAATTAAAAGAAAATATTAAATTATTTTTTTCCTTGTTATTTTTTGGACACCTGAAACCTAAATTAATTAAAATCTTTTAAAAAATGTTGAATTGGAAATCTCAATATGCCATGTATGTAGTTATAAGTGGCTGTATGTCTATATACAAGTGAGTATATTTTGTATCACATGTACCCACATATAAATGTTGTATATATGTATATATAGATGTTTTTAATTGTATGATACGGATAGAATATTATTTATTTCCACTGGGAGATATATATTTTCATTATAAAAAGTAGCAAATTAACGTTTTTTGCAATTATGTTCTGTTTAAATTGAATTGATGCATAATTAATTATTGGTTTTATGTATTATAAACCGATTCAATTTATTTTCATTATTTGTTTAATAAATATCAACATTAATTAATAATTACATCAAGACAATGAACGTATTTCAAGCGTTTCCACATTAAAGAGCTTAAGCAATTCTTATAGTTGTTAGGGATAGCTGAAGCTCCAAAGGAACCAATTTGATGCAATAGTAGCCACTCCAAGAAATGTTTTAACCAACGCAATGTTCCGCTAATGTTCAACATGTTCATTATGTATCTCCCTTAATGGCATCTGCATTAACACTAACAGAGCCTCATTAATCGATAACCACCTCATCATCAATTAGATACAACACAGGACATCAACTGCGACATCTACAGATTTGTCGGCAATAAGCACCGCACACCAATCACTTATCCCTGCCAACAATCTAGAGCAATGAGAGAATGTTATCTTGAATTTCAAACTTCAACTATTTTAGGCTGTCAAATCTAATGTTGTGTCATACGATGACGTCTACGCTTGGCTCCTTAGAGTGTGCAACTTGAAAATGCCACCAGGATCGTTTCAATTTCCTTTGTAATTTATCACAGGGTTTTATGACATTTTTCATGTTCATTTGTAGGCGAATTCGTCAATCTTGAAGTTGATACTGTGTATATTTTTCAAGATTTAGCACAATTTTAATTAATTGCTGGGATATTTTATGAAACGCGTTGCGATAAATCCGATTAAGAACAATAAATGTGATTACACGTGATTCGCTGTTTTTAAATGTAATTTTTTACACTGATTACAAGAAGCGACTTTGGAAGTTTAGATAATTTAACTGATTTTTGAATGACGGCTATGTCAGTTAACCGTATTTGTTATCGAATGGAGTGAGAATACTCTGCCTGAAAATCGTCTTCGGCATTTACATGTAGGAATCTGGACTCTTTTGCGCACTCAATTGGCAATAAAAGTACATCTTTACGTTATTAGAATATTATAAAATGTTAGGAAAGTTAAATAAAACATACTTAGTCTAAACGAGTGTGGACAAGGGGAAACAAACATATTAGCATTTGAGCAAATATATGTGTGTTGTTTCAGTGAATACATATTGGTTGCTTCAGACAACTTATGTTGGCTGTATCAGCAAACATTTTGTCCGGTGTATTTTCAACACTGCAAATACGTTTTTGTTATGTCCGTAAATTTGCTGGAATAGGAGACAAATACCGAACATTATTTGCTGGTAATAGCAAACATTAGTTTTTGGGTAAAGAATCGAAATAATATGAATATGTAAAAGTATTTAGGAAAATTAAGGAAAGAGTTCTTAAGCGCTTATAAGCCAATGTTTTTAAGTAATTAACTCCAACCACTTATAGCATTTTTGGAACAAACTTTTACAGTAACATTGGATATTTCGGTGATCGATCGATGACATAGAAATAAACCCTTTGGCCAGATTAGTAGCAGTGAAAATATTTTAAAATATTAAAACGCATGTACACGAGGGGACTTTTTGAAATTTACCCCGACATTTGTAGTTGACTGACAAAAGATGCAGAGCTATAAAAGGGGTAAGAAACGAGCCGTTTTCGACATTACGTTTTTCATCTTCCGATTTGCAAAACTTTAAAAAATATAGCTTCGTTTCAACACCGACACTTATTTTGTATTCCGTAATTATCTTGAGGCGATGCACCTTGAATCAGAATCGATTTCCATCGGCAAAATTCAATAACTTTTGATCTCGGGGACTTGACAAAAATAAAAAATAAATCTTACGTATTTAACGTATTTTAAATGATTTGTTAAAACTCCTGAATTTCCTGAAAAGCAGTTAATTTTGGAGACTTTTTTATTATTTTTCAGAAGCACTTCAGAATAACCAGAAATGATTTATAGAGATGTCTCTATATTCTTCCTTACTCCGCTCAATTTTTGCAGCAAGATGCTGTATCGAGATTTCAGAAGCACGTACTGCTTCTAAGTTGTAAATAATTTTAGCCGGGAAATTTCATCATTATACCTAAAATCGTGCCTCAGATATGATCGTACAATCTGTGTACAATATTGACCTTCTAGAGCCCGAAACTATCATGTGAGCAGTGAACGAAAAGTACATTTTACAAACCGGTCTTTTCGGCTATTTTACGCTCATCAAAGCTAATAACTGTTTGTGTATAGGTTACACTCAATAGAGTCGAACTACACACTAAAAAAATCATTATGCAGTAGCGGAAATGTTAAAAACTCAAGGGAATCTGCCTGACAGTTGAGTAAATTTAAATTAGATTTTAACAATCGTATATGTTCCAAATCTAATCTTCGTTCCTCAAATTGTATCTGCGAGGTACATAAAAAATACATATCTCCCCATAACCTACTGTTTTATACCGGCTTTGAATGGTTTTTTGTAATGGCCAGCACAGTCGCCATTCTTTTGCACAAATATCCCGCACAGTAAATTACACTGGTGTCACAGACTTTAAACGGCGTTTAAGAGGATAATTTTGCTTATTGATATTAGACAATAATTTAGTCTGGCTTTTGAACTATAAAAACAAATTTTAATATATTTTTTGTATACACATAAAAAAAATCTATAGGCGAAATAAAAAATGGTTAATCTATCGGCTTTTAAATTTTATATTCAACTAGTTGACCCGGCAGACTTCGCCCTGCCGACAAAAAGTATTCAATGATGTCATGGCCACAAGTGAATTCACACATTTTATATAGGTAAAACACATCATCACAAAAGTGTGCGTAAAACGGAAATGCGTAGATATTTTTCGATGTTTTTTTTGGAACGTAGTTATGGGCTAAATGAAAAAAATTAAACAACTTGTTTTCTATCAACTTTATTACATCCCAGTATTATCAACTATATTGGGTACTTTTGCTTTGGTTTGTGTCTAGACTAACATATGGAGGGAAAATTCTTGTTTAATGGGAAGTTTCTAGGAGGAGCGCCTGTAATCAATATCTCTCTATATATCTATACACATATAAGTATAGCTAGACCCCGCAAACTTCGTTTTGCCTTCAGAGTTTTTGTAATGCCCAAGGGTGAACAAAATTATTTTGTTCCATTATGGTTGCAGTAAATTCTGGCGTTCCTACATGGGATAATGCCACGTTTAGTTGACAATGGGCAAATAAAACTGTAGAATTTAAAATAACTATTTGTTAGAAGTATTTGTTTAGATTTCGATCGTGTGCTGATTTGTCTAAAAAGCTTCTGATTATACTATAATAGCTGTAACCGTTGCGCTTCACAATCACAATTTTGTTTTTTTTTCTATTTATTCAAGTGCTCTAGGATATACAATATGTCTAGTTTTGCCATCTGGTGCAAATGTATATTAGTCGGAAGGTTTACCTACACGTGAACATGCAACATATATTGTCCGTGGGAAAACATGGATTTGTCAAATTTAAGCGACTGCTCTTGCGCTTTATTAATGATCATCGCATATGGCAACAGAATCGGAAACTGGAATATGTTGAAATCGATGGGCATGGCCGTAGGTATCATTGGAATGCGTGGAATCAATACATCAGTTCGTTTATAATTTCCAATGATTATAGTAGCCTCTATAAGATTATTCTGAATTTTTTTTATAAAATGCATTATTAGGATTACGATATTTAGGATGCTATCGAAACTGACCTCAATGATATTCATATTCATTCGTACCTGTGGTCACTTTCTTAGCGTCACAGTCTGACCTTTTTAATAGCCGTATTTTTATTGGTTTTCCCCAAAAAGTAATTTGCATCATATCAGTAGTATTTGTACCGAACCTCACATTCCTACACTGTATCAAACAATTGTCCGTACACCTGGCAGTTGTGAACATATTTCAATGTATCTCAAAAGATATATGGCCATTATGATTCAAATATTTTGTTTAAAGTTAGAAGCATTGAACTTTAAAAAAAAATGATTTAAATCGAATCGGCCATATATATTTTGAGACACATTTAAATATGTGGTCAAGTGCCTGGTTTACGGACAATTGTTTGATATAGTATACTTATGTAATAGTCAAATATTAACGCATGTGGGCAGCACCTAGGCCCTTTTTGCCAACTTGCTTCCAAATAGCCTATTCGTATATATAGGCCAACTGTAACATACTGTGACGATCAAACTATTATTATGACTGCTATAACGGTTTATTTTAAAAGGGGCCTGGTACATCCCACTACCACTCTGGCTGTAATTCATAATGTATCAACAACATATATACCAAATCTCATCTTCATACCACTGATAGTTCATGAGGTATAGCCATTTTAAATTTAAAATGGTATGGGCGGTGCCACTCTGCTTTATCCAATCACTACCAAGTATATCCAAGGACTATCAGTAGATCATCAGTACCTCATTATGAAACTTTCATAACAATCGGTTCATTAGTAAAGCCGTCAGTGCGATATCTGAAACGGGGGCGTGGCACCGCCTACTTCCAGCCTGGCTGTAATTCATACTGTACCAACAACATATATACAAAATCTCATCTTCTTACCTCTGATTGTTCATGAGATACAACCATTTTAAATTTCAAGTTGTATGGGCGGTGCCACGCCCCTTATCCAAACATTTCCAAATATAGCCAAAGACTGTCAGCAGGTCATCAGTACCGCATTGTGAAATTTTCATAACAATCGGTATATTAGAAAAGCCGTCAGAGCGATTTTTGAAAAGGGGGCGTGGCACGGCCTGGGTTATCCTTATCATCAAGGGGTATGAAAAATAGATGTTGGCCGATTCTCAGACCTATCGGTCCAGCATATCGGTCCAGCCGTTTTGAAGAAGTAAGGTAACTAACATTGTGACACGGGAATTTTATATATATACAGATTTATCTAAACGTTACCTCATTTATGAAAAATAAAAAAAAATCCAATGAGTGTTCGAACTCACGGGCGATGTGTTAACACCTTTTTGCTACACGGTACCTGTTCGATTTCTATGAACACATTCGTAAATGTTACATTGGAAAATAAAAAACAGCGTTCAATCATATGATGACGTTACAGTTAAATAATATTAATACTTAAAATTATTTAAAGACCCAGTGCAAGCACATGTGTCATTATTTTCTTGCTCAATACTTTTTGTTTTATTCCCACAAAAGTCAAAGAATGCAAAGCAACAGACACTTGTACATACATACATACATTGTTATATTCATACGATATAACCGAAGATCAACATAAAATACTTTTTTAATATTACTCCAAATTAAAACACTTCAATCTCGGCTCGCCGATATCGGATCGCCTTAATTTTTGGAATAAACTCTTCGTCGAAACCCGCACTAGCTTTTTAATCCAAAAATGAATAAAATCGGCTATGAATTTCCGGAGAAAATCGCGTGGGAAAATTATATGAAAATCGCCCAATAATCACTTTCAATACCGACTGCCAAGCAACGAACAAACAAACGATGATAAGACAAAACCGAAGATCAACATAAAACACTTTTTTAATATTACTCCAAATTAATACTCCAAATTAAAACACTGAAATCTCGACTCGCCGATATCGGATCGCCATAATTTTTGGCCTAAACTCTTCGTCGAAACCCGCACTAGCTTTTTAATCCAAAAATTAATAAAATCGGCTATGAATTTCCGGAGAAAATCGCGTGGGAAAATTATATGAAAATCGCCCAATAATCACTTTCAATACCGACTGCCAAGCAACGAACAAACAAACGATGATTTACTCTTACAAACCTAACACTTGTGTATGTATTAAATTTATAGTTTACTGCCCTAGAGGCGCGCGTATAGATGTTAACACATCAAAAAATCCGGCTTTTTGTGTCCAGCTCCCGCTTTTCGATCAGAAACAGTTGGTCAGTATAGATAATACACATGATTGTTGTGAATCAAATGCATCAGCAACGTGTCTCTGTTAGAAGCAGATTTTGGACTGGGGCATGATCAGACCACTCTTATTCGAAAATACGGCTGGTCGGTAGTTTGAAATCCAATTTTGTTGTTCCTATATTACTTGATATATGTAGATGTGGAGACGGTGTCATTGCAATATTTCCACCAAACATTTGAATTGTTGAACCTCCTATCTAAGTGGACTCTCTTGAAATTCCGTAAAAAAGTGATACAGTAAAGTAAACTGTTAAACTGCTCTGCGTAAATCACAGCTACAATCCCACAACGTGTTATTCCGTGAAAATGTGAACCACTTCCGTTGCTATCACTGAATTGCAGTTGCCACAATCGAATTGAGGTTGTCACTACTAAATTTACTCGCCACAAATAAAATTCGGTTTCAGCAATCCCTAGTAGGCTGTGGCAACCTCTAATGCGGTTGTGGCAACTTATATTTCGGATAGGATAATATCTAATGTTGTCGCGACCACCTTTGAACTCGTTTGTGGCTAACTCAGTTAAGTCTTCTGTGGGTGCAATTTCAAGAGCATAATATTGAATTTGTTGCGTAGTGTAACATTTCCAGACTTTGATCACATTTTTTATTTTCAACCATATTAAAGTCAACAAATTTTAATATTTTGTGCTTATATTTCAATTTGAGTCAAATTTGCAGCTTTATTAGTTTCATACAAATACAATCACCCTAATATTTATACTGGTGACATTTATGATTACTAAGAAACATGTTCAATAAACAGGACACAACCAAATTTCTATTTTGGAATTCAATAAATCATAACGCAATAATAAACTAACTATAATACAGTGCTCATATCCCACTGGCATTGATTCATGGAATCTTGCTGACTCGTCTACACTAACATATTCCTCTTTGCCGTACAATATTTATAGATGATTTGGCGATTTCTTATATTCATTGGTAGCGGCCGCAAGGTTCTATGGCAGCATATATATTTACTTAAATATGTTGGTGATTGGGTGCTGTTGTTGTCGGTAGTGCTGCTGGTTCTAGTTATTGGCCATAAACAGGATATTGGAGAACTTAAAATGTTCCTATAGTTGATAGTGCCACCATTAAACTACTTCCACTAGTAGAGGACGAAGATAAATGTAAATAGCTCGAAGGAGCAAATAAACTAATTAGCAAATACGACCTAAAATCAGCAACTCATGCAACAACGCCCACTCAATCACGCACCGAAACCTAATACTTAAATACTCCTTCGATTTGAATGAAATGTGAAACATAATATGGCTTAATTCCCATTAACATGTTCTGAGAGAAAGGATTGAGCGGTTGGATGAATGCGCCTAGTAAGACAGATAAATTCGTGCTGAAATGCGATTAGTTTGGCTGCCAGTCAGTCATCACTTCAAGTAAGTATGAACAAAGGACATAATAAGTATGAACAAGGAGCACACTAGAGTGTTCAACTATTATGCCTGGATTTCTATATATAGCAAAGGACTGCTAAACATCATTGAACTGCTTCTTGGGAGTTGTCTAGGTATATTGCTGGGTATATTCCAAAGATGTTTTGCTTTCATTTTCACTAGGAGTCCATACAGTGGAATTCTCGTTAAGTCTGCAGACAAAGTACTAGGAATAACAATTGTGCTATATGAAGCATAATTTACAATTCTATTTGAAAGTTTTAATATAACTAGCCAAGGTATTCTTTAGTTCGAGTAATAGGTGAAAAACTAAAATGTTATTTGTAGCTTGCTGCAGTTACTAGGAAAACTAAAACATTTATATTCTTGAAAATGTATTGTATTGATAATTGGCGTCCCGACCTCCACGTTTTTCTAAATCCCACAAAATGAACTGAACGCAAAGAATAATTTCTTTGCAACCAATCGAAATCCCGGATAAACTAAGTTGGCTAGGGTGATGTATTTGTGGCAAACGAATATTAGTTGAATCAATCATGTCGTTTCCTTTGTGACAAATATCGGCTGGCTGATAAATGCTGCTACCAAACAAAAGGAAATTTATTTTGTTTCTGTGTAATTAATTCCTTTAATTTTTAGCTTAAGGAAAATGGAAAATTGGGAAGCAAACTGTATTTAGCACATTTGCCGCTTCGATTGTACTTTTGTCAAATGACCATTCGAATAGTTGGTTGAGGCTGAAAACCTGTTGAAATTAATTTTTAGTTTGACAGGGCCCAGTATAATACTAACTACAATGTTTACTAACAATATTCGCAAATATGGAGTGACTCTAACTCCGTGCATTTAAGGCAATTGACTCGGACTATAATTTAGGCAATTCCGCCTGCAATCCACCAGACAATAATGAATAACTGTTTGATAAAATGCCGTATATACACCACAGAGCACGGAGGTGATTTAAAATCAATTATGTGTAGAATGCATAATGCAAAATTTATTAGTTTTCACATAAATAACACTGTGAGACAAATGGAAGGGGTCAGTGATCGGGAAGGGTTCAAACTACCGGGGAAAGTTATATCGGTAAAAAAGAAGTTATACGTGTCCCGGCGTTTCGCTGGGTCACGTTTAGGAATCGAGATATATCGATTTGAAGTTAGTAACTATCATATAGGGGAAATTGTCAACTTTGGTGGTCTTTTTTCGACATAACTCGAGAACCACTATTCCGATTTTGCTCAAACAAATTTAAAAAAAATTAAAAATTACAATTCCTTTAATCGGTTAATATAGCGTTTTTCTATATAATTAACAGTTTTGCCGGTAAAAATAACTGTATGAAGAAAAAAAATATTTTTTGCCTAAAATATTAAATTTTTTATTTTTTAAATTCATAAAAAATCCAAAAAGGAAAAAGGCAAGTCGTAGTACTTTCACGCAAAGTCACATAACCTTTAAACAAAATGAGACATAGATCATGAAAATCGATGGACGCGTTTCGCTTTTATTCACAATTAAGTGAAAGTATCTCATTTTGACAAGAATATTGATTTTATGTTTCAATGAATTTGGATAATATTTATTATATATTATTTATTATTAACACGTAAAATTAAAAATTATTACAGGTAATTATTAGGATATAACATAGATACATAGGCTATAAAAATCGTTGAACGCAAAACTTATTTTCGTTTGTTTGTGCCCTTTACTTCTGGTGTTGTCGGTGAAATCCGATTGAGCCATTGTTTCAATAGAAAAAGAAGTTTCTCTGTCAGGACTTGGAAGCGTTGGAATTGGTATTTCATCCGAATGCGGTAGAGGTATTTGTGCACTTTTAACAGATATGTAAACTCTTCGTTTAAGGCCTTTACGATTTACTCCACATATTTTGTTTCCGCAAGCGTAACAGTTGTCGGAATTGTGCTCTCCTGGATCAGTCCAAATCATTGGTACACCAAAACGAAGTGAACTGCGTTTCCCTTGGATCCACATGTTAAGACCATTGTAGCACGTTTTACAAATTTTGTCTGGGACCCTCGAAACGCCGCGAATTATTTCGGAATCAAAATAAAGTTTAAAAGCGCGCTCCACTTGCTCAATGAGTAATGCAGTATTTGTTAAAAAAGCTCTTTTGCCACAAACGTAACAAAATAAATTGATATTTTCTGGACAATTTGCACTCATTTCGGTTTTATAGTTTTACTACTTCTTCGTCACTTTAAAAAAATCGTACTTTACGCGTTCGGAGACACTTGTTGAAGGACAAAAATCGATCAATGAACACCTATAAACACTACGTAAGTTTCAATATTTTTCGAGACGTTCTAAAACATGACCACTCATAAATGTGGGTGCAATTTGTGTAACAAAATCATGCAGGTAGCCAACGGAAAAAACCCAAATAATTAAAAAAGTGCACTTTTTTTCTTCATACATTTATATTTACCGGCAAAACTGTTGAGTATACAGAAAAACGTTATATCAACAGATTAAAGGAATTGTAATTTTTAATTTTCTTAAATTTGTTTGAGCAAAATCGGACTAGTGGTTCTCGAGTTATGTAAAAAAAAAGACCACCAAAGGTGACAATTTCCCCTATATGATAGTTACTAACTTCAAATCGATATATCTCGATTCCTAGACGTGACCCAGCGAAACGCCGGGCCACGTATAACTTGTTTTTGACCGATATAACAATTCCATAGTGTAATTAACTAACTAATAAATTAATAAAAAATTATTTGAGTTTCTCAACGTACCACCATTCCTCAGCCACCTTTTATAAGTAAATTAGATTGTTTATGGGAACCGAATAACGTTTACCTGAAATGATACAGTTTCAGTCTAAACTTAAAAAATATAAATAATCAATATTCTACGAGCTTGAGGTCAGATTTGCTGTTGTTGTATTTATTTTCCCCGATATTTCGCTACTCCTTTGTGTAGCATCATCAGGAGATATAAACAATAATATTATTTTAAATTGACATATTTTTTTCACAATTGTTATTTTTTTTTTAATTGTTAAATATTGTTTATATCTCCTGATTATGCTACACTATGGAGTAGCGAAATATGGAGGAAAATAAATACAAGAACAACAAATCTGACCTCAAGCTCGAAGAATATTGATTATTTATTGACAAAGAAAAGGTCGAATAACAGAATAAAAATCTTAAAAAATATATTTACGAGCAACATAAAACGTTTTCCCTAACTCTTATTTAGTTTCCCGTAAAGGAGTTACAGAAATTTCAAACTCAAAAAAAAAACTTCTACGAGAAACTTTTACAAGCTGAAAGGAAATTCAAAAGGTTCTCAAAAAATTTAACAAAACTGTCAAAAACACTAACAAAATTGTAAGTAGTTATGTTATATAAATAATTTACCTTCAAAACTTCAGCAAATAAGATATAGTACTTTTAAGGGAATCGTCAAATGATTGTTTTTTAAAGCAAGTTATTTGGCTTTTAGTGAATAGGAATAATTTTTGATAAAAAGTGCACCCTCATTAATAGATGTGTTTGATTCAATTTTAAATACAAGATTTGGTCAGACCTTACGCTTTCCGTGACGTGAAACCAAGGTACCTGCTAATGGTCACGATTATCTACTGAGCCATAGTATACGCTGAGGGAAGAGAAACAAAAATGTAGCAATAGGATTCGGTTTTTTTGTGGTTGAAACTGGACGGAATCATTTCAAGAGAAAAAAAAATAAATAAAATGGTGTCCCATAACATCCCATGAAGGGATTGAGGAGAGCTTCTCACAATCAGTGAGATGTGCGCTTTCTAGCTTTTACACTCACTGATTGAGAGCTACAGTTTTACACCGGTTCCAAACGGAATTTTGAGAAGCTTTTTCAATGGCTAAGTACTCGATAGTGTCGCCATCACTAAGCGAGGTGACCGTCGTCGAAAGAAATTAAAGGTGGTCTGAGCAGGGATCGAACCCATGTTCTCATTTACAAGAGCCGCGCACACTAATCATTGCACCACCGACGGACCCTTTTTCGATTATAAAGTAATAAACGGTTTTCTTGTTTTGCGGCAAAGGTAAATTATGACGTTTTTGAGGTAAATGATAGTCCATTTACTACAGAGGAACTATTTTTAAGATACAATTTGATAATTCGTGGCAGCAGCTCAACATTTGACGAAATACTTTTGAGGAAAAAACATTTTTGCGCCAAACGAGCTCAACGCTTTTCTTGTGTGTGGGCTGGACTACAAATACTAATATTTATTTATTTATTTTTTTATATTTTATTGATATCTATTTTTATCTCAACAATAACAAAAATAAAATAGCAGAAAAATAATAGAATGTTTAATAGAATGAATCGGGAGTATCAGAACGAATTTGCACATTTAACTCCAATTTCTTTCCAATCCTCTGCATTTTATGCCACCCTAATATACTTTTACGCATGTCAGTGTTGTCGGATTTCAATCTATGTGTCAATATTGAATTAGTTCTAATTCATTTATAGATACAATGTATGTTTGCAGTAAAATAGGATTTGTATTAAGAAACATGCAATTTGGAATTATTTTAATACTAATTAATGTATATTCCTTTCTGGAGGCGGTTACGGATGAACGTCAACATATCTCTACAATGTTGAACATAGGACAGATTTGCTTTGGATTAAATGAAAAGACAGAGTTAAACAAATTATTTGAAAGAAATTTTGTAAATGAAATTATAATGGAATGTGAACATAATTGCTCACTTGGTATACCACGCGCAAACAAGACTAGTTATACCCATTTATTTGGTCTTATGCGACATGGCTTCCTGACAAAATCAGGAGCAGTTTATTATCTGTTTAATTTTGTATGAAATGCTACGTTTATATATCAAATTAGACTTTTAATACTTGAAATGTTCCTCATGTGTCATTGATCTTAAAATGGGTCATGCCTTGGCATAATGCATCTATAAATGTTGACAGCTCAGGCAGAAAGTTTTTGAAATAAGTGTAATAAATCCTTCGCCATAACTTGCGTATCATATTGGTAATAAAGTTCTATTAAATTGTATTAAGGGCAATATTAGTAAAACTCATTCAATGGCCTTAACTTTTGTAACGATATCACTAACTCTCTCTCAGCAACTGATATATTACCACCGCTGCTGAAAGCAGCAGGTTGGTTACTTTGATGGATACAACGCTTACAGAGAAATGGATGGCTCGGTTTCAGTTTGGAGATACTATAGTAACTCAAATCGCAAGTAATGAGCATAATTAAATTGGTGGTTCTTCTGTGATATATGTTTAATTAACTTCATTAATATTCAACATCATAAAGCCATAAGACACATTTTCAATTGCCCTTTACACATTTATTACCATATAAAACCGTCGCACTTTCAACACAGGACACATTACAAATACATATGCACACGCACAGCTCTCTCTCTCTAAATAGATTCAGAGCAGCCATAAACGACACCCCGCTGAGCGCCATAAAGGTACGTCTGGGCCTGGGAAGTAAATTACAACGACAATCTGGTTTGCTGTTGCTCCTTTGTGCTTTTGGTAATCGACTGAATACCTTTACTCATTTGCCAGTGTTATGATCCTTTACGCATTTCTTTATGGGGTCACGCATAAGCGTTTCATAATGAAAGCAGGCGAGTCCGTAATGAAATATACAAACACACGACCTCAATGGTACAATATGCACAAACAAATGTATGAACGTACGTAGACAGACATCCCTTTATCTCCCGCAATCACGAGACGTATTTGCTTATAAGTAAATACATATGTACATAAATACAATACGTACGTGCATTCGAATATCGTTTATACAAAATGAAACAAATGATAACGTTTAAACAAATGCCAATACATATTATGCCTTTTGTGAATTAGATTTGTGTGCGCCCAATATCCTTAGGGTGGTTTCCCTAACGAGACGAGTTAGGATAATTTACGATGATTGGGAAACTCACAGTTACTCATGGCGCTGACTGGGAGTTTAACCTTCTAAATTTCGACAATTAAGCCAAGTGATCATTATTATACATATTTATCATTGCAAACATTTGACGGCATAATATAATGAGACGATATAATTTTAAGACCAAATACTAAAATTTTCCGGTTTTCGATTACACTGCCCAAAAGTTCAATTCACACACGGAAATACCCATACGAAGTTGTGACCAGGGAGTCTATGTTGTAAAACTGTATGCTATATTTTAATTTCGTGGACGAAAAACTTTCGAAAGGTACACAGGATTAAAATTTTTTTGGAAAGAAGCGAATCTTTGCAGTTTTAAACGACTTTAGGGACAAATTTGCTCTTTTAAACGGACTTACAATTTTCGAGGGACACACAGGATACTTACTATAAACGTTTACAAATATCTGTTCTCGTGTTTCAAAATTGACATGGATATCAAATGTAAGAGAACTCCGGAGATTTTAACACCAATTTCCAGTTTTAATTGAAACCCATTGGAAAAAATGTGCCTCAAGAAAATTCACCGTTTAATATTCTATAGGATTTTCAACGTTGCCATTCCCAAAAAAAGTATAATAGGGGTTTGTGTATATAGAAATTAAAACCAAAAATTTAACTTAATAGCTTTATTAGAGTAAATTAAAAAAACCAGACAATCGTTGCTATTGTCCAAAATTAAAAATTCAAAGTCCTTTATACAAAAAAAATCAACTACGAAATGAAAAACCCAGTTTACTGTATTACAACAGAGCGTCGCTGGGCTTTCAAGAAATGCTATGTGGTTTTTATCAACATTTCAGTAGACTAAAAAACTAAATTGTTCTTAAATCCAATACAGGTATCGGGAAACGACTTGCTGGGTATATGTCTGTACGACTTAAAAGGCTGCACAATAGTGCAATAAAACTAAATTTGTAAAAACTAAACAGAGCGCATTTTGAAGACCCAGCAAAGATAGGCTCTCTATATTCCCGTCTGAAAAAGAAAACATTTTTGTCCCACAGTGCAAGCATACACTACCCAGCAAAATTGCAGTAAAGTAATTCGAATTACATTCTAATCATCGTATACACGCTGAAAAATAACGGCCTCAGCAATATATTGTAGGCACCATTTAAATGTTTGCACGCACTGCTTTCGTGAATTGAAGAGCTGCTGCATTGTTTCTTTTTTTATTGTCTGTCACGTTTTTGTTCTCAGCAGTTTTCCCCAACTTATACACATTTCGATCACAAATACATATATTATAACCTATTAATCAATGTGTCCAAACATGTTATATTGAATAGCAAACACAGTGTGTTTGCACACAAGTATACTGAATTTGTATCAATCTACGAACACGTTATATTTAAAATTGTAAAATTTTCAGCGTGTACGTTTTACTTGGTATCAGCAGTGCGCTATGAACCGCATCGACCAGGGCAAGGGATACGATAGTTTCATTAAACTGAATTTATTTGAGGTACAAATTAAGTACGAGGCAGCCTTGATTACTAACCGACTATAGGAAATAGGAGAATGGATTAAGGAGCGTTACAAATAAGTCCGCAAGCAACCAATGGAAAAGTTGAGGGGATTGTCAGCAACGGAACAGAGAATCCACCGCATTCCAGACAAAATGGTAATGGTACGCTGCAATTCAACTATCTAACAGAAGCCATGCGCAAAGGGCTGCCTAGTCGATGGTGAGTAAGGAATCACCACTATTCTGACTGGAATAGGACTCTTCAAAAATAAAATTTAACTTTCGCCTTCCTGTTTACAAGACTGTGTTTCAGACAGAGGTCAAGGCGATCAAGGAATGTGTAAGAAGACTGAACGAGGAAAGTAGACACTCAAATGTGAAGATACTCACCGACAGTCATTTGGCGCACATTGCGATTTCGTTGCAGAACGGTAGATGATGTCAGTCATAGCGTAGATCGGCGCACAACAAATAACACAAGGTTGTCAATTGTTCATCGACCTGACCTTGCGAAGATGCAACTGCAATCAGTACAGAAAATGGAGAGCATGTTGAATTAAATAAACAACTGGCCTGCACAGCTGCCTCTGCTCAAGTGGGTAAAAGGATACAATCTCATGCCTGCCGGTAGTACGGAAAATCTGAAATCAATTCCCATGCAAGGATGCACTCAGTTGAATCCTAACTGGAAGTGATAAAGAAGATCCATTCACTGAAAATGCATTCATGTCAACGAAGTCTTCGTCAAAGAAGAATCAGGATCGGAGGACTGGATACCAATTTCAGCACGCAAGTTCATGCTTTAAACCGAAGCTCTCAGACATTACAGATGGTCTGGTGCTACAAAATTCAGGATCGCCAAGTTATGAACTAAATCGTAGTCTAATTTGATATCCATTCCTTAGCAGGATAACGCTGACGAACACCAAATCTGCAGTGGAAGTTGGTAAGGATGTTACCGAACGTTTCGGACACTCTATCGTGCGATTTCTTTGACATCTTAATAGAGATTATTATGAAAAAAGCTGCAGCTAACATGAATAAAACCATCAGCAGCAAAATTCACATGCTACTCGCTTATGCTGATGATGTAAATATCAATTGGGCGCACACTTGGCGCTTCCACACGATTGGACCAAGACGTGAACGGTGATAATCGTTATAATTTCGATGTAGTGGACGAATTTATAAAACTTGGATCTGCCGTACACAAAAACAACAACGTCAGCCCAAAATCCATCCATACCAGACTCTCATACAACCTGTCTTGCTATGTGGCGCAGAATTCTGGGTCTTATTGCAAGCAGACGAAACATGTCTTCTGGAGAAAAATACTATATTTCTGGTACTATAGTGCACAAAGGCGAGTATCGGCGACGCATGAACCATAAGCTGTATGAGCTATATGCCGACATTTACATGGTTAAGCGGATCAAAATAACGCGATTGCGCCGGTTAGGCCATGTCAGTAAAATGGCTAAAGACGAACCATCACAAAGGGTTTTCGAAACCCAACTCGTAGGAAGACGAATAATAGGAAGACCAAGACTCCGCTAAAGGGATCAGGTTGACGAATCCCTGCGAAAACTTGGTATAGCCAACTGGGGAAATAAGGCAAAAGATCGAAGTGGTTGGCGAAATATGATATCTTCGTTTTGTAAGTTCCGTGACTCCAGGTGTTGTTCGACACCGGATAAGTAAGTAAATAAGTAAGTACAAAAAATAATAGATGCGCTGCTTCTGCTTTTTACCACAGTGCTTTCATACTAAATTAAAAAAAATTTGGTAAGTATTGAAAATAAGTATTTTTAAAAATTACAAATTTAAAAAAAAATATTTTATCGGTAACCTTTTTTGAAAATTTTTTCTCTTTTCTTTCGACGGGGGTCACTTCGCCTAGTGACGGCGACACTATCGACTATTAGGCCATGAAAAAGCTTCTCAAAATACCGTTCGGAACCGGTGTAAAACTGTAGGTCCCAATCAGTGAGTGTAAAACTAGAACGAGCACAGCTCAGTGGTTGTGAGAAGCCCTCCCTAATCCCTACATGGGATGTAACGGGAAACCATTTATTTATTTAGTTTCAATCTTTTTTGTAATGCAAAATAACAATGCCTTATGAGTACATTTAGTTTTTGAAAAGTTTTTATTTTCAAATGTTGGCCATAACTGTGGCTGCTACGGTTAATTCTGAGCTTCCAATTTTAGATGATATGTTCGAGCGTTTAAAGTGGTATTTGGCGACTGACGATAGTAATTGTGGCTTCCCATTCCGCAATCGTAGCCTGCTTATCCATGTAGGTTTTGTATTTCGCGTAGCCCAAAAGGAAAAAGTCTAGAGGTGTCATATCACAGAAAATAGCTGAACAATTCCGCAGCGTTTTACTAACTGTTCTCTAAACAATATCATGGTTGTATGGGATGTGTGGCAGCTAGCTCCATCCTGTTGGAACCGAAGCAAATAGTCCGGTATCATGACGCGAAATGGGGCGCCATTCAGGGTTACGTTCCGTCAAGAAATATGTCTGAACCTGGTGGACTAGCCCATAAACAATATCAACTCGATGTTTTGTAAGGATGTACTAGTGACTGGTTATCCTTTACGGGCTGCTCTTCCGCAAAATTACGGCAATGTTGCGAATTTACGTAGCTCTTAAGCCAAAAATGAGCTTCATCCCTGAACAAAAGTGAATATTCCTCAAGCTTTTCAAATGCATAAATTCTGAAATGGTGACGCTCTATGTCTTTCGACGCTGAACAAGAATACCATGACAATTTCATCTATCATAAAATCTTTACTGGAGAAAATATTTCTAAACCTAACATTTAATGTACTTATTGGAGAAAACAATCATATTTTCACAATTTCGTGTATTAGTACAGATGGGATTCAATTATGACTTGCAAGATTTACAAACTGGATAGATAAAAAAAAACTTTTGACAGCAATTTCAATTATAAAAACGAGAAACCTTCCTCTTTAAAATGTTGATAAAATGTATAATTATTCATAATGTTGTTATCTTTGTATAAGTAATTAGATTTGAATTAATAAACATCAATAACAACAACAGTTTAAATTGTTAATCATCTAAGTACAATACAAAAATTGTTCCCAGAATTTGTTGTGAGTCCGCATCTTCACGACGATTAAATTATCAAAAAATTTTAAAATGTATTTCTTAGCATTTGTAAGTTATTTGGGAAATTTCACTCAGAAATTTTCTCTAAATTTTACGAAATTTCACATGTAGTCTATTGTATTTTCAGTGCGTACGCAACCCATTGCTCTCAGGGGCTTAAATAAGTTTTAGAAAAATTCAGTCTAATAGTGGTCCTCAACACCCGGATGTTGAAGATCTTCCAATAACTTCCATTTCCAACCAGTCGACCACTGTCTTTAAATTTTTGTTGGAGGCTGACAAGAAATGATTAGGAATTAGCAACCCAGCATACATGGGTTAGCAAGGAAGTAGTAACTTCGCGTTTCTCACATAGATGGAAATGCTTTTGATCAGCAGAATAAATTTTTTATTATACACATTATTTTCAGTGGTCAGTTTTCACTGGTCAGTTTTAACGTGTTGTGAATATGGATGTTCAAAATGAGCATTTGCGTCATATTTTGCTCTTTTATTTCCGGAATCGCAAAAAAACCGCTGGAGCACACCGTGCTGAACCATAGCTGGTTCAAAGAGTTTCGCTTTGGAAATTTCACGATCAAAATTTTCCACAGGGGCAGTATGCCCAATGAGCTTGAGAATCTGTTCGAGACGTTGCAGATAAGTTGAAGGTGTCGCACACGACCATTGAAACCCATTTGAAACGGCTTAGACTTGTAAAAAGCTTGACATTTGGGTTCCACACAAGCTGAAGGAAATTCACTTAACAAAGCGGATAAGCACTTACGATTTATTGCTCAAATGCCGTATTCAATTCCTTCGAAATTTTTGGTTAGAAATTTTCTCATTTATATCTAAACGGAAAATTTTGTGGCGGAGAGTTTCTAACTAAATTTGATCTACCTCTCAAATATTTCATTTATAATTCCTCTACGCACTTCATTTTATTTTTAACGCATGTAATGGTGTTATTTATATTTGATAAAATTATCGAAATGTCAAAATTCCGTCTCAAACAATTATCAAATAATTGTTTTCGTAAGAAATAACATCGTCGTAACAGCCGTGCAATTGATTTTTCCAATGAAATTTTCACAAAGAGCAGAGTACCAAGCAAATGAAAAGTGAGGGAATTCTTCGGTTCATGAAATTTACGTTATTTATTTATTCATGGCAACGACAAATTGATAAAAACAGAATACCATGCTTCAAACGCAATACTTTGCTACACGGTATCTACCTGTTCGATTTCTATGAACACATTCGTAAATGTTACATTGGAAAATAAAAAACAGCTTTCAAACACAAAAACAAACATTTTTGCATTTCAGTAAAATGGTCTTAACTTTGGAACGGTAAGACCTCTGGGCTTCGTTTAGGTCATTTTGGAAAGGTCAGAGGTATACATAAGTTACCTGCCATCTGGCTGAGCAAATTGAGGTTATGTGAATTTTGTTTCCATTTTTTTTCCGAAAGCTCTGTATCTGAAATTACTTTCTTGCCAACTCAATATATTATATGGACCAGTTCGAGTGTTTACCTGCTGTTTACGCGAGCGCAAATAAATACAAATCTACGTTCGCAAAAATTATTACAGAATCTCTAGAAAAGTATTCCCTCGAAATTGTACTTGTCTTAATATTATAATTAGTGCAAGACTAATTTGAATACGTCCCGTGGTGTATTTGTTGACGGAGGTGAGGGCAAAAGGTTCTAGTCGATTTATCGCACACTCGATGAATGCGTTACACAGAAATGCATTTGTTAAATTTTTATGACATCTACAAGTGATATATTTTTCTTTTCTGTGCCCTACTTGTGTTTTATTAATAAAATCCATTTAATTTCAAATCAGTTGCCGTAGATTTGGGTAATTGTTTGAAAATTATAAAGTTACAAACTGCAGCAGCAAACATATTCCATGCAAGCGGAAGTAGAGTTATTGGTTAACGAAACTAGTTGATTCGGTTTGTTATCACGGGGTATAATCTATCAGCCGTAATCATAACAAAATGTTAGTAACTATTTAACATGAGTATTATTCATAACACACTGGCCACACATTTGATAAGTCCCTGTTAACTAACAATTGAACAACAGCTGTTTTGTGTCAAAGTGAATGTAAATAAACGTAATCAAATATTTGTGTTTGTGAAAAATACAAGTTATATTCGCTAGGATTCTTCGCCCGTAGTCGAGCGAATAAAGTTTATAAAAAGCGACGGCGAAGCTCGAAAGAAACATATGTATATTTGAAGGGGGAAAACACTTGCAACTTGGAAGTGTCAAAATCATAGTTGATTTTTTGCGGCACAATTATAGCATATACAAAATTACAATGTGGTATCATATAAATGTAGAGTTGCTATAAAACGTCGTGGATGGCAAATTGAACTGCATTATGAATGAATGAATAAACTTTGTGCCAACTAGCTGCTAAGCTAAAAATACATGCTAGCAAGCAACTCGTTGTGTGTGATGTATAACATATATGTAACTTATCGCTATGAATACGGCTGTATGTGTTTAGCGATATGGAAGACAAATTTATTGTCGAGCCATTATTTAAGGCTCGTCAATAAATGTGTCTTCTTGACGCCACAACCAATAATATCATTCGCGTACCAAAAGCGGTATCGGATGTTGGAATCAAATGCTCTTGACGCCGTCGTGATCATCCCGTGGAAACTTCGCTCTGTATCAAAACCTATTTGCTAAAGCCATGTTCAGGTATGCCGAGTTACGATTCGTAACTTACGTAACTTACGAAAAACATATGTTCGGTGGGTTGAAATTACAAAAATATCGAAATGTCGATACATACGAAGCTTACCCTGGTGTTACACGTTCAAATTTTGCCTTTCAAGTTGCAATACATTCACACTATTTTATTAACATATTCATATTTTAAAACTTGACCATCGACGTGATATAAATTTTTCGTTTCAAGTCGTGTGGCACGGCGAAGTTAAACAGCTGAGCACAGATTTTGTAAATAAATTTTCGTGTTTTGTTGTACAACGACTTAGTCGCAATAAAATGGTGGATAAAACTAATAAAAACAGTGATATATTGCGGTTCATAGATTTTACAGAAGTCATGACTTTATATAAATGCCTATGAATAAATTTCTCGTGACATGCAAATACCTGTGAAAGATGTTAACTAAAATATATATGTTTATTTCTTGAGCACTTTCAGTGACGCTGGAATTCTAAGTCGGTTTCTTGACGACGGCATCTTGAAAATAAAATAGAGTATCAAGTTGCTTGCAGCCCACTACACAGCTGTCAATTCAAATGCGTTTTGGCAAGCAGTATTTGTGATCGACCATAGAGAAATTAATTTTTCTTTTGTTTTATTCAGTATTTTATGGTATAATATTGCCTCTTTAGGTTCCCACACATAAACGAATTATTGACGCAGCGCCGGGAGCAAAAAAAGTGCAGTGTTTCTTATGCGGCACCTCCACCCCAACTATGATTATTTGTTGCATCAAGTTGATTGTAGCGAATTGTATCAAATACGCACGCACAATACGACTATAGTTTCACTGAATGCAGATTTTTTTTTCAAATAACTGGCATACATTCGTCAAAAAGTTGAAACAAAATTAGATTTTATTTAAATATTTTGTACTGCTTGTTACCAACAAATTAATAGAGACTATTACAGCAAAATATTTTGTATAATGGATGATCGGATAGTGAAGCGTATATAATTAGTCTATCCTATCCAAATGTCAACGTCACCTGCTCGTGGCACACTCTGCTCCGAGAAACAAGGCTCTGACTACCGATCTGTGGCGGAATATCCGTAAGTACGCTGGCAGACCCAACTCCAGGATCGGAGCCCAACAAGGTGTACATCTTAATTTAAATGATTACCGACACCCGGACAAATTATAGCCAAATGATCACGACCGCCTTTAGCTTCAAGAAATGGACCTGATTTGGAAAATGGAATGTGCCTACGCTCCTAGATACAACGCGATTGGTGCTTGTCTCCCATGAATTTTTGAGGTACAACCTGCTTTTCTGCAAACTCTGTGAAACACGTCTGCCGGATAATGGAGAGCTCTCAACATATAATGATACAACTCCACTGTACTCTGGGAAACCCATTGGAAAACTGAGACTGGGTGGTGTGGGATCCCGTTATTCAAAACCGCCAAAAATCCTCAAATACAGAGGAAGCCATGATCCGATAGGATAATAACGGCTCGTTTCAGCACACGCCCGAAATTTGTCGGTTGTTCAATGCTATGCCCCTACAAAAGCTGTAGATACATACAGCCACCTGGCCACTATCATTGCATCTGCCAACCCCGGGGATATACATTTGCTAATGGGTAACTTTAACGCTCTACTTGGCTCGGACAACTTGCAACGGGAAAGGGCAGTGGGCGACATAGTAAATGGCCCATAACGGTGTACTCGAAACCTGCCTTAACAACAATTTGATAGGCGATGGAACCATATTTTCACGTAAGAACATACATAAAGTAGCGTGGATGTCCCGGATAATAATACGGAGAATCAAATCGAATCAAAATGGAGTGGATCAACATGGACCAGGTTGTACAAGTGGCCACCACCTACTCATAGGCACTACCGTCTCAAATTTGCGGCTATTAAGAGCAAAAATCCAGTGTAGAGTAGATTCTATGTGGAGAAAATGCAGAATGCAACCACTAAGTCCACATATATTGGCGCATTACAGTCATCACAGCAGACACTAGCCAGTAACTCTTCTCCCCAGTCCAGGAATACGGTTAAAAATTGCTTCGTAAAAACTGCTGATAACCATCTGGGATACAAGGTAAGAAGCAGAAACGATTGAATCTCCGACTTAACATGGGAGACGATAAACAAGAGAAACGAGCTAAAAGACCTAAAAGACCTATAAGGTCGATAAGGCTAGATTACGAACGTAAGTATTATGCAATTTAAAGGCAAGTTACGAAATGTGCTAGAAAAGACAAAAGAAGATGGTTCAACTAATTGGCAAAGGAAACAGAAGTATCTGCTTCGCACAACAATATAAGAAACCTTCACAGAATCACAAAACAACTTACCAACAGCAACTTTGCGAGCAGCAAACCACTTCGCAAAGGTAATGGAGGACTATGTACTTCCAGAAGTGAACAGATGCAGGCACGGGTGGAGTATTACTCTACACTTTTGTCGAACGAAGTGGCTGCGAACATCACACCGTTAGGGAAAATATTCCGACGGAACCACCCTAAATCCTCGAAATAATTGAAACCACAACGTACACCCCAAACTACTAAAGGCATCACCGAAAATTAGTGCCAGAATCTTAATCATACCAAAAAATTATATTTAACTCAATGCAAAAACTGATGTGGAATTAATCTATCAACATCACATACATATATAGTTATTGCTCAAATCATCATCAAACGTCACGTCGATGCCTTTAATTCCAAGATCACAAATGCACCCAGATTGACTGCTTAAGCTGCGTTAATGAGATTCGCAATGACAGAATGGGTCATGGATTCTTTAGAACTGAAAAGTCTCTTCGCTATCTTCGGTCAAATGCTCGAAATGCGATATTGCTGTTCTCAACAAATTACTTCCCATGAAAATATGTAATCAATAATTTGCACACAACTACAAGTTGTTTTCTATAGTACAAATGAATGTGTCGTATATATTTTATTTTTTAGTGTCGTTTCCAACGGGCGTCTGAAAATTTACCATCACCCTCAGGCCACCGTGATCAGAAAATTAAAAATGTTGAAACTTGGAATTTTTTTACGTTTTCAATTATTATACAAAATTATTATTATTATCAGTAGTTGAAGAGCGGCTGGAAATGGGTTAAAAAATAGAACAATTCTGTAGCATACCCGGTGCTGGAAATGCAAATATGTGTTTGAGAATTTGAATTCCAATACAAGTGCACTTCATAGTCACTTAATATTGATTGTACTTGAAAACTGTAAAATGTTTGTAATAGTTTTCATTTAATTTTTTTTTCAAATATTTATAAAAATGTTCTTACATTTGCAGTCATTTACTTAAATGTGCATTCTACGAATTACTTTCGTTTTGTACGTCAATGGTTGGTGAGATTTAACGGGAAATAAAGCAGCGCTTAAGATGAATAATTAGTAAAATACAGGGTGGCGAATGATTGCTTCTATCAAAACTCATCAAATAACTTTTTCCGGTGTATTTATTTTTTATTTCCGTGATTGGTCTTTTAATTTACGAAAAATTGTATGATGATGAAACAAGAATTTGGATTTTGAGCCGATGTGACACATTGCGGCATGTTCGGCGGCCCTCATCAATGCAGGTGGACTATAGTAAGTCTCGAGAACAATTTTGCCAAGCGTTGGACCATCAGAAGAGGGCCTTGTCATCAGCGATCCTACGTTCAGACGCTGGAAGCTATTGCCGATGTAGCTGCTGAGGGATATTTTAAACCTACAGTTTCGACAAGGAGTTTTGCTATCCAACTGTGTAGCAGCCGGTAGTCATAGACAATTTTGCCTACAATCTCGAAAAAAATTGCTTGAGGCAGCCGAATTAGCCTTAACCAAATTTAGAGATTGTCAGAAGAGATTATCACATCCGAAGCAGGCGTTATTCCAAATTGATACGACAAAAAGAAGTTATGTTTCCAATCTGAGGCAGGTTACTGCAGAGTTTCATTTTGTTGACTTTGCCGCCTTTTTTTGCACAAAAACAAAATTTGTTGAATAAAACTAATGATTTATTTCTCTTAATTAAACAATTCTCTACAAAACTGCATCATTACATTTTTGATATTTGGCACTCGAAAAAGGGTATTTTTGCCGGCAAAATCCCTCTGTGCGTCGTTGTGTCGCATTTTGCGAAAAGATCTTGGCCTACATCCTTACAATATAAAATTGACGCAAGAACTGAGGCCGCTTGACCACCATAAGCGTCGTATGTTCCTGAATTGGGCTGAGCAACAACTTGAAAATGATTCGGATTTTCATCGAAAAATCATCTTCAGCGATGAGGCTCATTTCTGGCTAAATGGCTTCGTCAAGACGCAAAATATGCGTTATTGGTCAGACAGCAATCCGCACGTAATCCATGAGCCATCATTACATCCCGAAAAAATTACGGCTTGGTGCGGTGTATGGGCCGGCGGCTTCATTGGGCTGTACTTCTTCCGTGATGATCAAGACCGGCACATTACTGTGAATGCGAATCGCTACCGTTCAATGATAACCGAATATTTTTGGCCCCAATTGGATAATATGGACTTGGAGGACATGTGGTTCCAACAGGACGGCGCCACAAACCACACAGCGAATGCCACAATCAATTTATTGGAAACCAAGTTTGGTGAACGTGTTATCTCACGAAATGGCCCAGTCGATTGACCGCCTCGGTCGTGCGATTTGACTCCGTTAGATTATTTCCTGTGGGACCACGTCAAGTCTATGGTCTATGCGACGATTTATGAACTTCGTACGAATATAGAACGTGAAATTAATCGAACGTGAAATTAAATAAAGCCAGCGACGATTTATGAACTTCGTACGCATATCGAACGTGAAATTACAGCAGTATCGGCCGATTTTATTGACAAATTGGGTTCAGCGTCTGGACTTCTGCAAGCGTGCCCGTGGTGGCCATGCAAAAGAAATCGAGTTCCATACATAATGGCATCGAACGTACTTTCACAGGAATAAAGAACTTCATTGGTATCTAAAACCGGTTTTGTTTTATTTAAAAAAACTTTTGTAGCGCTCTTATTGAAAAACCCGTTATTTTGCCAGAAGACTGCATAAATGGTAGCTAGGGACGAAATCTATTTGAACTGCATTTTTAAAACTGGGAAGACCTGCTTTGATCTAAACGCAAATTTAACAAAAAAAAGTCAACCGACACCATAAATATTTACTTTAACAGAAGTTCTTACACATAAAATTCTAACGGTTTTTATTCAAATTTTGAAGCTAAATATAGCTTACCATGTCTTGTTTAAGATTCATGAAACCCTGGTTACAGATTGTTCATTTGTCTAGAATTATTAAGCAAAACAAAACAAAAATTTCCCTCATTTCCTTGCGAGAGTTTTTAGTCGGTGTGTTCATTAAACTTAAATTTCCTAAAATTATTCACACTCAATACCATTTTAATACAAAGCTCATTTATTAAGGGAAACACAGACTTGTCATTCATGAACATGAGCTTGGTCGATAAGTTTTTATCTGGCTGATGATTTTCAGAAAATATTACTAAAAGTTGTGTAACCATTATAGTGATGCGAACAACTTCGATTTCATTCCCATTTGCTATCAAAAACTGCGGTAAACCGACAATAAACATCAACGATTGCTGATGTTCATGCTCATGAATGACAAGACTGTGGCTCGCTTGAGACTGTGTGCCAAAGACTGTCTAGCCAAAGAGTATATTTGTTCTCTAATTTTTACAACTATTTATTTATGCATCATAAACGCTAAACTGGACCGGGAAAAATTTACAGTTTTACATACACGAATGTAGGAATAACGAACCTGAGTACGCCATGGAATTTGGCAAGGAATCACGAACTTTGAATGAGCTGCATTGACATTGTAGATATGTGCGCGCACATATCAGCATTTCAGAAACTACGTTTCCAGTTCAAAGCACCATAACTAGTTTATTAATTCTATCCCACATTGCTAGGCAAAAATAGTATTATCCGGAGTCAGCAACCAATATCAAAGAGTGGTTGTCACTAAAAATTAAAATCAATTGGCATCTTCGAGATTGTATCATAGAGTAAATTAGAATACGGAAGTAATTTCTCTCATCTAACGTTTCATTTCACACTCTTCGTCATGGGCTTGTTCAAATGAGAGGAGTTCTATGAAAATGAACTTACACCAGATGGAGTTACAAGAGTTGTTGACTTAAGTTTTTCATGTCATTTTGGTATAGAGCTGTAAAATTATAATGAATTTTTCACTTCTTTTGTTGAATTTTATTATTGCTGTACATTTTTGTTGTATTTAACTCATCTGCCTCACCACACAAACATGAAATTCCATTGGCATTGTCATGTTTTATGTTTTATACAAATGTCTCTATCTGGTATTATTCCACCTTCCACCTTCCAGCGTTTACATACAACTAGTGTATTAAAAAAAACCGGTTTTTCAAAAATTTCGGTTTTCGGTTTCTTCGAATATTCGGATTTTTGCGAAACCGGAACAAGGTTAAACCGACTTGTATAAACCGGTTAATAACCGGTTTCGGTTTTTATGACAAAATGGAGAACTATGCGTTTTAAAGACATCGTTTATTTTCAATTCGTTTTCCTGAATTTTGAGATCGACAATCGATCCGTTCGGAACCAGTGATCTATGGGACCAAAACGGAAAGTCGCGGCAAAAACTATTTAGAGTTGAGCTAGTTTTGCCAAAATTGGTACGCAGACTACCACTGATAACAAAAAACATGTCAAAAAAAATATTAGTGATCTACGGACCGTTTTTCAAGGAGCTCCCCTATAAAAAAAAAGCTCTCCCCAATTCCTTCGTGGAATGTAGCATAACAAATATCACATATATTATACAACAATAATAAAAAACTTAAATACTTCAATATACAGAAAAATATTGACAACTGGCAGACTTCAACTGCAAAGATCAATCTGAAAATTTACAACTAAATTTTGCAGCGAGACTTCAACAAAACGTTCGGTAGAATTGATGTCAGGTGGCCTACATTTTAATTTGCACAGGTTTGTAAGATGGATAAATGTTGCTGTTGTGGTATTTGTTGAGTTGACCCATATTGATGTGCTGCTTTTTTGTGAAGTCATTTTCGAACAAAAACATAAAAGCTTTTTCTGCTGATATTGGCACGACTTCCGAATCTTTTCTGCCGAAACTTTTTCTAATTTCTGATGTTGGAGTCGATGGCGTATTTGAAACGAATTTCAAATTAGTGTCATGCAATTTTCTCGTTGATATGAATGCAGTATGGACCAACAACTTTGTATAGTCTTTTTTGCTGTAATGATAATTCGGAGGCTATTTTGCGTTTGTTTCTCGAACTACTCTTATCATAGGTTATTCTAGGTCGTCCGGTCACACCGATTTTTCGAGGTACTATAAAAATAGTATCGCGCTCTAACCATTCCACCTCATATCTTTTGAAGATCTTGGCACTCTTGGAGTGTTTCACCCATTTTTGCTTTATATTGTTACAAAGGCTTCGAATTGTATCTCCCAATTTTATCTTCAGTTCATCATCAACTTCACACTTAACTTTGTTTATCAAAAAATCCGAAATAATAGCCACATTTTTATTATTTTTCACCCATAAGTCGAAAATTTCACCATTTTTGAACTTGACATTTTCCAGAAAATCAGTATTTCCTCATTATTTTGCAATTATTTGCAGATAATTTTAGCACTAGTTAATACTCAGGAGATTCACAAAAAACTACGTTAACACTTTCGCAAAAAAACATGAATTATTAAATATATAAAAACAAATATTACACACAAACATTAATTGAAACACTTAATAACAGATTAAAGTAAGTACCTCGAACATTCGAATCCATAATTTCAAAACTTAAAAAAACAATTATATCGTATGTTACTAAAATCACTTATGAGTCTTTTATATATTTTTAAGTCTGACAACTGAAAAAATGCAGTTGAAACAACCGATTAAACCGATAAAACTTAATTTGGCCCCACCCCAACGTGCAGGGTAACACTGCAGGTCCCAATCACAGTATAGCCTATCCACTCGCAGGATGTAATGGAAACCTAAAGAGTAGGCCATGTAATATTTGGAATTTAATTTCGCTTTAAACAAAATAAATAAATTTTTCAAGATGATGATTGATTTTATTGGTAAGGCCCATTATTGACATTTTTTTGAATGAACACCTCTTTACAGTACCTCATTCTATCTACTCCATTTTACAGTACATTTTCGATTATTTGGTTCTTTATCTCGTGTTTTAACGTCTCTAAGGACTCGGGATTGTTTGTGTAGCACTTAAGTTTTAGAGCACTCCAGAGATAATAGTCTAACGGTTTCAAATAGCATCTGCGAGACGGCCAATAGACTTCAGAGTTTCGGCTTTCGAACACAGTGCGTCAAAGATCGATTGCGACGTTGGCAGTGTGGGTTGTAGCACCGTCCTGTCTTCATCTTTTGGGAATAAATAATCGCTGAGCATGGCACGATAACTGTCGCCATTTACGGTTTCGGCGGCTCCTTGCGCATTTTTGAAGAAAAATACGTCTATGCTGCCGCCATGCCAAAAAGCGCACCAACAGTCACTCGTTGTGGATGCATTGGTTTCTCCTCGACATGTGGATTTTCCGAACACCAACTGCGACAATTTTGTTTGTTAACGTAACCCCGAGCTTCATCGGAACATACGATTTTTCACAAAAACGCTCAAAATTCTGGGAAAAGAAGTACGAGAAATGATCAGTTCTGGGAACGATGACGAGTTGATGTTGACAGCTGTCCGAACACAATTTCAGCTAGAGCGGCAATATTTTCTACTCAAAGCACGTACATGAGAAATATTGTCCACTAAGGATGCGGATTCACGAATTCGCTTCATAAATTGCTCCACAAACTGCGTTGATGGCATGCACTCTATTTCGATCGAATTTATTTCGTAGATTTCTGGCAGCTTGCGTCCCAATTTTTAAATTTCTAGCCTTTAACAACTAATCTGTCACTTCATAGATTTCAAATTGGTCATCTCCTTCGAAATTATGGGGGGTTTAAGATTCCAAATTTTATATGGCCCACCCAATATTTATTTATTATATTCAACCTATCTGTTCTAATATTTGCCTTTCCCAATTAAGCAAAATTATCGTTAAGTAAATATTCCTTTGGACGTTTTTTCCTTCTTTTTGCATTGTGAATAAGTTATCCGATTTTTAGAAATTTTATTCAAAATAAACTCCAACTACTATTTTTTGAACTCCGACTCCTCAACCCTTCACAACTCCACACTCTGCTCTTCATAATCAGTGAGCTAGTATGTGCTTCCTAGCTATTAGACTCACTGATCAGGACATTCAGTTTTACTCCGATTCCGAACGTTTACTATTTGCTAATGTATTTGCTTACAGAGACCCACGAAACTTGAAACTAAATACTGAAATGGGTGTATAATTCACAAAGTGTGAGCAAATGTGACATTGAGTGTTAGATACGAACAAGACTTTTAAGAATAAACTAAATAACTAATTTGTTTCTATGTACGGTAAAATCAAATTTTAATTCAAAATGTTACAGACGCCTACAGTCTAATCAAACATGGATTATTATAAAACCAAATTAAAACAAATTCAGATCCTTTGAGATGTAAATATTGTAAATAATTTGTAAGCATTAGGAGATTACCTTTGAAAATGCTCATTAGTTAAGTTACCAAGGTAGCCTTCATCCTGCCATACCCACATATTTTTCAAACGAAAACAAATCTCAACACGACGTTGCGAATACGATTGTAATAAATGTTTAAGCCCGTGAGTAGAATACAATTTTTTGGGGTGAATGTATCTCCTTTTAGTCTCGCTTAGTCTTGTATATCAAAACCCCACACTGTAACATGGACTTAGATGGGAGCAAGATTCAGTTCATATCGAAAACATTTAATTGCTAAATAAACTTACCGATAATTAGCAGCATTATGGCAGCCATTTTTATCAACACGTTTTGGTTTCGGCGTTGACAAACGAAGTTCGCAAGTCCTGGAACTGGTGATTGCAGGTATAGAAGAAACTCACGATGCTCTTGTTTGCTAGAATCTCAATTAATAACGAAGATTTGGTAGCGCAAAATACGCGAATGCTCGTTTACTTTCTTTGTTTATATTGTATTTTTTGATTTTATCTTATTATTTGGAAAATTGACTGAATATGAGTTTGTTTATTATTTACAGAAACTGCCGGAACAAATTTAAACATTTAATTAAATAGGCTGTTTTTAATCCGGATTTGAAAAAGTGTCTGCAGCTGTTGGAAATTAAAGAATTATCGCTCCGGTTTGGGTTGTTGTTTCGACTCAGGTTGGATGCAATTTTTTTTTCTGCAACTATTTTTAATATCGTTCCAGGCAAATCTGTTGTATTCAATCAATATTTGCTCGCGCGCGTAATGTTGCAATTAACTTATTATTATTAATAATATTTATTGTCTCCACTCATACATTTACTCATTAATTTGTTCACTTTTATAACATTTGCCACTGTGCAGGATATGAGATTATTGGAAATACGCAGCTACGTATGCATGCATATCCGTTTCCTGTTTATAAGTGTTTGGATGTGTGTGTGTGAGTGTGACTGAGTGTAAACACTTTATGTTCAATTTACAATTACATAACATGCATAATAAATTTGTCAATTCAATTTGTTGCGAATCTTATTGCACTTTTTCACATACACATTGACACGTCTGTTTGTCGCTCTGTCTGTATGCGTTTGTGTGTCTGCCTATTTGCCAGTCTGACGGCACTAATGGCGCTATAATATATATTTTAATTTGTTATAATTAAATGGAATATGTACTTTTGTTTTTTGCTTTGTTTCACTTGATTCACCAGTACTTTAATCATTGTAATACGATCATTTCTCTGTGTGTTTTAATGCAATTGAATTGAAATTGTCATTGCGTTAAACTGATTTTTTCCTCTCTCTCTCACAGTCTCCTTCTCCCATATGCATTATTAAATCGCTTCAACTGCGTTGTTTTTCTTGTTTATAGGTCGCACAGATTACAGTTGGTTTTTTTTATTGTTGTTTTTGGTCGAATTATTTAAATATTTTCCATTTCCATTTGCATAATACAAGACAGCGGTGGTGGTGCTTGAGGTCCAATCAACATCTGTAATAAAAATAATAATCGGTTAACAATTTACTTATTAAGTTTATATATTCTGAAAAAAATCGTTAAAACAATACCGATTAACCGAGTTTATTTTAAGGTACAATTACTGTCACTGAACATTGTAATAAAAATGCAGTAATCAATTTAAAATACAAGTAAAATTATTATACCTGTTTTCAGTAAGCGAATCCCCACCATACGAAGTACAATGGAAGTAAGTGATACTGTAGAATCAGTCAAACGAACCGGCTTAAACACCCTTACCCCTAAGTCATCCCTTGAGTGCAAATCTACATGAAATAGAGGTTCCACATTTGAGAACAAATAAAATTTTTATTTTTTAATTCATCAAATCAGTTGGGTTTTGCAGAGTTTATAAGCCAGGCAAACGCCCAACATTTTCACGGGAGTTATCAGAATAATATAGACATTAACACCAACTATCTCGATAAAATCTTAAGGCAGATATCGTGTTGACCTTATATGGACGGTTTGAAAGCTCCCTGATCTTCTAAACTCCGCTGGGGAATAATTAAATATCATCAATGCTCCTTCCAACTACCGTCTGATAATAGACTACTTACTATACATTTTTAAACAACCTGCGTCATTTTGGTTGTTCTTGAAAATCATTGAAAGCAGACAACCTTGAGAATTTCGACGAAAAATTAATCTCCCATGCTCACTAGTGATGCACAGAATCGAGGAACCGATTCTGCAGAACCGGTTCTCTACAAGACCCGACCAGACCGATTTTGACAAGAACCGAATATCGGTTCCAAAAGAACCGAAAACGGTTCCAAATAGACCGAATACGGTTCCAAATGGACCGAAATACGGATCCAAATGAGCAGAAAACGGTTTGAACAGAATCGAAAAACGGTTTGAAGAGAACCGATTTCAGAATAACATGACTCGGCTTCAAAGGATCCAAAAGTGTTAACCTTTGAAGGTATGAAAATATATATTTTTATCATCTTTTATATTCTTGTAACACAGTACGACAGTGGTTGGTACACATGAGAAATGTTAACAGAATATGAAAATAGGCTTAAAATAAAGAAACACGTGTCTCGGCGTTTTTCTGTAGCAAGTCAGAATTTTGAGAAAATCGATTTTTAGACTTCGAACGACCGTGGAGGTTCACTTGTAATGTAATACTCTTATAAAAAGCTCTATAAAAACAGAATGGGTGAACCGATTTTAATGCCTGAGCCAGTTTTGAAAAGAGAATTAAATTTCTATTTTTTTTATAAAAAAAACATTTTTTTCTCCGCTGATGGCGTTATAATTTTCATGTAAATTTAAAAAAATACAAATACAAAAAAATTACACGAAAAATAAACGACCAACATTTTTAACACAAAATAATATTTAAGATTTCATATTCATTTTTGTATTTTTACATTACATTTACATTACATTACATTTTTGGTTATTTTTTAACTTTACATGAAAGTTAACGCGCCATCTAGCGGAGAAAAAATTGTTTTTTTAATAAAAAAAATCAGAATTCAATTCCCTTTTCAAAACTGGCTCAAGCATTAAAATCGGTTCACCCACTCTGTTTTTATAGAACTTTTTATAATAGTGTTACATTACAAGTGAACCTCCACGGTCCTTCGAAGCTTAACAACCGATTTTCTCAAAATTCTGACGTGCTACAGCAAAACGCCGAGACACGTATTTCTTTATTTTAAGCCCATTTTCATATTCTGTTAACATTTCTCATGTGTACTCAAAAAAATTTGATTTTGTCGTACTGTGTAATAATATATTACACTTAAGCCTCTCTGAGACAGCAATTTGCTGAGAACCGGAACCGGTCCAAATTCCGGTTCTTTTCTGAACCGGACTCGACAGAACCGGTTCTTCAAAAACGCTGAAAAGCACACCACTAATACTCACCAATCAATATTTTTTGTAGAAAAAGCCTTCACCGAAACTAAGCAAAGTCTTAATAAATACTATGTTTATTATGCACTAAAAATTTATAAATTAAATAAAAGTGGTTTATTGACTTCCGTTGAGGTCGTACCGGCTCAAGTGACCCCGAACACTCAAGTCGGCCAAGGAGGTCGTCACGCCGCACAGTGGTGCCATTTGAGTTTTTTCGTTGCAAAAATCATATCTTTTGAACCGAATAAGATAATCGAATAATTTAAATGGCATATAATAGATCTTTCTTCAGCCTATGAAATGAGTGTTTGGTATTACACATAATACCTTGTACGTGCGTACTTATTGGTTATCAAATTTAAAATAAATGGGAAAATCAATTTTATGGTAACCAGTTTACCAATTTTAGATTTTTTTGTTGCTCTTTATTGTCTTGAATATTAATATGTATGTTTTTGTGGTTGTGTTTTTGTTGAGACTACAATATCTACGTCGTTGTATGTATTTTGAATATAATTAATATCAACTTCACCTTACTTGCATAGGTGAATTTTCGTTATAATTTTGAGAATAATTATTACTACTATTATTTTATTATTATTTTTTGTTTTAAATTAATTTTGTAAATTTAGTGTAAAATATTCATCACAATTCGGAAGCGAATGAATATCTAAAAGACTAATCATTTCTTAATTATAATTATTGACGTGACAACGTCTTAAATTAGGTTGCGGCTGGGAGTCACTTATGAAAAAGTGTAACGCCCGGTAACGTTACGATGAGTCACCGAACACAAGTAAATGCAATGTGTTTACTTGTGTGCCAGAAACGATTTGCTTTGCTGGCTTCTAGTGGCTGTTGGTCGGTGGTGTGAGTGTTTTTGTTTTTTGGCACATCATATATATGACGACTGAGCAAGTATGTATGTGCGTATATATGTGCGTGTGTATGAATATTGATTTAGATCAGTCTGCATTGGATAAGGTATTATTTTTTGTTTTTTTTTGTTTTTTGTTTTTTGTTTTTTGGCTTTATGATATGTGTAGTGTATGTTTGTGTGTAGAAATTTTCATATGAATTAGGTAGCCAAAACGAAACAGAGAGCTGCGGTCGGCTTTAAAAACGATATGCGAATATGATGAATTGAAATACTTTTTGGTTAGTAAATTATTTTCTTTTGTTTTTAATAAAAGAAATGTTTATTTTTTATAATAAAAGAAATGTTTATATTTTATAATAAAGGATATGTTTATTGTTTATAATGTCACATTTGATAATGTGTTCATAGAAATCGCACAGGTACCTAGATGGTGTTGAAATTACTTCTATTTTCCTAAACCATAAGTTTCAATAAATGTTAAAACATCGCCCGTGAGTTCTAACACTCATTGGGCAAGTGAGTTCATTGCACTCCTATTGTGCAATTTAATTATATTCATATCAATAAATATTCTACCGAGAAAAAGACGTTGTCACGTAAAATCTTCGCCCGTAAAACCGACTTTACAGGCAACAATTTTTTTTATATCTCTATTCGTGACTCCACATGCCGCAGGGAAGAAATAAGTGGATCGGAAGATGCTGTCAACATGTTGAAGGGGTCCTCATTTTGCCTTACCCTTGATGCTTTGAACGTGTTCTGGAATCTATAGTTTTTTTACAATTTGTTAAGAGACTGTTGTGCTTCTTCAGAAAGCTCTCCAATTGGCAAAGACTGGTATTTGATTATATCTTTGGCATGTGCCAATACTTTTATGGACGTTCGGGGTCAACTTCTTCTGTGGATACATTTCCACAAAAAGAGTTGCAGTTTTCGGTGCATATTCACCAAATTTTACAGAATTGACCTTTTCTTTGCGGCTTAAAATATTCAAGATCGTTCCCAATCTTTTCACTATTTGATTGTTAATTCAATTGATTCCAGTTTCTGCCTCATTATTTTCAAAAAATCTCCTAGAAGTGTTTCCATCGTTAGAGTTTCCGTATCCATACTTGGGAAAGTTTACTTTTAGTCCAATTTATTTAAAAAAACATTCTGTATTTGCTTCTTTCTGATCTTTTCCTTATCCCTAATTGATGTATTTTCATCGAAGTTTCCTCCTCTTCTGGTAGGGTATACGCCAATGTTAGCAAGAACTCCATACACCTCATCCTTGCATGCAATGGTGACATTCCATATTTGTAATTCTCCTCATTTGTAGAATCGTTTAAATTACCGAAATCTTTCTGGCTCTTTTTGCAAATCGGGCATAACAATGGTGAGGGTGTTCCTGTCCGTTCGTTTACGACTTGTCCATCAACCATGGTCAGGTGGAACTCGTTAGTACATTCAATATATAATTTCCTTCTACAATTTGCAGCTTTGTGGGCTTAATCTTGCTTATGTGTTCTTCACTGTCCTTCATCGTCATGAGTTCTGCCGATTCCCTTGCAAACTAAAGTATTATTGGTCGGCAATAATGCACTTATGACGGCCGTGGATTTTTCCAGTGTTGGGAATAATCTGATTTTAACCGCAAAGGAACAACATATGCCATAAACATATTTCCGTTCGATATTGTAGGGTCATCGGAAGATATCCTTTGGTTATAAACACTTTGTCCGGATGATCCATCGCAGTCCCATTTACTGATCAATGTCAGTTTCATAGGAAGAATTTGCACCTCATTTTCAGGATGACTCTCCAACAGTCGTTTTGCTGTATGGCCCATAAGATCCTGCAGATTGGCTTTCACAGAGACGTCCGTAAATTCCGTATGCAATAAATTCACATTTTGTTGTATGGTTGTATTTGGGTAAAATTTTAGCCCCGGGTCGCAGAAAAAATGCCTGTAGTATCCCATATTTCTCTTTGGAAATTTCTTAGTCCGAAAACAGGGCCAAGGCTTCTTCGGAACCATACTTTTTAATGTGTGCACTTGGAGACATAAGAATGCTTTAATCCTTTTTAGTCGCAGTTGGCTTGCATCAGCAACAGATTTTGTAATATACGACCTAACTTTTCATTATTCTTTGTTTATTTAATATACAGCGCTTCCGATAAATGCTTCGTGGGCAAGTCATTGGTGGCATCGGCAAGTTTCCTTATTCTTGTGAAAATTTAACACTCCTACATACTTTTTTGCTTCTCCGGTTAATGTGGTGGGTTTATTTTCTGCCAATGTATCCCGGATGGTGTCGTAATTAAACCAGTCCTCGTATTTGGAGTTTAATTTTCCAATGGTTCGATTGAGTTTTTTCCCTTTTGCCTTAATATTTGCATATATCAGATAAATATTATTTTTCGTACTTTCGCTTCTCTCTATATTTTCCTATGCGCTATCGACTTCGAGTGTGATTGAGTTTCTAAGCAGGTCGAATATTTTAAATTGTTCAACGCCATGTTTTCAGTAATTGTTGCGATAACTTTCAGTCGTGGACTAATCCAGGGATTATGCTTATATTGCAATATACAGTCTAATATATTACCTGATGCTACCCTCTGGATTAAGGCTTTACAAAAGGGTTATGCTACCATGCCTAAAAATGTGGATACATGCGGGTTTAGGCTGAATTATGCAATATTGTTCTGTGAATGGATGCTTGACTATTTGAACGTCGATGTAATTTTTAAGTGAGGTGCGTACCTGCTAATTTCAGTGAGTAGTTTTGTGTGAATCCTGTGTCTGTAACAGAATAATGGGAGCAGAATTTGGCAGAGGCTTTCAGGTAAGCAACCGATTTAAAATGCAATTTTCAAACTATTGGTTCAAACTAATTAGTAGTCAAAACATTACAGAATGAAAAGCATAAATCACAAACCTTAAAAAAACAATAACGTAGCAATGTTTTCCCACGGACATATGTCTTAAATATGCAAGGGATGCAAGGGAAAGCGGCGTCTTGAGGCAGATAAGACGTTTTGAATTATGTAAAGCAATAATAAAAGAGCATATTTTTGAAAATATGGCAACTTTAGAAAAATAAAAATTTTTTTATATTCCATCAAAGTTTAAAAATAGTGATAAAACTTATTGTTTTTACATAGTGATTTACCCGGATTTACCCGAAGAATCACAAAGCAAGCAGAAATTTTTTTTTATTATTTTACATTTAATAATTCCATCAATCAATAAAAAAAAAACATGGCTCGTTACCTAGTTTTCCTGATATTACACCTGAAATCGGACCAAATTACCGAGAAATTGTTTTTTCTTTTTTTTTGAAAACCGAAAATATCTTATCTTCTAAACTAAACATCTGATATTATTAGGGGTAGAATATTTCACATCGTTCTATGAGATGGGTTTATTCAAAATTTCATAGGCGCACACGAAAATTTAGATTTTTTCAACCTCGTTCGCTCTACGAGCGCCACTGTAATCCATGGAATCATATTGAACGATTAGAAAATGTAAGTGCGTACAGTGGGTGAGGCTGTAGGGATGTCATCTGAGCGGGCACATCACAGTTTACTTGACTATATAGTTGGACGTGAAAATGCTATACACGCTATGGGTGCCGCGATTACCTACACTCGACCGTAAGCGCAACAGGGTGAGACCAAGTAACAATCAAAGCAGTGGACATCACCGGGTGAATTTGAATCAAATTAGACCAAACTGAGTCTATCCGACAACAGAGTATTGACACCAATTTTTTTTGTGACGCATACTGTGTCATAGACATCGATTACATTGACCAGGACAAAACAATGACCGGCGAATATTATTCACAGATGTTTGACTGATTCGACATTGATTTGAAGACAAAATTACCGCAGTTAGCGAAATTCCACCAGGTCTACCACCACGATAACAATGATGCTACGAATTGCTACCTCATCCCTATTCTATCCGGAGTTAACCACAGCGACTACTGGCTATTTCCAAGCCTTACTAAATGGCACGGCGGTCATCACTGGCACAAGTACCTATTATGACGACCTCGAGAAACCGTATTATATAAATGGAATAAGAAAATGACTATATTGAGAAGTAAAACGTTTTTTCGCCGAAGAAAATATATTTTTTCCAAAAAGTCACGAAGTTGTTAAAGTGCTGTCGATCAAAATCCTAAAAGCCCTTAAACGTATTCAAACCATGGATGCATAGGGGATTATTATTTTCCATATCAAATGACTTCAGAGCCAAATGCTGTCATTGGTTTCCTGTAGCTAAATACAATTCCAACTATATAAAAATTAATGAATCCTTACAATACGAGTAGAATTATTTTTTTAGCTTCTCCAATGAATCAGCACGTACCGATTTCCAGTGTACAAGAATATATTCACTCAAAAAAAATATTGCTAATAAACGCAGCAGAAATATTGCTAAAAGAAGAGGAAACCAAACATGTTTTTTATATAAGCGAACATATGTTTGTTACTTCATCAAATATATTTTTGTTGTTCTAGCAAATATTTTGCCCAGTTGCTTAGCAACACTGCCTACAGTTTTTTATTATGACAGGTTCTTCAAGTCAATACAAGTGGTTAATAATGCGGCACGCTTCACCGAGGTTTAACTTAGAACCCTAAGGTACTTGGTTTCATAAGGCGAGATGACTGTTTATAAATCACCTGATCGGCCACCATGCTTTTGGCGGGATAATCTTACTTTTCGATGTCCATCCTGCTTTGAATCTCAATCTCGATTTTAAGAGAAAAATCCGACTTTGTGCGATCGTCTTGTCTTTAAATATTGTAATATATACATATTTTTTTCCAATTTTGTTTTTTTTTTTGTTTGTCATTAGACGACGTATGCTTTACATCTGACATGCCACTTTTCCCACTGTAAAATTTATATATCCCGTGTGATTCCTCTCACACATTACATGAGTAAAAGCCATCTGCAGAAGTCATATGAAAATATTTTATTTAGAGCGTCCTCTATTTTCATTTGTCAATGCATGTGACAACAGATGTTGTTGGCAAAACAACAACAAAGCACACATACCGAATTAGCTGTTAATGACAAACAGAGCTTATGTTATATTAGAAAAAGGGACTTAAAACACCCATATCTTGAGGATCTAGAGGGTTAAAATGTTCCACAAAACTATTTCCCGTAAAATGTCGCTCAAAATTGCTGATCACTTCCTATACCTAAAATGTAAGGATCACATGGTTGCCTATGTTGATTCATCATACGAATGTTCTTAGTTAGGGGAAAATTTAGTTAATTTCCAATTCCCGGGATGCATTCTCTGCTTGTTATGAACATATTGGTACTAGTCAAGTGTTGTATCATATTCCGCTTTAAGTACTTTTAGGGAAGCGCAATTGTTGCTTCAATGTTTCTACTGTCTGGCCGTACTTCTTCCCACATTTAGATGGTAAATATTAAGGAGTACAGATCATAAATCATAATAACAGCGAAATAATTGTATACCGACAGTTTGCAATTTAGTTAATACAAGTATTTTATTACAAATCTAATTTGAATTCATATCACAGGTCCCCTCATTAATATCACTTAAAAGGATAGAATGACATATCGTCGTATCAGTTTACATGATTGATAGTACTATGAGACATTAATGAATGCCTAAAGGACTATGTACTTTGGAAATCGAATTATTCTATGACTCGTAGCACAGGGAAAATGTAGTTCACATGAAACGGTATGTATGATTTGATTTTAAACTATCGCACGCGGTTAACGTAGGTTTTAGTTCCTCTAGTTTGTATATTGTGTCAAAAATTAATTAATACGTATTTCCTCATATTCATAATAAAGTTTTTCAATCGTTTTATCACAAGGACATTTTAGTAATAAAGACATTTTAATAATTTGTTCTTTCTTCAAAAGGATACACGTCACGCAACTATGATACACACATAAATACTTTAAAGAAATATCAAATTTTCTGATACCGGTTATTATAATAGTATGAATTTAATGTATGTTGTAGAAGACAGCTGGAACAAAATAAAAATGAAGAAATAAATATCCCTTCACACAGGTAATCCTTAATTAACAATACATGGCCTTGAAATCACCATATTCTTAACATTCATAAATTTTGTATGGAACTATGAACTTTAAAATCATGGAGCCCTACCAAAACATGGCTCAAAAACTAACTCCTAACCATCGGTTGTTACAATGTTTAGCATGCGCGAATCTTGTTCATGAGAACATGGATTCCATTTCCGCTTATATCCCGTCTGAGTATCGAGTATTGGACATGGGTCTTTACGTGGGGGTGGAAAGTTTCTGATAGCCATTCACTTGGGAGTGGCCAGAAATGATTCCTTCATTGGCCAGTCCAAGCAGCTCACTACTTCCACGCAGTATGTCCTGGGCAATGGCTTTATCGGAAACCTCCGTTAGCTAGCTAGAGCAAGAAGGCGAAGCAAAAGAGCAGCAGGTTATGCGATCACTGATATGTCTCAGGTTTAGTAGGTGTCGTCACTGAAGCTCACCAAACTATCGGGCATATTCTTTTGTCCTTAGAAGACGAATGAGACCAGCATATGGGCAAACGGCAGATAGAAAATCCAGGTTCGAAATATTGCATCCTGGTCAGCGTCTGATCCATAATGGGTGGCTGCAATCAAATATCCAGGCAGTAGGTTAAATGCAAAAACCCGGTGGACTGGGTTTGCCTCCCGACACCGTTCATAATGGCCGTGAATATACAACAATGAAAAAGAAAACGTAAACAACCCGTGATTTTTGACGCCCCCGCAAACGTTATACGGACCACAATTTACGGATATGCACTTGAAATGTAAGAACTCTACATAGATCCGGTGCAAGTATCCAATTGGCAGATGTCCTCGAAACTTATAAGGCTGACATTACCGCTATCCAGGAAATGCGATGGACAGGACATGGCTCCACAAGAAAAAGAGACCACGACATGGACTACATGAGAAAAAACATGAATTTGGTTGCAGATTAGTAGTTGCCAAAAGACTGCGACATCTAGTCTCTAGGTTCAATCCTGTGAGCATGCTCCGAAAGAAGAGAAAGATGATGATGCCAAAGACATATTCTATGGGCTCCTAGAAGAGACGCATGACTGCTGCCCTGGCCATGACATTAAGATTGTACTTGGAGATTTTAGTGCCAAATTAGGAAGGGAGAATGTGTTTAATCCAACTATTGGTAATTTCAGTCTACATGCTGACAGTTCCGACAACGGTATGAGACTGATTGACCTTGCCGCGGCAAAAAACATGGTCATTAGTGGTACAAGATCCCAGCATAAAGACATCCACAAGGCTACTTGGGTACCCCTGATCAAAGAACTAAGAACCAAATTGATCACGTGGTAACTGATGGAAGGCACTCATTCAGTGTAATGGATGTACGAGTGATCAGAGGAGCTAACATCGATTCTGATCACTACCTGGTAGCAGCAAAAGTTCGCACAAGATTAAGTAGATCGAAAATCGTACGAAACCAGACGCAGAGGAAGGTGGACATCGGAAAGCTCCAACTACCAGAGGTAGCCACGGCCTACCCAAGTAAGCTATCGCAACTTTTGGCACAGAACCCACCCCCTCCCGATAACGATCTTAAAGCGCAGTGGAAACCCATTTTCGACTCAATAAAAACTGTCGCAACAACCGTACTTGGTTTTGAAAAACTTCTTCGCCACAAACCATGGTACGTTGAACAGTATCGCATTGAAAATGGTGAAAAGAACGCTGCACGCATGGCAATGCTTCAGTCAATTGCAACGCGAGCAGCGACTGAGCGGTATAGGGAGAAAAGAAAGGAGATAAACCGTCTCCTTAGGCGTTAGAAACGGCAGTGGAGAAAGCGCGAGAGTGAGAAAATTGAGACATACAGACGGAAGAACGAAGTCCGAAAATTCGACCAAAAAATCAGAAACGGACTAATGGATATGGTTCAGGGCCCCCTTCTGTAAAGACAAGGATGCGCAGATGTGCAAAGCATGTTGGAAATATGGAGAGATCATTTCTCCGCGCTATTGGTATCTGAGATATCCAATGACGATGTGACGATCGATCAGAATTTTGACGACGACGTCGATTGCCCCCCTCTTAACCAAGACGAGGTCAGAACAGTTATTGAGAATAACAAAGACGCAGGAACCGATGGATTGTCGGCGGAACTGTGTAATGCTGGCGGCAATAAGCTGATAAGGAAAATGTATCAGCTCATTATCAAAATTTGGTTAGGTGAATGCACGCCCGGCAATTGAAGTCGCAACGTATTATGTCCCATATTTAAAAAAAAAGGTCCGAGTATCTGTGCCAACTACCGTGAAATAAACCTTTTATCCATAGCATATAATGTTTTATCAAGTATAATGTGCGAAAGACTAAAAGAAAACTGATTGGGCCATACCACTGTTGCTTTAGGCCTGGAAAATCGACAACTGACCAGATTTTCACGCTACGCCATTTCCTGAAATCCTGGAGAAGACACACGAAAAACATATCGACATCTATCATATATTTATCGATTATAAGACGGCCTGCGATAGTCCGATACGGGAGAAACTCTATGAAGCAATGTCTGAGCTTGGTATTCCTGCAAAACTCATACGCCTTTGCAAGATGACCTTGACGAACACCAAATCCGCAGTGAAAGTCGGTAAGGATCTTACCTAAAATTTGAAACTAAGTGAGGCCTCAGGCAAGGCGACACCCTATCGTGCGATCTCTTTAACATCTTAATGGAGATAATTATGAGAAAAGCTGCAGTCAACATGAATAAAACCATCAGCAGCAAAAGTCACATGCTGCTCGCGGATGCTGATGATATAGATATCATTGAGCGCACAATTAGAGAAGTTACTGCGGTTTTTTCGAGAATTGAGAAGGAGTCAGCAAAAGTGGGTCTGACGGTAAATGAGGACAAGACAAAATTAATGGTTTCAACGAACAGGGCCTCCACGCGATTAGACCAAATCGTGAATGTTGATAACCGTTATAACTTCGAGGTAGTGGACGAATTTATATTCCTCGGATCTGCCGTGAACAAAAACAACAACGTCAGCCTTGAGATCAAGCGGAGAATTGTGCCTGCGAATAGATGTTATTTTGGGCTAAGCAAGCACTTTAGAGATAAAGCCCTCTCTCGGGTAACAAAAGTCCAGCTGTACCAGACTCTCATTCAACCTGTCTTGCTTTATGGCGCAGAATCCTGGGTCCTATCGCAAGCAGACGAAACATCTGTAGGAGTCTTCGAGAGAAAAATACTCCGAAAAATGTATGGCCCTATAGTGCACAACGGCGAGTATCGGCGACGCATGAATCATGAGCTCTATGAGCTGTATCCTGCCATTGACATAGTTAAGCGGATCAAAATGACGCGATTGCGCTGGCTAGGCCATGTCAGTAGAATGGATGAAGATGAACCAGCGCGAAGGGTTTTCGAAACCGAACTCGAAGGAAGACGAAAAATAGGAACACCAAGACTCCGCTGGAGGGATCAGGTTGACGAATCCCTGCGTACACTTGGCATTGCCAACTGGAGAAATAAAGCAAAAGATCGAACTGGTTGGCGAAATATGTTATCTTCGTTCTGTAAAGTCCCCGACGCCCCGGGGTTGTCCGAGACCGGATAAGTAAGTAAGTAAGTGAATATGCAGGACATTATAATTCCAATTATATAGTTATAATTGCAGGATATTAATATTCAAAATCCCGGTATTTAAGACATTATTTTATATTTAATTCCCCGCAGAGGAGTGGTACTTTTTATTTTTCCTACCAAATTTTAACAAGTGAATCTTGCAGTTGTACATAACTGTCTGATGAAATTCTAAAAGGTCATTATTCGATTTAAACACACGCTTGAAATCAGCTGATTCACATAAATTGGGAGTGGAACAAGAGTTTAATATTTATTGGTCTAAAGCCTTCTCACAATCATCATCAGTATCCCATCCATTATCGGCACCTATCTCGATAGCTTCCCCTTCTACCCCAAAAAATTGGAACGCCTTTACAAGTTACTTCCATTATAAGTAACGGTTGCTATCAATTTTGTGCCGCATAAAGCGTATTAAAATGTATTTCCTTAATGACATCAGCCACTTTGTCATACGAATGAATACCTTTGAAACGCCTGCCTCAAAGCGCCGCTAATTCACATTTCAGGTCGTTTAAATTTATGTCGTGATTCCGAAAAAAAACTTCGCTACTCGGATGACCAAATATCAGCAGTTGTACAAATAAACATTCTAGCTTTAAGCTTTAGTTTAGGGTGATTCAAAAACGTATGGAAAAAGTAGACGTGGTCCTATATATTCTCCTCAAGGATGGATCGTTGCGTGGTGACCACACCAACATCTGTGCAAAATTTCAGTGAAATCGAATGACTTTGTATGGAAATTTACAAACACATTAGAAAAAAAATTTAAACCCAGCCTAATAAGATTTAAAACTATATCCTTCAAGACCTCTGCACAAATTCTGAATTAAAATTGTATAACCTTTAAGAATGTAGAGCAAATTTTTGACCGTTTATACGGTGTTTGTTTGTTTTATGATTTTGAGAAAGTTTTTTTTAAGTTTTTATTTTGAGAGACAGTGTTCATGAAAAAGATATATTTCACTAAAAAGTTTAAAAGCTCTTTCCCTAAGCTAAAATTAAAAATGTAGTATAAAGGATTTGCATTAAAGATAAAAAGAAGCACTTTGCATTAAAGTAAGACATTTTTGAAAAAAGACTTCATATATATAGCGATTTTAATGAGATTGAATATTACATAAAGTAAAAGTTCCATAATAAAAGACACTGAAATGCAAAAATTTCCAAAGCATAAAAAGTATCACTTGAATTTTTTGTTAAATTTTTTAAATATTTTATTATACAAACGTTACGGTTCATTTATTTTATCTTTGTCATCATTTTGTTCTATAACTGTATTTATTTTAATTTTAAAAGACCCTAATAAATTCCGTATTTTCTGCACTTTTTTTGTGTATTAATTATATTGTTATCGCAAAATTACAAGAAGGGTATTTCTATGGGAAAACTTTAAATCAGTATTATCGCTGAAACCGCTATTTTATGAAAAATGTTTACTAAGTATTTGGAATAATCTAGAAAATGTTATATAGACTTGAAGTATAGTGTTTGGTGTAAATTACTATATTTAATTTTATTTTTAAAAAATTAAAATTTGTATGCACTTAATCGAAACTTCATCGCTATTTCGGGACCTTAAGATGAAAACGTTTGTTCAGCAATTGATTGAATTGAACACATTGATTTTGCCTTGAGGAGCTGGAAAATTACAACGTCTAGAATTTTGCACCACCTTACTCCACATGCTTTTAAACAGTCTATCTATTTCACGACGCGTCTTGAAATAATTGGTCCTGAGGTGTACCCTTCACACTTTGAGTTTAAAAATTGATATTCCACAACTGTAAGAGGTAGCAACGAATCAATTACAAATTTTGAAACTATTTCGTTCAACACTGATTGACTCAGTTCCTTGTCTCTTGTACAATTCTTACTCAGTACTTCCGTGGATTGCGAACGTTATTCTCCAACAGTTTTGATACTTTTCAAACGCCACGTTACCATGTCGCCTCTTGTGGTGAGATATGAAGTTCGATGTAAAATTTGTCTGTCCTTTTATCGTAACAAGACCAGGCTCATACTTCACGCACCCAGCACTGATATTTTATATTCCGTCGTCTATAATTTTGAAGAATCACATGTGGAATTATTTTGGGATGTTGTTGCTTCCGGTTCCATTCCTGGATATCGTGCTTCTCAGTTCTTTTGACTTCAGGATTTTGTTATTTCTATGACAAATAACAAATGACGAATAATAATTTCTATGAACAAATTAGTAAATGTTACATTGGAAATTAAAAAATAATAGTTTTTTGTATACACCGGGCAATGCTGAACATCAAATGACTCGCTTTGTTTGGCCATAGCAACAACAACGAAACAACCAAACACACAACATCACACATACTTTGTCCGAAGTAGCTGACGTATACGTGTGTCACCATAACGTCGACTGCGCAAGCCGTCGTTGCAAATTAAATTTTGCGTGGCTATGCTTTATATCTCCGTTAAACAACAGCAACAGACACATGTACATACATACATTATTATGTTAATACATACGTTATAGACACAATTTCGTTTGCCTCAGCCCTGCCACACCACTCTTTCATTGCTCTCTTGCTCACTCATTTTTGTTTAACACGTCATTATTCTCTTTCGCAGTCGCAGAAAATCTGGTTTTAGCAGTAGCATAAAATCTGGTTTTAGCAACAGCATAAAATCTGGTTTTAGCAGCAGCATAAAATCTGGCTTTTATAGATTTAGTCCCTATACGCCGCTATAGATGTTAACACATCAAAAAAAAATTTTTTAACTTCATAATTTAAAGTTATGGATGATATTATCCGAACTTTTTACCTTTACGTCGACTTAATATTGTTTTGAGGTAAACGCCAATTGGTTGAAACGGAGATACCAATATTCACAATTATGCCACTACGAGTATTACCAAATAGAAATTTTTAGGGATATACAAACAAATTAGAGCAAACACTACAGATATACATATATCTAAAGTCTGACAACAGATTCGGGAAGAGAACGCACAAAAACCCGTACACTCAAACTCAACTCGAAAAAACATAAATGGCGTATACGACAAAACAATAATCAACCGACGATTAGTCGTTTCTCTTCAAAAATTCAAGCTCGAGGTCATAAACTTAATAAGATTTGCAAACATGACAGTCTCCTTGAACTTTGAATATGATTTTCAAAATTAATTGAGTTTATTTTGAGTTGTAAGTAGTAAATGTGTAAGTTAATTTAAAATAAATCCGGAGACTCGTTTCCGCCAGTTGTTGCAACAATTAAAAACGGAAAACCGGTTTCGTGAATAGTTGATTTTTTCAAACAAACCAAAGCCCGGTTTTCTTGACACTGCACTTGGCATAGATTTTTCAAAAATCAGTGCCAACACCAGACAAATTATGACAAAATGGCCCAAATTAACCCTGCACAATGGTGTGGTCATTATTTAATATTTCAAGTGTTTTTCTCTCCAGTTGTTTGGATGGTCGTGGTTTTGACATTTTATTTTCGACATTCTGCTTTTTATTTAGCGACGTGCTTGTATGAGCAACAGATTTTGTTTTTATTTTCTGAGAATTTAATTTTTGTTTAAATTATTTGAGTTTATTTTTTGTTGTTAGTTTTCACTGTATTAGCTTTGGGGATTTTAATTACAGACGTTCGACGGGGATTGAGTTCAATTCCCGACTTTCATTAAAAGGAAACATATTGTTGCCAACAACAGGATATATCAAATGAGACTCTAAAGACAATAATAACTACCTCTGAAGGAGCCGCTATATGAAAAATATAAACACACCAAACTAATTGTTTGAAAACAGGTTGTTGCAACCCCAAACTTGGTTTTCACTTCCGTAATGTTGTAGTAATATTGATCTAAATACTACAACTAATTTTAAGAAATTATTATATAATTTGCTTGTACAAAACTGTATTTTTAATTCGATATGCTATTCTGTAAAGATTATTTCCATAGACAACTAAAGACCTGAGGTTTTCGCGACTGAATTTAGGCCCCACAACTTCTAGCCTGTTTCTCTATCTCGAACGAAATGCTAAGTGAAAGAAAATCAGTCACTCACATTCGACTCAAATTTGGTTTATCTAAGGCGGAATTTTCGCTCGCCTGACTCCAAGTTTGTTCATAAGTGACAGCACATTCGGAACAAAGAAACCAAAACTTGTACTGAATAGTTTTATATTTTCATTCGACTTGAAACGGCATGATTGCGAAACCCAAATCAACTTTCTTTCGTCTAGAACATGAACGAAAGCTTTCGTTGGAGATAGAGAACCAGGCTGATAATTTTGGTTGAAGTGCCCTATAATAGGTTGTGACATGTGATGACATCTAATGTGGATGTGACAATTGTAACCCACCCGGACTGCTCAATTTGTAACCCACTTTTCAAAATCGTAGAGTCAGTTGCATGATCATTAATATCTCAAACGATAGTTCATCAAACATAATTGACTATAATGAACCAATTTTTGTATGCGTTTTTAACATAATTTAGTTAATTTTTCTTGTTGTAATTTCCCACTATTGCCATGGAAATATGCAAAAATTTCTTTAAAATGGTTTGGGTGCTAAAGGAGAATATTTCGGGTAAATTTTTAAATAAAACTTCTTGCGTGTCCCCAACGCAGAACGTGAAGTATTTAAAACAATAAGTACAAAGACATCCACAAAGCTACTTGGTTATCTCCTGATCAAAGAACGGAGAACCAAATTCATCACGTGGTAATAGACTCATCCAGTGTAATGGACGTACGAGTGATCAAATCTGATTACTACCTGGTAGCAGCAAAGGTTCGCACAAGATTAAGTAGAGCGAAAATCGTACGCAACCAGACGCAGAAAAAGCTAGACTTCGGAAAGCTGCAATTACCAGAGGAAGCCTACTCAACGAAGCTCTCGCGACTTTTGCCACAGAAACCACCACCCTGCCGATGACAATCCTGAAGCGCAGTGGTAACCCATTTCCGACTCTATAAAACCGCCGCAAAACCCGTACTTGGTTTTGAAAACCGCTTCGCAATAAACCATGTAGATGAAGAGTGTCGCTTTGCAACGTATGGCAATGCTTCAGTCAATTGCAACGTGAGCTGCGACTTAGCGGTAAAGGGTGAAAAGAAAGGAGGTAAACCGTATCTCTCGGCGTAAAGAAACGGCAGTGGAGAAAGCGCGAGAGTGAGAAAACTGAGACACACAGAAGGAAGAACGAAGCCCGAAAATGTTATCAAAAAGTCTAAAGCGCAACTAATATAAATACCAGGACGGAAATCTCACCGCAGATGTGCTGAGCATGTTTGGAGTATGGAGAGATAATTTCTCTGCGCTATTGGTACCTGTGATATCTAATGACGAGACAATCGATTACAATTTTGACGTCGGCGTCGATTGCCCCCCTCCTAACCAAGAGGAGGCCAGAACAGCTATTGCCCGGCCTAAGAACAGCAAAGCCGCAGTAGGCAATGGATTACCGGCGGAGCTGTTTAAAGTTGACGGTGTATTCACCAGCTCATTAGCAAAATTTGGTTAGATGAATGCATGCCCGGCGATTGGAGTCTCAGTGTACTATGTACCAATTATAAAAAGGTTCTATCAAGTATAATGTGCGAACGAACGTCTAAACCATTTATCGCTAACCTGGTTGGACCATACCATTATGGCTTTAGGAATGGAACATCGACAACTGACCAGATTTGCACGCTAGGCCAAATTCTGGAGAAGAAATGCTGCCTTCGGGAGAAACTCTACGAATCAATGTCTGAGAGTTGTATTCCTGCAAAACTCATACGCCTTTGCAGGATGACGCTGACGAACACCAAATCCGCCTTGGATGTTGGTAAGGATTTTACCGAACGTTTCGAAACTAAGCAAGGCCTCAGGCAAGGCGGCACTCTATCGTGCGAGCTCTTTAACATCTTAATAGAGACTATTATGAATAAAACCATCAGCAGCAAAAGTCACATGCCACCCGCTTATGCTGATGTTATAAATATCATTGGGCGCACACTTGGCGCTTCCACGCGATTAGACTAACGCGTGAACGTTGGTAATCGTTATAATTTCGACGTAGTGGAAGAATTTAGATACCTCGGATATGCCGTAAACAAAAACAACAACGTCAGCCTTGAGATCAATAGGAGAATTGTGCTTGCAAGCGCTTTGGATATAAAGCCCTCTCTCGATTAACAAAAATCCAGCTATACCAGACTCGTACAAACTGTTTTGCTATGAGGCGCAGAATCCTGGGTCTTATTGCAAGAAGACGAAACATATGTAGGAGTCGTAGAGAGAAAAATACTCCGAAAATTTTCTGGTGCTGTAGTGCACAACGGCGAGTATCGGCGAAGCATGAACCATGAGCTACATGCCGATATTGACATAGTTAAGCGGATCAAAATAATGCAATTGCGCCGGCTAGGCCATGTAAGTAAAATGGCTAAAGACGCCCCTGCACGAAGGGTTTTCGAAACCGAACTCGAAAGAAGACGAAAAATAGGAAGACCAAGATTACGCTGGAGGGATCTAGCTGACGTATCCCTGCGTACACTTGGTATTGCCAACTGAAGAGATAAAGAAAAAGATCGAACTGGTTGGCGAAATATGTTATCTTCGTTTTGTAAGGTACCTAACCCCTGTATCGAAGGCATTAAAAAGTTCAATTAATTCCACAGTCGCCCTTTCGCCGGATACTTTGTGTGTAATTTCATTATTTTCAAGCGGATATTTTACAATATCTTATACAACCTAAAATCTACACTCAAAATGTAAAGTCTGCTATTAATAGCAAGCAATACGCTCCACTAAACTGCACTCAATATGAGTGATATTGCAGCAGCAGCAAATGTAATGCCATAACAATCAAATATGTGCAGTGTTTAGAAAATTACCTACAAAATGTTTGCCAAAACAACAAACACATGGTTGTTGAAAACGCAAAAATTATTGGTTTCCCCTTTACAGCAGCCTTTTCTGCCGAATTGTTTGAGTGTAACACCGCGAAATATAAGGGGCTGAAAGCAAGACATCTTTCAAAATTATCAATAACATAAGTTTAAGGAACTTTTAATTAAAATTACAACATTGAGGTGAGTGTCCTCTAATAATTAGTAGATTTGTGTCTTAAACTCAACTGTTGAGTTGATTACAAAATGAAATTGACAATACATCCCAGAAACATCGCTGATTTGTCCAAAACACCCAAGTTAACAAAGGATTCAATTACAATAGGGTCATTATGCTATATATAGTTTAATATTACAAAATCATTGGAAGTAAGAGGTAATGATTTTGGACATGTCTGCCCGTTCCTTCTTCTATTCTTCTACGCAGCATTGACGTTAACCAAAATTCAATTAAATAGTTGGAAACATCACTTTAGATAGCTGCTTGTAATGAAGGTACACAATTTTGTACTTTGAAATTAATTACTTTTTAAAGTGTTACAAAACGACTGGTTGGAAAAGTTTCTCTGTGATAAGGATAACGGAGTAGTGGGATGGTGTTGCCAATTATTTAATTTAAAGTGAATTGTGTGCACGTGCCAGAATTTTGTCCGCCGAAATCAATTGACGGAAATTTGTTAATACCACTTGTGTTGTTAAATGAATGCGTTCGTGTTTTCCGATAAGGATATTGTAGTAAATATTGACTACACTCGAAAAATAAATGTAGCTACACCCACCAAAATAATTGTAAAGGCAATATATTTTTTCTCGGTACTCACAATGCACTGCGTTTTTGGTGTAGAATTTTAGTGCATATAGGAGTCATTAGGTGCATTATGTCAGAGAATGTAACCATTCGATCTCTTTTATAAGTTAAATGAAAAGTGACGTTGTTTTTTCTGTTACAGGTGCGAAATTTATATGAAGGCAACATGGAAAAGAACCCAAATTCGAACAGTAGCAAATAGAAATTTAAACAGAGGTGAGGTTTCTTTGGTTGTTATTTTATTGTTTTAAAATCAACGTAGGTCAAATTAAAAAAAAAATATTTATATAGAATACCTGGTGGTAAGTTCCTAAGTAAAGAAGAAAAGGGAAAAATTTAAGATTATCACGATGAAGGGCTGTCCAATCGGGAAATTTCGAGGCGATTGAAAAGATCTACCTGTGTCATTGACAATTTTATAAAATAGGGTGGCCAAGATGGAAACACAAAACGACCAGGAAGGACACCACTGATCAGTGGCAGTGCCAAAAGAGAGATCAAAATTGTTGCTGCTAAAGAAAACTACGGCGATAAGTGAATTATTGCTGAATTGAGCTTGGGAGCAGGGTTGCGTCGTGTTCAACAAATAATGAAACGTGACATGAAACTGTCATATGGAAAAAAGTATGCAGAACTTGGTCTCATGCCAAGACACGAATTAGCTAGATTTAAATTCGCTGAAATTTACATATTTTTGGATGAGGGGTAATTTTTTCCGATGGGAAAAATAAAATTTGGATGGCCCTGATATCCAGAGATTTTTCCAAAATTATGCGTCAGCGGCGAAATTTTGGCGGTGGCTCCCTTATGGTTTGGGCAGGTATTAGTTATAGAGGAATCACTCCAATATGTTTCGTTTCCACAAAACTGGATTCCGAGTATTATATTCGACTATTGGATGTCGTCTTAGGTAATTTTGGAGATGAAATTTGTATCCCAGAATGTATCATCCAGCAGGACAACGCAGCAGTACATCGGTCTAAGAAAACTCCAAAGCTTCTGGAGTCCAGAAATAGTACCAACTCTCGACTGGCCTGCACTTAGTTCTGATCTTTATCCAATCGAGAACCTCTGGTCTATTTTACCTACCCAAGTTTACCCGCCAGGACGCCAGTAGAAGAATGTCAAGGATCGAAGGGTAGCAATACAAGAAATTGTAAGATAACTGATCCTGCGCTTATTCATTCATTGATAAACTCACTGCCAAGATGCTTAGTAGAAGTTATCAGCGATAATAGGCATCATTCGTCTTACGAAACTTTTTAGAATATTTAAATAAATCTTTTGCCTTTATAAATATTTCGCACTAATAATTCATTTCGTTTAGTTGGTTCACCTTGAAGAAGTCCTAGTGAAAGTATTTTTGCTGAAAAGTGCTTAATTTTGAAAGGACTAATACAATATAAAATAAAAACTTGAAAATTCCTCACAAAATTTGGAAAAAACAAAAAATGGTGTTGCCCTTATATTTATTTCGCGGGGTGTATTAACAGCGAACAATGTTTGCTACCTATCAAGAAGCAATTTTTCTACTATTACTGCAAAGGTTGTGTCATAGCAACAAACTACATGCAGTGTTGATGCTAAAACAACGAGCATATAGCACCTTAAACATAAAAGACTCATAGCTCAAGTTTCAGTAGAGGCAAACATATGGTTTTGTTAATTAAAAATATGTATGACAATACTTAACGTAAAACTCGAGATAATGAGCAACTTTACAGCAGATAGATATACGCCCTGTTTTCCTAAAACGAATTTGAACGAACGAATGAATCGATCAAAACCAAAATGCAAATAAATTGCATTTCATTGGTCAAATGAGGCAATTCTTTTAGAAAGATTTTAAAGCGACATGCGAAGAATGAATTCCCTAAATAAATAAATCATTTGATCCATATTATTCGTATTATTTACATTTTAGTTTTGGCCGATTCGTTCGTTCCAATTCGTTGCAAGGAAACAGGATAATAGTTTATAGGTTATTGTTTTTAAATAAAATATTCAAATCTGAAACTTTTGAGTTATGACTCCTTTGTAGTTATGGTGCGATATGTTGGCTGAAATAGCAAACATGTTTGTTTTCACCTTTTCAGCAGATATTTCTGCTGTACCCAGCAAAAAAAGAGTATACCAAGAAGTAGAATTTGCACCACAACTACTTGGTAAGATGTAGTGCTAATTTAGGTGCAGAAGTAATTCTTTTAATATGGCGTTGTCCAACGCAGCACTACTTCTTATTTGACTGTTTGGAAGAGCAGTTTATGCTAACATATTTCGTCCGCAAACGAGCAAAAAAAACTATTATTTCAACAATTTTTAAATTTCTTGCCATTTGAAACTTGGCAATAAGTTATGACTTTAAGCTACAACTTTAGGTCTTAACTTTTTAACCTTTTATATTAATTATTTTATTAATTGACCTTTTATTAGTACCCCAAATGCTTCCGTCAACAGGTGAAAAAAAAGGAAATGAAATGCGATTTGAAAGAAAGTAGATTAGATTTCGGAGATGTACAAAAATAATAACTTCTACTAGAACTACTTCATTTTATTTTTGCTGGGTACTTACTAACATGTTTTTCTGAGTCTATTTGCTGTTTGATGGCAGACTAACCGGCTTTATACCTACCAATTAATAAGTGTCCAATGGAACTCTCACAAATATCGAAGAAGGACACTGTTGCAAAAAAGAATAATATTCTCTTAACGGAGCTTTTGTATGTTATAATGTTTCACCAAGTTCAATAATTTTGTGCTGTTGAAGCTGTTACTGTGTGCCAATATCAGATCCATGGGTCACATCAGACAGATTCTCGCACTCGGGTCGAATGTTGACCTTGAGGGCTTCCAGGGTCTCGGGCTTGTTCACGTAAACACGGGACTTCAAAAAAACCCAACAAAACAAGTCTCGAACAGTTAAATCAGTGCAAATCGCCAAAACGAGAGATGAGGCGACCCGGGAACGCCGCCTTCAGTATATCGGTTGTGGCTCGCGCAGCGTGTGCCGTTAATCCGTTCTGTTGGAACCACATGTCCTCCAGTCCTAACTCGTCGAATTGCGGCAGAAAAAACTCGGTTAACATGGCCCCATAGCGCGCACCGTCCACTGTTGTCGTTTGACCAGCGGCGTTCTCGAAAAAAATGGCCCTTTGACTCTTCCAGCGTGAACAGCGCACCATGCAGCCACTTTGAGCGGGTGTAATGGCTCCTCGTGCATCACTCGTGGATTTTCGGTGCCCCAGAAGCGATAGTTTTGCTTACTCAAGTACCCGCTGAGGTGGAAATGAGCCTCATCGCTCATTATAAGTTTCAAATCATTATGAACAAAAATGCCATAAAACGAGCCCGTGTGGTAATCAATTGTGATGGCGCCCATTTAACCGATATCATCATCTCAACTTAACCAATAAAATTCTAAAGGTTCACATAAACATAATCAAACAACAGAATCGAAGTTTTTCATTTAGAAAAAAATGAGAGCCAAACAACATCGGATGACTTCTTTTGAAACACCTTGTACTGCATATATTGCATGCTGTGTTCAACTTTTTGAGGAAAATATTGTAGAAATTGTGTACCCATATAAGGTCTCAAGCCTCGGTTATATAAAATTTGAAAAATGATAATGATAAACAAATACACTACATTGACTAAATCTGATTTTAGCTAAAAAATATCGATGAATTTATTAACGAAGTAGAGGTATTATAAACGGTTTTCAGGTCATAACAATTTTTTATTTAAATAAAGCCGAATTCACAATGCCAGCAACAATTTTGTAAATCATATCCTCTCGTTCCCACTCAAAGCAATACAAGCAATTCATTTTTTGTATGAAAATGTTGTTCGACTTTGTCGTAGCTTCTACTCCAGAAAGTATAGTTTGTACTTGAAAACATATGAATGTGTGAAGTGTGTTCCAAACATATACCTGGTTCCTGCAGAATAGGTTTGGGAGAATATGTTAGAGAGGCCGTTATTTTTCAGCATGTACATGACGAGAGAAAAACTGTCGCCAACATTAGTGAACGCAAAAGAATGATGTTAGCGAAAGAAAAGGGTTAGCATTACGATCAATGATCAGTTCATTCGCCGGAATAATATTAATGATAGAAAATGTTTGAATAAAATTCTTTTGTGGGTTAATGTGGACCATAACAGTATGGAAAGAAAAGAGTTTGGTCTGGGTAGAAGGAATGGGTTTGTCATTCGAGCACATCAGGGAGTGTTAAAACAACTTCAAACAGGTAAACTTAGATATGCCAAAGCGACACATGTCGACTTGTGTGTAGAGTTACAAATCAATACCATAAAATGCGAAGCAGTTAAGCCAACAGCGTCGTTTAGTTTGTGCTTGACAACTATTGAAAGCAGACAATCTTTTGAAGTTCGGCCAAATTGGCAAACAATTTATTTAGTGCGCTCTTACTTACTGTTATTGCCTATTTTACAACCTCATGAGCTCAGATGTCTTACACCTGTTAATGAAACAAACAAATAAAAAACTTAAATGCATTTTAAAATACTTCTCGAACTGGTTCTATCCATTGCCTTTTCTCGCCAGTTGGTAACACCAAGGATACGGAGAGATTCTTCGGCCTGCTCTTTTCATCGGAGTCTTGGTCGTTCTGTTTTCCTGCATCCATCGGGTACGTTATAGAAAACCGCGACTGTTCATACTCGAAAGCAACCGAATTCTGCAGATTTCTTTAATCCGGTGGTCAACGCAAAGAGAACATGCCACAAATGTGAATAAAATTGTGTTTTTTTTATTATTTTTTTGAGGATTACAAATCACGAATAACTAATAATTTAATTGCATAATTGCATAAATTAAAAATCATATACCCAAGTATTTATTAAAAAAATAGCGGAAGAAGTTAAACTTTAGCATATCGCATCCTTTATTGGATTTATACATATATATCTTCCTTAAAAAATTTGCATCTTTTTAGCTTCTCTATTTCTTTAAACGCCCATTTTATTCCAATTTTAAACATAAAATGGAATTTTCTCGAATTCAGGTTTTGTCACTTAAATCAATCCAATAGTGATAAATAAATGATTTTAATAGAATTCGACCCACACATCGCTAACATCTGATACAATACAAACTTCGTGTTATGTGCGTGTGTAAACCCGAGCGTGTTCATTTTCTGGGGCTTTTAACGCCGACCACAGTTTTCATGAACCACTGAAGTGTCATCCATGAGACAATAAGTGCATTAAACTAATTCAGTCCAGATGAGAATCAACCTAAATACTTATAGACATTCGTAACCAAAAGATATAGTACATTCATCACAAAATTTCAATATACCCAGTAAAAATTTGTGACATTTTTAAAAGCAAGTTAAATTGTAAGCAGTTACATTCTCGCTTCACAGTAGCGCTTACAGCGAAGCACTAAACGTAATGGTAAAATTTCAATAGTTTGCTTACAATATTTTGAAAGTTTAGTACACAGAACTCGCATATCAAAGAGAGTTACAAAAACATTCCTTACCGCGTAGCAGGCTGTAACGCACTAAAACAACAACTTATGTCTAGGCTGTACACATTTCGCTTACAAATTGAGCAGATTTTTATGTGAAAAATCGTGAACTTTAGGCGATATTTACGAATCTAATCGCAGAATATGCGTATGTTAATACGAATATGCAGTGTTAAGACGCACTGTTATCCACATGCTATCTATCACAGGTTATTTTCCAAAACTAAACAAAAATAATAGGCATTCCTCTTTAATAATGATTATAAGGTTTCAAGTATGCGGCTACTGAAAGCTCTGAATTCTGCACTTCAAAACAGCTATAAACAATGTGCATTTTTATCAAACACTAGGGCATTTTAGTGGTAACTCCCCTTCGGTAAGGGAGAAGGTAAACGGTGATTTATAGTTTCTCTCTTATAAACCTGCTTCCACAGAAGCTCAGTTTTTTGCTGGGTACTCATGAAGGATGTAACAATGAAAACAGTCATCGCTGCAGTGAAACATTTTTCGCAGCAGTGATAGATAATCGTAGCTGTAACGCAAACTATTCATTGAAGCAACGGAACATATTCCTGAGCAGAAACATACTTATGATGTGTTAACACCCATAGGCACGGGTAGGGCAATCTATCAAGGTCAACACATGCAAACAACACACAGCGTTGGCATCACAAACGTGGTTGTTGTACAACAATAGTCTCTGCATGAAAGTAAGTATGATGGTATTGATGTAGCGGCTACGAACAAACAAGCAGGTCGTTGTCGCGAAAGTGTATTGAATAGTATAGAGACCTCATGGAACGATTCTATGCAGCATTGTCAACTATTTATAACCTAATCGCACCTGGATGCTTCTCAAAATGCCCTGAAAAGCGCATTAATTTACATTTAAATTTAAAGTCTTGTAATTTAAGTTAAAAATTACTTGATATTAAGAACCAAAATTACGTACTACATAGTAGTTATTTTCTTGAGATTTGTAACTTTTTAAATCTTTTTTGTGGGCGTTTTGGTATTCAAGTAAATTATAAGTATCAAAGAATTTATTTACATATTCCTAAATATACACATCAAATTTCCATAAAGGAAGTTAATAAACTATGTTACCAAAATCTAAAACAAGGCGCTAAATTCGCAACGCTGATTGAATGACTCAAAAGCACTAGCGACATCTGGCGAATGATTCAAAACGTATTACTCTCTTTTTGTCATAACTTAGTCCATTCATTATTTTGAGGCGAAAGATTGATGCCTTTTGAAACATTTATGCTTTTTGTACTGTTTTATGTAATAACATTGCCGAAATGGTGCATTTATATTGAAATATTCTATAAAGAGAATCAAACTCGTTTATGCTCTTTTACTCAGACTCTCTACATTAGAGCGAAAAAAGGGTGCAATAAGTTCCCTATATTATTCAATACTTTCTGTCGTCGCTCTGTTTATGACTAAACAAAAACAATTATTTCAGTGAGCTAAAGCAGATGTAAGAAAAAGAAAGTGCAATAGCAAAAGAGCCTTCAGCACAAAAACTATTCGTTTTTTATTTTCCAATGTAACATTTACTAATGTGTTCATAGTAATCGAAGAGGTACCGTGTAACAAAAAGGTGTTAACAAATCGCCCGTGAGTTCGAACACTCATTGATTTTTTTAATTGAAACTTATTCGTCGTAGTAAAAATCCATTTCGTCACATCAACGTAATTATTTTCGTTCAATATTCGCCACAGTGGAGAAATATTTTCTGCAAATTAACACATTTTCGTTGCGATGATGAAGCAGAAGTTGGTAGAACGAAGAAAATTAGTATTCCTGTTTCGAAGCTTTTTCGTTTAGAGTCAATTACTGAATTACTAAAAACTGTAGCACCCAAATTTTTCACCACCCTTTACCAAGCTGTTGAGGTGTAAAATCTCGTGATTGGTTTAATTTTGTTTTTTTTTTAGAAAAGTAAGTGCTTTGTAATGGGTATAACTGCCAATGCTAAATAAATCTTTGAATTAATTGATAACTAATTGAGCATCAATAGTTTATACATATAAGCAAAGACATAAGTCAATTTGCCAACTCTATCATCTATTTCAAGATTTTGATCGTTTGCAGTGCAGTTGGTTTGGATTAACTGTTTCCAAGTCTGCCGCAGAGTGAATTATTATAATATTGCTAGTGGGAGCTATGTACTTGTTATACTATTTGGAACTCTAATGTAATATTAATATTATACTCAGGCCCTTTAAAGTTGCTCTTTTTTTTCAACATTTAATACATCCTTACCAACTCCAAAGCTTTGCTTATCAAATTTTTGACGGCTATAAAATCAAAATAATATTTCTATTCAAATCATAGCATCATAGAACTCGCCATAACACTACTAACAAGATTCAATGAGATTTGGCCCCTCGTCGAAATTTAAATCTCGGCATCATTGAGTGCGTATAAAACTCTACCTTATTGTAAGTACATACACAATGGATTTATTATACACAAATTTGTGTATGTGTGCGTAAATATGAACGCATATCTGTGTACGGTAATATGTATTTCCTATTCTATTCAAACATGTCTGAGGGCAAATTGGGACTGTTACGTTTCTATGACACAAATTATTGCGACGCGAAAAGTTATAACAACAAAAGCCATAAATGATTTTAATGGCGGAAGTTTCGGCGGAACTCGGCAATGGAACAGTTTTAAGCCCATGAAATGGGAATCAAAAATTCGATAGACTTGTCGGCTATAAAACGCAAATGTTCTAAGAGTCTTGAGAGCTCATCTTAAAATGCAATTATAAGACTTAAAATGGGGCAGATGTTATTTACGTGGTAACTGAGTGAGATGAACGTGATACTAGTTAGAGAGAAGCGGATACATTTAAATAAAACAACATTTTTAAGGCTGAAAAATATTTCAGCTGTCAATATCCCTTAAAGTTGTGGTCATTTAAGGTCTGAAAATTAAATAAAAGGTCATCGAAACTGAGCAGACCACGATAAAAAAAATAGACTCAGTACACTTGCGTGATAAATTCGGTGTATATTTAATTGACATATCACTCATCAACATAAAATTACAGCTGAGACAGAAATTTCGTCGTTTTTGTAATTTGTACTGCGTTTTGCCTACGAAAATGTCTCTCCTGGACATAATCCAGTTTTGGAACAAGGTGTTGATAGTCACTGTAATTAACTTCAGCTTGGCATATGAGTTAATGAAGTATTAACATGAACGTGGTAGGACCATTCCAAAATTGTGATAATTTTCCCAAGCGATTCAGTCAGTTACGCTGACGGCAATCGCAATGTTATTCGAATTATGCTAGTATATGAAAGAAAGTCTTAAAGTGCAATCCTTTTATGGGCTTTTTGAAAAATATGCACAAATGACATGATTTGCTTTTACATTCTCCAATAGCATACAATGGTCAAAACTACTCTGTCTTATGAACCCTAAACTTAATATTGTAATGCCACTAATAGATTATTCTAGCCACGTTCGCGTGAATTATAAATTAACTAAAACTAAAGAAAATTGTATTCTATGTATCCAAAGATATTTTAACTCAAATAAAGCTCCCTCATTCCTTAGATTTGAGAACACCTACGTAGATAAACCGAGAAAAAATTGCACAAATTGGGCTACACATACTTCAATTGATCTAACTCCACAAAACAGAAAGTGGAGGAAACTTGAAACAGAGTTTGGGACTTCTGAGTACTCTCATAACACAATAAAAAATTGAGAAATTTTAACTTTGACAGAGAATATCTTAAGAACGGTAAAAGATATTCCGCAACACTTAGCGTATTTTGGGTTTTCCTTGCACAGTGGATTCTCAAAAGTAAAAAAATCCTTGTAATCGGATTATTAGTATAGAAGTACCAGGTTTTGAATGTTTCAACAGCACCAAAGTGGTCAAGTTTGAAACAATGTATCACCCAATGTGTTGACACAGGGTACCTGCAATATTCTGAAAGCGAGACTAATCTTGGTACATTCCAAAATGATGAGAGCAATACTTTAAAAGTTGTGATATTATTACACTGTTCTTACAATCGGCCGTACCGTAATGAGGGAACCAATTTTATGTATGAATAAAACAAAAAGTCTTTATTTATCTGCGCTTAAATTCATTGAACTCTACTCAAACGTCAAAATGCTCCAGTATATGCGACTTAGACTTCGTTCCATAATTTTGTCCGAAATCTAATGAATACACAAACCAAAAACATGGACGTTATTTATGCAACACTCATTGCTATCATCAGATCTGCTACACTCTATAAGAGCGACATGTCTACGAAAAATATATCATGATATAGAAAAAATCCAACGAGTGTTCGAACTCACGGGGGATGTGTTAACACCTTTTTGCTACACGGTAACTGTTAGATTTATATGAACACATGTGTGAATGTTACATGGGAAAATAAAAAACAGCGTTCAATCATATGATGACGTTACATTTAAATAATATCAATATTTAAAATTATTTAAAGACCAGTGCAAGCACATGTGTCATTATTCTCTTTCTTAAAACTTGTTGTTTTATTCCCAGAAACAACAAAGAGAATGCAAAGCAACAGACACATGAACATACATACATACATTGCTATGTTCGCACATACGCTATTGAAGTTCACAAAATTCTGGTTGCTCTCTTGTTATCTCATTTTTATATACGTATAATACGTCATTATTCTCTTTGCTCCGAAAGTGGTCCGCTCCCACATTTTATTTGACTTACCTTTGACAATAATAAAAAATCAACCCGTAAAAAAAACAGTTTTTGACTATAAATTCTTTATATATGACCGCGCCCCTTTGTCCAATCCCGCCCATATTTGCGCCAGATCTTAGAATATGTAAACCTAACCAACATACCCGATTTTGTTCAAATACCGTTAACAGGAGCAGAAATAATGGATTTTTAATTTGTGATTTGTATGGGAGATACCACGCCCCTTTATCCAATCCCGCCCATATTTCGACATATCATTTTTGTCGTCGCCATTAGTTGGCCTGCGAAGTTTCAGCTCGATTGGATTACGGGAGAAGGATTAAAAATCAATCCAAAGTTTTTTCAGCATACATACATACAGGCAGGTGAAGTTAATATAAAGAATTTAAAAAGCCGTTCAATCAAATGATGACGTTTCATTTAAAAACAACCAAACACACAACATCACACATACTTCGTACGAAGTAGCTGACGATTAGTGTGTCACCATAACGTCGACTGCGCAAGGCATACATTATTATGTTAATACATACGCTATAGACACAATTTCGTTTGCCTCACCCCTGACACACCACTCTTTCATTGCTCTCTTGCTCGCTCATTTTTGTTTAACACGTCATTATTCTCTTTCGCAGTCGCAGAAAACCTGGGTTTAGCAGTAGCATAAAATCTGGTTTTAGCAGCAGCAGAAAACCTGTCTGTGTGTTATTTGCATGTGTTGACTTTTATAGATTTAGTCCCTATACGCCGCTATAGATGTTAACACATCAAAAAGGACGACCCAGAAGCAAAACAAATTAACGGTCTTTTAAATTTTAACAAATCAGATTTTTTGATGTCGTCGCAGGTCGTCGTCGCCAAAGAGTATTGAATAGTATAGAGAACTCATGGAACGAATTGTATGACTCAAAAGCACTGGCGACATCTGGCGAATGATTCAAAACTCATCACTCTCTTTTTGTCATAACTTGGTCCATTCATAGTTTTGATGTGAAATATTGATGGCTTTTGAAACATTTATTCTTTTTGTATTGTTTTATGTAATAACATTGTCGAAATGGTGCATTTATATTGCAATATTCTATAAAGAAAATAAGACTCGTTAATGCTCTTTTACTCAGATTCTCTACATGAGAGCGGAAAAAGAGAGCAATAAGTTCTCTATATTATTCAATACTTTTTGTCGTCGCTCTGTTTATGACAAAACAAAAACAATTATTTGAGTGAGCTAAATATTGGTTTATTGATGTGTTAACATCTACAGGCACGGGTAGGGTATAACACTGTGCAACAGTGGGTTTCGGGCCTCAACCAAACCAAAAAATTGTGAAAGTAGTTGGACGTGGTATCACAAAACACCGCTCGGTTTTGCACCTATAAGTAACAAATTTCTTTACAGGCCAAAGAAAATTTTGGAGGTGGGTCAGGGCCCTATTTCAGATTCTAAACAGTTTCAAATATTGCCTTACAACCTTTGATAATATTGTAGCCATTTTCCTATTTCACAATTTCCTCTAATATATTTCTAAGGAAAAGTACACTGTTAATCGATTATTTCACGACACGTCAGAAGAAATTGCACTTATTTTATATATTGTGACATTTCTTGCCTAACGGTAAATAAATTGCGGAAACTGTCTTCAAAAGAATTGTAGCTTATAAATTTCTTGATAACTTTTCTAAATACACTATTCAACAAAAATTATATTTAGAGCTCCATAATTGGTGTAGATTGGTTTAATTGGTTTAACAATATGCTTTAATTATTCACCTATATGTATTCAATATTAAACAAATTACAAATGGATATCTTCTACAAAGTTGTAGTGCTTAATATACTTAACAATATTGTCAAATACACTAATGAACAAAAATGTAATTTTGGGTTACAAACTAAATGTACCAATTCAGATATTTAAATTTTTTTTTAAAATTTTCGCTTATAATTTCTATACTATGAACACAGGAATGTAATAATGTTCTACTTTGCACAAAAATATGGTGAAAAATTTCAAATTTTAAATATTGACGACCAAAGCTTCGATGTATATCACTACATCTGAGCGCAACCTTGATGAGTTTTTACATATTATGTATACATATTATATATACATATTAGCCTTTTTACATATTATATATACATATTAGCCTGTCTACCTTTATATGACAAATATTAAAATTATTCAAACCGATAAACTAAATATAGAAAAAAATTAAAAATCACCAACCGAAATTTTTGCCATATGATTTTCTAAAAACGTCCTAATTTTCGAACGTTGCTGGGTGTAGGGTAAATTCGCTAAGGTGAACAAGGTTATATTCGACAGCATTCCGAATGCCTTTTCTTTAAAGAATTGTAAAAAATTATACTTTTTCTTAATGAAATTCAAAAATATCAGCAAAAGATTGGTGGTAAAATTGTAAATTGTAAATGTTTTTGAGGTTAAAATATCGTTCCATTTGAGAACTTGCCACTTACCAACGATTTGAGATAATTCAAAATATACATATCTATTTTTAAAAAGTGAGGTCAGTATGGCGAGGTTTGCGAAATTAAGAGTTGGGTAAAAATATATGAGATATTACAAAAAACTAAAAAAAGTCTGAGCTAAAATTTACATATTTTATTTTTGGTTGTCAATATCTTTTAAATGGCAAGAAATAAATTACACGTCACGCAAAGGGTCTTCCAAATAGGCTCAAAATTTTAGAAGTTACAGGTCTTCAAATCATGAACAGCACCAAATTGGTCCATTTTGACACCCTGTACCTAGTTCTGCATAAGATCAGCGTATCTTCGAATACACTATCGTAAAAGCATGACTCCTCCTCTACACATCTTGTAACTTTATTGTAATTTATTGTAAACTGTGCGTCATTTTTCGATTAATACATTGATCATAAAAATTCATGTTATCGCTTCATATTTTTCTTTTTGGTCATTAATTTTATAAGCAAATGTTATAAGCTTATGAATAGTTTATAAATCCGTTAAATTTTTCATAAATTTTTTCTACATAGAAACAGAATGTTTTTTTCATAAGTTTCCTGTTCGGTGTTATTTGATCATTTACTTACTAAACAATTCTCATTAGATTTATAGTTGCGCTACATATAGCTTTATAAGGTTTTGTGACTATATCCCAAACGTTTTCATAAAACATTAACTTAAGAAATGTTAGTTCACTTTATAAGTTTATGAACGATTTCATCAAATGAACGCAAATAAAAAAAAAAAACATTGCGAAAATCTACTTTTTCATTAATAACTTCCACCTTTTATTTTGAGTGTATATATTGGCATGGTTGGTGTTTCCCCATCCCGATGTTGCAGGATGTGATTGAGTAGGAGAGGTATTTTAGTTCCTGGTGAACCTATTGCTGCTCCACAAAATCCACTTATTTATGTTAACTCGTTAACACGCAAACAATAAGCCACGCATGATATTGAATCTACTTGGCCGCTTTATTGTGGTGACAGCCTAATGACAACTCCCGACTGTTTCGGAGAAACTTATAAGATTTTTTATTTATTAGTTTTTTAAAAGAAAAAATTTTGCCTGTGAAATTATTTAGTTTGACATTAATGAGCCAATCGTCAACTAAGTACTGGAGTGATACGTATGCACTAAAATTCTATGCTATTAAATTACCCCAATACTAAGGTGACGACATATTGGAGTGAGATTTGTTTTGTCTTATACCAGTAGCTATAATGGAAATAAGTTGCAGTCGTACCACTGTACCACTTTCCAATGGGCAAGAGCCGTGTTCACTACCATTGCACCAGCGACGGTTCATAGATGTACTTAAATCGAATACATATGAGGTATTCAGAAGCCAAATCGATCAACTCCACTGTTAGAAAATATTGACGTCAGGAGGTGAAACTGAAGCAAAACTTTTTATTAGGAAAAAAACATCCTGCAACGTGGATTTATGTATCAGTGAGTGGGAATTAAGAGTCGGCCAATGACCTGGAAATATATTCTTTTAATAAACATTCCGAGTAACTCCACATTAATATTTCTGATTCAAAAATTATATAGATATAATTAATATAACATATGTAATCCCTATTTATAACTTACTGCTTCGGAAAAATTAAAAAAAAATTGCAATGAACCCCTTTTACTTAACTGGAGTCGCAAAGCATTTTGAATACATTGTTGCGTTTTTTGTATATAACCTTCCCAATTCTCGTTTAGTTCAATGGTGTAGTATTCGGTTTTCATTGACATTCCAGTCCGTATGAGGGCAGGTAATCTATTCTCAAGGAAATTAATTCTATATTCATTAAAGTACTACCTAATGCTGAGTTCGGTTTTTCTAAACTCTAGGAGGTAACGAACTTCATTTGAGGACATAATTTCCTGTATTGAAGGATTTTCTTCTATAAGAAAATTGTCCAACATATGTTGAGAAATGCACTTACTACGTGAAGAAATTGGTCAATGTTTAAGAAAATTGGTGATTTAGTCATAGAAAATTTTGCTCATTTATAATCATTCGTGCTTAATTTAAGTAACAAATGAACCAGACATGAGAAAGTGCTTTACATGGTTTCCCTTAATAAAATAAATGGTTTCCCATTACATCCCATGAAGGAATTGGGGAGAGCTTCTCTCAACCAGTGAGCAGTGTGCTTTCTAGTTTTATACTCACTGATTAGGGTCTACAGTTTTTACACCGATTCCGAACTGTATTTTGAGAAGCTTTATCGTAGCTAAATACTCGACAGTGTCTCCGTTACTATGCGAGGTGACTGCCGCAGAAAGAAATTTAAGGTGGTCAGAGCAGGGATCGAACCAAGTATATTCAAGCTCAAGACTTGAGTTCAAGGGAAATGATGTGTGGCCGTCGGTGGTGCAATGGCAATCCTCTCTTTTGTTGTTTGACAATGACAAAACAAAACTAAAGCATGTCTGTTTGAAACCACTGGTTTTTCAGCAGGAAGCAAAAGAGTTGTGCCAGAAAGTATTTCCAATGTTAATGCTTTGTAGTCTTCGAAAGTATGTACATATGTATAAAGAAATTCTCATTATAACGATGAGGGTTGAGATGAGAAAACTTACTATTTACAAAAACGTCTTCCTGAATAAAATCTTGGCAAGATCCAAAATAGCGGCTCGAATACAAGTAGTCCTGGTAGTGGAACACTGTCTTGTGCCCGACTTTTTTGAAAACAATACAAAGCTAATAAATTAGTTTAATATTAAAAAGGTATTGAGATCGAATAAATTTAAAAAATAAATATTAACGGAAATAATTAACTCGCAGTTACAACAATTTGAACTTTACTTAATGAAATATTTCCAATATTAAAAGACATATGGTTTTCAAAATTTAAGGATCACATTATCTCAAGTTGAGTTCAAAAAAATTTCCGAGAAAAATTCGAAAACTGCTTGTTCAAACCAAATTTAAAAAAGAAAGTCCATATTTCGGAATTTTTCATTCAATTTTATTTAAGAAAAAAAAATATATACATAAAGAAACACATAAAATTAAACCTTAAAACATAACATATAATATTTCATTTAATTCATTATGCACGGATATCAGAGTAAATTATTCAATTATATTAATTGTACAGTTGTCCAGACTGCAAGACCAATCAAACAGATCATAGCATTCTTTTTACTCTCTCCGGTCTTTCAAGGGTTATTTTGAGCATAAAAACAATGGTTTCCCATTACAACCCACGAAGGGATTGGGGAGAGCTTTCCATAGCCAGTGAACTGTGTGATTTCTAGGTTTACACTCACTGATTGAAACATACAGTTTTACACCGGTTCCGAACGGTATTTTTGAGAAGCTTTATCATGGCTAAATACTTGATAGTGTCGCCGTAACTAAGCAAGGTGACTGCCGTACAATGCTTCGTCCCCATACATCGACTGGCCAGAATTAGAAGGAGTAGTCAGAGATAAATGAAAGTTGGTGTGCCTTCGTGATTGGCATTAGTCAAGAAAATTTTTGAATTATGGACCCATTCGTACCATGCGATCTGGGACCGGCCATACAAATGATTGTGGGGCCCCAAAAGTTCATTACGCTATAACACCCTATTGGGTGCCCAGATTTTGAGCAAACTTTTCACGAAATTATATTTGGAGAGTAGTCACGTTCGTGTCAAAATTCGATGGAGTCGGACCACTAATTTTGGTACCCACCATACAAAGGATTCAACGGGCCTCGACAGCTCATTACGCCATAACATTTCTAAATTTTGATCAAACTCTGTACAGCGTAACATTTTTGTGACCGTCATATTTCAGCAAAATTTGGAAGTAATCGGACTACGGGTGTTGGTACCCCCCATACAAAGGGTGCAATGGAGTTTGAAAATTCATCAGTCTAGAACACTCGTCCAGAGTCTACTATTTGCCTGAAACTTTGCATGATGTGATATTTTTATTACCATAATATTTCTCAAAAATTTGGGTAGCGTCGGAATACTTGTGCTGGTACCTCCCATACAAACGATTCAGTGGGCAACGATAATTGATCACTCCATAACACGCTTTTGGATTGTGCGATTTCGAACAGACTCCGTACAACGTAATATTTTTGCTACCGTCAAATTTGTGCAAGTTTTATAAGTAATCGGACTGCCGGTTTTGGTACACCCCATACAAAGGTTTCAATAGGGTTTAAAAATTCGTCATCCTATTGCACCCTTCCACAGTGTACGGTTATCTCCAAACTTTCCAGGATGTGATATTTTTATTATCATAAAGTTATCACGCCATAACATCCTAATGGGCCTTGCAAATGCATCACAGTATAACCCCCTATTCGAACATATGATTTGCAATGTAGTATATTTTTCTCTGGCAATAAAATCAGTTATCTAAATAGGTACTTGCAGCAATGGTATTTGAAAATTATAAATTATCTAGTTCATTTGCAATTCCAGTGTTTTATTTTTAGAATGATTTGTTGCCCACAGTTATCTTATAAATCTATATCAAATTCAAATAAAAGGTTTTTAAAAAAATAATGAAATAATTTTAATTTAAATTAATTATAAACAGAGGGTAACAAAATAAGGCATACGTCTTCAAACTTGTTAACAGTAAAATAGATTAAATTCGTAAGAAGTACTTAGAACGAATCGTATTGCTCCAAATAAATGGGTCGTGTGATCGTCAGGAGCTCTTGAAATGTCTTCACATTGATTAAATATCCACAAGCTAGAACCCTCAATATTTCCGAGAAGTTCTCAATAAGTTGCTCATCGATTCCTGATATTTCTGCAGTCATACTGGTGTTACAAGAAAAAGCGTCGAGCGATATTTCCATCGTTGGTTATGCCAAATTTTTACTTGATAAATTATTAGACCCGTTCTTGTTTTGAGTTCTTATTGGATCCGTTTTTTATTTACCTCGTAGATGTCTTCAGTTTGTTTGGTTTTACGCCATTCTTTAAATGGTAGTCTATACGAGATATGTAGTACACATTACAGAAACCGAATCCAACAATGAAGCGTTGAGAGTCAAAATTTGTAATTTTCAACGTTGGGAGTTTTGCATTAGTCCATTTTGGTCATATATTTTGGACCTGCTTGGCAAATGAAGCAACTACTTGATGCATTCGTATCGCTCAGGATGTATGCAAATTTGTATGGAAAAAGTCACTGAAGTATGATGCATTTATAGCATAGAATTCAAATCGAACTTCCCGAAAATTAAGAAAATGCTTTTCTAAGTTAACACATTTTTTAAAGCGACACGAAATAACGCCCAATGAAATAACCTCCAAACTCGAAAATGAAATAATCCTCAACAAAATCAGGAAAAACGAATTTGGGGACAATTTCCTAATTTTCGGGAGTTATTTAGTTTTTAATTTGGGGATTATTTCATAATGAAATAACCCCCAAATGTAAAAAGCCCCAATTTTTTTTTTGATAGTTTCATTCTGGTTTTGCTTTTGGGGGTTACTTTATTTTATTTTGGGTTTATTTCATTTCCGCAAGAAATTACCCTTTTTACAATAATGAATTCCTCTAAATTCTTTAATAATAATATTATAATTAATAATAACTATTTTGGGGTTTATTTCATATACTTGGGGCTGCTTCATTGGGGGATATTTCTTTTCTATTTTTGGGGTTATTTCATTAGACGGGGCGTAGCGAAATAACTCCCCATGAAATAATTCCCATGAAATAACTCCCAACGAAATAATTCCCACCAAAAATGAAGTAACTTCCAATAACGCAAAAATGAAATAAGTCCCACAAAAAATGAAATTACTCCCACCAGGAAAAATGAAATAACTCCCAAAAAAAACGAAATAAGTCCTATTAAAGTGGGAGTTATTTCATATGAAATTTTTTGGGACTTATTTCATATTTCTGGTGGGAGTTATTTCATGTGGGAGTTATTTCGCTACGCCATTAGATGGTAGTGCCGATATCTATTGGGGGTTCTTTCATTTCTAATTTGGGGTTATTTTCATCTTGTTTGGGTTTTATTTCATTTTTCATTTTGGGGGTTATTTCATTTGATTTTGGGGGTTATTTCATTTGGGATTATTTCATTTTCGAGTTTGGGGGTTATTACAATATTATACAATCAAGACTACTAGGCTTATATTTCGTAGAATATAGCCCAGCGGCCAAACATTTTTAAATTTTTATCACCGTTTAATGTCCTATAAGCAAATGGATAAGAAAAAAAAGTTCAATTGTTGCTAAAGTCATTTTGCTCACAAGTCGGACAGAATCATAACAGTTTCTTCAAATCGACCGACTCATCCATGAGTGTATGGGGTGGTCGGGCCAACATTTCTCATTTTAAAGCCCAATTTCAACATAAAAGGACTGTTTTGGATTGAAATTCACGGTATATGAAAAACTAATAAAGTTTCTAGAGAAATTATCAAAAAGTTGTTAAAAATACAAATATTTTTTAAACTATAATTACAGCGCTCGTATAAACAAGAGATAAAATAATGTTGCTCCGTCTTGTGCGTAGTACAAGGGAAAAAGCAAAAGTGCGTCTCACTTTTTGTCTGTCATGCAGATGTGCTAGTGTAGGGTTCGCTTACGAATAAATGTTTGTTAATCATAATTAAATGTTTCTTTGTACGAGTACTATTCGAATCAAATTGAAAAAAAGGAACATTGATTTGACAAAAATGGTTTTTGGAGTAGAAATATGCAAGACAGTTTTGCACTTCAAAAAATGCAGAAAAGAGTTAGTTTCAGTACATCTGGAATTAAATTTAGTTCTTTTTTTTAGTGTAACCAAAAGCTTTTGAGATCTCACAACGACAAGTATACCTGCTTGCGAATCACATAAATTGTAGCATAAATGCTTTAATGGCATAAGGATACATATTTATCTTACAGTGAATTAACAAAACAAATATAACAGTCCCCTGGGAATAAAAAAATTGTACATCAAATATAACTAATACAATGGCATGTACATTTCAGCAATTCACTTGGGCACAAAAAATACATTGAATGGGTCAAATATATAATCCTTTTTAAACCATCCTAAGCTCATCAATAAAACGTCTTTGATTCCATTAAATTTCCAGGATTAAGTTAAAACTCGAATTACCATTTCATAATGTTAAAATTTTTTCCACATTTTTCGCTTTCGATAACCGCGTAAAACATTGAAGGCCTTCCACTCTCAAGGATATGTTAACGAGGCAAATACAATAAATACTCCATCAGTGCCATTCATTTATTTTTACGAATACACGATTTCATTTTATTACAATTCCTTTTACCATCGCAACCAATCACGAAGAGAGAAACGGGTTTAATATATTGTGCTGCCGTAAATAAGGCAGGATATGGCACAAAATCCAAAACGAGCATTTTTATTCCCGGGCCAAAGTAAACTGAAAAGTTTAGCACTGACATTGATGCGAGTGAACAAGGATTAGTCTAAATGGAATGTTCTCACACGGTTTTTTTACGAGGGAGCACCACTTATTTATAATGGTATTGATAAAAAATACAATCTAACTGAGACACAGTGTGGAATTTCACAATATTTTCGGAATGAATCATCAAACATGGACTATCTAAACAGAGGTATTGTACCTATCTACGAGCTACAAAATAGGTTAGTTAGTAGCTTAAGCTTAAGGCTAGTACTACTACAGAGGGATCAACGATTGCCGACTATATACATTATAGATTAACAGCTTCCTTGCATGTGATTTCTTATTACATCGATTAGATTGAATAGCAGGAGAGCTTGATTTATGGTTTTAATCCCTCGATTACTTCTTCTCATATACTTCTTCTTAGATGAGAAGGATTAGTTGTAGCTTGAGTCCAATTCCTCAGTTCTGCGAAGTGAGTAGCGGTGCTAAGGATTTGGAGTTGATTTGTATAATTTTAATTTGTATAAGGTTTCAAGGTTAAGGAGACGAAATGTAAAACCAACTGAATTAGTATAATGGCAGATTTATTTTTCTTGGGCTAATTGGGGGGGTTTACATGAGCATAAACGCACGCTTTTGCGCCTGAGCATTTAACAGCAAATTACATCTGATATATCTTTTTTTCAACTATTCACAATTGACTTGTATTATTAGCATAATTCGGCAATAATGGGCAACTCGTAATGCTTTACAAGTAATTAATAAGGACAGTTCACAAGATTTAATCAATTTTTCTTTGCTTATTCTAATATTACTGATATTATAATTGTATATAAGGCGCCATTAATTATTTCAACGGATTTCAAATTCAAACAAAATATACATATATATATAAAACACAAACATGTTTCTATGTCCGTTATAGACTTTGCCACCATCCAACTGCTGTGCTCCAAACCGGTTTCATTAAAAACAAAAAAGTTGGATTTAAACCACTAAAATAATGCTCAAGGTACATTCGGTCCATTCATGAAGTCGATTTTCGAGTTATCCCATACTAAAGTTTTCCCGAATTTTGAAATTCCCATTTGTTAATTTGTAGATCTTTTAAATCATTGAGTAATGACGTATAGAGTAGCCAACTCTTTCAGTAAATTGATGGCATTTGGTGTGTTGCAGATGGGCGGTTCGATGTTGGAAGGTATTGCTTTAATAGTACCAGATAGAGGCAGCGGCTCAAACCAACCAACAATAAATCAGCAACGGCATTTCGGTTTGTGCGTTAACATTTTTGTGTAAATGCACCACAAATATAAGTAAAGTATGTACTAACAATAAAATATAACAAAAAAGTACAAAATACATTTAAATGTAATAGTTTTTCATCAAAACGACATGAACAATTTAAGTGAAAATTTTTTATTAATTCCACCGGGTGCAAGTGAAATTACGTCAAACGACTCTATCGCACCGCCCGCACCACGAATAGTGTGAAAGGAAATGTCAGATGAGGAGAATGGCAGCTCTATATGACATTACTCTATGTTTTAAATTTTCAAATAATGATAAATAAATAAATATATATGTAAGTAACAACTGCGTTACTTATGTCAATTAGAGCAAAAACGGCTCGTGGGCGGGTGGGCGTGTCAGAAGTGTTTTTTAGAGCTCAAAGACTAAAAATTGGTATATATATCATGATCATTTGAACATCAATTTGGTGCGGGATTTTCCTTTTTTTTTGTTGTGGGAGGTAAAAGGCTAAAAATGCGTACTACTGACGACCGGGAGAATAATTTGAAGCCGGATGTTAGTTCTACGGTTTGTTGGCGGAGGGGCAAGGCAAATGTGTTTTTAAGAGTTATGCGGCTACAAATTGGTACATACTACATACATACTACAGACGACGGGGAAACTCAGTTTGAAGCCCGATTTTAGTTTATCGGTTGGTGTCTTTTTTGAATTAGAAGGCTGAAATTGAAGGCTGATAGCTTGCTAAGTGTAGGCGCCTGTAATTGTTGTCGAATATTGGGCTAGATAATATAAATATTCGTATGTTAATTAGGGTAGTTCAGCTGCCTTATTTGGAGATACAGAGAGTAATGTGCTTTCGGAGCCGTGATACGGTACGATGTAGTGATATGGTATTATCCTCACGAAACAAAACGTCCAAAATTTGAGGAAGTGTGTTACATCGGAAAGCTCCAACTACCAGAGGTAGCCACGGCCTACCCAAGTAAGCTATCGCAACTTTTGGCACAGAACCCACCCCCTCCCGATAACGATTTTAAAGCGCAGTGGAAACCCATTTTCGACTCAATAAAAACTGTCGCAACAACCGTACTTGGTTTTGAAAAACTTCTTCGCCACAAACCATGGTACGTTGAACAGTATCGCATTGAAAATGGTGAAAAGAACGCTGCACGCATGGCAATGCTTCAGTCAATTGCAACGCGAGCAGCGACTGAGCGGTATAGGGAGAAAAGAAAGGAGATAAACCGTCTCCTTAGGCGTTAGAAACGGCAGTGGAGGAAGCGCGAGAGTGAGAAAATTGAGACATACAGAAGGAAGAACGAAGTCCGAAAATTCGACCAAAAAATCAGAAACGGACTAAGGATATGGTTCAGGGCCCCCTTCTGTAAAGACAAGGATGGAAATCTCATCGCAGATGTGCAAAGCATGTTGGGAATATGGAGAGATCATTTCTCCGCGCTATTGGTATCTGAGATATCCAATGACGATGTGACGATCGATCAGAATTTTGACGACGACGTCGATTGCCCCCCTCTTAACCAAGACGAGGTCAGAACAGTTATTGCGCGGCTTAAGAATAAAAAAGACGCAGGAACCGATGGATTGCCGGCGGAACTGTGTAATGGTGGCGGCAATAAGCTGATAAGAAAAATGTATCAGCTCATTATCAAAATTTGGTTAGGTGAATGCACGCCCGGCAATTGAAGTCGCAACGTATTATGTCCCATATTTAAAAAAAAAGGTCCGAGTATCTGTGCCAACTACCGTGAAATAAACCTTTTATCCATAGCATATAATGTTTTATCAAGTATAATGTGCGAAAGACTAAAACCAATTATCGCTGACCTGATTGGACCATACCAGTGTGGCTTTAGGCCTGGAAAATCGACAACTGACCAGATTTTCACGCTACGCCAAATCCTGGAGAAGACACACGAAAAACAAATCGACACCTATCATCTATTTATCGATTATAAAGCAGCCTTCGATAGTCCGATACGGGAGAAACTCTATGAAGCAATGTCTGAGCTTGGTATTCCTGCAAACCTCATACGCCTTTGCAGGATGACCTTGACGAAACCCAAATCCGCAGTGAAAGTTGGTAAGGATCTTACCGAACCTTTCGAAACTAAGCGAGGCCTCAGGCAAGGCGACACCCTATCGTGTGATCTCTTTAACATCTTAATGGAGATCATTATGAGAAAAGCTGCAGTCAATATGAATAAAACCATCAGCAGCAAAAGTCACATGCTGCTCGCGTATGCTGATGATATAGATATCATTGGGCGCACAATTAGAGAAGTTACTGCGGTTTTTTCGAGAATTGAGAAGGAGTCAGCAAAAGTGGGTCTGACGGTGAATGAGGACAAGACAAAATTAATGGTTTCAACGAACAGGGCCACCACGCGATTAGACCAAAGCGTGAACGTTGATAACCGTTATAACTTCGAGGTAGTGGACTAATTTATATACCTCGGATCTGCCGTGAACAAAAACAACAACGTCAGCCTTGAGATCAAACGGAGAATTGTGCTTGCGAATAGATGTTATTTTGGGCTAAGCAAGCACTTTAGAGATAAAGCCCTCTCTCGAGTAACAAAAGTCCAGCTGTACCAGACTCTCATTCAACCTGTCTTGCTTTATGGCGCAGAATCCTGGGTCCTATCGCAAGCAGACGAAACATCTGTAGGAGTCTTCGAGAGAAAAATACTCCGAAAAATGTATGGCCCTATAGTGCACAACGGCGAGTATCGGCGACGCATGAATCATGAGCTGTATGAGCTTTATCCTGAGATTGACATAGTTAAGCGGATCAAGATAACGCGATTGCGCTGGCTAGGCCATGTCAGTAGAATGGATGAAGATGAACCAGCGCGAAGGCTTTTCGAAACCGAACTCGAAGGAAGACGAAAAATAGGAAGACCAAGACTCCGCTGGAGGGATCAGGTTGACGAATCCCTGCGTACACTTGGTATTGCCAACTGGAGAGATAAAGCAAAAGATCGAACTGGTTGGCGAAATATGTTATCTTCGTTTTGTAAGGTCCCTGACCCCCCGGGGTTGACCGAGACCGGATAAGTAAGTAACCCATGTAAGGTAGGAAAACCTCCCCGTACAGGTTGGGACGCCATTTCTTACACCTAAGCGCGTACCAAAATATGTGGGGTTTTATATTTATTAGAAGTCAGAAAAACGTATGCAGAACGATGTCTGCTGGATCCCGCTAGTCTTAATAATAACTGCAAATCCTAGGTTTATACACCGAAATTATACTGCTCTACTTGGCATAATTTACAAATGTTTTGTTAGAAATTAAAAAATATGTTGAAAAGGTTTCTCCTGAATTATTGTAAGTAGAGTATGCGTTACGTCCTTAAATGTCATTGGATCCAACTAAAAGTTTTTGTATAAATCACATACATAGTTACATACAAGCACACAGCTAGAGCTTAATAATACAGGAGATGTGACTATTTAAATATTTGAGTTATATAGGCGCTAGTAATCTAGATTTTTAATTTGTTTACGACCACGCCCTCTTTTAGGGCGATGCAATTCAAGCACATTTCAAATAAAATAGTGATATATAACCTTTAAACTAAACTAAGAAACTTGCACAGTGAATATAAAAACACTGTTCATGCACGAAGACGTTGTTGCTTATTTCCTTACTCTCGCAGTTTTACACTTAACACGCTCTAAATTTATGTGTAAAAACATTTAAGAAAATTCTGACAGAACCGTGTCTAAATTATACTGACATAATTCAAATTATTGACGGTTTGACGAGCTGTTAGTATAATTTCATAAAAAGATTTGCTTTAATTATATTTAATGTGAATATTGATCAAAATGCTATTGATCAATTATACTATATTAGGGTATTATTATATCTTAAAACTTCTGAAAACAAAAACGAGAGAGACAACAAAGAAAGGAGCAGCAAAAGAGCAGCAGATTCTCATTTCATGAAAAAAAATCAAATAATGCATTCAATGCAAATAAATGTAAAAGGGTCGTTTTAAATCTAAAAGGGTCGTTGTTAAAATTAATTATAATAAATAATACATATATATTGAAATCGTAGAATAATTCGTTTCTAAATATTATTATATTTGGAAAGAAATTCGCATATGTTTCGACGTAAGTATATGTAGGTTTGGGGGAAATACGCGAATGCTTCCACGTAAGTATATGGATGTTTGTGATGAAACATTCATGTTTCCACGTAAAAGTATACATGTTTGCCAGGATACCTGATACTGTTTACATTTAAACACAATCGAGTTTGGGACTTGAAAACATATGAAGGTTTGAAGTGTGTTCCAAACATATACATGGTTCCCGCAGAATATGTTTGGGAAAATATGTTAGAGAGGCCGTTATTTTTCAGCGTGTATGTATCTTGTTGTATGTGAAACCGCTTAAGTATTAAAAAAATTAGTAAACAAGATATTTATTTTTCACGGTAGCATTTTGAAATCTTGATCGTGCATACTTTTTTTTTCAATCCAAACCAAATATTTTCAGTACACCCTGATATACACAGAAAAAATATTCCCATTGCATCCAATGATGGGATTGGGGTAAGATTTTCATAACCACTTAGCTGTGCGCTTTCTAGTTATATACTCACTGATTGGAACTTGCAGTTTTGCACCGGTTCTGAACGGTGTTTTGAGAATCTTCATCAGGGCTAAATACTCGAAGTTGTCACCGTAACTAAGCGTGGTGACCGCCGTCGAAAGAAACGATGGTGGTCGAAGCACGTTGTCATACTTATACAAAATCTGTCTGCGCTACAATTGCTATTTCCGAATTGCGTACACTTTAATAACGAATATACTGTAAAAACTGTAAAACACAATATTTTCCCGAAAGGGTACAATTATTCATTCAGTATTTTCATTATTTTTTCTACGAAACCTATACAAATTGTTAAATGCAGCTTACAATTAGCATTCTCTGGAAATGGACAATTTTTGAACACATCTTTCAATTTCGATGTTTGGCAAAAATTTCGCTCGGGGATTGTAATATGTTTTTTAATGTATATGTTTTCACTTGATGTCACAAAGTGATCACAGATTGTTTGGTGTTAAACTCCTCCGAAACGGCTGGACCGATTTGTGTGAAATTTTGTGTGCATATCGGTTAGGTCTCAGAATCAGCCAACATCTATTTTTCATACCTCGAAATGCTAAGGGTGACCCACCCCTATATAGAACACAGATTTGTCAGACTGCGAAACACAGATTGTCAAACTGTGAACAAAACACACACTGATGTAGCGGCAGCGAGTAGTTCTCTTGTGTGGGTGCGGAGCACTCTCACAGCAAAGAGAAAAATTTCGTGATTATACGCATGATAAAAATACTCATGGTAGACGCCAACAACAACATACATTTTGTTTTTGCTTCTCACTTACGTTGTGTCAAATCCAACACATACGTCTACCAACAATAAATGTAAATAAACACATACAAAAAAAAAACATGTAAACTTGACAGTTTGGAAGTGTGTTGTAATGTAAACAAAGCAATTCAGCTGTGCTTATGCGTTCACCATCTACGAATCCATCTTGGATATACGTATATAAAACTGAGATAGCAAAAGAAGAGCAACGAAAATTGTGTGAACTTGTGTAGCGTATGTACGAACATAACAATATATGTATGTACATGTGTCTGTTGCTTTGCATTCACTTTGTTTTTTGTGGGAATAAAACAAAAAGTATTAAGCAAGAAAATAATGGCACATGTGCTTGCACTGATCTTTTTTTTTTTTTTAGCTTAAATTCATTTATTTCTCCAACTTTTCTTCAAATTTTTACAGCTAATTAATATGCATACGTACATTTTTTCCTAACTAGGATCATTTCATTTTGAATAAATTATATCGGCCTATGGCCAGCCCATATACATTTTTATTTCAGTTTTGACTTTTGTCCTTATTTTTGTCTGTTATCCCGGGAAAAAGGAGACTAAACCCGTACCCTTGCGAACTTAAAAAATAACTTACAACTAATCTTAAATCTAAGGGGGAGGGGAACTATTTACAATGGATAAGGAGATTATTCAGGAGTTATTGTTCAGTATTATATACTGTATTCTCCAAGTCGTATGACGCATGTCTCCTGTGGTAGAATAATAGTTTTCTTTCGGGGTTGAACAGCATTCCCCTATCATTTAGCCCCATGAGGCACATTGGAGTTAAAACCTTATCCGGTGTTATCATAATTTCAAATTCCTCTTGTGTGATCATAGTCTTACGTACTAGTTCATTTTCACTTTGGTGACACTTATCCAGAAACCCGATGGCTAGCTCAACCATCCATTTATCAATTCTAGTGAGTGAGTGAATTTTAAGTATTGATATTATTTAAATGCAACGTCATCATATGATTGAACGCTGTTTTTTATTTTCCAATGTAACATTTACTAATGTGTTCATAGAAATCGAACATGTACCGTGTACCAAAAAGGTGTTAACACATCGCCCGTGAGTTCGAACACTCATTGGATTGTTTTTATTCTACTCTGAAATGTTTTCCCATTCACGCCGAAAAAGGAACTAGATCCTACCTATAACTGAGCTTAGGAGAGCTTAATACGTAACAAAGTAGAACTTCCATGGCAGATTTTTATGGGATTAAAAATCTGTAATTTTTTTTATTGTTTGGAAAAAAACTTATTTATATATAACATATAAAAGAATTAGTACCATACAAATTTTTATAAGATTTTTCAAAAAGTTATTTTCTTTGCATTTTCTATTTTTCCAAAAGTGTTAAAGACATTTGCATATTTCTAAACACAGTTGTATAAAAGACAGAGCATATCCTTCCAACGGTACGTAATATGTCTGTGGGCACCTCATATTTTTTTGCGTGATGTCATTATTCATAAAATACTTCGAACTTGCCTAATTTTGGCGAAGTCCTCTTCAAATTTATCCTTCTATGTCATATTCTGTGTACTTGCTTGAAGTGTCCCAAAACCTATACCAATACTTCTGTGTGCTTCACGCAACCTGCTAAATATTGTATGTATCATCATATTATAAAACTATTTTTTTGTTATAAAACATAAATTCATAACTTTTTATTACCTGTATAGTATATAAATACTTCAGGTAAATCATTTCTAAAGTCAGTTTGTTTAATTACGCTATCTGTAAAAACGTGAAGTGTGACAATTTTAATTACAGCAATATCGTCAGGTAAATCGTAATTAAATACAATATTCTTTGCAATGGTATTTGGGATACCAAGTGTTCATCAGAAATGCTGGAAAGCCTTATATTTACCATTGCCACAATTTATGGTATATGGCTTAACAAAAACGCTACCGCGAAAATTGCAAACTTTTTCAAAATCTATAAAAAGAAATAGATGATTGTAAAAACTCAAAACTGAACTTTCTAAGAAAGAACGAATATTGGTTACAGTTGGAGGTGTTACCAGAAATTGACAAAAAATGTTTCTAGTCATTTCTGTCAATGAGAAGAGGAAGAAGAAGAAATCAAATTAAATTATTAATTCTTATTCAACAAGTTTAATAAGAGATATTGGAAATCGTCATTACTAAAAACTCACCCTACACATGCAGGTCGAATAGTGGAGGCGTTACCAACAGCGTCACCGAAAAGCTTTAAAAGAATGGTAGAAAGTACACCAACTTCAAAATCTACTATTGACTTTACCGAGGAAGACTCGCTAGCGCTAGTTCTAAATTTAGGGCTTTTGAGGAGCAGATATTAAATACTAAGGCAAGCGCTTATTGAAAATTGTTGGGGCTTTTTGCCATACACAGAAGTATAAAGCTGCTAAAATTGTGCCATCCGAAATATATGTAGATAATTCTAGTGCAAGAAGTAATCTCTCACATCTTCTTGAAAATACTGCTTCAAGGTTTTATATAGAACAAATTCAGAATATAACCAAAAAAGTGGATCTGATGCAGATTTCTGAAGAATTTTTTGGAGTCACTTCTCCCATTAAGAATGCGCTTTTACAATGACTCACCAATATCTTCATCTGAATTTTCGTTGCAAGATATACGGATTAATTCAATGCCTGGATTCAAGTTTTTAGGCCGTCCAATTCGCTTTGAATATGTAGAGATGCAACCTAACGACTGGTGGATGAAATCAATGAAAATAATGAAAATAATATGCAGAAACTGTCCTTTCAATTAAATTTGACTATGATCGTTGGAACGTAAAGCCTGTTGGTTGAAACAACTTTGAATTTGATGACGTCTGAAGGGAAGCCACAATTTGGAATATCACCGCTTCATTCACGAATACGAATTATGGAATATTGCTTACACGTCCCTTCAATCTTAAATACCGCTCAGAACCACGAAATCAAACTTTTTTTGTATAGAGTAATACAATTCTGCACAATATGAGAAAGGAAGAAAATGATCGAATATACCTAGAACTTAAGAAGCATGGGCTGAATATAGATAAGCCCCTGTATGGATATGAACCTAATAAAACTATTATTAGTCGCTTTAGAGTTATATTAACAGTTAGTAATAGAAAAAACAAAAAAGATTAATGCTGAAATTTCACGAATATGATGACCATACGCCGAATATAATATATACTTTATATACATTGAAACCAGTAACACCTATAGTCCACAAATTCCTACGTCAATGCAAAGAAATTGTCGAAATCAGTATATGTACTTCCGTTAGGCGAGCTCAAGGAAAGAATGCAAGAATCCACAAAGAGAGGTGTCAAATCATACAGATTATTTAATGCTCGCAAGTGATCCAGGATGTCTCAAAACTCAGAGCTATTGCATCCAATTAGAACGAAATGGGTACCATCAATATGTCACGATGAAGACAACGACGATCCCGGAGCGACAGAAATTAGCTATAGAAATTTATCGGTTGATACATCAGACTATTTTGTGGAAAAGACTTAAGTTAATATGTACATTTTAGAGCATTGAGACAATTACACATATCGTATCTATATTTCTAATTCCATGAATGAATGAATGAATGCTGTTCCAATTACATCCCATGAAGGGATTGGGGAGAGCTCTCACAACCAGTGAGCTATGCGCTTTCTAGTTTACTACTCACTGATTGGGACCTATAGTTTTACACCGGTTCCGAGCGGTAACTTGAGAAGCTTTTTCATGCCTAAATAGTCGATAGTATCGCTGTCACTATGCCCTCACTATCGAACCCATGATCTCATGTACCATGTAACCATTGGACCACCGACAGCAAATTCAATAGGAAGAGGAAGTGTTTGTGAGTTTGTTAGTTTGTATGTAGAGGGAAGTCTTCTAAACTACTCGTACGATTTTAAAAATTCTTTCACCAGTGGAATGCTACGTTATCACTGAGTGTTAAAGGCTATATATTCCAAACAATAGTTTCACAAAATAATGACATCAGGTAAAAAATATGAAGTCTTTATCAATTTCATAGTGTAGTTGTCCTACTACACGATGCAATCGTCAGGGTACAGAAATGTCAAATCTGGTCAACGTCTTAGGGTTGCGAGTGATACCTACAATTGTTGTAATACCGTCCATAGACGTATTATTATTTACCGTTGGAAAAGTGAGCTCGACTTCTACAAAAGTGCGTTCAGAAATATCCACATTTCGAAAATTTCTTTAAAACTTTTGGGAAAAATGTCAAACGCTTTTAAAAATTTGATTTAAAGTATATGAGTGCATATTGTTAGTATCTTACTATTTTTTTTATGTTACAGATGAATGCACGGGCAATTAAATTCAACTAAGTTTTTTTTCCAAATAGTAAAAATCTCATTTATGAGTAGGATCTCATTTATGAGTAGTATCTGTGTCTTTTTTGGCATGTATTTAAGAATGATTTAGTCTACAATAAAGATTAACAACATATTGCCAAAGCCGTGCCTTTCAGAAAACTTTAAAACTTTGTATTGGTTTCTTAAAAATAACTAAAAAAAAATACTGAATAAGTCATTGTACTTTCGGAAAAATATTGTGTTTTTTACTGGTTGAAAAAAAGTTTAATTTTGAGAAGTCGGCATTTCCAACAGCTTGAGACAACTTCAAAGTCTTTACAGTGTTTTCTTTATTAAAGTATTGCCAATTTAGTGCTGTTTCTTCGGACACTCTTGGATATTACTTTCCTCAAATGGCCGAATTATTAATAAAAGTCTGAAAAAAGTCAATGAAAAAATTTACAAATTTTAAATTTGATAGCGAATATCTCAATAACGGTAAAATATATTACACAACACTTAGCCAATATTTTGTTTATCTTGCAAAGTAGATTCTCAAACGGAAAATATCTTTGTAGTCAGCCTGTCCGTGTAGAAGTAGCAGACTTTGCAAGCTTCAGCATCACCTAAGTGGTCAACCTGTAGCACCAACTATGCTTACACAGACAGGGTGCCTCTGAATGGAATATTTTAAAAGCCCTACTCATCTTCTACAAATGTCTGGTACATTTTAAAATGATCAGAACAATACTTTAAATCTTGTGATATTATCACCGTGGTTTTTCTAATCAGCCCCAATGCCATACATACTACCTGCAAATTAGAAGATTTGTTTTTTTATTTTGGCAATTTCTTCTTTTGATAAAATCTTTAACGAAATTTTCTATGTTGACAAGGAATATCTCATTTACTGTAGCTTTAAGAATAGCGTCAACGAAAAACTGGAGCTATGGGAGAAATAAAAAAAAAAAAAAAAAAATGGTGTCCCTTAACATCCCATGAAGAGATTGGGGAGAGCATCTCACAATCAGTGAGATGTGCGCTTTCTAGTTTTATACTCACTGATTGGGACCTACAGTTTTACACCGGTTCCGAACGGTATTTTGAGAAGCATTTTCATGGCTAAGTACTCGATAGTGTCGCCATCACTAAGCGAGGTGACCGTCGTAGAAAGAAATGTAAGGTGGTCTGAGCAGGGATCGAACCCACGTTCTCATGTACAAGAGCCGCGCATACTAGCCATTGCACCACCGACGGCTATGGGAGAATTCCCACTAATTCTCTCACAATGTTGAGTTCTCGTACCACCTCTCTGTTAAACCATTGTTAACTTGTAGTATGGCAAACTGTAAATAATTCCAATGGCTATTAAACGTCTGTTTTTTAAGTATTTTAGATGCACAGGAATGGTTCGTTTCCTCTCACCATCATACCAAATTTGGTTTTATAAAGTGAATAAAAGATTTCTCCTATTAATTGTTGACATTTAAACCCCTTTTTTGTATCGTGAGAAAATGTAATTGCACATAATCTAACAAACAGTTAATTTTTATTCATCAGAAGGTCGTATCAATTAGTCTACTGATGAGCGAAGAATTTCATTTATAGATAATAGCAAATACTACAACTACAAATGGGTGATAAGTAGTTATCGTACTGCTAATAATTACTGTTAATAGTTATCACAAAATTGTTGCTAATAATTTGTCACATTGATATTTATTTATTCATACCCAGCAAACAATTCGATTGCTAAGAATCAGCTGCGGAACATTTTATACTGTAAATCAACCACTTATACTCCATGTTCTACTATCGGCTATATTTGTTCCAGTGTCTCCCAAAACCAACCGGTTATTTTACAAAACGTGAGAAAATGGGGGTACCCGGTTCAATTCCCTGCAGAGTTGAGATTTTTTTTAAAGTTTTAATTTTTATACGGAGAATTATTTGCATTAGTTTCAAATTATTAAAAAAAATTACAAACAAATTAGCATATAAAAGTGTTTCCTTGAGTAATATCCAAGTTGATACTGAGGGATTTTCGATCGATACCAATTCTAATGCTTGAAATGAATATAAAAGTTGGTATATTGGTATATATGATTGATGATCTTACAAATGGTTCCAATTCAGGCATGTGCGTAAGAATCTGATGATGAACTTGTCACGGAGCTGATGATCTGATGATGAACTAATGTCATAGCTACCAGTCTTCTCATCTGAAGTTTCAGTTCACACTATTCGTGGTGCAGCCGATGCGATAGGGAGTTATTTGAAATAAATTGACTTACACCAGGTGGAATTATAAAAATTTTTAAATTTTTATGAAACACTGTGAAATTATTGTTGGTTGGTTTGAGCCATTGCCTCTATCTGGTATTATTAATGTAATACTTTGCAACATTCAACCGCACATCTGCAACACACCAAATGTCATAAATTTACCACGAGAGTTGGCTACTCTATACGTCATTACTCTATGTTCGAAACTAATCATACCAGTGAGTGTGCTTTCCTGAATTACCAAATATTTTTAACTTGGAAAACTATATCAGACCTTGAAAGCTTGTGGTATGAACTTCTCATACTTACATGAACATTCAAAACAAACGAAAATAAGGTCAGTACGAAAAGTTCATCCGAATTTATATATGAAAAAGATAATGTATTCGCCTTAGAGTATTCTATACATATTTATTAAATTTATATAAATTATTAATTTATCGATTACCGCATTTTCCACGATCAGAAACCGAACCAAGGCACACTCAGTTTTCAGCCTCACATCTATGTTTAAACGAACAATAACTAGACTAGAGATATATTTTTTCTGACAAATAGCATATCAGTTGTTGGGAATATTTTTCTGATAAAGTTATTTTGTGTTCCATGGGAATAGTAATTTATTATCTGTTTAGAAAGACATGATTTCTGCACTAGTTAAAGGAGATCAAAAGCTCATATTTATTAGCAGCTTGGATGTTGCATAATCATACTTAAAAAACCCATTTCCCATTACATCCCATGGCGGGATTGGGGAAAGATACTCCCAACTAGTGAGCCTAGCGCTTTCTAATTTTTCACTCACTGATTGCGACCTACAGTTTTACACCGGTTACGAACGGTATTTTGAGAAGCTTTTTCCTGGCTAAGTACTCGATAGTGTCGCCATCACTAATCGAGGTGGCCGTCGTCGAAGGAAATGTAAGGTGGTCCGAGCAGGGATCGAACCCACGTTCTCATGCACAGTTGCCGCGCACCACCGAAGAACACATAATAAACATAAGTTATGGTAATTACTTCCAATTCAGCTTTTAAACCATACATTGGTTTTTTTCATTTGCATTGGATTTTAAGTTGCATTACTTTGTCTAATTCAAATTCAAAAGAATTACCAGTGTTCGCAATGGCAATTAAAAAATTTTGCATTTGCATTTGCTCAGACAATGCAAATGCAGGTTGGGGAATCGGTTACGGAAACGCATTTAATTATTTTGAATTTCTGCGACTGCTGGAAATTCTGTTTTTATACTATTTTATATGTAGGAATTTGTGGCTTCGAATTCATAAACATGTAGTGTTTTAAATATTTGAAAACCAAAACAGCCAGATACGAAAGAATTGCTTTGAAACTAAGTACAATTTCCAATGGTATTCAAATTTTTTTGAATTTGAATTTTAACCTGCAATTTGCAACTGAAATTAACCCATAAATTATAATTGTCATATAATTAATTTGCACCATGTATGTTCGGCCCATCGATTTTCTACAACGCCTAAATATAAATTAATTTAATATTGTGCAATTACTGCATCATGCTAATTGTCATAGGAGAACGGTAGTTCTTCGTACGAGATCGTGACATCGAATACATTGCCTTACTTTACTGCTTCATTGCCTTATGATATCGCCTACAACGAAGCGACATGTTAGGCAATAAGCATTACATTAGTTTCGTCTAAATTTTGAACACGATTGAAACATTATATAAAACTACATTTGTTATGTTATGTTATGGTTAACCTGACCAACCTTCCCGTTTTTAGCGGGATTATCACGCTTTTCGATGTCTCATCACAGCTTGGATTTCAATCCCCCTTTTTACAGAAAAATTCCGCTTTACAACGTTTTGGTCTTTAGTAATATATGTAGTAAAGAACTCTTTAGTTTGGAAGTAATACTTCTTTAACATACAAATTTAAACAGTCACGATCGCTTCGAACTTTGTGAACTTCATGGTCAGAGGCTTAGTTGTAGTTGTAGACTTCTGTTCAAATCTGTCACTAACTGAAATAATCTGATAGTGTTTTTGTCGTTTTGACATCTTATTAATATGATATACATATCTAACTTTTTTACCATTGAATGGGTCGCAAATGTGTCGTCATCACATGCTTGCTGTGGCCATAAGCATTTTCATGGCTAATTACGAGGTGACCGTCGTCGACAAAAAATTTAAGGTGGTCTGAGCAGGGATCGAACCCACGTTCTCATGTACACAAAAAAAATAGTAATATACAATTTATTCAGGCGATTTAAATAAATGTTAATAAATCGACAAATAAAATATTTTGATTTTAAATATAATTTCGCTATTTCCAAATTTTGAATTTTTATTTATTTAAATGTTAACGCATTTGTTTAAAAAAACCCGCTTTTTTTGGTAAAAATCCCGCTTTTTTAGTAAAAATCCCTCTTTTCGATCAAAAACTGATGGTCAGGTCAGTTACTGTACTCTACTCTACGTACGTTAAACATATAAGGACTAATAGCTTAAGTAAGGAAATAAGTTGCTCTTGCTTCTTAAATACCTATATTAACTATATTAACTATTATATTATTCTTCGTTACTAGTTTTGTGGGAAAATATTAAATTTTCTTCACACTAACATCTGACGTTTTTTTGGGCTTTGATTGCTTTAAAGCATCGGATTTCGTTTGATGAAAGCTAAAAATACACGAAAACCAAAAGTTATCGGATCCCACCCGCGGTATTTACATTTTTTTCACTAACCGGAGAGAATACGATCTCTTAGCCTAAAGGAAATTGCAACTTTAAAAATAACGAGGATCTAAGACAACTTAATTTAAATCAAAAACTCTTTTTATTAAAACAAAAGACTGAATGGGTTTCGATATTTAACCGAACGAATCGATTAATTTGTTTGAATTAGGTTTAAACCGGCCTTTTCTTTAAAATTTCATTATGATGGGAAGTAAAATTTTGGTTGCTGAAACCCCCGGAAAATTATAAAAATTTTGAAACTACTGAGTAGATATTCCAAGTGTAGCCAGACTTTTCCCCGTTTATTCATAATACAGCATTCAAAATTAGTAGATGAATATTAGAAAATCACCATTAATAAATTCGGCTAAATCTCAAACTATTTTTTAAAATTTTTAAATTTGAAACCGCCAAACCTTTTCAGCCATTTGTATGAAATCATCGAATTAGAATAGAAATCGACAAATCAAATAAACATAAGGTGCTTCATTAAAATGTGGACTTGTGTCGATGTATATCTATATATTTTTATCACAAGGAATGTATAAAGGCTGGTGATAAAGGTTGACGTAGCCAAATTGTAGCTAGTTGTGATAAAGAACTTATTTGTATAAACTTTACATCAATATCGCCTCTGTGAACACCTTAGCTGGGGAATCATTAATGATATTATATTCTAGTAATAAAACTCTATAGAATAGTGACATTAACGCTAGAGACAGGTCCAAAATGGTATCAAACTAAATAATTAAATCTTCGTTTGACAGCTGATATTAATATATTAAGAGATTACAGTGCATATTGGGTGACATTCAAACCCCTTTCCAAATCTGGTCATCAGATTTCACAATAACATTATATCTAGCAACAGTAACTACTATTATTCCATGGAAACCTGCTTCATAAAATCAAAGGAATAAATGCAATTTCCCAATCATATAAACTAATTTAGGTGACAGCTGGTGGTTCAATGGTTTTTGTGCGCTGATTATGTTGGTTCGATCCCTGCTCTGAACAACTTAATTTTCATTCGACGGCGATCACCTCGGTTAGGGACTTCGATACTACGGAGTACTTTACCATGAAAAGCTTCTCAAAATACCTTTCGAACCCAGTGTAAAACTGCAGGCCCCTCTCAGTGCATGTAAAACTAGAAACCGCACAGCTCACTGATTGCAAAAAGCTCCCTCCCACCTATCCATTTATGGAATATAATGGAAACTATTTGCTTATTTATTTATCATTTAACCAATTGTATCTTCTAGCCCTGGACTACACAAGCGTGAATTCCGTCCACCCCAATATTTTTAAATATTAAAGTTAAACAAATTTTTTATATGTAAAAGTTCTTCTCAATAAATCGACAGCTTCGTACTCATCCACTAAGCCAATAATCCTCTCTCATATGCGATATTTCGCCCACTGTGCGATATTTGCTTTTGGCGGAAAGAATACTTACACAAAATAACATGATGTGCTCCCGCATAGTACTGACATTGAAGGAAACTCACATCGGAGATTTCTTAGGCACACATCCAAACGCACACATTCATACCCACCAAAACATATAAAGCCACGCTGAAGGGATATCCGTTTCCATTGCGGCGTAGGTACATTAGAAGAACGTATTTAAATTTTAAAATATTTTTCGTTTACATCTAAGGAATGAGACGCACAGTAGTGACAGTACAGCTAACCATCCAAAACCAAAGCGGTTATTATTTTCTGAATTCACCCAGGAACCGGAAAACCGCTTCACATTAAGTTAACAGCTTTGAACGGATATATTGGAACGGTGCAAAGATAACGCAAGATCATATTTCTTTTATCATAAAATACACTGGCAAATTCTATCACATCTGAAAATAAATAATCACTAATAAAATTGCTTCATATTGCAGGACTGGGCGACGAAATATGTGATTCGTGGTAGCATCGGAATCGATGTAAAACAGTGGGTCAAAGTCAGTGATACTCAAAAGTGTGTGTCAAACAGGGCTGAGCCACAAAGTAAATGATTCATGGTAGCATCGGAATCGATGTAAAATAGTAGGTCACTATCAGTGAGTCTCAAAATGGTTAAAAGTTCATCCTAGTGTCGTCAGTGGATGTAATAGGAACGTATGTTTGTAGTTGCAGCACATCAGTACGAAGGTATGTCGTATACCATTATCTTTAATCACTTAAATTAATGAATTTGTTATATTAATGAATTTGTGATATCACTGAACCCAACAGTAACCATTTCACTACTTTCCTTACAGTTAGGCGTCTGTCGAGGATCTACTTACGAAAATGCAGTCAACTCTTCAATTAATTCTTATCGATACATTTACTTAGTTATATCCAGTAATTAATATGAACATATTTGGGTGAATGCAGACGACATGTATACTCTAAAAGTAGGATTATATGGAAAAAAGGTATTAAAGCTCTTAGAGCGAACAAAGGATAGGTAGTGCAGTTTAAAATTTGTCCAAGGGTATAACAACTCTGCGCGATGGGAAATATTTTACTTGGTCTGTTGCTGAATAGTGCCTATGGAAGCCTATCAGGTTGGTCCTAATTCGTATATGGACATTTCCGCAGAAAGGTCACCCTTTTGTCATATCACGTCACCCTCGTTAATTGTTTATATTTTAGGACCAGTTAGTTTGATTCTCTTCTTTTAATAAATATAGACCCGCTTATATTCTGTATTCAGTAAATGGAAAAACAACAATGGAACTACATGCTTCCAAAAATAAACATTTAACCATGGTAACATGATGTGACATAGGGCGGCACTTTCTGTGGAAATGCCCATATAGCCAATAAGTATAGAAAAACAAATTGCAGCCCATGAAGAGACAGGGGTGAGCTCCTCACAATCCGTGAACTGTGCGCTTTATAGGAACGAAGCTTTTATATGGTTAATATCTCAAAAGTGTCGCCGATACTAAGCGAGGTACCATCGTCGTTCGAAATGTAGGTGGTCAGACCTGGGATCGAACTCCTCATGTACAAATGTCGCTCACAGCAACCATTTCACTACAGACGACAAAAAAGTTTTAATTGTAATAATACTGGATATTATTTAAAATTAAATTTCAAAAACATGTTTTAATAAACGCAAATATCTTTGGGAAACTGCACTCTGATATACCATAGAGAATGTACAATTGACTGTTTTATAAACTCGTGAGGTCAGATGTCCTATACATATTAATTAATTAAATAAAGAAATCAACAAATTAAAAAAAATTCAACACATTCCTCCAACTGGTTCTATCCTTCTCCTTTTCGGATACGGAGGAATTCTTTGGCCTTGTCTATCCAGCGGCTCCTTGGTAGTTCTCTTTTTCTGCTTCCATCGGGTACGTTAATCGAAAACCTTTCGCGCTGCCTCATCTTCATCCATTCTGATAACGTGGCCTATTCAGCGCAATTTGCCTAATTTAACTCGCCCAATTATGTCCACGTCGGAATACAACCGACATTGCGGTTGGACGCAACGACGTCGGTACTCACCGTTCTATTTAACAGGACCATATATTTTACGGAGAATTTTTCTCTCGTATACTCCTAGGTGTTTTTCACATACGGCTTTTCGTGTTGATGGTCTTGTTCGTATTTAGTGCACCTTTTCTCATTATTATCTCCATTAATATGATGAAGAAATTGCACAAAAGTGCGTCGCCTAGTCTCAGTTCTCGCTTGGTACAGAATGAATCGGTGAGGTTTTTGCACACCTTCACTGCTGATTTGGTGTCGGACAGCGTCATTCTACAGAATCGGATCAGTTTGCCGGAATCCCAAGAAGCTTCGTAAAATTTTCCCTATATGGATCCATCGAAAGCAGCTTTGTAATATAACTTTTGTAACAAAAAAGTGGTATGTATCGATTTTTTTTCCTGGTTTTTTTTCAGGATTTGGCGTAGCGTGAATATTCGATCAGTCATGGAATTGCCTGCTGTAAAACCACACTGATAAGGTCCAACCAGGTTTTCAACAAGTGGCTTTAGTCTTTCACATAATATGCTCGACAAGACCTTATACGCGATGGCTAAAAGATTGATATCGCTATAGTTGGAAACATACACACTGATCACCCTTTTTGAATGCAGGACATAATACACTGACGGCATAGATTCTCCCAACCACACCGCAAATAAGTTGATTCGTGTGGGCTAGCAGTCCTTCGCCACGGGCCTATACCAACGGCTTTACAATTCTTAATCCGGGAGATTCTAATCTCGTTCTAATCTCGCCTTAGCTAGGGGGTGGGGGGTAAACTCTACACTCTCTTCCACAATCATTCTGAAGTGGTCTCTCGACATCTTAAGCATGCATCTTAAGCTTGCTGTGCACACACTGTTTATCTTGCACCACATTCCCATTCTCGTCCTTGCAGGAGGGCTTCTTACCCTCTGGTAAAATTTTCGGGATTCATTGTTCATCCTGCACATTTTGGTCCTTTCAATCTCTCTCTGCTCCCACTGCCATTTTTTCATCCTAAATAATTGGTTTCCTCCCTTCTCAGCCTCTTGTACCGCTCATCATTCAAGTTCGTGCTGTCGCTCATGGCAGTTATAGTAAATATCGCAGTTTTTCTTTCTGATGCAACCATATCATGTCTATCGCATTTCTTGAATGTCAGCTTTATATATATCGCGGACATCCGCCAGTTGGAAAGTGACACTCGTCCTGTATAGTGGTTTTACGTTTCAGGTACATATCATTAAATTGTGGTCCTTATAATGTTTGCGAGGGGTGGTTTATTCGTTTACTTTTCATGTAACGGTGGCGGGATACAACCCCAACACACCGTGGTTTGTATTTTACCTACTGCCAGGATGATCATGTTTCAGCCGCCCATTATGGATCAGACCCTGTCCAGAATGCAGTGAGTCGAAACTAGATTTTGGTTTTTTCAATTTTGTGAATCATCCGTCTCCTGTGATCACATAACCAATCAGGGTGCTCATTCGTTTCGCCGTCTCACTTGAGCTAGCCAACGGTGGATTCCGATAAAGTCATTGCTAAGTCCAGCAAAGAAGGGTACACTTCTCCATAAAATTTCGAATAAATATATAAATATTTCCGTTGTTATTTAGGATTTAGATGGCTAAAATATTAGCTACGTAGTTGACAATTTGTCTTATTCCACATGTTAAAAAAAGTTAACTCTGCATTAAAACCTATTCCAAAACCTATTTTCCTTTGAGTAGCCTGTTTTACTTAAACACAGTAAAGACTGTTAAGCATTGTGCATTAAGTAGAAGGTGAAAGAATTCCGCTCTCAACTCGGAAATCTCTATCCATAGGTATTACCTTGGATATATTTATCTAGCCGATGCCTATTAGAAGCTAAGGTAGCGCCGTAATGGTTTGCCGGTGTTTAAATGGCACATCCTCCGAACCTGGCTAGACTTTATGTTGAATGCTATTAAGAACATTTTTCAAACTCGAGCTACAATCAACGTATCTATAATGCTTGACTCACCGTTAAGAAGGAGCGGTTTGCCACGCTGGCCGTGCTTGAAATCCCAATATACGCGAATAGAGACGTTTTAGAGAGAGGGCTTATAAATTTAATGGTGTATCTTGGACGGCCAACGTATCTGGTTAATTAATAAAACTGTAAATTGTTTCATATATATGTATATTATATACAATATACTTATATATTTTACACTATTGTTATTTGTATTATCTCATAATTATTTGGGGGCCTCTGCAACACTAACTATTGTTAGGTGGCAGCTGATATTTCCAATGGAAAGTTTGCTAGTTTAGTTGATCACCGATATTTCAAAGTTATGTGACAGGAACAAATTAAGTTAACTCGTGAACATTTTGGTGTGATGATTTATTAGGATTTTCGGTGCGTATTATCAAGACAAGAGTCTATACATAAACATTTGACTTGAAGCGTTACTCTTAAACACTGTGAAACGGAGGGTTTTCAAGTCGGATCGTTTTCTGCTATCGCTCAAGGACGAATTTTGTGATGGTTGTATAAAATCAGTTGTTGTACTGGAAAACGTTGATGCCGTGCAAAGCCTGATAATGCAAAATCGGGACGTTATTAAGCACCCTAAGTCATTAGTATACATAAAATATTGTATGATCATTATCAGTGAAAAGGAGTTGTTCTGGATGGATCTCACATAATTAAAAAAAAACCCCAAAATTATGTTCGTGTGACCCAAAACAAATGTTTAAGAAATACAATGCTGCTGCTTCAAAAGACGTGTAGAAGATTGTTACAGGTAACGAATCCTAATTGTATGCGTATGAGTCTGGCACTAAATAGCAGTCAATTGTAGGGCTGTTTCATGGTGAACCAAAGCTAACAAAAGTTATTCGGCTCGAAGAACTTCGAATCAAGTGGTCGAATTAATTGAACTAAGAACGGTAAATTCTGAATAGTATACTACCATTTGCTTGCTAGTAAAGTTCCGAGACATTCAGAAAACCAGCTGCCAATGACTGATAATCCTCAACCATGACAATTGGAGCCGTTACACATGGGTTCAAAAAAGTGACTATTTGAGCACTCAAAACATCGAAGTAATGGGTCATCAGTTTTGATTTGGTACCCACTGGTTTCTTTAGTTCCCTCATGTCAAAAATAAACTGCGTGGACAACGAATAGCGTTTGCAGAAGGATCCGTTAATGCGTTCAAAATCGTGTTCTTGAGGTCTCTCAAGTGGAATGGAAAAACGACGTGACAAATGGATCGGGCATAACATACATAATTTACATAAAGAATAATATTTTAAAAAAGCAACACAGCCATTTGCAATCACGAATTATAGTCTTTTATTATAAGGATCTCAATAGAAATAGTTACCCGTATTTTATGAATATGTTATAGTGTTATATCAAACATGTAAACTTGACGAAACTAGTGCGTTAATGCAAGGAGCGGTTGTACTTCCGACGAATCTGATTTGTATGGTTGTACTTCCGACGAATCTGATTTCATTTTAAACATTTTTTGCATAACCATGTGAACGTAAAATTTACTGGGATGAAAACTGAACAAATTGTAGGCCACCTCATCAAACAAAATAAATCAAAATACTCTTATTGTTATCCAAATGAAAAATTGAAAAAAATTATACAATTTCCAAGAGAAGAGATCATCCACATATGAATGATTCTATAAATTTAACATCAGCTTATTAATACATCACCGAAACATATTCATCGCACCAACGAACATATTCATCGCCACAGTAACGAAACATTTTCTAATAATGAAATCATTTTCGTTGCTCCGATGAATCTCTGTGTTAGCTCAGTTTGGGTGAATGTCATTGTTGAGACCACGTAGAAATTTTCTCGTCTGACGAAGAATTCTCTTTAAGTGATAGTCAACATAGTCAACATATTTATAAACGCAGTTGTAGTTTCCACCTTGTTGTTTCAAATTGATTACAACAACCTAAACTTCGTTTTAACTAACTTTTGAGTTATTAAGCCTTTAATACTTTGTGCTGATGTTGATGGCATAAATGTCTATATGTAAGTTTAAAACAAATTTAATTTTCTTTTATGGACAAGTTCTTTAAGATGCAGAGACATCCTCCCACTGTGGATCGTTACGATCCCAGTACTATTTTTGGAATTTTTGGGTAACTATGACAATTCGGTTTCTTTATGTTTTAATGTGACTGACACATACTACTGTAGACATACAGTCACACGTTTAGGCACACACTAGGGCCTCATAAATATTCATTAAAATTTATTTTGCATGTGTGTAGTAGTTTACTGGATATGTGTCTGTGTTCAGGTATATTAGGTGTATTACACCTTTGCTCAATCCCACTACGGCACTAGCACAAGTTATCAGCGCTACCGACAACCGACACTATTATCACTAGTTGCACATGTTGTAGGTGGTGTTGATGTTGGTGTTCTGCGATAGTGTTAGAGTTTGTAGTTGGCTGTTGATTCTATTAAATAAATTTCAAGTTACCATTTGTTTTGTTTGGCTACACTGTTTGTTGCTCGTTGTTAACGTACGTCGTTCTCTCATTTCATTTCATTACATTACGTTGCGTTTCATTGCATTGCATTGTTGTCGTTGCTACAGCATCAGCAGCTGATGTTGCTGACGTCTTTGTATCATTTGTCAACTGAACTTGACAGCATTGACTGTTAGTTTTAACTAAAAACTACAGTTTATATTGCACAAACACTGTTACAGTTATATGTTAGCGAACACATGCCACTTGAGCTAGTGTGGCAGCGGTTACTTCTCGACTCAACGCCGGTGTTTCACAACAGCACATTTGCATAATTAAATTTCATTTGTGGTTTTGTTACTTTTTCATGCACAAACAGGAATTCAAATTGAAATAGAAATTTTCATTTTCTCCTTTGATATTTCACAAACACTTACGACAAAGGTAAGCGATATCACCACATGTTACCAACTCACTCCCTACTGGTTGCGCGTATGAGCGTTATGTGCTCCATTACTTATCCGACACCTGGTATTTAAATATAAATCGTTTGCTTTGAACTTTGTTTTAATCGATTTCTAATTTTAATAACTTTTATTTTTAATTAAATTTCTTGTTGATATTTTTCGCGACACAAATTCCGCGTACCCGTTTCGCTATTGTTGTCCTTTACGTTTCGCGTAAAGTCACTCAGGAAACACATAAAGCAAGACTCATGAACTGCTCTTTTGCTCCTTCTGCTAAACTATTTGTGTTTTGTTGTTATTTGTTGCTGTTTACCGAAACAACTAGAGCAGATGCCGACAACAGTGCCCGTAGCAAAAGGACTCTTATTAACAACTAAGCACCGACTAAGTTTTGTAACTGTTTATGAATTGTGCCATTCGCCACGAAGCACCAAACTTGAGTTTAGTTGACGGAATGAAGGCTCCACAACCAAATCACTTGTCTATGTATGCGTGAGCCATCCCCCCTCGCACAACACAACCAATTCGCCGCAAACGAAGTTCGCGCGTTAATCACATGAACTTCGTGTCCGAGAAGCCGAACCAATCTATTACAATGTAAGAGAGCAGCAACTCAAATTAAGAGAGCCACACAATGAAAGAGTTCAAATACGGGAGAGAAAATGGACACAGACCGGCGCTTTGTCGTGGAGTTGTGGAGCCGCAACTATGCCGGCTCCTTTGAAAATCTCAATTCGCTCCTGTGGCAGAGAACTTCCATAATATTTTGTCCGAGTTCAGCCATTGTCTGAGGTTAGTTCCATAGGTATTGTAATGATGCCAGTAGATTTACTGCGTCTAACAAGCGCCAGCACTGTGAAAGCGAAAAGTATTTAAATTATTCGCCTTCCTTAGCCTGCCTACCGCAACTCATTACTGGTGGTGATGTCTTTAGATATTAACTTCCCGATTCGCAATAAAAAAAATACTGTATTCCCTATTCTCAATACAAAAAAAAACGTTTTGCATTATCCCTTCCAAATCTATATCGTTTATACATATGTATGCCACTTTTTACACTTTTCTTTCAAAATTATCTGCTCCCAATTTGATTTAAATAAGACAACCTGATTCCATTTTGCGAGGACATAATAACACATGTACGTTGAATGTGTTGGTGCCCTGGTACGTTTGCCTAACATTTCATTTGTCCCCATTTCATGTACAACTTTTGTTGTTGTCACTTTTTTATGTTCCTTTAACCAAAATAATTCTTTTTATTTTCATTCTTAGTTTGGTGCTGCTGTTGTTGTTGCTTTCGTTGTAGAGAATCTCTCAAAAGTGGGTCATTCGCATCTGTTTACTCTATTGTCGATGTGTCTGTACTTTTCCTAACTGTCACAAGGATTCGCCAAATTGAAGTACACGCACACACACACACACTCATGATTATGTTACAGGCGCTGTTAAAGTAACGTATTTGCCAGATATAACGATAATTCAGGCTGCACAGATTCGATTATAACCGAAATGTTGTACTTCAAATTTCTCTTAAATGTTGCAGAAAATACAAGTTTTTGTGGCAAATGTTCTCAAACATTGAATTCACGCAACCAAGAGAACACGGATAAATTAGTAGGTGGGAACAGTTAGTCTGTTGCCGCAACAGTGGAGATTTCAGTTGTAGTCGGTAACTCATGGTCTGTTAGCACTCACTGTAGACAAAAGGATATGCTTTTCAATGTTTGACTCGCAACATAACAGAGAGTCAAGTAACACATTGTTACAACAGCAACGCGATCCAGTAACCACCAAAGATTTTTGAAGTGAAATTTATTTTATAAAGATTTTCAAGTAATTATTTTTGATTTTATCATCAGAACAAATCAAATGAAAGGAGGAAAAGATTGAGATTGAGGTGATTATAATTCCACTTTAAAGGTAAAGGGATCAATATAGAGAAAAGGGGTATATGTGAAGACACTCAGACAATTAAATCTGGTAAATTTTTCGAAAATATATTTTTCAACCATAACTTCGGGTCACTGAATGCAGATATTCAGCTCTGTCGAATGTTTCGTTGTAAAAGAATTTCATAGTTTATGTTTCAAATAACGCAATTCCCGTGTTGCCTACAGTGGTAGACAATCATTAGACAACAGACTTACATACCATGATTTATTGAATTCATCTTTGATATTATGATCTGGTTCTGATATTTTATAATACTAGCAAGGATTGCCATAATTGACACCTCTCTCTCTGTCTACATAAAAAACAAACAAACCGTTTCCCATTACACCCCATGAAGGGATTGGGGAGAGCTTCTCACAACCAGTGAGCTGTGCGCTTTCTAATTTTTCACTCACTGATTGGGACCTACAGTTTTTACACCGATTCCGAACGGTATTTTGAGAAGCTTTTTCATGGCTAAATACTCGATAGTGTCGCCGTCACTATGCGAGGTGACCGCCGCCGAAAGAATTTTTTTTATTTTTTTTTTAAGGTGGTTAGAGCAGGGATCGAACCCAGGATCTCATGTACAAGAGGCGCGCTCACTACCCATTGCACCACCGACGGCCACATACATAACATTATAGTTGGTTAGGTTATCATACTGAATACATTCTATTACACAATCTACTTCTGATACTAAAGTCTTTCAGCTGATTTTCAGACCAGATCAAATCCTCAAAGTACTATTCCGGATGGTTTATCGCACGCTGCGGGATGGGGGCTAAATGAAAAAATTTTAAACTATTTTTTTTTTAACCACTGTATTACAACCCATTATTATCACCTATATTGGGTACTTTTGGTTTGGTTTGGTTTAAAGGGAAGTTTTCTAGGTGGCGCTTGTTTATTACATATTGTAGATTTGGACCCAATAAGAAGTAAATTTAGAAAAGCAAATCTATGAAATACAACCCTGAATTAGATTTGACAGCACACTTACCCTTACCCTCATACTTTTGGTTTGTGTCTAGACCAGTGTTTACCAACCTTATTTCAACCAGGCCCCAATAAAATACCTCAAAGATTTTGAATACCCCCCCTAATTCTGAAAAAAAATTATATTAAATATACCTAGAACCCTATATATATAAAAAAAGGGAAAAGGTAATAAATATTTACTGAAAAGATAAATTTGACTTTATCCAAAAGATTTTAATATTTGACTTTTTTCATTTTCGTATTTATCAGAACAAATGTATGCAAAATATTAATTAAACTGTTCAATACACGTTGCAATAAATTAATACTTCAAAGAATGAACACAATTCATTCAAAAAATTATAAACAAAAATCTTCTTAAAGAGTTACGCTCATCGCTGATTCACTGACTCTGTCACACTTTTTGAACACTTATATACAGTGATGTTCAAAATAATAGTCCTTTTTTATTTATTTAATAATTTTGAAATACAATTAAGCTATTGAATATTTTAGTACATGTTTTAAATATAAATTAAAAATGCTTGTTTTAAATTTATATATTTCACTCCATTGCGATTTTATTCAAAAAAAATGTAAAAACAATCTTTTTTATACTGTTCAGATTAATAGACTTATTTCAAAAGTCTTACAAAAAAAAACAATTATTTGTAAACAAAACATTTATTTCCTTAATAAGTATGAACATATAATACTAATATCCTGAATGTCCACCATTATTATCTAAAACTGCACGGATCCTTCTGGGCATTGACTACTAAATATTGACATTTTTCAATGGGAATTCTCTCCCAACTATTTTTTGCTGCTTCCCAAAGTTTGTTTTTGTTTGTGAAAATCTTGCCACTTAAGCTTCTTTTCAGTTCCATTCACATATTCTCAATAGGGTTGAGATCGGGAGACTTTGAAGGCCATTCCAAGACGGAAACTTCATGTTCACTCAACCAAGATTTGACTAATTTTGAAGAGTGCTTCGGATCATTATCCTGTTGGAAGCGTCAATCAGGTGGCATGTAAAACTCTGCATAGGGGAGCATCACATCTTTCAAAATATCACAATAAATTTCTTTATTCATAGTTTCTGTGATTAGGTGTAAAGGTCCAACACCATGCCACGAAAAAGCACACCAGACCATAATACTGCCGCCTCCGTGCTTCAAGGTTTTTTTTGTGTAACGATCATTAAGCGCTTTACCTTTTGGTCTTCGGACGTTGCGCTGTCAATCAGAACCAAATAAATTAATTTTTGTCTCATCGCTTAATAATATGTCCTTGAAATCGTCACTACTTTTTTTGTTGAATTTGGTAGCTAATTTAATGCCAGCCTTTTTTGTTTTTATTACTTAGCAGTGGAACCTTTCGGGCTACTCTTCCTGGCAAACTATTTTCTAACAATCCGCGACGTACTGGTACAGCACTGACTTCATTATTTATTTCTGCAGAAAAAGTCTTTGATGACATAAATGGGTTCTTTTCTGCCAATAACATAATACGGGAATCTATGGTTGAGCTGCTTTGTCGCGGCCTACACCGAGTTTCAGTAAATGGTTTCCATTTTAATGCATTTCTAACAAATTTTTCAGATCTCCCAAGAGAACTAGCAATGAAACCAAGAGTTTTGCCCCACTTCGTAGTTGGTTAGCAACTCGACGTTCCTCAGCAGGGCAATGTACATTTCGGCCCATCTTTAACAACAACAAACATTAAATGTATTTTGAAAGAATTGTATTTTACTTACCTCCTATTAGTAATTGAGTAGAAAGTACAAAAACACAGAATGAATTTTGTAATTTAACAAAGTTATAAGAAAACGGGCTATTATTTTGAACAAGTGAAAATTGCACTTTATTTTGATTTTTAGCTTAACGTACAAATGATAACGAATAAATTCCAAAATACAACAATAAATATTTGTGAAGTCAATAACAAAACTAACGGTACACAAGAGAGAAAGAGAGGTTCCCTTTACATGAGTTAAGAGTGATCACAAAACTTTATCTTTGTAACGGGCTATTATATTGAACATCAGTGTATATACCAGTGATGGGCACACTAACCCAGAGAACTTCATATTTGTGTGAGTGCCACAGAGAGCGACTGCGCCGCACATTACACTATGCAACAAAAACTGATTTGAACTTTTGTTGCCTTACTAAAACAGAAAATATTAGTGCTGATTTATATTCATGCACAAAAAATATGTTACTTAACTGCATTCTTGTTTTCCTTATTTTGATAATGAGAGCACAGTATAACGACTAATTTTGTCTTACATATATCTTGCATAAAGTTTAAACAAGGAATGATTTATAACAGTTGTAACAATTTAGGGGGCTTCACAATTTGGAACAAATCATACATTGTGCTTTCCCCTCTAAATTTTCAATAAACATAAAATCATTTCCCCACTCTTCCGGAAACATTTTTTTGTTGTACAGTGTAGAAAACAAATGCCGATATGCAATATTAGACTTGAACGAAGACGATCGTTTCCGAGAACTGCTTAGCTTATACTGTGCGTCGGCAGAATATTTCAATCCAACCACGCGTGGTTGGATTTTGCGAAACTGCCCAACACTGGTATATACACACAAAAAGAAAACGAAAAAAAACCAAAAAAAAAACGGAAAAAAACAAAAAATTAAAAAAAAAAAACGAAAAACAACGAAAAAAAAAACAAAAAATGTCATAGATTATTGTGTCACTCTTAGTTGGAAGATCCAATCGAATACATACATTTTATAAGGTACAAGCTGACAAACGTGTAAATAATTTACACGTTTGTTGTAATAACAACCAACAACTATGTCTCTCTCATCTTACAGAATTACCTTTTATTAAAAATCGATTAAAATTAAAGCATGTTTCGACGGACGGCATAGGCGCGTTCCAATCCACTAGTTATATACATACATATAAAATTATAAAAAAGATAAATCAATGTGATGATTGCGCTTGATGAAGGCTTATTAATTGTTTGATTTTTGGTTAATTTTAAACATAAATCAACACGTTTGGTGATTTCTAGGCAATTTCTTTTGTTTTGGGACCAAATCATTTACTGCACTAAAGCCACATTCCACTACGTAAGATGATAGAATGGCAACAGCAATTTTCGAGCAAAGCACGTTGCATTTGCATAATTTTTCAATGTTTCGTCGCAAAGCCATGCCATTGTCCCTTTTATATGTATCAAATAAAGATTTGATTGATTCATCATTTTGCATTTCGCAAAGTTCTCGTTGGTATTGCGTGGTGACATCATTTAAATTTGCCAGCATTGGCTGAGTTATCCAACATGGAATCTCAATTTTTCTTAAATCAGAAAATCTTTCGTTCAAATCAGAGGCTGAGGTGATCGGCAATAAAGAGTACAGCAGCATACGTTGCATCACATTTACTGAGCCAATAAAAGTGATAAAATTTTTTGGCTGAGACATTCTTTTCACACTATTGAAGAAATGTGATGAAGCCAAATATTTTCGCCTTCGCTTCAACAAGTGTCTAATTTGCTCCTTGCAGTTGTTTGATTAATATATTTAGCTTTTGAAATATGTCGGTTATATAACTAATAAATGCTTGGCAATCTACTGTTTGTAATTGTTCCATTTCAGGTTTGTCATTCAAAAACTCTTTTAGAATATCAAAGAGTTCCATGAATCTTCTCAAACAATTCCCCTGTGGCAACCATCTCACCTTGGTGTGAAGCAATAGTCTTACAAAGTCGGCATTTTTATTCACACAAAACTGTTTGAAGAGACGTTCACATTTGGCATTAGCTTTTATAAAGTTAATACAAATTATTAGTGAGTTCAAGATCTCGTTTAAAACAGGTGAAAGTTTTTTGGCAACTAAATTTTCTCTATGTATAACACAATGCACAAGCAACATTTCGGGATTGTCACCTTTCATTAATTTTAAACACCCATTTTTCTTGCCCATCAAAACAGGAGCACCGTTTGCAGAACAAGACATAATATTTTTAATTGGTGCCTCAAATAAATAGTTTTTTAGTGAGTTGTATATATCGCCGGCAGTAGTAGTAGTTTCCAAAGATTCACAGAACAACATTTCTTCAGCGAATTCACCGTTTTCAATATATCTTACGTAGGCCATCAATACACCATCCATCCATTACACAAGTTCCATGTTTTGCCTTTAAATGTGCTTCGAGGCGGCCTTTTTTCATAGATTCGTTACATAAACTCTGTTTGCGCAATAAACAGAATGGTAAATATAGATTTTGAGGAGCAGGTATGAAACCAAACTTCAAATACTCATCGGAATACTGACGAACTTTTTTCTTTTCTGCACAACTCATTTTATATAATATGGGGCTATTTAAAAACTGAAATATAAAAAACCTCTTTTATCCATTTTTTTTTACAAAATTTAGTGGCAGCAGATGACTAAATAACATATAGTAAAAAATTACCACCCACTTTCTATTTTACCTTGTGGCGTTGTCAATAGTATCAAGTTTTACTAAGAACTGACTTTATTTTGGTGTCCTATGACGTTATTCAGTTCCTTCTTAGTTGCATATTTAGTAGCGTATATGAATGTACAGTGTTGTAATTAAAAGTAAAAAGAACTTCAACGTTAATTTCAAAATTCAGAGTTGATATAAGTAATAATAATAATTATTTAAACTACATATACATATGTATGTACATATACCAGACATGCTCACACACACCCAGCTAGCATTTTCAATCGTGCACGACTCTTTCACGATCGGAGCCGACGATTAAAGTAGTCGTGCGCGATGCCGTATTCCAATCGCGCACGTTCAGAGCAACTGAAGTAACTGTGTCAAGACGGCGACTCTTACTTTCCAATCGTCGACGATGAGCAAAATCCAATAGTCGACGATGAGCAAAATCTTTTTCTTTTTCTGCTGAGCAGATATTGGAAAACCCGTTAGAATTTCAGAGAGACATAATTAAATTCTCCTTGCAAAACACGAGTTCGGTGGAGTATGCGGGAAGAAGTAAGACAACAATAAGAAAACTACATGTAAGACTGTGACACAAAGTAAACACAAAAACAAATCGTGAGCACAAAGTCTTAAAAGCAGAGAAAAATACAATTCTGCTCCGACAATCGTGGTGACGATTGGAAATCCAGTCGCGAAACAATCGTGATCGTGAAACAAACATTCAAATGCTAGCTGGGCATTTATCACATATTGCGCTTGTGTGTGAAGCAGATTAAAACGAAGTTCAATTGCAAGCTCGCCAGTTTATTTTTATAGCAACAGATTTCTTTTGGTTTGAAACAAGTTCAACAAAGCAAGAGTCGGTTGCCCACGAACGAAACCACTCGAAGAAGCTTATACTATATGTGTGTCGACAGCGCAGAAACAGCATTTTGCTGTCCCACCACGCGTGTTATGGAAATGTCAATTGTGACTCACAATTTGTGAGCATCATTGACATGTACCAATAAATTGGTTTTTTATATTAACGTCTGTGTATTTTGAAATTAATAGTTCTTTTCGACCAATTTAACAGACAAAAAATTGGTCGAAAAGAACTATTAATACTAATAAATTGTTAGGACGTTCAAAATAAATAAAATAAATTTGCAGCTTGAACAAACAAAAAAAATTAAATGGAGCAAATTAAGAAACATATGGTTTATTTGCAATATCGGTTTTTGTTTGCAATTTTATAATTGCCCCCTGAAAATGTCCTACGCCCCACCGCACTATGGTCCAGCGGACTACTTTTCTTGGCCAAAAGTATTTGAATACAAAAAACACATTTATTGCCCAAACGGATAAAGCTAGAACCTTGAAATTTGGCATGTAGGTTCCTTTTATAACGTAGACGGGCGATCAGAAGGGATTTTGGGAAATTCCGACTATAAGGGTGTAAAAAGGGCGTGGCACTTCTTGAAATTTTAAATGGTCATATCTCATGAACCATTAGAGGTACAAAGATGAGAATTGGTACATATGTTGGTCGCACAAGTAAAATAAATTTTTAGTGGAAAGTGGGCGCTGCCACTCCCCTTTTTGAAAAAAAATCGTTATTTACGGTAACTTTTTGAATATATTATAACAAATTGCAAAAAACACCCCTTAAAAGGGGAGGGGCGGGGATGAAATGTTCTACAAAAATGTTGGCCATAAAATTATACTATATGTGTCAGAACACACCAAAGACCAAAAATTAACAAAAACAATCAAATTCATGAGCCCCCATTAAGGGTTAATTTTATAATATAATTTATAGCAGAGCTGTAAAGTACTGAGTACAATTTATACTCAGTACAGGCAGAGCTGTAAACTCAAGCTAGTGGGAAATAAAATACTTAGTGAAATTCTTTGTTTAAATTTCAAGCGAAAAAATTATAATTTTATTGTTTTTTAAATTCCATATTCTATTTTGTTTACATAGGTTTTCAATATTTTTGTTTTAATTCAATGTGTAACACACATGCTCCATATTTATTTAAATTTCACTGCCGGTTATATTCAATTCGTTTTCTAAAACTACATTTTCAGCTTTATATCCTGTTTCTTGATTTTCGTCATAATCATCATCCGAACTTTCACTATTTTCTACAGTTTCTTCATCCTCCAAAGTTTCAGCAATGTCTTCACAGCATAATAATTCTGTAACTTCTGGTGGAAGAACTAAACGTTTTCGTTGGTGTGCACGGGTACTTAAACGTAATGATGAAACTAGTGGGTCAGAAGTATCAAGGGCTCTACTAAATACATCGCAAATATTATCAATGCGACTAGTTCGGCGTGCATGATTTAATCTGTCACTTTTATATATTTTGTTCCGCGCCTCAGCCGCATCTTCTCCAAAATAGCCAACAGGAAGTGCCGTATTCTCCATTATTTGTTTGGAGTGGATAAGGACCTTATGTAATGTGGGTGTCATGGGTAACCAAGGGTTTTGCTGAGATAATATTCTGCTGTTTCAAAACAATATTTTTCAAATTTTTGTAAGTCCAGGGCAAATTGACATGAAAGGGATATTAAAATTATTTTTAGGCGGAATATTAATTCTTGGTCAACTTGTGTAATTGCCGAAAATATTGTGTGTTCCGCAAAAGCCCGACGAGAGGGGTTGCCATTGTTCGTGCTACCGGATCCTCCCGCCTTCGGAATATCAACACGAAGACCAAGCTCTTTCCAAAACTCATTTTGAATTTTAGCCTTTTTTTCTAAAACTGATTTCTTATTTTCATCAGATCTTATTTGCCATTTTTTTATATCTATTTTGTAGCCCAAATGCAATACAAATTCAAACAAACGAATCCAGCAGTGCAATGGACTTATGCCATATTTAAGATTATCTTCAATCGGATGAAACTTTTCAGAAGTAAAATCATTTACCGCGAGAAAATCCGTCGGAGTTGCATGACATATAGGACACTTTTGAGTTGATGTAGTTTCGGTTAATACATTCAAAACTTTGCCGTCGATTACAGTTAAAAATAAACTAAATGATATTTCGATTTTCTTACCCTCGCCAATTTCTATTTGTAAGTTTTCTATACTTTCAATTTCTTTCTTTAAGTCGTCAGCTTCTCTTCTTATTACTTCCTTCGTTTCATTTGTGAATTCCAGTTTTAGTGGCCGACAAAATCTTGTTGACTGCGGAAACCGATTATTCCACAGTGGTTTTCCTGAGCTCGTCATAAGTCGTAATGGAGTCACTGTGGTCGCTAAGAGACTTGCATCTGCATTGCGTGATGTGGTTGGATCAGAAAAGCGTTGCTTGTACTGAGCTTGACCGGAGCTACTGTCGAATCCGTAAACTGTTGCTCTGAGTTGAAGTCATGACTGCTTGTATTACTTCATTTTGCATCACAACAATTCTTGAAGCAGTATGAGTTAACAACGTCTTTAATGGTACTCTTGCACATTTTTCGCTGAGAATTATTCCACTTGGTCTGCATTTACTTTTGACTTCTAAAATATGGTTGTAAGGAGGAAAGCGTTGCACGCATTCACTGCGAATACTGCAGTATTGCCGTTTAGAAAAATTGTTTTCAAGTAAAAATGCTAACGCTTCCTCTGCTGTCATGGCCGTGGGTGTTTTTACCTCTTGTATGCATAGTTTTCTAATTTTTGAAGATCTTGATGGACTTTCGATTGTTTTTTTAAAACGACAGCTAAATCCACCTGACCTTGTTTCCGAGCCGAAATTGCTGCTGCCCGAACTAGCAGATCTGTTTCGTTGCCCCGAGATGTTGACAAGTCTGCTGCGTGCCTTCTTTTGCTACGTTCAGATTTCTGACAATACGGCAGTTCTGGACGCCCAGTTCCATGTAAATTAGAGTCAATTGAACACTCTACTTCTGAAGTAGGCATTGTCGTATTAACGTTTTTTTGAAAAATTGTTTTTGAATTTAGCCAATCCGAATATTTTCGTTGAAACCAGTTCAAATTTCTATGACATTTTGTCCACTTTGCTGCTAAATGAATGCGAAAAACCCGACATTTTTCTGACAAGTGATGGTATACGTCTGCTTGGATGTCCTCATCTCCATTTTTTTCACGTGCTTTTCGTTCGTAGACGCAACTTGAACTAAACACTAAAAAACAGCCTACTCAATTCTATTCACAAACACACTTAGAGAATCAACTTCGATGGTTTGCTACATAACGGTAAACTGCCGCTCACTAAAACAAAATATGTTTTTTGTTGTCTCTGAGTGTTTGCTAGGATTCTAGTAAAGAGAATTCATTTAAAGATCGTAAAAAAATTGAGTTTTGGCCAAGAAAAGTGCTCCGCTGGACCATAGTGCACCGGTGGGGCGTGCGCACCACGTTGGGAATCACTGGTCTAGACTAACATAAACATTTTGTTTAATTGGAAACTTTCTAGGTGGCGCCTGTTTATTGCATATTGTAGTTTGAACCGAATAAAAAGTAAATTTAGAAAAGCCAAAGTGAAAGAAGTTTATACAAATAACATTTTCTTAAATAATTGCATCTTCTTAAAAAAAGTAAATATTCTCAAAAAAATACCTATTCATATTCTTCAACAAACCACTTTTACTTAACAAAATACCTCATCTAAAAGAAGTGGTTACCTTTGCTTATAAAATTAAATTTTCTTACACAAAGTACCTTTTCTTAAAAAAATTTATATTTTAAATAAGTACCTTTTCTTAAAAAAGTACATTATCTTACAACAAATTGCCTTTTCTTAAAAAACTAGCTTTTCTTTAAAGAGTACCTCTTTTGTAAAACAAAATAACTTTTCTTGAGATAAGTACCTACTAAGGGCTAGCACAAGTGCATGTTTCGGTTCATTTAATTAATCGTGCAAAATGTTATGCTGTGTGTGTAAGGCCGACGCCAGCAGCGGTTCGAGCCATGCCATGTCTAAACGTAAACCCACTCATAGTAGTCATTGCGACGCAACCGTCGAGTCATACGATGCTATGACTACCCAATGACTGGGTTGAACTGTGTTGTGATATGTGTTGTACCAGCAATCTATGTATGTTTGTGACTGTTTTGCTTTTATTTTATTGATTTACTTTAGTAACATAAAAAACGAATTCATTACAAAAATATAAAATTAAGTAAGAATAAAAATGTATGCAAATATAATTTCTATAGGAAAGGTAATTTTTTAAGAAAATTTACTTTTTTAAGAAAAAGCTGATTATTTAGGAATAGGAATGTTTTTTAAGAAAATATAATTTTTAAGAAAAAGTACTTCTTTTTAAGAAAAGGTACTTTTGTTAAGTAAAAATACTTTTTTACAGAAAAGGTACATATTTTAAGAAAACAAGTGAAAAATAATTAATTGCGATAATTTAAACATCAATATTCTACATTTTCACTTTTTGATTTGTAAACATCTATACATACGCTGGGGGTAAAAATCTTTTTCACAATACAATCACAAATTTAGAGTAAGATGTGCGATGCAATCGTTGACCAATCGTAAAGCGTTATCAAATCGGTGTGAGCTATGTATGAGTGTATTAGTGTACTCATACGCTGCATACAATATACTCAACACCATCTAGTGTGCAATAGTAGCGACTAATTTCCACTAATTGTCGTACATTATGTTATCGTAGGCAAATGAAAACAAATAAATAAAATGAATACAAAAACATTTAATTTTAATAACTTTTATAAAGATTTTTTGCACTTTTTATAAAAAATTTACTAAAACAAAGCAAAATAAGGAAAACTAAAAACTAAGAGTCTTCTTCGTCTTTGAGATTGTCATTCAATCGAATCAAAAATGTATATATCTTATTTTAGTTACCATAAGCCAATATTAACTATTTGTACTTAAGGCATTTATCATAGATGGGCACTTTGCAGTACTACTAAAATTTCAGTAAAAATAATTCTTTAACTAGTAAATTTTTACTGATTACTAAAATTATTTTCAACAATTTTACGCAAGTGTACTTTTCGTCCCTATCTGCCGCTTAAGTTTCGAAATTTTGTGTATTTTATTTGATTAATATGGAGCTCAAACGACGTATCAAGACGATATTTGATAAACGCTTTTTTTACGAGGCAATTTGAAATCTTGATCAAGAACATTTTCTTCCCAATTATGCAATTTACTTTAATTTGTATTTTACATGAAAATAAGAATACAAGTGAAAATATGCAAACTGGACCTTCCATTGGAAAATTTGAAATTTTTTAGCATTAATATACATAGAACGTTTTCGCTTAAGAACACTATTTTTTCTACTCACAGTGTGTTGACAAATGCATCTCTGTCAAAAACCGTTACTCTCTAACACTGCGACATTTTGCAGATTTTCCGTTGTAATCTTTAAAAATTTCTCGAAAATGCTCCAAAATTTAATATTTAATATTTTGACGGTGACACAATAAAACAACAACAAAAATATGTTCTTTTTTGTCATACCAATGAATCGGTATATTTGTCTTTTTCATCTGAACGAGCTACCTTTGCGAAACCTCTTTCATATCCTGGCGGATGTTATGACTGGACCACATTTTTTCAAGGGATATGTCCGAAAATATATTTCAACGTCTCTGAAGCGCCCAATTAAGAAATTAAAACCTGCGAAGCAGGTTTCAAGCAGCGATCAACTTTATTTCTTCAAAGTTCCTAATACCGTAAAGACCGGAATTGTACCTAAGCATTTTGAGATCACCAGGACGATTAAAGTAGGCAAGTTGGTTGGAAATGGCAAGTCGTTGACACCATCAATTTTGTCTTACCCTCATTAACAGCAAGACCCACCTTTACTGATTCCTTTTCGATTCTTGAAAATACTGCAGTAACCTCTCGAAAATTTCGCCCAATGATGTCTATGTCGTCAGCATACGCCAGCAACATATGGCTTTTCGTGTTAATGGTCTTGTTCGTATTTACTGCAGCCTTTCTCATTATTATCTCCATTAAGATGTTGAAGAGATTGCACGAAAGTGTGTCGCCTTGTCTAAGTCCTCGCTTGGTACAGAATGGTTCAGTGAGGTCTTTCCCCACTTTCACTGCTAATTTGGTGTTGGTCAGCGTCATTCTACAGACGCGAATCAGTTTTTCCGGAATACCAAGTTCAGACATAGCTTCGTACACTTTTCCCAGTATGGGGCTATCGGAAGCAGCTTTGTAAGCGACAAAAAGGTGGTATGTATCAATTTGATTTCCTTGGGTCTTCTCCAGGATTTGGCGTAGCGTGAATATTTGGTCAGTTGTGGACTTGCCTGGTCTAAAACCACACTAATAAGGACCAATCAGGTTTTCAATAATTGGCTTTAGTCTTTCACATAATACGCTCGACAAGACCTTATACGCGATGGATAAAAGACTGATACCACGATAGCTGGAACAGACACACGGATCACCCTTTTTGAATACAGGACATAATACACTGAGACTCCAATTGTCGGGCATAGATTCCCCCAGCCATATACCACACATCAGTTGATTCATGTATGCTATAAGTCCTTCGCCACCTGCCTTAAAAAGTTCAGCGGGTAGGCCATCTGCACCAGCGGCTTTATTATTCTTCAGGCTGGAGATCGCCGTTCTAATATAGTCCTGGTTGGGGGGGGGGGGGGGGTACAATCTACACTATCTTCCACTATCATTACCTCCTGATCTGCAGTGGAAGAATCTGAGTGGAGTAGTGCTGAAAAGTGGTCTCTCCACATTTTGAGCACACACTGCTTCTCAGTCACCAGATTCCCATTCTCGTCCTTGCAGGAGGGCAGCCCATTATTAGGCCCGTTGGTCGATCTTCTTACCCTCTGGAAATACTTTCGGGATTCAAAATTCATCCTGCACAGTTCGGTTCTTTCTCTCTCTCTCTCTCTCTGCTGCCACTGCCATTTTCTTCGCCTAAATAGTTGGTGTTCCTCCCTTCTCAGATTCTCGTACCGCTCACTCATACCACGCGTTGTAACTGACTGTTTCGTTACCATACGTGCAGCGTCTTTTTCATCAGTTGCAATGCGACGTTCTTCGTCGTACCATGGCTTATCCTCTGCGGTTTCCGATAGCCAAGTTCCGTCATTGCAGCTATATCCAAAGAATGGGAGATGTGCTTCCACTGCGCATCTGGGTCTTCGGGAGGGGGGTATTCTGATCTAGCAGGAGAGAGAGTTTCCGTCGATAGGACATTGATATCTCCGGTATTTGTAGCTTGTCAATATCCAGCTTTTCCTGTGTTCGGCTTCGTACGTTTTTCGCCATGCTCAATCTCGTGCGAACTTTTGCAACCACCGGGTAATGATCCGAGTGAATATTGGCACCTCGAATCACACGTACATCCATTACACTAGAAGAGTGCCTGCCATCCATTACCAAGTGATCAATCTGGTTCTTCGTCCGTTGATCATTAGATATCCAGGTCGCCTTATGAATGTCCTTATGCTGGAATCGTGTGCTGCTAACTACCATGTTCTTTGCAGTGGCGAAGTCTATCAGTCTTATTCCATTATCGGAGGTGGTATCATGTAGACTGTGATTACCGATGGTTGGTCGAAAGAAATTTTCCTTTCCTAATTTGGCATTAAAATCGCCTAGAATAATCTTAATGTCGTGGTCAGGGCAGCGTTCATATACTTCCTCCAGGCGCCCATAAAACGTTTCTTTGACCTCATCATCTTTATGCTCTGTCGGTGCGTGCACAAAAATTAACGAGATGTTGAAATATTTCGCTTTGATTCGAATTGTGGCTATGCGGTCACTCACTGGGTTGAACCTTGAAACTAGGTGTCGCAGCCACTTGCCTACTATAAATCCGCACCCAAATTCGTGCTTACGCTCGTGGCAGCTGTAGTAAATATAGACGTTTTTCTTTCCGGTGCAACCATATTCTGTCCATCGCATTTCCTGGATCGCTGTGAGGTCGGCTTCATATTTTCCGAGGACATCCGCCAGTTGCAAAGTGGCACCAGTCCTGTACAACGTTCGAACATTCCAGGTACATATCCTGAAATCATGGTCCTTATAACGTTTGCGAGGGTCATCAACAGTTGGGGGTTTCTTTGTTCATTATATTTTCTGTGTATTCTCATTGCCAACATAACGGTGGCGGGAGGCAAACCCAGCCCACCGTGGTTTGCATTTTGCCTACTGCCAGAATGATTATGTTTCAGCCGCCCATTATGGACCAGACGCTGACCAGAATGCAGTGTTTCGAAACTGGATTTTGGTTTCTTCAATTTTGATCCGCCGTTGGCCAGGGGTGTTGGCTCATCCACCTGCAAAGGACAGAAGAATATGTCTACAACTTCGAAGAGCTTCAGTGACAGGGTCACCTAATAATCCTGAGACGTATCAGTGATCGCATTACCACTCAGGTTGCTCATTCGTTTCGCCTTCTCACTTTAGCTAGCTAACGGAGGTTTCCGATAAGCCATTGCCCAGGACATACTGCGTGGAAGTAGTGAGCTGCTTGGACTGCCCAATGAAGGAATCATTTCTGGCCACTCCCAAGTGAATGGCTATCACAAACTTTCCACCTCCAAGGACAGTCCCATGTCCCAATCAACCAATCAACTGCTCTGTAATGGTTCGAAATAAAACAAGTGACGCGATTAAGAGTGGAGAGCAGACTACCGCTCTGTATATTTGATGATCATCGAGAATCCAAAAACGTATACATGGTAGATCTTAGGGTAGTATTAAATAGTAGTAACCTAGAGAATAAGTAGTAAATAGTAGGCTAATGTGTAATAGGAGTATTAGGTATGAAACTATATATCAGGGATGAGAAGTCGAATAGTGTTAACAATGTTGCACTACACCTCCCTTTTATAATAAACAAAAATTAAAGATCCAAACAAGGTATACTCTCCTTGGTTGATTATTAATTTAATTTTTTTTTTCGTTTAATATACATATTTACATATTTACATGTTATATTTTAAATTCATAAAATTCAAAAACAAATTAATGATATCCCTGATTTCCTTAATACTACTTATATATCAATTTGAAATATATATATATAAGGTTGTACTGCAAATTTATAAAATTTTACCAAATCTGTGAATCTGTAAAACCACTTATTTTTACATTTCAAAAATTACTTTAAAAAATTTTCATAAGGCTACTTTTGATTTCATGTAACATAGTGTGTGCCATTATTCTTCCGGCAGATATTATTTTATATTTATTTTACCAAATATTTTAATTTTTAATTTGTAAATTTAAAGCTTTTATTACAGCGATACCATAATAAATATTTATTCAGCCTGTTTCATTTTCTTTTCTCATATACCTATGTATATTTGAGAATGATGTAAATACTATAAACATTTATGTTTTTCTTATTTTTTTATTTTTTTTGTTTTTTTTTTGTGTATTAATATATATAACCATATATTAGAAATGAATCTATGGAGTTATCTGGAGTTATTTGTTATGCTTTCTGAGTCTATTTTGGTGAATTATCTTTTCTTTCTTTGTAGTTCCATTGCAAACAGTTACATTACAACCATCGATGTTTTTAACTACATATATATGGACCATCATAAATACTTTTGTATTTATCATATGGTTGCTTTTGAATAAGTACTTTATCATTTATTTGTAATGCTAAAGGTTTTGCATATTTGTCATAAAAATGCTTGTTTTGTAGGTTATGTTTTTCGAGTAAATGCTTTGCCAAATTATGAGCCCGTTGTAATCTATATTTGACTTCTCTGCTGTAATTTTCTACATTATATATTGGATCGATTGTCCTCTTTAAAACTTCTCCAGGTAACGATATTTTCTTACCAAAAACCAATTCGTAAGGGCTAAATTTATTGTCAAAAACTGTGTTTGTGGTAGTGTTATATAAAAACGTAAAGTATATCAGATATATGTCCCAATCAGACATATTTTCATCAATGTATGCTCTTAAATATTCATTGAAAACTCGGTGATTGCGTTCAACTGTGCCTAAAGATTCATGATGGTAAGCTGTGGAAAAGTTCAGTTCGATTTTTAATAATTTGCATAACTCTTTAAAGACTTCGTTTTCAAATTCAGTTCCCAGGTCTGATTTTATTGCGTTCATTGAGCCATGTTTCAAAATAAAGTTTTCAAAAATTGCGCGCGCAACTGTGTTTGCGCTTTTATCCGGTATGGCAATTGTCACAAGATACTTTGTTAAGTCACACGTTAAAGTCAGTGCATATTTCTTTCCACAATTGGATTCTACCAATGGGCCAATAGTGTCTAAAACGACTATGTCAAATGGTGTACTTGGTGTTGGTGTTAATACAAGTTTTTTTTGACAAATGTTTTTCAAATTACATTTGTCACAATTTTTTACGAACTTAGCAATATCTTTCGTCATGTTTTTCGAAAAAAAATTTTGTTCGTAACTTTGCGTATAACTTTTTACGTGCACAATGTCCACCCAAAAGCGGACCATTGTGATAAACTGTCATTAATTTTTCCCATTCATATCTGTCTACAACCGTTTCTATTGGATCCGTTAGTACAATTTCTAAATTTTTCAATATTTTAAATCCATTATCTTTTAATTTTTGTATGCTGCAGATTGTAAAACATATGTATCATTGCTTGGCCATTCTGACGTTTGTATATTCCGATCGACGGCTTCTTTTTGTAGCCTCAAAAGCATATCCTCTAAATTCAATGTTTCGTTATCTATCGAAATATTCAAAGATAGTATTATTTGAAATTGTTTATAAATATTAATCCGCAATGTTGTGAATTTACCATTTGTTTTTAAAATTTCAGATCTGATTTTTGGTATTTTAATACTGAATTTATGCGAAAATATATCATATATATTTGAATTTTATACTTATTATTGTTTTCCTCCGGTATTGTCGTTTCATGATCCTCTTCTGACATTTGTTTAGACATTCCGCGAGTTGTCACTGCGAAAATATTACTGTTCCCTTTTTTCAATTCGTCTATTGATATGCGTGAAAGTGCGTCTGCGGCCACATTGTGTTTACCTTTTATATGTTCTATTGTAAAATTATACTCCGAAAGTTCTAATCTGATTTTAGTTAATTTTGAAGATGGATCCTTCATATTAAATAGATATACTAACGGACTGTGGTCAGACCTGACAGTAAATTCTGTACCGTAAACGTATGGCCTAAACTGTGTTATAGCGAAATGTATTGCTAATAGTTCTTGTTCTATTGTAGGTTTATTTTGTTCAGCATTGTTAAAGGATTTTGATACAAAATAAATTGTTAAATCGTTTCCGTCAAAATTTTGGCTCAATATTGCGCCACTTCCTGTTTTGGACGCATCGACTGTTATTAAAAATTTGCGTTTGAAGTCCGGATACTATAACAACTTTGGTGACATTAGACTAGATTTTAAATCTTCAAATGCTTTTTGACATCTCTCGTCCTGGGAAAATTTACTTTTTTCCGTGTTGTATAATTCAATGGTGCTGCTAAAGAGGCAAAATTTTCTATAAATCTTCGATAATAGTTAGCGAAAGCTACAAATCGTTTAACTGCATCTTTGCTATTTGGGACTGGATAGTTTTTAACAGTAAGCATTTTCGAATCATCCGGTAACAGACCTTTTGCAGTACACCTATGACCAAGGAAAGTTACTTCCGGTTGTAAAAAATTGCATTTGTATGGGTTAATTTGCAGATTGCATTTGCTCAAGGTATCAAACACATTGGATAAATTTTTCAAATGATGTTGCTTACTGCAACCTATAACAATGACGTCGTCTACATATAAAAATGCTTGATGCGGTGCTAGACTTGAAAATGCGATCGACATCATTCGTGAAAACGAATTTGGAGCAATATTTAACCCGAATGGCAACACTTTCCACCTAAATGAACCCCGATCTGTACTAAAAGATGTTATGTCTCTACAATTTTACATTGTTAATTGAAAAAATTTCGTAATTGTAAAGATTTTCAGTTTTTATGTTGAAATTGGTAATACATTTATGTTCATCTGTTACGTTTATTATTCGTAAAACTGGTTTATTTGAATTGACAATGCATTTGCCAATAAATACCCCTTCACAAACTTCTTGGAAGTCAATAAACATATGTTTTGATTTTACAACTTTGCTGAAGTTAAAATTTCTATAAACTTCACATCTTGGTGGTATTATGCAGTTATCGTTTGTCGTACCCTGTAATATTGGAATCTCTACTTTACTATGGTCATTCCAAAACGAAATGCACATATTTTCATAATTAATCTTGCATTTATTTGACTTCAACAAATCTTTGCCAAGAATTCCATCTGACGGGATGTTAAAGTTGTCATCCACTACATGAAATGTTTGCGGAATGGAATAATTCCCGATGATAAGGTGTGCATGAATTTTGCCTAAAGTTGAAATTGTAGTTGTTGTTATGCCAGTGATGTTTATTGTTTCATTTTTATTGAATGTCGTGTTTGTATTTATACAAGAAATTTTTATTAAGGATATGTCAGCTTCGGAATCAACTAGAATATTACATGTCTTTGTGGTTTCTGTGCAATTTAAGTATATGAAATCAACGAAATTTAAATCCAAACTGTAAATAGATTTCGTTGATTTATTTGAATGTTCGGTCTTTAAAGTTGATTCTCCTCCCCCAACATTTCCTGTTGCGGGACCTCCTCGTTTAAAGTCAGTGTTCTAGCATTGTTCCTATTATGTCTGTCATTAAATCGATTGTTACCACGATTGGAATGGTTTCCATACATATAATTTCCATTACCACTATTTGAATTGTTGCCATACATATAATTCCCATTCCTTCTATTGTTAGGAAAACCTCGTGAGTAATTGTTGCCATGCCTGTAACGATTTCCGCGATTATTGCCTCGACTGCCATTATACTGGTTAAAATTGTTTCTGTTATAGTTTGAATTGTTTCCACTAGATTGAAAAGCTAAGACCTGCCTTTCCTTATATTCATTTGCTTGTTCTATGACCAATTTAGCAATGACTTCTTTTGGGTCAGTAAACGGTGTTGACGCAAGAATCGACTTTACTAGATCCGATCTAACATTTAAACGACAAACACTAACTGTTTGTTCAATCGCCATCTCATGCGCTTTAACTTTTGACATGCCTTCAATAACCAGTGATCTTTCAAGAGCGTCGACAAGCTCTTCTGTTTGCTTCGACAAATCCGCATAATCGCCGTTTTTAACCTGTATTGCTGCTATTCTGCCAGCTACTACTTTAGAATTGTCTGGTTTTATTTTACATTTTAATGCAATTTTAATTTCATCTATCGAGGTAACATTTTCTGGTAACGCCTCCCGCGCTTTTCCCTCTAGTTTTGTTTTAACGAATGCTAGTAATGTTCCTGTCAAATTTTCCTCTGTCAAGTGTTGAATAAGGTCAATTTTGTCTAGAAATGCCTCCCATGCTAATGGATTTCCGCTATAATTTTCATTTATAATATTAGCACTCATGCTAATGAAATTTTTTTTCCCATCACAGTAGCCATTTCCGATCTAAATCCAACCTCTTGACTTTCCTTATTATCGTCACTGTCGTTTCCTATGTCGTTATAATCTGATTCAGAATCGGTTAATATTTCTTTATTAATTTGTACAAATAAGTCAATATCATGGGGCACTCTTACTTTCCACTCTAATTTGTCAAAACATCTGCTGAAAATTTCCCGACAGTGTAATATTTTGTTGCATATATTTGCTTTCGTAGCAGTTGGTTGTTGCTCAATTTGTAAACGCGTATATTCTAGAATAGCATTATAATTCCCAATTAATAATTCCACGTATTCACCTCTTTTAGATGGTTTTACAGACAAGGGCCGTTTTTGCAAAATTCGCTTTTGCACTCTAGTGAATTGCTTAATTAATTTATGAAATTCTTTCAAATCAAATTCAAATAATTCCGTTAATTTAGGTTTAATTGTGTTTAAAAAAAAAAATATTAAATATAATTTTCCCAGTGTAGTTTAATAAATTAGCAATCAAAGTATTATAATTTGAATCAATTTCTACATACAATATGTGTTTACAGTATTATAATTTTCTTAAATTTTTACATACAATATGTTCACCCTGTTGACTTCATCTTCTTCTTTTTGGTATTGTTGATTTGGCTTCTTGCTTTTCCTTTTCACCTTTATTGCTGGGTGTTTTGTTGGTAATAAGTCATCGCTGGTTATAGTGCTGTCATCGCTGGTTATGGTGTTGTCTTTGCTGGTTATATGGTTGAACTTGTTTTGTTATAATTTGTTGTTTCTGTTGTATTTTTGTTTTTGTATTCTGTTCATGTATTTTATTAATATTTGTTTATTTGTGAATTCGGTCTATTACTTTTTATTTATTTTTTATAGTATTTAGTTTATTCGTTGTTTGTTGATTGTCCACTTCAGGTCAATTTTGACTTTGTTTCTTGTTCTTAATTTTTTTCCGTTCTGCCCTTTTGTTTTTTCTTTGTGTTGCGTATGTCCACTGTTTTGCTACAAATGACGCCATATTTGGAGCATGATATCTGCGGAAGAAACTATACACTGGCGCAGGTCAATCTGTAGTCGTTTCAACATTTGCGGCTACATCCCCTCCACTACAGTGTTGTTGGCGACGTCGTCGGTACCTTCCGGCAATGATGAATAATTCCCTGAAATACCACCAGCAGTCACATGCACGTCCCGGCCATCCTCTCTATCCAGTTTCGGTATTGCTTCGGTAGTGTCGGTATTCTGCGTGGGGGTTTGGTCTACATGGGCAGTCACATTCCTGTAGCTCATCCACATCGTCCGAAGCCAATGTAATTTCAGTCGTATCAATGTCACCATTTTCAATTGGCACATGGACTGTACCGGTTACTGTACTCTATTGGACGTAGGACAGACATCTCATTGTAATTGCTGAAATCCATGGACAAGTTATTGCACGGGCTGTCACTCTTGTCAACGTTACCTCTCGCCTTTGAAATTGCTTCATTTTATAGTCCAACTGATCAGATAATTTCCATCGCAATAAGCTCAATTTTGTCGTGATACCAGCCTGCATCAGAGAATACGGGAGGTGACACAGGAGGGTCTGCATAGTATACGATGTTATAGGTACCCGAAACGCTTACCAATTTATTCATAAGATAGGTGCATTTACAAGCCCTTCGTCGATAGCCTATAATGTGGGATCTCCTTGAGCACCCCAGCATACGCCTTTGGTACTGTCCGGTTACCTTAGATTACTTGAACTTCGGCGACGTATTGCGGGTCGGTAAAATTACGCTTCTCCGTAAGTATACCTTACCCGCATAGTTTACGTATGAGTGCAGTTGTCATTAACGTTAACGTTTGAGCTGTTATTAGTATTTTATTTAATTTCTGGAGTTACGAGTGGATGCTATTTGGGGTCGACCCCGCCATAGTCCCTGTAGCACTTAAGAACACGGTCTCACTGTAGCGCCCAGGAATCATAGAACTTGAAAAAAGTTGGCGAATGTGGTGTACAAAATTCCTGTTTCATCTTCACTTTCTTTAAACTGGCGTACTCTCTGCGCTGGTGGAAAAGTACTCTTTAAAAATTCCTGCCAAATATTGTGGGATAATCTGGAGCGCAAAAGCCAGATTTTGTCAGCAACTTTACCAGCGTTTGAAGAACCTTTTGCCCATAGTTACCAAAGCTCCTATATTCACCACAAAACTTATTTTGTACTCTCTACCCTCAAATTGCAATTAAATTTTCATGCAGTATATCTCTTTTATTTCTCTTCTTTGATGTGGCAAACTTTCTCTCGTTTTACAGAAGTGACCTTTCTAAACTTCTTTCTCTTTGGCCTTTTCTAAATCTACTGTTTGTTCGGTTCAAAACTACAATATGTAATAAACAAGCTCCACCTAGAAAATTTCCCATTAAACAAGAAATATCTCCCCATATATTAGTCTAGACGCAAACCAAACCAAAAGTACGAGTGTAAGAGTAAGTGTGCTGCCAAATGTAATTCCATGCCCAGGGTTGTATTTCATGAATTTGCCAGTCTTGCACTTTGGCTTTTTTAAATTTACTTTTTATTGGGTTCAAAACTACAATATGTAATAAAGAGGCTCCATCTAGAAAACTTCCCTTTAAACCAAACCAAAAGTACCCAATATAGTTGATAATAATGGGTTGTAATAAAGTAGTTAAAAAAAAGTTGTTTAAAATATTTTCATTTAGCCCCCATCCCGCAACGTGCAATAAGGAACTTCGTTCCAAAAACAGTTTGATATCAGCTCATTACTCTTCTCTTACCTGTTAATTTTGAAGGCAATGGGCACTAGGCGACGGGACCGTCATCAAAAGATATGGAAGGCGGTCTGGCCTTCTATAATTTTGGAGAAAGCAAATCGAAATCAGGATCTATTGAGTAAGAGGCGCACACAAAACCCATTACATCGCCCACGGCTATAGTAATTACCATAACCATATATAGTAGTTTGCTCGATTGCTCTAGTTGAGGTGATCAAGAATATATGCCCATTTTCGTCTCTAGTGACTCCTTTACTGCACTTAATAGAAATAAATGACATCTTTATTGTGACTTAAAAAATAAAAGTCACTGGCTGAATTTTATTAATCACTTTTGAGAATAAAAGTAATTTTTTTATAAAATTCATATTTTTATAAAAAAAAAATCATCAATAAATGTTATCGGAGACAAAATAAAATAAAAAAAACTGTTATTAATGGAGTAAAAAATAAATAAAATGTTTCCCATTACATCCAATGAAGGGACAGGGGAGAACTTCTCACAATCACTGAGCTGTGCGCTTGCCAGTTTTCACTCACTGATTGGGATCTACAGTTTTACACCGATTCCGAACGGTATTTTGAGAAGCTTTTTCATGGCTGTATACTCGATAGTGTTGCCGTCACTATGTGGAGTTAATGGAGTAAATAACTAAAAACTAAACGTAACTGTTATTTCGGATTTATAAAATAAAAATCGAAAATAAGTATTATTTCTTGAGTAATTAACTAAAGAAAAAAAATAACTCTTACGTCATCCTCTAATGGCTCTTTTACACGATATTGCCTAAAGCGTCTGACTTCAAGCTAATCTTTCTGTGCGGAATCACACCTATATTTCTCTACGACATTAATTCAATGGCGGAATAAACGGAAACTTCTGCTTCCCGGTAAAGAGTACGAGCAACTTTGCATATGGAAAAGTATTTACCTTGGACAGCAATTTCCTAATCATCAGTGAATAATTGACCGACTGTGTAACCTGATCCCGAAAGCTACAGCAAAATAATAGCAAGTGCTAAATTTCAGAGAAGTGGAAAAGGACTTCCGCTTCGGGGGTCCCTTTATACACACTTCGAGTTAAAGTCATATGACACAGGGACGAGCTTATGCGCTTTCGCGTAGGCAATCCATATATCAAATTAATGATTTCCTGGTCCGATACAGCTGATTTTATCAACCCCGGAAAAACGACGTGAAAGGCACCTTCCATATCGATAAATGCGGCAAGAGTTTATTCACGCAAAGAAAAAAAACGTTTCTTGTTCGGTTGCCACAACAGTACTTTGATTGATTTGTATTAATTTATTAATCGCAACCGTTCATATAGTTCTCCCAAATAAACTCATAAATCGCAAATGTGTATCATGTTGTAGCAAACGAGTTCTCGTTTGCAGCAAACACGTACAAAATTACTTTTGCTGCAAGTTAAAACCCATTTTGCTAATGAGAGCACAGATTACGAAGAACGTAAATTTCCCTCATTCTCTCATTCTGTCTGCTGTATACACAGTCTTATCCACTCGTTTGGCATACATACTCACGCATACACATTAAAGCAGGGTCCATCATAAAGAGAGCCAGCTTAAAAACGAGTGTGTAGTGGTGAGTGTATTTTGAGTGCACTGGGCGAAATATCGTGCTACATGTGTAATATTTTTATATAACCACAAATGAGTTCCTGTATATAAAAATTTAACGCAAGTATGAGTAAATTTTTGATTGTATGAAAATATGAATGCGTGTATGTATTGCAGTTTAAGTAAAATTAGTTGAAGAAAATAATTAAATTACCTTCACAAATAATTATTTTCTTCAAACATTTTTCGAATATACATATTTAAATTACAATACATATAAGTATATATTTAAATTACATATTTAAAATATAAAAATTACAAAAACAAAAAAAGTTTTCCCACTGTACTGAAAATATTTTGTTTTCTCATTAAAGCTAGAGAGCTGGCATACAAAATTAATGTGTTTTGTCTTCGTTTTTACAAACACATAGCGACACCGACCTGACCGAACTTCTGTGTCTTATTTTACATTTTAATCGTCATCGAAACTGCTGTCAGTGAACACATAAATTGAAATTATTGCGACATTTAAAAAAACTAAGAAATATAATTTAAAAAACATTTTGAAGATGTTCACAGAGACATGAATTATTTGCAGGGGAAAGAAAAAGAAAAACAATTTAAAATTTATAAGAAAATTTGTATTGAAAAGTTGAAGGAATTGGTAAATTAATCTAAAGAAAATGATGTAGATATGGTGGAGGAGAATTTAAAAAAGGGTTTATCTAACTTAATAAGTTTAGATATTGTAAAAAAGGGAACGCCATTTTCAGATGGGCCATTTGTCAAAAATATATTGAGTAAAGTTTTTGGAAAACTTCATTATAAAACTAATTTTATTGAAAAAATACCTTTATCCCGCAATAGTATAACCCGGCGTTCTCTTTATTTCGGTGCTATTGTGGAATCGGTATTAAGGGAAAAATTAAAAAATTGCGAATTTTTTTCATTCTGTATTGATGAGAGCACCGATATTAATGACCTTTGTCAACTTGTGATCTGCATTCGATGCGTTGATTCAGATTACAATGTTTTCGAGTCTATATTCTGTTGAAACATTTTATGGCAATGTAACCGGCAAATTATAATTCGATGTCGTCAACGAAAAACTTCTTTCCGTTGTTGATTCTAACAAATTAGCCGGAGTTTGTACAGATGGTGCGAACACTATGACAGGCAAACGTGATGGATTTGTAGGCTAGATGAAAAAAAATTTAATTGAGGTTTAAACCTTGCATTGTATAATACACCAGGCTGCTCTTGCTTCAAAATGTATATCCAAGCATCCGGTCATGAAGGCTACTGAGCTGATAATTAATAGGATAAGGGGCGGCCATAACTCACTGGCTCATAGAATATTTGTGACATTTCTAAAAAAAATCAAATGCTTCTCACCACGACCTATTAATGTCTACGTACGTTGGTTAAGCCGAGGTAACAGTATTAATATATTGTTTGAGCTTAGAAATGAAGTATTTGAATTTTTAGAAGCTGAAGATACCGAAATAACCGAAAAAGAATATTTAAAAGATTATCAATTTATTTTAGACATGGCGTTTTTAACAGACATTTGTAACATGTTGAATGAGTTGAATTTGAAGCTGCAGGGAAAAGATAATAATATTTCTGATATGTTTAAAATTCTTTCAGATTTTAAAACTCAGCTATTTTCCGAAACTTCTGTTATTTACGACAAACGCTTTTTAATAACTTTAATGACAGGTTTAAGGATTTTGAAAATATTCAGCATTTACTGGATATTTTTCAAAACCCTTTTAAATGCGATATATTAAATTACGAATTTCCAATCCAAACAGAACTTATTAAACTTCGAAGTGAATTAGATTTCCCGGATAATTTTATCAATATAGAATTCTGGAAAAATCTGGATGGTACAATATATCCTGAAATAAAGAAGATTTCATTGAAGTGTTTATCTTTATTTCCCTCAACGTATCTTTGCGAACAAATATTTTCAGATTCGAATTATATTTGCTCAAAAAAACGCAATAAGCTGAATTCTTCTAGTTTGAGAAATATACTTTTATTGCGTAACTGCAATAAGAGTATCAACGTAGAAGATTTCATTACTTTTTAATTGCAAATTGAACAATGATTAATTGAGGGAAAATTTATAAACACTTCGAAGAATCTTTTTATTTCGAAATATATCATACTATCCAGATGTCCGCATATATAAATTATATATGTATGTATTATAGATATATATATATCTATCAATACAGTCATCAAGAGTATTACTAAAATAAATACGTTCACAAAGAGTATTACTAAAATATGTACACTCATTAATTTTACATTTCCCTTTTGTTAAACAAACAAACAGAAAAAAAATTACAACACCCGCCACACATGTGCTTTCGTCGCAATCTCGTTGACGACTAAATAAAATGAATGGCAAATTGTTTTCTTCCAGTGTTATTTCGTCACTCTCACCAATACTACTTACTACCTTGGGCATCTATTATTGAAAGAGTGTTGCCATTTGAACATTTTTTTCCGACCAAAATTTTACCAAAATCCGACCAAAATCGCCTGCTTCCGACCAAATTTGAAAATTTAATTAATGTTTGTGTTTTGTGATGTACATTTTATTTAATATTTAAGTAAAATAAAGATTTCAGATATAACATATTTGCATTAAAGAATTCAGGAATATACATTAATATTTATGTTATGTAATTAATAATTAAATACATTAAAGTTGTAAATTGTAAGTAAAAAATTTGTATTCAGTCTTTTTAACATATATTGTTTTCATTTACTTATGTTATAAATCAGGCATGTATTAAATACATCACATTAAAAATAAAAAGTTAAAGTTCTTGATTTTACATTTGGTTATGTAGGTCCCTTTTGGCTGACCAAACTTAGTGCGGATTATTCATTTTGATAATTTCTTTACACGACATAATACCGTTGACAGTATTTACTTCTAGTTTATTCCTTAGTCTAGTTTTTATTAGCGCTAGTGTGGAAAATTTGCGTTCAGCGGCGGCGGAACTATGTGGCAGAGACAACAAATTAAAAATAAAATAAGAAATATTTTAGAAACTTTTCTCATTTAATCCGTTTTTTGTAGAAGCTATTTTTGCCAAAAACCCTTAATGTTTAAATTGGCCAAAGTTTTTGTATCGCTGAGCCGCAGCAAATTCCACTCAGTAACTTTTAAATCGGGATCACACTCAACTAACTTAGGGAATTTTAAAACAAGATCCAGAATTGCTAAGTCGTCGTTTGAAAGTACCTTATCAGGAGTTATCATATTTAAAAGTTTTATACTATCGCTTGTTGATCTGATCAAGAAATACTATATAAAATTATAAAACAGCAGATTTTATTTCATATTTTTCAGTCTTATTTAAATAAGTTTCCGCATATGTTTCTGCCTTAGTACCAATAAATATTTTACAAGTATCAAGCTGATACTGCTAATTTTTGTAATCAATTTCTATATTATTTATTAGTTCTTTTTTAATCAAATTGCTTAATATTAAAAGAAATTCGATTTTATGCTAGTGTATAAATACGGTAAACGTGAACTTTCCGCTTGAACTTCTTTGTTAAGATTATTGGCAGAGGGTAGAAAATATGTCAAAAATAAAAGATAACATTTAATTTGGCTTGTCATATCCTCCGTAATAACACCAGCAGAAATTCCTTGAATTTCATATACACAGGAAATGAAATACAATTTTAGGCTATATCATTGCTCAACGATTCTTAATACAACACCATCCAGCGAAAGCCAACGGGTGCTGCATATACCTAAAATTTTATGCGGTGCAACTGAACAATATTGTTGGAATTCTTTGAGTTCGCTGACTCGTTTGGGACTACGAGAAAAATAGGTGTATATTTTGTTGTGGCGTAACTGGAACAGTGATGTAAAGCGTGACAAGAACGTTTAATGTAAAATAATTCTACTTCTTTTTCAAATAACGCCTTAAGGCCTCTAACATTACCAGACATTGCATTTTCTCCGTCTGTTGACAATCCTATTAGGTTCTTGAAAGGAACTTCACATAACACAAAAAAAATTACAGCAGACAGTTGTCCGAGGCCTTCGGCCACGGACTGTCCCTGCAGGCTGTGTCAGAGACACGGCCATTAAGTTTAACGTAGAATACGCCATCGGATAAGACAGAAAACATATATAACAATAAATTCATTTGCTTATATTATTTATCATTTATTGTTATATATGTTTTCTGTCTTATCGGATGGCGTATTCTACGTTAAACTTAATGGCCGTGTCTCTGACACAGCCTGGAGGGACAGTCCGTGGCCGAAGGCCTCGGACAACTGTCTGCTGTAGTTTTTATATTTACCAACGGCATTTGATTCAAAAAAATATTATGTTCAATTTTTTTTAAACTTAATTTAATTTATGTATTTTAATTAATATTTTTATTGAAATAAGTTCTGCGAATGTTGAGAGGGCCGCTCTAATATTAAAAAAGGTTTACCTTATCGAGTCTTCGCATTAGCATTCGAGCGTTGTGTGAAAGCTTTACGCTTTACAATTCAAAATTAATGTTACAACAGCTTTATTGAAGCTTTCGCAAAAAAGCTTTATTGAAGCTTTCGCAAAAAAGCTTTATTACGTTAGCTTACTGTTTGTTTCACTTTTTACTAGATACATGTTGCCAAGCAACATTAGCTTGCTGTTCGTTTCACTTTTTACTAGATACATGTTCCTAAGCAATGTTGAGCAACCAAAAACACTCAACCAGACACCACACATATGTTTGAGTGTATGTGTTTAAACAATTTTCATTTGAGAAATTAAAATACTAGAAATATATCAACCAATATGAAATGTATATCAAACGAAAGATAACATCTTCATTTACCTACAAAAAAAATTTTAAAAAAATTCATCTAGCTGTTTCCTCAAATTCAATGAAATAAAGATTACAACAATAAAAACCTGACATGACTCCTCATACCGTAAGGTAAGACGTATTCTACGTCAAAATTCTTTAATTTTATCAAATGTTGACTGCGCGTCTGACTTGGTTAATTCCAACATTGTCAGAAACTTATCTTGGATTTCATACGCTGAATTTACATAACGCGCGATTAAAACAAACCATTTCTTCGTAGAAAGGTCGGTTGTTCCGTCCACAATTAAAGAACATTTTGTTTTTTGTAATGTGGATATTACATCATTCCTTGCCTGCTTTCCAATTTTGTCTGCTATTTCTGTGGCCTTTGTCCTTCCGCAATGCACTAGTTTTGCAATTGCAGAGTCCGGGCAGCACTCAACCAATAATGCAGGAAGATAGTCCATCAATATGAAAGGCAAATTGTGCGTAATGCAAAACATGACCAACGTGAATTCTACATGTTTTACCTGTTGCGACTTTCTTTGTTGTACGTTGTTAAAAAATTTGTCGATATGCAAATATTTCTTTTTGGTGTCATAGTCATGATTTTTCAGATGTGTCAAATGTGCACCAAGTGGTTTGGAGAATCCAGTACAAAATGGAGTACCATCCCTTTCCTGCAGGCATTCGAAAGTAGAAGCCATTCTGTTCTAAATATCCTTTTAGAACATTGCGGGTTATCAGCAAAACCATTTGCATCACTGTCAACAAAAAGATTCATTAGTTTATCAAAATTTGTTAATTTACACAACTTTACCTACAAACTGCCTCATTGTTGTTTTCGGTTACTGCTTCCATTCTTTTCTTTTTTGTTATGTATATAAAATAGATGTTTATTAATAAAAAAAATTTTGTTGATTACACTGTGATAGTTTTTGACCCGAAAAAAAATGAACTTTGATGAATCCTTTTCGAACTATTAGGGGGGAGTCCCCTGAGTGCGAAAGTACATTTGGAAGTGTCAGATTGGCTCCAGTTTTTGAGAAATCGGTATATATGTATATAGCTAAGTCTGCGCTATTTAAACAAATTTTACCGGCCATAGGCCAATTTTTTTTTTGCCCTAAAAGGGCTTAAAAAGCTTATTGAAATAGAAAAAACAAATCTTCGCGCTCGGTCCAACTTCTTGAGATATGGGCCTTTAAAGCTTGAGTATATAATTGGCCATATCTCACATATTTATGGTCCGATCTGGTTCCGGTGAATATTATTACAAAGACCATTAAAAATTCTTTAAATCTGCATATAAATATATTACATTTTGTTAACCCATTGGAGACAAATTTAAAAAATACGATTTTTTAACCTCACTTTTTTGCTAAAAATCTGATTTTCTCAAAAAACAGCCCTAGTAAACCTATTTTCTACCTAGACTCAGGTTGTAGGCAACACTTCAGGCTTTGTTTTAAGGTATAATACTTCGCATTAACCCTTCTAAGATTTTAAAATTGTCCCCAATGGTATTTTTAAATTTGTCCCCAATGGGTTAATAAAATGTAATATATTTATATGCAGATTTAAAGAGTTTTTAATGATCTTTGTAATAGTATTCACCGGAACCAGATCGGACCAGAAATATGTGAGATATGGCCAATTATATACTCAAGCTTTAAAGGCCCATATCTTAAGAAGTTGGACCGAGCGCGAGCATTTGTTTTTTCTATTTTAATAAGGTTTTTAAGCCCTTTTAGGCCAAAAAAAAAATTGGCCTATGGCCGGTAAAATTTGTTTAAATAGCGCAGACTTAGCTATGGATATAGCTATATATACCGATTTCTCAAAAACTGGAGCCAATCTGACACTTCCAAATGTACTTTCGCACTCAGGGGACTCCCCCCTAATAGTTCGAAAAGGATTCATCGAAGTTCATTTTTTCGACTATCACAGTGTTATTATTTATACTTACTTATCCATAGTTCAATCCTCTAATGCACATGCAGAATGTTTTATTGTTTTCCTATTCAGTGTTTTTTCCAAAATGCTGACATTCATAAGAAATAGGGCGAAGAATCATAACACAAATCGTTGTCACTAAATTAAGCTAAACGTCGTTTATAATTTAATGGCCAACTGCGGAATTCGGTTAACGTATCGCACAGTTCACTGTCTCTGATCTAATATAAACGTCGTTAATAACTACTTACCCGTCATCGAAGTTCATAATTTATTGGTAAATGGTAAACAGTGTGGAAAAAGTATTTTTAAGATAAAATATATGAGATTTTAAATAAATTATGCAAAGAAAAAAATAATTTGTGATTAGAGACAAAAACCGACCAAAATTGAATTGGTCCGACCATCCGACCAAATTAAAAATTTTAAATTTTTTCCGACCAAATTTGGTCGGATCCGACCAAAACGTCAACACTGGATTGAAAGCTATCATACAACTGAATGAAAATTATAGTTTTTACGCTCTTTGCAGAGAGTTTCGTTAACAGTCGTGTTATGTACGTGTAAAAAGCCGATCGCGTTCGGCCCCTGGGGCAATAGCATGATGACCACTGCATTAAAGGGATCACACACTCTAATGCTTTTGCCTTGTCAATATATCAATTGAGGCCTTTTAGTTTGCTGTGCATTTAGTTGTCATTTGATTGCAAAGGGCGACAGACGTGTATGGCTTAAGTGAAGTTCGTTTCTCCCAACTCCCCAAACCAACTTCAGTTATCTGATATTTCGTTTGGGAGGAACGAGTTTTTTCTTTGCGTGTTCCCTAAGGTAAATACATACATAGATTTATCAACGAAACTTACTTATGCGTGGAGAGCTGTTTCCGTAGATTTGCCTTTATTGTAAAAGTGCTGGCATGGGGACAGCTGCGAAGTACATGCGCCTATATGATCGTTCACAGATAGGAGACAATCATCCTGTTGGGATGGAGAGTAAGGAAAATTTCTGACAAAATCTATCTGATTAAAAATAAGTAAAACTTCATAACTCTGGTCTTTATTGAATAGGAATTTGGTGTGAAAGTCGAATGACATTTTTTCGCAACTACTCACGGAAAAGGATCGCGTGACGGCCTAATTGAAACTATTAAAAGATTAGCCGCACGGTCTAGTCTGACAAATATTAATCACCCAATTAATAATCCTCATATCTTCTTCTCCAGGGTTAAAAAACGTACGAAATGTAAATACCAAATTCTTTAGTACAGAGCAATACAAAGCAAATACTATTAAACTTAAACATCGTTTTAATAAGGCTAAAACTATTCGTGGTACATTACGGTATCATCATTTATTCCACAAGAAAACAAAGAAATTAATGATAAAATTACATCATACAGTACTGACTCAATTACTAAAACTATTTTCGAACAATAATTTTTTCCTTACAGCTTAGAGTGTTTTTTGAACAACAGATTAATATGGTCAGCTAAATTAACTTAATTATGTTTTTGTGTCTTCAAACCAATAAAAGTATTACCAACATATTTTTACTGAATTATTTATTTTGTTTTATTACTTTATGCATCAGTTAAGGTGTTGGCAAATAAGACATACCTATCATCATTGATAATATAATAAATACTACGAGTGTGTGTGTGTGTGTGCACGATATCGGGAGGGCAACTGATGGTTTTGTGCATACAAATTCGTTCAAAAAGTAAAGTTTTCGGATAACTTCATTTAGTAAATAATTTTTTAAAAATACAACCCATTAATTTTCGACTTTAAAATTATAGGGTTTGTATACAATCGATGTGGCAATGGGCTTATGTTGTTTTTGATTTGCAGCATTGTGGGGATAATGATAAAAAAAAAACACAAAAGAAAATGGAAATCCAAAAAAAAACATTTTGTCACAACCGGTTAAAATCTAAATACACCACCGAAATGTACGCGTCATGACCTTTTAAATAAACCTACATTCATTGAAATCTGATATCGCGTTTTCATACTACATCATTTTCAATGTTCCCACCTCGGCGCTTTTCCGTTGATTTTAACAATTTTCAATTGGTCATAACTTTCAAAAAAAATTTCGGTTTCTTCTTAGAGTTACAAGTTTCACAGAAATCAGAAAGAGTGATTATTTTCGTAGCAAAAATTTAGAATTACCAAAATTTTGTTTCAAATTAAAAGTGTTATCGTTGACTTTTTTAACTTTGTAGATTAATTATGCAGCACTAGAATTTCTTTTGCGATATCAGTAAAATGTTGTTAAAATGTTATTATTTTTATTTCAATTTAATGCAATAAGGATTTAAAAGGTCCTTAACTGTTAATAATGCGTTCTGATTTGTTATTTATGTGCCAAATATATTGGGATTCGCGATAAGAAATACTTTCGATTGCCGCGTATTTTGATTTCATTCAGCGCCTTGGATGTCCCATTTCGAGATATTAGGAGTATAGAATATCTTAAAATGCTTTAAACGTATACAGGGTGATTCAGGAAGTTCCGGACAAATTTCTCCAGCGTATTCCTTGGCTCATTTTATGAAGAAAAATCCACTAGGATCATGTCCGAAAATTCAAGGGTGCGAAATGGCAGCGGCTTCAAAATTTTCGGATTGGTGGTCGGAGGGTAGTAGGGTAAAGTTGCTAACTTCTGAGCCAGTGGTCGAAAAACAGAGCTTTCGGAAAAAAATTCACATAACCTCAATTTGCTCAGCCAGATGGCAGGTAACTTATGTTTTTTTTCTGTTGAAAGATAGCCACACCTCTTACCTTTCCAAAATGACCTAAACGAAGCCCAGAGGTCTTACCGTTCCAAAGTTATGAAAGCGAAATAACAGCACACATTTATTTGTTTTTGTAAATTAACACGTTTAAGATATTATTTTATTGAAATTTTTGGCTGAAGAAGGAACACATAAGGAAAAAAAACATTTGATATTAAAGGAATTTTTCAATATGGTTCCCATTTTCTACTAAACACAATTGCAAACACAAACCCTACTACCCTCCCACCGCCAATCCGAAAATTTTGAACCCACTGCCATTTCGCACGCTTGCATTTTCGGACATGGTCCTAGTGGACTTTTTCTCATGAAATGAGCCAAGGATTAATAATTCGTACCCAATTTTCTATTTTCCATATTTATTAGTCAAACTACCTTACTTGAATGATGGTGTCAGCTTCAAACATGAATAATAATTTGGCCGCTGGGAACAATCAGTCAAAACTGAAAAATTTTTGGCTGACGAACATGATCGCTAGTGTGTACCACGCTTTAGCTTACTTTAGTTTGTTTACATTTATATCTTTGTTTTGATTTGCTTTGCACTGACAGTCGGTTTTAACTGATGGGCAGGGTTGTATTCACGCCTATACAATAAAGTAGTATTTTTTAGGGGAATTGTAATCAAATGATAAATGTCGATCTGGAAATTCATAACTGTGTTATTACTTAACACATACAAATTGACAAACGCAAGTGCATAAGAACGAAAACTTAAGAGATGGAGAAACCCAAATTAAATCGAATTCGAGTGAGTATCTTTCGTTGGCTTAGGTTTTCGTTCTACATTGAGAAATATAGTAAATTAGTGATTTGGAATAATTCAAATATCTATAGAATTGCTAAGTCCTAGATACATATTGTGACTTATAATTTAAAATTCAAGAAAGAGTTTGTTGGAATATATTCATGGGCTACCATCAGTAGGCATTTGAGTTCCATATTGTGGAAATTGTTTTCTGAGCTGGTAATACGGCCAGAGTTCCTTTAGATATCACTTAGAACTGCAGGCTGTGGTGTCTTCAATGTCACCAGTACATGCATTGCCTCGGCAGTGGGTGTTTCCATGTTGTGACATATACGCCTGCTCTGCGCGCTTGCAGTCGTAAAATTTATGTATTCTAATTTTTGTCTGAAATCTTCCTTTAAGATACGCGAATGGTCGGTCCATGTTAAATTTGATGAGATCATTTCTTGCTCTTCATTTCGTACTTCTCTCCAATACCTGCCTGTGCCTACATGGAGCGCTCATCTCAATTCAACGCTTCCACTCGACTAACCTGGTAACATAGGGCATCTACATCCAATAAGTTCCAAATCCAATAAGTACCAAGTCCATATGGTTACGAAAATTAAACATTTTTTAGGGACTTGAATAACTTTTACCAAATTAAATAAAATAATGGAAGTACAGATTTAAAATGTTCTTCTTCTTCCTGCTTTCATTCACTACGTTTGGCAACTTTCTGTATGTGTTTAATAAGTTATCGATAAACAGTCGGCGTCGTCTCGAGGCAGTTACAGCATACCAAACTAACGTCGATGTAACGACGATATTGACACGAAATGATGTTGACACAAAAACGACAACGGCCACCGTAATAACGGCGAATATGTATCTTATACAAACAGAATTTGTTACACTATTTGCATTACTTCTTAAATTATAGGACGGAAAATGAGGTACACAATGTGTGAGAACGTTTGACACTCCGTTCAAATCTGTGTTAAGTTCCCATTCACAAATATAAAAACAGAACTTGAATGAAATATATTTTATTTCCGTAAAAAATATTCCAATAAGAAAGAGAACAGTGTCTGGTTTATTTAACTGGTTTAGATACAAATTAAAAAATGATTTCTCTTTACAACCAGTTAAACATGGATAAGCAACATCCATTCAATAATTTGCTGGGTGTCTTTAATAGTTGCCGTTCCTTTAATATACATTACAATTTGTTTTTCATTGAAATTTAGCAACCTTTACCCTCTCTAAATCACATATAAATAAATCTTGCACAAAGACATACAATAAATATAACTTGATATGTGGGTGCAATTCGAGAATATTGTAAACCATGGAAATAATCTGAGTTCGTTATATGATATTTTGAAAATGCAACCCACAGATTTTAAAGGAAACCAATATTTCTTCAAGAACAAAATGAATAATTGTGGGATATTGAATATGAACCTAACTCAGGCATGTCACGTTAAACGTTCATTATCTAATCTTACTTGTCTTGCCACTAATTGCAATAGATATAAATCATATTTTTCCCGCATTTGGGACGGGATTTCTCTTAAAACCGGTATCGACTTTAATTTAAAATATGTTTTGTGGCAAAAAGAGGGCTTTATTTCGTTGTAAATTAACACAATATCTTAAAAAAAAGTTCTGTTTCATATTGGAGTCGGAGTGGAACGGCGTGTCAGTTCTGTTTTGACGTGACAACGTCTTAAATTAGGTTGCGGCTGGGAGTCACTTATGAAAAAGTGTAACGCCCGGTAACGTTACGATGAGTCACCGAACGAGAGAGAGGCCCGCCGAATGCCTTGCGTCTCTCTCCCACTCAATAAATAATTCTGTGTGTGCGGATGTGTGTGTTTACTTGTGTGCCAGAAACGATTTGCTTTGCTGGCTTCTAGTGGCTGTTGGTCGGTGGTGTGAGTGTTTTTGTTTTTTGGCACATCATATATATGACGACTGAGCAAGTATGTATGTGCGTATATATGTGCGTGGGTATGAATATTGATTTAGATCAGTCTGCATTGGATAAGGTATTATTTTTTGTTTTTTTTTGTTTTTTGTTTTTTGGCTTTATGATATGTGTAGTGTATGTTTGTGTGTAGAAATTTTCATATGAATTAGGTAGCCAAAACGAAACAGAGAGCTGCGGTCGGCTTTAAAAACGATATGCGAATATGATGAATTGAAATACTTTTTGGTTAGTAAATTATTTTCTTTTGTTTTTAATAAAAGAAATGTTTATTTTTTATAATAAAAGAAATGTTTATATTTTATAATAAAGGATATGTTTATTGTTTATAATGTCACATTTGATAATGTGTTCATAGAAATCGCACAGGTACCTAGATGGTGTTGAAATTACTTCTATTTTCCTAAACCATAAGTTTCAATAAATGTTAAAACATCGCCCGTGAGTTCTAACACTCATTGGTTTTTTTTTTTATTTTACAAATTTTAATTAATTTCAAATTTATTTAGCAAAAATTTGAACCTTCGATCTGAATAAATGTTTTGATTTTCGAATTGATTCTTTAAAATTACAAATATTAAGAAAAAGTGGCAGATATAAGAAAACTTGATTTAAACTGTGTTGAGCAAGAATTTTAACATCTAATCAATATGAAAATCAAATCAATCTAAACAAAATAGGTATATTTCTATAGTTAAAATTTGTGCAATTCTTATTTTCATTCAATTCCTTGTTCCTATTGTGCAATTTAATTATATTCATATCAATAAATATTCTACCGAGAAAAAGACGTTGTCACGTAAAATCTTCGCCCGTAAAACCGACTTTACAGGCAACAATTTTTTAAAGTATTTTATATGTAGAGGCTCGTGGTTTCGATCGGTGTTGCCTCGTAATAGTTTCAAATTGAGTAACCTGTACATATAAAATATTTGAAAACTAAAGCTGCCAGATATGACGGAATTGCTTTGAAAATAAGTAAAAGGCGCTTTTTTAGCTGCATGAGAACCTAATGATAATACAAGATAGAAATATTGGTGGAATTAAATTAGTTTATTATTATTACATTATTATTTGATTACAGGACCACTTTTGGCAACAAAATTTCTGTCAGCATGTTTGGATAAACCGCACCAACCAGTCAATTTTAATAGATTTAATAGTGATTTCGTTGTGGCCGTTCGTGGTGCAATGGTAGTGTGCGCGGCACTTGTGCATGAGAACGTGAACCCTGCTCTGACCACCTTAAATTTCTTACGAGGGCGGTCACCTCGCTTAGTAACAGCAACAAAAAAACAGCAGGCAGTTGTCCGAGGCCTTCGGCCACGGACTGTCCCTGCAGGCTGTATCAGAGACACGGCCATTAAGTTTAACGTAGAATACGCCATCCGATAAGACAGAAAACATATATAACAATAAATGATAAATAACATAAGCAAATGAATTTATTTATTTGATAGTTACTTTTTTGTTGTTGTTGTTGCTTTCTTGTATTTCGTGTAGGTGCCATTTTGATTAGTAGTTTTTATTTTAATTTACTAAACGTCAATTGTCAGCTGCTGTCAAACACTTTCATTTAACATAAAAATGTATGAATTAATTTTTTCATATATTTTTTATAATTATATATCCATGTTAAATTCAAATTCACATTTAACATTTTGTTTCACTTAAATACATAAGTAAATATACGAAATTTCAATATTTCATCAATCAAAACAACAGCCGAAGGTTTGTGTCCACACTGAAACAGCAGCATAGTTTGTGTTCACGCTACAAACTCAAACACTCAACCAAACACCACACATATGTTTGAGTGTATGTGTTTAAACAATTTTCATTTGAGAAATTTAAATATTAGGAAGATATCAACCAATATGAAATGTATATCAAACGAAAGATAGCATCTTCATTTACCTACAAAAAAATATTTAAAAAAAGTTATCTCGCCGTTTCCTCATAATCAATGAAATAAAGATTACAACAATAACAATCTGACATGACTCCCTATACCGTAAGGTAAGACGTATTCTACGCCAAAAAGGTTTACCTTATCGAGTCTTCGCATTAGCATTCGAGCGTTGTGTGAAAGCTTTACGCTTTACAATTCAAAATTAATGTTACAACAGCTTTATTGAAGCTTTCGCAAAAAAGCTTTATTACGTTAGCTTACTGTTTGTTTCACTTTTTACTAGATACATGTTGCCAAGCAACATTAGCTTGCTGTTCGTTTCACTTTTTACTAGATACATGTTCCTAAGCAATGTTGAGCAACCAAAAACACTCAACCAAACACCACACATATGTTTGAGTGTATGTGTTTAAACAATTTTCATTTGAGAAATTAAAATACTAGAAATATATCAACCAATATGAAATGTATATCAAACGAAAGATAGCATCTTCATTTACCTACAAAAAAAATTTTAAAAAAATTCATCTAGCCGTTTCCTCAGATTCAATGAAATAATGATTACAACAATAAAAACCTGACATGACTCCTCATACCGTAAGGTAAGACGTAGTCTACGTCAAAAATACAAAATACCTTTCGGAACCGTTGTAAATCTGTACCACCCAATCAGTGAGTGTAAAACTAGAAAGCGCACAGCTCTCTGGTTTGTGATAAGCTCCCTTCATGAGATGTAACGGGAAACTATTCATTTATTTATTTTTATAATGGTGATTAGTTAACGGCTTGAGGATTGTCTTCGCTCCAAACGATCAAGAACTGCACGAATTGATTGCTCACTAGAGCCGATTAAATTGACCGTAAAATTGACTAACTGCTCTACAAACTTCGCGAACAGATTTATTTCTTTTCCACAATTTGGGAGCGTTGTTGCGCGCTAAACGACTCATGATGACTTGCCAAACCTTACTGATCAGAAATGTCAACACAGTTTGATATTCTCAGCTTTGAAATTATCGATATCGATAGTTCCCATTCAGTTAAAAAAAAAAACACCCGTAACAATTGCCAATTGTTTACATTTATTGTTTTTTTATGATTAATTAATTTGCCCAATGTATGAGTCGGAGTCACAAATAACTGGACACCGTGGCTCAAATCGAAATTCGGACAAGTTACTATAAAACTTTTATCAACGATTCTAACCAAATATTTTCCAAAGTACGTTTCAAATAATACACAACAAAATTAACTAGAAATTACGCCATATATTTGTATGGCACTATAATAAATACACTCACCAGTGTTGCCAGAAGCTGTAAAAAACATGTCAAAAAATGGAATTTCCAAAAAACGTGATAAATCTGAAACAATCAAAACTTTCAGAACTGCAGGCTCTTTATGCCTTATATTCGACAAAAATAAAAACATAACTTCGTAGACCATACATAATGTAACACCCTCACCTATAGGGTGTATATATCATTTGATACGAAAAAAAGTGTAACGCTTAGAAGGAGTCATATTAGACCTAACGTATGTATATATAGGGCAAATTCGTTTTGGGTTTTCTAAGACTTTTGAGCCATGGACATCTGTCTGTCTGGCTGGCTGGCACGACAACATGGTAACTGCCGCAAACTTTTAATGATCACAATGCAATTTTGTCATTGGCTTTTATTTAAGACAACTTAGTTTGGGATAGAAAATGGGTATTATGACCACACTCCTTCTGGTACGTCCCACCTCAGGTATTGCTTAATGATCTATAATTTTTTAGTTAACTGGAGAAAATTGGTGACGTCACTAAGCCCTCCCATATGAAAGCTGGGCCGCCACCCGGCTTATTGATAGGATAACTAGTGTAAAATACTTCCACCCTTAGTGAAATTATTCTTAGGGTTTATTTCGGCCAGTAAACCACTAAAGCAATGGTGATTTTGCCACACCCATTTATGTACCTCCCACACAAAACATGAGCGAATTTCCGGTTGACCGACACGTTATCTCCATTAAACCCAAATCGATCTTAGTGTAATTTGTGACACTTAGTGATTGTGACAAATATTTTCCAACTTCCCATAGAAACGTTGAGTGGACAATTGGCTGGTAGTCATGATAATACTCCAAAAACATAACACACCCTAATTAAATTGCTATAATCTGGCTCGTAAAATGTGGCAGCCCCATATGAATGCATTTCACCAGCGCCACCTAGTGACATCAGTCGCTAGCCAGCAACTACCTGTCAGATTTACCACATCTATCAACAATGATCCCCGCGACAGGGTTGTTTCCATTTGTTGTCGAATGATGGTGGTTTTGCTGAAAAAGTATTTGGCGCATTAAAATAAAAGGGAACACCAATACACAAGAAATCTAAAAGTTCAACAGCTCGAAAATTAACGGCAGCATAAGGCGACATTCTAGTTTTCCGCCATTTTGCCGCTATATATAAAAGATACAGGACTCAAATCGAGCATTCGAAAAAAACAAGTGCAAGAGCAGACCGCCTGTATGACAAGTAAAGTGTTTTCCCGGGATAAAAAGCAACTGAAACCGATAAACTGCCATCTACTTCTTGCAAGGAAGCAAGTGCCACAGCAACAGCGACCAGTGGAAGTACCCCCAATCACTAAACGTGAAGGTAAGTCTTGGTTTTGGTACGCGGAAGAGAAAATGTACTGACGTTTTATGATCTCGTTTCCACGCAGCGCTTTTGCTCACCAAACTTGCGACCAAACACGCTCCAACGAGCCCATCAGCGTTGGAAGTATCCATTGTGTGAAGAAGGCGCCATCAATCACCCCCGGAATCACCTAGCACGCTTCGTCAGTGACGTGTCTGTGCTGACATCCAGCCGAAACCATACGGTGTCCGTGGTCACGGGCGAATCCGACCAAAGCAGTCATCTCACGTCGGAGGGTGCTGGGTTCCCTGCAGGGGAATCTGCAAAAGTGTCGCTACCCCAATTTGTGCCCAAAATTAAATCGTGCCGTAAATATTAACACACATAAACATTAAGCGAACTAAATTTTACAAAAGAAAGTAACAGTGCTCCCTACAATACCGCGTCATCCGTAAAAAAAACATTTTTTTTTTAATAATTAAAATTTACAAAAAGAAATGTAAAAGTGCTCCCTACAATAACCGTGCCGCCATCAAAGTGTCCACCAGTCATCCAACCCCTCCAATAATCCAGTCCACCGTCAGCGTCAAACCGCCAGTTTCACCAACGCCTACTGGCGCAACAGTCAACGCCAAACCGGCAAACAACTCCAATCAACATCATTCTCCAGCAGCACCATAACCAGCCATAGTTATCCCAGGTCATACACCACACCAATACCTCCATACTACCATCTACGGGTAAGCCTCCATAGAGGCGACGGTAAGTCCGATTTCAACTTTTTCTACGGACAGTTTCGACCAAAGAGTATTCCCTACCAAGTGTGTTTTTGCAGATGTTTAGTTAATAAGAGAGAATTTTAGAGGGTGTATCGAAAAACATAAAGTTGGAATAGTGAGGAAATTAAATTTTAAAGATCAAAAATTAAAACTAAGAGTGATAAAGAAAAAGAGGAAAAAGGAAATAAATAGAAATCAAAATCTGAAAATTTAGAGTAATGTAAAATAGGAATATGTGAAATGGAAACTAAAATTTAAAATAAGAAGAGATAAAGTGAAACTTAAAATCTAAGATTTAAAAGCAAAAAGTTACAATTTAGAAAACTAAAATTCAGAAAATATGGAACAAAATTTTTAGGTTCTAAATTTTGGAAAATTCTGAAACTATAAAAAACTAATTTTAAAATTTCACTTTCTAAAAGAATAAAGTTAAGATTTAGAATTTTAAATTCTGAAAGTATGAAAGCAAATTATAAAACCTAAAATTCTAAATGAATAAAATGAAGATTTAGAATTTAAAGTTTTAAATATAAAAGGAAATAAAAGTAAGAGTTGGAATTTAAAATTCTGAAACTATAAAAGTAAATTTTAAAATTCTAAAAGAATAAAATGAAGATGTAGAATTTAAAGCTTTAGAAATAAAAGGAAATAAAAGTAGAAGTTGGAATTTAAAATTCTGAAACTATAGTAATAAATTTTAAAATTCTAAATTCAAAAAAAAATAAAATGAAGATTTAAAATTTAAAGTCTTAGAATATAAAGTGAAACCGAATTAAGATTTGGAATTTAAAATTCTGGAATTATAAAAGAAATTTTTAAAATTTTAAATTCTAAATGAATATCATGAAGATTTAGAATTCAAAGTTTTAAGGTATAAACAGAAATAAAAATTAAGATTTGGAATTTAAAATTCTGGAATTGTAAAAGAAAATTTTAAAATTTAAAATTCTAAAAGAATAACATGAAGATTTAGAATTTAAAGTTTTAAGATATAAAGAGAAATAAAAGTTAAGATTTAGAATTTGAAATTCTGAAAGTATAGAAGCTAATTTTAAAACTTAAAATTCTAAAAGAATAAAATGGAGATTTAGAATTTAAAGTTTTAAATATAAAAGGAAATTAGAAGAAGATTTAGGATTTAAAGTTTTAAAATAGAAGATGAATTAAAGTTAAGATTTAGATATTAAAGTTTTAAGACATGAAATGAAATAAAATGAAGATTTAGTAAATTAAGATAATATAAAATAAAAGCTAAGAAAATTAACGTACGATTGTGACGAATTAAAAATAAAAATATTTTAAAGGTTTGAAAAAGAGAGTTTAAGAATCCGCATAACTCCACCTTAAATAATTTATTGTGAGATTAAACTCGTGGTCCAGTAGCTAAGTGGACATTGGTCGGTCTCCTTTGCAAACTGTGTAAGAAGCGTCGGTAATTTTAAATCTAACTAAGAATAAGGGTGAGTTAATCTACGGACCGGTATGACGTGATGACTAATTCTTTTATAATATTATATTATCAATTATATTGATTACCAATGGCCATTTAAAAATATGTAGTATCTCTACGAATTTGTCTCTTCTATGGTTTCAGCTTTTGGGTCTCAGTATACGAGGGGGTAGTGTAAGTTTTGCGACGCATTGACTTACCCTATTTTATGTTGTTTTTCATATCTTTGCCTGTAATGAGGTTCTTGGTTTTGCGAGTTCTAATAATAGTCGGAGAACAATAACGTTTCTTATTCAGTTAAGCTCATGGGCTTGTCTTAACAGGCTTTCTTATCCTGGGCTGTGGTTCTGAAAAGCTACTTGATTATGAATTTAGTTGTAATTTTTAAAGTTTCGTTTTGGAGTAGCGCTTCGCCCATGTGGGCACCTTTAGAATAATTATCTTATTTTGAGTATGCAACGATTGTTATATTTAAGAATTGAGTTAGATATGTGAGCTTGAGTAGATTAAGTATTGGAATAAAATTTTTGTAACGTTTTTAATTCGTATGCGTTCTATTATGGCGGTTTAAGCCGCAAATTAGGTACGAAGGGCATGTTTTGGTAAGTGAACAGGACAAGGGTTTGTTTTTGGGACACTGCAGAAGCAGCAGTGTCATGGGGAAGCTAGTAAGTGCTTCCAGAGGGAGGGTTTAAGCTGGCACTAACACCAGTCGGCCATTTTTATAACGCAGTTAGAGAAATTCTTTCTTCGACTTCTCCGAAGCGGAAATATATCGGTGCATAATAGTTTTTCAGTTTGCTTGTGTTTTGCTTTTCTAAGCGATCATCTTTTGGGCTCCGTTTCTTTTAATTTTATGTCGCGAGAACTTTCGGTTAATCCTCAGCATGTATTTAGTGTCCAGAGGCAAATTGTTGGTGTGTTTGGTGAGTGGGAAGATCACCCCCAACCGGCGAGCCACCGGCCCGGCATACGCATGGCATGTTGAGCACCCCACTGGGCCAACACTTAGACTCGGTAGACGACCATTTTAAAAATAGGAATTTTGCCCATATGACAACAACAAACTAATAAAATAAATACAACCACACTGACTCTCTTGCTCACTGGCAATTTGGCACCTTTTATTTATAAAAAACACAAAACGTAAAGACCAATTCTGTCTTCACCGTTAGTTTCAAAAACAATAATAATAAATAAGTTGACTACTGTCAGTAATCGACACAGTTGTTCGTGTATGTACAGTCCGAGCGAGTGTTGGATAACGACAACCTCGTTTTGGCTCCCTCGATGGTACCACGGCGGGCTAACCGGGGCACATACATGCGTGCGATTGCGCTAAGCGAAAATGATTAAAATTATTTAGTAAATTTGTTAATGTTTAAAGTCAACGGAAATGCATGTATAATTCATGGAGTACAAATCACATTATAAAACAAAACTAAAATAAAATCCAGTAATTCACCAGGCCAAGCTAGTGTTGTTGGGGCCATATATCGTACGGTCTTGTCACTCGTTTTCCAATTTTATGGGCATCTCTCCAGAGAACCATTCCCAATATTGTGTTCTGGGCGAAAGGCATCTCGTCTTCTTTAGATCAGGCCGGCCACGTAGATCAGGCCGGCCACGTAGATCAGGCCGGCCACGTCAGCGCCTAAAACGATTGAGCATGGATAAGGGACATGAAGCCCATTGTTCGCGAGCGCTTCATCTTCGAACTTCTCTTTGATCTCCTCTGTCTTCAAGTAAATGATATGTGAAACTGTGGTTACGGTTCACACACTATCACGAAGTGCCGTCAGCTAGACTGAGATTGACGGGGTACGTTTGTCCCAGGCCAGCGGGAATGTTTAAGTTGGCGTAAGTAAGCAGGATTCACACGTGAGCCTTAACCTTGTATTTGACCTGGCATCTCATAATTGCCCATGATGTCATTTGCACCCATGTTGTATGCTTGATGTTGTGAATGTGCACAAGGGTATGTTGGGCTTCCCAGCAACGGTGGCACTCTGAAGCGTATTTACACTGTGGCAGTCGGTGCGACTGCACGCGTTTTGTCCGCAGCTCTTGTTCCACGGGCGCCATTGCCAGAAATTGACACAACGAGTGTGACACAACGGACATTTGTAGTCGTCCTGGAAAGTCATAGCTATATAAAAAAATAATTGTTTGAGACAAGGACGAATAACAAGGGAACGACAAGAAAAACAAATATTGGCTCGGACAAGAATAAACCAACACCTGCTTTGGAAGCAAGACTAGTTTGTGGACTGGGCGTTTTATAACACCCAATTGGGTTTTGAGGTCCACCACTCTGACTCTGCACTCAAGGCCGTGATACAGTTTACTACGCGGCCAAACCGCCACACCTTTGGACCAATAGCTTCGTTGCGGAGCACAACCAAGTCGTTAAGCTGCAAATCGCCATAAGCATTTATCCACTTAGTTCTTTTATGGAGTTCTCGAGATATTCTGACTTCCAACGTCGGCAGGCGACTTTAAGGCGACGCCACTTAATTAGGAGCAATGTTTTAGACGGAATTTCTTCTATCTCCGCGGGGGATAACAGTGAAGAGCCAACTAGGAAATGTCCCGGGGGTTAAGCCTGACAAGTCGTCAAAATTATCGCACAGTGGAGTCAAAGGTCGTGAATTCAAACAAAATTTAAAACTCCTCATAGGTATGCCTGATCTGTGCAGATATTTTCTTTAGGTGGATTTTACAGCTTTTCACGCCTGCTTCCCATAGCCCGCCAATATGAGGTGTGGCAGGGCGGATGAACTCCCATTCAAGTTTTTGGTGGCCATATTTTTTACAGCTTTTCACGCCTGCTTCCCATAGCCCGCCAATATGAGGTGTGGCAGGGCGGATGAACTCCCATTCAAGTTTTTGGGTTCGGCGATCTTTCAGTTCGGCGAACAATTTTATGAAATTAGCCTTGATTTCTGTGGCAAAAACCCATAACAACATAAGTCGTTTTTACTACTTTTCAACAAAACATTTTTAAGCTTTAAATACAAATTGGAATGTAGGGTTACAGAATTTGATAATTTTTATCTTGTAAATATCTCAAGCGTTATTATAGAAATCATTTCCGCTATTTTTTAAGTTAAAATACATTTAGATTTGGTAGAAATCGGACCAAAATCATGGATGTTGTTATTCCGTTTTGCAAACATATGATTATACAAAAGACTATGACGACTTATGATTTTATTCCAAATCAGTCGACTGCATTTTTCCTTGTATATATAAATATATGTGTTTTTACAGTGTTTTATTTCACTTGCTTTGTTGTCTGTCTGAATTGTTCAAATCTAGTAACTCATTTTTAACTCAGTTGCAGTCGACCAATCGAACTAAAATTTTACACACTTGTCAGATTTGGATGACAATACAAGAATATAAAAAAAAAATTAAAACATTAAAAATTTATTTACTAAAAAATTAAAAATAAAAAAATAATTAAAAAAAATTAAGTTACAGTGTTTTATTTATAAATGCACTAAAAACTAGAAAATAATTTTTCTCTTAGCCTCAATAAGTATATTCTTCTTCATGATGGGGTTGTACAATGGTCCGCCTACTTAGCACTTCAACAACAATAGATACTTTCAATAAAGAGCGTAATTAAAATGAATTAGTTAATTAATTAATTAAGTTAATTCTAGGGATCTCTCAAAGAAAACGCTTGCATTTAAATTAAAAATGGTGACAAAATTAAATGTCAAATTAAGTGTCAAAATTAAATGTCACCATTTTTAATTTAAATGCAAGCGTTTATTTGAGAGATCCGTAGAAAATTAATTAACTAATTCATTTTAATTACGCTCTTTATTGAAAGTAGCTAGTAGGGATGGGTATCGAACTGTAAAACATCGATTAATGTAATCGATTATTATTTTCAAGGCAATAATTGATTCATAGATTAATCGCCGATGAAAACATCGATTAATCGGCGTTTTCGATTAATCGACATAAAAATTAGAAAATTAATGGAAGCCAATTCAACGCTACAAAATTAAGTCATTTAGTAGCAAAATAAAATTGCTCAATAATAAAAGAAACCTTTTTAGAAACAGGATGCCGTTTTCAAACCCTTTTTCCCTGTAATGGTTGCTATAAATAATTTTCTCCCATATTGTAGGTAATGAATAAAATGAAAAACAAAAAAAATTGAATGTATATTGAATAATTATAATTAAAAAAGCAAAAAACTACTGATAAAATAAAAATGGATGTTATTTTTGTTTTTCATAATAATACACGTTTTACCAAAACTTATCGGGAATGTCTTTTAAAAATAATAACATAATTGCCAGATCGGATGTCAGCCTATTTCTCTGATCTCTTAAAATTTGGCCGGCTTCCGAAAATAGTCTCTCCGAAGGCACCGAAGTTGCAATGGTAGGCACATACTTGAGGGCCACAGACGAAAGTACTGGAAATGTTTCTGCCATATGTTTCCAGTATAAAATTGGATTCTGTTGTATCCTTTCTGGTGGAGCCCTCAGATAAAGGCTGAACTCATCTGGAATAGCATTTCCAGAGTTTTTGGATGTTACTCCATGACTTATTGGTTTTGACATTTCATTTTGAATATTTTTGTTGTGCATCTTCAACAAAGATGAAGATACAGCACCTACAAGTGAGGAATCTGAGTCTGAAGATTCGTTTTGGGAAGGATTCTCATCTTTCATTTCCCATATATATTTTGAAACAGTATTTATCACCTTGGCAAGACTGGTTGTATCCTTAAAGTACGTGTTCTTGAATCGGGAGTCTAGGATACAAGAAACTGCCAAAAGTGACACCTGTTCAACTAAACCGAAACGTTTCTTGTGTTGTGCCAATACTGATTCTTTCAAAGCTTTTCCAATTTCGTTTTTCGGATCCAATTTTTCAATTGAATCCTTCAAAATAGAAGCTACTGGAATGGCCATACTGCTGGTTAGGTACGTTCCAGAGCTTATGTCATTTGTTGCAATGGACAGTGGTTCCAAAACTTGGCACGCTTCTTCCAATGCTTCCATCTCTGCTGCTGATAGCATCGGCGGAGCACTTCTATTCCGGTTTACTATTTCATTTATGCATGATCTTAATTCAATAAATCTTATTAACATGCTATATGTTGAGTTCCACCTTGTTGGTACATCTTGTACGACAGTTTTGTTTGATGTTTTTCTTAATTCGTCGCAGGCTGAAGTAGAATGGTGAAACCAACCCACAATAGCCTTTACTTTTTTTAAAAGTTCCGTCAATTCTGGTACGTCGTTGATGGCTTTTGTGGCGAGAAGGTTTAGTGTGTGTGCAAAACAAGGAATATGCTTACCTTTGCCAAACATTAAGTCTACTGCCTTCGTTATGTTTGCAGCATTGTCTGAGATAACGGCAAGTGTTTTCTCAACTTCAAGCCCCCATTCAGAAAAAATATTTTGAATTTCCTTCACGATATTGTCCGAAGTGTGCCTTTCTGTAAGCTAAAATATTCCAATTGTGCCTTTAACAACACAGCCCTGGTCAACATTCAGATAGTGTATGGTTAAACTTAGGAAGCTCCGATTGTTTGAATCGGTCCAGATATCAGTCGTGAAACAATACTTAGGAACAGCATTTAACTCAACTTTGAACGAACTGGATACTACATCGTACTTGTCTAGTATAGCAGTGCGGATGGTCTTGCGAGTAGGCATTGTGAAAGGTGGAGCAGTAGTCTTCAGAACTTTCCAAAATCCTACATGTTCTACTACAGATAGAGGTTGTAAGTCCTTACAAATCATATAAACAATACTTTGAGTAATTTTGAAACTCAAATTACCACCCTCTTTATGATCAGCTACCCTCTCTAATGCAGAGTTTATCAGAGGTTTACTCACAGCACATGAAGAACTGGATGATGGTTTTTGTTGTTTTGCTTCAACAATCTCTGTAGCTTTCTGTACAGGCCTTTTCAACCCCATTTTAGGATGCTTGTGCTCGAGATGGTTTTTCAAATTTGTCGTGTTCCCACTTGTTTTTATTTTAACTCCACAATGTCGACATTTAGCACAGTTGTTTGGTTCTTTCTCAAAATGTTCCCAAACAGCACTTTTCGGAGGCATCTCAGCAAAGACTAAGAATAAATAGGTAAATAAATATTTAGTAATAGTAATTAACAAAATTCACACTCACTGAAGTCACAACACAAATTAATCAGCTATCAACTGAACAACTACAATTTTTTTTGACAAATGACAACTTGTTGTTGAAGTGCTAAGTAGGCGGACCATTGTACAACCCCATCATGAAGAAGAATATACTTATTGAGGCTAAGAGAAAAATTATTTTCTACTTTTTAGTGCGTTTATAAATAAAACACTGTAACTTAATTTTTTTTTAATTATTTTTTTTTAAACTTCAATTCATTTATTAAATCGACAAATATATATCAATTTCATATGAAGAAATACATAAACGGATTTGAAAAATGAAAGAACTAAAATATGTACATAAAAAGGGTCAAAATTAAAATTGTTTTCAATTCTTTACCGATTAATATTTATACGTTTTTTTTTTTATTTTATTACGCAATAATAACCGAATTAAATTATATTTTAATAATATTAAGAAAAACAAGTATTATTACTCTTCATTGGACAATTCAAAACAAAGGTCTGGATCTACATCAGGAATATCGTCATCTTTTAAATTTTTATAAAAATCATGAAAAATTGGATCAATTAAATGCATCACAGCTAAAAGGTCCCTCTTCTTTAATTTTGAGATCTTAGGCAAAGGGGTTACCGTTTGCAATGCCAGTGTTTCAGACAGCTTTACACCTCGTTTTAATATATTTACCGTTTTGAAGGGCTCTTCTTCCGAAAGGGAATTTTTATATTCGATTCTCCCAATTTGTGCTGTAGAATATTTTAACCACTTAACATCTTGCCATGAAAATGCATTTTTATCATTTTTGTTTAAAGTAAAGTACTTTTTAGTCAATAAACCAAAATCAAAAAATTTTGTGTGATCCATATCTGTAACTAGGAAGTCATTTTTTACCTATCGAAGGCACAAATTGGCTTCAATCGCGGGGATGATGAATTTTGATATTGGTGGTTTTTTTCTTCCTTTCAATTAGAACATACGATATGATTCCATATTATTGTGCCCAGGTTCCAAGAATTTGTGTTCAATTGTTTTAATGTTTGTATTACCTTGTAAAAACTGAATGAACATTGTGCTTACGTATGAGTTTTTATTTTGACCAGCACAAGAATCTCTGTAAAAAACTATTGAATCAGTTCGTGTATCTAAAGCTATAGAGTTAAGATGATTATAAACGCAGGATGCAATTTCGTTGGCTACTCGCCTACCTTCACCCTCATGCCACATGAAACAGTATTGCTCATTAGTTTCACAGTCATGGATAGTTAAATTATAAGTATTCAATTGCCTATTGTAATAAGATAGAGAAGTTTTTAGGTACGGGGTGGGAAGGCATTGTTGTAAATCGAAAGTATACATTCTGATATTAGTATTACTTTTACTCATCTTTACATCACTCTCTTTCGCTTTATATGCAATGTCAGCCTTTTGATGATGGATTTGCTGTTCGCTTTTTATTTTCGCGTATTCGGGATCATTACTGTGCATATATTCAAGTTTAGCTTTGAAGGTATCACACTTATTACAAGTATCATTTTTTGGATGCTTAAATTTTAAATTCATACTGTGGAATATTTGCGAATACTAGTTGATACTCACTAACTCGTTTTCTTCACAGTACATTTATGCATTTTACAAATAGAGAAATCCGAACTCAAATACTTTTTGGACGAGTGACTACGAGAATAATGACTTTCATATGCTGGAAAACTTTTTATATGATTCTTTATCGAATTAATTGTTTCTTCTCCAAACTTGTTTTTCGGTTTGGCTTTCCCAGGGTTATCTTTAAATGAAGTTGGTTTATTTAATTGTTTGCTTATCACGTTTCTTATGAAACCTGCAGTCTGTCCGAAGCCTGTTAGAAAACAGCTTCTGCATACTTGTATTTTAATACAATTTGTATCACTAAAATAGACGGCCGTATTTTGACGACTTTTTGGGCGTATAGTATTTTTTTCAATGTTTGTGATGCTTTTTCGGATATTTCAATTAAAGAAGAAATAAAAATTAATCATTGGTTATACGAGCCCAAATTCCAGTAAATTTCAAACATTATTTTCTGGTCTTCAAAAGAAATCTTATCCCTCCAATTTTTACGACAGGATTTCAATGGGTTGCATTTTCGGTTGGCGACAGTTTTGTTAGTGTTTGTTGTGTATGCTTCTCCTCTGTTTCGTTGTGTTTGAATTTCTTTTTTGGCTTACTGTTGGTTCTGTCTCTATTTCAGAAAGATCTATTTCAAATAAGTTGGGTGATATTGCAGAAGCTGCACCTTCCTGCATTATAGGTTGTTGTACGACTTTAACTGTGGAATCGCTGTACCCTCATCTGCTTCATCTGTACTTATTGTATAATTTGGGTCTTCAACCGAATCGTCTGAAAAATTGTACAAATAGTCCCCTAAATATTCGCTTAGGTAATTCAAAAACGCCACATTCTCTCTGAAACTATAGAATCCATTCATACGTGATTCTGTCTCGTTTTCGACAGTTGGGCTAAATAATGTTTCTATAAATAATTTATCTCCGTAACTAGTCTCATTTTTTCTTTCCATTTCTTTATTTGGTTGATTTATCTCCATTTTATTTCAAAACTGTCAAACCTGTAAAATACCATAAGTTGGTAACTTTATTAACATTATCATTGGAATAAATACATAATTGAGATAAGAATACGATTGTTATCTTTAAAATTGTGGAAGAAAAACATAAAAGAACATATTTTGTTAAATATTTAAACTTGGAGATTAGGAAAACGGCATAACTTTTGTTATGCGTTAGTTTCTTTTATATATAGATTTGACAAAATTACATAAATTGTTGTATGCAGTCATTCATATTCTTTTAGGTTTTGGAAAAACTATATCATTCAAAATATGATATCACATTTTTTGTGTCATAAATTGGAAAAACAGCATATTTCTTTATTTCAAATACGGAAAACAGCATAACTCAAATGTGCTATTTGCCGCTCCTGCAAATTGTAATGTACCTTCTTCAATGGCTTCTGATTTCAAAATGAGAAAAAAAACGTAAATCAAATGTGATGTTATGGCTTGTTGTGAAAGATAAAAAAACGAGTTATGTAGTTATGTCAGGTCGATATCTCATGAATTATTGGTCCGATTTTTATAAAAATTTTACACAATATGGAACCGGATATGGAGATTAAGCAAATGGAAAAACACGATTTTGACATAAGTCGACTTATGTTGTTATGGGTTTTTGCCACAGATTTCTTTCGCGGCTCTGCGAAATTGTTGCAGTTGTCGGAGTATATCCGATGGGGATAACCCCGGCGAGAGATAAAACGTGTCAAGGCGGCTAGAAAGGCAGCCGTTGCGAGGTCCCTCAAAGGCTCTAAATGGATAGCCTTGGTGGCAAAACAGACGAAGAGACCGATGTACCGCTTTAAAATACGACAGCCACGACCACTGAAGTTCTTACACTCGAAGGGGCCAGCGAAATCTAGGCCAGGGGTGTCTCTCACTATAAGACAAAGACGACGTAGAGCCCAGTTGACCATTAGCGCGAGTGAGCTGGTCTTTATCCAGAGACGGAGTTAAGGTAAGAACCGGGCTGTTTGATTCCAATATTAGCTTCCGCGAGAGACAAGAATATGCACTGGGGAAGTGATCCTTTTGGACAAAGACATCAGTCAATTTCGTGAAAATTTTAATTCGGCAGCTGACAGCCGGGTACTCTGAAATCGCGCGTTCTTCTTGTACTCAGGATGCGTCCTGTAAGAGAAACGAAACATGTACGCGACCACATCGAGAGACAGGAAAACTTCTCCAAGATGTCGTAATCAACTCTTGATCTAGCAATATGAACTCTAACTGGCCTGGCTTCCAATGATGTTTCCGGTATAACATTGTTTGAGGGCCAATTACTTTGTATTTGCCTGAACCATGGTGGTCCAAACCACCATAAGTTATTCTCCTTTAGCTCTAAAGGAGTCAGCCCCCGGGTTGCTAGATCCGCAGGGTTATCCGACGTATTCACATGGTGCCAATCAACGCCGATCTTTTCTTGTATCATTGCAACTCAGTTAGCAACAAATGTTGTCCAATTATACGACGGTTTACTGAGCCAAGCTAGCACGATCGTTGAATCTGCTTACGAAATCAGCTTGGGTTTAGATATTTTCAGTTGAGGAAGAACTAAATCAGCTAAATTGTCTAACAGCAGAGCTTCAATATGGGCAGTGAAACCTTTTAAATAGGCGACAGTTTTGACATAGAGACAAGTATGCTAGCGTAGACATTATGCTCAACCTCTACTCTTAAATAAATTGTGGCGGCATATGCAAGCTCGGAAGAGTCACAAAATCCGTGCACTTCGATTTTGCCTGTTGGAGTATAGTTCACTCACCGAGGTATTTTAATCTCGTCTATTCCCGAATAGTTTGTCGTACAAGTTTTCCGCTTGGGACGAGTCAATGGCTTTAATCTGTCGTCCCATCCTATATCGCCTAGCCAAAGCTGCTGGATGAGAATCTTTACGGATATAACTACAGACTTTGCGGATATAACTACAGTTGAGACAAAACAAACAATCGTTTGTTTAAATAATTTCGCAAACTTGATTTAATTTGAAAAATCTTCCGCTAAACAAAACACTCGTAGCCACTTTGCGTGTATAAAATTCAAAATTCTTGTAAATTTACAGCCAACAAGATCTTCAAAGAAATATCTGAATTTATTTGTTGATCTGTTAATCTCTATGCTGTCTTATACAAAAACAAAACAAGTAACGCTGTCACAGATATTCTCCCTCTGACAGCAAACAAAGTCAGTATCGACTGCGCTGAGGCGAGTGAGCAATGGTAACGAGATCTGTCGGTCAAGCAGAAGTGACAAAAATATGGACGCAAAATGCACCGGTGGCGTACAACAACAATAAACAATCAAATGTGCAAAACAAATAAGTAGACAATGGAAAACTCCCTTTTGTTTGCACCAATGGTTGAATGTACCAGAGCCAAGCAACGGAATAATAAGAAGTCACGTTATATAACTAAGAGCTTATTATTTGATCCACAACGTTTGTCCGTCGTTGCGAGTACAAGCTTAGTTGTCTGAGCCAATCAAACTCATGCATTTCCTGGTTCTTTTGCGTGGTTCGAAGGGCCAATGTTTGGGTCACTCACCAATACTTGTCGTACCAATTCTTCCTGCCGGATCTTCCCGATGGAGGTCGACTTACCCTTGATGCTGTGTGGTGCTGTTTTGATGATGACTGTGTCTTCCAAGCTCTGGCTGGTATTAATGTCCCTGTTGCTGCCGCGCACAAACCTTTGTGGTTTTCTATGGTTGATTCAGTTATACCATAGCCCCGAATCTGGCTCGTACAACAAACTAATAAAATAAATAAAAATACACTGACTCTCTTGTTGACTGGCACTTTGGCGCTTTTTATTTATAAAAAAATTACATGAGGTGTCAGGGGAATAAAAAAGTACATCATCTTACAACGAATTTTCTTTTCTTAAAAAACTACCTTTTCTTTAAAGCTTACCATTTTTGTAAAACAAAATAACTTTACTTGAGATAAGTACCTACTCTTAAAATTGTACATGTTCTTTCGTAAAAAAAGCTTTTCTTCAAAAAAAAATACCTTCTCTTAAAAAAATACATTCTCTTACAAAAATGCCTATTCTTAAAAGTACCTTTTCTTAAACATAAAATAATACCTTTTCTTTTATTTTCTTGAGATAAGTAGCCTTTCTCACAATAAATAAATTTTCTTACAAAAATAACATTTCCCTAAAAAGAGTACCACTTCTTCAAAAAGTACCTCTCATTAAAGAAAGGAAATTTTCGGGAAAATATAATATATATTCTTACAAAGGGGAGCTAAAAATATTCTCTTAAATAAAATAAAAAATTTCTTAAAAAGAGTTTATCATTTTACAAAAAGTATTTTTTCTTAAAGATCCATTTAAATTACTGTATTTTACAACAGGCGTGTTGGAACTAACTAGTAGATAATATATAGCGAAAGGAACTTCGTTCCAATCGGGTGTCCCCTGACACGTCATGTAATTTTGTTTATACACTTACTTCTTATGACAACGAAAATTTCATTAAAACTGAATACCGGGCTTAACTGTGAACGAATAAAGGTGCAAAATAATAAAACCAAATGCATTTTGAGAAATTTAATCACATTTGAGTAATTCAAAATATACTAAGCAAACAAAAATTAGCTTGTTGTCATACAGAAATATACGACGAGGTAGTAGGCCATTTCATCGAGATCGAGTTGTTGAATTTTACGGACAGAAATAACGGAATGTGTATTTTCGTTCGATGCAGCCAACAGAAAATATAATTTACCTGTCATTAGTAGCAATGAAACACTACTAACAATTAGTTTACTCATAGTTTGCTTCTGGTTGCTTATACCTCTCTCGCCTATCCACTTTGTTTTCAATATTTTTCTTACTACATAGTCGATCAGCTGTGTCATGGATACCTCCTGGGGTTATTCACAATTCAAAAACATACAAATGTCTAGAAGTAGTCGGTGTTCTGGCTATGTAATAGCTATTTATCAAACTACAACGAAAACAGGGGATATCCATGACACAGCTGGTCGACTTTGTAGTGGGAAATTTATAGAAAACAGAGTGGATAGGAGAGGCGATACTATCTTTAGAAAAGTGGTTGATATCCCTAACCCCAATGGCTTTTGTGAGAGCATTAAGAAGATTCGTGATATAACAATCACACGTTTTGTCACTCTCCAAGTAAACTGTGAAAACTGGGATACAATTATGATCCATATCACCAAACACGCAAGGAATAGCACCAATATTTTAAGGTTTCTATAGAAATCGAAAGCACAGAAGAACTTTTCCCTTGAAACCACGTTCCGTACTATTGAGTCCATTAAAGACCATACTCTGACCTCTGTTAAACCTTGCTCGAAAAATACTAGTCTTTCTAAACCCAATTTAACTCGTCGTGTTGCATATGGTGGCCCTTGGTGATGAAAATTGCCCCTGCTGTGGAAAAGGACACTTGTTTATAAATGTTTCAAATTTGCTGCCCTCCCGACTGCAGCCAATCGCGATCTTGTTTTTTGAAAAGGGACTTGTAGAAGCTGCCATAATACTGGTCATTTTGCCCACTCTAACTCGCCTTCCAACCAAATTGTCTCTGCTTATAATGGCCCTAGTACATCCGGTACTCAAATGATAAGTGGTTCCAAACTTAACTGCAACTTATCCTTGTTAAGCGCTACAGTAATGACCCTCAAGTTTTGTTAGCCACTGCTCACGTTCTTGTTCAAAGGCTTTTTGGACATTTCAAACTTCGGGCGATTTTAGGTCATGGTGCTCAAGCCACATTGAGAACCGAAAATGCCCTCAGTTTTTGAAACTTTAGAAGTACAGTACTTTCGCCCACATTAGTGGAATTACAAAGCTGCTTTCGATAGCCCCATACGGGGAAAACTGTACGAAGCTATGTCTGAACTTGGTATTCCGGCAAAACTGATCCGCCTCTGTAGAATGACGCTGACCAACACCAAATCAGCAGTGAAAGTGGGGAAAGACCTCACTGAACCATTCTGTACCAACCGAGGACTTAGACAAGGCGTCACACTTTCGTGCAATCTCTTCAACATCTTAATGGAGATAATAATGAGAAAGGCTGCAGTAAATACGAACAAGACCATTAACACGAAAAGCCATATGTTGCTCGGGCATGCTGACGACATAGACATCATTGGGCGAAATTTGCGAGAGGTTACTGCGGTATTTTCAAGAATCGAAAAGGAATCAACAAAGGTGGGTCTTGCTGTTAATGAGGGCAAGACAAAATTGATGGTGTCAACGACTAGAGAAACCTCTCGACTTGGTCCGCACTTGAACGTTGACAACCGATTTAATTTTGAAGTGGTAGATGAATTTGTCTACCTTGGATCCGCCGTGAACAAGGACAACAACGTCAGCCTGGAGATAGATAGGAGAATTGTGCTTGCAAATAGATGTTATTTTGGGGTCAGCAAGCAGTTTAGGAACAAAGCCCTCTCTCGACGGACAAAAGTCCAGCTATATCAGACTCTCATTTTACCTGTCTTGACATATGGCTCCGAAACTTGGGTCATATCGCAAGCGGATGAAAAACACCTGGGAGTTTTCGAGAGAAAAATTCTCCGTAAAATATATGGGCCTGTTAGGGAAAACGGCGAGTACCGACGCCGCTGGAACGCAGAGCTATATAGTCTCTATTCTGACGTGGACATAGCTAGACGAATCAAAGTGTACCAATTGCGTTGGCTAGGCCATGTTATCAGAATGGATGAAGATGGGCCAGCGCGAAAGATTTTTGATAACGTACCCGATGGAAGCAGGAAAAGGGGACAACCAAGACTCCGCTGGAAAGACCAGGCAGAAGAATCCCTCCGTATTCTTGGTGTTACCAACTGGCGAGAAAAGGCGAAGGATAGAGCCAGTTGGAAGAATATGTTGAAATTTGTTTAATTTGTTTGTTTAATGAATATGTGTAAGACGTCTGACCTCACGAGGTTGTAATATAGTCAATAAAAGCAAAAGTAAGTGGAATAGGAGAATGTTTAATTGTAGTTCGAAAGTGCGTTCGGGTTTGCCTCGTTTCTGCTTATGAAGCTAATTTGAAATTAGAAAGTAGTGCTTTTGTTTTGCCTTTTTGGCTCAATATTACCCAGGCCCTATAGGAAAACGAGAGTTATCTGATTTGAGAGAATTTCAGTTAGCTGACCCTAAATTCGATAAAAATTATAAAATTTATATTTTAATCGGTAACGATATATATGAGGCTATTATCCTGCCCCAACAGACAAAGTTCAATAAAGCTATTTTTCTTCAATTGTCTCATTTTGGGTGGGGTTTGTCTGGCCCCATTTCCGAAGTTTCCTTTTCTAACTCGGTTCGAGTGAATTCATGCACTCTAGACACTAAATTGAAACCATTCTGGGAGCAAAATGAAATTGGTGAGAAACGAAAAGCTACGCCTGAGAAAAATGTTTTCAAGAATTACTTTGGGAACACCGTTAGTAGAAATCCGGACGGAGGATAACTGTGCCTCTGTCATTTAAATCCGTTTTAGCTGGTAAATCTGTTCCGACGGGCAGCCACACCGATTATAATGCGCTCAAACGTTTAAAGACAATGAAAAATCGGTTCACGCGAGATCGAAATTTAGACCTGGAATATAAAAAGTATATGCAAGAATACGAGTCGTTGGGTCATATGGTTGAAATTAATGAATGGTAACGAAATCTGAAAATCGATTTTCGATTCATCGATCAACATTTTTCTTATCGATTTTCAAAATCTATAAATCGGGGCTAAAAATCGAGTTATTTTAAGTTGACGGTTTTCTGCTTTGCAATTTGTTTTATTTAGTGCAATGATCTATGATTGGTGCAATCGTAACGTGCTCGACTCTTGCACATTAAAACCATCTAATAATTGGCCACAGAAGAGCTTTTCAAACACCTCGTGTAAAACTGTAGGGTCACAATCAATGAGTGTAGAAATAGAAAGCGCAGAGCTCACTGTTAATAATACCATCTCGATTGTCCCCATCACAAATTTTTATCGCATAAGGTTGACTTTATATTTTGCTCTGAAATATTATTTTTTTATATTCAAATGGTGGACAATTTTTAAATGTCCTTACAAAGACTAGGTGTTTCACACAAAACAGTGATTACATAAATTTTTATTTTTTAGAATGCCAAACTTGGCTTGGCAGCGTTTTTAATTATATTTATTGTTTTAAACTTCACTCGAATTGTCGTTTCGCCTCGTGTAAACACACTCATTACATTTATTTTGTAAAGGGACCTTTATACCTGTGGATAATCCGTTTGAACGTTATTGCAACTTCCCCTTACACTGGTAGATAAGTAGTAGGGATGCCAAACGAGAAATCCCGGGATTTTTCGGGATTGATGAATCCCAAATCCCGGGATTTTAATAAATAAATACCGGGATTTTTCGGGATTACTTACTTACTTACTTATCCGGTCTCGGACAACCCCGGGGGGTCAGGGACCTTACAAAACGAAGATAACATATTTCGCCAACCAGTTCTATCTTTTGCTTTATCTCTCCAGTTGGCAATACCAAGTGTACGCAGGGATTCGTCAACCTGATCCCTCCAGCGAAGTCTTGGTCTTCCTATTTTTCGTCTTCCTTCGAGTTCGGTTTCGAAAAGCCTTCGCGCTGGTTCATCTTCATCCATTCTACTGACATGGCCTAGCCAGCGCAATCGCGTTATCTTGATCCGCTTAACTATGTCAATGTCAGGATAAAGCTCATACAGCTCATGATTCATGCGTCGCCGATACTCGCCGTTGTGCACTATAGGGCCATAAATTTTTCGGAGTATTTTTCTCTCGAAGACTCCTACAGATGTTTCGTCTGCTTGCGATAGGACCCAGGATTCTGCGCCATAAAGCAAGACAGGTTGAATGAGAGTCTGGTACAGCTGGACTTTTGTTACTCGAGAGAGGGCTTTATCTCTAAAGTGCTTGCTTAGCCCAAAATAACATCTATTCGCAAGCACAATTCTCCGTTTGATCTCAAGGCTGACGTTGTTGTTTTTGTTCACGGCAGATCCGAGGTATATAAATTCGTCCACTACCTCGAAGTTATAACGGTTATCAACGTTCACGCTTTGGTCTAATCGCGTGGAGGCCCTGTTCGTTGAAACCATTAATTTTGTCTTGTCCTCATTCACCGTCAGACCCACTTTTTTCGGGATTAAGTATTATTAATTTTGAAGAACAGAAAATTAAAAAACAATGAGAAAAGTTCAGTGTGGCGTTATTTTTTGGCAGTCGAAAGGTTCACCTCACATAAAATGCCAATTGTGCAAAAATGTTTTAAAAACCAATGACGGCTCTGCAAAAAATTTAATACCACATCTTACTGTAAGTTAATTTTGACAAATGCTTATCATACCGACATACTGACAGAATGACTTGCCTGCGATTAAATCCGTTGGCAACGATTCAATGTCGCTTTCCGTTCGGATTTTTCGTTAAGTCCATATAGCTGATAGTCAACGTCACTACCAACCTAATCTTTGGCGCGATTCGGTCGACTCTGACAATTACATTTACAAACTTGTAACTGTTACTTACGGTACTAGTTCCGCTCCCTACTTGTATATAACAGTTTTCATCAACTAGCCCAATATGAAGTTCAATCGTTTCCTGACGGCTGCAACATTTTGAAAACTGACACCTACGCTGATGATGTGATTTCTGGTACTGATTCTGTCTCGGAGGCGAAGATTCTTCAAGAAGAATTAGTAAAACTTTTAGCCGCTGGTGGCTTCAATCTGCGTAAATGAACCTTGAATTCTCCAGAACTCATGGCCCATATCCCGGAAGAATACCGCGAGAAAATCAGCATGATGGACTTTGTTGAACCGTCTGTTGTCAAAGCTCTAGGATTGGCTTGGAATATTGATGAAGATACTTTTTCGCTAAAAGGAAATTTCGTAGCCCAAGATAAAGTCACGAAAAGTAGCGTTCTGTCCGTTGCTGCAAAATCCTATGACCCTTTGGGATGGCTAGCTCCAGTCACAATTAATGCTAAAATTCTTTTCCAGAAATTTGGCTCCAAGGAATTGATTGGAAAGATCCAGTTTCAGCTTCTACAAAGTCCCTGTGGAATCGCCATCTCGTGGATATCAAAATCGTGGAGAAAATCCAAGTCCTCCGCTTGATTGGTACAAATAAAAGTAGCTCAAAAACACAAGTTGCTCCGTAGAAAGTATTGACATTTCCTAAGCTGAAATCATGTGGACCGACACTGCTGTCTAAACTCATGGAATAGGTAAAGAGTATGCTCAAACGAGATATCTCTAATACCTAGTATGACTCCTCGGCTCAAAGGCGAATCTTGAAAATGGAGTGTATAAGTTGGTAATCGTGTTGCATAGGTGCAACGGTAGTCTAATACCTCTCAATGGAGCTTTATTTCGACGACTGATAACCCCGCTGACTGTGCTTCCCGCGGTATACCTTCTGGTTACATTTCTTAACCACACGCTGTGGTTGCCTCTGTCTCCACAACAGTGGCCTGCACAGCCAGGATCGTCCAATGAAACCTATCTTGAAATACGGAAGTCCTAAATTGCTGTTAACTTAACAACTACATCTGAATATCCCGAAAGTTTGCCAAAGTTATCGTCTCTGGACAATCTGATCCAGAAAATCGAAAAGTTGTATGTCTCTCCACTGATGAACTAAATCCATCTCTACATTCACTTATAAATACTTAAAGGTAGATTTTGCAGATTTTCCAGCTACAGGAACACAAGTTTTTGGACCCTAGCAGCAAACCCTCTCAACTTTGTCCGATCCTGTACGAAAAGGGTGTGCTTCGCGTTGGAGGCCTATTACCAAAAGCTAAGTTTAATTATGATTTTAAATCCCCTGTTATCCTCGCAAAACATAATCCTCTCTGTATTTTAGTATTTACTGATTCACATCTGAAAACGCTTCACGCCGGGCTCATTCAAATGCAGGCCTATGTCAGCAAGAGATTCTGGATTCTATAAAGCCACAATCTGGCCAAGGATGTCCAAAGGCGATGTAAAACTTGTTCCAAATACAAGGCCAAATCTGTTCAGCAAATCACGGATGATATCCCTGCCGTCCCTTCAAACATAGTGCGATGGATTGTACTGGTCCGATAACAATAAAGCAATCAACTGTTCGCAACTCAATGGCCACGAAAAGCTATACCTGCCTCTTCATAAATATAAACAAATGGTTTCCTCATACATCCCATGAAGGGATTAGGGAGAGTTTCTCACAACCAGTGAGCTGTGCGCGTTCTAGTTTTACTCTCACTGATTGGGATCTACAGTTTCACATCGGTTCCGAACGGTATTTTGAGAAGCTTTTTAATGGCTAAATACTCGATAATGTCGAAATTTAAGGTGGTCGGGAGTAGGGATCGAACCCACGTCCTCTTGCACAAGAGCCGTGCACACTACCATTGAACCACCGACGGCCACACCTGGCTCTTCATCTGCATAGTAACTAAGGCCCTTTACCTTGCAGCTGTCACTAGCCTGTCTACTGATGCATTCATCGCCACCTTCAGGAGATTTTCTTCGCGCAGTGATGTTTGTTGAACTTGTATTCTGACTGCGTAACAAATTTCATTGGCTCCAACAAAAAGCTCAAAATCCTTTACAGAAGAAGACGAGACTCGTTGCCAGATGAACTCGTCTAAATCTTATCCAACACTGATACAACCTGGCACTTTATACCCCTGATTCTCCAAATTTTACTGGTCTCCGGGAAATTGGTGAAGTCCACTAACCGCCATGTTAAACGTATTATGGTCCAGCGCATATTCACATTTGAAGAACTAACCACTTTTTTGACTCAGAGTGACCCCTGTGCCCATTTTCATCTGATCCGTCTGAAAGCGAAACTCCATTATTTCAGAAACAATAGTATAACCTAATCGTTAAGTCGATCTCCAGTAGATCTTCAACAAATATCACAGTATCCAAAACGTTTTAGAAATCTGAAAAAATCAAATCATTTTCGAGATTACTCGCTCCGGTTGAACTAAAACTACAAGTTGAACTGAAATCAGCTCTTTAGTTTACAGCTCATATGAATTGGTAATCTGAAATGATACAATGAACTAGTGAACTAAATTAAATGAATGAACTAGTTCATTCTTTTGAGCTGAACTAAAAAGAGCGCTCGCTTAAATGAACTAAAAATCCCAACTCTAAAACAAATCGACTTGATCACAATTTGAACTTGAACTGGTATTTTGGCTGCGGCTTTATCATCTTCTATGCCAGGTCTGCTTGATTTGTCTTTAAAATTTTCCCATTGCTCTTTGAAACAGGCAAACATTGGAACTCCTGGCCCAAACGTTTTGCCGAATTTGGTTTCGAACACTTCTTTCAACGGCAGTTCATAAATATGATGTCTGCATGGTAGATAGAAAAGATCTCATTCCAGTATTTCATCAAGCAATAGTGACGAACCTTTGAATTGGCCAGTGATCTTTGATGTAGTGGCGAAAGGAATTGCTTGAACGACGGTAGCTTTGGCATGCCCAAGAGGTGCTCGTTCCCATGATACATAACGATAATAGGAAGTCGATCAAATTGTTTTCCGCCGCCTTGCAAGTCCGCAAACATTTTGCCATCGCATTGCACATTGAACTTCAGCCAACTGTGGGTTTTCTTCAAAAATGTCGAATGTCAAATGGCTTGTCGAAGGGACCTCCGATTGATGATAGAAGTACATTTCTGGGTCTTGGTGTTGAAAAGCGTACTGCTGCTACGTCGGATGTCTTACATCTCAAATGGATTTCTGAATGGGATCCACCTGCTTCAGTTTCCTCATAAAATACGATAATTTGGTTTTCACCCTTTGTTTTGGAATTTCATGGCAATTCAATCATAAGTATTCTACAGTTTATTACTTAAATTTTTAATTCTCAAAATTGGTGTGATTCCAGGATCCGTGGCATAAAATGCAATTTTGGACATAATATCGAGGAAAAATTTTCACAATTAATTTTTCACATTTTCATGATCCGTGTCTCGTGTTATTCATAAGATATATTGCTTTACGATAATGTAGAAACGTTAAACATTTTGTGTCGCTTTTCCATTTTTCACAACAAAAAAAATATATATACATATATTAACGAAAATATTATTTAGTGGAGAAATTTTATTTTTTGGGTTTTGGTCGTAGTAACTGCCTTTTGTATTGGACCCTTATTATGGCCTTATGAGTTAGAGATAGAGGGTAAGAATGATCCTCAAAAATGTTAGGAGATAAAAATAGACGTGGGCCGAAAAGTGACCGTCGGTGGTACAATGGATAGTGTGTGCAAATTTTGTCATGAAAACGTGGGCTCGGTCATTGCTTAGATCATCCTTCATTTATTTCGAAGACGGCCACCTCACTTAGTGACGGCGACACTATCAACAACTCCCTGAAAAAGTTTCTCAAAGTACCTCTCGGAACCGGTTGAAAACTGTAGGTCCCAATCACTCAGCGTATTATAAAATATAAAATATTATAAAAATCTGTATGGGGACCACCTAGAGGGTAGGTATGTTCTAAAAAACTGTTAGGTTGGCAAAAATATGTACATTCATTTACACATTTGACTCATCCAAGCGCACCGTTGGAGCAGTTTCAGCGGTGGAAGTAAATTTGATATAAATTAAATTTTTGTATGGGATGAAGATAGAGGATAGGTACATATCGTCGCTTGATAGTTTAAATGTCGTATGTGGATTTTTTGCGGTTTTGAGTTAAGATCGATTCCTTAGGTTTTCCGACCTGATCTTTCATTTGGCGTAATCAGTTTTTCGATACCCCATACGGTTTTCGAGATATGGAGTGTTGAGTTTGTCGTATGTGGCATTTGCTGATGCAATTTTCAAATTAAATGTCGTATGTAACTGCCAAACGCCACATACGACAAATTTCCATATGAAACGACCAAATAATTGATTTATTATTTAAATGTCGTATAGTGTAGTTTGTATTGATGGAGTACATTTTGCTGTGCTCGTACGCCCAAGCTATTGACTTTATGAAAAAAAGGTGTATACACAAATTGTAGAAAATTGTCTCTAGTTTCATTTTGTATATAACTGTTTTTGTCGTATAATGAGTCGAAAAGGAGATATTGTCAAAGTCGAAATTCGGAAAGAGCACCCCAAAATTAATAAAAATGCCAATTTTCAACACTCCCGGAAAACTTTCCAGGTAACCCCAATATTTCGAACCAAATGACTGGACTATTTGTAGTGTTGGAAAATATTAAAATTTTAACTTACTGCCAACACCAAAAAAAACTAATTTTTAGCATATGGCATCTCAAATTTTATATTTGAATTTTGGTAGCACTTGCATTTACATGAAATACAAAATTTTTAGCATATGGCATCTCAAATTTTATATTTGAATTTTGGTAGCACTTGCATTTACATGAAATACAAAAACAAAATACAAATTATTTGTGAAACGGCAACAGATTAGTTGGGGACGGCTAATTTTTACAATCGCACTTTTTTATTACAAAATTACAAAATGAGTGATGCAATTTTGAGAACGAGTGGAAGCGATAGACAAAGCGGTAAGTAAACTATTGTTTTACAATTTATATTTTTGCATACACTATATGTATATACATTTAGATTTTTCTGGTGATGACGAGCTTTTAGATCCAAATTACTGTCCTGCATTGGTCAGAAAATTTTATAAGAAATTTGCGCAAGGTATCAGCCCTTCAGGTTCGGATTCGAGTACACCAAAAAATGTAATTGCTGGTGCATCAGACAACATTGTTCCTAGTAGTTTGAGTCATATTCCTCCTGAGTTAAATGAGCGAGATTTACCAACAGATATTTGTAAGTTTAAGTATTTAGGCCTTCTTAGTTTATTTGAATTCTCTTGACCCATTAGCTAGTGAAAGCAATTCTGCATCGTCCACGCATACAAGTAAAAAGCGGAAGCAAAGACCTGACCTCTGGAAATGTAATATAAGAAAGAGGTTGCGTGAACATGGCCAATCATATGTTGGATACAAAGGCAAAGTTTTTCCAGCTAAAACGGTAGGCGTACGCCCTGCATGTTCTGATAGATGTTTTTATCAATGCAACAAAAACTTTTCCGAAGCTGACAGACTTGAAGTGAAAACGCAATTTTGGGATTTAGAGGAGCAGGAGAAGAAGGTGTTTTTTGGAACCTTTGTAAAGAAAATTCAGTGCATAAAAAGACGGAAGAAAGCGGAAGAATTTGAAGCCAACAAGAAAAAATATACATACCACTACAATCTGCAAGTTCGTAGTAAATGTATCCAGACGTGCAAGTTATTCTTCCTTAATACATTGGGAATAAGCGAGAGAAAAGTTTATCACTATTTTAATAATATAGATGAAGATACTGGAGCACCAAAACCATCTAAATTAAAAAATCGTGGTAGAAAAGCTACTGATGAAGGGAAAATAGCTGAAGTCAAAAACCATATTAACAGTTTCCCTGTTTTAGACTCACATTACTGTAGAGCATCATCCCAACAAAAATATTTGGAAAGTAATCTAAGTGTAGCGAAAATGTATGCTTTATATAAAGAAGAAACTAGCCAGCCAGTGTCCGTCAATGTTTACAGGCATGTTTTTAATTACTCTTTCAACCTTTCCTTTCACCGTCCAAAGAAGGATCTGTGTGATAAATGCTATATGTACAAAAGCAACAAAGATCATTTAGATCCGAAAAATTTAGACGCCTACAAGAAGCATAAGGACGAAAAATTGTTTATGAAGACTGAAAGAGACGTTGATCGCCAAAACATTGACGAATCAAATGCAATTATATGTTTCGATTTGCAAAATGTTTTTAATTTACCGATAGGCTACTGTTCAAACTTTTTCTATAAAAGGAAAGTAGCTACCTTTAATTTAACTGCCACTTTAATATTACCAAACACTCCAAACTTAACGTATTGCGCTATATGGAACGAAACTATGAATGGTAGATCTGGAAACGAAATTGCGAGTGGGCTAATCAAAATATTAACTCGAGCCATAGCTGATAACCCGAAAATTAGGCGGATTATACTGTGGAGCGATTCGTGTGTTCCACAGAACAGGAACCAAATAATGGCAACAACACTTTTTCATTTTTTGCACTTAAATTCAAATATTGAGGATATAACGCAAAAGTTCTCAGAACCGGGTCATTCCTTAGTGCAGGAAGTTGATTGTGTGCATAGTGCAATCGAAAAACATCTCAGACATATGGAAATTGGAAGCCCGGTCTCTTTGATTAGACAATTAAACGATTTTTGTTACGAGAATGTAAAATTAAAAATTATTCAGATGGTGCCTTCTGATTTTAAATTATATTCTCAGTTATCAAGTCAACTTTGTTTTCAACAGCTCCCATTTTCAAAGTGCAAATTTATTAAATATCAACCACATAAATACGAAATTTTTTATAAGGATTCTGGAACAGAAATTAATTATAAGAGTGCTAATTTAAACAAAAAAGGACGTTTCAAAAAGGATATCGAAGATATCTTAAATTCCAAATTAACAGTTGCTCCTTCAAAGGCAATAACTTCTGAAAAATCAAAAGATTTGAAAAGCATGATACCTTTTTTGAAACCCGACGACAGAGATTTTTTTAATGCAAATTTAAAATAATGTTAATTGTTGAAAATAACACAACGTTACAATAAAAATGTACTTTTCGCCGCACATAGTACAAATTGTGTATTTAGTCAAGTAAAATAATTATATACAAACAACAAAAACATTTGGAGTTAAAATACCGATTTCAGGGTATTGAAAATTCCTAGTTTGCAATTATTTTACTTGACTAAAACTACAATATGTACTATGTGCCCCTTTTTAATTTTTTAACGCAGTGTCAAAATACAAAACAATGAATTATCTAAGTTTAAGTTTGTTATGAAGAGTAGATAAGTTTTTGTTTTTATTATTCGTTTTAATTGAATTGATTCTCATAATTGTTAACTACATACCTTCTTTTATTAATTTATTTTCTAATTTTAAAATTTTGTCGATGAAGACGAATTATTGTTTTCTTTATTTAACTTTTTTTGAAAAGACTGAAATAAAATGTGTTCCATTATAAAGTCAAGAGTTTTAATGTCCTCGAAAAAATGCCACCCCCAATAACCTAGCGTATGTTTTAATGGGTAACTAAAAAAATTAGATACGTAACTATTATACATAATTTCCTTACTTATATAATGTCTTGATACTTTTAAAATTCATTTAGTGTTTAAATGTCGTATGTAAACATTTCGGAAGCAAAATGTCGTATGTAGCTATTTAAATGACAAAAATGTTCCATTTTGCCACATACGACAATTTAATTCTGAACAAAAATCAAAATATCTTCTACCCCAAATGAGTTATAGGCATCAAACTTTCAAATTAACTAGTCAAATATTAGTAGTTTCCCCTCCTAAAATTTAAAGAAAATCCCTTTGCTGAAAAAAAAATTATAAGAGTTTAAACTTCAAACTCAATTTACTCGAAACTATCGTACTCCACATACGACAATTAAATTATCAAGCGACGATATGTTTGAAAAAAACCCACTAAAATCAATATCACATATTTATGTACATACATATATGTATATTTATTTAATTAAATCACGGAAATTCGTTGTAAACAATTGACATGAAAAATTAAAATAACTTCAAACATAAATGACTATTCAATAGTGTTTTCATTTGTTTAAAAAATTATAAGTTTTAATTATAAACTAAACACATCATCAAATTAAAATTCTTCCTCTCCTTCCGAAGAGTCGGTCGACATATCAGTGTAATACATGTGTTTACTGAATTTTTGTAAGAGATCATCGTAATTTTAAAATTCTGCCAATATATGTTCAACCTTTCTAGTCCGTATCTAATGTAAAGAAGTGAATTCATATTGTTCAATCTCATTTAGTTTCAAGACGAAAAATTTTTTGTTGAATGGGCCTACGGCGGCCACAGTGTCCAAAAAAAGGTAGAAACCCCGAATTTGCGAGGCGGAAAGAAATAAAATAAGAGCGAAATATTAAATATTTTTGTTCGATAACTCCCTAACTATCGACTTATCGGGGCATAATATTCAGAAATGTTGAAAAAAATTATTTAAAAAAATTGATTTTTTCAACGCTTTTTAGAGAAGGGGTCAAACTAAGAAGAAAATATTAAATATTTTTTTCGATAGCCGTCTTAGTTATCGAGTTATCGGGACATAAAATTTAAAAATTTTGGAAAAAATATGATTTTATAATTGTTTTCTGAAGAAAGTCCAATAACTCCGTTAGTTATCCAATATATTTTGGAAACACGATTAGTATTTATAGTCATTTGAATTGTTTTAGGAATACTGTAGAGTTCGATTATAGCGCCCTCGGTTATAACGACATTTCAGATATAACAACGAAAATTCATACAAAGTTTGGTTTTACAAAAAAAAACTGCTGAAATTCCTCCGGTTGTTGCGACTTCGGATATAGCGACGATTCCGGTTTTTGCGACCGCATTTAGTAGAATTTTAAAATTTGTGTTCATTTGTAACGACGAATTGTTAACACAAAATTGTGTGAAATACGTCATTCATTTGTGCTAAAGAAAATAAGTCGAATACAAAAAAAAAACTAAACTGTTGGACACAAATTGTGGAGAATAGTGAGAGAAAAAAAAGAAGAATTTTTGCCGTTAGTCGAATACAAAAAAAAACTAAACTGTTGGACACAAATTGTGGAGAATAGTGAGAGAAAAGAAAGAAGAATTTTTGCCGTTAGTTTTGAGATGTTCAGTGTTAACATAAACAAGTAAAAGTGTTAAATTCGGCTGTGCCGAATCTTTGATACCCTCCACCTTAGTGTTAACCAGCAAAATATTAAATTTTAAAAAGGACCTTTTTTAAGAAAATGTACTTTAAAAAAAAATATAAAAATAAGTTACTTGTTCACAAATGCAATTACTTGTTCACAAATGCTCACAAATGCAGGATGCTCACAAATGCTCACAAATGCATTGCTCACAATGCTCACATTGAAAATGTACTTAAGAAAATGTACTTTGAAATGTACTTTGAAATGTACTTAATGTACTTTGAAATGTACTTTAAAATGTACTTAAAAAATTTACTTAAGAAAAGTACTTAAGAAATGTATTTAAGAAATGTACTTAAGAAATGTACTTAATGAAATGTACTTAAGAAATGTACTTTGAAATGTACTTAATGTACTTTGAAATGTACTTAATGTACTTTGAAATGTACTTAAGAAATGTACTTTTTTTTAGGAAAATGTACTTTTTTAAAAAAAATAAAAATAAGTTACTTGTTCACAAGTAAAATAAAAAAGCATTTTTTAAAAATAAAAAAGCATTTTTTGAAGAACTGTTAAAAAAAAGAAAGACCAAGCTGGGACGAGAGTTGAACCAACAACCCTCAGACTCCAACGCGCAACCCTTTACCCATCAGGCGACAGCGACCTTAGATGAAGGGTGACAAAAGTCATATAAATGTATGAACACATCTAAACATTTTAAAGTACTTACCTATTATAAAGCACAACAAAGATTTTCAACATGGAAATTCACCACACGGAAAAAGGTGTAGTTTAGTATAAAACTACAAAAACTAATGTGAAAATTTAATGAGTTTTTTTACGTTTCCAATCATAAAATTTTTTCCAATGGACCAATTTCGCTGATTTTCAATACCAAACTGCTCAGGAATACGTGGAACATTCTGGCCAAAAACCAAACCGCGTTGTCGCCGATTGAAGGCGTGAGAATGTTTTCAACAGACGGACATGGCTATATCGACTCCGGTTGTTATAAGGATCAAGAATATATTTACTTTATGGGGTCGCAAAGCCTTATTTCTATATGTTACAATCAGAATGACAAACTGATATATACCCTCTATCACTTACAGTGGAGGGTATAAAAATATGTAAATAAAAATGAATGCGTTGCGCACTCGCAGTTCTCTTACATACATAAATTACAATTTGTATTCATAAGTTATTTAATTTTGCAAGTTTGTGTGAAAATAATTATGTATGTATATTTTTGACTATTGAAAAACGACAAAACCTTTTCTCTTGAAATGAAAATTATAGGTAGACTAGTAGCTGGTACATCCAATGTTGATTTAGCAAAGGAACACAACGTTGCGCATTCAACAATAAGCACGATGTGGAAGAACAGAGAAGACATTCAGAAAGCATTTGAAGAAAAATCTTTAAAAATTAAAAAAGTGCGACCTTCACAGCATCAGGAGAGTGAAGAAGCTCTTTTGAAGTTGTTTAAAACTCACAAAAACTACAATGTACAAATTACTGGGTCAATTTTGCAAAACATGCCTAACGAGATTAGATCAATGATGGGGAAAAACTTTATCTGCACCGAAAGTTGTTATAGGAAAAGTAAGTGGTGAAGCTAAAAGTGTTAATCTTGAGCAATGTGATGATTGGTTGTCAAAAGTCTGGCCTAATGTCCGGGACAAATATCGTGATCAAGAAATTTTTAATACAGATGAGGCTGGGATATTTTATAAAATGCTACCTGACAAGACACTTAAGTTTAAAGGTGAAAAATGCACAGGAGGAAAAATATCTAAGGAAAGAATTACTGTTGCAGTTGCAGCCAACATGGACGGTTCAGTAAAACGCAAGCTACTAGTATCGGGTTTTTCAATAAGAGCGCTACAAAAGTTTTTTTTTTAAATAAAACAAACCCGGTTTTAGATACCAATGAAATTCTGTATTCCTGTGAAAGTACGTTCGATGCTATTATGTACGGAACTCGATTTCTTTTGCATGTCCACCACGGGCACGCTTGCAGAAGTCCAGACGCTGAACCCAATTTTCGACGGTTTTCAAGCATAAATCGGCCGATACCTGCTGCAATTTCACGTTCGATATTCGTACGAAGTTCACCAATCGTCGCTGGCTTGTTGGCATAGACCATAGACTTGACGTAGCCCCACAGGAAATAATCTAACGGCGTCAAATCGCACGACCGAGGCGGCCAATCGACTGGGCCATTTCGTGAGATAACACGTTCACCAAACTTGGTTTCCAATAAATTGATTGTGGCATTCGCTGTGTGGCTTGTGGCGCCGTCCTGTTGGAACCACATGTCCTCCAAGTCCAAATTATCCAATTGGGGCCAAAAATATTCGGTTATCATTGAACGGTAGCGATTCGCGTTCACAGTAATGTGCCGGTCTTGATCATCACGGAAGAAGTACGGCCCAATGACGCCGCCGGCCCATAAACCGCACCAAACCATAATTTTTTCGGGATGCAATGATGACTCATGGATTACGTGTGGATTGCTGTCTTACCAATAACGCATATTTTGCTTATTGACGAAGCCATTCAGCCAGAAATGAGCCTCATCGCTGAAGATTTTAATAATTTCGACTCGTTTTTGGCTCGTATATCTTTCCATGATGAAATGGCAAACCTTACTCAAGAGAAATGTCAAAAGAGCGGGGAAAAATATGGCGTCGTTTGCTGTCCCTATCGATTTACTTTTGTAGCGTCTCTGTTGAAAAACCCTTTAATAGGAAAATCCCAAACTCCTCGCTGTTTTAAAACTGTCAAATCCTTACCAGTTGTATACAAGTCGAACAAAAAAATCATGGATGACTGGTGAACTGTTTACACATTACGTCAGAGAATGGGATGGAGAACTTAAAAAACACAAGAAAAAAGTTTTGCTTTTGGTCGATAACCTGTTTTCTATTAAGCTAGTTTTTTTTACCACCAAATGCAACATCAGTCTTACAACCAATGGACCAAGGAGATATAAGATCTTTAAAATGCAAATTTCGTACTTCTTTAATTTTTAAAGTCATTCGTGATTTGGAGCTAAAAATAGAGAGAAAAATAACACTAATAGATGCTATCAATATGATATCTTACGCATGGGATCGCGTGACGTTCTCTACCATTGCTAATTGCTTTAAGCACGCTGGGATAACAAATATTGCGGGCGAATATATTTTATCTACGGATGACGAATTCAATGAGGATGATAATATACCACCCGTTGACTGGATAAGAATATTTAATATAAACAACCTGATTCCAGAATATGTAAGTTGGGAAGACTTTTTATCTGTAGATGACGCCATTGAAACTACAGAAGAACCAACACTACCAGAAATAGTCAGTGAAACTCTAGATGAGCAGAATAATGTTGAATGTATTGACGACGTTTATGATGACGAATTCACTTTCGATGCTCCTACTATTGCAGATGCATTCAATGCTATAGAAACTTTGAAAAAATGTGCAGTCTTCAATGACCATTCCATTAATTTTAAGCAAAATATTTTAGAAATAGAAAGAGAGATGGAAAGAAAATATGTTTATAACACATTAAAAAACGGACAACAATAAACAACTACTTCACTAAACAGTAATATGAATATGTTAATCTTAATATTTTTTAAAAAAATTACATTGAACACACTTTGATCTTTTTTTATCTGTGCTTATAGCGACGTTCGGCTCCCTTTAAGGTCGTTATAAGCGAATTGTACAGTATTTGAAAAAAACTAATTGAAAATAACCCAAAATAAATGAATTAAAAATTATTTTTTTTTGCATAACACATATTTACAGAAATGTGTATGAAATTAAACAATAAAACAAAAAATTAAAAATTAAATAAACAAAATAATAAATAAATACAAAATAATACTTTTATTATACACTATTCAGTCTCGCTGTCCAATGACGACTCTTCCGACGCATCCAACTTGACAGCAGGACACGACTTTGTGGGGTCGTACAGAGCACCTGCTAACCGGCAAAATTCCCTGAACGGGCCCAATTGTTGGGATTTACACCTGCGCAGGAACATCAATTTTGCGAGGTATTCGGACATAAATGTTTCCTGCGCCCGCTCATAGGTATGGACCCCTTCGCGTATGTCCAAGATCCCTCATTGGAGTTGTTATGGGCACCGGTTTTCGGATCTTTGAAATTAGTCGTATGAGTAACTTTGATACAATCGTAGATCTTCAAAAAGTCGGTAATGATTGTATAGTTCCTGGAAGAACACACTCCTCAATCAGTGAAATCAGGTTACTTACGTCGCGTTTTTCGACTGCCATCCTGAAACAATATCATATCCCAACGCTCATAACCACCAAAAACTTATTGGCCTTCAACTCTTTCGCCCCGGGGTTGTTTTCACTTTCGGAATTTACTCTCGTCAAGCTCTACCGACAGCCGACACTGCCAATAGGCTTATTTACGACAAGGTCGTCGTACACGACTTCTCGGTGGAAGCTCGCCCAGTCCACGGAGGTATGCCGCCCTGTAATGTTACAATATTTCCTTTTTAGCGACAATGGGATATTGTCGAGCTAAAAGAAAATAAATTTCAATATTGCTCCGAAGTCCAGTCGGGCTTTGGAAAAAAATGTGCCAGTATTGAAAGATACTATCTTCATCTTCCCATGGCCGTCCTTCGTCCCGTGGTTGTAGCGCCATTTATAGCTGCCTGATGCAGAGTCTTTGGTTAACCCCATAACGGTAGGTTGTTTATTGGGTTAGAACATTGCCTCATTTTTCGGTAACAGCCCAAATTCCATCAATTTGTCTATCATGGTTTGACTTCCTTGTTCGTCCAAGTGGAAGAGTTGCTGTAGTTGCGACGAAATATTTTTAAGTTTCTCGCATTCTTGATTTTGTCTCTAATTTAATTTTTTTTATCATTTTCTACGCCGACCCCGACCAAAGGCAATTCATCCGAATGGTCTTAAGCTGGAAGAAAAAAATCAAAAAGTACCAATAAAAATGCTACGTGGAACATGACGAAACTGCATGCAATTACTATTATTGCATGTATGAATTGTGTTGTCTTTTAAGCAACAGCAATAATCATGTCTAATGGCCTCCGGTGGTTCTCTGGAGATGTATAGAAGTTATTGCAAATGTTTTCTTGTGCGTTTTGCTTGCGATATTTTTCGCATACGTCCATAGTTGGAAATTCCCAATTTTAAATGAGTTTTCATTTACATTTAGTTTGACGAATTTTTCAATAGCATCACTCCAAACAACCGCTGATGAAGATCTGTGGCTAGATCTGAAGTAGCTATACGGTATGCCAGGAATCATAAGAAAGCTTATGCAAAACTCTCTTTTGAAATCTGAATCTCTGCATCCGCCGGTGGTGTAATGGTAGTGTGCGCGGCTCTTGTGCATGAGGATGTGGGTTCGATCCCTACTCTGACCACCTTAAATTTCTTTCGATGGTGGTCACCTCGCTTAGTGACGGCGACACTATCGAGTATTTAGCCATGAAAAAGCTTCTCAAAATACCGTTCGGAACCGGTGTAAAACTGTAAGTCCCAATCAGTGAGTTTAAAACTAAAACGCGCACAGCTCACTGCTTGTGAGAAGCTCTCCCTAATCCCTTCATGTAATGTAACGGGAACCATTTATTTATTTATCTCTATTAAAAGAGGTATAGAATGGTATTGAGCTTGAATAATAATATAAAAAGGTACCAATGAAAAGGCCGAATAAATAAAAATCATACAATGATTAAGTTCAATGAAATGAGCAGTAGTATTGTCAGTAAGTCAGTGTTTCGAAAAAAAATAATAATTTAGAATTGGTCGGAATCTATATTTTACAGATTTTAATTTTATCTTCTCTAGTCAAATGTTGATGTATACCTTATACCTTCACCAGGACGATAACTGACATCTAAACGTTCAGTTTGCTAGTGAAGTCAGAGAAGCTCAATAAATTATTCCAGATATGTGTGGCTTTGTTTTTGTTTAACGCGGTAACACGAGAGTATCTAGTGCGATTCATACAAACTCAAATGCACCCCATCTCAACCTAGGAATTAAATAATGTCAAGATTATACTGTGAGAGCACATAGTTACTGTTGATGTTCACAGCCACGAATCCCCCTGTCAAGCTTTCCCTTAATTAAAATCTTCTTTTGAAGCGTGTAACTCTTTGCGGACATTTCAAATATTTCTTGGCTTTTAACAAATTGGCATTCGCATTACGTTTTCAAAGTAATACCACATATTTAAATTTATTTCAAACTTGAAACGCGAGTAAATTTTCCACATCGATGATGAGTAAGTAGTTTTGTCCTTCCAGGGAACTGAAATTAATAAATACATAAAAACAGTTTTAAACATTCCGAATTACAATGGAAAATATGTTAATTAAACAACACCCTACTTTTCCATCAGCCCAGTGACATGCCAACAACTTTCTAGAAGCGAAACATTAACCTATATCATGACAGCCTACATCATCCTTTAACGAGGACTCTTTCTAGCAAAAGCAAAATTTCGTTGAATATTTTTACAATTTGGCATTTCGCAATCTAAAGTTTGTTTTTTATTTCCACTTAAAGGATTTACCTGTAATATACATTTCAGTTAAAATCTCCATTACCTTGAAGTTGTAAACTAATTTCATTTGCATACTCGCAAATGGCAAAAAGGCGCATAAATAAGTTAACACCGATACACAAAATAATAAAATAATAACAATAAACACAATTCGGCTAAAAGTGGCAGTCATGAGATGTTTGCCAAATTAGTAGCGGAATTGCCGAATAAATGTCAGGCCGAATATACGCTGTAAAAGACAATACGATACGAGTTGGGGGATGTTGAATCGTGTTGCTGAAAGGCGTTAATAGCTGAATGTTAGCGACAGTTGGAACAGTGGTTCGTTTGTTCCAGAAAATCGTTTTCAAATTCGACCTAAGTATTTCTTTATTTCAGTTGAATTAACACGTTTTTCAGTTGTCAAATGATTTTAATTGTATCTGAAATTAAATGTAAGGATATACTCAAAACATTCCCGATGATTTTTCATCCATTCATAATATAAAATTTAATCTACATATATTTAGTTTTGCGACAAATGTACTCGTGTATGAGCATTTCATTTCAAAATGGGAAACGTATGTACATATATGTATTTTAATTGAGGACAATTCCGAGAGATTTCGACGTCATTACTAAATTAAAATAGGTGATCCAACGGAAATCATTGGCATTCTTAGTAATAAAACCCTTGAATTATCAGCTCATAGCAGTTGCCTCTATTAAATTCCCCATTAAAAAATCGTGAGGTATTGAGTTTTTGCATACAAATGATTGGGGAACCAATTTTTACTCTTAAATTGTGTAATGGCATACCTGGGAAGTCATTTGTGTATACGACTGCATCAAATGACTTGAATGAAATTACTTCACCGTTCAATATTTCTTGTATTTTTATGTTCAATGCATCAAAATAAATATTTGTGCAGCCGGTATTGTTGCAAACATATTTTCCTCGAATGTTTGGGAACAAATTGTTAACTAATAAATAACACTGCGCTACAAAAGCGAAAGAAAAAGATATTCAGGGTGTTTGATATGGCAATTCTGTTTCGTTGCAGCACATACAGTACAGAAATAGATATATTTTTTATCAATCACTTCGTTTAGTATATCGCACGTTGCGGCCATGGTTGAAATATGAGGTTGTGTTATAAGAACAGCTGATCGAAGTTTTTTCATGTCGTTGTACAGAGTTCTGTCAAATTTTAACTAATTTGTTTGTTTAATTAGTAAATACTTAACAGATTTCAAGAAATTCGATATAAATCCAGTTTCACCACATACTAATTTTGTTAATTAAATGAAAAGTTGTTTGTACAATTAAAGAAAGATAGAAAAAAATTGAAAAATCAACTGAGTTTGACCGATCTCTGTTTCTTTTCTTAAGATAAGTAGCCTTTCTGAAAGTAAGTAAATTTTCTTAAAAATATTACCTTTTCCTAAAAAGAGTACCACTTCTTTAAAAAGTACTTGTTCTTAAAAAAGTTCTTCTTTGCAAAAAAAAAGTGCATACTCTTAGGCTGCTGACAGAGTGGCGCGAGAAGTCGAGCCGAGCTGGTTGCTGATTTCAGGCTGATTTGTGGCTGACTTGTTCATGCGAGAAATAAGTTAGGGGATGGCAGAGTAGCGCTGGCTACCTGTGCTGGTTGTTTTGCGTGTTTTGTGTTTATGAATGTTTATATCATACTGTGACCAAGAACACACACACACATATGTATAAATCCATCATGTGTGTGTGAGTCGGCACCAACCAGCGCGACAACACTCTTCAAAACAGTTTTCTGCCATTCAACCAGCAACCTGGTTCGGCTTTACTTTGCCATCTACACGCTGGTTTGTACTAATTTGTACTGAACCAGCTTTCTGCTTTTCAACCAGCAACCAGCTCGGCTCGACTTCTCGCGCCACTCTGTCAGCAGCCTTAGGCCTTTTCTTAGAGAAAGTACTTCTTATTAAAAATGGTACCTTTTCTTTAAAAGAAGCATTAGCTTTTAATAAAAGAAGTACCTCTGATTAAAGAAAGGACCTTTTCGGGAAAATATAATACATATTCTTACAAAAAGGACCTAAAAATACACTTCTCTTTTAAAAAATACATTCAATAAAAAATAAATTCGTAAAAAAAGTTTAGCATTTTACAAAAAGATCCATTGAAATTACAGTATTTTTCAACAGGCGCCTAGTCGTGTTGGAACTAAAAAAATAAAATGGTGTCCCATTACATCCCATGAAGGGACCGGGGAGAACTTCTCACAATCACTGAGCTGTGCCCTTTCCAGTTCTCACTCACTGATTGGGACCTACAGTTTTACACCGATTCCGAACGGTATTTTGAGAAGCTTTTCATGGCTATATACTCGATAGTGTCGCCGTCACTATGCGAGATGACCGCCGCCGAAAGAAATTTGAAGGTGGTCAGAGCAGGGTTCGAACCCAGGATCTCATGTTCAAGAGTCGCGCACACTAACCATTGCACCACCGACGGCCTACTAACTAGTACATAATATATAGCGAAAGGAACTTTGTTCCAACCGGGTATCTCCTGACACCTTATGTAATTTTTTTATTAGCAAATGTGGTCAAGGAACGGTTACAACTTCTAAAAATCTTAAGATTTTTTTTTTAAAGTTGTAACCGTTACTTGATCATATGATTTTTTTTTTGAAGTTAAAACTAAATACTAAACGAAGTGATCGAGAAAAACTGTAAGTATTTCCGCACTCTTTGTACTCCAACAAAATATGTATCACGATCCCTGCATATTTTTCGTGTAGCACAGTATAACTCTTTCGTATCTATTACGTTATAAGACCCATTGGGCAATATAATTGTAGTTTGGTCATCACAAGTTTCTTTATAAACCAAATATGATCTCTGCTGGGGCTCAGGGATTTATTTCCGCTTTTATTTAAAAAAAATTATGATAACCCCGCTCGGTTTTGCCTTTGGTCATCACAAGTTTCTTTATAAACCAAATCAGATGTCTGCTTGGGATCAGGGATTTATTTCCGCTTTTATTTCGACAAATCCTAAACAGTTCTAAATTTTACATTGCAACCTTATGCGATATTGTAGAGGTTTCCTCATTTTGTAATTCTTATGCCCCTTTCACAAACCACGTACTAATACTCTATAAAAATCAAAATTTCTGAGCCAATTTAAAATGTTTCATATTTTTTTTTTGTAATTTTCTGGTCTACGGTAGATAAATAGGAGTAACTCTCTTAGAAGATACTGTAGTCTACAAAGTTCTTGACAACTTTGAAAATACACTAATAAACATAAATTATATTGTAGTGGCTGTATATTTTGACTACTATTATAATTTAACTCATTTTTTATTTATCACATTAAATTTTGATTTTATTACATTTCTTAACTTGATTCGTTTGAGCTTAATCGATTATTTTGGTTTGTTGTATCATTAACGAAGTTTCATTTCCGTTTATTTCATTTTGCTTTATATATTCCATTTCCATGTGTCCTAGTCATCAAAATTGATTTTGCTTGTTAGCGCCTAAGCTCATATGCTTGTGGAATTCAGTCAGTCTTGATCTAAAATTTGAACAAAATAAAGTTCAATGTCAAAACTCACCTCAAACGCCTTTAATTTTAAAGAGGATTTATAAATAATACTTGCATTAAGAATCTCACCGCTGGCCAGAGATTGAGAAGCTAATGCAGTTCTGAGGACAAGTGATGATGTTTCATCACAGTTGGTCCCAAGACATAATATTGCCAACTCACACAATACATAAGTCCACACATATTACAATATTTAGAGCCCGAAATTGGGTGTAGATGTGCAAAATTTAAATTTTATTTCCATTTTCACTCTTAAGTGCATATTTTGAACCAAATGGATATGACTTTACTATGCAGAATATTGCCACATAAATTTTCTTACCATATTGTTATTGCATTCTGGGACGATTTTTAGGTCGTAAATGAATTTTCGAAAGGCTATAGTATTTGGCACTTTTATAGAAATTATAATTTTGATGAAGGTTGCTACATTCCCTTTCTAATGTAATTTTTGTTGGTTACCGCATTTGACAATATTGTCAAAAGTCTTAAGCCCTACAACTTTGTAGAATACAGTCATATCAGTTTGCTTCAATTCGGACACTTATTGGCGCAAAAAATATTACATGAAATTTGAGAGCTACAATTCCTTCGAAGTGATTTAAGTGAATTTGTCTACCCTAAACCGGAAAATGGCTAAATATTTCAAACAAAAAACACTTTCTGTGACATTTCATCAGTTTCTGGAGTACTGGTTTACATTTCTGGAAGACGTGGTAGAAACATTTATGAAACGAGAAAAGAGCTACAATATCGTGGAAGGGTGCAGTGAACAATTTCAATCGGCTTATAATTTATTTACGGTAAATCGAAACTAGCCCCTGAAATTCATCCTAAAGCTTTGGCTTGTAAAAAAAATTTTGACAATCCGGGACAAAAATGGACACGGTTATCTGATGCCACGTTCAAAAGAATTTTTGGTTTGGGTGAGGGCCTAAACAAAAACAATCCATTTGTCGTACATTGTAATCAATTGAACTGATTTCCTCCTGTGGCTTTGTCAATGTTGGTATAATGACTGCGGGTGTCAGGCTGTCCTGTTTCGTCTCTTATGAAATAAAATTGGGAGAATTTTAGATTTGTCATAGGATATACAGACGCAATTTCGTGATACCCGGCTATTATTAATGAAATTCATTCTGGTAAAACTACTTTTACGACAGCACTTTATGACGCACTATATTCTAGCCAAGACGAGGTCAGAACAGCTATTGCCCGGCTTAAGAACAACAAAGCCGCAGGAGCCGATGGATTACCGGCGGGGCTGTTTAAGGCTGGCGGCGATGAGCTGATAAGGTGCATGCATCAGCTCAGTAGCAAAATTTGGTTAGATGAATGCATGCCCAGCAAATGAAGTCGCAACCTATTATGTCCCATATTTAAAAAAGATGACCCGAGTAGCTGTGCCAACTACAGTAAAATAAACCTTTTATGCATAGCATATAATGTTTTTTCAAGTATAATATGCGAAAGACTAAAACCAATTATCGCTGACCTGATTGGACCATACCAGTGTGGCTTTAGGCCTGGAAAATCCAGATTTTCACGCTACGTCAAATCCTGGAGAAGATCCACGAAAAACAAATCGACACCTATCATCTATTTATCGATTATAAAGCGGCCTTCGATAGTCCGATACGGGAGAAACTCTATGAAGCAATGTCTGAGGTTGGTATTCCTGCAAAACTCATACCCCTTTGCAGGATGACCTTGACGAACACCAAATCCGCAGTGAAAGTTGGTAAGGATCTTACCGAACCTTTCGAAACTAAGCGAGGCCTCAGGCAAGGCGACACCCTATCGTGCGATCTCTTTAACATCTTAATGGAGATCATTATGAGAAAAGCTGCAGTCAACATGAATAAAACCATCAGCAGCAAAAGTCACATGCTGCTCGCGTATGCTGATGATATAGATATCATTGAGCGCACAATTAGAGAAGTTACTGCGGTTTTTTCGAGAATTGAGCAGGAGTCAGCAAAAGTGGGTCTGACGGTGAATGAGGACAAGACAAAATTAATGGTTTCAACGAACAGGGCCTCCACGCGATTAGACCAAAGCGTGAACTTTGATAACCGAACAAAAACAACAACGTCAGCCTTGAGATCAAGCGGAGAATTGTGATTGTGAATATATGTTATTTTGGTCTCAGCAAGCACTTTAGAGATAAAGCCCTCTCTCGAGTAACAAAAGTCCAGCTGTACCAGACTCTCATTCAACCTGTCTTGCTTTATGGCGCAGAATCCGGGGTCCTATCGCAAGAAGACGAAGCATCTGTAGGAGTCTTCGAGAGAAAAATACTCCGAAAAATGTATGGCCCTATAGTGCACAACGGCGAGTATCGGCGACGCATGAATCATGAGCTGTATGAGGTTTATCCTGACAATGACATAGTTAAGCGGATCAAGATAACGCGATTGCGCTGGCTAGGCCATGTCAGTAGAATGGATGAAGACGAACCAGCACGAAAGGTTTTCGAAACCGAACTCGAAGGAAGACGGAATAGGAAGACCAAGACTCCGCTGGAGGGATCAGGTTGACGAATCCCAGCGTACACTTGGTATTGCCAACTGGAGAAATAAAGCAAAAGATCGAACTGGTTGGCGAAATATGTAAGGTCCCTGACCCCCCGGGGTTGTCCGAGACCGGATAAGTAAGTAAGTAAGTATATTCATATCTCAAAAAATATTTTTGAATGCAACTAATAATCAATTTCAGGTTCGTAATCAAATAAAAGACTTAAATATTGTTGCTGTTAATGTCCTCCGAACTTGCATTCGGTGTCGTTCTGCTAATAAGTGAAGGCATCTGTTAGCTACAGTCAAATGTTGGCTTGCCTGTCTGTACTGAGATCTGTCTGCTGCTAAACGTTGACATCGGCGCTCAATACTTTCTTGTCTAAGTGTAATGACAAAAACATTTACAGTATTTCTGTTGAGAGTACGCAGTTTTCTGTGCGAAACTAAATATAAAATGACATGAGGTGTCATTGGACACCCGGTTGGAACGAAGTTTTTTTCGCTATATATTATGTACTAGTTAGTTCCAGCACGTATAAACCGCCCGTTGAAAAGTACGATAATTTAAATGGATCTTTACGAAAATGTACTTTTTGTAAAATAAAAAACTTTTTTAAGAAAATTTTTTTTAGTAATACTTTCTGTAAGAACCAGCCATAAGAGTATGACTTTTTTTACAAAGAAGTACTTTTGTAAGAACAGGTACTTTTTAAAGAAGTGATACTCTTTTTAGGAGAAGGTTATTTTTTAACAAAATTTACTTATTTTCAGAAAGCCTACTTATCTCAAGAAAAAAAGGTAATATTTTATTTTTAAGTAAAGGTGCTTTTAAGAAACGAAATTTTTGTAAGAAACCATATTTTTTTAAAAAGATATTTTTTTGAAGGAAATGGTTTTTTTTAAGAAATGTTGATTTTTTTATAATTGGTCCTTTTTTCAAGAATAGGTAAATTTTTAAGAGTAAGATAGTAGATATTATACTAATTCATGAGACAAAATTAAAACATAGCCACAGTGTAATATACGGCCGACAATATAAATTCAATACGTGCACACTTGCAAAAACTATTTGATTTTATGAACCTTCAAAATTCAAATAACTACTAGGTACTACCGGGAGACTTGAACTGCAAGCACACAGAATTGCGTAATACTCTTAATAACGCAAAAGGCAATAACCTAACAAACAGTAAACATCGAATTCCTTACACTTCCAACATGGTCAGCAAATCCCGCTTTCCTTAGCCGTAATTATGTCATAATGCCTTCCATTGAAGCCAGCATAGTTCACAATGGCATGACTATCATGAAAGAACACTACCCTCATATACGTCCCTGACTGTACAAATCGAGTAATAATTAGCAAATCCTAAAAGTATGCAGAATAATACTGGGCTGTATACTGTGTTATAGCATAAAACGGTTCAAAAAATTGTTTAAAAATTTTCCATTTAGCCCCCATCCCGCAACATGCGATAAGGAACTACGTTCCAAAAATTACAGAAAATCAAATACGAGCTTTCAAATTAAATTGGATGGCAATTTGTAACTATGAAATAAATACAAAAAATTAATGTGTATTAAGAATGAATATCGTCTAAAAAATTCAACGATGCAGGCACTGGTCCACCATATAGAAGAAAATCCAGAGTTTGCCAGGGTGGCGTCGGTTTTCACATCTATCTCAAACTTAACTCCCTAGGATCCCCAACTCATAGCCTGGTTGAATGATTAATTGATGTTTGTGGTTATTTGGTTGATATTTTATGGTTACGAATCTATCTCTATGTGTCATTATTCGTTACAGACTTGGGCGGACTTAAAATCTGCCCATTTAACTGCAGATTTAGATCTAGATGAGGTAGTAGACCGAACATTGCTTCTTTCCTCAGCTGCAGCGCCCAGTGATAAAGATTCTGCTTGCGAAAGCAATAAGATTGTGGCTCACCCGAAATCACTGAATGATTTTTTTATATATATATGGGGCACACCGCCAAGGACCAGCAAGGCAGAGCGAGTAACTACTCCAAGTAGGAAACATACGTCGATGAACATTGCTCAAAAAGAATATAACTCTGCACCCAACGAACAAATACAATTGCAGAGCCCTCAGCCCAATGGTCATCGCAAGAAAGGTCCAACATCCAACGGTGATAGTGACGCTGATAAGCCTGATGTTCCTCAACAAAGAAAAAAGGACAACTGCTGAAGATAAAACACTACTAATTAAGCGACAACCAACAGTGGTTGAGCAAAATGCAATATCGGAAAGAGAGAAGAGTGGAGCCCTGAAAAGATTGGCAGTTGCTGCTGAAGTGCAGATGGAAGCATCAAAATGAAGTTCCGACGACGCAGAAGCACAAACTGCAAGTGTGAAGAATATGAAGAAAACCACACTTCGCATATAAAAAATTAATGAAAACTTTATGCATCTCTAAATCAACAACGTTCACAATGTAATTATCGTATATTCATGACAAGATAGAGTGTTATATCAACAAAAAGTTTATATTTAAACAGACGCACATACAAACATAAGGGTGGCGCGCGAATAGTACTACAAAAACAAAACGTAATAACTTTTTTTTCTGTACGAGTAATCGGCTTAAGTTTTTGTTTATTTTCCAGGTTACTATTTATGTTCGTTAAAGTTATTACTTGGGATACCGAAAAGAGGATTTGGATAATGCAGCGGTACCATGCTTTCCAGTCCTTCATTTCCGGCCAAAGGAGATTTAGGCGGGAGTTGGGCGCCATTCCCGCGAGTAGCTGGACCATTAGAAGTTAGGTAAACATGTTTCCCGAAAGCATCGCATGAAGACCGTAACATCGAGATCCCTATCTTCGGGTTCATGACACAATCCCGTCTGTAGCATCGCCAATTTAGGCAAATCCAAGCGTTTCGACTCGAAACTTACCGGTGCAAATTGGGGTTACTTGAACTTGTTTCAGTAATAAGTCTAAATCATATGCAAGTTAAACCCTCTGGATTTGCCTATTCGCCTGGAATTTTGCCAACAAATGTTTGAAATGGCCGCAGAAGACAACAACTCGATAAATTGCTTGTTTATGTCCGGTAAGGCCCATCTTTATCTAAACGTCAATGTAAACAAGCAAGGTTGCCGTATATGAAGTGAATATAATCCAAAAAGATTCCACGAGAGAGAACTACAGCCAGACCGAGTCACTGTGCGGTACACAGTTCCATCAAGGTGCATTGTGGGGCGATACTTCTTGAAGAAAACGGTGTAAAAGTAACTGTCATTGCGGACCGTTACTTAAAGATACTTTTATCCAGAACTGTGCCGACGACTTATGCGTTTCAACAGCATTTGGTTCCAGCAAGATTTGGTTCCACTAAGGAAGTTGACTGAATTGAAGCAGTCCATTAAAACAATAATTGAGGCGATCCCGGCTTCAACCCTTCACACCGCAATGAATAATTTTGTGATCAGGTGTCGCATATGCGTAGATGAGCATGGAGGTTACTTACGGTCTATCAGCTTCAAAACCAATTAGTTATAAAATAAAATAACATTTTCTATACAATAAAAAAAAATAAATACATCGATTACAAAAAAATGTATTTAAATTTCTTATTATAGCAAAATTGGTGCGGGGGGGTGTAGGGGGGGGGGGGTTGTACCTAAAATAAAAACTGTTAAGGGACCCTGCAGCCAAAGTAACTAGTATGCAACTAGTTGTATACTAGTTGGTTTTGACTTCTAACTAGTTACACATCTGTCTTTTTTTCATACAACGAACTATCGATTTTAACATTGGGCTGTCATAGGCGCTTAACTAGTTGTTTTGTATACAGTTACGAACTAGTTGGAATACTAGTTATTGGTGAACTAGAGTGGATTCTAGTTTGATATACAGTGTCTCATACCAGTCTATTTTGTACTACTTGTATACTAGTTAATGGTGAACTAGTGTGCATTCTCGTTCGTTATACAGTGTATACCATTCTATTTTGTACTAGTTGTACCACTAGTTGTATACTTAGCATCGGTGCACTAGTTAGACTTCTGTCTTTTTTTCATACAACGAACTATCGATTGTAACATGGGGCTGTCATAGGCGCCTAACTAGTTGCTTTGTATACAGTTAAAAACTAGTTGCAATACTAGATTCTGTATATAATTTTTCTTATTCAAAGTTTTTTATTTTACAAGTGTTATGTTTTGTTGATCTTTTAAAATTATTTAAAGTTTTATACAGTAAGTTTTAAGATCATATTCCATTTTTAACAATAAAATAGCAAATTATTCAAAAATTTTTTTTAATTAATTTTGTAATTTATCAGAAGAAAAATTTTTTAATTCTTGTTGACATATATCAAAGAAACATTTTTTAATTCATTTGGTAATTGTAATTCACCACCAGGACCCATATATATAAAACAAAATTTTAATTTGAGCCTACGGCTTCACTTGGCACTTCAATTGTCTTCTTAACACCAGTCGACTGCTGTCTAAATTGTCAACTGCATGGCCTGGCGTAGAAGCTGTTCTGGATCTTTTTGGCCTACACATGGTAAGTTTGTGATGGAGTCTGGTAAAATATATAAGCGGATTAGTTAAACATAAAACTGTTACGCTAAAAAATCAATATTTACCAATTAAAGCTTTGTAAAAATTTCTATGTTTTTTCAAACCAAGTTTACCGTGCGAACCATCAATATTGTACGACATTATAATTTGAGGATCAAGAATGGTCTCCAAGTTTTTGCCTACGCAGTTTCGCCACAGTTTGCTCATTGTAGATACCTTAATGTGAATGGTTTTAATAAAATTTGGTTTAGGAAATTAATAAATTTGAAAAATTATTTAACACATAATAAAAGTAGAGTTTATACAAATAATGAAAATAATTTTTACTTACATATATGTCACGGTTGTCAGAAGTGATTTTATCTTCTAAGTTTTGCAACATTATATTAGACGTTATTGGAAAATCCTTTATTGCGGCAGTAATTGACGTATCCTGACGAACTAATTTTGATGTGACCACTTTAATTTCGCCTAATGCCGACATTATTGCCACATTTTGTTGTTCGACCAGTTTAGATAAATTGATCACGGTTTCTGGAAAAATAAATTTTATTAAGCATTATTTTTAATTAAATTACAAAAATTTTTTTATGTAAATATTGTATACAGTGCACTGCCGATAACTTGAACTAAATATTTGTGGAATATGGAATAAAAAATGTGTGCAAGTTACCGAGGAGTTGAATTCAGTGGGTATTCAAGTTAGCGCGAGTTCACTGTATTTTAATTTTACTACTTACCTTGTAAATGAACTATTTTTCTTGAGAGTTTTTTGCAATTTTCGCATGATTTATTTTGTATATCTGAAAGAAAAAGGAAGTGAGGTTAAATTTTATTGCAGATGTAATTTTTTAATTATCCTTACTTGATTTATTTGCATTAAGGGGCATCTTTAGTATTTGGGATTCCATATTTAAAAAAAAATAAACTAAATAAAAAAATAATAATGAAAGATACATAAATTAAATATGCTAAAGGCAGCTGTGCAAAATTGGTACTAAGAGTACATTGTTGCCATAAGGCATACACACAAACTTGAAGTTTATTTCTAAAATTGAAAACTTCTGTGCATCACCCAAAGAAGATGCAGCAGCGCAGCAAATTCCAAGTGTCATTGAGTCTACTGGTTCGTTGAAAAAACTATTTATCTTTGTTAATCTTTTACCTAGGACAAACATTTGTTTTTCTTCTTCTACAAAGCTTTGTATTTGTATTGGAATAAAAGGTTTAATGCAACAAAAGGTTGTCCGGTTTCTTTGAGGCATAAAGCCAATTATTGAAATAATAGCACAAACCTTTGTTTTTGATGAGCTTAAAACCTGGTTGTTGATGATCAACCAAAAAATTGTTGTATTGAACTCTTTTAAAAATTTGCTGCAGTATATCTGTTGGTTGGAAGTCATATGCAGACGAGCCCGACATGATCCCTATGGTTTTAATGCTATCCACCAAATGTAACAAGTTGTGAACATTATGGGATACGCTATTAACTCCGAAAACTATTGGAAAGTTGTGTACAAACAATTCCAGCAATTGCTTTGATGGTTCCAAATTGTTAATGTAGGATTTAGGACATAATAACAACCAACATGCGCAATGTAAAAGTAAAAATACGTAGTATGTGTCCTCGGGAATTTCGTCTTTAAAAACAATAATGCCTGTATACAGGAGAAACTGACGGAACTCAGTTGCCTTCCAATGTGCAATGTCATCAAAACTTCGTGGTTTCCTAACAAATTCTTCTGGAACAGATGATTTCAATGCTTGCAAGTTTTTGGACATACGTCTTTTGTCGCCCCTATTAACATTTTCTTAAAATAAATTCTTAAAATAAATTTTCGCATGATTCCTAAATCTAGTAAGTGCATAGTGTTTATGGACACTTGGCTTACCATTTTAACACCAAGGGTTTCTAACGGCGTTTGAGTGTTTCTAAAATTACCTAAGTGGTGTTGTAAGTATTTTCTCTTTTCAAAATCTTCATCGGTTATTAAATCACCAACTTCAGTACTGTAGGTTAAAAAATTGCCAATTTTTTTACCTACTTGAATGCATTTGGTGCAACCATGACACGACGCATGACCTGGTACACCACAAATGAAAGCTTTAGCCGGAGCATCGCAAACAACGGCACGTATTTTTAAGCGAACATTATGCTCTGCAACTAATATTCCATTTTGTGCAATGTAATTCATTTCTTGTACAAAATCTTCCAAATATGATGAAACACACTCCGGCTTCTTAATGCCAACATAAATTCCAACTGGAAGAACGTACACATTTTCACAATTAACAATTCTTATTAAAATGGGCCACAGTTGAGTCCTCGAACTTTTAAATAATGGCAAGCCATTGACGTCAATCATTATTTTATCTATACCCAAAAAAATTTGTCCGATTTTCTGTAACTGCTTTCTTATACCTAAATGACAATACAGACCGGGATACACGTTTTTAATAATAGGCTTCTCAATAATTTTGGGTAATACTGTTTCAGCTTTCTTTGGCACATTAAAATTCTCTTCTCTTAAAATAGACAAAAGTTCCTCGAATGCATTCCTGGAAATCCAATTTCTAATGTACCACTTTCCTAATTTGTCAGTGAATGACTCCTTTGGAATATTTTCCTGTCGGTCTTCAACTTCACGGTCCTGTCGGTCCTCAACTTCACGGTCCTCTTCAAACAAATTTGGGCTTAAAAACCCACACTCAACATTTCCATCTCTGTTTTCTGCTGTTACATTGGAACTGCCACTCAATCTACTAATATAGATTTCACGTTGATTTTTTATTAAGCGGGCCATGTTTCGTTTACTCATTGTGCACTTTTATTTACTTCACAATTAACTGTTTAACTTACACTGATCTTATGAATTTCACTTTTTTATTTTCAACGCGAAAGCTTGTAACTTTTTTACACAAAACTCAAAGAACAAATGATTTATGCATCGCGGGACAGCATTCCAGCTTTGCTTTTGTTTCCATACAACAGGTTGCCATAATACCAAAACATACACTTGTTGTATTACATGTTACACTGAAAACCGAAAAATTTGCAGAAAACACAATTTGGCAACTCTGTAGTCGACATAAAAACCGGTAAATTGTTATTTTTCGTTTGAAGACGAGCAAACAATGCAAAAGAGAGGGAGTATCGCCTCTTATTTTTGTTGTAGTCTTATCTTATTCTTACAAAAATAAAATAGAAAGAGAACTGTCTCGTTACAACAACAACGAAACAACCAAACACACAACATCACACATACTTTGTCCGAAGTAGCTGAGGTATACGTGTGTCACATAACCACATGTTTGCCACATCAACAGCAACGAAACAGCCAAACACACAACATCACACATACCTTGTACGAAGTAGCTGACGTATTAGTATGTCACCATAACGTCGACTGCGCAAGCCCATGCGCTTACAAATGAAATTTTGCGTGGCTATGCTTTATACCTCCGTTCAACAACAGACTAATGTACATACATACATTATTATGTTAATACATACGCTATAGACACAATTTCGTTTGCCTCACCCCTGCCACACCACTCTTTCATTGGTCTCTTGCTCGCTCGTTTTTGTTTAACACGTCACTATTCTCTTTCGCAGTCACAGAAATGGTTCTAGCAGCAGCATAAAATCTGGTTTTAGCAGATTTTGACTTTGATAGATTTAGTCCCTATACGCCGCTATAGATGTTAACACATCAAAAAGACCAAGGAGAACCAAAAAAAAGGTTTAATTTGTACTATAGGTACGGTCAGATTGGGCAAATATTTGACGAAAAACGTCAAATATTTCTTGGCCTCCGTCTGACCACCAAATACTATTGGTGGCAAACAACAAAAGAGTTGATTTTGGTCAAACAAAATTATTTTCCTTCAAATAAAAATTTGGTCAAAGTGACAAAAGTGTGACCTATAAAGAGCAAATAGTTTTCTGTTTGTTGGGCAAACATTTATTTGATCTTACAAAAGAATTGTAAGAGCAAACAATGGTAAATAACAATATGCAACAAAAATTTAGGGTTTTTGCTTTAACCAAAATAATCGGCAAAATATCCAAATGTTCAACTAAATTATTGTGGAATAGTTTTTACTAGAGGCTTTTACAGACGAGAGTCCTTCATCTTGAAGTTGCATATGTCATTTTAGTCCTTTCTAAATTATTTATATTAACTTCACCTGTCGGTATGCATGATTTTTAACCCTTTTCCCGTGATCCAATCGAGCTAAAACTTCGCAGGCAAACTAATGGCGACGACAAAAATGAAAATATGGGCGGGATTGAACAAAGGAGCGTGGTACTTCCCATACAAATCACAAATTAAAAATCCATTATTTCTGCTCCTCTTAACGGTATTTGAACAAAATTGGGTATGTTGGTTAGGTGTACATATTCTAAGATCTGCTGCAAATATGGGTTGAACTCAAAGTTGAGTTTCAACTCAAAGTGTTGCTGTTGCTTGAAAACAGCGGTTCCCAACCCCCGGTCCGCGGACCGGTACCTGTCCGTGGATCAAATGGTACCGGGTCGCGCAAAAGATAATAAGTAGAGTAAAAAAAATCCAATGAGAGTTCGAACTCACGGGGGTTGTGTTAACACCTTTTTGCTACACGGTACCTGTTCGATTTCTGTGAACACATTAGTAAATGTTACATTGGAAAATAAAAAACAGCGTTCAATCATATGATGACGTTATACTTAAATAATATTAATATTTAAAAATATTTAAAGACCAGTGCAAGCACATGTGTCATTATTTTCTTGCTCAATACTTTTTGTTTTATTCCCACAAAAATCAAAGAATGCAAAGCAACAGTCACTTGTATATACATACATACATTGTTATATTATTGTTATTAGTTACATACGCTACACAAGTTCACACAATTGTCGTTGTTCTCTTGCTACCTCATTTTTATATACGTATAACCAGTGTTGCCATCTGAAAAAAATATTTCCGACCAAAATTTCCATAAAACCGACCAAAAACCCAAGGAAAAAAGTCCTAAATTGTTTTATTATACTTGTAACATACATTTTTTATTTGAATAGACATTGCTTATAAAAAATAAATTATTAAATTAGAAATTCAGTCTTTTTAAAATTGTAATTACAATAAAAAAAATGTTTAATTCATAAAATGAGATCAATGTTATACATATCAGTATATACACATATTTATTTGCATTTTTGTTTATAACGATTTATGTGCAAATAACGAAAACACCAATAATTGCTTTTGTGATGCGGATTTTAGAGAAAAATAATCTACTTACATATATATATATCATAAAAGTTCTTTGTCAAACATTTTTTGTATAAAACATTTGCAACTTATTAAGATTATAGGTCTTTTGTTTAAAATAGTTAAGTTAATTGTTCAAGTCTCTGTTAGTTGACCATACATAGTTTGGGGTGATATTATGAAGGAGTTCCTTGCATGGCATAATGCTATTAATAGAAATTAACTCCAGTTTATTTCAGAGCTTTGACTTCACTAATGAGAGTGTAGAAAACTTACGTTCTGCTGTAGCAGAGCTATGAGGCAGGGAAAGTACATTAAAAATAAAATTAGAAAGCTCTTCGAAGCAGTTTTCATTTAAACCGTTTTTTTTTGCGTCAATCTTCGTCCAAAAAGAATCAATATTTAAATATGAAGATATATTTATTTCACTTAAACACAAAAGATTCCATTGTGTTATAACTAAATTTGAGTTACAGTCTACCAGATTATTGAACTTTGAAAAAGAGACGAAATAACCTTTTCAGGTGTGATTATGTGTAACAGCTTAATATCATCCCGTTCAAAATCAAATCGATTTTCTATCTGATCTAAAAATTCAACATAGAAATTTAAAACATTAGATTTTAGTTCAAATATTTCTGTGCTGGTTAATTTAACTGTAACATTATCAGTCTTTGTTCCAATATAAATTTTTGAAAGTTCAATTTGATTAATGTGGTTCTTGTAGTCAATTTGAGTACCAGAAAATGCGTTAATTACATCTTTTTTAATAAAATTACTTAAACTAATTCTATGCTTGTCTCTATGCTTGTATAAAGATACGGCAAACGAGAACTTTCGGATTGAAACTCTTGTTGAGATTATTTATAATTGGTAAAATATATGATAAAAATAAAAAATAATATTTTTCTACACAAGTCATATCTTCGGCAATTGTTACTGGTTGAAGTCCGCGCATTTCATAAAAACAAGAAATAAAATATAATTTAGGGCTTTCCCATTGGTCAACTATTCTATTTATTACACCTTCAAGTGATAGCTATCTAGTCCCGCAAATGCCTAATATTTTGTGGGGTTTTACTGCACAATATTCTTTAAATTCGTCTATTCGTTTGGGACTGTGCGAAAAAAAGGCATAAATTTTGCGGCAAAGAGACTCAATGCTTGTTGGTAACTTTTTACAAGCATATCTGGAACAAAGATTAAGTGAATGGCAAGTTCATTTTATGTAAAATAAATCAGTTTCACGGGTAAGCGACGTTTTTAGCCCACTGATATCTCCAGCCATGACATTAGCACCATCTGCACCATTACGGGAAGCCAAGAAGTCCTTATTAATATGCAAATAGTCTCCGCATCAGCCTCAGCAACCTTCAGCATAGCTCGAAACTTGTCCTGAATCCCGAAAATGGAAGCAAAAAAGCGAGCCAAAAGGACTAGACATTTTATTGAGGAAACATCGGTTGTTTCGTCCACAATTAAGGAAAAACTCCTTTCGTTTAAAATTTAAACTATACCATCACTTGCCTGGTTTCCAGTATATGTAGGTCGCTATTTGAGTTGATTTTGTCCTCCCGTAATCCAGTAATTTTGCTATTGAAGAATCTGGGCAACACTCAACAAGTAAAGCAGGCAGACAGACAGTCCATTAATATAAACGGTAGATTATGTGTAATGCAAAACATTACTAACCTATATTCTGCATATGTGACTTGTTTTTGTCGCTTTTGTTCCTCCGCATTAAACAATTTGTTGATCTTCAGATTTCTTTTTTGCAGATTATAGTTTTGAATGTGGTATGCTGAAGAATCGAAAGGGAATTAGCGAAGGTGGGTCTTGCTATTAATGAGGGAAAGACAAAATTGATGGTGTCAATGACTAGAGAAACCTCTCGACTTGGTCCGCACTTGAACGTTGACAACCGATTTAATTTTGAAGTGGTAGATGAATTTGTCTACCTTGGATCCGTCGTGAACAAGGACAACAACGTCAGCCTTGAGATAGATAGGAGAATTGTGCTTTCAAATAGATGTTATGTTGGGCTCAGCAAGCAGATTAGGAACAAAGTCCTCTCTCGACAGACTCTCATTTTACCTCTCTTGACGTATGGCTCCGAAACTTGGGTCATATCTCAAGCGGATGAAAAACACCTGGGAGTTTTCGAGAGAAAAATTCTCCTTAAAATATATGGTCTTGTTAGGGAAAACGGCGATTACCGACGTCGCTGGAACGCAGACCTATATAATCTCTATTCTGACGCGGACATAGCTAGACGAATCAAAGTGGGCTAATTGCGTTGGCTAGGCCATGTCATCAGAATGGCGCGAAAGGTTTTTGATAACGTACCCGATGGAAGCAGGAAAAGAGGACGACCAAGACTCCGCTGGAAAGACCAGGCAGAAGAATCCCACCATATCCTTGGTGTTACCAACTGCCGAGAAAGGCGAAGGATAGAGCCAGTTGGAAGAATATATTGAAATTTGTTTAATTAATGGCCAAATGATATGTCAATGACTTGGAGCAAGCAACGCAATATGCGGACCATCTTTTTCTTGCAACCAAGTAAATGAGTTCAGCCATTCCAACTGAAACTTTCTTCTTAAAGCTACATACTTCCCATCAAGTTTACTTGTCCACGTTTTTAATTTTGACAAAATTAAAATTGTTTATTATAATTTTCTTTAAAACTTAAGGACCACCTAGTAGGAAGACGCGCACAATTTTAGTTTTTACGATGAATAGTCCAAATCACGAAACGAAGAAGCATTGCAAAGTACAAAGCTAAGCTTTTCGCGCCGTCAAATACAATGACTTCTTTTGCGGCAAGTGCCAAATCACAATTCAGTGCGTTGGCACACACGTACATATGTACCAACCTATGGAAAAATGGATTTTTTTTAAATGATGGCTAACGAAAATTAATTTCGATTCGCCTAAAATGGACCAAAATCGAATTGGTGGGGCCATCATAAAATTTAAAATCCATCCGACCAAATTTGGTAGGATTTGGTAGGCAACGCTGCTGCGTATAACACGTCATTATTCTCTAAGCTCTGAGAGTGCTTCGCACCCACACAATAGAACTATTCGCTGCCCCTACATCAGTGTGTGTGTTTTTTCGCAGTTTGACAATCTGTGTTTCCCTGTCGGACAAATCTGTGTTCTATATAGGGGTGGGTCATCCTTATCATTTAGGGATATGAAAAATAGATATTGGCCGATTCTGAGACCTACCTGTTATGCACACAAAATTTCATACAAATCGGTCGGCCGTTTCGGAGGAGTTTAACACCAAACAATCTGTGATCGCAGTTGGACAATCTGGGTGATCGCCGTCGAACAAACTGTGTTTGGATATATTCAATTTGTGAATTTAGGCCGTACCCGCGCCTATAGATGTTAACACACCAATAATTATTCTGTTTTTACGCTAAGTAGCCGCCGACACAATGCCTTTGAAGTAAAAAAAAGACCATATGCATGAAATTATTAAAATTATCAAACGTTGACCGGTCCGCGGCGGCAATAAGGTTGGGGAACACTGCTTTAAAACACTAGAAAATGGTTTGTGACTAAAGTAATCGGTTGCTTTAAACCATTGAGAAATGGGTTGTGTCAAATGGAAATAACTACATGTTGGTGGTGTAGTTAAGTCAGTTTGCGTTTAAGGTGCAGATATACTCTTTGTATCAGTGACGTTCCGCGGAGGTGTTCTCTGAACACCCTAAAATATTTGATAATCATGTTATATTTTTACAGTGTTTTATTTAACTTGCTTTGTTGTCTGTCTGTATTGTTCAAATCAGTCTGTATTGTTTAAATCTAGTAACTCATTTTTAACACAGTCGCAGTTGACCAATCGAACTAAAATTTTGCACACTTGTCAGTTTTGGATGACAATACATGAATATGAAAAAAAAAATCCAATGAGTGTTCGAACTCACGGGCGATGTGTTAACACCTTTTTGCTACACGGTACCTGTTCGATTTCTATGAACACATTCGTAAATGTTACGTTGGAAAATAAAAAACAGCGTTCAATCATATGATGACGTTACAGTTAAATAATATTAATACTTAAAATTATTTAAAGACCAGTGCAAGCACATGTGTCATTATTTTCTTGCTCAATACTTTTTGTTTTATTCCCACAAAAGTCAAAGAATGCAAAGCAACAGACACTTGTACATACATACATACATTGTTATATTCGTACGATATAACCGAAGATCAACACAAAACACTTTTTTAACCCTCCGATGAGCGTAAGGGTCTGGCCAGACCAAACCGATTTTTAAATGTCTCTAATTTTGTTTTGTGGAAATTTCTGAGCCACTCAGTTCATGACTTCCTCAAAGATATTGTGCCGAACATAATCGAACAGTAAAATAACTTTTTTTTGTGTATTTATTGTGGAAAAATTGTATTTGAAACTACTTTCGTGTATCATATACATATGGGTCTGAGCAGACCCAACATTAATTTGTATGACTTTTCGAAGAAACCTCGTTTTGCTTTGTGGACAGAGGGTACATATTTCAATTAATGTGGAGAAATCATTCTGATCACGTATTTTTTTTAGAATTCTTCTGTACAGGTGTTTTATTTTTTCAAGTAAACTAATAATATAGTATATATTTTCAACTAATATATATTAGGTTGATATTATGACGCGTTTGCTGCGTAAATTATTGCACCGAATGTGACTCCGAATAAACCACGGCGACTTGGCGCGGAAGTTCTAGGAATTATGGAGTAGGAATTCGACTCATTCGAGTCAGGCAACTATTTGAAAGATGAAGAGGAGGGGCTTATAATTACTGTGACCACCGTAGCTATTGAAGATCTAACTGTAATTGCAGCTTCAACAATCAGAGTCATGTATACCATTCAAAAGACAGCAAAGTCTGGAATACGATTCCAACACCTTCTGGAAGGCCACGCTCGCGTAATGTGGCAAATGTTTGTAAAGGGTCATTAAAAACAGCATTACCACATCACCGAAATCGTAATTGTCGTCCGAAATCGTTAATATTATTGTTCCGAGAACCAATCGAAAAGACCTCGAATCTTTTCGTCTACGGAACAAAGGGCATCTCGGTAAAAAAAACACCGTGATTGGCCAATTACTAACAGGGATGAAATTATTGAATGTTTGCTAGTGTGTTTCACAGCGAGCAAAAGAATTGTGGGCTAGGTATGCCCATTTACAGGATCCCCACATCCTTCAACCGGTTCAAGCACTAGGCTATCTTCCGAATCCGATAACGGTAGAACTCGTGCAGTGAGGCTACAACAAAAAAGTCTGCGACCGTGAACGATGTATGACTCTTGCTGATGGGTAACTTAGGAAAGACCCCTTCCTGTGAATTCACTGTCGATGAGCAGTTATTTTCGTATCGGGGGCAAACTCGGTTTACACAGTATAGTCTTAGTAAGCCTGCAAAGTATGGAATAGAGGTTTTGTGGATTTGCGATTCAATTTCGAACTATCCCTTGAAATAGATAATTTATACGTGTAAAAATCAGGTGGCCATCGAGAATCGAACCAAGGCGAACGAGTCGTCATGAAATTGATGGAGAAATATGCATATGGACAGCGGCAGAACAGTTTGCGCTGAGAAGTTCTTTTCGACTTATGATTTGGCAGGAATGTTGACGGATCGAAATGTGGCGTTTGTGGGCCCCGTGCTGAAGAACAAGACTTTCATTCTCCTTAAAATGCTGGACACAAAACGTGCTGTGCATAGCACCACATTTTGCTTTCACACTAATAACGTCGTCCTGTGTTTCCACATGGCAAAGTCATAAAAACCAGTCATCATATTATCCACCTTTCACTACAGTCGCGACATCGATCCGCTGATAATTTCAAAGCAAAATCAAATATTGGACTATAATAAATTCCAATCGGGAGTAGATACAATGAACCAGATATTGATTGGATATTCTATACAAATGTATAAGTGTATGTTACAATGGGCAAATATCGGATGATAAATGATTTAAATAAATAAAAACAATTATTTTTTATAATATCTTCGTGCATATACAAATAGTAGACACATGCCAAACACACAATCACACATTTAGCAGACATGTGGCCATTTGCGTGGACCTGCTCTGACATATACGCCTTATATATATATATGGGTCTGGCCAGACCCTTATGCTGCATTTACAGCCTCATACGTCACCGCTCATCGGAGGGTTAATATTACTCCAAATTAAAACACTTAAATCTCGTCTCGCCGATATCGGATCGCCTTAATATTTGGCCTAACCTCTTCGTCGAAACCCGCACCAGCTTTTTAATCCAAAAATTAATAAAATCGGCTATGAATTTCCGGAGAAAATCGCGTGGGAAATTATATGAAAATCGCCCAATAATCACTTTCAATACCGACTGCCAAGCAACGAACAAACAAACGATGATTTACTCTTACATACCTAACACTTGAGTATGTATTGAAACTGATAGTTTTTTGCCCTAGAGACGGGCGTATAGATGTTAACACATCAAAAAAATTAATGTGAGTCCGATCACACGGGAGATGTGTAAACATCTAGTAATGAAGTTGGAAGTACTTATGCTTTTAGTATATTTTTTTAATTAATCAATTAAAAGTATCAAAACTTTCAATATTGTAAATACATAGGAATTTGCTGGTTTTTGTTTGTTTTATTTAACTTATTTGGTTAGTAAATGGGCACACTGCAGTATATATGTACTGCATTAAAAATTACAGTAAGCAGTAAATTTACTGATTACTGAAAAAATTCAGTAAATTTTTACTGATAATGAAATTTAATTTGCATTACCAGTCAAATCATAGGGCCGTATTCATAATAATCACTAATCGGGCATTACTGATTACTGAAAATTCAATGCACCTCATCGTAATCATGTAGGCACTTTATAAAAATTGCTGAAAAAAATTTTAGTAATCAGCAAAAATTTACTAGTTAAAGAATTATTTTTACTGAAATTTTAGTAGTACTGCAAAGTGCCCATCTATGGTAAATGCCTTAAGTACAAATAGTTAATATTGGCTTATGGTAACTAAAATAAGATACATATTTAAATTTTTGACTCGATTGTATTTAAAAATCTATGGAAAACTTCATCTATAGTAGTGGAATTGTTAGTTGTGGGGGTTTGTGGAGAATTGCTCATATGCAAGTGAAAAACGTCAAATAAAAATTGTGATAAAGCTTGCGACTGTGGGTTTGCAAAATTTGTATTAAACTCTCCACCCATAATAATTGGCATGAGATGGAGATTGTAACCCAATTGTCGTGCACCAGCTTCAGTGTAAGGCAACAGTACGTAATGAAGATATGTTATAATCTTAATTTATATTGGAATCTAATAGAAATTTTATTAGAATTAACATTACCTCCATTCAGCTTTTATACACGTTGTGTTGTTTTATGTTCTAAGTTATAATTTTTTTAGTGTTTTGTAAATTATTTTATTATTTTGTATTTGTTGCGGTTGACAAGTTATTAATCAGCTGTTTACGGAAATTTAATGTTATTTTACAGCAATGGTTTTCGAAAATTAGTAGCTAATATTGCACATTAGATGGTGCTTATATGCAGCTGTTAAGTATGAATGACAATCTCAAAGATGAAGAAAACTTTTAGTTTTTAGTTTTCCTTATATTTGACAATTTTAGTTTTTAGTTTTCCTTATTTTGCTTTGTTTTAGTAAATTTTTTATTAAAAGTGCAAAAAATCTTTTCAAAAGTTATTAAAATTAATATTTTTTGTATTCATTTTATTTATTTGTTTTCATTTGCCTACGATAACATAATGTACGACAATTAGTGGAAATTAGTCGCTACTATTGCACACTAGATGGTGTTGAGTATATTGTATGCAGCGTATGAGTACACTAATACACTCATACATAGCTCACACCGATTTGATAACGCTTTACGATTGGTTAACGATTCCATCGCACATCTTACTCTAAATTTGTGATTGTATTGTCAAAAAGATTTTTACCCCCAGCGTATAGATATAGATCAAAAATTAAAACATTAAAAATGTATTTACTAAAAAATTAAAAATGAAAAAATAATTAAAAAAAATAAAGTTACAGTGTTTTATTTATAAATGCACTAAAACCTAGAAAATAATTTTTCTCTTAGCCTCAATAAGTATATTCTTCTTCATGATGGGGTTGTACAATGGTCCGCCTACTTAGCACTTCAACAACAATGGTATAGATACTTTCAATAAAGAGCGTAATTAAAATGAATTAGTTAATTAATTTTCTAGCGATCTCTCAAATAAAACGCTTGCATTTAAATTAAAAATGGTGACAAAATTAAATGTCAAATTAAGTGTAAAAATTAAATGTCACCATTTTTAATTTAAATGCAAGCGTTTTATTCGAGAGGTATTTTATGCCATTTCTATGACATTGCTGTTTTTGACATACCAAGTAATTTAATTAATTTTTATTTGTCGGATACTTTTTCTGAAATATTTAAATTAAGCATGTTAATTTTAACAATTCCAGTATCAACAAGTTCTGTTGAGACATCTTTTTCAGCACTTAAGAGAATTAAGTCTTATTCCAGAAACCAAATGTTAGAGGAAAGTTTATCAGAGTTAGCCTTAATTTCTATACAAAGGTCTTTTTTAAAATTTTTACAAAATACAAACAATTTCTACGATGATGTGATTGAGTTTTCATTCAAAAAACATGACGTGTTGAACTGGTTTATAAATAAAAAATTTCAATTTAAATAAAATGAAAAAACAAGAAATTATTACAAAAAAAAATCCAATGAGTGTTCGAACTCACGGGCGATGTGTTAAGACCTTTTTGCTATACAGTACCTGTTCGATTTCTATGAAAAAAAAATAAATGGTTTCCCATTACATCCCATGAAGGGACTAGGGAGAACTTCTCACAATCACTGAGCTGGGCGCTTTCCAGTTTTCACTCACTGATTGGGACCTACAGTTTTACACCGATTCCGAACGGTAATTTGAGAAGCTTTTTCATGGCTAGATACTCGATAGTGTCGCCGTCACTATGCGAGGTGACCGCCGCCGAAAGAAATTTTTTTTGATGGTGGTCAGAGCCGGGTTCGAACCCAGGATCTCATGTACAAGAGCCGCGCACACTAACCATTGCACCACCGACGGCCACATTGAATTCTATGAACACATTCGTAAATGTTACATTGGAAAATAGAAAACAGCGTTTTCTATTTCAATCATATGATGACGTTACAGTTAAATAATATTAATACTTAAAATTATTTAAAGACCCAGTGCAAGCACATGTGTCATTATATTCTTGCTCAATACTTTTTTTTTATTCCCACAAAAGTCAAAGAATGCAAAGCAACAGACACTTGTACATACATACATACATTGTTATATTCGTACGATATAACTGAAGATCAACATAAAATACTTTTTTAATATTACTCCAAATTAAAACACTTCAATCTCGGCTCGCCGATATCGGATCGCCTTAATTTTTGGCCTAAACTCTTCGTCGAAACCCGCACTAGCTTTTTAATCCAAAAATTAATAAAATCGGCTTTGAATTTCCGGAGAAAATCGCGTGGGAAAATTATATGAAAATCGCCCAATAATCACTTTCAATACCGACTGCCAAGCAACGAACAAACAAACGATGATTTACTCTTACAAACCTAACACTTGCGTATGTATTAAATTTATAGTTTACTGCCCTAGAGGCGCGCGTATGGATGTTAACACATCAAAAATTTAATTTATTTTCAATAAGTCATAATTAAAAAATATTTATATAAAAACATAAAAAAAAATAAAAAAAAACTAAAAAAAAAAATCCAATGAGTGTTCGAACTCACGGGCGATGTGTTAACACCTTTTTGCTACACGGTACCTGTTCGATTTCTATGAACACATTCGTAAATGTTACATTGGAAAATAAAAAACAGCGTTCAATCATATGATGACGTTACAGTTAAATAATATTAATACTTAAAATTATTTAAAGACCCAGTGCAAGCACATGTGTCATTATTTTCTTGCTCAATACTTTTTGTTTTATTCCCACAAAAGTCAAAGAATGCAAAGCAACAAACACTTGTACATACATACATACATTGTTATATTCGTACGATATAACCGAAGATCAACATAAAATACTTTTTTAATATTACTCCAAATTAAAACACTTCAATCTCGGCTCGCCGATATCGGATCGCCTTAATTTTTGGAATAAACTCTTCGTCGAAACCCGCACTAGCTTTTTAATCCAAAAATTAATAAAATCGGTTATGAATTTCCGGAGAAAATCGCGTGGGAAAATTATATGAAAATCGCCCAATAATCACTTTCAATACCGACTGCCAAGCAACGAACAAACAAACGATGATAAGACAAAACCGAAGATCAACATAAAACACTTTTTTAATATTACTCCAAATTAATACTCCAAATTAAAACACTTAAATCTCGGCTCGCCGATATCGGATCGCCTTAATTTTTGGCCTAAACTCTTCGCCGAAACCCGCACTAGCTTTTTATTCCAAAAATTAATAAAATCGGCTATGAATTTCCGGAGAAAATCGCGTGGGAAAATTATATGAAAATCGCCCAATAATCACTTTCAATACCGACTGCCAAGCAACGAACAAACAAACGATGATTTACTCTTACAAACCTAACACTTGCGTATGTATTAAATTTATAGTTTACTGCCCTAGAGGCGCGCGTATAGATGTTAACACATCAAAAATTAAAAAATATTAAAAAAAATTAAAAAAAAAATTTAAAAAATATAATAAAAAATCCAATGAGTGTTCGAACTCACGGGCGATGTGTTAACACCTTTTTGCTACACGGTACCTGTTCGATTTCTATGAACACATTCGTAAATGTTACATTGCAAAACAAAACACAGCGTTCAATCATATTGTTACGAATTTCCTTATTCGTCCTTTTTGCGTTGTTTTATTCCCAATAATAAAACAAGGTTCGTTTTTAATTACGATAATTACAACGGTATCACTTCCTTTTTATTTATTTATACAGTACAACAGTTTACTTTATTTATAACACGTTAACAAGTCTTGTATTTTACTATCAATTCGCGTTGCTTACTTTACGGGGTTTAATCACAAACTGAAACTCTCCATTCCAAAGACCTCCGCTATTTATACCAACTCACCATACACAAATGAAGGTAGATATATCTAGCGAATTCAAGAACCTTCTAGAAACTAGATGTTGTTGTTGTTGTTTATCTTTGTAGAACATTCTCCTACACAGGAGAATTATCTTTACTGAGGTGAATTCATGCTACTGGTTTAGCGAGCTGGTACGTTGTTACAATGCATACTTTCAGGCGCAGCACTAACCGCCTGTTGTTTACATACTGTTAGTAGAGTCATTAACAGTAAGCAAAAGCTTTTACTTATTCGTAACACTGCCCCCCACTTAAGCCTGTTCGTCCCGAGCAGGCTCAACCCTCCGTTTTCCATACAGAGCTAGTCTTTCCAAATGCACGACTTTCATTTTTGCTCTTGGACTTTGGCTTTTCTGGATTCGATAAACCACGTCATTTATTCGTTTGACAACCTTGTAAGGGCCTTTCCAGTGAGTCTGAAGTTTTGGAGATAAACCTTTCTTGCGCTGTGGGTTGAACAGTAAAACTAGCTGGCCTTCATGAAATCCTTCTGAATTTGCCGCTCGGTCGTATCTGGCTTTCATTTTGTTACTGACCATTTTTAATTTGTTGCGCACAAATTCATGGAGATCATTAAGATCCCTCGTATCATGGTAATTGACATCACTGTTCGCAGGGTCAGACGCTGGTATGGTACCGAACTCTAAATCTCCAGGCAGCTTCAGCTCATTTCCAAAAATTACTTTAGCGGGTGTTCGCGAAGTGGAGTCATGGGTGGCCGTCCTATATGCCAAAAGGAACTTCGGTATGTGTTCATCCCAATCTCTTTGATCTGCGCTGACTACTTTTCTTAGGTATTCTTCAAGAGTTCGGTTGAATCTTTCAACCATTCCGTCAGACTGAGGATGCAATGGTGTTGTTCTTGTTTTCCGAATACCGTATGACTCACACATTTCTTTGAAGATGGTCGATTCAAAATTCCTACCCTGGTCCGAATGGAGCTCCGAGGGGACACCAAAACGGCATATCCAGTTATCCACAAACACTTTAATTATAGTCTTCGCTTCCTGATTTGGAACAGGGTATACTTCGGGCCATTTACTGAAGTAATCCATAACCACTAAGACGTACTGGTTTCCAGAGCTACTGACGGGAAATGGACCAGCCACATCCATAGCTATACGCTCAAAGGGTGCACCTGAGTTGTATTGCTGCATGTGGCCATGACTTCTTCGCGTTGGTCCCTTAGCTGTCATACATTGGGTGCAATTTGCTATCCAATCGGCTACCGCTTGTTGACAGCCAATCCAGTAGAACCGTTGCTTTAGCTTTTCAATGGTCTTGGTTATTCCTAGATGTCCTCCGCTCGGGCCATTATGGAATTCTGTCATTATCTCTTTTTCCTTGGAGGAAGGTACCACTATTAACTTTTTGACTATTTTACCATCCTCACTTTCCCATACACGGTATAGACAGCCATTTAGCAATCTCAGGCTATTCCACTGGGCCCAATATGATTTTAAAACGGGGCTTTCTGAAGCGATTTCATTCCGCGTTAATTGTCTATCCTCTTCCTTTGCCAAAATAATTTTTGCCAATACAGGATCACTTCTCTGTGCCTTGAACCACTCGTCATCCGATTCAATTCTCAGGGATCGGACGTCAATAATTTGCTCTTTTATCTCAACCTTAGAATCCTGCTTACGCTCGATTACATGTGGACGGTCATTTACTCGTCCGGTATCGGCCGTTGTCGCTGGAGATCTTGACCGTTTTCGTGGGTCTCGACAGCCCCGCCCTATACGGCCACGTTCGCCATGATTGTCACCTTTCAATTTTGTTGCTTGCCATAGCGCTTTCGTGAGAATCCGAATCACTTCCTTCAATTCGCTAACGGCGCCTTTCAAATCTTTTGATTTGCCTTCCGTTTCTACCCTTCGCACATGATATGTCTGTTGACTGGCAACAACCCTCGCCGTCTCATTCGCCAAAGCGAATGAAACTGTTTCCACAAATGTAGCTTTTTGTGAGGCATACACCGAATATCTAACGTCAGGATCGTTAATGCCCCTAGCAAATGCCTCTATCTTAAATTGCTCTAGGAAAGTTTGGGGTTCTCCAGGATATGCCATCAACACCAAACGTTCCACCTCGGTTGCGAAGTCCTGAAGCGTTTCATTATGCTTTTGCACTCGGCCTCTCAATTCCATGCGATATAAATCCTTCTTGTGATCGCCACCATACTTGCGTTGTAACGCAGCCAGTATATCCTCGTAGTTGTTTCTGGCACTGACGGGAATGCTCTGAAGGACTTCTGCTGCGTTGCCTTTCAGTGCTAAAATTAGCTCTACTGCTTTGTCGTTGCTGTTCCACAAGTTCTTAATTGCGACCATTTCGAATTGGAATTTAAAAACGTCAAATGGTGTAGAGCCATCGAAACTGGGAGCTTTCAATCTACTAGAGGCTTCAGAAATTACTCGCACTGGCCCCTCTTGTAACTGAAGTTCATTAATTTTTCTTTGCAATTCACTTACATCATTTTCCACTTTCTCAAACTTCTGTTCAACTTCTTCGAACTTCTGTTCGAAGTTTTCGAATTTCTCATTAACATGTATTTCCATGTTGTTCATAACTTCCGAAATTTGTTGAAGTTTGTCATTTGTGGCGTTAGATGTCTCTTGCATTATTCTAGAATTCTCGTCCAGCTTCGCGTTAATAACTCTAGAGTTTTCGTCCAATTTTGCAAACTTTTCCATCATGGCCGCAAACATTGTAGAAACATCTACATTACCAGTTGCTTCATTTGCAGATATCTCCATTTCTTCTTTGCATTCAAACTGGTATTTGTCAATGTCAATGTTTCGGCGCTTGAATTCTTCTATTAATCGCCTCTGCAGCTCTACTTTATTACCAGCTGTCGGTTGATCCAATTTGCTCAACTCCTTTTTTAGCTGTTCAACTTTGAGTTCCTCAAACTTCATCGTTGTCCTTAATTCGTAATTTCACTTCTGACACCAATGTTACGAATTTCCTTATTCGTCCTTTTTGCGTTGTTTTATTCCCAATAATAAAACAAGGTTCGTTTTTAATTACGATAATTACAACGGTATCACTTCCTTTTTATTTATTTATACAGTACAACAGTTTACTTTATTTATAACACGTTAACAAGTCTTGTATTTTACTATCAATTCGCGTTGCTTACTTTACGGGGTTTAATCACAAACTGAAACTCTCCATTCCAAAGACCTCCGCTATTTATACCAACTCACCATACACAAATGAAGGTACATATATCTAGCGAATTCAAGAACCTTCTAGAAAATAGATGTTGTTGTTGTTGTTTATCTTTGTAGAACATTCTCCTACACAGGAGAATTATCTTTACTGAGGTGAATTCATGCTACTGGTTTAGCGAGCTGGTACGTTGTTACAATGCATACTTTCAGGCGCAGCACTAACCGCCTGTTGTTTACATACTGTTAGTAGAGTCATTAACAGTAAGCAAAAGCTTTTACTTATTCGTAACAATATGATGACGTTACAGTTAAATAATATTAATACTTAAAATTATTTAAAGACCCAGTGCAAGCACATGTGTCATTATTTTCTTGCTCAATACTTTTTGTTTTATTCCCACAAAAGTCAAAGAATGCAAAGCAACAGACACTTGTACATACATACATACATTGTTATATTCGTACGATATAACCGAAGATCAACATAAAATACTTTTTTAATATTACTCCAAATTAAAATACTTCAATCTCGGCTCGCCGATATCGGATCGCCTTAATTTTTGGCCTAAACTCTTCGTCGAAATCCGCACTAGCTTTTTAATCCAAAAATTAATAAAATCGGCTATGAATTTCCGGAGAAAATCGCGTGGGAAAATTATATGAAAATCGCCCAATAATCACTTTCAATACCGACTGCCAAGCAACGAACAAACAAACGATTATTTACTCTTACAAACCTAACACTTGCGTATGTATTAGTTTTATAGTTTACTGCCCTAGAGGCGCGCGTATAGATGTTAACACATCAAAAAAAATCTTACAAATGGAACTGAGAATCGACAATTATGTTTTAAATGTGGAGAACACCCTGCTAAAAACTCCACCTCACGTCCCGGCTTTGTATAGTTGTCCTTTAAAGTTTGTGTCTAGAGTAATGTGTAAAATAAAAACCGTGTGTCATACATAAAGAATTTATAGTCAAAAACTATGTTTTTTACGGTTGGTTTTTTTAAATTTAAATCTTAAAATTTAAATCTGAAATGGTTTATTTTGAACACACTATGTTGTACAAATATGTTGTCTAATATGTATGTACATATTGCTCAAGAAGTTTCTCTTTATTGGTTATACAGGGTGGTTGCAAGGGGACGAAATGGCAGCGGTTTGAAAATTTTCGGATTGGTGGTCGGACGGTACTAGGGTAAACTTGCTAAGTTCTGAACCATTGGTCGAATTTTTTTGGTTTAGGGCTTTTTGGGCATATATCCTTTAGTCCCTTTTCAAAAAATTTCACAAAATTCCACCAAAAGTAAAAACAAAACTAAAAAAAATTATTTAAAACGAATCGGCCATATATTTTTTGAGATATATTGAAATATGTTCTCAATTTCCTGGGGTACGGACAATTGATTGATATAGTTTAGTTTATGTTATAGTCAAATATTGATGTGTGTCGGCGGCACCTTGGCTCTTTTTTGTCAACTTGCTTCCAAATATGTAGCGTGTTCGTATCTGAAGGTCAACAGTAACATACTGTGAATTTTTCCGGACGACCAAACTATTATTATGACTGCTATTACGGTTTGTTTTAAAAGGTGTGTGGCACATCCCACTTCCACCGTGGCTGTAATTCGTACTGTACCAACAACATATATACCAAATTTCATATAATTTATATATATATTTTAAATTTCACGTTTTATGGGCGGTGCCACCCCCTTTATCCAATCACTACGCTAAGGACTATTAGTAGGTCATCAGTACCACATTGGAAATTTTCATAACAATCGGTCTATTAGAAAAGCCGTCAGAGCGATTTATGAAAAGGGGGCCTGGCACCGCCCACTTCCACCCTGGCTGTAATTCGACTTGCACGAACAACTTATATGCAAAATCTCATCATCATACCTCTGATAGTTCATGAGATATAGCCATTTTAAATTTCAAGTTGTATGGGAGGCGCCACGTCCCTTTCTCCAATCTTTTCCAAGTAAAGCCAAACCTCATTGTGAAATTTTCCTAACAATCGGTCTATTAGAAAAGCCGTCAGAGCGATTTTTTTAAAGGGGCCGTGGTACTGGCCACTTGCATCCGTGCTGTAATTCGAACTGTACAAACAACTTATATACTAAATATCATATTCATACCTATGATATTTCATGAGATACAACCGTATAAAATTTCAAGTTGTTTGCCATGCCCACTCCTCCGATCCATCCCATTTTTTGTTGGGCCACTAATTATTCTGCCACATACATCCACACAAATTTTCAAGGCGATTGGTGAAACTGCCCTCCAGATATTGCGTTTTCAAAAATGAGGTCCAATAGGGTCCAAACAATTCAAAGACCCTATTTTCACCACCAACTAGAGAAGGAAGACGAGCGATAAATCACCGGCGTGCTGACCCCGACGAACCTATTTTCATGACCATGCCGCCACCGATGCTATCGGCTCAACTCGGCTTAAAATGTGAGCCGGCAAAAAATAACGCCAACTTCGACATCTTTTTTTGTAGAGATTAAACGTTAGACGTATAGGCGCAAACACGCCAATTTATTGTGATTTGTACAGTTGTAAGTGTAAGACGTGAATTATGAGATCTAAATTCATCAGCAAACAAAAGTGTAAAATAAAAAGCCTACGCTGGTTTAATAAAAATAAAGGTTTAAAGACTCAAAGTAAACATTGTGTTATTTTCTTTTTCGTGCCCGCTTGATCAAAGGAAAAGAAGAACAAGTGAGTTTGCCTCTTTTTGGACAAAAGGCAACGCTATCTGGGGAAACAAATCCACCATTGACCGCATCAAACGGCAGCCCCACTTTGTTGCCAGCAGACTCCAGGCACCGCACACCGGCAGATCACAGCAGCAGGCACAGGCACTGCATTCCGGCCAAACAAGAGGCACGGCAATCCGGCAAGAAAAAAGCAAAAGCTAAAAGTGTTGCCTATAATCTTAGTCTGGGAACAAAATAACTTTACTAGGATGTTTCAATGTAATTCAATTTAATTTATTTAAATTTAATATAAATCGGTTGAAATTTTTTTTTAAATTTGCTTGTTTAAGAGAATGGCACAGAGAACGCTTAACGATTTCTTTGGCGCCAATAACCCCAGTTGTTCAGACTCGGAGGAAGAATCTAGTCAGGAATTTTATTCCTGCAAAGATGTGCCGCATTTTCAAAAGCTTTTGGACACCAAAGCAATAATAAAGGATGTTGCAAAAATTGTTCCCACCATTAGTAGCTCTGGATGGGATTGTTGGAAATTTGTTGGCCACCTATATATTTCTAATAAGAAAGTGCTGGAGAAATATAAATTTTGCAAATTATGCTTTGAAACCAATACCGTTCGTAAAAGGTAAGTTACTTTATATGACTGAGTTTTTTGATTAAAAATTTAGAACTAATCATTTTTGGTCCTGATTTTTACATAGTTTTTGTTTGACGACGTCAACAACAAACTATTCAAACCACCTTAAATCCAATCATGGCTTGGATATTAAAAGTCTTAATTGTAAAAAACCAGAGGCTTGGCCACGTCATGCTTGGCGTCATCGTCTAAGAATACAATATTTGTTCACGCTAGAAGATTGGCAGAAATGTGCTGCATCGACCTTCAACCTTTCCATACAGTGGAACGTGAAGGTTTTCGGAAATACATGAATCATTTTGATCCAAACGTTCCATTTCCATCAGGTAGAACGGTAGCCACATCAGCACTAAAGAATGTTTACGATGTATATTTAACAGCCGTTAAAGAAGATCTGAAAAAATCTCCACGCGAGCTTGCGCTAGTCCTCGATATGTGGACGGATAAATACGAGGCATATCATATATTAATATAAAAATAAATTTTTGTGCTGATTTTGAATTAAAATGCTACTCTCTAAAAACTGAGCATTTTCCTATCCGCTGTCACTGCTGAGATTTCCGAAACAGTTCGAACTTACCGAAAAAAAATTTAAAGCAGTTTCGGATGCTGGATCAAACATTGTTGCTGCTCTGAAAATTAGAAACATTGATAGATTTGACTGCGTAGCATATTCGTTGCACCGTCGTATAACTCACGATCTCTAGTGTCACTTCAATGTCTTAATGACTATCCGAAAAATAAACGACCCATTAAAAAGTGATGACAATATATCGCCTGGTAACTTTGAAGCCGATTTGGAGTGTGTACTAGGGCGGAGTGAAATTGTATGAGGAAATTTTTTTTCAGAATTTCAAAATTTAATAGTTACCAAAAGATGACCTGATAGTACCTATAAACTTGTACCAAATCACGAGTTTCTAGCATAACGTTCTGTGGTGCCTCATCGGGGTCAAAGTTGAGGAAAAATGGGTAAAATTCCGCAAAACGTCACACAACTGCCCCGAGTCGCCCATAGAGGAGTAAAATGTAAGACCGACCCCCTTTAATTTCCCCCATTAAACATTTTCTTTGAACTCACCTACCCCCTATCTGTAGCCCCTAAGGGAGCTCCCATACAAAGTTGAAGATTTAAGGAAATTGGTAAAAAATTGGGATCCCAAGGTGCCACTAGAGGTATAAAATGTATGACTGACTTCCATTATTTTTTCACCACATACATTTTTCCAGAACATAGCTGCCCCCTATTTCCACTCCCTAAGGGGGCTCCCATACAAACTTGATATCACAGACTGGAAAAATATAGTAGAACATGCTTCAAAAACTCCAACAACTGCCCAGGAGTCGCCCGTAGAGGAGTAAAATGTAAGGCCGACCTCCAATAATTTTCCCCATTAAACAGTTTCTTTGAACACATCTACCCCTATCCCCACCCCGTAAGGGGGCTCCCAAAAATAAAGATTTGAAGAAATTTTTAAAAGTTGGCCAACACAGGTCCCAGAGTGCCACTAGAGGTATAAAATGTATGGCTGATTTCCATTATTTTTTCACCAGAAACATTTTTTCAGAACATACCCGCCCATACTCTCCCATACAAAATTGATATCACAGACTGGAAACGTATAGGAGAAAAATATTCAAAAAGTCAAACACCTTCCCCGCAGTCGACGTGAACGTTTAAAAAGTCGACTACGACTGCAGGAAGCACAAAAGACAATATCATTAGTCGCTTTGTACTTCGATGGAAGAAAGGACAAAACTTTGATAGTAATAAAAAAAGGAAATAGAAATTACCAAAGTACTGCTGTTGAGGAACATTACTCTCTTATTTCGGAACCAAATAGCAACTATTTTGGACATGTAACATGCGATTCAGGAGCTTTTATCAGCATTAAAAATAGCATACTAAGTTACCTAACCAAAAAATCAATTGATTTAACGCAGATAGCAGTTGTTGGATGTGACGGCACAGCTGTAAATACTGGCTGCAATGAAGGAGTTATACGGCTTTTGGAAGAGGAATTTAAAAAGCCCTTATAGTGGTTTATATGCCAAATTCACGCAAACGAGCTCCCGTTACGACACTTGCTACTACATTTGGATGGTCAAACGAAAAGTCCTCGTGGTTTTTCAGGACCAATTGCACGATTGCGAAAATTTGCCAATAATTGCTTTCGACCCGATTGAAACAACACTGCCACAATGTACGAACATAAATGAGCTAAGCACGGATCAAAAGTATCTTTTGGAAATTGTGACTGCGATCTCTTCAGGTTCGATTTCCGCTGACTTAGCAAACTGGAGGCTTGGCCAATTAAACCACTCTAGATGGCTCACAGCAGCAAATAGAATTTTGCGACTTTATGTGTCGACGGAAGAAAAGACTGAAAGTTTGCAAATACTGACAAATTTTATAATGAACGTTTACGGCAGAATGTAGTTTGAAATAAAATTTAATAAGTCATGTACCAAAGGAGCACATCATCTTTGGATGCAAACGAAATTGATTCGGTATCTAAACGCAGATTTAAGAAAAGTTATAGTCATGTGGAAAATATTCTACTTTGTATGCTAGGTGATGATAGGAAGGAAATTCGTGAACTTGCCTGTTCAAAAATTTTGAAAGCTAGATCTGAAACACGAGTTGGCATCCGACGGTTTATATTACTCGAAATAAATTTTGAAGCTGCAAACTATATTGATCTCATTAACTAGGAAAATATAGAAGTGACAGAACCTCCTTTAACTAAACTTTGGGCAGGAGGAAAAATTCAAAGATGTTGCGGAAACCGGTTATACACTGAGCGATACCATTTTTACATTGCCCTGTCATACGCAAGCTGCAGAACGTTGTATAAAGCTGGTAACAGAGTCTTCGCAGTCGGTATGTGGAGAGGAGGCCAGAGAGGAGGAAAAATTCAAAGATGTTGCGGAAACCGGTTATACACTGAGCGGTACCATTTTTACATTGCCCTGTCATACGCAAGCTGTAGAACGTTGTATAAAGCTGGTAACAGAGTCTTCGCAGTCGCTATGTGGAGACGAGGCCAGAGATGGATATATTAGAGCAAGGATTTAATCCAGAAACATCATGCCAACATTTGAAACTAAATCTGACTTTTCCACGTAGAATTTTTCTTGGGCGTTATCTGAATTTTAATTTATTTTTCTATTGAATTTTTTTATGTTATGTTGTTTTAAGTTATTTTAATGGAATACAAATTTATTTAAAACAAAACTCATTATATTCGTCTGATCGTGAGGTGATTCGATTAGTTTTTCTCAATTACACGCCCTTATGTGGCACTGGTGTTCACAAAAACAACATTAGTCTGGTCATCTTTGGCTAACTAAATGTCACAAATTTTTAAGCAATTAAGTGGAATTGTTGATATAAATTTTATACCTGTAGTGACAACCTGGTAGCTGTGTTGGCGAACTTTTATCAATTTCCTCAAATCTTCCATTTTTTATGGGAGCCCCCTTAGTGGGTGGAGATAAGGGGTAGGTATGTTCAAACAAAATGTTTACTGGAGAAAATTAATGGGTGTCGGTTTTATATTGAACTCCTCTACGGGCGACTCCTGGGCAGTTGTTGGAGTTTTTGAAGCATGTTCTCCAATATTTTGTGATGTCAGGTTTGTATGGGAGCCCCCTTAGGGACTGGAAATAGGGGGCAGGTATGTTCTGGAAAAATGTATGTGGGGAAAAAATAATGGAAGTCAGTCATACATTTTATACCTCTAGTGGCACCCTGGGAACTGTGGCACCCAATTTTTAACAATTTCCTTAAATCTTCAACTTTGTATGGGAGCCCCCTTAGGGGCTACATATAGGGGGTAGGTGTGTTTAAAGAAAATGTTTAATGGGGGAAATTAAAGGGGGTCGGTCTTACATTTTACTCCTCTATGGGCAACTCCGGGGCAGGTGTGTGACTTTTTGTGGATTTTTACCCATTTTGACCCCGTTGAGGCACCACAGAACATCAAGCTAGAAACGAAATAGTTTACAGACGTATTATTGGTGCCAGCGGTCAACTTTTCCCAGGCATTACATTTCGATTATCGCAATTTGATACTTTCACTCCGCCCTAGTGTGTACTACAAAGGACTCAAATGCAAACAATTGAACATTCCGTAGAAACTCGATGGAATTCGTTACTGAAAATGATAACAAGTTTTAAGGAAAATTTTGTGCCAGAAATATGGCTCTGATAAAAATAAAAACGGAAAATTTAATAATCCAGGAAACGGAAATGGAGATTTTAACAGAGTTTTCCGAGTTTCTACAAATTTTTTCCCAGGGCACGACTTATTTACAAGGCCAAAAATATGCCACCGTATCATCAGGAATCTATTTCTACGAAAAAATATACAAACTATTGATAGGAAATGGAAAATGAAAGGATATGTTACAACACAGCCAAAAAACGTTTTTATTGAAGATTCAAAATACTATCGATCCACGTTGTTGCAGCACTTTGGGGTCCATACCAAAAGAACTGGACAGTGCTTAATAACATAACATAACATACGTAAATGACGTTAAGGACAATTTTATACTCGTTTTGCAACAGGAAGCAGAAAATCCAATAACAAAGAAAAAACTAATAATGGACGAAATTCTTAAACTTAACATCTTTAAACGAAATGAAAGCCCACCATCAAAAAAACAGGTAAGTAATTTTGAAGAACTCAATTTTAAATCGAAAATGATTTTTTTCATTCATTTAACGTATTTTTTAGAAAATATCAGATACCCGGGTCGAAATGCTTGATTTTTTGTCTGAATCAGACCCTTATATAACACCGGATCCTTTGGCGAAAGAAATACAAAAATACTTCGCAGTATTGGTGGGGAAGTCAGAAACTCTAGATTGGTGGAAAAAAACCGACAGGAAAGTTGCATGGAATTGGAATAAAATGAGTATTTAAACCTCAGTTTTATAATTCCAGATTTTTCCCAATATGGCAGAAGTTGCAAATATATATTTTGGTAGTCTCGCAACCTCGGCGTCATCGGAAATTGGATTTACGGCAGCAGGGTCGTGTCTCACTGAAAAGAGATGCCGAATTACTCCATCCAACCTCAGAATACAATTATTTGTACATGATAATAAATTTAATTTACACAAAGTATAAAAACCAAATACAATTTTTCATATTATCTTTTACTTTATTAAGCAGTTATTGTATGTATATGGGTAATTTACACCGCCAATGACGTTACAGTCGCAATCATTTGTTATGATTGCATTAATAATATCTAGTTATTCTGATGTAATGCATGTCATTTTTAGTTATAAATCCGATGTTGGAGGAGGTTTGTAAGGTACGAAAATATTTTCGATTTTTGTGTTCATTTTGAGGAGATAATAGGCTGAGAAAAAATGTAAGCTGCTTTACCGAAAAGGGAACTTAGTCACTATGGGCCACCCAATGCCTTCGATGTTTAGTTTTCTGTGTGTGTTTTAGAAATGTAAGTATTAGTAAGTGAAGTGGTGTTCAAATCTTATTAGAAAATGGAACAGACATTAATTCATCGTGTAATAGGGCACTAAATCCCACTATCCCATCTTACTATTATTGTTGTTGTTACAAGAAAATTACCTGTAAAACGAAATTCTAGATTTTTATAACAATGTCACAATTTACGTACCATTACCCATATATGTACACAAATCTTAAAAATATTTAACCAAATAATATGCTAATAATATGTTACTTTATTAACCCTAGAATACTAAATACAGCCTGTGAGGTGAAGCAATTTTTTTTGTGATACGAACTAAAGTATGTGATCTGCAAATAAGCCTTCAATATATTTAATGTATTTAAAAAATGAATTGATTTTGTTTATTTTTCTTACCAAATATGTAATAAATATGTTTTTGTTTTAATATGCTTTTGATTTTTTTTTTGGGTTTTTTTTTGTCGAGTTATTACCTTTTAGCGTTGAAAATTCATTTGAGATTGGTTTTATGCAGGGACGTAACTGTTATAAGTTTTAATATAACAATTATTTCCAAATTTTTATTTTAAAGTTACAAAATAACACTTATTTTTGATTTTTTACGATTAAAATATAAAATAAATGTTATTTTTGATTTTTTAAATACGAGTTCGAAATACGACTTAATCCGTAACTTTTATTTTCAAAAATCAAAAATAAAAGTTAAATTGAATATCTTGATTCAAGTTGTGTATTACCAAAATTTAAAAATATTCTTGATCTATGATTCAATATCTTTCATATGTCCTTCAAGGACGAATATTAAGGAACCTACTATTTGCTGAGGCCAATCCCTTTAACTCGTACACGAATTTGTATATTTGTTTGTTTTACCACATATTTTCGACACTCGTAGATCCAATTTGGCACACAGGTTCATGTCACGTGACAATTGAAGCTATCAAAATTTGAACCGGAAAATAGTAAAAAAAACAAATATATAGCTGATATAGCTTATTACGACTAAAATAGAAGTTTTGGTGTATTCCATGTTGCCTTTACATACTTCCTTCACATTGATTTATTTAGTTAACATTTTCACTCATAACTCTTATTTGCGGTCCCTGGTTTTATGAGGTTTCAACAGAATGCCCTAGTAGTTTCACCAGACTGTTTTAACTTCTGGGGGTTTGCCAATACATGTAGAGTAATATTTTCAACTCATATCATCAAAAATCCGAAAACGGCTAATGAGGTTTTGGTTTTTGACTTATGAGTGTTTGGTAATTAAACGTCGATATATTATTGTGGTAAATTTTTTGTGACCGTCGGTGGTGCAATGGGTAGTGTGCGCGCCTCTTGTACAGGAGATCCTGGGTTCGATCCCTGCTCCAACCGCCTTACAAATTTCTTTCGACGACGGTCACCTCGCTTAGTGACGGCGACACTATCGAGTATATAGCCATGAAAAAGCTTCTCAAAATACCGTTCGGAATCGGTGTAAAACTGTAGGTCCCAATCAGTGGGTGAAAACTGGAAAGCGCACAGCTCAGTGATTGTGAGAAGTTCTCCCCGGTCCCTTCATGGGATGTAATGGGAAACCATTTAGTTATTTTTTTTAAAATTTTTTCTCACATATATTTACTTTATATTAAAGGATTACGTAAGGAACCATTGGCGAAATCTAGCTGGAAGGAATACTTAAGAGTAGTATTTTGTCTACAGAGTAGTTGGTCTACATAAAATTATTAAAAAAGGAAAACACGTTAGTGATATTAAAAGAAGAGAATGAGTTCCAATTATCAAATTGAAAAACTCCATTCGGAGAATTATTCATCGTGCTCAGTCCAGATGAGGAGTCTTCTAATTACTCAGGACTACTGGGAAGTTATCGAAAAAATTCAGAGTGTGACAGGAACAAACGAAGAAAGAGTTGCGTGGAAAGCAAAGGATAGTAAGGCGCTGGCAAACATAATATTAGCCGTCCGTCCGTCTGAGCTAATCCATGTTAAAAACTGCAAAACGGCGAGAGAAGCCTGGAGTAAGTTGGAGCAGTTGTATAAAGGCAGAGACCCAGCGAGAAAAGCTCATCTATTTAAACAATTTGTTCGGTTCAAGTTTAATTCAGGTGAGAAATTTGCTGCACAAATTAATAAGTTCTCTTCATTGGCTGACGATTTAAGAGAGAGCTAGAAAATTTTGTCATTGCCATCGAAAGTCGCGATATATTGCCAAATTTAGATACCCTAAAAAATAAAATTTTGTAAGAAGAGCAGAGGGGAATGGAAAAGAGCGATAGCGTCAAGGAGCAGGTTTTTGCAATGCAAGGTAAAGAAAATAATTTACGAGAAATCATAACAATCAGAAAAGTGACCACAAAAAATACAGAAACGTAAAATGCTATAACTGGAAGACGTGGTCACATTCGATCCGAGTGCAAGTTCCAATACCGAAAAGAACATTCTGCAATGTGTGTTGTGAATGCAGGAAATATTGACATCAACCATTCAAACGTTTATTTGTTGGTATGAAGAATTACGACCACAACGTCATGCTTGCCTCTGGTGAAAATTTTAAAGTTCAAGCTATTGGAGAAGTTCATTTAAAGTTTTGGAACAAATCGTATAAGCTCCAAAATGTTTTGTATGTACCTCAATTAAAATCCAACTTTCTTTCAGTTGGTAAAATGGGCTGAACATGGATTTTCTATTAAGCTTTCTCTTAAAAAGGCAGAAATTTTTGATAAATCCAATATTTTTCAATTTAGAGCAAATTTAGTGGATGGACTTTACCAAATAAAATCAATTGCCGACTACACTATGATGATGACTGCAAGTAATATGGATATTCTTTGGCATAAACGGTTTGGACACCTGAATTTTAAAGACCTCAAGAAATTGCAGAGCAATAAAATGGTTCGTGGGCTAGAAGGTTGTTTTGATACTGATAGTTCCTGTGTAACTTGTTCTTTATGCAAAATATCTGGACGCCCATTTAAAGCTGTTGGAACCGTTAGAATTAGTTCACACGCATATCTGTGGGCCTGTGCGTGTAAATTCTAAAGGCGGAGCTAGATATTTCATCACGTTTATAGACGATTATAGTCGCTACATTTCAGTTTACTTTCTAAAACCAAAATCAGATGCATTCAAAGTCTTTAAAAACTACTTGGCAGTTACCGGTTATAATATGAAACGGCTAAGAAGCGACAATGGCACCGCATATATAAATACCGAATTCTCTACTTTTTTGAATGAACGTGGTATAGTTCAAGAAACCACCGTCAGTTATACACCCCAGCAAAACGAAGTTTCTGAGAGGGCGAACTGCACAATAATGGAAATGACACGATGCTTATTGGAAGAGTTGAAACTATCACAATTTTTATGGGCGAAGGCGATAAATACGAGTGTATATATTTAAAATCGATCACCGACAAAAGTATTGATGAATATAACACCATTTGAAAAATGGACAGGTCGACAACCTTGTGTTTCATACTTTAAAAATGTTGGGTGTAAAGCTGTGGCACTTAATAAAAAACCTGGCCGATCAAAGTTGGATACAAAAGGTGATATATATTCATTTGTTGGATATGAACCACATACTAAGGGATACCGATTGTACAATTTAAAAACTAAAAAACTGATCGTATCTCGAGATGTAAAATTTTTCGAAAATGAAGCTAACAATATTATGAATAACAATGAGGATAGCCTCGACATTTTTGAATTTTGTAGCCCAAATCGATCCAATAACGATGTTCAAAAAGTTATTAATGACACCGAACCTGATTTTAAACATCCCAACCCTGAAGATGATAATAGAAATCAGATAAACTTTGATAATAATATTGGAAATGACGACGTAGCCGAAGAACACATAATGCCACTGGACAATGATACAAACATTACAAATCGAGAGCAAGTCGAGAATCATATTCTCGAAGATAACATTGAAAACGAGTCTTTGTACGAAGAAATAGTTAACGAACAGGGTAAGAGAAAACGCGGTAGGCCTTCAATTCATAGAACTGGTAACGTTGGAAGACCACGTAAAGTTTATAATACCGGCACAACACTACAAGAGCTAAATGCTATTACACATTTTTGTGGAGATCCAAAGAGTGTTGCTGAAGCTGTGGCGGGTAAAGAACGGGCAAAGTGGCAGGAGGCGATGAGAGAAGAATATAAGTCTCTTTCAAAAAACCAGACATGGGAGTTCGACTAAAAAAGCAAACGTCATCGGAGGTAAGTGGATTTTTACTAAAAAACGTCTTGCAGATGGTACTATTGAAAAGTACAAAGCGCGGTTAGTAGCGCAAGGCTTTTTTCAAAGATATAATTTTGATTACTTTGAGACGTATGCTCCCGTAATTCGACAACCGACAATTCGTCTTATTTTGTCACTGGCTGTGCGTCTCAAATTGTTGGTACACCATGCTGATGTAGTTTCAGCTTATCTAAACGGAGAACTAGAAAATGATGTTTACATGAAACAACCCGAAATGTTTACGAAAAAAGGTGAAGAAAGCAAGGTATGTAAACTAAAAAAAATCATTGTATGGTCTAAAACAGTCTGGCAGACAATGGAAACATAAAATCAGTTACATCCTATTGAAAATGGATTTCGTTCAATGCAAAACAGATAGCTATGTATTTGTTAAAAACAAAGATACTGAGATTAACATTATCGCATTGTATGTCGATGATCTTTTATTACCATGTTCTTCGAAAAAATCAATGGGCAACATTTTGGAAAATTTATCGCGATATATAAACGTTATCGATCGTGGACCTGTTGACTATTATCTAGGAATGGAAATAGAAAGATGTGACCCAAGAGGAAAAATTGAAATCCATCAAAGAAGTTTTGTTCCAGAATTGCTTACACAATGGAACATGGAAAATTACAAACCGGCAAGTACACCAATAGCTCCCGGTACAATTTTGTCAAAATGTGAAGTCGAAAATTGTATTGAAATGGAGGACGTAAAAAGTTATCAATCATTAATAGGAAGCTTGATGTATGTAGCAACAATTTCAAGGCCAGACATATCTCATTGGATATCAAAATTGTCGCAATTTAGTTCGCATCCTCATCGTGAACATTTCGTACCCGCAAAACATGTTTTACGATATTTGAAGTCTCATAATTATTCCCTAATTTTTTACAACGAAAATGGTTTATCAAGTTTTTCTGATGCAGATTGGGGATCTAATGTTATTGACCGCAAATCGTACAGTGGCTATGTTTTATTTTTCGCAGGTGGGGCAATTGCATGGGAATCGAAAAAACAAGATATCGTTGCATTGAGCTCAATGGAAGCAGAATACATTGCCATGTGCCAAGCAGTAAAAGAAGTCAGTTTTCACCGTAGTTTGCTGAACGAGTTAGGTATGAAAAATTTACTGAAGGATCCAACAACTTCATACTGTGACAACCAGGGTACTCAATATTTAGCAAAAAGCCACATGACTCAAAAGCGGAGCAAGCATATCGACATAAGGTCCCACTACATCAAAGAAAAGTACAATTCCAACGAAATCTCTGTAGACTACGTGCCATCACCAGAAAATGTTGCCGATATTCTAACAAAAAGTTTGTTGAAACATAATCACGATAACTTTTGTAAATTATTGAAGTTGAAATTAAATTAATGGTTTCAAATAACCTTGCTTACTGAATAAATATTTATATAACAAAATTCAAATTTTGAAGTCTTCGAAATATGTATTTAACTAATCGATTTTACATTGAGAGGGTGTGTGTTAGAACCACTGTGCACGCAGAATACCGTACACAATCTTTACAATGTAAATCAGCTGTGTGTATATACCTACACTGAGAAAAAAAGTGCGCTTTAAAATTAAATGTGAACACTTTCAAATTTTAATTAAAGTGCCTCAGTCTAAAGGTTCTTAAGCGGAGCACAAAAAAAATATTTTGTAAAAGTGGTAATTTTAAGTTTTTAAAGTGTTTACTCTTAATTAAAAAGTTAAAATTTTTGCTCTTAATGTAAAATTCTTAAATATTAAAATGTTTACTTTATTTTATAATGACAAACTTTATATTTTAAAGTAAAATATATTATTTATAAAGTAATCACTTTTAAAATTGTATTAAAAGTGAATCCATTTGGTTTTAAATTTTTAAACTTTAAAAAATAAAATTAAAACGTTTATTTTCAAAGTGTTAACTTTAAAATGTAAAGTGATCAATTTGCAGAAAAGTGTTAACGTTTATATTTAAAGTGTTCACTTTATAAATCAAAGTGTCACTTTATAAATCAAAGTGTCACTTTCTAATTTAAAGTGTTCACTTTAATATTGAAAGTTTTAGTTTTGAGTAAAAAGTGTTCACTTTGACATTTAAAGTGAACATTTTGTATTAAAAGTGTTTACTTTTAAACTCAAAGTGTCTTTGTTTGATCTAAACGTGAACACTTTAAAACGCAACGTAAACAATTTTATTTTCAAAGTGTTTATGTTTATTTGTACCGTTAGAATAAAAAAGCGTGCGTCAGCAGCATTTGTGTGATTTCGTTATAGTAAAGTGAATTTAGAAGTGTGAACAAGTTAAAAAATGATCAGTCAGGGTAAAATTATTCAAGAAAGTGACTTGGTGCGAATTCTTGGCAACAATATCCAAATTAATGAGCAGGGTGCTTTAACGTACACGTGTGTTGTTGCTGGAGAAAAATCTACCAACGATAGTTTAAGTGAGGAAGATACGGATCTCCTTAATCTGCTAAAGGAGTTTGATCTGCAAACACTTTTTCTTGACCTAAAAAGTAAGTAAAAATACTTAGGCAATATAAACACTTATGTAATATTATTAATTTTCCTTAGATGCTGGAATAACTTTTCGAAGCCTACAATTTTTGTCAAAAGAAGACATTGCGGAAGCAATAAGAAATATTGGTCTTCGAGCGGAGTTTAGAGAAATGTTGTTTTTCTGGCGCAAGTCAAAGGTAAATATAATATTAATTTTGAAGCTTATTTGCGATGTTACGCACGTACATAGATACAATCCCATTTCCATATTACTACGCTTATAATTTAGCAAGCTGTTTTTTCAGTTTGGAATAGAAGACGAAACGTTGAGCCAGAGTTCGAAGATTGTTGGTTGGCTAGAAAAAAATCGTCACTACGATTTATCTTGTTCTTCAAATAATTCAATAAGAAGCGCATTTGGATCACAGGTAAGAATATACAGTAAAAAGTTTTGTATTAAATTTAATGGTACACTGCATTGCAGCCCCTTTCAACATTTTTAAAGAATAACTCAACCGGGAAACAACTAATTCAATATTATGAGGAAAGGGCATGTTTTACGAATAAGCAACGCGATGACCTCATTAAAATAATTTTAGAAGATGTCATGTTAACAAAGGCAAAGCTTAGTCCGGAACACTTTGCTAGTATTGTGGAAGAAATAGTGGGTTTATTTCCCAAAGAAATAGAGTCCCAGGTATTATTTAAAACTATATATAAAAAAAACATATTATAAACTGATTTCTTTCAGGATTATTACTACATTCATCGTCAAAGAAAAAAAAACCCATCAGGCAAGCTGTATTGCAAATATTTTAACTTAAAGACAAAGATTAGAAAGAGTAGTCCATCTGCGGGAACATCTCTTTCGAGTGAAGTACGTGATCCATTAGAGGAAGAAAATTTGGAAGTTGACGAAACGCTGTCGTTATGTTTAAAAAGTACGCTTCAAAAAGATGCCAGTAATTGGGATGAGGTTATTGACAAATGGCAAAAAACATTTACACTTCGGATGCAGGACTTCTGATTTTTTGCAGGAGTGGCCAATGTTAAAAGACTCCAGAGCACCATTTCTGGTATTTAAAAAGAACATTACCACAAAATTCAAGGATATACAAATTCTTCTTTTTTTTAGATTAATCTAGATTTTAATTTGATTTATCCACAAAAAGATAATCTTTTAAAAACAAAGTGGGATAATTTTAAAACCAAGATAGTGAATTACTACGATGTCAACATACGGAATCAGCAATCAATAGATCTTCTGAACCAAGCAAAAACAACGAAAAAAATTGGTAACAATTATGGGCTTTTTGTTAAATTAACCAAAGTCCAACTCACCAAAATTAAGCTTTTTATCATATCGACTATAATTATCTTTATCGTAAAATTAACTTATTATATTAATTTTTTTGTAGATTGTCAAGACTACATTTTTACAATTCTTCTCAATTCAGTTCTGCTACCTTCAGCAAGATTTAGTGCAGATGGAAATACAAAAAAGAAAGCCATCATTAAAGATGCCAATGAAAGCTTCGTATTGCAGTTAACAACAATTAGCGATTACTCAAGACGAATAAAAGAACTTATCGGTAAATACTATTATAATAAATTGACGATCTTAAAACCTTTTATATTTACTTTGACGAAACTTTGTACAAACTAAATTCTTTTATTGAAAGTTTGGACATATGTTTTAAAATCTTTCACGTGTTTAATCTTAAATATCCTAAGATTTGCGAAATGCCATGGATGTTTATCCAAAAGTATTTTTATGGATTAGATTCAAAATTTGACGCAAAAAGTTCAAATCTTACTTCATTGTTAATTCACATGAATGAAAAAATTTAATTTTGTCAATTTTTCGATTGTCATAATGTATAAATGTTTCAGATGTTTTCAGTTTTTTAATAATGTTGATGTGCTCATAAGACATTTAAAGCACATGCACTTATTGTCAAATAGAGATATACTTCAATGCGAACAAAATAAATGTAAAAATGGGTTTCCGCATCCTTTTAACACTGAAACATTTATTACAAAAGACTTAACAAAAGAAGAATATTTTCCTATAATATTGAACTTTGAAAATATTAACTATCAATCTGTTTATGTTTCGACTATAATACATTATAAAGGAATAGAGTATAAACAAAATTATTTTTTAGCATCACTGAATGAAATAAATTGTTGTATCTATAAAATCAAACTTTTTATTTACGAAAATGAAATTATTTACGTTCTATGTTATCCTATTGAAATTATTAAATTTGATGAACATTTTCAGTCTTACGAGACCACAAAATTGCCTAAAACTGATTAACATTTCTTATTTTACAACCCTGCCTATGAATTTACATCAAATTAACAATGGAAAGACATATGCAAGATTAAAAAAGATATGATAAAATAATGACTTATTTTTTAAATTCGTATTATATGTAATGAGTTATTAATGAGTTATATATAAGTATTTCATAAATATAAAATAAATTTAAGTTTGTTTGAATAAAAAAAATTTGGATTAAAAATAATTAAAATAATGTGTTTTCTTTAAAGTTTATTGTGAACACTTTTAAATTACATTTGAAAGTGTTCACTCTTAAATTAAAAGCTAACGCTTCTAGTTTGAGATTGAATATGTTAACTTTAAGTTTAAATACAAACATTTTTGAATTGGGTCAAAAGTGTGAACTTTAAAATCAAATGTATTTAAATTGTATTCGAAAATGCGCATATTAAAATGTAAAGTTTTCACTTTAATATTCAAAGTGTTAACATTCATAATTTACATTTTAAAGTGTAAACTTTAAAATTAAATATTTTTCAATACAGCTGGTTTTCATACATGAAAATTTTTAATTTTAAAGTCCCTTGTACTGGATTTAAAGTGAAATTAAAGTGTCTCTTTTCTGAGTGTACATACATTTCATTCACGTGTTCTTACTTTAGCTCCATCCAACAACTATAAATATTTGATCATAGTAATAATTCATTAAAATACATATTTGAATCAAAATTAAACAAAACATAAATATCTGGGAGTGTTATGTCTTTCACATTAACATCTGCTTAACAATGAAGTAAAATGCATGATACTCCAGTTGTTTTTGATGTGTTAACATCTATACGCGCGCCTCTAGGGCAGTAAACTATAAATTTAATACATACGCAAGTGTTAGGTTTGTAAGAGTAAATCATCGTTTGTTTGTTCGTTGCTTGGCAGTCGGTATTGAAGGTGATTATTGGGCGATTTTCATATAATTTTCCCAAGCGATTTTCTCCGGAAATTCATAGCCGATTTTATTAATTTTTGGAATAAAAAGCTAGTGCGGGTTTCGACGAAGAGTTTAGGCCAAAAATTAAGGCGATCCGATATCGGCGAGCCGAGATTGAAGTGTTTTAATTTGGAGTATTAATTTGGAGTAATATTAAAAAAGTATTTTATGTTGATCTTCGGTTATATCGTACGAATATAACAATGTAGGTATGTATGTACAAGTGTCTGTTGCTTTGCATTCTTTGACTTTTGTGGGAATAAAACAAAAAGTATTGAGCAAGAAATAATGACACATGTGCTTGCACTGGGTCTTTAAATAATTTTAAGTATTAATATTATTTAACTGTAACGTCATCATATGTTTGAACGCTGTTTTTTATTTTCCAATGTAACATTTACGAATGTGTTCATAGCAGGGTACGCAGAAACTCGACTCGCGATTCGAATCTTCAAAAACTCGCTCGCTATTCAACTCGAATCGCGAGTTGAAGAAATTTGAACTCGCTAATAAGGGTTGTTCTCAACTCTCTTTATTGCTTGACTCGCTCGCGATTCGAGCCTACCTGCTCTGGATTTATTGACAACGATCGCGAGCGAGCCAATCAGAAACAGGGAGCGAGCGAAGAGCGAGCGCAAAAGATCCGCTCTCTTTGGCTCGCTGTTTGTTTTGTAAATGATTGTGGTTAGTTTCATTTAACAGTTTCTTGGAGAAAGTAATGCAAAAATGGTGCGGGAGTTATTTCAGTATGAAAAATATGTGTGTTTTGATGAAGTAAAAAATATTTCGAAGTGTCTACTGTGCGAAAAAGTACTTACGGGCAAAATTACAAGCAACATAAAGCGTCATTATGAGACGGTGCACGGTAAAAAAATAACACATACCGATGAAGTACAGACTACGGCGATGCTTCCTAGTTCTTCGAAGAGAAGAAGTAATAGTATATCCATCACAATGGATAAAAATGAATTTATACTGTGTTGTGTCGGACTTGTAACAGTCAAACATATGCCGTTTCGAATATTCGACGACGACGACTATTTCAAAAAAATTATACGGCCTTATGAAGAACATTACAAAATTAACATAAATTCAAGGAATATTGTGGATAAAGTAAACACAGTAGCAAACAAAATTAAGGAACAAATTTCAAAAAACATTTTTAAAAAGATGATGTGTTTAAAAATTGACGTTGCTACTGGTATGGATAAGAGCATCCTTGGAATCAACATCCAATATGTTAAAGAGTCCAAAATATATATAAACACAATTGGAATGGTTCAGCTAAAGAGAAGACATACATCCCATTTTCTCAAAGGCGAAATTATTAATTGTTTGAAGGAGTTTAATATTGACATTTCACAAATATATGCGTGCACTTCTGATAACGGTGCAAATGTCATAAAAACATCCAAACTGCTAGCAGATCTACAGGAGGAAATGCAAAATCAGCCGCATGAGGATGCAATTAGTGATGACGAAGAGTACCTTAATATTCATTCTTCTCTTACATCTGTTTTGGGTGTTGTAAGATGTGCTGCCCATACAATTCAACTTGCCGCTTATGACGTTATAAAAACTATTGGACTACAAGTTGATGAGTGCAGAAAGATTGTGAAGACTCTACGCACTATGATTCGTAATGAAAATAAAGACAATTTGTGTATGCCACCACTTGATAACGTTACGAGATGGAATTCAACCTACAACATGCTAAAGGCGTTAGAAGGTCTGAAAGAATACATTGAAAATGCTTCCGAGCCAAATATTGGTGAAGTTGATTGGAATTTCGTTACTGGATTTTTAAATGCATTCCGACCATTAACGGAATGTACCATCAAATTTCAAAGCGAACAGTACATAGTTGGTGATTTCTACAGGGATTGGTTATTCTGTGAAGTTGAATTAGAAGAACTGCAAACAGGAGGAAATGTATATGCTGCGCAATTGTCAACTGCTATGAATTCCAGGAAACAAAATCTTTTGAGTACCGACTCATTTGTTGCTGCTATTTATTTAGATGCCAGATTTAACTTCGCTGGAACACCATTTCTTACTGAAGAACAGAAGAAAAATGCAGTGGTAAGTGTTTTTCATTTTATGTAACAAACATGTGTGTGTGTGTATGGATGCTGGATGGTAATTAGGTAGAAGAAAGTGGTGGTAGTTTGCATACATTTTGTTAGTGTGCAAATTGGAAAACCTGTGATTGTGTAATTTCAAAGAAAGTGGTGTTGGTTGTTTAGCAATCGATGACCACTTTCTTTGACCTGCTTACACTTGAGAATTTATTGTTCCAAGGTCGCGCAGTCGTGGCTGATATTGATCATTTTGAAATTACACAATCACAGGTTTTCCAATTTGCACACTAACAAAATGTATGAAAACTACCACCACTTTCTTCTACCTAATTACCATCCAGCATCCATACACACACACACACACATCACATATCCTCAGTTTCACTGACTGTCGACAAGTTGTTCGTCCATCCACACATGCGGAACAACAATTTGCTCTATTTTCCGACGGTCAATCTCTTACTTACAATTTTTTTCATATTCAACACAAATGCACTTAGAAGATTTTAATTGTTGTTTTTTTTTTCTTTCTAGCATCACTTACTTAAAACACTGGAAAGTATTAAGCGTTTAACTGGTCAAGTTTCTTCCTCGCAAAGTAACTTGTGCGCCTCCAACAGCTTTTCTTCGAACTCTTCACCAGCCTCTAGTTCAGTAGGACCTTTTTCGAAATTAGAAGCAAAAATGAATTTGATGATTCAACAAACACCAACTACGGATCGCACAACGAAACAAAAACTTGAAAATCTATGCAATGCAGAAAGAATGCCCTTCGAATCAGACATTTTACGGTACTGGGAAAATATAAGACATAAAGATCCAGAGTTAGGAAATCTGATAGATGTGGCGTTATCAGTTCCATCGTCGCAAGTATCCGTCGAAAGGGCCTTTAGTGCTTTGTCACTTATACTGACCAAGCTGCGGTCAAAATTGTCTAAGGAGACAATTAATAATATACTACTTGTAAAATTAAATAATAATTTAATTAAAGGATTATTAGTTACCGAGATGTAATTACAAATAAAATATACATATGTAAATAATTATATTGTTTTTTCACTTGGGTTTTTCGCTTGAATGGTTTTTTTTTTAAGCTAACTTCATTTGTACAAAATATCGACTCGCGAATAACTCTTCTCAGCTCTTTTTCAACTCGCTCGAGAGCGAGCTACATTATGCGATTTTTTGACACTCAGCTCGCTCGCGATTTTGGTTTGTTGAAATCGCGAGCGAGTTTCATGTTTCGCTCTTTGAGATTCCAACTCGACTCGCGAGTTTGATTGTTGAAATCGCGATTCGAAAGAGTTCAACTCGCGTGAGAGTTGAACATGTAACTCGCTCGCGATTTATGCTTCGAAGAGCGAGCTGAAATAGAGCGCTCTCCCTACCCTGGTTCATAGAAATCGAACAGGTACCGTGTAGCAAAAAGGTGTTAACACATCGCCCGTGAGTTCGAACACTCATTGGATTTTTTTTAATGATAAATAATGACAGTCTTGTGTGTTAAATTGGTAGCCTTTTGCGAATTTATGCAATATTGATGTTTTGAGTTCCCTATTGCAAATAGCAACAAATGCGCAGTATATTTGCATTTTCGAATAGATCTTGGCAAACGTTGATCTTCCCATAAATTGTTTTTCTGTCATAAGTAATAAAGAAAATTGGTTTCATCAAAACGTTCTTCAAATCACTTTCAGTTTTGGGATTTCTACTCGCACTCAATCATTCATGCTTAGTTTTAATTCATTTTCGAAAATTTCCGTGAAATATACGAAAAAAAAGCAAATGCAGAAACATAGTTCAAAATGTTATTTATGAAATTTAAATATAAATCGAACATTACAACGTGACTACTTACAATACTACTCGTTGTAAACTGCCTTGTACAGATATAAACATTTAAATTTCTTTCATCGAACTTCCCACTGTCAACTTGTTGTATAACATACAATTATACCATACATCATGTTGTACAACTTTCTCTATTTGCATTATAATTAGTAAGCAACTTACGTTATTCCAAAGGTCTTAATATATTAAATATGAGAAAAAAAATACAAATTTTAGGGATTTTTGGTTGCAAAAGAAATCATTTTTAATTAAGAATTTCAGTATGTTTTAGTCTTTGAGGTTTAGTATAGATTGAGCCGAAAATGACCCGCCGCCGATTAAAACTCTCACCGCCGAAAACTTTGCATCGGTTTCGTTCTCTGCCACCGACCACACAGCTACATTCTATGAAAATTTTCGAGGCTATACGGTACAAAGAAACAAAAAAAAACTAACTAATTTGTATATAGATAGATAGATATTGGTTAGAGGCTCCTCCTAGAAAATGTCCCATTAAACAAGAAAATTGCCACCATATGTTAGTCTAGCCATAAACCTAAGCAACAGTACAAAATATAGTTGATAATACTGGGTTGTAATACAGTTGTTAAAAAAGTTGTCTAATTTTTTTTTATCCCCCATCCCGCAACGTGCCATTCAATTCAATAAACGTTCTGAAAAGAAACTGATTATTTATGATTTTTTTTACTAAAAAATAATGATAATGGACTGAGTGATGTTTGTAATATTACCAAAGATTAATCATTACCATTGAAAAAAAATCCTTAAAAGTCATAATATAATCTTACAATTTTCTAAATTTATTGAACCTCAAGACCTTTTTAATATAAAACTTACTTATTAGCTTTATATTATTTTCAAAAAAAGTCATTAATATATGATTTATATAATAAAACTCATAATTATTACGGTGCCTGACTTCAGTGGATGAAGGAGCAATAGACGACGACGGTTTCGGAGATAGGAAAAGACTGTCCAAATTATCCAAGTTAGGAGTTACTGGCACATTTAAATTACGTCACTAGAATTTTTTTTCGTCTTGGCGAGGATGAGATGTCCTCAGGCCATTTAAAAGTATCAAACACATCCTCCAACGATTTAAGTTTCAATCTAATAGAGACAAAACCAGAATTTAAAGTTTGAAGTCCTTTCGTTTCCTCCTTAAATAGCTTATAAAAGTCAGGTATGCAGTCAACTCTAAAGGTATGCAATAAAATACATCGAACAAAACGAATTGTTAGAACTGTCAAACACTAAACCACGAAATCCTAAAAGTATGCAAGCAATACTATAAGAGAAGGAAATAACGCCTTGCTGCATAATACGGTTAAAAAAAGATGTTTAATTTTTTTTCATTTAGCCCCCGTCCCGCAACGTTCAATTAGGAACTTCATTCCAAAATTCTCTGTAAACTATATGGTCCTGTTAAAGAAAACGGCGAGTACCGAGGTCGTTAGAATCAAGACCTATATCGCCTGTATTCTGACGTGGCCATCGCAAGACGAATCAAATTAGGTCAATTGCGTAGGGTAGGCCATGTTATCAGAATGGACGAAGATGAGCCAGCGCGAAAGGTTTTCGATAACGGACCCGATGGCAGCAGGAAAAGAGGACGACCAAGATTCCACTGGAAAAAAATCCAATGAGTGTTCGAACTCACGGGCGATGTGTTAACACCTTTTTGCTAAACGGTACCTGTTCGATTTCTATGAACACATTCGTAAATGTTACATTGGAAAATAAAAAACAGCGTTCAATCATATGATGACGTTACAGTTAAATAATATTAATACTTAAAATCATAGTGTAATAATATAAGTGGAAGCATAAGCCCAGCTGATCAGGCATTTTGTTATCGGGTTGTTTCTTTTTATCATTCTTTGTTTACGTAATACACTCGAAGTGTCAAACTTGTCGCATCATTTGTTATGAATCTTCCTTGCCCTCTTTGCTTACGCTGGTCGTTTCACCGCCTGTAGTTTTTTTGATGGCTAAAAATATATAGAAGTAACTAAAATTACCTACATACATATGTATGGACTTACTGATGGATACTTACCAATTTGGATCTTAAATGCGTTCCAACTTTCTGCCTATTACCTTTTGTTAATACATGTAATTCTATGCATGTAATTATTTACTTTGGCGTTTTTCCTTTGCCTCTCTTCGTATATAAAATGATTTTGACATATCGAGTGTATTGTCATAACAATAGTACAACAAAATTCTGTCAAAATCGTTTATTATTATAACAACACGCCACGCGTCGACTTATATTATTAGACTATGCTTAAAATTATTTAAAGACCCAGTGCAAGCACATGTGTCATTATATTCTTGCTCAATACTTTTTTTTTATTCCCACAAAAGTCAAAGAATGCAAAGCAACAGACACTTGTACATACATACATACATTGTTATATTCGTACGATATAACCGAAGATCAACATAAAATACTTTTTTAATATTACTCCAAATTAATACTCCAAATTAAAACACTTCAATCTCGGCTCGCCGATATCGGATCGCCTTAATTTTTGGCCTAAACTCTTCGCCGAAACCCGCACTAGCTTTTTAATCCAAAAATTAATAAAATCGGCTATGAATTTCCGGAGAAAATCGCGTGGGAAAATTATATGAAAATCGCCCAATAATCACTTTCAATACCGACTGCCAAGCAACGAACAAACAAACGATGATAAGACAAAACCGAAGATCAACAAAACACTTTTTTAATATTACTCCAAATTAATACTCCAAATTAAAACACTTAAATCTCCGCTCGCCGATATCGGATCGCCTTAATTTTTGGCCTACACTCTTCGTCGAAACCCGCACTAGCTTTTTAATCCAAAAATTAATAAAATCGGCTATGAATTTCCGGAGAAAATCGCGTGGGAAAATTATATGAAAATCGCCCAATAATCACTTTCAATACCGACTGCCAAGCAACGAACAAACAAACGATGATTTACTCTTGCAAACCTAACACTTGCGTATGTATTAAATTTATAGTTTACTGCCCTAGAGGCGCGCGTATAGATGTTAACACATCAAAAAACAGGCTGAAGAATCCCTCCGTACCCTTGGTGTTACCAACTGGCGAGAAAAGGCAAAGGATAGAACCAGTTGGAAGAGTATGTTGAAATCTGTTTAATTTGTTTGTTTAATTAATATGTGTACGACATCTGACCTCAAGAGGTTGCAAAATAGTCAAAAAAAGTAAAGTAAGTATCCAGCTAAAGACTAATCTGCAATAAATGAAGCGTCACTCAGGCTAATACGAATATACGCGAGAAAAGCCTACTAACATTTAAATAGAAATAAGTATCGTACAGATGAGTGTTGATTTTTTTCGGTTTACGTCATATGCAAAATTTGATATTTTGCAAAATTCCACAGCAGGCGTAAAAAGTTCATCGAGGCATCGGCGATCAACTTTACATTAAATCTGCAATATTTAACTCTTCAACGCCAACCTAAAACGCGTGAGTGTAATGTTTTCATTTAGGTATCTTCATCCTGACACTTTAACGTAAATTATGTATTAAAAGTATCGAAAATTATTTATTGATTAAGTAACTTGAATTTGGTAATTTGTCGGTTTCCCTTCAATATATACGAATGCGCGATATTTTCTAAAATACCTAATTTTGAATCTGTATAATTATGTATCGTCCAAGTAGCAATATACATACTTACGTAAATACTCACAGTGAGGCATCTGATTTACACTTAATACATACATACATAGTAATCTAATCATTTTATTTTGTTTGCTATTGTGGCCCAACAGTCACTTAATTTGTTTTTCAATATCATTGTTGTTGAGGGTTGGGAACTTTCCAATTTGGTAACTCGTACCTACATTTATCTTCCCAAATACGAGCTTCTAAGAGGTGCTTCAATAGGCCATATTTTTTTTAACTGTTGTCTCGGTATATGAGGCATAAAAAGCTTGAAGTCTATGTTTAAAGAATTTTCGCCTAAATTGTTGAAATTTAAGTTTGAGAGTTTGCAGAGTTTACTGACCTATGACTTATGACAGCTGGTTAGCTTTGAATTATTGAATAAAGTTATAACTATTTAAGAATAAACCCATAGCTATATCTTTTCTAATTATGGAGGTTTAAGGGCAGAGTAAGTGTCAGTATGGGGGTTTTAGAAATGACTATATGGCAAATAAGACCACGGTTAGGAACAAGAGGCAATATGCTAAGGATTCGGTAAAACCTATGAATCCCATAACAGTAAACGACGACCGTTTTTTGTTATGTTTTTTTTTCATTTCTAATCGCTGGCCATAAAGGGCACATAGTTTTGGTAATTTTGTTTATCGCCCAATGCGGCCCTCCATATTGTCGATTATTAATAATTTTGTTTGTGTTCAATGTGTACCTACAACCTTAGTACTCCTTGTGAATTCCCTAATAATGAACAAAACCAGTATGTATGTTGTTGTTGAGGCAAAATTATAGTATTTACAAAATTATATACAAAATAAAATACAATTTGATGACCGATGTTGGGCGATCTCAACCAACATGTAGAAAAAATATATTAAACAATCATAGCCAGAAGTGACGATTTATCGTCATTTTGGCGATTTTTAGACCAAAGATCAGAAAATGACGATTTCAGCCCCTGAAGCGAAGATTTTTACTTATAGTAGCTTTGTAGCAAATTTGAACGGGGAACACCCGGTTGGAACAAAGTTCCTTTCACTATAGATTGTGTACTACTTAGTTCCAACACGCCTAAGGCGCTCGTTGAAAAATACGATAATTTAAATGGATCTTTAAGAAAAGATACTTTTTGTAAAATGATTAACTTTTTTTAAGAATTTTTTGACGTAGAATACGTCTTACCTTACGGTATGAGGAGTCATGTCAGGTTTTTATTGTTGTAATCTTTATTTCATTGAATTTGAGGAAACGGCTAGATGAATTTTTTTTAAATTTTTTTTGTAGGTAAATGAAGATGTTATCTTTCGTTTGATATACATTTCATATTGGTTGATATATTTCTAGTATTTTAATTTCTCAAATGAAAATTGTTTAAACACATATGTGTGGTGTTTGGTTGAGTGTTTTTGGTTGCTCAACATTGCTTAGGAACATGTATCTAGTAAAAAGTGAAACGAACAGCAAGCTAATGTTGCTTGGCAACATGTATCTAGTAAAAAGTGAAACAAACAGTAAGCTAACGTAATAAAGCTTTTTTGCGAAAGCTTCAATAAAGCTGTTGTAACATTAATTTTGAATTGTAAAGCGTAAAGCTTTCACACAACGCTCGAATGCTAATGCGAAGACTCGATAAGGTAAACCTTTTTTAATATTAGGGCGGCCCTCTCAACATTCGCAGAACTTATTTCAATAAAAATATTAATTAAAATACATAAATTAAATTAAGTTTAAAAAAATTTAACATAATATTTTTTTTTTTTAAACGGACTTGAATCAAATGCCGTTGGTGAATATAAAATTACAGCAGACAGTTGTCCGAGGCCTTCGGCCACGGACTGTCCCTGCAGGCTGTGTCAGAGACACGGCCATTAAGTTTAACTTAGAATACGCCATCCGATAAGACAGAAAACATATATAACAATAAATGATAAATAATATAAGCAAATGAATTTATTGTTATATATGTTTTCTGTCTTATCGGATGGCGTATTCTACGTTAAACTTAATGGCCGTGTCTCTGACACAGCCTGCAGGGACAGTCCGTGGCGAAGGCCTCGGACAACTGTCTGCTGTAATTTTTTTTTTTTTAATGATTTCCTTTAAAGTATATTTTTAGGTCCTTTTAGTAGTTTTCCCCAAACGGTCCTTTTTTAACGAGAGGTATTTCTTTTATTTAAAGCTAATATTTTTTTTAAGAAAAGGTAATATTTTTAAGAAGTACTTTCTGTAAGAAAAAGCAATAAGAGTATGAATTTTTTTAAAAATTACTTTTTTCTAATAACAGGTACTTTTTAAAAAAGTGGTACTCTTTTTTGGAAAATGTTAGATTTTTATCAGAAAATTCACTTATTTTCAGAATGGCTACTTATTTTAAGAAAATAAAAGAAAAGCTACTTTTAAGAGAAGGTATTTTTGTAAGAAAATTAATTTTTTTTAGAGAAGGTATGTATATATATTGTGATGAAAAGGTTTTTTATTAAGAAATGGGAATTTTTTTACAATTGTTCCTTGTTTTAAGAATAGGTATATTTTTGCGAGTAGGTACTTATCTCAAGGAAAGTTATTTTGTTTCACAAAAAATTTACTCTTAAGAAAAGGTAGTTTTTTAAGAAAAGGCAATTTGTTGTAAGAAAATGTACTGTTTTAAGTAAAGATACTTATTTTAAAACAAATTAATTTTTTAAGAGAAGTTACTTTTTGTAGGAAAATCACCTTTTTTTAAGCAAAGGTCCTTTTTTAAGGTATTTTTTGTAAGAAAAGGTACTTTGTTTAAGAATGTGACTAGGTATTTTTTTACTTTTTTTAAGAAAAGGCACTTATTTAAGAAAATGTTATTTTCTTAAACTTCTTGCACTTTGGCTTTTCTAAATTTACTTTTTATTGGGTTTAAAACTAAAATATATATTATACATTGGTTACAGGCTCCACCTAGAAAAAAAATAAAAATAAATGGTTTCCCATTACATCCCATGAAGGGATTAGGGAGAGCTTCTCACAACCAATGAACTTCGCGCGTTCTAGTTTTACACTTACTGATTGGGACCTACAGTTTTACATCGGTTCCGGACGTATTTTGAGAAGCTTTTTCATGGCTAACTACTCGATAGTGTCGCCGTCACTATGCGAGGTGACCGCCGTCTAAAGAAATTTAAGGTGGTCAGAGTAGGGATCGAACCCACGTCCTCATGCACAAGAGCCGCGCACACTACCATTACACCATCACCTAGAAAACTTCCCATTAAACAAGAGATATACCAACATATGCGAGACATCTAGTTAGTCTAGACACAAACCAAAGCAAAAGTAAACAATATAGTTGATAATAGTGGGCATAATAGTGTTAAACCAAAAGTTGTTTAATTTTTTTTCAGTTAGCCACCATCCCGCAACCTGCGATAATGAACTTCGTTCCAAAAGAAATCACACACACAATGGACTAATATCAGTCGACCGTGGCTGTCCACAGTTGAGAGGTTACCCTCTAATCAAATCACAAAAAACAAAGATTGTAAAAACTGATTTTTAAAATATTAGTCTTTGTCGAAAAATTTATTTTTGGGTTCAAAAATTTTTTAGAACACAGAATATGTGGTAGTCAGCTTTGATTTAACTTATGACGTTTTCGTTTGTATAAAATAATGTTACCCTTGTATGAGGCATAATTTTTTGAGGTTGCAAAAGAAAAACAAAATTTTACGTTTTCTCACAACTGAATTCTGAATTTTACGACAAGTATATGGCGATATTAAGCCAATTTCTGAAAATTCGCCCACTTTGTTCGACAAGGTAAGCGATATTAACTGGAGCCGCTTAAATTAGCTTAGCGCCCCACACAAAAGGTAGAAAAATTAGCTTAGCGACGAAAAATGAAACAAACAGAATGACAGCAAATTTGCCTGAAATGACAGAAATGTTGAATTTTTTCTCAGAAATGAAATCGCCATTAGAGTTATATAATTTAAAAAAATCTTAAATTTCACATTACCAACAACTAAGATATTTGTCTTCGTTATGTCAATTTATGATTCAAAATACACTCATACCTCTTTATACGGCCCTTCTTTTTACGGCATTTCGCTATAACGGCCTGTTTCAATTGTGGCACTCCCTCCCTTTACGGCGCACATTACCTCGTTATACGGCCAAAAAAAATCGGGATTCATACGCATGCATTCGTTGTTTTCTATACAAGTGCGTGTGTTGCTGCATCAGTCTGTTATTTGTGGTGATTGTGAGTAGACGTACTTTTCTAGCGCGTATAAAAACAATTTTTAGTTTCTGAATAATAATTGAAAGATATGAATTAAATCGTAGTTGACATGGTGTATGCGCATATGAATAAGTGTATGTTATTCAAACAAAATTAGCTCAAAATGGCCCCCAAACGTACTTCAAATTTGGAACTGGAAAAATCTAAAAAAAGGCACGTAAAGCAGTCACTTTAGAAACTAAGCTCAATGTTTTGCGTCGTTCAGAAAATGGTGAAAAGATTACGATCATCATTGGGATTACCGAAGTCGACAGTAGAGTTGGGAATTTTAGTTCATTCAAGATAGCGCTCTTCTTAGTTCAGGTCAGCAGAATGAACTAGTTTATTCATTTAGTTCACTAGTTCATTGTATCATTTCAATAATTCAATCGGAGCGAATAAACACGAAAATGGTCCGATTTTTTCAGATTTCTAGAGTATTTTGGATACTGTTATATTTGTTTATACTATATCGCCTTATTGAAGATCGGCTTAATGATTACGTTATTCCGTTTCTGAAATATTGGTGTTTCCGTATTTTTTTTATATTTTGGAACAAATGTGATTAGCGCTGTAGTTATTGCGCAGATGTCGGTTACATATCCATTCCAAAAAGATTGCATCATTAGAAAGCTTTGGGCAGATTGAGTGAAACAAAGAGAGCATGAACTAGAAAATGACGGAAGGAACTGCACGACCGAAAGCTGCTGACACAAGTGAACTACTGAAACAAAAGAGCGGAACAGTGTAAACTAGTTCATCTAGTTCACAAGAGTGAATAGTTCAATTGAACTAGTTCGTTCGTGAACTACACAACTCTAGTCGACAGTTCAAACAATACGGGACAATAAACAAAAAATAGAGTCATATTCTCAGTCGATTAAAACATCTCATTGTTCAAAACGGACCCGTGAAAGAAATAGCGTTATGGAGCAGATGGAAAGATCATTAGATTTGTGGGTAGAGGATAACAACCAAAGAAATGTTCCTATGAGTAAGATCATCATTCAGCAAATGGCTAAAAGTATCTTTGAATCTGTAGTGAAGAAGAATTCCGATGAATCGTCACAAAATGGAACTTTTGTTGCAAGCAATGGTTGGTTTGAGAAGTTTAAGAAACGTCATAATTTGCATAACGTTAAACTAAGGGGAGAATCAGCAAGCGCCGACGCCGTTGCTGGAAAGAACTATCCAGAAGTTTTAAGGAATATAATTCGTGCTGGAGGATATAGTCCCGAACAGGTTTTTAGTGTGGACGAGACAGGGCTGTACTGGAAGCGCATGCCAGAACGAACATTTATTTCAAGAGGTGAAAAATGTGCACCTGGTTACAAAGTGTCTAAGGAAAGTCTAACATTGTTGCTTGGTAGTAATGCCGCTGGCGACTTTAAAATGAAACCATTGCTGGTTTATATTTCCGAAAATCCGAGGGCTTTCAAAGGATTAGACAAAAAACAGTTACCTGTTATATGGAAGTCCAATAAAAAAGCCTGGATGACCAAACATCTTTTCGAGGATTGGTTCAAAAATATTTTTGTACAGAAGTAAAAGCCTATTTACAAAGGAAAAATGTAAGCCACAAAGCCTTACTTCTAATGGACAACGCTCCAGGACACCCTGATAACCTATCTGAAATATGCGATGAAATACAAGTGGAGTATCTTCCGAAAAATACTACAGCCTTGATCCAGCCCATGGATCAAGGAGTCATTGCAAATTTCAAAGCCTATTATTTACGCAAAACTTTGCAGCAAGTGATAAATAAAAGTGATGATAAATCTTCAATGAAAGAGGTGTGGAAAAATTATACACTCAAGGATGCCATTAAAAATATAAGCGAGTCTTGGAACGAGATACAATCATCAACACTAAACAGGGCTTGGAAATCAGTATGGCCTGAATGTGTTGCAACATCTGAGGTAGATATTGATTCCGTTACTGCGATTTGTCAGAATACTTTAAATATAGCGGTGAATAATGGATTTGAAGATTTGGATGAAAGCGATATTTTTAATTTGCTTAATTTTGAGAGCGAGCCCCTGACAGACGAAGAACTACTCCAGTTGGAGTCAGCCCATGAAATTGACGACACAGAAGAGTTGACACCTACTCAAAAGAAGTTAACTTCAAAAGATTTAAATGAAGCGCTTATTCATTTCGAGCAGGGGACACGAATTCTTTTGCAGTCTGATCCCGACGAAGATCCAAGTGCTAATGTTATACGAAATATAGAGAAGTCTATTTTTTGCTACACCCAACTACAAGAAGAAATGAAAAGAAACGCCAAACAACAGACAGTGGACAAATTTTTTGTAGCTGGTCCGTGAAAACATTTTCATTTATGTATTACATAGTTATATGTACATACATGAACTGATGGATTTTTGTTTTTATTACTTTATTTAAATGTGTTATTTGGTTTTATTGTTTATTTATTTTTTAAGACCACGATGTAAGTGCCTTATATTTATTCACTGAATTGGAATTAAACTTATTTTTCAAAAAATTAGAACCGATCTCTTACTGTTACTATGGGTGTTTGTATGAAATGAATTACCTCCTTATACGGCATTTCGCTATACGGCCACTTTTTTCGGAACGTATCTAGGCCGTATAACGAGGTATGAGGTATAATATTGTTCTTGCTTCTTTCTTCATACTATGTATTCTCTGCTTCCATATTCTTTCTAGAAAGTAGTTACTGTGTTCCATGGTACAATAAGATAGGTAAACTCGTTAGAACAGCTGATTTGAACTTTTTTCTTGCGTATGTGTTTCTCTTATGTCAAATTCACATGTATTTTGATTTTGTACATTTACTTTTACATTTACTGTAGATACACACATCTAGAAAATTTAAAAGATAAGAAACCAAAGCCACTTATAATAATAAACCCAAATGCCTGTTTTTGTTACCTAAAATTACAACAATTCCGACTGCGTTCACCTAACTTATTTTACCACGCTGGGTTCGTCATCACAGCTGCAAACTTAGTTATTTTTTAATGTTTCCTAAACAACAACCAAAATTCGTAATTTTACACCATACATGGGACAAATTAATTATATGAGAATTATAATTTGTAGCTTAATTTGAATTTTCCCTACAAATTCAAATTCAAAAAATTTAAATACCATTGGAAATTGTACTTAATTTCAAAGCATTTCCTTCATTCTGGCAGTTATGGTTTTCAAATATTCTAAACAGTACAGGTTTATGAATTTGAAAATACTACGAGGCAATATCTATCGAAGCCACAAACATAAACATATAAACTACATTACAAACAGAATTGACACTACTTAAGAATTGACACTACTACTTAGTCGTTTCCTTTCGATCTAGCTATACTCGTTATCTGGAGATTTCCGCCAGTTTCAAGAACTAGTGGTACTGCCGTCATTGTCGAGATTAGTGGAGATATGAACCGAATTTCAGCGGTATGTGTTCATCAAACTGGTTGGGCGAGGTGGTGCTCTATTGTAACTTCTCATCTTTAAGCCAAATAAGTAAAGTATACACATTAACATTACTTTGACATTCAATAAGCGTAAGAGAAGTTCTCAGTCATTACAATATGTTATGTCTACCTATTGACTTTCTTGGACAAAACTGATAACTACATTTAATGTATTTCCCTAAATTTAAAAATACCATAATACTAAACTACTAACTATATAGATGGGCATCGTTTGGGAATGTAATTACGGCAATCTAATATTTGTTGAATCAAACATAGCATATCATTTGTGATAAATAGATAAGATTTTAACAATCGCCGAAACAATATTTGGTAAATCTAAATACTCAAAACCGTTAACGAAAAATACTAAAATTAACTATTCATACTGGAAACAAGTTATTGTAACTCCAACCTCAAGAAAACTTTTCGCTATTGAGTTTTTTTCTTTGCTTGTACCTTTACGTTATGAGTTAGCTGTGATGACCAAAATAATAAAGAAATTAATTTGCTCACGAAAAACCAACTGAAGGCCAATTAAAACTGTTTTGTGAAGATCCTACCAGCAAACTTCAAAAAATTAACAATGATATTGTAGAAAAACTTTATAAAGCAGGAAACATAGATCAAATTGAGAAGAACAAACTTAAGATAAATGTGCCCACAGCACCTAGGTTGTATGGAGTCCCAAAAATACACAAAGAAGATTTTCCGTTGAGACCAATATGTTCTTTTGTTAATTCACCTTTTTATGAGTTGTGTAGGTACATTACGAATATACTGAAGAGGATTACAGAAGACTCCAAGTACAGTATAAAAGACTCATTGTAGTTTAAGGATAAAATAAAGAAACTAAGAATACAAAATTGTGAAAAATTAGTTTCATTTGATGCAGTTTCTTTATTTCCGAGTATATCAGTAGACTTAGCTCTTAGTATTATCGAGGAAAAATGGGACAGAATGGGACAGCACACGAATATTGGTAAATCATTATTCCTCTATATTTTAAAGTTTTGTATAGAAGACAACAGGTATTTCCGATATGATGAGAAGGTATATTTTCAACAAGAAGGACTTCCAATGGGATCTCCAGCTTCCCCGATTGTGGCTGATATTGTTATGGAGAATCTACTTGATAACTGCATAGAGGAGATGGCCATTAAACCGAAAATCATTACTAAATATGTATACGATTTATTCTGCATCGATACAAATAGTGCTATAGATAATATTTTGACAACATTTAATAATTTTGGTTTACAATTGAAGAAGAGAGACTCCCTTACTTGGATAAAATAAATAAATGGTTTCCCATTACATCCCATGAAGGGACTGGGGAGAACTTCTCACAATCACTGAGCTGTGTGCTTTCCAGTTATCATTCACTGATTGGGACCTACAGTTTTACACCGATTCCGAACGGAAATTTGAGAAGCTTTTTCATGGCTAGATACTCGATAGTGTCGCCGTCACTATGCGAGGTGACCGCCGCCGAAAGAATTTTTTTTTTGAAGGTGGTCAGAGCCGGGTTCGAACCCAGGATCTCATGTACAAGAGCCGCGCACACTAACCATTGCACCACCGACGGATACCATGGTGATAAGAAATGGGGAGAATTTATTAGTGGATTGGTACCAAAAACCAACTGCTTCTGGAAGGGTTATCAATTACCGCTCCAAACACCCGAAATTAATGGTTGTCAATACGGCAAGAAACCTCATAGAGAGAGTTTTGAAGATAAGCGACGGAAATTTTCACAGAAAGAATAAGGAGAAGATTACAACTATATTAATGGCCAAAAATTTCCCAATAGGGTTAGTCAATAGATTGATAAGGCAATATGAAAATAAGGGGCAAGATAACCAAAACCCAACGGTGGAACCAAAAAAGTTCAAATCATTATCTTATGTGCCAGGATTTTATGAGAGATGGGAAAAATCGAAAATATTTGATACTAATAATTACAAAATGGCCCATAAAACAACACACACACTAGGTAGATTGTTTAGTAAAACCAAAGAAAGAATAGATAAATTTGATAGATCTAATATACTATGTATACAAAATACCTTGTGGAGGAAATAATAGTGAAAGTTGCAATATGGTATAAGTGGGTACAACGAAAAATAAGAAGACTAGAATTGCAGGACACAAATCAGATCAAAAATATAGACACATCTCAACACAAAAAACAGCATTATCATCACACTGTGCAAACTTAAATCATTTTCCAAACTTTCAAGATACGTCAGTTTTGAATAGAGAAAATAATTATAAACTTCGTTTTATGTTAGAAATGTTACAGATGATAACGACTCCAATAGCAAATAGAAAAAGAGAATAAACTTTAAAGCAGATACGGATAATGTAGAATATTTCACCGAAAATTGTTTGATGTATCATTGAATTTGTCACTAGGTAACATTTTTAATATATCCGGATGTAACTTGTTGAATTTACCGTTATGTACATATTTTTATCAACAAAATTATTTTTCTGACTGTAAATTAGAGAAACTATTTCAATTGTTTACAAACTCCACATAAAACGTCATAACTTAATAAAAGAACTTATTTGTTGTAATATATAGAATAATATCTCAAGCTATGTAAATATGCATATAATCGAAATTTGAATAAAGATGATGCTATAAATTGAAAAAAATGCAATTGTTTAATTTTTTGTTATTATTGTTTTTTCCAAATGACATGAAAAAATTTTGTTTATCAATTGTTTTTCAGTTCTAATTAATAATATTTCTTCCTGACGATGCTTATAGAAGGGGTAGCGAAATATCGAAAAATATAATTGATTGATAAACACGACCAAACGCTCGGGCAATTTAATTTTTGGATACAATACGAAAGGTCGGATAAATCATCACTTATGCTTAATATTCTTTGAACGTATGTATGTTTAAAGGAATTCCCGTTAATGTGATGAGTGTTTGGATACAAATAGTTTTGATGAATTCACCAAAAACGTCTGTGGATGAAGATCTTGGCGAGCTCCGAAATAGCTCTGTCGGCTTTTCAGCAGTCGCTTTTGGTGTATTGATTAAGTATGCGATGCTTGTAAACAAATCTGATGGAAATCAGTATCAAAAGTCAATTTATAGCCACACAATTTGTATGTGCACATCTGTACATTTATCAAATGGGGGTTAATAAGGTTATTTATGTTACGCATATCTCTGTTGTGCACAGTACAAACAAGTCTGGTTCGAAATATGAATATATTTTGAGATATAATTTTAAAACATTTCGAAATATTTCCATGGATTTGCTCACACAAGGACTTATATATCTTGTACCATACCTATACATAATTTTAAAGTATATCAATACGGGCATAAACCAAAGTGGGACGAGTAGACAGGATCTTTTCCATTACAACTACACAAACAACAACAATAAGGAAACATCATCTTAATACCTTTGACTTCGTGTGAAAACGTGTTTGGAATACACATGTACCTTATACTTTTTCTCATTTGGCTATGAACGTGTGCGAGTTATAATATCCAGCCCATACCAATCCTGTCTATAGCTTCTATTCCGGGTTGCGCTCGCACTCGTCCTTGTGGTGCCCACAGAAAAAAACTCACAGTATATGTTGCTGATACAGCACAGCTTCTTTGCCGCAAAAGAATACAGAATTGGATGAAAATTTAAACACATAGCAAAAACAACGACACTGGAGATCCTGGAAAAGGCTTACATAACATTAAAATTATACTTATTGTCTTCGTAATTTTAACGTTACGAATTTTTAATTAAATTTTTTATACCTACTCTCGCATACGAAATAATTTGAAGCTGATGCTCTGGAACTGACGTTTGCTTCTTCCCCTTTTGAGGCAACAACACTTTGTTATGTATTGGTAATTCCCATGTTGTTGCTATTGTTGTCTGGTGCTTGCAACAGATACCGGTTGGAAAACGTCAAATGAATATTAATATCATTAAATAATTTAATAATTGAAAATAGCAACAGTGAGGTCTATATATACAGGTGTATGCAAGCAGTTAGGCAAGTATAGCATTTTTCAATTTATTATAATTTAAGAAAAATCCTGAAATATTTGAGGAATCCACAGCTACTTTGTAGCTAAAGTAATTGTTTTTATGTTACATTTTGAAATTACTGCTATAATATACACGGGTTTATAGTTATTAGTTGACCAATTACGACACGTATTAACTATTGAACGTGTTTGAAACCAATAGATGCAGTGCCCTGTATTCAGTATTGTGATTTTTTAACTCGCATTCGATTTTAATTTGCAATACTTTACCTAAAGCAAATGCAAAAAGAGCTACCATTGTTCGCAATTAGATTTCAGAAATATTGAATTTGCATTTGCTTAGACAATGAAAATGAATCGAATACCCATTGCAATGAAATGTGGGAATGCTTTTTATATACATGCAAGTAGATATTGTTTTCATCTTGCATTCGTTTTACTGCTGTCAATTCTGATTTTAAAACATTTTATATGTACAAGTTTGCTGATTTGAGTCGAGTTATCTCTGATTCCTTATCAAATCCAGAACCCTGTACTTACGTACAAAATACTTTAAATATGAAGCAATTGATATCAATAAATGCCGTCAAGAAGCGAAAACGATAAAATTTTTACGGTTTTGTGTGAAAAACTTTCTGCACAAAAACTTTCCGAAGTAGTTTCTTCTCTTTCCATTTGTCCAATTTCCTTGTTTTTGATGTGTTAACATCTATAGCGGCGTATAGGGACTAAATCTATTAAAGTCCACACATGCAAACAACACACAGACAGGTTTTCTGCTGCTGCTAAACCCAGATTTTATGCTGCTGCTAAAACCAGATTTTCTGCCACTGCGAAAGAGAATAATGACGTGTTAAACAAAAATGAGCGAGCAAGAGAGCAATGAAAGAGTGGTGTGGCAGGGGTGAAGCAAACGAAATTGTGTCTATAGCGTATGTATTAACATAATAAAGTATGTATGTACATGTGTCTGATGCTGTTGTTGAACGGAGATATAAAGCATAGCCACGCAAAATTTAATTTGCAAGCCTGTCGACGTTATAGTGACACACTAATTCGTCAGCTACTTCGTACAAAGTATGTGTGATGTTGTGTGTTTGGCTGTTTCGTTGCTGTTGATATGGAAAACATGTGGTTATGTGACACACGTATACGTCAGCTACTTCGGACAAAGTAAGTGTGATGTTGTGTGTTTGGTTGTTTCGTTGTTATTGCTATGGCCAAACAAAGCGAGTCATTTCATGTTCAGCATTGCCCGGTGTATACAAAAACAAGTAGAAACGGTGTTAAGTTCGGCCGGCCGAAGCTTATATACCCTCCACCATGACAATTTACACTCACACTCTCCACTCTCTGCATTCCCTTAACAGTTTTTCTTTTAGGTAAGATAAGATAATTCTCCGCCATTCGAGATTGTTCTACAAAGATAAGCACCAACAACAACGTCTAGAAGGTTCTTGAATTCGCTAGATATACCTTAATTTGAGTATGGTGAGTTGGTATGAATAGCGGAGGTCTTTGGAATGGAGAGTTCAGTTTGTGATTGAACCTCGTAAAGTAAGCAACGCGAATTGATAGTAAAATATAAGACTTGTTAAAGTGTTACAAATAAAGTAAACTGTTGTACTATATAAGTAAAATAACAGCAAGTTAAACCGTTGTAATTATCGTAATTTAAAACGAACCTTGTTTTATTATTGGGAATAAAACAACGCAAAAAGGACGAATACGGAAATTCGTAACAGTGATGTCAGAAGTGAAATTACGAATTAAGGACAACGATGAAGTTTGAAGAACTCAAAGGTGAACAACTAAAAAAGGAGTTGAGTAAATTGGATCAACCGACGGCTGGTAATAAGGTAGAGCTGCAGTTTGAATGCAAAGAAGAAATGGAGATATCTGCAAATGAAGCAACTGGTAATGTAGATGTTTCTACAATGTTTGCGGCCATGATGGAAAAGTTAGCAAAATTGGACGAAAACTCTAGAATTATTAACGTGAAGCTGGACGAGAATTCTAGAATTGTGGACGAGAAATTGAGCGAAAATTCTCGAATCATTAACGACAAACTGAATGAGAAATTTGGTGAGAATTCGGGAATTATGAACGAGAAATTAAGCGAGAATTCTAGAATTATTCAGGAAACATCAAATGCCTCAAATGAGAAACTGCAAGAAATCTCCGAAGTTGTGAGCAATATGGAGATTCAAGTGAACGATCAATTCGAAAAGGTTGAACATAAGTTCGAGGAAATTGGGCAGAAGATTGAAAAAGTCGAACATAAGTTCGAGGAAGTCGAACGGGAACTAAAAAATGATGTAAGCGAATTGCAAAGGAAAATGAGTGAACTTTAGTTGTAAGAGGGTCCAGTGCGAGTATTTTCTGAAGGCTCTAGTAGATTGAAAGCTCCCAGTTTCGATGGCTCTACACCATTCGACGTTTTCAAATTCCAATTCGAAATGGTCGCAATTAAGAACTTGTGGAACAGCAACGACAAAGCAGTAGAGCTAATTTTAGCACTGAAAGCCAACGCAGCAGAAGTCCTTCAGAGCATTCCCGTCAGTGCCAGAAACAACTACGAGGATATACTGGCTGCGTTACAACGCAAGAATGGTGGCGATCACAAGAAGGATTTTAATCGCATGGAATTAAGACGCCGAGTGCAAAAGCATAATGAAACGCTTCAGGACTTCGCATCCGAGGTCGAACGATTGGTGTTGATGAATTATCCTGGTGAGTCCCACCCATTCTTGGATCAATTTACGATTGAAGCATTCGTCAACGGCATCCGTGATCCTGACATAAAATACGTGACTTGTGCCACACAAAATGCTACATTCGCCGAAACCGTTTCGTTCGCATTGGCACAGGAGACAGCGAAATTTGTGTCCATGCCTCAAATACAAAGAGTTAGAAAAATTGAAATGGAGTCGAAGGCAGGAGATTTGAAAGGCGTTATCAGGCGGAAGTAAGCCCAGACCAAAGTGCTATAATTGCGACAAACCTGGTCATATTGCCCGATACTCCAGAGAGCCACGAAAACGATCAATATCGAGCTCACCCTAACGTGGCAATAAACGGGTAAATTTTACTACACAAAATGAATCTCCGTTAAACTAAAACGAGCTAGCCCAGAGGGGCATGGACTAGCTCCCACAACCGAGGGTCCCACGATCTCCATCTCAATAATACAACAGAAAAACAACATCCTCTCTGTATACGGAGCTATCGGTGGTCGGAAGCGCATATTGACTATGGACACATTCGCGTCACAATCTATCATCAGATCTGATTTGATAAATGGACCAATGGAATCGTTACATGGTGTAAGACTCCGCACAGCAACGGGTGAACCAGCAACTGTACATGGTAAAGTTAAACTGAAGTTAGCCATTGCCAACATGAGCATCGAACACGTGTTTATTGTCGCCGACATTGTAGATGAAGTGATAATTGGCGCAGATTTTATGATTGCCAAGGCCTCAAGTTAGATATGGGGCAGCAAGTTTTGACGTGGGCTAATGTGGAAATTCCTCTCAATGTGGGATACGACAATACAACACAGATTAAAAGGCTGATCGCTCACAAAGATGTAAAATTGCCACCAAACTCAGAAACCATAGTATGGCCCCAAATGGAGGGAGATTGTGAGATCGGCGGTTTGTGGGTAGTTGAACCGGCAAGTATACACAACTATAACATCATCACTGCCAAAGCTCTAGTAAAAACTAATAATGAAGGATACTTGCCTGTACGAGTTCTAAATTTGTCCAACAACGAGGAGGTGATCGGCGATCGCACAGAAATTGCAGAATGTACACCAGCCGAGTCGGTCATCAACTGTGAAGTTAATTCTGACTGCAGCAAACTATCAGAAAAGGAGCAGAAAGTACTGGAGTCGCATCTCAGAGAGTGGGTGCGAGAACTAAAGCCTTCTGATAGGAACAAAGCAAAGCAATTACTGTGGAAGTATGCGTCTGCCTTCGCCTTAAAAAAGAATGCCAAGGTAGAACATCAATGGTAAAGCATGACATCAATACAGGGGAAGCGAGACCAATAAAACAGGCGCCCAGAAGTCTTCCACTTGCAAAAAGAGATGAGGTGAAGAAACTGGTAGCTGAAATGCAGAAGGGTGGTGTAATCGAACCTTCTTCAAATCCATGGAGCTCGCCGGTGGTACTAGTTAAGAAGAAAGATGGAAGTACCCGATTTTGTGTGGATTATAGAAAGCGCAACGACGTCACCAAAAAGGACAGTTATCCACTACCAAGAATTGATGACACATTGGATACGTTGTCAGGAACAAAATGGTTCTCCACGCTGGACTTGCAAAGTGGTTATTGGCAAGTAGAAATCAGCGAGAAAGACAAGGAGAAAACTGCATTCAGCGTAGTCTGTGGCAGTTCAATGTAATGCCGTTTGGACTCTGTAACGCTCCAGCCACCTTCGAGCGACTTCATTGGCGAACATGCTTGGTGTACCTAGACGATATCATTGTAATGGGGAAGACATTCGATGAACACATGCAGAATCTAAAAGAAGTCCTTTAATGTATAACCGCGGCAGGGTTGAAACTCAGCCCGAAGAAGTGTTCTCTGTTCCAGAAAGAAGTAAAATACTTGGGACATCGAGTGACAGTAGATGACATTTCCACCGATGAAGACAAAATTCTGACAGTGAAGGATTGGCCCCGACCGCAGAATTCCCATGAATTACGCAGTTTTCTAGGACTCTGTACTACAGATGGTTTGTGCCGGGTTTCGCCACAGTGGCTGCAAGTCTTCACGAGTTGACAATGAAAAATCGGCCGTACTGTTGGAGCGAAAAACAAGAAGAGTCATTCCACCAACTGAAGCAATTTTTATGCACGGCTCCTTTGCTTGCATACCCTGTTGCTGGAGAGAAATTCGTGTTGGATACTGACGCGAGTGGTTACGGAATAGGCGGTGTGCTCTCGCAGGAAATCAATGGCCAAGAAAAAGTTATTGGGTACTACAGCCGAATACTCTCAAAGCCAGAGAAAAATTACTGTGTTACGAGACGAGAGCTACTGGCAGTCATAGAGTGTGTCAAACACTACCACAAGTATCTGTACGGCCAGCCAGCTACTGCAATTTAAGAACCACGAAGGCCAACTTGCTCGTTGGATTGAAAGATTGCAGAGCTATGACTTCAGCATTGAACATAATAAAGGAGGAAAACACGGTAATGCAGATGCCCTGTCACGTCGTCCATGCAAGCTGGAATGCAACCACTGCTCAAAATCAGAGGTGAAAGAAAACATCATTGACGTCCGTCTGCTTCGACTGGAATCCAACGAAGACTGGTCAACAGCGCAAAGAAGCGACCCTACACTGGCAAAATCATTTCTGCAAAAGAAGCAGGTAAAAGACCAACACGAACTGATAACGCCTCAGAGAGCCCCCTTGATGTTTTCTTTGATGCGTTGAATACGACTCTGACCTTGGTTGTCTTACTCTCTGGCCGAATAACTGCGTGCTGTGGCAAGAAAAAATGTGATTTCTTGGCAGATTCGTCTTCAGTATGTGATATGCGCTTCATATGCTGCAAATCAATGTATTCTTGTAACACATTGTTGTACTCTTCTTTTAATAAATAAATAAAAATAAATGGTTTCCCATTACATCCCATGAAGGGACTGGAGAGAACTTCTCACAATCACTGAGCTGTGCGCTTTCCAGTATTCAGTCACTGATTGGGACCTACAGTTTTACACCGATTCCGAACGGTAATTTGAGAAGCTTTTTCATGGCTAGATACTCGATAGTGTCGCCGTCACTATGCGAGGTGACCGCCACCGAAAGGAAATTTGAAGGTGGTCAGAGCCGGGTTTGAACCCAGGATCTCATGTACAAGAGCCGCGCACACTAACCATTGCACCACCGAACTGTATTACGAGAGACTTTTATATGGTTAAGTACTCGAAAGTGTCGCGGTCAACAAACGAAGTGATCGTCATCGAAAGAAACGTAAGGGGTATATACTCCACGTTCTTAGTTACAAGAGTCGATCACCCTAACCATTGCACCACAGACGGCCACTATTTTTAGATCAAACTGATTGACTCCACTTTTAAAAAATGTTGGTATGTTAGTGTCTGTGGGTTAAACTAATGCACCCAGTACATTTCGAATTTAATTATATTTATGAGGTATAGCTGTAGTGAAATAATATACAATGTGAGTTTGAATTTATAACGAACGTGGAATTTTAAATCACACTGGGAAGTTGAGTTCCTACAGTTTATTTTTTGATAGAGTTAATCGTTTTGGCAACCATATCCATATACCGCGTTTGTAAGGATTTCTTTCAACTTAAAATCTTACTATGCAATTAAAGTCCTACACTGGTTTACTGATTACTTTCATAAAACCGTCCAGCTATTATTTTAGAATCCTGAGACGGAAGGCTTTATTAATTCCCCAACATTATACAACATAAATCGCCTATAGTTTTAAATTCTATTGAATGCCAAAGTATACTATTTACATATCGTAACTATGTGATGCTGCATCTTCAATACTGATATCCTTTTGGCATCGATAAAATTCCTCAAGTCTTCATTTAGGTTAAAGCATATATGCATGTGAATAAGGACCTTATTTGTAATTAGTTGAATTGATAAACACTTTAATAATGATAAAGGAGAATCTTCGGTTAACTATCAGGGGGTTGTAATAATTTTTGGAAATCAGTAATAATACGAGTATGTATTGCATGACTATCATACCCTTTTGTAAACCACTTGAATATAATAATGCATTCTTAGTTAACGTCTGTCTCCCCAACTCTTCCTCAATTAATTTAAATCTTGAAAGCATACAATTCTACTATTATGTTTGAAATGTAATTAAATAACAATGGATAAATTAAGGCCCCTATTAAAGTACCATACTTAATTGGCTTCAAGTGACACAAGGGGTTAGGGGTTGTATACGATGAACCACAAATATTAAATTAAATCAATATCGGGCAGCCAAGAACTGAATATATCCAGTAAACTATTTTCGGGGACAGGTACCATAATCATCCAATGGCCCATTTACACAAATATAAGTTCACTGTGGCTGTACTGATACTACCCATAGTGATTAACTTTAAACTACGCTTTCTGTCGAGTATTGTGCACCATTCTTTAGACATATTGATCTACCATATAGAGACAACGGATGAATTGATTGAACCTCTGCTGCCTGGTAAAGCTAACGAGCTCGGTTTTCTTTGAATTTGTAGCCAGTTCATTCTCCTTGGCCCGCGTATAGAGTGTCCTGATGAAGTTCTGGTGCACTTCTATGCATCTAGAGGGGAATTTTCTCAGCACTGCAATTGCCATGTCGTCAGTATATGCTACAACTGTTCTACTTGAACCATCCAGCTCGAGTAAGACATTATGCAGTGGATAATTCCAGACAAGTTAAGATAAAACTCCCCCTTGGGCCGTTCCTTTATCCATATTTCCAGTTAAAGTCGTGTGTTCTCGTAAGTTGTTCACAGATCAAATTAATACAAAGTTCCGATTGTATCGAATTCAGGAAGACGTTGTTGAACACACGATCTACAGCGACAAGAGTGTATGTGTATGTAAAAAGATTTCCGTATGCAGCTAGAGCTTTAAGAAAGATATCCGTAGATTTGCCCTGGCTGTCAAGGTACTGGCATGTGGACAACCGAAAAGTATGTTATGTGGTATATGCCAATGCCTTCAAAAGGTAAGACTAGTCCAAAGTCATTTGGATTAATATGCGGTGATTGCTCCGCTTTCGGAATAAATACCACCTTAAACTCTTCATTTAACGGGAATATAGGATAGCTTGATGCTGCGTATATAAAGTTTCGGTAGCCAGGAAGCCAAAATATGTAGTACACTTTGTAGGTGATTTGTAGGGCTTAAAACTTCATATTGGCCAGTGTTGTGTTGCTCTTTATGACGTGGTTTTTCGGTGAGTTCGACTTTATGTCTTGGGAGCGGTTTCTTGGAAAGTGTGTGTTCAGCAGGAGGTCTAACTATACATCACTCGATGTAGTCTAGCACCCGTTGCGTTCTTTCACATATCCCATTGATTTGGGAGTCGCCGTGGTACACAGTCTGGAAGTCTCAAACTTGTTTTCAATTCGCAGAAATGTCTCCAATACCTCCTCTGTGAATACCTTACTTCTTTCTTATAAGCTTAAGTCTAATTTTGTACACACTCCTGTCTCGCTCAGCCTTGGAAATCTTTGCCCTATTAACAAGGAGAATTGCAGACACTTGTTTGACAACGGTGGCTTATTCGGAGTTAAGGAATCAGTTAAGAGCCAACCATCGGCAAGATTGTCAAGTTCAAGGATATTATCTGGCTTGGGGAGAGAAATGGTTTTCATAGAACCATTCACACTTTGTTTGTACTTGGTTGAACTTGCTTTACGAACGTTTCTTGGAACAGACACAGGGGCGATGTTCATCGAGACTGAAAACTCTATGTAACGATGCGCGGAAGAGGCCCCCACTGGATACCTTCCGTTCTTTGATCAACTCAAAGGTAGCGAATGGTATAAAATAGTACAAAGTACCTTCTGTCGTTCTTTAGTAATAAAGGTGGGCTCTTTGTCCTTGTTAGAAATTTAGGTTAGTGGACAAAACATGATTTAAAATAGTCTCTCCACTATAATTTCTATTGGTACTTCCCCGAACTGTATAGTGCCCATTGACGTACGCACAAAGAACAAGGCCAAGCTTAATCATCTTAGCTTAATCAGCAGAAACTCCGGGAGGGTCCAGTACCTTCATAGGGCATGTTGGCTGGCGTCAACCAGATTTTGCCACTGTTCATCCCATATCTAGTAGTGGTAACGTTTTTATCACAATAGTGAGATAAAATAAATATATTTAAATGTTTTTTGGCACGTCTTGTGTACGTCTTGCCGTGCCTATGGCTTTGACAGCGATAAGCTTATAATCCATAATCATGCCGTGATTTCTCCAGGGTTCTTACACGAAGACGGCAGCAGAGTTAGATTTAGAGTGGTGGAGGTTTATCTGTAGTAGCGCCTACTCGTGCAGCTACGTCCCTCGTCATCACCGTGTTGTTGACCACGGCGTCGGTGTCTTTCAGTAGACTATCTGAAAGCCCATAAATGAACTTGCAATATCCGCGGACAATGTACGCGTGACACCCCGTACTGGTGGAGTTAGCTTTGAGTAGAAGAACCATTGCGATAACAGCTGACCCTAACATGGAGTACAGACTAGGGATGCCAAACGGGAAATCCCGAATCCCGGGATTTTTCGGAATTGATGAATCCCGAATCCGAATTCGGGATTATTATTAATTTTGATAAACATTAAACGAAGAACAATGACAAAAGTTCAGTGTGATGTTTTGACGTGACAACGTCTTAAATTAGGTTGCGGCTGGGAGTCACTTATGAAAAAGTGTAACGCCCGGTAACGTTACGATGAGTCACCGAACGAGAGAGAGGCCCGCCGAATGCCATGCGTCTCTCTCCCACTCAATAAATAATTCTGTGTGTGCGGATGTGTGTGTTTACTTGTGTGCCAGAAACGATTTGCTTTGCTGGCTTCTAGTGGCTGTTGGTCGGTGGTGTGAGTGTTTTTGTTTTTTGGCACATCATATATATGACGACTGAGCAAGTATGTATGTGCGTATATATGTGCGTGTGTATGAATATTGATTTAGATCAGTCTGCATTGGATAAGGTATTATTTTTTGTTTTTTTTTGTTTTTTGTTTTTTGGCTTTATGATATGTGTAGTGTATGTTTGTGTGTAGAAATTTTCATATGAATTAGGTAGCCAAAACGAAACAGAGAGCTGCGGTCGGCTTTAAAAACGATATGCGAATATGATGAATTGAAATACTTTTTGGTTAGTAAATTATTTTCTTTTGTTTTTAATAAAAGAAATGTTTATTTTTTATAATAAAAGAAATGTTTATATTTTATAATAAAGGATATGTTTATTGTTTATAATGTCACATTTGATAATGTGTTCATAGAAATCGCACAGGTACCTAGATGGTGTTGAAATTACTTCTATTTTCCTAAACCATAAGTTTCAATAAATGTTAAAACATCGCCCGTGAGTTCTAACACTCATTGGTTTTTTTTTTTATTTTACAAATTTTAATTAATTTCAAATTTATTTAGCAAAAATTTGAACCTTCGATCTGAATAAATGTTTTGATTTTCGAATTGATTCTTTAAAATTACAAATATTAAGAAAAAGTGGCAGATATAAGAAAACTTGATTTAAACTGTGTTGAGCAAGAATTTTAACATCTAATCAATATGAAAATCAAATCAATCTAAACAAAATATATTTCTATAGTTAAAATTTGTGCAATTCTTATTTTCATTCAATTCCTTGTTCCTATTGTGCAATTTAATTATATTCATATCAATAAATATTCTACCGAGAAAAAGACGTTGTCACGTAAAATCTTCGCCCGTAAAACCGACTTTACAGGCAACAATTTTTTTTTTTGAAAGAGTCGAAAGGTGCACCTCCAGCAAAATCCAAATTGTGCAATAAGGGTTTAAAAAACAATGGCGGCTCCACAAAAGGTATAATAACGCATCTTAACTTAAGTTAATTTTGCCATATGTATGTCTATTATACGGCTTATTCTCCAAAAATTTCAAAATTTATTGCGTCGGGTTATTTATTATTCGAAGCAAAGAAAGTAAAATAACAAAATCGGATATAAAAGTATGCGTAGTCTTCCAGAGATATAAAAGTATGCGTAGTCTTCCATTAAATAAAATAATTTTAATGAACTTACCATGTGTAAGACATTTTGCATATTTCTGCTTTTTAGTCTCTCCTCGACAACATTTTCGGTTTTTTTTTTCTCAAAAAATAATGTTTAATGAGCACTCGAAATTCACTTTTTTCCATACTTAAAAAATGCACGAGGTTGTATGTTTTCAACAGCTGTTAAACGCATAGTAAATGACGGAACGTGCTCAAAATTTTACTGTAGTCTATTAACAGGTGCCACTTGATGGGAGCAGTGTTGCATTTCATATAACTATGAGGTAAGTTCGAAAAGTCACGGACTTATTGATCCGCCTCGTAATCTGTAAACGTCTACCGAACCCGAAATTACCTATGATTACCACATGGTAATGAAAATTTTGGCGCTACACATACATTCATAAGTCGAACATTTGTAGCTGTCCAATTAGTTGTGATTTGTGTCATTCTGGATTGTACGTGAATAAATCGCGAGCGAAGCAATTTTCAACTCGCTCACGATTTGACTTCACCTCGATCGCGAGTTTAATGCATTAAACACATAGACGACAGCAAGCTACGAGCGACAACCTGTCAAAATTAAAACACACACGTTTATGTGAAAATGATTACTTTGACGGCGTCACAGCAGCACGACGGCACAACGACCGTTGCAGTTGTCGTCAATATAAACTAATTTCTATTTTGAAAGGCGACAATATCAGATACAGTGTTGGTAATGCATTAAAGTAGTTGTAATAATTTGGAGATTAAAGCCGTTTAACTGAAAACTGAAAATTTGTGTCAAACATTTTGGGATTTATTAAATGTTTTATCAGCCGGCTTTCGAATTTTTTTGGGTGGATAGCGTAGTTGAAACAAATAATTCTGAATTGAAAAATTTTCTGCCCAGAAAAAATTATTGTTGTACTATGCGCGTTCAAGGCGATCTTCGTCCGGGGGTATGCCAAAATATGGCTTCGCCTTTTAAATATTTCCTGCCTCTTTGGAATGTATTCTAATCCACTCATTAATAAACAAACTATAATGAAAATAAAACATATGCATGTACTTCATGTAAAGAAATTACAAAAACAAATACTCTTTTCAATAAATTATTTTGAAGAACATAAATCGTTTGTTTGTGTGTCTAATAAACGTCATATTGGCATCGCTGAAAAATACATTGCTCCAACAAACAGCTGTGCGTATTAAATTTTTTTTTTATTGTGTTGGTTGGCATTTGTTGGATTTGGTAAGTTTTTGATTATTTTTTTTTAATTTATTTTATTTATGTGTACTAATATATTTTAGGTAAAAAATATGGACGTCGATGAACAATTAATATAGTATTTACTATATTTCCACTTATGTTTTCGTAAAACTTATTAAAATTCTGTCACAAAAACAATATCAGCTGTTTACGCTGTAGCTGCCGTTTTCAAAATATTTAAAAAGGTGGCTACACAACGACAAATGTCGCCAACGACATTTGAAGTCAGTCGTCGTGCAGCTTGCTGTCGTCTATGTGTTTAATGCATAAAAATGAAAGAGCAACGAGTTTAAAAATTAAAGATCAACGAGTTTAAAAGTTAAAGATCAGAAAATATAACACATCCACTATTTTATATAGATATAGATCGTGTCGCGAGCCCAAATCGTTAAGTTGTATTCATTTCTACCAGCTCTGATAGTGCGTGTGTAAAATTTCTGATTGTTTTGTTAAGAATGTATTGGAACGAAGTTTTGGAACGAAGTTCCTTATCGCACCTTGCTGGATGGGGGCCAAATGAAAAAATTTTAAACTTCTTTTAACCGTATTATGCTATAACCCTGTATACAATCCAGTATTAGTAATCATACTTTTAGGATTTCGTTGTTTAGTGTCTGAAAGTTGTACCAATTCGTTTTGTTATTTTATTTTATTGCATACGTTTAGGACATAATTGATAATTATTACTAGATTTGTACAGTCAGGGACGTATGTATATGAGGGTTGTTTCCTTTCATGTTGGCTTTGGGATAGTCATGTCCATGTTAAGTGTGCTGCCTTCAATGGAAGGCATTATGACATAATTACGGCTAAGGAAAGCGGGCTTCACTAACCATGTTGGAAGTGTAGGGAATTCGATGTTGACTTTTATAAGCTATTTAAGGAGGCCAAGAAAAGATTTTAAAATGTAAATTCTGATTTTGTTTCTATTAGTTCCAAACTTAGGATATATTTGATACTTGAAATGACCTGAGTACATCTCGTCCTCCCCAAAGATCGAATAAAAGCTTCTAGCGATAGTATTTTAATTGTACCAGTAACTCCTAACTTGAATAATTTGGACAGTCTTTTCTTATCTCCGAAACAGTCGTCGTCTGTTGTTCAGAGACCGTAATCATTATGAGTTTTATTATAAAAATGATATATTAATGATTATATTATAAGCTTTAAGGATTTTTTCAATTTTAATGATTACATTTGAGTAATATTAAAAAAATCACCTCATAATCATTATTTTTTTAGGAAAAAAAATCATAAATTATTATTTTAATTCAGAACGTTTATTGAATTGAAGTATGTAACTAGAAGAAATTTAGTACCATAATAAACAATAGCAATTTAATAATTTATATTTTTGTATATGCATTGCCCCCATGTTGCATTTATAGAGGTTTATAACTTTAATTTGTTCAAATCAATTTAACACTCATATAAGATAACAATGTACTGACAATTTTTTAATAAAAAAATCCAATGAGTGTTCGAACTCACGGGCGATGTGTTAACACCTATTTGTAACACGGTACCTGTTCGATTTCTGTGAACACATTAGTAAATGTTACATTGGAAAATAAAAAACAGCATTCAATCATATGATGACGTTACATTTAAATCATATTAATTCTTAAAATTATTTAAAAGACCAGTGAAAGCACATGTGTCATTATTTTCTTGCTCAATACTTTATGTTGTATTCCCACAAAAATCAAAGAATGCAAAGCAACAGACACTTGTATATACATACATAAATTCTTACATACGCTATACAAGTTCACAATTGTCGTTGCTCTCTTTCTATCTCAGATTTATATACATATAAACACGTCATTCTTCTCTTTGCTCTGAGAGTGCTCCGCGCCCACACAATACAACTATTCGCTGCCGCTACATCAGTGTATGTGTTTTTTCGCAGTCTGACAATCTGTGTTTCGCAATCGGACAAATTTGTGTTCTATATAGTGGTGGGTACCCTTATCATTTAGGGGTATGAAATATAGATGTTGGCCGATTCTGAGACCTACCCCATATGCACAAAAAATTTCATACAAATCTGTCCAGCCGTTTCGAAGGAGTTTAACGACAAACAATAGCGGCATTCATGCAAACGTGAAAGCCGAGAACTTTTGCTCAGCGCAAATTTCCTTCGCACCGTTGCATGTGGCACCAAGCAAAGTTGCTCAGCGTATTTGTGCTCAAAACCATATCAGCTGACCAAGATGGATACATAAGGTGGTAGCAAGAGCAATTGCATGTATTATGTATGTGTACTTTTTCTACTGTTCTAGTGCTATCACCTTATTTATCCATCCTAGTCGGATGACAACGAAATGTCAAAAGTTTACACGTTTCTCCATCCCACGTTTGCGCAGCAAATCTGACTTGAAGACTTTCCACTTTTGTGCAAGTCGCTTTGTATTGGAAATTTCTTTGTTTTGACGCGTAAGTTTGCGAGGTTTACGCGTTTACGAGGCTCTTTCGAGTTTCCATGAGGATCACTAATGTGTGATCGCTCTCGGATAATCTGTGGGAGCGCAGTCGGACATATTGTGTTTGGATGTATTCACTTTGTGAAGATGATGCCTATAGATGTTAACACATCAAAAATTACATAAATATCGTATTATTTATATACTAACATCTATGGTCTAATTAAATCAATTTTTTTTTATAAAACAATAATTTTAAGATATTAAATTTTTTGGTTTTTGACGTTAGTGCAATATCTTTATGCGATATGTAACTATTGTGTCTAAAATCACCGCCATTGTACATTGTACTTTTTACAGCTTCAATATTTGCCCGTCTGTATATATGATATATGACGGGAGTCCTATTTTGAAACCTATTTATATTTTTGCTTGTCCAAGTATATAAACGCCTCGGATGGGAGAAACCCTTTTCGTAAGGCATCACTTAAATAATTTGCATTTGTATAGTAGGGAGCCATTATTAAAATGTTTTCATAGTTGTTTCCAAGGTAGTATATGGTTTCTTATTAAATTTATGATGTAATTGTCAGTTCGAGTTACATTTGCCTTATTATACAATTTTTTATTGGAAATATACTTTGTGCACAGACTTTGTGCTGTTCTGTACAGAGAAGTAGAGGGTCTTAGACATTTCCTTTCGAATGTCCTTAAATTTTCAATGAACGCAGGAGATACGTTCAACCAGAGAGGATATGATAGGACGAATTAACGTTTGGTACATAATAGTTTTGACACAGGAATTTATATGTTTAGATTGAAAAAGACGCCTGTATACTTTATTAAAAAGCTTTCCTTGCCTTTGAGACCAGGGGATACCCCTAGATATTTAATTTTGTGTTTGATGTGATTTGAAAAAAGGTTTGATTTGATTTATGTCGTTATTACATTTTCCTACTGGTGGCCGAACTACAATAGTCTCACACTTGTTAGTGTTTATTTTTAAATGCTAACCAAAGGCATACTTGTTGAATGAGTTTTGAAGTCCTTCATTAATATTAGATATTGTCTTATCAGCATGATAAATAACAATATCATCGGCGAATGCCGACTAGTTTGATTATTATTCTTTTCATCGAAACCCTTATATGAATTTATTGATTCCAGAAAAGCTCCTATTGCATTATGCATTTCCTCTTGGCTCGAATTATTCTTCTAGATCTTGTGTGTTTATTCCAGCTTTTCTTAGTATATTCCTTTCAGATTCGTGCGCAACTATTTAAGTTAAATTGATTGGTTTAATTTTTTAAATATTTTCCTACCTTGGAACATTTTTACTGGGTCTATAAGATCTAATCTCTCGAGGTTTTCCTGAATTTATTTATTACCTATTAATATAAAATTTGCATTCAATAGCTGTTTAATCAGTCTGAGTTTTGCTTTTAAGGTGTTTAATGATAATTGTTTAAGTCTTGTTTCTAATCTATTATTTCTTTTTACCATCGTTAATATTTTACTTCTGAGTGTAATTTTTTGGTTATGCTGTTAAAAAACTTTGAAAAGACATCTTTGTCTTTAAATTTTGGTACCGTACTTTCTATGGACTCTGATATCAGAAATTGTGATCTAGTTATATATACATCTATTTCATCATTCGTTACATTTCGATAGTTCGGTATAACTGTTTCTAACTTGATTTTCTTCACTACCACCTTCTCAAACCTTTTATAATTTGTCCTCTTAAACTTATATTTGAACGTTGTCCCCTCACTCAAAGTTGTTATAACAATCTTCTCACTCTCAATTTTCACAATTAATTCCACTGCGTTGTTATCGCTATCGTAATCCAATGTTTTAAGGCAGTTTGACATTTCGTTGACTCTCAGTATATTTTGTCTGGAATCCGTTATGTATAAATCGTGGAATGAGACCGATCGAGGAAAGGATGGTGCTACAGAAGCATAAAGCTTGCATCTGAATTCTATTTCGTTTTCCGACAACCATTATTTTAGGCTATTGCCTTTTGCGTTATTAACAGTATTACCCCATTCTGTGTGCTTGCAGTTCAAGTCTCCCGCTAGTACACAGTAATTATTGAAATTTTGAAGATTCATAGAATCAAATAATTTTTGAAAATCTGCTCGTATTGAATTTTTATTTCCGGCCGGATAGTACGCACATCTAATAACTAAAAAGTTATGGCGAATATAGCGAATATATACTTTTGTTATCGTAACTGTAGTATTGTATGATATTCTTGATTAATATAGCAGTTCCTTAGATGTGTTAGAACTAACTAGTACATAATATATAGCGAAAGGAACTTCGTTCCAACCGGATGTCCCATGACACTTCATGTAATTTTTTGATTAATTATATTTTCGAATTTGCAAGTTTTAATGTTGAGGAATAAAAAATATGATAATTTATTTATATGATGTTTTCGTTCAGCAAATTTTGCTACTTATCGTCATAAGAAATATATTTTTAATATTCATAATTTTGGGGACCCGATTTTGTATTCGTTAACCGTCAGATTTACTTATACTTCATTTGTTTTGTTGCAGAAGATCCGCTCTTTTTCGATCTCTCCCAAAATATGTTCGGCTTGAGCGCGATGGAGCGCAAAGAAGTAATAATATTTAGAGCTCGCTCGCAAGCCGCCGAAATATAAAAATCTTTGATGAAAATAGTTTTAATCTTTTAACTCAGATTTCGAGTTTTAAAAAAAGCGAGTTATTGAAGATTCGAATCACGAGTCGAGTTTTTCCGTACCTTGGCATTCTGTATTTAATTAGCGAAGCTATAGCACGTCAAAGTGAAGTGTACAAAAATAAAGTGAAAAATTCAAAAAATGCTGATCGTGTGTCGCCTAGGGTCCAAGTTTTGATTTTACAAACAAATATCGTACTTTTCGGATCCGTCTCGACTCGCAACCGAATTCATATTCGAATACGTTTTCGGCTTCGTTTTTGTAACTATATAGGATTCGAGACGGATCCACTTTTATAAAGTTTTGCGGATTGGAAACGGGGTCATCCTGATATTTAAAAGATATTTAAAATTGAAATTGGTAATAAACTGTATTTTCTACCTTTAACCCACTGAAGTTTTTCACTTACATTATATATCAATTTATACACATAAAAAATTCCTTGTGTTTTATCAAGTCAGATATGAACGCGCAACATTAAATATTTCACTGATTCGCTTTTTATGTTTTACGTACTCGTAACGGGATCAAAACGGATCTGCAAAATAGCATTTTCACGTATTCACTTTTCTATGTTTGTACGGACTCGAAACGGGTACGAGCCGGATCCGACATATAGCAATTTCACTGATTTACTTTTCTATGGTTTTACAGACTCGTAATGGGTCCGCCAAATAGCAAATTTCACTGTTTCGCTTTTTATGTTATTACGCAGTAGTAACGGGTTCGAGACAGATCCGCTAAATCGCCATTTCACTGATTCGTAACGGTTCGAAATGATTCGAGAACTCACATTTCGCTTTTTCTCATGGGCTTACGGAACCGTAAAGGGTTCGACACGGGTCCGCATCCGTTTTTATGTACATTGGGGTGACGCATTATTGACAATCTGCAGTATACGCAATCGAACTGAACAGGGCAAACCCAAATATAACAATTGTCCAGCTTCGCACATTTGTCGGCATACTAATTATTATATAAATAAAAATAAATGGTTTCCCGTTACATCCCATGTAGGGATTAGGGAGAGCTTTTCACAACCAGTGAGCTGTGCGCGTTCTAGTGTTACACTCACTGATAGGGACCCAAAGTTTTACCCCGGTTCCGAACTGTATTTTGAGAAGCTTTTTATTACTGGCTATAATTATAGCGTCAACTACAGAAATTGTTGGAGTTAGGATGTAGACATTAGCAACAGCCTTGTTAGAGACTCCATGCGTCGGAACAGATTTCAAGAAATTTGGCTATGTCTCCATTACGAAGACACCTCCAAGACTGCTTCCATAGACGGCTCTCATCTATCTTTTATGCAGAACATTATCTTTCCTTCGACGAAAGTATGATATTACTTTGGTACACACTGATGTAAACAGTTCATTAAAGGCAAACCGCTTCGATCCGACATCAAAGTTTAGTCTCTTTGCACTCGAAATATACCAAGGAAAAAATCCCCGTTCAAATGTTGAATACGACGCCAAGTTTGCAGACTGTGCTGCTCCTTTGGTCAGCATGATAGATGATATTCCTGACGAATTAAACGCATTGCTCAACCTATTTACGAGTTATCTTTTGTTAGCAAACTTCAAATCAGTAGAATGAAACTGGAACTATACGCGAAAACCGAATCCCTTTGGGGCATACAAAAGACTTTAATTCAATGGAAATTGGTTACTCGGAATCAATTGCGTTGAAAAGTGGAATGAAGGGACAATCATGTTGTCTGCATTTTATCTACCACCATTGGTGAAAATCCCAAATCAATAGCACATCGTTATTAAACGAAGATTGCAAGCAAAATAACCCATCCTGTCCTTGTCCGATCACGGAGTACAACACATATGTGGTGAAACACATGAACTGTCCAGGCCAAAAATAAAAGATGATCGATTTTGATAACATTTTGTTGATTTGTGGCCATTAATGTCAGTGACCCGAAAACGAACTATTATCATTTTTGACCAATTTTGTGTAGAGTTACCAGACTTCAAAGTTTATGAGTTTTGTCATGTATGCCTGCTTTCATCCCTTAATATTATTAGGTAAACGTACCAAATGTTTTAATGTAAATATTGGTTACTAAGCAGTTTAATACAATTGCATGGTTTGCAAAAATCAAAAATGTTGACCTTTAAAATCTATAATTTAATATAAAATTGGATTTGGACAAATTAAAAATCCATTATTTCTGCTCCTGTTAACGGTATTTGAACAAAATTGGGTATGTTGGTTAGGTGTACATATTCTAATATCTGCTGCAAATAAAGTCGGGATAGGACAAAGGAGCGTGGTCATATATGTAGAATTTATAGTAAACAAGTAAAAGTGTTAAATTCGGCTGTGCCGAATCTTTGATACCCTCCACCTTAGTGTTAACCAGCAAAATATTAAATTTTAAAAAGGACCTTTTTTAAGAAAATTTACTTTTTTAAAAAATAAAAATAAGCTTCAAAATAAAAAAGCATTTTTTGAAGAACTGTTAAAAAAAACAAGCTGGGACGAGACTTGAACCAACAACCCTCAGACTGCAACGCGCAACCGTTTACCCATCAGGCCACAGCGACCTTAGGTGAAGTGTGACAAAATTCATATAAATGTGTGAACACCTGAAAGTACATCTAAACATTCTAAAGTACTTACCTATTATAAAGAACAACAAAGATTTTCAACCTTTTTTAAGAAAATGTGCTTTTTTAAAAAAAATAAAAATAAGCTTAAAAATAAAAAAGCATTTATTGAAGAACTGTTAAAAAAAAAAAACAAGGGACGAAAGTTGAACCAACAACCCTCAGACTCCAACGCGCAACCATTTACCCATCAGGCCACAGCGACCTTACCTGGCGTTTACACGGGACAGTTTTGTTCCGACAGTAGCAATACATTCAAACTATTTTACTACCACACTTACACTTCTGCCACTTGCCTCGCCACTGTCTCTGATTTTTCGACGACAGTAACTTCGGCAAGTGATTTGACGTATTTGGTCAGATCGGTGACATTTCGTGGTAATTTGTGAAAAACAAAGCAGAACATCACATACATACATATAAACATGTATACATTTGAAATTTTCTGAGTACATCAGCTTCATTGTAATCTGGAGAAATAGGGCAAAACACAATAGCAAACGATCGTAGAAATTGGAAAAATTTAGTTTTAATTGGTAATTTGGAGTTTTATTGAAATATTATTTGGCAACACATACTAGATATAAACATCTATAAATAATATATGTATGTAGCAATCTTCTTTTAGTAAATTAAGATTTCAAGCAAATGTGAAGAAGATCAAATCAAAATCAGAGCACGAAATTTACAAGAAACGACACTATCGACGGTTGCTTAAAACTGTTCTGTCTTTATAACTGACTGGACACATACGTCACACAACAAATTTTTCTCTTTTTGACAACTAATACATATTATCAACTGTCCGGTCTTGAACTGTCCCGTGTAAACGCACCGTTAGATGGAGTGTGACAAAATTCATATAAATGTATGAACACATGAAAGTACATCTAAACATTCTAAAGTACTTACCTATTATAAAGAACAACAAAGATTTTCAACATGGAAATTCACCACACGGAGTAGTTTAGTATAAAACTACAAAAATTAATGTGAAAATTTTATGAGTTTTTTTATGTTTCCAATCATAAAACTTTTTCCAATGGAGCAATTTCGCTGATTTTCAATACCAAACTGCTCAGGAATACGTGGAACATTCTGGCCAAAAACCAAACCGCGTTGTCGCCGATTGAAGTCGTGAGAATGTTTTCAACAGACGGACATGGCTATATCGACTGCGGTTGTTATTAGGATCAAGAATATATTTACTTTATGGGGTCGCAAAGCCTTATCTCTATATGTTACAATCAGAATGACAAACTGATATATACCCTCTATCACTTACAGTGGAGGGTATAAAAACTAAGTTTTTCACGGGTTGGTTTTTTGAAATTCTTTATATTAACTTCACCAGTCTGAATGCATTCATGTATGCATGCCGAAAAAACTTTGGTTTGATTTTTAACCCTTTTCCCGTGGCGACGACAAAAATGAACTGTCAAAATATGGCCGGGATTGGACAAAGGTGCGTGGCACCTCCCATACAAATCACAAACTAAAAATCCATTATTTCTGCTCCTGTTAACCGAATTTGCACAAAATTGGGTATGTTGGTTAGGTGTACATATTCTAAGATCTGCTGCAAATATGTGCAGGATTGGATAAAGGAGCGTGGTACCTCCCATACAAATAACAAATTAAAAATCCATTATTTCTGTTCATGATAACGGTATTTGAACAAAATTGGGTATGTTGGTAAGGTGTACATATTCTAAGATCTGCTGCAAATTTTGGCGGGATTGGACAAAAGGGCGTGGTCATATATGAAGAATTTATTGTCAAAAACTATGTTTTATTCGGGTACTTATCTCGGTACTTATCTTAAGAAAAGTTGTTTTGTTTCGCAAAAAAATTTACTCTTTAAAGAAAAGGCAGTTGTTGGGGTCAAACACCAATCTTATTTTCCCAATGAGCCAATGTTGGAGTAACTCAATTGCCACAGGAGTTGGTTCCACTGTTAACGATGTTGGATGCACTGCTGCAGTCCACTTGCACAGGAGCACCAGCAGCAAAAGAGAGGGGACAAAATTACACCACCACTTCTGCTTCGTATCGAACCACAAAAAAACACGGCAAAGAAAAAGAGAAACACTACACTTTCTTTGTTGGTTCACAGGTTTACTTTATTTTAGAAGATCTACTCGAGGTTGTGCGGTTTTACAAAACTTGATGAAGACTAAAAAATATGAAGAAGCCTCGTCAGATCGAGTAGTGATGCAATAGGGAAGACTCGAGTAGTCAGTAGTGGGTACGTTTACTTATGTATGTAGGTCAGGGTCAGGGTGGATACCATCAGGGTTGGTACATAGTAGCGTATAATTGTACCAATTATCATACATACGTAAACATACCGCCGCCCTTGCGCGGATAGCGCAATCTCCCATGTCCCATAAGCCAAATAAATTCACTAGTTCGGAGTTAAAATTTGGAGCCAATTTTATAAAAATTCAGTTCAGGCTGACATATACATATGTACATAGTGAAATAAACAAATGAAATGATAAATTGTGAGAAAAGATGACATCGGGAAATCGGCGTGTATTCGGAGCCAATACGTGACGAAAAGATGCTTTCAGTTTTTGCCTTCGGACTCATCGAAGCTTGAGCCGTAAAATGCCTTGACGGTGCTGGGCGCTAATGTCTGATCGACCGTTGATGATGGCTTGTGGTAGTTTAGACCGGCAAACGAGGTATTATGGACGATGGGTAGTGGTCCAAAAAAGGCGTGTCCAAATATGGTGTCCTGGTGATACAACCGGCCCTTTTCGCGACCAGGGTTCCCTAGGTATATTCGGGATGCCGCATCAGCACCCAATACCACACACACCGCATATGGAAGATGGAGCGAATAGTCAGCCAGGGCGTCCTGCGGATAAACGCTCATAATTGTGTCTGGCTTCGCTTGGGTCTGAGGAGAAGCTGGTGCTGGCACGACCCGTTTCCCAAAGTCAGCGTGAGGGTTCTCACTGTGTCGCGAACATTCAGCTTGTTGGCGCACTTCGTCAGGCGGAGAGGAAACGATAGCCTGGGGATGTAAAAACTCGTCTCCACATTTGGGTCCATATGGAGCCAAACTTCGACTCTCTCGTCGATCCCATGGAACGACGTGTGATGGCCCTCTCCGCAGGTACGGCACCCGTGACTGCAGGGACATTACAGAATTTCGTGCGAGATTCCCAGGCAGTTAACGCAAAACTTCTTACTTCGCAGGTATTGCTCTCGCTCGTGGGAGGGCGCACCAAAAAGCGTCGGCAAGTGCGGAAGGCATGGCGGCTGTTGCACAGTGGACACTTATATTCGTCTTGGAAATTCATTTCTGCGTAGTTAATAGAAGAGAAATAGAGACAAATTAGGACATGTATATTTGAGACAATTTAGACAAAAGAACGGGTGAAGGTATACAGATATTGGCAGAGACAAAAAGTTAAAATTTTCCTTTTCTTTATGACTTCGGAAGCAAAACCAAATTATGAATGGGGCGAGTTATCACTCCTGACTGGGTGTTAACATCTACCACTCTGACTCTACCGTCAGTGCCGTGGTACACTTTCACCACACGACCAAGGCGCCATTCTTGTGGACAAATGACCTCGTTGCGAAGCACAACGAGGTCGTTTAGTTGCAAATCGGCCTTAGCATCTTTCCATTTGACTCTCTTATGATGTTCCTTAAGATATTCGGATTTCCAACGCCTGCAGAGCTCTTGTTGAATAATTCTAAGGCTGCGCCATCTGTTTAGGAGCGCTGTCTTAGATGGAATTTCTTCTGGCTCCGCAGGAGACAATAATGAGGAGACAGCGAGAAAATGTCCCGGTGTTAGAGCCGACAAGTCATCGTAACTGTCGGACAGTGGAGTTAGAGGTCGAGAATTCAAACAAGCTTCAATATTTGCTAAAATCGTCGCGAACTCTTCGTAAGTATGCTTGATCTGTCTCGACATCTTCTTTAGGTGCGTTTTACAATTTTTAACGCCCGCTTCCCAAAGCCCACCCATACGAGGTGCAGCGGAGGCAATGAAATGCCATTCTAGTTTTTGGTGGCCATATCCCGCAACACTTTCGTCTTTCAGTTCCGATACCAGTTTCACAAAATTAGCCCGTATTTCTTTGGCGGCTCCGACAAAGTTTCTGCCGTTATCGGAATATATCCGCTGGGGGCAACCTCGGCGAGAGACAAATCGCGGTAGTGCTGCTAGGAAAGCAGCAGTGGAAAGATCAGGCTGTAAATAAATCGCCCGGGTGAATAGCAAACGAAGAGACAGATATACCCCTTGGAAATACGGCAGCCGCGACCACTGACGTTCTTAAAGTCAAAAGGTCCAGCGAAGTCGACCCCAGTAAGGCTGAAAGTGGTCTGTTCCTGCGAGAGGGGCCATAATTTGACCCTGACGGGTTTTCCGAGCCAGTATACACACTTTGCAGTTATTAATGTGGGTTTTAATCAAGATCTTCGCTCTTATAATCTAACACTCTAGTCTCGTAGTGGCCAGAGTATGTTGAATTCCGCCATGATGAGTCAACTTATGAACGAATCCAACATAGAGTAGCGCAAATCTACTTTGGTATGCCAATATGACCGGGTGTCTCTCACTATAAGATAGAGACGATGTAGAACCCAAACGACCATTTGCGCGAATGAGCTGGTCTTTATCCAGAAATGGAGTCAAAGTGAGAAGTCGACTATTTGAAGGAATTTCCTGCCTCTGAGCCAGACAAGAATATTCATCTGGGAAGTGAATCCTTTGCGGCAAAGACATCAAGCGATATCTGGCAAAAGTCAACTCTACCGCTGATAGCCGCACACTTTGAAAACGCTCTTTTTTCTATGGTCAGGGTGAGTAATGTGATAGAAACGAAACATATAAGCGATGACATGGAGTGCCCTCGACAAACAGGAAAACCTTCCCAACACGTCTTCTTATATTGCCGATCTAGCAACATGCACTCTAACCGGTTTTGACTCTATCGAAGTTTCTGGGATCGAATCATTTGATGGACAATTTTCTGGGACTTGCGTGAGTCAGTGTGGTCCTATCAATCACAAGTTATTCTCCTTTAGCTCTAAAGGAGTCAGTCACCGGGTTGCTAGATCCGCAGGGTTATCAAATGAGGGCACATGACGCCAATCAACACCTATTTTTTCCTGTATCATGGAAATCGGACCACGAAATTAGCTTTGGTTTAGGTATCTTTAGTTGGGGAAGCATTGAATCAGCTAAGTTGGCTAGTAATAGAGCTCCACACAGCTCTAGCCTAGGAAGTGAAACCTTTTTAATAGATGCAACTTTTGATTTGGAGACAAGTAAGTTCGTATAGATGGTGTTTTCAACCTCTACTCTTATGTATAGCGTGGCGGCATATGCAAGTTCAGATGAATCACAGAACCCGTGTACTTCAATCTTACAAGTTGGAGAATAGTTCACCCACCGAGGTATTCTAGTCGCGTCTATTTCGGAATAGGTTTTAGCGAAAGATTTCCATTTGGGCAAAGTTAAAGGTTTTAGTGGATCGTCCCATCCTATCTCATCTAGCCAAAGTTTCTGCAGAAGAATCTTTGCAGAAATAACGACCGGGGAGAGCCAACCCATGGGATCAAACATGCGAGCTATAACCGACAGCATTTCCCTTTTGGTAAAGGAATTTCTATATTGTATTTTGTCCGTGACAAAATAAAACAAATCAGTGGCAGCATTCCAGCGTATACCTAGCGTTTTTGCTGTGCTTTTGTCGTCGAATTCTAAAAACTCTTCACTCAGAAGATGTTCACGGGGAATCTTATTTAAAATTCGTTTGCTGTTCGACGTCCACTTTCTCAAGTCAAATCCCGCAGACAATAGGATAGCCATCAATTCGTCTATTGCCTCTAAACTTTCTGAGACAGTATGAGTGCCAGCTAACACATCATCCACGTACATATTCTCCCTCGGAATGGTCGAGCCAATCGGAAAACGAAGTTTCTCATCCTCTGCCAATTGTTGTAGTGTTCTCAGAGCCAAATAGGGAGCACAATTGAAGCCAAATGTCACAGTCTTCATTTGAAAATCTTGTATTTCATCATCTTGGGAAGACCTGAACAAAATTCGTTGGTAGGGGGTGTGCTTAGGATTAACTTGGATCTGCCTGTACATCTTAGTTATATCCGCATTGAAAACGAACTTATAAAGACGCCAATTTAAAGCGAGCGAAATGATGTTTTTGCAGAACTGGGCCAACATATAAAGCGTCGTTCAGACTTTTTCCATTTGCTGAAGGGCAAGACGCATTAAATACTACTCTCAACTTGGTGGTAGTGCTCTCAGGGTTAAACACACCATGATGAGGCATATAAAAACATTCATCTGTGTTCGTTGGAGTATCGACTTTCTCCATATGTCCAAGGGACAAATATACCGCAATTACATCGTCGTTCAATGTTTTCAACTCTGGTTTTCGACCAAGCGTTTTCTCGTTTCTGAGAAATTGACTCAGCGCTATGTATCTGCTTGAGCCAATAGTGGAAGGTTCGACTTGAATGGCAAGTCCGCAATATATCTTCCTTCAATATTGCGTTTTGTCGTAGATTGATAGATTTGTTCGCAGATTCTATCGTGTTCTGAAATTGCAGGTTTTTTTGAGACCTCCTCAATTTCCCAAAATTTTGCTAACTTCCAATCTATAGAAACCCGGGTACAGTGGGAAACTCGCACATTACGATTTGGAGTCATATTTTTCGCAGAACCGGTTACAATCCATCCAAAGACTGTCTCCTGAGCAACCAGCGAACCAAGTATTCCATGTTTCACTCCATTGAGCAAAATAAGTGGATACAAATTGCCTCCTAGTAGAATATCGATGGGGCCCCTTTGATAGAACGTTGGATCCGCCAACTCCAAGGTCGGAAGCTTCTCAATTAACACATTGTCAAAGGTATGAGTAGGTATGCTTCCCGCCACATCAGACACCTCTAACGCATCAGCATCAAGTGAGAAAGTAGGCCTTTTTATCGAGCCAATAGCGAAAGTGGCTATTTTCCTAAACCCGTAATCTCTGCGGAGATTGGTTTTGTGGGTAATTTTAACAATTTCTGTATCCTTGCGGATATAAACGTATCATCGGAACATGGATCGATTAGGGCTCTAATCTTGAACGCTAACCCTTCTTTAACAACATTCACCCATGCAGTGGCCAATAATGTTTTGCTTAACACAGAAGTATGGTAGGCTCGGACGATTCCCGAAGTTGAAGGTGCATCAGTGGACTGTAAATTCTGTTTTTGAGAAGTCTGGACCATACCCGCAGGTGCCAATGAGCTATCATTGTTTTGCGAAGCCACTTTATTCTTATGTAAAAGCGTATGATGTTTAGATGTACACTTCGTACATGTCCTACTCCTGGATTCTGCCGACATATGGCCTGGAGCCAAACAGTTGATGCAACGCTTTCCACTACGGACAATCTGTTTTTGAAGTCCATGCTATAAAATTTGGAACAAGCCTTCAGCGCATGAGCCCCCTTGCATAAATTGCATTTAACATCATTCACCTTCATGTGATGGACTTTATTTTGCTTCGATTTATCGAATTGCCCGTATTTTGGCTTAGGGGTATGGGACGTATTTGTTCCATTAGAGCTAATTATATCTGAAACGCTTTCTAGCGCTTGGAACCTTTGGGGCAGAAACTTATTCAAATCCTCCCACCGAGGCATTTCTGTTTTATTCGATATCGACTGGTCCCAAAGAGAAAGGGTAAGTCTTGGCATTTTCGACGAACACTAATAGACAATAATTGGGTCCCAAGATTTAATGTCAATCTTGTATAACTCAAGGACAGATATACAATTTGTAATGTCCCGTTGAAGTTACTTGAGACCACCGGCCGATTCCTGTGAGCAAGGAGCCAAGGTAAACAAAGTTCTCAATTGTGAATTAATAAGAATGCGTTTATTCTCATACTGATTCACCAGATTTTCTCACTCAATTGAGAAAACCTCCGCTGTGAGCGGAATATTTCTATTTATTTCCCTCGCTTCCCCGCTGGTTTTTTGGAAGAGGTAGTACAGCTTTTCAACTGAGCTAAGCTTTTTGTTGTTCGCATATATAGCTGGGAACAAGTCACGAAAACTGGGCCACGAAACATAATCACCATGAAAAATTTCTGTGTCGCACGGCGGAACAGTTATAGGGGAAGTAATTCTTTGAGCCGTGGCGGCAGGGATGACTTTGATCTTGTCTTTCCAATCGCCTATAATAGCTGTACAAGTTATATATGTAACTGTCATAACCCAGTTTTTTCTTTTCTTTCAAAACTACCCTGTTCTTCTTATTGCACTCTGGGTCCGCCATACAATTTTTGTTTGACTCTTTCCATTCTGACCATACACTTTGAACTTCTTCCTTTTCTGCCTCAAGATATGATTCGTTCTACCTGGTGCCATCGAATTCTCTCAGACGCTGCTAAAGCGCGAAAGTTTCCTCAATTTGAGTCAAAAGATCCTTCAAATGTTTCATTACAGCACAATATTTAAATTTTCTTCGAATTCAAACAAAAATAGCCAATTGATTACTCCATTATTCAAAACGTTGTTCACCAAAAACAATATTCTTCACCCAATGTGAATGCCAAAAATCAAAAAATCCAACTTTTGATTTATGAGCCAAAATAATTTTAAAATTTTCTTCAATCATACAAATTTTCTTGCAAAGAAAATATTTTCACCCAATGTGAATGCCAAAAAATCAAAATCCAACTTTTGATTTATAGCCAACAAAATTTTAAAATTTTATCAATAATAAAAATTTTCTCGGCAAGAAAACCACAAAAAAACACGGCACAGGTGTTCACAGGTTTTCTTTATTTTAGAAGATCTATTCGAGGTTGTGCGGTTTTACAAAACTTGATGAAGACTAAAAAATAAGAAGAAGCATTGTCAGATCGAGTAGTGACGCAATAGGGAAGACTCGAGTAGTCGGTAGTGGGTACGTTTACTTATGTAGGTCAGGATCAGGGTTGGTACATAGTACCAATTACCATACATACGTAAACAGTAGTTTTTTAAGAAAAGGTAAATTTTGTAAGAAAATTTATTTTTTTAAGCAAAGGCAGGTACTTGTTTATATATTATCTTTTATTTTCCTTAATAATTTTTCCGGTTAAAGATAAATTTCTATGAAAAAGGGCTTTTATAACAAAAAGTACATTTTCATAGAATTTATATTAAAAAGGATAATGTGTAATGGATTATTATGGTGGATGGTTGGGAATGTAGCTATTTCAAAGTCCACCAAGGCATATCATCAGCTCCCTTCTCCACAAGTATTTAGGTATATCTTCACACATTATAGGGATAAACAAATCTCAAGTAAGCGAGAATTATATAAACTCTTACTTGTGCGAAAACATCTACAACAATACTTTGCCATAACCACCAAATTCACAACATTTCTTTCCTACGCAGGCTTTCATCGAAAGCCATTGAATTGATTTTGTTGTTTCAAAAAAGAAACAACGATTGCCATGAGATTGGCGTACAGGGTACCGTCTGCGTATTCTTCCATTTTTGTTGTACCCTCACCCATAGGATGTATATATATTCGTTTTAGGGCTTTTTAAGACAGACGTTTTTCTGTCTGACTGACTGACTGGCTGGTCAACACGATAGCTGCCGTAAATCTTTACAGACCACAATGAAATTTTGTCAGTGACTATTATTTGCCAATTTTGAGTTTGGGACTGAAAATGGGCGTTTTGACCACGCTCCTTCTGGTACCTCCCATACAAATCGACACATTTAGCACAAAATCATATTTCTTTCAAACTATTCTTCTGGTAGATGTGATTAGCTTCAACTCTCACACGGGTTAAAAATCTGTAAATGCCAACTTACCTGGAGGAAATGGGCGAGAATGTCACGTCCATTCTGGTACCTCCCATACAAAACAGGGTGTTCGACCGGGTTGTCAACCCGATAAGTCGCGTGAAACACTTCCGACCTTAATGAAATTAGGTATAAGGCTTCACGTTATCAAACGTCGATCACCGATTAAAACAAGCGTGATTTTGCCACGCCCATTGTGGTACCTCCCATACAAAAGTTGGTTGGACGTCTGGGTGTTCGGCACGAGAAGTCACGCAAAACCGAACCAATCTTTTTGAAAGTTTGTACTAGTCAATACTTGGTCAAATAAAGCTTTCCTGTAGAAAATTAGCTGTTTTGCCACACCCATTCTGGTAACTCCCATATAAAAGTTGGGCGGATGACAGGTTGATCGACACTATAATTCTCATAAACTACAACCGATCTTAATAAAATTCGGTACTAGGCAATATTTTGCTAAAAGCTACTGTGTAATTAATAACTGACTATTGTGCCATGAAAAGTTTCGTACCTCCCATAAAAAGTTGGGCGTATTTCCGGTTTGCCGACTCGATATCTCCAATAAATCATAACCGATCTTAATAAAATTTGGTACTGATCAAAATTTTGGCAACAACTTGCCATGCCCATTTTTGTACCTCGCATATAAATATTGGGAGGGAAACTAACTAATTTGGGTATTCAATAATATTTAGCGCAATGTTAATCTGCTATTGAATATGGTCACTTTTGAGTATGGGCGATTTTATATTTAACAGAACTCCCACGCAATGGATGACTTAGGATGAGGATGTGATTAAGCCGGTTCACCCGACTGAGATTTATGTACTGGTTTTTGGTTCACTTGAATAAAGGCAATTCACTTGAATAAAGGCAATTTATTATTTTTTTTAAAGTAAGCGATGATTTTTTCATTTTACGAGTCAAAATGGTAAAACAAAAAATTTTAAATCTATCGGAAAAAACTAAAACCGATGTTTACCGTTGTGAAGGATATTCTAAAAAAAATAGTACGGAGCCCAACAGTTGTTGACAATTACATCAAGGACCCCGGGGGTTATGGAAGAAATTTTAAAGGAAGGGTTTCATTGTCTTTGTCTACGTATGTGAAAGGAAAAATCATCAGAATTGTTTCTAATTCTGCCTTATCCTTGTCAAAAATAAGAGTTCAAGCTGGAGTGGAAGCGAGCAAGTCATCTGTACGCAGATTAATTAAGAGATGTATCTTAAATACCTAAAATTACAAAAAAGCCGCCACTTAATGCTCCTCGTAAGGAAAAACAGCTTGAATTCGCAAGAGACTACATAATATGGGAGGTCATGTAAATGACTGAAGAACCGTTGTATTTACGGATGAGAATAAATTTAATTTGGATGGGCCTGATGGCTACAACTATTATTTCCATGATCTGCGCACAGAAAAGCGTTTTTTGAACCGACATCACAGCCGAGAGGGAGGTGTTATGGCGTTGGGTGCTATTACGTACTATGGCACCATCGATCTTGAATTTCAAAGTGTAAAATGACTGGTGCAAGCTATTAAACGTTATTGGAATCGGCTTTTCCGAAGTTCAGTGAACTATTTGGATAATGCCCCTATACACAACGCCAGAGTAGTAAAGGAGTTCATTGCAAGCCAAAATGTTAATAATCTTGACTGGCCACCCTATTCGCCAGATCAAAACATTATCGAAAATGTCTAAGGTTGGTTATCTCGTAAGGTCTATGATGGAGGTAGACAATTTGATGACAACCAGTCACTAATTCAGGCCTTTAAGGATGCTTGGAATCTGTTGTATCCGTATCAATAAAAATTTCTATTTTATTCTTCAAATTAGAACATTACAATGAGAGAATGACGAGAGCACATACAAAAATCAATACATACACAATTAGAGATTGATAACAGGCGAGTATCGAGTACTTAGAGATGTTAGATAATACTAATCGGTTACTTAACTTCAAATACAACATTTGTCCCCTCCTTCAGGGAACTCTAAGGTGAGAAGAGAATTCTTGGTCTTGGAATCCTAGCTGACCGTCGGAGACTCTGAGGTTGTAATGGTCTTTCTGTACTTGGCAGTATCATTCTCTCGTCAGCCTGTTGAGTTTGTGTTTCAAAATCATCCTCCGTTTCAAAACCTCGAAAAGGGCTATTGGAATCCTCACTCAGCATCTCTGTGGGATCTTCATTTCCATTTACCTCTTCCCTTTCCTGAAAAATATACGAACCAATTTGCATCTGGGGGTGACATTGCCACCTTCCCGAATTTGAACTTTCAACATCGTTGCTACTCCCTCGTCGGATTTGAGTAATATGCCGCCTTACACACAAGTTCCGGTATTGAATCTCATAATGACTGTGGCCCAACCGTTTCTTGATCACGCCCCTTAACCATTTACATCCACCTTGGTGACCACATAAGAAATACACGTCATCGTTGACATTAAGTCGCCTGCATGGTGTTCTTTTGTCGTCCATATATTGTCTGGTCTTCACTTTTCACTTACCAAATCTCATTCGTAGTTAACGTCGCAGGAAAAGTTGCGAAGGGGTTACTCCAGTCGTGGAATGTGAAGCGCTTTTATATTGTCTTAAGAATTCGTTTAAATTGTTTCGAAGTAAGTTATTGGTGGTGCACATTGCCTTTAAAGCGTTCTTCACCGTCTGAACGCTGCGTTCGTTCATCGCTGGGTGGTACGGAGCCGTGTACTTGTGATATTTCATCCCCACAGAGGTTAAAAACTGGTTGCACTCTTCCGCAGAAAAATTAGTACCATTATCGGTGACAACCATTGCTGGAACTCCATACTCTGCAAATACTTCAGCAACTAATGCGATTGTTGCCGCCGCCGTCATTGATTTTGTGACTTTCACCTCCAACCATTTGCTATAAGCGTCAGTTATGATCAGCAGCATCATTCCCTCGAACGTTCCCGCGTAGTCCATTTGGACCCCTTTCCAAGGTCCTTTCGGGTATTCCCAATGGAGATCCTCACATTTATTCGGCTTATTGGCCACACTGACACATGTGCTGCAGTCTTTGGCGATCCTCTCAATATCCGCATCTATTCTGGGCCAGTACACAAAGGATCGAGCAATTCCCTTCATCTTACACATACCTATATGAGTCGCGTGTAAGTTCTGCAATATTGCATTGCAATACTTAGGTGGTATAACAATTCTATGGTCGAATACTAGACAACTTCCCGACAGCTTGAAGTTAGTCTCTGGGGACTTGTATCCATTTTTCATAAGACACTGGCCTCTCTGAAATATCTGAGCAATCTTACCCAGTTCCGGATCTTTCCTCGTTTCTTTGGCTATGTTCTCGGCTGTTACTGGAAGCTGGTTGATTTGCCGAATAATTAAAATATCGAACTCTCTGATACACATTCATCCACTGCTTGCTCTTTTAACTGTTTCAACGGTACAATTCGTGGTAGATAATCAGCGATTATACACGATTTCGAAGTTGAAGTTGCTCATGAAGTCGGCATAATTGGCCATTCGCGAAAAGCACAGAACTGGAAGCGATTTTTCAGGGTGTAAGATCTGGGTCAGCGGTTTGTGATCTGTCACAAGTGTCCACCGCCGAGCATACAAATATTTAAAGAATTTTTGCGCGCTTTCTGCAACGCTTCTTTATCAATCTGGGGGAAACGCTGTTCCGTTGGGCTCATTGTCCGACTCGCATACGCTATTGGCCGTTCAGCAACAGTTGAGACAAGACAGCACCCAATTCCGTCTTACTAGCATCGGTCGCCAATACTAATGGTAGGTTCGGGTCGTACGGCATCAATACCTGCGGTGAAATTCTTATTCTTAATATCGTCGTAGGCATCCTCTGCATCTGCATTCCACGTACACGTTTTTGATTTCACGATGTCCCGCAATGGCCGTTCCCGTGTTGCAAGGTCTGGGATGAAAGAACTGTAACATGATGCTTTTCCAAGGAAAAGTTGTAATTCCGCTAATGTGGTTGGCTTAGCAGCTCTGAGTATCGCCTCTATGTGTTTCTCGGATTTATGTATGCCTTTACTGTATATTACGTGGCCAAGAAACTCTACTGCAGACGTCGCAAATACACATTTATCTATATTCAGTTTTAACCCGCAGCATCTCATGCGTTCTAGGGTCAGTTTCACTACTTGGATAAGTTCATCAAAATCACTAGTACAAGGTGGCGCAAAAGTAATCCTCCTATCAGAAAATGCTATAAATTTTGCGATTGGCCCCTAATGTCAGTTCTGTTTTGACATTTGTGTAGTAAACACATGCGAAATACACGTTAATAAACAATGTTACGCTACACTGCTCCAGAACGCGGAATATTGCTGACTATTTATTTGACTAATAATCGGTCGGTGACTTTGGCACAACGTGAATTTCGTCGCAGATTTCCTGGCCGTCCAACGCGTACTGGTGAAACACTGCGACGTTTAGCCGCTCGCCTCGAAGAGACTGGCACAACACGAGATGCTGCCAGGCGTGGCAGACCCCGGCGTAGCCGTTCTGCAGAGAATATTGCTGCTGTAGCCGAGGATGTCATGGATGCGCCCTCGACATCGACCAGACGACGTGCCACGCAAATGGGTATCAGTCGACGGTCTTTACTGCGAATTTTGGTACAAGATTTGAAGGTGTTTCCGTACAAAGCCCAAACGATGCATCAGCTGTTAGCTGCTGACCGCCAATCGCGTCTAACATACGCTCAAGCCATCCTTAATCACCACCAAGAGGAAGATGATTTTTCATCAAAAATAATCATGAGTGATGAGGCCCATTTCCATCTTAGCGGGTACGTAAATAAGCAAAATTTACGCTTCTGGGGCACTGAAAATCCGCGTGTAACCCACGAAGAGCCATTACACCCGCTCAAAGTCACTGTATGGTGTGCTGTTTTCGAAGACGTCGCGGGCCAAACGGTTACTGTGAATGGTGAGCGCTACAGAGCAATGATCAACGAGTTCTTTTTGCCGCAACTTGATGAATTGGGATTGGAAAACATGTGGTTCCAACAGGACGGTGCAACGGCACACACTGCACGTGCCACAACCGATATGCTGAAGGATGCATTTCCCGGGCGCCTAATCTCCCGTTTTGGCGATTTACACTGGCCAGCAAGATCGCCTGATTTGACCGCTCCAGACTTCTTTTTGTGGGGCTTTTTGAAGTCGCGGGTTTATGTCAACAAGCCTCAGACTCTTGCAGCTCTTAAAGACAATATCCGTCAAGAATGTGAGGACGTATCGCCGGAAGTTTTGGCCAAAGTGATGGAAAATGCCATAAAAAGGGCTCAAATGACAATCAACTGTGGCGGCGGCCATTTACATGACATCATATTCTCGACTTGATGTAAAAAAAATTAAAAGACCAAATAAAAATAATCCACAAGGAGAATCAAAGTTTTTAATTTTTTTTTTAAATTACAGCCAAAAAACATCGGAAGTTTACTTTTGCGCCACCTTGTATATCATCAAAGAAATTAACCACACTAGGAATATCCTGTAAGACTGACTTCATTTTCCGTTGCCAAACCGCTGGTATGTTCGCCGCTCCATAAACTGCTCGTGTGGGCCGAATGAGGCCATGTGTTATCATATTCTACTTCCAAATGTGAGTATGCGTCGGTCACTTCCAGATGTGCGAAAATTTTCGAGCCCTTCATCTTTGCAAACAGTTCCTCGACCTTGGGAATAGGTTGTTCGTCAACTATCATTTGAGGGTTAACCGTAGGCTTATAATTCCCCGCAACCCGAATCGTCCCACTCTTTTTTGTCACCACATGGATAGTGGAGGCCCATTCAGAAAATTCCACCTTTCTGTAAAATCCCGCTGCAATCTTTGCATCTATTTGCTTTGCATATGCCTCACGCAATGCTAAAGGAATATCCCGTGGTCTTGCGAGCACTGGCCTAGCACCTTCTTTCATGTGCACACTTACAGGAGTTCCTTTCAGTTTACCTGCAGTTCTACCAAATACAACTTTGAATTTGTCAATGGTCCGCTGAAGCCTACTATTTTGCAACGGGCTCAATTCCTTCTTTTCGGATGATATATTATTCAGCTTTCCCAGATCAAAAATCTGTTCAGACGCGACGTTACTCTCCCCATCTGCTTGCGAGAACAAATTCGCTAAGTGTATCTCATGCGCTAAATGAGCGATCCACTCACGGCCACAAAGTGTATCAAGACCGTCCTTCACAACATACAAGTTCAGAACTTTAGCTGTTTTACCTAACGACACCTTCACCACAATACAATTTATCTTGTGTCCTGTATAACTTGCAAACTTTCTCCCGGATTGCAGTAACTTGTAGTTCGGTTTAATGTTGCACATTCTTTTCCTGCTGATGATGCTGCAGGGTGCACCCGTATCAAGCTCCATTTCCAACACTTTTCCATCAACATTGACCAATACCATTTTCCGGTCGTGTATCCGATTGTGTGCCACCCTGTAACCTACACGTACTGCGTCCACCAGATCTTCTTTGTCTTCGTCCCCCTTCACCTGCACCGTCTTTACCAAACATACTCTAGCAATGTGACCCATTCGGCCACACGCGAAGCACTTTGAGTTTTTAAATTTACAATCTCGCCTCAAATGGTCTTCATTACAGCCGTACATTTACCATTTCTTGGCGAAGATTCTCTGGGCTTCGTAGTGTCAACACTCTTCTTCTTCTTCACAGGTCCAAATCCTAATTTGCATGTTCGTTCAAGTGTGTTTGGTGCTTCGATCGCATTTACCTCTTTTGTAGTGTTAAAAGTTAGCTCACTTGAAAAAGCCAACTCATGTCTCTGAAAAAGTTTCCGGTTTCTTCGCAATCAGTTCGTCGTACCATCGTAAATTTTTTGTGCTGTATTCAATTGTGTGCCCATATGCACACGAGCATAACTAGCATGCTCAGCCGCCGCCACTTTTGATAACTAGTGTGCCCAATCAAACATTGTAATTTGTCTAAAACGCTTAGCAGTACCCGTTGCGCTTTGCTACCCCTTAGTTGTAATTTTAATGAAACGTAATTTTGTTATTTGTTTCTATTTATTCGAGTGCTCTAGGATATACAATTATTCTAGTTTTGCCATCTGGTGCAAATATATGAGCATTTCCGGATTACGATAAAAATGTTGAAACATCTTTTATTCGTTAATTATTTCTTACGTTTAGATTTAATCTGTCAGCTATTGATTGATAATCGTTGAGGAGACTATAAAGAATCAGCCTGCAAAAATACAGGATCTCAAGCGCTTTTATTTAGAAGTAATACACGCCTAAAGTTGAAAAATGTGAAAAAAGTGCTTGATTTTTTGTAATTTTTGTTTATTCGTGAGAGAATTGTGGGCTTCGTGTTTGATATACATAAAAGCGATGTAGGTGTAACCTTTTCGCAAAACTTGAAGCATCTACAATATTCAATCGCAATAGGTGTACCACCAACCGTTTCAACGCTACAGGGTGTGATAGTTTTGAGTAAGCTTTTTTTTGAAATTTTAATTTTTTTTAGTTTTTTCATCAGAAAATTCGCGACCCTTCCTAAATTTAAAAGTGAATTAAATACGTTAATAGCTGTTGAAAATACGCATCGTTCAAGGTATATCACGATAATGTGCCCGAAACAGGAACATAGTCAGGGCACCTCAAACTTTTATGAAGAAAACGTGAATGTCTTCGAAAACCCATATTATCGCGAGGCACACGAATACTATCATATCAAATGGGCCAATTTGTCGCGTGATCCAAATATTTTCTGGTTTTACATCATAAAATCGATGGCACACGTTTTAATATTGAATTGCAAATTTTTCTGAGACTTTTTGGAAAATGTGCAAAATTTATAGTTTTTATTTTTAAGAGATTTACGAATATAATTTAATTTTTATATAATTAAGGACATTAAGCGAATGCTTGCGATGGATTCTTTCAATACCAATCATGAAAGTGGGACAAAACTAGTTCAACGCTGAAAACGCCCCACTTTAAACTTTTCATAAAACGCCGAGGCACACCGAAGGCGCTAATAGAAATAAGACAACATGTATACCAATCGATAGTGTTGATGAAAAACTAAAGGCTTGGAGATATGGTGGCATATTTCCCTGGGGTATATTTCCCTGCCGGGCATATTTCCCTGTACCCACAAAGCTTGTTACGTCTTACTGATAATCGTTATTTTACAGTTATGTTTACTCTCTCTCTCTATCTCTCTCTAACCTACATAAAATGTTAACTTTAAGTTGCAAGAAACAATAAAGAGTCAGTGTAGTTATGAACATAAACCACAACGGACGTGTTTAATTAATCGCCTACAATGACTTCCACCAAATCTTTAAAATTAAAGGAAAAAACTATGTATATTAAAATTAATTTAACTTTAAAACAAAGTTTGATATTAACGTCAAATATAGATCACAATTTTTGAAATTGGCCAAAAAATTAATTTTTTAATTTATTTTTTTTGGTATTTTCAACTTTAAACCCCCATAACTTTGGCGACTCCAGCTTAAAACCATTCACGCAAATGGATTTGGATAGCTTAACTATCAGGTAGTAAGTGAGCAAAGCGACATTAATGTGCCATCGATATGAAAATTAAAAGTAATTTTTTGTCCTTAGCCGGAAATGCTCATATGTATATAACTCTGAAAGTTTACACACAGGTGAACATGCAACATATATTGTCCGTGGAAAAAAGACGGATTTGTCAAATTTAAGCCACAGACTCGAAGCGACTGCCGCTGCGCTTTATTTATGATCATGGCAAATGCCAACCAAATCAGAAACTGCAACTTTTTGAAATCAATGGGCATGTCTGTAGGTATCATGGAAATGCGTGGAATCAGGGCATCGGTTCCTTTATAATTTCCAGTGATTATAGGAGCCGCTAGAAGATTATTCTGAATTTTTTAAAAAACCCCGATTTTGATTTCTTTTCAGGAAAAGTTACAAAAATTTAATTTGAAGGTTACTAAATTGTTTTGAATACCACTTTCTCACAAGTTTATTTTTGGTCAGGCAATTAGGCGATATGTCGCTTGCAGGAAGCAACTGCTGCAATATATAAGAATTTCGAAGGCTGCTTCAATGGAATACCATAAGTTAATGGCAGTGCCGTTGCTTCCGCCGGTATTAATATCCAGTGCTTTTAATGAAATAAAGTCCAGGATGCTAATGCTGGAGGTGGAAGGAAAGCTAGTGTCTTTTCTGAATTATTATGAAAAACAGTGGATACGAAAGGTAAGGATTTGTTGTTATACATTTCATTCAGTTTTTAAAGTATTCATTGCTATTGTTGTAGGTTGGACACCAACCCCTCAGTGTTCTTCTTCCAATTTGTTCAAGCAATTCGAAATGAGGAATTTTTAAAAGCAGACATTTCGCAATGTTGGCTGATAGTGGAGAATCTATCTGTAAAAGGATAAAACGTGGAAACAAAGAAAGCATCATTACAGATGCTACAATGTTGTTGGAACAGGCAAAAATTACCGCGGGTGTATTCCTTAGTAGAATGGTCTACCAAGACAATGGAATATGTGCTGAAATGTTACCAATATTGAAAGTTGAGGACAATGAAGATCTACGTGTCCCAATTGATGATGACGTACTCGTACTGATCGCTCTTATGTGATATGCAAGGATAGATACATTGCAAATATGTACATACATTTTGTATAAATTCCTTTTTTTCTGAAAATAAAACGGCGGCCGGAAGACGGGCCCCAGGAAATAACATCCCAAGGCGGCACGAACGAAGGCCCCAATGAACTAAGGCCCCAAAACGGAAATGAATTAAGGCCCGAAAAATGGGGACTTAGTTCATAATGAAATAAAACCCCAACGACGATATGAATTAAGGCCCCAAAATGGGAATGAACTAAGTCCCCATTAATGGGGACTTAATTCATTATGAATCAAAACCCTAATGTTATTATGAAATAAGTCCCCCAAAGTAAGAATGAACAAAGTCCCCAATAAAAAAATTCAAAAATAAAGTAACTCTTGTTTTTTTTAAATATTCAAAACAAACATTATATTTATATAATACAAAAAAAAAACTATCAAAGTATTCAAATTTTATACATAACAAAAAAAAAATAACAAAAAACTAAATTTTTTCATTGTTTATATAATAATTAGATAAATTTGTATAAATACTTAATCAATAAGAAGTCAGGTATATATCTGCATGGTGTCTTCCACAATTGTTCGGCAGTACGGGCAGATATAATTTTACATGCCTTTGGAAATTGCATCAGCCTGTAATTTGAGGTTGCACTCGTCGCAAACTTTCATATGTTTGCAGGGAAGTAGAATAATGTTTGAGCTTTTATCCCAACAAACTAAGCACTCAATATTCTGACTATACGACGGTGGATCGCAAGGTCTTCAGATAAAAGAAATGTAGCGGCTGTTAGTTTGCCATCTTTTAGTAAGAGCGATGCTTCCTGAATTTTTTTATTTTTTTCAACACTACTCTTCCTTTTTCTTTTAACAACAGATCCTCCACTTTCGCACAACATTTCGAAATGACGACTTTTAAAAACTCCTCGTTTCGAATTATTTGGACGAATTTAAAAAAGTGACCATTTTTTTCGGCACATCCACCAAGGAATGCGTTGTATGCTTCAACGGCAGAAGTTGTGCGCGTGTCCCGATTATGTACGGAGATGTTTTTACATCCAACCTATTTATATAAATAAAATATTTATATCTGCTAAAAAATATTGAAGTAGATAAACTGTTACCTTATTGATCCACTGGTTTTCAAAATATTTTAAAAACGGTAAAAATAAGCTCTTGCTGTCCATCAGAAATATTTTTGACTTTATATCGTTGAATGAGCACTTTATTAACTCCTGCGGTAATAAAGGCAATGCTAAGATTTGGTGATAAAGGGAAGATGCACTTCTTGAAGATCGTATATATTCCAATAAGGCTTTCTGCTTCGTCATGTTTCGCCTTACGGCCTGGCAAAAATGGAACCTGAAAAAGACATGAACAAAATATCAATTTTTAATGTATACTTATATTTTTGGAAACAAAGCATTTAGTTTTTAACTATGTAATGTTTTTGAAATTATGTGTTTCATAAGTGAATATTTAAAATATTTGGAACAAATTTTGAGTGCAAATATGTAGGTTGTAAATGAAAAAATTCGCGCGAATTCTCTCCATTCTCCCCATTTTCCAAATTTGGGGCGCAAATTCATAATGAATAAAAAGAAAGATTGCCCCAAAAAACGAAATGCGGCCCCAAAATTTCGTGTTGTTCTTTGTATGAAATTTATTGCCGAATTTCATTTTAAATTTGGGGTCTAATTTCTTGGGGTTCGTCTTCATAACCCCGGGGAGTTATTTCAAATGTTGGGGACTAATTTCATTATTAAATGTAATTTAAATTTCATTTTAAAATAATGAAATAAGTCTCCAAAAATCTAAAATAAAATAGGTCCCCAATTTTTATTTTGAGGACTTATTTCATTTTGTTTAAATGTGTATTACTTGAAACAAATGTACAAAAATCCCGTTACATTAACTACGACAAAAATACATTTTAAATTATTGTACTTACACTAACTTAATTGGTCAAAAATGTTGTTCCAAAGAAAATCGATTTATAAGAACGTTATTAAATTCGACTGCAGAAATAAAACTTGCAAAGCAAGAATAAATAGTCTTCCAGATGGAAATTGGGTTTCACCAAAAAATTATGTCACTGGAGCTCTAGGAGGATATAGGACTGCAATGATCTCCATAAGAGCATCATCTCCATAAGACTGCAATGATCTCCATAAGAGCATCATCTCCATAAGAGTATCAGCACCAGAAATTCAAAGAGGATTGCAGTACTTTGAAACAAAAGCTTGGTCACATCGCTAATAAATGCATATCATGTAATAGAGGCATTTAATTTGGAGAATGTTTGGACAAAGTTTGATTTAAGTAAAGATGAAGCAAACCCAAGGCAATTTTTCACTGCTTGCGTAGTGGAGGAGAATTACTCTTTGTTTGTTTCCATCATTAAAAATCATTGACATGGTGAAGGAAACTATTCATCCACCTCAGAGACCGTATTTAATCCATAAGTCTGTGACTTTGTAACTTCCCACGTAGTTATATGAAATGCAACACTGCTCCCATCAAATACCACCTGTTAGTAAACTACTGTCAAATTTTGAGCAAGTTCCGTTATTTACTTTACGTTTAACAGCTGTTCAAAACATACAACCTCGTAAATTTTTATAAAAATTTCGTTAAACATTATTCTCATTAAACATAATTTTTTTCGAAAAAAAAAACCGTCAATCAAACCAAGGAAGAGCTTCCTAAATACCATGGTGGTTTACTGACTTTCGTTGTGGTCGCAAAAGTACAAATGACGCTGAACGTTCTGGACGGCCAATTGAGGTCAATACACCCGAAAGTGTCGAAAAAATCCACGATATGGTGTTGGCCGATTGAAGAGTAAAAGCGTTTGAGATTGTTGATGCCAGAGGCATTTCATTTTTTCTATTTCGATTTTAAATGATCAGTTGGGTCTAAGAAAGCTGTCTGAAAGATGGCTGCCGCATTTGCTCTCAATTGACCATAAACGTGATCGTGTGAGAACTTCAAGGGATTGTTTGGAGTTGTTTAACCGCAATTCTAAGGAGTTTTGCGGCGTTTTGTAACTGTGGATAAAACATGGTTCATGGATTCAAACAATTGGTTTCTCCGTGTGAACCGGCTTTGAAGAAGGTCAAGGTGAGTTTGTCGGCCAATAAGGTGGTGGCAACAGTTTTTTGGGATGCTCGCGAGATAATCCACGTCGATTACCTCCAAAAGGGAAAAACAATAAACGGCGAATATTATACCTAATTATTGGACCGATTTAACGAGGATTTAAAAGAAAAACGACCCCATATGGCCAAGAAAAAATTATTTTTCATCAAGATAGTGCACGGGTGCTCACTTGTGTAGTCTAAATGGGAACATTCCATGAATTGGGCTACGAATTGGTACCTCATCCGCCATATTTTTAGCCCGCAGTGACTATTTCCAACCTTAAAGAAAAGGTTCGGTGGAAAGAGATTTAGGTCCAACGATGAATTTATTGATCAAACAAATGCCTATTTTATGGACCTCGAAAAATCCTATTGATACAAATATTGAAGAAACGTTGGAATAAATGTAGTGAGCTAAACGCAGATTATGTTGAAAAATAACTTTTTTTTGCAAAAAAAAATGTGTTTCATTCAAACAGTCGCGGACTTATTGATCCTCCTCGTATATATTGGATACTTTGAATAGGCAAGTAATGTTAAATAATTTGTTGTTTAGAAAAGTAATAATTGAATGCTTCTGTTTAGATTTTTCCTATGTTTTTCATCTTGATGGATAGAAAAACAAATGAAATATATGACACCCTGCTGGAATATGTAAAAGAAAATATTTTTGATATGGATCTAGCTGTTTTTGTTACGGACTACGAACAAGGCATGAGAGCAGCAATTAATTCCCCGAGGAAAAACTGTAGGATGCTGGTTAGTACAAAAATATGTTTTCAGTGTAAATCAGTTGGAAATGAATAATACATTGTTGGATTAAAAGAACTTGTTTCGATTTGCACTGCAAAGAAAAAAATCGGAACAACGTTGTGTACTCCAACAATGTGGAGCCAAGAATGGAAAAATGTTGTACGGAAAATTAAATTTAACGATTTCGCGAATTTTGAATTTCCAGCCAATACACACTGTTAAATTTAATTTTACGTATACCAATTTTGCACTCATTGGCTCAACATTGCTGGAGTCCAGAACGTTGTCTTGATTTTTTGTCCTCAGTGTAAATCTAAACAACACTGAAAACTCGATATTTGTCGACATTCGATTTGTTATAAACAATTGTAGTTATTCCAATTGCAATTAAGATGCTTCTAACATTTCGACTTTGTTTTACATTCTTTGAACGGAGCTGTTTATAATCACTTGTTATATCACGTTGAAAATAAATAATTCCAGTAATATCATATGTTGATATATCTGAATGACCCAAAATAAAATGGTTGAAAGCAGACGAATATTGTCTCGCAAGCACGATATAAATATATGAAAATAAATAATTCCACTACTAAAAAAATTAATTTTCACTTTTTTTTTTTGATGTGGACATCATCTGAGCATCCAATGAGACCGATCCCATGCCCCAAAAGTGTTCCCTCCCAGAGATATGCGCGTTTTATGAAAGTGAAGTCGACGAAAGTGAGGTTATGTGAAAAATTTTTCGTACTAACAGAGTGATATTCACGATTTAAAAGAATTATAAATGAGTATTTATTATAACTCACAATTAATAATTTCAGAAAATAAAGCTGGATTCGAAAAAACGCGAGCAAAATTGATATCAGACTCATGAAAACAGCGCGCTAGGTATAAAACAGTAAAAACCAACTATACACAACAAGAGGTAGGGACGACCTACGCGCGTTTTCAAGGTTGACCAACACGTTCCTGACGTCATGAGATGTGTCGCTTTCAAATGAGACCAATACCAACACGCTCAGTGATGGTACACCAAAGATACACGTATTTAAATCTTTAAAATGGCTCTCCTGAACAAAACCGGTTTTTACCCTTAGGTCCCTTTCTATTTTCCGCGTCACATATGTTGATATATCTGGAAAGCACGATATAAATATACTGCCCTTCAAGAACACATTAAGTGCCTCTCCGTACGATCGAAAACGCAGATCATATGACATATGTACCTACGGTGTATCACAAAAATAAGTAAGCAGCTGAATAACGTATACATTTGTTAAAAAAGAAAGTCTATAAGTAATTTAAAAAGCGAAGAGAAATCAGTTCAGCACTAAGTCACTTTGTCTTTATGGCAAATGTGAGATGCAGTGCATGGAATGTTCAATTTCTAGTATGACAAATTAACGATTTAAGTCCTTCCTAAATGAGTCCATTTACCCATAGAGGGTGTGAGGCCCGTATAACGTTAATGATTACTAGAGAACATTTCCAAAGAGTCGTGTTTCCAAAGTGGGTGGTAAACTCCATCTAAAACTAAATATAACCATGAGAGCGATAGTAAACAAGCACCGTGAGGGTAAGTTGAAAAGAACTCTGAATAGAGAGATAAATAGTACGTGAAACTGCTTAGAGGTTAAGCCCGATGAAAAATGGAAAATTCATCATTATGATTGTGATATGAATAATATTATAATAATGGTGTGCATTTTTTCCATATAAGGACATTGTAATCTATTAATATGAAATATATTTATCATAAGATCGATGGTTTTAGTTTATTCAAATTGTTTTGCTTGCGATTAAACATAGAATAAATGCTGTTGGTTTCATAAAGTGTTGATAGATTTACAAATCGATTTTGTCGAGCTGATAAATTCAACATAGCTGATAAATTACCAAGTTTCTGATAACTATCAGCTTTTGGTATTCTCATACTAAAATAAAAGCTCCTTTTATGACAAATTTATCAGCTTCGTAAAAGCAGCTGACAATTGATTTTTGTTTACTTTTACTACAAGAAATAAAAAACTTCAATAATTTTATTGTTTTAAGAAAGTTGTTAAATTATTAATACTAATTACTAAAAATTAAAAAACAAAGGGAAGAAGAATTGTTGCTGTTGTTGTTGTTGCTGTTGTTTTTCTAAAAAAAAAAAAAAAAACAATCAGCTTTGTTAATAAAATATAACACAAATATTGTGAACAATGCAAACAACAAAATCCATAGACAAACACAAATAATTTTACTTACTTCGCTGCTGGTCCTTCCATTTTATGATTGTTTTCTTTATTTTGACACTTCAAATTCACCAAAATGCTTTTTTTTTGCTATGGTGGGTTTTCGTAGCTATCAGCTTATCAGGGTTTCTGTAGAATACCGATTAATTTCATAGCTGACAAGAAAGCTGATAAATTTTAAAAGTCTGATAATTTATCAGCTCAACAGAGAATCGATGTATTAACATATATAGTGCTTGAATATGTATTAAGGTGGACCTTGAAATGACATTTTTGCGATATTTTGGTAGATGAGGGCTCTATTCCGTGCCTTTTTGAAAAAAAATGACAATGCCGAAAAAAAAAATTAAAAAAAAAAAACATTAGGGGTTGCGCACGAGCCGAGAAAAAGGTCCACTTTGCCAAAATTAGGGGGGAAATTGCCATAGGTCATCAGGGGTCACCCGTAGGGGGGAAGAATGTATGGCCGACCCCCATTAACTTTTTACCGCCAACATTTTCCCCCAAGACACCCACCCCCTATCTCCTCCCCTTAGGGGGGTCACCATACAAAAATGGAGGTTGCTCAGTATTTTCGAAAAACACCATAGGTCATCAGGGGTCACCCCTAGGGGGCAAAATATATGACCGACCCCCATTAACTTTTCATCCCCAACATCTTTTCCGAACAAACTTACCCTCTATCTCCACTCCTTGAGGGACTCCCCATACAAAAATAAAAGAAGCTGTAATTGAGTAGTACTACTAAGCACTCTTAATATAATATAGTCAAATTAACATATTTTTGTTCGCTGATGGGTATTTCTTGCGGTAAGAATCGATAACATGTAGTAAATACTGTTTCTCTTCTTCGCCTTGACACAGTATTCTATTATAATCTTGTATCATTTTTACTCCTCTTTCGGCAGTGTCGTTCACAACGCGCAAGTTATTTACAATTCTACGACCTTCTTGATAGTCTGCGCGAGATATCCAGGTTGCTGGATTTGCAAGAATGAAATCTTGCGATATTCGTACAAATCGTACAAATAAATTTTTGGTATTATGAGAGACGAAGTTGCTCAAGTCTTTAGCCAAGAATTCCTCATTCACATCTTTGAATTTCACCTCGATTTTTTTTAACGCTGGTGCTTTTGATTACGGCGCGAGGAGCTGGGGGAACCGGGTCGTCTTCTTCACCTTCTTCGTCTTCTTCATCTTCTTCACCTTCTTCGTCTTCTTCATCTTCTTCACCTTTTTCGTCTTCTTCATCTTCTTCACCTTCGTCATTCTCATTTTCTAGCAATGCTTGGGCCATTTTGGCCTTCAACTCATTTGAAACCTTGTCATCGAAAAAGGCAAGGGCTATGTGCTCATCGGCGAGATACCATAGGTGACCGATAAATTTCTTTATCATTACCCGAGATAAATCCTGGTCAACGGACTTGTACTCGACGATGTCCTTCAAAAACTTCCAATCTTGATTCGGCGCCTCAGCTGCTCGAGAAGAACCAAACCATGCCTTGACGTAAAGTCGCACCACAAAAATACAAACGTGTCGAATACCATTCAATTCACATACAGATAAGTGAAAAGTTCTCCGAAACAAAAACATCTTGAGGCTGTAAATGGCTTTTGCCATCCATCGAGCATGGGAAACGGGTCCTGGAGGTCGGAAATGGTAATTCTCAAGTTTTTCACCCAGAAACAAAAGAATTAATTGTAGCATTTCTTTGTAGTCATCGCGAGGGTGTTTCTCCTTCAATTGATCTAAGCAAAACTTCTTTATGCCGACTTGCATTGCCACAGGAATTTTTCTGACGACTTGATCGTCTATCAAGCCAGAATGGAATGGTTTAACCTTTACAGCGTCCCATTCCTGTTTGAAACGGTCAAAGCAAGGAACGCCTGGTGCACTGGTCTTTCCCATTTTTGTCTCAAAAACTTCCCTTAGCACCAGTTCGTATACGTGGTGTCTGCAAGGTAAATATAAGATTTCTCTCTCCAACAGCCGCTCAAGATGGGCCACTGTTCGTTGATGTCGTGTCGAAAGAAAGTCCTTGTATTCGATGTGTCATATGCCAACAGTTGATAAACGGCATGTGCTATTCTCCGGCCTTTTCCTTTCCCATCTTCTACTTTGGGAACGCGTTGAAGAATAAGAATTCTGAATGAGAGCAAATAAATCTATGCGATCTTACTTCTGGATTGTCTTTCACATAACTCAGCATGTTCTCTCGATTTGAACGCCGACATCTCCGAAGCGACGTACGGTTTATTGTGTATTGTCGAGGATCGCGTCCAAATGCTTCTGCCGCCGCTATCATAATGCCGACCGCGTCTCGGTCAGTCACTTTGCACTTGTCCAAAGCTGATAGGACTCGTTCAGTAAAACATTGTTTGTAACCTCTTCTGTCACCAATATTTGACGGGCCAGCTTCTGCCGGGAAGTTTTCGTCCTGTCTCCCATTATCATCGCTTGAATCACTGCTTGAAAATGTAACCACTGTAATTGAACGAATTTCATTTGAATATAAACATTGGACGAACACACAAAGCGCGAAATAGCTTACCGCCTTTAGCGAACCGATCTCTACTAGATTCCGTTGCACGTTTGCGTCGCAACTCTTCTTGTTCTTCGCGCTCAGCTTTTCTTTTCCTCGTTCGAGTATCAGTAGCGTCCACACCTCCCATAGTTCCTGGCCGGCCATCTTCTCTTTGCTTTAGCAGAAACTCAATGTCTTCGGTATTTGTCATTTTCTCAAGGGCGTTGGCGTGTGCGATGTCGAAAAGATTATCCAAGCTATCAGAAAACGTATTCTCTTTTTCTCTAGTGGACTCAGTCTTTCTGTGAGATGACTTTCTTAAAGCATCCCACTCATCGTGCAGCGCAGCTATTTTTCTTGTAACATCTCCTCTGGCTTTCGTCGGAATAGCTGCTTGGCGCCAAAAAATCATCACTGCGTCCGCGACTATAACCGCACTATTTTTCTTCGACATGTTTCGTTTCCAAATTTGAAGAAACGCATTCTTAGCACTTGCTTCTTCGACGGTAATTTGTTCCCCGTAATATTCATGCTTGGATAACCAATCAAAAAAATATCGTCGCGCGATCTAAGTCGTGTTGTCATCTTAACTTTTAAAAAACGGGAGAAAAATCAATTTACTTTTCGCGGTCGTCGGCACTTGTTGAATGGCAACAATCGATGAATGAACTGCTATTTATAACTACTACGTATATTTTACTGCCAGGTACTGATGAATGGGGGCATCTGCTAAGAGTGCCTATGTACCTGATTCAGCACGTGTGCGTTTCAAATTTTTCAAGACTTTCCAAACAATGACCACTCTTGAATATTGGTGGAATTTCTGTAAAAAAATCAAAAAAATCTCGATATTGTGCAACTGTAAATACATAGATTTTCAGTATTTTTGTATGGGGAGTCCCTCAAGGAGTGGAGATAGAGGGTAAGTTTGTTCGGAAAAGATGTTGGGGATGAAAAGTTAATGGGGGTCGGTCATATATTTTGCCCCCTAGGGGTGACCCCTGATGACCTATGGTGTTTTTCGAAAATACTGAGCAACCTCCATTTTTGTATGGTGACCCCCCTAAGGGGAGGAGATAGGGGGTGGGTGTCTTGGGGGAAAATGTTGGCGGTAAAAAGTTAATGGGGGTCGGCCATACATTCTTCCCCCCTACGGGTGACCCCTGATGACCTATGGCAATTTCCCCCCTAATTTTGGCAAAGTGGACCTTTTTCTCGGCTCGTGCGCAACCCCTAATCTTTTTTTTTTTTAATTTTTTTTTTCGGCATTGTCATTTTTTTTCAAAAAGGCATGGAATGGAGCCCTCATCTACCAAAATATCGACACAAGGTCCACCCTAATATGTATATTCTATAATAGCATGGTAATCATTGATTTCTGTGTTTATTATATGCACTTATATGATGCGCAAGTTTCAGGAAACTTTCGGGACCCGTTTTGAAACACGGACCAAGGAGTCTAACATATTTGCAAGTTATTGGGAATTAAAAACCTAATAGCGAAATTAACATAACTTTAATGGGATTAGTTTTTAGTCTATTTATAGTCTATTGATTCAATCCCGGGGCGTTCTATCAATTATGTATTTTGATATTTATATCATTTATGCCTCTAATTAGAGCGTACCTTGAACATATATGCTGTGACCCGAAAGATGGTGAACTATACTTGATCAGGTTGAAGTCAGGGCAAACCCTGATGGAAGACCGAAACAGTTCTGAAGTTCAAATTGATTGTCAGAATTGAGTATAGGGGCGAAAGACCAATCGAACCATCTAGTAGCTGGTTCCCTCCGAAGTTTCCCTCAGGATAGCTGGTGCATTTAAAAATTATGTAAAATAATCTTATCTGGTAAAGCGAATGATTAGAGGCCTTAGGGTCGAAACGACCTTAACCTATTCTCAAACTTTAAATGGGTAAAAACCTCACCTTACTTGGTATGAAGGTTGTGGTTGTGATATAATGTGCCCAGTGGGCCACTTTTGGTAAGCAGAACTGGCGCTGTGGGATGAACCAAACGTAGTGTTACGGTGCCCAAATTGACAACTCAAGCAGATACCATGAAAGGCGTTGGTTGCTTAAAACAGCAGGACGGTGGACATGGAAGTCGTAATCCGCTAAGGAGTGTGTAATAACTCATCTGCCGAAGCAACTAGCCCTTAAAATGGATGGCGCTTAAGTTGTATACCTATACATTACCGCTAAAGTAAATGGCGTATGTTCTATTTCGGTTGGATTAATAAACTTTGAAACTTTAGTGAGTAGGAGGGTACAATGGTGTGCATTGACGTGTTTGGCGAAAGCCTGCATGGAGCCGCCATTGGTACAGATCTTGGTGGTAGTAGCAAATAATTGAATGAGACCTTGGAGGACCGAAGTGGAGAAGGGTTTCGTGTGAACAGTGGTTGATCACGAGTTAGTCGATCCTAAGTTCAACGCAAAAACCGAACATTTTCAAGTTATAATTAAACAAACAAAAAATTAATTTACTTTCATATTTTATATTTGTAATTAAACACTTGAATTTTTGTGAGCGAAAGGAGAGTATCTGTTTGTTATTAAATATGGGCCTTGTGCTCATCCTGGCAACAGGAATGGCCATATCGAGAGATATCGGAAGAGTTTTCTTTTCTGTTTCATAGTCGTACTACCATCGAAGTCTTTCGAAGAGAGATATGGTAGATGGACTAGAAGAGCATGACATTTACTGTTGTGTCGATATTTTCTCCTCGGGCCTTGAAAATTTATGGTGGGGAATAATGTAGGTAAGGGAAGTCGGTAAATTAGATGCGTAACTTCGGGATTAGGATTGGCTCGGAAGATTGAGATAGTCGGGCTTGATTGGGAAGCAATAACATGGTTTATGTACTCGTTCTGTTTAAATAGAGTTTTTCGAATCTTGTTCCTCGGATAGTAGTTACTTAACCAATTGTGGAACTTTCTTGCTAAAATTTCTAGGGGATTATCGCAAGATATATTCTCTTTAGATTATAACGACTATCAATTAACCAGCGTTTGAAAATGCTCCGCTACTCTGTAGTATTTTGTTTTACACTCGCTACCGCTCTCGCTTCGAACAGAGCCGTAGCCAAAAAAATTAAAACGTATTTGCTCTGCTCTGCTTATAGTTTTGTCGCGTCTGTTGCTATAGCAATAGCAATAGGCAAAAATCTAATGATGTGCTCTGTGTAGCAGTTTCAAGTATTGACTTAATGCGTAAACATGCCACCGAAAAAGAATACTTTCAACATATATAACTATTTCGATGAGAATGATGACGGCAACGTTAAATGCAAAAAATGTTTTCGAGTATTGAAAGAGGACCGTGTTTTTAATTTAAAGGAGCATTTACAATTGCATGACATCCGAGTTAAGGAAGAAGAAAATTATTGTGTTCGCCTTGTCACTTCAAAAAAGTTAAAACATCAAATAACTAAAGTTAAAATCAATAGAAAAATTTTAATTCGGTCATACATTGGCCTCGTCACTGAAGAAAGCGTTCCATTCCATGTGCTCAACTCGAGCAATATGCGCAATATAATTGAAAAACTTTAAGTTAAATGGAAACAAATGCAAATCTGTACTAAAAGACGTAGCATCGAATATTAGACTTGAAATACAACAAGAAAGTAAAAATCGCTTGTTATTTTTAAAAATTGATAGTGCAACGCGGCTTTTTCGAAATATTTTTTGCATCAGTGTTCAATTCATCAGCAAAAATGAAATAAGATCACGGCTTCTTGGAATGGTGGAACTCAAAGGAGCTGATGCAAGCACATCCAAAAATCTCGCAAAAGAAATTATATCTGTTTTAGATAACTACGAAATAAAATTGAGCCAAATTGTATCAATAACATCGGATAATGGGGCCAATATGATCAAAAGTTAAAAAATTTTATCACAAATGTATAAAAGCGATGACGATTTTGACGAAGCCTGTATTGAACAGAAGAACATTGAGTACACGAAACAAATTGAGCGCTTTGAAAAAACAGAAAATATTCATGTGGGTGATATACATATATGTCGATGTGCAGCACACACTGCACAGCTTTGTGCACTTGACGTAACAAAGCATAAAATTATAAGAGAGTGTTTGTTTCAATGCCGCAATCTTACCAAATACATTCGGAAGATTTCAAACGGGTACCGTGATTTATTTGAATTAAGAAAGTTTAAATTACCTCAATTGGATTGTCCAACTAGATGGGGATCAACATTCAACATGATTGACCAACTTAATAAAGCAAAAGATATATTAAGCCTTATTGAAACTGTGGAAAATAAAACAAATGACGAAAATTTCGAAGTGAATGATTTTTTATGGGACTTTATAGATTCTTACATTACTATTATGGCTCCATTGCAAAAGACTATACTACAGTTCCAAGAAGAGCAACTACATTACGGAAATTTTTATGCTCTGTAGCTGACTTGCAAACTAGCCACTAACCAGATTTTAGCAACAAAATCGTCTAGTAATGATTCAATTATATATATAATTGGAAAGACGCTTATTGAAAGTATGGAATCACGAACCAAAAAATTACTATCAAATTTGGGTTTCGACGCTTGCCTATACTTGGACCCTAGATTCCATCATATACTTGACGACTCACAAAAAGAAAAGGCTATCAATTTTTTAAAGACATTGTGGGAACAAATCAAATTCCACAATCCCATTCTCAATTTAACAGCTTCAACTAACTCAATGGATACGGACTCTGGACATTCCATAGAAAATAATTTCGAGTTGTTGGACAACTTTTTAAGTGCTAGCAAGGTACTTCCAAATTAGTCAACAGATGTCCATACCAAGATTGAAACGTTGAAATTGCCGTTTATGAAAGCTAATTTAAATGTTTTAAATTTTTGGAAAGACAGGAAGTCAATCGATCCAGAGTTGTATGCTCTAAGCAAAGTATGTTTTGCTATACCTCCAACTCTAGTAAGCATTACTACCTAATCTTAAAAAAATATTAATAAACAAGTGCTTAAATTTCTTAATACATGTAGGTAACAATAGAGCGGGCGTTTTCTTCTTTGAAACTGGTGTTATCGGATAATCGATTAAGTCACGAAACCTTGGAAAATATACTTCTTGTCCGGCTTAATTCGACACACTTAGATAGTGCGATCGACAATTTAAGTTTATTTGAAGACGAGGATTAATACATAAGTTTCTATTCGTATAAGTTCTTATTCCTATTTACTTAATACAAACATTGATTTAATTTAAATATTGTGACTGAATAAAATATGGTTTTAATTTTTCAATTTATTAACCTACAAACTTTGTTTTAATTTAAATATTGTATTTCACTTTAATATGGTTTTCATTTTTGAATTTATTAACCTACACATGAATAAAATAAAGATCAGAGAATTGTAGCAAAAACAAAAACACACAAGAGCCGCAGTAAATGAAAATAATTTCATTTGATCTGCTCTCATCTCGCTCTCAGTTTTGAACTACCGCTATGGCTACACAGAGCACATCATTTGATTTTTGCCTATTGCTATTGCTGTAGCAACAGACGCGACAAAACTATAACCAGAGCAGAGCAAATACTTTTTCATTTTTTGGCTACGGCTCTGTACAAAGCGAGAGCGGTAGCGAGAGCATAGCAATATTTGTACAGCTCTTGCTGCTACGGAGTAGTAAATGCGAACGCTGCAATTAACAATCAATTCAGAACTGGCACGACCTTGGGGAATCCGACTGTCTAATTAAAACAAAGCATCAATGGCCCTAACGGGTGTTGACACAATGTGATTTCTGCCCAGTGCTGTGAATGTCAAAGTGAAGAAATTCAAGTAAGCGCGGGTAAACGGCGGGAGTAACAATGTCTCGTTTACATGCTGGTTCGATTAATATTCGACAAAGTGAACATCTAAGGAATGTTTGGGCTGATTGCTTTTACGCATCAATTCATGGTCGTGATCTCCGGCTTGCTGGAGTTACCTATAACGGACAATTAGCGTTATAGATCTCGTCGGGACACCCTAGTGTATCCCGCTTCTCGGGGTACAACATAAGTACACACGGGTACTGGAGTGCTGCCTGCTCATTTCAGGCATAATTGTTTAATCTGATGAACTGAGGTTATGGTGGTCCATCTTGCCAAAGCATCGTCATTTCATCATAAAATATTAAGGATGGGCCTTCCTGGATTGGATGCCTTTACCGAGTATTCGGTGTCCTTTCCAGAGGTGAGGGAGTTGGTTCCATTGGAGCTTGCTCCGATGGGCCCTGCTTCGCCCTACCAAAAAAATAGCCAAATGCCTCGTCATCTAATTAGTGACGCGCATGAATGGATTAACGAGATTCCTACTGTTCCTATCTACTTGATTGGTTTGTGAGCATTCGATGCCAACAGACGTGTTTAGCGGGAGTTATAGTGTTTGCTAGCAGTTCAGTGATAGTGCGGTTTTTAGTGATTTTGATTTTCACGCTATTTTCTCGAGAAGTACTGGGCCGATCGGCTAGATTTTTGCCTGTGATACCAAAATCTTTGCGATCCGACATCGGGGAACTGATATATTGGTGTGGGAGTTTTCCTTAGTTTTTGCCGTTGTTTTTGGTAAGCACCAGTAAGACCGCGTGGTCTTCTGCTGCCGTAAGTAGTATACGAGTAGTATGCGTGTGTGTGTTCTGGTAAGTAGTTTGTTAATTACTTGTGCAGACAGTGCGTGTGGATGGTGAAGCGCCGTAAGCAGCGGGGCCAGACTGGTAGTGGCGGCAGCGCTGCTGGTGTGTCTGGCTCGATGACTGATGGAGAGTCGTCGACGTCTTCAGCGGTTCCCAAACGGGTTCAGCTGGGGTCGCCTGGTGTGAAGGTGAGGGCAAAGCCGGTTGACGCCGACTTTGATAGTAGTGCAGCTGGTGGTGTGCCTCCGAAAGGCAGCCCGAAGAGGGGCACCAGTGGTGCCCAGGCAGGTAGTGAAGGGCGTGCTGCTGGTAGTAGCAGCGCCAGGTTGGTTGCTGACACCAGTGGTGTCAAGACGTTGGATGAGGAGCACGATTAGCAAGGTTAGTGAAGTTTTGCGTGCTGCTGGTACGCCGAAAGGCGTGTCGAAGGGGCAGCCCCCGCCAGTAGCGATGGTGGCCGCGGCCGTAGCCGCGTAGGTCCTAGTGGACTGGGTGACATCAGTGCTGCTGTAGAGCGGACACAGGCGGTCACCCGTAGGCTGGTCTCCGATTTAATGGAGGCCAATGTTAGTAAGGAATTGGTTGCGAGGGTCCTTGGTTACTCTTCGGAGTACGAGGCACTCGTAGTAGGATTGCTGGCTCAAAACGAGCGCTTTCGGGGCCGTCTTGATGCCAAGCCCAGGGAGAGCAGTAGGAGTGCCGTTCGACCCGCGGTTCCCACCGCGCCGGCAACATTCCTCGCACCGGCTCCAGTGGCCACTGCCCCTGTAGCTGTGGGAGGAGGTTGTTCGGTAGTCGCTGCACCGGTTGTGAAGCCCGTCGAGACTTGGTCCTTGGTGGTGCGGGGCCGTCAGGGCCAAACTGCCAAGGATGTGGCTAGCAGGGTGGTGGGTGAGGTGGGGCCCACTTTAAAAGAGCGGGTCCATGAGATCAGGGCGCTTCGTGGTGGTGGCGTATTAATACGCACACCATCTGTAGCGGAGCGTGCGGGTATTGCCAAGAATACCAAGTTTGAGGAGGCTGGGCTCACCGTTACGGTGCCTGATAGCTCGGTTGTGATAGCTTGGTCGGCCAAGGGGTCGTCTCGAAGATCACTCATGACGAGTTCATGGGTGACGTCTTCGAGAAAAACCTCAAAGACAGGATCTCGCTCGATGAGTTCAAGAGTGGTGTCCGGCTCACTAGTCGGCCGTGGGACAGTACCAAGACCGGAACAACGAACGTTGTTTTGGAAGGGCGGGCTTCGGCCCTTGAGCCCTTGCTGGCATCGCGTCGTTGCTACGTGAAATGGTTTTCGTTCCGCGTGCGACCGTTTGATCTGGTACCAAGCTGTTTTAGGTGTTTGTCGTTTGATCACTACGTTAGGGAGTGCAGATGGAAAGAGAATGCCTGTTCTCGGTGTGGACAGCAGGGTCACTGTGCAAGGGATTGCGGTAACGCAATTCACTGCAGAAACTGCGCTTTCCAGGGGAGACCCTCGGCTCATCGTATGATGACAGGACTGTCCCATGTATAGCGTTATGCTGGCTAGAGCGAGGGCTAGACATTAAGTATGGGACACACAATTCTACAAATAAATTGTGGTAGGGCAATGTCGGCAATGTGCGAGGTAGGAGAGGTAATGGTAGAACGACAGTGTAGTTTTGCTCTCATTTAAGAACCTGCTAGTGGCCATGGTGTCATTACAGGTTTGCCTGCGAGTATGCGGGTCTTCGCTGATTTGAGACTTAACTCCGCGGTGGTCGTGATTGACGGTAACGTAGAGTGTACCGTAGTTTCCAGGACCGACTTGGGGGTTTGCGTGTGTGTAGAAGGGGGTTTCGGACGGATATTTTTGTGTAGCAGTTACTGCAAGTTTTCGGAGCCTTTAGCGCCGTATTTGGCATATATGGACACGGTACTACTACTTGCGAGTAGTAACCCTCTCGTCCTAGGGATAGACGCTAACGCATCAAACCCGGTATGGTTTAGCAAAACACCCAGACTTTCGACTGGGTCGCAAAACCATTACCGGGGTGAGATGCTAAGTGAATGGATTGTTTCGGGCCGCCTTCATGCCTTGAATGAGCCGAGTGAGCAGTACACTTTTGATAATGGTAGAGGAGTTAGCGATATAGATGTGACGATTGCGAATAGCGCAGCTTTGAGTACGTTTCAGTTTAGTTGGAGGGTCAGACCGTCCGTAAGTGATCACAATTACATTGTAATTGATTTCACTTACGAACGGACTGAAGTTAGCAGCTTAGACATCGTGCGGTGGCGCACCAGGGATGTGAACTGGGATGTGTATGGTGAATTCATCGCAGCTGAGGCTAGCGAGATTCCAATAGAAGTCTTTCGTCGTAGGACCGTAGATGAGCAAGTCTCGTGTTTACGCGAAGTTGTTCATAGGGCTAACGACGATCTCCTTGAAAGGTGTCGCAAGAAAACTTTGAGGAAATTACGATGGTGGACACGTGAGTTGACACTCAAGCGGAGGGAAGTGCACCGTCTCAGGAAACGTTTCCAGAGGGGCAAACGGAACGAAGCTAGTGATCTTGACCAGCTCAGATTAGCGTACAAAAGTTGCCTCAGCGATTACAAGGATATGCTTGTAAACGTGAAAGAGCAAGATTGGCGACAGTTCTTGCCTGCCATAGGAATGATCCTTGGGGTCATGTGTATAGAATCTGCCTTGGCAGAGGTAGGACAGATCTCTCCGGGTTGAAAGATGGCGATGCCATTCTTACTTCCTGGAGTGATTGCGTCAAAGTTTTGCTGCGGGAGTTCTTTCCGAGAGCGGAGGCAGTGGCCTTTACTTCTTCTTCTGGGGAAGTTGAGACTGTTGCACCCGAGCTGGAAAGATCGCAGAAAGCATGGCGTTGGTTAAGTCGCGAAAGTCATCTGGTATGGATGGAATAGCTGGAGAGATGTGTAAAAGCGTCTGGAAGGCTATTCCGGAATACCTAGAGGCTTTGTATGGGCGGTGTGTACATGAGGGATATTTTCAAAGCGAGTGGAAGGTAGCCCGTGTCATTGTACTCTTGAAGTCAATCTATAAGGACAGGAGTAATACTCGTTCTTATCGGGGTATCAGTCTCTTACCAGTATTTGGAAAAGTACTGGAGAGAATTCTGGTGCAGAGACTGAATGAGAGAGTCGCTGACAGCATGTGCCGTTGGCAGTTCGGCTTCGTAAGGGGCCGAAGTGTCGAAGATGCCTGGGCGCACGTGAGGAGAACTGTTGTAGAGTGTACTCAGAAGTATCTTCTGGGTGCTTTCATCGACTTTAAAGGTGCGTTTGATTATCTGAGTTGGGCGAGCGTGGAAGAAAGACTAGCGGGGCTAGGGTCTCAGGAAGTAGCACTCTGGAGAAGTTACTTCTCTGACAGAAAAGCAGTGATAGTCGGGGCAAATAGTTCTGAGTGTGTTGATGTGGTCCGAGGATGTCCACAGGGTTCCATTTGTGGACGGTTTGTGTGGAATCTGATGATGGACTTGCTTTTGCATGAGCTTGAGGCCGAATGCAAGATATGTGCGTACGCTGATGACTTGCTTATCATGGTCGAGGGTAGTTCTCGTTCCGAGTTGGAACAGCTATCCTCGGCTTTGATGAGTATTGTCACTCGGTGGGGCGAGCGTGTAGGAGTTAGTTTGTCGGTGGAAAGCCAGTGACCATGTTGCTGAAGGGTAGTTTCAAGTCCCATTTTCCAATCGTGCGTTTGAATGGTGGTGGCACAATCCGTTACTCCACGGAGGTGAAGTACCTCGGAGTCACCATGGGAGAAAGGATGAACTTTTTGCCTCATATAGGGAGACTTCGCGAGAAACTGACGAGCGTTGTAGGGAAGGTTAGGCGGGTTATGAGGAGTGAGTGGGGTCTGAGTCGTCAAGCAGTCAGGACCGTGTACAGGGGCCTTTTTGTTGCCATGGCAACATTTGGGTCTTCTGTTTGGTGCGAAACTGCTAGAAGCGTCTTCGGGCAACGTCGATTATTCTCTGTTCAGAGTGTAATGTTATTGGCATGTATGCCACTATGTCGTACGGTGTCTACAGTGGCCCTACAAGTTTTGATGGGTGCCACTCCTCTTGATATAGAGGTGATGCGTCGTAGCATGGACTTCAAAATCAAGAGGGGGTACGCACTGGGTGAGTCAGATTGGCTCATAGTTGGAGCAGAGAGCGTGAGTAGAAGTGAGCGGCGGGCTCGGTTAGATGCGTTAGTCACATCTGAGTGGCAGGGCCGTTGGAATTCCAGTACCAACGGTCGAGTAACGAATAGATTTATACCGGATGTAGAATTCGTCGGGAAGAACCCTGAGTTTAGCTGCAACCTAAGCCTTGGTTTCATACTGAGAGGTCTCGGGTCGGTAAATGCATTCTTGCACAGAATGAGACTTGCGGATCGGGACTCGTGTGATTGCGAAGCGATAATCGAAGATTGGCTCCATGTTTTGTGCGAGTGTCCCCTTTACGGGGCTTTTAGGGATTTAGTCGGCATGGGTGTCACCAGATCCGGTAGTGAGTGGTGTGTGAGTAGTATGCTTCTGTCTCCGGATGCGTTGTGTGTGGCAACGCGGTTTGCCTCTCGTGTTTTCGCAAGTCGGCGCGCTAGGACGGTTTAGTTGTTGTTGTGGGTTTCACTGGTCTCTATCGGTGTCTTCCTTTTGTAGTGGTTAAACGTTTTTCGTGATCCTGGCTTTTTCAAGCTAGTTATTCAGCCGTTTAGGATCTCGTTGTCGGTATTGCTGGACCCTTCGAACACAGGGACTGCCAGTTCCCGGATTTCGTCGGAGTCGAATATGGAAGTGGATTAGCCGCGAGGTCTGACCAGTGGCCTATTTCTGGTAGCGTGTGCTGTTTGGGATTGACACGTGGAAGGTCTCGAACTCGTGCCCTTTCAGTTTGTGTCTTGTTTTGGGACCCACGGGGGCATCATCGGGCGAAGCCTGAAGATTGGCTGCCGGTCGCTGTTATTGACCGGAAGAGGTGGAAACAGCCTTGCTCCCACGGTGAGAAAGCTGCAGCCGTCTGGCTGTAGTTATTAGACCGTTTATATTGCAATTTTTAGCATTTAAATGGCAATGTCACGTGTTGTTGTTGTTAGTGTTGATATTGTATGATTGTTTCACGATTGATGCTTTTGTCGCCAGGGGTGACCAGTCCCCTACTTCGTACAAAGTAAAAACTGGGAGCAGCTTCACTGCGAAACTCGGACCAGAGAGTATGCCTATCTGGTAGCACGGGTGGTGTTGGCCCCCTTGTGGGAGATCGTGCTGGCTGTGGTTGCCACCAAAATCGCTGGTAGAGGCTATGTAGTTGCCTTGTATATCAGTTACTTGTAACCAAGTATACTAGGCAGGTGCATATCCTCGAAATATGGGATCCGTGGCCCTTATCACGGAAGAGGTTTGGATAGTACTTCACTCTTTTCCAAGGAGGAGTAGCTCATGTACAGAGAGTTTGCTCAATTGGTAGGTCGTGGACGGAAGAAAGAAGTCGCGCTGGCGGATATGCGAATACGGGGCGTTTGTTCTCCCACGTAATCGTGGGATTACGTGTAAGGCTTCCTATTCCTGATCTCTTGGCTGCCCCTCTATGCGGGATAGCACGGATATCTCACGGGCGGCGCTAACAGTCGTATCAAACATGTTCTTGGTGGGGGGGTGCTCACCTGTGGTTAAGGACTTCACGTCGAGAACCACATTAAATCACGCGGACTCTGTTCCTATCTACTCATTGGTTTGTGAGCATTCGATGCCAACAGACGTGTTTAGCGGAGTTATAGTGTTTGATAGTAGTTCAGTGATAGTGCGGTTTTTAGTTGATTTTGGCGGAAAATTTTTTCACGCTATTTTCTCGGAAAGTACTGGGCCGATCGGCTAGATTAGTGCCGAAAACAAGGAAACCTTTGATACCAAAATCTTTGCGATCCGACATCGGGGAGCTGAGATATTGGTGTGGGAGTTTTCCTTAGTTTTTGCCGTTGTTTTTGGTAAGCAACAGTAAGACCGCGTGGTCTTCTGCTGCTGTAAGTAGTATACAAGTGCGTGTGTGTGTTCTGGTAAGTAGATTGTTAATTACTTGTGCAGACAGTGCGTGTGGATGGTGAAGCGCCATAAGCGGCGGGGCCAGACTGGTAGTGGCGGCAGCGCTGCTGGTGTGTCTGGCTCGATGACTGATGGAGAGTCGTCGACGTCTTCAGCGGTTCCCAAACGGGTTCAGCTGGGGTCGCCTAGTGTGAAGGTAAGGGAAAAGCCGGTTGACGCTGACTTTGACAGCAGTGCAGGTGTTGGTGGAGTGCCTCCTAAAGGCAGCCCGAAGAGGGGCACAAGTGGTGCCCAGGCAGTGATGAGTGAAGGGGGTGCTGCTGGTAGTAGCAGCGCCAAGTTGGTTGCTGGCACCAGTGGTGTCAAGACGTTGGCTGAGGAGATGAGGTCTACGATTAGTAACGTTAGTGAAGTTTTGCGTGCTGCTGGTACGCCGAAAGGCGTGTGGAAGGGTCCGCTGCCAACTGTACCTGTTGGTTTGGCATCCCCCGCCAGCAGCGATGGTGGTCGTGGCCGTAGCCGCTTAGGTCCTAGTGGACTGGGTGACGTCGGTGCTGCTGTAGAGCCGACACAGGCGGTCACCCGTGGGTTGGTCTCCGATTTGATGGAGGCCAATGTTAGTAAGGAGTTGGTTGCGAGGGTCCTCGGATACTCTTCGGAGTACGAGGCACTCGTTGTAGGTTTGCTGGCTCAAAACGAGCGCCTTCGGGGCCGTCTTGATGCCATGCCCAGGGAGAGCAGTAGGTGTGCCGTTCGACCCGCGGTTCCTACCGCGCCGGCAAAGTTCCTCGCACCGGTTGTTCGGTAGTCACTGCACCGGTTGTGAAACCCGTCGAGACTTGGTCCTTGGTGGTGCGGGGCCGTCAGGGCCAAACTGCCAAGGATGTGGCTAGCAACGTGGTGAGTGAGGTGGGGTCCACTTTAAGAGAGCGGGTCCATGCGATCAGGGCGCTTCGTGGTGGTGGCGTTTTAATACGCACACCATCTGTAGCGGAGCGTGCGGGTATTGCCAAGAATACCAAGTTTGAGGAGGCTGGGCTCACCGTTACGGTGCCTGATAGCTCGGTTGTGCGGGTTGTTGTCCAAGGGGTCGACTCGAAGATTACCCATGACGAGTTCATGGGTGACGTCTTCGAGAAAAATCTCAAAGACAGGATCTCGCTTGAGGAGTTTAAGAGTGGTGTCCGGCTCACTAGTCGGCCGTGGGACAGTTCCAAGAGCTGAACAACGAACGTTGTTTTGGAAGGGCGGGCTTCGGCCCTTGAGCCCTTGCTGGCATCGCGTCGTTGTTACGTGAAATGGTTCTCATTCCGCGTACGACCGGTTGATGCGGTACCAAGCTGCTTCAGGTGTTTGTCGTTTGATCACTACGTTAGGGAGTGCAGATGGAAAGAGAATGCCTGTTCTCGGTGTGGTCAGCAGGGTCACTGATTGCGGTAACGCAATTCACTGCAGAAACTGCGCTTTCCAGGGGAGACCCTCGGCTCATCGTATGAGGACTGTCCCATGTATAGCGTTATGCTGGCTAGAGCGAGGGCTAGACATTAAATATGGGACACACAATCTTACAAATAAATTGTGGTAGGGCAATGTTGGCAATGTGCGAGGTAGGAGAGGTAATGGTAGAACGACAGTGTAGTTTTGCTCAATTAGTAAAACACCCAGACTTTCAACTGGGTCGCTAAACCATTACGGGGGAGAGATGCTAAGTGAATGGATTGTTTCGGGCCGCCTTCATGCCTTGAATGAGCCGAGTGAGCAGTACACTTTTGATAATGGTAGAGGAGTTAGTGATATAGATATGACTATTGCAAATAGAGCAGCTTTGAGTACGTTTCAGTTTAGTTGGAGAGTCAGACCGTCCGTAAGTGATCACAATTACATTGTAATTGATTTCACTTACAAACGGACTGAATTTAGCAGCTTAGACATCTTGCGGTGGCGCACCCGGGATGTGTATGGTGAATTCGTCGCAGCTGAGGCTAGCGAGATTCCAATAGAAGTCTTTCGTCATAGGACCGTAGATGAGCAAGTCTCGTGTTTACGCGAAGTTGTTCATAGGGCTAACGAAGGTGTCGCAGTCGCTGACAGCATGTGCCGTTGGCAGTTCGGCTTTGTAAGGGGCCGAAGTGTTGAAGATGCCTGGGCGCACGTAAGGAGAACTGTTGTAGAGTTTACTCAGAGTATCTTCTGGGTGTTTTCATCGACTTTAAAGGTGCGTTTGATTATCTGAGTTGGGCGAGCATGGAAGAAAGACTAGCGGGGCTAGGGTGTCAGGAAGTAGCACTCTGGAGAAGTTACTCCTCTGACAGAAAAGCAGTGATAGTCGGGGCAAATAGTTCTGACTGTGTTGATGTGGTCCGAGGATGTCCACAGGGTTCCATTTGTGGACCGTTTGTGTGGAATCTGATGATGGATTCGCTCTTGCATGAGCTTGAGGCCGAATGCAAGATGTGTGCGTACGCTGATGACTTGCTTATTATGGTCGAGGGTAGTTCTCGTTCCGAGTTGGAGCAGCTATCCTCGGCTATGATGAGTATTGTCACTCGGTGGGGCGAGCGTGTAGGAGTTAGTTTGTCGGTGGAAAAGACAGTGACCATGTTGCTGAAGGGTAGTTTCAAGTCCCATTTTCCAATCGTGCGTTTGAATGGTGGTGGCACAATCCGTTACTCCACGGAGGTGAAGTACCTCGGAGTCACCATGGGAGAAAGGATGAACTTTTTGCCTCATATAGGGAGACTTCGCGAGAAACTGACGAGCGTTCTAGGAAAGGTTAGGCGTGTTATGAGGAGTGAGTGGGGTCTGAGGCGTCAAGCAGTCAGGACCGTGTACAGGGGCCTTTTTGTTGCCATGGCAACATTTGGGTCTTCTGTTGGGTGCGAAACTGATGGAAGCGTCTTCGGGCAACGTCGATTATTCTCTGTTCACAGAGTAATGTTATTGGCATGTATGCCAGTATGTCGTACGGTGTCTACTGAGGCCCTACAAGTTTTGATGGGTGCCACTCCTCTTGATCTAGAGGTGATGCGTCGAAGCATGGACTTCAAAATCAAGAGGTGGTACGCACTGGGTGAGTCAGATTGGCTCATAGTTGGAGCAGAGAGCATGAGTAGAAGTGAGCGGCGGGCTCGGTTAGATGCGTTAGTCACATCTGAGTGGCAGGGCCGTTGGAATTCCAGTACCAACGGTCGAGTAACGTATAGATTTATACCGGATGTAGAATTCGTCGGGAAGAACCCTGAGTTTAGCTTCAACCTAAGCCTTGGTTTCATACTGACAGGTCACGGGTCGTTAAATGCATTCTTGCACAGAATGAGACTTGCGGATCGGGAGTCGTGTGATTGCGAAGCGCCAATCGAAGATTGGCTCCATTTTTTGTGCGAGTGTCCCCTTTACGGGGCCTTTACGGGGCCGGATGTAGAATTCGTCGGGAAGAACCCTGAGTTTAGCTTCAACCTAAGCCTTGGTTTCATACTGACAGGTCACGGGTCGTTAAATGCATTCTTGCACAGAATGAGACTTGCGGATCGGGAGTCGTGTGATTGCGAAGCGCCAATCGAAGATTGGCTCCATTTTTTGTGCGAGTGTCCCCTTTACGGGGCCTTTAGGGATTTAGTCGGCATGGGTGGCACTAGATCCGGTGGTGAGTGGTGTGTGAGTAGTATGCTTCTGTCTCCGGATGCGTTGTGTGTGGCAACGCGGTTTGCCTCTCGTGTTTTCGCGAGTCGCCGCGCTAGGACGGTCTAGTTGTTGTTGTGGGTTTCACTGGTCTCTATCGGTGTCTCCCTTTTGTAGTGGTTAAACGTTTTTCGTGATCCTGGCTTTTTCAAGCTAGTTATTCAGCCGTTTAGGATCTCGTTGTCGGTACTGCTGAACCCTGCGAACACAGAGATTACCAGTCCCGGACTTCGTCGGAGTCGAATTTGGAAGTGGATTAGCCGCGAGGTCTGACCAGAGGCCCGTTTCTGATACCGTGTGCTGTTTGGGATTGACACGTGGAAGGTCTCGAACTCGTGCCCTTTCAGTTTGTGTCTTGTTGTTGTGACCCACGGGGGCATCATCGGGCGAAGCCTGAAGATTGGCTGCCGGTCGCTGTTATTGACCGGAAGAGGTGGAAACAGCCTTGCTCCCACGGTGAGAAAGCTGCAGCCGTCTGGCTGTAGTTATTAGACCGTTTATATTGCAATTTTTAGCATTTAAATGGCAATGTCACGTGTTGTTGTTGTTAGTGTTGATATTGTATGATTGTTTCACGATTGATGCTTTTGTCGCCAGGGGTGACCAGTCCCCTACTTCGTACAAAGTAAAAACTGGGAGCAGCTTCACTGCGAAACTCGGACCAGAGAGTATGCCTATCTGGTAGCACGGGTGGTGTTGGCCCCCTTGTGGGAGATCGTGCTGGCTGTGGTTGCCACCAAAATCGCTGGTAGAGGCTATGTAGTTGCCTTGTATATCAGTTACTTGTAACCAAGTATACTAGGCAGGTGCATATCCTCGAAATATGGGATCCGTGGCCCTTATCACGGAAGAGGTTTGGATAGTACTTCACTCTTTTCCAAGGAGGAGTAGCTCATGTACAGAGAGTTTGCTCAATTGGTAGGTCGTGGACGGAAGAAAGAAGTCGCGCTGGCGGATATGCGAATACGGGGCGTTTGTTCTCCCACGTAATCGTGGGATTACGTGTAAGGCTTCCTATTCCTGATCTCTTGGCTGCCCCTCTATGCGGGATAGCACGGATATCTCACGGGCGGCGCTAACAGTCGTATCAAACATGTTCTTGGTGGGGGGGTGCTCACCTGTGGTTAAGGACTTCACGTCGAGAACCACATTAAATCACGCGGACTCTGTTCCTATCTACTCATTGGTTTGTGAGCATTCGATGCCAACAGACGTGTTTAGCGGAGTTATAGTGTTTGATAGTAGTTCAGTGATAGTGCGGTTTTTAGTTGATTTTGGCGGAAAATTTTTTCACGCTATTTTCTCGGAAAGTACTGGGCCGATCGGCTAGATTAGTGCCGAAAACAAGGAAACCTTTGATACCAAAATCTTTGCGATCCGACATCGGGGAGCTGAGATATTGGTGTGGGAGTTTTCCTTAGTTTTTGCCGTTGTTTTTGGTAAGCAACAGTAAGACCGCGTGGTCTTCTGCTGCTGTAAGTAGTATACAAGTGCGTGTGTGTGTTCTGGTAAGTAGATTGTTAATTACTTGTGCAGACAGTGCGTGTGGATGGTGAAGCGCCATAAGCGGCGGGGCCAGACTGGTAGTGGCGGCAGCGCTGCTGGTGTGTCTGGCTCGATGACTGATGGAGAGTCGTCGACGTCTTCAGCGGTTCCCAAACGGGTTCAGCTGGGGTCGCCTAGTGTGAAGGTAAGGGAAAAGCCGGTTGACGCTGACTTTGACAGCAGTGCAGGTGTTGGTGGAGTGCCTCCTAAAGGCAGCCCGAAGAGGGGCACAAGTGGTGCCCAGGCAGTGATGAGTGAAGGGGGTGCTGCTGGTAGTAGCAGCGCCAAGTTGGTTGCTGGCACCAGTGGTGTCAAGACGTTGGCTGAGGAGATGAGGTCTACGATTAATAACGTTAGTGAAGTTTTGCGTGCTGCTGGTACGCCGAAAGGCGTGTGGAAGGGTCCGCTGCCAACTGTACCTGTTGGTTCGGCATCCCCCGCCAGCAGCGATGGTGGTCGTGGCCGTAGCCGCGTAGGTCCTAGTGGACTGGGTGACGTCGGTGCTGCTGTAGAGCCGACACAGGCGGTCACCCGTGGGTTGGTCTCCGATTTGATGGAGGCCAATGTTAGTAAGGAGTTGGTTGCGAGGGTCCTCGGATACTCTTCGGAGTACGAGGCACTCGTTGTAGGTTTGCTGGCTCAAAACGAGCGCCTTCGGGGCCGTCTTGATGCCATGCCCAGGGAGAGCAGTAGGTGTGCCGTTCGACCCGCGGTTCCTACCGCGCCGGCAAAGTTCCTCGCACCGGTTGTTCGGTAGTCACTGCACCGGTTGTGAAACCCGTCGAGACTTGGTCCTTGGTGGTGCGGGGCCGTCAGGGCCAAACTGCCAAGGATGTGGCTAGCAACGTGGTGAGTGAGGTGGGGTCCACTTTAAGAGAGCGGGTCCATGCGATCAGGGCGCTTCGTGGTGGTGGCGTTTTAATACGCACACCATCTGTAGCGGAGCGTGCGGGTATTGCCAAGAATACCAAGTTTGAGGAGGCTGGGCTCACGGTTACGGTGCCTGATAGCTCGGTTGTGCGGGTTGTTGTCCAAGGGGTCGACTCGAAGATTACCCATGACGAGTTCATGGGTGACGTCTTCGAGAAAAATCTCAAAGACAGGATCTCGCTTGAGGAGTTTAAGAGTGGTGTCCGGCTCACTAGTCGGCCGTGGGACAGTTCCAAGAGCTGAACAACGAACGTTGTTTTGGAAGGGCGGGCTTCGGCCCTTGAGCCCTTGCTGGCATCGCGTCGTTGTTACGTGAAATGGTTCTCATTCCGCGTACGACCGTTTGATGCGGTACCAAGCTGCTTCAGGTGTTTGTCGTTTGATCACTACGTTAGGGAGTGCAGATGGAAAGAGAATGCCTGTTCTCGGTGTGGTCAGCAGGGTCACTGATTGCGGTAACGCAATTCACTGCAGAAACTGCGCTTTCCAGGGGAGACCCTCGGCTCATCGTATGAGGACTGTCCCATGTATAGCGTTATGCTGGCTAGAGCGAGGGCTAGACATTAAATATGGGACACACAATCTTACAAATAAATTGTGGTAGGGCAATGTTGGCAATGTGCGAGGTAGGAGAGGTAATGGTAGAACGACAGTGTAGTTTTGCTCTCATTCAGGAACCTGCTAGTGGCCATTGTGTCATTACAGGTTTGCCTGCGAGTATGCGGGTCTTCGCTAATTTCAGACTTAACTCCGCGGTGGTCGTGAATGACGGTAACGTAGAGTGTACCGTAGTTTCTAGGACCGACTTGGGGGTTTGAGTGTGTGTAGAATGGGGTTTCGGACGGATATTTTTGTGTAGCAGTTACTGCAAGTTTTCTGAGCCCTTAGAGCCGTATTTGGCATATATGGACACGGTACTACTACTTGCGAGTAGTAACCCTCTCGTCCTAGGGATAGACGCTAACGCATCAAACCCGCTGTGGTTTAGTAAAACACCCAGACTTTCAACTGGGTCGCTAAACCATTACGGGGGAGAGATGCTAAGTGAATGGATTGTTTCGGGCCGCCTTCATGCCTTGAATGAGCCGAGTGAGCAGTACACTTTTGATAATGGTAGAGGAGTTAGTGATATAGATATGACTATTGCAAATAGAGCAGCTTTGAGTACGTTTCAGTTTAGTTGGACAGTCAGACCGTCCGTAAGTGATCACAATTACATTGTAATTGATTTCACTTACAAACGGACTGAATTTAGCAGCTTAGACATCGTGCGGTGGCGCACCCGGGATGTGATGGTGAATTCGTCGCAGCTGAGGCTAGCGAGATTCCAATAGAAGTCTGTCGTCATAGGACCGTAGATGAGCAAGTCTCGTGTTTACGCGAAGTTGTTCATAGGGCTAACGAAGGTGTCGCAGTCGCTGACAGCATGTGCCGTTGGCAGTTCGGCTTTGTAAGAGGCCGAAGTGTTGAAGATGCCTGGGCACACGTAAGGAGAACTGTTGTAGAGTTTACTCAGAGTATCTTCTGGGTGTTTTCATCGACTTTAAAGGTGCGTTTGATTATCTGAGTTGGGCGAGCATGGAAGAAAGACTAGCGGGGCTAGGGTGTCAGGAAGTAGCACTCTGGAGAAGTTACTCCTCTGACAGAAAAGCAGTGATAGTCGGGGCAAATAGTTCTGACTGTGTTGATGTGGTCCGAGGATGTCCACAGGGTTCCATTTGTGGACCGTTTGTGTGGAATCTGATGATGGATTCGCTCTTGCATGAGCTTGAGGCCGAATGCAAGATGTGTGCGTACGCTGATGACTTGCTTATTATGGTCGAGGGTAGTTCTCGTTCCGAGTTGGAGCAGCTATCCTCGGCTATGATGAGTATTGTCACTCGGTGGGGCGAGCGTGTAGGAGTTAGTTTGTCGGTGGAAAAGACAGTGACCATGTTGCTGAAGGGTAGTTTCAAGTCCCATTTTCCAATCGTGCGTTTGAATGGTGGTGGCACAATCCGTTACTCCACGGAGGTGAAGTACCTCGGAGTCACCATGGGAGAAAGGATGAACTTTTTGCCTGACATAGGGAGACTTCGCGAGAAACTGACGAGCGTTCTAGGAAAGGTTAGGCGTGTTATGAGGAGTGAGTGGGGTCTGAGGCGTCAAGCAGTCAGGACCGTGTACAGGGGCCTTTTTGTTGCCATGGCAACATTTGGGTCTTCTGTTTGGTGCGAAACTGCTAGAAGCGTCTTCGGGCAACGTCGATTATTCTCTGTTCACAGAGTAATGTTATTGGCATGTATGCCAGTATGTCGTACGGTGTCTACTGAGGCCCTACAAGTTTTGATGGGTGCCACTCCTCTTGATCTAGAGGTGATGCATCGTAGCATGGACTTCAAAATCAAGAGGGGGTACGCACTGGGTGAGTCAGATTGGCTCACTGTTGGAGCAGAGAGCATGAGTAGAAGTGAGCGGCGGGCTCGGTTAGATGCGTTAGTCACATCTGGAATTCCAGTACCAACGGTCGAGTAACGTATAGATTTATACCGGATGTAGAATTCGTCGGGAAAAACCCTGAGTTTAGCTTCAACCTAAGCCTTGGTTTCATACTGACAGGTCACGGGTCGTTAAATGCATTCTTGCACAGAATGAGACTTGCGGATCGGGAGTCGTGTGATTGCGAAGCGCCAATCGAAGATTGGCTCCATGTTTTGTGCGAGTGTCCCCTTTACGGGGCTTATAGGGATTTAGTCGGCATGGGTGTCACCAGATCCGGTGGTGAGTGGTGTGTGAGTAGTATGCTTCTGTCTCCGGATGCGTTGTGTGTGGCAACGCGGTTTGCCTCTCGTGTTTTCGCGAGTCGGCGCGCTAGGACGGTTTAGTTGTTGTTGTGGGTTTCACTGGTCCCTATCGGTGTCTCCGTTTTGTAGTGATTAAATGTTTTTCGTGATCCTGGCTTTTTCAAACTAGTTATTCAGCCGTTTAGGATCTCGTTGTCGGTACTGCTGAACCCTGCGAACACAGAGATTACCAGTCCCGGACTTCGTCGGAGTCGAATTTGGAAGTGGATTAGCCGCGAGGTCTGACCAGAGGCCCGTTTCTGATACCGTGTGCTGTTTGGGATTGACACGTGGAAGGTCTCGAACTCGTGCCCTTTCAGTTTGTGTCTTGTTGTTGTAACCCACGGGGGCATCATCGGGCGAAGCCTGAAGATTGGCTGCCGGTCTCTGTTATTGACCGGAAGAGGTGGAAACAGCCTTGCTCCCACGGTGAGAAAGTTGCAGCCGTCTGGCTGTAGTTATTAGACCGTTTATATTGCAATTTTTAGCATTTAAATGGCAATGTCACGTGTTGTTGTTGTTAGTGTTGATATTGTATGATTGTTTCACGATTGATGCTTTTGTCGCCAGGGGTGACCAGTCCCCTACTTCGTACAAAGTAAAAACTGGGAGCAGCTTCACTGCGAAACTCGGACCAGAGAGTATGCCTATCTGGTAGCACGGGTGGTGTTGGCCCCCTTGTGGGAGATCGTGCTGGCTGTGGTTGCCACCAAAATCGCTGGTAGAGGCTATGTAGTTGCCTTGTATATCAGTTACTTGTAACGAAGTATACTAGGCAGGTGCATATCCTCGAAATATGGGATCCGTGGCCCTTATCACGGAAGAGGTTTGGATAGTACTTCACTCTTTTCCAAGGAGGAGTAGCTCATGTACAGAGAGTTTGCTCAATTGGTAGGTCGTGGACGGAAGAAAGAAGTCGCGCTGGCGGATATGCGCATACGGGGCGTTTGTTCTCCCACGTAATCGTGGGATTACGTGTAAGGCTTCCTATTCCTGATCTCTTGGCTGCCCCACTATCCGGGGTAGCACGGATATCTCACGGGCGGTGCTAACAGTCGTATCAAACATGTTCTTGGTGGGGCGGTGCTCACCTGTGGTTAAGGACTTCACGTCGAGAACCACATTAAATCACGCGGACTCTGTTCCTATCTACTCATTGGTTTGTGAGCATTCGATGCCAACAGACGTGTTTAGCGGAGTTATAGTGTTTTGATAGTAGTTCAGTGATAGTGCGGTTTTTAGTTGATTTTGGCGGAAAATTTTTTCACGCTATTTTCTCGGAAAGTACTGGGCCGATCGGCTAGATTAGTGCGGAAAACAAGGAAACCTTTGATACCAAAATCTTTGCGATCCGACATCGGGGAGCTGAGATATTGGTGTGGGAGTTTTTGCCGTTGTTTTTGGTAAGCAACAGTAAGACCGCGTGGTCTTCTGCTGCTGTAAGTAGTATACAAGTGCGTGTGTGTGTTCTGGTAAGTAGATTGTTAATTACTTGTGCAGACAGTCCGTGTGGATGGTGAAGCGAAATAAGCGGCGGGGCCAGACTGGTAGTGGCGGCAGCGCTGCTGGTGTGTCTGGCTCGATGACTGATGGAGAGTCGTCGACGTCTTCAGCGGTTCCCAAACGGGTTCAGCTGGGGTCGCCTGGTGTGAAGGTAAGGGAAAATCCGGTTGACGCTGACTTTGACAGCAGTGCAGGTGTTGGTGGAGTGCCTCCTAAAGGCAGCCAGAAGAGGGGCACAAGTGGTGCCCAGGCAGTGATGAGTGAAGGGGGTGCTGCTGGTAGTAGCAGCGCCAAGTTGGTTGCTGGCACCAGTGGTGTCAAGACGTTGGCTGAGGAGATGAGGTCTACCATTAGTAAGGTTAGTGAAGTTTTGCGTGCTGCTGGTACGCCGAAAGGCGTGTGGAAGGGTCCGCTGCCAACTGTACCTGTTGGTTCGGCATCCCCCGCCAGCAGCGATGGTGGTCGTGGCCGTAGCCGCGTAGGTCCTAGTGGACTGGGTGACGTCGGTGGTGCTGTAGAGCCGACACAGGCGGTCACCCGTGGGTTGGTCTCCGATTTGATGGAGGCCAATGTTAGTAAGGAGTTGGTTGCGAGGGTCCTCGGATACTCTTCGGAGTACGAGGCACTCGTTGTAGGTTTGCTGGCTCAAAACGAGCGCCTTCGGGGCCGTCTTGATGCCATGCCCAGGGAGAGCAGTAGGTGTGCCGTTCGACCCGCGGTTCCTACCGCGCCGGCAAAGTTCCTCGCACCGGTGGTTCGGTAGTCACTGCACCGGTTGTGAAACCCGTCGAGACTTGGTTCTTGGTGGTGCGGGGCCGTCAGGGTCAAACTGCCAAGGATGTGGCTAGCAACGTGGTGAGTGAGGTGGGGTCCACTTTAAGAGAGCGGGTCCATGAGATCAGGGCGCTTCGTGGTGGTGGCGTTTTAATACGCACACCATCTGTAGCGGAGCGTGCGGGTATTGCCAAGAATACCAAGTTTGAGGAGGCTGGGCTCACCGTTACGGTGCCTGATAGCTCGGTTGTGCGGGTTGTTGTCCAAGGGGTCGACTCGAAGATTACCCATGACGAGTTCATGGGTGACGTCTTCGAGAAAAATCTCAAAGACAGGATCTCGCTTGAGGAGTTTAAGAGTGGTGTCCGGCTCACTAGTCGACCGTGGGACAGTTCCAAGAGCTGAACAACGAACGTTGTTTTGGAAGGGCGGGCTTCGGCCCTTGAGCCCTTGCTGGCATCGCGTCGTTGTTACGTGAAATGGTTCTCATTCCGCGTACGACCGTTTGATGCGGTTCCAAGCTGCTTCAGGTGTTTGTCGTTTGATCACTACGTTAGGGAGTGCAGATGGAAAGAGAATGCCTGTTCTCGGTGTGGTCAGCAGGGTCACTGATTGCGGTAACGCAATTCACTGCAGAAACTGCGCTTTCCAGGGGAGACCCTCGGCTCATCGTATGAGGACTGTCCCATGTATAGCGTTATGCTGGCTAGAGCGAGGGCTAGACATTAAATATGGGACACACAATCTTACAAATAAATTGTGGTAGGGCAATGTCGGCAATGTGCGAGGTAGGAGAGGTAATGGTAGAACGACAGTGTAGTTTTGCTCTCATTCAGGAACCTGCTAGTGGTCATTGTGTCATTACAGGTTTGCCTGCGAGTATGCGGGTCTTCGCTGATTTCAGACTTAACTCCGCGGTGGTCGTGAATGATGGTAACGTAGAGTGTACCGTAGTTTCTAGGACCGACTTGGGGGTTTGTGTGTGTGTAGAATGGGGTTTCGGACGGATATTTTTGTGTAGCAGTTACTGCAAGTTTTCTGAGCCCTTAGAGCCGTATTTGGCATATATGGACACGGTACTACTACTTGCGAGTAGTAACCCTCTCGTCCTAGGGATAGACGCTAACTCATCAAACCCGCTGTGGTTTAGTAAAACACCCAGACTTACAACTGGGTCGCTAAACCATTACCGGGGAGAGATGCTAAGTGAATGGATTGTTTCGGGCCGTCTTCATGCCTTGAATGAGCCGAGTGAGCAGTACACTTTTGATAATGGTAGAGGAGTTAGTGATATAGATATGACTATTGCAAATAGAGCAGCTTTGAGTACGTTTCAGTTTAGTTGGACAGTCAGACCGTCCGTAAGTGATCACAATTACATTGTAATTGATTTCACTTACAAACGGACTGAATTTAGCAGCTTAGACATCGTGCGGTGGCGCACCCGGGATGTGATGGTGAATTCGTCGCAGCTGAGGCTAGCGAGATTCCAATAGAAGTCTGTCGTCATAGGACCGTAGATGAGCAAGTCTCGTGTTTACGCGAAGTTGTTCATAGGGCTAACGAAGGTGTCGCAGTCGCTGACAGCATGTGCCGTTGGCAGTTCGGCTTTGTAAGAGGCCGAAGTGTTGAAGATGCCTGGGCACACGTAAGGAGAACTGTTGTAGAGTTTACTCAGAGTATCTTCTGGGTGTTTTCATCGACTTTAAAGGTGCGTTTGATTATCTGAGTTGGGCGAGCATGGAAGAAAGACTAGCGGGGCTAGGGTGTCAGGAAGTAGGACTCTGGAGAAGTTACTCCTCTGACAGAAAAGCAGTGATAGTCGGGGCAAATAGTTCTGACTGTGTTGATGTGGTCCGAGGATGTCCACAGGGTTCCATTTGTGGACCGTTTGTGTGGAATCTGATGATGGATTCGCTCTTGCATGCGCTTGAGGCCGAATGCAAGATATGTGCGTACGCTGATGACTTGCTTATTATGGTCGAGGGTAGTTCTCGTTTCGAGTTGGAGCAGCTATCCTCGGCTATGATGAGTATTGTCACTCGGTGGGGCGAGCGTGTAGGAGTTAGTTTGTCGGTGGAAAAGACAGTGACCATGTTGCTGAAGGGTAGTTTCAAGTCCCATTTTCCAATCGTGTGTTTGAATGGTGGTGGCACAATCCGTTACTCCACGGAGGTGAAGTACCTCGGAGTCACCATGGGAGAAAGGATGAACTTTTTGCCTCATATAGGGAGACTTCGCGAGAAACTGACGAGCGTTGTAGGAAAGGTTAGGCGTGTTATGAGGAGTGAGTGGGGTCTGAGGCGTCAAGCAGTCAGGACCGTGTACAGGGGCCTTTTTGTTGTCATGGCAACATTTGGGTCTTCTGTTTGGTGCGAAACTGCGAGAAGCGTCTTCGGGCAACGTCGATTATTCTCTGTTCAGAGAGTAGTGTTATTGGCATGTATGCCAGTATGTCGTACGGCGTCTACTGAGGCCCTACAAGTTTTGATGGGTGCCACTCCTCTTGATCTAGAGGTGATGCGTCGTAGCATGGACTTCAAAATCAAGAGGGGGTACGCACTGGGTGAGTCAGATTGGCTCATAGTTGGAGCAGAGAGCATGAGTAGAAGTGAGCGGCGGGCTCGGTTAGATGCGTTAGTCACATCTGAGTGGCAGGGCCGTTGGAATTCCAGTACCAACGGTCGAGTAACGTATAGATTTATACCGGATGTAGAATTCGTCGGGAAGAACCCTGAGTTTAGCTTCAACCTAAGCCTTGGTTTCATACTGACAGGTCACGGGTCGTTAAATGCATTCTTGCACAGAATGAGACTTGCGGATCGGGAGTCGTGTGATTGCGAAGCGCCAATCGAAGATTGGCTCCATTTTTTGTGCGAGTGTCCCCTTTACGGGGCCTTTAGGGATTTAGTCGGCATGGGTGGCACTAGATCCGGTGGTGAGTGGTGTGTGAGTAGTATGCTTCTGTCTCCGGATGCGTTGTGTGTGGCAACGCGGTTTGCCTCTCGTGTTTTCGCGAGTCGCCGCGCTAGGACGGTCTAGTTGTTGTTGTGGGTTTCACTGGTCTCTATCGGTGTCTCCCTTTTGTAGTGGTTAAACGTTTTTCGTGATCCTGGCTTTTTCGAGCTAGTTATTCAGCCGTTTAGGATCTCGTTGTCGGTACTGCTGAACCCTGCGAACACAGAGATTACCAGTCCCGGACTTCGTCGGAGTCGAATTTGGAAGTGGATTAGCCGCGAGGTCTGACCAGAGGCCCGTTTCTGATACCGTGTGCTGTTTGGGATTGACACGTGGAAGGTCTCGAACTCGTGCCCTTTCAGTTTGTGTCTTGTTGTTGTGACCCACGGGGGCATCATCGGGCGAAGCCTGAAGATTGGCTGCCGGTCGCTGTTATTGACCGGAAGAGGTGGAAACAGCCTTGCTCCCACGGTGAGAAAGCTGCAGCCGTCTGGCTGTAGTTATTAGACCGTTTATATTGCAATTTTTAGCATTTAAATGGCAATGTCACGTGTTGTTGTTGTTAGTGTTGATATTGTATGATTGTTTCACGATTGATGCTTTTGTCGCCAGGGGTGACCAGTCCCCTACTTCGTACAAAGTAAAAACTGGGAGCAGCTTCACTGCGAAACTCGGACCAGAGAGTATGCCTATCTGGTAGCACGGGTGGTGTTGGCCCCCTTGTAGGAGATCGTGCTGGCTGTGGTTGCCACCAAAATCGCTGGTAGAGGCTATGTAGTTGCCTTGTATATCAGTTACTTGTAACCAAGTATACTAGGCAGGTGCATATCCTCGAAATATGGGATCCGTGGCCCTTATCACGGAAGAGGTTTGGATAGTACTTCACTCTTTTCCAAGGAGGAGTAGCTCATGTACAGAGAGTTTGTTCAATTGGTAGGTCGTGGACGGAAGAAAGAAGTCGCGCTGGCGGATATGCGAATACGGGGCGTTTGTTCTCCCACGTAATCGTGTATACCAATGGTGTAAGGCTTCCTATTCCTGATCTCTTGGCTGCCCCTCTATGCGGGGTAGCACGGATATCTCACGGGCGGCGCTAACAGTCGTATCAAACATGTTCTTGGTGGGGCGGTGCTCACCTGTGGTTAAGGACTTCACGTCGAGAACCACATTAAATCACGCGGACTCTGTTCCTATATACTCAATCGATGCCTTCGCCTGGTATGGAACAGACGTACCAGCGGAAGAATATTGTCTGATTATAGTGATCTCAGTGTGTTTCAGTGGGTTTTTCTTGTAAGTTTTTCGAAAAACTTACACGCCTGTAGAAGGCGGTGATCCAAGTTTCATCAAAATCGGTTGGCGGATCGAAAAGATATAGTCGGATTAATTCCACTATATTTTTGCGTTCCTGCGTGGTGGTGTGCCCGCTACAGCGGACGCACACTGTGACATTTGAGCAATCTAGAGGGACAAAAATCGAAATATTAAAGTTGTTCGAATGACGAGATATTTTTGTATATAATAAAAAACATTCCCATTAAAACAGAAAGTAACATCAAAATGATAGTTTACTGTTATTTCTCACAATATAGTAGCTCAAAGTTGGGCATTTTAATCTTAAAAATACCATACTGATAGTTTGTTAAATATACGGGAACTTTCAATGCTCGTAGCTTGTTTATTCCTGCACCTTTTCTAACCATTTTGATGTGTAAACATCTATACGCTGGGGGTAAAAATCTTTTTCACAATACAATCACAAATTTAGAGTAAGATGTGCGATGTAATCGTTAACCAATCGTAAAGCGTTAGCAAATCGGTGTGAGCTATGTATGAGTGTATTAGTGTAATCATACGCTGCATACAATATACTCAACACCATCTAGTAATAGTAGCGACTAATTTTCACTAATTGTCGAACATTATGTTATCGTAGGCAACAAATAAATAAAATGAATACAAAAACATTTAATTTTAATAACTTTTAAAAAGATTTTTTGCACTTTTAATAAGAAATTTACTAAAACAAAGCAAAATAAATAAAACTAAAAACTAAACTTGTCAAATATAAGGAAAACTAAAAACTAAGCTTGTCAAACTAAAAGTCTTCTTCTTCTTTGAGATTGTCATTCATACTTAACAGCTGCATATAAGCACCATCTAGTGTGCAATAGTAGCTACTAATTTTCGAAAATCATTGCTCTAAAATAACTACATTCACTACATTTAAGTAAACAGCTGATTAATAACTTGTCAACCGCAACAAATACAAAATAATAAAATATTTTACAAAACACCAAAAAAATTATAACTCAGAACATAAAACAACACAAAGTGTATCAAAGGTGAATGGAGGTAATGTTAATTCTAACAAAATTTCTATTAGATTCCAATATAAATTAAGATTATAACATATCTTCATTACGTACTGTTGCCTTACACTGAAACTGGTGCACGACAATTGGGTAACAATCTCCATCTCATGCCAATTATTATGGGTGGAGATTTTAATACAAATTGTGCAACTTTTAATTGATTAATTAAAAAAATATACTAAAAGCATAAGTACTTCCAACTTAAAAAAAATTGTTCATTACTAGATGTTTACACATCTCCCCTGTGATCGGACTCACATTAATTTTTTTTTTATTTTAAAAGTAATTTATGGTGTTTACACTATACGGCGAGCTATTTCTTAAAAATTAATATATATATGTATATTAAACCGACTCATTTTGTATGGGGCCAAAAAAAAGTGTTTTTGTTCCAACCCCTGAAATGTTCCTTGACTTGTTTTTTTATGATTCGCAAAATATTTCGCGTCTAGGATTAAAACCCCGTGAGCTGGACCGTTTTTAAAAAAGTCTTTTTTTGCAGAATATCTTTGAAAAATGGCCTTGGCAGAACATTTGTTGGCATGTTTTTCATACTGTTGGATGCGCCTTTAAAAATGCTTTCCTATGATACTAATATTGCACATATTATCTTTAGTTAACTATCAAAAATCTTTGAAAAACTCAAAAAAAGCCTTTTTTTAAAATCGGTCCAGCTCACGGTGTTTTAATCCTAGACGCGAAATATTTTGGGAATCATCAAAAAACAAGTCAAGGTAAATTTCAGGGGTGGAACAAAAACACTTTTTTTTGTGAGTCAGTATATATATATATTTTTTTTATTTCTAATAATGCACCAAAAATTTATTAAATTTCGCTTGATTGGGTTTTTTGTATGGGCCATTACATTACGACTCCACCAAACTCCACCAAGAAGTGTGTAACCTGGAGTTAGAGTTGTATCTCCTCTAGGAGTAATAGTGAAAATTTTTTGCCGAAAGTTGCCAAAAATTATGAAACATTGCACTTTAAAAGATGCCGATTTTATTAAAATATACTTTGAAATTTTTCTGTGTTTGTTAACACTGGTTCGTTTGTTGTTGTAGTTGTTTGGTTTCAATATAAAGCAAATTTGTTGTTATTGTATTGAATGGAGTGTGTAGAAGAAAAGAACAAGAATTCAAAGAAAATAGCAAAAACTACAGATTTGTCATTTTATTCGCGTCAAAGTTTTTTTTTCAATAGCAAAAATAATTAGTTTATAAACAATCAAAAGTGAAGAATTAAAAAATTGCGATTAAAGTAAAATCAACCCGATTTAGAGTTATTGGTCCTGTTTTATTAATTTGTTATTAAAAGGTATGTACTATAAAAATAATTTTACACTACCATATAAAAAATTTCTTTCCATTACAGACATATCGTTTACAATGAATTTTGATATGACACATTTACATCTTTTTGGAAAGTGGTTAGGTAACAAAGGTGCTGATAAATCAAAATCATTATTAAAGTATGTAATAGAAGTAATTGGGAAAGATGTCGATGTAAAAAAATTGCAACAATTTATATGGAGAGAATGTTGTAAATTCAAATCGAAATGGGCAAAAGAAAATCGAACGAAAAAAACATTTTTACAAAAACATTCCAAATGGCTATCACAAAATATAGATTTCTCAGAGTTTCATCTCGATGTAAGGCCAACCACATCCAACAACAAACGGGGCAGACCATCAAAACGCTTCAGTGACAGCTCTGATAAAACACAAGTACGAAAAGTACGGGGACTTACACAAGATATTGATCCCAATTATTTGATAAAGGCAACTGAATTATTGCTTATAAGTGAAGGAAAAGGGGATACAGCAAAAATTGTTCACGAACTTGTGCATGCGTCTCCTTCGAGAGGAACCTGTATGAAGAAAGCAATATTATCCGTAAAAAAGCCAAAGCGCATTTCAGCTGATAAAGCTCTTGCTGCCATGATAGATGGAGATAAATCATCACATCAATACCAATCAGTTAGAGAGCATTTTTATAGTTCTGTTCCAGGTGGTATACCACATTATAATACCATTAAAAAAACAAAGCAGTTATGTTACCCGGATAAAATAACAGTAACAGAAGAATTTTCCGATATAGATTTACAATCGCTAATGGATCATACTGTTAAAAGATTATGTGCTGCTCAAAATTCAGTTTTTCAGAACATTAGTGAAAAGTTAAAGAAGCATTTTTGATAAGTAAATGGGGATGTGATGGTGCAGAGCAAAAGGAATACAAGCAAAAATTTTCGAATCCAAATTTGACAGATAAAAATTTATTTACAACAACTTTAGTACCACTTCAAATGTTTTATATTGACAATAGCAAAAAGAATATTTTATTGGCAAAATCCAACGCCATCTTCCCCAAGGTATTGTCGCCCTATTCGATTCCGGTTTACTAAGGAATCTCGTCAAATAATTCAAGAAGAAGTAAAGTATACTCAAGACCAAGTTAAAAATCTTAATCCAACAGTAATTGAGACTGATAATTTAAGTCTCATCGTAAATCAAACTCTTGTTTTGTGTATGATTGACGGTAAAGTGTGTAATGCGCTTTCTAATTACACTTCGACTCAAACTTGCTACATATGTGGCGCAACGCCGAAAAATATGAATAATTTGGAATCGCTTTCTACTAAAGTTGTTGATACGACTATGCTAAGTTTAAGCCTTTCCCCATTACACGCTCGGATAAGATTTATGGAGTGCGTGCTGCACATATTCTATAGAAGAGATTTTAAAGCTTGGCAAATTAAAGGCGATGAAAACAAAACGAAAGCAGCTGAAAGAATATTGGAAATATAATCTCGTTTCAAACATGAACTAGGCATATTAATAGATATGCCAAAACCAAATGCCGGCAATTCCAATGACGGCAACAAATTTTTTAGAAACGCCGAAATAACAGCTGACATTACTGGCACAAACATCAAGCTAATTGAAAATTTTAATGTTATATTAGAATGTTTAGCAAGTGGTTACCCAATAAATTCACCAGCTTTTGGTCAAAGAAACACTATATTTATATATTTCGGAGTATCCCTGGTACCATATGCCTGTTAGCGTTCACAAAATATTATTCCATGGTAAGGACATAGTAGAATTTTGCATCCTACCAATTGGACAGCTCTCAGAGGAAGCCTCAGAAGCAAGAAATAAAGATGTAAGGAGATACCGCGAACATTTTACAAGAAAAACAAGTAGAGTTGACACCAATAGGGATTTAATGCATAGACTGCTTGTGTCATCAGATCCGTACATTTGTAGTCTACGTTAATACGGAATACTAACGCCAGGAACTCTTGCCTTACTACGTAATCCGGATGTCACTGAAGAATTTTACGATTCGGACTAAAAAATATATAATTTAAAATTGTATAGACATAAATACTTGAACCTATAATTTACGTTATCTTTTAATAAAAAAAATCGTTAAAATTAGAGTTTTCCCTCTATTCTGTATTTTTATTAAAAAAAGGGGCGTGGCAGGTATTGCACCCAGCCCATTTTCTGGGAAAATATTTTCCACATCGCTAGCAACGTACATGCAAAATTTGAACTCAATATTTTCACAATTCGATTTTTGTCCCTCTAGATTGGCCAAATGTTACACTGTGCAACGGTGAAGCGGCCAAAGCCGAATTCGCCTTTGGTGGCTCAAGCGAGCAGGGGTAGGGTGGTTGGAGGTGCTGTGGAGACGATGAAACCCCCGGCGAAGGAGAGGATAGATGTCCCAGTGTTGGAGTCTAGGCCGAGGATGAGCAGGCTCAGAAAAAGACCGTTGGACGACGGAAATGAGTACGTCGCCCGTATGAAGACTATTTCTGGGGACCTGAGTGAAGTAGTGTTGGCGGACGGCGCCAACGTTGGATAGGCCAGAGCGGTGCTGAGCCATGCTGGCAGGAACGTGGCTCTGTTGATGACGTTGGTTGCGGAAAATGAGTGGTTGAGGGGCGGTTGGACATCTACGAGTCCGATAGGGTTGTTCGAGTGACGCTGGCTTGGCCAGTGATGCCTCCCCCCGAAAGATTGTGCAGAACGCTAAGTTTGCTGAGGTGGGATTAGAGGTGTCGCTTAACGACAAGCTCGGTCCGAGAATTGTGGTCCAGAAGGTGCATGCGGAGATTTCTCCGGAGACCTTTATGGAGGAGCTCTATGAGCTGAATTTGAAGGAGCAGATGTCGCCTGAGTCCTACAGGAAGTGTGTACGGATTGTCAGTGCTCCCTGGCGTCCTACGGATACGGGGCAGCAGAATGTTGTACTAGAATGTACCATGAAGGTCGCGAAGAGACTGGAGGCCAGAGGCGTTTACGCCAAGTGGTTCCGGTTTCTGTTACGTATGCAGGGTGCTGTCCCAGCGTGCCACAGGTGCCTGGGAATTGACCATCGCGTGCGTGAATGTGGGATGAGGGAGGACTTTTGTCGCAGGTGCGGTCACGTGGGGAATTTGGAACATATGTGCCCAAATAATCTGCGGTGCCGTAACTGCGAGTTGAAGGGATGGCCGGCAGCACATCTCATGATGTCTCCGTCGTGTCCAGTATGTGCTGGTTTGGTGGCCAGGGCGAACTCACGACACTAACCTGGCTGTTACACCAACTATGCAATATAATTGTGGTCGCAGCTATGTTGCGATGTGTGAGTTTGGGCAGGCCATGAGGAGTAGAGGAGTGTCCCTGGCACTGCTCCAAGAGCCCTTTTGTAAGGATACGCTTGGGGTGGTCCAGGGCCTGCCTGGAGGTGTGAGAAGCTTTACCGATATTGGTGGAAATGCTGCGGTGGTGGTGGACGACAATTACTTGGACTGTACGGTAGTAGATACTAGCCAGTGGGGTATGTTTTCTGTTGACGGCAGTTTTGGACGGATGCTGCTGGCTAGTATCTACTGTCGTTTTAGTTGCCCATTCGACCCTTACATAGAGTATATGGATTCGGTGCTACTCCGCGCGAGTAGCTTCCTGCTAATCCTAGGCATAGACGCAAACGCATGTTCTCGTATGTGGTTCAGTAAGATGAGTAGGCATGCGCCTGGTCATTAGAACCATATACGTCGTAAGGAGGGTCGTGGTGATAAATGAACCTACCGATCTATATACTTTCGATGGTCCAATGGGTGCTAGTGACATTGACGTGACAATTGTGAACGAGACGGCTATGACGAACTTTGACTTTGACTGGACGGTACGAGACGACTGGGGTGTAAGTGACCATAATATTATTGATATTATTGTCACCCACCAACGACGGACGACGGAGAGTGTGCCAGTGCGTAAGTGGAGACTCCACATCGCAAACTGGCAGTTTTATGAGAAGATTCTCAGAGGAGCATCTTTTGAATGTCCAATTGATGGATTTAGGGCTCTGACGGTGGACGAAATGATACGCCTTATAGACCGTTGGATGTGCTCGGTGAGCGACGCATTGCTAGGGCCATGCCGTAAGGCTACGCCTGTCGGGGTCAAGAGGTGGACCCCTGAGCTAAATTCAATGCGGAGGAACGTCAGGCGCCTCAGAAAACATTTCCAGAGGGCAACGCGTTCCAATGCTGAGGATTTAGCTCAGCGTAAAGCCGTTTAGCTGGCGGCCCTTAGGGCGTATAAGTCTGCCATCGTCAGAATCAAGGAGGAGGAGTGGAGGCAGTTGGTGCACGACCACAGGAATGATCTGTCGAGGCAAGCGGAAGAGGACGGAGATCTCATCCCTGAAGGTTGGAGATGACACTTTGACGTCGTGGAAGGAGTGTACTGAGGCGCTGCTGGATGTGTTCTTTCCAGAGGTGGATCTTACTGATCACCCTCCTCCAGATGGGGAGGTGGTTAGTGCTCCGCCCCTGGAGAAACACGAACTGGCGGCCTGTATACTCCGGGTCAAGTGTCGGAGATCTTGACGGCATGACTGGAGAGATTGTGCGAACCATGTGGAAGGCGATACCACAGTATCTTAGCACGTTATTTAGCAGGTGTGTGAGTGAAGGATACATCCCGGAGTCATGGAGGAGTGCGTGTGTTGTGGTCCTACTTAAGTCCCCCGATAAGGTGAGGAGTAACCCCCGCTCTTATCGAGGCATCAGTTTGCTCCCCGTGTTGGGGAAGGTCCTGGAGAGGTTAATGGTGAATCGGCTTAAAGAGGACGCCAACTGGCAACATTCTGACTTCCAGTTCGGTTTTAAGGAAGGAAGAAGCGTGGAGGATGCGTGGTTTCTCGTTCGTAGCTGTGTTGCTGACACATCTGCTAAATACGTGCTAGGTATATTTGTGGACTTTCGCGGCGCTTTTGACCACCTGTCATGGGGCAGTGTGTTGTGCAGGTTGCGTGAGATTGGCTGTAGAGAGCTGAGCCTTTGGGCAAGCTACTTTAGCAGCAGAACAGTTTGTGTGGTTGGTGGTAGCGACACAGTCTGGCGTTATACCACCCGGAGATGTCCGCAGGGGTCCATCTGTGGTCCATTTGTAAGGAACCTCATGATAGACTCCCTGTTGGGGATTCTTTGCGGTGGATACAGGCAGTGTGCGTACGCGGATGACCTCCTTATCCTCATTGAAGGACAGTCTCGTGCTGATCTGGAGAGAAGGGGTGAGGAGGTCATATGTGTAGTGAGTGAATGGGGTAGGACCGTTGGTGTGAATTTGGCTCTGGACAAGACCATGACAATGTTGCTTAAGGTCAAATTGTCTTTGTCTCGCCCCCACCCCCCGTGATTAGGTGTCGTGACATTAGTGTCCGATTTGTGAGTGAGGTGAAGTACCTCGGCATTATGGTTGGTGAACGGCGGAACTTTATGCAGCATATGCCTTACGTCAAAGGGAGGCTTATGATGGTGGTCGTTGATTAGTGTGTTTGCTCGTGTTGCGTTTGTCAGAAGGAGGGAGCGGATGTGATATGTGTATGGGTGAGTGAATGTACGAATGAGTGTATGTGTAGTAGGTACGTGTTTGCATGTGTGTAGATATGTATTATTTGTGTGTGTTTGTTTGTAGGTAGATTTGTTGTATGTTTGTGTTGTGGGGTCACCAGTCCCCGAACATTTTGGGGTTCAACTGGTAGTAGTTTCGGCTACGAGGTCTGACCAGAGACCTAATTCTGGTACCACGGGAGTCAGGTGCCCATGGAACTTCGGTTCCATCCTGACTGTGGTGTGGCCCTTCGGGGCGACACGTGGTGGCTGTGGTTTGTACCAAAATCGCGGGGAGAGTTTCGGCTCGATGTGGCGTTGCATTGCAGCCGGGTTCCGTGACCCATAGATCGGAAGGAGTTTTAGGTAGGCTCCGCTCCTAACCAAGGGGGGGCACCATGTCCAAATACATGTTGCCTAAATTGGTACTCACATGCTTGCATGTGGGGGCGTTGGTAGACGCATTGTTTCCACCCAGTGTTGAGAGCACTGGGAAAGAAGACCTTGTTGAGCTTGGCTCTAATCTGGCAGTGTAAGGAGACATAAGAGGTGTAGAATAAGTGGGAGATATTAATCCTTGTGTTCTTTATCGACAATGAAATACCACTACTCTTTTGTTTCCTTACTTGATTAAGTGGAACTTGTATCTTTTTTTAGCCATTATACGGATATATTTATATATCTTATGGTATTGGGTTTTGATGCAAGCTTCTTGATCAAAGTACTATGAGTTTGTTATATAATCGTACACAAACTTTAACGAGATGATGGCATTTCGATGTTATTGTCAATATTTGAAGTTTGGTATAACTCCTAATACGCAGGTATGATCCAATTCAAGGACATTTCCTAGGTAGGGAGTTTGAGTGGGGCGGTACATCTCTCAAATAATAACGGAGGTATCCCAAGGCCAGCTCAGTGCGGACAGAAACCACACATAGAGCAAAAGGGCAAATGCTGACTTGATCTCGGTGTACTGCAAAAGATCGGCCTATCGATTATTTTGGTTTAAGGAGTTTTAACAAGAGGTGTCAGAAAAGTTACCACAGGGATAACTGACTTGTGGCGGCCAAGCGTTCATAGCGACGTCGCTTTTTGATCCTTCGATGTCGGGTCTTCCTATCATTGTGAAGCAAAATTCACCAAGCGTTGGATTGTTCACCCATGCAAAGGAACGTGAGCTGGGTTTAGAACGTCGTAAGACAGGTTAGTTTTACCCTTCTAATGACTAAACGTTGTTGCGACAGCATTCCTGCGTAGTACGAGAGGAACCGCAGGTACGGACCAATAGCACAATACTTGTTCGAGCGAACAGTGATATGACGCTACGTCCGTTGGATTTTGCCTGAACGCCTCTAAGATCGTATCCGAGCTGGACTGCAATGATAATTTTGGGGTAATTGCATTGTATGGCCATTAAACTATTTAAAGTTTATTTCTGATAAACGACAATGGATGTGATGCCAATGATATTTGTATCATAGCAAATGCAGGAGGATTCTATCACCTGTATGTCCGTTAGTTGCTTGTAAAAACATTATTTAATACAATGGCAATGCCTAGAATCAATTGTAAACGACTTTTATGACAGGCAAGGTGTTGCAAGTGGTAGAACAGCTGCCATTCTGCGATCCACTGAAGCTCATCTTTAGCTTGACGATTCGATGTTCATGAATGTACAAAACAGACAAATTTCATTATAAGTGTAAAAACTTAAATGATTGTTTTGTATATTTTATGCATAAATATCGTTTCATATATAAATATTTATAAAACATGACTACTATGTTACCTACAGCGATTTGTTGAATATTGCAAGAAAGATGTAAAAGTGGCTCTTAATATGCATTATATGAAATAGTATATAGTAGTTAGTAGTGTTGTAATCTAACAGAATTAAGTTGATAGTATAAATTCAAATATCTGACATATTTGAATGTGTTTCTAAAAGTGGAGCCGTACCTGTTTTTTTGTCCCATTATAAGGACACTGGCGTCTTAAATGGATAAATTGCGTGTAGAAATAATGAGATTGAGCAATAATAGGTATGTATGCCTTATCTCAAAAAACCAAAAAAAAAATGAAAGTAATTTTTTCATCAAAAATAAGCTAGAAACGCGGAAAAATGCTTTTGTAACTCATATTGAAAATAATTTCATTGATTTTGTTCATATATTAGAAAAACTGCACCGCAAAAAAAAATTTTTTCAAAAATGCCGACGGCAAAACACAAAAATTTAAATTTTTATCACATTATGTGGTTAATATAGTAAAAGCGTCTAAAAATATTTTTTCATTCCATTAGTTATTAATTAAATTCATTACATCATCACATATAAAAAAGAAAACGAACATTTTTTAACCCAATTTTATCATTTCCTCATACTAAAACAACAGAAATTTTTTTTCAGACATTTCACAACTAAATTTAGTCCAAAATGTGAAAATAAATTAATTATGAATATATATTTCTCTTTTTCAGCCCACTCTTGTGAAAAAATAAATGAAATGGCCCACCCTTGTGAAAAATTTTTTTTAGTACTAGAACCGTTTGTATGGGGTCTTTAAAGTCAAAAAACAACATATAAGAGGTAAAAAAATTTAATTTTTTAATCCAATACTATCGTCTATATTAATATTTATGTACTTGGAAAAAAAATTTATCTTTTCACTCTTAAACTTTCAGAAAAATAAGTTTTTCACAATCTGCTTTTAGCATCTGGCTTACTATGTTTTCGCGAATGGTATAGCAGATACCTTAATCGAGACAAACAGAAAAGCAATGATACAAACATCAACGATGAAATGGTTCATTCGAATTCGTTTACTGTCGATGGTGGTGGTTTGGGTTTGTACTGGTTTTGTGTGTTTTTGTATGGGAACACCCGCAATGAATGGTCGGTCGATGTTTAAAACATCGAGAGTGTTTGGGTGATGAGAAATCCAAATATAGACGATGAAATGATTAAGCAAAGCTACGTTACTCGAGTGCGCGTACATATAGCTGTTATAGGCTCATGGGTATGTGCTATGGTATATGAAAAAAGGCAAAAATTGAAAAAATCATGATTTTTTTTGTGATCGTATATTAATTTTTATTGATTCATACTATTCAATGTGAAATTTTTATTTTTCATACAGGCCTCAATGAAGTTAAATTTTAATAATTTGTCTTCATACTAATATGAGGTAAGGGAAACTCTTGTATGATGAAATATAAAAAATTGATTTTTTTATATTGAATATATTGAACACAATTTGTGTTGTAGTATATCGCAATATAGAAAAATTGCAATTGTCGTATTTTTTGAAAATGTTTACTAGACATTTTATAAAAACGAAATTTGAAATTTTTAATTTCATATTCAATATAAAGCATATTATATTTAACAATATCATATGCTGGGATGTTAAAAAAGTAATGTTGAATTAAAATATTATAAATATTGAAAAAAATATATGAAGAATACACAAAAGACGATTACGAATACAGTATATAATTGTAAAGTTGTCGTTCTTTTTTTTTTGGAAATGAAAAAAAAATATAATAAAACATTATTCTGGTAGATCCTGCCAGTAGTTATATGCTTGTCTCAAAGATTAAGCCATGCATGTCTAAGTACACACTATTAAACAGTGAATCCGCAAAAGGCTCATTATATCAGTTATGGTTCCTTAGATCGTTAACAGTTACTTGGATAACTGTGGTAATTCATGCAATATAAACACGGACCTTTGGGACGTGTGCTTTTATTAGGCTAAAACCAAGCGATCGCAAGATCGTTACTTTGGTTGACTTTGGATAACTTGCAGATCGTATGGTCGAGTACCGACGACAGATCTTTCAAATGTTTGTCCTATCAACCTTTGATGGTAGTATCTAGGACTGCCATGGTTGCAACGGGTAACGGGGAATCAGGGTTCGATTCCGGAGAGGGAGCCTGAGAAACGGCTACCACATCTAAGAAAGGCAGCAGGCGCGTAAATTACCCACTCCCTGCTCGGGGAGGTAGTGACGAAAAATAACAATACAGAACTCATATTAGAGGCCCTGTAATTGGAATGATTACACTTTAAATCCCTTAACAAGGACCTATTGGAGGGCAAGTCTGGTGCCAGCAGCCGCGGTAACTCCAGCTCCAGTAGCGTATATTAAAGTTGTTGCGGTTAAAACGTTCGTAGTTGGACTCGTGCTGCATACGGGTAGTGCAGCTAATAATTGTATGTTGTACTATACCTTATGTGTATGTAAGCGTATTACCGTATTCCTATATGTACTAAATACTTGTATTTTTGCATGTTCCTCCTATTTAAACCTGCTTCAGTACTCTTTATCGGGTGTTGTTGTGGGCCGGTACAATTACTTTGAACAAATTAGAGTGCTTAAAGCAGGCTCCAAATGCCTGAATATTTTGTGCAAGGAATAATGAAATAAGACCTCTGTTCTACTTTCATTGGTTATTAGATCAAGAGGTAATAATTAATAGAAGCAGTTTGGGGGCATTATTATTACGACGCGAGAGGTGAAATTCTTGGACCGTCGTAAGACTAACTTAAGCGAAAGCATTTGCCAAAGATGTTTTCATTAATCAATAACGAAAGTTAGAGGTTCGAAGGCGATCAGATACCGCCCAAGTTCTAGCAATTGGGTGTAGGGTGTATCATGGCTCTCTCAGTCGCTTCCCGGGAAGCCAAAGCTTTTGGGCTCCGGGGGAAGTATGGTTGCAAAGCTGAAACTTAAAGGAATTGACGGAAGGGCACCACCAGGAGTGGAGCCTGCGGCTCAATTTAACTCAACACGGGAAAACTTACCAGGTCCGAACATAAGTGTGAAAGACAGATTGATAGCTCTTTCTCGAATCTATGGGTGGTGGTGCATGGCCGTTCTTAGTTCGTGGAGTGATTTGTCTGGTTAATTCCGATAACGAACAAGACTCAAATATATTAAATAGATGAGTTTAGGATTATGGTGTTGAAACTTTTATAGCTTTCATTCATGACCTCAGTAAAATGAGTTAGTGTTTGAATGTGTTTATAAAAGTGGAGCCGTACCTGTTGGTTTGTCCCATTATAAGGACACCAGCTTCTTAAATGGACAAATTGCGTTTAGCAATAATGAGATTGAGCAATAATAGGTCTGTGATGCCCTTAGATGTCCTGGGCTGCACGCGCACTACAACGAAAATATCAACGTGTATTTCCCAGTCCCAGAGGTCCGGGTAAACCGCTGAACCACTTTCATGCTTGGGATTGTGAACTGAAACTGTTCACATGAACTTGGAATTCCTAGTAAGTGTGAGTCATTAACTCGCATTGATTACGTCCCTGCCCTTTTTACATACCGCCCGTCGCTACTACCGACTGAATTATTTAGTGAGGTCTCCGGACGTGATCACTGTAACGCCTAGTGTTTTACGGATGTTTCGCGAAAGTTGACCGAACTCGATTATTTAGAGGAAGTAAAAGTCGTAACAAGGTTTGCGGAAGGATCATTAATGTGTTCCTAACAGTTAAATTAAACTAGAAACAATATATTATGTGTACAACATACACATATATATTAAAATAAAACTAACTATAAGCAATTACATTTGTACTTGTATGAAATGATTAACATTTTAATATAAGTTAATGTTCTATTATAAAGCTTGCATCGCAAGTTTGTTTTAGGACTAATACATTCGCAACATACTTTGTTTAGTTTTTAAAACAAAATTATTGAAGAAATTGATATATGTCAATTTACTTTGGTTTATTTTTGATTTCTTTCAATAAAAACATTCACAAGTATATACAAAAAAAAGAGATATCACCCTAAGCGGTGGATCACTCGGCTCTTGGGTCGATGAAGAACGCAGCAAACTGTGAGTCATCGTGAGAACTGCAGGACACATGAACACCGACATTTTGAACGCATATCGCAGTCCCTGCTATATGGTACTTTAATTAACTTTGAATTGCTGCTTGGACTACATATGGTTGAGGATTGTAAGACTATGCTAAATAAGTTGCTTACAGTATGGATAGGGTATTAATTTACTCAAGTTAGCACATATTATATTATTGGTTACACTTTTTTTGTTTGTATTCATAATATTAAGAAGCAAGATAGAAAACCTCATTGACAGAATTCGAGTTTTTTTAAAATACAAATATTCAATTCATTGATTGAGGAAACTCTAGCATATAAGATTTTATGATCTAGAATTGTCTCTTTAGCAATTGAAAAAATAGATGAAAATTATAAATTTATAAAACGAAAGAATTTGTTTCACCTAAAATGTGTTGTATTAATTCTATCTTATGAAATAATAATATATGTTAAACAACCTCAACTGATATGGGACTACCCCCTGAATTTAAGCATATTAATGAGGGGAGGAAAAGAAACTAACAAGGATTTACTTAGTAGCGGCGAGCGAAAAGAAATCAGTTCAGCACTAAGTCACTTTGTCTTTATGGCAAATGTGAGATGCAGTGTATGGAATGTTCAATTTCTAGTATGAGAAATTAACGATTTAAGTCCTTCTTAAATGAGGCCATTTACCCATAGAGGGTGCGAGGCCCGTATAACGTTAATTATTACTAGAGAACATTTCCAAAGAGTCGTTTTGCTTGATAGTGCAGCACTAAGTGGGTGGTAAACTCCATCTAAAACTAAATATAACCATGATACCGATAGTAAACAAGTACCGTGAGGGAAAGTTGAAAAGAACTCTGAATAGAGAGTTAAATAGTACGTGAAACTGCTTAGAGGTTAAGCCCGATGAATCTGAATATCCATTATGGAAAATTCATCATTATGATTGTGATATGAATAATATTATAATAATGGTGTGCATTTTTTCCATATAAGGACATTGTAATCTATTAATATGAAATATATTTATCATAAGATGGATGGCTTTAGTTTATTCAAATTATTTTGCTTGCGATTTAATATAGAATAAATGCTGCTAATTTGATAAAGTGTTGATAGATTTAATATATATAGTGCTTGAATATTTATATTCTATAATAGCATGGTAATCGTTGATTTCTGTGTTTATTATATGCACTTAAATGAATAACAATGCGCAAGATTCAGGATACCTTCGGGACCCGTCTTGAAACACGGACCAAGGAGTCTAACATATTTGCAAGTTATTGGGAATTGAAAACCTAATAGCGAAATTAACATAACTTTAATGGGATTAGTTTTTAGTCTATTTATAGTCTATTGATTCAATCAATTGATATTTATATCATTTATACCTATAATTAGAGCGTACCTTGAGCATATATGCTGTGACCCGAAATATGGTGAACTATACTTGACCAGGTTGAAGTCAGGGGATACACTGATGGAAGCATATATGCTGTGACCCGAAAGATGGTGAACTATACTTGACCAGGTTGAAGTCAGGGGAAACCCTGATGGAAGACCGAAACAGTTTTGACGTGCAAATCGATTGTAAGAATTGAGTATAGGGGCGACAGACCAATCGAACCATCTAGTAGCTGGTTCCCTCCGAAGTTTCACTCAGGATAGCTGGTGCATTTAAAAATTATGTAAAATAATCTTATCTGATACAGCGAATGATTAGAGGCCTTAACCTCTTCTCAAACTTAAAATGGGTAAGAACCTCACCTTACGTGGTATGAAGGTTGTGGTTGTGATATAATGTGCCACTTTTGGTAAGCAGAACTGGCGCTGTGCGATGAACCAAACGTAATGTTACGGTGCCCAAATTGACAACTCATGCAGATACCGCGAAAGGCGTTGGTTGCTTAAAACAGCAGGACGGTTGACATGGAAGTCGTAATCCTGTAAGGAGTGTGTAATAACTCACCTCACTAGCCCTTAAAATGGATGGCTCTTAAGTTGTATACCTATACATTACCGCTAAAGTAAATGGCTTATGTTCTATTTCGGTTGGATTAATAAACTTTGAAACTTTAGTGAGTAGGAGGGTACAATGGTGTGCATTGAAGTGTTTGGCGTAAGCCTGCATGGAGCCGCCATTGGTACAGATCTTGGTGGTAGTAGCAAATAATCGAATGAGACCTTGGAGGACTGAAGTGGAGAAGGGTTTCGTGTGAACAGTGGTTGATCACGAGTTAGTCGATCCTAAGTTCAACGCAAAAACCGAACATTTTCAAGTTATAATTAAACAAACAAAAAAGTAATTTACTTTCATATTTTATATCTGTAATTAAACACTTGAATTTTTGTGAGCGAAAGGGAATACGGTTCCAATTCCGTAACCTGTTGAGTATCTGTTTGTTATTAGATATGGGCCTTGTGCTCATCCTGGCAACAGGAATGGCCATATCGAGAGATATCGGAAGAGTTTTCTTTTCTGTTTCATAGTCGTACTACCATCGAAGTCTTTCGAACAGAGATATGGTAGATGGACTAGAAGAGCATGACATTTACTGTTGTGTCGATATTTTCTCCTCGGGCCTTGAAAATTTATGGTGGGGTCACGCAGACTTCTCAACAGGCCGTAGCAATATCCGCAGCTGGCCTCCAAAGGTGAAGAGTCTCTAGTCGATAGAATAATGTACGTAAGGGAAGTCGGTAAATAAGATCCGTAACTTCGGGATTAGGATTGGCTCTGAAGATTGAGATAGTCGGGCTTGATTGGGAAGCAATAACATGGTTTATGTACTCGTTCTGTTTAAATAGAGATTTTCGAATCACGTTCCTCGGATAGTAGTTACGTAACCAATTGTGGAACTTTCTCGCTAAAATTTCTAGGGGATTATCGCAAGATATATTCTCTTTAAATTATAACGACTATCAATTAACAATCAATTCAGAACTGGCACGAACTTGGGGAATCCGACTGTCTAATTAAAACAAAGTATTGAGATGGCCCTAACGGGTGTTGACACAATGTGATTTCTGCCCAGTGCTCTGAATGTCAAAGTGAAGAAATTGAAGTAAGCGCGGGTAAACGGCGGGAGTAACAATGTCTCGTTTTCATGCTGGTTCGATTAATATTCGACAAAGTGAACATCTAAGGAAGGTTTGGGCTGATCGCCTTTACGCATCAATTCATGGTCGTGATCTCCGGCTAGTAGGTTCTTGCTGGGTAAGAGAACCTACTAGACTTTTGTCTGGTAGGGACTTTGTTAATATTTCAAAGTTGCGTATTAACGCTCTCTCAACCAGGTCCCGGTCCTCCCGAGGGAGGCCAGAGATGGACAGACGATGTCGTAAAGGTTGTGATGCCATTGGAACTCTGAACCATGTCGAACAAGTCTGCAACAACACCAGAGCACACCGAACCTTTAGGCATGACAGCGTGGTTATATTCCTAACTAGGGCGTTGACAAAACGTGGATACGCACCGCACTTTGAGGAAACATTCCATACAGACGAAGGTGATAGGAGGCGTGACCTTATAGCGGTCAAAGGGAGTGAGGTCTTTATCCTTGATGTACAGATCGTATCAAGCGAAAGAAATACTACATCAATTCACAATGAGAAGATGAGAAAGTACAAAACCCCGGGCGTGGTTAGAGCCCTTAATGATAAATTCGCAACCAATAGCTCTCATTTTTGTGCAATCACGATATCCTAGAGAGGGATATGGTGTAAAAGATCTGTGTCTGTGCTGAAAAATATGGGATTAATTAGGAACAATGATTCGATGCTAATTAGCACAAGGGTACTAATAGGTGGAGTGATGATCCACCGAATTTTTATGAATCATATGTCCAAAGGATCGCGTCGCCCATTCCGAGGTCCTCGCTCGTTAAGAGCGGGGATCGGTTAACTAAAATAGCCGAGTCCCGGAGTTACCTATAACGGACAATTAACGTTATAGATCTCGTCGGGACACCCTAGTGTATCCCGCTTCTCGGGGTACAACATAAGTACACACGGGTACTGGAGTGCTACCTGCTCATTTCAGGCATAATTGTTTAATCTGATGAACTGAGGTTATGGTGGTCCATCTTGCCAAAACATCGTCATTTCATCATAAAAGATTAAGCATGGGCCTTCCTGGATTGGATGCCTTTACCGAGTGGTCGGTGTCCTTTCAAGAGGTGAGGGAGTTGGTTCTATTGGAGCTTGCTCCGATGGGGCCTGCTTCGCCCTATAGCCAAATGCCTCGTCATCTAGTTAGTGACGCGCATGAATGGATTAACGAGATTCCTACTGTTCCTATCTACTAATTGGTTTGTGAGCTCTCGTTGCGATCAGACGTGTTTGCGGATAGTCAGTTTGTTAGATCTCCATAGTGGTTATTTTTGAGACTGTGTTAGTGAGTTGTGTGTGCGGTAACTAGTTTGTCACAGCATCGTTGCTGTGATCGCTGTTGTTGTGCGAAACGGTAACTTGTTTACAACTTTTGGTTCGCCAATTTTGTAAACAAGTCGTTGTAGTGCTTCTTGTAGTACATTTTGTTGCTAGTAAGTAACTGCAAATTCTGGAGAGTGTTCTTTATATACTTGCTTATTTTGGGGTATGGTGAAGCGCCGCAAGCGGCGGGGTCAGACTGGTAGTGGCGGCAGCGCTGCTGGTATGTCTGGTTCGATGACGGATGGTGAGTCGTCGAAGTCTTCAGCCGTTCCCAAACGGGTTCAGCTGGGGTCGCCTGAAGCGAAGGGTAAGTCAAAGCCGGTTGACGCCGACATTGACAGGAGTTGGTGGTGTGCCTTCTAAAGGCAGCCCGAAGAGGGGTACAAGTGGTGCCCAGGCAGTGAGAGAAGGGGGTGCTGCTGGTAGTAGCAGCGCCAACTGGTGCCAGCACCAGTGGTGTCGGTGCAAAGTCGTTAGCTGAGGAGTTGAGGTCGATGATAGGAAAGGTAGGTGAGGTTCTGCATGCTGCTGGTACGCCGAAAGGCGTGTCGAAGGGTCCGCTGCCAAATGTACCTGTTGGTACGGCAGCCTTCGTCAGCAGCGATGGTGGTCGTGGCCGTAGCCGCGTAGGTCCTAGTGGACTGGGTGACGTCTGTGCTGCTGTAGAGCGGACACAGGCGGTCACCCGCAGGTTGGTGTCCGATTTGATGGAGGCCAATGTTAGTAAGGAGTTGGTTGCGAGGGTCCTCGGATACTCTTCGGAGTACGAGGCACTCGTTGTATGTTTGCTGGCTGAAAACGAGCGCCTTCGGGGCCGTCTTGATGCTAAGCCCAGGGAGAGCAGTAGGAGTGCCGTTGGACCCGCGGTTCCCAGCGCGCCGGCAACGTTCCTCGCACCGGCTCCAGTGGCGACTGCCCCTGTAGTTGTGGGAGGAGGTTGTTCGGTAGTCACTGCACCGGTTGTGAAGCCCATCGAGACTTGGTCCTTGGTGGTGCGGGGCCGTCAGGGCCAAACTGCCAAGGATGTGGCTAGCAAGGTGATGAGTGAGGTGGGGCCCACTTTAAGAGAGCGGGTCCATGAGATCAGGGCGCTTCGTGGTGGTGGCGTAGTAATACGCACACCATCTGTAGCGGAGCGTGCGGGTATTGCCAAGAATACCTAGTTTGAGGAGGCTGGGCTCACCGTTACGGTGCCTGATAGCTCGGTTGTGCGGGTTGTTGTCCAAGGGGTCGACTCGAAGATCACCCATGACGAGTTCATGGATGACGTCTTCGAGAAAAATCTCAAAGACAAGATCTCGCTTGAGGAGTTTAAGAGTGGTGTCCGGCTCACTAGTCGGCCGTGGGACAGTTCCAAGAGCTGAACAACGAACGTTGTTTTGGAAGGGCGGGCTTCGGTCCTTGAGCCCTTGCTGGCATCGCGTCGTTGTTACGTGAAATGGTTCTCATTCCGCGTACGACCGTTTGATCCGGTACCAAGCTGCTTCAGCTGTTTGTCGTTTGACCACTACGTTAGGGAGTGCTGATGGGAAGAGAATGCCTGTTCTCGGTGTGGTCAGCAAGGTCACTGTGCAAGGGATTGCGGTAACGCAATTCATTGCAGAAACTGCGCTTTCCAGGGGAGACCCTCGGCTCATCGTAAGATGACTGAGGACTGTCCCATGTATATCGTTATGCTGGCTAGAGCGAGGGCTAGACATTAAGTATGGGACACACAATCTTACAAATAAATTGTGGTAGGGCAATGTCGGCAATGTGCGAGGTAGGAGAGGTAATGGTAGAACGACAGTGTAGTTTTGCTCTCATTCAGGAACCTGCTAGTAGCCATGGTGTCATTACAGGTTTGCCTGCGAGTATGCGGGTCTTCGGTGATTTGAGACTTTACTCCGCGGTGGTCGTGAATGACGGTAACGTAGAGTGTACCGTAGTTTCTAGGACCGACTTGGGGGGTTTGCGTGTGTGTAGAAGGGGGTTTCGGACGGATATTTTTGTGTATTTTGTGTATATGGCCTTTAGAGCCGTATTTGGCATATATGGACACGGTACTACTACTTGCGAGTAGTAACCCTCTCGTCCTAGGGATAGACGCAAACGCATCAAACCCGCTATGGTTTAACAAAACACCCAGACTTTCGACTGGGTCGCAAAACCATTACCGGGGAGAGATGCTAAGTGAATGGATTGTTTCAGGCCGCCTTCATGCCTTGAATGAGCAGAGTGAGCAGTACACTTTTGATAATGGTAGAGGAGTTAGCGATATAGATGTGACGATTGCGAATAGCGCAGCTTTGAGTACGTTTCAGTTTAGTTGGAGGTTCAGACCGTCCGTAAGTGATCACAATTACATTGTAATTGATTTCACTTACGAACGGACTGAAGTTAGCAGCTTAGACATCGTGCGGTGGCGCACCAGGGATGTGAACTGGGATGTGTATGGTGAATTCATCGCAGCTGAGGCTAGCGAGATTCCAATAGAAGTCTTTCGTCGTAGGACCGTAGATGAGCAAGTCTCGTGTTTACCCGAAGTTGTTCATAGGGCTAACGACGATCTCCTTGAAAGATGTCGCAAGAAAACTTTGAGGACATTACGATGGTGGACACGTGAGTTGACACTCAAGCGGAGGGAAGTGCGCCGTCTCAGGAAACGTTTCCAGAGGGGCAAACGGAACGAAGCTAGTGATCTTGACCAGCTCAGATCAGCGTACAAAAGTTGCCTCAGCGATTACAAGGATATGCTTGTAAACCTGAAAGAGGAAGATTGGCGACAGTTTGTTGCCTGCCATAGGAATGATCCTTGGGGTCATGTATAGAATCTGCCTTGGCAGAAGTAGGAGGACAGATCTCTCCGGGTTGAAAGATGGCGATGCCATTCTTACTTCCTGGAGTGATTGCGTCAAAGTTTTGCTGCGGGAGTTCTTTCCGAGAGCAGATGCAGTGGCCTCTTCTTCTGGGGAAGTTGAGACTGTTGCACCCGAGCTGGAAAGATCAGAGATCGCAGAAAGCATGGCGTTGGTTAAGTCGCGAAAGTCACCTGGTATGGATGGAATAGCTGGAGAGATGTGTAAAAGCGTCTAGAAGGCTATCCCGGAATACCTAGAGGCTTTGTATAGGCGGTGTGTACATGACGGATATTTTCCACGCGAGTGGAAGGTAGCCCGTGTCATTGTACTCTTGAAGTCAATCGATAAGGACAGGAGTAATCCTCGTTCTTACCGGGGTATCAGTCTCCTACCAGTATTTGGAAAAGTACTGGAGAGGATTCTGGTGCAGAGACTGAATGAGAGAGTCGCTGACAGCATGTGCCGTTGGCAGTTCGGCTTTGTAAGGGGCCGAAGTGTTGAAGATGCCTGGGCGCACGTGAGGAGAACTGTTGTAGAGTGTACTCAGAAGTATCTTCTGGGTGTTTTCATCGACTTTAAAGGTGCGTTTGATTATCTGAGTTGGGCGAGCGTGGAAGAAAGACTAGCGGGGCTAGGGTGTTAGGAAGTAGCACTCTGGAGAAGTTACTTCTCTGACAGAAAATCAGTGATAGTCGGGGCAAATAGTTCTGAGTGTGTTGATGTGGTCCGAGGATGTCCACAGGGTTCCATTTGTGGACCGTTTGTGTGGAATCTGATGATGGATTCGCTTTTGCATGAGCTTGAGGCCGAATGCAAGATATGTGCGTACGCTGATGACTTGCTTATTATGGTCGAGGGTAGTTCTCGTTCCGAGTTGGAACAGCTATCCTCGGCTATGATGTGTATTGTCACTCGGTGGGGCGAGCATGTAGGAGTTAGTTTGCCGGTGGAAAAGACAGTGATCATGTTGCTGAAGGGTAGTTTCAAGTCCCATTTTCCAATCGTGCGTTTGAATGGTGGTGGCACAATCCGTTACTCCACGGAGGTGAAGTACCTCGAAGTCACCATGGGAGAAAGGATGAACTTTTTGCCTCATATAGGGAGACTTCGCGAGAAACTGACGAGCGTTCTAGGAAAGGTTAGGCGTGTTATGAGGAGTGAGTGGGGTCTGAGTCGTCAAGCAGTCAGGACCGTGTACAGGGGCCTTTTTGTTGCCAGGAAAATGGAAATGAGTATGCGATAACGCTTATATGTGACCTTACAAAATATCTTGTCGCTATTCCAGTTCCAGAAAAAAGTGCTAAGACTGTCGCAAGGGCAATTTTTGAAAAATTTGTACTGACTTATGGCCCTATGAAGACGTTCATCACGGACCAGGGTACAGAATACAAAAACGTTCTAATGACAGACATCTGCAAATATCTCAAAATCGATAAATTGACATCGACAGCTTATCATCATCAGACTCTCGGGACAATAGAACGGAGTCATCGAACATTAAACGAGTACATCCGGTCATACATATCTGTTGACATTAAATAAATATTTTCAGTACTGTTTCAACACTACACCGTCAACAGTCCACCAATACTGTCCATACGCACTAGTTTTCGGAAGATCACCTAGACAGTATATGAATTTTGGCAAAATGGAGAAAATAGATCCCTTATACAATCTAGATGATTATGCAAAGGAGGCAAAGTATAGGTTGGAATAGCGCACATCTAATGATTTTCTAATAGGAGTAGAAGATTTAGTTTTATTAAAAAACGAAGTCGGACATAAGTTACAGGACAAATATTTAGGTCCATATACAGTAATGGAGGTAAACGCTATCGATAATATAAAAATAAAAGATAATAAGGGCAAAACCATAATCGTACATAAGGATAGACAAAAGCTAGTAAGACACGCAAAGCTAAATTAAGAAAACCAGGCCAGGTAACTTAATAAAATATAAGGTAATGTAATAAGACAAAAATAAAAAAAAATTAATCAAGAAAATAAAATGTAATGTAATAAATACTACAAATAAAGTAACCAACACACTATATAATTAAGATATAAACTAACAAAAATATCAATTGATAGATTAAGCATTATAATATGGCAGAACAGGAACAACAAGAATGATCATCCAATGCTGATAATATGATCATTATTCCCGAATGGGGAGGTTTAGTGTACGTGCGTATTCTTTTAACCAATTTCCTAATTCCCACACTTGAAGTTCATTACGAATGCATTTTTGTTTATTTCATAAATACATATTGTAAAGCAAAATCAACCCGTTGACACATTTGCTAATTTATAAATTCGCAGACACTAAATGCCTTACTCAGCTAATTTCACTGTTTCCCACATTTGTATTCTTTTTCATACCTACGATGACGAGAACCTTTAACTGAGTATAATACTGTCCAGTATTAATTATCATATTATTAATTCGCATAATGACAAATTCCATTCTCACCATTTGTGATAATGGAATACATATTATTCATACTATGGGAATGAAAAATACACACGTACACTAACATAATTTTGACAATACGTGTAAAATAATTTTACCATAAATAAGTAAACCAACAAATAAAGACGATCAATAATAAAACTGAATTCAAGTGTTTTAAATACTACACGACTTTCGCTTAAAATGTGAGCTAACCTACAGTTTCATTCCCGCTACGAAAATGTGTTCATCAACTGCAAATTGTTCGTCACTGCGAAGAACGTATGGTTGTTACTGCAATGAATTTCATTCATTATTGCAACGAATTTCGTTCGTTGCAGCAATGAATTTGTTTCGTTGTTGCAGTGAATAAGTATCGTTCTTGCAAATTTTTATTGCTGCAATGAATTATTTCATTGCTGCAATGAATTTGTTTCATTGCAGCTATGAATTTGTTTCATTGATGCTATGAACTTATTTCATTGCTGCAATGATTTTGTTTCATTGCTGTAATGAACGTGTTGAAGTGTGTTTGAAATTATTTATTGTTTATTGTACATAAATACACTGTTAGTATTACATTGCAGGTGTTTTGATGAAAAAATTTTGAATGTTAGTGTCGAAAATGGTCTGAATTTGCTAAATATATTATATCCATTCCACTCGTCTGGAGAGAAAGAGTATGGTAGTTGTTTATCCCTAATGGTTTTTAGGGGAGTCTTTATCTTTATGGGCTGATTAACCTATTTAAATTTCGCTCAATAAAAACAATTATGCGACCGGTCGATTCGGATGTAAAAAACGCAATTCATTTATTATTTAAAAATGGAGATTATAAAGAAGATAGCCTATGACAGTATAACACTTTACACAGAATTTCCCTAGCGGAATGACAGTTAAACAAACAAAAGGGTTACTAATTAAGATTGACTTAAACCTAGGGAATTCCTTAACTTAATTTGGACAGCAAAGAAAAGAGGAAATAATTCAAATTATAGAGAAATAGTTCAGTTAAAAGAATAGAGAAAGAAGAGAAGAGAGAGAGAGAAGAAATCATCTGGCCAAACATCCCGGCCCCATTGAAGGACTCCGTCTTCAATCATCTGGCAGAAGAGCCAGCTTATGGATTGGGCGCCTATAAACGCCGCTGTTCGTCCTCACGTCTGCTACCCTCACTTTGCCGTCTCCGCCGGCGATTACGGCCTCTACTCGTCCTGTTGCCCATTGCAGGGGCGGGCGATTGTCGTCGTGAATGAGTACGATCTTGCCGACGACTAGATCTGGGCGCACCTCGGACCACTTGGTTCGCTCTTGCAGTCCTCGGACGTAGTCCCTCTCCCAGATGCGCCAGAATGCCCGCTTGAGTGCGGAGATACGCTGCCATCTCTTCAAGAACGTTAGCTTGGCCGATTCTTCTACCGCTGATTCGGGCAGCAGCGTGCCTTGAGCCTCCCCTATTAGCAGATGTGCGGGGGTTAGTGCCTCCCCGTCGTTGGGGTCGGTGCTGAGTGGCGCGATCGGTCGACTGTTGAGTACTGCCTCCACCTCGGCTAGTACCGTCTGCATCTCTTCTGTAGTGAGCAACGCGTTGGCGACGGTTCGCAAGAGCAGACCTTTGGCAGACTTCACTGCTGCTTCCCAAAGACCGCCGAAGTGTGGAGCTCTGGGGGGTATGAAGGCAAATTCTACCCCTTTCTCTGCGACGAATGACGCTACCTTCGTGTCGCTGGCCACCTTCTCCCTCCATTGCCGCAGCTCGGTGTTGGCGCCGCCAAAGTTGGTCGCGTTGTCGGCGTACAATTTCGCCGGCACGCCTCGCCTGGCCACGAACCTTTGAAGAGACAAAAGAAATGCATCGGTAGTTAAGTCAGACACTAACTCGATATGTACAGCCTTTGAAGTGAAACAAACGAACACTGCAATATACATTTTAATTGGAGGACGGCCACGTAATGTTTACTGGGCCACAAAAGTCAACTCCACAAATTTTAAAAGGCCGTAATGCCCTCACTCCATCAGCGGGCAAATTCCCCATAATCTGATTCATTAACTTCGGTTTGTAATGAAAGCAATGAAAGCATTTACGGATTGTCCTGCTACATTCCTCTTTGGCGTTGACTAGCCAAATTTTGTTGCGAAGAAGCGCAATAAGTGCCTTGGTACCGGCATGACAATTTTTAACGTGCAAGTCTCGCAAATATATTTCAATAAATGGACATTTCTTCGGCATTAAAAGAGGGAATTTTGCATCGTATGGAATTGGCGCGTTAAGCAGCCGCCCGCCTACCCTTATTAATCTGAAAGTGCGATTTTCCTCCCTGTATTCGTGAATAAAGGGGTTCAGTCTTTGCAAATTAGACTGTAGTGGCTCTGATTTTCTAAGTTTTTTAATAACCTCAGAATACTCGTTTATCTGAACTATTTCAACAAATTTTAAGAATGACCAATTCAGTTCTTTTGGTGTGAGAATAAAGGAGCTGTATTTGGTTTTATTACGAGCTCCCTCGACAAATCGAAGTACATATGCAAATGTGCGTATCAGTTTTGGATGCGATGAAATTTTGTCGGCTAATTCTAGAACTGAGTTTGACGGGGATTTAACAGCGATAAATACAGCTGTCTTCCTTTTCTCTAAGGACTCTTGCTCTGCAGTGAGCTCAAAATTGGGGTTAACTGGCCATGATTGGCAATCCTGAAGTAGGAATTGAGGACCGTTGAACCATAATGAGTCTCCTAGTTCGTCGACGTTACACCCTCTTGAGACAATATCAGCTGGATTTTCTTTAGTTGGCACATGTCGCCAGTTGACATGGGCAGACAACTCCTGAATATCGCTCACTCTATTTGAAACAAATGTCTTCAAAGTTGATGGATGCGATTTTATCCAGTAAAGGGTAATTTCAGAATCGGACCAAAAAGTTACACTCTCGATTCTTCCAGGCATCATTGGATTAACCTTTGACCATAATTTGGCCAATAATTGCGCTGCGCACAATTCGAGTCTCGGCAGAGACTTCGTCTTGATAGGAGCCACTTTCGATTTTCCCGTTAACAAACGGCATGAAACTTCATTGGCGATATTGCTCCGAATATAAATGCAGCACCCGTATGCTCTTATAGAGGCATCTGCAAATCCATGGATTTGGTAACTAGCCGTGGTAGAAGTTAGGACATGTCTTGGGATTTCAATTCGGTCCAGCAAATATAAATTTGCCTTGAAATTCTCCCACGCAGTATGGAGGTGCAATGGAATTGATTCATCCCAGCCTAATTTTTGAAGCCAAAGCTCTTGTATTAACGATTTGGCCTTAGTTACCACTGGGCACACTAATCCTAGGGGATCATACAGTCTGGCTACAACTGACAAGATGTTTCTTCTTGTAGCCTTCACATTTTGAAACGTATAATCTAAGCGATATTTTAGTGTGTCGCTCTTAGGATGCCAGTATGTGCCTAACGCTTTAGTAGCATCGTCGCTGAATTGCAACATAATTTCAGAACTTGACGAGTCGTCACAGTTCACACAGTTTGAAAACCATTTCGTCAAATTGAAGCAGGCTGACGATAAAATTTGAGAAACTTCAAGTTTAATTTCTTCTAATTCCTCTAATGAGTCTGCTCCCGTCAAAAGGTCGTCGACATAAAAGTCTTTTCTGATGACTTCAGAGCCTTTTGGAAATGTTTCCTGGTTCAAATCACTCAAATGATTTAAACATCTTATTGCCAGGAAAGGAGCAGACGAGGTACCATAAGTGACCGTGTTCAACCTGTACATGTTGAGGTTATCATCAGGATGTTCACGGTATAGAATAAGCTGAAAGTCTGTATCGGCCTCGTCAATCAGTACTTGACGGTACATTTTCTCGATATCAGCCGTCATTGAGTATTTATGCAAACGAAAGCGGATAAGTGTAGAAAATAACTCCTGTTGAATCGTTGGCCCAATCATCAAAATATCGTTGAGAGATTTTTGTGATGAGGTTCTACACGAGGCATCGAAAACCACCCGAAGTTTGGTTGACGTACTTTCAGGGCGTAATACACATTGGTGTGGTATGAAATAGTGAGGGTTATCAAAGTTAATATTGTCTGCAATAGACATGTGGCCTAAATCAATGTATTCCTTCATGAAGGCATTATACATCTCTCTTACTTGAGGATCTTTTGACAACCGACGCTCTAATAAGAGGTAGCGCCGTTTTGCTGTGTCGAAAGAATGACCCAAGAGGTTAGGGTCTTCTTTAAATGGTAGTGCCACTTTGAATCTACCCGACGGCATTTGTTGGATAGATTTTTGAAAATGTTCCTCACATTTTTGTTGTTCTAAAGAAAGAACTTTTGCCTCATTTGGAACTTCTTCAAGTTCCCAAAATCTCTGCACAATTGCATCTAGAGATTTATCGCTTTCTGATGGCGTGCTAGCGTGGCACGAAGTGATTTCAGCAGTCTTCGAACTTTTATATTTTCCAGACACAATCCACCCCAGCACAGTTTTCTGCAAGACTGGAGTGTCAGGACTCATTTTAATTTGTCCAACACTTAACAAATCAAAGAACATTTCAGCTCCGATCAAAATATCAACTCGTTGAGGTTTGAAAAATAATGGATCAGCGAGCTCTAAGTTGCGCGGAATATCCCAACCAGATGTAGAAATGATCTTATCGGGTTGATATTTTGATATCGACCGAAGCACCCAAAATTCCGATGTGAATTCTCGTGATTCCATTCGAGCCTTTAAAGTCGCTTGAATTTTTGACTTTGCAGTTGCATTTGTCTTGCCAATTCCCAGTAAATTTAAACTTGCATCTTCCCTCTTAATTTGTAGCCTCTGTGCTAGTTCCTCGGTTATAAAGTTTATTTGAGAACCGGAATCCAGTAAAGCCCTTGCGAAGACATAATGCCCAAATTTGTCCATTATACGAACTAGGGCTGTTGCCAAAACAACACTTTCTTCATTAGAAGATGAACAATTTACAAATGCCCGTGAAGTAGAGGGCTGGTCTGGATTAGAACTTGTTTGTCCTGTGTGCGCCGGAGTGGTATACTTATGCAGTAAAGTATTATGTGAGCGGCTACAAACTCGGCACTTAGACGCTTTGCATTTCGTAACTGTGTGTCCCGGTTTCAGGCAGTTAATGCAAGCTGAAACGCTTTTGACAAAATCAAATCTTTGTTGTACCGGTATTGCAGAAAATGAGGGGCATGTGGACACATAATGTTGTGTCGATCTACAAAATATGCACTTTATGCTGTTTTGTGCTGTGTCAGTTTGACAAGTAAGCGACTTGGCGTTTTTCTTCTTTGGAATCTCAGCTCTACTTGAGTAAGCTGGTTTGGGCTTCGAATTTGACGACTCATCAGCCGAAATGTGTTGATATCTTTTATTCAACGCGGCTTCGCAATCACTCCAAAGAGGCAGTTTATCATAATTCAACTGTTCTTCCCACTTTGAACGAGTGACTGAATCAACTTTTCCCATGACAAGGTGTATCAAAATTGCATTAGATATACTCTTATCGTCCCCGATTGACAAAAGCGAGTCATAAATGGCTGAAACTGTGTCAATCAAGCTCCTCAAGGCAGACGATGAGGGTTTCGAAATTTCTGGCAAGTCAAATAGCTGAGAAATATTCTCAAAAAATATTAAACATGGGTTGTCATAAACCCTTTTAAGACTTGCCAATACCTTGGAATAGTTTTCACTGGTTACTTGGTAGGCTTTCACCGTTCCTAGAGCTGAATCAGACAAACAAGATTTTAAGTGGTTGAATTTCTCAATATCTGGTATCATTGGGTCATTATCAACCAAATTTTCGAAAAGGCCAATAAAGTTTTTGTATTCTGAGTACTTTCCACTAAATTTTGGAAGTTTCATACTCGGAAGTCTACTGCTATGAGCTGGGTAGGACATAGTCGAGTTCGCAAAACTAGACCTTCTATTGTTGCGCATTTTGGCAATAAGCAGACTTTTCGTTGAAACGCATAAGTCCTCTATATCAGCTCTTTCCTCATTAGTAGGATCTAAAATATCAAGCTCAGATTGATATACCACCGCCTGTTCGATATACGAATTAAGAATATCGAGGCGGCACTCTAACTCGATAGGATTTGCCGAAATTGTGCTTTCCTTCAGAGAGCGCTTGAATCTGGCGATATTATTCACTACTGTGGCCTTTTGTAATCTCACTTTATTGCTACTGGTTTGTCTGTCGGGTGACGATTGATGTCTACGACCTGGCGCCATATTAATTTTGCAACTAAACTTTCACAAATGGGAATTTCAATCAGAAATATTAATCGTAACGTTTCTTTGTTAACGTGCAATATACTTTATTAGCTCTAGGCAAGTATTACAACACACAATTTATACAAACCACACTTATTATCCGATTTACCGACTTTGTTTAGTTTATTTTTTAAAAAATTTTACTAATTCCCCTCCGTCGGGTTGTTTAAAGTTAAGTTAAAATTAACTGACGCTGTGAAACCGGGCCTGATCTTGTTTTGCCCTTTCTTTTTACAGTGTTTTGTGAAATTAAACTTTTTCACTTTAAGTTGACTGTTGGTTATTACAACACACTTATTTTTCACCGTAATAATTTTTATTATTATGATTTTAAATTTTAATAAATTCAATAATTTATTATTTTCTTCGTCTCCTTTGCTAGTATTTATGTCTGTCCACTTGTACGTACGTATTTGTTGTTGCACGGCCTCAAACCAACAGGGTTGCTCTGTTATTGGGTTTGGCAATTTTTAGCACTTTTGTCTTAGTTGATACAAAGTTTGATCAACTACGTAACAGATCACAATAAGTAAATGGACAGACAGCGAAAGGGAAAAACAAACGAATGGTGAGCAAATTGATAATTCCGTAAATAAATTCAATAGTTGCACGAATTTTGTTAGTTTGTTCACAGGAAAACCGGCGGGAATTGATGGAAACACCGACAAACCGGAGAAGCCGTAGGGAATTAACAATCGGTAAGGTTTGTGTATTAAATACAGAAAATTGTGTTTTGTTTGTGTGTGTATGTTGGCTATCACTTGCACTGTGTAAATATCACGCACTTTGTTAGTGTAAATTATAACTCGAAAATAAATTACTTGCAATAAAATATTTATTTGTTTCACTTAAGGGCGGGAGTGGATAAATTTGAAATTGTGCACGTAATAAGGGCAAACAACGTACTGTGTGATTTACAAAATTGAAATAAATCACTTAAATTTGCAGTGATATGTTTACTTGCAATTAATTCACACACAATCTTGTTGTTGGCACTTATAATACCTGGCAATTGGCACTTTCCTTGCAGAGTATACAGGTGCAGCGGGGCATTTAGGATGACTTCCTTGCTGAGTTCTGCCAACGATCTTCCAAGCTTCCTTCGGTGATGGTGATGGATTGAAGATGATGGTGAGGTTTTTGACCACGGTGGTAACTTTATTAAACCGACTCGTAATCACGAATTATACCGAACTACGACCGCAGTAATGCGCGAAAATCTAAGTAATTAATCAAGTCCCTGCTCGGGCGCCAAAATGTTTATCCCTAATGGTTTTTAGGGGAGTCTTTATCTTTATGGGCTGATTAACCTATTTAAATTTCGCTCAATAAAAACAATTATGCGACCGGTCGATTCGGATGTAAAAAACGCAATTCATTTATTATTTAAAAATGGAGATTATAAAGAAGATAGCCTATGACAGTATAACACTTTACACAGAATTTCCCTAGCGGAATGACAGTTAAACAAACAAAAGGGTTACTAATTAAGATTGACTTAAACCTAGGGAATTCCTTAACTTAATTTGGACAGAAAAGAAAAGAGGAAATAATTCAAATTATAGAGAAATAGTTCAGTTAAAAGAATAGAGAAAGAAGAGAAGAGAGAGAGAGAAGAAATCATCTGGCCAAACAGTAGTCGAGAGGTTGAGTGTTATGGTCGCCGTTGTACTCAGGTCCTGCAATTAAAAACAAACATGAGGAAATTACTATTAAGATTTCTATTTAAGATATGTACATATCTACGTATATCACAAATGTTCAGTTACATATTTCGGGGTAGTTTTTCTTCTATGGATGCGTCACTTTATTTGCTGTCGTGTTACTCTTTCTGTTTGTTTATCTATTTCATACTCATTTCTTTGACCGGTTTTCTCTCTTTATCTTCATAAAAATTAGTTTCATTGTAGTAACGAAATTGTTTAGTCAATTATAATTGTTCGCAAAACTCCAAAATATATGAATAATCAATAAAAAGTAAGAGATACACCAAATAAAAATTTTTGCAGGAACGAAATGTAAGTTCTTCCAGCACGAAATGTAAAATTCTCAAAAAAATCATGTATGAAATTTTTCGTTGCAGCGACTTTCGTAGCAACGTCATAACATTAACGAAGATGTTTCATTCATACGACGAAGCATTATTCTTTCAGTGCAGTCAAAAGTAATTCTTTCCTTTGTAGAAATTGTTACATATGAGTACCACCTGCCCATTTTGTTTGAAAATATGAAAAAAAATAAATAGAATTGCATATATAAACATTGTGTCTCTTTTCCAGGCCTCTTACAAGCTTGTAAAATTATTTTTTTTTATATTGAGCTGCGGAGTGGAGCCGACTGCAAAGAACTGGTACTAATATCAGACCTTCTAAAATATTATTCAGATCGTTTTAGTATGTTTAGTATGTGCTATTATGTTTTTAGGCACTCTGTTGACATACACAATGGTGCCGTCGGTGGTACAATGGTCAGTGTCCGCGGCTATTGTACATGAAAACGTCGGTTCGATCCCTGCTCAGATCACCTTAAATTTTTTTCGACGACGGTCACCTCGCCTAATGATGTCGCCACTATCGAGTACTCAACCATCAAAGAGTATCTCAAAAATACCGTGCAGAACAGGTGTAAAACTGTAGTTCCCAATCAGTGAGTATAAAAACTAGAAAGTGACCAGCTCACTGCACACAGAGAAGAGATTCCTTGTCACAACTATATTTACAGCCAACTACAATTTAGCAGTTCCTTGGACTATCACATTATTCAGTTGTGATTACCAATAATTGTGTTCTTTATCACCAAATGTTGTGCATATCAATTGATTTGTAATTCAGTTTTGGTTGCAAGACCTGAAATATTTAGTTGAAGCCACAGCAACAAAAAATAAATGTGATCTGTCAATCGAGTTTTAGTTCTAGCAATGAAATTATGCTGTAGTGGTGAAAATTCTATTAGTTGGATGAAGAAAACATGTAAAAACTAATTCGTTTGTACCAAATAATATAGTGGTATGCTAAACTAAAGTAATTACTTGAATTTGATGGCTGTCACAACCATTTGGTAATGCTTTAACCCCCTATGAATTTTATAAAAAAAAGTTTAAAAAATAACTTTTTATTAAAATTCTGTATTTTATGTTTAAATATAAACCAAATTATTATTATTTGAAATCAGGGTACGTATTTCGTGCCCATTTTTTTTTATCGAAAATATAAAACAATTTCTATATCTCGAGAACGGAGCGGCCAAAAGAAAACAAATACAAACAATCTTTCTAGATTGTTCATATTTTCAATGAAAAATGGGGATGGGTTACCTTGGGTATCATATGTATGTTTAAGTTAAATTGTGGCATCCACAATAATAGTACCGCCAGCCACAATTGTCTTCATGTGTTTGTGAAGGCGTCAATAGTAGCGTCATATTCAACGATTATGTTTAGAACTCTCACTTCACCTCAATTTATGATAATATGTATTCTTCGCTGGCTGATATCTCTACACTTTATTGTTTTTTTCACAACTTTGTTTATCACTTTCTGTTTAAAATAGTAGTTTTTCTGCAAAGTCCTCGTGTAACATTCCAATATACGTAGTCAGGTTACCGTTGTGCGACTAAAGTCGCAATTTGACACTTTTTTGACGCCATGCGACTTTTTCACAAATCCCCGTTTTGCGACTTTTTTTAACTTTGTGCAACTTGATTGGTGAGAGCATACTTTTTATGTTTTTAAACGCCTTACGGTGCGTAAGACAAGATAGTTGAGAATATGTATTAGTAGTCACAAAGAGAAAATTTGTTTGTGTCACGTACGCGTCCAGCCAGTTATAAAGACAGTACAGTTTTAAGCAACCGCCGACAGTGTCGTTTCGTTAAATCTCGTGCTCTGATTTTTTGTTTCTTCGCTTTTCTGCCATTGTGTTTTGTCTTACTTCTCCAAATTACAATGGAACTGATGTACTCAGCAAAATTAAAATGTGTTCATGTTTATATGTTTGTATTGTCAAACAATATTTCAATAAAAACTAGGAAAATTTTCAAATACAAATACTACGAAATTACTACGAAACGTCACTTATATGGCCGATGACAGAACTGGTAGAGGTTGACGCAGTAGGATTTGTAGTAATTGTGTGAACCAACAACATGCATTTAGTTTTTGTTTCATGACTCTAACCGTCAAATTCAACACAGATCCATATGAACAAACACAGTAAACAAAAAAGTACAACAACAAAATACACTGAATTTAACAGATGGAGTCATAAGAAAGCAAAATCAGTTGTTCTATTACATCAACCTTTACTAGTTCAGCCATGATCTGGCCGCTTATGTCAAATCTCTTGCCGAAGTTACTGTCGTTGAAAAATCAGAGACAGGGATGAGACAAGTGAGAGAAGTGTAAGTGTGGTAGTAAAAATGTGTGAATGTATTGCTACTGTTGGAGCAGAACTGTCCCATGTAAACGCCAGGTTATGTATCGCACACGTATTACGCATCGTATTAGGTAAACTTTTATCATTTGTTTTACTGTCAGAGCAGCCAGCTTTGATATTCATACATATGTATATTGCAAATGCCAAATTTAACACTTGTCTTTACTCTTGTTTAGTAAACAAAACACAAAGAGCAAAATGGATAAGTAAGTAAATCTTTATTTTGCAAATATGCGAATACTAATTAAACATTTTCAGGTTCGTTGTTAAATCCAAAAAGACAAGCAGTCAGGCAGTACAATTGAATGTCGCTGATTTAAGTTCTAGCTCTGAAACAGACGATGAACCCAACACGTCAAAAAAGGCAAAAATTTCCCGGTACTACTGCAACGAGTGGGAGTTGGAATATAAATGGGTTAAGCAGGACGAAGATTCGAAGCAGGCAATATGCAAATTGTGCAAACAACTTCTGGTAAACCAGAAAAACCATCTACGGAGACATGCAAAAACCAAAAAACATTTCGAGAGCATGAAACGATGTACCGAAATTTCCAAAATACAATTGACTGATTTTCTACCAAAGCGAAACACAGAATTTCGTCAAAGTGTCGCTACGGCCTAAATTAAACTGGTGTTGCGCATGATTAATACCAATCAGTCATTTTAAAAATTTCAGAGTCTGAAGTTAAAATTATTAAATCAAATATATGAAATTATTATCAAACCATATGTGATCAAATATTATATAGAATGAATATAAAAGATAACCGTTTGAATATGCTAAGATATTTTGACCCTATATTTATAAAATCAAGAGAAGATATAAATTATATTCATCTGGTAACAGAATTTGCTAATATAATCCGTCAGCCTGAGGTAGTCGTAAATGAATTTAAATTACTAGAATCTAAGGCTTTATGTAAAAATTACGAGTACCTGTTCGATATAAGGAATGCAGAAACCTTTTGGTACAAAGTAGGAACATTAAAAATCATTTTAATGTATATTTATATAAGAATTTGTACGAATTTGTGGCACAGATAATGACTTTGCCCCATAGTAGTGCTAGCGCTGAGAGAGTGTTCTCTAAATTAGCACTCATGAAAAATAAACTAACTAACCGGCTAAAGGTTACCACTTGCGAATCCATGCTTTCAGCTCTAAATTTGGTGGAAAATCAGCTTGAAACTTGGACTCCAAGTGCTGAACTAACTTATAAATATAGAAATGAAGTATCAAAAAACTAACATTACTTTAAGGTTCAACAGCATTCTGATCTCAAAATTTGTATACCAAATCGTACATGAAGTGCTCCAAGTGCTGAACTAACTTATAAATATAGAAATGAAGTGTCAAAAAACTAACATTATTTTAAGGTTCAACAACATTGTGATCTCAAAATTTGTATACTGTTTGTTTTTATGTTTTATTTTCATTGTTAATTTTTTTCTTGTTTGTTTTTATGTTTTATTTGAATTATAAACTTTTTTTTTTACATCAACTGTTTGGTTTTGTGTTTTATTTACTTATTTGAATTGATAATTTTTTTCCGACTTTTTTTTCAAATCCCCTTTGTTTTGCGAATTTTTTTCTCAACTCCCCTTTTTTTGCAACTTTTTGAAATTTTCTCAGCGGTAACGCTGTACGTAGTTTCTCTTTAACAACAAAGCCTCTTGTGAAAAATCGAATACATACTCGTAACTTTGCAACAAGTGTTTTTGTAACAGAAACTAAATTATGATTACAGTAACTAATATTTGAACACGAATTCTAATATTGTACTTTTTATTAGTTGTATCTTCCACTTCATTTAGAAATACATACCCAAATTGGTTAATACAACTAAAGTTCGGTAGTAGCAACTTGTATTTAGTAAGACCAATTTTTAATCTATCAATAATATCGACAAATAATTCTGATGTTTGACAGTTATGAATTCTAATCAAAAAATAGACTTAATCATAGAATTTCCAATGCCTGAATTGATTTCCAACTAATCTTTCCCTGTTGATTAAGAGAAACACTTTCCCTGTGGTTGTGAGAAGCTCTCCCTAATACCGTCAATGGGATGTAATGGGAAACCATTCTTTGATTCACTTTTTGTAATTTAAATGAAAATTCGTAACATTGGTGTCAGAAGTGAAATTGCGAATTAAAGACAGCGATGATGTTTAAACAAACCAATGTTGAACAACTAAAAAAGGAGTTGCGTAAATTAGGCCAACCGACAGCTGTAGAGCTGCAGAGGTGATTAATAGAAGATTTTAAGTGCCGAAACATTGGCATTGCCACCTACCAGTTTGAGTGCAAAGAAGAAATGGAGATGTCTGCTAAAGAAGCACCAGATAATATAGATGCTTCTACATTGTTTGCTGCCATGGTGGAAAAGTTGACCAAAATGGACGATAAACAAATTTAACGAAAATTCTAGAATAATGATTGACAATTGTAGAACTATGGGCGAGTAATTAAGTCAAAGTTCTATACTTATGGACAAGAAACTATAAAATAAATTTTGCGAAAATACTACAATTATTTAGGATACATCAAAAGCCACAAATGACAAGTTACATGAAAATTCAGACGCTATGAACAACATGGAGATACAGGTTAATGGTCAATTCGAAAAGGTCGAGGAATTTGAACAGAATTTCTATAAAACTGGACAGCATTTTGAAGAAGACAAGCAAACAGTGAGAAGGACGTTTTTGAAAAATTCGCCGAACTGAAAAGAAAAATTAACTATTTTTCATAACAAGGGGTGCAGTGCGAGTTATCTCTAAAAATTGTAGTTGACTGAAAGCTCCAAGTTTCGATGGCTCCCAGTTGATGTGTTCAAATTCCAAATCGCAATGGTCGCAAACAAAAATTTGTGGAACAGTAACGATAATGCAATAGAGCTAATTTTGGCACTTAAAGGCAGCGCAGCAGAAGTCCTTCAGAGCGTTTCGTCACTGCCAGAAACAACTACGATGAAATACTGGCTGCGGTACAAATCAAGTTGGTGACGATTACAAGAAGGAGTTACACCGCGTGGAAGCAAGAGGTCGTGTGCAGATCATAACGAATTGCTAGATTACACTGTGCCACAAATAACGACTTTTTGTAAAATTCACGGAATTGGCAGCATAGGTTCGATACTGCTACCAAAGGGTAGTAAAACCCAATATTCAGTTTCGCGAGTTTGGTGAGCCTCAAAACATTCTGAAAATCAGTGGGCCCTCGAAAGAGGGCGTCATCAGTTATTGTCCAACAGCTAATTCAAACTAACCCAAACAAAAGTTTAATAAGTCGTTTCAAACATATTCTAAACGGAAACAACAAACAGCATTGTCATTTGTATTAAGGTAATAAAGACTGTTTATACATTTTTATACATACTATATATATAATAATGTGAATTTCTTATATAATTGTCCTCAGATACATAGGGAAGGGGTCTCCGGATGCCGTAATGGCAGAAATTTGCTGGAGCGCAAAAAATATTTTTGAAGATCCAGCTTTTAAAACAAGGACAAAGAAGATGGAAGTACATGGCGAAGAACAGGAAGTTCAAGACAACGATGAACCAGCATTATTTGAGGATTACGAGGATTCAGATGATGACGATGCTAAATACGATTATGGCAAAGAGTTATATATTTATAGAAATCATTCTGATGAAAAGTATTAAAAACATTTTAAATAAACCACATAAATATTACAACACACCACAACAGAGAGGAGTGCACTTGATTATACCATTTTCCAAAAAAATCTTTTTATTTTAGTAGCAACAAATAGTAAACAGCTAAAATTTTTTTTTCAGCTAAAAAGTGGTCTTTATGAGCTATTTAGGGTACCTACACACGTCCAGATTGTATTGATATGTTCACAAAAGTTATTCAGCTTTATTGTGGCTACAATTTTGCCGAATATTGTTACTGACAAATTAGGAGTACCTGTAGTGTTAATAGGGTTTGTTAAACAGATTCTTAGTTACATTATTACCATACAAAGTTAAGCAGTATCACCAAGTTTTTTCGAGGGCCTACTGATTTCCAGAATTTTTTGGTCACCAAATTCGTCAAACCGAGTATAGGGTTTTACTACCCTTTGGTAGTAGTATCAAACCTATACTGTCAAGTTCGTGTATTTTTTGCTGTTGCACTGTGTTATTAGAGCAATTTCAGATTGAGGCATTTGTTAAGGGCATTGACGATCCTGACGTTTGATATGCGGCGTGTGCCTCACAAAAAGCTACGTTTGTGTTAAATCGGACGACGACTGGTCCACGGCACAAAGAAGAGGGTAGCTTATCAACACGGAATTAAATCGCTTCAGAAAGCCCCGTTTTGAAAATCAGCAGAATGAAAATGGTCAGTAATAAGTACGACCAAGCGGCAAATTCACAAGGATTCCATGAAGGCCAGCTAGTTTTTCTATTCAATCCACGGCGCAAGGAAGGCTTATCTCCAAACCTGAAGACGCACTATGAAGGCCCTTACAAGGTTGCCAAACGAATGAATAACGTTGATTATCGAATCAATAAAAGTCAAAGTCCAAAGGGTAAAATGGAGATCGTGCATTGGGAATGTATGGAAAAAGCCGAGTTGCGTCGGGATGAAAGCTTTTACTTACCCTTAATGACCAAATTGAAGTAATGTATATAACGGGGAGACTAATGTTGCTCCTGAAAGTAAACCCTTTCAGCTAACCAGTAGACAAATCCGCTGCAAATGAGTTAAAGTTTCAAAGCTGCAATACTGGTTCGGTAAATGAGTATTATCCATATACATACGACTATAACGTAAAGATCTAGCAACATGTTTTGGAATCGGGAAGAACAGACTAGAAACTGTTAGAAACCCTGAAGGCAAGTAGGAAAACTCGTATACATAGCTGATGTTCTTTGCAATTGAGTTAGACTGTTATTAAACGTTGAAAGGATCAAATATAGACTTGTTGTAAAGTGTTGACTTAAAAACTGTATAAGTAAATTAGAAGGAGAGCAGTGTTACGATTAAGTAAAAGCTTTTAGTTACTCTTATTGACCAAATTAACATAATCTATATGACGGGGAGTCCAATGCTGCGCCTGAAAGTATACCTTTTCAACCAACCCATAGATAAATCCTCTGCAAATAAGTTATGGTTTCAAAACTGCAATACATGTTCTGCAAATGAGTAATATCCATATACGACTATAACGTAACGATCAAGAAACAGGTTCTGAATTCAGGCAAAACAATCTAGAAACTGTTAGAGACCCCGAAGGTAAGTAGTAGAACTCGTATAAATAGCTGATGATCTTTTCAATTCAGTTAGTCTATTATTAAATAAGTAATAGTAATTAGTAACAGTAAAAAGGTGCAAATATAGACTTGTTGTAAAGTGTTGACTTTAAAACAGTATAAATAAAATAAAAGGAACTAAACCCGTTGTACTTATCGTAATTTAAATGCGAACCTTGTTTTATTAACTAGAATAAAAAAGCACGATTAAGGAAATTCGTAATAGTATATTTAGAGAATTAAGCTGGATGCCCTCAAAATATGTTTGCGGTGCAAACGTCGGGAACTAATAACGTCACTGTTTATGCCCCATATTGGGACATCGGCATTTAGTATAAAGTGGTGTGAACACAGCTTAACTACACAGGGTCGGTTAACTATTTCAACTTTGGGTGTGGAACATGATGTCCCGTGCAGCGTTTGGACATAACACAAAATCGTGCACAAAATGTATGATACACGCTGTTGTGTGGAGTATTTGTGCTTCATTGCTGCACGACCACTCTGCGATGGTGCGTGTTCGCAAGCTGACACTCTCTGTTCGGTGTCTATTGGCCGCGTCGAACGGTTGCTTTGCTCTGTCAGTGTTGAGCTGACACCAAGAGAAACACTTAATTGTACAAAGTATGTGTGTACACCATAGTTCAATGTCTAGCTTGTGTGGATCGTGGGCACAGTATAATCGTGTATCGTGGGCACAGTATAATCGTGCGTGTTTTCATGGGTGGCGATAAATGGTGCGGCTCTGTGTCTGTACACCGAACGAAAAATGGCGTTCTAAATTTAAGTAAAAAATTCTCATTTTTAGCTAAAATCGTACTTAAAAATTTAAGTACGTTCATACTTGATTCAAGTACAAAACGGACTAGGCTCAAAAAATGAAGCATAAAAAGGATTATAATAAGCAAACAATACTTGAAATCGAGTAAACATATCTCAGCAAGAAAATAAAGCCTAAAAATGGCATAGAATGAGAAGAAAGCTCTTATATCTAGCTCTGAGAGTGAAAAAAATCATTGAGCAAAACCAAATTTACTCTCTCAATCACTCGTTTGTTTCTTGGTAAGTATGGATTACTTGATGTAAGTAAGAAATTCTTACTTTTAGTGTAAATTCTACTTGGAGTAAAACAAAGAACAACAAAATAAAATTTACTCTCGAAACCATTCTCGTTTGCTTGGAGGGTAAGTAATATTTGCAGAGTTGCCATTTGTTGAACAGGGTAAATCAGTGTCGACTTTCAAAAATCGGGAAAAGCACCATACATGGTTTTAAGTTGCCAATGACTCCTTAAAACGAAAATAATTTACTACTTCAGTTAAAATAATAGTAAAAATCATTGATAAATACAATCAGAAGCGAAACTAGAAAACTAACATTTAAACAATGGGCGCAAGCCCCAATCACGCATCGTCGGACGTAAGAGATCTCTGTTAAGAGTGATTTTAACATCGTATTGGCAATAATCTTCATTTACCTTGTTGAATTATGGTATCATAAAGAAGGTAATGTTACTTACTTAACAAGTGTCAAAGTAATAGCATTGTACGTACGCTTTTATGGAGAACAAATACTTCTGTATAAAGGTTAATGACATTATAAGCGATATTGTCAACCATATATAGAAAATTTTTAACCTACAAAAGAGGCTGCACATCAAACACGAAACGTGCAAACGAAACGACCTTCACAAAATATTGCAGTATGAATTTCTCATACAATAAATGCATAACTCAAACAAATTAAACGGTCTCAAAAATTGAAAATTATTCAAAAAGAAAAAATAACCAATTTTTGCGGGTTCCAAAGGGCTTTTAGACAAAGTAGTTAAATTCATACGGCAAAGTTTTTTTTAATCCCTAACATTTTCAGCATGTTTGATGGCGTTAAGTGACAGAAGTCAAAATTTTAGTTATATATTCTTGCGATAGGATACACCGTTTTGGAGATATTGGTATATATTTATTTTACAGCCTTTTTCATTTGCGCTACTTAAAATAAAAGTTTGCCATATGAATTAAACCTATAACCCTTTAAAGACGGGAGATATTAAAGATAAAAAAAAAACTTGACCCAGAAGTCAACCTTTGTTTTTCATACATAGGTTGTTTACCAATCGATAACTCTAAAAATAGTCTAGTTATCGAAAACGCTAATTATTTTTAAGACTTCTGTAAGAAAATACCATAAAATGTAATAAAATATCAATAAATACACCTACTTGAAATAATGTTAAATTAACTGTTTACTGTACACTACCTTAATTATTGTACCATGGCTTGAAGTTGTCAATCAAACTTTTTTTGAAATCTGTGTCATTGTGGTTTTGTGCGTTGTTTAACAAAGAAGTCGGTTGTGTTGCAAAAGCAAAAATGAGTATTAGTGACGCCTCCAGAAGAGGACGAATTACTTCTCCGTAAATTATTAAAAGAGTTTAATTTGGAATCGGCGCTGGAATATTTAAAAGGTAAGTAATAACTTAATTACATTCAGTAAAAAAAACTGCGTACACAGCAAAGCGCTTCGTTCTGTTTCTCGCCTCGTGTTGTGTCACCCCCCCTACTTTTGAATTTGTGTTTGTATTTATTGGCATGTGCATGAATGTATGTATGTCCCTATGCGAGTTGCATTTAACAGTTAGGCGGTGCGCAGTGGTGGTTTATATCTGTTTTCTGTGTGTTGCTGTGCATTATTTTACTTTGAGATTATAAGCGTTTTAATCTCAATTAATTTATATTGTGTAAATTTCAGCATTAACTGATGTTATCGTAACTACGTGAAAATGTAATATTTTTCATAATTATTAATATGTCTCAGATATGTTTAATTGAGAATACCACTAATATAAGTACATACATACATATGTACATAAATAAATGAATTTGTCTTAAAACGCCTATAATCTAAAGCCAAAAGAGTACACAGCAACAGGCAGAATATAGTACACAAAATAGGGACGCAGGTGCAGACATTCAAAAATGATAGAAACCACCACCGCGCACCGCCTAATGTCAAGTGCAACTCACATACATAGGTACATACATACAAGGAGAAATTCAAAAGTAGAGGAGTTAGCGAGAAACAATACGAAGCTCATTGATTGTTATGTACATATGTATGTTCTTTGAGAGCTATGTGAATACTGTACTGCCAGCGTTATATAAATCCATAAACAATTTTATGCTTTTTTTTGGATTTGTTAATAAGGTTCTTATAAAATATTTCATATCTCGTGTGTCGTGCATCCTATTTTAAATCTAAGGTTATGATTGAAAATATCTTTCCAAACTTTTCACCCATTTTGGTATCTAATTTTGCCTCTAAGTACTTATAATTCTTACTTTGTACGTAATCCACTAAGAGCCATTAAGACAAAAATAATGATAACTATTCAAGAGGAGAAATTGGATATAAAGCAACATACATAGTTTGACAAAATAGTTCCAACCGTACCTTTCGATTTGAAATACGGTCCATTTTTATATACAAATTCATTTTTATATATGTACATACTTATATGTAAATATATAATTACTGTAACTCGTGTTGCCTTTTTTAATTTTTAGATTGAAATAGATTTCGACTTTTTATACCCAGGCAAACGTCAGATGTTACTTTCTAAATGGGATATATTCAAAACTAAAATTTTGAACTATTATGAAGTATACATCCCTAATGAAGTGTGCAGACAGCAGCTGAACAAATTAAAAGAAACAAGGAATATAGGTATGTAGTACAATTATTGTCTTTGGTATTAAATAAAATCAACTGACATTTTCTTTTCAGATTATCAAGATTACTTTATAACAATACTTTTAAATTCAATACTTCCATCTTCTGCTCGTTTCAAAAATACCGATGGCAGAAAAACAAAGAAAGTAACGATTGCTGATTCGCAGGAAAGTTTCGTGCTGATGTTAGCAACACTAAATGATTACAAACGAAAAATTGAGGAAATTGTTAATAAGTATTATTCCTCAGGACTTACGCTTCAGCCATTTCTCATACTAGAAGGTAACGACTCTAACGTTCAAGGATTTTTCGTCTATTACGATAATAATTTATTAAAATTTGACTCCTTTATACAAAGCCTAGATATATGTATGTTTTAAAATTTTCCATGTTTTGTCTTTAAAATATCCAATATCTAATAAAATAAAAATCACTATTGGTTTTTATTTTAAAAACATCAAAACTAATTTTTATTATAAAATAACAAAAATAAAAATCAAAATATAAATAATGTTGTCTTTCTCATTTAAATCAAGTAATGACCAGACTTAAATCAAATATATATCAGGCTTAAATGAAGTGTAGGTAGAGTTTAAACCAAGAATAGATATCACTTAAATTAAGTATAAAACACGCTCCAATTAAGTATGGAGAACGTTTAAATGAAGTACTGATCTGGCTTAAATCTAGTACAACTCAGGTTTAAATCAAGTACTGATCAAACCTTATTCAACCGTAAATATGACTTAAATCAAGTGTAGATCACACTTAAATTGAATACTGATCAGGCTTACATCGAGTAAAACTAAGGCTTAAATTAAATGCGAATCGGGCTTAAATTAAGCACAGCTCTGGCTTAAATCAAGTACAAATCAGGCTTAAATTAAATGCCGATTAAGCTTAATTCAACCGCAAATATGGCGTAAAGCAAGTGTAGATCACACTTATATTAAATACAGATCAGGCTTACATCAAGTAAAACTAAGGCTTAAATTAAATACGAATCGGGCTTAAGTAAAGCACAGATCTGACTTAAATCAAGTCCCAATTTCATCTAAATCAAGTACACATCTGGTTTAAATTCAGTACGGATCTGGCTTAAATCAAGTACATATCACGTTTAAATCAAGAAAATATCGCTTAAAATTTCGTACTTGAATCAAGAATTTTATACTTGGTTTAAGAAAAACCGTACTTACCATACTTTTGACACCGCTTTGGCTTGATTCAAGTAAAGTTTTCTCTATTTTTTTGTTCTGTGTATATATTGTTTTTTTGTTCGACTTGTGTATTGTGTGGATCATAGAGTAAATTTATAGTAGAGCCGCCATTTGTCTCATCTGACGTTTCCTTTCACACTCTTCGTGATGCGGTCGGTGTGATAGAGAGATGTTTGACGAAAAGTGATATACACCAGGTGGAATTACAATAACTTCTTGCTATAATTTTTCATGCCATTTTGGTGAAAAACTGAAATTTAAATGTGTTTTAAACTTTTTTATTGACTGTTTTTGTTAGCATACATTTGTGTTGTATTAATTTTAACACACAAAACGAAATGCCGTTGTTGTTATTTTGTTCGTTGTTTTGATATATATAATATCACACCAGGCCAAATGTCATAAATTTGGTGGGAGAACTAGTAGATCTAGTATAAGTATTAATCTATGGTGTGGATAACGTATGATCGTGTGTGTGATTATGCGTGACGATAAATGGTGATGCTCTCTTTCTGTCATATTTTGTATTGCCATTATGCTATATTTTATATTTTACGTTTTATATTGTTATTTTGTTGTAAATGTTAAGTTTTATATTTTATGTTTAATATTTTATGTATAGTTGACGGTCGAAAATTAGAATTCTTCTAAATTCGAATCTTTCGGAAATTAGAACTAGCGTTTTTTTCCTGCTTCTAACGCTGAAAATTTGATTTATAGCTCAGGGGTACAGATTGCATTCAATATGAAAATTTGAATTTAATGCAAGTAAGAAAAAGAAATACATGTAAAGAAAAATAAATATAAACAATTATTTTCGATACAAATTTTTTTTTTGTTTTATTTATTAACAAAAAATAAAATTAATTGATAAAGATAAAAAATATAAATTCAGCTTCAAACACACACACGCTGTGTGGCACAGTCGTGCACATATCTAGTGAATATTGACGAAGAATTCATTCCCTCATTACTCTCCCCCCTCGTCCGTAGAATAACAAAATTTTTGTTTGCGATCTAACATCCTTTGCAAAAGCCAAGCAATCGACGCGCCATGCCTATGACTCCTAGCCTAAGGCTGTTGAAGTGCAAACACGCCACCGAACCGTGTATTTCGTACTTGTGTGCACGATTTGGTGTAGTGTCGGAACCGTCGATCGCACTCAGGCTGCCGTGTTTCTCCCACGCGTGTGCACGGTTTGGTGTATGATAAAAGTGCTGCACTGACTTGTGTGCCCAAAGCGTTTTGTTTTTGTGTTGACTGCGTACAAGTGCTTTCCTAGCTTAAACGCTTGTGTAGCGTGATCATTTACAACACATGCACGCAACGTAAAATGTTCGGTGTTGAGTGTTTGGGTGTTATTCTGAACGCTGGTCCCGTGGTGTTACAATGGTCCTCATTGCAGTAGTTGTCCCAGTAGTGACAGCAACCTTTACCTAACCTATTCTACACTTATTACTAACACGTTTTAATCCTTGAAATTAATCTTCTGAGAAAAAAATCGTTTATTTTGAAAACCCTCTCTGCTTCTTTGTTTGGCATACGAAATTTAACAAATTTCCCATTAAACTGATAAAAATAATTCAAAACAAATGGCACTTTAAAGCCAAACATAAAATTGATGTGAAACAAGATATTTGATTTGATGTCTGATACAAATTTATTTGTTCGCATTACAATGAAATGTTCTCAGCAGCGTAATTGTCAAAGCCTCTTCTACAGACCGCATTCCAGTTGTAGTGTTTATGTTTTCTACACTCCTTTTAAACCGTGTTAAATATTATTTATTATACCTGGTGCACAATCTTAGTTATAATTTTACATAAAAAAGGCCTTTCATTGGAAAGGAACTACGAAAAGTAAGATGACATAAAATGTCATGTTATACAGTCAGTTTAAACTGTAGCAATGATAAAATGAGGGGATCGCAAGATGATGTAACATTCAGATGGTAACATTTGAGATATCTTAATGCCATATTTGCGTCGCTTGAAGTACGAATGTTCTTGCTAAAGCTGCCTTTTTATTCACTTAACTCTTTTGAGTTTCTTAAGGCGTTCGTTCAGCCTTGCAATGCTGTTCAATTTTAAATCGAGACTAGGCCTTCTTGACTGTTGCAAATACTTACGCTGCTGGATGTGTGAATACATATTCATACTTGTACATTCATGACAAATACATTCACTTAGGAGCTTATATTTATACATATGTATCTACGTTTTTACATGTACATTTTATCTTCATGATACATGTACTTATACAGTGGGAAGCAGAAATGAGTATATGTTTGTGTACTTCTTCCACTTCTGAACCCATAAAAACAGTAGTATCAATATTATTATCAATATTATTACATATATATTATTAGAAAATCAAAAGAATTTTAAGGATGTGGATTATTTTGGATACTTAGTCCACATAGTCAACATCAAATATTTTGCATACGTTGTAACATTCTTCCGACAAATTTGTGCAAAATTTCAATAGGAATACTTTTCCATTGCAACTGAATACTACATATGTCACAGCCTTGACCAGGTTCTTCTCGAATGGGGCTGTTTGGTATAAAATTGTGGTCAATCAAATTGGGGACAATATTAACGGCCCCATCGATGGGTGTCCCATCAATAAAAATTAGTTTTTGCCCAAGCTTTATTTGAAAGCTTATTGGGTAAAGTATTTTTAAGATTTTTTTCAGATTGTTTAGGGGTCGCGCAAGTCCAATTTTCTCAAGACAATGTGGTACCGTCTTGTTGAAACCACATATTCTCCAAGTCGTATTCTTCAATAGCAGGCAAAAAAAATTCGGTTATCATATGACCATAACGCTCCGAATTGACTGTGACAGTCGTTCCATCGTCGTTTTCGAAGAAGTAAGGTCCAATCACACCTTCCGACCAAAGAGCGCTCCATACAGTGACTTTTTCCGGATGTACTGGCCTCTATTCAATTACTTGAGGATTCTCAGAACCCCAAATACGACAATTTTGTTTATTAACATACCCACCGAGTGAGAAATGTGCTTCATCGCTGAAGAAAAATTTGTTCGAAAAATCGCCGTCCACCGCCTGTTGTTCTAGCACCCATTCCACGTATCTACGACGTTGTGAATGGTCAGCTGAATTCAGTTGTTGTGTGAGCTGGACTTTATATGGATATAGGTGAAGATCCAAATGCAAAATACGCCATAATGTGCCTTAAGACCGTCCTAATTCCTGAGAACGACGAGCAATCGACAAATTCGGGTCTTCGGCAACACTTTCACTTACAGCAGCGACATTTTCAGCGGAACGAGCGAAACGATGATGCACAGGCCTTACAATATCTGTAACCGCTCCAGTCCCTTCAAATTTCCTCACAATTTTGCCAGTTGCTTGCGTAGTTGGACGATTATGTAAACCATAATCTCCTCTTAAAGCACGATATGTGGCTGTGCCAGAATCACCATTTTTGTAGTAGGTTTTAATAATTTTTATGCGTTGTGTGGTAGTTAAGCGATACATTTTCGTCAATGGCAGACTTTGAACTGAAAAAAAAAATAATTGATTTAACAACTTAGTTTGACAGATGTCGAATTCCAGCCCTATACTTTTGAAACCACGAAATGGATAACCCTTTATAAACTACCGTTTTTTACATTGGCTGTCGCGTTGGCTTTTGCGTTTACGTTCACTTTCGGGACTTTTAGAATACTACCCTAATAATATTATAAACTGTTTGCCATTTCTGCATCGAATTTGCTTTAAACATTGCATTAATGAAAAACTCTACATGCTCTAAGTAACAACAAAGAATTTCACGCAGAAAAAAGGGCCCCAGCAACTTATTGCAAGAAACATATACATACATGTTTGCAAGCATTGTTTTCATGAATTGAAGATCTGCTGCGTTTCTGTTTGTTTATGTGGCCGTCGGTGGTGCAATGGCAAGTGTACGTGGCTCTTGTACGTGACAACGAGGGTTCGATCCCAGCTCTGACCATCTCTCATTTCCTTCGACGACGGCCTCCTCGCTTAGTGATGGCGACACTATCGAGTACTTAGCCATGAAAAACTTCTCAAAATACCGTTCGGAACCGGGGTAAAACTGTAGGTCCCAATCAGTGACTTAAAAATTATAAAATTCGACTTGCGCGATCTCGAAACCTCTTCCGAAAAATCTGAAAAAAATCTCAAAAAGCCTATAAGCTTTCCAATTATGCTTGAGCTACCATGAAAATCGCAAAAGAAAAATTCTTGTCACAACCTAATTAACAGGCTGTGGCAACATGAACGCAAGTATTCCAAAACATTCGAAACATGTTATGTTCTTTAATAATTATTCCGGTTCATGATCAATTTCTATAAAAAAATACTTTTATATCAAAAATGGATGGTTGGGATACAGTTATTTTTATTTCCACCAAGTCATATCATCACCTCCCTTTTCCACAAGTATTTAGGTATATATATATAGTGATAAACAACTGTCAACTAAGCGAGAAGGTCCCAATCAGTGAGTGAAAACTGGATGCGCACAGCTCAGTGATTGTGAGAAGCTCTCCCCTGTCCTTTCATGGGATGTAATGGGAAACCACTTTTTATTTATTTATGCTGAAATATTAAAAATTTAATAAACGCTTTATATTTTTTCACTGTGTATTTTCGAATATTGGCTACGTAATATTATAATTTTATTACAAATAAAACATGTTATAAATAAATTAATACTAATTTGCATTGTTATTGATACTCATATGCACTTAGAAATTAAAGATGTCTATGAACATGTATTCATTTTTGCTCCCCGCTGTACATTAGGCTGTAGGCAGGCTGGTGTTGTAGTTCATGAATGTTACACGATTTTCAGCACTTCCAAATTGAGTTGTCATATAAAGAATATTTGTCTTCTCCTCCCCGCAATTTGTTGGAAACATTTTTTTCAGAAGCCATCCATTAAGGACGGTGTGTATTTTCTCTAGTATTGAATATACGCAAGAAAGGAGTAAATGCGAGGGAGACAGTGGTAAAAAACAGCTCACACAAAATTGTGTTGAATTACACTGTGCGACAGATGAAAATTTTTGTTTGAGGCCTAGACCAAACTAAAAACTCGTGAATGGATACAATGAATTTACAAGGGAAATTGAGCAAATAAGGAAGGAAAAGTGACAAAAAGGGGAAAAAGCTCCCCCGCAATTTACACATAATGTTATAGAAAACGTAATGTACGAAAGAGGAGAGGAGCGTAATATCCGAAAAACTCGAGCGTAATGTCCGAAAGACTAAGCCGTTTGTAGAAGGCCTGATCGGACCTTATCAGTGTGGCTTTAGACCCGGAAAATCAATTATCGACCAGATATTCACAGTAAGAGAACACCGGGAGAAAACCCATGAAAACAAATTGACACTTATCAGCTCTTTGGAATCCCTAAGGCTACGTTCGATAATCCGATACAGGGCTCCGATATGTCTGAGCTTGGTATTCCTGCTAAGCTGACTCACCTTTCTAGAATGTCACTGACCGAAACGAAGTCGTCAGCAAAGATTGATAAAAAGCTTACCGAGCCGTTTAGTACGACACTAGGCCTCAGGCAGGCCGACACCCTTTCATGCGATCTCTTCAACATATTAATTGCGATCATCGTAAGAAAAGCTGGGGTCTACACGAACAATACTATCAGCAGCAGCATAAGTCACATGCTGCTCGCGTATGCTGATGACTAAGACATCATTGGGCGAAATCTGCTAGAAATTACTGCAGTGTTTTCGCGAATTCAGAAGGACTCAGCATAAGTGGGTTTCGCATTAAAGGAGGACAAGACAAAGTTCATAAGTTGGACGAGCAGAACATGCTCCCGTTTGGAGGAAAAGGTAAACGTTTATAGCCGTGATTATTTCGAGGTATTGGACGAAATCATTTAGCTCGGATCTGTCGTAAGCAGTTCTATCTATAATATAAGTAAATGTTTGGTGTTAGATATATAATGTACTTTATAAGTGAAAGCTGTCGTAGACACAGCGACAGCTTTCACTTACAGATGTCAGATTACAAATCAAACGGAGAATTGTGCTGCAAACAGGTCTTTCAGTCTAAGCAAGCACTTTAGGGATCAGCAGACCCTCTTTCGAAAAGCGAAGATTCACTTCTTTTAGACTTTCATACAACCTGTCTTGCTTTACGGTACTGAATTCTGGGTCATATCGCAAGCTTATGTAACATCATTGGGGGTCTTCTAGGGAAAAATGCTCCTAAAAATATATGGTCCTATAAAGAGAACGGCGAGTATCGACGGCGGATGAATCACAAGCTGTGTAATCTTTAGCCCGACTTCGACGTAGTTATGAGAATGAAAATACTGCGTTTACGCTAGCTGGGCCATGCCAGTAGAATGGTTCAGAATGATCCTGTGTGAGTGGTATTCGAAGACGTGCCAGTAGAAGATCGAAAAATAGGGTGACCAAAACATCGCTGGATAGACCAGGCAGAAGAATATCAGCGAGAGCTTGGTGCTACCAACTGGAAAAGTTAATGCTCGAGCCGATTGGATAAACATGTTGTACTCATTTTGTAAGGTCTTAAGTGAGTAAGTAATTATCAATCATGTTAACGAATGAAAAGATTTCAATATCATGTTCACTGAAATATCCTAGATAGACGCTTGACTCGACTCTATCCTGGAGACACTTTAGAAGGAAACAAATATTGTTAAAAATCAGGTACACACACTTGGTCTGTGTAATAGAAAGGAACTCAACCTTTTTACTTTACAACAAAAAAAAATTATCATTAAATCCGATGAAGGGATTAGGGAGAGCTTCTCACAATCAGTGAGCTGTGCGCTTTCTAGTTTTTACACTCACTGATTCGGACCTACAGCTTTACACCGGTTGCGAACGGTATTTTCAAAAGCTTTTTACAAGAAATTACTTGTTTATTTCCAAATTTGAAAACCTTTTTTGATTTACTGCATTGAGGTATGGGGATATGCCAAGACGATCCACATCAGACAAATTCAAGTCATTCCAACTAAAGTGGTGAGAATTATATTACACTCACCGTGATACGTAAAATGCAAAAATGTGCTTCGTGATCTAAGTGAAGCAATCGAAAAAATACAAGATACAATCGACTAGTATAAACACTGAATATGTTGTTTAAGAAATGTTTGTACGTATTTAATTATATTTGTATAGAAGAAATTTGCGAGTTGGTCAACAATGTTCCACATAAACAAATACGCAAAAAATCTGCTGATGATCAGGATTCTTCACATTTCTTATTTCACTATTCTTTCTAACACTACTTTCAGCAAAAATGCACCGATTTGAAATATTTTGCCAATTTGCGGCTCACAAATTAGTGTAACTGCCATCGAAGGCATTGCAGCTTATAAATTTAAATGTTTGCAAAATGCACTTTACTTTTATTGACTATATTACAACCTCATGAGGTCTGACGTCTTACACATATTAATTAAACAAACAAATTAAACAAATTTCAACATATTCTTCCAACTGGCTCTATCCTTCGCCCTTTCTCGCCAGTTGGTAACACCAAGGATACGGAGGGATTCTTCTGCCTGGTCTTTACAGCGGAGTCTTGGTCGTCCTCTTTTTCTGCTTCCATCGGGTACGTTATCTAAAATGTTTCGCGCTGGCTCATCTTCATCCAATCTGATAACATGGCCTAGCCACCGTAATTGGCCCACTTTGATTCGCCTAGCTATGTCCACGTCAGAATAGAGATTACATAGCTCTGCGTTTCAGCGACGTCGGTACTCGGCGTTTTCCCTAACATATATTACGGAGAATTTTTCTCTCGAAAACTTCCAGCTGTTTTTCACGACCCAAGTTTCGGGGCTATATGTCAATACAGGTAAAATGAGACTCTGATATAGCTGGACTTTTGTCCGTCGAGCGAGGGCTTTGTTCCTAAGCTGCTTGCTGAGCCCAAAATAACATATATTTGCAAGCACAATTCTCCTATCTATCTCCAGGCTGACGTTGTTGTCCTTGTTCACGGCGGATCCAAGGTAGACAAATTCATCTACCACTTCAAAATTAAATCGGTTGTCAACGTTCAAGTGCGGACCAAGTCGAGAGGTTTCTCTAGTCGTTGACACCATCAATTTTGTCTTACCCTCATTAACAGCAAGACCCACCTTTGCTGATTCCTTTTCGATTCTTGAAAATACTGCAGTAGCCTCTCGCAAATTTCGCCCAATGATGTCTATGTCGTCAGCATACGCCAGCAACATATGGCTTTTCGTGTTAATGGTCTTGTTCGTATTTACTGCAGCCTTTCTCATTATTATCTCCATTAAGATGTTGAAGAGATTGCACGGAAGTGTGTCGCCTTGTCTAAGTCCTCGCTTGGTACAAAATGGTTCAGTGAGGTCTTTCCCCACTTTCACTGCTGATTTGGTGTTGGTCAGCGCCATTCTACAGAGGCGAATCAGTTTTGCCGGAATACCAAGTTCAGACATAACATCGTACAGTTTTCCCCGTATAGGGCTATTGAAAGCAGTTTTGTAATCGACAAAAAGGTGGTATGTATCGATTTGCTTTTCGTGGGTCTTTTCCAGGATTTGGCGCAGCGTGAATACTTGGTCAGTAGTGGACTTGCCTGGTCTAAAACCACACTGATAAGGTCCAATCAGGTTTCCAATAATTGGCTTAGTCTTTCACATAAAACGCTCGACAAGGCCTTATACGCGATAGATGAAAGACTGATACCGCGATAGTTGGAACAGACACACGGATCACCCTTTTTGAAAACAGGACATAATACACTGAGACTCCAATCGTCGGGCATAAATCCCCCCAGCCATATATCGCATATCAGTTGATGCATGTGGGCTATCAGTCCTTCGCCACCTGCCCCAAAAAATTCAGCGGGTTGGCCATCCGCACCAGCGGCTTTACTATTCTCCAGGCGGGAGATAGCCGTTCTAATCTCGTTTTGGTTGGGGGGGTATAATCTATACTATCTTCCACTATCATTACCTCCTGATCTTCAGTGGAAGAATCTGAGTGGAGTAGTGCTGAAAAGTGGTCTCTCCACATTTCGAGCACACACTGCTTCTCAGTCACCAGATTCCCATTCTCGTCCTTGCAGGAGGGCAGCCAATTATTAGGCCCGTTATTCGATCTTCTTACCCTCTGGAAAAACTTTCGGCATTCACCATTCATCCTGCACATTTCGGTTCTTTCACTCTCTCCCTGCTCCCACTGCACACAAAATGCACTAAATATCAAAAATTACACGTAGAGCCACAGTAGAAGTATAGAAATAATACAACATTTTATTGCTTTATTTAGTTTTTCGATTATGTGTCCGAACATAAGCACTTTCTGCAAAGTTGCAGTGACAACATTATCAAAAACACTAACAAGTGTTACATTTACAACATAACATGGTGTCACATAACATACCCTGAAGGGATTGAGGAGAGCTTCTCACAATCAGTCAGATGTGCGCCTTCTAGTTCTTGTACAATCACTGATTGGGCCCTACAGTTTTACACCGGTTTCGAACGGTATTTTGAGAAGCTTTTTCATGACTAAGTACTGGATACTGTCGCCATCACTAAGCGAGGTAGTATTACATTTACGGCTCCAAATTGGAACCAAAAGCTTAAAAGTTCAGAAAACAATTTTAAGTGAAAAAAATTCAGCAAACCACATCCAGTTTGGAACACCGCGACAAGTTCATCATCAGGTATCCAGGAACCGGCAATTGACACACCACCGCATTAGCGTGTGTTTACACGGGCAATTTTAATTTCCGAAATCTTTCTCATTCTCTTTTGAACTTGCATTTGCGTTCACACAAGGGTAATTCTGATTCAGCTATTCTTGTTTTCATTATTGCTTCTTCTAACATTCCTAAAATAAATTTGAGACATATGTATGCCTAAAATAAATAATTAATTAATTGAATAATTTCAATTTAGTGAAATACTGAAACTTATTTTAATCTTTTGTGTACGAAAAGCATTTACATTAGTCAAAAGAACAAAGAATATGTTATTTTAAAACGAACTAATAAATGCAAAGAGACGTTAAAATAATCTACAGCCAACTTCACGCTGAAAAGTTGTAATGAAAATATAACGATTTACCAGTACGGGCTAGATTTTACCCTCTCCATTCTCCGCACCACTCTCGCCAACGAACCAAACAGAACAGAATTGCGGCAATTTAAATTGCCCGTGTAAACACTCGCTTAAGCCACAATTACACAATCTGAGTTCTCATCTAAGTCCATTGTCAAAAAGCTCAGTTAAAAACCCGTCTGACCGTCAGAAATAACATCTGACCTAATCAGATTCGCTATTAGACCACATATTCAGAACTAATTTTAATCAGCTGATTAATATGCCTTGTCATTTACACAACAATCCAATGCTATTATTTACATATTTGTTATATTTCGTACGAAAAAAGTAACCTTGCTTTGGTTGTTGAATAGGCTAATCCCTATGATAGGTTTTATTTTTAGAAACCTGAATTCAAAAAATATCTACCAACAATGAGTTCGGCAACCTCAACGAATTGACAACCAAATCTCAGATGGCAAATTCGACTTCCACACGATGACTTTTTAACGCGCGTCACTTTTCATGACTTACGATGCTTCTTAGTGAGGGAAGAATTGAAGCAAGAGACGTAACAAAAGAATCACCAAAAAAAAAATTTGAGGGGGATTATGGACGTTTCTCTTTCACCACTTTCGTATTTGTACAAGGCGGTAAAGCAACAGTAAACAAAGTGCCGAACAATTGTTTTGAAGTAATTATTAAATGAAATAAATGTTTTCGGTGAATTGGAGAAAATAAACAATTGTGGAGTTTGTGTTTTACACTTTACATTTTCCATTACGAATAAACAACAAAAGAAGTTTGATCGACAAAACGTCAAAAAAAATTATTCATGGTTGTATTTAGGGAGTCATCGTATGAACGCACGTATATTTACGAAGGGTTACCAAAACAGAAAGAACACAAAAAGCGCGCGTAGAAAGTCATCGTGTGGAACATGAAAAACAAGTTTAAAAATGGAAGCTTTTCTATTTTCAACCGAGCTGAGACAGGGGGATTCTATGGCACAGCTGATCGAAAAGTTACTAGGCCGATGACGGAGGATGAGAGAGCAAAGAAGACAGGAACTAATTTTAAATATTGTTTATTGATATTAATGACAGCTAAATTGTGTTGTAAAGGGTGTTTTTTCAAGCCCCATAGAACTTCAAATTGTAAAAAAATAACACAAAACATTAAATTTTAATAAAGTTTTTTTTTTTATTCGAAAGATCAATACGTGGCATTAACATTTGAAAATGATTTCGGGCATATGGGCACCGCGGCTGTTCTTGACGAAGCGCATTGTGGACGTCCAATTTTTGGCCACTTTTTCGAGCACTGCTGGCCGTATGTCACGAAGAACACGAACACTGTTGGCGTCCAAGGCGTCAATTGTTGCTGGTTTATCAGCATAAACCAGTGCCTTCACGTAGCCCCACAGGAAATAATCGAGAGGTGTCAAATCGCACGACCTTGGAGGCCAATTGACAGGTCCATTTCTCGAAATCAACTTATCGCCAAATTTTGATTTCAATAAGTCGATGGTTGCGATCGCCGTATGACACGTAGCGCCATCCTGTTGAAACCACATCTCGTCTGGAGCAATGTCATCCATATTTTCAAACAGAAAGTCATTGATCATGGTGCGGTAACGATCTCCATTAACCGTAACGCGAGCTCCGGCCTCATTTTTATAGAAATAAGGTCCGATGATGCCACCAGCGTGTAAGCCGCACCAAACGGTGCATTTTTCTGGATGTAATGGAGTCTGGAGGGTCTCTTGTGGATTGGTCTCACTCCATATACGGCAATTTTGCCTATTAACAAACCCGTTAAGCCAAAAATTAGCCTCATCGTTGAACACAATTTGGTGATAAAACAAATCACGAAGTCGTCTATAAGTTGCGCGAAAGTAAATTTGGATAATTTGGCAGCGTTGTTCAAGCGGGAGTCTATTCATGATGAATTGCCAGAGTATACTGAAACAAATGATAAAATTTTTTTTTATTAAAATTTAATTTTTTGTGTTATTTTTTACAATTTGAAGTTCTATCGGCCTTGAAAAAAACACCCTTTATGTTGTTTGTATTGAACGAAAATACGTATTCCCTTTGATTTCTGTCCGTTTCATGTGCAACGAAAGTTGCAATTGGTAAAATACAGCAGCAAATAAAGCTCTATGGAATGGCCTACTACCTCGTCGTCATGAAGAGGCATCGAAGAGAGTAATGGAAACTCTTAAGTTTTACTCTATGGCTCAGATGGAAAAGCAAAAATATAATGTGAGATCTACTATTACATTTCCCGACCTCGTCTCAGTTGTTCGACTCAGGTGAGAACTCAGATAGTGTAATTATGGATTTTTCGGCATCTTGATTTAGTTTTTTGTGTTTAACCAGGGGGATTCTATGGCACAGCTGATCGAAAAGGTACTAGGCCGATGATGGAGTATGAGAGATCAAAGAAGACAGGAACTAATTTTGAAGTGATACTAATGACAGCTAAAATTAAAGAGAATATAATTTTTTTTTAAAAAAAGAAAAAAAAATCCCTTTTTTAAGAAAAGGTACTTATTTGAAGAAAAGATTTGCTATGTTTAATGAAGAACTTCTTTGAAAAGTACGTTAAGTGTGAACTGTCTCCGGTCATTCAATAATCTTCCCTGCTGTGGGTTCGATTCAATATACACCTTCACTTGACTTGCAAGTGTATGAATAGTGAATTACGTATAGTGAATAGCAAAGCAAAGCATAGCAAAAAACGTTTTTTTTTCGTTTTTTTCGTATTTTTCGTTTTTTTTGTGTGTATATATATAAGTGTTCAAAAAGTGTGACACAAAAGTGTGACAGAGTCAGTTACTCAGTGAGTCAGCGATGAGCGTAACTCTTTATTAAGAAGTTTACTCTATGGTTTAACAGACGTTGCTTTTAGCACAATATTGAAAAACTACACCCTTTTGACAACTTTTGATTTTATTTTATTGTCTTTTGTTTGCTATTACATATAATTACACATATTTTACGTTAAGTATATAAATGAATTTGCTATTATGTATTTTATTTTCAAGAATTTGATTTTGTTTTGTCAAATTCAACAGAATTGCTTACAATTAAATAAAAATTAACACAATAATAACACTGTGCTTGTTCAAAAACGTGACAAGCGGGGTGACCAGTGGATAAACTTAATTCGAGTACGCTCTATCCAGTGGCGCTAATCATTTTTTAGGTTATAACAAAAATACATAACAAATAACAAAAAAAAAATAAGTAAAAAAAATTAAAAGAAATTTAGTTTTTGCAGTATGACAATTTAAAAAATCACCATTTTTTGTTTGCCTTTTTTGACACCTGATGCCAACACTAGATCGCATTTGCGAATTCGTATCGATCGAATTTAACAGCGTCGGCCACCAAACAAAACCAAAATGCCTGTTGTAGTTGCCTTCAATTGCAGAAACGCATACTGCGCATTAGTGTGGGTCGAAAAAAATCACATGAGGTGTCATGGGACACCGGGTTGGAACGAAGTCTCTTTCGCTTTATATTATGTACTAGTTAGTTTCAGCACGTATAATGCGCCCGTTGAAAAGAACGATAATTTAAGTGAATCTTTAAGAAAAGGTACTTTTTGTAAAATAAAAAAGTTTTTAAGAAATTTGTTTCTGCAATGTATTTAAAAACAAATTTATATTTTTAGTTCCTTTTTGTAAGAGTATGTATTATATTTTCCAGAATATGTATTATGTATATAGGTCCTTTTTTAAAGAGAGGTACTTCTTTTATTAAACTATAATGTTTTTTAAGAAAAGGTACTATTTTTAAAAGAAGTACTTTCTGTAAGAAAAAGGCATAAGAGTATGATTTTTTTTTTACAAAGAAGTACTTTTTTTTAAGAACAGGTACTTTTTAAAGAAGTGGTTCTCTTTTAAGGAAAAGATTATTTTTTAACAAAATGTACTTATTTTCAGAAAGCCTTCTTATCTCAAGAAAAAAAGGTAATATTTTATTTTTAAGAAATGTATTTTTTGTAAGAAAGGGTATTTTCTCCAACCAGGTATTTTTTTTTAAGAAAAGTTTTTTTTTTAAGAAATGGTATTTTTTTTAGAATTGGTCCTTTTTCAAGAATATGTAGGTAAATTTTTAAGTGTAGGTAGATAGTAGATATTGTCCTATTATATGAGACAAAATTACACCATACACATAATGTAACGTTTAAAAATTATAAAATCCTATGCAAATATCGAATTGATGCAACAAAGGGGTGGGGGAACTGCTATATTAGTCAAAAATATCATACAATACTACAGTCACAATAACAAAAGTAGATATTCGCTATATGCTTTAGAGACATGCGCCATAAAGATACCCGTTGACTGCGACAACTATTTTGTTATTACATATGCGTACTATCCGGCCGGCAATATAAATTCAGTACGAACAGACTTGGAAAAACTATTTGTTTTTATGAATCTTCAAAATTCAAATAACTACTATGTACTAGCGGAACACTTGAACTACAAGCACACAAAATGGGGTAATACTGTTAATGACGCAAAAGGCAATATCCTATAAAAAGTCAACATTTAATTTCTTACACTTCTAACATGCTCGGCGAAGCCCGTTTTCCTTAGCCGTAATTATGTCCATTGCAGCCAGCGCACTTCACACTGGCATGACTATGACAATGCCAACATGAAAGAATACATCCCTCACATACGTCCCTGACTGTACAAATCTAGTAATAATTATCAAATCCTAAAAGTATGCAGAATAATATTGGGTTGTATACTGGGTTCTAGCATAATACGGTTAAAAAAAAGTTGTTTAAAATTTTTTAATTTTGCCCCCATCCCGCAACGTGCGATAAGGAACTTCGTTCGAAAAAAGTGGGGTCAGTCACCCCCTAGATTTAAAGATTATCTGGAAACAAATTTTTTTTCTGTGCCTTTTCAGTTTTTCATATCCTGTGTTGCGATTTAAAGTCCGATTGGAAAAAGAAGCATACCGTTGTTCAGGTTTTAATAAGGGCTACAATTCGTGCATACATCATTTTTGACTCCGATTAGTAACCTATGCTATCTCGTTTTCTACCACCCTAACATAGCATTTTTTTGAAACAGTAGGAAAGGGCTTTAAAAATTGTGAAATATGTGCCTTGGAAGTACTCATTTTGGTTTATAAACAATAAAGTTACAAGCGATTTAAAATTGTAAAATATACTCAAATTGCAATTCGTCTAGTTCCAATTGGAGTCGTTTTCTGGGTCTCTCAACTGATAGGCGCCACACGCAATCGCACGGAGTTACACCCACTATGTTTTTTGTAAATACCGGTTTAAAATTATGCTCCAGGCGTGAGATATAAGGTCTGTCTGTTTACTCGATAATTTGTACAAATTTGCAAAATTTATTACTGGATGTTGTCTGTTTACTCCAAAAGCCAGTAAAAGAGAGTCAGAGAGAGATTTTTTGAGTCAAAGAGTCAGATAGAGAACTTACACGTTTTTACTGGAGATTTTTTCCACAGTAAGTATTTGCCAGTAAGAAAACATATGTTTTATGGAAGCAGCTGTTTTATTAAAACAGATGTTTGATGCAAATAAACATATTAAGGGAAAATAAAATTGAAATTTAACAATGGAAGTTGTAAGTAATAGGTCTGAGAAGTGTTTTTTGTGCATTTTAATATGAATAAAAGTCAATAAATACAATGTACAACATAATTTATTGCAGAATGGTAATAAAAAACAGTGCGATCGATTTGTTTTTATGGCTTGCGCTTTTGCCTACTTTGGCTATCAACATTTTAGTTGAGGAATCCAGCCAAGGATTTTTTGCCTTCCACCTCCGTTGTTAGACTTAATTGTGCTTCTGCATTTATGGCATCAATTGTATACAGGCTGTCCATGTCCATAGGCGATTCATCTTCGTTCGGCAAAAATATTATTTCGTCGATGGTTTCTGTTCCCGCAACTTCCTCAGCAACAGTTTCCCGGTACCCTCTGTCTATTAAATTACAACGGTTTACATTTTATATATATTTCATTACTTACCACCCGAAACCCTTTGGAATGTTCCTGGTGAACATTTTACATTTAGCTTTTTTTGGTTGGTCATTTTTTAATTGCATATTTCAAGAAAAACACAACGATAATTATTTGTATCTTTGGAATCAAACACTTTTTGAATCTTTAATTATTTACATCAGCTGTTTACAAATCAGCTGTTTTCATTTCTTACAAGTTTTTACTGGATGTTGTCTGTTTACTTTTTGGGATATTTTCAACTTGAGAGTATAATCTCTATTACTCTCTCAAAAATAGTTACTGAGTAATTCTTACTGGGAAAGTAAACAGACAGACCTATAGACAAAACTAAATTAGTTACCTAAACAAATCGGCAAGTGGTGCAATATTGTTTTATATTTGAAGAAAAATAATGGTAAAAAGTGGTAGGTGAATGATGGAAAAATTAGAAAATTATTAATGAATAAACTATATCAAATAATTAAATATCCACATAAATACGTAGCACGTGAATGTTAATTATTTAATTATATGAAATTTAATTAAATCCTGGCGCGAATCTAGTTTGCAATAACTTCTTATTTTGGAAAATATGTATCCCAATCGTTTTTCGTCTATAACATTAGTTACGGATTCATTTACAGTCCGCACAAAACGTTCCGTATTTTGAGTTTGGCAGAGAAAATCTATAAAATAAGTTAAATATACACTTGTTTATTTTTTACTATGTTATAATCAGGTATTTCAATAACTTCATCAGATGAATATTGATATACAGCTAATTGCTCATCCGTATATAAATGTAGACATGGCGGCTCGGTTATTTGCAGATTATCCCAATTGACTGTTTCAGTGTATGGCTTTAATCGTAATTAATTTGACTTTTTGGTACATTGAAGTCGCGTACTTTTACAGATGATTCTCTCCGAGGTGCTCGTATGGCTTCATAGCCTTGGTTAGTACCGTTTGATGAAATATGAACAATAATGTGCGTTTTGTTTTCATACGACGCCAAATGACAACACAGCATAAATACAGTAAATGATGTGTGGTGTAGGGTGACGTACTTTTTTAAAACCTCCAGAACTTTTTTCCATCACCTTTTTAATAGCCGTATTTTCATTGGTTTCCCCAAAAAGTAATTTGCATCATATCAGTAGTATATGTACAGAACCCCACATTCCAACACTATATCAAACAATTGTTCGTACACCAGGCAGTTGTGATTTGATTCAAATATTTTGCTTAAAGTTAGAAATATTGAACTTTAAAAAAAATTATTTAAAGCGAATCGGCCACATATGTTTTGAGATATATTGAAATATGTTCTCAAGTGCCTGGTGTACGGACAATTGTTTGATATAGTATTCTATATGTAATAGTCAAGTATTGACGCGTGTGGGCGGCACCGTGCTTTTTTAAAACCTCCAGAACTTTTTTCCATCACCTTTTTAATAGCCGTATTTTCATTGGTTTCCCCAAAAAGTAATTTGCATCATATCAGTAGTATATGTACAGAACCCCACATTCCAACACTATATCAAACAATTGTTCGTACACCAGGCAGTTGTGATTTGATTCAAATATTTTGCTTAAAGTTAGAAATATTGAACTTTAAAAAAAATTATTTAAAGCGAATCGGCCACATATGTTTTGAGATATATTGAAATATGTTCTCAAGTGCCTGGTGTACGGACAATTGTTTGATATAGTATTCTATATGTAATAGTCAAGTATTGACGCGTGTGGGCGGCACCTCGACCCTTTTTGTCAACTTGCTTCGAAATAGCCTATCAGGACTATCAGCAGGTCATCAGTACCTCATTGTGAAATATTCATAACAATCGGTCCATTAGAAAAGCCGCCCGAGCGTTTTTGTAAAAGGGGCGTGGCACTGTCCACTTACACCCTGACTGTAATTCGAACTGTACAAACAACTTTTATACCAAATATCATATTCATACCTCTGATAGTTCACGAGATACAGCCGTACAAAGTTTCAAGGTGTTTGCCGCGCCCACTCATCCGAATCCACCTATTTTTGTTGGATCACGAATTGTTCTGCCAAATGCATCCACACAAATTTTCAAGGCGATTGGAAAAATAGTGGTCCAGATATTGCGTTTTCAAAAATAGGGTCCAATTGGCGGGGCCACGGCCACTTCAAATACTAAAAAATGTAAGTACCCTATTTTCACCACCGACCACACAGCTACATTCTGTGAAAATTTAAAAAAGGTCGGTTCAACCGTTTTCGTGTCTATACGGTACTAAAGATAGATATTGGTTACAGGCGCTCCACTTAGGAAACTTCCCATTAAACAATAAACAAGTCTAGACACACACCAAAGGAAAAGTACCCAATATAGTTGATAATACTGGGTTGTAATAAAGTTGTTAAAAAAAGGTTGCTTAATTATTTTTTATTTAGCCCCCATCCCGCAACTTGCGATAATTAACTTCGTTCCAAAATACATATTATGAAACTTGACTCGCGAATCATTCCTTTTGAATTAAATCGGGAGCGAGCAATATTTTAAAATCTTTGAAAATAAAAATTCAGCTCCCGAGCTAAAAATAAAACTCGGAGTTTGAAAGATTTAAATCTTCAAAAAATTAAAAATTTAACTCCCTTACCGATTTAAATTTTTCGAGCGAATCGAAAATGAATGGCTCTCCTTACTACATACATAAAATAGGGCTGTCAGTCAATTATCTGTTCCCTGTATTTATTATGAATACGGTACTACGGACACCTTCACTAAATCTTAAAGCTATCAAAAACTAAGCCAATTTGTTGTTTTTGATGTGTTAACATCTATAGGCGCGGGTAGGAACTAAACTCACAGTGAACACATCCAAACACAGTTTGACCGACTGCGATCACAGATTGTTTGGCGTTAAACTCCTCCGAAACTGATGGACCGATTTGAATGAAATTTTGTGTGCATACCGGGTAGGTCTCAGAATCGGCCAACATATATTTTTCATACCCTTAAATCAGTGGTAACCAGCCCATAGCCTAGCGAGGCAGACAATAATCGTATTTTTCAGACACACACGATCGGCAACTCACATGTACAAAACAACTATTCTTGATTCGAATCATCGGTCTACGCCTGTGGGTTTGCGACCGCACACAAGCACATAATATTTTTGTGTGCGTGCAGTCGGTTTTGCCTATCACTGCCCTAAATGACAAGGGTGACCCACCACTATATAGAACACAGATTTGTCCGACTGCGAAACACAGATTGACAGACTCGAAAAAACACACACTGATGTAGCGGCAGCGAATAGTTGTCTTGTGTGGGTGCAGAGCACTCTCAGAGCAAAGAGAATAATGACGTGGTTATACGTTTATAAAAATGAGATAGCAAGAGAGCAACCAAAATTGTGTGAACTTGTGTAGCGTATGTACGAACATAACAATGTATGTATGGACATGTGTCTGTTGCTTTGCATTCTCTTTGTTTGAAGTGGGAATAACATAAAAAGTATAAAGCAAGAAAATAATGACACTTGTCTTGAAATATTTGTAAGTGTTAAATATTAATATTGGAACGAAGTTCGTTATCGCACGTTGCCGGATGGGGGCTAAAGAAAAAATTTTAAACACCATTTTTTAAACGGATTTTGCTATAACCCTGTATACAACCCAGTATTATTTTGCATACTTTTAGGATTTAGGATTTGTACAGTCAAATCATACAGTACATATATGAGGATTGATTTCTTCAATATTGGCTTTGTGATACTCATGACCATGTGAAGTGTGCTGGCTTCAATGGAAGGCATTATGATATAATTACGGCTAAGGAAAGTGGCATTCGCGGCAGCTAAGCTATTTAAGGAGGCAAAGAAAGGATTTCAAACTTTAAATACTGATTTTGTCTCTATTAGTTTGAAACTTAAATCGTTGGAGGATAGGCTTGATACTGTTACGAATAAGTAAAAGCTTTTGCTTACTGTTAATGACTCTACTAACAGTATGTAAACAACAGGCGGTTAGTGCTGCGCCTGAAAGTATGCATTGTAACAACGTACCAGCTCGCTAAACCAGTAGCATGAATTCACCTCAGTAAAGATAATTTCTCCTGTGTAGGAGAATGTTCTACAAAGATAAACAACAACAACAACATCTAGTTTCTAGAAGGTTCTTGAATTCGCTAGATATATGTACCTTCATTTGTGTATGGTGAGTTGGTATAAATAGCGGAGGTCTTTGGAATGGAGAGTTCAGTTTGTGATTAAACCCCGTAAAGTAAGCAACGCGAATTGATAGTAAAATACAAGACTTGTTAAAGAGTCATAAATAAAGTAAACTGTTGTACTGTATAAGTAAAATAAAAGGAAGTTAAACCGTTGTAATTATCGTAATTTAAAACGAACCTTGTTTTATTATTGGGAATAAAACAACGCAAAGAGGACGAATAAGGAAATTCGTAACATTGGTGTCAGAAGTGAAATTACGAATTAAGGACAACGATGAAGTTTGAAGAACTCAAAGTTGAACAACTGAAAAAGGAGTTGAGTAAATTGGATCAACCGACAGCTGGTAATAAGGTAGAGCTGCAGAGGCGATTAATAGAAGAATTCAAGCGCCGAAACATTGACATTGATACATACCAGTTTGAGTGTAAAGAAGAAATGGAGGTATCTGCGAAGGAAGCAACTGGTAATATGGATATTTCTACGATGTTTGCAGCCATGATGGAAAAGTTTTCAAAATTAGACGAAAACTCTCGAATAATTAACACGCAACTTGGCGAGAATTCTAGAATTATGAACGAGAAACTTGGCGAGAATTCTAGAATTATGAACGAGAAATTTGGTGAAAATTCTAGAATTATGAACGAGAAATTTGGCGAGAATTCTAGAATTATGCAGGAAACATCAAACGCCACAAATGACAAGCTACATGAAATTTCAGAAGCTATGAATAACATGGAGATACAGGTTAATGATCAATTCGGAAAGGTCGAACAGAAATTCGAGGAATTTCAGCAGAAGATCGAACAGGTCGAACAGGATGTGGAGGAAAGATTCGCCGAACTGGAAAGAAAGATGAATGAAATCCAGTTGCAAGAAGGGCCAGTGCGAGTAATTTCTGAAGGCTCTAGTAGATTGAAAGCTCCCAGTTTCGATGGCTCTACACCTTTCGATGTTTTTAAATTCCAATTCGAAATGGTCGCAATTAAGAACTTGTGGAACAGCAACGACAAAGCCGTTGAGCTAATTTTAGCACTGAAAGGCAACGCAGCAGAAGTCCTTCAGAGCATTCCCGTCAGTGCCAGAAACAACTACGAGGATATACTGGCTGCGTTACAACGCAAGTATGGTGGCGATCACAAGAAGGATTTATATCGCATGGAATTGAGAGGCCGAGTGCAAAAGCATAATGAAACGCTTCAGGACTTCGCAACCGAGGTGGAACGTTTGGTGTTGATGACTTATCCTGGTGAGTCCCACCCATTCTTGGATCAATTTAAGATTGAAGCATTCGTCAACGGCATCCGTGATCCTGACATAAAATACGTGACTTGTGCCACACAAAAAGCTACATTCGCCGAAACTGTTTCGTTCGCATTGGCACAGGAAACAGCAAAATTTGTGTCCAAGCCTCAAATACAAAGAGTTAGAAAAATTGAAATGGAGTCGGAGGCAGGAGATTTGAAGGGTGCCATAAACGATCTTAAAGAAATCACCCAAACCCTCAGCAAGGCGTTACCAGGCGGAAGTAAGTCCAGACCAAAGTGCTACAATTGCGACAAACCTGGTCATATTTCACGAAACTGCAGAGAGCCACGAAAACGATCAAGATCGAGCTCACCCCAACGTGGCAATAAACGGGTAAATTTTACTACACAAAATGAATCTCCGTTAAACTAAAACGAGCTAGCCCAGAGGGGCATGGACTAGCTCCCACAACCGAGGGCCCCACGATCTCCATCTCAATAATACAACAGAAAAACAACAACCTCACTGTCTACGGAGCTATCGGTGGTCGGAAGCGCATATTGACTATGGACACAGGCGCGTCACAATCTATCATCAGATCTGATTTGATAAATGGACCAATAGAATCGTTACATGGTGTAAGACTCCGCACAGCAACGGGTGAACCAGCAACTGTACATGGTAAAGTTAAATTGAAGTTAGCCATTGCCAACATGAGCATCGAACACGTGTTTATTGTCGCCGACATTGTAGATGAAGTGATAATTGGCGCAGATTTTATGATTGCCCAAGGCCTCAAGTTAGATATGGGGCAGCAAATTTTGACGTGGGCTAATGTGGAAATTCCTCTCAATGTGGGATACGACAATACAACACAGATTAAAAGGCTGATCGCTTACAAAGATGTAAAATTGCCACCAAACTCAGAAACCATAGTATGGGCCCGAATGGAGGGAGATTGTGAGATCGGCGGTTTGTGGGTAGTTGAACCGGCAAGTATAAACAACTATAACATCATCACTGCCAAAGCTCTAGTAAGAACTAATAATGAAGGATACTTGCCTGTACGAGTTCTAAATTTGTCCAACAACGAGGAGGTGATCGGCGACCGCACAGAAATTGCAGAATGTACACCAGTCGAGGCGGTCATCAACTGTGAAGTTAATTCTGACTGCAGCAAACTATCAGAAAAGGAGCAGAAAGTGCTGGAGTCGCATCTCAGTGAGTGGGTGCGAGAACTAAAGCCTTCTGATAGGAACAAAGCAAAGCAAATACTGTGGAAGCATGCGTCTGCCTTCGCCCTGAAAAAAGAATGCCAAGGTAGAACATCAATGGTAAAGCATGACATCAATACAGGGGAAGCGAGACCAATAAAACAGGCGCCCAGAAGTCTTCCACTTGCAAAAAGAGATGAGGTAAAGAAACTGGTAGCTGAAATGCAGAAGGATGGTGTAATCGAACCTTCTTCAAGTCCATGGAGCTCGCCGGTGGTACTAGTTAAGAAGAAAGATGGAAGTACCCGATTTTGTGTGGATTATAGAAAGCTCAACGACGTCACCAAAAAGGACAGTTATCCACTACCAAGAATTGATGACACATTGGATACGTTGTCAGGAACAAAATGGTTCTCCACGCTGGACTTGCAAAGTGGTTATTGGCAAGTAGAAATCAGCGAGAAAGATAAGGAGAAAACTGCATTCAGCGTAGGGGATGGTCTTTGGCAGTTTAAAGTAATGCCATTTGGACTATGTAACGCTCCAGCCACCTTCGAGCGATTAATGGAGTGCGTGTTGAAAGGACTTCATTGGCGAACATGCTTGGTGTACCTAGACGACATCATTGTCATGGGGAAACATTCGATGAACACCTGAAGAATCTTAAAGAAGTCCTTCAACGTATAACCGCGGCTGGGTTGAAACTCAGTCCGAAGAAGTGTTCTCTGTTCCAGAAAGAAGTAAAATACTTGGGACATCGAGTGACAGCAGATGGCATTTCCACCGATGAAGACAAAATCCTGACAGTGAAGGATTGGCCACGACCGCAGAATCTCCATGAATTACGCAGTTTCCTAGGACTCTGTACGTACTACAGACGGTTTGTGCCGGGTTTCGCCACAGTGGCTGCAAGTCTTCACGAGCTGACAATGAAAAGTCGGCCGTACTGTTGGAGCGAAAAACAAGAAGAGTCATTCCACCAACTGAAGCAATATTTATGCACGGCTCCTTTGCTTGCATATCCTGTTGCTGGAGAGAAATTCGTGTTGGATACTGACGCGAGTGGTTACGGAATAGGTGGCGTGCTCTCGCAGGAAATCAATGGCCAAGAAAAAGTTATTGGGTACTACAGCAGAATACTCTCAAAGCCAGAGAAAAATTACTGTGTTACGAGACGAGAGCTACTGGCCGTCATAGAGTGTGTCAAACACTACCACAAGTATCTGTACGGCCAGCCTTTCCAGTTAAGAACCGATCATGCGGCGCTAAGGTGGCTACTGCAATTTAAGAACCCCGAAGGCCAACTTGCTCGTTGGATTGAAAGACTGCAGAGCTATGACTTCAGCATTGAGCATAGAAAAGGAGGAAAACACGGTAATGCTGATGCCCTGTCACGTCGTCCATGCAAGCTGGAATGCAAACACTGCTCAAAAGCAGAGGTGAAAGAAAACATCATTGACGTACGTCTGCTTCGACTAGAATCCAACGAAGACTGGTCAACAGCACAAAGAAGCGACCCTATACTGGCAAAAATCATTTCTGCAAAAGAAAATGGTGAAAGACCAACACGCAATGACATCGCCTCAGAGAGCCCCCTGATGAAAGCATACTGGGCCCAGTGGAACAGCCTAAAGTTATTGAATGGTTGCCTATACCGGTTATGGGAAAGTGAGGATGCTAAAATAGTCAAAAAGTTAATAGTGGTACCTTCCTCCAAGGAAAAAGAGATAATGACAGAATTCCATAATGGCCCGAGTGGAGGACATCTAGGAATAACCAAGACCATTGAAAAGCTAAAGCAACGGTTCTACTGGATTGGCTGTCAACAAGCGGTAGCCGATTGGATAGCAAATTGCACCCAATGCATGACAGCTAAGGGACCAACGCGAAGAAGTCATGGCCACATGCAGCAATACAACTCAGGTGCACCCTTTGAGCGTATAGCTATGGATGTGGCTGGTCCATTTCCCGTCAGTAGCTCTGGAAACCAGTACGTCTTAGTGGTTATGGATTACTTCAGTAAATGGCCCGAAGTATACCCTGTTCCAAATCAGGAAGCGAAGACTATAATTAAAGTGTTTGTGGATAACTGGATATGCCGTTTTGGTGTCCCCTCGGAGCTCCATTCGGACCAGGGTAGGAATTTTGAATCGACCATCTTCAAAGAAATGTGTGAGTCATACGGTATTCGGAAAACAAGAACACCATTGCATCCTCAGTCTGACGGAATGGTTGAAAGATTCAACTGAACTCTTGAAGAATACCTAAGAAAAGTAGTCAGCGCAGATCAAAGAGATTGGGATGAACACATACCGAAGTTCCTTTTGGCATATAGGACGGCCACCCATGACTCCACTTCGCGAACACCCGCTAAAGTAATTTTCGGAAATGAGCTGAAGCTGCCTGGAGATTTGGAGTTCGGTACCATACCAGCGTCTGACCCTGCGAACAGTGATGTCAATTACCATGATACGGGGGATCTTAATGATCTCCATGAATTTGTGCGCAACAAATTAAAAATGGTCAGTAACAAAATGAAAGCCAGATACGACCGAGCGGCAAATTCAGAAGGATTTCATGAAGGCCAGCTAGTTTTACTGTTCAACCCACAGCGCAAGAAGGGTTTATCTCCAAAACTTCAGACTCACTGGGAAGGCCCTTACAAGGTTGTCAAACGAATAAATGACGTGGTTTATCGAATCCAGAAAAGCCAAAGTCCAAGAGCTAAAATGAAAGTCGTGCATTTGGAAAGACTAGCTCTGTATGGAAAACGGAGGGTTGAGCCTGCTCGGGACGAACAGGCTTAAGTGGGGGGCAGTGTTACGAATAAGTAAAAGCTTTTGCTTACTGTTAATGACTCTACTAACAGTATGTAAACAACAGGCGGTTAGTGCTGCGCCTGAAAGTATGCATTGTAACAACGTACCAGCTCGCTAAACCAGTAGCATGAATTCACCTCAGTAAAGATAATTTCTCCTGTGTAGGAGAATGTTCTACAAAGATAAACAACAACAACAACATCTAGTTTCTAGAAGGTTCTTGAATTCGCTAGATATATGTACCTTCATTTGTGTATGGTGAGTTGGTATAAATAGCGGAGGTCTTTGGAATGGAGAGTTCAGTTTGTGATTAAACCCCGTAAAGTAAGCAACGCGAATTGATAGTAAAATACAAGACTTGTTAAAGAGTCATAAATAAAGTAAACTGTTGTACTGTATAAGTAAAATAAAAGGAAGTTAAACCGTTGTAATTATCGTAATTTAAAACGAACCTTGTTTTATTATTGGGAATAAAACAACGCAAAGAGGACGAATAAGGAAATTCGTAACAATACTTTTAAATGGCCTGAAGATATCTCGTCCTCTCCAAGACGGGAAAAAAGCTTCTAGTGACGTAATTGGATTATGCCAGTAACTCCTAACTAGGATAATTTTGACAGTCTTCTCTTATCTCCGAAACCGTCGTCGTCTGTTGTTTCTTCATCCACTGAAGTCAGGGACCGTAATCATTATGAGTTTTATGTATTAATTATTGTGAGTTTCAAAGACTTTTTTCAATGGTAATGAATAATTTAAATAATATGTATTACAAAAATCAGATGTGTTGGTTTTGCTTGTTTGCATTTTTTAGTACCGCATAGCCTCAAAAACGGTTGGACTGATCTATTTGAAATTTTCACAGAATGTAGCTGTGTGGTCGGTGGTGAAAATAAGGTTCTTGAATTTTTTATATATCAAGTGGGCGTGGCCCCGCTCATTGGATTCTATTTTTGAAAATGCAATATCTGGAGGACTGTTTCACCAATCGCATTGAAAATTTGCGTGGATGCATTTGGCAGCAAAATTCGTGATCCAACTAAAAATGGGCGGGATCGCAATAGTGGGCGTGGCATACATCTTGAAAGTTTGTACGGCTGTACCTCATGAACTATCAGAGGTATGAAGATGAGATTTGGCATATAAGTTGTTCGTACAGTTCGAATGAAATTTAAATAGCTAAATTTAAAATAGCTATATCTCATGAGCTATCAGAGGTATGAAGATACAATTTGGTATATATGTTGTTGTACACTATGAATTACAGCCAGGGTGGAAGTGCGATGTGCAACGCATCTTTTAAAAGAAACCGTTATATCAGTCATAATAATAGTTTGATCGTCCTGTAAATTTCACAGTATGTTACAGTAGGCCTACAGATACGGACAGGCTATTGGGAAGAAAGTTGCCAAAAATGGACGAGGCGTCGCCCACACACGACAATATTTGAATATTATATATTCTATATCAAACAATTATCCGTAGACCAGGCACTTGAGAACATATTTTAATGTATCGCAAAAAATATATGGCCGATTTACAAAAAATATTTGAATCAAATCGACCATATATCTTTTGAGATACATTAAAATATGTTCACAACTGCCTAGTGTACGGAAAATTGTTTGATACAGTGTAGGAATATGAGGTTCGGTACATATAGTACTGATATGATGCAAATTACTTTTTCGGGAAAACCAATGGGAATATGGCTATTAAAAAGGTTGGACTATGAAGCTAAAAAAGTGACCACAGGTGCGAATGAATATGAATATCATTGAGGTCAGTTTCGAGAGCATCCTAAATATCTTTATTCCAATAATGCATTTTGTAAAAAAATTCAGAATAATCTTATAGAGGCTACTATAATCACTGGACATTATAATGGAACCGATGCCCTGATTCCACGCATTCCCATGATACCTACAGATATGCCCATCGATTTCAAAAGATGTCACTTTCCGATTCCGTTGAAATATATGAAGTGCACAGGCAGTCGCTTCAAGTCTGTGGCTTAAATTTGACAAATCCGTGATTTCCCACGGACAATATACGTTGCATGTTCTCGTGTGATTAAACCTTCAGACCTAAATATATATATATGCACCAGATGACAAAACTAGAGCACTGGAATAAATACAAAAAAAAAACAAAATTGTGTTTCATTAAAATTACAATTCAGGGGTAGCGAAGCGCAACGGGAACAGCTTTAAAGTTTCCGATGCGCTAATCATATTCTTCTAACAAACAGTTATTTTACATTCTTCTTCATAATATTCCAGACAACTACAAGTTTGTTTGCCCACTGTATTCTTGTTCACACTTTGGCATTACAAAAACTTTGAACGCAAAACGAAGTTTGGCGGGTCCAGCTAATTTAGTATATATGTATTGTAGTTTTACCCAATAAAAAGTAAATTTAGAAAAGCCAAAGTGAAAGAAGTTTAAAAAAAGAAAATTTTCTTAAATAAGTGCCTTTTCTTAAATAAAGTAAATTTTCTTAAAAAAAACGTATTTTTTTTAAGTAAGTACCTTTTCTTAAAAAGTACATTTTCTTACAACAAATTTTCAAACTACCTTTTCTTTAAAGGGTACCTTAAAAATTTAGCTATTCGTGAAAAAAGGACCAATTCTAAAAAAATTTCCATTTCTTGAAAAAACACTTCTTAAAAAAAAACCTCTTCTTATAAAAAATTCATATTAAGAAAAGTACCTTTTCTTAAAAAAAATTAGCGTTTAATAAAAGAAGTACTTCTCTTAAATATTACCTTCTCAGTAAAATATAATGCATATTCTTACAAACAGTACCTAAAAATATATTTTTTAAAAAAAAGATACATTCTATATTCTATACGTGTATAAGAATTAGATTCCAAGAGAGCAACGAAAATTGTGTGAACCTGTGTAGCGTATGTACGAACATAACAATGTATGTATGACGTGTGTCTGTTGCTTTGCATTCTCCTTGTTTGTTGTGGGTATAAAATAAATAGTATTAATCGCTTCCAACTGATAAGGCGGCCTCAGGGACACTATCGATATTCCCCCATTATCTAATCCACACTGGAAGCATTACTTTGTTCTAGTAGTTCACTTGCTGTAATAGCAGCAAATTAATTGCTGGATTTGAAAATTTTGGCAAGAGTTTTAAGGACTACAACTAAATTATAGGAAATGGTACAGTAAGCGTGTTTTGGTTACACCGCTTGCTTATGTAATCGCTTGTTTTGTATGAAGCACTTAGCGAGAACTTAGCGACGCGGATCATTTTCGCTAATTTTGAAGAACATTTTTTTTGACATCTTTTACAGTTTTCAATCCTTTTTCATATTTTTGAATAAAATTATAAAATTAAATAAAATAGACAGCCGTTTTCTTTGTAACTACGCAAGCGATAATCGCTTGCTTGTAACCAAAACACGACTAGTGATGCATATCTACACAAATGCTGGGGCCGTCCCAATTAGTGTCGAAAGTAGAAATATATGTATAAGTAAAATTTTTCAAATTTTCTTTGGCGTTTTATGAATTGGTGGAGTAATGGAATGTTATGTTAGAAATAATTGTAAAAATAAGAATAGAACTTCAATGTTGTCGATGGTTGTAATGGAGTACAATCGAAACTAAAACACTGATCCTCAGCTGAGATCTTTTATGGTGTGTAAATGCAAATGGGATGATCAAGCGAAAACCAAAATGGGGTTTCTTTTACACACAGTGTAGTTGGCTTCAAATATGCACATATGTATATACATAGTTCTTTTAAACAGTGTAAAAAGTGAAATATTTGTACTCCCACCACTGTTTATGGTTAAAAATAAAATAAAACATTTTAAACTTGTTTTGTTTTATCCCCTCCTGCAAATAATGTCCGTGCTTCAATGAAGAGGTAGTGTTACAATAACAGCCTATATTGGCATAGGCCAATTGTCATATTCAATTGAATTTTTCACATTGTTGTTTACTGTTATTGTTTATATATATTTGTCCTGTATTTATCAGACCTCCCATGCATAACAAATCCAAAATGCCTGGTGTTGTTGCCATCTTGATACATATTGTCACACACACCTTTTCATGCGGAAGCATCCCGGTTGAAACGGATGATGGTTGTGGAAGTGGTAATTGTTGTTGTGACGGATAGAATGGCAGGATGGAAAGAAAATGGGGGCTTCAAATCCTTTTTAATATTTTGTTAACAAATACATGCATACTCAGCAGCAAGCAAAGGTTATAGAAGGGCCCGCTAAATTCAATTTTTGTTTTACCAACATCATCATCATATAATAAAACGCCAATTTATTGTTTGGTTGGATAATTTTTGTGTCATTTACACTCCATCTGTGGAAAATATTGAATAGTATGTGTAGAGGTGAACAGTACAAATCAATGTCGAAACATTTCAACATAAAGTGTAATACAAAATACTATTTTTTGAAAATAACGTCTTATTTACACTTCAATGCATAACGGCTGTCCTGAGAATTGGCTGTACCCTTAAACCAGAAACACTTAAAACATTACTGTTTTTTGTTCTTAAGGTACAAACTATCTATCTTCCCGCATGATACATATACATATGCAAGTTTTCTATCCCAGAGAATCACGGGCTCCACTAAATTTAGAGTTCAATCATAATTTTCGGCGCATATACATAAGTACATATATGGTGACAACATCACCTTTAGTTTAGTTTTTTTAGTTTTAGTTTTCTTTTACTTGTTGTGGCCTACTGTACCTGTCCATTGGATCCTGAAATTATTATAAATACGTAGATATTGGGTCTCATGCATAAAAACGAGTAAAAGCGCTGAGTTGAGTCCGGTGAGTAATTGCTCGTAAGTCGAGTTCGATCAAACAGCAACAGCTTTTGCTCAATTTCGTATGCATAAAAATGAGTTCAAACCAATTGCAATTAAGTAGAATCAAATAATAATAATAAAATAGAAACTGACGACATTTCTAAATTTTTAGTAGAAAAAATAAAACAAAATTAATATTTACTAGAAAAAAGTCAAATACAAAGCATTAAATATAAAAAAAAATAAACAATAGAAACATGTGTAACAGATATTAAGCAAAAATTTGGCAATGAATTAACGGGGGAAAATATAATAAAAAAATAGCTAACATGAAATGTCGCATAAAAAATTAAATAGACATGAATAAAACAGGCAATAAAAAAATTATTTTAAAAAGCTGGGAAACTGATTTGTCACAATTGCTTTATGTTACTTCTAATCCATCAACAAACAAACTTGCAGGTAAGTGTACCGTTATCGAGTTTAAATTTTGTTGTTGATTTCGCTCTTCGCTTATTTTTTTAACAGTTCGTCTCTCTCTTGGAACCAATGATGACAACTTGTACGTTTGATACATCTGTGCCGAAAAGGAAAAACGACTTATGTACATTTCCAACTTTTTTAGATGAACAACTTTAGGGGGTGTTTTCCATGAGATTATCTGAAATTTAATTAGATATGTAAACAATATATGGTGCATGACTTCCTGATTCAAAGTCAAATTAAACAAAAACTAGATCTGGAGGTAATTGAGACCCCAGTGGTAATCGTAGTGCCCTTAATCAATATTTTCCTAAGTGCACTTAAGACGTTTTTCCTTTTTGACACAGACATTATAAGAGACATCAGCAACAACAACATCAGAAACAAAAACAACAGCAACATCAGTAGCAAAACAGCAAAGAAAGCGCCGTTGCACTGATAATGATGATCAACCTGTAATTTTTATTTTATTTTACATTTTGCTATATGTTGTTTATTTTTGAAGGTTAACAAAAATTCAACAGCAGTTTTGAGTCGTTATGAAACTGATGAGACAAGGGAGTTGAATTTTCAAAGTATGCAGATGCTTGTTTTGTTAAAGCAAAACAAAATGCTTTCTACAAAAATGGTGATTTTTTGCAAGAAAAACTTGTGGACAGAAACTTGCAGTTCCATGAATTTTGAATTTTTTTAATATGTAATTAATTAATATTTAGTGACTAAAAGTGAATTACACTTATGTATATTAATTTTACATGAAAAAGAGAATTATATTTTTGTACATATGTTTGTCAAGAAAATGTTTGCAATGCCAAAAAATCTTAATAAATTCGAAAAGAAACGCTGATCACAAAACTAAATGCATTACCTTTTTATTTATATTTCTTTTTTAAATTATTACGTTTGTAACTAGAATACATCAACAAAAGTTCGATTTCAAGCAATAATAACAGAAATAAAAATAAAAATCAATTCAAATTCAGTGGTGTCAAACAAATCTTTGCACAATTTTCCTCAATTTGTCGAGATAGTGAATTTCTCCGAAGTATCAAATTTTTCAGTTTTTAGTACTTTGTATGTCTACCTTCGGCATGTATTACTGCTTGCAAACGCCTATGCATTGAATTTATTAGCTTCGGAATATCATATTCTTCAGGTATTCTTCCTCTTTAATAAATTTGACCAAATCATTTTTATTCTTGGGAGATCGTTTTCCTACCTTTTTCTTTAAATTAACCCATAAATTTTCTATAGGGTTCAAGTCAGGGCTTTGAGCAGGTGTATCAATAACCTTACTGCAGTTGTATAGTAACCAGGTCCTACACAGATATGATTTGTGTTTAGGATCATTATCCTGGTGAAGTTTGTATTTTAACTTTTTGGTATTTTCTTGATCGACAAATCCAAATTTCCGAACACTGTAACACAGTTCCTCTTTCAGAATATCCAGGTACACCTCCTTAGTCATTATTTCATCCAAAATCCTTATTTTTCCTACTCCCTTACTTGAAATACAACCCCAAACCATAACTGATAGCTTTCCAAACTTAACTGTGGGAATTATATTTTTGGTTTCTAAAGCTGTGAGAGGTTTTCGCCATACTCTTTGGGGCCCATCATGATAGTATATCATCATCTTCGTCTCATCGCAAAAGATTACATCTTCCCAGTATTCCCTAGGGAATGAAATGTGTTCTGAAGCAAATTTAAGTCCCTATTCAATATTCTGAGTTGAAAGAAACTAGATTTTCCTAGCTGATCTTGAGGAGTATTTACGTTCAGAAGTACCTTTCGAACGGTTTCATGCGATACATTAACTCCGCAGTCATTTTTTATTTCAAGATTGTTGTAAATTGTTTTTATTATTTTGTTTTCTTCTCGTCTTGTCAGCTTGTTTGGTCTGCCTGTTGAGTGCTTTAACTCGAGTCCTCCTTCTTTTTCTGCACGGTTTATGATGTTGTATACTGTTCTTAGCTTGAGAGAAAACATTCCAGCAAGCTCTTTAACCGATTTGCCTTTATAGTAATTAAAATACACCAACTGAATAATGTCTTCACAAACACGTTTTCCTGGCATTTCTAAAATTAATTGGAGCCGTCACAAGTTGCATGAACTACCATTACTTTACGAATAAAATCAATTGCTCTTCCTACTACATGCACTACCATAAAAAAATCAAAGCCTAATATTTACGCATAAACCTAAAGGTATTTGTTTTTGCATTGTGGTTTTGCAAAGAATTCTTTGACACCACCGAAATTGGGTATGTTTGTTTCTTTTTGTTGCTTTTCCATAATGTTTGACCGAATTCAAAGTAGTTTTGATGCTCTCCAGTCGTGTGTAAGTAAAATAACGGAATATGTAGACAAAAAAAAAAAAAAACCCTATGTCGCTGTAATTGTTTACTTAAAGAATTATTTACAAAGTATTTGTGTTTTGCAAACATTTTGTTGACAAACTGTATATTATTATTATTATTGATGTGTTAACATCTATACGCGCGCCTCTAGGGCAGTAAACTATAAATTTAATACATACGCAAGTGTTAGGTTTGTAAGAGTAAATCATCGTTTGTTTGTTCGTTGCATGGCAGTCGGTATTGAAAGTGATTATTGGGCGATTTTCATATAATTTTCCCACGCGATTTTCTCCGGAAATTCATAGCCGATTTTATTAATTTTTGGATTAAAAAGCTAGTCCGGGTTTCGACGAAGAGTTTAGGCCAAAAATTAAGGCGATCCGATATCGGCGAGCCGAGATTTAAGTGTTTTAATTTGGAGTATTAATTTGGAGTAATATTAAAAAAGTGTTTTGTTGATCTTCGGTTTTGTCTTATCATCGTTTGTTTGTTCGTTGCTTGGCAGTCTGTATTGAAAGTGATTATTGGACGATTTTCATATAATTTTCCCACGCGATTTTCTCCGGAAATTCATAATTTTTGGATTAAAAAGCTAGTGCGGGTTTCGACGAAGAGTTTAGGCCAAAAATTAAGGCGATCCGATATCGGCGAGCCGAGATTGAAGTGTTTTAATTTGGAGTATTAATTTGGAGTAATATTAAAAAAGTATTTTATGTTGACCTTCGGTTATATCGTACGAATATAACAATGTATGTATGTATGAACAAGTGGCTGTTGCTTTGCATTCTTTGACTTTTGTGGGAATAAAACAAAAAGTATTGAGCAAGAAAATAATGACACATGTGCTTGCACTGGGTCTTTAAATAATTTTAAGTATTAATATTATTTAACTGTAACGTCATCATATGATTGAACGCTGTTTTTTATTTTCCCATGTAACATTTACGAATGTGTTCATAGAAATCGAACAGGTACCGTGTAGCAAAAAGGTGTTAACACATCGCCCGTGAGTTCGAACACTCATTGGATTTTTTATTTTTATAAATAAAATAGTGAATTACATTTATTTTATTTTTGTATAAAAAAGTGAATTGTATTAACGTTTATTATTTTTATAAACCAAAAAAAAAATTAAATATTTTCATTCATATTATTTTCATTATAAACTAACTTGATAACAAATTTGCGATCATCCTCCTTTTGTTTTTTCCAGCTTCTGTTTGTTGTTCGATATCATTTCCTAAAGGCCATACATCATTATTGTTGTAATTGTCATTGATTAGGATATAATTGTCTTTTAAAAATTTTGCTGTTATGCAAAATGAAACAACTGGCTATTACGTGGGGCGCTAGCTCTGTCGATACACGAATTTTGTATTGAAGTTTCGAAAATCTTTGCCCAAAAAACCGTTCTATACTGTAAACACTTTGTTGAATGTGTTTTCTATGTCAGTTGTTGGGTTCCGGAATGGTGTCATTAACCATGGGCATATTCCACAGCCCTCATCCCCGAGTAGTAATGCATCGTTCGTTGCATTTTGCATTATTCTACATACCTCGCTGTTTCGTAAGGTGCGTGAGTCATGAACTCAACCAGGCCAGGATATGTCAACGCTTGTAAAAAGTTCTTTTCCATCACAAGTTGCCTGCACATTTATAGAGTGGAAGCCTTTTCTACAAATATACTCATCGCTTTGATTTGTGGGTTTTTTAATTTTTATATGAGTACAATCAATCACTCCAATTGCAAATGGAAAGCAATAATTTGCTTGCCATTTCATTTGAGCATCTTTTATTTCATCTGCATCTTTCGAGATTTTTATCCGCTCGCTTGCTTTGGCAGATATAAGTTTCGCAACTTCCGCAATAGTTCGCGACACAGTTGATTGATGGACTTCAATACCTGTGGCTATACCATTTTGGAATCCAGGATCTGCAAAAAATCTTAAATACAGTCGAATTTGATCAATGTTGCTGAGGGCACCACCACGTGGTTCTTCTGACTCCTCAAAAAAATAATTAGCCAACCAGCAGAGCTACTATCATCAACCCTATGTATTTATCATTTTATTATTAAATATATAAAAAAAATTATAATTAAGAATACAAACCTGTATAATTTTTTATCCTCACTTGCAAAATTTGTTTTACGCTGTTGACTACATTTTGTATTTCTTTGTGGCACAAAAAAAGCAGTTGTTTTTATACATATGAAAATGAGCACAAGCTCATCCAACTTAGTTCAAACTGAGCAAGACGAGATCAAACGTGAGCAGTGAGTAAAAACAAATACATCAAATTTTATTATGCATACGACAAGCACCTTTTACTCAAAACATTGAGTCCGAGCTCAAGCTCACGTTTTATGCATGAGACCCATTGACCTCAAGCAATACCATTTGTCTGGTAAACATATCGATGTGCCTGTCGTATGCATAGAACCACATTTTCCTTCTTCCAAAAATAAATTTTCCGATCGTCTTCAAGCTCTTAGGGTTTGAGTAATCGTGATATGGAACAAAAGACACTCACTGCTAGACAGAGAGATTCTCTGAAATGCGTTCGTTCAATATACTACAGCGGTTTCTACATCGGATTAAAGCGAAAAATTGATTCGGTCGCCCGGGTATCAACCCTAGCCTAAGATGGATGAGGTAATCAGTTGGAACTATGGTAAAAACTCCTTATTGAGTTTCCAAAGAACGACCTAATAATGGCTGTTATCGACCAAGGGGGAGGTGGAAATATGTTGTGAGCGCATTTTCCTCAATATATTTACACAACCCGAAAGGAGATACCGGGTCCTAAGATAACTCGGAAGCTTATAAACGTTGTCAGCAACTCTGTGGGGACTATGTTCGAAAACGGGATCAGGTAATCGAGGGTATGGTTGAAGAAACCTCGTTTCATAATTGATTCGGTTGTGCCAACTGAATCATCAATTATATTCATTATGTCAACTAATTCGGATGCAAGAACCGAAATGGGTACCAAATTTGGTTGCAGCAACCCAATGTGGCATCACTTCGGTCGCAATAACCGGAAAGTCGGTTGCATCTATCGAATTTGTCGTCAATTTGGTTGCTATAACCGAATTTCGCATGAATTCTGTTGGGACAACAGATTCGGTTACCACAACATAATTATATATATTTCAAGCCAGACGTTAACAATTCTAAAAATTAAACAAGATAAAAAGAATTTACAATTTTTGCGGTCGCGGTGATATCAATATTTTTTGTGGTTATTGTGAGAGGTAAATAAAAGTGCTGTATTTTTTGTTTCTGCATTCAAACGTCCTGTTTTGCAGAAAATGTCCACATTTATCAGTGTGCAGTACAAGCAGTAATCAATAGTTAAATGTTTCAAGGTCGGTCGAATGTGATGTGGTGCCGTCGTCTTGTTATAAATATGGATTGGACCTAAATCGACAAACACAACATGCCAGAATGCAGTGAACATGATGGCTGGCAGCTCAAGACTTTAGAGGCAGCCTTTGCAAAGGTGGAAATCGTTCTGTAATCATGAATACATTCGAAACCAACTATATTGGAACATGGAAGTGACTGAGTGTCAGGCGGCTACCAAGGCTCTGGACCCCGTCTTCCTTAACTCAAGATCTGCCCAGGACAGCCTCAGATCACTTAACAAGATGGGTCAACAGTACGATATTCGCATTGTTATATGTGTGCTAGGGCACAAGGATATTTCGAGGTGCCGCAGAGTGGATGAGTTGGCAAGACTAGAGACTACTCTACAGGTTTCACAAGAAGTGGAACGTGTTAGCATGGCCCTAACGGCATATAACAATATCCTGCGAAAACACTTCTATGCGTTGATGCAGGTAAGGTGAACGAGATGCATAAATTTTGAACGGAGGGACTCATTGAAAATGTTGCTTCTATCTGGCTCAAGGGATCAATTACCTTGTCACTCTCGATGGAACACAGTCTCATTGGATAGCATGTAGCAAGAATGAAGGTTATTACAAATTACTCTTGCGGAAGTTTTTACGATGAGGAAGAGTGTAGTGTGCATCTGCTCTGCATGTGCCGATTAGTAGCAAGAGGGAGAATGTCTGACTTTTTAAGCATTGATAGGATTTTGATCTTATTGAAGCAAACTAAATCATTCTCCTGTCGAGCTAAAGCTTAATGTCGTTACCTCGTGGAATATTAATGTACTTAAAAGTGTTAGTGGGTCACTCATCGCATGCAATACAGTAATCCCTCGATTTACGTCCTCTCTATTTACGTCGTTTCGATTTACGTCGTTAAAATTTTTGTTCCTTCTAAATTCGATTTGCGTTGTCATTCGATTTACGTCGCCTCGTGTGAATTGAAACTTACATCGCAAACTGGGGAAATCCCGTTGTTAAATGTATGTATACATACATACTCACATTCAATTTCGTTTTCATTTGTGTGTATCTGCGTATCAACAAGTTGAAATACAGTGAGCTCCAAACGTAAAACTAATAAAATTTCTGAAACTCGGTTAAAAAGAAACCGAAATGTTATATCAATAAAAACAAAATTAGAAGTTATTCGCCGTCATGATAGTGGTGAAAAGGCTTTTAATATTTCCAGTACGATGGGTCTTCCACCAACCACAGCAAGACCTATAATAAAAAATGCCAGTGAAATTCGTGCAAGTGCAACTGCAGCTGGAACTTTTTCTCTCGGAACCACCACTAAAAGGAGACCGGTTTTCATGGAACAAATGGAAAAGGCACTAATTGTGTGGATAAAAGATTTAGTCGAAAATAATATTCCAATAACAACATTAGTTATTCAAAGTAAGGCTATAAATTTGTTCAACGACCTTAAAGCTAAATCTGCTCAAAATTAAGAATCGAGTGATTTTACTTTCAACGCCAGTGGTGGATGGCTAGAGAAATTTAAGAAAAGAGCAAGACTTCATAACATAAAAGTCGTCGGTGAATCTGCAAGCGCAGACCATGAAGCAGCCAAAAGTTTTCCGGAGAAGCTAAAGCAATTAATTTGTGAAGGAGGATACGCACCTCAGCAAGTGTTCAATGTATACGAGACGGGCCTATTCTGGAAGCGAATGCCAGGAAGAACCTTTATATCGAAAGAGGAAAGATTTGCAGCAGGGCCCAAAGTTTCGAAGGATAGGCTTACGCTTCTCCTTGGAGGTAATGCTGCCGGGGACTTTAAGGTTAAGCCTTTGTTAGTCTATAAATCTGAATCTCCAAAGGCTATGAAGAATATTTGCAAACAAAATCTCCCAGTGATTTGGAAGTCAAACAAAAAAGCTTGTATCACTGCTAAATTATTTGACGAGTGGTTTAAGGAGCACTTTTGTCCTGAAGTTAACAAATATTGTGAACAAAATAATATGTCCCATAAAGCAGTACTACTAATCGATAATGCACCTGGCCACTCTATCAGTTTGGATCACATTAGCGATGACGTGAAAATTGTATTTTTACCTCCAAATACTACATCCCTTATCCAACCTATGGATCAGGGCATTATCGCCGCATTTAAGAAATAATATTTACGACGAAGTTTTAGAAGCCTTAAAAAGCTGGGAAGAAGTTTCTGCATAAACAATGAAAAATGGATGGAAAAACGTATGGCCTGAATGCACTACTGATGGCGGCAATGACTTTAACTTGAACGAGATAAACACTGAAATTGACCCAAAGTTTAGGATTTTCAGAAATAGATGAATCCGATACTGTTGATGTTCTGAACCAAGGGGATGAACCATTAACAAACTCGGAGCTATTTGCATTGATGAAATGGGAATTGAGACAACAAAAATATCAATGAACACGAGTCTTAAATATTACAGAGATCTGTACGAACAGAAAAAGTTGTCCTTGCCTCAGAAGCGAATTGACTCATTTTTCAAACAAGTTTCTTCGGAAACGCCTTCATTGCGCCAGGAACAGGCACAGCGCTCTTCTTCAGACGAAGATATCGAAATGATGATTTCTGAAATTGTATGTTCATCCAATAATTCTGATAATTAATATGAACATACAATATGTCCTTATATTTATGTATGAATTTTTATAACTTTTCTTAATTTATTATTTTACCTTTAATTATTTATATTTACTTTTTAATATATGTACATATGAATTGTCTTTTCTTTTTTTAAATTTGTTGAATTGTCTTCTTTTTTTAAATATGTTAATAAATTGAACTTGCTCAAAGTATGGAGAATCTAAAATTCGATTTACGTCGCCATTTTCCGGTACCAATCGTGACGTAAATCGAGGGATTACTGTACTTCATGCAACTTATATATGATTATGCGTCTGGGCATGGAGTCGCGAATATAACCAGGGCTGTGGAGTCGTCAACAAATAGTTGCGACTCCAATCGACGAAATTTTTAAAGTACGACTCCAATTCCGACTACGACCAAAGACAAAAATGAATCAACATAACATTTTATTTTTTAAATATTTTATTTATTTTTATTAATTCTTTTAATAATAAACAAAATACTATAATAACGAAAACTTAAAATAACAAAACTTCAAATAAAATAATAAAACTTCAAGTAGTAAATCTAAAATAAAAAATTATTTTGCATTTGTTTTTAAAAATAATATCTGGCTTCATTGATGCTCTCAAATCGGAAATGATGATTCTGAGTGCAGAAAATAGTCGTTCTACGGATACTTGAGTCGGTGGCAATGCCGTGGCGATCATAGCATACTCTTGGAAAATCTCAAGGTACTTAGGAATTGCATCTTTTACTGCTAAATTTGAATTCAAATTTCTTTTGAATTCAAGTCAAATTTCTCCATCTCCTTTAATGCTTGGTAAAAGTTGAAAATTTTGAAAAAGGAGGAGGAAACCAGCAAAAATTGGTTATTTTTTCGATTGGACGCTCCGCACAGCCAACTACAATTTAGCAGTTCCTTGGACTATCACATTATTCAGTTGTAATTACCAATAATTGTGATCAGTATCACCAAATGTTGTGCATATCTATTGATTGGTAATTCAGTTTTGGTTGCAAGAACTGAAATATTTAGTTGAAGCCACCGCAATAAGAAATAAATATGATCTGTCAATCGAGTTTTAATTGTAGCAATCAAATTGTCCTGTAGTGGTGAATATTATATTAGCTGGATGAACGAAAAATGTAAAAACTAATGCGGCTGTATCAAATAATATCGACGGTGTTGCGTAAGAAGGGCCAATCTGCATTTTTTACAAGGGCCAATCTGCTTTTGTTCACCTTTGCACGACAAGTAGAAAGGGCCAAACTGCTTAATAAACTACTTCAAAAATTAGATATTTTCGGTTTTTAAGGGTTTTCACTCGATCTCAGTATGTATGTAACCACAAAAACGTTTTGAAACTTTGTTTTCTTAAAATAAACATAAAATAAATTCGATTTGTATTATAAATTGTCAAAACAAGAGGAGGGCATAGAAATATGATGAACATTGGCAGACGGGGAAGGCAAGTCTCAGGATTAGCGTTAGCCGCAAATCAAAAACCGAATGAAGGTATGTATCATAAGTAGATTGTTTTACAATAGCTCTCAACAGTACAAAGTTGTTAATAACGACAAGCTCCAACAACCAGCTTTGACATAGACAAAAGTATTTTGCGGCTCGCCCCTGTCCCTTCTAAATATATTTTCAACTTTCGATATATTGTAATCTGGCACTGTATTCTTCAACTTCTGTTCCAGGTGAGAGCATTGGACCAGGGGAAGTGCTCATTGAAAATCATGAAATAGTCCCTGAAATGAGAAACCAGGGATCTGGACTGCAGTCAAATAAGGCAATGTTTATAGAACAAACTGAAATAAAAAACCAAGGATCTGGACTGGATGCAATTGAGGCGATGCTTGCAGAACTACTTGAACCACCTGACACAGAAGTCCAAGTCTTAGGAGAAGAGAAAATAATACTTATAGAAGTGCCAGATTTAAGTGGTTCAGAAAATTCTGAAACTTGAATGAAAGAAAAGTGAAGGAAGTGGCCTTGTACTGCGATAACTGCGCAGGGCAGCAAAAAAATCAAGCAACTTTTTTACAAAAATGTACTTGGATTAAAAAAATTACTTTAAACTACCTGATAGCAGGGCATTCAATGATGACTGTAGACTCAATCCATGCCGTGATTGAAAGAGCAATAAAGAAGAAAACCATATATGTTCCTAGCGAATGGGGTACTATTGTTTCTAACGCCAGAATTAATCCGTTCCCTTACAACGTAATTATGCTACGTTCAAATGAGTTTAAGGACTGGATGGGCTTTGCAAAAAAAAAAAATCCACTTACAGTAAATAACAATAAAAATATACAAATCAGTAAAATTCACAAAGCAGTTTTTGATAAAAGAAACCCGAATTCTGATTGTTTCAGTATTTTCAAATCAACCCTTGTGCCTATTGAAATCAAATGCTTTTTGCAAAATAAAAGGAAATTACGAGGTGGCCAAATTGGAGCTCCACTTCAACTTTACAATTCTGATCTACCAATACCAGAAGTAAAGTATAAAAACCTTGTTGATCTCTGTTTAAAGGGAGCCATTCCTTCTCACCTACGGCATGAATATTTTGCTTTGCCTCATCAAACTACTATTCGTGATGCACTGGTACAGCCTGATGAAGATGAACAAGATCATGCTGATGATGATGACATTTATTTATTTATTGCAAAGTGAACTTTAATTGTAATTACTCAATTATTTAGAAACTCCATATTAGGCTTTATATGAATTTGATGCCTTTTTATTCCAATGTCTTTTTATTTTCTGTACATAATAGGTATAACATTTATTGTGCTTTTTATTCCAATGCACTTTTTTCTTCAAATTAATCACTTCTATGCAAAGAACCTTGGGTTAATTTAAGTACACATTGACCCAAATATTTTCCGATTTGGGTAAAAATATTCCAGCAGAAAGGGCCAATCTGCTAGATTTATAATTTATAATTAGGAGAACTATTGTTATTGAAAAAGGGCCACACTGCACTTTGTTGCACTTTTTATTACTTTTCTTATACATACGAAAGATTAGATGATAATAGACAATTATATTGCTCGAGAGGAATAACCCATACTACAGCCATACATTATTTGTTATTACCGTAAGATCCATACAAATCTTAGAAACACGATTGAAACCAGCAGATTGGCCCTTTTTACCCAACACCGTCGATATATTGGTAGCTCAACTAAAGTGGAGTTCAAATTATCAGATAGATCTGACAGACATATCTGAAGAAGTTATCGATAAAATATCGATTTTTCGTCCACACAGAAACATTTATCTGACAGACTTCATTTGAGGCAACTCACCACAGTGTTAACATCAACGGTTTGCGCTTGCAAATGTCTCCCAACAATTATTTGATTGCCCGCTGCAAGCGAAAGGGAAGAGGAGACACTGCTGAGAACATTTGTTATGCACACGTACACACATCCATATCCATACATATGTAATTATGTATGGACTTATACAAACTAACTTCTAGGGGAAAAAACTAAGCACACACACATCCTATTTCTATTTCTTTATTTTACCAAGCATTTATGTTTTTTATTTGTAAATATTTCATTTGATTAAATTAGATTACAATGACGATTTGTATCTGTTTCATTTCACATTAAATTCCAAAAATGCTATGTAATTTGCAGTTTTCAAGCATTTCTCGTTGCTTATTCTCTCAGCCATTATATCTCTCGCTCTCTGATTTATCGATAACCTCAAATAAATCGTTTGGTTTTCAAACTGGTTTGAAGACCATCAGATTTATCTAACAACACGTGTTCACATTGACAATTTTTCTTCAGATTCGACAGATCGTCAAATCCGTCTGATAATCTGAACTTCACTTAAGGTAATTACTTGAATTTGATGGCTGTCACAACCATTTGGTGAGCCGTTAACCCATTATGATTTTTATAGAAAAAAATTAAAAAATCATTTTTTATTAAAATTGTGTATTTTATATTTAAATATTAACAAAATTATTATTATTTATAACCAGGGTTCATATTTCGTGCCCATTTTTGATCAAAAATATGAAAAAATTCTAACAAATTTCTATATCTCGAAAACGGGACCTCCAATCGAAAAGAATTGATTGATTTGGATTGATTGCAATGATTTTTTTCAAAAAATCGCTAAAATGAGAAAATCGCTAAAATAACAAAAATGGCTATAAGGGTACGTCCAGTCGCAAAAATAATAAATTGTTTACCTCCACAGGATGCTGTAACCAATGGATGTCTTTACTACAGCATTACCTTTTCTTTTTTAACAAATCGCAAAAACTAAATTGGCCTTGGGCGTTTTATCGATTTTTGAATCCAGAAATTGTAGTTTTATCGATTTTTTAAAAATCAAAGTAAAGATATCCATAGGTTTATTTTCGATTAAAAATGGGGATGGTATATCCCTGGGTATCCTATGTTTAAGTTAATCTGTATTATTCAGAATAATAGTTCCACCAGCCAAGTGCCCACAATTGTTTGCATGTGTTTGTGAAGGCATCAATAGTGGCATCATATTCAACGATTGTGTTTAAAAGTCTCACTTCACCTTAATTTATGATAATCAGCCCAATTCTAAATACTCCCAAGGAATTTATTTTTCCCAAGAACAAAATCCTCCAATTCTAAACAGATGGGAAAGGGAATAACTAGGGAGAAAATTTCGAGTTTTCGAAGTAAGTTTTTTTTTGCAGGCATGTTCAACTTGCATTTAAAGTCAGCTGTTTTTGTTTAGGTGTGTTTTATTTGCATTAAAAGTCAGCTGTTTTGTTTTGAATGCAAATTCTGAAATAAATTTTGTAAAGTAATAAGTGAAAAGATATAATATAAAAGTTAAAAGAAAATGTTTAGTGTAGCCGTTTTGTTGTTAGCTGAAGCAGAAGAGCAGCAGCAGGACAAGTCGGATCAAAGGGTGGAAAGAAGAATGTTGCGTGATGCCAGCAACCCACTTGAATTACCACAATCTTTGTAAGTGCAATGAAACTATTATACTCAATATATGTATATTTGTTAATTTGTTTTGCTTTTTAACTTTTCAAAGATTTGAAGATAGCCTCTTCGCTTACCGACAGTTTTTGCTCAAAATTTGGGCCTCCGCCAGTGCCTCTTGCCGCTTTCAAATTCTGTGCTGCCTTGTGCCGCACGTACTTCTTGCGATCGCACCACACCTGAAAAATGATTTGCATTTGTATTGCTACTGTTTATTATAAAGGTATTTTTTATTCATACCTTCTTCCACTCGACAATACATTTCGATGGAGGTCCGGCTGCATTTAACTCCGCCTCTAACTTGCGCCACACGCGGTTGACATCTTCCCTGTTTCCCTTAAGCCAACCGCATGCAATTTCTGGGTGCAGTTGCATGGCACTTAACAGAATGTCCAATTGCCTTTTGTTACTTGTTTTAGACCTGAAAGTAAAATTAAATGATAAAGTGAACAAAAATAATTGATATTTATTAAATTTTTCATAAATAATATTATATACTTACATTTTTCAACACAACTCCCTTGCAATGTTTTGGCGGAATTATTCCCAAAGTTTGTGATCACATTCTCCCTTCTTTTGACATTCGTAATACCTACTTTTTTCCCAGGTATGCATTTTCCTTTTTCGAAGATCGTTTAGAACAAGGGAAAAGGGAAAAAATTCCCTGGTAGATTCTATTTAGAATAGGGGAAAAAATTCCCAAGGAATTGTTATTTAGAATTGGGCTGAATGTGTATCCTTCGCTGGCTGATATATATACTCTTTATTGTTTTTTCACAACCTTGTTTATTACTTTCTGTTTCAAATAATAGTTTTTCTGTAAAGTCCTCGTGTAACATTCAAAACAAACAACATGTCTTTAACAGCAAAGCCTCTTGTGAAATATCGAATACATAACTCGGTAACAAGTGTTTTTGTGACAGAAACTAAACTAAACTAAAGAAACCATTTCAGATGAATGAGGTTTTAGAAATACTCAAATTTGTTAATGCAACTTAAGTTCGGCAGTAGCAACTTGTATTTATTTAGTAAGACCTATTTTTAATCATAAACATGCTTTTTTTTAAATTCAGTCTTTTTGAATTTTGAGATCGACTACCGATTACATAGTCATGAAAAAGCTTGTCAAAATACCGCTCGGAGCCGGTGTAAAAGGGCAGGTTCCAATCAGTGTGTGTCAGCATATAACTTCATGGTATGTGATGGGAAACTAAAGAGTGGGTCATGTAAAATTTGGTATTTAATTTCGCTTTAAAAAATGCTAATATAGACACAGTTCCTCATTCGACCAAGCCAATTTTTCAGTACATTGTCTATTGTGGGCTCGGAATTGTTTGTGTAACACTTACAGTTCACGGCGCTCCAGAGATGTTACCAAACCATACTTCGTCCATGGCGTCCTCTTCAACTTTTTGGAACAAAATCCTACTGAACATGTCATGGTAAAGTTCGCCATTGACTGTAACAGCGGCTCCTTGCTCAATTTCGAAGAAAAATGGGCATATGATGCCGCCATGCCGAAAACCGCACCAAGCTGTCAGTCGTTGTGGATGCATCGCCTTTTTCTCGTCGACGTGTGGATGTTCCGAGCCCCAAATGCGACAATTTTTTTCGTTAACGTAGCCCTGAGGTGACAATGAGCTTCACAGGAAAATGCTCTTTTTCGTTAAAAAAAAAAGCGAAGACGCATCGGATGGCCACGAGGCATCGGTTTTTGTACTATTTGGACTTAACTCTTCTTAACCATGCCTTTATGCAAAATTCTGCGCAAAGAAGTCCGAGAAATGTTCAATTGCTGCAACGGTGGCGAGTTCATATTGATGACTGTTCCATCACACTTTCAGCTACAGCGGCAATATTGTCCACTGGACGAGCACGTAGAAGTGCTATTTTGTTCAATAAGGACCGGGATTGACAAACTCGCTTCACAAATTGACACACAAACGGCGCTGATGGAACTCTATTTCTATCGAATATATTTCGTAGATTTCTTACAGTTTGAGTTGAAGGCTCAGAAATGTTGATGAATATTTTTAATATTTACCAGTTTTCTTCAAGCGTAAAGCGACCCATTTCGTAAATTTCTAACCTTTACCTAATAATCTGTCACTTCATAAATGTCTAATTGGCCATCTGCTTCGATATAACGGGGGGTTCAAATTCCAAATTTTACATGGCCCACCCTTTATTGATGTGTTAACATCTATACGCGCGCCTCTAGGGCAGTAAACTATAAATTTAATACATACGCAAGTGTTAGGTTTGTAAGAGTAAATCATCGTTTGTTTGTTCGTTGCTTGGCAGTCGGTATTGAAAGTGATTATTGGGCGATTTTCATATAATTTTCCCACGCGATTTTCTCCGGAAATTCATAGCCGATTTTATTAGTTTTTGCATTAAAAAGCTAGTGCGGGTTTCGACGAAGAGTTTAGGCCAAAAATTAAGGCGATCCGATATCGGCGAGCCGAGATTTAAGTGTTTTAATTTGGAGTAATATTAAAAAAATGTTTTATGTTGATCTTCGGTTTTGTCTTATCATCGTTTGTTTGTTCGTTGCTTGGCAGTCGGTATTGAAAGTGATTATTGGGCGATTTTCATATAATTTTCCCACGCGATTTTCTCCGGAAATTCATAGCCGATTTTATTAATTTTTGGATTAAAAAGCTAGTGCGGATTTCGACGAAGAGTTTAGGCCAAAAATTAAGGCGATCCGATATCGGCGAGCCGAGATTGAAGTGTTTTAATTTGGAGTATTAATTTGGAGTAATATTAAAAAAGTGTTTTATGTTGATCTTCCGTTATATCGTACGAATATAACAATGTATGTATGTATGTACAAGTGTCTGTTACTTTGCATTCTTTGACTTTTGTGGGAATAAAACAAAAAGTATTGAGCAAGAAAATAATGACACATGTGCTTGCACTGGGTCTTTAAATAATTTGAAGTATTAATATTATTTAACTGTAACGTCATCATATGATTGAACGCTGTTTTTTATTTTCCAATGTAACATTTACGAATGTGTTCATAGAAATCGAACAGGTACCGTGTAGCAAAAAGGTGTTAACATCGCCTGTGAGTTCGAACACTCATTGGATTTTTTTTATTGTATTCAATCTATCTTTTATAATATTGGACTTCCCCAGTTGGGCGAAATCATCGTTGAGTTAATATCCCTTCGAACGTTTTGTACTTCTTTGTGGATTGTGAATACTGTTTATTGTTATATGCATTACTGCTAACATACTACCTGTGTTGTCATTAGCTCCGGAACTTACATCTGAATCGGAGTTGGCAGATATGACTTCTATTGCCTTGGACAACTTATTGCAGAAAACTATAGGCGAAATAAACTTATAAAATAAAATAAAGACTTTTGTGTCTGTCTGATGGGGTCAGTAACCATAGTGAGCTATGAAAATGGATTTATATTTGTAATTATGCGTTGTTATATGAGTTGTGTAAAAACCGAAAAACCCAGTAAATTGACTTGAAATAATCGGTGAACCCGGTTCTTCGAAAATATCACTTTTTAAAAAACCGACCTACGGAATAGGGTATTCGGTTTTGAATACGCTATTTCCAACTAATCTTATTCCTATGTGTATCTACAATAACATATGGTCCCGGGGAATACAAAATTGTTCTTCTAGTCGGATAAGGGTAGTCGGTACAACAGATAAACCAATAAATTTCACTACGCACACGTCACCTCCACGCTGGAAAAGAGTAGTAAAAAATCAATTCAGGCATTGGAAATTCATATTTCAGGCAATAATCATACATCAGGATTGGTTACCTCGCTAGTAGCCTTGCCTTGGGCTGGTGGAACTGTTCCGGCAACTGGTGTCCCTGAGTGTTGCTGAGATTGCTGGGGCGGCTGCTTCACTGTGGCAGACTTCCTTCACCCGCACTGATTGTTGTTGTTGATATGATGGTGGTGGTTGGTTGCCCTTATGGACGACTTGTGTTTGTCTCCCACTTAGACAAATATTTCCCGGGAAAACCGAATAAAAAAAACACAAACACTGACTTGTATTTACTTTAAACTATTTATTTGCCGGTTCGTGTGTGGCTGCTTTCTTTGTTGATTTTTTAATACCATAAAAAACAAGAAGAAGCACCGAAGTAAGCGAGACGCCGATGCCACTCGCTCAAAGATAAACTATATTTGAATGTTACACGCGAACTTTTCAGAAAATCTATTTCTTACTGATTTTCATTGCTAAACTGATTTACTGACTGTGATTGCGAAAATGATCCGAACAAACTAAAATGAAACCGCACACTCTAAAAATGATTTTGGTTGCAATGACTGCGGCGCACACACAATTTCTTGCCGACAGAAACAGTCGCTCGGTGAAAAATTACCAGCCATTGTTTTACTTTAACCTTCGCCTTACCAATACCCACCCGGGTGACCATTTCGGTTTTAATTCTTTAATATCTTTATTGATTTTGCTCCGATTTAGGAAAAATTTGACTCACTGAACAAGTTCTTCAGTATTGTACAAAAATATAATAAAATCTTTATCTTTTTAAAAGAATTTTTTTTTACATTTTTTAAATTTTATTTCGAGGTTTCAATCAAAAATGAAACCGCACACTCTAAAAATGATTTTGGTTGCAATGACTGCGGCGCACACACAATTTCTTGCCGACAGAAACAGTCGCTCGGTGAAAAATTACCAGCCATTGTTTTACTTTAACCTTCGCCTTACCAATACCCACCCGGGTGACCATTTCGGTTTTAATTCTTTAATATCTTTATTGATTTTGCTCCGATTTAGGAAAAATTTGACTCACTGAACAAGTTCTTCAGTATTGTACAAAAATATAATAAAATCTTTATCTTTTTAAAAGAATTTTTTTTTACATTTTTTAAATTTTATTTCGAGGTTTCAATCAAAATGTTAACCCTTTGATGGGTTTTGGTAAACGACGCACATAAAAACCTTTTATAATGCGAGGGTTAAGCAAATGTTCTGATAGAAAAATCAACTGTCAATACAACGACTGAAATCATTACAGAACAGTGTTGAAATTGCTTAATTATCTTCATTGCTAAACTGTTTTACTGTCTGGGACTGTAAACCCGATCCAGACAAACAGAAATGAAACCGCACACACATAAAATGATTTCGGCGGCAATGACTTCGACATTCACATTTTACGCGGTATAGACCCAGATTTTGATATGCTATGGACAAAAACAACGGTTGACATATATTTTTCTATACGAAAAGAAGGTCATTAAATTCCATGAATATTTTACTGTTATCGACAAGACGAACATGCCCAGTTGATATATCTCACCACCCTAGGTTCCGAATCGCATGTATTTTTGATATGTTAACCTCTTCTATAGGCGCGGGTAGGGACTTAACTCACAAAGTGAACACATCCAAAAACAGTTTGTCCTACTGCGATCACACAGATTGTTTCGCGTTAAACTCCTCCGAAACGGCTAAACCGATTTATGTATATGAAATTTTGTGTGCATATCGGGTAGGTCTCAGAATCGGCCAACATCTATATTTCATACCCCTACATTATAAGGGTGTGGCCGTCGGTGGTGTAATGGTAATCCGCGCGGCAATTGTGCATGAGAACGTGGGTTCGATCCCTGCTCTGACCACCTTAAATTTCTTTCGATGGCGGTCACCTCGCTTAGTGACGGCGACACTATCGAGTACTTAGCCATGAAAAAGCATCTCAAAAATACCGTTCGGAACCGGTGTAAAAATGTGAGTGTAAAACTAGAACGCGCACAGCTCACTGGTTTGTGAGAAGCTCCCCCTAATCCCTTAATGGGATGTAGTGGGAAACCATCTATTTATTTTTAAATTATAACTGTGACCCACCCCTATATACAGGGTGATTCAGGAAGTTCCGGATAAATGTCTCCAGCGTATTCCTTTCATGAAGAAAGGACCACTAGGACCATGTCCGAAAATGCAAGGGTGCGAAATGGCAGCGGGTTCAAAATTTTCGGATTGGCGGTCGAAGGGTAGTAGGGAAAAGTTGCTAACTTCTGAGCCAGTGGTCGGATTTTGGGCTTGTTGGAAAGGTCTTTAAGAGGCCTTTCAGAATCAATAAAAGTAGAAAAAAATAACAAGCCTGTGTTAGATAACACTGGCGCATAGGTCAGACGTAGAATACGTTAGTCATTTTGCACTTAAAATATATGAATTAAATATATTTCCTTAACTACATAAAACTTTTACTTATATATAGACATATAATATTTTTAATGTAATTCGAAACAAAACATATTACCAAAACTGAGTAACATATAAAAATTGCTATAATATGTTTTAATATTTAAGTAAAACATTTTGTCAAAATTTTGTGCTCCAGATCAACAACAAACGACAGCAAAGATCTGTAAACTTTCAAGCACACACAAGTGTCCACGCTCCCCTCCCTTCATTTTATGTTCCCCTCCAACCGAACTAATAACCGACCGATCCAACAAAACGAAAAGTACACACACACACATTTACACGCTGCTCGATAAATAAACAAAGCACAGCAAAGCCAAAATCATTTGATTTCACAACAACAACAAAAACAACAGCGGCATTTACAAACCAACAACAACAGCGGCATGTACAAAAAAAAGTCTAAAATATCATGCTCTTAAATATTTATTTCCTTAACTACATAAAACTTTTATATATAGACATATAATTTTTTTAAAGTAATTCGAAACAAAACATATTACCAAAACTGAGTAACATATAAAAATTGCTAAAATATGTTTTAATATTTAAGTAAAAGTGGGTGAAAGTTGACAAACATTTTCTCAAAATTTGTGCTCCAGATCAACACCCCTACCTTACCGTATAACGTATTCTACGTTAAAAGTCAAATCGCCGAGATACAAAGCTTTCGGAAAAAAATGGGGAAAAAAATTCACATAACCTCAATTTGCTCAGCCGGATGGCAGGTAACTTATGTTTATGTCTGTTGAAAGATAGCCATACCTCTTACCTTTCCAAAATGACATAAACGAAGCCCAGAGGTCTTTCCGTTCTAAAGTTATGACCATTTTACTAAAATGCAAAAATGTTTGTTTTTGTTTTTGGAAGCGAAATAACAGCACACATTTATTTGTTTTTGTAAATTAACACGTTTAAGATTTTATTTTATTGAAATTTTTGGCTGAAGAATCAAACACATAAGGAAAAAAAACATTTGATGTTAAAGGAAGTTTTCAATGTGGTTCCCATTTTGTACTAAACACAATTGCAGCCGTTTGCGAACCACATCCGCCACCTTTAGTTCACTCATCTTATCACGAACTTCCACCGCAGCTTCCTCAATGGGTGAAAGTAACTGCTCACGATTGTGGATCTGCACAGAATACACACAATCTTTCATGTAGCCCCACAAAAGAATTGAAACATAAGTTACCTGCCATCTGGCTGAGCAAATTGAGGTTATGTGAATTTGTTTTCCATTTTTTTCCGAAAGCTCTATATCTCGGCGATTTGACCTTTTTCTACTTTTTTTTTATTGATTCTGAAAGGCCTCTTAAAGACCTTTCCAACAAGCCCTTTCCAAAATCCGACCACTGTATCAGACGTTAGCAACTTTACCCTACTACCCTCCGACGACCAATCCGAAAATTTTGAACCCGCTGCCATTTCGCGCCCTTGCATTTTAGGACATGGTCCTGTGGACTTTTCTTCATGAAATGAGCCAAGGAATACGCAGGAGAAATTTGTCCGGAACTTCCTGAATCACCCTGTAGAACACTGATTTATCCGACTGTGAACATAGATTTGTCCGACTGCGAAAAAAACACACACTGAACACTCTCAGAGCAAAGAGAATAATGACGTGGTTATAAGTATATAAAAATGAGATAGCAAGAAAGCAACGAAAATTGTGTGAACTTGTGTAGCGTATGCACGAACATAACCATGTATGTATTACATGTGTATGTTGTTTTGCATACTCTTTGTTTTTTGTGGGAATAAAACAAAAAGTATTAAGCAAGAAAATAATGACACTTGTCTTTAAATGTTGATGTGTTAGCATCTATATGCGTGGGTAGGGACTAAAACTCACAAAGTGAATACATCCAAACTAGAGATGGGCACGAGTCACGTGATTCACGCGTGAATGTGAGCGGTGCAAAATTTTGCTCACGTGAGCATGCGTGAACGTGAGTAGCGACAAAATGTTCGTGCGTGAGTCCAATATTTGCGTGAGTGAGTGTGCGTGAGTACTATTTTCGCGTGAGTCACGCATATTTCCAAATTATTAAGCAAAGTATTTTTGAAAGGCTTCTAATATTTTTTCCCTCTAACAAAGCGTCGTTAATCATCTTCTGTATTTCAAGCAACTTTTAAGGACCAAGCGAAGGAATTTTTATACGTTTTACATTGGGAGCGATTGCAAAAAAGTGGTAATAATATCAGAACTACTAAAGTTCGTTTTCGAAAACCCTCCGTGCTGTTTCGTCTTCATCCATTCTACTGACATGGTCTAGCCGACACAATCGCGTTAATTTGATCAGCTTAACTATGTCAATGTCGGGATATAGGTCATACAGCTCATGGCTCATGCGTCGCCGATAATGGCCGTTATGCGCTATAGAGTCATAAACTTGTTGGAGTATTTTTCTGCTTGCGGTAAGACCCAGTATTCTGCGCTATAAAGCAATACAGGTTCTATGGTAGTCTGGTATAACTGGACACTTGTCTGGAGAAACTATTATTGTGGATGACAAAAATTAACTTAAACATACATATGATTTTTTTAAATTATAACTGTTATGTTTACAAACATAGTTCGTATTTCCCCCACATTGTGTAACTGCTAGACCCACTGTTCAAGTTAATTAATTAAGAATAGCAATGTAGATTAACTGTCAGATGATTACTTGCTATGGTTTTTACTTATATTTTGTCATTCTTTTCCTATACTGCTTTGTTACATTCTTTGAACTGTACAATAATAATATTGGACTCACGAATTGGACCACTTTATGGAAAACCCTTAGAAGCACGGAATAATTGGTTATATTTTCGTGGCCGTCGGTGGTGCAATGGTAGTGCTCTGACCACATTAAATTTCTTTCGACGGCGGTCACCTCGCTTAGTGACGGCGACACTAATGAGTAGCCATAAGTAGCCATGAAAATGCTTCTGAAAATACCGTTCGGAACCGGTGTAAAACTGTAGGTCCCAATCAGTGAAGAAGCTCTCCCTAATTCCTACATGGGATGTAACGTGAAATTATTTATTTTTTATTTTCGATATTTCGATTTCCGAAATATTTATATCATGGCGGTTTAGCGATTTTTGATGTGTTAACAGCTATAGGCACGGGTAGGGCAATCTATCAACGTGAACACATGCAAATAACACACTGCGTTAGCATCACATACGTGGTTGTTGTACAACAGCAGTCTCTGCCTGAAAATAAGTATTACGGTATTGATGTAGCGACAGCGAATAAACAAGCAGGTCGTCGTAGCCAAAGAGTATTGAATAGTATAGAGAACTCATGGAACGAATAGTATGACTTAAAAGCTCTGGCGACATCTGGCGAATGATTCAAAACGTATTACTCTCTTTCTGTCATAACTTGGTCCATTCTTAATTTTGATGTGAAACATTGATGCGTTTTGAAACATTTATGCTTTTTGTATTGTTTTATGTTATAATATTGACAAAATGGTGCATTTATATTGAAATATTATATAAAGAGAATAACACTCGTTTATGCTCTTGTACTCAGAATGTTCTAATTCGAATGGACAACTTTTGTTAAAAAACACCAAAAGAAGAAAATCGGTAGGCCCAATCACATAAATAAGATATTGTGTACCTTCATAGGAGGCTTTAACCAATGAATGTCGTGCGTATGGCATCATATTTTTCTTAAATATGTATATCGGTATAACTAAAGTTTTTGGAATCAAACTTCGCTGAAACGCCCTTATGTTAATATCTCGGAAACGGCGCGTTCACTCGGAGGATAAAATGATTTTTAACGGATTCTAAGGATTTTTCATAAAGGTTTTCATTCCACTCATATGGAAGAAATTATTTTTCAAAAATCTCCAAAATAGAAAATCGCCAAAATGCAAAAATGGCTATAATTCTTGGTTTTAAAAAATGTCTAATATAAATGTGCGCTTGAGCTAGGTTTTAACGAAATTTTGGTAAAAAAAAGTGATGCCGTAAAAAATACACACTTCCTGCGGAGGTAAAAAAAATATTATTTTGGCGTTTGGTCGCACCGTTCCGAGTTATAGCTATTTCTGTTTAACAAAAAGTCGTTCACACGAATTAGACCACTTTATGAAAAAGTCTTAGAAGTACGGAATAATTGGTTATATGTATTTCGATTGAACACTCCGTTTCCGAAATATAGACATCATAGCGTTTTAGCGATGTTTTATTCGAAAAATTCTAGTTTTGGCGATTTTTTTTAAAGACTTAATGCCGTATTAGGCTTCCTGTGAGGGTAAAAAATTTATTATTTTTTCGCTTGGATGCAGCGCTTCCAAATTATAGCTATTTTTTTATTTTAGTGATTTCCTTATTTTGGAGAAGTTGGACTACCCCCTAGAACCCCCGCATTGGACTACCCCATAGAAACCCCCAAAAATTAGTTATTGGAACGAAGTTCCTTATCGCACGTTGCGGGATGGGGGCTAAATGAAAAAATTTTAAACAACTTTTTTTTAACTAGTTACTTTATTACAACCCATTATTGTCAACTATATAGGGTACTTTTTGTTTGGTTTGGTTTAAAGGGAAGTTTTCTAGGTGGAGCCTCTTTATTACATATTGTAGTTTTAACCCCATAAAAAGTAAATTTAGAAAAGCCAAAGTACAAGACTGGCAAATCCATGAAGTGTAACCCTGAGCATGGAATTACATTTGGCAGCACACTTACTCTTACACTCGTACTTTTGGTTTGGTTTGTGTCTAGACTAATATATAACATATGGGGGATATTTCTTGTTGCATGGGAAATTTTCTAGGTGGAGCCTGTTTATTACATATTGTCGTTTGAACCGAATAAAAAGTAAATTTAGAAAAGCCAAAGTGAAAGGAGTTTAAAAAATAACATTTCTTTAACTAAGTGCGTTTTCTTAAAAAAAACTAAATTTTCTCAAAAAAATACCTATTCATATTCTTAAACAGAGTACCATTACTGAACAAAATATCTTATCTTAAAGAAGTACCTTTGCCTAAAAAAGTAAATTTTCTTACACAAAGTACATTTTCTTAAAAAAATTAATTTTTTATGTAAGTAAATTTTCTTAAAAAAGTACATTATCTTACAACAAATTGCCTTTTCTTAAAAAACTAGCTTTTCGTTAAAGAGTACCTTTTTTGTAAAACTAAAAAATACCTTCTCTTACAAAAAAGGTATTTGTTACAAAAATGCCTTTTCTTAAAAGTACCCTTTCTTAAAAATAAAATAATACCTTTTATTTTCTTCCTTCCTGAAATAAGTAAATTTTCTTAAAAAAATAACCTTATCCTAAAAAGAGTGTCACTTCTTTAAAATGTACCTGCTCTTAAAAAAAGTATCTCTTTGTAAAATAAATTCATACTGTTAGGCTTTTTCTTACATAAAAACATTAGCTTTTAATAAAAGAGGCACCTCTCATCACAGAAAGGACCTTATCGGGAAAATATAATACATAGTCTTACAAAAGGGACCTAAAGATATACTTAAAAAAAAAATACATTCAAAAAATACAAAATTTCTTAAAACAAGTTTATCATTTTATAAAGAGTATCTTTTGCCAAAGAGCCACCAGCTCCGAGGTGGCCAAACGACATCAGCTCTGCGGCTGATAATGCGATCTCCAAAAACAGGGCCCACTTAGCGAAGCGAAAACGCATTGGATGGTCAATTGGCTTCAACTCCTGCACCAATTGGACATTGTATGGCGTCATACCAAGGTCTTTATGCAAAATTCGTCGCAATGATGTCTCTCCGAAATGTTCAATTGTTGAGAACGACGGTGTATTGATGTTGATGGCGCTTCACGCACACTTTCAGCCACAGCAGCAATATTCTCGGGTGTACGCACTATTTTTGGCTTTTCACGCTTTGGTTTATCGATGAGGATGCCAGTTTCTTTCACGTTTTTCTCTTCTTCCAAAATCCGTACGCAATTTTCGCACACATTCTGCAACATTACCATGATTTTTAAAGTAATGTCGCAATATTTCCCAGCGTTGTTCAAGCGTATACACAACCATATTCGTTCAGCGGAAGGATAAAACTAATTATCTGTCAAATCAGAAATGAGCTAAGTGTTACCATTCACGAAATAAGCACTAGTTAGATGGCGGACCCTTTAATACGTAATTTGTAGCGAAAGGAACTTCGTTCCAACCGGGTGTCTGATTCGGCGCTCCGTTTCCGAGACATATGCAAATTCTTTCCAATTTGTTCATAAGTTCGATCAAAAATGAGAACGGGTTACCCTAACTAACGCATTACCCATCGCTATGGGTTTGCCATTCTCCACGACAATATTAATGGCTGACTCAGGGTAACCCATTACCCACAAATTACGAACCCTGGTTACCAATAGTAATAATTTTATTTGTATTTAAATATAAAATAAAAAAGTTTAATATCTTTCTTTCTATAAAATTAATAATGGGATAAGGAACAACAAAAGGTTCTGCCAGGCATTATATTCAAGTAATTAGTTGAGCATATTAATATATTATTCGTTACAACCGAATTGGTTTTACACTTTTCATTGATCCAACAAACAGAATAATCACCACTGCAAGATAATTTCATTGCTAGAACTTCAACTGTGGCTTCAAGTACATATTTCAGTTCTTGCAATCAAAATTGTATTACAAATCAATTGATATGCACAACATCTGGTGATACGGAACACAATTATTGGTATCCACAACTGAATAATGTGATAGTTCAATGGACCGCCAAATTTTAGTTGGCTGTAAATTTAGTTGTGACAACGAATCTCTATTCTGTGTGTATGTTACCAACTATGTCAGCAACATAGCATATGCAACTATGTAAGCATATGTTTGTTAAAAATATCCATACTTAGTTGGAAACTAATATCTTCGCAAATACTATGTACAATTGAAACCCTGTAAAAGGATAGATCTTTTACCGTGCTTATTAAATATCAGTTTTCAACAAATTGTTATGCCTACTAAAGGCCTACAATGTCAAAGCCCCTCAAATCTTTTCCTGTATATTGTTGCTGTCATAAGCGAAACATAATCGAAAGTATTCAAGACAGGAGATGTGAGTGTTTGTTTACGTGTTCGGTTTCCAAAGTGGAGGTAGATTTTATTGATAACCTCCAATTCGAAAGTAAAACATCATAATGTTTTATAGCTCTCAAAATATTTGCCATATTTGTATAGAACGAAAAAATAAACCTAGAAAACATATGAACTTCCTCTATCTAAAGTGGTCCTTGTATCTACAAGCATTTTCACTTGAGGAGTGTAAAAGATAAGTGCCCTTACAGGGTTGTCATATCACCAATTCGACGGAAGTAATTGATATATCCACTGTGCTTGCAATCGAGTGTAACAAAAGTTCAACGAGTGTGTTGGCGGGTCGGTAGCTAACTTTTTGATAAATAGGAGGTCAAATGATAACATATAAATAACATCGTCATAGAGTAGGTAGTTGGTATACCGTCAGCCATAGGAATGGGGGTATATATTTTCTGATACGGGAAATAGTGAAACGCATTGAAAGATTCATATTAGACCCTAAGTACCGTTTTGCCAATTTAGTTTTATGACCTTTTAGACGATTTAACTATGTACATCCGTCTGTCTGTCTGTACCGGCTACAATGAAATTTTACCAGCGATAACTACTTGCAAAAACTTGGTTTGGGACTGAAAAGTAATGTCAAGGCCTTGATTATTCTGGTACTGCTCATACAATCCCTAAAATTTAGTATTAACTGCAAAGGAGCTGTTAGTATATATTCTGGAAATTATAACATAACTGAAGGAAATCGGGTATTTTGCCAATCCCTTTCTGGCACCTCTTGGAAAACTACCGATATTAATAATATTTAATATTAAGCACACAGTAAATAGTTAGTGTGCCCGGAATTTGAGGAGGAGAACGTGGATTCCATCCGTTTCTTTTGTTGACCGTCTACTCGCTTGGTGGTGCGACAATAGCGAGAACTTATCCATGAAAAATTTCTCAAAAAAACACCGGGAATTGTTGAGAGAAAGGGCAGGTCCTAAGCAGTGAATGTAAAACTAGAAAGCTCACTGATTGTGAGAAGCTCTCCCCTGTCTCCATGAGATCTAATGGGTAACTATTTATTTATTTATGTTAATTTATTTACCAAGTTCTAGTCGTTTGTGAAAGTGAATTTTGGATTTAATACCGTCACAGAACTAAATGTTGAATTCGGTTGTTGCCACTGAATAGCAGTTACCACAACCGAATTGAGGTAGTTACGACTGAAGTTTGTGCCCTCAAGTGAAACTAGGCGGAAGCGACCTCTAATGGGTTTTTTTCTTTTTTTAAGCAAAGTGTATTCGAAACACACTGTAGATTTTTATTCATTTAAAATTATAATATATAACAAAAATATAGGTAAGCCTCAGCGCCGCTTGGACATTATTGAGGCAAGTTGGCAACATTTTCAAAATTCATTTTAATTGAAACGATATATAAATTCAAAACAAACAAAAAAAAATACACAAAAATAGTTAATTTTAATATGTACGTAAATATATGAATATTCAAAGATATTACAATGGGGGGAAAAAAAGTTTTTACCCACGTATATATGCACGTATATAAACTTGTTGAATTTACTGCTCGTATTTTTACATGAGAAGAGTTTCTAAACTACTAAATAAATGTTGTTTTAATCTCTTTTTAAAAATTGAGATTCTACTAATAATGTGTATATCATTAGGGAGTGAGTTATATTCAAAGCTACCAGCATATTCTGGACGTTGTTTTGTGGCTTCTAATCGACATCTAGCAGTTCTAAGATTTATATTATTCCTGGTATTAAATTGGGTTTGATTTCGTTCAAAAGAGATCGTGTGATGACCAATAGTATTTACAGATTTGAAAGTATGTAAAAGTAACTGCATTTTATATAAACCAAGCACAGGCAACACATTTGGCGGAACATCCTTGTACAATGAGACTGTTGAAAAAGTTAGCGGCAAGTTGAATACAGTTTTTAAAGCTTTATTTTGAGTATTTTGTACTGATTTCAACTCGTTACTTCTTCTAGCTGCGTATATAATAGGTAAGTAATTCAGATGACTATGAATCAACGACTGGTATAATAACAATTTTGTTGTTTTGTCAAATTTATTTTTAAATTTGTAAAATAGTCCCAATACTGGAGCAATCTTGTTTTTAAACTGTTGAATATGCAAATCCCAAGAGAGGTTGCTTTGAAGGTAAATACCAAGATACTTGATCGAATCACTTTCAACAATTTCTTTTCCATCAACATAAATACTGAAATTTCTATTATTTATCAAATATGGCCGAAACCTTAACAATTTAGTTTTTTCAGCATTGAAAACAAGCTTATTTAATCTCATAAATTCGCTTATAAATGAGGCATCTCTTTCCATATACGTTTTCAAATAAGCATCGTATTTATAGGGATAAAAAATACATATGTCATCAGCGTATATGTACAGCTTACCCGACGAACAAAGATTCTGAATATCATTAAGATATATGGTAAAGAGTAACATATTGCTTACGATTTGTCAGATAACTATCTAATAAACGTAACGCAACATCACACACGCCGTAATATTTCAACTTTCCAATTAGAATATCATGATCCACCAAATCAAAAGCCTTAGACAAATCATAGAAGACACCTGCAACTCCACAAGCACCATTGTCTAACCCCTGACAAATATTGTTAACTACATTGACTACTGCTTCTTCCATTCCACATCCTTTCCTAAACCCATACTGAAACCTGCTTAGTAAGTTGTTGTTCTCAAAATAAGACGACCACTGCATATGTAAAATCCTGTCAAATATTTTGTCAGTTATAGGTAATAAAGCCACTGGCCGAAATTCCCTTAAGTCAGTTGCATTTTTCTTCTTAGGTATGGGTACAACTTTGGCAATTTTCAAGCTTTCCGGATATGTAGAAGCATCCAACATACTGTTAAATATTTTTGAAAGATATATAGATACGCTATCTCGACACTCAAACATCATTCTTGGCGATATACCATCATATCCGCAGCCTTTAGATAAATCTAAACCTAAAATAATTTCATTAACCTCTGAAGCAGTTACATATGAAAAACTGAAGGTCTTTCCACAATGATTCAATGTTCGAAATGCATTAAAATGGCTTGCTGTCACTTTGATTTCTCAAATCTTTTGGACTTTCTAGTAAGTACCGATTGAATAATTCGCAATTAACATCATCATTATCTACAATTATACCGTTGGAGTCCATTATCTTAATTTGAGTGTTATTCTTCCTACCAAGGCTTTCATCCAAAAAGTGCCAGGTCTTTTTTATATCAGTATGAAAATTTTGCAAATTGTAGAAGTAGAAATTATTCATCGACTTTCTAGATGCATTCCGTATCACATTACTTACTCTTTTCAGTCTACACTCTAAATCCTTGTTTTTTCCTTTCTTTCTCCTTTTTAAAAGGCTATTTTTATATATTATAAGAGCTTCTAGGTTTCCGTTATCAACCTTTTCCGTAGTTACCTTTTGCGATGCACTAAAAATAGCTTCCATTAAATGTAAGAGATCAGTTGATGGATTACCTGTTTCCCGTAAGATTCGTAAATTATCCTTGAGAATATCCCTTGCTATTTCATAGTTACAATATTTACGAATAATTTCTTGAAATTCTGGACTGCTAGTTACTACTATTCAAACTATGTGATGATCTGTTAAATGAGACTCTAAGGTGTCTAACTATAAACAGATTATTTCCTATATTGCTATAAACGTTATCAATGCAAGTACCAGATTCCGGACGCGTTATTAGAAAATAACAATTCGTGTAATTAAAACTCATTAGTAGATTACCTATGGGGTTTGATGAAACTTGGTTAAGAAAATCAATATTGGAATCCCCTACAATAATACTTGGGTTTCTACCACATTTGCTTAACAATTCTTCTAAGAAATTTGAAAAGTACGTAACATCGCATTTCTGTGATCTATAAAACGATGATAACATCAAAGGCTTTCCATTTAGTTTATGATTATTTAAGTTTAAAAAAAAACAAACTAATGTTTTATGTTAAGTCACCTTATTTGACTTTGCTAAATATTTATTCAAAATTTTTATTTAAATAATGAAAATTAATTCGGATGCATTTCGACTTTTGTCATCCTCAGCGAGTACATTTAAACTAAAAACTCAAAACATATTCGTATAAAATTTGTTAAAAAAATAGTTTAACTAACAAAATGACAAAAAATTACAAAAAATGCAAAGAATATAATATAATGTTATTACGATATTTTCTGAAATTGTTCTATTGCTTTGAATAGTGGTGAGCGTATCGGTGCTTCCATAGAAATGCTACGATTCAAATACATGTAAATGCTCTCGTAGGCATCTAGTTTATTGGGTTTATTTACTTGTTGTTTTAGTTTAACATTATCGGTATTCCATTGTGTGTGGTCATTCTCAAGTGCGTGTAGAGCGACCGCTGATTTTGTTGCTTGTCGTTTTTGTATATTTGTCAAATGTTCTTTAAAGCGTATTTCAACACTTCTTTTTGTTTGGCCAATGTATTTATCTCCACATACAGAAGTCATTTCGTAAATTCCAGATTTTTTCAAGTTATCGGTTTTGTCTTTTAAACGTACAATTAAGTTTTGGATTTTATTGTTGCTACTATGGACAATTTCAAATTTGTGTTTTTTAAACACTTTTTTGATTTTGTTTGTTATCTCTGGAATGTACGGCATAGTTATTCTTTGTAAAGGTTCTTTAATTGGTGATAACGATGTTGTGTTTCGTTTCGAAAGTTGTTTTGCATGTAATTTAATTAAATTGTCAACCATTTGTTCTGAATATCCATTGACTAAAGCTGCGTATTTGATGTATTTTAGTTCATCCATGTAATTTTTGATGTTCAATGGAATTTTAACTAAACGGTGAACCATACTATGAAATGCTGCTCGTTTGTGATATTGGGCAATGTGAGTCAGACGAAATATAACAAGGTTTGTTGGATGGTTTCCTGTATATTGAAAATTCGATGTTACCAGTTGGTGTTCGATGTATTCGTACATCTAAAAACGGTAATGAAAAATTTTCTCCGTTTTCTACGGTGAACTTGATTGTTTCAAATCTTGTGTTCATGTGAAACAAAATTAATTGTTCACTATCTCTTTTTATTACTGCAACGATATCATCCACATATCTAAACCAAATTCTTGGGAGAAAATTTTCTTCTTTTAATTTCATTTCAAAATGTGACATGAACAAATTTGCTAAGAAAGGGGATAGAGCATTACCCATTGATGTTCCATTTTTTATTATGTAAAATTTACCATCAAATTGGCAAATATTTTGATCCATGCATAGTTTGGTCAATTTTGACAGTAAATTTCTCTTCTTTTCACATGGTTCATGTTTATTAAGCCAATTGTCAAGGATTAATAATGTCTCTGGAATCGGTATGCTTGGAAATAAACTCACAACATCGAAAGACACAAACACTTCATCATCTGATAATTTTTCGTTTTTCATTTTGTCACAAAACTCGAAGGTATTTTCGACAAATAAACCTTCAGGTTTTGGATAACGACTAAAAATGTCGACTAACCATTTCGAGATGTTTTCTGATGGTGCATTGCAATTGGATACAATTGGTCGCATTTTTAAATTTGTTGTGTCTTTATGAGTTTTTGGTAAACAATATAGTTTTGGTACAGACGGATTTGGAGTTGATAATTTCCATTTTGTTCTAGCGTCATAAACTGTTTCTATTTCTTTCATGACTTGGGTTGTAGCTCGTATCATTGATGGTAAAGGGTTTTTATTGAGTAATTGATAATTGCAAGTTTTTATTGTTTCAATTACTTTCTCTTTGTATTGTGCTTTGTCCATGATAACGATGTCTCTTCCTTTGTCTGATTTCATATATAAACAGTATTTTACTTTCAAAATAGTTTCTCAAAAAGTTTTATCGAATTTTATACTTTTCGGAGACGGATATAGTTATATGTATATTCTAGAAAATTCTAGCTTCTACACATTTCTACGTTAAATTGGTAACAATCTCGGATGTAAAGGGATGTTCCACCATAGCTATCCGATCTGCAACAATGTACCACATTGCAACCAGGAATACTAATTTGTTTCTAATTTTTCGACCTTTATTTTAATTATTCTTGACTAATTTTCCAAGCTTAAGGTCACTTTTTTCTCTCTCGATATTTGGATTTCCTTTGGAAATCATCTTCAAGATAAAAGAAATCGAAATATCGAGAGAGAAAAGAGGAAAACAAAAAGTTTTATAAAATCAGAAGTGACCTTAAGCTTGGAAAATTAGTCAAGAATAACCAGGAATACTATAAATTTGCAAAATGTTTGAACAAAACCACGCCTCCTGAACTGCTATAATACTTGGTAGAGTTTGAAATTTAGAAATCATCGCTTTGAAATTATTGAATTTCGCCACAGAAGAACAACTTCTCATGTTTACAGAAATAATATTGAAAACAGGGTATTTTATTTTATTAAAAAAGTTATTAAATGTTTCAAAATTAGAAAAATGTTGATTACTCATAAAAAAAAGAAATTAATTGATAAAATTTTAACAAACAGAAAAAGAACATATTCAAAAAAAGTAAATGCATCCCAGGAATTTCTTTCAGTTTCAGTTCCTGCTCCCGGGAATTTTATCCGGGAATCCCGGCAAACTTCCAAAAGGGTACAATGCAATATATTACCAAAAAAATTTTAACCTCTCAAGCTCTTCTTGCATTAGGGTATTCAATATGGTTTAAGTTTTTGCATTTTCGTAATATATTAGTATCTGTTCACTGAAATAAAAACGATTACTCGTAGGGATGCGAATTTTTAGTTAGTTGATTTACAGTGATATAATGAAGCCTCATACTCCCGCCGATAATAACTACATATCTGTGCTGGTGTAGAGCATGTTCAATTAGATTTTTTGCATGTTCATCATTGCGTTGATCTAGCAATCGTTATTGATGCAACGAATACATCATGGGGAAAACCAATTATTTAAAAATGTAATTGTTAAGTTTTTGGGGTTTACACTCTTGTCTTTTGGGCACCTTATGTATGTTTCAATATTTTATTTGTTTATTGCTATATGTAGTCAAACATTTAGAGTTAACGATACGAATGTGTTACTGGAACGTATCAGACATTATAGCGATGAAGCTAATTTGTATCATAAAAGGGAAACTTTATCGTTACTATCTTTATAGCAACAATGCACAATGAAAGAAAAATAATTCAATTTAATTTTTCTACGAAATAACAAAGTGGGAAATATCATAAAATGGGCTATAGACGGGTTATTGACGTTAATGTTAGTACATCATTTATATATGGATGATAAAAATTATATCAAACACATTAATCGCTACAATGGAAAATATTCATTAGTGTAGTAAACATATACGTCGCGGTGAAGAAAGTTTTCCGGGTAATGAAATCATTCTCGTTAATCCGATGTATATTCTCATCTGTCTAAGCAATTTATATCAAAATTTTACAAAAAAATATAAGGTTACATTTTACCAAACGCAGAAGTATTTTAAAACAATTTCCAAATCTTTGTTCAGTACAATATTCTATGCAAGAAAAATTAATTGTTTTTAACAACCGTTCACTCTTGCGTTACTTCCATCAGCATTATATATTTTTTAATATTTTTATTTTTAATTTTGAATTTTAATATATCTTGGCGAAGAAGGGAATATAAGTAATTATATATCTTGAAAGAGGACTTATTTATTAACTGACCTTTCCAAATACTTACCAAAACATTTTAATTTACCTTCAATAGATTAATAATTTATGTATTTTTCGTAGAGATTTCAATGATATATATATCATTTCAATAGGATACTATTTGCCCGAGATACGCCCGATTATATATTCAAGCTTTGGGTTTAAAATTTTATGTATGAAATCGACACCAATAATTTTACATCAAAATGTGCCACAAGGCGGGTAAAAATCGAAATGAGTTTGTCGCCCTAAACATTTGTCGGTTGTGTATAATAATAGCGTCCTGTATGTTATTGGAAATATGACGTGCCAATGTATAAAAATGCATTAGTTTTATCCAAATCAGTTATAGATGTAGAAATGGTTGGTGTGAAACTTAATAACATTTACACCCCTATTCTGTGTATGTGGAACAATCAAATTGTAACCACAAATTTGTTACAAAGCTGTTACGATTTTTTGTATCTGGTATTCTGGTAACACGGTGACAATGAAAAATTCACCTCGTAGCAAATAATTCACCTCACAATAACAGGTTGTCAACAGGTTGGCACCGCAAATGCACAACTAGAATGCGATATTGCCTTTCTCAAGGAACATCCAGAGATGCTAAGCGGAAAGAATACACGGCGGACGTGCCCACATAGAAGAAGAAATTTACTTTAGCGCCAACATTCTGATCTACATCAAAATTTCACCACCGACAAAAGCTTCTGCGCTGAGTTCAAAAAGTAGTTTTTCCCCCCTCGGTCGGTCCAACTTCTTGAGATATAGGTCTTTAAAGCTTGAGTATATAATCGTTCGTATCTCCGGTATTTATATATAAATGGGTATAAAATAATAACAAAATTACCTCCAATGGAGGTTTTAACCAATATGTGTCTTCAATATGGCATCACTTTTTTTGTTTTTAAAAAAATCGCTAAAAATAGAATTTTTCATACAAAAAATCGTTAAAACGGCCTCATGTTTATATCTCGGAAACGGAGTTTTCATAAAGTGGTCCAATTCGTATGGAACAATTTTTTTCGTAAAATCGCCAAAATAAAAAAATCGCTAAAATAAAAAGGTGGCTATAAATCGATGCCATATTGGTGACACCCATTGGTTAAAGCCTCCTTTGGAGGTAAATTTTTTATTATATTTTCGATTGGACGCAACGTTTTCGAGTTATAGCTACTTTTATATTTTAGCGGTTTTTTTATTTTGGCGATTTTTCGAAAAAAAATTCTTCCATACGAATTGGATCACTTCACGAAAACCCCTTAGAAACCCACAAAAATTGGTTATTTTTTCAATTGGACGCTCCGTTTGCGAGATATAGACATTTTTTCTAATTTTTTCATAGTATAGATCAAAAATGGGGATGAGTTACCCTCAGTAACCCATTTCCCATCGTCGTGGGTAGCAACCCATTATTTTCCCCATTTCCCTGAGGGTAATGGGAAATCGTGATGAGTAATTCCCCATTGTCGTGGGTAGCTACCCATTATTTTCCCCATTGCCCTGATGGTAATGGGTAATCGTGATGGGTAATTCCTCATTTTCGTGGGTAGCTCCCCATTATTTTCCCCATACCCTGCGGGTAATGGGTAAACGATCGCTACTCATTCCCCATGGTAATAATAATGGGTACCCTGGGTTACCCGGGGTAACTCATTACCCACGAAATACGAACCCTGGCACAAAGTAACAAAAGTCCCTCCTCCATTTAATTATGCCGTCTTGTCGTTTTGATACAAAATATATTATTAATTTTTCCCGTATACAGTTTTATTTTTTACTTGCAGAATTTATAAAATGTTTTTGTATCAACTTTCCGGCAAATAAAACAGCTGTTACGCGCTGTTACCTCCTCTTTGGCAGGTAACAGTTTTTTGTTACTTTTGTCACCAAAAAAATGTGTCAGAATACCGATTTGTGACAATTGTCACATTGCTGTCAAATAGTAACCGTGGTGACTTTTGTAACCCTGCCAGAATAGGGCTGTTAATGTGATTGTGATAGCCTCTAAATTCGGTTAAATTTTTTACTTGTGGCTGTATGTTGGTATACTACCCGTAAAATAAAAATTGATTTCAGGCAGTTTTTGTCAAATGTCACCCGGCAACTAAAAGTAGATGACGTTTCACGCCTGTGATTAGTATGTACTGTACAAAAAGGCAACCGGTTGTTTTAATGAAACATGGTATTAGCCACTATTTTGCCAAAATACCACTCTCTTATGTAAAAATATGCGAATTTGGAACACTGATTTTAGTATGATATTTGTGAAATAAACAGAATATATAGACAACCCATAGAACGCGAAATACACATGACTATTTTTTTATGATCGTCCAGCGTGCAATGGTAGTGTGCAGGGCTCCTATACTCGAAAACGTGTTATTACAATTATTCGATAGCGGTCACCTCTCTTAGTGACGACTACAGTATGGAGTAGTTAGCAATGAAAAAGACAGGTGTCGAGCTGTAGGTCAGTGAGTGTAAAACTAGAATACGCACAGTTCTCTGGTTGTAAGCTACCCACAATCCCATCAAGGGATTTTTAGTTTTTACAGAATGATTCGTCCATGATTTTGGCAGAACGTGAATTCCGCCGCCCCACTCCAACTGCCAAACAGTAAGGCGTCTAGCCGTTCGCTTCAAACACCCTGGAACACGTAACAGAAGAGGCGCGGATGATCCATCAACGTCGACCAGATGACGTTCCACACAATTCGCCTCTGCAACGCAGTTTGGTGAAATACTTGAAGATGTTTCCCTACAAAATGGGGGCAGTCTTTCTGATATTGCCTGCAATCATCAATCGCGCTTAATCTAAACACACACTCTCCTTAACCACCCAAGATCAGTGAATGGTGCCTTATTCACGCAGGAGGTATCATAGGCTGCTATTCTTTCAAGGACGCCGTGGGTAAAACGGTTACTGTAGCTGGTGGCAGATATAGAAACAAGTTCAATGAGTTTGTGTTGCATAATTTTGACAAGTTAAGACTGGAGGACATGTGGTACCAACAGAACGGTGTAACTGCACACTGAGCTCGTGTGACAATGGACATCGTGAAGGATATTTTTCCATGTCGCCTAAGGCATCGTTTAGGAGATTTGCAGTGGCCGGCAAGATCGCTAAATTTGGTAGCTCCAGCATTCTTTGCTTGTATTTTAATTTAATTTAATCTATATGCACACACCACATTCTCTGGAAGCCCTCAAAGAGAATTTTTGCAGTGCTTTAATTACTGCAGCATGATAGAAATTATAATACGTAATCATAATCTACGGAAAATCTAAAGAAACATATACGAAAAATGTATCTACTCAATTGTAGATACTGTATTTTTTAAATTTACAGCAAGAACACTTGAGAGTAAATAAATCAGATATTTCGGGCTATGTTGCTGCATTCCTTAATAAATCACGGTTGATTTATGTGCAAAATATTGGACATTGCGGAGCTATTTCAAACAAATACATATATATATATATATATTCGGTTACGTAAGTAGCACTTTCTGCAAATTCTTCACTTTGGAGCTACAGACGCTTGTGCTATATTCAAGTACGAAACTTTTCAAGTTCTTTTTTCTATTCCTGTTTTGCAAATAGTTGCCTCGATTACTTTATTGCACTTGCATTTTGGTGAGAGCTTACGTGCGCTATGTCTGCTATTTTAAACTATGTATTTTGAAAAATGTGATGTGAATGAAGTTTGATATGATCCTAAGAAGAGTATCACATACAAGGTTAGAAGGAAAATGTTAAGAACGTGGTAACTTCTTTCCGAAACACACAATTCAATAAAATGCACAAATGAAATTAACGTCTCACTTATAATTTTTCATTTAAATGCCTTAGGGGTTTTATTGTTCAACACCATGTGTTCCCTTGGCTGTCATTGTTAAGAAGAAGCCTTTGGGAAATCGTTTGAAATAAACACAAACAAACTAATACTTGTGCATTGTTGCCGAAGGAAATATCACAATGGGATCCAAGCAAAGTAAACATTTCTCGATTTAAAGTAAATGATTTCAACGAAAATAAACATGAAAATCTCTCAAGATGCTTGTGTTTACTCCCAAATATATGTGTAAGTATATATAAATATGTATGTGTTTATGCAATGCCCCCAAAATGCAAATTATTAAAATAAATATTACGAATAATATACATAATTTGATTATAAACCTAGTGAAACTCATTCACACACCGATAAAGACCTTCACGCATACACAAACAAAAACGAAGATTTGTGGATGTAGAATGTAGGAGGGAAATATTACTCACGCCTTGCCACTCGAAATCGTTGAATAAATAAATGTCACTTTATTAAAGGTTTAATTAGTTTACACCCTTATGAATGCAAAAGTGAAGGAGCGAAAGGTTAAATAATATGCCACAACGACAGTACAAAGGTGACAACTTCAAGAATGTAGGTGTTGTCCTCTACAAACTTAATGGAAACACTGATTTGCCCGGTAAGGACCGAATGCTACAAATTCAATGTGGAAATTATGTGTTGGTGCACTTAGAGAAAAGTAACTCACAAATTCTATGAAACATTCTCATCTAACTTTCAAATATATCAACTTTTATATTTAAATTAGGGCGGGTCGAATTGTAGAAGCCAGAAAGGCAAGTTCGCCGAAGAAACCATAGTTCTAAAATGAATTTTTCGATATAGGTTTTTGGAACGATGCGGGATGGGGGCTAAATGAAAAATTTTTAAACAACTTTTTTTTAAATAATTTATTACAACCCATTATTATCAACTATATTGGGTACTTTTGGTTTGGATTGGTTTAAAGGGAAGTTTTCCAAGTGGAGCCTTTGTATTACATATTGTAGTTTTGAACCCAATAAAAAGTAAACTTAAAAAGCCAAAGTGCAACACTGGCAAATCCATGAAACACAACCCTCAGCACGGAATTATATTTGGCAGCGCTCTTACACTCGTACTTTTGGTTTGTGTCCAGACTAACATATTTCTTGTTTAATGGAAAATTTTCTAGGTGGAGCCTGTTTATAACATATTGACGTTTGAACCGAATAAAAGCTAAAGTGTAAGAAGTTTAAAAAAATAACATCATAAAGAAGTACCTTTGCTTAAAAAAGTAAATTTTCTTACAAAAATTACCTTTCTTAAAAAAAGTAATTTTTTAAATAAGTACCTTCTCTTAAAAAAGTACATTATCTTACAACAAATTGCCTTTTCTTAGAAAACTACATTGATGAAGACATTTATTTTAAATCGTTCAATTGATAAAGAAAATATATTTTTGGTTTGAGTGTAAATCGATTGAAATGCGAAAAATTCGCGGCTTACAACGGTGTACTTGGGCGGTCTGTGGAAAGAAACGGTCATTTCTTTAAATTTGTTCGTGTTATTCGTGATGAAGAGTTTTTTAAAAGTAGGGACTTTGGCATGTTGTGTGAAAATGGAGGAATCCCGGCAAAGAGAAGGAAAAGGATAGATGTGGAAAGAAGCCAAAAAATCTCTGAAAATACTCGCTTATTAGACCAGGGCAATGTTACCATTGCCACTTTTCTTTCACGGATGGTTAATGAAACAAACAACATATGTGTGAATATGATTCCAAATATATTCACAGAAGAATCAACCGATGATGAAGACCAGTTAGATGATGAAGTATATCCTACAACGGCCAATGATAATGAGTGTGTGGTGTGCAGAGACAAGGCTCCGAACATTGTTCTTTTGCCATGTAGGCATTTGAAGATTTGCGATGCATGCCATCTTATTCTAAAACCAGATACTAATGCTGAAGGAATGGAAAATTATAATTGTCCATATTGCCGTAAAACAGTCAAGGATTCAATGCAAGTTTATACTTAAACATTTCAAATGTTACCTACATACATACATACATACATATATTGAAATATCAAAATAATATTTTGCGGACTTATTTCATTTTAAAAATGGGGCTTTATTTCATAATGTAACAAAGCCCCAAATAATGGGGTGTTATTTCATTTTCAGTTTGGGATTTTATTTCATTTTGTGCGGATTTATTTCGTTTTAAAAATTGGGGATTTATTTCATAATGAAATAAATCCCCAGTTTTGGGGACATATTTCATTTTCATTTTGGGGGGTTATTTCTTGGGGGTTTATTTCATAGAGCCATTTTAAATAGCCCATAATGTTCAGCGCTATAATTTTGAAATTAAAAAACAAATTTTGTCTCTATTTTACTTTATTGGTTTTCTTTAAAAAAATCAACTTAAGGGGTAAAAGCATATAAAATTTAATGAAAAAAATTCAATTGAATTCAGTCATAGAAACAGAAACACGACTTTATGAAAATAATAGGGACTTTATGAAATAGCGCTAGCGAGCAACTGAACGAGCCTTTCTATTCCTTTATGTGTAAGGGAACTTTAGGATCAGGCAGCGGCGGATCATTGTCTTCTCGATATTGTTCTAGATATTCATAAGGAATATGATTGAATTATCATTCATGTCAATTATATTCGTATAATTCGTGCAATTGAAGTTTATTGTAGGTTTCTTGTTTCAGTTGCATCGGATCTTCAACATGGTTATTGTTTGCGCAGAAACTATATGGTTATAAGAAAAACACGAATTGATTTGTTTTCTTATAACATTACAAATTTAAACTTTATTGTTCACTTTACAATCGACAACTAAAAAACTTTACAAAAATATTCTTGTCGTTGGGCCACCAAACATCAAAACAAACGACAGTTAATCTAAAAGAAGTAACAAAAACAACCCAACAGCTGAAATACCAAACTGAAGTCAATGACTTCATCAGCGCTGTTGTTGTTGTTACTTTCTTTTGCTGCAATACTGTAAAGAATAACATGCATACACAATTAACACACATCAATAAAGACAAAAATAGATTTCTTGCTGGACCACAACAAAACGCGAGAACGGCAGTTATTGATATGTATGTACATACATACATACAAAACTACCAATTTAACGAAGAAATAGATCATCGCGTTGTTGTTGTCTTTGATTACCAGCAAAAATATCAAAGCAAATAACAAAGCAACTGAGACTCAAATAGAATTTTGAGTGTTATTGTTATTGTTTTGATACAAATTTAGATGTTATTAGGGTGACCCAAAATTATGTTATTTTAATTTAATAATATAATTTTCTTCAAATATAAATAAAAATATAAACAAAATATAAATAAAATTGAAGGGCGATCTGTTCCGACATTCTGCCCCCGTTGAAATAATTATTTCAAGTATCTTCTTGCGAAGGTAAAGGAGCTACTTTGTGTATAGGACGCCGGCAGCAACCATTTTTGGATTTTAATTCAACCACTCGAACCTTTCCATCAGAACCGGTTATAATTTTTGAGATTCGGGCTAAGAGCCAATGTTGAGGAGGTAAATTATCTTCATGTATAATGACGAGCTGCCCAACTTTGATGTTAGCGTGGTCGTTGAACCATTTTGACCGTTGTTGAAGAGACAATAGATAGTCTCGAGACCATATTTGCCAAAATTGTTGCTTCAAACATGAAATACGTTGCCACCGAGTCAATGCAGATTGTTTGGAGATGTCAAAATACTCATCCGGAACAGCAACCAATGAAGACCCTATCAACAGATGACCAGGAGTCAATGCTTCGCCGTCATTTGGATCTTCAGAAAGGGGCGCAATTGGCCGAGAGTTCAAAATAGCCTCTATTTCAACAATTAATGTCTGCAGCTCTTCAAAAGTGAGATATGATTGCCCGATGTTTTTGACCAGTAGAGTTTTTGTAGATTTGACGGCTGCCTCCCACAAACCTCCGAAGTGTGGGGCCCGAGGGGGGATAAAACAAAATTCAAACCCCATTTGAGAGCACATATATTTCGTTTCTTGAACCACGTCGTTGCGAAACAACGATTCTTTGAGTTCTTTAAACTTGTTATGAGCTCCAACAAAATTCGTAGCGTTGTCGCAGTACAAACGTTGAGGTATACCACGCCTACCTACAAACCGTTTGAGACACAAAATGAAATTGTTTGCGGACAGATCGGAAACGAGTTCTAAGTGCGTTGCCTTTGAGCCGAAGCACACGAAGACAGCAATATAAGTCTTATATGGGGCCTTTCCACGAATACGGTATGACGTCAGAAATGGGCCACAAAAATCGACACCAGTAACCAAAAATGGTCGTTGAGCTCGAAGACGGTCAGCTGGCAAATTACCCATTATTTGCTCCATTAATTTTGGCTTGTAGTGGAAGCAATGTACGCAGTTGCGGATTACCCTTCTAACAACGTCTCTGGCATTTACAATCCAGACTTTCTGACGAAGTATTCCCAATAATACCTTTGGACCTGCATGTAGATGTGCACGATGTAAATGTTCAATGTATAGGTTGACGAAACGATGGCATTTCGGCAACAATGCAGGAAAACGAGCATCGTAAGGTATAGGGGCGCTAGACAGACGCCCACCAACACGAATTATCTTAACAGATCCGATACTTGTATTCATATCTTGGAGGAACGGAGTGAGTTTCTGCAATGATGGTTGAACAGAGTTGCCGTTGGACAATGCGGTGATTTCGGCAGCATATGTTGAATTCTGAATATGACCAACGATTCTCCAGAATACGATATCTAGTTCCTGTGGATGAATATGAATATCAGGAAGTTTTAAAGAACGATCTGCAGGGCATCTGTTAAATATACGAAAAATGAAAGCGATTATTCGAATAATTTTAATATATGATGACTGCTTATCAATAACTTCGTCAATTGTATGGGGTGTTACGGGAGTACATTTGAAGGTAGCTGCTTTTTTACGTTCTAGAACTTCAATATTGATGTCATCCACTGATTTGGGCCAATTTGAAATGTCTTGTTGAAGAAACTCTGGACCGTTGAACCACATTGTATTGGGTAACTCTTGAGCACTGCAACCACGAGACACTATATCAGCAGGGTTACTTTTTGAAGGGACATGTCTCCAATAAACATCTCCAGTATTCTCTTGTAGTTCCGAGATGCGATTCGCGACGAAACAGTTTAATGTGGATGAATGTAGTTTAAGCCATTGTAGAACTATTCTCGAGTCGGTCCAAAAATATGTTGATGATACAAATTTTGAGATTTTCGGTTTAATCTTTTGCCACGTCTTGCTTAGCAAAACAGAGGCACATAATTCAAGGCGAGGCAACGATTGTGCTTTAATTGGAGCGACTTTGGACTTGGCAATTAACAACGTTGATTTGTAGGTACCTTTGTCCAATACACGGTAGTACAGACAACAACCATATGCTCTTTGAGAAGCATCAGCAAAACCATGAACCTCTCCAAATATGCCAGGGGATGTAGACACATATCTAGGTACTTCTACCTGGTGAATGTACAATAAATCTTCTTTGATCTGGAGCCACATTGCCTTGAGATGACCATTTAGGGGGTCATCCCATCCAATATTTTGAATCCAAATTTCTTGGAGAAACATTTTGCAGCGAATGACTATGGGACTCAAAATGCCAAGTAAATCGTAGATTTTTGCCACAAGCGAGAGAACAGATCTTTTCGTTGGATTTTCGATCTCAGGTAATTCAAAACGATAGAGGAACACATCTTGGCGTGGTTTCCAGGACATACCCAAAGTTTTGGTGATATCAGGTTCCGATGTTTTTATCATGATCTCCTCATCGTGATCCGAAGTGATGGTAACGTTATTGCTATTCCACTTAGCTAATTCTAGGCCATGCAAGTGGAGTATGTGTACCAATTCATCTTTCTTCAGCGCTAAAGTTTCTATGCTGTCGGCGCCCGTAAGAACATCGTCGACGTATAAGTCTTCTCGAAGTACTTTAGAGCCACAAGGAAATGTCGAACCATATTTATCTGCAATGAGAAACAAACAACGAATCGCCAAAAATGGAGCGGCGGATAAACCGTACGTTACAGTATTTAATTGGTATACCTGTAACTCCTTATCCCTGCTGGTTCTCCATAAAATAAGTTGATACTTTCTGTCTCTTTGATCAACGCGAAACTGACGATACATTTTTGAGATATCAGCAGTGAGAGCGTATTTGTTGAGGCGAAACGAAAACAAAGTAGTAATTAGATCTTGTTGAATAGTAGGGCCAACCATCAGGACATCGTTCAACGAAAGATTTGACGAGCTTTTAGCGGACGCATCAAATACGACTCGAATTTTGGTTGTTGTACTTTTAGGCTTGAGAACGCAATGATGAGGTATAACATACGTTGAATCTCTTGTTGGCAGAGTGTAGGGTGACATGTGACCAAGCGCTGAGTATTCTTCCATGAATTCGGTATACATGCCTTTCAATGTAGAGTCGCGTTCTAATCGCCTTTCGAGCGACATAAAACGTTTACGAGCCATTTCAAATGAGTCTCCTAAGCATCCAGGAGATTTTCTAAATGGTAGACTAACTTGAATTCTACCATCAGAGTCAAAACAGACATTTTCGACAAAATGTTTTTCGCATGCTTGTTCTTCTTCGGAATATGCTTCAGGGGGCTTGATATATTCTTCTATTTCCCAAAACATCATCAATGATTTGTTTAAATCGGTCTCAGAGGGACCGATAGCGAGATTACATGCCAACGACAAGTTAGTAGGAACTGAGTTCGATGTACCACCGACGATCCAACCAAAAACTGTGTTTGTCAGGCAGGGTAAACCATTTCCAAGCGATATACGACCATTGAGTAACAAGTCGAAAAATACTTCGGTGCTGAGCAAAATGTCGATATGTTGTGGCTTGTAGAATAGTGGATCGGCCAGTTCAATTGTCTGAGGTATCTTCCAGTGAGATGTTACGATATGCTCTCCAGGCTGTTGTGTGGAAATGGTCCTAGTGACTGCGAAAGATGAAGACCATTGGAACGAGCTAATTCGGGATTTTATTGTGGCTTCAACAGAAAATTGTATCTTCGTTCGGACTTCACCGATTCCAAAAACCTCCTGAGAATATGGTCGAAATTTAAGCTTGAGCCTCTTCGCTGTTTCTTCTGTAATGAAATTGAGTTCTGAACATGAATCGAGAAGAGCTCTTACCGGCTGAAATGTGCCACAATTATCTTTAATAAGAACAACAGCTGTTGGGATTATTGCTCTCTTGAATGAGCGAGCTACTAACGCAACCGGGTTGTTGTTGTTCACCAATGGCTGAACTGGAGTACTGTTTAATGTTGAAGGACCAGCTTGGTCAGAGCCACTAAAAATATGAAGCACCGTATGATGAGCACCGTCACAAACTCGGCATCGACATTTAGATGGACACTTCGAAACGATATGGCCTTTGCGCAGGCAGTTAATGCAGAGCCCATTACGTTTTACAAAATTAAAACGTTCAGAAACCAAAAGCGTAGTAAACGAAGGGCATGACGCAATGTTATGCTCCGTCGAATTGCAGTAACCACAATTTGAACTTGCATTCACAAAAGTATGGGCAGGCCTATTGAAGTTTGATTTGGGTTTGTTACCCTTTGCCTTATCAGCCGCTTCTGGTTTTCTTACATGGCTCTCAAGAAATTGACATCGGTGACTCAAAACGTCGTAGCAGTGATCCCAAGATGGCAGCAATTTGAAATCTTGTTTCTCATCATAGTTTTCCTTCGTATCGGAATCCACTTTAGATAACACCATATGAACCAAAATGGCGTTCATGACATCCATCTCTGTACCAAGAGACAACAGTGATCCACGAATGGCAGAAATTGTGTCAATGATGTTCCTCAATGAGACACTATCACCTTTATTCATTTTGGGAACATTAAACAGCGTAGTAATATGCTCCAAAAATATTAGCACCTTGTTGTCGTACCTCTCTTGTAACCTTTTCAATGCTTTAGGGTAATTTTCATCCGATATTTGAAAAGGCTCTACAACTGCTAATGCGGGACCGGAGAGACAATTAAGCAAATAATTGAATTTATCGACTGAAGTAATTGATGGAACATCATGCACCAAATTGTTGAAGGTGGTAATGAACCGCTTATAGTCGGCATACTTCCCGTCGAAACGAGGAAGTTTCAATGTGGGCAAACGAGATTGATTTAGGACACTAGAGCCGGAAACATTCATAAAACTGTTATCCATTGTAAATGAGCTACGAGTTTTATTCAAAAAGCTTAATATTGTAGCCTTCGCAGTTATGAAAGTTTCCTCCAAATCACTTCTAGCGTTATCGGATGCGTTCAATGCTTCTATTTGCCCTTGCGTGTGACATATTTGCTTAAAGTACGATTCCAGAATTTGTAGCCGGCACTCTAGAATCGTAGCATCGACCTTTGCGCCATCCTTTTCTACCTTCTTTTGAATGTTGACGATGTTTCTTTTCATGGAAGTGCGCTGTTGCTTAAGAAAAGATAACTCCGAGCCACTTGCGTTTGCTTCCTCTGGCACCTTATCAGTACTGTCTCCGCCCATATTCACAAAATTGCAAAAAAACACTTGCAGTATTTATGCGCCAAAATGTACGATTATGCACACTGTCCACTAACTATGGCCGACAAATATGTTTCCCGCAGCGGTACTCTTTGAATCACCAACAAAATGTTATTCTAATGTGCCACTGAACCACCGGAACGAAAATGCCAACAATTTAAGATAATTGTTTCTGCTTAAGCAATCAAAATATATGATTCCTTTCGAAATATTTTTTTCACGGAGGCACAGTAAACTTTCGCTTTTTTCTTGCATGAGTAAAGCGCAACTATATTTACTGTCCGTCCTGTCACGGTCGCCAAAATGTTTGCGCAGAAACTATATGGTTATAAGAAAAACACGAATTGATTTGTTTTCTTATAACATTACAAATTTAAACTTTATTGTTCACTTTACAATCGACAACTAAAAAACTTTACAAAAATATTCTTGTCGTTGGGCCACCAAACATCAAAACAAACGACAGTTAATCTAAAAGAAGTAACAAAAACAACCCAACAGCTGAAATACCAAACTGAAGTCAATGACTTCATCAGCGCTGTTGTTGTTGTTACTTTCTTTTGCTGCAATACTGTAAAGAATAACATGCATACACAATTAACACACATCAATAAAGACAAAAATAGATTTCTTGCTGGACCACAACAAAACGCGAGAACGGCAGTTATTGATATGTATGTACATACATACATACAAAACTACCAATTTAACGAAGAAATAGATCATCGCGTTGTTGTTGTCTTTGATTACCAGCAAAAATATCAAAGCAAATAACAAAGCAACTGAGACTCAAATAGAATTTTGAGTGTTATTGTTATTGTTTTGATACAAATTTAGATGTTATTAGGGTGACCCAAAATTATGTTATTTTAATTTAATAATATAATTTTCTTCAAATATAAATAAAAATATAAACAAAATATAAATAAAATTGAAGGGCGATCTGTTCCGACAGTTATGATAGTGTGAAAATTTTTTTTAAGAGCTAAGTCGCGTATTTATTTTTTCATCGTCGAACAACATTGCCAATAAAACGTTTTCTGAGTGAGCATAATACGAGTTTCCTTTAACAACAATATTTACAATTTCTCTTAAATGCGAATCCAATCCAATGTATGAATTTATAAAATAATACACTCCGTACACGACTGAGTTGTAATATTTAATATTGAAGTATATTGGCGTATACACTTTCATTATATAGTTTGCCAGAAGTTTTAAATTTTTAGATGGCTAATTAGTTGTCACATATAATCGTAATTATCTACTGGCTTTGGTGAGACAGCGAGAATGTGCAATTGACCCTGGTTTAATGTTGGACAAATCCGCCGAAACCTCACCAGAAGAAATTGCAAGTGCCATTTTGTACAAGTACATTGCGTCGGTAGTTAATTCGACAGTACTTAAATCAGATATATTTTCCAATGTGATCATCTCAAAACCGTTTACCGCCTGAAAATAGAAGAGAAATAGAGTTAAAAATAGTAATAAGAATTACATAACGGAAGATTTTCACAGGTTTCAGTTTGTTTGGCCAAGGTTCCGGTTGTGGATCTTGGTCCAGTGGTGGATGATTTTTCCAAAGTGTCAAACAAATGTCGAAGCGGAAGCTCTTTAAAGTGGAGACGACAAACAAATCTATGCATTGGTCTGTTTAACTGCATTTCGACTCGTCGTAAAATTCCATTTCGTATGCCAGTATTTGCTCGCTCACCATCACAGCTTATGCCAACCAAAGAATCCAGAGATATTGCTTTATTGATGAAAACTTCATTCAATTTAATGTCCTTGTATTCAGAGTCTTCATTTTCCACATTTATGTAGCCTAATAATAGGGAATTTGATTCCTTTAAAACAACTAGATGAGGTTCTTTCACCATCCTTGAATGAAATTTGTTATTGGTTTTTTCCATCGTTGAAGAATAATTTTTTCTGCCGTCGAATGAAAATGCAATTAAATTGTAAGTATTATATCGATTAAGAAACACTTTTTGTCTACATTTAGCTTTTTCTCTACGAACTTTACTCTTATCCGTAATGACAAGATTGCTACGACTATCTTTAATACCTATGTCTTCCAAAAGAGATGTTGTCAATGCTGATGCTACTCTATCAGACACATCAAATCTGTCACACATCATAGCAAGGACGTATTGAATGTGAACTATGCTCATAATAAATATCCTTAACTTCTTCTCGTACGGATGCTTGACCCCGTCTCTCTTCAACTGTTTCTATTATTGTAGACGTAGGTACTTGCTCTTCAATTTCTGTCTCGTATTCCGGTATCGTAGATCTTCTGTCATTATGGTGATCCATCATGAACTCTTTCAACTGTTCTGGAATCAATCCACATGAGCATAGAGCTGCTTTCAAGTCACATTTACACTTTCCAATTTAAAGTAGTTCTTTTATTTATGAGAGTGGAGCCTTTTGGTCTGCGTTTACCTTCAACGTAGTATTTGTCAAGAATAGTTTTCAATTTTTTAACAACATTTCGTTTGCATGTAAATTCAATTTGTCTGTTACGTGGCAACTGAATGTGGTAAATGAAACCATTTTACTTTCCATTTTAGCACGTTCGGCCAAGAAAAAATAACATCTTAAAATGTCCTGTTTAATTGGCAGGTTGAGACCACTCAAATCAGATGACATACCAATACTCGTATCAGCAACATTGTGAGAACGCGCGGCTTGCGATGTTGACGTCACTGGGTCCATGGTTGAACTGATATTGTTTTATGCACCTTTCAATATATTTTTGGTTTTAAAAAAAATGTTTTCTGAATGTTAATTCGCCGATGTAAGTTTTCGCACGATCCGTTTCAGCGTCGTGTTTGCAATGCGCACGAGTTCTTTTTTTTAAATGGGTTTTTATTGTAAGATAAATTTCAAACACATACTACCTATATCTAATTCCCTCACACCCATTGGGTGCCCTTCAGAATCTTCCATCCTCATCAAAAAATTCTACATACATACAATCTTAAAAATAAATTATATACGCTGTAAAAAAGAATATTATCCCGAAAAATCCAAGCAAAACGGGAACGCCTCATTTGTCGTCCTTGACCTAAAAATAAAAAACTTAAAAAACAAATAACAACTTAAAAACTAAATTAAAACAAGAATTCCAGCAAGCCGTATCGCATAAGTCATTAGACCAGAAATTCCAAAAAATTTCCAGTCCCCACCTCGATTAAAAGAAAAACTACTGAGTAGTATTATACACAGGATCATCGATACCCAATGTACCGAATCTCCTGTGGTAAAACAATAAAGCCTCGTCCATTCGTAGATAGCTCCCATTACTGAGGGCCAGAAGGTCCGTTGGTCCAAGGAACCAGCGTGACAGAAGACTGTCGGCATCCGTCGTGTCGAAACATGCCCTAACCAGGTCATTATCCACACCCGCCGCTTTTCCCATGAAAGTTAGAGCAGAATCCACCATGAACCTGTCAATCCTCCCAAAACCAGCACCATCATATACCTTCCTACAGGAGGGCATGCGGAAAGAGCCATCCGCCATCACAATCACCCTCAGACCCAGGCAGGTTCTGAGTATTTTCCGCTCCCACTGCCTTAGCCTCTCCATCTGACTCGACGAGATGGGAAACCAGGCCGGGAAGGTATACACCAAAACAGGTCTTATGACCTGCCTGTACACCAGCAGACGCACCTCCGTACTCAGGCCATTCGCCCTCGCCAACAGTATGCAGAAAAGGCAAATCTTGCCTTCCACAAAGCGTAGTCATCATGGCTCACGAAGGTGAACCGTTCATGGAACATTACCCCAAGGTACTTAATATCCCTCGAAATCCTGATATCCGCATCTCCCACCTTGAGCCTGGGGATGTAGCCCCTGGCGTTCGGGTACAGGTTCTTGAATGCGCACGAGGCTGGTTCGCATGGTCTTTATATCAGAGTTCGAAAAAAACATTAAAGTACGATAACAGGGTGTGTAGTGTTAATTCGGGGATGTAAGTTTTCGCACGATCCGTTTCAGCGTCGTGTTTGCAATGCGCACGAGGCTGGTTCGAATGGTCTTTATATCAGAGTTCGAAAAAAACATTAAAGTACGATAACAGGGTGTGTAGGTATGAAAACAAAAAGGGTTGCATGAACAACACACAAACTAAAAAATATCATTTGGGAAATTCCGAAGTAATAAAGACCCAATAAATACAGTTTGGCAAAACAGGGTGGTAATGGCATTTAAAAAATTCGCATTCCGCGAATTTAAAAGAAAATACAATAACAATATGTGTATATGAAAACGAAAGCGGTAGCGTGTCTTGTTTAATCGGGGTGGGTTTTGCAGTTCTATGCATGCATTTCTAATAAAATATAGTAAAATAAGGAAAAATTGTGTTTTTTCATTCTTTGTCTAAATTGAATGAAATCGATATAGGTCGTGAATAAGTACCACCCGCAAATTATAGCTCTGAACATTATCGGCTATTAAAAATTTGGGACTGCATTATGAGAAACTCAAATATTCGTCACGTTTCGCAACAATTTCGTAAATTTTCCCCAAAAAAGGCGGCAAAATCCCAAAAATGGGCGAAAGTTCCCTCTGGCGGTACTCAAAAATAAAAATAAATGTCAACCATGGATTCGTCGGCCCAAAAAACACATTTAACTAGAGGAAAAAAATTTTCTTTTGCCTTTTTAGTCCAATATATAACTCGATTATTGAATATTTAAAAAAGCCTATTTTGAAAAATCCGGGGGCTCGAAATTCATTTTAGAACTATAGTGTCTTCGGCTAACTTTCTTCAAATGACCCATAGAACAAGAGTCGCGATGAACCATTGTCGCTAAAAAATTTGACCCACCCTAAATAAAGATGTGGATTTGTTGAAAATAAGCTTTGCCCCTAAATAAAGAACTCACCTCGCGTGCTGTGATGTTCGGAAGTGTGGTTCGAAACAACGAGATTGACAGTTTGATGTGGTTTTTGGAGTAGTGGCATAATTAGCTCAATTTTTTTCGAAAATGCTGCTGCAGACATGTACTTTTTTGCGATAATCTTCGGTTTTAGCAGAATGGCATAAATTCTATTATCAATCGTTGTGGCGATGAATCTTTAGAATCTTTCTTGAGGGGTGCCGTTAAAGACTGATGCTATGCGAATAATCCAAAAACAATCCACAATCTTAAGGCTACTATCAACCAAGCCATTTGTTAGAAACTGTCAACAAAGTCTTGGAAAATGTAACTGATAGGATGAGCTAGTGAGCAGCCAACCGCGGTAGCCATATAAATGATTTCATAGTCCATATATAACGGGCATTTCTAATAAAGCCATAATATAGCAAAATATATTAAGTTAATTTTATTTAATTGTAATTTTATTTAATTAATTTTATTTAATTGATTGTATTTTGTAATGCGGCCTTTGTTTTACCAATAAATAATCCAAATTTTCTTCGAGCATGAGAATAACAAGCAACCAAACAAACATTCTGAATGTAAAAAGTACTTTCGGTTCAATATTTTTCTTTGTGTAACTTTCTTATATAAACTTTTTTCAGTGAATTATTTTCATTTGTGTAACTTCAAAAATTTAAATTTTGAAAATTTGTATTAATTTTTATTTTTTGATGATGCTACTCAATGGAGTAGCGAAATATTGAAAGTAAAAAGAGCAAAAATTTAAAAAAGATACGTGTATTAAGACCGCCTTGTATGAGAGATCACATAAAACATGTGGATTTGTTCACGTACTTTCATGTCGAGAAGTTCATACTGTTGCGGTTACGACTCGAATGAAGGTACACCCTATAAAATTTTTGTCAGTGGTCTTTTGATGCGCTTAATCGGTAACTACCTCTTCTATAAAGTCAATTTATTATAAACTAGCCAATGTCCGCTACTTCGCACGTGCCTACAAAGTAATATATATATAAAAGTATCTAGAAAAATTAACCCTCGTCATTATTATCAGTTTTCCTCTAAAATCACAGAATTTATACTATCAAGATGTCTTCGCTCTGAAAAGTTATTCGCTGATCAAGTGTTATATAGTATGTTTGGAAGTTAGAAATGTTTGGTCAAGATTTTTTAATCACTCGACTTTCGATGCATATCAAAATAGCTTCTTAGTTGACGACTTCTTCAAACAGTCAACCTAAATAAAATTAAAATTCGTATTCCATACGAACGGCTTTTATTTTTAAATATATTTTAACTTTGTAATTTTTTTATTTTATTCTCCAAATTTCATGATGCTGGTGCGAATTTTGGTTTATCTGATTTTATCCCACGCCACTAGTCTATAGCCCCGACTTAAATTTGCAAATAACTTTCCATGGCTATGTTATAAGTGGAATCCTAAATTAGTGATTCTAGTTTTATACGTTTGGATTTGAGTAGAATGATAAATCTCATTCAATATCACGCGTCGATTCTATCGTCCCTAATGAATTTCCGCGGACCCAAATTCGCACATTGAGAAATATCTTCTGGACTGAAATTTAACAACTCCAACTTTCATAAGTCGAGCTTCTAGCATTTAGACCGAACTCTTATTAGTCCGGTTGTAATTCAAATCACCTTCAAATGTCCAACTATGAATTTTCGAAACAAAATTTGAAAATTCTTTTTTGTTAACTTCTTCCTTCTGCATGAATCTAAGGTGACGATTTCGATCATGACACTTATTACTTTGATTCAGTGCGGTGCCTATTTTTACCATCCATAATCGGATTTCAGAAAATTCTTCCTTTGCTAATAGCTAATCAATAAGGGGAACATACACCTCAAATTTCCTACGTCTAGCTTCTTGGTGGGATGTCGGTGAACCCTATTTATTGCCACGCTCCGATTTCTGCTGCGCCCAATTTGAGTGTACAAATTTCTAAATATTTACAAGATTTGAACTGTAACCCAAAAACTGGCTCATAATTTACTTGTATAGAAACAACAATGACATTGCAATACAATTCCCGAAAGGGAGAGATAAGAAGTTTGTTAAGTAATTCAACATTGAAAAGAGGACATGATAGTAATAATATTTAAACAATTCTTCCATTTGTTTTCTTATACTCATGTCATGAAACACCTGTGTTAAAACAAAGAGAAAGCAAATGTATGTGTAAGGAATAATAACTTAAATCGATAGTCAGCCCCCAATGATTTCGCAAAAAAGTGGAAGCATTATTTCTTAAAAACCCCGTTTTACTCAACTAAAACCGGTTTCTTATCCGGTAAAATCGTTTTTTTTCGAAAAAACGGCTTCCAATTTGATCAGAAAACAATTTTTTTTAATAACCGGTTTTCGGTAAAGAGGAACCGGGTTTTGGAGGTTTTAATCGAGTACTACGCCCCCATTCCTTTCGCCATTAATCCAGCGTACACACAAAATTTCTTGATTCTAGGACCACTCGTTTGGCCAGAATGCTTATTGGTCTGATTTAGTGCCACGACTAGTTCTCCGCCTCCAATTTTGATATTTAAACATCCCTTATTTGTCTACTTCATTAGGAGAAAAAAATGGTTTCCCATTACATCCCATGAAGGAATTGGGGAGAGTTTCTCTCAACTAGTGGGCTGTACGCTTTCTAGGTTTATACTCACTGATTTTACAACGATTCCGAAGGGCATTTTGAGAAGCTTTTTTTAAGGTGGTCACAGCAGGGATCTAACCCAGGATCTCATATACAAGAGGCGCGCACACTAACCATTGCACCATCGACGGCCATATTAGGACAACACCCACATCAAATTGCATAATCCTTACTACACTCGTTTGACCTCGGTGCTAATTGATTTTAGTTATTGTCACCCCCCTTTCCACCGGCCGTAGCTTAAACTTCGAAATTTTTTTTATTTTTTACTACAGGAGTGGAACATACTACCCAAATTTCATGGTTATAGGCTCACATCGGCATACTCTGATTTAGTGCCACTCCCATTTCTACCGCCCCCATATAAAATTTCCACAAATCCCTTCTTTTATCATCCTATCTTTACAGCCGTTTGGTCAGGGCGTGAGTCAGTCAATTCTTATCCTTATTTCAGTCGTTTGGTCAGGGTGCTAAATGCTTTTTAGCAAAATTTTCGGTAAATTTTAGTAAATAATAGGGCGTATCAATAAGTCCGTGGCTATTCGAACTTCCCTGGTAGTTATATGAACCAGTTAGTAGACTACTGTCTAATTTTGGGCAAGTTCCGTCACTTACTTTGCTTTTAACAGCTGTTCAAAACATACAACCTCGTGCATTTTTTAAAATGGAAAAAAGTGAGTTTTGAGTGCTCATTAAACATTATTGTTTGCGCAAAAAACCGTCAATCAAACCAAGGAAAAGCTTGATAAATACCATGGGGACTCTGCGCCATCAATTTTAATGGAAAAAAAGTATTTTACTGACTTTCGTTATGGTCGCACAAGTACAAATGACGCTAAACGTGCTGAATGGCCAATTGAGGTAAATACACCCGAAAATGTCGAAAAAATCCACGATAAGGTGTTGGCCGATCGAAGAGTAAAAATGTGTGGGATTGTTGATGCCATAAGCATTTCACATGGCAGTGTGGTTTCGATTTGAAATGCTGAGTTGGGTTTAAGAAAACTGTCTGCAAGATGGGTGCCGCGTCTACTCTCAATTGATCATAAACGTAGGGGTGCAGACGTGTGTAGTCTCAATGGCAAAATTCCATGAATTGGGCAATGAATTGGTACCTCAGATGCCATATTCTCTGGATTTAGCCCCCAGTGACTATTTCCAAACCTAAAAAAATAGCTCGGTGGAAATAGATTAAGCTCCAACGGTGAAATTATTGAGCAAACAAATCCTTATTTTATGGACCTCGAAAAATCTACTTTTTGGAAGGGATACAAAAGTTGGAGAAACGTTGGACTAAGTGTATTGAGCAAAAAGGGGATTATGTTGAAAATTAATTTTTTTTGAAAATTAATAATATGTAATAATATATTCTTTCATAAATATAATAATATATTTTTTAATAAATTTTCTGGCCTCATTAGTCAAAAAGTTTGACTGATCCTGTGTTTTAAGCCTTATAGGCCGATATATCCGAACCATTAAGAAAACCTCCCATACAAATCACATATTAAAAGTCCATTATTTCTGCTCCTGTTAACGGTATTTGAACAAAATTGGGTATGTTGTCATTTAAAGTTTGTGTCTAGAGTAATGTGTAAAATAAAAACCCTTGTGTCATATATAAAGAATTTATAGTCAAAAACTATTTTTTTTTACGGGTTGGTTTTTATTGTTTAACTGTAAAATCAATGTACGTAGGAGATAAATTTTGACATTTATTTTATGTAACTATCTTTCGTTCATCTTTCCGCTCTTTATGTTTCTTACTGATACAGACATTTTTGCTATTTTACTTTCGTTAAAATCAATAAACACGCTTAACCAAAAAAAGCGCATCAAGCGTTGCGTTGACTGTAGTGCTCAGAGTTTCTCACTACGAACAAAAAAAATATAAAACGTTTACAGTGAGAAATTAGTTACTCTACAGCTTAATGCACCGCTTGACGCACCTATATAGTTTTGTTGTAAGAGAGTATACTTTACAAAAGTATTCTATATAAAAGGAAGAACTCTTAATAATTCTTTATAACAGAAAAATATAGTGAAAAATATTAGCATTCAACAATATTAACTGCACGTCCAGCAGTAATCAATTTCCAGATTTTGTACTGAAATTTAGCTCTATACGCCATTGAATGACGTATAGATCAAACTGGCACAAAAAACATCTGTTTTAAAAGATATAGAGCAAAAAGAAACACGTTTTATCTTCGCAACGAGACGAGATAGCCGAACACGGATTGCAGATTTGAAAAATTTGCTCTTAGCTCAAAATTGCTAAAATGCCATATGGAGGACATAAACCCCCGGGCGATGACATGTTTTTTTTAATTAAAACCTAAAAACATCCGTTATTTTACCCATGGTGTCCACCTTTTTGATCAAAACCAGTTGGTCAGATTAGGTATAACAGCAATATTTTCGATTCAAAAAATGTAATGAAAACAGTATAAAAAAAATCTGTTTGGTTTCAAAATCGGTTTTGTTCCACAAAGGTCCCATGACTTATCAAAGTTTTCTTGGGTGTGATGTTTAAGACCCATTACATTTTGGTTTTGTACATAGTTGCTACACTTTGTAGAAGTAAGTCTTGATATTTTAATCCGGAAAGCCCGTAACATTTTGAGAAACAATGCAAAACATATCTACTGGATGTGCTTTTCATATTAAATATTTAAAAATAAAGATTTTTCCAAACTTTTATATTTTCTGTATATTGTTACGAATTTCCTTATTCGTCCTTTTTGCGTTGTTTTATTCCCAATAATAAAACAAGGTTCGTTTTTAATTACGATAATTACAACGGTATCACTTCCTTTTATTTATTTATACAGTACAACAGTTTACTTTATTTATAACACGTTAACAAGTCTTGTATTTTACTATCAATTCGCGTTGCTTACTTTACGGGGTTTAATCACAAACTGAACTCTCCATTCCAAAGACCTCCGCTATTTATACCAACTCACCATACACAAATGAAGGTACATATATCTAGCGAATTCAAGAACCTTCTAGAAAATAGATGTTGTTGTTGTTGTTTATCTTTGTAGAACATTCTCCTACACAGGAGAATTATCTTTACTGAGGTGAATTCATGCTACTGGTTTAGCGAGCTGGTACGTTGTTACAATGCATACTTTCAGGCGCAGCACTAACCGCCTGAAGTTTACATACTGTTAGTAGAGTCATTAACAGTAAGCAAAAGCTTTTACTTATTCGTAACACTGCCCCCCACTTAAGCCTGTTCGTCCCGCGCAGGCTCAACCCTCCGTTTTCCATACAGAGCTAGTCTTTCCAAATGCACGACTTTCATTTTAGCTCTTGGACTTTGGCTTTTCTGGATTCTATAAACCACGTCGTTTAGTCGTTTTACAACCCTGTAAGGGCCTTCCCAGTGAGTCTGAAGTTCTGGAGATAAACCTTTCTTGCGCTGTGGGTTGAACAGTAAAACTAGCTGGCCTTCATGGAATCCTTCGGAATTTGCCGCTTGGTCGTACCTGGCTTTCATCTTATTACTGACCAACTTCATTCTGCTGCGAACAAACTCGTGAAGTTCGCTAAGCTCCCCTGGGATACCATCATTCTCCCCACTGTCGGATGTTAGGCAGTTGCCAAACTCCAAATTTCTAGGGAGCTTTAACTCTGTCCCAAAGACGGCACTAGCTGGTGTTCGGGCAGTGGTATCCTGGGTGGCCGACCGGTATGCTAGAAGGAATTTTGGTATGCGTTCGTCCCAGAATTTTCTATCCTTACTGACGATCTTGCTCAAATATTCTTCAAGAGCCTGATTAAATTTCTCTTCCGTACCGTCAGTCCGAGGACGCACTGATGTCGTTCTTATACCACGAATTCCACTCCTCTCGCATATTTCTTTCAAGATCGCAGATTCAAAATTTCTACCCTGCTCCGAATGCAGTTCTAAAGGGACACCAAAACGACTTATCCAGTTGTTCACCATAGCTTTGCTTATTGTTTTCGCTTCTTTATTTGGAATAGCGTACACCTCGGGCCATTTACTGAAGTAGTCCATAACGACTAGGGCATATTGGTTCCCAGAGCTACTCGTTGGATATGGACCAGCCACACTCATGGATATTCGCTCGAAGGGAGCACTTGGGCTCTCCTGATGTCTCTGTTCGCAACTCCTCCGCGTTGGTCCTTTAGTTGTCATGCACTGGGTGCAGCCTGCAATCCACTCGGATACAGCTTTTTGACGACCAACCCAATAGAAACGTTCCCTTAGTTTCTCCATAGTTTTGCCTTTTCCGAGGTGCCTACCACTCGGACCATTATGAGATTCTGCAATTATCTCTTTCACTTTCAAGGCAGGTACCACAATTAGATTTTTCTCCGTTTTACCATCTTCACTTTCCCATACACGGTATAGACAGCCATCTAGCAATCTCAGGCTATTCCACTGGGCCCAATATGATTTTAAAACGGGGCTTTCTGAAGCGATTTCATTCCGCGTTAATTGTCTATCCTCTTCCTTTGCCAAAATAATTTTTGCCAATACAGGATCACTTCTCTGTGCCGTGAACCACTCGTCGTCGGATTCAATTCTCAGGGATCGGACGTCAATAATTTGCTCTTTGATCTCAGCCTTAAAATCCTGTTTAGGCTCGATTACATGTGGACGGTCATTTACTCGTCCGGTATCGGCCGCTATCGCTGGAGATCTTGACCGTTTTCTCAGGTCTCTACAGTCACGCCCTATATGGCCACGTTCGCCATGACTGTCACCTTTCAATTTTGTTGCTTGCCATAGCGCTTTCGTGAGAATCCGAATCACTTCCTTCAGTTCGCTAACGGCGCGTTTCAAATCTTTTGATTTGCCTTCCGTTTCTACCCTTCGCACATGATATGTCTGTTGACTGGCAACAACCCTCGCCGTCTCATTCGCCAAAGCGAATGAAACTGTTTCCACAAATGTAGCTTTTTGTGAGGCATACACCGAATATCTAACGTCAGGATCGTTAATGCCCCTAACAAATGCCTCTATCTTAAATTGCTCTAGGAAAGTTTGGGGTTCTCCAGGATATGCCATCAACACCAAACGTTCCACCTCGGTTGCGAAGTCCTGAAGCGTTTCATTATGCTTTTGCACTCGGCCTCTCAATTCCATACGATATAAATCCTTCTTGTGATCGCCACCATACTTGCGTTGTAACGCAGCCAGTATATCCTCGTAGTTGTTTCTGGCACTGACGGGAATGCTCTGAAGGACTTCTGCTGCGTTGCCTTTCAGTGCTAAAATTAGCTCAACGGCTTTGTCGTTGCTGTTCCACAAGTTCTTAATTGCGACCATTTCGAATTGGAATTTAAAAACATCGAAAGGTGTAGAGCCATCGAAACTGGGAGCTTTCAATCTACTAGAGCCTTCAGAAATTACTCGCACCGGACCCTCTTGCAACTGAAGTTCATTCATTTTCCTTTGCAATTCGCTTACATCGTTTTTTAGTTCCCGTTCGACTTCCTCGAACTTATGTTCGACTTCTTCAATTTTCTGCCCCATTTCCTCGATTTTTTCTTCAACCTTTTCGAATTTATCGTTCACTTGAATCTCCATATTGCTCACAACTTCGGAGATTTCTTGCAGTTTCTCATTTGTGGCATTTGATGTTTCTTGAATAATTCTAGAATTCTCGCCAAATTTCTTTTCAAGTTTTTCGTCCATAATTCTAGAATTCTCGTCCAATTTCTCGTTCATAATTCTAGAATTTTCACCAAATTTCTCATTCAGTTTGTCGTTAATTATTCGAGAATTTTCGCTCAATTTGGCCATCATGGCAGCAAACATTGTAGAAACATCTACATTACCAGTTGCTTCTTTTGCACAAACCTCCATTTCGTCTTTGCACTCGAACTGATATGTGTCAATGTTGATGTTTCGGCGTTTAAATTCTTATATTAATCGCCTCTGCAGCTCTACTTTATTACCAGCTGTCGGTTGATCCAATTTACTCAACTCCTTTTTTAGTTGTTCAACTTTGAGTTCTTCAAACTTCATCGTTGTCCTTAATTCGTAATTTCACTTCTGACACCAATGTTACGAATTTCCTTATTCGTCCTTTTTGCGTTGTTTTATTCCCAATAATAAAACAAGGTTCGTTTTTAATTACGATAATTACAACGGTATCACTTCCTTTTATTTATTTATACAGTACAACAGTTTACTTTATTTATAACACGTTAACAAGTCTTGTATTTTACTATCAATTCGCGTTGCTTACTTTACGGGGTTTAATCACAAACTGAACTCTCCATTCCAAAGACCTCCGCTATTTATACCAACTCACCATACACAAATGAAGGTACATATATCTAGCGAATTCAAGAACCTTCTAGAAACTAGATGTTGTTGTTGTTGTTTATCTTTGTAGAACATTCTCTTACACAGGAGAATTATCTTTACTGAGGTGAATTCATGCTACTGGTTTAGCGAGCTGGTACGTTGTTACAATGCATACTTTCAGGCGCAGCACTAACCGCCTGAAGTTTACATACTGTTAGTAGAGTCATTAACAGTAAGCAAAAGCTTTTACTTATTCGTAACAATATTCACGATTTAAGCATTAATGAAAAACTTCCACTTCTTACATGTGCACTCCGATTTCACTTCAGTTTCTGAAAGTACTTATCGGAACTAGCAAAATGGCATTTGGGGGTTTTCCGGATTCGATCGAATTCAAAGTTAGAGACAAGGAGAAAATAAATATGAAACAAACTGGTTTGAAAAACCGCATCTAGTGCTTCAAAATGGCAAAATTTCTCTACACAATTTATCATATCTCGAAAATTACTTCTCCGATTTTGTTGAACCAAATTTGAGAAAATGTAAGTGAACATGACCTTCAATGTATGCCTATACCAGTACATTTTAATTTGATCAATAGTTCATCATGTAATCACACATATTTTTTCTTGTTTAAACATAATTTTTACTTTCTTTACAAAATCATGAACAATCGAAAAGGGGAAACAGTGTTTGAATTTTATTATTTTATCACAAAGTTACATATCTTACGAATAAAACAAGTCCATGGAACACGCAAATAAATAGATATTTTACGCTTATATGAATGACTATTGCAGTCCGTGTCACTTCTACTTTCGTAAACACTTGATGATTAACAAAAAGTGGATGAATGAACACATAAAAGCTGCGTATTTTTCAACTGAATTTCCTGAAAAAAATTGTTTGCAAATTTTCCTGAAAGGGATTTCTAAATGTACTAGTTTCAGCGTTGTGATGCAATACAATAATTTCGGTTTCACCCTTTGTGTGCGAATTTCACGATAATTCAATCACAAATATAGTCACTTTTAATTCATAACTTTTCAAATGATTTTTCCGAAGAATAGGAAATAGGTTTTTGCCGAATCGCCATTTTCAATTTTCAATCTGATATATTGTACATAACATCGGGGAAATATTTAAGATTGAATGAATTCAAAAAAACAAAAATAACTCAATATTATGAAACCCAAACAAAAATAACAACTCTTGTCAAAATTATGCTCGATCCACGTCTTGTTTTATTCATAAGATATGTGGCTTTATGATAAAGAAATAAAATTAAACACTTCTCCCCCTATTCGATTTGTCATGAATTTGTAAAAAAGTAAAAATAATATATTAATAAAATACATATAAACATACATAAAAAATAATATATGTATAAAAATAATATATAAATAATTTGTTACAATTTTTATATTAACTTCGAACCTATTGATCAAGTTAAAAAGTAGAATAGGTAAATTATGTCCAGACTTGTTCCAATTAAATGTAAACCAGTCACTTTCGAGGTATGATAAATTATGTGGAGATAAATCTAAAAAAAATTTGAATTTCTGGACAATTTGTATGCTGTGTTTATATTAGTGAGGGCTGGAAAACAAATTTTTAATAACTAATAATTAATAAATAATCTATATTCTCCGAGCTTGAGGTCCGATTTGATTTTCTTGTACATGTATATCATCAGGAGATATAAACAATTAATAACAATTAAAATCAAATAATAATAATGAAAAATTATGCCACTTTAAAAAAGTCTGAAAAAAGTTTTCCCGCCTTTTTCAAAATTTTCTGAATTATACCAAGTTTGTACGGAATGTAATATGAAAAGTATACAAAATTTAGCATCGAAATAAATTCTTCTTAGTTTTAAGGTCCACGCCCCTTTGTCCAATCCCGCCAATATTTTGACAGTTCCATTCGTCATCGCCATTAGTTTGCCTGCGAAGTTTCAGCTCAATTGGATCACGGGAAAAGGGTTAAAAATCAATCCAAAGTTTTTTCGGCATGCATACAGACAGGTGAAGTTAATATTGTTACGAATAAGTAAAAGCTTTTGCTTACTGTTAATGACTCTACTAACAGTATGTAAACAACAGGCGGTTAGTGCTGCGCCTGAAAGTATGCATTGTAACAACGTACCAGCTCGCTAAACCAGTAGCATGAATTCACCTCAGTAAAGATAATTCTCCTGTGTAGGAGAATGTTCTACAAAGCTAAACAACAACAACAACATTAAGTTTCTAGAAGGTTCTTGAATTCGCTAGATATATGTACCTTCATTTGTGTATGGTGAGTTGGTATAAATAGCGGAGGTCTTTGGAATGGAGAGTTCAGTTTGTGATTAAACCCCGTAAAGTAAGCAACGCGAATTGATAGTAAAATACAAGACTTGTTAACGTGTTATAAATAAAGTAAACTGTTGTACTGTATAAATAAATAAAAGGAAGTGATACCGTTGTAATTATCGTAATTAAAAACGAACCTTGCTTTATTATTGGGAATAAAACAACGCAAAAAGGACGAATAAGGAAATTCGTAACATTGGTGTCAGAAGTGGGATTTATATCGCATGGAATTGAGAGGCCGAGTGCAAAAGCATAATGAAACGCTTCAGGACTTCGCAACCGAGGTGTAACGTTTGGTGTTGATGACTTATCCTGGTGAGTCCCACCCATTCTTGGATCAATTTAAGATTGAAGCATTCGTCAACGGCATCCGTGATCCTGACATAAAATACGTGACTTGTGCCACACAAAAAGCTACATTCGCCGAAACTGTTTCGTTCGCATTGGCACAGGAAACAGCAAAATTTGTGTCCAAGCCTCAAATACAAAGAGTTAGAAAAATTGAAATGGGGTCGGAGGCAGGAGATTTGAAGGGTGCCATAAACGATCTTAAAGAAATCACCCAAACCTTCAGCAAGGCGTTACCAGGCGGAAGTAAGCCCAGACCAAAGTGCTACAATTGCGACAAACCTGGTCATATTTCACGAAACTGCAGAGAGCCACGAAAACGATCAAGATCGAGCTCACCCCAACGTGGCAATAAACGGGTAAATTTTACTACACAAAATGAATCTCCGTTAAACTAAAACGAGCTAGCCCAGAGGGGCATGGACTAGCTCCCACAACCGAGGGCCCCACGATCTCCATCTGAATAATACAACAGAAAAACAACAACCTCACTGTCTACGGAGCTATCGGTGGTCGGAAGCGCATATTGACTATGGACACATTCGCGTCACAATCTATCATCAGATCTGATTTGATAAATGGACCAATAGAATCGTTACATGGTGTAAGACTCCGCACAGCAACGGGTGAACCAGCAACTGTACATGGTAAAGTTAAATTGAAGTTAGCCATTGCCAACATGAGCATTGAACACGTGTTTATTGTCGCCGACATTGTAGATGAAGTGATAATTGGCGCAGATTTTATGATTGCCCAAGGCCTCAAGTTAGATATGGGGCAGCAAATTTTGACGTGGGCTAATGTGGAAATTCCTCTCAATGTGGGATACGACAATACAACACAGATTAAAAGGCTGATCGCCTACAAAGATGTAAAATTGCCACCAAAATCAGAAACCATAGTATGGGCCCGAATGGAGGGAGATTGTGAGATCGGCGGTTTGTGGGTAGTTGAACCGGCAAGTATAAACAACTATAACATCATCACTGCCAAAGCTCTAGTAAGAACTAATAATGAAGGATACTTGCCTGTACGAGTTCTAAATTTGTCCAACAACGAGGAGGTGATCGGCGACCGCACAGAAATTGCAGAATGTACACCAGTCGAGGCGGTCATCAACTGTGAAGTTAATTCTGACTGCAGCAAACTATCAGAAAAGGAGCAGAAAGTGCTGGAGTCGCATCTCAGTGAGTGGGTGCGAGAACTAAAGCCTTCTGATAGGAACAAAGCAAAGCAAATACTGTGGAAGCATGCGTCTGCCTTCGCCCTGAAAAAAGAATGCCAAGGTAGAACATCAATGGTAAAGCATGACATCAATACAGGGGAAGCGAGACCAATAAAACAGGCGCCCAGAAGTCTTCCACTTGCAAAAAGAGATGAGGTAAAGAAACTGGTAGCTGAAATGCAGAAGGATGGTGTAATCGAACCTTCTTCAAGTCCATGGAGCTCGCCGGTGGTACTAGTTAAGAAGAAAGATGGAAGTACCCGATTTTGTGTGGATTATAGAAAGCTCAACGACGTCACCAAAAAGGACAGTTATCCACTACCAAGAATTGATGACACATTGGATACGTTGTCAGGAACAAAATGGTTCTCCACGCTGGACTTGCAAAGTGGTTATTGGCAAGTAGAAATCAGCGAGAAAGATAAGGAGAAAACTGCATTCAGCGAAGGGGATGGTCTGTGGCAGTTTAAAGTAATGCCATTTGGACTATGTAACGCTCCAGCCACCTTCGAGCGATTAATGGAGTGCGTGTTGAAAGGACTTCATTGGCGAACATGCTTGGTGTACCTAGACGACATCATTGTCATGGGGAAAACATTCGATGAACACCTGAAGAAGCTTAAAGAAGTCCTTAAACGTATAACCGCGGCTGGGTTGAAACTCAGCCCGAAGAAGTGTTCTCTGTTCCAGAAAGAAGTAAAATACTTGGGACATCGAGTGACAGCAGATGGCATTTCCACCGATGAAGACAAAATCCTGACAGTGAAGGATTGGCCACGACCGCAGAATCTCCATGAATTACGCAGTTTTCTAGGACTCTGTACGTACTACAGACGGTTTGTGCCGGGTTTCGCCACAGTGGCTGCAAGTCTTCACGAGCTGACAATGAAAAGTCGGCCGTACTGTTGGAGCGAAAAACAAGAAGAGTCATTCCACCAACTGAAGCAATATTTATGCACGGCTCCTTTGCTTGCATATCCTGTTGCTGGAGAAAAATTCGTGTTGGATACTGACGCGAGTGGTTACGGAATAGGTGGCGTGCTCTCGCAGGAAATCAATGGCCAAGAAAAAGTTATTGGGTACTACAGCAGAATACTCTCAAAGCCAGAGAAAAATTACTGTGTTACGAGACGAGAGCTACTGGCCGTCATAGAGTGTGTCAAACACTACCTCAAGTATCTGTACGGCCAGCCTTTCCAGTTAAGAACCGATCATGCGGCGCTAAGGTGGCTACTGCAATTTAAGAACCCCGAAGGCCAACTTGCTCGTTGGATTGAAAGACTGCAGAGCTATGACTTCAGTATTGAGCATAGAAAAGGAGGAAACCACGGTAATGCTGATGCCCTGTCACCTCGTCCATGCAAGCTGGAATGCAAACACTGCTCAAAAGCAGAGGTGAAAGAAAACATCATTGACGTACGTCTGCTTCGACTAGAATCCAACGAAGACTGGTCAACAGCACAAAGAAGCGACTCTATACTGGCAAAAATCATTTCTGCAAAAGAAAGTGGTGAAAGACCAACACGCAATGACATCGCCTCAGAGAGCCCCCTGATGAAAGCATACTGGGCCCAGTGGAACAGCCTAAAATTATTGGATGGTTGCCTATACCGGTTATGGGAAAGTGAGGATGGTAAAATAGTCAAAAAGTTAATAGTGGTACCTTCCTCCAAGGAAAAAGAGATAATGACAGAATTCCATAATGGCCCGAGCGGAGGACATCTAGGAATAACCAAGACCATTGAAAAGCTAAAGCAACGGTACTACTGGATTGGCTGTCAACAAGCGGTAGCCGATTGGATAGCAAATTGCACCCAATGCATGACAGCTAAGGGACCAACGCGAAGAAGTCATGGCCACATGCAGCAATACAACTCAGGTGCACCCTTTGAGCGTATAGCTATGGATGTGGCTGGTCCATTTCCCGTCAGTAGCTCTGGAAACCAGTACGTCTTAGTGGTTATGGATTACTTCAGTAAATGGCCCGAAGTATACCCTGTTCCAAATCAGGAAGCGAAGACTATAATTAAAGTGTTTGTGGATAACTGGATACGCCGTTTTGGTGTCCCCTCGGAGCTCCATTCGGACCAGGGTAGGAATTTTGAATCGACCATCTTCAAAGAAATGTGTGAGTCATACGGTATTCGGAAAACAAGAACAACACCATTGCATCCTCAGTCTGACGGAATGGTTGAAAGATTCAACCGAACTCTTGAAGAATACCTAAGAAAAGTAGTCAGAGCAGATCAAAGAGATTGGGATGAACACATACCGAAGTTCCTTTTGGCATATAGGACGGCCACCCATGACTCCACTTCGCGAACACCCGCTAAAGTAATTTTCGGAAATGAGCTGAAGCTGCCTGGAGATTTGGAGTTCGGTACCATACCAGCGTCTGACCCTGCGAACAGTGATGTCAATTACCATGATACACGGGGGATCTTAATGATCTCCATGAATTTGTGCGCAACAAATTAAAAATGGTCAGTAACAAAATGAAAGCCAGATACGACCGAGCGGCAAATTCAGAAGGATTTCATGAAGGCCAGCTAGTTTTACTGTTCAACCCACAGCGCAAGAAGGGTTTATCTCCAAAACTTCAGACTCACTGGGAAGACTCACTGGGAAGGTTCTACAAAGATAAGCAACAACAACAACATTAAGTTTCTAGAAGGGTCTTGAATTCGCTAGATATATGTACCTTCATTTAAATAGCGGAGGTCTTTGGAATGGAGAGTTCAGTTTGTGATTAAACCCCGTAAAGTAAGCAACGCGAATTGATAGTAAAATACAAGACTTGTTAACGTGTTATAAATAAAGTAAACTGTTGTACTGTATAAATAAATAAAAGGAAGTGATACCGTTGTAATTATCGTAATTAAAAACGAACCTTGTTTTATTATTGGGAATAAAACAACGCAAAAAGGACGAATAAGGAAATTCGTAACAATATAAAGAATTTAAAAAACAGTGATACTACTAAGTAATGTAAAAAATTTCTCGCCAACTGATGGCTTTATGATGTGAATTTACATATTAATTTAATTACCAACGTGTACAGTTCCAGTAGATTAAATTTATAATGTCTGTGCAAAAAAAAAACAAAACCAGTACATAAGTTTCAGTCGGGTTAACTGACTTCTCCATTCATCATATCATACACTAAGTCATCCATTGCATGGGAGTTCTGTTAAAAAACGCCCATACTCAAAAGTGACCATATTCATATTGCTCTAAATATTATTGAATACCCAAATTAGTTACGATCCTAAGTGGTTTTGGGGAATTTTTTCCCTCCCAATGTTTACATGAGAGGTACAAAAATGGGCATGCCAAGCTGTTGCCAAAATTTTGATCAGTACCAAATTTTATTAAGATCGGTTATGATTTATTGGATATATCGAGTCGGCAAACCGAAAATACGCCCAACTTTTTTATGGGAGGTACGAAACTGGACGTGGCACAATAGTCAGTTGTTAATTATATAGCAGCTTTTAGCAAACTATTACCTTGTACCGAATTTTATTACGATCGGTTGTAGTTTACGAGTGTTACCGTTTCGATCAACCATTCCTCCGCCCAACTTTTATATGGGATGTACCAGGATGGGTGTTGCAAAACCTCTCATTTTCTACAGCAGAGTGTTATTTGACGAAATATTGATTAGTAAAAAATTTCATAAAGATTGGTTCGGTTTTGCGGGACTTCTCGTTCCGAACAGCCAGACGGCCAAACAACCTTTGTATGGGAGGTACCAAAATGGGCGTGGCAAAATCACCCTTGTTTTAATCGGAAGCCTTACAACTAATGTCACTACGGTCGGAAGTGTTTCACGCGATTTATCGGGTTGATAACCCGGACGAACACCCTATTTTGTATGGGAGGTTCCAAAAATGGGGGTGACTATCTCGCCCATTTGCTCCAGTAAACTAGACATTTACAGATTATTAACCGGTGCGAGAGTTGAAGCTAATCATGTCTACCAGAAGATATGTTTGAAAGAAATATGATTTTGTGTTAAATGATGGTGAAACATCTGGACCTAGTGGTTACTATGGTCAAATCGATAAAATTTTACTGACCTGCGAAGAACTTTTGATAGAGTTGAGACTCCAGATTTTCCAAAAGTTGGATACGTATGTGGGAAGCTGTCAATTCGGGAAAGTGTTCTGCAGAGCTGGCATGCAGAAATCCAGGAAATTTAACGCATGCAACGTGGCCGACACTGGCGAATGGGGTGCTTCAGACATACATATGTAGGAACTGAAAACGCCTACGGGTTATAATAAAATTCATTATGAAAGTACGAAAATAAAGGGACGAGCAACCATAAAGCTTGCCGGAATAAACTTATGGAAATCCATTCGTTTGAGACAACATGTCAATTACAGTCAATTTGAACAGATGTTGAATCTCAAATGTCCCACTCAATCGGTAGACAGATGCGTAAAAGAAGTCACGGTAGCATCGAATCAAAGCCGCTAGATCTTGCCAATATTTGAAACAAAACGTCAATTCGCATCAAAATCTTAGTTCGAAGGCGGACGAATTCTTGGCATGACATTATAAGGACCAGAATGATCCCTTTCATTGAAAACTTTCATCGTAATGACATAATGTCGTCTCGTGGAGATAATCTAATATTTCAATATTTATATGAATACTATACACTTTCATACAATTTTTAAACCAGTTAATACTTGCTTTTGGAAAAACTATGCTCTATTAAAAATTAAATAACTTTTTAACGCGTCATCTCATCATTTAGTACCATTTGGTACTGTATAATAGGGCTCAACCTGTACTTTCTAATAGTTGTCATTTCAAAATTTATTTTCCATTCTGGATTTTTTATTTTTTTTACCAAAACTTTGTCATTTGTCAGCATCATCGAAAGACCAGGAGACTTAATTGCATTTCGTCAACACTACATGGGCATATAGGCGGATGGTGTATGTAACTTTTGATATTAATTGCGCGAGTTTCCTCCAATGTTATGTACTCATTATTTAAGAAATATTGAAAAAAATTACTTTTGAAGGATTTTTTTACTTATCGTCCTTGCGCAACGTGAAGGAATTTTTTAAGATTTTCTTCCTTTTGGGACAGTAACACTCCCACATGCCTCAAACTTTCCTTTGTTATTCCAAAGCAATCAAAGACAATTTTTGGCGAATCGATTCGGCCTAACCCCCATCCTATGGAAATAGTGATAAAAAAAACTATTGAAGATATTTCAAGAGAAAAATTAAAATAATCGACTTTGAATTTTATATAATAGATGAAAGTTCTCTTATTGAAAACAGACAGAAACGGCCAAGAAGAAATCAAGCCGCTGAGACAGCTTCGACAGGAAATTCTGATACCGGATTGGATTTTTCTAGTGGTAATATACGTATGTACATATTTAAATTAAAATTATTATTATTTATTTTGTGTGTCTGCAGATGACTTGCTTCATGATCCAGATTTCGACATAACAGAATATACTACATCAGCTACCAACTATGAATTAAGGTGATTAGGTATTAGGTAAACAATAAGAGAAATATGTAGTAGGTATGCATTTAATAGTATTAATATAAATTAAAATTTTCAGAAGAAACGCAGATTTTAAAACGCAAACCAGGAATAAAACAGCGTCAGCCAGAAACTTTGAAAAAGATAATCGCAAAAAAAAAATGCGTGAGCAAGGAAAGAAATAATTCTGTCAAACAGGAAAAATTGTAGAAGCTCGACAAATCTAACCAGTTTGTAATACAGAATGTTTGTATGGCTGCACCCAAAATTTCTCTGAAATCGACATTTTCCAAAAATTTTTTGTTTGATAAGCAAACCTTTCAAAAAGGAGGCTTTAAAACGAAACCGTGTTATGGAGTCACATAAAAAGAAAAACACGTTTTCATATTCCTTGGCTATTAATGAAAATATACATAATTCATAGAGTGTGCAAACTGTTTTTTCTAAAAACTCTTCGGAAATTCCAATACCTTTGCGTAAAGGCAAAAGCAGATCGAATTTTTTCGAAAACGAAAGAGTGCAACAAGTGCGACAACATATTAGAAGTTCCACAACAGTTGACTCACATTATTGTCGCGCATCAACCAGCAGACAATGTTTAATTGCAGATTTATCAATCAACAAAAATGTATGCACTTTGCGTGGAACAAAAACCTCCAACCCCGTTTCGGAGAGATTTTATAGAGATCAGTTCAACCACAATATTAATTTGTCCTTTAGAAAGCCTAGAAATAACCAATGCGATCGTTGCGTACAATTTTCTATACAAAATAATCCAATGGAGGATGAAATTCAAGAGTTCGATATTCACAGAAATGAAACAAATGGCCTTAAAGTGGAACATGACGTAGATCGCCGAAAAGAAGGCCCTTTATCGTTAGACAAACATCTGAAACGTTTAGAAATTCATAGTATTTTGTTGCTCGCTAATTATTTGAAAATTTTTAAAACAAATAAAATAAAACTTAAAGTGCTAGATATGCAATTCTTAGATTTTAAGAATTTTTCTAAGATATCTGCCTAATTACATTTTTCGATTCCTCCATTTACTAAAATAAAAGTTCTTCAAAATATTCATAGTAACTTTTTCACAATAAAATTTAAAAACTCAATTTTGCAGCCTTATTTCCAAATATCAAATATAATAAAAAAAAGTTTGCCGAAATCAATTGCCAACACCGTTAGTTATTTTTGAAACAGAGTTAAGTATCGTTAGGAGAAAAGCAAAAATTTAAAATGAAAACTTTTTGATTTAAAGTTGTTATTGAATTTTATATCTGAAATAGACAAAAATTATTACCTAACTCAAATAAATTAAGATCTTAATTTTTTTATTATCATTTTGATATATTCTATAATGTCTGTAGGAATAGTGATTATTTTTAGTTTTTTGGAAATATATATCGAGGATGATTTTTCAAAACGTGCTATTTGCATAATCACAATTTTTCAGGAGAGCAAAAAAACTGTTTCTTTAGTTAATGTAAAGAGTAAGAACTAATCTTTCTTCTACAATGTTATTTAAAAATGACGCCCAAGTTCTATATATGTTGTTTTTTTTTTTAATTCCTATTACATATTTGCGCAGATATAGCAGATAGCACTTTTTACAATTTAAATTTGATAAAATTATATTTTCAAATAAGCAAATAGCACTTTTTGTACAAAAATACAAAAATGCTATATTGTATACTATTGAATGATTTTTATTTAAATTTCATGCTTTTTATTCAAGTTAATGGGGTTTTAATGTAAAACATTATTGGAAAGTAATATAATAACAATATTAATACATATAAAAATGTTAGAAGTCATAGAATTTAAAGTAAAACGTACCTATTAATATAAATAACAATCATTTTACGAGTAGTCTTCCTTCGCCTGTTTTAAGTTATCATAAAAATAATGATATTCTCGCGGAATAACAAGTTTTAATGCTTGCAAATGCTTGGCTGGATAGGACGTGGAGCAGATAGTAAGGGTTTTGGTTCGTTATAACCTTCGTATGTTTTGATTGTGGTTGGAAGGTTCATGTATTCTTCATCGAGACTGAGTTTATATTTAATGTCGCCACTTGGTAGCTATATAAGAGATTTTATTTGTGATTCGGTGGGATCATTCTTATTTCGCCCGGGTCTAATAGTTGTAAAACGAATAAGTTTTACATCGGTATAGTTTTTAAAGAAATTATAGTCCAGATATAGAGCATTAAAGGGCATATTTATTATTTTGTTATCTATTTTGACGGTCTTTCTAGCTTCTTTTATTATTCTTACATAGTCATTTGGCAAGTATATTGTCTGCTTTTTTAACTTCACCTCAATCTTAGCGTGTGCACTGTCGCACTCCATTTGAGTGTGCCCCTTCTCTAAGTACTTCTGTTCAATTATCTTACTATTTTCGATAGCAAAAATGGACAATGCGTTTGATAAATAGTGGTTACGATTCTGATAGCCACAACCATCGGAATATATTATGATCGGTAAGGTGTCTGATAAACAATGGGTTTTTAAGTGATATATTATACATGAAATAAACGTCGACGAGGACAGATCTCCATTAGTTTGGTTCCACCAGTAATTTGTACATTGGTGTGTTGCGAGATTATAAATTGTGAAGTTGTGTACTTGAAGACGCTGTTTATAATAAATAGCGGATGCGTTTATATCGGGACAAAGTTTTACAGCTTGTGCATCCATCGTAAACACGTAACATCGTCCTTCTTGAGCTGCGAGTTTGTCCCGTTGCTTTTCTAATTGAACACGTTTTTTTTTAAATATATGGGTGTTATATTCATCCGCTGCAACTTGTTTGGCTTTAAATCCATCTTTACGAGGCATATATAGAGCCAAATTTTGTTCTGCAAAAACATGTTTAAACGTAGAAATTGACACCGGACGAACTCGATTATCCAAACATTTAGATTTATAATCCTTATGTATATCGGCTTTAGTTTTGAATGTTGTTGCGATCTATATCTTACTACTATCTTTGCGGCAACAACGACTTCCATTTTATCTAGGTTTTCGAAATATTCTCCTAAGTATGTTCTACAACAAGGATTTTTAGAATGAACTGTGTACCGTTCATTTTGTTTGACATGAGGAGAAGAAACTGGTTTGTCATTGACCAACCAACGTCTTAGTATTCCTCTCTTTTTAGAAAGTGTTGAAAGGAACATAGATCTACACACTTGAAGCGATTCATGATTGTAAGGAAGTTTATATACAAAGGTTTTCTGTTTTTTTAGAATTTTGCACTATGATCCTTTTGTAGGTATCTGTGATATGTAGGCCTTTAAAAACACTCGCTTAGCTTCCCAAGACATGTTCCAAAACATTTTGAAAATATTGTTTCTGGTCAATTCATCAAATTTTTGGCAGTACATTACCTTCCTTTTTATACAAATTTAAACACGTTGGTCCAATTTGTCTTGCCGCTTTTAGTACATTTTGTTTGACAACTTTATCTACCGTCGAAAATCCCAAATATCTTATTTTCCTTTCGAATTTCTGCAAAGTAATGGGCTCGTTTTGTTCTACGGCAAGCGACTACATTGTTGTTGATTTGTTCATTCTCGGAATCATAATCAATTGCAATACGTTGTAGGGAATTACAATACACGGCTTTATGCTGCTCATTTTTTGAATAAATATTCATTTCAATCATAACAAATTTCAGTATAATAATAAAAAAAAAATTTTTATGCAAATAGCACTTTTTGTATGCACAAAATAACATATTGCAGATAGCACAATCACAGATTTTATAAAAAAAATATTGTAGAAATAATTTTTCACTTTAAAATAAATATGATACATGACAACTAAATCAGCGAACACATTGCCATCAAAAACTCATTTTCGACAAAAGTGCAAATAGCACATTTTGGAAAATTGCCCTCGATATATTGGTTTTTACTAAAATTTTTAGGTGTGTTTATTGCTTTGTTAATGCTCTACGTGTATGTAACGGGGTTTTCAGTAACAGCGCTACAAAAGTTTTTTTTCAATAAAACAAAACGGGTTTTAGATTCCAATGAAATTCTTTATTCCTGTGAAAGTACGTTCGATGCCATTATGTATGGAACTCGATTTCTTTTGCATGGCCACCACGGGCACACTTGCAGAAGTCCAGACGTTGAACCCAATTTCGACGCTTTTCAAGCATAAATCGGCCGATACTCGTACGAAGTTCATCAATCGTCGCTGGCTTGTTGGCAAAGACCATAGACTTGACGTAGCCCCACACGAAATAATCAAACGGCGTCAAATCGCACGACCGAGGCGGCCAATCGACTGCCAATCGACATGGCCATAGTTTACCGTTTTTTTTTAAATTAACCAATCATTCCAAATAAAAGTCAAATTTGTACTATAAAATTATGGAAATTTAATAATTTTTCAGCATTTCTCAGTGCATACGTTTAGGGATATGATATACAGCTGTAAAAAACAACTTTAACTAACGTTTCTATTATCGACAGCATTAAAATACATATGCCTAAAAGTATACACCATTTTATATGGTGTTTTCATCCATTTTTGTAATGAAGTTTCGTGGCACTTTTTTTATAAAATTTTTAACTTTGTTCAACAGTATAAAATATTATGGGAATTTTATTTATGAAATCAAAAGAATGCACTCCCACCTTTCGCATTCTAGCAACCAGACTACAACGATCGATAACGACCACCTTTTTTTAGTCCAAGAAAAACTAAAAACACTTACGGCCTTATTCATAAAAAATCATTAAATTAGCTCTAAAGCATTCATCAGTTATTGAAAGCTTTAACATTTGGGGAAGGTTTTATTAGTACTGTATTCATAATGAGTATTTTAACCAGGGAACAGATAATTGACTGACAACCCTGTTTTATGTATTCTCACAGTGCTTGTGATGTAAAAACAAGATGAACAATAACCGATAGACCGAATTAAATTTTTTTTATTTAAATGCGTCAATGCATTTTTGCAAAATTTTAAACATTAATGGAAAGAACTATTCAATAAAAAGATCAATTAATGTTTCCTATATTCATAAATTTGGAAGAAGTGTTAATAACTCATATTGACTTGGATTTCAGTTTTGGGTAGTCGAATATAAAACCGGATATTAGGTTGTAGTTTCAATGTTTTGATTTTATATACATCACTATGTAAACAAGAGTTCTTTTTGGTTAAAAATTTTAACAATTGGAACGAAACTATTTGGCAGGATAATATGACACTATAAACGCTGCAAATATACACAAAGTAATTTGAATTTTTTATATCGCATAAATATTTAAGCACAGTACGCGTGAAATGTAAAAAAATCATTTCTTTTGTGTATTAATGCGGATAAAATGGCGTTAAAGAAGGGCGAAACGTTCAACAAAAATGGCGAGAACTCTTAACAGAGGAATTTTTTGATTATGAATACAATTTTTGGGCTTTACCTTCTTAAATCTTTAACAAACCCATGACAACTTTTTATGAATAAGGCCGTTAGTTTTTTGAGTGTCATCATAAAAGCATGATTATATTTTAATCTCTTATTGTTATTCAATTATTTTTTCGTAAAACTTAATGTAGAAATACCATATTTTTCAAATATACATATTCCAAATCCATACGACAAAAAGAAGTTATGTTTCAGCCCATAGAAATGCATGAAAATCTGAGGCAGGTTACTGCAGAGTTTCATTTTGTTGACTTTGCCGCGTTTCTTTGTACAAAAACAAAATTTGTTGGAAAAAAAACTAATGATTTATTTCTCCTAATTAAACAATTCTCTACAAAACTGCATCATTACATTTTTGATATTTGACACTCGAAAAAGGCTATTTTTGCCGGCAAAATCCCTCTGTGCGCCGTCCTGTTGGAACCACATGTCCTCCAAGTCCATATTATCCAATTGGGGCCAAAAATTTTCGGTTATCATTGAACGGTAGCGATTCGCATTCACAGTAATGTGCCGGTCTTGATGATCACGGAAGAAGTACGGCCTAATGACGCCGCCGTCCTATAAACCGCACTAAACCGTAATTTTTTCGGGTTGCAATGATGACTCATGGATTACGTGTGGATTGCTGTCTGACCAATAACGCATAGTTTGCTTATTGATGAAGTCATGCAGCCAGAAATGAGCCTCATCGCTGAAGATGATTTGATGAGATGAAGATAACTCCAAATTTCGGTAGTAAATTTTAATAATTTCGAGTCGTCCTTGATGAAATGGCAAACCTTACTGAAGAGAAATGTCAAAAGAGCGGAAAAAAATATGGCATCGTTTGCTGTCCCTATCGATTTACTTTTGTAGCGTCTCTGTTGAAAAATCCGTTATATGGTAAAGTCGTTTGTACAGCTGATTTAATTTTTTTCATGTACGTTTTCGCTTCAGTTGTGAAACTCATGTGTATTTCGGTTTTGTGCTCTTTTGCATTCTTGTGTTGTTGGTATACATTTGTGTAGCGTTTGACTACTTATACGAATAAAACATAAACAAAATGTCTGTTGTTTCTACATACAACTACAAGAACGTTTACTGCTGCTACTAGGATATTGTGCTTTGGGTCTAGTAATACGATGTTACGGCGCATGATAAAATTACAAAGGTAAACTCATTTGAACAGCTGATTTAATTTTTCCCATGGCATTAATCGTTTAAGTTGTCAAACTCACATCTTCTTTGTTTTTGTACTTTTTTGTATTCCTGTGTTGTTGGTCTACTTACGTGTATAGATTGACAACTTAAAAAAAAATATAAATGGTTTCCCATTATGGGATGTAAGAGAACTTCTCACAATCACTGAGCAGTGCGCTTTCCAGTTTTCCCTCACCGATTGGGACGTACAGTTTTACACCGGTTCCGAACCGTATGTTGAGAAGCTTTTTCATGGCTATATACTCGATAGTGTCGCCGTCACTATGCGAGGTGACCGCCGCCGATAGAAATTTTAAGGTGGTCAGAGCAGGGTTCAAACCCAGGATCTCATTTACAAGAGCCGCGCACACTAACCATTGCACCACCGACGGCCACAGATTGACAACTTAAGCGATTGAAACAAAAACAAAATGCCTATACAAAATGTTATAAAATAAGAATAAAATTAAAATATTTGTAATTTATTAAATTAAAAGAGGTTGAAAATGATGAATGAATAATTCAACAATGCTAAAACAAATGCTGAATAAAACATTTGCGGCTAAACCAAAATAAATTGTTAAGAATATGGGTATGGTAATTCTTGAAAAAGAAAACCGACACGATTAAAAGAAAACCGATGTGACTAATATTTAGTTCAAATATAAAAGTATATTTATGGGAATTCAGTTTATTATAATATTTACTTTGCTTTAAAAGCGGAGTTACAGAAAAAAAATCCAATGAGTGTTCGAACTCACGGGCGATGTGTTAACACCTTTTTGCTACACGGTACCTGTTCGATTTCTATGAACACATTCGTAAATGTTACATTGGAAAATAAAAAACAGCGTTCAATCATATGATGACGTTAAAGTTAAATAATATTAATACTTAAAATTATTTAAAGACCCAGTGTAAGCACATGTGTCATTATTTTCTTGCTCAATACTTTTTGTTTTATTCCCACAAAAGTCAAAGAATGCAAAGCAACAGACACTTGTATATACATACATACATTGTTATATTCGTACATACGCTACACAAGTTCACAAAATTGTCGTTGCTCTCTTGCTATCTCATTCTTATATACGTATAATACGTCATTACTCTCTTTGCTCTGAGAGTGCTCCTCACCAACATTTAATTGGACTTACCTTTCACTATAATAAAACAACAACACCAACAACAAGAACTACTCCTACTACGGATATGTTGGTGATTTATTTGTGCTTGCTGTGCCGTGGAGTGTTTGTGTGGGTGGTGGGTGTAGGGGGGGTACCTAAAATAAAAACTGTTAAGGGAATGCAAAGAGTGGAGAGTGGGAGTGTAAATTGTCATGATGGAGGGTATATAAGCTTCGGCCCGGCCGAACTTAACACCGTTTCTACTTGTTTTTGTATACACCGGGCAGGCCATAGCAAGAACAACCAAACACACAACATCACACATACTTTGTCCGAAGTAGCTGACGCATACGTGTGTCACATAACCACATGTTTGCCATATCAACAGCAACGAAACAGCCAAACACACAACATCACACATACTTTGTACGGAGTAGCTGACGTATTAGTATGTCACAATAACGTCGACTGCGCAAGCCCATGCGCTTGCAAATGAAATTTTGCGTGGCTATGCTTTATATCTCCGTTCAACAACAGCAACAGACACATGTACATACATTCATTATTATGTTAATACATACGCTATAGACACAATTTCGTTTGCCTCACCCCTGCCACACCACTCTTTCATTGCTCTCTTGTTCGCTCATTTTTGTTTAACACGTCATTATTCTCTTTCGCAGTCGCAGAAAATCTGGTTTTAGCAGCAGCATAAAATCTGGTTTTAGCAGACCACGATTATATGTTATAAGGACCACGATTTGCGGATATGCACTTGGAATGTGAGAACTATATAGATCCGGTGCAACCATCCAATGGCAGATGTCCTCGAAAGTTATAAGGCTGACATTACCGCAATCCAGGAAATGCGATGGACAGGACATGGCTGCACAAGAAAAAGAAGCTGCGATATATACTGCAGTTGCCATGAAACAAAACATCAATTCGGTTACGGATTTGTAGTTGGCAAAAGACTGCGACATCTCGTATCTAGGTTCAATCCTGTGAGTGAACGTATAGCCACAATCCGCATAAAGGCGAAATATTTTTATATTTCCCTCATTTGTGTGCATGCCCCGACAGAAGAGAAAGATGATGATGCCAAAGACATATTCTGTGAGCTCGTAGAGGAAACGTATGACCGCTGCCCTGGCCATGACATTAAGATTGAACTAGGAGATTTTAATGCCAAAGTAGGCAGGGAGAATGTGTTTCATCCAACTATTGGCAATTTCAGTCTACATGCTGAAAATTCAGAAAACGGTATGGGACTGATTGACTTTGCCGCGGCAAAAAACATGGTCATTGGTGGTACAAGATTCCAGCATAAAGACTTGGGTACCTCCTGATCAAAGGACGAAGAACCAAATTGATCACGTGGTAATTGATGGAAGGCACTCATCCAGTGTAATAGACGTACGAGTGATCAGAGGAGCTAACATCGATTCTGATCACTACCTGGTAGCAGCAAAGGTTCGCACAAGTTTAAATAGACGCGAAAATCATACGAAACCAGACGCAGTGAATGCTAGACATCGGGAAGCTGCAATTACCAGAGGTAGTCAAAGCCTACTCAAGGAAGCTCTCGCAACTTTTGCACACAACCCACCCCATCCCGATGATGATCCTGAAGCGCAGTGGAATCGAATTTCAGACTCTATAAAAACTGCCGCAATAACCGTACTTGGGTTTGGGAAACCGCTTCACAGCAAACCATGGTACGATGAAGAGTGTCGCATTGCAAATGGCGAAAGAACGCTGAACTAATGGCAATGCTTCAGTCAATTGCAACGCGAGCTGCGACTGACCGGTATAGGGAGAAAAGAAAGGAGGTAAACCGTCTCTTTAAGCGTAAGAAACGGCAGTGGAGAAAGCGCGAGAGTGAGAAAATTGAGACATAAAGAAGGAAGAACGAAGCCCGAAAATTCTACCAAAAAGTCAAGAACGGAACTAATGGACATGGTTCAGGCCACCCTACTGTATAGACAAGGATGGAAATCTCATCGCAGATGTGCAGAATACGTTGGGAATATCACTTCTCTGCGCTATTGGTACCTGAGATATCCATGATGAGACAATCGATCAAAATTTGTACAACCACGTCGATAGCTTGGTATTCCTGCAAAACTCATACGCCTTTGCAGGATGACCATGACGAACACCAAATCCGCAGTGAAAGTTGGTGAGGATCTTACCGAACCTTTCGAAACTAAGCGAGGCCTCAGACAAGGTGACACCCTATCGTGCGATCTCTAGAGATTATTCTGAGAAAAGGTGCTCTCAATATGAATAAAACAATCAACAGCAAAAGTCACATGCTGCCCGCGTATGCTGATGATATAAATATTTTTGCACGCAGTTAGAGAAGTTACTGAAGTTTTCGAGAATAGAGAAGAAGTCAGGAACAGTTGCTCTGACGGTAAATGAGGATAAGACAAGATTAATGGTTTCAACGAGCAGGGCCTCCACGCGATTAGACCAAAGCGTGACCGGTGACAAACGTTATATTTGCGAGGTGGTGGACGAATTTATTTACCTCGGATCTACCGTAAAAAAACAAGAACTTCAGGATTGAGATCAAACGGACAATTGTGCTTGCGAATAGATGTTATTTTGGGCTAAGCAAGCATTTTAGAGATAAAGCCCTCTCTCGAGTAACAAAAGTCCAAATATACAAGACTCTCATACAACCTAACCTGTCTTGCTTTATGGCGCAGACTCCTGCGTCTTATCGCAAGCAGACGAAACATCTGTAGGAGTCTTCGAGAGAAAAATACTCCGAAACATTTATGGCCCTATAGTGCTGAACGGCGAGTATCAGCGACGAATGAATATATCCCGACATTGACATAGCTAAGCGGATCTACTTGCATTACTCCATTGCCATGCATAAATGTAATGTAGTTAACTGTCGAAGCTATGCTAATTATATTGTAAAGATAAAGGCTAAAATAAAATCTGATCCGAAATGTTTTAACGAATTTGTTAATTCGAATAGAAATGTGAGAGGATATCCTAACTCAGTTACATGTAGTGGTGTGTCGAAATCAGTTGATGGTGAAATTGCTTGCATTTTTGCTGATTTTTTTCAATCTACTTACATTAAAGGTGTTTCCGCATCAACTAACTATTAGGCTGTTTCACGTTTTCTCGAATTCAAAAAACACACTCGGATTTCGATTTTTGGGACTTTCTGAATTTAGAACCTTTTTTCCAATTTGTTGGATTTAAAAAAAGCTGTCGCCGGAGCCAATTTCGGTTTCGTGCCTGTTTCGTGGAGTTTTGAATTTAGACTTTCACTTAAAAAAGCACAACTTTTAAGAGGCTCAATACTTTTCAATTCCGTAAAAAAACATTTACTCAAAATTAACGTTGAAATAATATTTAAGCATGGCTTTGACAAGGGCTTAACAGAAATTGAGGAAATGGACCTCAAAATCAGAAAAGTAAATAATACATGCTGAAATTCTGATTTTCAAGAGCACGAGTTAGCACATACTGGCGCAAATGAACTAGTTGATACGTTTCCTGAAGAATGCTATCAATTTTTAAAATTTTTGCCCTTTACACTATCAAAAAATTCGCTACATAGAGTTTTCAATGATTTTTCAAACAAAAATCGAATTTTCAAAAATATTAAAAAATTAAGAATTCACAAGTTGTTATTTATTTATCAAATAGTGAGGTTAAGAATAATCAAAAAACAATATAAATATTGAAAAAAGAAGAGATTAAAATAATTTAATGTCGATACGATATCATTTTGTATCTTTCCCTCATCTTTAAAATTTATGTCTTTAATGCGACATAATACTCGTTCGGCAGGGTCGTTTATGACTTTAATATATGATATCTCTTTTTTAGCTTTAGTGTAAGTCTCGTCATTATCCCATATCGTACTGCCGGATCTTTGACAATTGATAATGCAGTTTTGTTTTGTAGGAAGGGAACACCGAGAACAAGCTCATATTTTTCGTTTGTCTTGGTTAGCACATAGCAATTTCTCTTGCGGTACTTCCTAGTATTTCTGGCAAAAAAGAAACTCTTACCATCAAAGTGGAGTAAGTACCTGGTGTTCTTGTCATTGCTGGCTTTGGCTTCAACAACTAACTGATTCTAATTGTTGTTGATACTTCTAAATAAATTTCTTCTTGGAACGTGTAGCAGTGCACATCCTGCAGTCAAAGAAACTTGACAACGAACCATTGCAATCAGGCTTTTCTTGATCTTTGCAGTAGTAGCTTGTTCTCCATCCTCCAGCTCGCTCTCAGTTTCGGTTACTGTTTCGCAGTCACTACAATCACCTTTCGAGACTGTTTCAGCTGCAGGAGGGTCGTCATCGCTTCGGCTTTCTGATGATATTTCAAATTCTGAGCTCTTCTTGGTAAAATACATTTCAGCGAATTTTTCCTGAAGCTGCTTTCGAAATAATCTCTTTTGAGTTTTTGCGGTATTTGAATTTTTCTTGTAATTTTTTAAGTTTTTTTTTATATTCCGTGAACAGATTATGAATTTTCCGTTTAATACTTTCGTCATGCGTTTTATTCGTTTCATTCGTTTAAGTTGTCAGACTTTACTCACATTAACACCAACAACACAAGTATACAAAAAAGTACAAAAACAAAATACATGTGTGTTTGACAACTTAAACGAATATTGGGATGAAAAAATAAAATCAGCTGTTCAAACGACTTTACCTCAGAAATAATTGTACCATGTGACAAACTTAATAGAAAGTTTGTTTTAGTTAGTTTTGAAAATTCGATTTTTGTTTGAAAAATCATAGAAAACTCTATGTAGCGAATTTTTGAGTAGTGTAAAGGGCAAAAATGTTAAAAATGGATAGTACTATTTAGGAAAAATATCAACTAGTTCATTTGCGCCAGTATGTGCTAACTCGAGCTCTTGAAAGTCAGAATTTCAGCATATTTTATTTACTTATTTGACTTTGAGGTCCATTTTCTCGATTTCTGTTAAGCCCTTGTCAAAGCCATACTTAAAAATAATTTCAACGTTAATTTTGAGTAAAAGTTTTATTACGGAATTGAAAAATATTGAGCCTCTGAAAAGTTATGATTTTTTAAGTGAGAGTCTAAATTCAAAACTCCACGAAACAGACATGAAATCGAAATTGGCTCCGGCGACAGTTTTTTTTAAATCCAAAAGATTGGAAAAAATAGGTTCTAAGCTCAGAAAAGTTCCAAAAATCGAAATCCGAGTGTTTTTTGCAAATTTTGGAACAGCCTACTAACTATTCTTATTGTATTCCTCGTTTTAATTTCTGGTGTGATTTTTCGTTTTCTTTTAATGAAGTGTATTTGGAACTTCTAACCCTTAAGTCCAATTATTCCCCTGGTCCTGATGGAGTAGCGTCTATTGTTCTTAAGCATTGTGCTGAGGAATTGTATATTCCCTTGACGTGAATGTTTAATCGCTCACTTTCCTCTGGAGTATTTCCTTTTCTTTGGAAGCAAAGCTTCATTACCCCGTTGCATAAAAATGGTTCTAGGTCAAATGTCGAAAATTATAGAGGCATTGCTAAGTTGATTGCAATTCCTAAAGCTTTTCGAAAAATTAGTTTCGGCTAAAATTGTACATATGCTAAAGAGTATTATTTCCCCTCAACAACATGGGTTTATAAAAGGTAGATAAACTGTTACTAATTTGTTAGAATTTGTTTCACATGTTTTTTCAGCATTTTCTTCGAAACTTCAGACGGATGTGATATATTTAGAGATTTTAGTAAAGCTTTTGATAATTGTTTCTTCTTTTGTTTCTTCAGGTGTTCCTCAGGGCAGTCATTTAGAGCCTCTTCTTGTTAACTTATTTTTAAATGACCTGCCGTCGGTTATTGATCATTCAAAGATTCTAATGTATGCAGATGATGTCAAATTGTATTTGTCTATGAAGTCTGTGAATGAATGTCTCTTACTGCAGGAGGATTTGATAAGTTTTGTTAAATGGTGTGATTGTAATTTTATGCTTCTTAACTTGAGTAAATCTAAAAAAATGAATGAAACTTTTTACAAGATTGGTGATACTGTGTTTGATAATGTGTCTCAGTTTTGCGACTTAGGTGTGACTCTTGATAGTAAACTTACTTTTTCGTCACATATTGATACTTGCATAGGTGGGGCATCTTGTTTGTTGGGATTTATAAAACGTTGGTCCAGGGAATTTGATGATCCTTATTTGTCAAAGCGACTGTATACTAGCCTTGTAAGGCCGATTCTTGATTACGGTTCAATAGTTTGGCTTCCACATTATAGGTGCCATATTGATAGAATTGAATCTGTTCAGAAGCAGTTTTTAGTTTTTGATTTACGCAATCTTGGTTGGAGTTCATCTTCGAACCTACCTCCCTATATTCATAGGTTACAACTCATTGAATTACCTACTTTAGAGCGTCGTAGGGCAATGTTGTCTGTATGTTTTATGTTTAAACTAATCAATGGAGAAATTAATTCAGCATATTTGTTTTCTTCACTGAACTTTAATGTTCCTTTTAGAGCTTCTAGACAATACGTTTCACTTTTTCTACCCCCGGTCAAACAACTACGAATCCTTTAATCCAGTTTTTTCTCTTTGCAATACTTTTAATGAGTTCCACCACCTATTCTCTCTATCGGCTTCGATTGAAATAATTAAACGAGCTATTATTTTTTTAATGACTGTTAATGCTTAGAATTGCCAGATTTAAGACTTAAGATTTCATTCGAGAAATCATGTGAATAAATTTTGGTTCCGAACTAAATTTCCTGCTTCATCTGTTCCTGCTTCATTCTCATCCTGATGTATCTGTTTTTCCTGCTTCATCTGTTCCTGCTTAATTTGTTTCGGTGTCGTCTGTTCTCGCTTCATCTGTTCCTGCTTCATCAGCTTCCACTTCATCTGTCCTGCTACATCTGTTCCTGCTCCATCTGTTCCGACTTTATCTGTTCCTGTATCATATGTTCTTGTTCCTGTATCATCTGTTCTTACTTCTTGCTCCATCTAAATCATCAGTTTGTCCTTCATATGTCCTGCTACATGTGTTCCTGCTTCATTCTCATCCTGCTGTATCTGTTCCTGCTACATCCGTTCCTGTGACACTGTTATTGCTTTATCTGTTCCTGCTTCACCCGTTTCAACAGATCCTACTTCTTCTGCCCTAATTCATCGGTTCCTGTTTATTCTGTTTCTGTGTCATCTGTTCCCGCTTCAGTTGTTCCTGCTTCATCAGTTTCTACTTCATCTGTCCTGCTTCATCTGTTCCTGCTCCATCTGTTCCTGCTTTATCTGTTCCTGTATCATCTGTTCTTGCTTCACCTGCTCCCGTGTCTCCTGCTTCATCAGTTCCTGCTCCATCTGTTCTTCTTCGTCTGTTCCTGCTTAGTATGTTTCCGTGTCATCTGTTCCAGCCTCATCAGTTCCTGCTTCCTCAGTCCTGCTACAACTGTTCCAGCTCCATCTGTTCCTGTTTTATCTGTTCCTGTTTTATCTGTTCCTGTGTCATATGTTTTTGCTTCATCTGTTCCAGCTCCACATACTTCACCATTCCTACTCTTTCTATCCAGCTGCATCCGTTGCAGCTTTATTTGTTACAGTTTTATCAATCCTATTCCATTCATTTCATTCTTACCTTCATATTAGTCTTTATGTACTTATATAATAATTCTGTTAATATCGTCCATGTTCAATCTATTATCTCTTGCATGAATTTATTTTTACTATTTGTTTTTTTAATTTTGTTCCTGATTACTGTTTTACCACTGTTCCTGTTCTTTTAATTTAATTATTAAACTTTAGTTTTTTATTTAGTTTGTAACTCAAGATATGTAAGCTGAGTAAATAAATAAATAAAAATAACGCGATTGCGCTGGCTAGGCCATGTCATTAGAATGGATGAAGACGAACCAGCACGAAGGGTTTTCGAAACCGAACTCGAAGGAAGACGAAAAATAAGAAGACCAAGACTCCGCTGGAGGGATCACGGTGACGAATCCCTGCGTACACTTGGTATTGCCAACTGGAGAGATAAGGCAAAATATCGAAGTGGTTGGCGAAATATGTTACCTTCGTTTTGTAAGGTCCCTGACCCCTCGGAGTTGTTCGTGACCGGATAAGTAAGTAAGTAAAATCTGGTTAACAGTTTAATATTGAAAGCGCTTAGTTTAACATAAATAACGCTACATTTAACAGCAAAAGTGCTAAAATTGTCTCACTGTTTGTGAGCTTAGTGTTTTCATTTTGATATGCGCTCACGTATTCAACGAAACCAAACGAAATCATTCGGTCTCACTTGCGCATTCGATCAAGAAGGTTGATCGTTGCGTGTCGTTTGCGCTGCACTGTGAAAAATGCTCCATTGAGAATGGATATGTGATTGTTGGTTCGAGAATTTTTTTCTGGTATTCCCGAATGTTTTTTGTATTTCTCTCAGTGCAGGTCACTTACCAAAAACAGAATTAAAATTGTGTGAATTTGCCGGTCACTGATCTAAATATTATTTTTTATTGATTAGTGTATTTTGCAAAGTTGGCAAGAAATTTGTAGCCTAAAATTCCTTCGAAGAGACTTAGGGCAGTTTGCGTTTGCTTACGAAATCAGTGACTGACATTTGCGGTTTATAGAGTTGCCCAACTAAAATAACAATTATAGACTAGAAAAAGTTATCCTGAGTGAAATGCGCAGAATTAAAAAGATTAAAAAATTTAGCTCTATTTCAATAGATCAACAAATTTTAAGATTGCTATAATTTGAGGAGGTTCTTTGCAAAACTTTACTATTCCACTTTTGACAGAACTGATTTTTTTATTGTTTGGTAGCATTGAATTGAAAACTCAGCGTAAATAAAATTGTGCGAAATCTTTATAATTATAAATAAATGGTTTCCCATTACATCCCATGAAGGGACAGGGGAGAGTTTCTCACAATCACTGAGCTGTGCGCTTTCTAGTGTCATTGATTGGGACGTACAGTTTTACACAGATTCCGAACGGTACTTTAATAAGCTTTTTCATGGCTATATACTCGATAGTGTCGCCGTCACTATGCGAGGTGACCGCCGCCGAAATAAATTTTAAGGTGGTCAGAGCAGAGTTCGAACCCACGATCTCATGTATAAGAGGCGCGCACACTAACCATTGTACCACCGACGGCCAATCCTTATAATTACACCACAAAAAATAAATGAAAGGCATGATTTCATCAAAAGTAGATTACTCCACGTCAGAATGACAATACCCATTTCAAATATAAATTTTGGGGACAAAATATGATTAATCCATAATTTAAAATTAAATAAGACATACTTATTTGAAGATGAATCTCAGGTTATTTTAATTCACACTAAGTTTTCTGCTACCTAATTAGGTTCAGCAAATCAAGGTTAATCCACAGAAGTTTGAATCAAAACAAAAAATTCTAAAATATTTCAAATATGTTTCGACGTTCATCATCACCTTTTTTCTGAAAGACGTTAGAAAGAATTATGAAATGAGGACAGAACTACAATATAGTCGAAGATGGCAAATCAACATTTCAAACTGCCTACTATTGTTTGAAGTAAAATCGAAAAAGGGCTCTGCCCTTCACATTAAATCTTCAGGCCCTAAACAAAAACCTTTTATTTGTCGCATAGTGTATTCGTTTTATTAATACACACAAAATAATTAATATTAATAGAGCATATATAAACACAAATAAAATATGAGCTTTACATTAAAAATGCTTAAAAGGGCTGAAAAAAGTGCAATCATTTTCAAAAAGAGCTAAACAGCCTTTAGATCATGTTCCTTTGGCGCAAGCCAAAAAGGAGCTAAAATGCCAACACTGGTGGGCTCAAATGTGCTGCATACTAATTTTAGTTTTGTATTCGAGAGAATATCTTGGTTAGGCGAATGGTTGGTCCATTCACTTTTATGAGGAGTGTCCAATATTGGCACTCGAAAGCATTATTTCTGTCAATGACATAGGTCGCTTCATAAAGTTCACTATATCTCCGATCTGAAATGGAATCAGCATATGTCTGTACCGGGGATGTTATGTGCTCCCATGGGGCTAATTTGGAATATATAGTTAGTCCATTCACTTTTATCAGGAGTGTCCAATATTGGCTCTCGAAACATTATTTCTGTTAATGACATGGGTCGCTTCATAAAGTTGACTATATCTCCGATCTGAAATGGAATCAGCATATATCTGTACTGGGGATGTTATGTGCTCCCATGGGGCTAATTTGGAATATATAGTTAGTCCATTCACTTTTATCAGGAGTGTCCAATATTGGCACTCGAAATCATTATTTCTGTCAATGACATGGGTCGCTTCATAAAGTTGACTATATCTCTGATTTGAAATGGAATCAGCATATATCTGTACTGGGGATGCTATGTGCTCCCATGGGGCTAAGTGAGAGTACATAGTTAGTCCATGGGTAACAGTAGTACCCAGTATTAGCACTCGAAATCATTATCATTGTCAATGACATGGGACACTTCATAAGTTGGGATATATCTCCGATCTCAAATGGAATCAGGATATATAGGCTGCGCTGTTTATGCGCTTCTACGGTGTTAGGCGGCTAGACATTAGAAGTTCATTCACCTTTGTCGTGAGCGACCCAGGTTAGACCAAAAATAAGCAATGCCAGTTTTTTACAGGAAGAAAAAATATTTGTTTCTATATAAAGCTAATTAATAATAATTATATTCATCATAAATGGCTTCAAAAACGCTTATTGGCTCTTTTTCCTGTACAAAATGTCTTTATTTTTGACAAAACTTGAGATTTCAGAAATTTTGTATAAGTGGTTTGTGTCTTCGATAAATAAATTTATCGGATAAATTTATCTTCACACCCTTGAGGGAAAGACAATTATCTAAGTATTTTAACAACAAAATTTAGTGTCACCTTTAAATATTTTATCTTCGTTCTACACATTTTATATTTTCTTCTGACTTCCATTTCCATGAAAACTTTTAATTTGTTTAAATGAGTTTTATGTTTGGAAAGGCCTACAAATTGGTTCATATCTATGAGTTTCATAAAAATCAATTTTAATGTATAAAAGACTGCTTGATTGAGCCAATGTAATTTATTTATCTCTTAAATACGTAATAAATGTATTCGTTGCAACAACGAATGCTCAAAAATGGTCACATATATCTCGTTTCAGCAACGATAAGTTTATACGCTTTACGAAACTTTGCATTGCAGCAACGTAACCTTACAGGCGGACAGGTGCTAACCTTACGAACGAAACGGAGTTTAATTTCACTGTGCTTTAATATCTAGTCACAAAATCATATAATTTCGACTAATAAAGTTAATATTACACTGTTTGTCAGCCGTATTCACTCGTTTGAATGTTTTTGTGTGGAGATTAAACTAAACAGTCAAAGAACAACAAGGTGAAATTCACAACAAACAGCCCGTCATCCTTATTACTCATAGTTTCAATTATTAAAATATGTTATTTTGAAAGGTTTCAACGCCCAACATTAAATCAGCAATGAATACAAATTTCCCTATCGTATGCCATATTCTACTAAAATTCAGACATTAACAGCTTAAGGTTCTGGCGTTAAACGTTTAGCCTATTGCGTTTTGTCGAGTTATAGCTCTTGTTCTCGGCAAAGATGCGAAATGTGAAAGTATTCACATAATTATGAATTCAGTGCAAAACAAAACATTTTACGGATATCACCTCCTTCAATTTCCCATAATGACTCTGTTCCAAACACAACAGAGCCCATCCACTTTAGTGCTGTGAGTATTTTCATTATTTCCTCGTTTTGTTGTGGTTCGAGTCCCTTACTCATTCAGTGGAACTGTTAGGTGAATGCTCAGGAATCCTTCTGTCGTTTGGTTTTGGGTGTTTAATCCACCTTCGAGTTGTATTAATTAGTACAAACATAACAACAACAAAATTAACAATCAACTAACAAATGAATTTCTTTATTTTCTGAAAATGTGTGGTTGATTCCTTTTGCAACTCAATGCCTTTGTGTTTCAGAAGTACATCCTCTTCTCTACAGGATTTCAAGTTTACACCGAGAGAAATTATGTATTTGTCTACACTCGAATATATATTGGCGCATTGCATAACTTTAAAAGTGTTCAGAACTCTTACACAACTTGATCCAAAGATAATCGCAATTTTGACCATAAAGAATAGTGCAATGCAACACAGCGTTGATCCCCACCCAAGCAGTATATTTAATAACACTTTCTTTTATTGCTGTGGCAGCAGTGAAAGCAGACATAGATTTCGTCTTTTAAACGGAAAAGCATTCTCAAATAATTGAACAAATATTCCATTTTCAGACCTGTCCATGCCACCACCATGAAATTCTGTTACATTTAGTTAGAAGTGAGCAGAAATCGCCCACTGTATCTCAATAGTGGTGATCACCTTATGATAGATATGTATATCAGACGTCATTGGGGCAGAATTCAGAAGTGAGTTAAATGGACTGATAATCGCATGACACGTTATCAAGGTCAATGTAAGTCAACTTAGCAACCATGACTCTAGCAATACGATACATTTGAAGGATGAAATAAGCAGTTTTACAACACATGATTAACATAACGAAGTATGGACAAATAACACTATGCAAGTTGAAAAGTAGACATGAGTAGAATCATCGGGTTTATCCTAGGAAGCGAGCTAGTCATGATATAAATCAGAAAGACGGCCTTACAAGACTTTTCGATCAGTTGCCAATTTATGCCAACTAAGTTAAAATAGTGTAATTTCAAGGTATAAATAGTCGTCACCTCAGCGTGGTCCTAAGGAAATACTACCTTCAGGACTTCAAGATAAAATTTCCAACTGGGAAACAAACTCTCAAAAACCACAATTTATTCCTCTATAACAAACTGGGTCCAGCAAAGCTAGGTATTGTGATTTAGCACCTAATTAACTCATATACGTGACTTTTGTATATGAGATTGTCGTTTTGATGCTCGATCGGGCCTCTATTCAGTTATAATGGCAGCGGCCTCATTGTGGCGTAAATTATTGGCCAATGATATGGTCTGCGATAATTACGTAGTAGAACTAAGGCGATATAAGCATGCGTTTAGAATAGAGGTGGACGCGAGTCACGGGATTACCGCGAATCACGGCTGAGTACGATCAAAGTCGATCAAGTCAATGTAGGTATACAAAAAATCCAATGAGGGTTCGATGTGTTAACACCTTTTTGTTACACGGTAGCGATGTGTTAACACCTTTTTGTTACACGGTACCTGTTTGATTTCTATGAACATATTATATACATACGCTACATAAGTTCACACGATTTTCGTTGCTCTCTTGCTATCTCATTTTTATATACGTATAACTACGTCAGTATTTAAATAATATTAATACTTACAATTATTTAAAGAACGGTGCAAGCACGTGCCATTATTTTCTATCTTAATACTTTTTGTTTTATTCCCACAAAAAACAAAGAGAATGCAAAGCAACAGACATATGTACATACATACATTGTTATGTTCGTACACACGCTACACAAGTTCACACAATTTTCGTTGCTCTTTTGATATCTCATTTTTATACACGCATAACCACATCATTATTCTCTTTGCTCTGAGAGTGCTCCGCAACAACACAAGACAACTAACTATTCGCTGTCGCTACATCAGTGTGTGTTTTTTTTCGCAATCTGACAATATGTGTTTCGTAGTCGGACAAACTGTGTTTGGATGTGTTCACTTTGTGAGTTTAGTCCCTACCCGCGCCTATAGATGTTAACACATCACAACCCTTCGTGCGTAAGTCTGTAAGTGTGAGTATTAATTTTGAGTAAGCCAATCTAATTTCATAATGTTTCATTTCATTTTATTTCGAGTTTACTAAATGTTAAACAAAGAATTTTTGTAAGACTTCTAAGGGTATTTTCTTCTAACAAAACTTTGCTACTCATTTTTTCAGTATTCAGGGGAGTACAGCGACGAACGACCCATGGAAACGCTTCTCAAAATTCCTTTTGGAATCGGAGAAAAACTGTAGGGTCCAATCAATATGTGTAACACGAGAAAGCTTACTGATTGTGAGAACCTCTTCAATCCCTTCATCAGATATAATTGGAAACTATTATTAGTATTTCACTGTAGTAGAATGTAATGAAATTTAATTCTAAAAACAGCTTATTTCTTTTAAGATAACTGGACTTAATTTAGATTATTATGGATAAATTTTTTAATTTTTTTATGCTTGTGCCTTATACACAATCGTTTTTACTTTTGTGAGTGACTTCACGCCAGAATATGAGTAAGATCAAGGTTTACTCACGTGACCGTGCGTGAGTGTGAATAGCGAAAAAATCGTCGTACGTAATCGACCGTCTTCCTTCCCAGAGCGTGAGCGAAAACATACTCACGTGCACATCTCTAGTTCAGACGGACCGATTTATCTGGCAAGTCACTGAGGTAGAAGACCGCTGTTATTTAGCATTGTCCTCATACATAGATCAGCATTTCAGTATCTTGACTTAATGAAAATCAATTTTAATTATGAAAAAGTTAAACACCAAATATTTTAAAACTAAATAAAACGCAGTGAAAAGTTTTGTGAAAATAGTATGGATTTAAAGTACAACCTTGAGAAACATTAAATATTTTATGCTTTTCAGAAAAAAGGTATCATCCCATTTTTGCCAATAGTAAACTTAAGGATTGTAAAAGAACATTAAGCCTGTGATTACCATACAATCCTATCTTTCACACGTCTTTCTCCACAGCTTTAACAAATTGCTAAATTTTTACAAATAAATTTAATTTGGCCATATACATCTCGACGTGTAAACCCTCACATCGGGGATTTTTAACCAAATTAAAAAAAATTTTAAATATCTGCGCGATATGTAGATAATTGCGAGAATTTTGTGAAATATCAAATATTTGACTGTTTTCAAAATTGGTTTGATAATTCTGACATTGTGTTGGGGCTAATTAGAATTGTTTTTCCTTAGCAAGGGATCTCAAAATTGAACTAGTATTATGGCAAATGCGCTCATAGTTTTACAAAACGCTGTATTGAGTAACTTCATGTAAAAATCTGTAAACTTTGAAATACAGTCCTGTAAAATTTTCATACCGGCGAGAAGATATTACAAATAATCAATTGTATATTGAATTACATAGTTAAGCCTCAAAGCGATTGAGTGTATAATTATTGGTATGCTATGATTCTAAAATATCAACGAAGGAACACAAATAATACGACGTTATGTTCGGCCGGGCCTAATTTTATATATCCTCAAGCCAGGGACGTGCGGTGAGGTTTTGAAAGAGGTGTTCTCCAATTTTTTTTTATTTCTAAATTGCGTCTATACTTAGTTTATATCCAGGACCACGACGAGGACGTGATATACAACGATCCCATTTTTGTTTTGAAGTTTCTTTTGATTTTTTTGTATTTTTACATTTTTACATATATTTTTTTATTTTTTGTATATGTACTTTTTACATAAAAAATAACTTATTTTAATATTAATTCAATACGTCATACGTCATAGAATGATTTTTTTTTTTTATATTTTTAGGAAAATATTTTATAATTAAAATTCTATTCATATTTTCATGTTTTTCTATTCATATTTTTCTATTTCATATTTTTCTATATCCTATACATTTTATATATTTGAAAATCTAAAATATTTTTTATTTATAATAATATTATTAGAAATATTTTTCATTTATAATAATATTATTATGCGTAAAAATTATTTTAAATATACAAACATAACAAATATAGAAAAAATAGGAAAATATGAAATAAAATAACAATAATTTTAATTATAAAATATTTTGTTAAAAATATATAACCAAAACTCATTCTATGACGTGGTCATCGAAACTTTAATAAACAAACAACGTATTGAATTAATACTAAAATAAATTTTTTTTTATTTAAACTTTTTATTTATACATCAGCTCAATACGTCGAGTTTTTTGTATAAAAATTTCGGTGACCTGGTCATAGAAAATATTTTTTGTTTTTATATTTTTTAAAAAAGCCTTTTCAATTGAAATTAATGCCAATTCAGATAATCTTTCTTCGTGCATTTGATTTCTTGAATAAGTTTTTACTCTCTTAAGCGCGGAAAAGGACCTTTCCACTGAACTAGTTGATGTTGGAATTGTTAGAGTTAGGAAACTTAAATTAAATATCTCAGGAAATGTGTCCTTCAAATCCAAATTTAATAAAATCCCAGGTATTTCGTTTATAGAAATTTGATTGAAGTGTACATTTGAGTAAAAAACTGTTAGTTCATTTTTAAGTTTTACAATATCAAAAAAAGATCCATATAATTGTTTTATGCTTCCAAAAGCTTGAATTGGAAAAAACGTATTATTTTTAAGAAGAAGTACTTTAAGTAAGAAAAAGCCGTAAGATTATTAATTTTTTTTACAAAGAATTACTTTTTTTAAGAACAGGCACTTTTTAAAGAAGTAGCACTCTTTTAGGAAAAGATTATTTTTTAAGAAAATTTACTTATTTTCCGCAAGGCAACTTATCTCAAGAAAATAAAAGAAAAGGTATTATTTTATTTTTAAGAAAGGGAATTTTTGTAAGAAAATTTTAATATTGGTTACAGGCTACACCTAGAAACCTTCAAATTAAACAATAAATTTCCCAACATATCTTAGCCTAGACACAAACCAAAGCAAAAGTACCCAATATAGTAGAAAATACTGGGTTGTAGAAAAAGTTGTTTAATTGTTTTTCATTTAGTCCCCATCCCGCAACGTGTGATAAGGAACTTCGTTCCAAAAGTAAATAAATGGGTTCCCATGAAGGAATTAGGGAAAGTATCTCACAACCAGTGAGCTGTGCTATTTCTAGTTATATAGTCAGTGATTGGGACCGAGTTGTAGTTGATCCAAGCTAAAAAAAACGTTTGCGAGAACTGAGACACGTTTTCCGTAAACGAGTTATCAAAAATTAGAGTTGAAAAAACGTAATCCTTCGGTTACAGCACTACTCTCTGTTGTTAGGTTTGTCGCTTCCCCCAGTTGCGAAAATTTAAAAAGTTTGAAGTTTGAAGATCGTTGGTAGTAAGCGAGTTATGAAAATTTAGAGCTGAAAGAAAAAACGTTTGCGAGAAACATTACTTGTACATTTCCAACTTTTGATTAACAACTTTGGATTTAATTTCCAACTTTTATGATTTTGGTTTAACCCATTAAGTTGTAATTTTGGTATATTTTTTCATTGTCTACTTACACGTTTGTCTCGCCTTGTATTCAAATAACAACTAACTAATACAATAGATTACTACAATGCGTTAATTGTCCTACCAAGATATATTGACAAGCATTAGAGTATCCATAGAGTACATTTTACAAGAGAGTATATTTGACTCTGCTGATGTTTTCTTTCACACTCTTCGTGATGCGGTCTGTGTAATAGAGAGATGTTTGATGAAATGTGGCATACACCAGGTGGAATTACAAGAACTTCTGACTCTAATTTTTCATGTCGTTTTAGTGAGAAACTGTGAAATTTAAATGTGTTTTACACTTTTTTATTCACTGTTATTGTTAGCATATATTTGTGTTGTATTTATAACAAAATTTTTATGCCGTTGTTGTTATTTTGTTCGTTGTTTTGAACCATTGCATCTATCTGGTATCATTGAAGCAATTCTTTTCGACATCCAACTTTCATATCACACCAGGCCAAATGTCATAAATTTGCTGAGTGAAATGTTGAATCTAGTATAGTAAGTAGTCTATGGTGTGATCACTTTTATGTGTATGCGTGAGTGTGTATGCCAAACGAGTGGATAAGATTATGTATATTTTTATAGTCGACAGAATGAGGGAATGAAAGAAATTTATGTTCTTCGTAATCTGTGCTCTCATTAGAAAAATTACTAATTTCAGTTATCGCAAACGTTTTTTAAATTTGCTGCAAATGTAATTTTTTTTGTTGCTCGTCATCATTCACAGAAATAGTATTTACCTGTGTCATTATCAGCCGCATGTTTATGCGTAATATGACACTATTTTACCAGACTACAAAAAAAAGACAAATTGTCGTAAATTTTGGTATTTATGTATTATAGTATTTTTCCGTTTGGGCTGACCACCACAGTTTTCCACAAAAATGAGTCTTCAGAAAAATTTTTAATCAGTTTATGTTTGAAATAATTTGATTTATTTGTGTATTATGTTACTTAGCTCTGTTTGTCTGATTTTTGCTCTTTTTCGTTTTGAACATTTAGCCCTTATTGTTTGATAGCATTTGGCACATAGAGTGATATATATAGAGTATGCAACAGCTGTCAAAGCTTTGCCTGGATGTCAGGTCGCAGGTTGGGATTTCATCGAGTTGGAGTTTCAGATGACAAAACTAGCGACAAACATAATTTAAAAGTTATTATCATCAATCAAACGTAATTTAAATGCCATTAGTATCAATCGAGCTCATTTTAAAAGACATTAGATCAATTGAACATAATCTTAACCTAGTTTTCCTATCGCTCATTCTTTCATCCACTTTCTTTGGCATGATTTTCTACCTTCATAGTCGATGAGCTGCGGCTTCAAAACACCCTGATCAGTCAAAACTACACTGAGGCAACTCCAATTATCTACTTTACATGTTGTTGTTGCAATCGCATCGTTGCGCAACCATTTGCTTACGGCCCTGAAACCCCTTATTGAACTTAGGTAATATTTTGAAAAAAAGTATAAAGGTTATGATATTAAAAAAAGTTTGGACAGGTGAAAAACATTGATATCGGTTTGTATTAGTTTTCACAAAAACTAATATAATTGACGATCTTTGACTAAGTTTTACGGGTTTGGCAGCGGATACAAGTCATTTATTTTTACGATGAGCAAGATAAGAATGTGAATCATTTTGAAAATCTGGTGAGTAATTCCTTGCGAATGTAGTTTATACACAGGGGAATGTCGATATGTACGTGAATGTCCATGCAAAGAAAAAAACGTTTGAAAGTCGTTGGAACCAAAATTAGTTATTTTACCTCTGAAATATGTATTTTCGTTGTGGGCTCATCGATTTGCACATGAATCGAAAGAAAAAATCGTGTAACAGAAACATTTGTGAAGCGAAATAAATTTCGCATGTACATTAGGGTTAGTAATTGTTTTAGCTTTTTCGAATATCACAATGCTCTCACAATACTCGTGTGATATATGTATGTCATACACAACTATGAAGAACTGCATCTTTACTTTTTTTGATGTTGGAAAAAAACCTTCCGCACCAAATGCAATTACTTTTACTCAAACCAGATTTTTTCAGTTTTGTTCCTTTTTGTGAGATTTTTAAAATTAAAAAAAAAATCGTTTTATATCTTTCATGTGGCTGGTCCTAGTTAAGTGTGGTACGCTGATTAGGAATCCATAGTTCGATCACTAATTGGTTATTTAGCTTTCGAGATATGGTAATTTCATAATTGGTTTGAGCACAACTTAAATTTCTTTGTGATTTTTTAAATTTAAGCAATTTTTTTTCATTTTATATTTTTCCACTGGCTGTTATTAAGTAAGTGTGGTACGCGCATTTTGAATCTGTTCTTCAATCAGTAATTGGTCACTCAGTTTCCGACGCGATTTTAAAATTTTCAAAAATTAACTCTAACAATATATTTGCTGTGTAACCCAAACTTTTACCAACATTATTATATTACACAAGATATTGCTTTAAATAGCCAAAATAAAAATATTGTTAAATCCTTAAAATCACAAAAAAATTAAACTTTTGCTCAACTAGATTTTACAATCGCCATATCCCCAAAAATTAAACGACCAATTATTGATCGAATTACAGATTCATAGTGAGCGTACAAATCTTAACTATGAACCGCCACAAGAAATACTTAAAATGAAAAAAAAATTCAAATTATAAAAATCCAAAAAAAATTAACCTGAGAATATCTGGTTTGGGTAAATGTAATGTAATTGCATTTGGTGCGGAAGGTTTTTTTTTGTAATATCAAAAGTTTAAAGACATAGTTCTTTCTATCTTTTGATGCCCTACATCATACTCCGAGAGCATTTAACGCAAAAAAAGTCGAGTGACCCTAATCATACATAGGTGTAATTTAAATCTTTAAATCTTTCAGTTTTCCATTCTATGACTCTGTGCTCTTAACAGAGAACCTTAACTAGATTTTCGTTCTTTCATCCCCATACCTTTTAACGGACTTATTTTCACCCTAGTACAATCACGTCAAATTGTTTCTCAAACTTAGCATATAACTACAGCTTTGGTAACTAGAAAACATGTATCGAGTGTTTTTTTTATACTACACTGTGTAACAAGTTCCAATTTTGTTCTATACCTAAAAAGAATCGAAGACATTTTTAGTAAAACTGCGTACTCAGATTGTGAATGGGACTTAAGTATTCAAAGGTACATAAGTGTGAAAATAGTAATCTTATACCTGTTCTTTTAAAGCAATATTGGCATTAATCCGGATAGAGAATATCTACAGTTTAGTAAAAAAAATAATTTTTCTCAAATATGAAATTTAAGCATTTTTAAAAAGTTAATAATACAAAAACCAAAACGAATAGATTGCTTACATTTACGTAAGTGCTACTGCTTCCTTAAGTAAATCTCCAAGGACATCATAGGATAAAATTCAAAAAGGACTTCCTGTATATTATTTATTTAGTACATTTATACAAGTTTGAGTATTTTCATAATATTCGAAACTTATATATTCAAGTGGATGCAGTATGATAGAATAAAACACTCCTACGAACTCAAGTACATATCAGGGTTTTTAAGTGACTGGAACTAATTCGGATTTTGTCACATGGTGTAATACATACAGAATGCATACAGAATGTTTTGTAGCTACCAAAGCTGTAGTTATATCATATGAGATTATGCAAGATTTTGACGTGTTTGTACTCGACGGAAAATAATTCCACTTAACTTGTTATCGTATCGGAACGAAATTCATCAATTTCGCTCTCATGCACATGTATAATGCTTCATTCATTTCTATGAGTGTACATGTGGCATTGCTATTTGCTCGTATTTATCACCACCACTTTGTGTCCCTACCTAAATAATTCCAAACGAAAATTCGGTTGTCGATAACCTAAAGCTATCAATTGTCAAGAGTTGTCACTTGGCTCTTACATTCAATAAATTGCAAGCTAATCAACTCTCTGCAGAAAAACAATTTGTTGTAATCAAAGGAAACGCACAGAAAAAAATTGTTATGCTTTAACGAAATCTTAGAAAAAGGATCTTCGTTTGGGAAATGTAATGGCGGCTAAGTGCCTGCGGTGGGAACTTATGGTAGTTGCCTAAGTTATTTACCCGTTACCTATGGTAGATGCAAAGTTAGGAAACTATGATGGGTACCTATGGTAGGTACCAAGGAGGTCAGCAGATAGAGGATAGCTATATATAAGTATAGTATGTACTCAGAACAAATATATGTATACATTTATTGCTTTGACGCCCCTAAGCACCATAGAGCCACAACGAAACTTTAAAACTTATTATATTTAACGACAAGTTTTTAACTTCACTCCTTTTCATTCCGCTTTTCCCAATGTAATTTTTATGGCTGCCTCCAGGTGAGAGCCGGGTGATACAAAGGAGACCAATACTCAAAACTCTGTTCCATTATTATGCGAAGTCTGTTAACATTGTCTGCACACGCTTTAAAAGGTCGGAAGCCTGTTTGTTTTTTCCGGCATAATACGGGGTAACCATTAGCATGGGCCGTAATCAAGGAAAAAAAAATATTTTTGGATTTTTAAGTTGAAGTAGCGTTAATATGGTGCCTTATAGGCAAATGAAATAACTGTAAAAAAATTGTATCGTTATTTCAATTTTTAACCGGGCCCCTTTGCTTTCAAAAGTCTCAAAAACGGTTTTTTCTCCAAAATTTTCAAAAATAAATGTCATATCAAAAAATAATATTGGCTAAAGTTGTAGTTCATAAGATTTCCTAAAAAAATGTCTCTTGGACTTTTTTCCTAGGTTTGATCACTTCGGAGATAATTTACTTTTAATAAAAATACCACTGTTATTTCAATTCTATGGGAATTATCATTTTTTTTATTTCAGAGTTATGAATTAGTTTTATAGTACTTATATACTAAACAAAAATTAACCTTTTTAAATTTGTATTTTTTGTGGTACTAATGCATTCTATTTGCTTCTTTTACTTCATAATACTGCATCTTATTCTCAAATTTAGGTAAAAGATTTCTGCCTTGAAATTTGGCTCTTATGTAGCCATCTCTTGACGTCTCTCCACATACTTTCGAAGATGCTTCTGTAACCACTTTAACGCACCTTTCAACGGCCTGCGTATGACATGGAAAATTTACACTTATTTCAATCATTTTTTTCTTATGAATACAGTTTTTGAGGTATTCTTCTGAAAGTTCCATCGTCAAAGGAGGTTCGGTTAAATTGCACGCCTGCCAGTCAATTAAATCAGTGTAATCTTCTGCATTAAATAATATTACAGGTGGTTTAAAATATCTTACGTTATTCTGCAAATGTTGCCGTGCTATAAGAATTCTATTTATAGCTAATTCTCTTATATTGTCACGGCAGTCAAAAAGCATAGCCAAAAGTAAGTTTTCGGGATGAGCGAAATAGCCATTTTTTGATATGACTTTTTCAAAAATGTTTTTCACTTCACCTGAAAACTCTCTTGCTGCTTTAATGGCAGTCCAAAGGTGGATAGCACCAAATTGTAGAAATGGGTTTGTTTTAATATGAAACCATGTCGGCGCATAAACTTTCAAAATGAATCTGGTTATGATTTCAAGATTTTCTGGAGGATTATTTGTAGCGACATACAACCGCAACAGTCGGTTAGCTGTAGTTAACCATCGAGCGTGATTTAGTCGGCCAGGATTTCGTTTGGCTATATTGGCAGAACATTTTCCAGAACTGATTGCACAACAGATTTTATATAAATATTGTTGATCCGTGCTTAAATCCCGTTCGGAAACTACTGGCAGAGTTGTTATAATAGGTTGAAAAGAAACTACAGGCAAGTTTTCGCAGCCATCAAGAAGTTTCCCCAAATTTCCTGAAAAGGAGTTGGGGCCTTTTGTACCACCATCCAATTCTTGCAGCAGGTGCCTTAATGGCAACTCGTTCATATGAAGCATACAAACACTCCATTGTAATGGTCTGCCAATATGAACTTCAAGCTTTCGGAATACACCACTTTTCCAACCTGTATTTACGTTAGTTCCATCACCACCAAGAACAATCAATTTTTCAAGGCTTGTATTACATTTAATAAAGTGTGAAATCATGGCTTGAAATATTTCTTCCGCACTGCCTGAAGCTTTTAGTGAAATATGTCCAAAATATTTACTTCCAGGCTCTTCTATTATTGAAATGTGTTCCTCTTTCTCCGTCAAACGACGTCCTTCTTTATGAATTATTGTTGTGTCCTTACGACCGTCGAAGTATAATCCATGTATAAATTTATTGTCAGCGGAATGTTGAAGGGAGTTTCTATTTTTATTTATTTCTCTGCGTACTTTATTTTTGTCTATTATATTTGTTTTATTATTTATTGAAACAATTTTCATGTCTTCCAACACCGCTGTAGCAATTTTAGCGACGGTCCTATTCGATGAACCAGTTAAATCTGCCATCCTTGCAGTAGACGTTAAAGCCAATCTCATTTGAATCGGAGACTTATCTTTTTTCTGCCGTTTTGGACTGATAAAATCATCATCACTTGAAGCAATAGTGGACGATTCATTTGATGATAGGGATATGTTGGATTCATTCAATGACTGACTACAACTAGCACCTGGTAGAAGTTCATAACTCACATTTTCCATAGCTTCGCGTTGTTGTGTTTTTTGTTTCCTTTCTTCTTTCTTTCGCAGCTCTCTAGTTTTCACTTGATCAATTCCTCCCATCACCATCTTTCGCTCGGTGCGTTGATCTTTCAAAAATTCTCTCTCAATTTTCGGTACTTTATGACAATTTTGACACTTACATGATTCAAAATCTGCACATTTGCAATGGCATATGTCAAATATTTTTAATGACGCTGTTTTAAATTTGGACAATTTTTCTTGAAGAAATGGTGTATTGCGGCTTTTGAGCGGCTTAATAATATTTTGATAATTTTTGTTATAAGCCAAAATCATATCCTTAATGCGATTATGAGACAGTATTGGAAGAGATGCGCGCTTCCAAATATCCTCTATCTTCCATGCAACTAAATTGGCAACTTCCCCAGATGTGGGTTGTTTGACTCTTTGACCCATAATCTGCTTTCGAACGAAATGGTAACATTTTATAACCTCTTGGTATCTTGGGAGTTGTCTGGCTTCGTTTGGGCAAATATCTTCAACGTTTCCGAAAAGTGGACACACGTCTTTAGTACGTGTTGTTACTGTAGCCATATTTTCTTTTGTATTAAATATTACGGTAAGAGTGGATTAAAAATTTGTAGTGCAGTTACAATAATATTTGATTTAAAACATACATTGGCCGAATGAGAAGAAAAATTATTCTTCTTCTTCTGCCTATCTATGTTTTAAAATGTGGTTTTTAATTACCTGATAATACGCTATAAGAATTTTATTTAACAAAACAATATTTTAATTGTTGACGCACTGATAACAAACACTCGACTAAAATAACTACAGAAATTGTAAGACGTCTGCTTTTTTGTCGCTTCACAAATAATTTAGTAAACAGAATACCGTTATTCATATGTAGCAAACTTATAAGGAACATATTCGAGAAAAAGCAACAATGACACTCAATGACACGCAACAATGACACATATAGGCCAACGGTGTAGAGAAGCAAGAGGGGTAAACATAAAGTCTCGATTTCTGTTTTTCGTGTCTTTTTTCATATTTCTCTTTATACTAATTTCTTTTTTTCTTGATACGTTTTATTAATTTTCGTACTTTGAAGTATCCGGGTGACATTAAGAAGCATATTAACCGATTAAACAATAAAAATCAACTTTGCCTGCCAAAAAAGACGTGCAAATAAAAATCATCGTATGAACACAAATGATTTTTGGAAGTTGCTTCAAAAAGCAATTAAGGAAATACGACGTCGTAAAAATCATCGTATGAATTGGGTGTTATTCATTTATATACGCTAGCTTTTTCAGACGTGCCTTTGAATCTTTATATATAATTTCAATATAAAAATTAAATTAAATATTGTGAAGTAATCAAAATTATTGTTATTTTTTGTTTAGTATATAAGTACTATAAAACTAATTCATAACTCTGAAATAAAAAAAAATGATAATTCCCATAGAATTGAAATAACAGTGGTATTTTTATTAAAAGTAAATTATCTCCGAAGTGATCAAACCTAGGAAAAAAGTCCAAGAGACATTTTTTTAGGAAATCTTATGAACTACAACTTTAGCCAATATTATTTTTTGATATGACATTTATTTTTGAAAATTTTGGAGAAAAAACCGTTTTTGAGACTTTTGAAAGCAAAGGGGCCCGGTTAAAAATTGAAATAACGATACAATTTTTTTACAGTTATTTCATTTGCCTATAAGGCACCATATTAACGCTACTTCAACTTAAAATTCCAAAACAAATTTTTTCGGCCCATGCTAGTAACCATTGCTGATTCTCTTTTTGATCATGAAACAGTTACAGAAAATAGTCTAAATCAATTTCAATTAACAAACTCGCACTCTCAATTAAGTTCTCGTTTGATTTTGCGCCGATAACGATTTTGATGGTACATATCAATTAAATAAATTGTAAGACATTAATTGAGTAAAATGTCGATACTCATAATATTATGTTAACTGAATAGTTAATTGATTAGTGCGGGATAATTCAAACAACTACTTGATTCAATGTTGATCCAATTAAACATTCAGCTAATTTGATTCGCGTCGAATTACAAATTATTTAATTCTGTCAATTAATTATCTTAATCAAATATTGCAATTACTTTTGGCAATTAATTGAAACAAGTAGTGAATTAATGGTATTTTAGAAAACTTAAATGCAATATTTTTTTATTTGTTTATTCAGACTTGTAATTATCAATCAACTTTCGGAAGAGCCTTTATTGTAGCATTTATTGTAGATCTTTAGGCCTTTTTCTGAGGAATAGTATTACTATTCAAATCCGAAAATATTAACTACACATTTTAAGCAATCATATATTCTTACTATTTGGTCAATTGGGCAACATTCGGGTATGGTGCCAAACAGTAAGTGAAAGTAAAAAACAGCGTTCAATCATATTATGACGTTACATATAAAAACTATTAATACTTAAAATTATATAAAGACCAGTGTAAGCTTAACCCTTCTGCATTCCTTGCATATTCACCCCTCCTATGATCCGCGGGTCAATTTAACCCAACATTATAATTTGTTAAAATACACGACATTTTTAGGAGAAATTTATTATTCTATTTTTTTTACCACAACAAAAAATACATAAAAGAAAAATAGAGAATCAATTTATAACTAATTCACTATCTATCACGGTATAGAAATCTAATAATTATCATTTCGTTTCGTGGAAAAAATTAGAAACATAAATATATATTAGTTATATTTGTTGCAGTTTGAAAAGAAACTGAATTACATAACTGGCATACAGATTTTGAGTTTTTAGGTTTTACTGTCTCTTATTTGGTAGGACACTCGGCGGAACTGTTCTTAGAATGAGCGAATATGAATTTACAATGTCTTACAACTTGAGTATGTATTACAACTTTAATGGGCGATTAACAATGTCACAACCTCTATTTACGCAAAATTTGTTGTTTTACGGTATTACTTGCAGTTCCAGCAGATAAATCCTGCACCTGAAAGATATACATATTAGGATTTCAAGCTGGATTTACTGGATGGATTCACTGTTTTGCCAGCTGGTTATTTTTATAACGAAGTGGACGAATCCGTGTTAGCTTTTGATGACCAGCTGTCGTTTTACTAAGGACAATAATGACTATCAGGGTTGCATTTTGTTAAAACAGACATGTCCATATTACAGTTAGAGAGAAGAATCAACACTTGACTATCGAATGGCTACGCCTAAAAATGTGGCCGTCGGTGGTGCAATGGTTAGTGTGCGCGCCTCTTGTACATGAGATCCTGGGTTCGATCCCTGGTCAGACCACCTTAAATTTCTTTCGGCGGCGGTCACCTCGCATAGTAACGGCGACACTGTCGAGTATTTTGCCATGAAAAATCTTCTCAAAATACCGTTCGGAATCGGTGTAAAAACTGTAGTTCCGAAACAGTGAATATAAAACTAGAAAGCTCAAAGCTCACTGGTTGTGAAAAGTTCACCCCCCAATTTCTTCATGTGATGTAATGGGAAACCATTTATTTATTTTATTTATAAACTTAAAAAAGCACTCTAGTTAGACACTCGTCGAGCATTATAAAAATAATACCAAACTAAATGTTATGTTTCTAATAATTGTTCGGTTCAAGATCAATAACTATTAAGAACTACTTTTTCTATGAAAAATTACATTTCAATAGAAATAATAAAAAGAAATGTGTGATATTGCTCATTGTGTTGGATGGTTGGGAATATACCTATTTCAATGCCTACCAAGGCATATCATCAGCTCCCTTCTCCACAAGTGTTTAGGTATATCATCACACATTATAGGGATAAACAAATCTCAAGTAAGCGAGAATTGTCTAAACTCCTACTTGTGCGAAAACATCCACAACTATACTGTGCCATAACCATCAATATTCACAACATTTCTTTCCTATGCATGCTTTCATCGAAAGCCATTGTATAGATGTTGTTGTTTCAAAAAAGAAACAACGATTGCCATGAGATTGGCGTTTAAATTGTACCGTCTTCAAATTTATTTCCGTTTGAGTTTATATTATTCGATCTTTTAAGTTTTAAGTTGTTAGTACTTTTCTACTTTTTCTATGAAAAAGTACAGTACTTTTCTATGAAAAAGTACAGTAGTTTTTAATAGTTATTCAACTTTGTAAGCTATTTTCTTGGCTATTTTCTTTTTAATAGTTATTGATCTTGAACCGAACAATTATTAAAATCATGACAACTAAAAGATCGAATAATATAAACTCAAACTGATATAAATTTGAGGACGGTACACTCTAAACGCCAATCTCATGGCAATCGTTGCTTCTTTTTTGAAACAACAACATCTATGCAAAGACTTTCGATGAAAGCATCTGGAGACGGACAATGCCTACATCTGGTTAGCGTCAGCCTATATATCTTCTGAAGGTATAGGACCCCGGCCATCGATTATGTTGGCGAAGCTAATTGGTGAAGCTAATAAAATGAGTCTCGCTCTTTGTGCGAAGAACCAACATTACAACTAAAGAGGTCCTTGATGTCACCTATCAATCACCGCATACCTTTGAGCTAATCAAAAGACGGAAGCTGTCGAGTGCCCATTCGTGTTCCGATCAGCGTTGCATAGAGTTATCACTCAAGCATAACTTCGCCAGTTAGCCGATTCAAAGAACCCTTCGTAAATCAAAGTGGGACAAGTTTAACCAATCAAATCATGAAAATAATTGCTCTCAGAACCAGTTAATATCTCTGAGGTTGACACTCTTACCGCAGTTCAACGTGGGTGGAAAAAGGATCTGCAAATTCTGAGAAAATCAAATACTGACAACCAGAATGACCATATACTGATCAGCAAAAAAAATTAAGAAGCTCACTCTTAGAAATGAGAAACAAACGTGGAGCCGAAATCGCTAGCCACCATAGCTTGGTAGTTGCCACAATCCGAATTTAAGTCGAGGCAATGAAGGCCAAAAATCGTTTTACTCGGAAGTGATTTGATGTAGGAAAAACTCAAGAGCGAAACCATATGCAGCAACTATAAGAATACACATGCATTGAAATCAGCGGTACGTCAGAATTAAGCTAACACTAATCTTAGGTGTGATAAAACAAAGTAAATAATAACAACAGCAGCTGAGACGGAAATTGGCTTCAAGAACAAAGGTCGTAAAGAGTGGATCAAAGATGATACTTTGAAACTCATGTTGGGTATGACGGAAACTATAGCTTCCCTCAACTCCTGTAGACCTCAGGGCTCCTGTAGACCCCCACACTATCAAAACGTGCATAACCAAATTGACCGGAAGATAAACCGAAGTATCCGAAGAGACAAGTGGAAATGGGTTATTAATATCGCTCTGGAAGCCCAGGTAGCCGCCGAGATCCTCCGCAGAAAAAACCTCCACCAAGCAATGAAGAAACTTACGAATGCGAAAGTGCTTGGAGCTAAAAAAAAACCACTAAGAAATAAACAAGGAGAACGTGTAACAGCCAAAGAACAACAATTCGAGCTATGGCATGAATTTTACGACTCAATCTGTCACTCCTACACAGACATTATGTACATGTGGTACGCATACCGAAAACAACAATATATCTACCAATCAACCCGGTGTCACAGAGATATGTGAAGCTATAAAATCCTTAAAGAACAATAAATATCCATAACTGGACAGCTTATTTCCAGAGTTATTAAGAGCAGATCCCGATTCGATCGCACAACTCCTGGTACCTACCATAAACAGTGTTTTGCAAAATGAATTACTTCCCGAAGAACTAACCGAAGGAATCATTGTCAATGTACCGCAGAAATGAGGGCTAACAATATGAAGAAACAGGAGGGACATAACATTACTCAGCATGGTCAACAACGTGATTGATCCCATGCTAAATAAGATAAATCAGACGTGATCTCACACGGACTCAGAAAATAACAACCCGGATTCCGTCCCCAAATGTCCTGTATGCACCATGTCAACAGCCTAAGAGTAATAGTAGATTAGTAGGTTTTATGGAGATCACCACTGTACTTAACATTTATCGACTTTGAGAAGGTATCCGATAACCTCAATCATAATGCCATATGGAGCACTTTGTCCTGTAATGGAATACCCGTTAAGATAATATCCCTCATACGAAGTTTATATGCCAACGCTACGATACTCATCAAAGCCGGCATTCGGCAATGGTTTGTGTTCGTACTCATCTGTGTCCTGGATCAAGTAATGGAAATACCTACTATGCAGGCTGCAAGGCAGACTAGAAGATCTTGAGATTGCCGACGATATCTACCTACCTTCCCACACTTTTGCCGTTATGCAAACAAAACTGCATTTAGTTCAGGTAACAGTATCCCCTGTAGCTTTGAAAATAAACGTCTGAAGATAAGTGAATACTTTCATGCTGTGGTCTGACAAAACTTCTACTACTTTTTATTTCGTTAACATTCACTGTGGATTCTCGATACATTACCATCGTGATGTTCGGGCCAATTGCATGTTATGGATCTTTCTCTATTTTATTTTATGGGATGAGTATTCAACCGAGAATTTTGATTTGGATACTTTCGAATTCATACTCCGAAGATTTCATTCCATTTCTGTTCTATGGTGATTCAATTACTCTTTCTCTATATATTCAAATTCCTTGGACCTAGGGTTTAGATTTCTATACTTGACGTGTTATCGATTATACACCCAGCCAATGATTTAAGGAAAATCTTCGACAGAGGATTGCAAATTCGTAGAGGACTTTTAATTTTGGAAGGTTGTTCCGAAAAATACACCTCAACTAGTTGACCTCTGTTCCTCTTTTGTGATGATATTTTTCTTGTTGTTGTTTTGGTATACCCTTCCTGTAATGTTCCTTCACCCTATAGTGAGTCCCACCTTTCATTAGATTTATTTCAAGTACGAATGAATAAGAGTCGTATACGACGAATAGTGTCTGAGTCAATTGAAGTCTTTCGCAATGAAATCACTTCTTCAATATCTAATGAGATTGAGAATTTAATGCATAGGTTCGATTTGAACTCTAATACCAGCCTTCGACATTCACCCACTTATGTTGTAGGACAGACAAATGAATCTGGTCCGACGGTCCCTCAAGATAATTCCGAAAGGGTTATGAGTGTAATACGAAATTGGCGACTTACATTCACGGGCAGTAATAGTGATATTGCCGTGAAATAATTTATTTATAGAGTAGATATAATCACTACAAATACTCTCAAGGGTAATTTCGAATTAATGTGCAAATATGTACATTTGTTATTTGATGGTAAAGCTTTACAATGGTTTTCACGATATCACCATCAGATTGACGTAATTGGCTGGGTTGAATTTTCGAACTCTATCAAAAGGGAATTTAATGACTTTTGAGAAGAGAAGATATCCGACGCCGCAAACAAAGGAACAATGAAACTTTTGAAGAGTTTCACGATGCTATAATGGTTTTAACTGACAAGATTAATTCGCCTATATCAGACGAGGAGTTATGTGAAACCATGATTCGAAATTTGAAATCAGAAATTAGGCATGAATTACTTCACTTAGATATTTCTCATGTTGCTGAATTAAGAAGGGCTGTACGAAAACACGAGAAATTTATGCGAGAATTTCAAGGAGTCAATAAATATAGGAATTTACGAGAAAAAGTTCAAGTCGATGAGTTAGACGGAGATAAGTTCGATGAATATGAGGAATCCAATGACGGCGAATATTGCGAGATGAAAATGGTGATTAAATGTTGGAATTGTGAGGACGAAGGCCATACTCTTATATGTATGGCCTTCGTCGTCATAGAATAGGAAAGTGGTTTGTTACGGATGTGGTAGAAAAGACACATATCGACCCAATTACCAGAGTTGTTGCATCCAGGGAAACTCCAAAAAGGATGTCCTTCGACAAAAGAGAGGACATCCAAGGTTACATTAAAAAAAGATACAGGATATGTTGAGGATGCAGTACAAGACAGTACTAAATATATCCAGCAGTACAATTTGGTAACTAGAAGATCAGACCTTCAGTCCACTCCTAATCAGAAGAAAGCCTCCCTGCGTAATGCGGGAAGAATGAAAAAATTTTTGGAAGAGACTGCAGTCATTTAAAAGATATGTGATTTCACCGATCGCAACAGGACATGTTGATACCAGACCATACGTACATTTGACAATTGATGGAAAATTATACTTTGCATTGATAGACAGTGGTGCCAATAAGAGTGTCAGTGGTGGGTGGTACACTTGCTAAAGACGTGACTCAACTAACCGGATTTAATAGATGTAAAGGTAATATTAGAACAGCGGATGTAAACAAACTAAGCATTTCGGGAACGATAAATTTAGAATTAATTTCCCAGGAGAGATCGTGTGTGTTTGAATTTTTAATCATATCATCTATAAAGCAAGATATTAAGCGTGTTTTGGTTACACCGCTTGCTTATAGATTCGCTTGTTTTGTATGAAGCACTTAGCGAAGACTTAGCGAAAACTTAGCGACGAGAATCATTTTCGCTAAGTTTAAAAATAAATTTTTTTGACATCTTTTACCGTTTTCAACCCTTATTCATATTTTTGAAAAAAAATTACTTATCGCTAAATTGCCGTTTTCTTTGCAACTTAGCAAGCGACAATCGCTTGCTTGTAACCAAAACACGATTATTATTTGCGGCATTGATTTTTGGAAGTATTTTGGAATATCAATTACAATTGCAGATTCAATCAATGAAATTAGCTTGGAAGGAGTAGATTCAGACTCAGTTCCTCTTACGTTGGAACAAAGGCGGAAATTAAGCTCAGTTGTAGAATTGTTTCCGAATTCCGATCGAGAAGGTTTAGGATGCACAACGCTAGTATCACACAATATTGATACAAAGCCTATCATACAACCCTATATCACCTGCCAGAGAGAAAATATTGTGCTAAGAGATAAACCGAATGTTGTCTCTAGGAGTAATCGAAGAGGGCGTGGTCCTCACCAGGCGTTCTTATAGTAGAAAACTAAATTCATTAACAGTTAAGGATGCATACCCGATTCCAAATATTGAAGGAATACTTTCCAGACTTCCTCCTGCACATTACATATCAAAAGTGGATCTCAAAGATGCGTTATGGCAGATTCGACTTGATAAATCTTCCAAATCAAATACAGCGTTCACGATACCAGACAGCACCTTATACCAATTCACGAGAATGCCCTTCGGATTGTGCACTGCACCCCAGACCATATGCCGCCTTATGGATCTTGTTATATCATATGAAATCCCACGTATTCGTATACTTGGACGATTTGTTGATAGTTTCCCAAGATTTCAATGAACATTTACAGCATTTACGAGAAGTTGCCGTACAATTCCGTAACGCCGCACGGTGGGATTTCTTCATACAAGCCGCGGCAAAAATTAGAAGGAATCGAGCTAGGGCTTTGAAATTTCGTACACATCTCTCATATTGCTAAATTAGAAAAAAACAAGTTTTTGTTCAAATCCGCCCACAACCACGCCTACCTCCCATATAACGTAAAATAAAAACTCGTTGTATTTTCTCATTTTCATATCTATGTCAATAAAAATTACTGCCAGTGCTTGCATTTGAGTCCTCAATTATATTAAAAATTTAAGTGCCACGCCCAATGCCCATATACAAATTTTAATTTTTCAAAATTTTCGAAAACACAGATATAATTCTTTGTAGTTTGTGATAGATGTAAATCAGCACTTACATCTATATAAATAACTAAAGCCTAATATGTTAGCTGAATATTTGCAAAAAAAATTAGGGGGCCATAGTTTCCGTTTTTTTTTTAATTAACCAATCATTCCAAATAAAAGTAAAATTTGTACTATAAAATTATCGAAATTTATTAATTTTTCAGCATTTCTCAGTGCATACTTTTAGGGATATGATATATAAAACACAACCGCTGTAAAAAAAACTTTACCTAACGTTTCTATTATCGACACCATTAAAACACATATGCCTACAAGTATACACCATTTTATATGGTGTTTTCATCCATTTTTCTAATGAAATTTTGTGGCACTTTTTTTATAAAATTTTTAACTTTGTCCAACAGTATAAAATATTATTGGAATTTTATTTATGAAATCAAAAGAATACACTCCCACCTTTCACATTTTAGCAACCAGACCACAACGATCGATAACGACCGCCTTTTTTTAGTCCAAGAAAAACTAAAAACACTTAGTTTTTTGAGTGTCATCATAAAAGCATGAATATATTTTAATCTGTTATTGTTATTCAATTATTTTTTCTTAAAACTTAATATAGAAATATCATATTTTTCAAATATACATATTCCAAATCGATACGACAAAAAGAAGTCCATTGAAATGCATGAAAATCTGAGGCAGGTTACTGCAGAGTTTCATTTTGTTGACTTTGCCGCGTTTTTTTGTACAAAAACAAAATTTGTTGAAGAAAACTAATGATTTATTTCTCTTAATTAAACAATTCTCTACAAAACTGCATCATTACATTTTTGATATTTGACACTCGAAAAAGGCTATTTTTGCCGGCAAAATCCCTCTGTGCGCCGGTCTGACAATTAATGTTACTAAAAGCAGTTTTGCAATTAAGCGCGTGAAATAACAGGGGTATATTGTTGGAGAAGGGGTGTTGCAAGTTGACCCAGATAAAGTTAGCGCAATTGCGGAATTTCCAGTTCCCAAATCTATTAAACAGCTCCGCCAATTTCTCGGAATGATTGATTGGTATAGGAGAATTATTGACGATTATTCCACGGCATCGTTTAATCTTACGGAATTGTTGAGTAAAACGAAATGTTTTAAATGGTCGGAGGAAGCGCAAAATACGTTCGAATGATTAAAATCGAGACTATGTAGTGCCCGGTCTTAGTACACCCTGATTTTTCCAAACCTTTTATTTTGCCGTGCGATGCTAGTACAGTAGGCATTGGGGCGGTATTAGTTCAATTGGATGTTAGCGGAGTCGAGAGACCGATAGAATTTATGTCGCAAAAATTCAACAAGGCCCAAAGGAATTATACCATAACTGAGTTGGAATACCTGGCTGTTGTATTGGCGGTAAGGAAATTTAGAGCCTTCATAAAGGGACAACAATTTAAAGTAGTGACAGACCATGCAAGCCTCAAGTGGCTTATGAAGCAAAGTGAGTAGTCGGGGAGATTGGCAAGATGGGCACTTATGCTGCAGGCCTTCAACTTTACTATAGAGCATAGAAAAGGAGGGGATAACGTCGTACCTGACACCATATCAAGGGCTTTCGATAATTCAGTGGCTGCAATTGAAATGGAAGTATTGCCTGCAACCAATACGGATTCCTCGACATTTGATAGTCCAGAATACGTTGGTTGGGTTCCAGCCGAGTTCCGAGAGGAAGCTCATAACGTACCTAATTGCGAAGAGAGTGGAGTTGATCCGTATGTACTTCTATTGACCGTAATTATTGACTGATTTTAGAGAATACATTGGAAGTTGTGAATTATGTAAGACGTCGAAGGGACGAACCAATATACTGCGACCTCCTATGGGGAAAATGATCGAAACTGAGAGACCCTTTCAACGGTTGTATATGGACTTGATTAGAACATTCCCTCGCACAAAGAAGGGACATATTGGTATACTGATAATTTGGGACCACTTTTCAAAAATTCACGTTTTTTAAGCAATTAAATAAATTTGTATCCGGACCAATCATCTCATTCCTGAAGGATGAAATCTTTAACTGTTATGGAGTGCCTGAAGTAATTGTAACTGATAATGGTTCACAATTTCGGTGCACAAATTTCAGGCAAATGCGAGTGAGAGGGTTAACCGCTCCATAAATAAGGCCCTCAGATCATATGTAAGACATGACCAAAGACAGTGTGACCAATGTATAGGTAGTATAAATTGTACTTTGAGAAATAGTGTGCAATAAAAAGATTACGAGATTTTGCGGAAATTGAAAATACCCGAAGACAATGATTCAGAATTGAGCCGACTAGACAAATTTGTACTGTTGCGAAATTCAATACAGGATACACTGAAGGCGGCATATACAAAGAATGAAAGGCATTACAATTTAAGATCAAGGTAAAGGGAAGTAAATGCCGAAGAGTATGTGTTCAGAAGGAATTTTTTACAAAGTTCTTTAGCTAACGATTTTAATTTAAAATTAACGCCAACTGGTATTAAGTCAGAAGTAATTAGGAAAACTTGTCAGTTTTATTATGAATTGAAGGATTGTGACACAGGAAAGCAAGCAGTATATCAAATGAAGGATATCTGGACTTAAATATCTTTTGTTTTAAGCGTGGTATTGTGAGTTACTTTGCCACTCAGGTTGACTTTAATTCCTATTTGAAATAATAAATTTAAATCAATTTCTCTTTCGGAACAATTTCAATATTTTTTCTTCCAGTCAATCAAAACAAATTTAAAACTAATAAAAGCGTTACCTACACAATAAAAGAGTCGGGAAGGGACGACATCTTCAAATCTAATTCGCAAGATTAAAATACAATTGTGAGAAATTAGCAATTTATGAGAAGTTACCTCCAATTATTGGATATTTCTCGTATATACATATGGTAAGTTGGTGGTGACTAGAAATCTCGCGATAGGTCTTTAATGTGAGGTCTTCTTCTAAAAAGCGATCCTCGCACCATGGATATACGTAACTGGCAAATATTGTTAAAATGCCAAGTGGATAGCGTTTGTTACGCGCAAATGGACCTAAATAACGCACTTTAATTTGTCAATAATACCGCTATATCTATAACTCAAAGCCACTAATATAAAATTCAACATGGATATAAATGGATTCGCCAAATTTGCTCGAACCTAATGCAAAATTATAATCTAAATGTTAATTAGAAATACAACTTAGTCCACTATTGTAGTACCACACTTTTAACAAGGAGCTATACAATGTGATCAAGCTAAATTCTTCCACATAGTACCGCCAATCTCATCTTTAAGAACCTCCGTCAACAGGCCTGAAGACAACGAGGGCTTTTTTCGGTGAGTTTCATTTCTTTTATGGTGTAAACTTAACATTATTTTGCATATGCTCGTATCAAAATAGTATAAACACTCCTTTGAACTTAATTTAGTCTTTTAATTGAATCTTATGATTTTAATACCGCAATCTCAAATTATATCATAGTTTGGTGATAGTGTTTTTATATTATATTATCGCGAACCGACATTAATCCTAACATTACTAACCGGTGTGTTTGATGTGTTAACATCTATAGCGGCGTATAGGGACTAAATCTATCAAAGTCAAAATCTGCTAAAACCAGATTTTATGCTGCTGCTAAAACCATCGCAGTCGACGTTATGGTGACTACTAATACGTCAGCTACTTCGTACAAGGTATGTGTGATGTTGTGTGTTTGGCTGTTTCGTTGCTGTTGATATGGCAAACATGTGGTTATGTGACACACGTATACGTCAGCTACTTCGGACAAAGTATGTGTGATGTTGTGTGTTTGGTTGTTTAGCGGGCTTAGCGATAACCAGGCACCTTAACACCTAATACCTCAGCTTGAGAAAATATCATCACCTGCCTATCTTTCTTTCTGTACTCTCCTTCAAATTGAATCTCTCTGTCTCTCTCTCTTTCAACTATCTTCGAACAAGAGCTACCTTAATTAAGTAAACTTTTATGGCGACGAACCTAAATTTATTTTCTAAGATAAAATATCTTCCCCATACTGAGCACGGCCGGGCGAGAATGTAGCCGCTGTTATAAGGAATAAAAACAAAGGGCCGGATCGTCATAAAGACCAACACTTTACGCCTGAATACAGCCAATACAGAAAGGCTCCGTATAAATAATGAGATAATAGAGGAGGTGGACCCGTTTAGATACTTAGAAACTATAATCGACAAGACTGGTGGGTCCAACAAATATATCCTTAACCGAGTATGCAAAGCCAGACAGTCATTTGGCCTTTTAAACTCGGTTGGAGATGAAACTTTATCTCGAGAAGTACAAAACTAAGCCTATTCAACTGAAATGTAAAATCTGACCAACTATATGGAAACGAATCATGGAATGCTGCATCACGAGATATCCAGAATTTGCAACTGTTCACAAATAATTGCCTGCGCAAAATTCTTCCCATGTTCTGTCCCAGGATAATTAGCAATAACGATCTCGGGGCATTATCACATCACAACAGCCAACATTGAAGTCTGAAGGCGTAACTCTTTAAAATCCCTTCAATCGGCTCAAAACAAAGCTCTTAAACTCGTATTTAATCTTCCATTGAGACACTCTATATTTTATTTAATTAAAATTCATGGCAAAAATATCCTTCCTATACGAGGTCTGTAACGGGTCCGCCAAATAACTTTTTTTTTTGAAAATGCTATAAAAAAAACTACTGAATATTTTCTCAAATTTCTTTTTTTATTTGAAAGTACAATCCTTCCGGTTAATAATGGAAAATAATTTCATTCAAATGGCTGCCTCGGCTGGCCATGCAGTAGCCTGCACGATCGGTTACATTTTTACGCACATTATCGATTGTGTGCAGCTGTATTTCACCAATGGCTTCACGAATATTGTCCTTTAAAGGGTCAATTGTCTCTGGCTTGTCGGCGTAACACTTATCTTTGAGGGCACCCCACAAATAATAGTCCAACGGTGTCAAATCGCAGCTCCGAGGTGGCCAAACGACATCAGCTCTGCGGCTGAGAATGCGATCTTCAAAAACAGGGCGCAAAACATCGAGTGTAGCTTCGGCTGTGTGGCACGTAGCGCCGTCCTGTTGAAACCAAATGTTGCCAATATCCTCCTCTTCAATTTTTGTGAACAAAAATTCGTTCAACATGGCCCGATAACGATCGCCATTGACTGTAACGGTCACTCCTTGCTCATTTTCGAAGAAAAATTACCCAATTATGCCTCTGGACCAAAATCCGCACCAAAGAGTGACTCGTTTTCGGTGCATCGGCTTTGCAATGTATGTGCCCCAAATGCGAAAATTTTGCTTGTTTACAAGATAACGAACATACGGCGCTGACGGTGCTTCTCTTCTTCCAAAATCCGTACGCAATTTTCGCACACATTCTGCAACATTACCATGATTTTCAAAGTAATGTCGCAATATTTCCCAGCGTTGTTCACGCGTATACACAACCATATTCGTTCAGCGGAAGGATAAAACTAATTATCTGTCAAATCAGACATGAAATAAGCACTAGTTGAAAAAAAACCTTAGATGGCGGACCCTTTATAAACAAAAAGTCTTACTTTATGACTTTAAAAGGATTGGAAGTAATAACTTTAGCTCAATACTTTTTTCTAATAATTTTGCCCAAACACAAAGAAACACTAGACAAGCACAGAATTTCAGATCTGTAAGACGTCGGCTCAAATACAGAATAAAATAAATGGTTTCCCATTACATTCTATGAAGGAAAAGGGGAGATCTTCTCACAAGCAGTAAGCTGTGCGCTTTCTAGTTTTATACTCACTGATTGGGACCTACAGTTTTTACACTGATTCCGAACGGTATTTTGAGAAGATTTTTCATGGCCAAATACTCGATAGTGTCGCCGTCACTATGCGCGGTGACCGCCGCCGATAGAAAATTTTAGGTGGTCAGAGCAGGGATTGAACCCAGGATCTCATATACAAGAGGCGCGCACACTACCCATAGCACTACCGACGAACGCAGAATACAGCGAATTTCGTATGCTGAACCAAATTAATATAATATTTGGCCAGTTTTTTTGCAAGACATGCAAGTTCTTTCAACTTTTAAGCATCATTCGAAAAATTCTTTGCTACAAAATCTAGAAACACTTTTAATGTAAGTTAATAAATATATAAATATTATTATTATTATTAAATAATCTATAAAGAAAAGGCCGAACAACAGAATACAAATATTATTATTTTTGTTTTTTTAAATTTTATGTAAATAAAAAAAAAATTATTTTTAATATGTGGCGCTGAGGCATAAATTATAATTTTGTTAATATAATAATATAATTCTCAATAAAGAATAAATATTAAAGAAAATGTGGATGAATACGTCATACTCTGAGGAAATCGTAGGTCACCGACGCAGGGGCCGCCCATCAGACACCTATAGACGGTAAACTGAATTGGAAGCAGCGATCCTAAACTAAAGCTGCTATGAAAATATTATGCATTAAATAGAGTAAATTGGAACTCCACTATTACAGCTCTATGTTAATCATAGAAGTAAAAGTATTGAATACATATATATATATATAAGACTGAGTTATGATCTTCAAGGAGGAGGTCTGAGAAATATTTCTGCTATAGCACTGAAAACGGATCTTAGACTTCCAGACTAAAAAAAGTTCTCTGGGCGACTACCACACCTCAGGGATCGATGGAGCAGATGAGTTATCTAGATTAGGCACTACCTTACGTTTTACACTGGAAACGGCGCATGTGGGTATGCCCCTTTCTACGTGCAAGCTCATGATTAAAACTCATGGCCAAGTTATGACTCTAATCGTACACTAAACTTTATACCCACTCCTAGACAAGATGTCTCTATGCCAATAACTGGATCAATGGGCACAGTTTAATTGGTAGACACGCGTCTAGACTTGGAATCTCAGCTCATAACTACAGGAGAAGCTGTGGGGATAAAGAAGAGGTTGAGACCGTAGGACCTTTCTGCAGAGTACTGTAAATTCGGGATGTGGTATTAAATGGCTTGACGCTCCTTAATTTTAACATGACAATTTGCAGGTTCAACGATGGGGACTGCCTCCCATCGAACTCTTGAACTTGAACGACAAATTATGAAAATATTGGTGTAAATGCGTTCTGCCATGAGAATGAGGGGCAAATGAAACTTTTTTGGAGAAAACTACAATTCGCCCAACAATTTCTAAACGCATTTTATTGTGTGTATATTTAACTATAGTGTACTAAACCATCTATGCAGATTTGTTGCAACTATGTGTGTACGTATATACTTATATGAAATGCTCATCAGATCGTGTACACTTAAACAAACCTGCAGGATGAAACCTCTTTTGCTATTCTCTCTCTTTGGTTTTAGACACTAGCAGATATGGGTCTTGTTGTTCTCACTCTATAGGCAGGTGTTGCTGCTGATTATGGCCTTTTTGTCGTTTCATTTTCAGCGGAATTAACGCTTGATTGCCTCCTTTGAGTGGCAGTGAATGGGTGGGCGTGAGCGTGAGGAATAAATAGAATATTCTTAATTCAACGGATAATGTTTTACTGTGTTATTTGTACAGGTTATTATTAAATTAGCATTTCCATAGCTATTCGCACAATAGCAAGGTCGGGCGATGATGATGATGGTGGAGCAACAAGGATTATTATGTTGTTCGATATTATTATGACGGAGTGTCAGTCAGGCTCGGTGCTGTAGCATACAATGTTGTTGATTTTATTAAAATATTCGTATCTCTTCCAATAGTTACTCTCATTCGTGTCAAGTGTTCAATTATTTGTACATCTACACGTTGTGTTTTCATTGGCAACGTAAAAAAGCAACGATTAATTAGGATTCTCTGATGTTTTGATACATACGCAGCATAGATATTTTCGACTGAAGTAACAAACACTTAAAAGCGATTTATAAGACTTGACATAACAACAGAAAGAGCATATATCTAATAAATTCTATGGTCAGTATGCAACATGGAATTCTCATTACAGTCTCAGGGATATCCGAAAATTTTGAAGAGCGGCAATTTAACTGTGAGGAATATGCCCAATGTCGTTCTAGGAAGTCAATTTGTATTTCTATTTACGTCTAATAAGGATTCCAACACTATATTTTGGTTATCTATTCGAAATAAAATTCAGATTAAATTGTCTGTCTGGTGAATTTAAACGCTATTTAACATTGACAGAATCGACTATATGACTCTGGTTGTGTATTTTGCCAAAAACAAATACAGCTTCAAGTTCATGGTTCGACTTTAATAGAATTTATTTTTGATCCTTATAAGCAAAATTAAATACATGAGGGAATAGAAAACTACTGACCTCGACTTCAACTTATTATATTTCTCAAAATTTAAGGAAAAACGTCGACAAATATAAATTTTTATAACAGAAAATATATGTATTGGTTAAGAAATTGTTAAGATGTTTATTTGTTAAGAAATGGAATGAGTTCCTTGTCTGAGGAATAAGATTAGAGCGATGCAAAAATGTGGGGACCCTTTCCAAACTGTTGGAGACCCAGAATTCTCGTAGTTGTTTTTATGAAAGATAACAAACATTTTCAGATTTTTGAAAATGATTGATTTACGTTCGTACTGAAAAATTAAAAAATTTTACAACGCAGTAGTAGAAAAACGATACAAAATTTCTAAATCGAAGTGTTCTCCATGCTCACAACCAAAGACGATCAAGAAGTAGACGACCAGAGGATGTGCGCAATTTGGCAACCCTCGCAAGAGAGAACCAAAAAGTGATTCACTCAGGTGCATTTCTCTCTCGCGTCATATCTTGATTATTTCATACTTTTTGAAGAGTTTATGTAATTTTACTTCAACATGGTTTGAAATTTGTATAGTTATAAACAATAACTCTTATCAAAATGCTGCTCGTATTTTGAAATTTTGAATGAAGGGCGTAAGAGAGAGAGAGTACAAAAAAAAATATTTTCCCATGACATCCCTTGAAGGGAATGGGGAGCGCTTCTCACTGTCAGTGAGATGTGCGCTTTCTAGTTTTACACTCACTGATTGAGACCTACAGTTTTACACTGGTTTCGAACGGTATTTTGAGAAGTTATTTCATGGCCAAGTACTCGATAGTGTCGCCATCACTAAGCGAGGTGACCGTCGCTGAAAGAAATGTAAGGAGTTCAGAGCAGGGATCGAACCCACGTTGTCATGCACAAGAACCGCGCACACTTACCATTGCACCACGACGACGAGAATGATTAACACTTCACTCGTTTTGGTTTTTGGAATTTGAGTGAAGACAAATGTTGACAAATGACAACTATTGAAGTAAAAAGGGAGGAACCCTGAACTTTTAGTTAACATAGTTAGTACGTTGGAGTGAACCAACAAAGTTTGAATATAATTAATGCACCACTGCTTTAATAATGAAATGAAAATTGAAAATTTATAAAATAATATCATATATATGATCAAACAAGTACATTTTACTAATGTACACTTTACATCAACTCAACAATCAACATGCGTTATATTTGCGACAAGATTGAGGCAAAGCTTTACATTTCTCCAACGAAATGTGTCGTTGGTTGGAAATTGCTAAACTTCTACATCACATAGTGGGGCGTCAAAGTTGAACACTTTGGTGTGGTTGGAACTTCCAAAGCCCGGTACTTCTACACTTAAAGCTCTATTATAAAGATTTGTTACTTTTGACAATCTACTACACAAGACAAAGAACAAAAATATGCAAAACTTTGCGGAATAACTTTTGCCATTATTAAGATATTTTCAATCAAAATTTAAAATTGTAAATTTTCGCATTGGCTTTTTCAATTTGTTGTTAATACCTCGGCCATTTGAAGGAATACAATATTTCAAATAACACCAATAAATTGAGCACACTTCAGTAAAGAATATACTGTCAAAATATTTGAGTTATCGCAACTCGTTTGCAGATATCGACTGCTCAAAGTTGAATTTTTTTCAAACTGTAAAAACATAATATTTTCTTTAGTTTTTCCAAGAAACCTATACCAATTTTTAAATTTTTCAGAAAGACAAGGCTTTGGCAAATACAGTTAATGTATAATTATGATCATTTGAACATGCACCCTACATTCAGCATTAGCAAAAAATGTGAAAGTTTTGAATAACATTTAAATGATATTTGCCAAAAATTTCGATCGCGTATTTTTGCTAAATACACGTTAAAAATGAAAGAGATCAAAAGCAACAAGCTCTTCATATTATTACCTGATGTCATTATTTTAAGAAGCTACGGTTCGGAATCTTAAAATATGTCGAAGTCTTCTTCAAATTTTACCTGTAGTGGCACATTCTGTGCCCTTGCTTTAAGTGTCCCAATCCTTCTGTGTACTATGTATATTCTGTGTGCTTCACTCTAGTTGCGAAATATTCTAAATGTCGCCAAGCCATGCTACGTCATACAAGTATTCTTTTGATTAAAAACACTTCATTTTGTATTGTCTGTGTAGTAGATAAATACTTCAATACAATCATATCTAAACCCTGTTTTTTTTTTACTCGAGAAGGACCTCTGTGAAAACATGATGTGTGGCAATTTTAATTACAGCAATATCATCATGTAAATCGGAATTAAATACAACATTCTTTGCAATGTTATTTGGCATATCCAGAGTTCACCAGAGAAGTTGGAAAGCCTTATATTCACCATTGCACAAATTAATGGTAACGGGGTTTTCAAGAAGAGCGCTACAAAAGTTTTTTTAAATAAAACAAAACCGGTTTTAGATACCAATGAAATTCTTTATTCCTTTGAAAGTACGTTCGATGCCATTATGTATGGAACTCGATTTCTTTCGCATGGCCACCACGGGCACGTTTGCAGAAATCCAGACGGTGAACCCAATTTTCGACGGTTTTCAAGCATAAATCGGCCGATACTGCTGCAATTTCACGTTCGATATTCGTACGAAGTTCATCAATCGTCGCTGGCTTGTTGGCATATACCATAGACTTGACGTAGCCCCACAGGAAATAATCTAACGGCGTCAAATCGCACGACCGAGGCGGCCAATGGACTGGGCCATTTCGTGACATAACACGTTCACCAAACTTGGTTTCCAATAAATTGATTGTGGCATTCGCTGTGTGGCTTGTGGAGCCGTCCTGTTGGAACCACATGTCCTCCAAGTCCATATTATCCAATTGGGGCCAAAAATATTCGGTTATCATTGAACGGTAGCGATTCGCATTCACAGTAATGTGCCGGTTTTGATCATCACGGAAGAAGTACAGCCCATTGACGCCGCCGGCCCATAAACCGCACCAAACCGTAATTTTTTCAGGATGCAATGATGACTCATGGATTACGTGTGGATTGCTGTCTGACCAACAAAGCATATTTTGCTTATTGACGAAGCCATTCAGCCAGAAATGAGCCTCATCGCTGAAGATGATTTTCCGATGAAAATCCGAATCATTTTCAAGTTGTTGCTCAGCCCAATTCACGAACATACGACGCTTGTGGTTCTCAAGCGGCTTCAGTTCTTGCGTCAATTTGATCGTGTAAGGATGTAGGCCAAGATCTTTTCACAAAATTCACCACAACGACGTCACAGAGATGCCCAACGCTTGAGAACGACGTGTGAGAGACACATTTGGGCTTTCAGCGGCAGCAATATTCTCGACTCTACGGGCACTTCTTTGTCTCACTGGCACGGGAACATTTTGTACTGTGCCTGTGGATTAAAGTTTTTCCACTAGACGCTCAATTGTTGATCTGGTAGGACGATTATGACGACCATAAATTGGACTTAGCGCTCTTAAAGTTGAGGCCACTGACTATAAACAACAAAGTGAATCTGATGCAGTTTTCTCAAAATGTTTTTGGCGTCACGTGTACCATTATATATATATATATGACTCGCCAATATCTTTAACTGAATCTTCGTTTCAAGATATATGGATTAATTCAACATATAGATTCAAGCGATTATGCCGTCTAATTGTAAATTAAATATCGTCACCTAAAATGAAAAATGAAAAACTAAATATTGCAAAATTTTCTTTCTGATTGTTTCGATATGTTTGACTAAAATACACGATTTGACAAAGTTGTAAACACCTAAGTTCAAAATCAACGATTTTATTAAAAAGATAAAATAGATGAAGTTTTTGATAAATCCACGTTTTTTCTTTGAATTGTAATTTTATATAAAATTTCGATGCCCCTATACTTACAGTTGACTACACTACATATTCCCACAAACTTTTAGACATCTACCGCCCAAAAAGGTAATTTTATTCACAAAATTCCGATTCTATATCTAACTATTTTTTGCCTCTCCTGTAAAGTGAGGAAAAATGTTGTTACGTCTTTTTGCATTTTAGGTGACGATATGTAAAGGAAGATTGAAATAAAACCCAAAGACTGGTGGATGATATCAATGAGCAAATCGCAGCTCTGGATCCAGTTTTCGCAGCTCTGGACCCAGTGTTGTAACTGGCGTAAACTCGTACTGGATATGTAATATATGTGGGGAAAAAATTGTGAATTTGATGATGTTCCTGTGCAGCCGCAAATAATAAAGATGCTGTTCAATTTGGAATATCATCGTGTCATTCACGAATACGATTTATGGAATATTGTTTGGCTTTTGATCTTAAATACCGAACAGAACCATAAATTCAAACTTTTCCTGTAAAGGGTAATACAGTTCTGGACAATATGAGATTGTCGAATATACGGAGAATTTAAGATGCTAGGATTATATATGGGTATGGAATACCCCTATATGAGTATGGAAGTTCCAAATGCGCAACATTCCAAGACGATTTTTTGAAGATCACAGGTCTTGATCAAAATTTTATTAGACTCCTCAAAGTTATGGTAGATGTTATTGCTGGCAAAACAAAAAATTATAAAATATAAGTAATACATATCTACTTTATATACGTGGAAACTAGCAACACCTACAGTCCAAAAAAGATCGCCGGAAGAGGCTAGAATGCAGAAAGCAGCGGTTGCTGCTGCTCTGGATAAGCGCTTTGCTGCAATACAAGCAGGTAATAATAAACTTAAGAATGTTGATGGTAATACGGATAGACGAAAGTTCGAGGCGCAGAGAACGCTCGAATGATTCTGGAATTCGAACGTGCGAACAAGGCAATTGATGACCTGACTGCCCGATGACCTGTAAAATGAATGAGGGGCCGTCCAGTTGTAAGGAGGTACTGTTTCATCAAGAAGCACATAAGCCTACAAAATGCATATTGCATTGTAGGGTTCTTAGTCGAAAAGATAAGAGGACGGGGTGACACAGTGTCGGAACTGTAACAGATACGGACATACATGGTCGAACTGCAGAATGCCCCACCGCTGTTGTAAGTGTGCTGGGCAAGTGCAGCATTCCAAGTGCAGATCACTCCGCCCTGATCTGGTTACGGGAGCTCCTCTTCTCAGTCCGGAGCAAGTGTTGCGATGTGCCAATCATGTGGTAGATTGGCCGCAACGACTTAAATTGCTTCGCGAGAAGGCTGAAGCCTGGAAGCTACAATTTGTCGCATCTGTAATTAACTTTTCTCACAACAGCGGGATGAGTCAGAGCGACATCTCGTACGCTGCTGCTGCCCGAGGTGGGCTTGGTATTTCGACGACATTGCCGCGTGGCGTGAATTTTGCTGCGATTGCACCCAGTGGGTAGACGCCGCAGGGCGCCATGGCCCAGTTTGGGTCAATTGATACCAACTGGCGTCGAATATTCGGTATGTGTATTTTTTTTTTTTATTCCCGACCGGCTCAAGTTAGGAGGCTTCATGCGTGAGGTTAAAGAGTGACGAATTGAAGTCCCAGGAATATTTCTGCATATTATAATTTTAAGGTCTTATTGTAAGTCAGTTTCAAGTCAAATATTGAATCTATTGCCTCGTTTTGTAATTCCTTTTTTGGGCATCCTTGTTTACTGTTTAATGTATAAATTTTAGATGTACCGGCATCGCTGGACTTGTAGAAATACCACGAACTGAGAAGGTAGTTCTGTAAATATTGATTAATGTGTGGAATTTGTAATAGTCTAATGTTAGCTTTAAGAGTATACATTAATTAATTAGAAAAAAATTTAAAATTCGAAATTGTGCCACTCCATAGAATTTGAAGAGGACTTCGGCAATATCAGGCAAGTTCGACGAATTTTATGATTTCAAACCATAGTTTCATAAAATAATGACAAAAAAAAATGGTGTCCCTTAACATCCCATGAAGGGATTGGGGAGAGCTTCTCACAATCAGTGAGATGTGCGCTTTCTAGTTTTATACTCACTGATTGGGACCTACAGTTTTACACCGGTTCCGAACGGTATTTTGAGAAGCATTTTCATGGCTAAGTACTCGATAGTGTCGCCATCACTAAGCGAGGTGACCGTCGTAGAAAGAAATGTAAGGTGGTTTGAGCAGGGATCGAACCCACGTTCTCATGTACAAGAGCCGCGCACACTAGCCATTGCACCACTGACGGTGGCATCAGGTAAAAATATGAAGTGTTTGCCAACTTCATAATGTATTTGCCCGCCTGAATAATATATTCGCGGGGAACCGAAATGGTAAAATTAGGTCAAAGATTGCGAGTTATACCTACACTTGCTGCAATATCGTACATACACATATTATATTAGAAATATGTTGAAAACTGTGTTGGGAAATATCCATATTTCAAAAACTTCTTAAATGCTTTTGGAAAAAATACGAAAAAACACACAAAATAATTTTGGAAAATCTTTTAAAAATTTGAGGTTAATTATGTAACTACATATTGATGGCATCTTACTAATTTTTTATTTGTTATTGACCAATTCATGACAAAATTAATTTGAGGAATATTTTTTGTCGATATGAAACTGTTATACATCTGTTGTTAGATCTGAAATGAATGTTACATGAAACTGTTGTTACATCTACCACATTTAGAGTTTGTCTATCGCCATTTGGATTTTGTTATTATGAAACTTCAATGATCTGCGAATTGTTTTCTCCTTCTTCCACTTCGTCATCCACTAAGCTTGTTTCACCTTCATTCTATATCTTTTGTAAGTACTTGAGCAAATAGCCTTTATTCTTAGCTGATTCTTTAAATTTTTTCATTTCTCCTTTCTTTTTTGACATCCTGGCTTGTAATTTCTGTTCACATGTTGCGGCTTTAGAGAACAAAAATTAAAGAAATGTAAATAAGTCTAAGGGTGGTAGTTTTGGTAGTTTATAAAACGTTACAGCTGTTCGGTGACTACCTGCGTTGAGTTACGTTATTTAATGCGTAGTTTACAAAACGTTTTGATCACTTCAGCTGGCAAAGTGAACACGCCATAGTTCTTCGCGTTAGTTGAAGAAATTATAAATTTAAAGAAAAATTTCGATCGAGAATAGGCAGATTTAAGTATTTTGCAATTCATTGCTTATAAGTAGTTGCCAATGTTGGCTGAAATGCATTCGACGGATAGAGCTCAAACTTTTTTTTTTTAAATAATTCAAAAGCACTGAAATTCTTATTTACAATAATAAACTTATAAATGGAACGTTCAAATAAATAATGCGTTGCAAAACTATTATAATTATATTTAAAAATTAGAGACATCAGTTGATGTTGGCACGTGTTTTTGAAAAGACAACTAATTTAATATAGATGGGGAAATTTATTGGATATTGAGCCCCAAAATGACATAGGTTTTTTACACATTTTATGTAAATATTGTTGGTATTTGCAGTATTATAAATAATAGCAATCTTAAAATCTGTTGATCTACTGAAATAGAGCTAAATTATTTAATCTTTTTCATTCTGATCATTTCACTCAAGATAACTTTTTCTAATATATAATTGAGCCGTTTATTTTGAAAGTGGCATAAGTCACTTTTTCAAAAAAATCGAGTTAATGGTAACACTAAATACAATTGAACGGTATCTTTTCATTTTAAAAAATGTTGCACTCAATAAGTTGAGAACTATTGAGATTTGTTCGAGAGAAGTTTTGGTAATTAACGGTATAACAAACATGTTTATTTTGAAAGTGGCGTAAGTCGCTGTACTCGATAAATTAATACTGCGATCATCACGCTTACGCGTCATTTAGGTTTGGTATCTGCATATGAAGCCATAGTCAAGCGGTGTGTGGAATAATTACACTGGAGAGAGTTCTACTCTGTGGCAACACTGGTGTGAAGTATTGTTTTTAATTACTTTCAGTATTTGTAAAAAAGTTGTGATCATTGGACTTATTTTTATAAGTGCGAAAGAATAGTGCAGTTATATGATGTTATCAGACAGCGAATCAGGTAAAACATACTTATTGCAGTTATGGAATTAGGTGGCTTTCAATGCGCATTATTATTTTATAGAAAAAATTTCTAAAATGAGAAAAACCGTTAACCCCCGAAAGAGACATATGAGAGGAATTTCATCAGATGAAGAATCGACTTCTATGGAGTCATCAGAAAAGGATAACAGCATAACGGAAGGAACAGAAACTCATCGTGAACCAAAAAGGGGATGCAGAAATGCAAAAGAATATACTCAAAACATTATTAAGGAAAAAAGAAATAGTGGTGAAAAATACGTAACAGCAACCTCCAAAATTATTTTTACCAAAAGAATTGCAGTTAAACCTTGTTGTTTAAAAAATTGTAAAGAAAAAATAAGTTCTCTTAATCGACAACTTATCTTTGATAAATTTTGGAAGCTGGCAAACTTTACGAAGCAAAATTTGTTTTTACATAGTATTGTTAAACGAGAAATACCCAAAAAGAGAAGACCAAGAAACTACAATTCAAAACCAAGACAATGCCAATTTAAATATTATTTGACACATGAAAATGTAAGTGTGTTGGTTTGTAAAACATTCTTTCTGGATACTTTCAACATCTCAGAAGGACGTCTGGTCCGTGCTCTTAAAAAGGATGTTCCTGGAGAAGATTTACGTGGGAAATCTGAAAATTCCAGAAGAAAAACGGAAGAATCTTTCATAATTGCGGTCAAAGAGCACTTCAAAGCTTCCCTGCCTTTAGTAGCCACTACACAAGGAGTCATAATCCCCATAGAAAATATTTAAGTCCTGATCTAACTATTAGGAATATGTACAATCTATATCTTGAAAAGTGTAAAAATGATAAACAACAACACGTTAATGAGTGGATATACAGGAAATGCTTCAAAAATGACTTTAATTTGCACTTTCATCAACCTAGAAGAGACACATGTCAAAAATGCGATCTTTTAAAAGTACAGATTCAAGCTTGTGAGGATGAAGGTGAAAAAATGCAATTAAACCTTCAACACGATTTACATTTGAGATCGGCAGAAATGGCCAGAAAGTGTCTACAAGAAGATCAAAAAAAAGCAGCTGAAAATCCAGATGAATATTTTGGATTTTCATTTGACTTTCAAAAAGCATTGCCTTTTCCCAAACTTACGACTTCCATATCATATTACAAAAGGAATATGTACGTTTTAAATTTGGGATTCCATAATTTTCATAACAATAATATTGACATGTATGTTTGGGATGAAACAATAGCATCAAGAGGTTCTCAGGAAGTTGATTCGTGTTGTATAAAACATCTTAAGAATGTCACAACTCAAAAGCATATTATTGCATATACTGACTCATGTACAGGACAAAATCGTAACTTAAAACTGGCATTAACTTGGATGAAAATTGTTCAGTCTTCAGAAAATGATATTGAAATTCTGGATCACAAATTTTTAATTTCGGGCCATTCATACTTACCAAATGATCGTGACTTTGGTGTAATTGAAACGGGCTTGAAAAAAACAAATGTTTTATACATTCCAAAAGATTATTATAGCGTGATAGCCGCCTGCCGAAAAAAATCCTTCACAGTACACAACATGGAGGGAAAAGATTTTATTTCAACACATTCATTGGAAAATTCTGTTTCAAGAAGGAAAGTAAATACAGACCAAAACAAAGTGAATTTGCTAAAAATTCCATGGATACGATTTTACCATGATATTCCCTATAAAATGTTTTATAAACTAACTTTAGATGAAAAAGATGCATTTCTAACTTTAGATTTGTTACCAAAAAGAGGAAGACCTAGGCGTTATTCGTAAATAAAGATGGATCCGTTATACGCTGGATCTCGTACTGTTTCTTCAGCAAAATACAAAGACATGATGGACTTGCTTAATTATATATCGCCAATATACCACAGTTATTTTAAAAATTTTAAACAAAACACGATTTCCGAGGACCTAATCACTCCTACTGATGACGAGAATTAAATTGACCTGATATATATTTTCCTATTATAAATTACTTATACTTACATAATATGAATATTAAAATAAAGAATACTTAAATCAAACCTTTATATTACTTTTATTGGATTAATATATTATTAATAAACATATAAAACATTATATGTGTAACTTATTCAACAATTTTAGTAAATCACTGCCCTTTCAAAACATCACTTCAGTAAAATACGTCGTACAAAATTAATATAAGTCACTCATTTTTCTAAACTATTTATTTTGAAAGTGGCTTAAGTCACTTTACCGTAATGAAAAGTGGTGATTTTTTAATGTTTATACGAAATTATTTATACTGAGAAAAATATCAGTATCATGAGATAACAAATACAAGTATATCTTCTCGAAAGTTAGCATCCATATTTTTAAAGGTGTTAAAATGCAAAACCCTTAAAATTAACACTTAAAAACAAAGTTACTTATGCCACTTTCAAAATAAACGGCTCAATTGTTTATTTTAGTTGGTCAACTCTATAAACCGCATATGTCAGTGACAGCGTTCGTAAGCAAACGCAAGCGCGAAGTGATATATAAACTACAATTTTTTGTAGAATACTACACTTTTAGAATACTACCCTAAGTAATTAATTTTACACAAAATCTTTTGTGGTTATCAGTTATTCAATAAATAATTAGTACAGTTAATTGACCATGGAACTGATGTAATTTTTCTTATAAGTGTTATCGAGTTGAACACAAATCTTCGAAATTTGCTGGACACCCCTTAATTTTTGGGCTCTCGCAATCCTGTAACTTAGTTGATTGTCACCGATTTGCAGTTTCTAACAGGATTTGGAAAGATCAAAAGTTGGGCTTACAAAATTCTTTTGCCAAATATTTCAAATTTGTACTAATTGTTTAATGTTTTAAATTTTGCATTTGGTAATAATTTATTTAAAACCCTATATTTTCTTGTTTTTATTTGCAATTGAATAAACTAAGAGCTTGCTTTTTCGAATTGTTTGAAAATTGTTAACGTAAAATTGTTTTTTCTTATAAAATTTTGATTTTAATATACGTACATAGCATAACGCTAACAATTTTAATGGTACTTTTTGACACTTTGCAGTGTACAACACTGGCATTTTAGGTATTATATGTGTTCCCAAGATATGTCAAACACTACAAACAACATTTTTGTAGAACATTTTAACCCTATAACTTTTCAGTGTAGGGGTCTTTTTTCTTTCAAACAAAAATTGTAACTTTTCAGATTTTGTTTATCGCGTTACTAAACGCTCATTCAAATAAAACTGAGGGGAAAAAGGCGGCAAAGTTGAAAACAATTCAAATTTGAAATACTGTGGTTAATATTTTCACATGGGTTTGTTAAAAGTATGAACACACATGTATTTGGAATGCTTAGTTGTTTATCTTTCTCCAATCGATCAACATCAGACGAGGTGTCAGGGTACACCCGGTTGGAACGAAGTTCCTTTCGCTATATATTATGTATTAGTTAATTCCAACACGCCTAAGGCGCCCGTTGAAAAATACGAAAATTTAAATGGATCTTTCAGAAAAGATACTTCCTGTAAAATGATAGACATTTGTTTAAGAACTAAAAATTTTTTTATAGAATGTATTCTTTTTTTTAAAAAAGTTGAATATTTGTAGGTCCTTTTTTTAAGACTGTGTATTATATTTCCAGAAAAGCTTGTCTTTTAAAGAGAGGTACTTCTTTTATGAAAAGCTAATATTTTTTTAAAAATGACACTATTTTTAAGAAGAAGTACTTTCTGTAAGAAAAAGCCTAAGAGTATGCATTTTTTTTACAAAGAAGTATTTTTTAAGAACACGTACTTTTAAAAGAAGTGGTACTAATTTTAAGAAAAAGTTTATTTTTTTAAGAAAATTTATTTATGTTATGAAAGACTACTTATCCCATGAAAAGAAAGTGTATTATTTTATTTTTAGGAAAAGGAATTTTATTGAAGAAAAGGTTTTTTTAAGAAATGGAGTTTTTTTTAGAATTGGTCCTTTTTTTCAGGAATGGGTAAATTTTTAAGAGTAGGTACTTATCTTAAGAAAAGTTATATTGAAGAAAAAGTAGTTTTTGTACGAAAGTTGTACGAAAATTTACTTTTTAAAAAAAATTAAATTTTTGAAGAAAATTTACTTTTTGTAAGAAAATTTACTTTTTTTAAGATAAGGTATTTTTTTTAAGAAAATGTACTTTGTTTAAGAATATGGATATGATTTTATAAGAAAAGGCACTTATATAAGAAAATTTTCTTTTTTTAAACTTCTTTCACTTTGCTTTTCTACATTTGCTTTTATTGGGTTCAAAACTACAATATATAGTCACAGCCAGTTCCGCTAAGTCTAATGAATATCTACGCGAAATAAAGCTAGTCACTCACTTTCGTGAGTAATTTTATTCCGCTAATCTCACTTTGTTGTTTCGCATGGCTTTTCGTATGTCAAGAAATCAAATTACGATTTCTAGAGAAATGATGTAAAATGAGAGACCAAAGAAGACAGGAACTACTTTTAAATAGTGTTTATTGATACTAATGACAAATAAATTAAGTGTTATGTTGTTTGCATTGAAGAAAAATAAGCATTCCCTTTGATTTCTATCCGTTTTATGTCCAATGAAAGTGAAAATTGGTAAAATACAGCAGCAAATAAAACTCTATGAAATGGCCTACTACCTCTTCGTCATGAAGATGCCTCGAAGAGAGTAATGGAAACTCTTAAGTATTAAATAAATAAATAAATGGTTTCCCATTACATCCCATGAAGGGACAGGGGAGAGCCGATTCCGAACGGTATTTTGAGAAGCTTTTTCATGGCTATATAGTCGATAGTGTCGCCGTCACTATGCGAGGTGACCGCCGCCGAAAGAAATGTTAAGATGGTCAGAGCAGGGTTCGAACCCAGGATCTCATGAACAAGGCCGCGCACACTAACCACAGCACCACCGACGGCCACGACTAAACTCTTAAGTATTACTCTATGATAACCTTGTGGCTGGATCACCAACTTCAAAAAGTCTTCAAAAATATCCTCGAAAAAACCGGTATAGTAGTGAATTTATCATTTACGAACACAACTACTCTTTTTGATTAAATTAAAAGTGATCAGCTGAAAACAAATGACAAGTCAAATGTAAACAAAGAAATTTTGTATACAAAGGATATTGTAAATTTTGTTTCATTTGGTGTTGTAGTTTTCACATTTGTGTTTATTGCAACGATATGGAAATTCCAATTCCCGTGTACTTTGTTGGCTAGAATGAAGACATAGTGGAAGTGCTCCGGGGGCAGAAATCCCCTTAAACCAGTAAGTGCTTATTTCACATGTACATACATATATGTATGTATGTAAATAAATACATACTTTGCTTTTTTCGGATTTTTCAGAAATTTCTGGATGACAAAGAAAATATTTGTCATGATTTCCAAGTATCTGGAAGAGAAGTGGAGTACGATGCACAGACGTACGCAGATCCGGCCGGACATTAAGTTGGCAACATTTTTTCGGTTTGTGGCCACGGGGCGTTACCAGCAGTCAGTTGGTAACGAGCTTGTTTCGCCGTCAGGAAAATCGATTCCATTTTTCCATGATTCTGATTAATTTCCTTAAACGACAACCAACACAAAAGTGGCTCGTTTTGACATTTGCTTTCGCTTAGATGACAGCAAAGAAAGATAGAGGAATCAAAAATTGTATAGAAACGCTTACGTGTTTATTCGCATAGATTCGTCGTTCTGATGTGTGTTAGTGGAACCAAAATCAGCTGTTTGTCGCATAGCAAGTGAAAGAAAGTGTTCGTTTGAGTTAGAGGAATTGGCTGTAAATATTGGTTACAGGCTCCACATAGAAAACTTCCCATTAAACAAGAAATTTCCCCACATATGTGAGACATCTAGTTAATTTCTCTCTCTATAATCCAAGCCGTTAGTCTAGATACAAACCAAAGCAAAAGTAAACAATATTGTTGATAATAGTGGGTTGTAGCATAATAGTGTTAAAAAAAGATTGTTTCATTTTAATTGAATGAAAATTATAATGGTTATTCGACTTTACTTGATAAGCTTTCAATTGCATTTGCCTAAATATAGAAGTGAGAATATGAGTTTTTTCATTAATTAAGATCAGTTTTATTTTTTGCGCATAAAAAGGTTAATAACTTTTATATTTTTTTATCCGATTTTCATAAGCTTTTTTGATTCAATATAAAATGCTTTTAACAACTTGTACAATAGGAGCATAACCAAAATGAACACGTATCACCACGAGGTGGCCACTGATGAATATTTAAAGAATACACTTTACTTGAATCAATTTGGTGAAAAACCCTTCACCAAAAAAGTAAAACAAAAGAAAAGTATTAAATTAAAAAATTGCTTGAAATTCGGAAACAGGCCATCCAACCTCAAAAATAACCTAATCTTTCGTCTATTTCGAACTTTTTACCTTCGTGACTTAGTACAAACAAAGTGACAACTAACAGCATAACGGAAGGAACAGAAACTCATCGTGAACCAAAAAGGGGATGCAGAAATGCAAAAGAATATACTCAAAACATTATTAAGGAAAAAAGAAATAGTGGTGAAAAATACGTAACAGCAACCTCCAAAATTATTTTTACCAAAAGAATTGCAGTTAAACCTTGTTGTTTAAAAAATTGTAAAGAAAAAATAAGTTCTCTTAATCGACAACTTATCTTTGATAAATTTTGGAAGCTGGCAAACTTTACGAAGCAAAATTTGTTTTTACATAGTATTGTTAAACGAGAAATACCCAAAAAGAGAAGACCAAGAAACTACAATTCAAAACCAAGACAATGCCAATTTAAATATTATTTGACACATGAAAATGTAAGTGTGTTGGTTTGTAAAACATTCTTTCTGGATACTTTCAACATCTCAGAAGGACGTCTGGTCCGTGCTCTTAAAAAGGATGTTCCTGGAGAAGATTTACGTGGGAAATCTGAAAATTCCAGAAGAAAAACGGAAGAATCTTTCATAATTGCGGTCAAAGAGCACTTCAAAGCTTCCCTGCCTTTAGTAGCCACTACACAAGGAGTCATAATCCCCATAGAAAATATTTAAGTCCTGATCTAACTATTAGGAATATGTACAATCTATATCTTGAAAAGTGTAAAAATGATAAACAACAACACGTTAATGAGTGGATATACAGGAAATGCTTCAAAAATGACTTTAATTTGCACTTTCATCAACCTAGAAGAGACACATGTCAAAAATGCGATCTTTTAAAAGTACAGATTCAAGCTTGTGAGGATGAAGGTGAAAAAATGCAATTAAACCTTCAACACGATTTACATTTGAGATCGGCAGAAATGGCCAGAAAGTGTCTACAAGAAGATCAAAAAAAAGCAGCTGAAAATCCAGATGAATATTTTGGATTTTCATTTGACTTTCAAAAAGCATTGCCTTTTCCCAAACTTACGACTTCCATATCATATTACAAAAGGAATATGTACGTTTTAAATTTGGGATTCCATAATTTTCATAACAATAATATTGACATGTATGTTTGGGATGAAACAATAGCATCAAGAGGTTCTCAGGAAGTTGATTCGTGTTGTATAAAACATCTTAAGAATGTCACAACTCAAAAGCATATTATTGCATATACTGACTCATGTACAGGACAAAATCGTAACTTAAAACTGGCATTAACTTGGATGAAAATTGTTCAGTCTTCAGAAAATGATATTGAAATTCTGGATCACAAATTTTTAATTTCGGGCCATTCATACTTACCAAATGATCGTGACTTTGGTGTAATTGAAACGGGCTTGAAAAAAACAAATGTTTTATACATTCCAAAAGATTATTATAGCGTGATAGCCGCCTGCCGAAAAAAATCCTTCACAGTACACAACATGGAGGGAAAAGATTTTATTTCAACACATTCATTGGAAAATTCTGTTTCAAGAAGGAAAGTAAATACAGACCAAAACAAAGTGAATTTGCTAAAAATTCCATGGATACGATTTTACCATGATATTCCCTATAAAATGTTTTATAAACTAACTTTAGATGAAAAAGATGCATTTCTAACTTTAGATTTGTTACCAAAAAGAGGAAGACCTAGGCGTTATTCGTAAATAAAGATGGATCCGTTATACGCTGGATCTCGTACTGTTTCTTCAGCAAAATACAAAGACATGATGGACTTGCTTAATTATATATCGCCAATATACCACAGTTATTTTAAAAATTTTAAACAAAACACGATTTCCGAGGACCTAATCACTCCTACTGATGACGAGAATTAAATTGACCTGATATATATTTTCCTATTATAAATTACTTATACTTACATAATATGAATATTAAAATAAAGAATACTTAAATCAAACCTTTATATTACTTTTATTGGATTAATATATTATTAATAAACATATAAAACATTATATGTGTAACTTATTCAACAATTTTAGTAAATCACTGCCCTTTCAAAACATCACTTCAGTAAAATACGTCGTACAAAATTAATATAAGTCACTCATTTTTCTAAACTATTTATTTTGAAAGTGGCTTAAGTCACTTTACCGTAATGAAAAGTGGTGATTTTTTAATGTTTATACGAAATTATTTATACTGAGAAAAATATCAGTATCATGAGATAACAAATACAAGTATATCTTCTCGAAAGTTAGCATCCATATTTTTAAAGGTGTTAAAATGCAAAACCCTTAAAATTAACACTTAAAAACAAAGTTACTTATGCCACTTTCAAAATAAACGGCTCAATTGTTTATTTTAGTTGGTCAACTCTATAAACCGCATATGTCAGTGACAGCGTTCGTAAGCAAACGCAAGCGCGAAGTGATATATAAACTACAATTTTTTGTAGAATACTACACTTTTAGAATACTACCCTAAGTAATTAATTTTACACAAAATCTTTTGTGGTTATCAGTTATTCAATAAATAATTAGTACAGTTAATTGACCATGGAACTGATGTAATTTTTCTTATAAGTGTTATCGAGTTGAACACAAATCTTCGAAATTTGCTGGACACCCCTTAATTTTTGGGCTCTCGCAATCCTGTAACTTAGTTGATTGTCACCGATTTGCAGTTTCTAACAGGATTTGGAAAGATCAAAAGTTGGGCTTACAAAATTCTTTTGCCAAATATTTCAAATTTGTACTAATTGTTTAATGTTTTAAATTTTGCATTTGGTAATAATTTATTTAAAACCCTATATTTTCTTGTTTTTATTTGCAATTGAATAAACTAAGAGCTTGCTTTTTCGAATTGTTTGAAAATTGTTAACGTAAAATTGTTTTTTCTTATAAAATTTTGATTTTAATATACGTACATAGCATAACGCTAACAATTTTAATGGTACTTTTTGACACTTTGCAGTGTACAACACTGGCATTTTAGGTATTATATGTGTTCCCAAGATATGTCAAACACTACAAACAACATTTTTGTAGAACATTTTAACCCTATAACTTTTCAGTGTAGGGGTCTTTTTTCTTTCAAACAAAAATTGTAACTTTTCAGATTTTGTTTATCGCGTTACTAAACGCTCATTCAAATAAAACTGAGGGGAAAAAGGCGGCAAAGTTGAAAACAATTCAAATTTGAAATACTGTGGTTAATATTTTCACATGGGTTTGTTAAAAGTATGAACACACATGTATTTGGAATGCTTAGTTGTTTATCTTTCTCCAATCGATCAACATCAGACGAGGTGTCAGGGTACACCCGGTTGGAACGAAGTTCCTTTCGCTATATATTATGTATTAGTTAATTCCAACACGCCTAAGGCGCCCGTTGAAAAATACGAAAATTTAAATGGATCTTTCAGAAAAGATACTTCCTGTAAAATGATAGACATTTGTTTAAGAACTAAAAATTTTTTTATAGAATGTATTCTTTTTTTTAAAAAAGTTGAATATTTGTAGGTCCTTTTTTTAAGACTGTGTATTATATTTCCAGAAAAGCTTGTCTTTTAAAGAGAGGTACTTCTTTTATGAAAAGCTAATATTTTTTTAAAAATGACACTATTTTTAAGAAGAAGTACTTTCTGTAAGAAAAAGCCTAAGAGTATGCATTTTTTTTACAAAGAAGTATTTTTTAAGAACACGTACTTTTAAAAGAAGTGGTACTAATTTTAAGAAAAAGTTTATTTTTTTAAGAAAATTTATTTATGTTATGAAAGACTACTTATCCCATGAAAAGAAAGTGTATTATTTTATTTTTAGGAAAAGGAATTTTATTGAAGAAAAGGTTTTTTTAAGAAATGGAGTTTTTTTTAGAATTGGTCCTTTTTTTCAGGAATGGGTAAATTTTTAAGAGTAGGTACTTATCTTAAGAAAAGTTATATTGAAGAAAAAGTAGTTTTTGTACGAAAGTTGTACGAAAATTTACTTTTTAAAAAAAATTAAATTTTTGAAGAAAATTTACTTTTTGTAAGAAAATTTACTTTTTTTAAGATAAGGTATTTTTTTTAAGAAAATGTACTTTGTTTAAGAATATGGATATGATTTTATAAGAAAAGGCACTTATATAAGAAAATTTTCTTTTTTTAAACTTCTTTCACTTTGCTTTTCTACATTTGCTTTTATTGGGTTCAAAACTACAATATATAGTCACAGCCAGTTCCGCTAAGTCTAATGAATATCTACGCGAAATAAAGCTAGTCACTCACTTTCGTGAGTAATTTTATTCCGCTAATCTCACTTTGTTGTTTCGCATGGCTTTTCGTATGTCAAGAAATCAAATTACGATTTCTAGAGAAATGATGTAAAATGAGAGACCAAAGAAGACAGGAACTACTTTTAAATAGTGTTTATTGATACTAATGACAAATAAATTAAGTGTTATGTTGTTTGCATTGAAGAAAAATAAGCATTCCCTTTGATTTCTATCCGTTTTATGTCCAATGAAAGTGAAAATTGGTAAAATACAGCAGCAAATAAAACTCTATGAAATGGCCTACTACCTCTTCGTCATGAAGATGCCTCGAAGAGAGTAATGGAAACTCTTAAGTATTAAATAAATAAATAAATGGTTTCCCATTACATCCCATGAAGGGACAGGGGAGAGCCGATTCCGAACGGTATTTTGAGAAGCTTTTTCATGGCTATATAGTCGATAGTGTCGCCGTCACTATGCGAGGTGACCGCCGCCGAAAGAAATGTTAAGATGGTCAGAGCAGGGTTCGAACCCAGGATCTCATGAACAAGGCCGCGCACACTAACCACAGCACCACCGACGGCCACGACTAAACTCTTAAGTATTACTCTATGATAACCTTGTGGCTGGATCACCAACTTCAAAAAGTCTTCAAAAATATCCTCGAAAAAACCGGTATAGTAGTGAATTTATCATTTACGAACACAACTACTCTTTTTGATTAAATTAAAAGTGATCAGCTGAAAACAAATGACAAGTCAAATGTAAACAAAGAAATTTTGTATACAAAGGATATTGTAAATTTTGTTTCATTTGGTGTTGTAGTTTTCACATTTGTGTTTATTGCAACGATATGGAAATTCCAATTCCCGTGTACTTTGTTGGCTAGAATGAAGACATAGTGGAAGTGCTCCGGGGGCAGAAATCCCCTTAAACCAGTAAGTGCTTATTTCACATGTACATACATATATGTATGTATGTAAATAAATACATACTTTGCTTTTTTCGGATTTTTCAGAAATTTCTGGATGACAAAGAAAATATTTGTCATGATTTCCAAGTATCTGGAAGAGAAGTGGAGTACGATGCACAGACGTACGCAGATCCGGCCGGACATTAAGTTGGCAACATTTTTTCGGTTTGTGGCCACGGGGCGTTACCAGCAGTCAGTTGGTAACGAGCTTGTTTCGCCGTCAGGAAAATCGATTCCATTTTTCCATGATTCTGATTAATTTCCTTAAACGACAACCAACACAAAAGTGGCTCGTTTTGACATTTGCTTTCGCTTAGATGACAGCAAAGAAAGATAGAGGAATCAAAAATTGTATAGAAACGCTTACGTGTTTATTCGCATAGATTCGTCGTTCTGATGTGTGTTAGTGGAACCAAAATCAGCTGTTTGTCGCATAGCAAGTGAAAGAAAGTGTTCGTTTGAGTTAGAGGAATTGGCTGTAAATATTGGTTACAGGCTCCACATAGAAAACTTCCCATTAAACAAGAAATTTCCCCACATATGTGAGACATCTAGTTAATTTCTCTCTCTATAATCCAAGCCGTTAGTCTAGATACAAACCAAAGCAAAAGTAAACAATATTGTTGATAATAGTGGGTTGTAGCATAATAGTGTTAAAAAAAGATTGTTTCATTTTAATTGAATGAAAATTATAATGGTTATTCGACTTTACTTGATAAGCTTTCAATTGCATTTGCCTAAATATAGAAGTGAGAATATGAGTTTTTTCATTAATTAAGATCAGTTTTATTTTTTGCGCATAAAAAGGTTAATAACTTTTATATTTTTTTATCCGATTTTCATAAGCTTTTTTGATTCAATATAAAATGCTTTTAACAACTTGTACAATAGGAGCATAACCAAAATGAACACGTATCACCACGAGGTGGCCACTGATGAATATTTAAAGAATACACTTTACTTGAATCAATTTGGTGAAAAACCCTTCACCAAAAAAGTAAAACAAAAGAAAAGTATTAAATTAAAAAATTGCTTGAAATTCGGAAACAGGCCATCCAACCTCAAAAATAACCTAATCTTTCGTCTATTTCGAACTTTTTACCTTCGTGACTTTACCAACATGATACTTTAAAAAATTTGAAACAAAATGTAACGAAAGATATCCACTTTGTTATGTAATTAAGACATTGCAGCAGATAACATAATGGTTAAACTCTAGAGTTTTTAGGTGAAGTTTGGCAAATCTGATCTAATATCTTATTATTGCAAGTGGTTGTTTGGTTGTCTATCCTAGAGAAATCGCAAAGAATTTTGCAAACGCTACCAAAAATGCTACCAAAGAAGTACCCAAAACAATACAAACACAGTACCAAAAATAGTACAAACAAAGTGACAACTAACAAACTGTATCAAAAAGTGATGAAACCAACAAAAAAGTACCCAAAAAAGGTACTAAAATGTAAAAAAGAAAAAAATTGTTATTAACACCATAAATGAGCGGAAGAAAATACCCAGAAAGCCAAGTATGATCACATAGATGTTGAAAAACAGAACAAAAAAGTACTAAAAAAATACCACAAAATACCTAAAAAGTACGGAAAAGGTACTGAGACCAGAAAGCAAAACGTACTAAAAATTGTACCAAAAAAGTACTAAAATGGTACCAAAAAGTACCATAAAAGTACCTAAAAAGTACTGTTTATTTTGAAATGTAGCCCCACAATATTGATAATTCCATCTCTAACCGTTTGTTTTGACGACAGTACTATATTTTTCCCCGTTTTGCCCTATTTGTATCTCTAACAGTGTAAATCTTAAAAATCACGTATCTGCATTATAAGAGGAATGTGCAACCCAAATTTCATGCTTCGGTCTGTAAAAATAAAAATGTTTAAGTCAAAATTTCATTAAATTTCATTATCCTACCTTTAGCCCTTTGGCCAGGACGCTGATGAATCAGCAAGTAACGCAACAATGTTATATATATTGATTAGGGCGGGTTAATTTTTTTTTTGATAAAGCGTATAGCAAAAACGTAATCTATAGGTGATTTTGAGAAACGGTACTCAAGAGACCATAGCTCTAAGTCGGATTTGGAGCCCCCCAAAATTTCACAATAGATATTTTTCCATATATCTATACATAGAATAATTTAATTAAATTCGTCATAAAATCGGATAGAATTATAGTAGATTTCTCAATGTGGGCTTGTTTGAAAGGTATTTTTATCACCTTTCAGAATCTGTATTGATACCAATATTTTTATTTTTAGTAGAGATATTGTCGAAAAATAGCCTAAAATGAACTTTTAACTAATAAATTCTGAATTTCTTAAATTTTTTTGCAGACTATGAAAGTTCAGATAATTTCCAATAACTTTTATTACGGTAAATTTTTTTGTTTTCGAACTCCTTTTTGTAGGAAAATCGATCTGAAGAAATCAACATTTTCAAGGTTTCAACAAAAAAACACTAATATCTATTTTGAAAATTTGGGGGGCTCCAAATCCGACTTAGAGCTATAGTCTCTTGAGCATAATTTCTCAGAACCACCTATAGTTTACGTTTTTGCTATACGCTTCATCAAAAAAAAACGTTCCATACAATTTGACCCGCCCTAATATAGATATATATTTTTGATATAGATATTTTGAATTTATGACCGATTTTGTTAGTTTATGTTAATGTATGAGAAGTTCATATTACAAGCTTACAAGGCCCGGAACACATTTCTAAACGAAAAATGGTTAGTTTTTTTTTTGGAATAATAGACAATTCAGTTAATCGCACCACTGGCATGACTAGTTTCGAACTCCGTGACAAGTTCATCATCAGATGCCTAACTACTGATCCTGAATTGATACCATCGGTAGATCATCATTCTTATATAGGTATACAAACTCAATCATTCAATTCAATCCATTTCCATTATTCCAACACAAGAACTCCATTATTCCAACACAAGAACTTAAACCTTTTTTCCTCCTTGTTCTTCTTTTCTTCTTGCATTAGTTATGCACAGAATCGAGGAAACGGTTCTGCAGAACAGGTTCTTTACATGAACCGACTGGACCGGTGCTTGCAACCCGAAAACGGCTTCTAACACGCTGAAAGACAGGTCGAAATGAACCGAAAACCGTTCTTAAAGAACAGAAAACAGTTCTTAAAGGACCGAAAAACGTGTTCAAAAGAACCCACAACGGTTCCAAAAATACAAAAAACGATTCTAAAATAACTAGAAAATGGTCTGAAAAGGACAGAATAACAGCACTCGGTTGGATGGGAGTACGAAAATGGGAATTTTTTAAGCCTTAACTTAAGCCTCTGTGGGACAGCAATTTGCTAAGAATCGGAACCGTTCCAAATACCTGGGGTTTCTCGGAACCGGACTCGATAGAACGCACATACATACTCACATTGTTACATTGCTTTCAGGTGAGTTTTAATCTATATCACTGTTGTTATATATTTTGTTAATTTCCCTATTTTTTATTATTCAAACAATCACCGTGCCAGTTATACTGGAGTTAATGTCGACGTCGTTGACGGCGTCTCAACGCCGAAATTGTGATGTTCGGCGTAAAATTTAATTTTGCTATTAATGTCAACGCCGTCTACGACATTAGCAAAGTTATTTAGTGAAATATTCTTAATAAATTAAATAAAAGTGAAATATTCTTTTAACAATTAACAATAACTACATGCTATTTAAGTTATTTATTTTTGTTAAAAAAGAAAACATTGAGAAAGAGGCGGTTCTATCGCAGGCCAGATAATGATGACCGCCATATATTTGGATTTTATGAAGCTGGTTTCTTAGCAATAAAACAAAATGAAGAAGAGTTTTTCAAATTCACACGCATGACATTTCCTGTCTTCAATATTTTGTTAAATATCCTGAAATTGCGGCTTCAGAAAACTAAAAATTGCTACACAATTAGCCCAGAAGCTCGACTTGCAATAACTTTGTCGTAAGTACTTTACCTGTGTAAGTTTTTTGTGGTAGTAATGTTAATTTATATGCCTTTTAGATATTTTTCTCAAGGAGTTTCCCACCAATATCTTGGATGGAGTTTTAAAATCGGTAGAATAACTGCCAGAGCTATTATACTAGAGACGTGCTCAATCATGTGGGAAGTGCTAGCACCTTTTTATTTGGACCAATGCAAAGCAAATGATTTTGAGGAAATTGCCAGACTTCAAAAATAAGTGGGATTTTCCAAATTGCGTTGGTGCTGTAGACGGCAAACATATAGCCATTACAAACCCTGCACATAGTGGTTCTAATTTTTATAACTACAAAACTTTTTTAGTATTGTGCTATTAGCTGCATGCGATGCTAAATACATTTTCACAATGGTTGACTTAGGTGGCTATGGAAGCCACAGGGATAGAGGTAAATACAATCGACTAAATTAAACGAAAAATTTATGCAAAAGCTTATTTCAGGAGTGTTAGCTGAATCAACTTTTGGGAAGAAGCTGTTCGCTGGTGAATTGGATCTCCCACCGCATTCAGATCTACCAAATTCAACGCAAACATTTCCACATTTTTTTGTTGGAGATCCAGCATTTCCTTTAAAAACGAATCTTATGCGAGCATATCCCGGAAGATGTTTGACAATGGATAAGAAAGTTTTCAACTATCGTGTTTCTCGAGCGCGTGTTGATATAAAAAACGCGTTCGGAATATTGGTAGCGAGATGGCGGATATTAAGAACCACGCTTACTTACAAACCAGAAAATGCTGAAATAGTATGTTTTTATGAAAAATCATTCTAAGTGGATTCTATAAATTCTTCTACGTTTTTTTAGGTGGTGTTGGCTTGTGTGGTTCTACATAACTTTACTAAGTTGAATGACCAAGCAAATGCAACTTATTGCCCAACTAATTATGTGGACCACGAGGACAATTGTGGTAATATTATACCTGGCTGATGGCGAGCTGAATTTGGAAACGATTGCAGCATAGCTAATTCTCGACCAATATCCTTTGGCTCGAATAACGCAACGCGACAAGCTTTTAATTTAAGAGACACACTCAAAACATATTTTATGAAAGAAGGTGCTACAGCACTTCAAAGAAAAGTTAAATAAAAATCTATTTTGTAATTCATTGTACAATGTTTTTATTAGCTTGCTTTTCTTGTTTGTTGTGTAGTCCAAAATTTGCGAGGGAAATTTAACACACTTCTCGTGATCCGATCGAGCTGACATTTGGCAGAAAAGTTCGTCGTCGTATATTTCAGCTCGATCCGATCATGGAAAGTGGGTTAAAAAATATGCTCGCACAAGTGCCAGGGTTGTTAAATCCCACGTAAACAGTATTTATTATTCAGCAAAACATTTAAAAACGTTGTTTTAAAAATTAATTTTTAGCTTTTGATTATTTTATTTACTCATACTTAAATATTTATTAATTTTTTATTTACTCATTACTTTATCTCATACTTAAAAAATAAAATTAAAGAAATAAAAATAACCGTCTATGTAAAAAATCAGACCCGTTTTCTAAGCCGACCAGATTTTAGAAATGAAAATAGAGGACATTAAAAAAAATATAACAAAAAATTTATTTGAATTCATAAATACATTTTTTTACATACATACATATGTATATATTTTATAGAAAAATTTAAATTCTACATATGTAAATATGTAGTTAAAAAAATAACAAATAAAAATAAATAAAATTAGTTTAAACTAATAAAGAAACTTAAAAATTCATGGCACTAAATTATTCAAAAGTTCTTATTGTAATATCTAATATAATCAGTTTATGGTTTATTGTACTTTTCAGATTCGTGAGCTTTCTTTAAAATATCGTCTCTTGGTCCATAGTGTTTTGAAAATTCTATACAGCTTTTATTGGTGTTGCACTTGATAGTAATTATAGCCTCCACACAATTAATCGATATATTTCTTTTCTCTTGGGTCCAAATATCATTAATCAATGAAAACATTCTCTCCACAGCTGCATTAGTTCCTGGTAGACTAAAAGCAATTTGAACAAGCTTTAAACTTTCTGTAAATGATATTGATTCTTTTTCAAAGTGAGAAAATATCTCCACCCATCTTTGGTCGAATTCAATGGCATTGTCTTTCCAAAATTCCAGCTTCTCTTCAGTACAAAATATGTTTATTTTTCTTATTTCTTCAACTAATTTGCTTTCATTTATTTTATTTTTACCAATTAATATTGTCACCTTTTCCGGACATGAACACACAGCTTCTAAATCAATTTTTTTTTGTCAAGTGGGTCCAACGAAAAATATTTGTTTCCTTCAAAGATTCTGTCCATTCTTCCAAATATTTCACTGAAGTTTCATAAAATTTTTGTATATGTTTTTCAAATTTTTTTCGTAGGTCAGGCTCCGATTTTTCCAATTGCCATATTTTACTCCGTACAATTAGTGGAATATATAAGTTCATTAATTGAAATTTTATTTGCTCTTTTAATTCATTTAAAATTTCGAAAGCTTCCACTGCGGTTAAAGTTTGTTTCTCTAATTTTAATACAGCAGCTTGAAAAATTGATGCCTGATTGTGAATAAATTCTAAATATATTGGAGATGCTTCATTAGCGAAGAATTTTTGCAATATTTTTGGAACAGAATTTTCGTTTAAGAAATAAGATTTCAATGGTTCGTATAAAGAAATTATTCTTTCAACTGCTTTCATAAGTGCTAACCAACGAGTTGTGGAATACCCAAGTAACTTCTGATATTCGACATCAGTTTCTTCACAGAAAGTTTTTAGTTTTTCTGTTCGAACAGTATAGTTTCGAAAAAATAGATAAATTTGTGGTATTATGACTGCTATATCGATTCGCAGATCATGATTGGCCGTATTAATCGTATTTGAAACTATATGGGCATTACATCCAATTCCAAAAATGTTGCGTCCCAAAGATGATTTTATTTTACAAACAATATTTTCTTTACCCCTCCGTTTTAATCCTCCAAAATTAGTATTAGTGTTATCCGCTGATATGCCAACCACTTTATCGTTCAAGTTATTACATTTTATAATTTCCATCATATGGGTTGATATAATTTCGGATGTTTCACCTTTTATTGTCGATAAATTTAGAAGTTTAACTTGTACACCATATTTTGAATTGAAATATTGAACGGCAATTGGACATAATTTTTCGGCTTTGTGATTGGATGCACCTGATAAAATGGACACAAAATTAATTTCTTTCAGTTCTGCAATTAATTCTTCTTTTACAGCAGGAAACAAAACATTTTTAATTATAGCATTAGATTTAGACCGTGCACAAGAAAATTTCTTGTCATAAAACGTTTGTATCAAGTTACTGGTACAGTCCATACTACGAAATGAGTGGTTGTGCATCACTTGATGGTAAGAAAATACTAGTTCATGTAGTGCTAGTTGTTTTGTTTCATTTTGGAAGTCGTGGCTACGTAAAAAACTTGATATCTTCGAAGAGGATGCAGCGGCATTTTCGCTGGTTTTAAGTGTTTTTGTATTATTATCCTGAATAATATCTTGCCTCCCTTTATTTTGAATAGAAAATATTTGTCCACAAATTATGCACTTGAATTTCTAATCAGGATCTGCAGCAACAATGTGTGGAAACTCTTGCTTGTGTTTTTCGTTGAAAGATACTTTTCTTCTCTTTACATTGGTCATTTCTGGATTAAAATAAAGATATTGGTTTCAATTGTTTTATTAATTTATTATAGATTACTTTGAATAATTAAAAGTTACTACTTACCGAATAGTTCATTAATATGTATATAATTTTCCATCAAAAAAAAAACTAGCACGCAGAAAAAAAATAAAACATAAAAACAGGAAACAAGCTCAACAACAAAATGTTAACAATATCACAACCCTGTTCACATAAAACTTACGGGAAGAAAGTAAGTGTTACCACTTATTTTCAAAATCGAAAACTCAGTAAAAATAATTATTGATCATACTTTTAAAATTAAAGATGACAAAAGATGACTGATTATGAAAAAGAGGACAGATAGAGTACACAAATTTAATAGAGGACAGCGAGTTGAAATAGAGTATTGTCCTCTTAAAAAGAGTACGTATGGTCGCCTTACATTTTCTCTAATCAATCGTAGAATACTTATGTTAATGCCAATTGTTGATTTGCAAGATGGCAATATAGAATATTTAATTAATATCTATATTTTCTATACTGCCATCATTCAAATCAACAATTTGGCATTTAGATAAGTATTCTATGATTTATTTTCCGCTATATCCCTGTTGGTGCTGCGCAAGCCGCCTAGCAGGACATCCACTCTTTTGAGGATATTGGAGTAACTCGATGCATTCGAGTCCTGCGCCTTTATCTCCATAAACGTTTTAAGGGCAGTCATTGTGCCCGTTAAATGTTGCTCAATACTGTTCATACAGGTGCCTTTTTTTGGGGGGGGGAGCAGAGGATGCATTTGAATTTGATGTGCTCGGTGGTCATCAAGCACATCAATCACTTCCGTCGATGTGGAAATGTCTCCGAAGTCGAAAACATCGCTTCGTGGAGTACAGCCTCCACTTCTTCACCCACAATTTCCGAATAATTTCCAGTAGTCCTGAAATATGAAATAAAAATATTTAGAAAAATGATAAAATTGCACATATGTATTAAACTTACTCCCTGAGCTTAACAAAGTCAGACAAAAAATGTAACTCTTTGTATAAGTACCACTCGGGCTATGAAAGGAACGCGCTGCCTGAAGGCTTATTCTCTTTTGACTTTTTCTCCCGCATATACTTATCTCTCAGTGGTGCATTCATGTTCTTAAAAAAAAAAAATTAAACATAAATAATTGAAATATGTATTTTATTAATGTTTTTACTTACCTGATATCCCCAAAGCTGTCCCTATTTTTTTCCAAACCTCCCCTTGGAGAATTTGTTGTAAAGCACTTCATTTTCACGAACAGCATTTATAAGCTACATATATGTGAGATTCGAATTTATTTTAATTAAAAAAGGTAAAAATTTGCAAAAGTTTTAAACATCTGCAACTCCAGAAAATTATATTTGTTTTGCTTCATCTGTTTTGACGTTTCATCATATGTTTTTGTCTGAGCAACGACGCCGAAAAAGTTGAAACAGATTGGCGTCGAATTTCTTACGGCGTTGAGATTAACTGCTCTCATACAATTTCATACGATTCAACTTTTTTTTTGACATTTGACGACGTCGACATTAACTCCAGCATTACAGTTTCGTGCAAATTGTGCGCTTGATACAACTTTTTCTTTATCAATATGGCTGTTGTCTTTTCGGAACGATGCGCGCGTTGGCGGTGATGGCCATTTTTGGATGAGCGGATACCTTAACAGTCAAAATTGCCAGACATATGGTTCCAACAGAACGCTGCTAGGAGCCACACATCTGATGCCATAACGGTCATTCTGTAGGAGCAATTTATCTCGCGGAGAATCCGTCGGTGGGGTGGTGCAATGGTAAGTGTGCGCCGATCGTGTACATTAGAACGTGGGTATCATCTTCCACATATATGTATAAGTAATCTAATTGGTAGGCCTTTTGTAAGTTTCCTGTTAGTTGGCAATGACGACAATAACTTGCAGGAAGTTATGGTAAGGCATGGGCTTAGAACTGTAGAGAACAAAGACGGTGACAGTCTTATGGATATCTTCACTCGCCATCACCTTTGGAAACTTCCGGATCCGTCCAGCGGTTGTCAATGGTATTACACGACAGAATCGTTGAATACATAACTGACCATCTGTAGGACGCATCCATACCAATGTTGTACAATCTAATGCGAGACACTTCAATCAAACTACCGGTAGAGGCATTGCAGATGTTGGTAATGGTCACAGACATACTTGGTCAGAACCCTGGGCCGAAATTCGGAATCGTGAACGTCTGCCCAATATGCGTATTTCATTCAAGACACTAAAGTTCAGAATACATTTAAAATCAGCCTTCCAGCATAATATTAGGCACATGATTCGTCCCGGTTAGGAAAACTATCTGAACGCTATAGCGGAACAAACCGAAAACGTTGGAAATACATATAACCTCAGAGAAGTGTACTCCACAAAAACCAGCTGAGCGGCAACAATATCAGAATTACTGAATCTTTAACAGCCCAGAGATAGCATAACCACATCTATTGGTATTCATATTGTCATTTGGATACCGGAAATTAATTTTTAGGTGGTGAACGATATACTCCGGGAACATTCACTCTAAATTTCAAAATCGTGATTTCAGCCATTTGATCAGGGTATTATGTAGATGGGCCTTGGGGAATCATCGGTTCATATTTCTTTAAAAACCCGGCGGAACATAACAGTGAATGGCGTCAGTTAAGGCGATTGAAGCTCGTGATCTCGACGGCGTTTGATTTCAACAAGGCGGCGCTACTTACCAGTAGAGTGCCCGAAACCAGTGAAACCGTATACAAGTTTTTTATTTTTTGAACAGACAAATTATGTAAAAAAAAAAATTAAACAAAAAGTCACAAAATTTAGTTGTCAAAGTTTGAAGAAATTCTGACTTACGTCCAGCACAGCCCAACCTCTCGTAATAGCACCAAATTACTACAATGGATACAACTTTTTATCCAAAGAAAAGTTGCAATTTTTTTTTGTCGGCGGCCCATATTTCCCGAATTACGGGCCTCAAAAGTTTGAGCGTATAACCTTCAATATCTTCCACATGGACCGGAGCAATATGGGTATCATTGGAAAGCTTATAAACATGTCTTTAAATCTGCGTATTTATATCCACGATTCATGATATTCGACTTTTATTTTTTGTCAGGCAAAAATAATTTTTTGTCAGGCAAAAAAAAAATTTTGTAAAAAAACCAAAATTAAAGAAAAAAGGAATATGAGAAAATGGAAAACTAGCCCTCGGGGCCACAGGGTCCAAAAACCGGCACACACAGGGACATTTGGGATTGGATTAGTATGGGTACTTCAACGAAAGGTATTCGTGTCACGAATTCAGCGGTGGCATTCTTTTTTTCGTGGGATTTTATTTATATATAAATTTAACGATTTTCAAAAAGGTCTTCCACCACAGTACGAGCAACGTAGGTCCCATTTTCTCACATTCTTTACTTTTTCTTTACTTTTGGTTTTTTTTTTAAATTTTTGACTGCCCTGGTCTTGCATTTTTTCCAAAAATCTTTTTTCCTCAAAAAAATAAAAATTATTTTAAAAAAAATCGCGCTTTTTTCTTTGTTTGGAAGGACCCAAATATTACAATTCCCTACTAACTTTTAAACATTTCAATATCCGATATCTCGATAACTAAGTAAGTTAAAAAAAAATTTCCATTTAATATTTTTCAATTATTTTGACCTGTATTATACAAACCAATCAGTAAAGGCAAATTTCTAAACGTAATACTCCCCATATGTCCGAACTTTGGAAGCCCGTAACGGCGAAAATATCGGTTTCCAACAGACTTTCTTTACATTTTAGCTTAAAATAACGTGTTTTACGAGAAAAAAATCGGAATTTGCTCCGAAATTCTTGAATTAAATAAAAACGTGGTTTCTATCAAGATGTATGTATATATTACAGGTGGAATCGTTTGAACAGCTGATTTCAATTTGTTCTTGTTGTTGTGGTCCGACCTTGTCAAATGTTGTTTATACCAATTTCCAAGATGTATCTAGTACAGGTGGTAGCGTTAAAACAGCAGGTTAAATTTGTTCTTGTCCTTGTGGTTGTTGCCAAAAATTACAACAATTCATCTTGTTATAACTTGAAATAAATACATCTTGACAATTTCGATCAGCTGAATTTGACAAGGTCGGCTCCTGAAATAAAACCCAAATACCTTTAATTCCTACTGCATCACCTAACTTATTTTGCCATGGTTTCTATTTTCAAATTTTCATATGATTATGAGACTTTAAAGGATGTGAATGTCGATAAAATTGCATTATGATTTAAATGAAACGAATGAGGGTTGTTAAAAATGCATGCATTTCACAATGGAATATTATTTCAACATGATTTTCAATTTGAAATCCATCTAACAAATTTTAAAAACTGTAAGCTCGATTAAGAATTTGAATAGTATGTTGACACTTGTTTGTAATTTGTATATGCGTAATTTAAATTTTTTGAAACAAAAATATCCGAAAACATCAGTTCTGCCGCAGTTTACCCAATTTAAAAACCGAAACCGGCTTCAAGGGAAATTTATTTTTCGAACCAACTGAAAACCTATTTTTTTAAAAAAATTTCAGATTCTCGGAAACTCAATTTGTCACACAGCCCATAAAACAAAGACATGCCATTATTGCGAGAATTTGGATCTCCGGACCGGTAAATTGGGCATCTAGATCATGTGATATCGTACTGTGGCTAAACAAAGTTCAAAATCTAAAGAAAAAGGATGACCTAGCTAGGTACCATTGAGCAATTGGAAGGCAACATTACTGACGTTATTCGCTATATACCACTCAAATTGCTCAAACGCCTCATTGAAAATGTGGACCACAAAGTTGGCCATTTAAGCCGCAGTTATCGTCAACATTTTAATGCAAAAAGTAATTTTTTCGTAGTAATAAAGATTACCCCATATTTTTGCATTTAAATTATCTTTTCAATTTTGTTAACTGGTTTATATCTGTAACAAAAGGGTAATATATATCAGAAATATTATATTGCTCACAAATATGATTGATATACTCAACACAAAACTGGTCACTATTTAGTTTTGCATGATATTGCATGAATATGTCTTTAGAGTTCCAATTCCTTAAGCGTAGCTCGATTTTCTTGTTGTTCCGTATTTGACAATCTTTTGCAATAACTATTTAATCTGACATGAGAAATCACTTGTCTATTAAAACTTCTGAATCACTCAAGTCATTTCAATATCTTTAATGTTCGAATAATATATGCGCATATCCCTCGACAAAGAAAAAGACGTATTACATAATCATTGGGATGTCCTTTAAAGGGAAAACAGGCAAAAATCATTATTCACAACACATCTGCCGACACGTGTACTTAGGTGAGCATGGATTATCCCAAGGACATGTGTAAATAAAGTAACTCATTTGCAAACCAAATTGTCATCTTTACATGAAGTAGGCAGACACCAGTTGGCAGAAGAGATGGCCCATTCACAAACTGAATAAATTTGTATTTGCCTAATCGTAGCTCAAATTAAATAAAACGCCCATAAATCATGGGGTACCACTGAAATACTGCTGACAATTTCACAATTGAATGAATGCTCTGATTATATACAACGAATAAACGAACGGGAGAGAAATTCGAAATTAAAGCCAACGTTACCTCCATCCAGATCACTCGTCCTTCAGCCACTGATGTACCGGAAGGGCACGCAAACACTCCCAAGTGTCCATAAATGGAAATCACAACTAAATATAACACAATTAACAAATTCGTTTCATATCAACTTCACTCGAACAGCGCGAAGGGAGTTGAACTTAACACCAGCCTCGGAAAAGTTGATAAATACTAACATAAATATAAAAAAGTAGAAATAATAAAATGGCACTGATCTGATGGGTTGGGGGAAGACAAATTAGCGGCGTACGCCTTAAATGTTCAATTATGTGGAAATTAGTGGGTAGAGACTCCTAAAAGTATGTAATTATGTTGTAATATTGTAAAGTTCGTTTGTATCAGCATTTATATGTTGATTTAAACCACTGCGTTCAAATTCAGCACAGTGGGTCAAGGTTTAAACGTATTCAAGTTGTCTGTTTTATATATTATGGGATTAATATATGTATATCCAAAGTAGACAAAATTTGGAGTGAACTAGTTAAAAATAACGAAGGATATACAATCTAGCCATTCACGTAAATTGACCCGAAAATTTTTTTACCAATATGTAAATTATACAACATCACAAAGTCTGCAATGTTTGTCCGCTAACTTCACCGCTGCCGTGGTAAAATATTTATTATTTATTGTACCAAAGTATTGTGTTTTGAACTCTTTTAGGACATATTTAGCTCTTAATTTTGGGTTGCTGCTGCTTTTTCTGCCTTTTAGCTCTTTTTTCAATATTGCCCTTTTCAGACCTTTATAATTTTAACAAATTGTCACTTACGTAAGCACTGTCACTTAAGTAAGCACTGTTATAATAAAATAATTTATGCATTTTTGTTCCGGGCCTCAAGATGTGAGCTGAGGGTATCTTTTGTAGAATATTTTGTAGCTCTTTCCTCATTCCATATTTCTTTTTAACGTCTATCAGAAAAACATGTTGAAGAAATTTCGAGTAATATATGTAATATTTTAACTTTTCCGGCTCACTGTAGAGAAATTGGGGTGACCCTTGTCGAAGGAATTGTAGTCTACAAACTTCTTGAGAGCTATCCAAGAGAACACTAATCAACAAAAATTATAGTTAGATCCACAAAATCAATAGAGAATAGTGACCGGTGGGGGTTCTCACAACCGGGAAAAGTTATATTGGTCAAAAACAAGCCACACGTATGTCTAGGAATCCAGATATATTGATTTGAAGTTAGTAAGTATCATGTATGGTAATTTTACACCTTTGGGGCTTTTTCGTTTGACATAACCCGAGAACGACTATACCGATTTTGCTGCAGCGAAGTTAGAAAAATTTAGAATTACAATTCCTTTAAACTGTTAATATACTGTTTCTCTACATAATCAACAGTTTTGCAGTTATAAATAAACTTATGAAGGACAAAAATAATATTTTGCCTAAAAAATTTAAATTTTTTATTTTAAATAATCATGAAAAATCCAAAACGGGAAAAAGTGTCAAGTCTTATTACTTGCTCGAAAAGTCTCATAACCTATGAACAAAATGAGATTAATTTTTTTAACTAATTCATTTAATTTATTTCGTTTGTTTGCTCCCTTTACTTTCTTGCGTGGTGATTCGGCTTCTTGTTCGATGCCTGTATCGGATGAGGAACTGTCTTCATCTGGAAAAAAATAGATTTTTATGTATCAGTCAGTTAACTTCAATTTTGTGGCCTACCCTCGGAGAAACCTCCCATTGTATATTCTTCTTCTTCATCTTCATTGTCGGGATCGTACATCTTTTGCGATCACCAACAAATTTCAGCTACCAGCGAGTCCAGCCTATTGCCTTTATATCGCGTTTCTATGGGCATGACCACTTGATGGAAACACTCGCCATGTTCATCCGACTCTGAGGCTAGCTGCTTGCTGATGTATTCGAGATGGTGAAGCAAGAAGTGAATTTTGAGAGACACGTTCACTCCAATTTTCTGAAAGTATTGTATTGTAATTGCTTGTATTGTTAAGACAAGTTTAATTCTCCAACAATCTTGTCCATTCTTACTTGTGATATTGGAACTATTTTGTTCAATGGACCGGCTTCTGGTATTGCTTCATAGGTGAAATCCGCTTTACACCTTGCTGCAATAGAAAAATAAGTTTCTCTGTCAGGACTTGGTAGCGGTGGAATTGGTATTTGGTCAGAATTCGGAAGAGGTGTTTGTGCACTTTTAATGTAGATGTAAACTCTTTGTTTGAAGTCTTTACGATTTACTCCACATATTTTGTTTGGACAAGAATAATAGTTGCCGGAATTGTGCTCTCCTGGATCAGTCCAAATCATTGGTACACCAAAAGAAAGTGAACTGCTTTTCTCTTGGATCCACATGGTAAGAGCATTGTAGCACGTTTTACAAATTTTCTCTGGGGCCCACGAAACGCCTCGAATTATTTCGGAATCCAAATAAACTTTAAACGCTTGCTGCACCTGCTTAGTGAATTATCTAGTATTGGTTGAAAGAATTCTTTTGCAACAAATGTGACAAAATACATTCAGATTTCATTCGATTTTATACTTTCGCTATTGCGTCACTATGTTTTGGTGTTATTCATTTTAAAAAAAAATATTTAAAAAAAATTAAGTTACAGTGTTTTATTTATAAATGTACTAAAAACTAGAAAATAATTTTTCTCTTAGCCTCAATAAGTATATTCTTCTTCATGATGGGGTTATACAATGGTCCGCCTACTTAGCACTTCAACAACAATGGTCTAAATACTTTCAATAAAGAGCGTAATTAAAATGAATTAGTTTATTAATATTCTAGGGATCTCTCAAATAAAACGCTTGCATTTAAATTAAAAATGGTGACATTTAATTTTGACACTTAATTTGACTTTTAATTTTGACATTTAACTTTGACATTTAATATTGGCATTTAACTTTGACACTTTATTTGACGTTTAATTTTGACACTTAATTTGACATTTAATTTTGACATTTAACTTTGACATTTAATTTTGACATTTAACTTTGACATTTTATTTTGACACTTAATTTGACACTTAATTTGACACTTAATTTGACATTTAATTTTGACATTTAACTTTGACATTTAATATTGACATTTAACTTTGACATTTAATTTTGACACTTAATTTGACATTTAATTTTGTCATTTAACTTTGACATTTAATTTTGACACTTTATTTGACATTTAATTTTGATACTTTATGTGACATTTAATTTTGACGCTTAATTTGAAACTTAATTTGACATTTAATTTTGACTTTAACTTTGACATTTAATTTTGACACTTTTTTTAACATTTAATTTTGACACTTAATTTGACATTTAATTTTGACATTTAACTTTGACATTTAATTTTGACATTTAACTTTGACATTTAATTTTGAGACTTAATTTGACACTTAACTTGACATTTAACTTTGACATTTAATGTTGAAACTTTATTTGACATTTAATTTTGACACTTAATTTGACATTTAATTTTGGCATTTAACTTTGACATTTAATGTTGACTTTAACTTTGACATCTAATTTTGACACTTTATTTGACATTTAATTTTGACACTTAATTTGATATTTAATTTTGATACTTAATTTTGACACTTAATTTGACACTTAATTTTGACACTTAATTTGACATTTAATTTTGTCACCATTTTTAATTTAAATGCAAGCGTTTTATTTGAGAGATCCCTAGAAAATTAATTAACTAATTCATTTTAATTACGCTCTTTATTGAAAGTATCTAGACCATTGTTATTAAAGTGCTAACTAGGCGGACCATTGTACAACCCCATCATGAAGAAGAATATACAGGGTGGCCCAAAATTAACGAAGGGGTTTGAATTGCTTATAACTTTTTTATTATCATTTTTTTTTCTTTTCTTTTCAGTATTTCGTAAAGAAGACTTGGGGAATTTAAAATGGAGCAGTACTCAATTGAACAACGTGCCCAAATTGTTGAGCTTTATTTTTCAAACCAACGATCCATTGTTTTGACTCAGCGTGCATATCGTCGTTATTTTAATGTGCTGGTTGGACCCTCAGAGACAACAATAAACCGTCTGGTTGCAAATTTTCGCCAACAAGGGGCAGTAAGGAACCTTCCTTGTGCTGGCAGACGACGAACGGTGCACACGGATGACAATATTGAACTGGTACAGAGGAATATTCGGGAAGATGGAGAAACATCAACCAGGAGTCGTTCGACACAACTTGGCCTCTCGCGAGCGTCGCTGCAGAGAATTTTGCATACAATAGGAATGTTTCCATACAAGATTCAGCTTGTCCAAAAATTGAAACCGATAGATTACCAGCAACGACTTGATTATGCATTTTTTTCGGGCAAAAAGCAGAAGAAAATCATAATTTTGTTCATAATTTAATTATGAGCGACGAAGCCCATTTCCAATTAAGTGGGTTGGTTAATAAGCAAAACTGCAGGATATGGGCTACGGAAAATCCGAGAGTAGTTCAACAGCGAGAATTACACCCACCTAAGTGTACGGTTTGGTGCGGTGTTTCATCGGAAAGGATAATTGGTCCTTATTTTTTTGAAAATGAAAACTGCGCCGCCGTTTCCGTCAATGGTGTCAGATATCGGACAATGTTGGGCAATTTTTTAAGGCCAGCCGTGGAAAACCATCCGCACGTATGGTTCCAACAAGATGGAGCCACAGCCCTCACTGCAAGGGGCACAATGGCTCTTTTACGGGACATCTTTGGTGAACGAATTATTTCGCGTACAAGTGATGTTAATTGGCCTCTGCGTTCACCGGATTTAACTGCTCCAGACTGTTTTCTTTGGGGCTATTTGAAGAGAAAAGTTTACAATAATAAGCCTAGAACCATCAAGCAATTAAAAAGCAATATACGCGACGAAATAAACAACATAACACCTGAAGTTTTGCGAAAAGTGATGGAAAAAGTGTTGCAAAGAGCACGAATATGCGAAGCAGAAAATGGCCACCACTTGCGAGATATTATTTTTCATAACTAAACTATAAATATTCCCCATTTATATACTGTATTAAAAAAAAAATTTAATAAATATGTCTTAAATAAAAAGTTATAACGAATTCAAACCCCTTCGTTCATTTTGGGCCACCCTGTACTTATTGAGGCTAAGAGAAAAATTATTTTCTACTTTTTAGTGCATTTATAAATAAAACACTGTAACTTAATTTTTTTAAATAATTTTTTTATTTTTTAGTAAATAAATTTTTAATGTTTTAATTTATACAATATTCATGTATTGTCATCCAAATCTGACAAGTGTGCAAAATTTTAGTTCAATTGGTCAACTGCAACTGTGTTAAAAATGAGTTACTAGATTTGAACAATACAGCCTGATTTGAACAATACAGACTGACAGGCAACAAAGCAAGTTAAATAAAATACTTAAAAACCGGAGAAGTTGTGGAATGATAAAAATCGATCAATGAACACCTATAAATACTACGTATTTTTCAATATTTAAATGATACGTACTTATGAATGAACGCATCTGTTAAGGGAGCGTATGCAACTGATTCAGCCTCCTAAAAACAGGGATCAGACATTTTATTATTGTGCGTTCATTTAGCATTATTTTGACTTTGTTTACGAGCGTGTGCGTTTCAAATTTTTCAAAACTTTACAAGTAATGGGCACTCATAATTGTGCGTGGAATTCCTGTAAAAAAATGATCCGTTACAGGTAGCCAACGGAAAACACATGTCAATAAAAAAGTGCACTTCCCTTGTTCCCCTTTTATTGAATGTGCTACCGCAATCATAAAAATTAAATAATTTTTGTTTATTACTTTTTATTATTCTGAGAATTATCAAAACGTCATCAACGTTCTTTCCAAAGAAATTTGTAAATACGCTCGATCAAATTTTTTAAATTCATTCAGTACGATCATAGAATAACACATACGTAGAAGGTTTTATTCGCTCAATAAATTAAACGTCATAGGTACGATGGAAATTACACAGTGGAGGGTGGAAAATATGGGTTCAATAATACCAGATGGTGGCAATAGTATACAGCGATCCACAAAGGAACTACACCCGAATTTCGTGTTTTTGTGGCAAACTAGTTGTGTTAAATACAATACAAATGAATACCAACGTTAAAAGTCAACAAAAAAGTGCAAAATACATTTAAATTTTTCAGTTCTACACCAAAACGACAGGAAATAGTTAAGTGAACATATTTTGTAACTCCACCTGGTGTATGTAAACATTTCCACAGACCTACCGAGAGAGTGTGAAATGAAACGTCAGATGAGAGAATAAGTTCTTCTATAGTATGTGTTATTCTATGAGTACGATTATCCATATTCATTGAAACAAAAATCAATACTCTTGTCAAAATGAGATACCTTCACTTAATTGTGAATAAAAGCGAAACGCGTTCATCGATTGTCATAATCTATGTCTCATTTATTCATAGGTTATATGACTTTACGCGAAAGTAGTAAGACTTGACACTTTTTCCCGTTTTGGATTTTTCATGATGTTTAAAAATAAAAATATATAAATTTTTTAGCAAAAAATTATTTTTTTCTTCATAAATTTATTTATAACTGAAAAAGTGTTGACTATGTAGAGGAACAGTATATCAAGGGATTAAAGGAATTGTAATTCTTAATTTTTCTAAGTTTGTTGCAGCAAAATGGGACTAGTCGTTCTCGAGTCATGTCATACAAAAGAGCCCCAAATGTGACAAATTCCCCTATATGATACTTACTAACTTCAAATCGATATATCTCAATTCGTAGATGTGACCCAGTGAAACGCCGGGATACGCATAACTTATTTTTTGACCGATATAACTTTTCCCGGTAGTCGAAACCCCCGCCGAATTTGGATGTCGCACAGTGTTATTAACCGGGTAAAGAACTACAATTTCGGCGAATGTTTCAATGCAACATTTTGGAATGCTTAGGATTTGTGGAAGTAAAATTGAAAATAAGGCACTGTCCTTGAGCTGAAATCTTCTTTGGCCTGTAAAGAACAATTGTGATGATCAAAGGTAGAACTGATCAGGGATATGATTTTCGTTTCAAATTTCTGGAAGCATTTGCTATTTATTGGTTTTGTGTTTGTATGTATGAAATATGATTATGTTTGGGCAATATTAGGAAATATTCCAAATATGGCACTATATTATTACACTACATTGAATGAAAAACACTTATAAAGTCTAATATTAATGAATTACAAAACATGTTTTTCGAGATCAAGCTGTCCATCTTTGTAAAAACGCAACATCTTTTTTTAGCTTTTACCTCTCTTTCTTTCAAATTTGGTTATTTGTACATTTTATTATTTACATGGCTCGCTTTTTGGTTTTTGTTTATTTTTTACAATTTAGCTTCTAGCAACCTTTTGGATGATATTACTGTGGAAATCCAGATCAGTGTTGCCATAATATGTCAGAACAGGTGATAAATTATCAAAAAAGAGATACAATATAAATACAAGGTGGCAAAACAGATGCATCATTTACCGAAAGTTCCATTTCCTCCAAAATAAATAAATTATCAATTACCGTTTTTTCAACAATTTTGAGTATCAAGAGTAAAATGCAAGAAAAGTCATAAAAAATCAAAATTATATGGAATGGTTGCTTCCGAAAGTGCTGAAAATTTCAGATTTAAGTAACTTTAACTCAGCTGTCTACTGAGTTTACCTTCTCATTCTACCATGGTTCTCGGGGAAAAATGTGTCTGCTACTTTCTTGTTGTTCTCTTCTGTCTCTTTTTCCCACTTCGACGTCAGGTGATTCAGAATTCGCCAAACTTTCGAAAATGATATCGCGATCGAATGTTTTCGGACGATTTGCTACACAGCAGTTGCGTTGGAAACCCAAAACAAGCTGTATATGCACGTGCTTGGTTGAACAGCGGAATGTCAAATCAAATGAAAAAGTGTGGCGTCATTTGTGAAAAGGTTTAGTTTAGAATAGTGTCCAAAAACAGACATATTTTAAAAGCCGGTTTTCGGTTTGTTCGAAAAATCAATTTTTCAGAAAGCTGGTTTACGGGTTTTAATTTTGGCAAAACCCGAATTTTTGTTTTAAATTAAATTACATACATATGTTACAATACATTTGTTTAGCTCGCATTTCATATACTATTTCCAGTTTAAAACTCGAAATTTCACAACTCCATCTGAATATGGCAATCACAATAAAATGTTAAATTAAAATTTAAATCATATTCCGATTAGGAATGCGTGTTAATAAAAAAATTAAAAGTTTAACTCAAATGAACGCTGATTTAGATCCGAAAATCGTATTCAAATTTCAAAGAGACGTTCACGTTTTGTTTATAAAAAAATTTACACTTTTAAATGTGAAAAAAAATTTACAAATTAATTCTATTCAAATCATAAAATCATTCTGAAATTTGAATAAAAATTTTAAATTAAAAATGTCATTTAGAATTAATTGAAGCATAAATTGGTAGTTGAAAATATAAATAGTGTTTCTTAATCCCAATATTGCATTAAAATTCGAAATTCATATCATACATTATTAATAAACTTTTAAGGATAACTGACAAATTAAGCAAAACCCTGCTAACCGGTTTACTGACGCCAAACAACCGTTTTTCGGTTTGCTCGAAAATAAGGTTATATAAAAAACCGGTACACGGTTAAAGGCTAAAAACACGGTTAACCGGTTTTTCGGTTTCGGACACTCTTGTTTAGAGTGGATGTTCAATCAGTGATTGAAGTACATTTTGTTAAGAACTTTTATTTGTGGATATATGTACATATTTAAAGAGGTTCGTAAAATATCTGGGAAGAGAAATCATCAGCTAAGTAGATATGCTACACATATACTACAATAATATACTACAGGCAAATAGTTTGCTCGTAAAAATTACATACATGCCCTACTAGCAGTTACTTTATCCTGGATTTAATATTATGTACTTTTATTTATTAGTTTTTTAATTTATTTCATTACACATATGTAACTCTGCAATTCCATAATTTGTTGTTTTTTGTACAGAAAAGTTTCATAAGTAAATATTAGAAACCAAAAATATATGATTCTAATGGAGGACAACGTGAAAAATGAAACACGCAGCAAAACCTACGTCCTTGATATATTGCTAACGATATCATTAGGGCATCTTTAGCTATATCAAAAACGAATTGTGCATAATAATATTAGTGACGTTTTCACGATATCGCGAGGGTCTCGAATATCTTTTTACTTTATGATACTGAGAAAACACCCCTCATAACATTATATACGATTTGTTTTCGATATAGTCAAAGTATCGCTAATGATACAATTAGCAATATATCGAGAATACATTTTTGCCTGCCACAAAATGAGAGACAACTCGTGGGTAGGTGCTATCAGTCTCAATCGATTCACGGTAGTCATTCCCAAATAATATGTCCGCAAAATGTTAAAAAAATGCAGCGACCGTAAATAATGAATATTATTCTTTTTTTAAATCAAAAAATCAATCACTTAGAACAGACATAAAAGAAAAATAATTTCATCATAATGAACATTTTTGGACAATCTTTTCATTTCCGCCATGATTTTGAAATTTTATATTTCTACAGTTTTCTTCGTTGGTAATCATTAATTTTAAGTAATGTTATAAAAATCAGCCCATTATTTATGATTTTTAATCAGTCATTATTTCTGAACAACAAAAAAATAAAACTCAAAAATAATAATTATTTATGATTTTTATTTTGTTTACTCAAAAATGAAGATTATGGCTGATTCTTATAATATTACTCAAAGTTAATCCTTACCATTAAAGAAAATCCTTAAAACTCATAATACGATCATTTATGTGTAATTTTTATAATAAAACTTTTAATGATTACGGTCCCTGAAAAAATGTCCTTTCGCAGTCTTATTATCGAAACTGCGGTCAGGTTGGAAAAATTGTTTCGAATGATTGTGAATGTGTTAAAATCAGTGTATGTGAAAATGTGGAAAAATCGGTTTGGACTGATCGGAAATATTTTCAAAATCGTGTCTGTGTTAAAAATAGTGTATGTTTGTCAAAAGCTGTAAAAAGGGTAATAAAAGTTACTAATTCAAATTGAGGGGGAAAAAGATTGGAATTATTGGAATTATTAACTGATGATGAATGTGGATAAAAATGGTTGAAAAAAACTTGAGACAAATCGCTTTGGAATGATCGGGAATGTTTTTAAATAGTGTCGTGTTTGGATATGTGACCAACTTGCAAGAAAAGAGTTTGGCGTAAATTCGAATGCGTGTATTGGTAAACAAATATGGGCATATATCTAAAAGTATTCAAATGTATGTATAACAGGCGCATTGTTACATGTACTATTTTCAACACAATCCCACTCATTCCACATCGATTTTTATCGCATTTTGAAGAATTACCATGTTTTGGTCCGTTTTAACCACATATGCCATTATTAAGAAATTGTTAATCATTCCCATTTTTAAATTTCACTATTTTATGATGCTCCTCAGTGTACTAAATACTCTTTCATAGTGGCTGTTGCTTACCGAATTCCTGATATGACTTCTTACAGCTATACGGAAAATCTCGACTCGCGAGCCGAATCTTGAATAACTTGGTTGTTTTAAAACTCACAATCCCAGGTAACAACTTTCGAACTCGTGAAAAAGAATTAATTCAAAAAATTTTATTTTATGTCTCGCATGCTCTACATTCTTTTACTTCGGTGTGATCGATCGCAAGTGAGCCAAAGAACAATATATAAGAGTCGCCATCGCTCTCTTTATGTTCATGAACAACCTAATCGACTATGAAGTAGGAAATGGATAGAAAACAGAGTAGATAGGCGAGACAGCGATAAGCAACCCACAGCGGTGGCATAAGCAAAATCATCGTTGAGTAAATTTTCCTTTGAACGTTTTGTACAAGTACTTAAGTATGTGATATATGCACCCAGTGTAAGTTAGCAAGGAAACCGTTTAGTAATATTCGGATCTAGAGCTTATGTGTTAATACTTAAAGAAAAACGAAGAAAACTGGATGATAAATGCGAAGTTCTAACATATTGAGGCTATGATGAACATTCAAACGGATATTGTCTTGTAAACACAACAATTGGGAAAGTGACAATAAGCAGAGATGTAAAATTCACTCAAAGTGTTAAAGAAATTGAAACTCCTGTGGCTGATATTTCCGAATTTGCTCTTGAAGTATTAACAGGAAAATCGAAGCAAAATGGACAAATCCGAGAAATATCTGAACACACAATCGAAGTGTCTGATGAAGAGGAATTTTTCGAATCTTTGCATGAAAACACCGGAAGCCTAACTGACAAGAATTCGAATTCATGCGGTAATGTTGAAGACCTTCAAGAAGAGAACGTTGCTCCGCTTGCAACTCGCATTACTAAAGGTAAACCAGCGGAGAGATATGGTTACAATACAGTTGTTTCCGATGAGTGCATCATTGAACCGAAAACGTATAACGAAGCTCTGAATTCTAAAGAGTGCGAACAATGGATCAACGCTATGAGAGATGCAATTTTATCGCTAAAGAAATCGAACACGTGGGAATTGGTCGTTCCTCCAGAAAAGTCCAACATAGTCAGTTGCAAATGGACGTATAAAATAAAGCGAGACGTAGAAGGTAGAGCACAAAGCCCGACTAGTTGCTCGTTCCTCGTGGATTCTCGCAAAAATTTGGTGAGGACTACGATGAGATTTTTGCCCCGGTGGTAAAACAAACAACACTTCGAACTTTGTTTTCTGTGGCGGACGTTAAAAAGATGAATGTTGTACATTTTGATGTCAAGTCGGCGTTTTTAAACGGTGATCTGCAGGAAGCCATATTTATAAAATAGCCTGCAGGGTTTGTAGAAGGCGATTAACATGTATACTGCAAGCTAAAGAAGAGCATATATGGGCTGAAGCAGGCAGCGCACGTTTGGAATAATACTTTGCACAACGTTTTGTATGGCGGTGGATTTAAACAATCGATTGCTGATCCATGTTTATATACAAGATACATTTTAGTATACGTTGATGACATTTTGGTGGCCAGCGAAACGATTTCGAGTATTACTCTCGTAGAACAAATGTTGAAAAACAACTTTGAAATTAATAACATTGGAGATGTAAAAAATTATTTGGGGTTGGAGGTATTTCGAACACTTTTCCCAATCATATATTACGGATTTAGTTAAAGAGTTTGGAATGGAAAATGCTAAAGATGCAAAATATCCATTAGATCCACGATACGGAAAACTACTTCAGAACGATTATTGGATAATTCAAAATACGAGAAGTTAATTGGCTCACTCCTGTATCTAAGTGTCAATACCAGGCCCGATATTGCTGCAAGTGTATCCATTCTTACTCGGAAGGTAAGCGACCTTACACAGGATGATTGGCAAGAGTTAAAGCGAGTCCTGAAATATTTGAAAGGAACCAGAGAATATTTCCTGCGTCTCAGTAATCATAATGCTGAAAAGAACATACTGAAAGGATACGCCGATGCCAATTGGGCGGAAGATAGGGTGGATAGGAAATCTAATTCTGGTTATATCTTTCAGATAAATGGTGGTACAATAAGTTGGACATGCAGAAAACAGACTTGCGTTTCTCGTTCATCGACGGAGGCAAAATTTGTCGCACTTTCTGAGGCGCCCAAAGAGGCAATTTAGCTAAGAAAGTTATTGGATGATATGGGCATCAAACAAAAGCTCCCTACCGTTCTGTTTGAAGGTAATTGTTCGCGCAGAAACTATTTATTTTGTTAGTTTCAATAAAACCCGAATTAGTTTATTTTTGGTTAGATGTTTATTGTTTTAAGTGTTTTCGACAACTAATTTACAATACTTTCTTATTGTCGCGGTCCACCAAATCTATCAACATATGTACATAGAACGACAGTTAATGTGAATAGAGAATCCAAAAGAAAGAGCAACAACAATACAACGGCTGAGTGATCGAACTGAAGCAAATGACTTCGTCAGCGCTGTTGTTTTTATATTCTTTTGCATCGATAATGTAAACAACAAGCAACAACATACATACATACGGCACAAAACATAATGACCAAAACCAGTATGTATGTTGTTGTTGCGACAAAATTATTAGAAAACAATATTAGGGTGGCCCGCAATTTCAATATTTACAAATTTAACAAAATCAAAATATACAAATTAATTTTATGATCGATGTAGGGCGATCTCACCCAACATGCTCCCCCCGTTGAAAGGCCTCACTTTCAAGCAACAATTCAGGAGGGTGAGGGAGCTTATATAGGTGTTGGATGACGAAAGAGCCACATTATAATTTCAATATATTTGAAGTTCGAGCCAAAAACTATTGTGGGGTTTGGTGACGTCATCATAGCCAACAACTCGAGAGTGAATACAGCACCTTTAAAGATAGCGGCTGGATTAAATGTTGGGGGAATATGTCTCCAACAATACTTCTGCATTTGTCTACAAGATTTGAGAAACCGAATTTCGACGAGTCTATTCGAAGTTGAAGAATATAGTTTTGGCCATCGCGGCAAGTTCTTGAGTTGGTCCGAAAATAGAGCAGTGGGTTGAATTTCAAATGGAGCCACTTTCTCCATAGCAAAACGGTAGCGCAGATTTCGCAGCGAGTTAATGACTGTGCTTTAAGTTGGTATATTTTCGATGTTGCGAAAAATTGAGTTGAGTTGAGCGTGCCTTCTACAGTGAGACTGTAGTATGGACTGCTCTTTCGAGAAGTGACAGTTAATCGATACATATATGACAAAACTTCTATAAGATGCGTCCAAAATGATTTGGTCTTCTCGACTTGAGTGAGTATTTCGACGGGACAGTCCTCTCGTAGTATGTCGGAACCACGGGAAACCATCGAGCAACAGTTTTCTGCAATGAGACACAAAATACGAAACGACAACAGACAAGCAGCATCCAAGTCATATATTATAATATTCAAGTACTGTACCTCAAATTCTTTTTTCCTGGTCCTCCACCAAACGAGTTCATATTTTGGGGATGTTTTCATAGACACGAAATTGTAGATGAATTGTTGAACAGTCCGATGTGGATTTGAGATAGCGACGATGTGTGATGTAGTTTGAACCACGAAGAGACTGCTTCGAGTGTAACATAAGTTGTAGTAAAGTGGTCCATTCTCGTTGCCTCGTTGCATACAACGTTTTTAAAGGCAATTTGAACGGGATTCTATTGCCAATAACGAAACAACTTTTTCTGACGAAGTGTGATTCGAATTTTTGACCATTGTGCGACGTTTCGACGGCGTTAGAGGTTTCTTCTATTTTGAGGGAATTGCTCAAAGTTGAATCAATTGAGTTGTGTGTTAATTTGGATGTCCCACTGACAATCCAATCGAATGCTGTATTGGTCAGGCAAAGTGTGCCATCTCAAAGTGAGATACGACCATCGAGCAACAAATCGAAAAATACTTCAGTACTGCGAAGCATGTCAACAGGTTGTGGTTTGTTATACCATGGATCAGCTAATTTTATAATTCGAGGTATTATCCAGTGCGATGTTTTGATGTACTCAACAAGTTGTTGAGCCGAAGTCGTCTTCGCCACACCAAAAAAGGAAGACCACTGGAACGAACTAATACGAGATTTTATTGTGGTGTCGATAAAAAACTTGATGTTGTTTCTGGTTTCACCGATGCCAAAAACTTCTGGCTGATAAGCGTCACAATAATCGTTGATGAGAACCACGGCTGTTGGAATTATCGCCCTATTGGCCGAGCGAGCTACTAACGAAAGATGATTGCTGTGATTCTCCGATGTTGATTGAGAGTGATGTGATTTGGGAGGCCCAAGTTGTTCAGGGCCACAAAAAATGTACAAGAGTGTATGGTGAGGAGACTGGCAAACTGTACTGCAATATTGCGATGTGCATTCCGAAACGTGATGACCATTGCGAAGACAGTTTATGCACAGTCCATTACGCTTTACGAAATTAAAGCGTTCAACAAGAACAAGCGACGAAAACGACGAACAAGCTGATATATTGTGCTCCGATGAGCTACAATATGAACAAAGTGAGGTTGTGGTTACAAGTGTATCAAAACGGCAACAAAAAGTTGAGTCTGAGTAGGCTAGACGAGTCGAATTTGAATCACCAATTATCGAAGCGTTGAGAAAACTGTGGTCCATCGAAAAAGGGCCACGATTTTTCTTCAGCAAAACCATTATTTTTGCCCTTGCGGCAATAAAAATTTCCTCCAAATCGTTTCTGGCATTGTCTGTGGGGCAAAGTTTTTCAATTTGCGATTGGATGTGAGATAATTCTTCGAAATATGATTCCAAGATCTGTAGACGGCATTCCAAAACGATTGGATCAAAATTGTCGCCATCTTTTTCCACTTTTGATTGAATATTTGAGATGTTTCTTTTTATAGTATTCCTCTCTTGCTTGAGCGACGCCATTTTAGAGCTAATAGCGCCAGCACCCCAGTCACTGCATCTATTTCGAATGTCGACATTTCACTCAAGCGAAACACTCACCAAAAGAACAACAAGAATTTGAAAAGCGCGAAAAATTTGATGACGCTTCAAATACCGTAAATATTTCTGTTACGCCAAATTTATTCGTCGATATCAAAAAAATGGATAATTTTTTGCCGAAAATAAAGTGACGTCCAAAGATCGTCCGAAGCAGCGATGTATACCTCAATGGCAGCAGCGAGTTCCCGATGATGATGTAATTCCAACGACAACACGATGTAAAAACCCTGTGGCTCCAACTGAGGTTCGAAGTAATTACATGCTCCACAAAACACGATCTGTTTGAGACACAGAGGAAGAAAAAATCGCGCACTTACTTACACCAACAAGTATCAAGAATTAATATAGTCCAATAATTCCAGTAAATCCCCGCTTAGGCACTCAATATGTTGGTATGTTGCACGCAGCAGCAACAAAGTTATTGAACCCATAAAAATTCTTACCGGGCAACAGCACAAAATGTCGAATTTTCGATAGTTTCGAAATAAATATGTGTGTAAAACGGCAAATCCAATGTTGTAGAAAAACCAAATGAGTTTACAACTTGATCAGCAGCAACTAAAGTTGTATCCAATTAAATTTACAGATGAAGTGATGATATGTAGCCAAATTGCAGCAACAAATTGAAGGGTAGATGATCCAACAACGAAAACGAAAAAATCTGCCACTTCAATTGGGGTTCATGCAAATCAACCGAACGACGATATGCGACGAGAAAAAATAAAAGCTTCTGCTAAAGAAATCACCGAAATATGATTTCTCCCACTAATAAAATACATACGGCCGTATATAATGCGACGTCCAAAGAGTGTCCGTAGCAGCAGCAGCGATGTAGACCCCAGTTACAGCAACGAATTCTCGAAGATGATGTGATTCCAACGACGAAATGATGCAAATAAAATTCGTGGCTCCAACTAAGACTCGAAATAATTATCTGCTCCACGAAACACTAGTCCTTTGAGACACTTTTTTTAATTCTTTAAAAAGTTAATCGCTATTATTACAGGCCGTCCTGTCACGGTCGCCAAAATGTTCGCGCAGAAACTATTTATTTTGTTAGTTTCAATAAAACCCGAATTAGTTTATTTTTGGTTAGATGTTTATTGTTTTAAGTGTTTTCGACAACTAATTTACAATACTTTCTTATTGTCGCGGTCCACCAAATCTATCAACGTATGTACATAGAACGACAGTTAATGTGAATAGAGAATCCAAAAGAAAGAGCAACAACAATACAACGGCTGAGTGATCGAACTGAAGCAAATGACTTCGTGAGCGCTGTTGTTTTTATATTCTTTTGCATCGATAATGTAAACAACAAGCAACAACATACATACATACGGCACAAAACATAATGACCAAAACCAGTATGTATGTTGTTGTTGCGACAAAATTATTAGAAAACAATATTAGGGTGGCCCGCAATTTCAATATTTACAAATTTAACAAAATCAAAAAATACAAATAAATTTTATGATCGATGTAGGGCGATCTCACCCAACAGTAATCAAAGCTGATTACGTTTAATAAAGGAAGAAAAACTTAGTAACAGGAAAAAGGACATTGATACCAGAGCCCATTTTGTCCGAGACCACCTTGAAAAGGATAACATCGAATGTATCTATTGCCCTACTGAAATGATGATAGCCGATAAGATGACGAAACTATTCCCAGCGTCCACAATAGAAAAGTTCCAAACATCTGTTGGCGTAGTTATCGATTCAAGAAGGGTGTTGGAATATCAATCTACTTGTTCACAACTTGTTCGCTTATTTTTTGTTTTAAACAACAGTGCATTGAATTTAGAGTTTGTATTTTTGTCAATGTGAAAATTATTTTTTCCACTTCTAAATAAAATTTCGTTTAAAGCAGACGTGTATTGTTCCTTCAGTTTTATTTCCACAAACCGATCTTTCCACACTTTTCAGATTGTGAATACTGTTTACAGTTTCTCACATTTCCACTGGACAACCTATTTCGGGAAAGATGCGGCGAAATGGTTCGTTGGAAAAGTCTTTTGGTATGTGGAAAAGTTCTTGAAAACTCGGAAAAGCCGGTTAATCGACCTGAAAAAACTGGTGAAACCGGTTCTTCGAAAATATCACTTTTTGATAAACCGACGTATGGTTAACCGACCGGAAGTCGGTTGGAGCTAAACCAAGTTGAACGCATGATCCAATTGGAACCAATCAATGGAGTGGAATTAATATAAGACAATGGCAAGCCAAGAGACAGCAAAATAAGGATGATATACACATTTAGAAGAAACCAGATATACAGAAAAATTTCAACACTGCCAGATGTTTTTTTTTTTGAAATGCTGAGATGTGATCGAAAATAATCGGTGTTGGCTGCCGAATATGAAATCAACTCAACAGCATTTGATAGATTTACAGAAGATACTCAAAACTTGTATTTAGAACATTCCCACTGGAATAATATGCCCCTAACCGCCCATAAAATCGTATTCCATGGGAAAGATATAATAGATAATTCTATTCTGCCAATTGGACAGTTATTGGACGAAGCGCTGAGAGCACAGAATGAGACAACACGCTGAAAAAACGGCATCTGTAACATATTCTCCCCCACATTCCCCAAGAATCATGTATATGTTTGGTATACACTCCAAATATTCATATATTTGCAACTCACAAGTATCCATCTACTTTCGTGGAATCATACGAATGTTTCCTACCAAACAAATTTTAAGATATGTCTCCAACTGGTTCTATCATTCGCCTGTTCTCACCAGTTGGTTACACCAACGATACGGAGGGCTTCTTCGGCCTGGGCCTTCCAGCGTAGTCCTGGTAGTCCTATTTTCTTGCTTCCTTTAGGTACGTTATCGAAAACCTTTCGCGCTAGCTTATCTTCATCCACTCTGATAACATGGCCCAGCCAACGCAGTTGGCCTAAATTGTTTCCTCTAGCTATGTCCACGTCAGAATTCAAATTATTTAGCTCTGGTACGGTACGTAGGTACTCGCCGTTTTCTTTAACAGAACCATATATTCTACGGAGAATTTTTCTTTCGAATGTGTGTTTTCAGCCGCTTGCGGTATGACCCAAGCTTCGGCCAGGACAGGTATAATGAGAGTCTGGTGTAGCTGGACTTTTGTCTGTCGAGAGTGGGCTTTGTTCTTTCACTGCTTACTGAACCCAAAATAGCATCTATTTGAAAGCATAATTCTCCTATTTATCTCCAGGCTGACGTTGTTGTCCTTACTCACGGCGGATCCAAAGTAGATAAATTCATCGACTAGTTCAAAATTAATCGGATGTCGAAGTTCAAGTGCGGACCAAGTCGAGAGGATTGTCTAGTCGTTGACACCATCAATTTTATCTTGCCCTCATTAACAACAAGACCCACATTCGCTGATTCTTTTTGATTGATAATACTGCAGTAACCTCTCGAAAATTTCTCCCAATAATATCTATGTCGTCAGCATATGGCAGCAATATATTGCTTTTCGTGTTGATGGTCTTTGTTCATATTGACTGCAGCTTTTCTGGTTATTATCTTCATTAAGATGTTGAAGAGATTGCACGAAAGTGTGTCGCCTTGTCTCAATCCTTGTTTGTTACAGAATGGATCGGTGAGGTCTTTGCCCACCTTCATTGCTGATTTGGTGTTGGTCAGCGTCATTCTGGAGAGGCGGATCAGTTTTGCCGGAAACCCAAGTTCAGACATAGCTTCATACAATTTTCCCCGTATGGGGCTATCGAAAGTAGCTTTGTAATCGACAAAAGGATGGTATGTATTGATTTGCTTTTCGTGGGTCTTTTCCAGGATTTGGCGTAGCATGATGAATATTTGTTCAGTCGTGGACTTACATACCTGCTCTAAAACCACAGTGATAAGGTCCAATTAGGTTTTCAACAATTGGCTTTAGTCTTTCACATAATACGCTCGACAAGATCTTATACGCGGTGGATAAAATACTGATATCGTGATAGTTGGAACCATACACACTTTTTGAATACAGGACATAATACACGGAGACTCCAATCGTCAGGCGTAGATTCCCCCAAGCATATGCTGCGTATACGTTGATGCATGATGCCACTGGCCTTAAAAAGCTCGGCGGGTAGCCCATTTAGCGCTGAGTAGTGGTCTCTCCACATTTTAAGCCCACACTGCTTATCTGTCACCAGATACCCATTCTCTTCCGTGCAAAAGGGCAGCCCATTATTTGATCTCCTTATTCTGAAAAAAATTCGGGATTCATTATTTGACCTGCACATTTGGATTTTTTCAGTCTCTCTCTCTGCTCCCACTGCCATTTTTACCGCCTAAATAGTTGGGTTTCCTCTCTGCTCAGCCTCTTCTACCGCTCATTCGCAGCACGCGTTGTAACTCACTTTTTTCAAAGTCATAAATCTGGATCCTCGTTCTCTGATCAGGAAACAACCAAGTCGGCTTTTGCATGTTCTCATGTTGGAATCGTGTGCTTTGCATCGGCGAAGTCTATCAGTCTTATTCCATTATCGGAGGTGGTATCATGTAGACTGTGATTACCGATGGTTGGTCGCAAGACATATTTCTTTTCCAATTTGGCATTAAAATCGCTTAGAATAATCTTAATAAACAATTAATAAAAATAATTAATTTTTTTCATGGTATGAGCCTCTGCTGCTCTTTTGTACATTTTAACCATTCGAGTCTACATGTATTCTTTTTCCCTAATCACAAATATCGTCCACTAATATACCATATTCTACAGCATACTTACTTAAATGGCCAAGCGCTGTTGAAATATGAAATTTTTTAGCATAAACATACATAGAGCGTTTTCACTTACGAGCACTAATTGTTGTATTTACGATGTGTTGAAAAATTCATCTCGGTCAAAAAACATTTTCGTGGGGTGATTTCCCTTAATCAACTTATTTCGGCTTTTGGTGATGAAGCACCATCAAAAGCCACTGTAAATCGCTGGTGCTAAGAGTTCAGTCTCGGACACCGTTCACTCCAGGATGAATTTCGTGAAGGTCACCCAACTTCGATCGTTTTGCCGGAATCGATCGATAATGTGCGTAAACTGATAACACAAGACCTACATGTGACATACGGTGAGATTGAGACATTCTTGGGCATTAATATGACAAGCATCAATAAGATTTTGTTCTCGTTGGATCCCACATAAGTTGACGAATGCTCAAAAAGGCTCGTGTTGATTGCAACAAAGAAATGTTGAAAAAATACAACCGCGATAGCTCAAATGCAGTATATAATATTGTCACAGACGTGAGAATCGGGGATCTATGCATATGAGCCCGAATCAAAACAGAAATCGAAAAAGTTGTTCGTGGAATAAGCACATTGAAGCAAATGATTGCGTTTTTTCTCGGTATAACCGGTCACGTGGCTACAGTGCCTTTAGTAGAACGTAGGATGGTAAACTCTGAGTGGTATACCACCATATGTTTAACAACTGTGTTCGAAGAGATTAGGAAAATCAACAAGAGCAGACGGAGCATTTTGCATCAGCTCAATTCGAGCTCTAACACAGCAGCTGGAACAATGGATTCATCAAGCACTCAACATGTCCAATTGATGGGTCAATTTGACACCCAATGACTTCATTTTATTCCCTCACATCAAGAAAGAGCTGCGTGGTCAACGCTTTTCGACACCCGAAGCAGCTGTTAAATCGTTCAAAAACCATGTTTTTGAGGTGTCTCAATCGAAGTGGAAAAAGTGATTCGAAAATTGGTTTGAGCGCATGCAAAGGAGTATTGATTAATCTTCACGGAGAATATTTAGAAAAGCAATTAAATATTTCCAATGATAAATGATTGTTTTTTAAAATAAAATATAAATAGCAACCCTCTAATTCAAAACTACAGGTACAGAGTATAGACTGTGAATAAACTGTAATTGCAGCTCTTTTATTCTCTTCATCTCGAGATAGCATAAACAGTGCCACAAACAGAGGCGTATTTCTATTACAAACACATCCATATTTGGATCACAATCAAATATATTATAACATTTTAATATGTGTGTCTCCAACATGTACGATTGAATAGCAGACGCAATGTGTTTGAGCAAAAGTATACCTATGTGCTGCATTCCGATTCGTATTTATTTTGCAAAGAATTTTAAATTCACAAGTATTCGAGTTTAGTGTTCTGAGATTTCATTTTTCGAACTTACTTTTTGTGTGGCAATGTTTTACACAGCTGAATTGCAAAACATATGGTTTGACAGAAATAATACTAACCCCCTGTAAGTTTCAGTCGTGTGAATCGACTTAATCATACCCTCACCCTAAGTCATCCATTGCGTGGGAGTTCTGTTACAAAACTCCCATACTCAAAAGTGGTCATATTCAATAGCAGATTGACGACATTGCGCTAAATATTGTTACGAATAAGTAAAAGCTTTTGCTTGCTGTTAATGACTCTACTAACAGTATGTAAATAACAGGCGGTTAGTGCTGCGCCTGAAAGTATGCATTGTTACAAGGTACCAGCTCGCTAAATCAGTATCATGAATTCACCTCAGTAAAGATAATTCTCCTGTGTTCGAGATTGTTCTACAAAGATAAGCAACAACAACAACATCTAGAAGGTTCTTGAATTCTCTAGATATACCTTCATTTGAGTTGGTATAAATAGCGGAGGTCTTTGGAGTGGAGAGTTCAGTTTGTGATTAAAACCCGTAAAGTAAGCAACGCGATTTGATAGTAAAATGTAAGACTTATTAAAGTGGTGTAAATAAAGTAAACAGTTGTACTATATAAGAAAAATAAAAGGAAGTGATACCGTTGTAATTATCGTAATTGAAAACGAACCTTGTTTTATTATTGGGAATAAAACAACGCAAAAAGGACGAATAAGGAAATTCGTAACATTGGTGTCAGAAGTGAGATTACGAATTAAGGACAACGATGAAGTTTGAAGTACTCAAAGTTGAACAACTAAAAAAGGAGTTGAGTAAATTGGATCAACCGACAGCTGGTAATAAGGTAGAGCTGCAGAGGCGATTAATAGAAGAATTCAATCGCCGAAACATTGACATTGACAAATACCAGTTTGAGTGTAAAGAGGAAATGGAGGTATCTGCAAAGGATGCAACTGGTAATATGGATGTTTCGACAATGTTTGCAGCCATGATGGTAAAATTTAACGAAAACTCTAGAATTATTAACGCGAAGCTGGACGAAAAATTTGGTGAGAATTGTAGAATTATGGACGAAAAACTTGAAAAGAAATTTGGCGAGAATTCTAGAATTATGGACGATAAATTAAGCGAGAATTCTAGAATAATGCAAGAGACATCTAACGCAACAAATGACAAACTTCAACAAATTTCGGAAGTTATGAACAACTTGGAAATACATGTTAATGAGAAATTCGAAAACTTCGAACAGAAGTTCGAAGAAGTTGAACAGAAGTTTGAGAAAGTCGAAAATGATGTAATTGAATTGCAGAGAAAAATTAATGAACTTCAGTTACAAGAGGGGCCAGTGCGAGTAATTTCTTAAGCCTCTAGTAGATTGAAAGCTCCCAGTTTCGATGGCTCGTTTTTAAATTTTTTGACGTTTTTAAATTACAATTCGAAATGGTCGCAATTAAGAACTTGTGGAACAGCAACGACAAAGCAGTAGAGCTAATTTTAGCACTCAAAGACAGCGCAGCAGAAGTCCTTCAGAGCATTCCCGTTAGTGCCAGGAACAACTACGAGGATATACGGGCTGCGTTACAACGCAAGTATGGTGGCGATCACAAGAAGGATTTATATCGCATGGAATTAAGAGGCCGAGTGCAAAAGCATAATGAATCACTTCAGGACTTCGCAACCGAGGTGGAACGTTTGGTGTTGATGACTTATCCTGGTGAGTCCCACCCACTCTTGGATCAATTTAAGATTGAAGCATACGTGATCCTGACATAAAATACGTGACTTGTGCCACACAAAAAGCTACATTCGCCGAAACCGTTTCGTTCGCATTGGCACAGGAGACAGCGAAATTTGTGTCCAAGCCTTAAATACAAAGAGTTAGAAAAATTGAAATGGAGTCGGAGGCAGGAGATTTGAAGGGTGCAATAAACGATCTTAAAGAAATCACCCAAACCCTCAGCAAGGCGTTATCAGGCGGAAGTAAGCCCAGACCAAAGTGCTACAATTGCGACAAACCTGGTCATATTTCACGCAGAGAGCCACGAAAACGATCAAGATCGAGCTCACCCCAACGTGGCAATAAACGGGCAAATTTTACTATACAAAATGAATCTCCGTTAAACTAAAACGAGCTAGCCCAGAGGGGCATGGACTGGCTCCCACAACCGAGGGCCCCACGATCTCCATCTCAATAATACAACAGAAAAACAACAACCTCACTGTCTCCGGAGCTATCGGTGGTCGGAAGCGCATATTGACTATGGACACAGGCGCGTCACAATCTATCATCAGATCAGATTTGATAAATGGACCAATGGAATCGTTACATGGTGTAAGACTCCGCACAGCAACGGGTGAGCCAGCAGCTGTACATGCACAGAAAAAAATATTCAATTATTTCATTATTTGACTCAATCATTTGAATACTTGGTTCAACAATTTTACATTTTATAAAGCGAAGAAGATCAATTAAAGTTTCACTGGAATCAAGTACTTGTGTACTTGAAATTACAACATTCTTTATATGTTATTTGACGTTTTTTTGTTCGATTTTTAAGGCGAATTTTTATTGTTGTCAGGGAGAACAAGTGGAAGACGCGCATCACCAAAAATCCGTTACAAACGGTGTTTTGTTATTGCAATCGGCACTCGTCAACACAATGACAGCAACAACACATGTGCTACAAAATTATTGCGAAATCAAAACACATCTTTGAGAATTTACAAATAAATGTTCAAACGAAAAAAAGACATACGGAAATTAATTATAAAAATAAAACATACTTCATAAGTAAAAAGTATAATTGAATTTTTTTAATTTTTATTTTTGAATCCCTGTAAAGGATTTTCTTAATTATTATTTAATCAAACTGAAATTAATTATAAAAATAAAATGTTCAAAAAATATGAGATGTTGGTTTTTGTTGGTTTGTACCGATTTCGATTGAAAGCGAACACCGACTTTTGATTACCAGAATACTCAAGTTGAGTACGCTAGTAATCAAAACATTATATAATTTCGATTAAACGCTTACTCAACTTGATTACGCGCGTAATCAAAACATTATGTAATTTTGATTAAGCACTCACTCAACTTTATTACACGCGTAATTGAAATTTTCCATAAAAAATTGATTAAAGTCATGCTTAACTCAATTACTAATTTAATCAACAATATTAAAAAATTTTGATTAAATCTGTGCTCAAATAAATATTTGCTTTAATTGAAAACTTTTCAATTACGATCTTACAATTCGAGTAATTGAATTTACAAAAATCGTCATTGGCGGAAATCCAAGTATAAAAATAATTGAATTGACAAATATCGTAATTGATTTGAGCATTCGCTTTTTTCTGTGTGGTAAAGTTAAATTGAAGTTATCCATTGTAGATGAAGTGTTAGTTGGCGCAGATTTTATGATTGCCCAAGGCCTCAAGTTAGAAATGGGGCAGAAAGTTTTGACGTGGGCTAATGTGGAAATTCCACTCAATGTGGGATACGACAATACAACACAGATTAAAAGGCTGACCGCTCACAAAGATGTAAAACTGCCACCAAACTCAGAAACCATAGTATGGGCCCGAATGGAGGGAGATTGTGAGATCGCCGGTTTGTGGGTAGTTGAACCGGCAAGTATAAAAAACTATAACATCATCACTGCCAAAGCTCTAGTAAAAACTAGTAATGAAGGATACTTGCCTGTACGAGCTCAAAATTTGTCCAACAACGAGGAGGTGATCGGCGACCGCACAGAAATTGCAGAATGTACACCGGCCGGGGCGGTCATCAACTGTGAAGTTAATTCTGACTGCAGCAAACTATCTGAAAATGAGCAGAAAGTACTGGAGTCGCATCTCAGTGAGTGGGTGCGATAACTAAAGCCATCTGATAGGAACAAAGCAAAGCAATTACTGTGGAAGCATGCGTCTGCCTTCGCCCTGAAAAAAGAATGCCAAGGTAGAACATCAATAGTAAAGCATGACATCAACACGGGGGAAGCGAGACCAATAAAACAGGCGCCCAGAAGTCTTCCACTTCCAAAAAGAGATGAGGATGGTGTAATCGAACCCTCTTCAAGTCAATGGAGCTCGCCGGTACCGCCGTACTGCTGGAGCGAAAAACAAGAAGAGTCATTCCACCAACTGAAACAATATTTATGCGCGGCTCCTTTGCTTGCATATCCTGTTGCTGGAGAGAAATTCGAGTTGGATACTGACGCGAGTGGTTACGGAATAGGTGGCGTGCTCTCGCAGGAAATTAATGGCAAAGAAAAAGTTATTGGGTACTACAGCCGAATACTCTCAAAGCCAGAGAAAAATTACTGTGTTACGAGACGAGAGCTACTGGCAGTCAGAGAGTGTGTTAAACACTACCACAAGTATCTGTACGGCCAGCCTTTTCAGTTAAGAACCGATCATGCGGCGCTAAGATGTATACTGCAATTTAAGAACCCCGAAGGCCAACTTGCTCGTTGGATTGAAAGACTGCAGAGCTATGACTTCAGCACTGAGCATAGAAAAGGAAGAAAACACGGTAATGCAGATGCCCTGTCACGTCGTCCATGCAAGCTGGAATGCAAACACTGCTCAAAAGCAGAGGTGAAAGAAAAAATCATTGACGTTCGTCCGCTTCGACTGGAATCCCACGAAGATTGGTCAACAGCACAAAAAAGCGACCCTACACTGGCAAAAATCATTTCTGCAAAAGAAAAAGGTGAAAGACCAACACGCACTGACATCGCCTCAGAGAGCCCCCTGATGAAAGCATATTGGGCCCAGTGGAACAGCCTAAAATTATTGGATATTTGCCTATACCGGTTATGGGAAAGTGAGGATGGTAAAATAGTCAAAAAGTTAATAGTGGTACCTTCCTCTAAGGAAAAAGAGATAATGACAGAATTCCATAATGGCCCGAGTGGACGACATCTAGGAATAACCAAGACCATTGAAAAGCTAAAGGAACGGTTCTACTGGGTTGGCTGTCAACAAGCGGTAGCCGATTGGATAGCAAATTGCACCCAATGCATGACAGCTAAGAGACCAACGCGAAGAAGTCATGGCCATATGCAGCAATACAACTCAGGTGCACCCTTTGAGCGTATAGCTATGGATCTGGCTGGTCCATTTCCAGTCAGTGGCTCAGGAAACCAGTACGTCTTAGTGGTTATAGATTACTTCAGTAAATGGCCCGAAGTATACCCTGTTCCAAATCAGGAAGCGAAGACTATAATTAAAGTGTTTGTGGATAACTGGATATGCCGTTTTGGTGCCCCCCGGAGCTCCATTCGGACCAGGGTAGGAATTTTGAATCGACCATCTTCAAAGAAATGTGTGAGTCATACTGTATTCGGAAAACAAGAACAACACCATTGCATCCTCAGTATGACGGAATGGTTGAAAGATTCAACCGAACTCTTGAAGAATACCTAAGAAAAGTAGTCCTTTTGGCATATAGGACTGACTCCACTTCGCTGAAGCTGCCTGGAGATTTGGAGTTCGGTACCATACCAGCGTCTGACCCTGCGAACAGTGATGTCAATTACCATGATACGGGGGATCTTAATGATCTCCATGAATTTGTGCGGAACAAATTAAAAATGGTCAGTAACAAAATGAAAGGCAGATACGACTGAGCGGCAAATTCAGAAGGATTTCATGAAGGCCAGCTAGTTTTACTGTTCAACCCACAGCGCAAGAAGGGTTTATCTCCAAAACTTCAGACTCCCTGGGAAGGCCCTTACAAGGTTGTCAAACGATTAAATGACGTGGTTAATAGAATCCAGAAAAGCCAAAGTCCAAGAGCTAAAATGAAAGTCGTGCATTTGGAAAGACTAGCTCTGTATGGAAAACGGAGGGTTGAGCCTGCGCGGGACGAACAGGCTTAAGTGGGGGGCAGTGTTACGAATAAGTAAAAGCTTTTGCTTGCTGTTAATGACTCTACTAACAGTATGTAAATAACAGGCGGTTAGTGCTGCGCCTGAAAGTATGCATTGTTACAACATACCAGCTCGCTAAACCAGTAGCATGAATTCACCTCAGTAAAGATAATTCTCCTGTGTTCGAGATTGTTCTACAAAGATAAGCAACAACAACAACATCTAGAAGGTTCTTGAATTCTCTAGATATACCTTCATTTGAGTTGGTATAAATAGCGGAGGTCTTTGGAGTGGAGAGTTCAGTTTGTGATTAAAAGCCGTAAAGTAAGCAACGCGGTTTGATAGTAAAATATAAAACTTATTAAAGTGGTGTAAATAAAGTAAACAGTTGTACTTATATAAGAAAAATAAAAGGAAGTGATACCGTTGTAATTATCGAAAACGAACCTTGTTTTATTATTGGGAATAAAACAACGCAAAAAGGACGAATAAGGAAATTCGTAACAATATTATGGAATACCCAAGTTAGTTAGTTTCCCTCCCAATATTTATATGCGAGGTACAAAAATGGGCATCGCAAGTTGTTGACAAAATTTTGATTTGTACCAACGTATATTATGATAGGTTATGATATATTGGAGATATCGAGTCGGCAAACCGCAAATACACCCAACTTTTTGGATGGGAGGTACGAAACTGAGCGTGGCACAATAATCACTTATTACTTACACAGTAGCTTTTAGCAAAATATTGCCTAGTATCGAATTTTATTAGGGTCGGCTGTAGTTTACGAGAGTTGTCGTGTCGATCGACCGGTCATCCGCCCAACTTTTATGTGGGAGGTACCAGAATGGGTGTGGCAAAACAACTCATTTTCTATACGAGAGCTTTATTTGACTCAATATAGACTAGTACAAACTTCCATAAAGATTGGCTCGGTTTTGCGGGACATCTCGTGCCGAACAACCAGACAGCCAAACAACTTTTGTATGGGAGGTACCATAATGGGCGTGGCAAAAACACCCTTGTTTTAATCGGTGATTGGCGTTTGATAACGTGAAGCCTTATACCTAATTTCGTTAAGGTCGGAAGTGTTTCACGCGATTTATCGTATTGACATTTTTGTATGGGACGTAGCAGAATGGGCGTGACAATCTCGCCCATTTCGCCCAGTTAAGTAGGCATTTACAGATTATTAACCTATGTGAGAGTTGAAGCTAATCACATCTACAAGAAGAATGTTTTGAAAGAAATATGATTTTGTGTTAAATGTGTCGATTTGTATGGGAGGTACCGGAAGTGGCGTGGTCAAAACGCCCATTTTCAATCCCAAACACAATATTGCCAACTAATAGTCACTGACAAAAGTTCATCGTGATCTATAAAGATTTACGAAGATTTACGGCAGTTATCGTGTTGACCAGCCAGACAGACGGACATGGCTCTAACGTCTTAAAAAGTCCTAAACCGAAATTCGTACATTTTTTTACAGTGTTTTATTTAGCTTGCTTTGTTGTCTGTCTGTATTGTTCAAATCAGTCTGTATTGTTCAAATCTAGTTACTCATTTTTAACACAGTTGCAGTTGACCAATCGAACTAAAATTTTGCACACTTGTCAGATTTGGATGACAATACATGAATATGAAAAAAAAATTAAACCATTAAAAATTTATTTACTAAAAAATTAAAAATAAAAAAAAAATAATTAAAAAAAATTAAGTTACAGTGTTTTATTTATAAATGCACTAAAAACTAGACAATAATTTTTCTCTTAGCCTCAATAAGTATATTCTTCTCCATGATGGGGTTGTACAATGGTCCGCCCACTTAGCACTTCAACAACAATGGTTTAGATACTTTCAATAAAGAGCGTAATTAAAATGAAATAGTTAATTAATTTTCTAGCGATCTCTCAAATAAAACGCATGCATTTAAATTAAAAATGGTGACAAAATTAAATGTCAAAATTAAATGTAACACCAAAAGACAAGTTTCTTGCTCTATTGGTTTGTAAAATGCGGGTTTTTGTACGAAAGGTGGGTGTGGTTATTTTATAATTCTGCCCAATTTGTGGGAAAATTTTTTCTTATCATAAAACCAACTCCCAATAAAATTCAAGGATCTAGTGCAAGTGCCCAGCAAAAAACGTTAAGCGTTAGCAACTTTTTTTGCATACTAAAGCGCTTACGTGGAAGCCCTTAAATGTATAACATTCCAAACTGCAATAATGTAAGACAATGTTGTATGTAATTCTTCAATCTATAGTAAAATACAAGCGAAAGTAACGTAATGTTTATTGGTTACTATATCGCTTACTTGTAAGCGATATCGTAAGGCAATGAATACAGTTTTCAGCAGTAAAGTTCGATAATGGATATGATGTCACCATCTCATACGAATAACATCCGAACTGCCCCGACAGTTTGGATGATAAAATCAGAATACAAACTTAAATTCAGTTGATATTTAGATCTCGTTGAAGGTGGATGTGCCGAATTTTTGTCCAGAAAAGAAGTTTCAAAAGCGTGCTTATGTGTAAAAAAAAACATTTAAGAATTTACGAAATTCAAATAAATAACAAATTGCACATAATATAAATTATTAGAATCGGAATATAAACCAGTACAGCAATTTCAGTCGGGCGAACCGACTTAAGCATACCCTCACCCAAAGTCATCCATTTTAGCATTTCGCTAAATATTATCCAATACCCGTAACTACCAGCCAATTGTCCGCCCAATATTTATGTGGGAGGTACAAAAATTTATATGGGAGGTTTTTACACAGTATTGCACAAAATATTGATCAGTACCAAATTTTGTTAAAATCGGTTGTGGTATACGGGAGATATAGAGTCGGCCAGCCGGAAAGCCGCCAACTTTTGCATGGGAGCTACGAAAATGGGCGCGGACAGTAGTTAATCTTTAATTTTTAGGGAAACATTGCCGAGTACCGAATTTCATTAAGATTGCTTGTAGTCTACGAGACTTATAGTGTCGATCAACCGGTCATCCGCCCAACTTTTGTGCGCATTTGAGTAAATTTAGTCTAGTACCAAACTTCACAAGGTGTGGTTCGGTTTTGAGGGAGTTATCTCGCCGCCCAGCTTATATTGGTGGGGCGTGACAAAATCACCCTTGTCTTAATGGGTGACTGGCGTTTCATTACACGAAGCTTATAACCTTAGTTCATTAAGATCGGAAGTGTTTCACGCGACTTATCTCATTGACAACCCGGACAACCAGCAAGCTTTTGTATGGGAGGTACCAGAATAGGCTTGGCGACTTCGCCCATTTTCTCCAATTAAGTAGATATTTACAGATTATTAGCTAATGTTTGAGTTGGAGCTAATCACATCTGTCAGAAAAAGGTTTTAGAAGAAACATGATTTCGTACTAAATGTGTTGCTTTGTATGGGAGGTACCAGATGGGGCATGACCACAACGCCCATTTTCAATCCCATACTAACCATAGACAAATAATAGTCACTGACAAAATTTCGCTGTGATCGATAAATATTTACGGCAATTATCGTGTTGACCAGCCAGCCAGCCAGACAGACGGCTCAATCGTCATAAAAAGTCCCAAAACGAATTTCATCCAAAGATACTGAGGGTCTAAAATGGATCTTCCTATGCGCTACATTCTTTCCGAATTAAATGATATATACTCCCATCCCTATGGGTGAGAGTATAAAAAATAAATAAAAGGTTTCCCGTTACATCCCATGAAGAGATTAGGGAGAGCTTCTCACAAACTAGTGAGCTGAATGGGACCTACAGTTTTACACCGGTTCCGAATGGTATTTTGAGAAGCTTTTTCATGGCTAAATACTCGATAGTGTCGCTGTCACTAAGAGAGCTGACCGCCGTCGAATAGAATTTAAGGTGGTCAGAGCAGAGAGACCAGTGCACCACCGTCAGCCAAAATCGTCTTTAATATGCTAAATTCTCATTATCAATCAGTGTTACCCTGTTGGCATAATTTGTGCCGTTGTGGCATAATTTTTTTGGTTTTGGCACCTGTTTTTTGAAAATTTATGGCAAGAGCCGTTTAGCACAATTTCCTCAATATTTTTCCAATTTTTTTAAATTTTGTGCAATTTTTTAGCACAATCTTTTTGCAAACGGCACAATTTTTCGTACTGAAAGTTTCTCCCTTAATTTATCTGAAAATGTTTCCTCATTTTTATCGGTATAGAAGGTACAATATCACATTTTTAGGTTACTATTTAACAAGGCGTAAAAGCAAACAATTAATTTATGAAATGTCAGAAATACGTTGACCATTTAAACAATTCCATATAGAGATAAATGTCAAAATTCCTTATAAATTTATTATGCCATAGTACACTCCTCAACTCTGGAGTGAAAACCTGTTGTAAAACGTACTTTTTTACCTAGAATAAAAATATGGACAATTATTAGTCGTATTGGAGAGTAGTTCCTTCAATATCAAGATGTGACTTTTGTAAAATGGTCTAAATACGATGGAATTTTTTCTCGAAACTCCAGACATAAACTCCGGGGAAAATTTCCGAGTTCATTATGAGAAATATCCGACAAAGAAAATTTCGAAGTAGTGACGATTTGGCCACTGGTCGCTAGGATAAGTGGAACGGATTCAAAAAGAAACTATCCAAACCTTGGGAAATTTTGTTCTTAGATGGTTGAAAGAAATTTTTAAAAACAATGGACCACAAACAAAATAATAAACAGTTTTTTTATTTAAAACATTTAATAAAGGGTTTTTCAATAGAGACGATACAAAATTAAATCGATAGGGACAGCAAATGACGCCATATTTTTTCCCGCTCTTTTGACATTACTCTTCAGTAAGGTTTGCCATTTCATCATGGAAAGATATACGACCCAACAACGAGTCGAAGTTATTAAAATTTACTACCGATATTTGGAGTCAGTGGCCTCAACTTTAAGAGCGCTACGTCCAATTTATGATGAGGCTCATTTCTGGCTGAATGGCTTCGTCAATAAGCAAAATATGCGTTCTTGGTCAGACAGCAATCCACACGTAATCCATGAGTCATCATTGCATCCCGAAAATATTACGGTTTGGTGCGGTTTATGGGCCGGCGGCGTCATTGGGCAGTACTTCTTCCGTGGTAATCAAGACCGGCACATTACTGTGAATGCGAATCGCTACCGTTCAATGATAACCGAATATTTTTGGCCTCAATTGGATAATATGGACCTGGGGGACATGTGGTTCCAACAGGACGGCGCCACAAGCCACACAGCGAATGCCACAATCAGTTTATTGGAAACCAAGTTTGGTGAACGTGTTATCTCACGAAATGGCGCAGTCGATTGGCCGCCTCGGTCGTGCGAGTTGAAGCCGTTAGATTATTTCCTGTGGGGCTACGTCAAGTCTATGGTCTACGCCAACAAGCCAGCGACGATTGATGAACTTCGTACGAATATCGAACTTGAAATTGCAGCAATATCGGCCGATTTATGCTTGAAAACCGTCGACAATTGGGTTCAGCGTCTGGACTTCTGCAAGCGTGCCCGTGGTGGCCATGCCAAAGAAATCGAGTTCCATACATAATGGCATCGAACGTACTTTCACAGGAATAAAGAATTTCATTGGTATCTAAAACCGGTTTTGGTTTATTTAAATAAACTTTTGTAGCGCTCTTATTGAAAACCCCGGTAGTAGCCCATTCTGTTAGAATTTTTTTGGAGGATTGTACATTCGTGGCAAAACCACGTCAAAAATGTGTCCATAAGTCTGTTCAGAAATATTTGTATTTTGTTCATACTTGCTATTAAAATTATCATGAAGAAACCATTTTAAAAACATAAAAGGATTTTGAGTTTTATATTTTAACAACAAGTAATTTGCTACACATTTTATTTAATTCAGCGCGTTTCGAGAAGTCTCCCGGCGCGTTTGTAAATAGTTGGCAACGCTGCCGGTCGGTCACACGAAAACATTGATGCTGTAAACGAGAGTGTCGCCGAAACCCCGGAAAACTCAATTCGGCATCGTTCACAACAACTTCAAGTTTTTTTTTTGGTAGGGTGGTTGTGATCAGAGTCGCGGGGGTCATTTGGCGGATATTTTATGCCATACTTAATCGGAACATGCCTACTTTACAATACCATATGTATACTACTACATCTGTCAAAAGAATGCGTTTTATTTTAAAATTAAATAGAACACCATCGAATGCTTTGACCCACTGTATCATATACAAAACCGTCTGATTACGGTAGTGTTGCATTTGGGGTGTTCTGCTACTACAAGTATTTGTATCGCCACTGCCCCCGGCTCTCTTCAAAACACAATTACAACAAACAAATGCACTTAGTACGTCTCTTCATTTGTGCTGTTGTTCGCTGTACATTAACATTTCCTTTCCAAATTACTGCCTAAATACAATGTACGTATCTCGTACAATAAAATGTTACACCTCAACCCACAATCCACTGCTTCCCACATCACCCACTGCCACAAAAAGTTGTTCGTTGAATATTCCTGTTGAATAGTGATTTATGACTGCAATCAGGGTGCCGGAGCATACTCTGTTCGGACTGTAGTAGTCTTGGCTTTGGAAGTGGTGTTACTGCTACTAATAACAGAAGTTGGGTTGTCATTCCTTGACATTTTGCACACAACTAAGCTCTCCGAGTGTATCGAAGTTCATTTGTGGTATTACACAACTTCAGCATGATGGGGTTGTACACTCTGGACTATTTGCTTGATACAGGACTTATGTACCTTAAGGCCAACAAACTGGAGTGGTAGACAAAGCACACTACCAACAATAAATCCCAGAAAATCCAAGGCCATTAAACACCTTAATCACGACGGAAGTGTAAATTGTGAAGGTGTCAACAAATGCTGAAATCTTAAATGCAAATTTGACACTAGAACCGAAGAGTTAGTATTGTTTGCTACCAAGTGCGCAGATGTATTTATCCTATGAATCCTTAATGAATGCTGAAAGGATCCCATCTGCCATCAATAATTGAGGTTACAAATTCAAAACTTATGAATATTTGCTAACAGCAACAATTTGTCACAAAATACATTTTTTTAATTTAAATTTGTGACAGAATGAAATATTAATAACGTCGAATATAGACCATTTCCGTGTCACCACACTAAACTTTTAGAACCTCAAACCGTATTCGATTACATGCCAAATTTGTTTAAGAAGAAATAATATATGGCATGATTTTTTTTTATTCATGCATACCTTATTAGTGCACTCTATTTGCGATGGTAGAGTGCGCGACTCTTGTACATGAGAACGTGGGTTCGATCCCTGCTCAGACCACTTAACATATATTTCGCCGCGGTCACCTCGCTTAGTGACGGCAACACTATCGAGTATTTAGCCATGAAAATAGCGTTCGGAACCGGTGTAAAACTGTAGGTCCCAATCAATGAGTGTAAGACTAGAACGCGCACAGGTCACTGGTTGTGAGAAGCTGTCCCCAATCCCTTCATAGGATGCAATGGGAATCCATTTTTGTATGTTAATTTGTGGTTAATATAGTAGAAAAAATCCACTGATCATTCTATATTAGAAATCCATAATAGCTAATGGTTAGGATAAAATGTCAAGGCCAAAAATGTTGCCGTTTAGTCAGGCACGTACGCAGTATATTCAGATATTCTGCGTATTTTTTGTTTCCTTTCATAGTAGATTCTTAAAAGTAAAAAAGTCTTTGAAGCCGGCCTATAAGTGTAGAAAAGCCATTCTTTGAAATTTACAACAGCAGAAAAGTGGTCAAATTTGACACCCTGTAACACTAACTGTGTTGACACACGGTGCCTCTATATGCAATACTCTGAAAGGCAGACAAAATATCTAGTAGTTACATTCTAAAATGATCAGAAAAATAATTTTAAAAGTTGTGATATTATTACCATGTATTTGCCAATCAGGCCCACTGAGCGTCGGGTGAAAATTCTTCAGATACATACCTGGAGGGTGGACAGATACAAGAGTGGTGTTTGTTCCTAAAGCTACAAGTCGTCTCACACTGATCCTAAAGTCTTTAGGCTATAAGCCTGCCATCGTTAGTGCTCAGCACTTTGGAACAGCTGATAGTATTGTTGATGTAAGTTTGCTATCTGGTGCGCAGCCACGGAGCAATAGAAAAGAGCTTATATGCCTCTCTTCGTGTTCTCTTAATGGCGACGAGGTAGTAGGTAATTTCATCGAGTTCGAGTTGCTTTGGTAATGTACTCTTTGGTTTTCGTAATACGGACAGAAATATTTTCATTCGATGCAAACAGCATAAAACATAATTTATCAATCAAACACTTTTAAACTTAGTTTGCTGCATGGTCCATAATCTGTATGTCTTCTTTGGTTCTACATCATTTCCCTAGTACCTTTTCGATCAGATGTGCGGTTGAAGCCCCCTGGCGCAGTAAACTTACGTATCAGCTCTTAAGGTGAACGCGGATCTTTTGCGACTTGTATATAAAATGCTCACCAGGGACGTGCACTGAAGTTAGGCACTGCGACTTCTACAGAGGGGTGTTATCTCCACTTTTAGGTGTAAACCCGGGGAAGACCGAGCTGGTCCCTTTTTTGTCACAATTAGTTTTTCAGATTTTAAATCAAAATCGAATTAGTACAGGATAAACATATTGCTCTAGTACAGGAGCCTGTGTCAGGATATATAGGTCACGTTGTCACACGCTCAGACTTTGTCCAATACGCCGCAATATTAAATGTACGTCGTGACAAATCTTAATGAGGGTTAGAAGAATTCGTTATTGGGGGATTTCTCAAAAAGGGGAAATAATTTACCCGTTTATAAACGGCTTAACCGATGAGAATGAAATTTCACATACACATACCTGAAGTGTAGTGCTATTGAAGTTCCTAAATTGGAACTCCTTTTGGTCAAAAAGTTCCACAGGTGCAACAGGATTACAACTTTTATATTATGAAGGGCAGACTCTATCAATCGGGCTCGATCGAGTACCATTGTAAATGGGGTTCCAAGATTTTACATAACAATTAAAAGTTCCTGAATGGAAATGGTACTAATAGTGAGGTTTTGTAAAGTTCAGCTGCACAAATCGGCGCGGTTGAGTGAATCCACTGTATCCAAAAAATCTGTCTCTCGTTTCGGAGAACATCTACTTGTTGATGTATTTCTAATCAAGAAAACAAAAATAATTTTTGACTTGAAAAAAAATAAATTTGTTTTGGGAGAGTCGACAAAATATTGATTAAGGAGAATTGTTAGTTCGGAGAAATAATTTTAATTATTCACAGATATATTAAGTATAATTTTCGTGGTCCGTAATAAGTGTATATCGTAAATATTATGTATAAGTACTTTATGGCCTACTTTATATACTTTGTGGTACACTTGTAAGTACTTTAAGTACTACACTTTAAGTACTATTTACTTCTTAGCGCACATTATGCACTCCTCGGTGGATTATGTACTTCTTCAACACATTCTGTGTACTATGTGGTACAATTTGTGTAATTCATCGTACCCTATGTACTTTTTTGGTACCTATTATTTACGTTTGGTGCATTTTGTGTAGTTTTTGTACAATTTATGTTAATTTTTAATGCAGTTTAGGTACATTCTATAACAGTTTATACGCTTACGCTTTGTTTTAGGTTTTTTTTTTTTAAATTTCACGATTAACGAGTGGGTGTGCCTTTTTTCTCCTCGTTGTATGGTCCGAAAATTTTTCAAAATATCGGTAACAAGTCAGCCGTGCCTAAACAGCTCTACTCGCGCAGCACTGTGGCAGCCTAGAATTGATTACCTCCATTGACTACACAATAAGAAAATTGTAACTCTTATAAAACTTTAAACTGTGGTTTGATTGAAAATATTTGTCATATTTATTTGTAGTGCTACTATAACCCTACAGAAACCATGCTCGCAAGGATATATTTGCGCTAATGGATCTCGAAATATTTCGGAAATATTTAATTTTTTTTTTTTAAATGTTGTCTTGTTTCTTTCAGTTAGTTAAGAATATCTTGGCTAAACGAAAATGTACGTCGTGACAAAAGTTTATAATAATTTTATGGGTACGAGAGTTTCCTATCTTTCACACACCTTGCTCCAGATCCCACTAACTTCATTCGGTTTAAACGGTCAATTTGTTGAAAAACATCTCGACTTGCAAAGCTGCTTCGCGAATTCATTTAACCCAATTCTGATATCTGCATGAGTTCCAACGACGCACGTTTAAAAGTTAACTATCTGACTAATGACTAATCCCATTTATAAAAATTTTCTTGGCTTTTTTTATTCTGTTGTTCGACCTTTTCCTTATCAATAAATAATCAATATTCTTCGAGCTTGAGGTCAGATTTGCTGTTGTTATATTTATTTTCCTCGATATTTCGCTACTCCTTTGTGTAGCATCATCAGGAGATTTAAACAATATTTAACAATTAAAACAAAACAAAAATAACAATTGTGAAAAAATTATGTCAATTCAAAAATATTCAAACAAATTTTCCCGCCTTTTTTCAAAATTTTCTGAAGTTACACAAACAAAAATAATGTTCGTAAAAAGTTCATATAAATTAACCCAAAGAAAAATATTAGATTGATATGATAAATAATCTAGCACAATGGGATGTTAATGCTGTTTTCCGTGTAGAAATGTGCCTATATTTCTGATCTGATTTGTGTCCTGCATTTCGTGTCTTTAGTTTATTTTTTGTAGTCCCTACATATACTTTGTTACAAACCTCGTTGTCATTTCCTTTACATGGTATTTTATATACTATATTACTCATATCAAATTTGTCCAAACTATCCTTTGTTTTACTAAATATTCTGCCTATTGTGTTTGTAACAAAGTATATGTAGGGACTACAAAAAATAAACTAAAGACACGAATTGCAGGACACAAATCAGATCAGAAATATAGGCACATTTCTACACGGAAAACAGCATTAACATCCCATTGTGCTAGATTAAATCATTACCCAAACTTTCAGGATACAGCGGTTTTAAATAAAGAAAACAATTATAAACGTCGTTATATGTTAGAAATGCTACAGATAATTAATACACCAACATTGAAAAGAATTAACTATAAAACAGATACAGATAATGTAGCCCAAATTTACAGACATTTAATTAGTAAAAAGTAGAACCATTTAAGCAAGAATTATTTATCATATCAATCAAATATTTTTCTTTGGGTTAATTTATATGAACTTTTTACGAACATTATTTTTGTTTGTGTAACTTCAGAAAATTTTGAAAAAAGGCGGGAAAATTTGTTTGAATATTTTTGAATTGACATAATTTTTTCACAATTGTTATTTTTGTTTTGTTTTAATTGTTAAATATTGTTTAAATCTCCTGATGATGCTACACAAAGGAGTAGCGAAATATCGAGGAAAATAAATATAACAACAGCAAATCTGACCTCAAGCTCGAAGAATATTGATTATTTAATTTTCTTGGCTCTGAATCTGTATTATATGTGTATGCAAACTCCTATCTTTCTATATTTTGTTTATTACTCAAACATTAATTAATTCCTAAAATGCCAACGTTTTCGCAGATTTTTGAATTAATATCAATTTCTTATTCGGGACTTATACGGTATTTACACCGACCGAAGGTACAACGGTACCAAGTACTTAACTAAAAACGTATAAACCACGTCTCAGATGCGGTATAAACCTTAATGCTTCAAGAATTTTCATTATATCATTACATTTCGTAGTGATTGAACAGCTTACGATGACTGTAAGTGAGATCGATACCAAGACAAAACTGAGGCTAATCAAATTTGAATTTTTTTGAAATGGTTTGAAAATATTAACAGCTGATGGAATCTCATTAAATGTTATGGACTCTTCACACGAGCGTACATGTTGGGGGAATGCATGGAAGATGTTGAAAAAACGAACCATGCATTCACACGTACATACATTATTCATTAAAATGTCACATCACTATAGCGAAATTTGTATTGCAAAAAATAAACAATACCAAAATGGTTTAGGAGATATAGTTATGTAATTGTATTATCTATTGGGGAACGGGGAACGTAATAATGGAGAATGACTTTCGTCAAACGTTTATTTTTTTATTTTCATATAATTTTCACTTGTTCTTTTTCTACATTTATTTCCTTAAGATGTGTTTATATCAGGTGGGGTTATTGTGTCAACCATAGCTGTTAAGTAATGATTAGTAATCTTAATAATTACTAATTAAATAAAAAAATTTTTAAAGGTGCAGTAATGACTAAATTACGACTGTATTCAGTTTCTCAAGACTTATAACACAGGTCTAAAAAAATAAATGGTTTCCCATTACATCCCATGAAGGGACCGGGGAGAACTTCTCACAATCACTGAGCTGTGCGCTTTAAAGTTTTCACTCACTTTTTGGGACCTACAGTTTTACACCGAATCCGAACGGTATTTTGAGAAGCTTTTTCATGGCTATATACCCGAAAGAAATTTGAAGGTGGTCAGAGCAGGGTTCGAACCCAGGATCTCATGTACAAGAGCCGCGCACACTAACCATTGCACCACCGACGGCCACACAGGTCAACAAAATGAAAAAAAATTGTTGGTGCCTTGAGTTTTGCAGCTGATTTTATTTGTACTTTTAACGCTGATTACAAACTGGAAACCATTTTTCCCTAGCAGCTCCAGTTCTCGAGTTACAAAAATATTCAATTTACCCTTCTGTTTATTTAAAAAATGCATATACCCTTGTGATATAAACGCAACAAACGTATGTAGTATGTTGGCAACATTGTATTTATATAAATGTCATTCCCTAGTTTGTTTGTTATTATAATTCTTGAGTCTTGAATTAACACTCGCTAAATAAATATCGATAAGAAACCTTTATCCAGTACGCGTTGCAATCATTCAAGGTTTGAATAGAACATCAAAATATAACAGTGATAATTTTAATTGAAAGCTAATTTTCAAAGATGTCATCTAGCCGCAGAATCTGTGTAAATCTCCCCGAGAAATTTTGTTATATATGTGGTGAATACATGGCGAGAATTGATAACAGAAAGCCATTACTGAATTTGTGAAGAAAGCATACAATGCTTATTTTGGTTTCAAACTAAATCTTGGGCACCACATGTAGTTTGCAAAACATGTACTGAACATCTTCGTCAGTGGACTAATGGTAAAAGGAGGAGTCTGAAATTTGGTGTGCCTATGGTTTGGAGAGAACCAAAAAATAACTATGACGACTGTTATTTCTGTCTAGTGAATATCAGAGGTATCAATAGTAAAAATCGAAGCAACTGGACGTATCCTGATTTAGACTCTGCTCGACGGCCCATCCCTCATTCCGATGAAGTTCCCATACCAACATTTCATCAGGTACCACATTTTTCGAAGGATGAAATATCCCACTGCTACACAAATGAAGACAGTGAATATGAGGAAAATACATCAAGTCCCCAACGATTTAACCAAAGTGAGTTAAGTGACCTCATCGGGGATCTTAATCAATCAAAACAATCTTCTGAGTTACTGGCATCCCGGCTAAAAGAAAAAAATCTACTTAATAAAGGAACACAAATAACGTTCTATCGTAGAAGGGAAGCAGAGTTGGTTACGTTCTATTCTCAGGAAGCAGACCTCGTTTTCTGTCACGACGTGAAAGGTCTCCTATCAAAAATCGGCCTTCCCGAGTATGATCCAGATCGTTGGCGTCTGTTTATTGACAGATCCAAGCGAAGTTTAAAGTGTGTGCTTTTACACAATGGTAACGAATTGGCATCAATACCTATTGCTCACTCAACCAAAAACAAGAATATAGCCATAGTCTTGGAAAAGATTATGTATCACGAACAAGGATGGGTCATTTGTGTTGACTTGAAAATGGTTAACTTCCTCCTTGGACAGCAAGGTGGATACACAAAATATCCTTGCTTCTTGTGCCTTTGGGATAGCAGAGCTAAACAAGATCACTGGGTAAAAAAGATTGGACTGAAAGAGACAACATGGATGTTGGAGAGAAAAATGTTATTAATCAGCCTTTGGTTGATCGGAATAAAATAATCCTGCCTCCACTTCATATAAAACTTGGCTTAATGAAGCAATTTGTTAAGGCTCTACATAAAGATTCATCATGTTTTAAATTCATATCTACAAAGATGCAAGTTTTAAGCGATGTTAAAATAAAAGCTGGCATATTCGATGGCCCTCAACTCAGACAGTTAATGAAGGACACCAATTTTGTTGAATCTATGAATGAAAAAGAGCGAAAAGCGTGGACATCATTTGTATCAGTTGTCGAAAAATTTCTAGGCAACAAGAAGGCTTCAAACTATAAGGATTTACTTCAGAACATGCTGACTGCTTTTCGTGAGCTTGGATGCAACATGAGTATCAAGGTGCATTACTTGTATCACCGGACAATTTGGTTGGAGGGTTACGAAATACTTTTATTGATCGATCTCAATAATAAAACAAAACGAATTTACATTCAAGTAAGAACATGTTCTTTTATTTAAAATTAAAATTTATACACGTGTCAGGACGTTTACGAACAACGAATACGAGCGGACAGCCAGACAACACGGCAGACAAAAAAAACTGCCCACCGCCAAAATGACGACTCATGCATTAACATTAATAAAGCAGGGTTGTGTGATGACAGAGTTACCGCCCTTCAACTGACAGTTCGGCCTATCCTGATGATAAGTCGTCCTCGACTTCGTCCTGCGGTTCTAAATCTGGAGAGCTGTAACACCATCGCTTCATCTTGTCAGAACTATATACAGAGCAGAATCTCGTACCGGTAACCTGCATGCCTGGTATATCTTCCATCAAATATCTGTCGTTACCCAGAGCACGAGTAATCATATACGGGCCCCGATACTTAGGCTCCAACTTACGGGATTCGCCTGTGGCTTGCGGTTCATTCTCAAGGACAATCAAATCATTTACTTCGTATTCGGCAGGACTGCGATGTTTATCATCAAAGCGTTTCTTCCATTTAGCTCGTTCATTTTCGTTGTTGACAGCGGCAAGATTTCGTTTCTCTTCAATTGGCATGTCGGGTTCCGTTATCGTATCATCTTGTACAGCAGCAAGTATTCGGATCTGAGCCAAGTCGATTTGCTTAAAATCGAAAACGAGTTCGTTTGGACTGTAACCAGATTTACTATTTTCCTGTGAGTTTACGGACCACTGCAACTGATGTAGGCGGAGATCCCAGTCCTTAGGATCATTCGTAGATGTGCGTAGATATGACAGGATCACTTGGTTTGCCCTCTCAACCTGACCGTTAGCTCTTGGGGATCGTACTGCCGTTTTTCTGTGCTGCATATTATTCTGATCACAATATTCCTCAAATACTTTGGCAGTGAAAGAACCAAAAAGTTTGGCTTACCCGTTCTATTGTCTTGTCGATACCATAGTGTCCCACATCATCATGACAATGTTTGACGACTCGCCAGCGGATCGCAACAGGAACTACCAATTTTAGGCCCTCATGGGTTTTTCTGTACAGACGGTGATTTCGGAGGCAATAGTCAACTTTGATTTGCGCTGATTGGTCGGATTTGGTGGAACCCTCCAGTACGCCAATGATGGACCGAAGTTTAGTGTATTGCACCTGCATCGTCAGTAACCAATCATCACTATTGACCGCTATTTTCATTATACAACCAGCGGGTTCGACTTCGTTAGGTGGTTTATCCGGCGCTCGGCTGAGTGCATCTACGTGTGCCATGCGGGAACCCTCGCGGTGGACAAATTCACAATCATATTCTAAGAGTTTCATGAACCAACGGGCAATTTTCGATATCAGCTCCTTGTTTGCTTTCACGCTAGTTATCGCAGCCCAATCAGTTATCACCCGAAATGACTTGCCCAGCAGATACACTCGAAAACACTCCAGGGTTTCGACCACGGCCAACACTTCTAGTTCGTAACTGGGATATCTGCTTTCCGTTTCACTACAATGTCGGCTGAAGTAGAAAACAGGGTGCCATTTGTCGTCGCCTTTTGATTGTATTAGTACTCCGGCTTATCCCAAACAACTTGCATCAGTATGCACCTCATATGCTGCGTTGAAATCGTAAATGGCTAAGACAGGTTTGCTGCATAGTACGTCGATAAGCTTCTCAAATGCTTGCTGTTGCGATGGTCCCCATTGAAACTTGTTCCCCTCTGATTTCCGCAAAAGCATTGTGAGGGGTCGTGAAATAATGGAAAAATCCTCAACAAACTTCCTAAAGAAGTTTGTGAGCCCCAAAAATCGGCGAACTTCAGCAACGCTTGTCGGGATCTTGAAGTTCCTAATCTCCCTCACCCGATCATCTCCAGGAGTAATACCACCGCCTTTGACTCTATGTCCAAGATATATTATTTCCTCAGCCAAAAACTGGCATTTATCAAGTCGCAACGTTAGACCACTATTCGCCAATATAGCCAGAAAACGATTTAGCCGATTCATCCCCTCTTCGATAGACTTGTTAGGAATAATTACGTCATCGAGGTAAGTAAGTAGTTCTCCTGGGTGCATCAACTTGGCCAACCGATTCATCAATGCCTGAAAGACTGCCGGCGCATTTACAAATCCAAATGGCATACGATTAAATTCGTAATGCCTGTCGGTAGTCACAAAAGCAGTAAACTTCTTGGATTCTTCGTCCATTTCCAATTGGTGGTATCCCATACGCAGATCTAATGTGGTAAAATATCGATTACCTGCAAGCTGGGCGAACTGCTCATCCATTACCGGCATTGGAAATGGAATCTTCAACGTTATTCGATTATGGCGCCGGTAGTCCACACAAAGACGATGTTCCCCATTTTTCTTTTCTACAAGAACAATCCCTGAGGCGTATGGAGAATCTGACATGCGAATTATGCCACTCTCGAGAAGCTCTTGGACAATGTGGTTCACAAACAGGCGTTTAACGAAAGGCACTCGGTATGGCCGTGAGTAGACAGGATCTTCGGTGGTCAATTTGATCTGCATTTTCACCAAGTCGCACTTACCCAACTCTGAAATATGTTCCGCAAAACAACCACGATGTTTCTGAAGAATTTCTTGCAGGTGATCACTCTCACTACTCGTCAAGTGCTCACTGGATTGTATTGCATTAACCTGCTGGATCCAACATTCCCCTCCTTCAATTATAGTACGGCTACCCTATCGGCACAAGACGTCGCGACCAATGAGGACATCTTCGACAATAAATTCATCCTCCACTATGAACATTTCAGCTGGAATCTCATTTTCGTCAATTACCAATGTTACTCTGATTTTGCCCGTACACACATATTCTTCACCAGCAAATCCTTTTAACATGACCATACACTCGCTCCTCTCGGCTACCAACGTGCGGGTACTGCCAGAATCAATGTATGCAGCAGACTCAATACTGTTCACCTTTATGTTTTTAACCAGATCAGTGGCAGTCTTGATGTCGTCTATTTCATTAAATTTGATGTTTGTTTTAGGTTATTCTCCTTACTCACAGGACAATCCGCTGTTCTGTGTGTGGTACGTTGACATTTTGCACATCTTTCCTTTCTCTGAGGCTGCGGACACTTTACAGCATAATGTCCAAAGCCGTGGCAATTATAACATTTGACCTTCTCTAGAGTCTCTTGGGTGTTGACATCTGTTTTTCCGACTGCGCTGTTAGCAGCGACTTTATCGTTTGTAGGAGTAAACTTTGACTTACTCTGAACTGTTGCTGGTGATGTTGTGACGTCATTGTAATTACAATAGCCGAAAATGTCCCGCAACAGCTGATTGCATGTGGTATATTCGTTCGAGATTTTTCGTTTCAAGTCCCTGTCATTGATTCCATTGATGATATACTTGGCGATGGCGGATTCTGGAAAGCTTCCCTTTGTTCCCAATGAGTACATCTTAAAATAGTAATCTTGCGGAGCTTCGTTCGGGCGACGTTTTGTTTGCGACATTTTCATGTGTATATCGGCCACATTCTCAATGCAAGGAAAGTCATACAAGAATTTGCCCACAAATTGTTGCCAAGAAAAAAATACGATTTGTAGCGAGTCGACCCAGAGTCCTGCGGAGTTTCTCATCCTATGCTGAACACCAAAGATTAGATTGATCATCCCAACCATAAGCAGCTCTCAGCATTTCAATCCGTTTGACAAACTGCGCAGAATTTAATTATTCATCTGACGAAGGGTCGAACTCTGGGAGGATCGGTATAATCTCCCTTACATGACCAAAAGGGTTCGGTTGATATGTTTGGTGATGTGCCAATACAGCCTGAAGCATGTCCCTAACGGAACAGTTGGGCATCTGAGGCTGTGGTCGAAAGGTGGAAGGTGGCAGTCGTTCGTCAGATGCGTTAACGGGTTCTATGTGAGGTATATAGACGGACGGCTGACACATACTACTAATGATTGGTGGCTGCACCCGAGCTCGTGTTAGAGGGAAATTTTGTGAGGTTATGTTCTGATACGAAGAATAAACGCTGGTAGGCGGTCGACTGTCCCATAGTGGAATATTTGGTGGTCGCGCAGCAGGTTGCAAAATTGTAGGTTGATTAGAAGCGTAAACGGTGGTAGAAACGGGTTGCAACACACTAACCTGTTGCGTCGTAGTCGGCTGCAACATCGCGAGCTGCTGCTGACAAATCATGGCGGCCACGGGGTTATGTCTGTCACTAAACGATACGGGGTCTATTAAGTTCCCGTGTGAAACTTTAATAGCTCGTTCCAACGAATTTGGCACGGGTGCAGCATCCATTAAGTTTCCGTGTGAAACTGTAGGAGCTAGAGTTGACGAATTCGGTACAGACACTACGGGAGTTTCGTTTACGTGTGTTACCCCAACATGTATACTACGTGCCGGCGATGTATTGGGAGACAAAAACGACATACGACAAACGACGACATTTGCGAAGGCTGTAATTCCGCAATCGTTTTCTCCAATTGAACAATGTGTTCTGATACATGTAAAGGACTGACCATTAAGTCGTGGTTTTCGAGACGTTCTATTAAATTTCGTTTATTTCCCGAAATATTTAAACGAGCATCGCGACTTTTTGATTGAAGCTGTTTCACAGTCATGTGTCTATAATCATCCATAGCATTAAAAGATTAGCGAGAATTGATCCCATTTCTGAAAAATTGTCACCGGACAATTTGGTTGGAGGGGTTACGAAATACTTTTATTGATCGATCTCAATAATAAAACAAAACGAATTTACATTTAAGTAAAAATATGCTCTTTTATTTAAAGTGAAAATTTATACACGTGTCTGGACGTTTACGAACAACGAATACGAGCGAACAGCCAGACAACTCGGCAGACAAAAAAAAAACTCCCTTCCGCCAAAATGACGACACATATATTAACATTAATAAAGCAGGGTTGTGTGATTCAACTGACAGTTGCAAAACCATTTGGACCGGTTTCCTGAAAACTTGGGAGACTTGAGTGAAGAGAAAGGTGAACGATTTCACCAGGATACAAGGACAATGGAAGAACGATACCAGGGCAAGTGGGATACTCATATGATGGCAGATTGCTGTTGGAATCTGCAAAGAGATTGTCCGAAAAAAACCACATTGCAGATTAACCAAAAACGAAGCTTCTTGGGTTCTAGTACATCAAATAAGCAGTGAAAAATATATTTCTTATTTTCACAAAATTAAGTTTTCGCAGTAAATTTTAAACTCAAAAGCTGTCCACCAATTACAATGAAATAAAGCTCATTTCATTCGAAATATGTTTAGCTAAATGTGTTTACACCAAAACTGAGATTTTTGTTGAATGTTTATTTTTTATGAATTTTTAAAGACCAATTTTTTTTTGTTTTTACTAAAAAATTGGTATTTTTTTTTAAACTTCAACGATATCTCAGAAACTACTGGGATAAATTAAAAACAACGTAGGCACGGATTAAAGATAATTTTGTTGACGAATTTAAATTTTTTTTAAACTGAATGTGGTGAACCATTTTCAAGTTATTCCAATTGTAGTGGAAGTGCCTTAGTTTTGGAAATAACGGTATATCGCGAAAAGTCGAGCTGCTAGGCAAAAACCGATTGCAGATTCATATTCAGGAAGTCGAATTTACTAAAGATCAGTTCAAAAAGTATCGGCACCAAAATGTGTGTATACCTGTGTAATCGATTTCAAATAATCTAAAACCAATTAGGATTCCTTGCGATTAAAAAAAATAAATAAATGGTTTCCCATTACATCCCATGAAGGGACTGAGGAGAACTTCTCACAATCACTGAGCTGTGCGCTTTCCAGTTTTCACTCACTGATTGGGACCTACAGTTTTACACCGATTCCGAACGGTAATTTGAGAAGCTTTTTCATGGCTAGATACTCGATAGTGTCGCCGTCACTATGCAAGGTGACCGCCGCCGAAAGAATTTTTTTTTTTTTTTTGAAGGTGGTCAGAGCCGTGTTCGAACCCAGGATCTCATGTACAAGAGCCGCGCACACTAACCATTGCACCACCGACGGCCACGGATTCCTTGCGATTACTATAGAATAATCAAAAAGAATCAAAAGTAATCAAAAAATAATCCAACTACTTTCAGAGATTGGTTGGTAGGTTGAAAAGGCTGCAAGACAGCACGCTGTCTAGCACACTTAGGCTAAAGAAGCCCATTGTGATACCTGCAGTTTCCTCTATAGCAACTATTGACTAGTCGCCTAGGCAATTTGCCCTTTCAATAATTTGGTCTATAAGACCTACAGGACTATCCTGTAGGGCTACGGTGCTAATTAAATGTGTTCCGAATATCCTACTTCTCAGTCCTTCCAGAGCAGGGCAATCCACGAGAAGGTGTTTCGTCGTTTCCTCGTCTTCTTCCATGCAGCATCTACAGAGAGTGGAATTTCTATGTCCCAATCTTAGGGCGTGTTTTCCTACAAGACAATGTCCCGTAAGTGTTCCTATCATTGTAGATAACCTGCCTCTCGGCTAATTAAGTAGTTGCCTAGTCTTCTTCCTGTCCAACTGTGGCAAAAGGACCCTGGCTTGTTAGCAAGTTGAAGTAAGTCTCCACTTATCCTTGAACATATTATCGGCCCACTGCCTGATCTGCAAACGGCAGGTAGAGATAGGCATATTAACACCTTCTTTTTCCGGAAGAACCTGTGCCGAAGTACCCTGTATGGCTAACGCATCCGCTGTGTAATTGCCCGGAATGTCGCTGTGTCCCGGTAACCAGATGATCCTGATGTCGAAATACTCTGCCATCATCCTAAGTGACGAGTGGCATTCTTTCCATGTAAGGGACGTAGCAAACATGGCTTCCAGGGGTTTTATGGCAGGCTGGCTGTCTGTGTAGATACATATTCTACGGCGGGTTGTGACACTACTTTCAGTAGTTCAGCAACCTCCAGTATACACTACAGTGATCAGGCAGCTTGAAGGAGATATTTACATTTAGGTCCGGTGGATGGACCCCATAGCCTACTTGCTCTTCCAACTTTGACCCATCCGTGAAAAATCTGATACTACTGGTGTCCCCTTCCAGTGACTTTTCCAGGTATTCCTGTTCTGAATAGAAGTCCTTAGATTTGTCGCTGGTAGAAGGTAGGGGATACAGAAGTCCGTTTTTACGGGAATAGAGTTGATCCGGTGTAGTAATTCAGCGTGTCCGGAATGCCCCGATATCAAAACGCCACAATCTCTGATTCTCACCAGGTATGTAGCGGCTGCCGACTCGGCCATGATATCAAGAGTACAGATGTTCAGGATAGCACTAAGTGAAGTGCCTGACGTCGTGCCCATTGTCCCTCTAACGCTAATCAGTGCTGATCTTCGAATTTTCATCAATGAATTCAGAATATATTTCTTTTGGAGGGACCTCCACCAAACTACGGTGCCATAGAGAAGTATTGTACTGCCTATTGCCGTATAAATCCACATGGTAATCTTAGGAGACAGTCCCCAGCGCTTTCCTATCGCCCCTTTACAGCACTAAAGAGCAACAGACGCCTTTTTCACCCTCTCCACCACATTCGGTTTCCAAGACAGTTTTCTGTCGAGAATTATTCCTAGATACTTGACCTTTTCCGTCAACTGTAATTGCACCCTATTAACTGACGGCAGTTCAAATGCGGTATTTTATATTTCCGAGAGAACAAGATAAGCTCGGTTTTAAGTGGGTTTAGTGATAGTCCATTTTTAGCGGTCCAGTTCGAAATCAGACTAAGTAGGCTGGTTGTACGAATGCTAAGTAAATTGCGGTTTCTACCCGTATAGATGATAGCAATGCCATCGGCATAGGCAAAGACCTTGCATTCGGCTCTGTCCAATTCAAGAAGCAGTTCATTGACAGAAGTTAACCATAATAGTGGATACAGAACTTCCCCCTGCTGTGTCCTCCTGTTAACGTTCCTAGCAATTGTAACACCACCCCATTCAGCTTTGACGGATCTATCCACCAGTTCCCAATTAGGCGTGTCACTAAGCTGTCGACTCCTAGATTCTGTAACGACCTACGAATCGCCGAAGGTTGAATATTATTGAAGGCTCCCTCGATGTCCAGATTCTGTAACGACCTAAGAATCGCCGAAGGTTGAATATTATTGAAGGCTCCCTCGATGTCCAGGACGGTTACTAGAGCGAAGACCTTATTCTCAAGAGAGTTTTCTATTATGCTGACTATAGAGTGGAGAGCCGCATCTGTTGACCTGCCCTTGATATAGAAATGCTGATAACTCGATAGTAGATTCTGTGGAAGATTACTTCGAACGTGAATATCCAGTAACCTTTCAAATGTCTTAAGAACAAAGGAGAACTAAAGAACTAAAGTCCTTTGGTTTGACATGAGAGCATTTTCCCGCTTTTGGGACGAAACCCACTTTGATTTGCTTCCATATGCTAGGAATGACCCCCAGCATAAGGCAGCCCCTGAAGATTGCCTCCAACCAATTACAAGATTGGTATAGTGCCGCCTGTAGTTGCGCGGGAATTATCCCGTCAGGTCCGGCTGATTCTATCTGCTCACTTTTGAACGAAAAGTTTCTAGGTGAGTTTCCGCCTAACTCTTCTGGCTGATGACCAAAATTCCTGTCATCGTTAGGAAAGTGGGTATCCAAGAGAATTCCAGGAGACTCTTCAGACGAATACGTCCACGTTCCATTGTCTTTCATTAAGAACCACGCACACGGTAGATTTTTAGCGAGCACGCATCTTAAGCGTGCAGTCCAGTTGGTTCCCTCAATGGATTCACAGAAATTTCGCCAGGATTTCCGTTTGGCCTTCTTGATTTCACCTTTATATAGATTAAGACTTATCTTGTAAACGTCCCAATACCTTAGGTCGTTGCTCTTTTTGGCCTTGTTGAAAAGCCGCCTAATGCACGATCCTAGATCCTGAAGCTCAGCGTTCCACCAATGAGGTTTTTTGTTACCCTTGGCAGCATTATAACCACTGGTCTTAGAGGATTCATTGAGCGTGTTTCTGCATGCATCAGTAAATTTGCCAACTAGTTCTTCCAGCTCTGGCACATTAGTCGGAATATTCGGATGGTTACCTAAGAGTTTGATTAGGCGCCCACGATAGCCGTTCCAGTCCAGACAATGAGTGATCAGAAAGGACGCTCCAATCGGATACAGTTACATAGTCGTGGTCAAGTAGTAAAGTTAGGTCTAGTACTTCCCTCCTAACCGAAGTTATGAAGTTCGGTTCCTCGCCTCTATTACATATAGTCAAGGTTTCGCTTATAATGAAATTAAAAAGAGACTCATCTCGATCATAATGACACTACAATTCCGTCTTTTTGCCTCTGATACGCCATGTACGATGAAACTAGCCAGATGTCCCGCTGGCCGTTTTCCAGCGAGAGGCTAATGGCGGTTGTATCGCTATCACTAAAATTCTGCAATAAAAGAACATCAAATTTGTTTATAATGATCTTGGCCTACCTGGGGTTAATAGGATGAAGGTTCTGTATCCATTGCACCTGATACCACATATACGATCACTGACCGTCCATCGTGCTGTACCAGGGCCACATCGGCTCCACCCTTCGCAAGATGGAAAATGAGGTTGGCAGATGCTGCCTTACTGCGATGAAGATTTATCTGGAGGACTTTCATCGTCTACAGGATCTTCAACTCCGGGTACCTCGATCACGGTTGTCTCGTGATCACCCTCGCTAGTGATGGATCAATCTTGGAGCCAGGTAGACCGGCCCCACAGGTCGATGATGCTGCCACTGTCGTCATCCAGTAATGCTTCTTCAGCATCTGCCGCCGTTTCAGGATGCTTTCCAGCATTTACAGCTGTGACTTCCGACTTCGACTCGGCCAGTTTGCCACTCAGCGTACCCACTTTGTATACCCTGAGGGGTACACTCATAAACCCAAACCTAGTTTGGCCTTTGGAATCCTGGTTCAGGACCAAAACTACCTGCCGGGAGGTGCCTACAGGATCCTCAACCTTGACCACCTTCCAATGCTTTGCAGAAATGGTGGGATTGCAGTAGCTGATGATGTTTGGAATCTCCAGTGGGTCAGTAGGTGAGTTAGACGGGACCCAAACCCTAACCCTTGGTCTAGAAGCTATATCCTTCATATCCACGGCTATTAGTTGAACAGGTACCGTGTAACAAAAAGTTGTTAACACATCGCCCATGAGTTCAAACACTCATTGGATTTTTTCTTAAACTTCTACTTATATTGTGATCTGTTCGGGTCTACATTATATTTTTTTTTGGTGAGTATGTAAGTTGTAATTGTTGTAAACTTTTAATAATAAAATTTATTTTAAGGCCAAAATTTCTGAAAATATTTTCCAGAGCGATTTGTCCACAAACCACAGTATTGAGGATCTGGAAAATGAGTTTGATAGTAAAATTTTACACGCTATAACTTTGTAGATCCTATAAGGCCTCGATATATTTTTTATTATTTATATAAAGTATGTATTGTGTTTCGTTGAAATATAAGTTTATATTAATTTCATTAAACGCAGGATCTTTAATACCGACTCTTGTAACATTGAGCAATAGGATACATAAACTAAGCAATCCTGTTATTTTAAAAATGGAACAGTGGACAACAAAAAGCTTTCAGCCATATTTCATGTTGCAGCATGAGGCAAACTTCGCAATTGCGGCGACAGTACAAACCCTAAGCATCAAAATGAAGTGGCTCAAGGTGTTGCAGATATTAAACTCAGAACTGCCGGAATTAACAGTCAAAACTATAACTAGCAGAGTTTTTGATACAATTTGCAATTTTAACGCAAAAAAGGCAATTCATTTTATTTTGCAGCTAAAAATAATAATTTGTCGACTGTGCCCAATTTTGTTTGATTTTAATCAGGGTCGCCAGTTTTTTTTTAGGCGAAATCCCCGAATTGTTATTTTTAATCCCCGAAAATCCCCCAAAAAAAAGCTAAAATCCCCGGAAAAATCCCTATTGTTTTAAAGGTAGTTCGAGAAAGTTTTAAGTTATAAAATTAAAATTTATTCAGAATTCAGTTTAACAAAACGAAAGCTTAACTATTGAAAAATTTAAACGTAAATAAATTATTATATTATTATTAATATTATATTATTATTAAATTATTATTTTAAAAATAGTTAGTTATAACAAAAAGATTATGACAAATGAGATCTGGCTTTAATTTATGTACACATTGGTTAAAAGTCATTAAGGCTTAAAATATATATCAAATGCTCATAATCTTCAGATTCACCTACTTAATTATTTGTTTTGTACATAGTTTTAGTATTTCTCGTTATTTCTTATCCACTGCTTCTATTCTTTTCCGTAACACCAAATATCAAAAATGTTTTTTTACTTGTTTTATTGTTGTCATCACGTACAGCCTTGCCAGTACAACAGTTTGATATTTTCAGGAACTGACAAGTGTATGCAGTTGTTTTGCTGACAACATTTAGCAATAACTCCGCAAATTTATTCTCTAGCCAAATTTATGACATTTGACCTGGCGTGATATGAACGTTGGATATTGAAAAGAATTGCTTCAATAATACCAGATAGAGGCAATGGTTCAAAACAACCAACGAAATAACAACAACGGTATTTCGTTTTATGTGCCAAAATTATTGTGCTAAATATAACACAAATGTATGATAACAATAACAGTTTATAAAGAAGTGTAAAACACATTTAAACTTCACAGTTTTCACCAAAACGACGTGAAAAATTAAAGTCAGAGGTTATTGTAATTCCACCTGGCCTATGTCACTTTTCGTCAAACATCTCTCTATCACACCGACTGCATCACGAAGAGTGTGAAATGAAACGTTAGATGAGTTAAATATACTCTCTAGAAAGATTTACTCTATGCCAAATATTATTTGTGTGTTTATGCTTGCTATGATTTAGGTAGTACCAGATCAAAACTTTCAAGGACTGATACAAAAGATGTGCTTTTAATGCAGCTTAAACTTTCATCCCCAAAAAATCCCCAGATCCCCAAAGCAAAAAAGCAATCCCGTTTTGAAAAAAAAACTCCAATTTAGGGATAAATCCCCTAAACTAACAACACTGATTTTAATAACGATGGTGAGCTAATTTGTTTATTTTACTTTATCTATTTGACTTTGCAGATGATGAAATTGACCCAAGACCAGTTCAAACTTAACCGACGATCCATAATTAAATATCAGTTCTTCAGTTATTTAAAGGATAATTCAAATGCTGCTGAGATTTGGCAAAACTAAGAGTTGCTAATTTTTTGAACGCCCTTGACGTCTTCAACTCCAGTTGAACGACTGTTTCTTTTGAAGGGATCGTCAATAGTCCAAGGCGGCAATCACTGTCTGATTCTTCGTTTCAAAAATTAGTTTTAATGAGGGCTAATTTTAAATGTAAATAAGAATAATTGTTTCCTAATCCAACTAATCTTCATTGAATATGTGTGTTTCTTTACTATTTTATTTGCGTATTTTGACCATTTTTCGTTCAGGTATGAATTACTTAAATTGTAAGTGTTTGTGTTATAATTAATTATGTTATAATTAATTCACTTAATTTAATATGTGTATATTTTTTATATAAAAACATAATTAGTCTATAGTAGTAGTAGTCTTTGACAGTAGTCGGATTATTTTTTGATTCCTTGTGATTATTTGATAGTAATTTGAGGTAATCTTGATTAATTTTAGATTATTTGTAATTGTAATCAATTAGTAATCAGAAATTATTTAATAGAGGATTATATAATCCATACAATTCATTTTAAAAGTAATCTAATTCATTATTAATCGTAATCGAAATTTAACAGCTATGGTTTGATGCGAGTGAACGTTTCGATATTTAGAGAGAATGTGATGAAGAAATCGAAATATACTCGTATACGCCTTGTGATATTAGAATTTCTGCAGTTTCGGAGGTTACATGTAAAGTTTTGACTTTCTTTCCTATGTTCGGAGTACTCAATGGGTTTCTCCTAGGCCATTCTGCTGGGGAGTGACCCATTCCACCATTGTGGATTGATCGCGAGATCTGCAGGTTTGCATCCTCGAGTTCCCAAATCTGCATGGTTGTCACTGGTTTGTACATGTCGCCATGTTGCCTTCGGGACCAGCTCATGAACTTGTGCTGACCTGTTAGCAACATAGGTAGGGTTTTTTCCCCGGGAAATTTGTTACTCCGGGAAAACGCGATTCATTTTTGATTTCCCGGGATTCCGGAACAGAATTTAAAGAAAACCAAATATAAATATTTTAAAGGCTTTATTTAAAATACTACTTTAGTATATACATTTATACATGTATTAAAAATAAATATAATAAATACATACATATTTATTTGTCTCAAGCTCCTTATAAAAATGTTTTAATACACAATGCACATTTAGAGAATCGTTTGAAAGTTTATTTCTTATTTTGGTTGCAAAGTTGCCTGCGCCAGAAAACGATCTTTCACTTTGAAGTTGGTTTTTTATTTAAAAGTGCATTATATAAATGTTCTAAATTTGAACTTCTCTTGCCACTTGCTTCAAACAATTTAAATTCCGATTTTAGTACGTTTTTAGGATGATTGATTGTCTTAGCTCTTACATTTATTGATGCATTATCAATTGCAGATAAATACTGTTGTTTGTTTTTGTAAAAAAAATTTTTACATTTTTTTATTATCTTTATATATATAATTCTACTGCACGTGTTTTTGTGACTGAACTCCTCCTAAACTTCTAGACCGATTTGAATAAGTTTTTTTGTATGCGTTTGGGTGGCGCCCTGGGTGGTTTAGACTTACTATTCGGTACAATTGGACAAAGGGGCGTGGTACCTCCCATACAAATCGCTTGAAATATTATGCAGGACAACGTCTGCCGGGTCAGCTAGTTTATTTCTATATATTTATTTATTTTTGCATATTATTGATGAAGCTTAGTTTCATTCCAAATGTCCGCCCTTGGCCTTCACGCATGCCTTAAGTCCCATTGGCCAATCATCGATAGCTGCACACACCTCATTAATTGCAAAATGGGCTACAGCACCAACCAGAGTTGTCTTAGGAGAATCAATGTTGGGGTATCTTCTGTGGCACACCATGTCCTCTAAAACGGTTTAGAATTTGAAATCCAGAGGGTTCAAATCAGGGCTGCCGGAGAGTTATTCTTCAAAGCATATAAAAGCTGGCAAATAGTTTCGAAGCCAGGTTTGTGTCGTTTTAGCCTTATGAGCTGGTGCTGAATCTTGCTGGTTTTGGAACAAAGAATTGTTAAGCAGCTTCATAACTGGTTCCAAAACGGTTTCTTGGTAAACTTTTGCCGATGTTTTGACCCCTTGTTCACAGAATTGCAAGTCAGTCATAAGAGACATACCACTAAACCATGAGTGCAGCTGGATTATGACACTTTTCGACCCGTGGGATGAGCGCAGATGCTTCCTTACATGATCGTGCATACACCCTATAATTTTTTTTTGTTACATTTAACATGTACGGTAAACAATACTTTTCTATGCAAGTTTGGAGCGTACTTCGCCAAAAGACGGTTGGATTTTTCTATCCTATTTTTTTTAAGTTGCAGTCAACAAATGTCCTGTGCGCCGTTTGAAAGCTCCAAGTCCCAAGTCTTTTTTAATAATTCACCTTATGGACTTTTGGGTGATTTTCATCTCACATATGTGTGTATAATAAATGAAAGCCCATTATGTGACATGCCATGAATGAGAACGAGAGGCGCAAAGTTATGACTTCTTACTTCCATTCAGAAGGTGACTTAAATGTTGTTTTACACGACTAATAAACCGGTGACACATACACTTCAGTTGAATTTTAATGGCACACCATTTTTCTAGATAAGTTAAATTCCCGGGATCCTTGGGACAATTTCCCGGGAAAACGGGAGTGAAAACTGACGGGAATTCCCGGGCGGAAAATCAGGGGGCAAAAACCCTAAACATAGTTTTCCTACGTATGTGGTGGTTTAGAGAGCCAACCAAGCAGTATCGATGAATCCGTCCATATGAACAACTCAGCGATGACATACTTCACAAGTTTGGCTGTAAGATAGAACCAGTTAGCTCTAAACGAGGCAAGCATGCTGTTTTAAGGGGCGCAACTTTACTTTTTGCAATTTTGAGCTGTGAAAGTACATCATTATTTAATGACTGTGAACGAATATAAACAGCTGCGCAGTATGCTGCTTTAGAAGCATCCTAAAATCTATGAATTTGGATGCTGTCTGAGGGTGTATATTTTATCCAACGTGGAATGTTTATATGTTCGACATACGCAATATCTACTAAGCGCATTCCATTTTTGCAACGATTGAGAACTAATATCTTCATCCCACTGACAGCCTTCTAACCAGACTTCCTGCATAAATATATTTGCTCGAATGATAACAGGAGTTATCCACCCGACTGGATCATAAAGTTGATCTTCGGCCGATAGAGCCTTTCGTTTTGTTATGTTTTGGTATTTTGATAAGGGAGAGTAAGAGTAAGTAAACGAGTCGCTTTTGGCATTCCATTTAATTTCGAGAATTTTTGTCGAACTAGTTTCAGGTAGTTTAAGGAAGTTCTCATCATAAAGATTCTGCACATTAGATAGTAGAGCTGGATTGTTAGAATTTACCTTAAAGGAAATCCTGTTGAGATAAGGGCATTGATAAGTTCGACTATCTAAAATGAGTCCGCCAGAAAGTATATCGTCAGCATATGTTTTCTTAAGTAAGATTTTCGAGACTGTTTGATGTTGGGATTGGATATCGGATGCTAGTTTAAGCAATGTGCGTATTCCCAGAAACGGCGCGCAGTTTACACCCAATGCTACAGTATTTAGCTGGTAATCTTTAATGGGACCATTTGTTTCTGTCCTTAGGAGTATAACTAAAGTAGGAGTATCTACTAAAATTTGGATATACATTTTTGTGATATCTCCACCAAATACGTATCTCTATTGCGTTCAAATTAAAATTACAGAAGTTAGAACAGTTTGCAAAGTAGGTCCAGTAGCACGTCGTTCAGTGATAATCCGGATTTTGTTTTTCGTGAAGCGTTAAATACAACGCAGACCTTTGCTGTCTTGAGTTCTGGTCGAACAACTGCATGATGAGGAAAATAACAGGAGCTAGGAAAATAACAGGGCCGTGTGACCGTCGGTGGTGCAATGGGTAGTGTGCGCGCCTCTTGTACAGGAGATCCTGGGTTCGATCTCTGCTCCAACCACCTTAAAAAAAAAAATTTCTTTCGACGACGGTCACCTCGCTTAGTGACGGCGACACTATCGAGTATATAGCCATGAAAAAGCTTCTCAAAATACCGTTCGGAATCGGTGTAAAACTGTAGGTCCCAATCAGTGAGTGAAAACTGGAAAGCGCACAGCTCAGTGATTGTGAGAAGTTCTCCCCGGTCCCTTCATGGGATGTAATGGGAAACCATTTATTTATTTATTTTATAGTTGCCGTCAGATTCATTTTCAATTGAGGTGCATTCATTCATGTAGACCAGAGTGAGGTATTCATGTTGGACCGCATTATATTGTTTTTTAGCTCGTTATCTTTTGACAGTGTTTCTTCCAAGTGGTTTGTGAGGTGATTGTTGAAGAGAAGTCGCACCATATAACGGCTCGGGGTTCGTTTAATAGTTTTTAGGTACAACTCGCAATACTTGTCTTCTTCCGAGCTTGGTTTAGATTCTGGGACTTCTTCCAGTTCCCAAAATTTGCGTAAGAGTTTATTAAGTCATCAGAGGACCCGACAGAGGTACTGACCACAAATATTTCGGCTTTCATTGCACTGCTGAGCACCGAAACGAAGATTATGTTATAAGCAGAAGCTAATCCACATAGACTTTTCCTGATCCCATTGAGGTTGATAAATCTTTCTGCATAGTTGCCCAATATGAGATATATTGGAGAGGATCTGTTAAAGTGAGGATCTTCCAGATCTATACTGCGAAATGTAGTAGGGAAATGACGCAGAATGAGAGAATGCAGCAAACTATGTTTAAATAGTATTTTATTGATACGAATGACAATTTAATTATATTTTATGTTGTTTGCATCGAACGAAAATACGCATTCCCTTTTATTTCTGTCCTTGTTATGTCCTACACTCACTGATTGGGACCCACAATTTAACACCGGTTCCGAACGGTATTTTCATGGCTAAGTTCCCGGTGTCGACGTCACTAAGCGGGGTGGCCGCCTTCGAAAGAAATTTGTGGTGGTCAGAGCAGGGATCGAACCCACCCGCGCACACTGCAGTTCCACCACCAACGGCCCCAAAAGTGAGTGTGAAACGGGATGTAACTGGAAGCCATTTATTTTTATTATGTCCAACCCAAGATTAAATTACAAAAGCAACTCGAACTCGATAAAATGGCCTACTACCTCGTCCTCATCAAGAGAAGGTGAAGAGAGGGATAGCGGCTCTTGGCTATTTCTCTATGGTAGAACCCATCGATTTCGGCGAGTTAAGAAGTGTTTCGCCGACTTGTAATACCTGAAAGACCACAAAAGCACGCCACTACAAGTGACTGTATGTGTTTTCGACTCAAAATTACAAAAGAGAATAATATCCAATTTTAGCACAATGGTTTTGTAAACGGCACAATTTTTGAGGTCATTTGGCACAATTTTTTAATCTTAATCGGTCTCTGGCAGCCGTGACCATCAAACAAAGATATAATTACCGGAAAGTTTTACATTGAAAATTGTTTAGATTTTACGAAGATCTTTACTCGTATTTAAATCCCCTTGCTTATTATCGTCAAACATTTGCCCAAATTTTCTGGACCTTTTGTCCTCTGGAGTGTGATCAATTGGCTCCAAGTGTTAATATGAGGTTAGTATTTCTTTAGCAGATAACTGCTCTGCTCATACACGAACAATGTAAAAACAGAACAGAAATGGCAGGAGGATGTACCGACATATTCATTTCATTGATACTGATTTTCATTTAAAATTGTGTATCCAAATTTATTGAAGTTCTAGGAAGTTGTTATAAAAATTGAACCTGCCGACCGACCTTCCTTCCATATTCAACAGCGGTGTAGCATTGTGCAAAATGTTGTCTAATGCCAAATTTAAGGATCTGTTACTTTTCGCAATTTATCATGTAACTATAACTATCCGTCCATAATTTGTTTCATTAAATATTTCCCAGTACTGAATTTCATTAAGATCAGCTGTTTAACCGGAGCTATAACGTCGGCCGAACAGATGCCCCACATTGGGGGATTTCTTATTTGTGTAGCTTCTAAACGGCTTTTCTGATTCAGAAGTAGGGTCCCATGGACACAATTGATGTGATGTACTAATCGAGTTCCAACAGTGGAGTCGTAAAATAGGATCCCAATACCAAAATGTGTGGTACCAATTATAGTGTGGCGTTTAACGAAATATCGATATATGACGGTTCTGTTATTTTGGAGTTGTTGTGTTGACCAACCACCTCACCGTCCAGATGTTTTTCCATTTAACCTAGTTGGCAACCCTTTACCATATGACCACAGATCTTAATCAGCGGTTTTTTTGGAATAATGCTATTGAAAAATTGATCAGTCTAAAGGCAAACGAAAACTTAATTCATATGAGAATCCCTTATAATGCGTGTGTTCTAAAAACATTGCAAGCATCATTTAAAAAATCCGCAGATGAAGATCTGAAACAGGTATACGGTTTGACGGGAATCATGAGGATGAATTTTGCAAAACGCCTTTTTTAACACTGTATCTCGATTAAATCTATATGTAATCGTCGTGAGCTTGAATAAATAAAATAAGAAAGTATCAATAAAAAGGCCGACTATCTCTAATTCTATCTCCATCGCTAATCTCTAATTCTATATCTGTCCCAGTGCAGTAGTATAAAATAATTTGTATTAAAATTGTATATATCGACTTTAATATATTGAATATGCGATTTAGTAAATGCGGTTTCCATTTTTTAATCCTAGTAAACACATCGGACGCTAGAACAGTCTACTCGGTTTTGACCAATAATACACTTAGGGCGAAATTCAGAAAACGAGACGCTATGAATCAAAAATTTATTTTTGACGTGTTAACATCTATAGTCGCGGGTACAGCCTAAATTCACAAAGTGAATGCATTCAAACACATTCATCACACAGATTGTCAGGCTGCGATCACAAAGATGGTCCGACTGCGATCACACATTGTTTACCGTTAAAGTCCTTCGCACCGGCTGGACCGATTTATATAAAATTTTGTGTGTATATCGGGTAGGTCTCAGAATAGGCCAACATATATTTTTCATGCCCCTAAATGATAAGGGTAACCCACCCCTATATAAAACACAGATTTGCCCGACTGCGAAACACAGATTGCCAGCCTGCGAAAAAAAACACACTCTGATGTAGCGGCAGGGAATAGTTGTATTGTGTGGGTGCGAGCACTCTCAGAGCAAAGAGAATAATGCCGTGGTTATACGTATGTAAAAATGAGAAAGCACGATAGCATCGAAAATTGTGTGAACTTGTGTAGCGTATGTACGAACATAATGTATATGTGTATGTTGCTTTGCATTGTGGGTATAAAAAAAAGTATTAAGCAAGAAAATAATGACACTTGTCTTTAAATATTTTTAAGTGTTACTAAGTATTAATATTATTTAAATGAAACGTCATCATATGATTGAACGCTGTTTTTTATTTTCCAATGTAACATTTTCTAATGTGTTCATAGAAATCGAACAGGTACAGTGTATAAAAAAATTGTTAACTCATTTGAAAAATATAAAACTTACGTCATTCCATTTCTTATAATTCCCCGACGTTTCGTAAATTGTGAAGTACTGGAGACAAACACCCAAATTGATGGATTCACCAACATATACTTTCACCGACATCCTGCCGTGACTCGAACGACAAGACAACAACGCCTTCGGCTCTGTCTGCTTGATGCTCCTTGTATTCTTGTTTGGTTCACTTTTTGGTACCTTTGTCTTCTGTTTTGTGCAATTTGTGTACATAACATAATAAGTTTGAACGTTGACATTATGTGCATTGATTCTTTTGAGGCATTGATTATTTTGAGGTAATTTTCGACCACTTTGTGACACATAGTGGGCGGTATCTCAGCCATAACTTGACGAATGTTGGTTCTTAAGTGCTCAAGAGTTCAAGGTTTATCTGCATAAACACGGTCTTTCGCGTAGCCCCACAAAAAAAAAGTCGAATGGTGTCAAATCGCATGATCTTGGTGGCCAGTTGATATCGCCACGACGAGAAATTACGCGGCCAGGAAATGTCTCTTGCAATAAAGCCATATCCGCTCGAGTTGTGTGGCATGTGGTACCGTCTTGTTGAAACCACGTATTCTCCAAGTCGTATTCTTCAATAGCAGGCAAAACAAGTCGGTTATCATATGACCATAACGCTCCGAATTGACGGTGACAGTCGTTCCATCGTCGTTTTCGAAGAAGTAAGGTCCAATCACACCTTCGGACCAAAGAGCGCACCAAACAGTGACTTTTTCTGGATGTAATGGCCTCTCTTTAATTACTTGCAGTGTTGCCAGTTTCGGGGATTTATCCCCAAATTGTGGATTTTGTGGGGATGAAAATTCAAGATGTATTAAAAGCGCTTCTTTTGTATCATTGTTTGAAAGTTTTGATCTGGCACTACCTAAATCAAAGCACACATACTAACACAAAAAATATTTGGTTTTGCGTATGTGTGATTGCAAAAACAAAGAGAAGAAAGTTAATGTGGCAAGTCTATTCTCTTTTTTTTTGCGTTGTCAGTAAACCGTTGCAAATCGTTATTGCTAAATGTTGTCAGCAACATATGCATACACTTGTCCATAGACTAATTACTATACTAGACTTAACAGTTCTCGCAGGAAATTTATGACATTGGGCCTGGTGTGATATTTAAGTTGGATGTTGAAAAGAATAGGCTTTACTAATACCAGATAGAGGAAATGGTTCAAAACAACGAACAAAATAACAACAACGGCATTTCGTTTTGTTTGTTAAATACAACACAAATGTATGCTAAAAATAACAGTCAATAAAAAAGTGTAAAACACATTTAAATTTCACAGTTTTTCACCAAAATGACATGAAAAATTAAAGCAAGAAGTTATTGTAATTCCACCTGGTGTATGTCACTTTTCGTCAAACATATCTGTATCACACCGACCGCATCACGAAGAGTGTGAAAGGAAACGTCAGATGAATCAAATATTCTGTCTAGTAAGATTTACTCTATGCACTTGTCAGTCCCTGAATATATCAAAATCTTTTACTGGGAAGGCTGCACGTTGCTGAAAAGAATTGAAGCAGTGGAGGAGAAATAACGAGAAACACTTAAACTATGTACAAAACAAATAATGAAGTAGATGAATCTCTGGATTATGAGACTGATATACTAAGCCTTAATGACTTTTACTCAATGTCCAGATCAAAATCCAGATCTCATTTGTCATAATCTTTTTGTTATAACTAATTATTATTAAAATAATAATAATATAAAATTTGTAATTTAATAATAATATAATAATATACAATATTTAAGTTTTCGTTTTGTTTGTTTTGTTAAACTGAATTCTAAATAAATTTTTAGTTTAAAACTTAAAACTTTCTAGGTCTTCTTTTAAAACGATGGGGATTTTTCCGGGGGTTTTTAATTTTTGTAGGGGATTAAAAATAACAATTCGATGATTTCGCATAAAAAAAACTGGCGACCCTGATTACTTGAGGATTCTCAGAACCCTAAATACGACAATTTTGTTTATTAACATACCCACCGAGTTCTTCATCGCTGAAGAAAATTTTGTTGGAAAATGTGCCGTCCACCGCCTGTTGTTCAAGCACCCATTCCACGTATCTTCAGTTGTTGTGTGAGCTGGACTTTATATGGATGTAGGTGTAGATCCAAATGCAAAATACGCCATAATGTGCCGTAAGACAGTCCGAATTCCTGAGAACGCCGAGGAATCGACACATTCGGGTCTTTGGCAACACTTTCACTTACAGCAGAGATATTTTCAGCGGAAGGAGCGTAACGATGATGCACAGGCCTTACAATATCTGTAACCGCTCCAGTCTCTTCAAATTTCTTCACAAGTTTGCCAATAGCTTGCGTAGTTGGACGATTATGTAAACCAAAATCTCCTCTTAAAGATCTGATTTCGTCAATGTCAGACTTTCAACTGAAAAGAAAAAAAATTGGTTTAACAACTTAGTTTGACAGATGTCGAATTCCAGCCCTACACTTTTGAAACCACGAAATGGATAACCCTTACCTTCTGGTGCAGGTACTTTGTGGTTAACTTTCTGTACTTTTATATACATGGCATGGTAAATAAATGTTGTATGTAGAGTTTGATATATTTTATGTACGTTGTGGTAAATTGTATGTACTTTTCGTACAAATTATGTATGTGCGACTAAATGAGGACACAGATCCACGTTCATCACTTGGAGCCATTTGCCCTTTAGGTCGAAAAATGAGCGTGCGAAAATGCATATAAACAAACGTACAAGGCTTGCTCTCGGATGCCTGCGATTTTTGTTTTATTTTATACACTTTCGAGTCATGTTCGTTTACGATGACTGAGGTATCTTTGGCATTGAAGTCCTGAACCAAATATTTGTTTTTAAGTACAATAATCGACTGCTAGTGGATCCTGCTACAATGTGAATGCAGTATAACAACCACCTCATATATTAGATTGTATTTTGTAGAATTTTGTTTTGTGTTTGAATTTTAAATTAACAAATTGACAAATTCAAATGAACAAGTTGATTATACTCAACGTCTATGCGTTTTTTTCGTAACAGTTGATGTCAACTTTTATAGGTTACGAAATAAACGTCCTAATAGTTATACGAATAATTAATTTTTACAAGAGATGTTGTATCTGTTTTATGCACGATATAAAATAAAACCTTTTTAATACTCTGCTGCCAAAAAAAGTATCCAAATTAAATTTTGCTAGTACTGGAATGACAAAGTGTTTTCCCATCCCTGGTTGGGAATTGTTTAATATTTCCAATTCTAGAAGTCGTTATGAAATGCAATAAATTCTAAATGCAAAAAGGAAATAATTTCGAGAAATAAGTTCCTCCGATTTGGAAGTTGAAATAACATCAAAAATTTCTGAATTTGTTTGGAGCATATTTCTCTTTTTGTTCTTGGAATTTATTTGTCCTTTTAGAAGGTCTTATTTCCGGACGCCTTTTAGAAGATTATTGATTACAAAAATCTTGGAAAATTTTCGTAACTTATATTGACAGTTTTATCAAAGTTCACAGACACCCGTATGCAATTATAAATTACTCTTGACATTTTTCACATTATTCTGTTCCAATATATAGAAGAATTATAAATGTGAAACAAGACCTGCGAATTATTTACATTTGTTAAAACAAACTTGTTTATTAGTGTAAAATATGCAATCGGAGCTGTTGCTATTAGACTCAACAGGGAAGGGACAGCAGTTTCCATGGTTCAAAATATTTTACAACTTTTTTTATAGTTTTTCGATACATTGATAAAGCCTTCAGTCCTGACGACTCAATAACTTGCATAAGAGTTACCTTGTGACGTTATATGTTGAATGTTGGTAATATAGAAACGGGTACCTGCCACCTGCTGCTGACCTAGTCACACACATCATATACAGACACAGGGTTCGTTCATTCTTTTTATCATTCACTCAATATGGTAAGTGGCAGCTGCCACTTAATAAAATGAACGTTAGCACATGCAACACATGCTCGAACCCATTCATTGAGCACAGTGTTGCATTCATAAAATAAAACTTTGCAACTGCTAATAAATTTATATTTGTTGCTTTAGGTGTAATTTATTGGGAAAATTTATAATGTTTAGCAGTACATGGAGTCTGTCTTGTACTTATTGTGCTATATTTTATGCCGCACTCCACTCAAGAATTGATGAAAGACCCCAGAGAAGTCTTTACCAGCAGTTCCTTGGTCGATGGTTGTGGGGGGAGGGCATAACAATAGCATTCATTCGTGTCTGGGTGCATTGGGTCACATTTCCTTTTTCGCATGTCATGTGCAATTTAGTTTATTCCAAACGATATGCAAATTGAGTTGTTGCACTAAATGCCACCGTCACCAGCCTCTACACTTCTACATACATATACATACATATCATTGGACTACCCAACCCCCAGACCTTAAAATGTTCCCACTGCCACACAATTCATGAGAATGGACTCACATATATCCTTTTTTCACTTTACTCCCTTTCACAGGCCAATCCAAATCTATCAAAGTTATTAATATTTCTCCGTACGTTAGTTCAAGGGGTTGGATGTAGGTGGCGGTGGGATGCCATCATACAATTCATTACGTGTTTGGATTGATGGTCTGAAATTTCACATTTTGATGTATGATGTGTGAAATATGTCAGAGTTACGAGTACGGAAGAAAAAACGCGGAATATAACTCAAGCACTTTTTGCTACATGGATTCATAATGACTCCATCTTCTGCCGTGAGAGAGTGTGTGAGTGATTGAAGGCACTTATTTGTACAATCCTTTTCCCATAGCACACAAGGAATATTACAAATGTCAGGTCATTAGTAAAAACTTTATCTGAAACATGCCGGACATTCTTTAATGATTTGTAGATTAGAATTAGTTATAAAAAAGTCAAGAATTATGTTAAAATATCCTGCTGTTGCACTTAACTATAATTTGGTACAAATGAGCGTCAGTGCAGACTATCGGTAATTATCATGAGAATGTGAGTCTCACAAAGGCATAGTAAACACTCGACGTGATTTTTTCGCGGGTCAAGGAATTGGCTGCCACAAATGTTATTATGTGGGAAGTATGACCAACTTTTCCCTACTACAACTCGTATACCATATGAAAATGCTATAAAGTAAGGCCCAACATTTTATGTAACGTTTCAATATTGTTACGAATTTTCCAATTTTCCATTCCAGCGCGATTTGCCTACAACATAAGAATACATGGTTCGTTTTAAATCACGATATGTACAATAGTTGGCTTTATTTTACTTTACACTTATTAACAATAACTTTCAAACTACGTGCATATCTACTCGATATAAAATGAGGAAGTTCTTTTCAAAACTTGACTACTCCACTTTTGACAGAACTGATTTTTTTCTGTTTGGTAGCATTATATTGTTGTTGTTTAAATAGTAAGCTTGTCTTTTCAAATGCAATCCGCAGTTAGTTTTGTTGTGTTGTTTGCGCTGTTAACGCTGTCTCTCGTTCATTTGCATTTAGTTTGTAAAAGTGAAAGGACGTGCGAAAAAATTTTAAAAAACCCGGAAAATGGAAATGTTTAAGGCACAAGTCTTTGAAATAGAAATATTTGATATAGTAAAGGAATGGGCTGTAAGTACCGAAACGATTTTAAATTTAGTACAATGTGGTGAAAACACATTCGAAAAAAAAAATTTTTCAATAAAAGAAGCCAAATTAGCGAAAAAATAATTTTTCGGTATAATATTAATAAGTGGCGGATAGAATATAAGGTAAGTAATTTAATGAGTGTGTAAAAAATTTAATTCTTAAAACATAAAAAACAAAAGTAATTATATAAAGCCTATTTGTTTGTTTTAATATAACCCTTATGTGTACAGCAAGGTACCAAGGTGAAAAGACACCAATTGTAAAGATGTTTTTGTTAACTTTTGTAAAGTTCCGTATATTAACTTCAAGGCGAATCCCCAGTTTCAAGTTCTTTCTATGTATAGTTCTGTATGTATAGAAATTTAGCATTTATATTTAAAATCTATCTGAACTTTCAGATAAAATGCGTTGCATATGCTAAGGCATTTATAAAATATAGGATACATACATTACAAATTCCGTACCGCGTACCTTGCCGCGCTGAAGAAGGTGTTTTTTGTGCCGGCCACATAAGGGTTAAAAAAAGTTTTAATTTAAAATTGATTTTGCGTGTTAATGTAGAAAAGTTCATACTGTAAGCTATAGGTCAGAAACATTTTTTGAGGTGAAAAATGGTTGGGGGTTTGTTGGAAATAACTGACTCCAGGAAACTCTCACTGGAATTCCTGCAGTCAATTATTTCCAACAAACCCCCAACAATTTTTCACCTAGAAAAATGTTTCCGACCTATAGCTTACAGTATGGACTTCTCATACATTAACACGCAAACAAACAAAATAATTTCATAAAACAAAATTCTAAAACTGATTTTGTTGTAGTACGAGCCATTAACATGAGGTGAGTCCGATCGAACTTTTACAAGTTCAATCAGCACCCAAGAATGGGTTTACTCTACTGCGTCAACCAATTCTGACTTGAATGTGAAGGAGATATTGGAAAAAACAGTTGATGGAAAGGATATTCTTTCAAAATATGTTGCCATCAACACATTAAGCGAACTGGATCAAACTTCGATAGTTCGAATAATTGTGGACCACTGTATTTTCTACAACATTAAATTGGACGCCAAATCTAGGAATGTCCATAACAAAGCTTTTCCCAACCGAATGCGAGACCAAATGAATAAAAGAAAAATATTGAAAATCCAGCTTCAGCCAAATTATATACGGTGAATGATATTGTCGACGACAGTCCCTTGGAAATCAATGTATTCCAAGGGAAAAAAATGGTTCGCACACAATTTCCCCAATGATATACAAACCCTGAACGATTGGCCTAGATACAAAGATCTTGGTGGTTACACATTGATTGACATCGATTTCTAGACCTTGTATCCAGGTAAAGGATATCTCATGTTTGAGCTAGTGCCAGCTCTTGAAAATTTGATGACTGAGCGAATTCTACCAATTTATATAAAAGACAAACTCAATATAAAATGAAAACGGGAATAGACACTAGTAAGGCATATACTTTAAAAATAATATGTAACTCTAATTTTTTTTATTTTTTAGATACTAAGCACTTCTACTTTTTCTACTTGTTACATTCGATAATACTTCCGCCTCGTGTAAATAAGACTTTAAAACCGTCCATAACCGATGCTCAAAGTGACATGATTGTCCACTTATTTAATGTAAATGACGTCATTCATTCGTAGAGCAGTCGACCATTCAACCCAAAATTTTCGTGATTGATGAGGATGTTAAAAAATTAACGAAAATATCTTTTTATGGCACACTATCCTACGATTATTTGGAAATTGGGTCCCCTAAAGAATTTATGGTGTTTCAGATTCGAAAGAAAACATGTCAGTTCCAAGAATTACGCTCATATTATAACCTCGCGGAAAAACATATTGTACACTTTAGGCGTTAAGCCAAGCAATTATGAACACTTTTTTTCAAATAATTTGTTAAACCTAAAAAACGTTTCAAATATTGATTTATCAGATTTAGAATATTACACGAATTTGTCCTGTAACTTCACAAACGGCCATGACTTTTAAAGGTGTTTGTTAGATATTACAAAATGCTTTATTAACCATCTAACACATATTTTATCCTCTACAGCTCAAATATATTTAAACGGGCAAGAAATGGAAACCAATTTTTCAGAAAAATTTCAATCACATATATTTTTAAGATCAGGTAACTGTTACTACATATATTGAAAACATTGAATAATTTTCGTTACCTTGTAAAACAGTCCTTTTAAATAATGGTAGCACAGTTGTACGAATAAAATAAAAGAAATTTCCTTTCTCGGAATTTAGTGATACTGCGTAATAAATATGTATACGTAATATGCTATTATTATTATTACTATGTATTATATTTATACTATATATCGGGTTTTTCAATAAGAGCGCTACAAAAGTAAATAAAACAAAACCGGTTTTAGATACCAATGAAATTCTTTATTCCTTTGAAAGTACGTTCGATGCCATTATGTATGGAACTCGATTTCTTTCGCATGACCACCACGGGCACGCTTGCAGAAGTCCAGACGCTGAACCCAATTTTCAACGGTTTTCAAGCATAAATCGGCCGATACTGCTGCAATTTCACGTTCGATATTCGTGCGAAGTTCATCAATCGTCGCTGGCTTGCTGGCATAGACCACAGACTTGACGTAGCCCCACAGGAAATAATCTAACGGCGTCAAATCGCACGACCGAGGCGGCCAATCGACTGGTCCATTTCGTGAGATAACACGTTCACCAAACTTGGTTTCCAATAAATTGATTGTGGCATTCGCTGTGTGGCTTGTGACGCCGTCCTGTTGGAACCACATGTCCTCCAAGTCCATATTATCCAATTGGGGCCAAATATATTCGGTTATCATTGAACGGTAGCGATTCGCATTCACAGTAATGTGCCGGTCTTGATCATCACGGAAGAAGTACGGCCCAATGACGCCGCCGGCCCATAAACCGCACCATATCGTAATTTTTTCGGGATGCAATGATGACTCATGGTTTACGTGTGGATTGCTGTCTGACCAATAACGCATATTTTGCTTATTGACGAAGCCATTCAGCCAGAAATGAGCCTCATCGCTGAAGATGATTTTCCGATGCAAATCCGAATCATTTTCAAGTTGTTGCTCAGCCCAATTCACGAACATACGACGCTTATGGTGGTCAAGCGGCTTCAGTTCTTGCGTTAATTTGATCTTGTAAGGATATAGGCCAAGATCTTTTCGCAAAATTCGCCACAACGACGTCACAGAGATACCCAACGCTTGAGAACGACGTGTGAGAGACACATTTGGGCTTTCTTGAACTGAAGCCTCAACGGCAGCAATATTCTCGACACTACGGTCACTTCTTTGTCTCACTGGCACGGGAACATTTTGTACTGTGCCTGTGGATTCAAATTTTTCCACTAGACGCTCAATTGTTGATCTGGTAGGAGGATTATGACGACAATAAATTGGACGTAGCGCTCTTAAAGTTGAGGCCACTGACTCCAAATTTCGGTAGGAAATTTTAATAATTTCGACTCGTTGTTGGCTCGTATATCTTTCCATGATGAAATGGCAAATCTTACTGAAGAGAAATGTCAAAAGAGCGGGAAAAAATATGGCGTCGTTTGCTGTTCCTATCGATTTACTTTTGTAGCGTCTCTGTTGAAAAACCCTTATGTTTAATTAACTTTTCATAAGACAAGAATATGCCAACGCTAATTTTCTTTTTCTCATTTTATTCCTTGTAAATAAAGATAGTATTTAAAAATTAAAAAACGGTTTTTGCAATTGTCGAATTGTATTTGGGACAAAGACAATTGTATTTGGTAAGACGATTCTTGTATTTGCCAAATTGTATTTGGGACAAAGCAAATTGCGTTTGGTAAAACGGTTTCTGCAGTTGCCGAATTGTATTTGCGGCAAAGGCAATTTCATCGGTAAAACGTTTTTTGCATTTGCCGAATTGTATTTGAGTTAACATCACTTTTATAGTCGCAACAAATAGCAACTGCTCTTGGGAACGATCCCAATGCAAATTCTATTTGGGGTACGGTTAAAAACATTTGCCATTACTCCTTTTTTTCTGTGTATAGTGATTTCATTTTTCGCCACGGACCTTAATCAACGATTGTTTGTAATAAAAAAAAATAAGTGGTTTCCCATTACATCCCATGAAGGGACACGGGAGAGCTTCTCACAATCACTGAGTTGTGCGCTTTCCAGTTTTCACTCACTGATTGGGAGCTACAGTTTTACACCGATTCCGAACGGTATTTTGAGAATCTTTTTCATGGCTAAATACTAAATAATGAAATTTTAAGATGGTCTGAGCAGGGATCGAACCCAGGATCTCATGTACAAGAGGCGCGCCCACTACCATTGCACCACCGACGCCCACAAACGAATGAATTGGAATGATGCTACTAAAAAATACATCAAACTAATTGTAAACGAAATATCATTTGAATTAAAAAACCCCCACTATGCAAGTGTTCGAAAAATATCGCAAGCAAAACACGTAAGAAGACATTGGAAAAAACTTACGTTCATCTCCAGTAGTGGTATCATATAAGGGGTTTTCCAATAGGTACTTGACAACTTTGAATTTTATTTTCTGATTGCACTATTTCACTGATCATCTAACTGTTATTTTCCATTTTTTCAGTAAACTCAACATTTTCATCGTGGTAAAGTACACGAACGAACAACGTATGCAAATTATATGTACATAAATGTACTACCGAAATTCCGGGTCGGTGACCGCATCTTTTAGAGCGTTAACTCCAATTTTCGGTCGTTATTCTCGCCCTAGTAAACAAGCAATAACAATTTTAGTGCACAATTTTGAGTCTACATCTGCATTGTGTAATGCTGCCGTGCCAGTGAGACAACGGGTTGGTCGAAGTGAGGAAAATATCGCAGCCGTTCAGGCATCCATAGCAAACGATCCAAATCAGTCGATTCCGCTGCGTTCTCAAGAACTGGGCATCGCCAAGACCACTTTATGGCGAATTTTGCGTAAAGATCTTGGTTTACACCCATACAAGATCAAGCTGACTCAAGAATTGAAGCCGATGAACCAATTGACGCGACGTACGTTCTCCGATTGGGCTCTGGAGAAGATGCGCCAAGCTGATGAATTTCATCGCAAAATCATCTTCATTGACGAAACTCATTTTTGGCTCAATGGGTTCGTCAATTAGCAAAATATACGTTATTGGTTTGGTGAAAATCCACATGTGCTTCATGAATCACCACTTGGTGCGGTTTGCATTCCGGCGGCGTCATTGGGCCCTATTATTTCGTCGACAGTAACGATCGTCACATTACTGTGAATGGCGATCGTTATCGCGCCATGATTACCGATTATTTGTGGGCCGCATTGGAAAACATGGACTTGAACGATATGTGGTTTCAACAGGACGGTGCCACAAGCCACACAGCACACGTTACAATCGATTTATTGAAGAGTAAGTTTGGTGAGGGTGTTATCGCAAGAAATGGACCAGTCAATTGGCCGCCTCGTTCGTGCGATTTAACGCCCCTAGACTTTTTCCTTTGGGGCTACGTCAAATCATTGTTCTATGCCAACAAGCCGACGACGTTGGAAGAACTCAGAGCCAAAACTGAATGCGAAATAGCGGCCGATATGAGTGACCGAGTCATCGAATCTGTCAATCTGTCGTCAAAAAACTATTTCTCCAAAATAATTTGCTTCAAAAAAGGAAAAGGATATGGGAGTATTAAATTCAAATTCCCTTGTTTTCAAATTTGTGCAGCGTGTTCACGATACGTTTAGTTCACAATTGCAAACAATGAACTCATTTTTATGAACCACGACTCCAATAGTACTTGTTTCCCCAAAATGTAACGGAATTTCCGAGTTTTAATTTCCAGAGTAATAAAATCGATTAAGGGTTAAATCGACGTCAGCTCCTATGGCGCATGAGTTTGTGCATTTAATTGAACTAAATGATCTAAAATGTAAATATTCTAAAAAAACTGTTTTTTGAGGACGAAAGCTGAAAAAATGTTTAAAAAACTGATAAACAGATAAATCTGTCTATATGATCTCTGAGAGAAACAGAGAGCCATCGGTACCCATTAAGCATGATTTCTGTTGTTTCCTGAAGGACAACACATTTCATACATCCAATAGAATTGGCTGTGGGAGCCTAGTCGTTGTGCTCCACGTTCATATTCAGCATGGATGATATTTATTTATTCGGCGTTTTTATTAGAACTGTTTTATTTTATTTATTCCAGCTCAGTGCCATTAATAGAAATAGAGATAAACAATGACTAATGAAGATCTGTGGGTAGATCTGCAATAGCTACACGGTTTGCCAGGAATTAAGAGAGTGCACTTTGCAAAACTTAGTTTTAAGAAAAAACTATGTCGGTATTATTCAAGATATACGAAGGCGGATCAATAAGTCCGTGACTTTTCGAACTTTCCTCGTAGTTATATGAAATGCAACACTGCTCCTATCAAGTACCACCTTTTTACTTTGCGTTTAACAGCTGTTCAAAACATACAACCTCGCGCATTTTTTTAAAAATGGAAAAAAGTGAATTTCGAGTTCTCATTAAACAGTATTTTTTATGAAAAAACCGTCAATTAAACCAAGGAAAAGCTTGATAAATACTATGGGGACTCTGCACCATAGCACAAGTACAAATGACGCTGCAAGTTCTGTACAGCCAATGCACACGAAAATGTAAGAGTAAAGGTGCGTGAGATTGTTGATACCATAGGGATTTCATATAGCAGTGTGGTTCAGTTCAGTTGGATCAGTTGGTTTTTAGAAAGCTGTCTGCAACATGGGTGCTGGCTGTGTTTGCTTTCAATTGACCATGAACGTAACCACGTGAGAACTTCAAAGGATTGTTTGGAGTTGTTTAATTAGGCTACGAATTGGTACCTCATCCGCCATATTCTCCGTATTTAACACACAGGGACTATTTCCAAACCTAAAGAAATAGCTCGGTGGAAAGAGAATGATCAAACAAATGCATATTTTATGGACCTCTAAAAATCCTATTATTATAAAAATTGGAGAAACTTGGACTAAGTGTATTGAGCTAAAAGGATATTATGTTAAAAAATATTTTTTTTTTGCAAAAAAACCTCGTGAAATGGTTCTGAGCTTGAATAATTAACATACAATATTTGTATAACTTCTACAAAAGAAAAATTAAACTAGGGCTAATTTCCAGATTCAAAAAGGTAGCTCACCTACTTTTTAATATATATTTTTTTTCAATAAAACTTCAAAATAATACATTTATTATTTTGTTTGAGATCCATTGTTTTCAACAAGTTTTTTTCAATCTTGGTGTTTGGTCACGTCAACGTGGAGTTTTTTACCTAACCTGATTTTCTCCACATCTCTAGTCATCTTTTAAAATACTTACTTTTTTTTTAAATAATAACTCAGTTTTTTTTTATTGAATTTTATTGAATATTAAATTCGAATTTTACGAAACGTTAAAAATAGCACTAATTGAACTAAACATAAGCATGACTTGAATTGTAAACCCTTTTTTGTTTGAGTTGCTTACAATGTTAAATGTAGCGGCAATTGCTGAAAACTACAATAATGTGAAGATTGATGCTTCATACTATAAAGAAAGTAAATACAGTTGACTTTTTCATACATACAAATAAGACGTGTTTCTTTGTACACATAGCGAATCTCAAATCAAGTCACCATTTTAGAATAAAATTCTAAGTTTTTGAATTTTTGTAATTTCTTTTATATTTTCATCCTTAAAAACCATTAAAGAATTACACTTGGGTAATCAATTATTGATCATTTCTTTTGAAATCCGTTCCACTTGTCCTTAAGATCAGCAATAAAATCGGCCCTACCTTGAGCAGTTCTTTGTCGAAATTCTCTTAATGAAAAAAGAAATTTTCACGAGGAGTTAAACAAAGCAAGATTTTTATCGACCATGCGGCCAGTACGTTGGCCCCATACATTGATGGGACAAAAATAGAAGGATTCATGTCGCAGATTCATGAAATTTCATACGACATTGTCGTTGGTCAAAATCAAGAAAATTTCAACATTTGGAGCCAATCGGACCAAGTCTTGTGGTACCTCCAAAACAAAGGTTTAAATACAAAAAGCATAGGTTTAAAAATTCAAGGCGCTATAACACCCTATCTAACTGTGCGAATAATACCAAACCTTATACTGTGCAATAGTTTTACTCCAAGAATTATGTGCCAAATTTGGAAGAAATCGGATTACGGATTCTGGTACCTCCCATACGAAACGTGCAAAGGGTCTCGAAGATTAATCATGCTCTAACACCCTATTTACCTATCAAACTTTTTAAACCATATTCAAAAACTCTGTACTAAATTTGAAAGAAATGGGATCACCCTATTTTGTTGTCAAACTTTTTAAACCATATTTTTGGAATCGTCAAAAATTCTGTACTAAGTTTGAATGAAATGGGATCAGTGATTCTGATACCTCCCATGCAAATCCATGAAATGGGTGTCGAAGATTAATCATGCCTTAACATCTTATGAGACTGCACAATTTCTACCAAAGATTTCAGAGCACATTTTCTCATGCTGGAAAATTTGAAAGCAATCGGATCTTGAGTTACAGCACCTACCTTACAAATCGTGCAATGGGTCTCGAATATTAATCATACCCTATCACACTAACACCCTCTTAGATTGCCGAATTTCAACCAAATTCAGTATATTCAGTATATTTCTTTCATCGCCAAAAATCCTGTACCAAATTTTAAAGAAATCGGAACACGGATTCTAGTAGATCAAAGATTAATCATGCCCTAATACCCTTTTAGACCGCCCAATTTCTGTCAAAATTTGTTAACCATATTTCTTTCATCGTCAAAAACTCCTTACCAAATTTGGTATTGGCATACAAAAGTTGCAATGGGCATCGAAAATTTATCATGACGTAACACCCTACCGGGTTACCTGATTTTTACCAAACTTTCAATAACATATTTTTTTAGTGCTGAAACCTCTGTACAAAATTTGCACCATGATTTCTGCCACCTGAAATGCAAAGGGATAACACAATTATAACTTATTGCAACTACTCTTCGAAAGAATTTTCGGAAGAAGTTTCTTCTAATGTAACAACTCATCATCATCACAACCAGTATTTAATATATATTTTGAAATATCTACAATATTTCCCATTTTACTAGGAATAGCGTTATGGCTCACAGAATTGTTAAAGGGATCTGACATTATTATTAACAGAGTCATTAAATCCTCATTGGTATTTTCACTGGAATTTTTTCTTGTAAGGGATAAACGATTATTTCGAATAATTTTATGGTTGGCTTCAAGTTCTCCTTCAGATAAAGAACTTGTAATGAAAATATCGTTAATATTGTGTTCGGAAATAAGAAAATTAATATTTATAAAATAATTCAAAATAATTAATTAGTTCACAACCGTGGATTTGTACTTTGTTGACAGTACTCGGCATATAGTACCATCAGTACAGGATCAAATATTTACTCCTTGATATTCTAAGGAGTTCTTTAAAATTATCATTATCAATTTCAATGCTACAGGACAGGACTCACAGTATTATAGTTATATCTGCTGACAATTGGCTATCAAACAAAAATCAACGAGCAGTATTTCCATCATTGGTAGTGCCACAACCAGACCATATCTATTAACAGACCAGTGTTTGCCCTAAACTGTCTTTGAATTCTGGTTTTGGTGTCAAGATATTATTCTTCATTGTCTTTACGTACACGACATATTTTAAGGAAGATCGCTATGCAATATGTAAAACGCTTTCTCGGAATCGTATCCAACAGTGAAGGGAAGAAGGACCAAATTTGTACGTATCGACATTGGGAACTTATTTCATATTTTGGTTATTAATTTCGGTTGGTTTTGCATTACAATTAAAACAAATACTGCACGAATTCGTATTTGTGAGTACATTAGTGACTGCACCAGCTATCATAGTGCAAGGCATTTGAACGAAATCTTCAAAGCCATTGAATTTCTTTCAATAACGGCGCACTAGTTAGGTCCAACACGCCTAAGACGCCTGTTGAAAAATACTATAATTTATATGCATATTTAAGAAAGGATACTTTTTGTAAAATAATAAACTTTTTTTAAGAAATTTTTTATTAATTGAATGTTTTTTTTTAAAAAAAAAAGTATATTTTTAGGTCCTTTTTGTAATAATATGTATTATATTTTCCCGAAAGGGTCCTTTCTTTAATGAGAGGTACTTCTTTTATTAATAGCCAATATATTTTTTAAGAAAAGGTACAATTTTTAATAAGAAGTACTTTCTGTAAGCAAAAACCTACGAGTATGAATTTTTTTTACAAAGAAGTACTTTTGTTAAGAACAGGTGCTTTTTAAAGAAGTGGTACTCTTGTTAGGAAAAGGTTATTCTCTCAAGAAAATTTACTTATTTTCAGTAAATTACAAGAAAAGGAAAGTATTATTTTATTTTCAAGAAATGGAATTTTTGTAAGGTAAGGAGTTTTAAGAGAATGTATTTTTTTTGAAGAAAATGCTTTTTTTAAGAAATGTGAATTTTGTTTAGTATTGGTCCTTTTTTCAAAAAACAGGTACAATTTTAAGAGTAGGTACTTATATCAAGTAAAGTTTTTTTGTTTTACATAAAAGGTACTCTTTAAAGAAAATGTAGTTTTTTAAGAAAAGGAAATTTGTTGTAAGAAAATTTATTTTTTTTTAAGCAAAGGTACTTTTCAAAATAATGTATTTTTTAAAGAAAGGTACTCTGTTTAAGAATATGAAAAGTTATTGTTTTTGAGAAAATTTCCTTTTTTTTAAGAAAATGCACTTATTTAAGAAAATTTTAGTTCCTTAACTTCTTTCACTTTTGCGTTTCTAAATTTACCTTTTATTCGATTCAAAACAATAATATGTAATAAACAGGCTCCACCTAGAATAAATAAGAAATTTCTCCCCATGTGTCGGACAAACTGTTTTTGGATGTGTTCACTTTGTGAGTTAAGTCCCTACCCGCGCCTATAGAAGAGGTTAACATATCAAAAATACATGCGATTCGGAACCTAGGGTGGTGAGATATATCAACTGGACATATTCGTCTTGTCGATAACAGTAAAATATTCATGGAATTTAATGACCTTCTTTTGATTTCGTATAGAAAAATATATGTCGACCGTTGTTTTTGTCCATAGCATATCAAATTCTGGGTCTATACCGCGTAAAATGTGAATGTCGAAGTCATTGCCGCCGAATCAACTTACTTGATCGGAATAAAGGCAATAACACACATGAATTCGTCTGAGGTTTCAACATTACAAAATTTTTGTGTAAAGCGGCGATGACCAGAACTTCCATCCATTCCCCACTTTCCAATAAGCTGAAATGTATTTAGGCCTTGCTGTAGATCGCACTGATCTAACATTCCCTCTACAGTTTTGCACATTGTCGTCTTCACATCGACCTCAGTAGAAGTTTCGAATGCGTTTATGGTCGGCACCAACTTTGGGTTTAACATTCGCAATGTATATAGGGAAGGAAAACAGTTTGGATGCTAGTCATTAATGGTATTTCGTAAAATACTATACTTTCTCTCAGAGAGATCTAAGTCTAAAAATAAGGCGAGTGCTTTGGATGGCGTTATGCATTTCTCCTTTTCTTTTCTACATCCTCGAATTAGTGTTTAATTCCGAAGCTTTACGATTCTTGGATTTTTTTGACGAATTCGCAAAATTTTTCATTGGCCTGCCGCGTTTAGGTTTTGGGGTTCTTTTTGTTGGTGAAGTTGTAATGTCTGTATTTCCTGCACAACTATTTGTTGGTTCGACAGAGCCTTCTGGAGATAGTTCCAATGGTTGCGAACAAACCTTTCTGTTATGAGATTGCTATTGAAAAAGTATGAATTTTATATATGAACTTAGCTTGAAACGTTTATGTCAACTTATATAATCCAAATCCAAAAAGATCTCACCCAACCAATTCGAATATTTTTGTTCAAAACAAATTTTATTTGCCTCATTCCAGTATTTAGCCATTTTACAATCAAAGCGTTGTATATTATGCAGCAGGCTGGCTTTTTCAAAATATAGTTTACCCACTTACTGCTCAATAAATGCCTATAAAATAGACACATTATTATTTTTCGGTGCTGACAACCAGCAGACAATTAAATCGCAATTTGTTAATAACATTATAATAAAAATTCACTTTCACTAACCTAGAGTGTATAATTCACTTTCAAATTCACTTTCACTAACCTACATTGTATGTAACGTGACGTCAAAATGTAAATATATCTAACCCATTTCAACCTTTTGCAATAGGTTGATGATAAACCAAATTTTTTAAAACAAATATATGGTTTGGTAGGTAATCAGTTTACAAAATGAATGTAACTGAATTTAATAACAATAAAAATAATACTAATAACGATAGCAACAATAAAAAAAACATACAGCAATATGTACTAATAAAATATTTAATATTTATATTACATGAATATAACATGCAGCATACGAATAACGACATAGAAAAGGATGTGAAAACATAAACAAACCTCGTAGTGATAACTACACCTGTTAAACCAATGTAACTAGATCCATGAGCCAAATCAGTGGACGAATCTCCTTCTGACTGATTTTTTTTACTGATTAAAGATTGTACTGACTTGTAGAAATTACGAATTTTATAAATAAATGTGGAAAGAGATTTTGTAGTCAACTCCTACAATTACGACTAACAACTTCAATAAAAACAAAATTTCATACTAAAGCTTTTACCAGTTTATCATAACTTAGTTTATGAAACATATACTTATAGAATCAAACAAAAAATGCCCAAAATTTCTCACAGAAGCCATGTTTTGGGCTTTCTTATGTTTGTTTTTATTGTAAAGATGATGGCTTGTAATTTCTTTATCCCCAATAAAACTTAGGGAGATTTGAAAAAAAAAAATTTGGCGGACGTCTAAACTTTTTGAATTATTCGATTTAAAAAAAAAATACTCAATATTACAGCAAACTTTTATATAGTTATTTTAACGACATTTAAAAATAATATAATATGGGTTTTTGACAGTAATAATAGATATCCGAAATTATCTGAAAAAATCAATTTTTTCGCATTGCACCAAAAAGGTCAAAATGAAAAAAATCCATTCTAGACATTGTGACAAAATTTGCCTTTTCACATTTGTGCACATTTTAAATTTTTTTCCAACCAATTTTGAAAACTTTTATGTTTTAAAATTTTCAGTAGATTTTTTAAAATAAAATTCCGGAATTTTTTTAAATTTTATTTAAAAGCATTTTGAAAAAATTTACTCAATACGAATTTAAAATGAGCTTCCTGCAATCATTTCCGTACTCCTACCAAATGTATATTTTTCAATTCCTTTACTCTTGGCAGAAAACCTTTGGCACCCCTAGCAGATAAAAAACGCGGTATACTCGGTCACTTTTGTGTTATTTCTTTTAGCTGGTTTGTTTGATTAACAAATGTACCAAAACGGGCCAGAGATCAAACATTTTGAAAATATCGATATCTATCCACCCTCGAAGCAGTGTCAGACCGGAGCCCCAATGAATACGTTTTGCATTGTAATCTTCAGCAGCTGTCCCAGATATGGTAAAAACATCCTTCTGCAATGGGCACATTTTTATTTGTTAATGGTGACTACTTAAGTTTGGACAAATAATAAGTTTGGACAACTGACAAAATGTCGTTGTGATCGATTAAGATTTACGGGAGTTATCGTATTGACCAGCCAGCCAGATAAACGGACAATGCTCAATCGTCTTAAAAAGACCGAAAACAACTTTCGTCCAAAGATACACAGGGTCTAATATGGCTCCTTCTATGAGGTAATTTTTTTTGCCGTGTCGGTCTGTGGTGCAATGGGACGGGGGTTCGATCCCCACTCTGACCACCTTAAATTTCTTTCGACGGCGGTCACCTTGCTTAGTGTCGGCGACACTATCGAGCATTTAGCAATGAAAAAGCTTCTTAAAATACCGTTCCGAAACGGGGTAAAAATGGAAGGTCCCAATCAGTGTGTGTAAAACTAGAACCCGCACAACTCAATGATTGTGAGGAGCTCTCCGTAATCCCTTCATGGGATGTATCGGGAAACCATTTATTAATTTTTTTTAAATGATTATAACCAGCTATGGGCACAGAAGCTGCTTGGAAGCCGCGCTCTCACAAGTGCGTATACGTGTAGGCAAATGAGAGCAAATAAAGCAAGCAATAGAGCAAGCAAAGCAGCGAAAATTGTTTTAGTTGGATTGAAAACAGCAAGCAAGCAAGACGTGTGCCGCATTGTGCGATTTGAAAAGGCGAAAAAATACACGCATAATTTTTTTTTTTGTTCACAGTGTTTTATACTTGCTGAGATGCGCTAGCATTTTGTCTCGTATTAATAGTAATTTTTATTCAGACGAAAGTCATGATTCGATATAAAGTTTGGACTTATATTTCAAATTGCAACAATGTTTCTAAATTTAGAATATTTAACCATCCCAACTTATTCTAACCACCATCGTCTGTTTTCCCCAGAAATATTTATTTTAAATATGTATATATTCCATTCATACACAAAATTTTTGTCAGTGCCACACATACAAGCAAGCACACAAGCACTTCACTGTAGTGGTGCCCATAGCTGGTTGTAAACCATGAATATTGATTTAGTCGTTGTTTTAAACTTGTTGAGCTAATAAGTTTGGGGTTTCCGTTATGCGTAACTAACCTTACCAACCATCCCTCTTTGGCGGGATTGGCTTGGTTTATTGCGGGATTGTCCTGCGTTTTGGTGTCTCATCCTGTTTTGAATATAAAATAACAAAACGGGTATATTCAAAACAAACACCCTTATTTTATATGTTTAGTCGTATTTTAACTAAATACATACATATGTTTTTGATTAATTCCCAAAAAATTATTATAAAAGTTATTATTTTAGCGTTGGAACTACACAAATAGTTTACAATGCAGAACCCGCTACGTAACTGTAGAATTGTAGAGCTGAAAGGGGTCAATTTACCCCTTCGTACACTGAAAGAATAATGCTTCGTCGTATGGATGAAACATTTTCGTTAATGTTTTGACGTTGCTAGAATGAACAGTTTCATATAGTATTCATACATAATTTCTTTGACAATTTTTCATTTCGTTGCTGCAAGAACTTACTTTTCGTTCCTGCAACAATTTTATTTAATTTGAATTGTGTAGAAAAATGAGTTAAAATTTAAAAAAAAGAAGTGCATGAGATTTAAACTATTGATATTTGGTGTATATATTACTTTTTATTGAAAAGTAATCAAAAGTAATGAAAAGCAGTCAAAAAACGATTGAGCGTAAAAAAGAGGCCAGCAAGAGGAAATTGTGAGCGTACACATCTTTATCAGTTCATTTGCAACAACCGAGAGTTCAACTTAGTAAAGTAATAATATTTTATTCAGAAAAATAAATTGTGTGAATTTATATGTTTGCTGTGATCGTTTGTGTAAATTGTGTATCTATAAATTAAATAGATAAACAAACAGAATGCACGCAGTAGCACGACAGCAAATAAAGTGACCATCGATAGCAGAAAAACTGCCCCGAAATATGTAACTGAACATTTGTGTGTGTGCATGAGCGTGACGGTACAAATCGTAAGAACATGTTCGTCTTTTAACCATAATTCGGTCGCACTTGTTTCAAAGGATTGGTATTTGGATTCGAAGTCAATGAAAACGATGAAATGAAATGAAAAATGTGTTTCAAGTAAGACGAACATAAAAAAACAACAATTTAAAGTACAATGTAATGAATCCAGTCGAAGTTTTAACAAATTTGGTAGAAATAAATAAAAGACCAAGTGGAGAAAATGCTTACAGAGCGATCACTCGCTTAATGACGGAGAGATTTGGGGCTACAATTATATATCAGAACCCTCACCACAACAACAATTCCATGACTTAACAAAACAATGATGTGGTTCTATGTTAAAGCAGTAGAGCATAGGGGAGTAGAGCATATGTTCAATGGTAAGTACAGACATAGATATGCACATATCTTAAATATAAATCTTAACAATAAATTCCTCGTGAATGATTTTAATTGCAGGACTTGAATATGACGACCACAATAACACTCAACCCCTCGACTACCACAATCTTCTCCACACGAGTGTTTAACATGGAATGAATATAATCTACATATTTAGCAAATAGATTTTCCAAACCAAAAATTCAAAAAATTGTTATCAAAACACCTGTAATGTAATACTAACAGTATATTTATGTACAATTGTCAATACATAATTTCATTGTAGTAATGACATATACTCATTACAACAACGATTCAAATTCTGTGCACTAATGAATCAAATTCATAGCTGCAATGAATAAATTCATTGCAGCAATAAAGCAAATTCCTTGTAAGAACGATACCTATTCATTGCCACAGTGAAACAAATTCTTTGCAGCAACGAAACAAATTCGTTACAATAATGAAGCAAATGCATTGCAGTAACAACCATACTTTCACCACAGTAACGAACAATTTGCAGTTGATGAACACATTTTCATAGCGGGAATGAAGCGTTACGTTAGCTCACTTTCGATGACAAAAGTTGATCGAAGTGTGAGTCCCTTATTTTGATCCGTTTTTCGAATTGAAAATAGTAAAAATGGTACAAACATCTTAAATAACACAGTTATGTGTATAGCCAATGTGTTAAGAAATCTAATATATAATGCTTCTAATCTATTTTAAATTCGACAGTCTAATTTCTGTGAAGCCTGTAGATATGGACACAAGTGGATACATAAATCAATTTTTTTCACAATTTCTTTTGTATTTTTTTTATTTATTATACAAACTAAAAACGGTTTTTTACAGCATATAACTTAAACCTATTTCTTCAATAAAAAACAACAAAACGTATCCAAATTCATTAAGAAGTATTTAAATAAATCAAAACCCAATGTATCCAATGTATCCAGTTTTGTCCATTTTGGTAAAATTTCAGTAAACGTTTTTTTTAATACTTGGTCCAAAGACCTTTGTTCTTCAAAACATCTTTTATTCGTTTTGGCATGCTTTCTACCAGATTTTGTAAAGTTTGAGGTAGAATATTAGCCCATTCTTCAGAAACTCTCAGCCAAAGCTCCCCAAAGACCTTGGGGCTCGTTCGTACTGCGAGAGTCTTCTTTTTACAATAGACCACAAATTTTCGATGGGATTTAAATCGGGGCTTTGTGCTGGCCACTTCATCATCTGGAATTTTTGTTCAGAAATCCATTTTTTGAAGATTTTAGCAGTGTGTTTCGGATCCCTATCTTGCTGAAATATTACCTCGGTTTCTGGATATGCACATTTATCTATAAAATCGGGCAAATTGTTTTGCAAAATACTCAAATAGTATTCTTTATTCATTATTCCATCTATTTAAACTAAAGGGTCAGATGCCCACCAGCTGAAACAGCCCTACACCATAATGTTACCACCACCATGTTTGACGGTTTGCTTTACATGGTTCCTTTGAATGGTCTCGTTCGGTCTTTTCCAACAATATTGAATTCCATCTGACTGAACCTTATTGACTTTTGTTTCATCAGACCAGATCACTCGTTTCCAGTCATCTATGGTCCAGTTTTTATGCGATTTGCAAAACTCTATACGAGCCTTCACATTCTTCTCCGAGAGCGCAGGTTTCTTTTTTTTTACTGCGGAAACTAGTCCAATTCTCTGCAAGGATCTCCTTACTGTACGATCTGATACTGATTTATTTAGAACCTTTGCAGCCTCTTTTGGTGTTCGAAAGCTTTTAGTTGCGAGATTTCGTTCCACTAATCAAGCATCTCCGTCAGAGAGCAATTTTTTGCAAAATTTTGGCATAAATTTAAAAGTATTGCTTAGATATATCCGAATATACATCGCGCCAGCGAAAATGAATTCGTTAACATGAAGTCTTTCGTCACTGCGACGAATATGTTTCATTACTGTGATGAATATGATCCATTGTGTAATGTTCACTGTCAATCTTAACTAAGGAGTTGCGGTTTTCGCTAGAGACGAACTGCGGGAGCTTTTAAATACTATGTCCCATGTCGAAAAATGTTCATTACAAAAAAAATCAATGAGTGTTCGAAATCACAGGCAATGTGTTAACAGCTTTCATTTACACGGTACCTGTTCAACTTCTATGAAGACATTAGTAAATTTTACATTGGAAAATAAAAAAAGAATAGTTTTTATGCTGAAGACTCTTTTGCTATTGCTCTCTCTTTTTTCTTACATCTGCTTTAACATTAGATGTAATATGATTTAAATAATTAAATCAATATTTAGCTCAGTGACATAAACAGAGCGACGACGACATGCTTGTTTGAATTCTGGCATAGAACTGAATAAAAAGCAAAATTTATGTCACTGAAATAATTGTTTTTTTGAATGGTATAGAAAATGAGTAAAAGAACATAAACGGGTCTTATTCTCTTTTGAGAATATTTCAATATAAATGCACCATTTCGACAATGTTATTACATAAAACAAAACAAAAAGCATAAATGTTTCACATCAAAATTATGAATGGACCAAATTATGACAAAAAGAGAGTAATATGTTTTGAATCATTCGCCACATTTCGCCAGTGCTTTTGAGTCATACAATTCTTTCCATGAGTTCTCTATACTTTTCAATACTCTTTGGCGACCTTCTTGTTTGTTCGCTGCCGCTACACCAATACCATCATTTTTACTTTTAGGCAGAGACTATTGTTGTACAACAACCACGTACGTGATGCTAACGCTGTGTGTTGTTTGCATGTGTTCATTATCCTGGTGGCACGATTGTTTATACCAGGATCCCAAATATACTAAATTCCTAAACAAACACTACCACCATTTCAATTGAAAACATTTCGATTTAATTAGCACCTCATATTTAACATTTCATATGTGCGTTTATTCAGGACATTATAAATATAAAACTGACTTAGAACTAGATTTCGAAAACATCAAAGTTTACCATTATTAAACATATCGCACCCTAAATACAAGAGTTTCACAACTCAAAATTTACATATTTTCAGTAGAGACAAAAAACTAAGTTGCAAAGTTAAAAAATGTATGAAAAGTCTCAAAAGGAGACATATTGATCCTGGATTTTTTTAACTAAAGGGAAGAGGTAATTACGCCAGATTGTTACAACAGATAGAAATGGTCCTCAGTGATTGTTTTTAAGCAAAAAATTAAAATCTCGAAATTTTGATTTATGACGCCTTTTTTTTAGGGTGCGTTATATACGTATTTCATATTAAAGTAATAATTATAAAAATTCATTGAAAACTGTGGCGACCGGCATAAGCCGCCAACACTTCGGCGTCGGCGTTGATGCTTGCTTGGCGATGATGTGTAGTTTTGACAATCAGCTGATTGTATCTAATTTAATTTTAATTTTGGATTTACCACGAGTAAAAGATAAATAAATTGAAGAACAGATTTTGATAGTAATAAAGGGTATTTTATTGATGATTAAGAAGCGGGTTGTTACATTGGCGACGAGTAAAATCGGTAATTTACGAAATAAACATTAAAGTGGGAAAAGTAAAGTGTTTTTGTTATTGTTGAAATATATGCAAATTTGATGGTTGCAATGTGAAGTTGATGTTTTTTTGTTTGGAACATGAAATATTTAAGTGCATTTAAATTGTGCTTAATTAGCTGCTATAGGGCAGGGACTGTTTGTCAGTCGTTATATTATTATCTTGCGAAGCAAGGTGCAGTTTGGCCAGCAAGGAAAGTTGAAGTATCTGGTTATTTATAACCAGGCAGGGGCAGTTTGCCATGTTAAATAGTAATCTAGCAAAGGCTAGAGGCAGTTGGCCGTATTATGAATTAGCTAGCAAATGCTAGAGGCAGTTTGCCATATCAAAATTTAGCTAGCAAATGCTAGAGGCAGTTTGCCAGGGGTAATATCTGGGTAAAACCAGGGCCGGATGGCGTACATATAAAGGAAAAATATGGCAAATGCTAATGACAGTTTGGCTTGAATAACATATCTGATTAACGCCAACCATAGTAGAAAAAAAGGAAAAGAGGAAATTAGTACATATGAAATGAAGAATGAGAACGATAAAACTTGATTTATGAAGTGATAAATAAGTATTAAAATGTTGAGTTGACTTGCTTATTTGTAAATTTTTTAAATTTTTTTGTTTTAATTTATTTCAGAATTGATAAAATATGGCTGAAAACTTGAAGCCGTTTCTTTGTGCTACAATTGAAAAACCACTTATAAGATCAGAATGGGAAAAATGGTTGAGATCTTTTCAAATATACATTGATTCTGAGGAAATAACCTCGAGCCTAAAAAAGAGGAATAAATTATTACATATTGGAGGACCTGAATTACAAGAAGTAGCCTATTCAATACCTGGGGCAATCGAAGATTTTGATGAGAAAAAGAATAACGACGTTTTTAAAATTTTGGTTGAAAAGTTGAACAACCACTTTACACCGAAACGAAATTCAGTATTTGAAAGACACATATTTCATAGCATAAATGTCATTGAAGGAGAAACATTCAATCAATTTATTTTAAGATTTCGTCAACAAATGGCTAAATGTATTTTTGGGTCGACAAAATGTGAAATTGAGAATATTTGCTTAATCGATAAATAATTGATGAATGGGCTCCATTAGATTTAAAACGAAAGCTACTTGAAAAAGAGTACGATTTGGATGAAATCATACAGCTGTGTCAGGTCGATGAACAGATTAAGAAGCAGTCACAATCTATGCAACCAACTAGCAATTTGGATTCAGTTAATAAAATTAACTTGCATAAAAATTCCCAAGCTAATGTTACAGTGGAGTGTGGTCGCTGTGGACGTAAAGACCATGATGATAAAAGTTTAAACTGCCCAGCTAAGAACCAAAAATGTAATAAATGTAATAGATTTGGACATTTTGCTCGAAAATGTAGGATAAATTTTAAACGTCATTACTCATCGGGTAAGCAATGGGACGTAAAACGCAAAAGAACTGATATTCGCAATGTTGATAATTCAAGTAACAGCACAGATAAAACGGAGGACAAATGTTTTAAAATTTCAAGTGATCACGAAATGGATGAAAGTATGTTATGTCACATTGCAGGCCGACCTATTTCTATGATCATTGATTCTGGATCTAAATTCAACTTACTAAGCACTGAAGATTGGGTAAAATTACAAGAGAATAAGTCTGCATTATTTAATATTAGATCAAAGTCTAATAATAATTTTCGTGCATACGCATCTGACAAATTGCTAAGGGTACTCTGTGTTTTTGAAGCTCCCATTTATATTAGCCACATGCCTGAAAAGATTGCTACATTTTATGTAATTGAAAATGGAAGACAGTCATTATTGGGAAAGGACACGGCTATAAAACTGAATGTTTTACGCTTGGGACTGAACGTAAATAAAGTTGAAGAGCTGGCACCATTCCCGAAATGGAAAAATATTGTTGTAAAGTTAGCTATTGATACAAACGTTACTCCTGTACAACAACCAGTTCGCCGTATACCAGTTGCTTTAGAGGAAAAGGTTATTTTGAAATTGGAAGATGGTGTTAAGGCTGATATTATTGAACCTGTAGCTGGTCCAAGCCGTTGGATATCTCCTATTGTTTTGGCTTTTAAGGAAAACGGTGATATCCGGATGTGTATTGATATGCGGAGGGCAAATAGAGCAATTTTAAGGGAAAATTATCCTCTCCCAACGTTTGAATCTTTTATGACGAAACTCAAAGGAGCAAAGTATTTTACCCGCTTAGACTTAAAGAATGCCTATCATCAAATTGAACTTCATGAAGATAGCAGAGAAATCACCACATTTATTACGCCTCGTGGATTATTTAGATATAAACGTCTTTTATTTCGAGTAAACTCAGCACCTGAAATTTTTCAGAGACTTTTGGAGGAAATGCTGTCACCATGCCCCAACGCCATGAATTACATTGATGATGTTATAATTTTTGCGCAAACTGAGGAGCAGCATGACATAGTGGTCAAAGAAGTTCTTAGAATTTTTTGTGAAAACAACGTGTTGTTAAATAACGACAAATGTATTTGGAAAACAAACAAATTAACATTTCTCGGGCATATTCTCTCTAGTGAAGGCATCGAAGCTGACCCAGAAAAAGTGGAGACAATCATGGGTTTTAGAGATCCCAAGAATAAAGAGGAACTTCGTAGTTTCCTGGGTTTAGTAACGTATGTGGGTAAGTTTATACCCGATCTGGCAAATCACACAGACCCATTGAGAAGACTTTTGAAAACTGATGTGAAATTTAACTGGACTTCGGATATGAAAAATTCTTTTGATTATTTAAAACAATTGTTGGCCAAAATACCAAAACTTTCTTATTTTGATCCAACAAAAAGTACTCGATTAATCGCTGATGCGAGTCCTGTGGCATTGGGTGCTGTACTTCTACAATTTGATGGGAATAATCCTCAAATAATTTCATTTGCCAGTAAGTCCCTTTCGGATGTCGAAAAACGCTACTCTCAAACTGAAAAAGAGAGTCTGGCTCTAGTGTGGTCAGTGGAAAAATATTACTATTATTTGGCTGGCCTTGAATTTGAATTGGTTACTGACCACAAACCATTGGAAGCTATTTTTAAGCCAACCTCAAAGCCTCCGGCCCGCATTGAACGATGGTTACTTCGTCTTCAAGCATTTAAATTTAAAGTTGTTTACAAAGCTGGGAAGGAAAATATAGCGGACTCATTATCAAGATTATGTCGTATAAATAATCCTAGTTCATTTGACTGGAAAGGTGACCAGAATATTTTACATGTGGTATCGACGAGCACTCCTTCTGCGTTATCAATTACGGAAATTTCTGATAAAAGCTGTATGGAGGAAGACATTGTAGATGCAGTAATGTGCCTTAATAAAAATTCATGGACTGGTGCCACAACAAACTGTTTCTTCCCTTTTCGATATGAATTATCATATCTTGGCAACATTTTATTAAGAGGCAGTAAAATTGTCATTCCAACCGCTTTGCGAAGAAAGGTCTTAGAACTATCTCATGAAGGACATCCAGGTGAGTCTGTGATGAAACGTAGGTTAAGATCAAAAGTATGGTGGCCTCTCATCGATAGAGAAGCTGAGAAGTATGTAAAATCATGCAAGGATTGCCTTTTGGTATCACAACCAACTCCTCCACCTCCAATGGATAGACATCCGTTTCCAGAAGGGCCGTGGCTTACATTAGCAAGTGACTTATTGGGTCCTTTGCCAAATGGACAATATATTTTGGTCTTTATAGATTATTTTTCACGTTATATGGAATTTAAGCTTATTCGAACTATATCATTACAAATCATAATTAATTCGATGAGGGAAATATTTTGTAGACTCGGTTATCCGAAATGTATAAGAACTGATAATGGACGGCAATATATAAGCTCGGAATTCGATCAATATTGCAAGGAAAATGGTATTCACCAGATATTAACCCCAGCTTATTGGCCTCAAGCTAATGGTGAGGTGGAAAATATGAACAAATCTATTGTTAAACGATTGAAGATAGCTCATATGAATGGCCTCAACCTGTTGGAAGAACTTCAAAAATTTGTCCATATGTATAACGTGACACCACATAGCATAACTGGTGAGGCCCCAACTAAGCTCATGTTTAATCGGATAATAAGAGATAAAATACCAAGTATTGATGATTTAAAAGATATCCCAGTTGAGTCTGCTGAAAAAGATCAAGACTGCTTACTTAAGCATAAAGGGAAAATGCGATCCGACAAAAGGAGAGGGGCGAAGGAGTCTAATATAGATGTGGGTGATAAAGTCGTTTTGAAGAACGTCGTTTTTCCACATAAGTTGACACCTAATTTCGATACAACGGAGTATGAAGTAACAGCTAGAAATGGGAATATAGTTGAGATAAAGAACAATGGGAAAGTCATTCGTAGAAATGTAAGCCACTTGAAGAAAGTTCCATCCGTTTCCGAAAACAAGCAATCTTCTTCAGACTTAAATGTTTTGCCGCATTCATCTACCAACACATTGGTTTTATCCGACCCAACATCAGCAGCACAGGAAAGCAATGGAAGTTCCGGCTCCCAGACCTTGAAGCTTCATCTGAAAAACATTGGAGGGATGTGGCGACCTTCATAAGCCGCCAACACTTCGGCGTCGGCGTTGATGCTTGCTTGGCGATGATGTGTAGTTTTGACAATCAGCTGATTGTATCTAATTTAATTTTAATTTTGGATTTACCACGAGTAAAAGATAAATAAATTGAAGAACAGATTTTGATAGTAATAAAGGGTATTTTATTGATGATTAAGAAGCGGGTTGTTACAAACTATTATGTTAATAGATAATATTTGAAATGCATTTTAGTATAATTTACGAAAGTCTCATTCTCAAGCCCAAATGTATGGAAAAAATAACGAATCGATTATAGTCCGGTTACGGATCCGGTTTCTTTGTTAAACTGGTAATTTAAGGGATAGCTCAACAAATAAACCCAAATCGATGCAAAACAAAAGAAATAATGTAAGGGTGAAGTGTGTAACTCGTGTACTTGGCGAACTTGTGATGTTCTCTCATTTAGATTTTACAACAACAATAACAAACGTTAGAACATTATTAAGCTCAGTGGAAGGGTACTCATCAGATCGAAGTTCGATGAGGGCCTTCAGCAATCCTGTGTCTGGAGCGCAATTGATGATAATATCCGACTAATGATGATTGATATATGATGATGAAGTTTGATGTTACTTGTGTGGATATTATGATCATTTAGTATTTAATAATGATCATTTAGTATAAATTATTAATAACTTCTCTTGTTGTTTTGCATGAGTTTTATAGGCAGAAACTTTTATGGAGTTTATTCTTTTTTATTTTTTAAGATTTTTTTCTTTTTTTACGATTTTAGAAAAAAAAGGTCATAATGATTTTGATTTTAAATTATTTTAAACTAGTGGTATGGATAAAATGACTAAGAATTGATTGTAGGATATTAAAATTGCAATTATTACATCAATATTCCTCTGTGACGAGATTGTTAATGTTACACAAGCTCTTGTTAAGTACCAATTTATAATCACTTGATTTACTCAATAGTTCACTCCAGCACATCACCCTTAACTCTGAAACTGGGTGTACATACATACATATACATACATTAGGGCGGGTCGAATTGTAGGGGTAATAGGTTTCGCCAATTTTTTGGGATTTTGTCGCATTTTTAGGGAAAATTTACGAAATTGTTGTGAAACTTGACGAATATTTGAGTTTCTCATAATGCAGTCCCAAATTTGAAATAGTCCATAATGTTCAGAGCTATAATTTACGGGGCGGACTTATTCACGACCTACATATATCGATTTTATTCAATTTAAGACAAAGAAGGAAATAAACATATTTTTTCTTAACTTTTTTGACGTAGAATACGTCTTACCTCACGGTATAGGGAGCAGAGAACGACTTTAAGTACTCATTCAAAGGTAGTACTCAAGTATTACTACATAATTTTCATGCATATTCGCATCGGAATTAACTCTGATACAAATTAAACTCATACCCAGCATTACAAGTAGTTCTGATACTCGTTGTTAGGAGTAGTGATACGACACGCACTCCAGTATTACTCGAGTACTACTTGAGTTTCAACGTTCAACCTGTACACATGTTTGTATGTGCATGTATATATGTGCTTTTGTGTTTTTTGTTTTGCTTTATTGTTTACATTTTATGTTTCTAGCCGCGTAGAAATGAAATTAATGGGAATTTTTTAAGTTTGTTTTGTTGTTTTAAAGTAGCTATTTGGTTTTCAGTTCAAAGTTGCTTGTGAAGACCTCACTCAAATGCCTCACTAAAATGCAATTAATATGGACGTGGTCAGTGAAATTTTGAATAAAATTAATGAAGGGCAGTACAAACTTTCAAGGATCGTCAAAGATAAATATTTGGTAGTTTAAATATTTTATTTTGTTTTTTTCTGTTTTTTTTTTGTTATAGCATAAGAATAAAATGCTTTTTATTTTGTAAGAAAGGACTGAATTTTTAACTTTGAACTGATTTGAATAAATAAATTTTTGAAAAATGCGCTTTATTTTGTTTATTTATATTATTATATTATATTATATTTTTATATTAGCTAGGGATTGGGATCAGAGTGCTTTCCTGGTGTTTTTAGGAACTGCATAGCTTGCCGTGTGGCTAAGCTGCAGGCATACATTGGAGCGAAGCTTTCCTTGAAAGTTGTACATGGATCCAGGATCCAGTAAAACACCATTAAGCGTTCTTATTCGTGATAGTGCCACATATGTCATTCCCAATGCAAATTTATAAAAATATCATCAAAATCGGATGAAAATCCACAGAAATTTTTACATTTTTATTTTGTATTTTTTATTTTTTTGTTTTTGTTCAATTTCAAATTCGAGCTTCAAAAGAACCCGCTCCGAATCACGTACAAAATTTAAAAAAAAAATTCATCAAAATCGGATGAAAATCCACAGAGATTTTTATTTTCGCTCAAAAACACACTTCATATCGTCACATTGTTTACATTTTGTGTAGCTAATAGCATCATCATTGTATAAAACAACAACAACAAAAGCTGCTTTTAACGTCGTCGCATTTTATGAGTATACGTTGAGTAACGACATTTTCTCGTTCTTTCCCAACGCCATAAATAGTTGAGTATGATACGCGTTGGCGTCTCTTTAGTTACGTTGAGTGTGGTGGATGATTTGAACGATACTCTTCACACTCTATCAGTTTTTTCAGTTTTACTTTTTAAGTACTCGAAATGGGAACTTTTGTCCTTCTCTGATAGGGAGTCATGTCAGATTGTTATTGTTGTAATCTTTATTTCATTGATTATGAGGAAACGGCGAGATAACTTTTTTTAAACATTTTTTTATAGGTAAATGAAGGTGTTATCTTTTGTCTGATATACATTTCATATTGGTTGATATCTTCCTAATATTTAAATTTCTCAAATGAAAATTGTTTAAACACATGCACTCAAACATATGTGTGGTGTTTGAGTTTGTAGCGTGGACACAAACTATGATGCTGTTTCAGTGTGGACACAAACCTTCGGCTGTTGTTTTGATTGATGAAATATTGAAATATCGTATATTTACTTATGTATTTAAGTGAAACAAAATGTTAAATGTGAATTTGAATTTAACATGGATATATAATTATAAAAAATATATTAAAAAATTAATTCATACATTTTTATGTTAAATGAAAGTGCTGCCAAGTAAGCAAAATAACAATGCTGTTTGACAGCAGCTGACAGTTGACGTTTAGTGAATTAAAATAAAAACTACTAATCAAAATGGCACCTACACGAAATACAAGAAAGCAACGAGTGGTTGTTATGCAGAGAAATAAATACTCAGGTAAGTTTTGTGTTCCCTTGTTTATATATATTTTTATTAAAAATGTTAATTAATTTGTAGGCGCAACATCAACAACAAATATGCAACAAGTCGCAACAGCAGCGGCAGCACCCAATATCAATCAAATAGGTAAGTTTTATACCTACATACATATACATATGTATGTACATATGTATATATTAATGTAATGTATAAATTCCTAATAATGGATTTAATTTACAGTTCCTATAGCGGCAACAACAACAAATAGTCGATTTAAGTAAATAGGTATAGCTAATAGTAAATAGGTATAAGTAAATAGGTATAAGTAAATAGGTATAAGTAAGTAGGTATAAGTAAGTAGGTATAAGTAAACAGGTATAAGTAAGTAGGTATAAGTAAATAGGTATAGGTAATACGACAACAACAACAAAACAAAACATATTTATCCTATTTTTCCTACCATAAGCTTATGTATATTATCAAAAGTAACTATCAAATAAATAAATTCATTTGCTTATGTTATTTATTGTTATATATGTTTTCTGTCTTATCGGATGGCGTATTCTACGTTAATATTAATGGCCGTGTCTATGACACAGCCTGCAAGGACAGTCCGTGGCCGAAGGCCTCGGACAACTGTCTGCTGTCTTTTTTAGAAATGTATGCATATAACTGCTAAACCCACCCCGATTAAGCAAGACACGTAACCGTTTGCATACACACATATTGTTATTGTTTTTTCTTTTAAATTCGCGGAGTGCGAATTTTTTAAATGGCATTACCACCCTGTGTTGCAAAAATGTATTTATTGGCTCTTTATTATTTCGGTATTTTCGTTTTCATACTCACATTTTGTTATTGTTTTTTCTTTTAAATTCACGGAATGCGAATTTTTTAAATGCCATTACCAGCCTGTTTTGCCAAACTGTATTTATTGGGTCTTTAATACTTCGGAATTTTCCAAATGATATTTTTTAGTTTGTGTGTTGTTCATGCAACCCTTTTTGTTTACACACACACATTTTGTTATACCTACTACCTACACACCCTACTATCGTACGTTAATGTTTTTTTCGAACCCGGGTATAAAGACCATTCGAACCAGCCTCGTGCGCAGTGCAAAGACGACGCTGAAACGGATCGTGCGAAAACTTACATCTACGAGCGTCCAACAAACAGTTTTTTTTAAACTAAAGAAACCAAAATTATTTTGAAAGGTGGATAAAACAACATCAGTTCAACCATGGAGCCAGTGGCGTCAACATCGCCAGCCGGGCCTACATCAACAAGTACCGATTCCAGAACAGTTGAAGACTTCATGATGGATCAACATAATGACAGAAGATCTACGATACCGGAATACGAGACAAAAATTGAAGAGCAAGTACCTACGTCTACAATAATAGAAACGTTTGAAGAGAGCCGGGGTCAAACATACGTACCAGAAGACGATAAGGATATTGATTGTGAGCATAGTTCACTATCAATAGGTCCACAAGATCTAGAGTAGCATCAGCATTGGAAGACAGTTGTGTTAGAGATAGTCGTGATAGGTAGTCGTTGTCATTATGGATAAGAGTAAAGTTCGCAGAGAAAAAGCTAAATGTATACAAAAAGTGCTTCTTAATCGACGGCAACCACATTCCAAATTATTAGGCTACCTAAAAGTGGAAACTTAAGGCTCTGAACACAAAGTCATAAAATTGAATGAATTTTTCATCAATAAAGCAATATCTCTGGATTCTTTGATTGGCATAAACTGTGATGGTGACCGAGCAAATATTGGCATAAGAAAAAGAATTTTGCGACGATTCGAAATGCAGTTAAACAGACCACTGCATTGGTTTGTCTTCTCCACTATAACGAGCCTCCGCTTCGACATTTGTTTGACACTTTGTAAAAATCATCCACCACTGGACCACGATCCACAACCGGAACCTTGGGCAAACAAATTGACACACTTTCTTCAAATGACCCATAGAACAAGAACCGCGATGAGCCATTGTCACAAAAAATTTTGACCCACCCTACATACATATGTACATGAACTTTGACAGCCTCATCCACGATCTCGAAAGAAAACCTAATCGATCGAAAGCCAGTAACTCACTTTCGTTCTTATCCCTGGCTTTAAATATTATTGTGTTGCATAGCTGGAAATCAAATAAAAGCTGGAAACGAAAACAATTTGAATAGAATTCAATGGAAGAAACACAATGGATAAAAAATAACATCGTTGTAATAACATTTTTATTAAAATATATTTCCATTTCAACATAAAAACACCAACTTTGCAGCACCTGCAGATACTGGTTTCTCGTACTCTTCTCTCTCGCTCCGTAATTAAATGTCGAACCACAACTTTATATTACTGCTTTGACCAACAACCACACAAACACGTAAAACCATGCGAACGACAAATCGAAAGATAGTAGATTGCATTTTGAAGCGAAAGTGAGTGACTGGCTTCGTACGCCTCTATTTCGTAGGGGAGGGAGTACGTGGGGTCGGACTTTGTACTGAATTGTGTATATTTTCGTTCGCTTGTTAGTGCACGCAAAGAAAAACCTCGTTCCTCCCAAACGAAATCTCTGATAACTGAAGTTCGTTTGGTTGCTGTAGTTGGGAGAAACTAACTTGTGTTAAGCCATACATTTTATTTCGTTTGGGAGAGCCGAAAAATGTTTGCAGCAAACGAGTTATGAAAAATATAAGTTATGAAAAATATATGTAATCTGTGCTCTCATTAGAAAAATGGCTAGTTTCAGTTATCGCAAACGTTTTTTAAATCTGCGGCAAATGCAATTTTGTACGCGTTTGCAACAACATGATACACATTTTCTATATACGAGTTTATTTGGGAGAACTACATGAACGGCAATAATGAGCAATAATCTTTTTTTAGCGTGTGGATACCAAATCAGTTGCGCGGCTCTTGTGCATGAGGACGTGGGTTCGGTCCCTACTCTGACCACCTTAAATTTCTTTCGCCGACGGTCACCTCGCTATCGAGTATTTAGCCATGAAAAAGTTTCTCAAAATACCGTTCGGAGTCGGGGTAAAACTGTAGGTTTGGTAAAACTAAAACGCGCAGGTAAAACTAAAACGCGCACAGCTCACAGATTTGTGAGAAGCTCTCCCTAATCCCTTCATGGGATGTAACGGGAAACCATGTATTTATTTATTTTATTAATACTCTGTGTTCATTGAAAATACTTCGGTCCTGGTAAATTGTGTTGAATTACTCTGTGTGAAATAGAAAATCAATATATTGACAGCTGAAAGATTTTGTGTGTAGTCATACTCGTATATCAAATGGAGAGTAGAAGACGTGAGGTATGCTCCTATTGATTTATATATTTTCTGAAACATGAATATAGTTACGCGTTAATTAGAGGTTCTTTTCCTTTTTGTTTGCTGACATTTGGTACTGTTCTGAATTGTTTACTTTTTCGTGTAAAAACTTCAAAGCAAATGCTGCATAAAAGACAAACGTGATATTTTGGATTACTTGTCAAACTTTTGAGTAGCCCTGGGCCTACTGCAAAAATTTGGTAATAAATACTTACCATACTAATGTCAAAATGTTAGTCGATTCAAAGTATTTGGTGGAATTCACACACAGCATAAGTATATTTTGTGTAGTAATAAAACAATACGTTATGAAGCAATTGGAAGGATATTTTTTAGGGTCTCAAAATTTAATCTGCAGGGAAGGGCTCTCTTTCGATTTTACTTCAATAAGTCCTATGCAGTGGCAAATTTTGATATGCAATCTTCGACTATATTACAGCTCATTCTTTATTTCATAACTCTTTTTAACGTCTTTCAGATAAAAACATGCTGATAAAACGTCGAAGCATATTATAAATATTTTAATTTATTTTAACTGTATAGAATCAAGCTCTCTTCGAAAGAATTGTAGGCTAGTAATTTCTGGACAACTTTACAAAATACGGGAATCAACAAAAATTATATTTAGATCACTTAATGAATGTAGAAACAATAATTTTAGCATTTTTCTTTTACCGCTTATGTCGGGGATACCCTGCCTGTGGGAATCCGATTTGGTATCCTGACGAGCCTTTGCCTTGTAGTTTAGCTATCGTTATCCTTGCAATTCGTCCTACAGTTGTCCTGTTAGTATACTCGTTCGGGGACACCCTGCCTGTGGGAATCCGAACTAGTGCCTAGACAGCGATAAGTCCTGTATACTCGATCGGGGACACACTGCCTATGGGAATCCGAGTCGGGTATCCTAACGATACTTTTCCTGGTCTCATTTCAGAAGAAAGTTGATTTGGCCGCCCTATCATAACCGTCCGGCCTACCATCATCTTTCAGCAGAAGAAAACGTAGTCCCGTACCCCCGAAGGGTCCTGAAGCATTTCAAGTCACAAACCTAGACTACCGCGTCCAAAGTAACTGCCGTTCGAAATAGCCTGTCCACGAAGCACCGCCAGATCCCATGCCAGCCCCCTAAATCTCCTGTGTAGACAACGTTCAACTACAGCGCAACCCGCCGGGGATCCTACAAGGTTTAGCAACCCCGGAAGTTATCCTAGTGAAATATCGTAGAGTGTGCAATTAAACACGTAAAAATTGTAAACTACACCATTTCCAATTGAAATTTAGAAAAAATCAATTGAAATTTAAAAATTCTATTTGAAATACATCAATTGAATTTTGAAAATTCTATTTGAAATTTGAAATACAGCAATTGAAATTTAAAAACATCAATTGAAATTTAAAATACATCAATTGAAAATTGAAACACATCAATTGAAATTTGGAATACATCAGTTGAAATTTGAAATATTTCATGTATTTCAAATTTCAATTGATGTTTTTTAAATTTCAATTGACTTATTTCAAATTTCAAATAGAATTTTCAAATTTCAATTGATATTTTTAAAAATTAAATTGATATTTTTCAAACATCAATTGGAAATGGTGTAGTTTAAACACGAACAACCGGTCTTTGACTCTGGATACCCTCTAGTTGACTCTGGATACCCCTGAGCGTATCCTAGCTTCAAAGAGGAAAACTCGTCGTTACAGTGTAATTTTTTAATTATGCTATTAGAAAATTTTGAAGACATCTTTGTCCTTAAATTTTGGTACCGTACTTTCAATGGACTCTGATATTAGGAAATGTAATCTAGATATATGTACATCTGCTTCTTCAATCGTTAAATTTCGATAGTTCGGTATAACTGTCTCTAACTTGATTTTCTGCATTACCAGCTTCTCAAACGTATTCCAATTTGTCCTTTGAAAGTTAAATTTGAACGTGAATGAATGAGGGGACTTTCAAAGTTGTCATGGCATTCGGCTCACTCTCAATTTTCGCAATTAATTCCACTGTGTTTTGGAATCCAATCGTAATCCAATGTTTTGAGGCAGTTTGACATTTACAGTCCTATTCTGGCATGGTTACAAAAGTCACCACGGTTACTATTTGACAGCAATGTGACAATTGTCACAAATCGGTATTCTGACACATTTTTTTGGTGACAAAAGTAACAAAAACTGTTACCTGCCAAAGAGGAGGTAACAGTGCGTGACAGCTGTTTTATTTTCCGGAAAGTTGATGCAAAATCATTTTATAAATTCTACAAGTAAACAATAAAACTGTATACGGGAAAAATTAATAATATATTTTGTACCAAAACGACAAGAGGGCATAATTAAATGAAGGAAGGACTTTTGTTACTTTGTCCTATGGAAATGGAGCAGAAAAAAGAAAGAACTTGCTTCTGTGTTAGAAAGATTGAAAATGCGCGAAAAGTACTACAAAACTTTTAACGTAAATATCTCCGGTCTTTCAAGGGATATTGTTGAGTTATACACATTTAATAAAGGCTAAGGTCTTGTGTATTATCTGCCAAAAAAATAAGTATAATGGGGCATTTTTTTGAAAAAAAAAAATTGTTAGCAGAAAAGTGAGGTTGAAAAACGTTTTTTAATTAGCTCCTCTATGTGCTATTAAAAATAAATATGTTTATACACTAATTTATAGAGCTTAGAAAGACCTTTGTAATGATATCCATTTCAACCAGATCGGATTATAAATCCATAAATCCAGGAGATACGAACGATTATACACTCAAGCTTTAAAGGACTATATCTCAAGAATTTGGACCGACCGCGGGGGAAAAACAACTTTTTGAACTCAACGCAGAAGCTTTTGTCGGTGGTGAAATGTTGATGTAGATCAGAGAGTTGGCGCTAAAGTAAACTTCTTCTTCTATATGACGCGTATATGCAGGAATATTCTTTCCGCTTAGCATCTCTGGATGTTCCTTGAGGAAGGCAATATAGCACTCCAGCTGTGCCTTTGCGGCGTGCTCAAAACCCCTAAATAATAATGTATTAATTTTAATTCAATAAAACATAAATATATTAAATACTTACTTTTCTTTTTTTTTTACCGCGTTCATTTTGTGCAGAAAACCATGTGTTTGTTTTTTGTCGCTGCTTTTGACAACATGATATTGTGAGGTGAATTATTTGTTACGAGGTGAATTTTTCATTGTCACTGTGTTGCCAGAATACCAGATACAAACAATGGTGACAACTTTGTAACAATTTTGTGGTTACAATTTGATTGTTACCACATACACAGAATTGGGGTGTTAGTTGACTCTCAGTATATTTAGCTTGGAATCCGTTATCTATAAATCGTGGTATGAGGCCGATCGAGGAAAGAATGGTGCTACAGAAGCGTAAATCTTGCATCTGAATTCTATTTCGATTTACGAGAAGCATTCTTTTAGGCTATTGCCGTTTGCGTTATTAACAGTATCACCCCATTCTGTGTGTTTGTTGTTCAAGTCTCCCGCTAGTACATAGTAATTTGTTAATTATTTGAATTTTGAAGATTCATAGAATCAAATAGTAGTTCCAAGTCTGCACGTATTGAATTTATATTGCCGGCCAGATAGTACGCACATATAATAACTAAAAAGTTGTTGCAGTCAAAGGGTATCTTTATGTCACATGTCTCTAAAGCGTCTAGCAAATATATACTTTTGATATTGTAACTGTAGTACTGTATGTTATTCTTGATAAATATAGCAGTTCCCCCACCCCTTGTTGCATCAATTCTTAAGTCTTTATAGTTTTTGAATATTACATTGTGTCTATGGTTTAATTTTGTTGCATTTAATAGGACAATATCTACTACCTACGTACTCTTAAAAATGTACCTATTCTTGAAAAAAGGGCGAAATTAAAAAAAAAATCCCATTTCTTAAAAGAAACCTTTTCTTCAAAAAAATATTTCTCTTGTAAAAAATACATTTTCTTACAAAAATTCATTTTCTTTACTTAAAAATAAATTATTACCTTTATTTCTTGAGATAAGTAGGGTTTCTGAAACTAAGTAAATTTCCTTAAAAAATAACCTTTTCCTAAAAAGAGTACTTCTTTAAAAAGTAACTGTTCTTACAAAATTACTTCCTTGTAAAAAAAAGTCATACTCTTATGGCTTTTTCTTACATGAAGTACGTATTCGTAAAAATAGTACCTTTTCTTAAAAAAAACCTTATCTTTTAATAAAACATGTACCCCTCTTTAAAAAAGGACCTTTTCGGGAAAATATAATACATATTCTTACAAAAGGGACCTAAAAATATACATGTTTTTTAAAAATACATTGTAGAAAAAAAAATTTTCGTAAAAAAATCTTTTTTATTTTACAAAAAGTACCTTCTCTGAAAGATCCATTCAAATTATCGTATTTTTCAACGGACGCCTTAGACGTGTTGGAACTAAGTAGTACACAATATATAGCCAAAGGAACTTCGTTCCAACCGGGTGTTGTTCACACCTCATGTGATTTTTAAACTCATTTTTTGGTTTTTGGTAATTTTTGAACATTTACCCCGTTTTTTGAAAGCTTTTGGCAACACTGGTTGTTTCTCTCCATATTCTTAAAATTGTGTGATTCTTAGGTAGCTATCTTTGCGGGTATAATTTATACAGCCAAAGAGTGAGAAGTGGTCGGAATTATTACACTTTCTTGTCCAGTACTACTATCTCAGGACAGCTCCGAAAGTCCGCCATCCGCGTAGTGTTGCCAAATGCTCGACTAAAGTATTCATCTAGATCGAACTGACAAATCTCAGGAAGAACACTAGAATGCTAATTAATCATGCTTCCAAAAGTCTGTTCCTTTCTGCAGAAGAGTTTTATGGAAGAAAACTAGCTTGAGGATTGTTGCTCCTGGCTCCACAAATGCGTCTGACCGTCATCCTTTGAACCTTGCTCATAAGTTTCAACTGTTTGCACCTATCCAAATCGTTCCATCAAACCGAACAATGAATGCGCAAAATATTGTCGTATATAACCAGTAAACAGTTTGTACACGTCGGGGGATGGGGGCTAAATGAGAAAAATTAAACAACTTTTGTTTTAACACTATTATGCTATTTCCCACTATTATCAACTATATTGTTTACTTTTGCTTTGGTTTGTGTCTAGACTAACTAGATATCTCACATATTTTGGGAAATTTCTTGTTTAATGGGAAGTTTTCTAGATGGAGCCTGTAACCAATATGTAGTATATATTACAGTTTTGAACCCAACAAAAAGTAAATTTAGAAAAGCCAAAATGAAAAAAGTTTAAAAAAAGAATATTTTCTTAAATAAGTGCCTTTTCTTAAAAAATGTATATTTTCTCAATACTATTCATATTCTTAAACAAAGTACCCTTTCTTAAAAAAATACCTTATCTTAAAGAAGTACCTTTGCTTAACAAAAAAGTGTATTGTGTTACAAAAAGTACCTTCTCTTAAAAAAAAAATTTTTTTTTAAAAATAAGTACCATTTGTTAAAAAATTAGATTTTCGTACAACAAATTGCATTTTCTTTAGAAATATACCCATTCTTGAAAAAAGGATAAAATCTAAAAAAAATCCCATTTCTTAAAATAAACCTTTCCTTCAAAAAACAAATACCTTTCTTAATAAAATAATACCTTTTCTTTTCTTGAGACAAGTAGCCTTTCTGAAAATATGTAAATTTTCTTTAAAAAATAACCTTTTCCTAAACAGAGTACCACTTCTTTATAAAGTGCCTGTTCTTAAAAAAGTACTTCTTTGTAAAAAATTCATACACTTCCGGTGCGTTTACACGTGACAGTTTGCGACAAGACAGTTGAGAATATGTATTAACTGTCAAAAACAGAAAAATTGCTTGTGTGACGTACGCGTACAGCCAGTTATAAAGACAGTACAGTTTTAAGCAACCGCCGACAGTGTCGTTTCGTTAAATTTCGCGCTCTGATTTTTTGTTTCTTCGCTCTTTTGCCATTGTGTTTTGTCTTACTTCTCCAAATTGCAATGGAACTGATTTACTCTGCAAAATTAGACATGTATTCATGTTTATATTCAAACAATATTTCAATAAAAATTAGCAAAATTTTCAAATACAAATATATTTCCCAATTTGTAAAGTCGTTTGCGATGGTTTGCTTTTTTCTCAAATTACTACGAAACGTCACCGTTATGGCCGATGGCTGAACTAGTAGAGGTTGATGCAGTAGGATTTGTTGTAATTGTGTGAACCAATAACAGGCATTTAGGTTTTGTTACATGACTCTAACCGTCAAATTCAACACAGGTCCATATGAACAAACACAGTAAACAAAAAAGTACAACAAAATACACTGAATGTAACAGATAGAGACATAAGAAAGCAAAATCAGTTGTTCTATTGCGCCAACCTTTACTAGTTCAGCCATGATCTGGCCGCTTATGTCAAATCTCTTGCCGAAGTTACTATCATTGAAAAATCAGAGACAGTGGTGAGGCAAGTGAGAGAAGTGTAAGTGGGGTAGTAAAAATGTGTGAATGTTTTTCTACTGTCGGAGCAAAACTGTCCCGTGTAAACGCCAGGTTATGGCTTTTTCTTACAGAAAGTACTTCTTCTTAACAATAGTACCATTTCTTAAAGAAACATTTGCTTTTAAAAAAGGACATTTTCGGGAAAATATAATACACATTTTTACAAACAGGACCTTAAAATATACTTTAAAAAAAACATTCTATAAAACAAATTTCTTAAAAAAAGTTTATCATTTTACAAAAGGTATCTTATCTTAAAGATCCATTTCAGTTACCGTATTTTTCAACGGGCGCTCTAGGCGTATTGGAACTAACTAGTACATAACATGTAGCGAAAGGAACTTCGTTCCAACGATATATGTACATATATATAACTCGACAGGCATACCCTTACCTTCTTCATCCGTTCCTCAGTTTGCATTTTCCATTTTAATTATGGGTCAAGGATATACTTGGTCTCAGAAGGTAATAATAGTACTGCGCGAGCTAGCTTGGCCATATTAAAGTATACAGTCTTACACGAACGATTGAACAGGAACAGCTCCGTCGTCAATAGGCTTACTCGTAAACCACAGCCTTTAACGGAAATCGGCAGTGTATCATTCCATTTATTAGCCAATGGAAAAACAAATTTAACAAATAATTTAAATTAAATTAATAAAAATTGTACAATAAAGAATTCACCAAAATAACTTGCACCTAGTCACTGAAAACGGACATCGACTGCATAATGACAACATCATCCGTGTAGGCCTCAACCATACGACTTTGCAGTTGATAGAATTTATGCATGTTGTTAACCACTAATAGCCATAACAAAGAGGAAAGAAATCGTCCTTACGGTGCGTCATTCCTACTGGCGGATCATGATGTTTGCTCGACAGTGTCACCACAATAAGTTTAAGTGCATGAGTAAAAATCAAGTTATTGTACCAACGACGCCCAGTTTCAAACAGTGCATTGAAATATTCTATAAATATGCTGAATTAAAATCAATTACGACAAACTTGGAATGCATTCCGTACTCATCCCACATCGCTAACTAAAGAGTACTTTACAATATTTAATTAATTTAGAACTTTTTAGAATATAAAAAGGCACGATGAGTAATTCAGGAATTCACAACAACATTATAATTGTTTTATAACTTCAATCACATTCATCTAAGTTTGAGTGGTTGGAACAGCAAGACATTAACTATTCCTTTTCACTTAAAATGAGATGCAGGTCCTGGAAGATGGCCTAATACTACCAGCAAAAGTGCTACCGAAATGTAAAGTTTTGTTTTAATATTACATGATATCCATTCAAAGGAAATTGTGAAATTTTGATCATAACATTAAGCATTCTTAAAGGATTCCGACCGCAAATATTTTTATTACTTTGCTTCTTCCAACTCAGTTGCATCAGCATCTGTCTATACTTTTTCTCTGCATACAATTATGATGAGATTGGCGATGTTTCTGTTTTGCTTGCACTGGAAGATTTCTTTGGTTTTCATTTTTTTAGAGTTCTGGTCTATGCGTGCCTTTGCAAGCCATCAGTTCACATGAATCCAGTTAGGTTCGAGTTGACTTTGACAGCCTTGTGAACCGGGGATGTCTGCTGTTCCCAGAACCACCCGTGCATATTTTCAAATCTGTCAGTCTCTCCAGAAACAACAACGACAAGGATGCAATTGAAACTACATACATGAGTACACAATATAGCAATTCAGATAAACTCGAAGGAGTAGGATGTGGGAAAAGAAACATTTTCCGAAGAGTGTGTACGGAAAATAAAAAGAAACTACTTTGAGTCAATTGTTGATAAGATGCCATTGGGTAGTTTTCCTTAAGTTTTTTTTTTGAAGTTTCACAAACTCCCGTCTAAAAATTGATACTTGCATATACTTACATACACACTCGTAATGTTACCATTCAGCTTTATGGCTTTTATGAATCTCGCTGGGTACAAAGTACAGGTAATGCATTGAAAACGCGTAACCATTTTAAGACATATTGTTCAAAATTAAAATGTTTGAACGTTTGGTAATTTTTAAATTATTTTATTCTTTAATATTTCGCTGCCCGTTGGGTAGCATCGATAGGAAGATATAAAACAATTATTAATTAACAACAACAAGTCTATAAGCACTAAAGCCCCGAATTCAGTTCCTGCGAAATTTTCGTATGGAATTTTGCCATTTATCTTGCAGATGCAGATGCTTGTTTGTTGCGCAATTTTTTGCAACTATCAACTCAAACCACCTGCAAATTGTAAGCTGTTGATCTTACGAACGTGCTGCGCATCAGATCCAGAGAAGTGATGAAATTCCGAACAAGCCCTACCTTGCAAATATTTCATTAATTATTATTCTTCGAACTCCATTTTACTTTTAACGCATGTTGCGTTACAAGTGTTTGTTGACATAGTCGAAATATCAAAATTCATCTCACTGACAATTATCAGACAATCCCTGTATTGGATTTTGCTTACGAAATTTTCGCAAAGACCTGATTACCAAGCAAACCAAAATTGAGCGAAATTTTCGTCATCGTTTATACACATACGAACCGAATACTGGGCTCAATGGTTAATTCATACACAGAAAGATGACCTTAAAATGTTAACAAAATAATGGGTCCGTCAAAAATATTAACACTCAATTAAATTTTACATTGATATATGTACTAACAACGTAATAAAATATTGAAATGATAATCGTTAAATATTACCAATATTGGAAACTCCCCAATATTTGATGAAGCTTTTTGTTTGTTTCAAAACTACCATAATTCACACTCAATTAACCTGGTTAAAAAATAAATTTACCAGAATGTATACAATTTCTAATTACCCAAAAAAAATAATAGATTTTATTTTCGATTACTGCGATAAATATCATATGAGGTTTAAGGTAAGTTTGTACAGACAGTCGTAGCGTATCGGTCTAGACGCTGTTGAAGATGATGCTTCACAAACATCAAAACGGTCGTCCCGTCCCGCAAATCTAAGTTTGAATCCTACCGCGGCTGTTTCAAATTAGTTTGTTAAAAAAAGAAGTAAAAACATACATATCTTTGACAATAAACGTACAAATATTTTCGTAGATATGTGAAATTTTACACGGGATTTAAAATAATACTTGATATTTATTGTGGATGGAAATAAAATGTTGTGTTCGACTTGTCAACGGCTGATGCGGTCTCAGTTCTCCAATGTAAACAACTGTTTACGATTTTTGCCGACGTTGCGAAGTTTATTTGGCCTCTTCCGGCCTTTCGAAAACCCTTCGTGCTGGTACGTCTTCATCCATTCTACTGACATGGCCTACACTCACAGAAAAATTCGGTTGAGACAGCCGAATTAGCCGTAACCGAATTTAGAGGTTGTCACAACCTCATTAGGGCTTGACACAACCTCGTTAGAGGTTGAGACAACCTCGTTAGAGGTTGAGACAACCTCATTAGAGGTTGAGACAACCTCATTAGAGGTTGAGACAATCTCATTAGAGGTTGAGAGAACCTCATTAGAGGTTGACACAACCTTATTAGAGGTTGACACAACCTCATTGGTGGTTGGCACAACCTCATTAGAGGTTGACACGACCTCATTGGAGGTTGAGACAACCTCATTGGAGGTTGACACAACCTCATTAGAGGTTGTCACAACCTCATTAGAGGTTGTCACTGCCGAATTAGAGGTTGTTACAGCCGAATTAGAGGTTGACACAACCTCATTGGAGGTTGACACAACCTCATTAGAGGTTGTCACAACCTCATTAGAGGTTATCACTGCCGAATTAGAGGTTGTTACAACCGAATTAGAGATTGTTACAACCGAATAGTGTCACAAATGAGTTACGTATTAAAGGTTTTTTATTATTAAGTGATGATTTATTTTCCTGTACTTTTATAAACTAAAGAGTAATAAATTTATTTTACATGCCTCTTGCTACCTTTATTGAAGTCTCGGCCATCATGTGACACCGCACTAATTCTGACATGTTGCATCGCTTGATCTACGTCCTAAGGCGTTTTGTATACAGACGATTGCAATATATTTTGAAAACCTTCAAAACTGTTGATATCTGTTTAAAAAATATCTGCAAACTACGATGTTTTAATACAGAACACATTTTACTTACCTTTCTTAATAATCACACACAAAATCTTGACATTCTTTAATTCTTTTTAAAATAATATTTGATTATAGAATTTTAAACGTCAGATTTTAACTACATAGCATTATACTGTGGCAACCGAATTGAAAATGAATTCGGTTATACCTACAGAATTCATGAGAAATTCGGTTACATCAATCGAATTGACGCCAAATTCGGTCGTTGCAACCGAATTAAGTCTAGATTCGACTATTGTGACCGAATTGCTACCAAATTAGACAGTTACAACCGAATTAGTGTCAAATTCTGTTGCTACAACCGAATTGAAGCCAAATTTAGTTACTGCAACCGAATTTGGTACCAATTTCTGTTGTTGCATCCGAATTAATTTCAAATTCGGTTGTTCCAACCGAAATTTTAGAAAATTTAGTTCACTGAACGAATATAATTGAAGACTCAGTTATCACAACCGAATCTATTATGAAACGAGGTTGCTACAACCGAATTTCGGTTGTGGGGACTAAATTCGGTCGTAACAACCTCAATTCGGTTATGACAACCTCAATACGGTGGTAACAGCCGAATTTACTGTTGCTACAACCTCTTTTCAAACAATTAGTTCTCTGAGTCTAGCCAGCGCATTCGTGTTATTTTGAACCGTTTAACTATGTCAATGTCGGGATACATCTCATACAGCTCATGGTTCATGCGTCGCCGATACTCGCCGTTATGCACTATAGGGCCATACATTTTTCGGAGTGTTTTTCTCTGGAAGACTCCTACAGATGTTTCGTCTGATTGCGATAAGACCCAGGATTCGGCGCCATAAAGCAAGACAGGTTGTATGGTAGTCTGGTATAGTTGGAATTTTGTTACTCGAGGGAGGGCTTTATCTCTAAAGTGCTTGCGTAGCCCAAAATAACATCTATTCGCAAGCACAATTCTCTGCTTGATCTCAAGGTTGGTGTTTTTGTTTACGGCAGATCCGAGGTATATAAATTTGTCTACCGCCTCTAAATTATAACGGTTATCAACGTCCACGCTTTGGTCTAATCGCGTGGAGGCCCCGCTCGTTGAAAACATTAATTTTGTCTTGTCGTCATTCACCGTCAGACCCACTTTTCCAGACTCCTTCTCATTTCTCGAAAACACCGCAGTAACATTGCTTCGTAGAGTTTCCCTCGTATCGGGCTATCGAAGGCCGCCTTATAATCGACAAATAGATGATAGGTGTCGATTTGGTTTTCGTGGGTCTTCTCCAGGATTTGGCGTAGCGTGTAAATCTGGTCGGTTGTCGATTTTCCAGGCCTAAAGCCACACTGGTATGGTCCAATCAGGTCAGCGATAATCGGTTTTAGTCTTTCGCACATTATGCTTGATAGAACCGTATATGCTATAGATAGAAGGCCTATTCCACGGTAGTTGGCACAGAGACTCGGGTCACTTTTTTTAAATATGGGACATAGAACACTGAGACTCCAATCGCCGGGCATGCATTCATCTAACCAAATTTTGCTAATGAGCTGATGCATGCACCTTATCAGCTCATCGCCGCCAGCCTTACACAGCTCCGCCGGTAGTCCATCGGCTCCTGTGGCTTTATTGTTCTTAAGCCGGGCAATAGCTGTTCTGACCTCATCTTGGTTAGGAGGGGGGCAATCGACGTCGTCGTCCAAAGTTAGATCGATGGTCTCGTCATTGGATATCTCAGGTACCAATAGCGCAGACAAATGATGTCTCCATATTCCCAACATACATAAGATGGTAATCTAATAAATCTAAACGAAATACTATTCTACCTTCACAACACGGTACGCTCTATTTTACATCGTTCTATTTTTATATTTTTAACGAAAACAAATTGTATCAAGTGTAACGACAAATTTGATGTCTGCTATTATTTTAATTGTCTGTTGAAGTAGCATTTGATTTTTGTGACTCGTGTTTTGTATCTTCCCGTGATGTGACTACTTTTCCACACTTCGTTAATTCCATTTGATGTTTTTCTGATCAAATTTACGTGGAGATTCAGTTTCCTTTAATTGCCTGGACATATGATACTCTTCTAAAAAGTGTTCACATACTTATAGCCTGGGTCTGTGTGTCGACTGAAAATTCAGACGAACGAATGGCAAGCAAAGATCGAACTTAAAATTCTATAACGTTTGAAGGTTTTTGTGTATTATATTAAAATATCATCTACCTTTCGTTAGCTTGCCAGAAACCCACATTACCATTGTGTTTATTTTAAATTTTTAGTATTTTTTCATATAAAATTTGTAGTTCTTCCAAAACAAATGGAAACCCTAATTAGAATAAAATAAAACAATTGTTGATTCCGGAAGATTTGCAAAAAAAATAAAAATCGGTTTTGTTTTCACCCAAAAGTATACCGTTCGTGGATTTGACGAATGTATTGAGTGCTGCGAGATCTGGGAACTGGCTGTTACAAAAAAAAACCATTCAAAATATTTTCAGAAAATTTTATTTGCATTTGAAAATGCTAGAATAAATGAAAAAGTGCTAAGGTGGGAATTATCAAACAGTCATATTGAATAAAAAATTATCGCTCATTTTAAAGATCTTTGTTTTAACTTTGTAACAATTTTAAATTTTTTTTACATTCGTTGTAAATTTTTGTACAGATTGTTGATTTGTATTTGCATGAGATCCCTAATCTAAAATCTTAAAAGAATGTGGGAATCAATCGATTCTAAATAAAAGCCTGTAAATTTCAACGTAGCGAAGGAATGGATTCTAGTTTTAAAAACTTTTGCCGAAAATAATGTAATATGCCATCCCTACTCCGCAGCGGCTGACGTACCCTACAGCCAACGAACTCCCTAGAGAAGATATTATCCAGGACATCAAATTGGTAGGAAATATCAAGGTGTGGATGGGATACCAAACAAGGCGTTGAAGGCTGCGATCATCAGAAGACAGAACATTTTCATCAAGATAGTTCTAACGTAAGTCGTGGAAAGAGTTTTTCAGACAAGTGGAAGCTGCTGCGTTTAGTACTTGCCCAAAAGGGGAACGCTTGCGTACAAGCGCATTTGCGTAAGGACAGGATACTACAGAGAAAGGTTTATACTAATATGTCAAAAATTGCGGAGAATAGGATCGCCCTCTTAAACCAATAGTACGTCCTCAGGAAGTCACGTTCTATGATTAATTCAATACAACTCGTTGAAAAAGTAGCACCAGAGGACATATCCGGGGCGCACTGAAGTGGTGACTCCAAGGAATACAGCGTGGACTTCAGTCAACTGGGTCCAAGTGGGTCACGATTGTCTCTTTTTCCGACGATATAGTTACTGTAGTCTGGGCGAAACAAATCTCACAGGTTGAACGAATCGCTGACGACAGCTGACAGAACACGAGACGAAAGCAGTCACAAGAAAGTATAGGAAATAAGCGTACGAGTTACGGATCCTGTGGTACACACCTCACCCGCAATGAAATGCCTTAGTGTCATGACAGACTATCGTCTTAACTTCAAATGTCACGTGCGTTATGCGACGAAAAGGCGACAGAAATCCAGACTTTCCTGACACCGATAATGCCAAAATTTTAAGCCACTTATCATCATGCACTTATATCAACATGTAAGACTTCGGTGTGTTGCAATCCAATATCGACCGACGCCCACTCAGATTAATATGCGGCTTTCGAACCAACCCGGAGACAAAATTATTCCTTTATATTTTAAGATTTGTTGGTTATTTTTTTTGCTAAAACCACAAATAAAAATTCACAATATAAAAAAGGAATGTGAAATCGAAAGTGAACGTAATACAAAAAACTGAGAATAAACACCTTTAAAATACTCGTATGTCAAAATTCTCTTAAATGCGCCTACGTGTTTTCGCATTAGTACAGTTTCCACTCTTTCCATATTTTCTAGAATTTTGAAATTCAAATAACTGTATGTGTAAAATATTTTTCAAATAAGCGGACCAAACATGGGATCAGCTATAAATAGTGATAAAGTGAGTTAACATTAAATAAGAAAATATAAAAAACACATTTGGGCAGTTAAATTTAGAGGCTTATAGCCTACCCTAAGTGCTGACTTAAGAAAAACCTGAGATAAGAAAATCTTGAGTATTATGTCATTTAAGTACATTTTTGTGTTACAGTTTTCAACTTACGTTAACTAGAAAAATATTGGTACCATTTCCAGTCTCTGTCATATTTGAAGTTGACGGAATGGAATGATAACACTGTGGTAGTCGAAAACATAGAAAAGGCGGAAGAGGGCGGTTTTACCGTAGCTCGAGTACGATGAATCGACTGCATCATTAGTTATTTGAGCTACAATTACGGGTTAATAAAAAACATTTGTTTGCCTAAATATTCAGACTTATAGGACGAAACACGAACTGATGTTGGATAACGAACTGTTTCTTTGCAAACCCGTTCTCAGTGCTATCTGTGCATATGTATCTGAACTATGGGGTTCAGCTTCAAAAACAAACAAAACCATTATTCAACTCAAAGCCAGAGCACCGTCAGATATGTATTTCTAATGAAATTTTCTCCGGGATTTTCTCCCAAAACGCATTCTACACACGCCGAATAATAACGGCCTCAGCAACATATTGCAGGAAATATGTACATGTTTGCAAGTATTGTTTTCATGGATTGAAGATCTACTTCCGTTTTGTTGCCTGTTTTAGCATTTTTTTTGTTTACAGCGGTTTTCAACAAACAAAGCCATATTTGGGTCTTAAAAACATATAATATAGCGTATTAGGCATTGTGTCTCAAACATGTTATGTTGAATAGCAATCACAATGTGTTTGGGCACAAGTATAGCATACTTTCGGTATGTAACAAACACGTTATATTTGCATACAAACAACAAAAAAGACCGATTTTTCAGCGTGCAGGTAATCACGGGTTGACATTGCACACCAACCTATATTCAAATTAATAATTGAATTATAGTATTTGATTCAGTTTCTTCCTGTTTTACTGTTACGAATTGGCTTAGCTCGTATAAACATTTTGCAAGAATGGCGCCCAACGTATGGAACCATTTGCTCATCAACTGACAAATCTGCCTCCCAAATACCAAATTGCATATACTTTTTGTTGATAAGCTCGTACAAAGGACGTATCTGACATTCAAAAAATAAAAAATTCAAAATAAAATTAATTTTAAAAAATACCTTTGCCATTTTGTCGTCCTTGTCTAAATTAAAGTTGTTGTCTGAAGTGAATAATCCTTTTTATGCCTAAGAACTTATTATAACATAACTTCACAGCAGGAACGCCTAATTTTAGGTGATTTGACCAATAATCACGAGCTGCAGGGAAAGTGTGATATCCAGAAAATACCAAAATGACTAGGAATGTTGTCTGGCAGAAAATCAGAATTCTGCTGTTGAGAGTAGCGATTTGTTTCCGCGATTATCATACCTAAAACCTCATCATCCGAAAATAGACAAAATAAATCCAGTGACGTTTTTCCGTTCAGGCAATCGGCAAATTTTTGTTTCTTATCATCGAGTGGTTCATTTACTGGGGCAATACTATATTCAAACTTGCCTTCACGATTTATCCTACAGGCGAAGTGGACACGGCTTACCAAAATCTGATAATTTTTGATGTGTTAACATCTATACGCGCGCCTCTAGGGCAGTAAACTATAAATTTAATACATACGCAAGTGTTAGGTTTGGAAGAGTAAATCATCGTTTGTTTGTTCGTTGCTTGGCAGTCGGTATTGAAAGTGATTATTGGGCGATTTTCATATAATTTTCCCACGCGATTTTCTCCGGAAATTCATAGCCGATTTTATTAATTTTTGGATTAAAAAGCTAGTGCGGGTTTCGACGAAGAGTTTAGGCCAAAAATTAAGGCGATCCGATATCGGCGAGCCGAGATTTAAGTGTTTTAATTTGGAGTAATATTAAAAAAGTGTTTTATGTTGATCTTCGGTTTTGTCTTATCATTGTTTGTTTGTTCGTTGCTTGGCAGTCGGTATTGAAAGTGATTATTGGGCGATTTTCATATAATTTTCCCACGCGATTTTCTCCGGAAATTCATAGCCGATTTTATTAATTTTTGGATTAAAAAGCTAGTGCGGGTTTCGACGAAGAGTTTAGGCCAAAAATCAAGGTGATCCGATATCGGCGAGCCGAGATTGAAGTGTTTTAATTTGGAGTATTAATTTGGAGTAATATTAAAAAAGTGTTTTATGTTGATCTTCGGTTATATCGTACGAATATAACAATGTATGTATGTATGTACAAGTGTCTGTTGCTTTGCATTCTTTGACTTTTGTGGGAATAAAACAAAAAGTATTGAGCAAGAAAATAATGACACATGTGCTTGCACTGGGTCTTTAAATAATTTTAAGTATTAATATTATTTAACTGTAACGTCATCATGTGATTGAACGCTGTTTTTTATTTTCCAATGTAACATTTACGAATGTGTTCATAGAAATCGAACAGGTACCGTGTAGCAAAAAGGTGTTAACACATCGCCCGTGAGTTCGAACACTCATTGGATTTTTTATATTGTGTATTTTCTTAGTGCTGGGTGTTTTCAATTGGATTTCTTGTTGCAGGTTGTGTAACACTGGACGAGGTTGAGGGAGCCAGTGAGTACAAAATAACACATTCATTGGGCTCACTAGAGTCGCTGAATCCACAAGTTTCTCTTGTAGCTTTTTTAATGGCTTCCACCTCAAAAGTTCCAGCACAGTCCGTTATATGACCTGACTATTGATGAAACTGTTCGAATGTATACATAAAATAACTACAATTATAAACTACTTACAGCGCCATAAAGAATTAAGTCCAGTTCTGTTTGTGCAGCGAGCCGATCAAGACGTTCTCTTATTAACAGTAATAAGCCCCGTGCGTAATTTAACAAAAAAAGTCAAACAAAAGGGTAAATAAAATAATAATCAAGATTTCTAAACGAGTTGCGGTTTCTTCGTGTGAGGATGGTCTATACTCACAGAAAAAACTAACAGCCAAAGTCACGATGTCGAACCACAACGTTCGCTTTCTTTCTATGCGACAAACAGCTGATTTGGGAGTCAGTAACAAGCGAACGAAAACATATACAATTCAGTACAAAATCGGACTCCACTTACACCCTCACCAACAAAATCCAAGCGAACGAAGTCAGTCATTCACTTTCGTTTCAAAATGCGAGTCACTATCTTTCGACTTGTCGTTCGCATGGTTTTACGTATGTTTTTGTGGTTGTTGTTCAAAGCAATAACATAAAGTAGTGGTTCGCCATTTAATTTCGGAGCGAGAGAGAAGAGTACGAGGAACCAGTATCTGCAAGTGCCGCAAAGTTGACGTTTTTGTGCTGAAATGGAAATATATTTTAATAACAAATTTATTATAATGACAGTATTTTCAGTCCATTGTGATTCTTTTATTGATTTCTATTTAAATTGTTTTTGTTTCAACATTTTATTCGACTTCCAGCTATGCGACAACCAAAAGACAAATGACTGGTTTTGACATTTTCGTTCGCATAGATGACAGCGAAAATAGTTAGTGGCTTCCGATTTTGCAATCACACAATAACATTTAAAGCCTGTGATAAGAACGAAAGTGAGTGACTGGCTTTCGTTCGCTTAGGTTTTCTTTCGAGATCGTGACTTTGGTTGTAAAATAATGAAATCCAAAAAACTTTTGTCTAATTTAAATGTGAGCCATGAGAATATGAGTTCACGAAAAAATTATTTTACACCACTCCAAGCACTGTGTGATGAGGAACTTGAATCCGATACCAAAGTGACTTCTGCTGATAAGCCTAAAAAGGATATAATTCCTCCAATAAGAGTTTTAAATCATGACATTGCCACTATTCGTAGTCTCTTGGCATTACATAAGATCACAGGCTTTTAATTCAAAAAATTTCCGTTGGTGTGAAAATAATATGCAGTAATAATGGGGCTTACGACCTTGTGAAAGTCATATTAACTGTGAAGAGTTATCAATTCTACACTCATCAACGTGTAGAGGACAGACATTTTAAAGTTGTTTTACTCGGCTTAGACAATAAGACTGCAGAAGAGGTTAAAGAAGACCTCAATAGTCTTAATCACAAATGTGTTGAAGTGAAAGCAATAACAAAAACTGATGAGTATTTCGTTGACACTCTTTTTATAATCTCCTTCGAACGTGGGTCCGTCAAGCTAGACGAACTTCGCCGCAAAGTAGGATCTTTTTTTCAGTCGATTATTCGTTGGGAGCATCAACGAAAAGTCAAAAACAAATTAGTACAATGCCGGAATTGTCAGATGTATGGTCATGGAGAGAAGGATTGTAACATCAAAACGAAATGCGCAAACTGCGCTGGTTCGCATTAAACGCAACTCTGCACTGCGACAGCAAAAGTACGCTGTGCAAATTGCAATGGCACACACAAATCGACAGAGTCGAGCTGTCCCAATCGCTTAATGTACGTGAATATACGAGAAACGATTAAGCAAAAAAATAATAACACTCGCGCAGCACCGCCACAACGCAATCCACCTGCGAGAGCTTCTTTTACTTATAACGAAGCCCATTTCCCTGTAATGACGTCAACACTTCAAAACAGACTAAATTTGTACTCATATTCTCAGGCAGCGCAGAGGACAACAATTAATAGTAATACGCGTAGCAGCAACAACAACTTATTTACTGAAAGCGAAATCATGCAGTTAACACTAGATGTTGTGGACCAACTTAAATCATGCACCACCAAATCTGAACAATTTAATGTAGGTAATAACTAAACTAGCTATTAAATACCTATATTCCAAGTAATGGCCCTAAAGATCATATTCTGGAACTGCCTTAGTATCCGTAACAAGTCGATTGAACTTTTTAATTTTTTAATATAAAACCATATTGATATTTGTCTTCTTTCAGAAACTTGGCTCAAGTGTGGAGATAAGTTAACACATAGTAATTACTATTGCGTACGCAATGACAGAACAACTAGTTCTGGAGGTGGAGTAGCTATGCTCATAACAAAGTCAATCCAATTTAAGCAAATACCAAGCATTCATACTAACTTGATTGAAAATGTGGGAATAGAGCTTGTTTCTACTAGCAATCCAAAGATTCGCATTTTTAGCATTTATTTTCCCGGCGGACGTATTACAGGTAACAAGCGCTACCAATTTAAAAGGGATTTACGGAGATTAGTTAACGCTAACGGCAGGTACCTATACTGTGGTGACTTTAACAGCAGGGACAGAAGTTGGGGCTGTACCAGAGCCAACGCCTGGGGAAATATTTTGCACGAATTTACCTCTTTTTCCAATTACAACTTGCCACCCTTCTAATCACACTTATGTGCCATTCAATTCCCCTCATGCATGTTCTACGTTAGACCTTGCACTAACAAATTCTCCAGAATTCCTTTCCAGCCTTACTACGGTCAACGACCTAGACTCTGACCATTTTCCCGTTCAATTTGAATTAAACATTGACAGCATCACTCAAGAAATTTTAGATTTCGATTATAAAAAAGCAGATTGGCATCTATTTAAAAGGTACTTAAGAGATGTGTTCACAAACTCGCCCGCTAACACAACAGGAATCGACGATACCAATACTGTAGACCGTAATATTGAATTCTTTAATACTCAGGTGCTTAGTGCTTTGGAGTATGCTGTACCAAAAAAAGTTTTCAGAGCGAACAATTACTTAAAACTTCCCAACAATATTCTTAATCTGATAAAAATACGAAATTTTCACAGAAGGCAATGGTCACGCTACAGACAGAACACTGATAAATATCTCTACGCACTTTTTTCTAAAAATATCCGTGAGCTAGTTCTCCGTTTTAGAAACCAACAATGGAATCATATGCTAAGTACGCTAGATAAAGGCAGTAAGCCTTTCTCGAATATTAGCAAAATTATAAAAAAGAAGAACCAACATATTCCGACACTTTCAGACCGTAATAATGGGTAATTCATACGAACAGTGATAAAGCTGAAGAGCTGGCAAAGTTCTTTGGGGACAGCCATAAGATTTCTGCTAACCTAGGTACGCGAGAACACGACTTAGCTGTTAGTGATGTTGTAAACCGATTTCATATGACTGAGGTCGTCACTGAAAATTCGTCTTTTGTAAACTGCGACTACGTCAGTACTATCTTCAAACTACTTAAACCCAGAAAGTCAGCGGGCTCTGATAAAATAAAGAATTTTATGTTGAAGCAATTACCTCTCGAAGGCATACAGTTTCTTACGTTTATATTCAACTCTTGCCTTAAATTACAATATTTTCCAGCCATTTGGAAAGTAGCCAGAGTGTTTCCAATTCCCAAGCCATCTAAGCCAATTACGAAATTAGAAAACTACAGACCTATTAGCTTATTGAGCTGCGTAAGTAAAGTCTTCGTAAAACTTTAAAAGTGTCAGATCTGGAATTTAATTGAGGAAAAGGATATACTTCCCAGCGAGCAATTTGGGTTTCGACCGCACCATAGTACCACGCATCAAGTTAAGCGAATATGTAACTTTATCCAAAACAGTTTTGCAAGTAAAAAATCCACCGCCTTGGTGCTATTGGATATCGAAAAAGCGTTCGACACGGTTTAGCATAATGGCCTTATATTCAAATTAATTAGTCCCGGTTTTCCACCTCACTTAATGAAAATCATTAAAAGCTTTCTCAACCCAAGATCATTTCGAGTTTTTGTTAACAATAATGTATCTGATATTAAGGACGTCCCTGCAGGAGTCCCTCAAGGCTCGGTATTGGGTCCAATTTTATTCTGTATATATTGCTCTGACTTTCCCAAACAAAAAGCCTGCGAGTACGCCATGTAGGCTGACGATACAGGCCTATATTGTTCACATGAAAATGGTAACACAATTGTTAACACTTTACAATGCGCTCTTGACCTGCTCTCGTCAGTCTGTCTTAAATGGAAAATAAAACTGAACGCCGGGAAAACTCAAGCTATCTTTTTCACGAAGAAAATATAGCAGTGTATGTTACCATCCGTTAGCTTGAAGATTTTCGACACCGAAGTGGCATGGAGCCCCAAAGTTAAGTATTTGGGTGTTCTACTCGACAAAAAACTTACCTTCAAAGAACACATCTACCATATTAAGGACAAAGTATCAATAGCAACAAAAATACTATATCCGCTGATAAATAGAAAATCCGAATTAAGCAAGGAAAATTAATTAATAATATTGAAGGTAGTATTTCAAGCTCTAATCTTGTATGCATGCCCAGTTTGGGGTTTTTGTGCAAAAACGCATATTCAGACACTTCAAGTCGCCCAAAACAAAGTACTTAAAATGATGATCAACCACCCGTGGCGCTACTCCACCGTAATCCTTCACACTGAGTCAAATATTTCTTTTGTTAAGAACCGCATAGATATAATTAACGATAAATTTAAAAATAGACTATAGAGTTGACCATTTATAGATAGTTAAGTTAGTATAAGCAAAATTCCTAGTCATAACGAGTCTAAACCTGTAAGGTATTTCTTTCTATACATGGGATTTTATGGTAGCTTTTCCTATGTTACAGCATTATTTTTAGCGCTAAGTTAACTTATTTCTTCTCTCACTACATACATATTACTACTATTGTTTTAAGGCAAAGCCATATTCATAACTGGAAACTTTATGTACAAAACAGAATGAAATTATGCTACAATAAATGAAATGAAAAAAGAATTAAGTCGTCATCAAAATCTTCGACATCTGTATTTTCATCCGCTTTATCTGACGGAATAATACAAACTTTGTCTACTTCTGTCTCCTCGTCGCTCCAGCTATCAATTATTACCTCCAGCACACATTTTGTAATAGCACGTTTTGATCCCATGTGTTTTTTAATTTTTTAATATTTATATATATTATTTACTCCTAAGAAAACAACAGCAGTTAGGCAAGTGATAAAACGTCGACTAAAAGAGACTTCAAATAATCGGCAATCCGTTATTTATTTGCAGCAAAAATTAAAACAATAGGGTAAATATCAACTCTGAACACTCGTTTTAGTTTCCTTTGCAACACTTGTTGCAAACCATACAAAGAAGTTACGGGTCCGCCAAATAATTTTTTTTTTAAAATGCTAAAAAAAAAACTACTGAATATTTTCTCATATTTCTTTTTTGATTTGAAAGTACAATCCTTGCGGTTAATAATGGAAAATAATTTCATTCAAAGGGCTGCCTCGGCTGGCCATCCATTAGCCTACACGATCGGTCCAATTTTTAAGCACATTATCGATTGTGTGCAGCTGTATTTCACCAATGGCTTCACGAATATTGTCCTTTAAAGCGTCAATTGACTCTGGCTTGTCGGCGTAACACTTATCTTTGAGGGCACCCCACAAATATTAGACCAACGGTGTCAAATCGCAGCTCCGAGGTGGCCAAACGACATCAACTCTGCGGCTGATAATGCGATCTTCAAAAACAGGGCGCAAAACATCTAGTGTAGCTTCGGCTGTGTGGCACGTAGCGCCGTCCTGTAGAAACCAAATGTTGCCAATATCCTCCTCTTCAATTTCTGTGAACAAAAATTCGTTCAACATGGCCCGATAACGATCGCCAGTGACTGTAACGGCCACTCCTTGCTCATTTTCGAAGAAAAATGGCCCAATTATGCCTCTGGACCAAAATCCGCACCAAACAGTGACTCGTTTTGGGTGCATCGGCTTTTCAAAGTATGCGTGCGGGTTTTCTGTGCCCCAAATGCGACAATTTTGCTTGATTACATACCCGCCAAGATCAAAATGAGCTTCACCTGAAAAGATGATTTTTTTTTGGCAAAATCGGCATCTGCAACATTACCATGATTTTCAAAGTAATGTCGCAATATTTCCCAGCGTTGTTCAAGCGTATACACAACCATATTCGTTCAGCGGAAGGATAAAACTAATTATCTGTCAAATCAGACATGAGCTAAGTGTTACCATTCACGGAGTAAGCACTAGTTGAAAAAAAAACGTTAGATGGCGGACCCTTTATTTAAATAATGTAATAATTAAAAAAAAAGTTAAGTTACATGCACTAAAAACTAGAAAATAATTTTTCTCTTAGCCTCAATAAGTATATTCTTCTTCATGATGGGGTTGTACAATGGTGCGCCTACTTAGCACTTCAACAACAATGGTCTAGATACTTTCAATAAAGAGCGTAATTAAAATGAATTAGTTAATTACTTTTCTAGGGATCTCTCAAATAAAACGCTTACATTTAAATTAAAAATGATGACACTTAATTTGACATTTAATTTTGTCACCATTTTTAATTTAAATGCAAGCGTTTTATTTGAGAGATCCCTGCAAAATTAATTAACTAATTCATTTTAGTTACACTCTTTATTTTGACATTTAATTTTGACACTTAATTTGACATTTAATTTTGACATTTAATTTTGACACTTAATTTGACATTTAATTTTGACACTTAATTTTGACACTTAATTTGACATTTAATTTTGACACCTAATTTGACATTTAATTTTGTCACCATTTTTAATTTAAATGCAAGCGATTTATTTGAGAGATCGCTAGAAAATTAATTAACTATTTCATTTTAATTACGCTCTTTATTGAAAGTATCTAGCCCATTGTTGTTGAAGTGCTAAGTAGGCGGACCATTGTACAACCCCATCATGAAGAAGAATATACTTTTTGAGGCTAAGAGAAAAATTATTTACTAGTTTTTAGTGCATTTATAAATAAAACACTGTAACTTAATTTTTTTATTTTTAATTTTTTTGTAAATAAATTTTTAATGCTTTAATTTTTTTTTCATATTCATGTATTGTCATCCAAATCTGACAAGTGTGCAAAATTTTAATTCGATTGGTCAACTGCAACTGTGTTAAAAATGAGTTACTAGATTTGAACAATACAGACTGACAGACAACAAAGCAAGTTAAATAAAACACTGTGAAAAAATTTCAAAAGAGATGTTAAAAAAATTCTCTTCTAACAATGGGAGAAGTTCGATTTCTCGAACACTGTATTTTGAAGGTATATTACAACAATCCAGGCAAACAGACAAAAACATTTGTTTTTATTGTTGAAAGTTTAAACGTTTTAATATTTTTATTTTTTTAATTTGTACATAATTATATACATACCATAGATATTTGTTTGTATGTATATACAATATACACAGGGTGATTCAGGAAGTTCCGGACAAATTTCTCCAGCGTATTCCTTGGCTCATTTCATGAAGAAACGTCCACTAGGACCATGTCCGAAAATGCAAGGGTGCGAAATGGCAGCGGTTGCAAAATTTTCGGATTGGTGGTCGGAGATTAGTAGGGTAAAGTTGCTAACTTCTGAGCCAGTGGTCGAATTTTTTTGTTTTTGGGCTTGTTGGAAAGGTCTTTAAGAGAAAAGTAGAAAATAGTCAAATCGCCGAGATTCAGAGCTTTCGGAAAAAAATGGAAAAAATTCGCATAACCTCAGTTTGCTCAGCCAGATGGCAGGTAACTTATGTTTTTTTTCTGTTGAAAGATAGCCATTCCTCGCACCTTTCCAAAATGACCTAAACGAAGCACAGAGGTCTTACCGTTCCAAAGTTATGACAATTTTACTGAAATGCAAAAATGTTTTGCAAGCGAAATAACAGCACACATTTATTTGTTTTTGTAAATTAGCACGTTTAAGATTTTAAGTAGTATTTATAGGTATAAATATGGTCATAATATGGTATAAAAATGGTCATAACTTTGGAACGGTAAGACTTCTGTTTTTAAAATTATGCTAAAATTAGTGTTTTTTCTTATTCTTTGTTATGAAAAGGGAAGTGAAGTGGGAATCAAGTTGTATAAGTACAATTAAAGCGAACCCCTTACAATATCTAATTGTATTAAAAAAATAGGTCTGAGTCTTAACTAAGAAGAGAAAACTACTTATAGAAAAGTGTGAAATTTAATGTTCGAATAATCGAACTTATGGACGATATGGGTTAAATAAACTAAAAATTTAAATATAAGTATACAATTAAATAAATATTGGAAAGTTTTTGCCTTTGGTGCCAAATCACATGAGACTTATTAAAAGATAATGCTAGAATACAGAAGGCTCAACTTTCACACATCAATTTTCGATGTCATTTCGGTCTATGCGAACATCAATTAATAATGAGTTATTAACCCTTTGACGACCATACATTTTCGGCCGAAGCGATTTTAATTTTTTTTTGATTTTCGTAATCTGCGATCTAATAATAGTTATGTCACAAAAAATTGGCCCTCTAGACCCCCTCCTTGCCCCCCATTTCGCTTGGCAAATATAGTTGCCTGTGGGTTGAAAGGGAACTTTTTACCCTAAAATTTTAAATTGAAAAATACCATTTTTTAAATGTAATTTATGTATTTGATTTACTTAAAAAGTAAAATATTATGAATTTAAGCAAAAAAATATATTCATTGTAGTGCGTGGTAGATGCCGAAGCAGTCACGGGATGTAGTAAAGCAAAGATAGACATTACATTGAATGCAAAATACATTTGTACGACTATACTTGCCAGAAAGCGACTACCAGTTTTGGTGACCCCTGGAAATGCGCGCGTCCTTGAACTAAAATCATTTATCAGTTCCTTAGCCAAAGCTGCCCGATATTCTATTGATGTTACTTTAGTCGAGGAGCAGTTGGCTAACATCAGCTTGCTGTAAATTATGTAGCTGTTATGGACGCATATTTCGAAAAGATCGAAGAACAAACGAATATAAAATCGCCATTTGCTCCTACGATCATACTCGTAATAAACCTTTTTTTGGTCCATCAGGTCCACACCGCCCATGCCCTTGTTGTAATGCTGGATAGCCAAAGGGCAATTGACATCTATTTTGCCAGCTTTTCCAACTACACGCCGCTTAACCTTGAACACCCCAGTTGGATCGATGAAGTTGGAGGCCAGATACACACCACGATTGTCCATCCACTTCACCACAGAAATGCTACCCGATGTGTAGTAACTGACGTCACCACGCTTCATTTCTTTATCGCCAGGGAATTGCTTAGGCATGTTTCCGGTTGCTCCGAATTGTTCCGCAAGCCATAATGTCATTCTGTTGGAGTATGTACATAAGGTCCAGGGTCGTAAAAAAGTTGTCAAAATACACTTCAACCCCTTTTTTTTGCCAACGGTTCACATAACTGCAAAACAACAGACTCACCCAGACCATATTCAACAAACTGTTTTTTTCCGGTATAGATGTCAACGTTGTATAAATAGCCAGTTTCCGACTCACATAAGCACCAAAGTTTGAAGCCCCATGACACAGGCTTGTTCTTCATATACTGCTTCATAGCATTATGTCCCTTGAACTTGAATAGGTATACGCTGCCGGCATAGCCTTGTTTATATGGCTTATAATTTGCCTGATTTTGTATCCACGATCGCTGACATCAGCCTGGTCGTTGTCGCAAAAGTGAAGATTTGCCATGATTTCCTCAAATCGAAGCCGGGGCATGATATCTGCGATTTGGGCTTGGTGAAACGTCGGATCTGTAGACCAATATAGATGAATTGTGGGTAGTTTCACTAGGCTCATGCGTATGATTATACACATAAAAGCCTTAAACTCAGTCACAGAGAGAGTAAAAATGCGCCCTTTTTGCAGGGCATATAAATTGGACTGCTCCACTATCATGATGCATAACTCTGCCACAAAACAAAACCAGAAAGAAAGATACTAGTTGTGGAAAACATCACGATATTTTAGCTAAACTCGAGTTAAACACTTACCTTCAAAATTACATACAGTATCAAACACATTATACACTGGGGCCATTTCCTGATGCATATGTACAATTGGCTTTAGCACTTTTGAATGTTCATATGCGCATTCCTCTTGAAACCCTGTGAAAACGGGTTTTTTGTAGGCAAGCACCTCTCTAAATCGGAAAGTTGTTTCTGGTGGTATGAACAATGATGACTTTCCTTGCTCTGGTACAACTTTTGACGTCGATGGAATTGGTTCTCCTGGGGCTGGGACCGGTGAACGGCCTCTTCGAGCCTTTTTGTTCGCAGGCTTGGCATCCCCAATGACGACTTCAATTGGCTCATCATCTTGATTCTGCAAATCATCTTGATTTTGCAAAACGTCATTTTCGAGAAAAATCACGTCTTCCTCATCCAAGTTTGTAACCGCCTCTTCTTCGTTGCCACTGGACTCGCAAAGCAAACTTTGTTCGATTTCCTCTGGCCGAAGGAAAAAAAAGCGTTCACGGGTTGAATCACTCATTTTAAGTCTGTCACCTCTATATATACATATACATCTTGATACATATAACACGTTAAAAACCACAACCTACTAAGATTTTTTTTGTGTGCGTTTTATTCCGTTTCAACCCATAGGCAAACATACTTGCCAAGCAATTGTGGGGCTCCTAGGGGCAAGCTGAAATTCACACAAACTCTACCCCTACATCTTTCGAAAGGTAAGGGATGAACACAAAACATACCTAAGTCTTAGCCAGGTACTGCCCTTCCTTTCCCCGTAGCCACTTCGTAAATAAAGACCATTTTTCGACCAAATTTGAGAATTCCTAGCGGGCAGGGGGGGATATATAGGGACTTACCCCCAAATATATTTTTGTTGCCCCAACCCCCCTCTACAAACTACTTCTAGCCACATTTACTCTATATCTTACCTAAAGTCTTATAAGTGGCAAAAACCCCTGGGCAAGCATACTTGCCTATGGTCGTCAAAGGGTTAAGCCGAATGACAACGAATGAGCAACCTGAGTGGAACCAAAATCCAGTTTCGACACACTGCATTCTGGACAGCGTCTGAGCCCTAATGGGCGGCTGAAACATAATCATCCTGGCAGTAGGTAAAATGCAAACCACGGTGGGCTGGGTTTGCCTCCCGCCACCGTTAAATTGGCAATGAAAATACACGAAGAATTTAATGAACAAAGAAACCCCCAAACTGTTGACGACCCTCGCAAACGTTATACGGACCATGATTTAAGGACATGTACCTGGCCGTGGTGGTGCAATGGTTAGTGTGCGCGGCTCTTGTACATGAGATCCTGGGTTCGAACCCGGCTCTGACCACCTTCAAATTTTCTTTCGGCGGCGGTCACCTCGCATAGTGACGGCGACACTATCGAGTATATAGCCATGATAAAGCTTCTCAAAATACCGTTCGGAGTCGGTGTAAAACTGTAGGTCCCAATCAGTGAGTATAAAAAACTAGAAAGCGCACATCTCACTGATTGTGAGAAGCTCTCCCCAATCCCTTCATGGGATGTTAAGGGACACTATTTTTTTTTTTTTTTTTTTACCTGGAATAAGCGAACGCTATACAGGACTGGTGCCACTTTCCAATGACGGATGTCCTCGGAAAATATAAATCTGACATCACAGCCATCCAGGAAATGAGATGGACAGGATATGGTTGCACCAGAAAGAAAAACTTCGATATTTACTACGGCTGCCATGAGCGAAAGCACGAATTTGGGTGCGGATGTATAGTTGGCAAGAGACTGCGATACCTAGTTTCAAGGTTCAACCCAGTGAGTGACCGCATAGCCACAATTCGCATCAAAGCGAAATATTTCAACATCTCGTTAATTTGTGTGCACGCAAGAGGATAAAGATGATGAGGTCAAAGAAACATTTTATAAGCGTCTGGAGGAAGTATATGAACGCTGCCCTGACCACGACATTAAGATTATTCTAGGCGATGTTAATGCAAAATTGGGAAGGGAAAGTGTCTTTCGACGAACCATCGGTAATCACAGTCTACATGATTCCACCTCCGCTAATGGAATAAGACCGCTGCAAAGAACATGTTAGTTAGTAGCAGACGACTCCAGTCTAAGGACTACATAAGGCGGCCTGGATATCTCCAGATCAGATTGATCACTTGGTAATAGATGGCAGGCACTCTTCTAGTGTAATGGATGTGCGTGTGATTCGAGGTGCCAATACCGACTCGGATCATTACCTGGCAGTGGGAGTAAAGAGAGAGTGAAAAAACCGATGAATGGTGAGTCCTGGTATATGGCTGGGGGAATCTATGCCCGACGATAGGAGTCTCAGTGTATTATGTCCTATATTCAAAAAGGGTGACCCTTTTGTCTGTTCCAACTATTACAGTATCAGTCTTTTATCCATCGCGTATAAGGTCTTGTCGAGCGTATTACGTGAAAGACTAAAGCCAATTATTGAAAACCTGATTGGATCTTATCAGTGTGGTTGTAGACCAGGTAAGTCCACGACTGACCAAATATTCACGCTACGCCAAAATCCAGGAAAAGACCCACAGCCCCATACGGGGAAAACTGAACGAAGCTGTCTGAACTGGGTATTCCGGAAAAACTGATCCGCCTCTGTAGAATGACGCTGACCAACACCAAATCAGCAGTGAAAGTGGGGAAAGACCTCACTGAACCATTCTGTACCAAGCGAGGACTTAGACAAGACTTTCGTGCAATCTCTTCAAAATCTTAATGGAGATGATAATGAGAAAGGCTGCAGTAAATACGAACAAGACCATTAACACGAAAAGCCATATGTTGCTGGCGTATGCTGACGACATAGACATCATTGGGCGAAATTTGCGAGAGGTTACTGCAGTAATTTCAAGAATGGAAATGGAATCAGCGAAGGTAGGTCTTGCTGTTAATGAGAAACCTTTCGACTTGGTCCGCACTTGAACGTTGACAACCCATTTAATTTTGAAGTGGTAGATGAATTTGTCTACCTTGGATCCGCCGTGAACAAGGACAACAACGTCAGCCTGGAGATAGATAGGAGAATTGTGCTTGCAAATGGATGCCATTTTGGGCTCAGCAAGCAGTTTAGGAACAAAGCCCTTTCTCAACGGTCAAAAGTCTAGCTATATCAGACTCTCATTTTACCTGTCTTGACATATGGCTCCGAAACCTGGGCCATTCGCAAGCAGATGAAAAACACCTGGCAGTTATTGAGAGAAAAATACTCCATAGAATATATGGTCCTGTTAGAGAAGACGGCGAGTTCCGACGTCATTGGAACGCAGAGCTATATAATCTATATTCTGATGTGGACATAGCTAGGCGAATCAAATTAAGAATGAAGATGAGCCAGCGCGAAAGGTTTTCGATAATGTACCCGATGGAGGCAGGAAAAGAGGACGACCAAGATTGCGCTGGAAAGACCAGACAGAAGAATCCCGCCGTATCCTTGGTGTTACCAACTGGCGAGAAAAGGCGAAGGATAGAGCCAGTTGGAAGAATATGTTGAAATTTGTTTAATTTGTTTGTTTAATAATTATGTGTAAGACGTCTGACCTCATGAGGTTGTAAAATAGTCAATAAAAGTAAGTATTATGCCAAAGTTATTTCCTACGAAAGCAATTGTTTGCGAATTGTTTGTTTGTTAAAATAAGTAACGGAATTATTTTAACAAACACAATTAACAACAAATAAAATAAAAAACTTTCCGTGTGGATGTAAATGACAAGGTTTCTTACACAAATTTTGAATAAGGGACTCAAAACAATAGAAATGCGCAATGTTACCAGTGGCATAAAGGGAGGTGAAGTTTTATGGCGGGATGAGACTATGTAAGTATGTTGTAGACAGATGGAGAATTATTTAGCAGCAAGCAGTGAAGCGATACACACCTGAAGAATGTGGAATTATTGTTACTGCTTATTTGACAAATTTTCGGGTGGATGTTTTAAAGCAGCGTGGAATTCATCGTCGTATTCCCGTCTTTGTGTACCATGTTCGCGAACAATTATGCGTTTGGATGAGCGCCTCGTGCAAACTGGATCCAGTAGAGGTGATACAAGAAGTCGACAATGCTGTAGCCGAGGACATCAGTGAGAATCCATAAACATCGACTAGACGACGATGCACACAATTAGGCATCAGCAGACGTTCGTTACAAACAGTGCAAACCGTTCACGAATTACTACGGGGTGACCGTCAAACGAGATTAACTTACTGCCATGCTCTGTTAAACTTGATGCAAGAAGAGGATGATTTCGAGTCCAAAACCATAATAAGCGGCGAATACCATTTCCACTTTGAATGCAGAGCCATTGAAATGTATGAAGAGACATTGCACCACCTCAAAGTGACTGTTTGGAGTGGCATTTGCAGTGAAAAAGTGATTGACCCTTATTTTTTTGAGGACTAGTTGCTAGGTTTTCTCCGCTAGTTTCTAAATTGGGTATCTAGAAGTGTTGGTTCCAGCAGGACGGAGAAACCGCTATCACAGAATTTGAGACACCAATTTCCGGACCGAGTGATCTCCCGTTTTAGAGATTTGAACTGGCCGTTTAGATCGCCACATCTAACGCCGCCAAACTTCTTCCTTTGGGGCTTTTTAAAATATCGTCATTAACTCAACAAACCACAAACATTCTAACAGTTGAAAGCTAACATTGAAAAAGAAATCGCCAATTTGCTAGCAACAATGAAAAATGTGCATCAACACGGGAGGTAGTCATTATAAATATAACACTGTCCGACAGTCCATATTACACTTAAACCGGATGATATATGTCAGAAACTATAGGTAAAATGGAGTTAGTTGGCGTTTTCAGTTTTTCGTTTTCTCATCCTGTTGTCCCATTACAGGACTTCAACTTTTCAAGGGATAACATTTTTCAAAAAAAAAGTTAAATACGATACCGATATAGGTGCCAACTTAAAGAAGAGAATTATGGCTATTTTTATTATAGTTTTATTTATACTATTCCAGGATAAAAAAAAGACTTAAAAAATGTCCTTGAAAAATTAAATCCTTTAAAGTCCTTTGAAGATCTCTAACAATTTATTAGAAAAAAATATATTTTAATAGCCTGTATATAGTGTAATAATCCCCAAAACTTCAACATTCTATCTTTATTAGTTAATTTTTAATAAAAGGTTACATAAAACTTTTCCAGCAAAAAGAGTAATTTATTATATGGATCAGTATAATTTTTTTACAAAGGAGTTACACTTGGACCAGATGATATAAGAGTGAAACTATAAGCTAGTCGGTCTAAGATGGCATTTTCAGGTTTTCATTTCGTCATCCTGTTGTCCCTTTAAAATGACTGCAAAGCTTCAAAGGATAACATTATTCATAGATATTTAAAATGAATGGTATTTATGAAAGTGTATACTTTTGCTTTGTCGTTTGTATATACCAGCAGTGTCACGACAAATTGGCCAACAGTAATCTGCAACATGAGCTGAATTTTTCCCCAGGAACCGGTTCTCCATAACGGTGAGATCTTGATGAAATCTACTAAATTTTCACGAAAAAAGTTCAGATGTCTGTCCAGAAAATGTATTTTCAGGATCACATTAACTCCCAATTTTCCAAAACATTCGACAAGGTTCTGAACTATACTTTTGTAGTTTTCAAATTTTGTATCGCCCAAACAGTTATTGATTACAGCATCCAAACTATACCAAGATTCCTTTTCTAATTAATAAACCTTTTAATACCAAGTATGAATAAATCAATACATACCAGCCTCAATCTAGGCATCACTAAATTTTCGAAAAACTGTCTTCATAGCTGCACTTTGAGAGGCAAGTGCCCGAACGAAATTTCTAATTTAACCCAGTTTAATATGAAGTTAAATTAGATGATGGAACAAGTGGCATACAAAAAACCCACATAGAATACAAAACTTGTTCCGATTTGGGCACTCCAGAATCACGTTTACTCGCTTTTAATCACTTTTTTGTTTTACGAAAAATCGAAACGCAATAATAGTTTGAGCTAGAGAAATACTACTACTACTAGAAAAATATTGCTATAAAACACGTTAAATAAATTCAATGTATTTATTGAACAGTGAGAACAAGTGTTTACATTTTGTTTTTAATGTTATCCTTTGAAGTTTTGTAGTCCTTTTATGGGGCAACTTAAAATTCGATTTTTGTCCGATAAGCTTATAGTTTCATTATTATATCATCTGGGTGAAGAGTAACGCCTTTTTTGAAAGAATTTTATACTCTATTCCTTATAATAAAGTACTTTTTTTGTTGGAAGAGTTTTATGTAAACTTGTATTAAAAATTAACTAATTAAGCTAGAATGTTGACATTTTGGGGAGTATTACACTATATATTGTATATTTTGTTCGAATAAATTGTTGGAGATTTTCAAAGGATTTTAAAGGATATAGTTTTTCAATGACATTTTTTAAGTCTTTGTTATCCTGGAATAGTATAAATAAAAAAATAATGCACACATATTCTTTTCTTTAATTTGACACCTATATCGGTATCGTAGGGTGCGAATAAGTATTTAACTTTTTTTTTGAAAAATGTTATCCCTTGAAATTTTGTAGGCCTTTTATGGGGCAACAGGATGTGAAAATGAAAAACTGAAAACGCCAATTAATTCCATTTTAACTATAGCTTCAGACGTATATCATCTGGTTCAAGTGTAACGACTTTTTTTTTTAATTGTCGTACGGTGTAATCAATATAATTTTGTCAACTTAATGTACTAAATTTCACATCTTCAAATAAACTTTTAGAGGTCTCTTTTTTAATTTCTAATAAAATGGTAGGCAATTCCCATTATGACATTACTCTTGCGCCACCTTATATATGCAAAAAAATCACCTTATCGAAAACAAAAAAAAAATCACAAAACTTAATACATTCGCAAAAATCTTAAAATCAGTGGTCGTTATTCACACAAATTAACTCTTCATAAAAACCCTCCTCTCGTATGCAGTATTGCTATTTTTTTATCGTTTTAGGTTATCCCCGTAAAGCCCCAAAACACTTACTATTCATCCCCAAAAATACGTTAATCTACATGGGCCGTATAAATACCGCGTTTACATACAAGCCGTCGGTGGTGCAATGGTAGTGTGCGCGGCTCTTGTGCATGTGAACGTGGTTTCGATCCCACCTCTGACCACCTTAAATTTCTTTCGACGGCGCACACTGTGTCCGCTGCGGCAATAAATCATTTTGGACCTGCTCTCCGATTTTGATGATTTTTGCACAGATGGTTAAAAACTATCTAAAGGTCGTGTGTGTAAAATTTTATGCAAATATCTCCATTGGTTTTCTGTCCCGAGCAGCGCAAAGTTGGCATATGTGAACAAGTCTCAAATGGGTTAGTTTTCTATGTCATATTTAAAACCTTGTTACTTATAAACTATACACCGAGTGTACCTTATAGAAATTTTTTTCACTTAAAATAGGCATCAAGCATTATGTAAATTAAAAAAAATAAAATAAAAATTGAAAAAAAAAATTAATTTTTTTTTTATTTTGGGCCAAAAAAAATAAACATTTATGATTTTCCGTTAGACTTTTAGTTGTGTGCGAAGCAGTGCGAAACATGGAGTCCTATACCAAATTAAAGCTGAGGGTCTCAGCTAACAGATTCCAAAACAGATTATGCCGAAATTTGCCCGCGGCCAAAAAAACAATGGAAAACCAAAAAATTACAGTAAAAAATATGCGTTATGCGTTATTTTACGCGTGCGTAAACAACTGCGCACTCTTTCTTTCGTTACTGCTTGTTGTTGTTTTGCCTGTGTGCGTGTCTATTACTATAAATAGTATTTTTGTAAGATAATTGTGTATAAAGTGCTCGTACACTGAAATTCAAATCATATCAGTTATTATTTTTTTTAAAATAAATTTTTACATACCATAATGAAAACTTCAGCATGAGTTGGGCTCGAACTCCAGATGTTCGCACACCAGCCGCCAACTCTATCCACTGAGCTATTAAAGACGTTGGGATTGAATGAATAATAACGTCACTTATTATTACACGCAATGTGTAGAGTCTTTTAAAATTGTAGCATGTAAATTAGTATTGGGAATAAATGTTGATGTGGTAAAACAAGGAATGGGTTCCAGCAACGATGGGAATACAGCTCGACGATTTTTTGAAAACCCTGAAATTACAGCTGACATAACCGGAGTAAATGAACAACTGATTCATAGGTTAAAAATTATATTATCCACAATAAGTTGCAGTCAGGCAATAGACTCTGAGAAGTTCCATATATATTGTTTAGACACGGCAAAATTGTACATTGATTTGTATGGATGGTACTACATGCCTATCACAGTGCATAAAGTTTTGATACATGGTAGCAAAATTGTATCTGAGGCCATTCTACCTATAGGTAGGTTAAAGATACGATTTGTTTCATACATTTTGAATTAACATATGGTTTATTTTTCAAAGGAATGTTATCAGAAGACTATAAACGTTATAGGCTATATAACTCGCGCAAGACTGGGCGCTGTTCTACTAACGAAGACGTAATGCATCATTTGTTGATATCCTCCGACCCATACATCAATTCATTAAGAACGAAATTGAAGCTTAAAAAATTAGATTATCACGAAGATGTGAAAAAGTTGCTAATAAATTAAATAGAGTGAACTGTAAATTTTTGTATGGGGGGCGGGTGTTACAGTGGGCGAATTTTCTTCATATTTTCAAAACAGTAATAGATGCTGTATGCATTTTTGCGAAAAATAAACATTCTAGTTATAAATTTACAGAAGATATGCCATTTTTGAAATATCATTTGTATGGGAGGTGGGCGATGGGCGTGGTCAATGTTGATGAAATAATTTTTTTTTAAAAGGTGTTGCATAGATATGTTCTTCCAGCAATTTTCAGGAAATTTGTAGAAATAGTTAATTTTTAACAGCCAAAAATGATTTTAGTTTGTATGGGCGGTGGGCGATGGGCGTGGTCAATTTTGTCGATACTTTGAAATTTTCTTAATTCTATTATATTAGGGACTCGTGCCAAATTTCATTACTCTCGTACAACTCCTTCTATTTTTGGCCATCGAATGTATGGGAAGGACACACTGTGCGGCGTCACCTCGCTTAGTGACGGCGACACTATCGAGTATTTAGCCATGAAAAAGCTTCTTAAAATACCGTTCGGAATCAGTGTAAAAACTGTAGGTCCCAATCAGTGTGTATAAAACTAGAAAGCGCACAGCTCACTGGTCGTGAGAAGCACTCCCAATTCCTTCAGGGAATGTAATGGGATACCATTTTTCTTACACTCATACAACTAAATCGTTGCATTATTAGGGACATAATTATTACGTCCGTTTCGTCTCGAAATCTCAATTACAAAAGGCTCAATTTGATGGCAACTTAAAAAAAAGTAATTCTGATAATAATCTATAAATCTATTAATTGGGTTCATACAACTCTTTCTTAAATTTCAAGCATTCCACAGACTTGTCATGCATGAGCATGAGCATGGTGGATAACTTTTTATCTGACTGACGAGTTTGAAAAAATATTACCCAAAAATTTGGTGAACAAGAAGGGCGGTAAACCAATAATAAACAACGATAGCTGATGTTCATTCTCATGAATGATAAGTCTGTCGTTCGCTTAAATTCAAGCGTACTTCCATTTTAGCGTACTTCCAAAATGCCCATTACGACATGAAACGGATGCGATCATTAGACTGCAGAATTAACAGTATTTTTTCTTACAGAGTTTAACATTTCACTTAATTGTAGCTACAATTAACTCTTTAAAAATAAAAAATAAATGGTTTCCCATTACATCCCATGAAGGGACCGGGGAGAACTTCTCACAATCACTGAGCTGTGCGCTTTCCAGTTTTCACTCACTGATTGGGACCTACAGTTTTACACCGATTTCGAACGGTATTTTGTTAGTATTTGCTTAAACAATGTATTAAATATCAAAACCTAGTGCTGCCTCATTGACGTACAACTTCTATCAGAATACGAATCTAGCACCTACGAATAACAAAAATTTACCTTAATGGGTTATAGAAAATTATCCAAGAATTGCGAAAATTATTAAATTCTTTCTCAATTTGTTCATAGGGATGGTAATGATAATTTGTTCGGCTTAAGGCGACGTTGTCATTATCTCATCTGACATGTCGACGGGACATTTTCAGGTTTGGTTAAGATGCACTAACGGATGTTGCATCGGTTGGCGCGCACGATGATGAACGGTGATTCAATCCCCGCCTGTACCAACTCACACATTAATTAGTGCAGACAACATATTCGTAATCAGTGAAAAACTTTCGGCACTGATCAGTGAGTCCATAAATTAGAACACGAACAGCTGACTGGTTTCGAGATACTCTACCATATCCGATCATGGCATGTAATGGACAACCAATTTTTTAAACTTCCCAGCAAAATATTAGGGTATTTTACTCGAAGCTAGATCAGTTGACACTACGGAATTGAATCTCGGCAGAGTTTAAAATTATTTTTAAAACTAATGTTGCATTAAACGTCAACTTCACTTAAATGGGAAGAACATTTACAAAATTAACTTTATACGCTTGACAGTATCCATCATACTAAGCGTGTTTTGCAACAAGCTAGCGAATATCGTTTGCTTGCTGGTTACGAAAACGCCAAACCACTGACATTTATGATATATGCGTATCTAATCGTCTTGCTCTCACTCATACGAGGGTGCTATTTATATTTCGGGTTCAGCAATATAAAAACAATCAATTATGATTGGAAATGGTGTTATGGTTTTTCAAAATATAAAAACCAATTTTCGAAGCACTTTTTCCACACCGATTGAGTCATCTAAAAATACGCTTCAACAGCTTTTTCGGGCGGCGATAAATGTTCACCACGCAGTAAAAAGAAGTCATTGGTTTCCGCGTCAGGGCTGTGTGGCGGATGACCCATCAATATTCGACATGTTGAGTGCTCAAATAGCCCATTGTTTCAGCTGAAGTGTGAGACGTGGCATTGTCTTGATGCAAAATTATCCTTCTTCTCTTGTTGGTTTTCCTTATTTCTTCGAACATTGTTGGCAAACATCAACCTGTAAATTCAGTCTACACGCCATCATTTCCGATATTGCCGCGGCGAAAACCATGATTGTCAGTAACACGAAATTCCAACATAAACACATACATAAGGCCACTTGGATATCCCTTGATCAACAGACGAAGAACCAGATTGGTCACCTGGTACTCTACTAGTGTAATGGACGTACGTGTGATTCGAGGAGTTAATATCGATTCGGATCACTACCTGGTTGCAGCAAAGGTTCGTATAAGGATATCCAGAGCGAATGTCGTAGAAACCAGACACATACAAATCTGGACATCCGAAATCTGCAATTACCAGAGATAGCCTCGGCCTATGCGGACAAGCTCACTCCGCCTCATGATCATGAAGCGCAGTGGAAGTACATTTCCCACTCAATGAAAACTGCTGGAGATATCATACTTGGTTATGAAAAACTGCTTAAAGGCACACCCTGGAAATCAAACGGAGAATTTTGTTTGCAAACAGATGTTATTTCGAGTTAAGCAATCATTTCAGATATACGACCCTCACTCGTGAAACGAAGATCCAACTATATCAGACTCTCATATCCTGGGCAGAATCCTGGGTCATATTGCATGCTGAAGAACATCACTGGCAGTTTTCGAGAAGAAAATGCTCCGAAAAATATGTGATATATGAACTATATAATCTGTATCCCGACATCGACGTAGTTATACGCGTTTACGCTGGCTATACCATGGCAGTGGAATGGATCAGAATGAACCAATTCGAAAGGTATTCGACGAAGTACTCGAAGAACATTATCTTCATTTTGTCATTGGCCCCTTTGGGTTGTTTGTGACCACCTAAGTAAGTAAGTGCTATCACAGTTTTTTTTTTCATTTGCGCCATTTCCCGTTTGTTGCGTTCAATGAGATCCCTCTGTATTGCATTAACTGTCATACGCTATACGTGTGTAAGTATAGCCCACGTCATCTTTTTAGTTGACGTCTTTAGGAAATGAGGTTTTTGTAGCGCAGTCATATTTGTTTAGTAAGTACTTCAGTTCTTTGCAGCCTTTTTTGTAGTCGGAGCACAAAAGACGATATGGCACCTGAGTCGGTCAAAAATCGAGAAAATGAGATATTATAAATACATTGTTGATGGTAAATATGTTGCTAAAATAAAGGGCCAACTCGGTATTTCGCAAGATTTTTTTTTTGTATGGAGGTTTGTGAAATTTCGCGCAAAATTTTTAAAAGGGGTTTGTGCATGAAACAACGAAATATTGAATGAAACTGTTTATAGAAAAATATATGTAGGGTATTTTAACTATACAATTTTACATTTCTTAAACGTTAGTTAAAACCTTTCTTAACATTTTGTTCATTCAGCTCAACATTTTAACTATAAATTTGTTACGTGACAAATATCACCATTTAAATAAACTGGTCGTTGATATATTAAACAATTACTCAGCCACTGAAATGCTAATCAATAAATGGGGGTACAAATAATTTGATAACAAATACGTCAATATTTGCTGAAGTTTTTTGTTGGTATCAAGAAGAGAATAATTCACACTCAATTATCCTGGTAAACTATAAATTTATAAATAAGTTTAAATTTTCAACGCGTATAAATATATTTGTAGATGTTTGAAATTGTACTTCCAATGGTAAGGCAAGTTTTGAATACTTCATTTTGTTGTTTACTAAAAGAAACTTAAAAAGGTATGCAAAACAAATCCTAAAAAGAAATCCGAAGCTCTTGCTAAGCGTCGGCCAATTTTGAATACTTCATTTCTACGCTTACTAAAAGAAACTAGAAACGGCATGCAAAGCTGAAGCCAAAAAATAGTTATTCTTGCTTACCTTTGTTGTTGGACGAGAAAAGAAAAAATTTAATTCTCTGTCATTTCATTTCTGCTACTGGCGTGAGACGGTGTGTTTTTTGATTATAAATTACTATAAATTCCATTTATTATACAAACAAAAATTTTAAATGCGTTTTTATACCTTACGCATACATTACACTGTAAGCGAGAAAAGAAGTATTATTGCTTACGTTTTCGTGTATCGAGAAGGGGAGCATGATTTTGGAAAGCATAGCTTACAAATTCTTCTACAAAGAAACCATATTCGGAATGCACGTTCTCAATATTGAATTGCATTACACTTTCATTGCCAAAAAGAAGTTATTGTGGAATTCAAACACGAAGTTTCTCGAGTGATAACATGCATTACCTTCACTTTATTTTTAGAAACAAAAGTGGAATCATGTATCATGTCTTCTTATCCTTTCAAAATAATGCTTACCACAGGCGGCAATTCTTTTAAGAAAGTAATGGGAAATCGTAAGGGAGCTCTCGGACGGAAAATAAGCATACTGTTATGCATTATTGCATGCTTCTTTTTCCTACTGGGAATATTTTCTTATGAATAAATTACAAATGTTGTAGTTTCTATGTACGTTTTAATCACAGGTTTTTCTCTTTACAGTGTTTTATTTAACTTGCTTTGTTTTCTGTCTGTATTGTTCAAATCTAATAACTCATTTTTAACACAGTTGCAGTTGACCAATCGAACTAAAATTTTGCACACTTGTCAGATTTGGATGACAATACATGAATATAAAAAAAATAAAAACATCAAAATTTATTTACTAAAAAATTAAAAAATAATTAAAAAAAATTAAGTTACAGTGTTTTATTTATAAATGCACTAAAAACTAGAAAATAATTTTTCTCTTAGCCTCAATAAGTATATTCTTCTTCATGATGGGGTTGTACAATGGTCCGCCTACTTAGCACTTCAACAACAATGGGCTAGATACTTTCAATAAAGAGCGTAATTAAAATGAAATAGTTAATTAATTTTCTAGCGATCTCTCAAATAAATCGCTTGCATTTAAATTAAAAATGGTGACAAAATTAAATGTCAAAATTAAATGTCACCATTTTTAATTTAAATGCAAGCGTTTTATTTGAGAGAAGCAGTGTGTGCTCAAAATGTGGAGAGACCACTTTTCAGCACTACTCCACTCAGATTCTTCCACTGAAGATCAGGAGGTAATGATAGTGGAAGATAGTATAGATTGTACCACCGCCAACCAAGGCGAGATTAGAACGACGAAGAATAATGAAGCCGCAGATGCGGATGGCCTACCCGCTGAACTTTTTAAGGCAGGTGGCGAAGGACTGATAGCCCACATGCATCAACTGATATGCGGTATTTGGCTGGGGGAATCTATGCCCGACGACTGTAGTCTCAGTGTATTATGTCCTGTATTCAAAAACGGTGATCCGTTTGTCTGTTCCAACTATCGCGGTATCAGTCTTTTATCCATCGCGTATAAGGTCTTGTCGAGCGTTGGACCTTATCAGTGTGGTTTTAGACCAGGCAAGTCCACAACTGACCAAATATTCACGCTACGCCAAATCCTGGAAAAGACCCACGAAAAGCAAATCGATACATACCACCTTTTTGTCGATTACAAAGCTGCTTTCGATAGCCCTATACGGGGAAAACTGTACGAAGCTATGTCTGAACTTGGTATTCCGGCAAAACTGATCCGCCTCTGTAGAATGACGCTGACCAACACCAAATCAGCAGTGAAGGTGGGGAAAGGACTCACTGAACCATTCTGTATCAAGCGAGGACTTAGACAAGGCGACACACTTCCGTGCAATCTCTTCAACATCTTAATGGAGATAATAATGAGAAAGGCTGCAGTAAATACGAACAAGACCATTAACACGAAAAGCCATATGTTGCTGGCGTATGCTGACGACATAGACATCATTGGGCGAAATTTGCGAGAGGCTACTGCAGTATTTTCAAGAATCGAAAAGGAATCAGCAAAGGTGGGTCTTGCTGTTAATGAGGGTAAGACAAAATTGATGGTGTCAACGACTAGAGAAACCTCTCGACTTGGTCCGCACTTGAACGTTGACAACCGATTTAATTTTGAAGTGGTAGATGAATTTGTCTACTTTGGATCCGCCGTGAACAAGGACAACAACGTCAGCCTGGAGATAGATAGGAGAATTGTGCTTGCAAATAGATGTTATTTAAGTCCAGCTATATCAGACTCTCATTTTACCTGTTTTGACATATGGCTCCGAAACTTGGGTCATATCGCAAGCGGATGAAAAACACCTGGGAGTTTTCGAGAGAAAAATTCTCCGTAAAATATATGGGCCTGTTAGGGAAAACGGCGAGTACCGACGTCGCTGGAACGCAGAGCTATAATCAAAGTGTGCCAATTGCGTTGGCTAGGCCATGTTATCAGAATGGATGAAGATGAGCCAGCGTGAAAGGTGTTTGATAACGTACCCGATGGAAGCAGGAAAAGAGGACGACCAAGACTACGCTGGAAAGACCAGGCAGAAGAATCCCTCCGTATCCTTGGTGTTACCAACTGGCGAGAAAAGGCGAAGGATAGAGCCAGTTGGAAGAATATGTTGAAATTTGTTTAATTTGTTTGTTTAATTAATATGTGTAAGACGTCTGACCTCATGAGGTTGTAATATATAGTCAATAAAAAAAAAAGATATGGTGTAGTGTCTTTTACATATGTTCCAAGTTTCAAGATGGTATGTTTTTTTATTCGCGAGATATAATTAAAATTGTATGACAAGTTCGTCTCAATAATATACCTTTCGATGTACAATGTACATACATACATACGCATTTATACTAGTCCATACATACATACACATATCGGCACCTTTTATTAGGAATACACACAGAGAAGAGATTCGTTGTCACAACTATATTTACAGCCAACTACAATTTAGCAGTTCCTTTTACTATCACATTATTCAGTTGTGATTACCAATAATTGTGTTCAGTATCACCAAATGTTGTGCATAGCAATTGATTTGTAATTCAGTTTTGGTTGCAAGAACTGAAATATTTAGTTGAAGCCACAGCAACAAGAAATAAATGTGATCTGTCAGTCAAGTTATAGTTCTAGCAATCAAATTATCATGTAGTGGTGAATATTCTATTTGTTGGATGAATGAAAAATGTAAAACCTGATTCCGTTGTACCAAATAATATATTGGTATGCTCAACTAAAGTAATTACTTGAATTTGATGGCTGTCACAACCATTTGGTGATGCTTTAACCCATTATCAATTTTATAGAAAAAAAAGTAAAAACAATAATTTTTTATTAAAATTCGAAATCGAAAAACAAATATAGACAGTCTTTCTAAATTGTTCATATTTTCGATCAAAAACGGGGATGGGTTACCCTGGGAATCATATGTATGTTTAAGTTAATTTGTGTCATCCACAAGGCGTAAATAGTGGCGTCAGATTCAACGATTGTGTTTAAAAGTCTTACTTCACCTCAATTTATGATATGTATTCTTCGCTGGCTGATATCTATACACTTTATTGTTTTTCCATAACGTTGTTTATCACTTTCTGTTTAAACTAATAGTTTTTCTATAAAGTCCTTGTGTAACATTCAAATATATAACAAAAAAGCCTCTTCTGAAAAATCGAATACATAACTTTGTAACAAGTGTTTTGGTGACAGAAACTAAATTATGATTACAGTGACTAATATTTGAACACGAATTCTAATATTGTACTTTTTATTAGTTGATATTTTTGATTTTGTTTTGTTTGTACCGTTTGTCATAAAATGCATATGGTAAATTTTAGATCTTTGGATCGAAAAAATAAATAGATAAAGTGAAAATAAAAAATAAAACTGCCACGATTTCAAGGCTCATGAAAAACGAACGGCAACCAATCTAGCAAAATCCAGAAATTACTTTTCTCCTCTCATCGAGTACTTTCGGCTGGGATAAGTGATTTTTTGTTTGGAGTCAAAAAGTTGAATATTGCGTCACTGTGTATATTTAATATGTTTTACTTAAAACAAGGAATTCTACGTCAAATCACTGAGCTTTTTTGTCTAGGCAGCTAAAGTAGGTTGATGCCTTTTTTTAGATTTCTCCTCTTCCAAAACTAACACCGTCGCTGCTCCACAGAATAAATCAAGATAGTTACATATTTAAAATATTTTCTTCCATTTTGTTTAAAACTTGTATTTTGGTCAAACAATTATTTGCTGTTTCCCTACTGTTTATTTGACTCTATTTGAAACCTGTTGGATCAAACAAAAAGAGGCAAATAAATCTGCGTTGTGTGAATACAAAATCATATTTTGATCAAATATTTGCCCAATCTGACCGTACCTTTACTAATGCCTAGGCTGAATAATGATAGAGAAGTTTTTATAGTATTTGTCAAGTTATTCAAAAAAACAAAATTAGAAATATATATTTGAAATGTATGTGTGTCATAAATTTTTAGATATAATTTTAAAAATATTTGAAAAATAATACAAGAATATGTAAATTTGCATGGAATTATTCGTTTCACACATATCTATGTACATGCATGCGCCCATTTCTTATTATCTTAACAACATGTATTTAATTTTTTTTTAATTTGAGGTCTTCCATTTCAAAGACTCAAATCAAGGTGTTTTCAATAGGAATATAACAATAAACCTGTTGTTTTATTCCCTACTAAACTAATTTTTCGACCACTTTGTATGGACCCCTAAGCGATATTAAGCGGCTTCCCGTACAAAGTCGTCGACAAATTAGTTTAACGGGATACAAAAACCGCTTAATGTTGTATTTTAATGCGAACGCACTCTTGGTTTTTTATGATCTGGCAATGTTAAAACATTAGTCAATGTTTACATTTTTATGATGGTGAAGTTCACGAACGAGTAACGTTTGGAAATTATTAAAAAATTACAGCAAAGTCCAACATGTAACAACAACTTGAACAACATTAGTATATACATTTACTTTGTTCTTTCGTAAAAAAAAAATAACAACAACGATTTTGACAAATACGCATTTATTTTGTTGTTTCGTATATACAAAACAAAACGAAAATAAAAAAAAATTGCAAAATGTTTGTCAAGGAGTGGTCGTATGAAGTTGGTATGTAACAGAAAGTTGTTCATAATTTTATAGGCTACATTTATTCCCTTGATTGTTTGGTAAAATTTTCAATAGTTCAAGAGCTGTAGTCGAAAAACAGAAAAAATCGGTGAAAAAAGTGGTAATTTTTTCGAAATTTTTGGGGTTTTGATCATGATGATGAAATTTTTCCGACTTAATATATTCATCATTTTTGTTGGCCGAGTCAAGAGCTACAACTTTGCTGAAGACTGCAAAAAAAATTCACAGCCGTTTTCGAGCTATGGCCATGCGGAAAATAGAAGAAAATTGCAAAAAAGTGCTCAAAATCGAATTTGGCGAAAAAACTATAGAGGCTCATAAAAAACGAACGGCAACCAATCTAGCAAAATCCAGAAATTATTTTACTCCTCTCATCGAGTACTTTCGGCTGGGATAAGTGATTTTTTGTTTGGAATTTTTGTGTTGTGTTGTGATATCAAACTTGGTGGCGGCCCTTAATTTCGGAGTTATGGGCCTCCAAAATTCGGATATACGGGAAGATATTATGTTGACTGAGCCACCTTAAAAGATCTATGTGACCTCGAATACATTTTTGTTATAAACAAAGTCAAAATAAAGAAAAAAACTTAAATGCAATTTTTCGATAAGTCGCTTAGTTATCGTGATATCATATCGAGAGCTTATATTCAATACCAGCTATACGCGGAAACAGAATTTTTCAGGAGAAGGAAAAAACTGTTTATTTTCCGAACTCTCGAAGATTGAAGTACATTTTCTTCTAGTATTTTTGTTAAATATTATTAGTGGGTACTGCATACAAAAATTATTTAAAGATTCAATCTTCGAGAGTACGGAAAATAAACTGTTTTTTCCTTCTCCTGAAAAATTGTGTTTTTGCGTATAGCTGGTATTGAATATAAGCTCTCGATATGTTGAAATTCTGAAAAATTATCGAATATTTTTAAATTTTTTTAATTATTTTTTTGCGAGTTTACTCCAAAATCACCTAGCATAATTGTAAGGTCGGGTAGAGCAGATTAAAAACATTTTCAACATATTTAGTAGCTTCAAAATTATAAATATGGCCAAATTATCCTTATTACTTATATATTTCAATTAGACGCAGTTTAGTCGGGTTTGAACCGATTTGAAAAGTTAGTACTGATTAACAAACTAAAACTTTGCTGTTTTTAAATATGTACACAGTTTTATAGCCGTTGAATAAAATTACCAAAATATTTTTAAAAATTTTAATTATATTTACCATTTCTTCTTTTTAGTTTAATGTTGGTGATTATTTTTTTATTTTATAATTTGACTCGTAAAAGCTGACAAAACTGCTTATACCATCTGTTATTTACCATTGTTTGCTCTTACAATTCATTTGTAAGAACAAATAAATGTTTGCCCAAAAAAGAGGAAAATATATGCTCCTTAGTGGTCACACTTTGGTCATTTTGAGCAAATTTTTATTTGAAGGCAAATAATTTTGTTTGACCAAAATCAGCTGCTTTGTTGTTTGCCACACACAAATATTTTGTTGTCAGACTGGGGTCAAGAAATATTTGACGCTTTTTGTCAAATATTTGCCCAATCTGACCGTACCTTAAGAGTCTTTTATGACATAATGCTGACATGTCAATAGGACGATCTTACATAGATTACCAGCCCACTCACAATTTATGTAATCTAAACCAAAACTAGTGATATGTCACGAATATATCATATATAAAGTGTCATCACCTACTGACATTGTCCTAAGGAAATTCTACTGACAATGTCTTCAGGACAAATATTCCAACTGAGAAAAAAAAATTTTTTTAAACTATTCTCATTAAACTCATTTTAAGTTCTATACTAAGGCTAGATAATAATGTTAGACAAACATTTAGTTGCCTGAATCTGGATTGCCGTATACCCCATTTTGATGATTTTTAGTTAGAAACGGTTTTGGAACGAGAAACACTCACGGCCTTATTCATAAAAGGTTATGAGAGGTTTGACAGACGATTTGTGTATGGTAAACTATCTCATATAGAGTATTGGTTTTGCCGTATAAGCCCGATGGTTATTAGGTTTTAAACTAAGAAGTCGTTTTTCTTAAAACGGCAATTTGGCGTATACGGCAAATCAGGAATCAGTTGACGATTTGTGCAAAAGCCAGCCGTATAGATGTCTACATGCTCTACAGTAGAGTGGTTCGATTTTCGACTTTTTTAGAATTCAATGCTCTACCACACCATAACCTCTGGAGGACATATAATAGAGCCCAAAAAACCATAGAAACAGTAATATTAGCGAAATTTCACTTTTTGCCAGAGACTCACAGTTTTTCAAAAATGTCCAAAAATAGGCAAAATTTCGATGATTTTAATGTCACGTTTTCTGAATGGGTAAGCGATATACAATATCAAAACAAGTATAAAACTACATAGAATTCATATTTTAAACAAAATAAATATTTATTTTAGTCGAAACCTGCCGACAAGCCATAAAAATTCTTTACAAAAAAGTGGTAAAAAAGATGATTTTCAGTGAAAAATTTAATGATGTTTGTTCGATTTCAATCAATCTTTCATGTATTTATCATAATCTTTTTTGCTCTTTGCTTTTGGTAAAAGAGCTCTCGATGCTATTGTTGAATAGATTTTTTGATTACGGTTACTTTCACCAACAACTTGTGAAGATACTGAGCTGACTAATTTAATTGATCTCTCGACGGCTTGTGTGTGATTTGGAATTCCTTTTACTGCATTATTTAGCCAATTATCTACATTCTCAATGCAATTTTTCAGCTGTTCCGTCGATAAAAACTGTGCGATGGGTGGAACTGTATTCCGTATATCAACCATTTCAAAGAATGCTGCTGCTTTGAATTCAATTTTTGGTTTCGTGAATTTACGAATTTCATGTGCGTTTTTTGCGGAATCTTTTGCTTGTAAAATGAATTCAACAGGATTTTTTCTAATATTTAAATCATCATCCGTTAACATCGACAAGAGAATATTTTCGGCATGTGCAAAATATCCATTTCTTGCAACAACATTGAAGATTTTCTCACGCAGTTTGGACTCGACATTGTTAGGAACTAGTTCAATGAATTTAAAAATATGCTTTGGCCCCATTTTGAATGATTCATTTGCTTTGATAGTAAACCACATCGGCGCATAAACTTTAATTATGAAATTTACTAACGTAGTGAGCTTCACCGAAGCAATACTGACAGATACATAGTATCGAAGAATTCGATTAGCCGTAGTTAGGAATCTCGATTGATCCATAGTTCCAGGGTTCTTCATAGCCAAAGATGAATCGACGATACCTGTTTGAATTGAATGACACATCTGATACAAGTAGCGTTGATCCACACTTAAATCATTCACTGCATTTTGCGGCCAAACTCGCAAATCATCCGAAAAAACCTTTTTAAATGTTTTGACCGGCCTTTCCTCACAACTAACAAGCAACTTACCGATGCTGCCGCTAAATTGTTTGGGTCCAATAGTAACACCATCGAGATGAATAAACAGCTCTCTTAACGGTAGTTCATTAAAATGCAACAAGCATACAGACCAGTGAACTGCGTGGCCAATTTTCCGTTCGATCTGGTATATTGCACCGTTATTATGTCCAACGTTAACGTTTGTGCCCTCACATCCTATGAACATCATTTTATTCAAACTAATCTTATCGCTTACTACTTTTTCATGAATTGTTTGTGCAATGCTCTTTGCTGTTCCGTCCCATAGAATAACACATACGTAGAAGGTTTTATTCGCTCAATAAATTAAACGTCATAGGTACGATGGAAATTACACAGTGGAGGGTGGAAAATATGGGTTCAATAATACCAGATGGTGGCAATAGTATACAGCGATCCACAAAGGAACTACACCCGAATTTCGTGTTTTTGTGGCAAACTAGTTGTGTTAAATACAATACAAATGAATACCAACGTTAAAAGTCAACAAAAAAGTGCAAAATACATTTAAATTTTTCAGTTCTACACCAAAACGACAGGAAATAGTTAAGTGAACATATTTTGTAACTCCACCTGGTGTATGTAAACATTTCCACAGACCTACCGAGAGAGTGTGAAATGAAACGTCAGATGAGAGAATAAGTTCTTCTATAGTATGTGTTATTCTATGTTCCGTCCGGTGGTGACACATGAGCATAAAATAAATTATCCGGTTGTAGCACTAAAGAATAATGCTCTTCTATTTTGGAGCGTAAATGATTTTGTGATGTATTTTCGTTCCTTAAAAATACACTTGTCTTGTCTTTTTTGCCATCAAAGAATAACCCAAAATATGGTTTTTGATTTAATGAATCAATAATATTGTTCATGTGGGATTTCTCACACAAAGTATTATATTTTGACGTATTATTTTGTTTCTATCAATAATATTGTCTTTGTTTGGAATATCCAAATCTTTTACAAACGCGTTAAGAATGGTTGCCGTTGCACGAGTAGAGATGTTATATCGTTGTCTTTCTCTAACTACGTTTGATAGATTCACATGTTTTGTAAGGATTGATTCAGCAAAAACGATGTACAAGTAGACAGTCAAAATGTCTCTTCACTCAAATGCCAACAAACAAAACGAGTGAAACCCTAGTACTTCTCTACTCTCTGTCTTACTCTCTTCATTGAATATTTCAATACACGAGCAGCGTTTTGATAGTGTTATTGTATATAACTATAAAAATTCCAACCATGTTGAAGTAAAGTTACATAAACTATGCAAAAAGTATGAAATAAGCTAGATATGACGCGAGAGAGAAATGCGTTTGGTTCTCTTTTACCAGGGTTGACAAGTTGCGCACATCTTCTGGTCGTCTAATTCTAAATCGTCTTTGGATTCAGTTTGCAAGGTTGATGGTTTGAGTCTTTAAATCGGTTTTCGTAATGCTGTTTCATTATTTTTTTTTCGTTTTGGATTTGGTGACAAAACAGCTGATGGAATTTGCGATGAATATTGACTCACGGATATATTTCCGTGTTGGTTTGAAGGAAGCAAAATCATTTGCCCAGAGTTTCTTTTATCAAACAAAAATTCGCGTTCTTTCAGAGGTACCTTCAGTTCATACGAACATTTACAATCACTGTTGCATTTGCAAATTGATATATCGAAAAGTTCTGACTCTACTTTGTTTCGAAATTCACTTGCCATGTAATGAAAATTCTGTTTGTTTTGCATTTTGGTCACTTTTACATAACTTTTGTAAAGTTTTTCAACTTTTCTGATGATTGAATATCGATCAATATTGGGAATTTTTGTTTTCATCCATATATTTTGAACTGTGTCTGCTGTGTCTTGCATGTACTTTTTATTGTTTTGAAACTTGTTATCATCTCTTCGGAAATATAAATAATTCTTCAAAACATCTGCGTTTGTAGGCAATTGATTTGAATTTAATTCAGAACAAATTCCCAAAATGTTATCTGTATTTGCTGATCGTGTTTTACGAGCCATTGTTGAGAAATTAGACCAATAATAAATTCGATGTTTGTATTATCACTTAACAGTGCGTCTGAATCACAAACCTGCAGCAACATGATAATGAGAGATGGTTTCTTATAAGAACAAACGGTACTTTCTTTAACAGAGAATCTATTAGAGATGTACAATGCTCAACCGATGTAAGAGATATTGTATATCGCTTGCCCATTCAGAAAACGTGACATTAAAATCATCGAAATTTTGCCTATTTTTGGACATTTTTGAAAAACTGTGAGGCTCTGGCGAAAAGTGAAATTTCGCTAATATTACTGTTTCTATGGTTTTTTGGGCTCTATTATATGTCCTCCAGAGGTTATGGTGTGGTAGAGCATTGCATTCTAAAAAAGTCGAAAATCGAACCACTCTATTCTACAGCAAATGGGATGTCAATTGTTTTAAAGTTTTGCCATGTGATAGGTGAACCTTAGGTTAGAGTGGTAGCCTTAGTCCTCAGCTTTTGGTAAAGTAATTTCTCAAAACTTTCAGCCTCCCTTCGTTCCGTCCCGTCATGACAGTCGCGATAAGTGAGACGTCCGGTCTCAGACGGAGCCGCAACATTTTGGAATGTCTAGTGACCACCTATACACATAGGAGTATTAGAGGCATAAATCCGGTTAAAAGTCAAAATCACAAATCACTAAAAATGCTCGTTTCATCTAGACTACTAATCGGTTTATCGAGAGGCAGCACCGTCTGATTACCAGGCCAGTCGGAAGTCAGTCGTTGTTAAAATCGCATGTTTTTGTTCTCGGTGTTTTATTTTGTGACAGTAAATTCTCTTTGAAAAATGGCTTCGTGTAGTGGACTAGAAGAAAAACAACAATTCGATATAGAAGTAGAAGGTATGTACTCTATTAAAAGACAAATTTTATGTAGTTTTTTCCCGATATCCTCACTTACTGAGTCAATATTGGATACACCGTTTCACTATTAATTTTTTTTTTTTTACTAAATTTGAGATATTGTAGTGGATTTGAGCAAGTGTCCCTCCTTGTCGAATTTCACTTTTTATGTTGGTATATATTTCAGACCTTTGTCTATATGAATATGCAATAACATCAAGTTTTAGTCATAGAATATTCAAAATATGAAAACTTGTATTTTCTTACAGATCTGTCGGAGAGGGTAAAGAAACTTACTAGATTAGACTTATATAACATAATGCAAAAGTTTAAAGGAAAAAACCCGGAAGAAAAGTTTGGTTTGATGGAAGAACATCTCGTACGGCGCGCATCATGCCCAGTTGAAGAAAAGAGCGTTTTAAGTCGTTGTTTGAGGTTTTTTAAGACCAGCTTTAAAAAAAATGGACATAATCTCACAGCCTAGAGAACAGGTTCTTAGATAAAAACGAAAATTGGCTCAAAGCATCAATTGAGCTGCCTACGTGGTCTCATAAACCGGGAAGACCTCAAAAACAATTCCAAGAATTAAGTGAAAGGAGTAAACGGACAAGAACAAAAAATCTACGGGACCAGGTACATGTTGATGAATTGACCTTCGCTGCACGCGTAAGTCACGGCACTTCCGGGAATACTGATACTTTGGAAATTTTGAAAGAGATCACGGTAACTCCCACAAGAGCTACCAAAATTCGAAAAATCATTTCATCAACCAAGAAGGATCAAATGACAAAGAAATACACGCCACAAGAAGCATTGGCATTGTTCTTAGAAGATGACTTCACATATCGTTGGTTAAACGATTTAATACAATATTAGAGGTTTTGTCAACTGGTTTCAACATTACCCGTGAAAAATTCGATTCGTTTGCCCAAACAACAGCAAAAATGTACGTAGAGTTGTATAGGTGGTATCACATGTCACCTACAGTTCACAAAATCTTAATGAATGGGGCCGAAGTCATTGAACAAGCCATTCTGCCAATTGGACAACTATCGGAGGAGGCGAGGAGAGGAATAAGCATTTACGAAAGTATCGCACAGATTTTGCTCGGAAATTTAGTAGCATAGATTGCAATCGAGATGTATATTTATTAACATCTGATCCCTTAATAAGTCGTAGCAGGAATATGTGAGCATGTACTGTAGACCCATTATGGCAATTTCATCTGCTGTGCAGTTCCCCAGAATTTGCAGGTGGCCCAGAACCCAAATAAGGTAAATATTTAACTGTACAGCCATCTCATTAAGACATCTGCGACAGAAGATGGCAGTTCTCGAATTCGGGTAGACAGTTTCCAGGGACTAGATGAAAATTGGACTATCAGAAAAAATATTGACTCCGACCTTAGTCAAAACATTACGTTTCAGACATTCCGCTACGTTCCTAATAGCTAAGATTTCTGCCTGATAGACACTACAGTGATCAGACAGTCTTTGGCAATAGATAGTCCTAAGTCCTTGGAAATGACACCAAAGACACAATATCGTCAAGTTTTGAATCATCTGTATAGTTCACGAATCTTCTATGTCCAGGGATGCGACCAATCCATTCTGATCTATCAGGTATGTGAGTGTGGTACATCGTGTCATTTATTTGTTTGGCCAGGCATTGTGTTGAGGATGGTACTGCGTCCGAAGCCACTTTCGGACCAAAGTGAGAGTTCCCTGAGTCTAGTATTTTTGTGTTTTTGTGGATGTTTTCACACAGTAACACTTAGTTGCGATTTGTTTATCCCTATGGTGTGTGATAATACACCTAAATACTTGTGGAGAAGGGAGCTGATTACATGCTTTGGTGGGCATTGAAATAGCTATGTTCCCAACACTAAACCATAATTACCAATTTCACATTTTTTTAAATATATTCTATGTAAAATGTACCTATTAGATATAAAAGTACTTTTCATAGAAATTGATCCTGACCCGGAAAAATTGTTAAAGAACAGAACATTTTAAAGATCGAATAATAAAAACTAAAACGTAAATTTAATATCTTTTGGTTTATTAAGGCATTATTAGAAATAACAAATATTCCATTTTCTTGTGGAGCACGGCTTTATTCATGTGGCTGCTGGGTTCGGAGTAGCTTATCCTGTTAGTCCAAATTTCCAAGACTTTGGAAATTATTAGCCTTAAGGGTGTGGATCGTATCTAGGTTATTCGCATAGCATCGGTTTTTAGCCGCACCCAACAAGGAAAAGTCTAAAGGGATCAACTGTCATCGCCAAGTCGGCTAATATCTCGGTTAACTAACATACTGCTCAAAAGATTAATTGCTTGATGAACTGTGTAACATCCTGCTGAAACCAATAAATACCCAAGTTCATAGCATCCATTTCAGCCCACAAAAAGTCCGCAATCATGGCAGAGAGTTACCACATTTCTTTTATTTCCCTTGCAAATATTTCAGTAATAATTCAACTTCGCACTCCATTTTATTTTTACCGCATACTAAAATAATCGAAATATCTAAATTCTGGTCCCAAACAATTACACTGTAAGTAAAATTTGAAGTTTTGAAATGACACACAAAAACACCGAGCCACCCCAACTAAATTTTGGGTCATAGAATCATAGAAACTCTGTTTTAAAAAGTTAGCTCAAAATATCGAGATATTTCGATTTTAAATTTGTATCGTAGTAGATTTTAATGTGATTTTTTATTTTATTTGAGGGTAAAACCTGCAGAAGCTCTTGTTAAATCAATTTATGTATTTTTTTTCTACAACATGTAACCGTTGAAATAATAGACATCTAATTTGAAGCCGAATTATTTTACCTCTTACAATTTGGTGCCATAATAATTATAATAATTTTGGGATTCGGGATTGGCACCCCTATTACAAACAGATGCTACAACATATATATCATAGTGTCCACTTTAATAGATTAGTCCCTACCCGCCGCTATAGATGTTAACACATCAAAAATATAAGCATTTTATTGACCATTTTGAAAAAATAGAAAAATGAGTGACGAAAAATGCAGATCACATTGCCAAAAATTAAATATGTTTTGTTTTGTGTGTGGAAAATTTACACCCAAAAATCATCGACGACATTTGGTTGAAGGTGCCCTCAAAGCTTACAATCAGTATTTTTTGGTTACCCCCGCTGAAGAAATGCGAAATGTTGATCATGCACCTGAATTTACGTGCATCATATGTTTTAGTGCATTAAACAAATGGTGGAAATTACGGCGATATTCGATGCCATTTGGGCTTCCAATGATATGGACCGATCCAGGGGAACATGATACAGAAAATTGCTACGCGTGCAAGCACGATGTAAATGGTCTTCAATCGAAACAGTAAATTCACGTCGATAGACTATATATGGAATACACAATAATTTATTCTTATAGAACGGTCCAGTTATATATACAAAGGTGTGCCAAGTGCTCACGTACCAGTTCCACACAGTGATGACTTGCCTGTCCCAGTACAACCATCGACATACCAATATGATACTGCGTCCTATGAAGTACAATCACAAGCTTCAACAACATCATTATATCATGCTGATTCTGATTACCTTCAACCAGTTATACAATATCCATCATTAATTTCGCAGGAACATTTAGATAGAATCGTTCGAAATCTTAAGCTATCTCAAAATAATGCAATGACTTTGGCTTTGGAACTAAGAAGCGTCAACGTGCTGGCAGCAGGTGTAAGAGTTACATCTTACAAATACCGGCGCAGCTTATGCATATTGACAAGATATTCCCGGTTTAATGAATGAAATGGGAATCTGCAACTATAATCCATCTTTATGGCGTCTTTTCATAGACTCTTCAACCAGAAGCTAAAAAGTAGTCTTTGGTAATTGGAAACAGCAGCGTTAAACCAGTGCCATTGATGTATGCTTTTGAAATGGATGAGTCGTATGATACTATGCAATTAATTCTGGAACGCATCAGTTATGACGAACACAATTGGCGGGAAAATTGTGATTTTAAGGTTCTTTCACTATTAGCTGAAATGCAAACTGGCTATACAAAGTACATGTGTATTTTTTTTAATTGGGACTGCCGTCCAAATGCAACCAGAACGAGAAGCGAAATTTGGCCAAAACGCGATTCAGAAGTTGGCGAATTTAATGCAATTCGTCCACCATTGATCCCCCTTCAGTAAATAATGCTTCCGGATCTTCATATCAAGCTGGAAGCTGTAAAGAATTTTTTAAAGCGTTTGGTTCGCGTTAACGAAAATGCATTACCATACTTGAAAAACAACGCTTTCCAAAATTATCAATTGAATTATATAACGGGTTTTTCAATAAGAGCGCTACAAAAGTTTTTTTAAATAAAACAAAACCGGTTTTAGATGCCAATGAAATTCTTTATTCCTGTGAAAGTACGTTCGATGCCATTATGTATGGAACTCGATTTCTTTTGCATGGCCACCACGGGCACGCTTGCAGAAGTCCAGACGCTGAACCAAATTTTCGACGGTTTTCAAGCATAAATCGGCCGATACTGCTGCAATTTCACGTTCGATATTCGTACGATGTTCATCAATCGTCGCTGGCTTGCTGGCATCAGGGTTCGTATTTCGTGGGTAATGAGTTACCCTGGGTAAATACGAACTCTGTTTTTTATTTATTCATATAACTATTAAATTTAATTAGTTTTGTAAGAAGTTGGTTTGTTGAAAAAGATTTATTTTCTTGATTTTCTATTTAAGACATTTGGTTTTGTTACTAAATCAATGCAGTACATAAAGATTAATATGTTAAACCACTTGTAAACATTTCGACTTTTTACCATTGCGATTTTGTCCACCGTGCGATGACACGTTTGTATTACACAGAAAACAAATCTAGTGTAATATTACCTAAATCTGATATCACTGCAAACGTAGGCAATTTTACGTTCACCAACAACTTGCCTTGCATATTTGTAGATTGACACAATGCAAAAAGAGCAATGTACAGAATTTATTGTATATGAATTAGATTAATTTCAATGTGCAATCTTACCAAATGTTCAGCACAAATTTTTCATTACTTACAATAGTAACATCTAAATATATTATAATCACCAATTATCAGGTTCCTCAAATGTAGTAGCACTTCTCGTTTGTCACTGCCGAAGACTCCAGCCATGTTCCCTGCGAAGAAATTTATTAATCAGTAGATAAAAGAAGCAAACTCTTGGGTATCAAATTTGTTCGTTACTACAAAGGATACACATTTCTATTCTCCAAATGGCTATATAAGAGACACAAGCAACACAACTTACTTTTCCATTTACAAAAGGTCTACAATATAGACTTCTGGCCAGTAGAAATGTATCTTTGTTAAAAACACCTGCAGATTACATTTTTACATTCATATGCAAATTCTCGAGTAACAAAATTCCAACTATACCAGACTCTCATACAACCTGTCTTGCTTTATGGCGCAGAATCCTGGGTCTTATCGCAGCAGACGAAACATCTGTAGAGTCTTCGAGAGAAAAATACTCCGAAAAATGTATGGCCCTATAGTGCGCAACGGCGAGTATCGGCGACGCATGAACCATGAGCTGTATGAGCTACATACTCGTATATCCCAACATTGACATAGTTAAGCGGATCAAAACATCGTGATTGTGCTGGCTAGGGTATGTCAGTAGAATGGATGAAGACGAACCAGCACGAAGGGTTTTCGAAACCGAACTCGAAGGAAGACGAAAAATAGGAAGACCAAGACTCCGCTGGAGGGATCAAGTTGACGAATCACTGCGTACACTTGGTATTGCCAACTGGAGAGATAAGGCAAAAGATCGAACTGGTTTGCGAAATATGTTATCTTCGGTTTGTAAGGTCCCTGATCCCTCGGGGTTGTTCGTGACCGGATAAGAAAGAAAGAATGCAAATTCAGCATTGCTGTTGATAGTATGTTTTGCACCATTGATTTAGGCAATAATGCCACCATTTCTTGTCTTCACGCAAAAACCAATCACCAAACCCATACTTGGCAATATTGCCGATGCTTATTTTTTCTGTGTATATTTGATTTGACAGTTATTGATATAGTCTATTTAGCTAGATTGGTACCGTAAACCACATTCCAGCTGACATAACATATATTACACTAGCTGGAAACAATAACTAAATTTGCTATCAAATTGACATAGAGCAACTGTTATATAATTTACTTATTCTTCTTTATTCAGTCTACGGATGACAACAATCCTTACAGACTAGCTTAAAATTACCAAAAATATTCATCTAGAGATCTTATAAATGGTATTATCGGAAGAGAAAAATCTACGCCATTAAAGGTATTTATATAATTTAGCTTCCTTAATGACCTCAAAATAGGTTCATTCATTGAATAGTTCCTCCTGTGAAGTGGTACATTAAACATTTCATTACAACGCAAATATCGAGTGGGTATATTGAATCCAATCAACGAAAGTAGAGAGGGGCAATCAATAAGTCCACAAATGAGCTTGTAAATAAAAATAACAGAAATCCTTTTCCTGCGATTAACTAGAGAGTCCAGATGAATAAGTTTACACCTAGCTTCATATGAAGGTATAGGTTCACTAAAATGAAGAGAATAAAGAGCAAATTTCAAAAAAATTTTTTGAATTCTTTCAATTCTGTCAATATTAACTTTATAATAAGGATTCCACACAATAGCAGCGTACTCAAGTTTAGATCGAACAAACGTAGTAAATAGTAACTTACGTGTATAAGGATCATTGAAATCACTACTATTGCGCTTAATAAATGCAATCATCGAATAAGCTTTTGGCATTATATAATGAATGTGCAATTTAAATTCTAATTTGGAGTCGAAAACAACACCAAGATCTAAAATATTGTCCACTTTAAGCAACATTTGGTCATTAATAAAATATTCGGCATTAAACATTTCTAAACGCCTTCCATAAGAAATATGATGACATTTAGAAACATTTAAGGGAAGATGATTTAAGTCACACCATCTACATAATAGGTATAAATCCTCCTGCAGATAATGCATTTCCAGACTATTAGACACAACAGCAAATAATTTCATGTCATCAGCATATAAAAGACATTTGCAAAACCTAAAGATTTCACAAACGTCATTCACAAATAAAATGAATAATAATGGTCCAAGGATACTGCCCTGTGGGACACCAGACGTTGCAACATATGAATCAGAAGGTTCATTATCTATGTAGACAATACAGCGTCTATCAGAAAGATATGATTCAAACCATTTTAATAATGAAGAATGAAAACCAATCTTAGACAATTTCCTGAGGAGAATAGAGTGTACTACTTTATCGAAAGCTTTACAAAAATCAAGATAAATAGTATCAATCTGAGAACCAATATCCATATTATTTATACAAAAGTTGGTAAAGACTAAAAGATTAGATACAGTGGAACGGGATTTAGTAAATCCATGTTGGGATTGCGAGATGAATGGACACACTGCTGAAAAGATTTGCTTATAAACTACATGCTCAAATAGTTTAGATATATTTGACAATTTGGAAATTGGTCTGTAATTGCTAATATCGCACTTTGGACCTGATTTATGGATAGGTGTAATAACAGATATTTTCCAGCTATCTATAAACTGACCATACATTAATGAATTATTGAATATAATTTTTAAAGGTACACAGATGGAATAACAACACTTTCTCAAAAAAATGCAGAAATCCCATCCATATCAAGTTTCCTGGAATCTTTGAGATTCAACACAGCTGCGAGTATATCATCCTCAGATATTTGTAATAAACCTAAATCAGTTACAGATTTAACCGAGTCCAAAAGACTATCATATATCACAGCACTACCCAAATTGAAATTTGACTTGAAAAAATTTGCAAATAAATTGGCTATTTCAGATGGAGAGTTGGCAATCCTCTCTCCAAAGACCATTCTACAAGGATAATCACTACTCGATTTTTTCGACTGAATATAATGCCAAAAAGCTTTGGGATTGTTTTTTATTTTAGATTCAAAGTCAGTAACGTACTGCTTGTATAAAAACTTATTCAAAAATGAAAATTCTCTTGAATATTGCAGGAATTTTCGATTATAAAAATTAGAATTTGTGGACTTATAAGCATTTTGAAATTTATTTCTTAAGTTTTTTAGTTTTTTTAGCCCCGTAGTATACCATGGACATTTATGAACCTTTGGCTTCAAAAGAGGAATATTCTCACGACAAATATTTACTATAGTTTCATTAAATATATTGTAGGAAGATAATAAGCTCTTGCCCTTAAAAGTATTTATCCAGTCAATTTCAGATATTAATTGGTTTATCAAATCAAAATTGCAATTATTAAAATCATATGATACTTCAAAATTATCAAATTTACAAAACTTATAGAACTCAACATCTACAATTATGGCAACATGATGGACATCTGTAGGAGCAATTGGATTATTACATTTTTCAATAGTACTTTTGAAATTCTTACTAACAAAAATTAGATCTAAATATCTTCTCAAAGAATTGTAAAAAGGATTAATCTGTACCAAATCACAACTACATAAACTGTCTAAAAAATTAATTTCATGTTCATGGTTAACATTATTTGCATAGAGATAAGAAGTTCCTGGGAAACACGTCCAAACTAAGTTAGAAAAGTTAAAATCTCCAAGTAATATAAAGCTATCATTGGCATTTTCAGGCACCATCGCAGCAATATTTTCAGTATGTGCATTGTATAAAGATCGCGAACTATTAGGAGGAATATAGGAGACCATAATACTTAAGGAATTTCCACCACCCCATAAACGTATACATAGTTGATCTAATAGAGAATCATTATTAGGTAGGTCTAATAACATCGACTGCATGGATTTTTTAACAGCAATTAAAACGCCTCCACCACGAGAGCAGCCTGTTTTTGTCCCATCTCGATCTTTCCGGAACACATTATAGAGATTTGTATTAAAAAATTCACCATCATTAAAATCAACAGTTAGCCATGTTTCAACAAGGACTATAACAGCATAAACACATTGAGTGGTTTCCATAAAAACAGCATTTGACTTCGTTCTCATACCAGACATGTTTTGATAATATATTTTTAGATTCGACAAAAGATCACCCTCGATTAAATCAACATTTGACCCTGGCGATCGGATTGAAAATTTTGAAATGGGCGGACTTTAACACTTGATGGCCATAAAGACGGTGTTAGCAATTGATTGTAAAATTCTGGGGAAATGCCCAACTTAAAATTAATACTTTTCAGCTCAGCTACATTGACATCCTTCTTCACTAACTTATAGCACGCCAAATGGATTTGGCTAACATCCATGTGTTTTTCTACATAACACTTTATTTGTTCCTCTGTCACAGTTGTCTTAAATGATGATAAATGTACCCACTTTTTTCGTACAACCACATCTAATTCATTATTATTACTTTGGCCAAATACTACTGGTTTTATACGATTCTTTTTTTGTTTAACCTCAATCCACCTCGCATTGTTTGCTGGGTTAGCATTTTTATCTCCCAAATCTAAATCATCTATTGATTGTTGAGAGCCAGAGAAAACAGCATTTGTAGTGAGAGCCTCAGCACCAGCACTTGTTACAGGTTGCAGAGCTAGAACTGTATCACTAACACCAACACAAGAATTGACAACATTAACAACGTCATCTACAGCAACATTCGAGGGCATACCACTAGCTACATCTGCTACGAAATTATCATCATTAGTGCTCACGAGAGCACTAATATGATGATTTAAATTCTCTGCAACTGAGCTTGGGTTAGAATTTGGCAGTAAAGAACAAGCATTGTGATGAGATGTAGAGGCACTGAGCGTAGGCAAATTATCAGATTTATTTGAGTTTGCCTTTTTAAATGACTTTGTAGTTGCACTGAAATTGATATGTAGTTTTTCAGACAGCATACTTTTCATCTCTCTGAGTTCAAGAGAGAGCAACGACACGGCAGCAACAATGTCAGCTGAAGCATTTAAGCAATCATTGCAGAAATACACAATATTTTTTTCTTTATTAACCAGTTCAAATGCAGCTTTTTCTTCAACACCGGAGCAAAAATGATGAAATTTGCCATTACAAATATTGCATTTAATATAATTGTGCGACTGTAACGAATTAAAGCACTTCGCACATAAAGTTTTTGGTGGCTTAGTTGACATGACGAACGTCTGAACCCTTCTGCTGCAACATGTTTTGTTTTAAAATTTCTGAATATAAATTACACTGAGAAACATATTTATTATCCATACCGTGCTCTGGGATCGCACCCGACTCGGAAAATTTGTCTTGGAGAAATTGTCATTAGAAATTCCGTAGGACAATGTCAGCACGTGCTGACACTTTCTATAAGACATGTTCGTGACATGTCACTAGTTTTTCCTTAGGTGACATAAATTGTGAACAGCCTCGCAATGTATGGAAGGCCGTGCTATTGTCTTGTCAGCATTAGGTCATGACTGACATTTTCTAATGTCAATGCTGAATATCGATGGAAGAAGTCTTTATCTTTTTCAACTATTTTCAAAAATATTAGAGAATTAATACAAGAATTTCCACATTTTTTTTATGTATACATTCATACTCGTGTAATAACAATATTTATTTTAGCGTTTCTTAAACTAGAAGTCATCCATCTCAAATACTAAAATATAATAATTATATAGGAAATGACACAAGGTCAGAAATGACACAAGGAAATGACACAAGGTCATTTACAGACGTCTTGGATAACTGACCCACTGATGACTACTGACTTAAGGACGACGTGTGCACATGTCATAAGTTGATCGCCACTATTGACAAACTGCGGAAAAGTCCTGCGGACTTTTTACCAAATGTATAAAAATGTCAGGGGTGTCATGAAGTTTTTTGTATGGGAGTGACTTTTTTGTAAGGGAGACTTGCCAACAGCTGGGATTTTGACATGTCACTCCTTAGTCACTGATGATGTCTTTAGAAAATTTCCAACCGGGACTATATGGGTTGTGAGGACATCACATTTTGAGGATATGGCGATTAAAAATGCAGAAAAACTAAATTTATGTTTTTTGTCCGATTACTCAGGCTCTAGACTTGATTGTCATCAAGTTATAATCCCAACATCCCTTGGTTTACGAGAAATTTTAAAAAGTAAAGTTTAAAAATTGTTGTATATCATTTAATACGTAAAACAATGTATCACATAGAAGGAGCCATATTAGACCTTTAGTATCTTTGGACGAAATTCGTTGTAGGACTTTTTAAGACGTTTGAGCAATTGCCGTCTGACGTGCAAATCGATTGTCAGAAAAATCGCGTGAAGCACTTCCGACCTTAATGAAATTAGGTATAAGGCTTCACGTTATCAAACGCCAATCACCGATTAAAACAAGGGTGATTTTGCCACGCCCATTGTGGTACCTCCCATACAAAAGTTGTTTGGCCGCGTGGTTGTTCAGCACGAGAAGTCCCGCAAAACCGAACCAATCTTAATGAAAGTTTGTATTAATCAATATTTAGTCAAATAAAACTCTCCTATAGAAAATGAGCTGATTTGCCACACCCACTCTGGTACCTCCCATATAAACCGGATGACCGGTTAATCGACATGATAAATCTCGTAAACTACAACCGATCTTAATAAAAGTCGGTACTAGGCAATATTTTGCTAAAAGCTACTGTGTAATTAATAACTGACTATTGTGCCACGCCCAGTTTCATACCTCCCACACACATGTTGGGCGTATTTGCGGTTTGCCGACTCGATGTCTCCAATATCTCATAACCGATCTTAATAAAATTTGGTACTGATCAATTTTGGCAACAACTTGCCATGCCCATTTTTGTACCTCGCACATAAATATTGGGAGCGAAACTAACTAATTTGGGTATGCAATAATATTTAGCACAATGTCGTCAATCTGTTATTGAATATGGCTCTTTTGAGTATGGACTTTTTTAACAGAACTCCCACGCAATGTATGAATTAGGGTGAGGGTATGATTAAGTCGATTCACCCGACTGAAACTTATGTACTGGTTTCATAACACTTATCTTTTTGAAAATCGTACAAATTACTTTTAGATTTTAGATTTTTAGAATACCCAAATTTTTTATCGCTCACGTTTGCAGAAATGAGGGGACACGAAGTCAAGTCACAAACCTTATTATACTCCAAAAGTCTTTATATTGAAATATAAAAAAAATCCAATGAGTGTTCGAACTCACGGGCGATGTGTTAACACCTTTTTGCTACACGGTACCTGTTCGATTTCTATGAACACATTCGTAAATGTTACATTGGAAAATAAAAAACAGCGTTCAATCATATGATGACGTTACAGTTAAATAATATTAATACTTAAAATTATTTAAAGACCCAGGGCAAGCACATGTGTCATTATTTTCTTGCTCAATATGTACTTTTAGTTTTATTCCCACAAAATTCAAAGAATGCAAAGCAACAGACACTTGTACATACATACCTACATTGTTATATTCGTACGATATAACCGAAGATCAACATAAAATACTTTTTTAATATTACTCCAAATTTATACTCCAAATTAAAACACTTAAATCTCGGCTCGCCGATATCGGATCGCCTTAATTTTTGGCCTAAACTCTTCGTCGAAACCCGCACTAGCTTTTTAATCCAAAAATTAATGAAATCGGCTATGAATTTCCGGAGAAAATCGCGTGGGAAAATTATATGAAAATCGCCCAATAATCACTTTCAATACCGACTGCCAAGCAACGAACAAACAAACGATGATAAGACAAAACCGAAGATCAACATAAAACACTTTTTTAATATTACTCCAAATTAAAACACATAAATCTCGGCTCGCCGATATCGGATCGCCTTAATTTTTGGCCTAAACTCTTCGTCGAAACCCGCACTAGCTTTTTAATCCAAAAATTAAGAAAATCGGCTATGAATTTCCGGAGAAAATCGCGTGGGAAAATTATATGAAAATCGCCCAATAATCACTTTCAATACCGACTGCCAAGCTGCGAACAAACAAACGATGATTTACTCTTACAAACCTAACACTTGTGTATGGATTAAATTTATAGTTTACTGCCCTAGAGGCGCGCGTATAGATGTTAACACATCAAAAATGGATCATACAAATAAAACAAAACCAATAAATTTAATAAAAAATTTTAATGAAATTGATGGTTAATAAATTTTAATGAAATTGATTACTTAATAATTCATCATCATTTATTTACATATATGAATATTAGGTCATTAAGAAAAAATTTCACAAAATTTCTGGCAAACATTAATAAAATAATTACAAATATATAAATAATTATTCCAGTGGAGACAAATACAGTGGACGACCAGGGTGTTTCTATGGCACAGCTGATCGAAAATCTACTGGGGAAATGATGTAGAATGAGAGACCAGAGAAGACATACAGATTACAGACCATGCAGCAAACTAAGTTTAAAAGTGCTACTAATGACAGCTAAATTATGTTTATTGTTGTGTGCGTCGAACGAAAATACGCATTCCCTTTTCTTTCTGTCCGTATTGGTCCAACCAAAGAGTAAATTACAAAAGCAACTCGAACTCGATGAAATGCCCTACTACCTCGTCGTCATTAAGAGGCATCGCAGAGAGTAATGGAGGCTCGTAATATTGCTCTGTGGGACGACGAAAACCAGTTATACACAATTACTAATTTTAACAGTGTATTCCTCAAAAGAGGAGGTAACGGTGGAGGTAACGTAAACTTTACAACAACAAACTGCTTGACCATTGTTCAACACACCGAGACCGAAATATGCAATGTTTGGCTCTTTTCACAGATTTTAGAAAGACATTTGATACGCAGTCACACAAAAATCTAATATCTCAATACAACCTACTTCGAAACAATTCAAATTGATCTCTCAAAGGACAACACCGTAATTAGTCTTTTACCCATATATCGTCCCAACGCTTAAACACAAATGTGTTCATAAAGGAATTGGAACAAATAATAGACTCAATACACAAAAACAGAGTTATGTTAGTTGTTGGTGACTTGAATATTGACGTTGCCAACGAATCAGTCAAAATGATGTCAGTTGATATGATGTCTTCAAATGGGTTGCAATGTGTAGTTAAGGAAATAACCAGAGAAGATGTAAACAAAAACAAAGGAACGTGCATTGATCACTTGTTTTTTGCGCAACAACAAAACAATAACTGATGTGCATGCAGCCGTCGTCACGTATACCATCTCAGACCATTACTCTTTGTTTGGGTACGTAGAAGAAAACAAAACAAACGTTAACAGCAAGCTATAAGTCAGGGACCGGAAAATCCATAGTTTCAAATGAACACTAAAAAAGTAAATAAAATAATAAAAGAAGCTAACTGGAATGATTTATCAAACACAAACAACCTGCGCGAGAAACTAAAAAGAGAAACGATTATCCTTGGTTGAACGAAACTATAATGAGCTATTGCGATGTAAGAGATAGATTGTGTCAAATATTTAGAAATGGCTGAAAAACTGCGAGCAATGAAAGAGAGTACTAACGTTGTAATAACAAATTAAATAAAATAAGAACACATGCAAAAAAGACTATCGTCGTAGAGAATTTATAAAAAATTGGTACAACACGAGAGGAATTTGGCTATTAATTAATGAGATTATGTGGATAAAGGTGAACAATGTAGATGATGTAATCAGGAAAAACTTAAAAAATTAGTGCCTGAAGACGGTAACGGAAAACTTCGCGATGAAGTATAAAGAAAATGTTGCAAATCTAATACACGACTGCAACATAAGAACATTGGCAACTAATGAGAAAAGAATTCAAAACTCAATATTTAATGATCAAATGAACTAGAAATCTTTAATACCTTAAAGTCTCCAAATTTAAAAAAAAGGGCAGGTGTGAATGCAGTCGACCTAAAGATATGCAAAACAACCCTAAGGAACTTGCTACGGCCATCACATCTCTAATAAATTCAAGTCTAGATGAATGTAGTTATATTGCCTAAACTCTTCAAGGCTGCGTTAGTGAGACCGATATTCAAAAGTGGAGTCAAAAATTACTATAATAACTATAGACCCATATCCATTTTACCGGTAAGAAAAAGGTATTAGAAGAGATTATGGCGAGAAGCCTCAACAATTGTCTCGAAAAGAATACCATAATAAATAAAAATCAGTATGGTTTTCAAAAAGGTAGAAATATTAACAAACTGCTTGGCCATTGTTCAACACACCGAGACCGAAATATGCAACATTTGGCTCTTTCCACAGATTTTAACAAGACATTTGATACGCAGTCACACAAAAATCTAATATCGATAATGGAAAGATGTGGAATGCGTGGTAAATGTCTGACTTGGATAAAAAATTTCCTAGAATGCAATCGTATGCAGAATACAGATCGTAGAATTTTGAGCAAAGCAGTAATACAGAACAATGGTTTTTCCACAAGGGTCAAAACTGGGAAAATCCTATATTTGATTTATGCCAACGAATTAATATGCATTTTAAATTAAAGCAAGGCTTTCGCCTACCCAGATGACAAGGCAATTATTGTGTCAAATGAGAACATATATGTAGCTGCCCAAGTAATGCAGTCTGAACTAAATCTGATCACAAGATGGTGTCATGACAATGACTTAATAATAAACGCATCGAAGACAAAAATAAAGCACATACGGTTACCACCCCACATTAAAAATTCGCTGATATACAATTCACTGACAATGATAACTGCCAAACACATATTGAACAAGTTAACAATTATAAATACTTAGGAGTTATTGTGGATAACAAATTTACATGGAAGGATCATATAATATCGCTGAATAAGAAACTTCGCAAAGCTTCATATGTTCAACCAAAACTATAATTTTGGTAACACTCGTCTCATTAATAATATCGCCTATAAAAACAACTCACAAAATAATATATCTGTTACCCACTAGCGACATACAATAAAACATTTCTCAAAACAAAACAAAATTTTAAATGTAAAAAACATATATGGGTGATTGTTCGGAAATTGTCATTTTCTCGTCTTTTGAATTTTCCCACCCTAAAATGGTCGAATGGTGATTAAATTGCGACATGTTCCCGAAGCTACGATGGTACTCTATTATTTCCATGAAACACATTCCATTCTGAACCGTGTAAGTCGGTTTTAGGGAGAAAAAACTGTTCAAAATGTCACAACCATGGCCTGTCCTCCGTATCGAATTCAGGACTTCAGCAGTAATATCCGTCAAGGACGTGGCTTGAAAGAAGTTACCTGCATATATGTTCTAAGGGACATTTAGATTTACAATTCTACGGAAAAAAAATTGGAGGAATATGCACGCCATGGTTATTGAACGGTCCACGAAGTCTGTCCAACAGTTTTGTCAGAATTTTGTACAATTTGAATTCGACTGTGGTGGCGCCATCTCCGGGGTTTCAATATGACCCACTTGCTGGCATTTTGGAGAGGAGGGGGTAGTGGCAGTATTTACACCGGCAGAAGTCAACACACGCACATGTATACGAAGGGGAATTCAATTCGAAAAATTGAAAAGCTAAGTCACAAAATAATACGTCACAACCGTTCTCTTATGATTCACATATGCCGTACGATATTTAGGCTTGATTCCCGGTTATGAAAGTAATATTTCATTGCCTGAACTTCATTGTCTTTGGAACTTGTCGAATTTCAAACCGGTCTGGAGCACGGTCAGGTTACACACTGAAAGTCACAACCGTGGCTGTCACAACCGTGTCATATAGTTTCCAATACTGACTAAAATTGATAAATAATGGTTTCTTGACACTGAATGATTAATGTGGAGTAGGCTGTTGCAAAGACCTGACAACACAGTAGGCTTTTGCGAAGACCTGGCAAAACGAGAGTGAAGTATTTGACATATCTTGTGGCAATCGTCAGTCGTGTGTAGGTCGTGAAAGGTATTAGTCTATTGGCGAAGTTAACTAAATAAATTAGTTAAAACATTAAAATAGTGCGTTTTATTCAATTGATATATATTAGCGGTCATTACAATTAAGTTTCGTTCAGGCAGTCATTACCGTGGCATCGGAATACCATCAATGCTCCATAATTTCGATTGCTTTGGTGTTGAAGTATAGTGATTTTCAGATCATACTTGTGGACCATGATAACATTCAGAAACGTAAAAAAAATGGTACTGCAGACATATCGAGGTTTGGAAAAATTGCTATCTGAAAAGTAACAATTTCCGAACAATCACCCATATACTCGTGAATCAACAATAACACAGGCCAACACTCAATTTGCTTCTTTGAATTTATCAACTGATTCTAGTTAATTTGGGTGCGCTGAATCCAAATCTGTAATCAGTTTGTCTCTATCAGCTCTAGTTTTCATTTTATACCCTCCACTTATGACCACCAATTATGACCGTCTGTCAGTTTTTTCAAAATTTGTTTTTTCCAAAACTTTTTTTTACAGTTATGGTAGTTGCCAAAAAAAAATATTTTTGCGTAAAAAAATTTTTTACCCAATTTTTTTTTTACAAAATTTTTTTTCTTCAAAATTTTTTATTTACTGTTATAGTTATTGCGAAAAAAAAAATTCCCAAATTTTTTTAAGTATTTAAAAAGTAAAACTTTTCCATAGGAATTTAAAAAAAATAAAAAGAAGTAAAACTGTTTCATACCGATTTATTAAAATAAAAAAAATTCTCACAAAGCATTAAAAATATAATATAAATATAATTCTAGTTACAGGATGTAAAGCTTCTTTTAAGAGACATTCTGGAATGAACAGCCGGATTAGAGTCTCTTTGTAAATTCCAACAGTAGTCTGCCATCATATGAGTATCCCACCTTCCCTGGTGCCGATTCTCCATAATTTTGATATCTTGGTGAAACCTTTCTCCTTGTGACTGTCCAAATAATGGATTTTAATACTCATGTTGCAGCCAAGGTCTCTGAACTTATCCAGCATATTCTCCACTAATTGAACATAATTTGGAGCTTTATTATTTCCCACGAAATTTTTTATAACTTGCACGAATGATGCCCACGCATTTCGTTCAGTTTCGGTCATTGACTTAATAAAATTGTTGTCATGCATAAACTGCCTTATTTGGGGACCGTCAAAAACTCCAGCTCTAATCTTATCTCTACTTAGATTAGGCATTTTGCTGCAAATATATGCAAAACATTCCCCATCACGATTCAGAGCCTTAACAAACTGCTTCATGAGTCCTGATTTGATGTGCAACGGTGGTAGGACGATCTTCTCACGTGGAACTAAATTTACATTTACAATATTTTTATCGCCAACAATCATTTTTTCGCTCGTAGGCCAATATTTTTGCCGCCAATGTTGTTGCTTGGATCTGCTATCCCAGAGACACAAAAAGCAAGGGTACTTAGTATATATAACCACTCTGTTGTCCAAGAAGAAAATTTACCGCTTTAAGATCTACACAAATGATCCATTGGTGGTCTTGGTATTTTATCTTTTTCATCACTAATGCAATGTTGTTATATCCTTCTTTCATTGTGGTGGAGTGCGCAATTGGAATTGATGAATACACATTGCCATTGTGCAATAAGACGCACTTCAAACTTCTCTTGGAACTGTCCACGAAGAGGCGCCATTTACATTATTACAAAACACCAGATTGTCTTCCTTAGTAAAAAATGTTAAAAAAAGCTTTATCCCTAGTGCGGTAATAAGTTCTTTTTGTTCCACGTTCTAACAATTTCTTATCATTTAACCTCGAAGCTAGCACTTCAGACGCTTCTTTTGATAAGGCCAAATCTCGAATTAAGTTATTCAACTCGCATTGATTAAAATGTTGAGGAATAGTTCCTGTGTCTTCGAAAACACTGTCGCAATCACTTAGATCATTAGCGGTATTATGTTCAAACTCCGAACTCAGCTCTGAAGAATCATTCAGTTTTCGAATGGGAACATCTTCGGAATGGGGAATTGGACGGCGCGCTGACGGTAAATCGGGATACTGCCATTTATTTCGATTTTTCCTCTTAATACCAGCAAGACTAAACAGAAGTAACAGTCGTCCAAATGATTTCTGGACTCTCTCCAAACCATCGGCACACCAAACTTAAGCCTATTTCGTTTTCCTTGAGTCCACTGTCGCAAATTTACACAGCAAGTATTGCACACAATGTGTGGAGCCCAGCTTTTATCTTGGTCACCAAGATTAACTCCAAAGTAATCTAAATACGATTTTTTAACACATTCCGAAATAGGTCTTATGTTTTCTTTAAAGGTGTATTCTCCACAAATATAACAAAATGTGTCAGCGTAATTTTTACACCGTCTTCTATTGGAAGTCATCTCTCTTTAGATCAACACTCTTTTAATGAACTTTGCCAACTGCAATAAACCACTTCTTACAAGCAACTAACTTCCGATATGCAATTGGAGTGCAAAAAGAAAAAATAACGTTCTGAATAACATTGTATAATAATGTACGTTAATGAATAAATGTACGTTAATCAGCTAGGAATTACACAAAAAATACACAAAAGGGACAAACTGATTACAGATTTGAATTCAGCGCACCCAAATTAACTAGAATCAGTTGATAAATTCAAAGAAGCAAAAATCTTATTTAATTTTGTCGGGCTGTGTAATAAATGAATTTCTTGACGAACACTACCTGGAACCAGTAAATTATGCATACAATACTAGAAGAAGAGCTGAAGGAAAATTCAATGTACCGTGGTACAATAATAAGTATGGAAAGAACACTCTAAATGTACAAATGTCAACCGTGCTAAACACAATACAACAGATTATATAAATATAAGCGTAAATAATTTATCAAAAATCATCTTATAAACTCACAATAAGCGGAGATAAAAAATTAATCTTAAATTGTTTTAATAGATTCAATTGTCTTTTTTATGAAATGTATTAATGTTACATTTAATTAGATAGATATCCTTGCATACAAGCCTTTGGCTTCGCGGGGGAAATAAAGAAATGTAAATGAAACAATATTGTAAATCAATAAAGAAAGAAAACAAATTAAATTTAATTCAATTCCACTCAATTCAATTTAATTTCAATCTAATGTAACATAGTCTAAACAGGTATAACTCAGTTCAAGCATCTTATCTGCATAAGACAAATATTAACTGATGTATTTTTATAGAGACGAGTTAAATATATAAAAAACCAACCCATAAAAACATAGTCTTTGACTATAAATTCTTTCCAATACCGCCCGTACATACCAACATACCCAATTTTGTTCAAATACCGTTAACAGGAGCAGAAATAATGGATTTTTAATTTGTGATTTTTATGGGAAGTGCCATGCCCCTTTATCCAATCCCGCCCATATTTTGATAGTTTATTTTTGTCATCGCCATTAGTTTGCCTGCGAATGGAATCAGCTCGATTGGATCATGGGAAAAGGGTTAAAAATCAATCCAAAGTTTCTTCTGTGCGGTGCATACAGACAGGTGAAGTTCATATAAAGAATTTAAAAAGGAAACAAGACAAAAAAATTTAATTTTGTGGTGATTTTGTATGAATTTTTCTACAAAAATTTAAACACTTCCAAAATAAACCGTAAATGATACCGAATGTTAACCGGGTCCACCGGGTTTTCCATTCTATGAAACAGACAACGGTTGTCCGAGAAGGGGATTGTTCGAATAAACCGAAATCCGGCCATTTGAAAATGTTAACATTGTAGTAGTTACCCTCGACTATTAAGAATTACACATCACGATTACTCACTTGGGTTGGCCGTTTCGCATTACCAGTGATGATTTGTTGTGGGTTACCAAGGGTAACCCGTCTAAATTTTTGATCCAAAATATAAACAATTTAGATAAAACGTCTATATTTTGAAAACAAAGCATCTAATCGAAAATATAAACACCAACTTCTCGTCGATAGTCACTGGGCTAATTGGAGTTTGATACAGTTGACATTTTTGTCAAAATTTAAATTTTAATTTTGAATAGTATAAAATGGTACAGGAAATTACACGGAAAATTGTTTGGAGGGGTGGCAAGGAGTTCGAAATTGTCAATGAGTGGAAAAGGGGACAAAGAGGGGAAAATATGGGTGTGCCAATTGCCAAAATGATCAACTCCATCGAACTCGAACTGGACAAAAACGATAAAGAAAGATAATAACACGTCAATTACAAATTCAAATGAATATGATTTATTATTTCTTTTCCTACATATGTAGTTACAATATATTGTAATTAACAAATTAGAGGATCCTGAAATATTGGGTTAATCGTTACATTTAATAATTTTTTGTATTTGCATTTAAATAAGTAAAAATGGGGATTACGTTTGTTACATTATTTCTTTTACTATAACTTTTGCAGATATTTATATTAATGTTTATTTACTCGGATTGGCCACTGAAAAAAAATATTTTCAATTCACTGCCCAAATTAAAATAAGTTACCACTCAGTGGTACATTTATGTACGGTTAAGAATTTTTGTTTTTAATAAAATTTTCTGTTTAATTTTAACTCCTGACGCTGATAAATCAAAATTCTGGAAAAGTGGAGTTGGTCTGTTTGGCTTCTGAATGGGACAAGATTCAGTAAAGTTTTTTCGAATGTCTAGACAAGTTCCGGATTTTCCTATGGGCAAATGGGGCAACCGCCCCAAGCGCAACATTTGAAAAGGGCGCAAAATTCGTTCCGTGAAATTTACGTCTAAAATAATTAGATACTGTTCAAAAATAAACATTCACTATGAATTCGTCGCCAGCCGCCTTCGTCTCCAATGAGTATTGACGGTTGACGGCGGAGCGGCCAAAAGGAACATAAGCTCGATGCTGACGCCGTTAAAACAATAACGGTGGGTATCGGGTCATTTTGTTCACCTTTCTTCGCGTTTTTCTCTTTTAATATTTATTCAGTTTTCTACTTTCAACTCCTTAAGTCGCGCGCTGCAAAATAAAGTTATTAAATAAATAATTCACTTTTTAAAAATTTAAAACCCAAATTAAATCAATATATTATCGTTAAACAAAAATAAACCTTTTTGATAAATAGTTCAATAAAAATTACCAAAAAATGAAAAGACAAAAACTGAGTGGATACCAATTTAGCAAGATCAGAGAGCAAAAAGAAGAGTCGTTAAAGAAAAATACTAAAATTGATAGTTTTTTCAATAAAAATGTTACTGCTACTGAAACCGAGAATGTCGAAATTCCAAAAATGTGGAAGAAGGAGAAACAACCAGTAGAACGAGTAGGAGAAGGAGTTTCAATAATAGATATAGAACGAGTTGAAGATGAAGATTCAATAATAGAACGAGTAGAAGAAGGAGATTCAAAGATATTACGATTAGAAGAAAAAGATTCCGTAATAGAACGAGTAAAAAAAGATCTAGTAAAAGAGGTCGAATCTGAGCTTATACTTAATATAAAAAAAAGAGAGTGTGCTTTAAGACCACACAACTGAAGTAAAACTTCTTTAGCTCCATCTACATGTTTATATATATGTTTGTATATGTCTATATGTATAATGTATACAGACATATAAAAAAGAAAAACACTCGTCTGAGTCGATGAGTTTTTATCGTCGGCGGTGGCGAAGTGGTTCATGCTGCACAGTTGCATTTCTATGGGAGTATATATTTGTTTCAGTGTTGGTAAGTGACGATATAATATGCGAGATATTTTTATGGAATTTTTTAATTTGTTGAAAAATGTTGTGTTATGTGTTGTATTATGTGATGTGTTATGTGTTGTGTTAGTCCTCATTCGAACACGGAAAATATACTTGCGCAAGTTCTTCTCAATTCTCCTTTGAACTTGCTTTTAAGTTTACACACATCAAGTAACTGAGCAAGTAACTGAACAAGTATTGTCTTCTTCTTGCTATTGAGTTCTTGTTATTTTGCTTGCCGCCGACGTCGATTTAAAAACTGCGAATGAGAGCAAAACGAAATAAGAACACCGGCAAATATGTATGTTTTATGTGTTGTGTTATATGTTGTGTTATGTGTTGTGTTGTGTGATGTGTTATGTGTTGTGTTATGTGTTGCGTTATGTGATGTTTTATGTGTTGTGTTATATGTTGTGCTATGTGTTGTTTTATGTGATGTGTTGTGTTATGTGTTGTGTTATATGTTGTGTTGTGTTATGTTGTGTTATGTTATACCGTATAACAAAAGGGTTTTAACACATCGGCCATGAGTTCCAGCACTCATGGCTATTTATGCCTCTTAGTCCCCTTTTCCACTAGCAAATATTTCTTTGGCAAATTTTTATTTTTCTCTTTTGAAATTTTCGAATGCTTTTCCACTAGCAAATTTTTATTTGCCAAATTTTATTATATATACATTCGTGTTGCTGAATTAGAACGATTAAGCTCTCTATCACGTCGCGAGTCCATTTAAAATACATTTTTTAAATTATTTAAATGTTTAAATTTCTCTTTGTCTAAACAAACGAACTGTGTCAACAAACTTGAAGGAGTTTAAAAGAAAATGTCAACAGAATTTGTTTAAGCGAAGAGAACAAAGCAGAATTTGCGAGAACGGCAAACACTGTTCTCACAAATTTTTGTTTCTCTTCCTCTCTCCCCCTTGCCTACAAAGTCAAGACTTCGCAAATAAATATTTGCTAGTGGAAAGGGGACTTAACAGCAAAAAACCCTTCATTTCTATTCATCAAGATAATATCGTCACTTACCAACACTGAAACAAATATATACTCCCATAGAAATGCAACTGTGCAGCAAATAGCAAACGCTTTGACGTTTTGCCTTTACTGATTGTGTAAATTCTTTTCTAGTGACATACGCGTTTTGTTTATATAAATAATTTAGTAAATATTATACAATTGCCTAAGCGTATACACAATATATCCCGCGCAAAAAACTAGCAAAAGTTTTGCGGATTTTGGCGTTGACGTTGGCAATAGTGAAAACTAATGCGATTGCATGAGGCATTTGCGAAAGCCCTCTGTAAAAGGCACAAGCGGAGAAGACGCATTGAGTATAGCCGGCAAAGTGGTAGCCGCCACCGCAGGATAAACAAACTTTCATTACGGAAAGTGCAATAGACGGGACGACGCATGCCACCGGCACTAGTACGCACTTCGATGTACGTACAATTTTTTGTTTTTTTGTTTTAATCGTCAAACTCTACTCTTCACCTCCCTTGTCATGATTTACGTTGCATACTTTTGGGGAACTTCGTAACAGCTTCCGCTACATTACAAACTTCCGGTTCCGTTGCATTAAAAAATGTTTACCCCTCCGTATAGAAGTTTTACTTCAAAAATCAAATAAGCTGTGATCCATTTGATTGGAATATTGATAGCAATACTCTGGATAACATATTACATAATGGATTTGCACAAAATGAAAACTTTGATCCAATTTTTACAAAAAAAAATGCATGGAGAAAGTTCATCCAGGTACTTAAACGGAGATATTTTTAAAATACGATTGCCTAATGGAGAGATTATTAATCGGTCTTTTCTCTTTACTCCTCTAAAAAGAATTGTTTGTTTTGTGTATACTGTTTGTTTTTGGCTGAAAAATTTAACAAAAATTTGTTCGATGATTGGAAACATATAAATACCATAATAACTAAACATGAAAATTCCATTGTACATAAAACAGCAGAAATAAATTTTATAACACAGAATGACAACAGAAATAAGCTGACACAGCTATTGTTTAAACAAGACAACGAAGATAAAATATACTGGAAAGAAGTTTTGAAACGAGACTTCGAAATCATAAAGGAGCTTTCCGCACGAGGTTTGCCATTTCGTGGAGATGAAGAAATATTTGGATCTTATAAAAATGGAAATTATATGATGTGCCTTCAAATCTTGGCAAAATCCGATCCATTTTTGAATCAACGTATAAAAAAGCGCGGCAATCCTGGACAAGGGAACACTTCATACTTGTCTTCGACAATATGCAATGAATTGATTTCATTAATTGCAAATAAGTTAAGGTCCAATATAATTGTTGAAGTAGAACAGCAGAAGTACTTTGGAATAATCGTAGATTCATCCCCAGATATTTCTCATACAGATCAATTGTCAATTATTTTACGTTATCTAATTAATTCAAAGCCAGTCGAACGATTTATTGAATTTCTTCCAAATATAGGACATTCAGGAACTGAGATGAAAAGTGCCGTTATCAGCGCTTTAGAAAAATATGGTACTAAGATTGAGAATTGTCGAGGACAATCGTATGATAATTTTAAAGCAAGCACGTTTTGCATATTTTATCCCATGCTCAGCTCACAGTTTAATGGCGAAATGTGCTGCCAATGTTTGCATGGAAGCAAAAGTATTTTTTTCAACAGTGGATGGCTTGTATAATTTTTGTTAGTGCTTCAAATAGGTTATGGGCCAAACTAAAAGCTAAATCTTTTGTTCTGAAGAAACTTTGTCTAAGTAGATGGTCAGCAAGGGCTGATGCTATGTCTCACCTTCGCATAAATTTAAAAAATATTATTGAAATTCTTGAAAATATGAGTAGTGATGGAAATGAAAAATAAGACGTGCAATCTTCTGCTCTTGGTTATATTAAAAATTTATCAAAATTGGAGACAAATATTTTATTCGTTTATTGGGATTCAATTTTACAAAGATTCAATGCTTCAAGCAAGGTCTTGCAAGACATCAAACCGGACATTATTACTGTTCAAAGTTTATATGAGTCCCTAATTGGTTTTGTTCAAACGCGAACTGGAAATTTCAACACTTTTGAACAAAATGGTAAAGATATTTGAGACGAAGAAAATTATGAACAAAGCTATAAAAGAATTTTAAGAGCAAAATTATTTCACGATGACACACAAGCAACCACCTTGCCTGGAAGAGATAAATTTAAACGCAAGCCACACCAGGCTTTAAGCAGATGCAGGTTTCATGAAAATGTCGATAAAAACTGAAAGTGGCATTGTATTCTGGGTTGTTTGTACATCAAAAAACCGTTCGAATTGAAATCCTAGCTGATCCTGTTTTAAAAATATCTGTATTTTTCAGTTTTTACACACCGAAACTTTAATTTTCAGTAAAAATCTAATGAAATACTCACTATGGTACGTATTATTTTCGTTGTGTGTGTGTGTGTGTGTGTGTGTGTGTTATAATTATGCACTATACTTATAGAAAGCGAATTTATTCAACTACGATTATAATGATGTCATTTCCGCACCATCCATGAGATAGACATCGCAGCGCGTTTTTTTTATAGTGGTATCTCCGATAGACCTAATCCACATACCTTCAAACTAAAAAGAAAATTGAATGAATATTACTTTTTTATAAATGTTGAGAAGAAAATGTTACTGCTACTTTCTTTAATCGGATGATAAAAGTTGGATCATCAATCATGTTGATTTTGAATCGCTCCCAATATTTGAGAAACTCTCTATGGATTGATTCGCCGGCCTGTTCAGACCACAAGCCTAAGCCATCCTTATTCAAATACAGCAGACCTTCTTTTAAATGATCAAGAATTACATGTATTTTCAATGTCTGGGAAACTTCCGTACTTTGAAAAGCTTTGCGAAGTTCAACCAAGTTTTTATCTATGTCAGACAGATCGACTTGTTTTGTAGTAAAATATTTGTCTACAGTTTTGTTCATAGCCTTGAAAGATGCAATAAAGGGTTGCAATCTAAAAATTCCAACCTCATTGTATATTTCAGCATCAGCTAATTTATCTGCTTCTTTTAAAAGTTTTCTACAAGCATTACCTTCAAAAATCTCTCCTTGATAATTTTTTGCAACTAGTTTTAATTTTTTTGGCCAAATCAAAGCTTTTTCGCGTCCTACAATAGGAACAATACCTTTCCAAAAGAGATGATTAACAAATCCCTGTAGCAGATGAAGTTCAGGCAAGACACATTTCTGAATGACAAATATACAATCATCTTCGTCATCACCTTCCTTGACAAAAAGAGGATGATTCACTACGCTGTGGCATTCGGGGGCAAACTTTTTATTCTTCCCATACGATTTGAATTTATTGTAATCTTCTTTTAAATGTTTAAATGTTTTTAAATTGGCATTCTCAATACAATTATTCTTCAAGTCATTCAGCGTAATAAAGCAATATGGACAAGGGCAGGTTGCAGATGCAGACTGCTGTCCAATAACCATTAACAATAGTTTGAAATCCGATGTAAATTTGAACGGTATATCATTAAGTTGTGTTAGTTCTACTATGATTTTCATATTTTCATAAGTTTCTTTGATACACGGAACTATACACAATAATATTAATCTGTACACACTATTTAATTTTCTTTTTTTTGCACAACTTCCACCACTAGAATATGAAACTCTTTGACCTTCAAATTCATCTGAATCACCCGTGTCATCTTCATCTGGTAAAACTGCAATAGAAACCTTAAAAAACTTTTGCCCACCATCTGCCATTATTTTTATTTTACTTTTCTCAATCTGTTTTATGTCCCGTTCTCCAAAGATGAAATCAAGAAGTTTCGGTGCTTTAGCATAAACAACTGGTCTATTTTCTATTTTCTTCTCTTCTCGGTTTTCTTTTTCGATTTTGTCAGTAATTTTTTCGTTTTTCTTCTCGTTTTTATTCTCTTTTTTGATCTTGTCTTTTTCTACCTCAAATTGATAAATACCTTCTTCATATAAGTGATTCATTGATGTCGATTTTTCTTGCATATGTTTTCTGTAATTTACTGGAACTGATTTTCTTCCAGCAGAAGTACGAATGAAATTGGTGACTTTGTTCATATTATTTGTAGACAGTCCTGTAGTCGCTTGAAAATTATCTAAATTTTCAGTAGTAAATTCAACTTTTTGATCTTGCTTTTTATTTAATGTTACACGAGCTTTGGAACCTGATGTATTTAAAATGAGCTCGTCCTTTGCATTGCTTTCATCACTTTTTCTTTTTAAATGCGAAGTAATTATCTGGTTTTGCTGTTTTTCAGGCAATAGTTCAAATATTATAGAAAAATTTTCGCGAGCAGTAGTGGAAGAACCTGTACATGCATGTTCAATACCCTTACCTCTTTTTTGAAAACATTTGGTACAAATATCCATGGAATTTTCCTTTTCTACGGTTTTTTCATTTTTAGAAAATAATTCATTTTGCTTTGTACTTTCAAGAGCTTTTTGTGCTTCAGTTTCTGTGGGAAATGTACGAATATGACCTTTTCCCTTTTTTACTTTCAAATGACCTTTAAACTGAGCTGTTACGCAAATGTAACAATTACAAAATTGCGTTGTTCGTGTTTCTTTTGTCAAACTATAATCAATGTAATTAGGCATTACAAGTAGTGGTCTTTTAGTACTACCTTTATCTAGCTCACTTATAGTGAACCGACATGTAGGACAAACACTTAGTGGAAATTTAGCATTAGACAAATCAAATTGATCATAAAGATGTTTTTTAATTAGACCATTCATATTTCGCGATATTAAAAAGTCATTCGATTTCTTTTTTCCAAATATAATTTTTTTGCCACATGGAGCACATACTTTCATTCTATTTTCCTCGTGAACACATTTATGATCTAATTTAGAATGCAAAGATGTTTTCTTCGTAGAATCCATAATTAAATTTAAACCTTTTCTTTTCTCGAGTTACTTACTTATTTCAGTTGTGGTGGATGGTGGCAATACCCAAATAACACAACCGAACTATTTAAGAGTTGCGTACAGACTGACTCTGTACCCGTTTATTAGTAAAGTCAATACCTTATCATAACAATAGATGAAGCTTAATGAATAAGAAGTAGGGATAGATAATGATAAGTAGATTAAGCTTAATGAGTGAGAAGTAGGGATAGATGATGGTGAGTAGATAAAGCTTAATGACTAGGTAACTGATAATGGGTGATGCATTTGCATTACACAGTATAAAGAGAAAATATATAATATATATATAAAATGTATACACACACACATATATATATATATATATAACGAACATAATACGTACCATAGTGAGTATTTCATTAGATTTTTACTGAAAATTAAAGTTTCGGTGTGTAAAAACTGAAAAATACAGATATTTTTAAAACAGGATCAGCTAGGATTTCAATTCGAACGGTTTTTGGATGTACAAACAACCCAGAATACAATGCCACTTTCAGTTTTTATCGACATTTTCATGAAACCTGCATCTGCTTAAGGCCTGGTGTGAAGCATTCTAACTGAATTAGAAAAAGGTCGAAAGCTTATAACGAGTTTGCCAATAAATTCTCTTTTTCCAACAAGTTAACAAAATTAGACCACGACGATATTCAAAGGAATGCAAAAGATCTCCTAAAAATTTACCTAAATGACCTTGAAGATTACTTAATTGACGAATGTATCCATTTTAGATAATATTCAAAAACTATAAAAGAGCATAACTTGAATATAAATGCTTTGCATTCATTGGTAAAGAAAAAATATGCAGGCCGTCTATCCAAATATAGAAATTATTTTAAGAATATTTTTATCAACTCCAGCATCCAATTGTTCAGCAGAAGGTCTTTTTCTGCACTGAGAAGAATAAAAACTTACTTGAGATCAACCCCATGTGATGAAAAATTGAATGATTTCACGATCTTAGCAATAGAAAATAAAAAGTTAGACAAAATATCGATTGAAGAAGATTTCGAAAAATTACAATAAAATTACGAAAAAATTCGAATAAATTAAAAAATAAAGATATATCTATACATTAACTTTAGTAGTATTTTTTCATTTATTATAAATAATTTTAGGTATGATTTATAGGGCGCAATTTTGAAAACCGCCCAGCAGCTGGATTCTGTAAGTTGCTAAAGCTCAATCTCCATCGCTAAAAAACTCTAAAATGAATTTAGAGATTTTTAGCATCAAATGTAATTCTGTAACGTGTATCTAAATTTAGCTACCCCTTAAAAATGGAATTCGCCATAATTTTAGCGTTCACCGTTCATCTCTAAAATACTCTTATTTTGTATTCTGTACGCAATAAACAGCTGTTAATTGTCTCTTAAATGAAGAATTTTTAGCAAGCAAAAATTGAAGCCGCTAAAAGGTAAGTAATTGTAAATTGAAAAAAAATTTTTTAAAATTATTGTAATTTCAGCAGTAAAATGGAGGAAACCACCAAAAGAATAACAAAGGAGGAGAAATTCATTTTAGTTCAATACATGGAGTGCTTTTTACACAGCACAAATTTTGTAAACTGTTTGTTTACTTTTTTACATAAAATAAACTGAGCCATTATAGAGCTGCCATGTTTTGCAAACTTTTAGAGGGATATCAATAATTGTTGGTTTTTCGGCAAAATACTAAACGTATGTTGCAAAACCTAAATACAATTTGACAAGAACTTTCAAGTTTACCTTTAAAAATTAGCGATTTACAAGTTCTTTTTACAATTTTATGAAGGAAAATTCTATATGTTTTTGAGGATAACAAAATATGAAGCATGGCAGCTCTAATATAAAGTGTCAAATGTATGCGAAATATGTTTGTCTCTTTTTCTCAGCATTGTATCAAAGCAGAGTGAGTAGTATAGACTACTTTTAGCAAATTAGCTACGGCGAAAATAGGAAATTTTAGCTAAGAGATTGCAGTTACAGAATACGGATTTAGAGAAATCTCTAAGAAATTTGCCTTGAAATTTTTTTAGCATTTTAGCCATAGAGTTAGATATTTAGCTAGGAGAATTATAGAATTGATCTGCAGGGCGCAAAGTTATGTAAATCCGGGCGTGGTCTAGACTAGTGTACGAAATCGCAAATGTCCGTAAAAGGAGGCGAAATATGGACCGGAAAGAGTAAATATATAAGTCAAATCAACGACAACGATGGACAGGCTGTCATTTTAAAGCAACTAAACCCGAGTGTATAATGTATTACAGCACATTGTGTCAATAAAAGTCGATAGTATCAAGCATTTGTATATCGGCTACATATATTAACTAATGAAACGATATATAACATTTTTAAAAGCAATAATTATCGGCCTTACCTAACTGCCAATTTTCGTTGAAATAGCTAATGGAGCCGATAATATATATAAGATATATTATAGGACTTCAACAAAGCATGGACCAAGATTAGTTGTCTTATATCTGAGTTATTTTTAAAGTTATAATTTCCTTTAAGGCTAAGAGATAATGTTTTCTCCGGTTAGTGCCTATATTCTAAACAATCAGCCTTGGTCTTAGAAACCGCATGCAATAAAATTTGTTGAACCCGTTTAATATTTGTTAACTCTAAAACCATTAGTGCCAAGCTTGGTTGCTAAAATACACAATATACAATGTACATGTAATATATATATGTACATGTATATTTTTTCAAACGGTTTTTATTGTCGAATTCAAATTACAAACTACTGAGTACACAATAAATACATTTTGCTTAATATTACTTAAAATTAATTCCGTCACACCCATTGGGCGCCTTTCGGAACCTTCTAACTTTATAAATATTATATTATATTCTTAATATTCTTATTCTATTACATAATTCTTATTCTAGTACATTATTCATACGTTTAAAAATATTTTCCTAAAAATTTAATTAAAAAATGGAATGCGTTTGTTGTCTTTCCGACCTAAAAATAGAACTTAAAAAATAAATTACAATCTTAAAAAGTAAATAAAAAAGGAAACAAAAAATTCCAGCAAGCTGGATTACATTGATCAGTACAATAACAAATTTAACGTTCGCCGTGGTTCATTAGAAAAAAACTACTGAGTAGTATTGTAGACAGTCTCATCGATACCCAGTGTACCGAATCTCCTGTGGTAAAATAAGAGAGTCTCGTCCGTTCCTAGAAAGCCCCCATTACTAAGGGCCAGAAGGTCCGTTTGCCTAAAGAACCAACGTGACAGAAGACTGTCCGCATCCGTCATGTCAAAGCATGCCCTAACTAGGTCATTCTCCACATCCGACGCGTTTCCCAAGAAAATTAGAGCACAGTCCACCATGAACCTGTCAATCCTCCCAATTCGAGCACCATCATACACCCTCCTACAGGAGGGCATGCGCAAAGAACCATCCGCCATCACCGTCATCTTTAGACTCAAACAGGTTCTAAGTACTTTCCTCTCCCAATGCCTCAGCCTCTCCATCTGACTCGACGAGATGGGAAACCAAGCTGGGAAAGCATACACCAAAACAGACCTTATGACCCGCCTGTACACTACCAGACGCACCTCTATACTCAGGCCATTCGCCCTCCCCAACAGCCTGTAGTATGCAGAGAAGACAAATCTTGCCCTCCGCTAAGCATAGTCAACATGGCTCACAAAAGTAAACCGCTCATGGAACAGCACTCCCACCCTGAGCCTGGGGATGTAACCCTCTGGCATACGGATACAGATTTCTGCGCTTCCCCTTAAAAATGATCCCAGTTGACTTGTCCACGTTTAGCCCAATTTCCCTTTTACAAAAGAACCCAATCAGGGTCTCAAGGTTGGTGTTCAGCCTACGCTTTAGGTTGCTCGCCCTAGGGCCTGAAGATGCAACAAGAATGTCGTACGCACATACCAGCAAAAAATCCTCCCCGGAGGAAGGGGCATATCGCTAAGAAGAATGTTGTACAACACAGGTCCCAACAATGAGCCCTGTGGTACACCCGCCGTCACAACCTTCCCGTCAGAGAGCGAATCGCCAACCCTTACAAGGAACGTCCTGTCCGCTAAGAAACAAGCAACCATCCTGAGGATGTCAGCAGTAAATCCAGCCGCCTTCATCTTCACCAACATGGCTCACAAAAAGGCCAAACCAAAGGAATCAGTTCTCTTCAAGGCAACATCCGGAATGCCGTCCAGTCCAGAAAACTTCTTAGGTGGACGCCTCCTAAGAGCGGCACCCACATCCCTGATAATCAGGTCATCCGCACGTCCAGCACTGACTGTGCCGTTAGCCATGATTCCCGATCCAAATGCAACACGTGGTATGTGGCTCACCAAGTCAGGCGCCTGAGCAGTAATCCGCTCACCAAAGTCACCAGTCCTCAGGTGACCATTCACGCCATGTACCGCAGAAAAACCCTCCGCAAGGAGATTAGCCTTGCCTACCTCCTCAATAAAAGACACACCCCCATCGTCCACCTTATCCGGGATTGGATCCCTTCGACGCAGTCCGCCAGCCGCTTTAACCCTACTAAACGTAGTGCTGTCCACCCTTACAGCCCTGAGCCGGTCCGTCCAGAAGCCAGCCTCAAACTCAGCAAACGCGCCATCACTGATCCGACTTAGCTCCCTTATCTCAGCCCTGCGACTAGGAATGCGGGAGAAATCCCCCGTCCTGCAAAGAGTCCTCCGAAGCCTGTTTTTCTGCCCAATAATGTCCTTCATCCTGGGAGGGAGGTCAGGCAGCTGGCACCCTTGGCACAGCACCATCAACAGGCTGTCGAAAAGACTCAGCCGATCCACAGGAAGAGCAGCAGAGGGAAGAGACCCCCGTAGCAAAGAGCTAAACCGATCCACGTCCATCCTCCTAAAGTTGTTCACCACTGGTCGCTCCCGCCAAGCCAGCTCACCACAGTCCAGTCGAATATCCACAGCTCTGTGATCCGACTCATAATCATGAACCCCAGCTCCCGAGACACCCGTATGCCCGGAGAAGCCATAAATATATCAATATATGATGCTGCAGTACCAGAAACCCTGTTCGGCTCCACCGCAGACAAAATATCAAGGGACATTTGCATTAACCACCCTTCCACTCCAGTTAGGATGTTTGGCATTTAAATCCCTACCAATCAGTACATCCCCGTCCCTTACCAGCTCACTAAGTGAAAGTAGGTCAGAGCCGGAAAGTACTGCACGAGGACGCAAATAATGTCCATGTATACAAACGTGGCCCTCTCTCATAAACGATTATCATGGTCTAACTACATCTTTTTATGTATGGCGGCTATATCAAACCATGAAACAATTTGGCCCATATCACTGTTTGCTTACTAAAAGCTTATGTACCAAATTTCATTGAAATAGTTAATATGCGTAACAATGCCCAATCAAATCCTATGAACCAAATTCCCTTTAAATTTGTTTTTATTTTCCAGCTGTACTTTGATCACAAAAATATACGGACAAACGGAAATGTTAAAAGCGTGAGCAATAACTCGTAATACAGTGTTACCATAATATGGGGCAGGGTGTAATAATTGATTCGCTCCGAGTTTTAAGTAGGGGCAACTACCCTTTTTTCCAACACCTGGCCACACCCGTATCCCTCTCTTAGTCTTTTGAATGGTACAAATTCCCTACTTTGTACATTTTTGGTCCACTTTTTATAATATTTCTCTTCACAACCGCTTTTAATATACGTTTATTACAATACATCTTCCACAACATTTCAAACGATTTTTGCCGCATTTGACTTTTACATGCAGTCACTCGCGAGTCGACCAATTCGGAGCCTCTGCACTATAAAGCTCTCACTCCCAGTATAATTAAAATTCAACTCTAGAGTGAATTTTGATTTTTTTTTATACTGGACTCGCATTAACAATTAAATACGGTCACGACATACTCTGCTAAAGTGGAGTTCAAATTATCAGATGGAACTGACATATCTGAAGGAGCTACCGATAAAACATCGATTTTTCGTCCACACAGAAAGATTTATCTGACAGACTTCATTTGAAGCAAGACGCCACAGTGTTAACATCAACGCTTTGTGCTTGCAAAAGTTACTTGATTGCTTCAGAAAGTGAAAGGGTTGAGGAGACACTGCTGAGAACATTTAGATATACCTACCTATATATAATTATGTATGTATACATATACTTATATGTACTATGTATGTATATATAATTACACAAACTGATTTATAGGAAAAAAAATTACAGCAGACAGTTGTCCGTGGCCGAAGGCCTCGGACAACTGTCTGCTGTAATTTTTATATTTACCAACGTCAGTTGATTCAAGTCCGTTTAAAAAAAAATATTGTGTTCAATTTTTTTAAACTTAATTTAATTTATGTATTTTAATTAATATTTTTATTGAAATAAGTTCTGCGAATGTTGAGAGGGCCGCCCTAATATTAAAAAAGGTTTACCTTATCGAGTCTTCGCATTAGCATTCGAGCGTTGTGTGAAAGCTTTACGCTTTACAATTCAAAATTAATGTTACAACAGCTTTATTGAAGCTTTCGCAAAAAAGCTTTATTACGTTAGCTTACTGTTTGTTTCGCTTTTTACTAGACACATGTTGCCAAGCAACATTAGCTTGCTGTTCGTTTCACTTTTTACTAGATACATGTTCCTAAGCAATGTTGAGCAACCAAAAACACTCAACCAAACACCACACATATGTTTGAGTGTATGTGTTTAAACAATTTTCATTTGAGAAATTAAAATACTAGAAATATATCAACCAATATGAAATGTATATCAAACGAAAGATAACATCTTCATTTACCTACAAAAAAAAATTAAAAAAAAATTCATCTAGCCGTTTCCTCAAATTCAATGAAATAAAGATTACAACAATAAAAACCTGACATGAGTCCTCATACCGTAAGGTAAGACGTATTCTACGTCAAAAAACTAAGCACATACACACACCCCAGCTTCCCCGCAATATGTAATTTCCTTATTTTTACAAGTGCTTATGTTTTTTAGATATCAAAAATTTATTTTATTAAATTAAAGTACACAGAAGATTTGTATTTCTTTAGTTTCACATTAAATTCCAAAAATTCTATGTAATTTGTAGTTTTCCGCTTTTCTCTTCATTTATTATCTCCGACATTTTATCTCTCGCTCTCTGTTCTATGGATAACCTCAAAGAAATCGTTTAGTTTTAAAACTGTTTTCAAGACCATCAGATTTATCTGACGACAGATTCGACAAATCAGATACTCTAAACTCTACTCAACAGGACACTTAGAAGGGGCCTCATAACAGGCCTTCTTTAAAAAGGGAGACGGCCATGTATGCCGAAGTATTTGTTAGTGTAAGAGAAGGAGTAACAGAGGTGAATATGAACAGACTGCCTCAGTTTCATATTTAAAGGCCTATTATGGAAATGCCTCCGCATTTCCACAGCTGGGATGGTACATTGATATCATGTAGTGGACAAAAAAATGTTTACATGAAATGGGTTCTACTGGATGTATATAAATATGTATCTAGTTTTAACTAACACTCCGTCATTCGTTATTGTACAAAAATATTTGCTAATGCACAAAATGAGTGCAATCATCTCATCAGCCTAGTATCCTGTCGACATTTAACAGCATCTTAGAAAAGGATTCCCAAGAGCACGTATTTTATTCGCTGAAATGTTTATTTTTGTGGTTCTCCTTATCGCCCACACAAATATTTTGAGCACAAGCATCGCGAGTTCTGACAATTTGTCGTAGTCACACACCCAGAGCAACATGCACGAACAATAAAAGTCGAAAATAAATCTTATACCGCCACACGCATACACTTAAGAGTCAGGCACGCGTATTCACCTCCATAATGCTTTCTTTGATGTTATCTCACATTTTTATTATGGTTACTTATTGCAAATATGATAAGTTTACTAAATATATATGTCCTTATATTTTTCCTTTTTGAGATATATCTCCTATCCTTTTTTGCTGTTGTAATATTTTAAAATATAAGAAACATCAGGGAAATAAAATGAGTAACATAAATTGTCACTATCTGAAACAGTGTCAAAGAAACTAATCCAAATTGTGTTTCATGTCACCTGTCAAGTTCTTGAGTATATTGTTCTGAACTCAAATTGTCCACTCAGTCGCGTTCAGTTGTTCAAAGTTGGCAGACGTATTCTGGGTAACTTACTTTGTAACAGACTTCAAACGACAAAGTAAAATAAAAACCAAAAAAATATATTCTAAAAAAAAAACAACAAAATAGAAAGAACTGAACAAACAAGAGGATTAACGATCAAGCATTGCACCAGTTGCAACAACAAACGCACTTTGGCATCGACAATGATGACGACGGAAGTTCAAGTGATGATAATTTACTTAACTGGAAAAATGTTACAACAAAGCGTAGAAAGATCAACAGTAAATTGACAAATGTTCAAAAGAAGCATAAGGGGCTGATAATCCAGACTGTTCAAATGTGAATAAATTTGCTGACCTTGCCGATGATATTGATGACGAAAATGATGAGGAAGTGGCTGAAATTAATCCAAAACCACCACCAATATTTATAAGTAGTGTAACCAATATAAATAAAATGATTAAATGTGTAGGAAATGTGTAATCTGGCAACTCTGTAGAGTCAAGTCGTACTTAATTTTGTGCTCCGTGATTTTTGCCTTATTAGTAATTATTATATCGTGTATTATTGTGTTTAGTGTGTGAAAAAGTGTTAAAACTGAAGCTAAGTATCTAACGTTGGTTTTGTGTTTGTTAGTATTGTTTGTGCTTCAGTTGTTTTATAAATTAAATCTTCTGTTTGTTTGTAATTTAAGCTTTGGTACCACAATACAAAAACAATATTTTGGTTTGCATCCTTTTATTGTTGTTATTGTCCGGTTTTTGTTCGATTGTTGTTATTGCTAGTTTTTCTACTCTCTTTTGTACTACTTTTGTTTGTATTCACAATTCTAGTGTTGATAAACATCCCGCTTTTTATTGTAAGTGTTTAGCAGTGTTGTCTATTATGGCGATTATTTAGTTATTTTAGCAATTTCTGCAGATTTTAGCAGTGTTGTCTATTGTAGCGATTATTTTGTTATTTTTAGCGATTTATTTTGTTATTTGTAATTTATTTTTGTTTCTTGGTTTTATTTGAAATGGCGTGTTTAAATAAATATTGTTCTTTCAAATCTGATAATGAACGTATGTTGTCGTGTTGGTAGGTAGGCGTTCGAACCCTGTTTCTCTCCCAAAATCGAATAAAACGGCTTCAAAAAACTAAATGGATTTGCCAACATTTTGTATCAAAATGTTCGTGGCTTAAATACTAATCTTTCTAGACTCTATGTCGACAGTTTTGGTTTCGATTATGATATAATAGTTTTTTCCGAAACATGGCTTAAACCCAATGTACTCGATTCAGAAGTCTTATGTGACAGATTTTCAATAGTCCGAAGAGATCGCGCGGTTAAATCTGGCGGTGGTGTATTAATCGCCGTGCTCAGATCATTGTCTTATGACGTTGTGATAACGAACATGAGTGATATAGAGTTCTTAGCACTCTCTATAAGGTTGGGCGCTGCCAAACTTTATATAACTTGTTCGTATATTCCACCTTCGTCAGAGTTTGGAATTTATGAGATGCACTTGGATGCCATCTCTGAAGTGTGTGGGAAGCTTGGTGACAGTGACAGCTTACTGATATTGGGTGATTTCAATTTACCTTTGGTATCATGGTTACCCTTACCTGATACTAAACATCTCACTCCGTTAATTCCTTGCGACTGGACTTCTGATTTTGTTAGACTCATTTCTTCTCTGAATCTTGTTCAGATTAACGATATTGTTAATGCTATGAATAGGACACTTGATCTTGTAATAGTTAACAATTCTGATAATTTTGAAGTTTCCCGCGTTAATCCTCTAAGTTTGCCCGAGGACTCATACCATCATACAATTTGTATTCGTTTCTATCTCCAGACAGAAATCTCAATCTATTCAAAATCTACCAGGAAAACTTTTTGTTTCTCACGTGCTAATTTTGTCTTACTGAATAGTCTTTTTGAATCTGTCGATTGGATGTCAATATTAGATTGTGAGGATCGCCAGAGCTTTGATGGGAGCTTAATTAATTTTTATGATGTAATATGGAGATGTTTACGTAAATCTGTGCCAAGGGTATCTGCAGGAGATGAGAATTGCTCACCTCCTTGGTCTTCTAAATATTTAAAGCAGTAAAATAATGCCAGGAGTAGATTACATAAAAAGTTTAGGGTATCAGGTAGATCTTTTGATCATAGTTAGTACACTATTGCCAGGTGTCGTTACGAGGCAGAATCTCGCAAGTGTTATCAATCTTACTTGTCCAAGGTTGGTAAGAATTTTAGGATCAATCCTAAAAGTTTTTTCAACGTTGTTAACACTAAGCGTAAGTCCGTATCACGACCTTCTCGAATTGTGATGAATGATGTTGAATACATGGACTCTGAATCTATTGCCAATTGTTTTTCTGACTTTTTCTCATCTGGTTACTCGGTTCATTCAGTCTCGACTACCTGTGACTATCCTAATGATATTCGGTCATTAGATCCGTTCGGGATCACTTCTATGAGTGATACGTGGGTCCAGGAGAACCTTTCGTCACTGAAGCCCACGAACACTTATGGACCTGACGGGATCCCTAATTCTGTGCTAAAATATTGTTCTACGACATTGGCTACACCATTGACTATACTATTCAAAGCATCTTTGAAATTTAGCTACTTTCCGGCGGTCTGGAAAAGCTCGTATATTGTCCCTCTTTATAAGTCGGGTAATATTACGAATGTGTCAAATTATAGAGGTATTGCGAAACTGAGTGCGATTCCAAAACTTCTTGAGATACTGGTCACTGGCAATATATCTTACAAAGTTTCCTCTATTATTGATTCTAGACAACATGGTTTTCGCAAAGGTCTATCTACAGTTACAAACTTACTTCAATTTTCTTCTCACGTAATTGATGGTTTTATTTCAGGAATGCACACCGATGTTATTTACACGGATTTTAGTAAAGCTTTCGATAAGGTTAACCATCGCCTCCTACTGAGTAAATTAAGCGCTATCGGGTTTGATAGTAATATTATTGAATGGATTTAATCTTACCTTACGGGTCGCAAACAGATGGTAATTTTTGGGGATTCGTTATCTGGACCTATCCAAGTGTCTTCCGGCGTTCCTCAGGGAAGTCACCTGGATCCTATTTTATTTCTCTTGTTTATCAACGATTTGCCTAATTCGATAGCTGAGTCTAATGTGCTTATGTACGCGGACGATGTGAAAATATTTATGTCATATAAATATGCTTCAGACTATATACTACTTCAAAATGATCTGGATCGGCTTGGGAGTTGGTGCAATCTTAACCTTATGGAGTTAAACTTTTGTAAATGTAAACATATGGCGTTTTACAGATCACGTATGATTACCTCCCGGTATTCTATAGGTGGTTCTACATTAGAATTGGTCAATTCATTCTTGGATTTAGGTTTTTTACTTGATAGGAAATTGTCTTTCAACAGTCACATTATTGCTACTGTTAATAAGGCTATGGCGTACTTTCGTTCATTAAGCGCTGGGCGAAGGAATTTTCTGATCCATATATCACGAAAAATCTTTTTACATCCCTTGTTAGGCCCATATTAGAATATGGATCAGTGGTATGGGATCCACTTTTACGTGAATATGATAGAATCGGTACAGAAACAATTCCTTATTTTTTGTCTTAGGAACCTGAGATGGGATCCTAACATCCATCTTCCTCCATATGTCAGTAGCTTGTCTTTAATTAAATTACCTCCTCTGGCTAGTAGACGTACTATGCTTAATTCGATTACAATATATAAGATTCTCAGGGGCGATATACGCTCTGAGTATCTTCTTGGTCGTATTTCGATAAATGTTCCTTCGAGAACTTCTAGGAACTATAAACTTCTGTATATTAGTTTTCGACGCTATAATTATGCTTTGAATGAACCGGTTCGGAGAATGTGCACAGATTTTAATGATGTTTATCAGTTTATTGACTTTTCTTTATCACCGGACACGATAAAGTCTTTTATTATAAATCATCTAAATAGTGTGTAGTATTTTATGTACGAGTATTAATGTTTATGGTTTTATGTTTTAAGATTTATCATTTTTCAATAAGTATATAGTGGTAATCTGTAGATTTTATTCCTCTTTTAACTGGTATTGCTTTAATCGGCTGTGAATTTCTATGTAGCCGTTACACGTTTTCCTCTCAGTTACTCCCCGCTACGGATCGGTCTGTGGTGTGTACGTTATCCCTACGTCATAGGGATGAGGCCCCCTAAGTCGGTTGGGGCGGGTGTGAGTGGCGGCGATGGGATCGTTCGTATAAAAATAAAATAAAAAAAAGTGTGATTGCCAATACTGAATTTAGTTATAAAGGCTTAAATGACGGTCAAGTCAAACTCAATATTAAAACTGTTGATTCATATCGTAAGATAACCATATATTTTGATACTAATAATTTTAGTTATCATACATACCAGTTGAAAAGTGAACGCGTCTACAGATTCGTAATTAAGGGTATACATCATTCCTCTAAAATTGAGGATATTAAGGCTGATCTACTCGATAAAGGTCATCTTGTAAGGTACATTACAACCGTCAAGAGTAAGTTTACTAAAAAGCCATTACCTATGTTCTAAAGAGGTATTTAATATACGTGAAATAAACAAATAGAAGCCCCTAAAATCACAGACGATATCGTTCAGTGTCACCGTTGTCAGCAATTTGGACATACAAAAACTTATTGCAAGAGACCATTTGTTTGCGTAAAATGTGGGCTTGGTCATCCAACACCAAATTGTCCAAACGACATTGAAACTGCTCCCAGATGTGTTTATTGTTTGAAACAAAATACTGCCAATTAAAGAGGATGTGATGTTTACCAAACCCTCTTAAGGAAAAGATTGCCAATGAATAGAAACGATTTTCCTCCTGTGAATCAGAATTTTATAAATAACCACACTAATGTTAACACAGGATTTCATAACTATAATACCGGTGAAACCTATGCCAATGTTGTAAATAAGAATGAAAACAATAATATTATGAAAAACATTGAGCAGTTATTGCATAAACAAATTGAACTTACTAACACGCTTATGAATATGATGTCACTGCTTATTAACAAAGTATGCAAGTAAATTTAAGAATAGCTGTTTGGAACGCGAATAATTAATAAATTAAATGAAATCGAATTTTTTATGAAAGACAAATATATTGACATATTTCTTATTTCGGAAACACATTTAACCACTAAGTCTTATGTAAAAATAAGAGGCTACGATTTTATCTTCACTTTCCAGATGGGAAAGCTGATGCTGGAGCTGGCTTATTCATAAAATCTACTATTCGGTATGAAATTGCAGAAGAATGTCAACGTAGATATATACAAGCTGCTGGTGTAAAAGTTGTCTGCAATAATAGACCTATCAACATTTACTCAATCTACTTTCCTCCAAGAAATAACGTAAAATGCGAAGATTATGACACCTTTTTTAAAAGTTTGGGTCCTTGTTTCATTGTCGCTGGGGAGTTTAACGCGAAACACCTATGGTGGGGTTCTAGGTTAACCAATCCAAAGGGTAGACAATTATATAAATGTATAATGCTAAACAACCTCAGTACTTTATCAGGAGGAAGACCTACGTACTGGCCCACAGACCCGACTAAAATTCTGGATCTTCTTGACTTTGTTGTATATGGTGGCATTTCCAGGTACTCACTTGACATTTTAAATGATGATAATTTCTGTTCTGATCACTCTCCGATTCTTGTCAACTACAATGTCACTGTAGAATTAACTCCTAGTAAAGTGAAACTGATTAATAGAAATACAAATTTGAATCTCTTCAGTGAACTAATAGAAATCAATTTGAGTCTCAACATAGACATCAAAACAGGAGACGCCTTAGATACTTCTGTCGAAACATTCACTACAGTGATTCACGAAGCTGCACTTTTATCTACCCCACCTGTTGAGCCATCTCAGAATTTTGGTCTAAAAGTTCGAACATCTGCAGTAGCAAGAGAAGTGATTAGACAAACTCGACGGTTAAGAAGAGTATGGCAACGTACGAGAAATCCCGTGGATAAAACAAACTGGAACCTTGCCATTAAACTATGCTCATAAGCCTTGGCTAAAGAGAGAAACCAAAATACTGGTCAGTATCTCAGCAAACTAAAGCCTCATACTAAAAACAAAGGGCATGAGCTATACAATGCCACTAAATACCTTAAACGTCATATAAAAAGAACGATACTATTGCGTGTCAAATGGATCTAGCAATCAAGCATATTACCCCAAACGAAACTAAATCGGAAATAAAAATATTAAACAATAAAAAGTCCACAGGATTTGATAAAATTGATGCCAAAGCTATAAAATCCTTGCCGCTTAAAGGAATTATGTTCTTAACGTTCATATTCAACTCTATTCTACGACTACAACATTTTCCTTCACAATGGAAGTGTGCGGAAATAATTATGGTTCGAAAACCTACCAAGCCGGAAACTGTAGTTTCTTCCTACAGACCAATTAGCTTACTGCCCATTTTTTCGACGATGTTTGAAAGACTACTCCTTAAGCGCATATTGCCCCTTCTTGAAACAAACAGAATCATCCCTGACCACCAATTCGGCTTTCGTCATAAACATGGAACGCCAGAACAATGTCACCGAATAATTAAAACAATAACTGATTCGTTTGGAAATAAAAGGTACAGCTCTCCTGTGTTTTTGGAAATACAACAAGCATTTGACAAAGTTTGGCACAATGGACTCCTTTTCAAATTAAAAATATTCTTCCAGCTCCGTTTTACATGTTTTTCGTGTCATATTTAAGTAACAGGTGCTTTTATGTTATAGCCAATAATAACGTTTCCAACATTTATAAAAGTAGAAGCCGGTATTCCACAGGGCAGCGTACTTGGCCCAGTCTTGTATACAATATTTACCTATTACATGCCAATTAGAGATGACGTCACTGTAGCAACGTATGCTGATTACACGACATTTTTATGTTCTCAACTCGACAGTCTATACCACTGGCTCTCAAAGTGGAATATTATAGTGAACACACAAAAATCAAACATTCACTTTTCGGAGATAGAACTGCCCGCCTGTGCTCCTCAATGGTACGATTATTCCTAGAAAAGATGATGTCAAATATCTAGGACTTCACTTGGACCGACGACTTACGTGGAAAGTTCATATAAATGCAAAGAGGAAGCAACTTGACAACAAATTCAAACAAATGTTTTGGCTATTCGGGTCCAGATCGAAACTCTCTCTGGAAAACAAAGTTTTGCTTCTGAAAACTATACCAAAGCCTATTCGGACCAATGGTATCGAGCTTTGGGGGACTGCAAGCAACTCTAATATAGAAATTTTGCAAAGATTTCAGTCTAAAGCTTTACGTTCAATTACTGACGCTCCTTTTTATGTAAGAAATAATGCATTGCATAAAGACCTTAAAACACCTTTTGTGAAGTCTGAAATAAAAAAATTTAGCAGCAGATACTTAGAATGACTAAGTAATCACACTAATGCATTGGCAATCACACTGTTAGATGAGACTGATCAAGTTAGAAGACTTAAAAGAAACCATATTCTAGATCTCCCATTCATATAACCTATAAACTATATACATATTTATATTTAACTCTAACTTACTTTATTTATTAATAATATAGTAATCATTCATATGATCATCGTGTATATCTTATATTGTTGTTTCTGATGAGAATCGGCAGGTCATGTTAATATTTAGAGTTTATCAAATTTGCTTATTATTGTAAAATAGATTGCAAATAAATGGAAAGAATGAAAAAAAAAAATTGTCCACTATATTTATAAATTGCACATGAGGAAATCAGTAAATTGGCCATCTCGTTATATTTTCCCCGATTGTCACATATTTTGTGTCATATATGAATAAATGGCGATGATCATTAATTTGCGACAAAGTACAAACACCTGGAAGGAGAATTTACAAAACAATTCAAATCTAATGATACAAGTACAAGACGAGAAAACATGTGGTAGAACCAGAGGCGGATTTAAGAGGGGGCGCAACGGGCGCGCGCCCGGGGCCCCGCAGTTTTGGGGGCCCCTTGACTTTATCAATATTCCTATAATGAGCTAAGTCATACAAAAAGGGTCCAGAAATCAAGTTTTTCTTCTACATATAAAAATTAAAGTGTTTATTTTTCTACCAAAATATCCATATATTAAAACAAGGACCAATCTTTATCAAATGCTGCAAAAAAATTTACCTATAAAGGTCCAGAAAACTAAATTGGAACTTATTTATTGAAAATTTCATTTTCATGAACTTTGAACGCCCACTATTTTTGTGAAGCCAATCTATAGTCCTCCTGTTGTAACGATGTTTATCTTTATTAATTTTGAATTATAAAATTAAATACTTATATTTATGTCATTACAAATAATTAGTATCAAGTGGCATTCGAAATAAATTTGTTTTTAAGACTTTAAATCATTTAAAAATTGTCCTCCCAATTGTATTGCAACTTTCCTCACGGTGAATTATTTACAAACTGTACCACGAGTTTAACAATTAAAACTGCATGATAAAAATATTGTTACAAATCATTCTCGTGAATTTTAAATAACATGTTTCAGCAGGCAATGTTTAAAAACTTATTTATTTATCTGCAATCTTTGTTTTTGAAACATAATATGAACAATGAAACGCCATTTATCAGGCGCTGAAAAAAGAAAAGTTAAAAAACAATATGAAGAAGCTATCAACCAATAGAAGGGAGCATTAGAAAAATGTATGATCACTCTAGGTAATTCCGTGGACACAAAAAAACAGATGCACTTACAGCTTCCACCAGCCGACAAAATGAGTTTGCTGACACTCTTGGTTTAGAAGAAGGCATAAGTGAAATATCTGTAGAGTAGACAAAGGCAGGCACGATATGCCGATGGAAAATATCGATAGTAAGTCGCAAAATATTTCATTGGAAATAAAATTAATGTGGATTTATACGGCAATAGTCAAAACAATACTTCTCTATGGTATCGTAGTTTGGTGGAGGTCCCTCCAAAAGAAATATATTCTGAATTCCTTGATGAAAATTCAAAGATCAGCACTGATTAGCGTTAATGGGTCAATGGGCACGACGTCAGGTACTGCACTTAGCGCTATACTGAACATCTTTACTCCTGATATCATGGCCGAATCGGCAGCCGTTACATCCCTGGTGAGAATCAGAGATTGTGGCGTTTTGATATCGGGACATTAAGGACACACTGAATTACTACACCGGATCAACTCTATTCCCGTAAACACGGACTACTGTATACTCTACCTTCTACCAGCGACAAATCTAAGGACTTCTATTCCGAACAGGAATACCTGGGAAAAGTCACTGAAAGGGGATACCAGTAGCATCAGATTTTTCACGGATGGATCAAAGTTGGACGAGCAAGTGGGCTATGGGGTCCATTCGACGGACCTAAATATAAATATCTCCTTCAAGCTGCCTGATCACTGTAGTGTATTTCAGGCGGAAAATTACCCCCAAACTGAAGGTTGCTGAACTACCGAAAAGTAGTGTCACAACCTTCCGGAGAATATGTATCTACACAGACAGCCAGGCTGCCATCAAATCCCTGGAAGCCATGTTTGCTACGCCCCTCACGGCGAAAGAATGCCACTCATCACTTAGGGTGATGGCAGTGTATTTTGACATCAGGCTCATCTGAGTACCGTGACACAGCGACATTCCAGGCAATTGCGTAGCGGATGCGTTAGCTAGACAGGGCACTACGGCACAGGTTCTTCCGGCAAAAGAAGGTGTTAGTATGCCAGTCTCTACCTGCCGTTTGCAGATCAGGCAGTGGGCCATAATATGTTCAAGGACAAGTGGAGACTTACTTCAGCTTGCAAACAAGCCAGGGTCCTCTGGCCACAGGTGGACAGGAAGAGGACTAGGCAACTACTTAACTTGCCGAGAGGCAGGTTATCCACAATGATAGGAACACTTACGGGACATTGTCTTGTAGGAAAACACGCCCTCTGATTGGGACATAGAAACTCCACTCTCTGTAGATGCTGCATGGAAGAGGACGAGGTAACGACGAAACACCTTCTCTTGGATTGCCCTGCTCTGAAGTAGAAGTAGGATATTCGGAACACCTCTAGTTAGCACCGTAGCCCTACAGGATATTCCTGTAGGTCTTATGGACAAATTTATTGAAAGGGCAAATTGGCTGGACGACTAGTCGATAGTTGCTATGGAGGAAACTGCAGGTATCACAATGGGCTTATATAGCCTAAGTGTGCTAGACAGCGTGCTGTCTTGTAGCCTTGCCAACCAACCAACCAACCAAATAAAATTAAAATACATTTTCTCTGGCCTAATGTATTAAGAATAGAAATGGTTGAATTTCTCATTTGTAATAAACTAATAAATATTGGCCATATTAGTCAAATTAAATCGATATATAAACACGGTGATTGCATTTTTATAGGAAATCGTTGAGTGGAGAATGTGAAGAAATAACGTGGATAATTTTTTCCGAAACATCCAAATCTATATATTGCTATCCATGAAAATTATTTTTGGGCTCAAAATCCAAGTTGACAACTGAGTTTCAAAATTGGAAACATATTGGAGCTACTTTGTCCGACCATAAAAAATCAAAGCAGCATGTCGCCTCAATGTGGACACTCTACAAGCGCTCCATGGTTTCAAATTGCGTCAATGCACAAAATGCGAAAATTGTAATGCAAAACGAAAGGTTTTGGAGAAACATTTTACGAAGATTTGTATCTACAATAAAATTCCTTGAAATTGAATGTACAGGACATAACGAGAGTTAAAGATCTTCCAGTATGATGGTTTTTTAAAGTCATACTTGCACGAATACAGTTGCGCGAATCATTACTTTTACATTAAGACTTTTAGTTATAGCCTTTTTTTTTTTTTTTTTGGTCTTACCCATAAAGTTTGTTCTAAAAAAAGTTGCAATTTTTGTTTATTTTATCACTGTTTACTTACACGTCTGTCTCGCCTTGCATTCAAAAAAAAACTAAAAGCTCAGCAAACTGCAGCGCGTCAATTGTCCATCCAAGATATATTGATAAGGTAGAACTACAAAACATCGAAAAATGCCTACCAACCAAATCTACGCACACTTTTGTCATGGTTTGGTTTTCCCAAATATAAAATTTGTGAATTCAGTAGTGGCTATGACATCATTGACTAATTTTGTCGGCAGGGCGAAGTCTGCCGGCTCAGCTAGGAGTTTAGATAAAAAAGCCATAGATATGAAAGAAACTTTTCCAAATGTGGAAATTGTTTTAAAAATATTTTATACCATGCCAATCTCAAACGATTCTGGAGAAGGATCATTTCTTGTCTTAAAAGAGTAAAGAATTATTTAAGAAATTCAATGACAGAAAGAAAGACTCAATACTATTGCTGTATTGCATATAGGTAGTGATTTACTTAAAATTATTGATTTTAATGATATAATTTACAAGTTTGCAAGCCAGAAAGATAGAAAAAATTTTCTGTATTTTAATTAGTACTTAAAGTAATTAAAGTACGTTTTTAAGGTTTATAAAATTTTGAATTATTTCAACAAAAATGTGGTTATTTTTTGATTATTTTTAAGGGGCCCAATATTTATTCTGCGCCCTGGGTCACATCCAACCTAAATCCGCCTCTGGGTAGAACCAGACAAAAATTCGTGACATTTTATCAGGGCTTGGGGTCTGGGACACTCTCAGGATTCGAAAGCGTAAAAATTTTGACGACTTCAACTCCATGATCAGAATTTTTTTTAAAATCGAGAGTTTTCGGTAAAAATATTTTTTTTAAACCGTTTCACAGTGTGTCCGATTGAAAAATACACGGTAATAATATCACAACTTTTAAAGAATTGTTCTGATCATTTTGGAATGTACTACACATTTGTAAGGAGCAGCTATCACCAGCATTTAGATTTAAAAGCCTGGAACTTCTACAGTTAAAGGCCGATTTCACAGCTTTTTACTTTTAAGAAACTAGCAAAAAATACTGCTTACCCAGAAGCAGAATTTAAGACGAAAACATGGTAGCAATCGCTAACAAACCTGCTGAAATAAGGAATAATTTTTGTATGGGATGTGCCACTTGGAAGCACTACTTAAAGGTAACCAAAGGCACTTTATTCATTGCAGTCCAGAAGATATAAAATCACGTATGTTTAAGCGAAATTAAAATCACTCGAATGAAGCTCTGAGTTAACAGTTTATATTCACTGCTTCACACTGCTCAGTCTAAGCATTACAAAAGAAGTGCTTATATCAAGAGCATAAGTAATAAAAACGGCTCTTCTTGACATTGCATTCCTGAAGCGCTTATTTTAAGCGGTTCATAAATTTTCCCAAACTGCAAGAAAATAAGCACTGATTTTAACTTATTTGACTGTAATTTATTCATTCAAAAATATTCATTGGAAAACTAAAATTATTATTACATAAAAATAATTAGAAATACACGAGTTATGGTAACTAAATATATTCGTATATAAATATATTCATTTGTGTTACATAAATATATTAGTATATAACGTTTTACATAAAAATAATGACAATTATAGAATATTTTTCCCTTTTCCAGTATATTTTAATGCATATATATTATATATGTTAATCCACTTAAAAAATTAAATTATCCTCAAAAGCCTCATTATTTTCCTTCGACCGTTTAAGGCTATCATTTTTGTATGGTCGATTATTAGCGAGGCGTATGGCTTGTCTCAAATGAATTAAAAACTGATTTTTACTGAGCTCCAGTAGATACGGATTCTAAATAAAAATTAATTGATATATTTTAATTATTAAAATAAAAAATAATTTAAAAAAAATTAAGTTACAGTATTGTATTTATAAATGCACTAAAAACTAGAAAATAATTTTTCTCTTAGCCTCAATAAGTATATTCTTCTTCATGATGGGGTTGTACAATGGTCCGCCTACTTAGCACTTCAACAACAATGGTCTAGATACTTTCAATAAAGAGCGTAATTAAAGTGAATTAGTTAATTAATTTTCTAGGGATCTCTCAAATAAAACGCTTGTATTTAAATTAAAAATGGTGACATTTAATTGTGACACTTAATTTGACATTTAACCCAATTTTCGACGGTTTTCAAGCATAAATCGGCCGATACTGCTGCAATTTCACGTCCGATATTCGTACGAAGTTCATCAATCGTCGCTGGCTTGTTGGCATAGACCATAGACTTGACGTAGCCCCACAGGAAATAATCTAACGGCTTCAAATCGCACGACCGAGGCGGCCAATCGATTGGGTCATTTCGTGAGATAACACGTTCACCAAACTTGGTTTCCTATAAATTGATTGTGGCATTCGCTGTGTGGCTTGTGGCGCCGTCCTGTTGGAACCACATGTCCTCCAAGTCCCTATTATCCAATTGGGGCCAAAAATATTCGGTTATCATTGAAAGGTAGCGATTAGCATTCACAGTAATGTGCCGGTCTTGATCATCACGGAAGAAGTACGGCCCAATGACGCCGCCGGCCCATAAACCGCACCAAACCGTAATTTTTTCGGGATGCAATGATGACTCATGGATTACGTGTGGAGTGCTGTCTGACCAACAACGCATATTTCGCTTATTGGCGAAGCCATTCAGCCAGAAATGAGCCTCATCGCTGAAGATGATTTTGAAAAGTTTAGGCCACTTAAAGTTGAGGCCACTGACTCCAAATTTCGGTAGTAAATTTTAATAATTTCGACTCGTTGTTGGCTCCATGATGAAATGGCAAACCTCACTGAAGAGAAATGTCAAAAGAGCGGGAAAAAATATGGCGTCGTTTGCTGTCCCTATCGATTTACTTTTGTAGGCTCTCTGTTGAAAAACCCTTTACAAGAATTAATAAACAAATATATTGTTACGAATTTCCTTATTCGTCCTTTTTGCGTTGTTTTATTCCCAATAATAAAACAAGGTTCGTTTTTAATTACGATAATTACAACGGTATCACTTCCTTTTATTTATTTATACAGTACAACAGTTTACTTTATTTATAACACGTTAACAAGTCTTGTATTTTACTATCAATTCGCGTTGCTTACTTTACGGGGTTTAATCACAAACTGAACTCTCCATTCCAAAGACCTCCGCTATTTATACCAACTCACCATACACAAATGAAGGTACATATATCTAGCGAATTCAAGAACCTTCTAGAAAATAAATGTTGTTGTTGTTGTTTATCTTTGTAGAACATTCTCCTACACAGGAGAATTATCTTTACTGAGGTGAATTCATGCTACTGGTTTAGCGAGCTGGTACGTTGTTACAATGCATACTTTCAGGCGCAGCACTAACCGCCTGTTGTTTACATACTGTTAGTAGAGTCATTAACAGTAACCAAAAGCTTTTACTTATTCGTAACAATATGTTGTTTACCTTTTAGAACTTTAATGTCACCCATTAATTGTGTGATTTCTTCAGAATTACGTTTTACTTCTGTAAAAAGTACAATTTAATAGTAATATTATTACATACAAATTTATGTAAGTAAATGGATTTGACTACCTGATAATAAGTTCGTAGCAATTTGTCTGCACACAGAAAAAAATATTTCCGAATTAATTTCAATTACTGATTTGCTCGAAAACAGAGATAAAATTCAATTATTTCATTATTTGACTCAATCATTTGAATACTTGGTTCAACAATTTTACATTTTATAAAGCGAAGAAGATCAATTAAAATTTCACTGGAATCAAGTACTTGTGTACTTGAAAACCGAAGAATTCAGCCAAAGTTATTGGTAGTTGGGGATGTTTTTAATATTAAATCGGTGAATATTTTCTTCGACGGTATAAAATATCCCTTTCTCTCTATTGTAACTGCCGTAGATATATTATTTAAAATATTTTTTGTGTTCAATCTCCAGTATCCCGAAGAGTCGGAAATATTTTATATTGTTACGAATTTCCTTATTCGTCCTTTTTGCGTTGTTTTATTCCCAATAATAAAACAAGGTTCGTTTTCGATTACGATAATTACAACGGTATACTTCCTTTTATTTATTTATACAGTACAACAGTTTACTTTATTTATAACACGTTAACAAGTCTTGTATTTTACTATCAATTCGCGTTGCTTACTTTACGGGGTTTAATCACAAACTGAACTCTCCATTCCAAAGACCTCCGCTATTTATACCAACTCACCATACACAAATGAAGGTACATATATCTAGCGAATTCAATAACCTTCTAGAAAATAGATGTTGTTGTTGTTGTTTATCTTTGTAGAACATTCTCCTACACAGGAGAATTATCTTTACTGAGGTGAATTCATGCTACTGGTTTAGCGAGCTGGTACGTTGTTACAATGCATACTTTCAGGCGCAGCACTAACCGCCTGATGTTTACATACTGTTAGTAGAGTCATTAACAGTAAGCAATAGCTTTTACTTATTCGTAACACTGCCCCCCACTTAAGCCTGTTCGTCCCGAGCAGGCTCAACCCTCCGTTTTCCATACAGAGCTAGTCTTTCCAAATGCACGACTTTCATTTTAGCTCTTGGACTTTGGCTTTTCTGGATTCGATAAACCACGTCATTTATTCGTTTGACAACCTTGTAAGGGCCTTCCCAGTGAGTCTGAAGTTTTGGAGATAAACCCTTCTTGCGCTGTGGGTTGAACAGTAAAACTAGCTGGCCTTCATGAAATCCTTCTGAATTTGCCGCTCGGTCGTATCTGGCTTTCATTTTGTCACTGACCATTTTTAATTTGTTGCGCACAAATTCATGGAGATCATTAAGATCCCCCGTATCATGGTAATTGACATCACTGTTCGCAGGGTCAGACGCTGGTATGGTACCGAACTCCAAATCTCCAGGCAGCTTCAGCTCATTTCCGAAAATTACTTTAGCGGGTGTTCGCGAAGTGGAGTCATGGGTGGCCGTCCTATAAGCCAAAAGGAACTTCGGTATGTGTTCATCCCAATCTCTTTGGTCTGCGCTGACTACTTTTCTTAGGTATTCTTCAAGAGTTCGGTTGAATCTTTCAACCATTCCGTCAGACTGAGGATGCAATGGTGTTGTTCTTGTTTTCCGAATACCGTATGACTCACACATTTCTTTGAAGATGGTCGATTCAAAATTCCTACCCTGGTCCGAATGGAGCTCCGAGGGGACACCAAAACGGCATATCCAGTTATCCACAAACACTTTAATTATAGTCTTCGCTTCCTGATTTGGAACAGGGTATACTTCGGGCCATTTACTGAAGTAATCCATAACCACTAAGACGTACTGGTTTCCAGAGCTACTGACGGGAAATGGACCAGCCACATCCATAGCTATACGCTCAAAGGGTGCACCTGAGTTGTATTGATGCATGTGGCCATGACTTCTTCGCGTTGGTCCCTTAGCTGTCATGCATTGGGTGCAATTTGCTATCCAATCGGCTACCGCTTGTTGACAGCCAATCCAGTAGAACCGTTGCTTTAGCTTTTCAATGGTCTTGGTTATTCCTAGATGTCCTCCCCTCGGGCCATTATGGAATTCTGTCATTATCTCTTTTTCCTTGGAGGAAGGTACCACTATTAACTTTTTGACTATTTTACCATCCTCACTTTCCCATAACCGGTATAGGCAACCATCCAATAATTTTAGGCTGTTCCACTGGGCCCAGTATGCTTTCATCAGGGGGCTATCTGAGGCGATGTCATTGCGTGTTGGTCTTTCACCTTTTTCTTTTGCAGAAATGATTTTTGCCAGTATAGGGTCGCTTCTTTGTGCTGTTGACCAGTCTTCGTTGGATTCTAGTCGAAGCAGACGTACGTCAATGATGTTTTCTTTCACCTCTGCTTTTGAGCAGTGTTTGCATTCCAGCTTGCATGGACGACGTGAAAGGGCATCAGCATTACCGTGTTTTCCTCCTTTTCTATGCTCAATGCTGAAGTCATAGCTCTGCAGTCTTTCAATCCAACGAGCAAGTTGGCCTTCGGGGTTCTTAAATTGCAGTAGCCACCTTAGCGCCGCATGATCGGTTCTTAACTGAAAAGGCTGGCCGTACAGATATTTGTGGTAGTGTTTGACACACTCAATGACTGCCAGTAGCTCTCGTCTCGTAACACAGTAGTTTTTCTCTGGCTTTGAGAGTATTCGGCTGTAGTACCCAATAACTTTTTCCTGGCCATTGATTTCCTGCGAGAGCACGCCACCTATTCCGTAACCACTCGCGTCAGTATCCAACACGAATTTCTCTCCAGCAACAGGATATGCAAGCAAAGGAGCCGTGCATAAATATTGCTTCAGTTGATGGAATGACTCTTCTTGTTTTTCGCTCCAACAGTACGGCCGACTTTTCATTGTCAGCTCGTGAAGACTTGCAGCCACTGTGGCGAAACCCGGCACAAACCGTCTGTAGTACGTACAGAGTCCTAGAAAACTGCGTAATTCATGGAGATTCTGCGGTCGTGGCCAATCCTTCACTGTCAGGATTTTGTCTTCATCGGTGGAAATGCCATCTGCTGTCACTCGATGTCCCAAGTATTTTACTTCTTTCTGGAACAGAGAACACTTCTTCGGGCTGAGTTTCAACCCAGCCGCGGTTATACGTTGAAGGACTTCTTTAAGATTCTTCAGGTGTTCATCGAATGTTTTCCTCATGACAATGATGTCGTCTAGGTACACCAAGCATGTTCGCCAATGAAGTCCTTTCAACACGCACTCCATTAATCGCTCGAAGGTGGCTGGAGCGTTACATAGTCCAAATGGCATTACTTTAAACTGCCACAGACCATCCCCTACGCTGAATGCAGTTTTCTCCTTGTCTTTCTCGCTGATTTCTACTTGCCAATAACCACTTTGCAAGTCCAGCGTGGAGAACCATTTTGTTCCTGACAACGTATCCAAAATCGGGTACTTCCATCTTTCTTCTTAACTAGTACCACCGGCGAGCTCCATGGACTTGAAGAAGGTTCGATAACACCATCCTTCTGCATTTCAGCTACCAGTTTCTTTACCTCATCTCTTTTTGCAAGTGGAAGACTTCTGGGCGCCTGTTTTATTGGTCTCGCTTCCCCTGTATTGATGTCATGCTTTACCATTGATGTTCTACCTTGGCATTCTTTTTTCAGGGCGAAGGCAGACGCATGCTTCCACAGTAATTGCTTTGCTTTGTTCCTATCAGAAGGCTTTAGTTCTCGCACCCACTCACTGAGATGCGACTCCAGCACTTTCTGCTCCTTTTCTGATAGTTTGCTGCAGTCAGAATTACTTCACAGTTGATGACCGCCTCGGCTGGTGTACATTCTGCAATTTCTGTGCGGTCGCCGATCACCTCTTCGTTGTTGGACAAATTTAGAACTCGTACAGGCAAGTATCCTTCATTATTAGTTCTTACTAGAGCTTTGGCAGTGATGATGTTATAGTTGTTTATACTTGCCGGTTCAACTACCCACAAACCGCCGATCTCACAATCTCCCTCCATTCGGGCCCATAATATGGTTTCTGAGTTTGCTGGCAATTTTACATCTTTGTAAGCGATCAGCCTTTTAATCTGTGTTGTATTGTCGTACCCCACATTGAGAGGAATTTCCACATTAGCCCACGTCAAAACTTGCTGCCCCATATCTAACTTGAGGCCTTGGGCAATCATAAAATCTGCGCCAATTATCACTTCATCTACAATGTCGGCGACAATAAACACGTGTTCGATGCTCATGTTGGCAATGGCTAACTTCAATTTAACTTTACCATGTACAGTTGCTGGTTCACCCGTTGCTGTGCGGAGTCTTACACCATGTAACGATTCCATTGGTCCATTTATCAAATCAGATCTGATGATAGATTGTGACGCGCCTGTGTCCATAGTCAATATGCGCTTCCGACCACCGATAGCTCCGTAGACAGTGAGGTTGTTGTTTTTCTGTTGTATTATTGAGATGGAGATCGTGGGGCCCTCGGTTGTGGGAGCTAGTCCATGCCCCTCTGGGCTAGCTCGTTTTAGTTTAACGGAGATTCATTTTGTGTAGTAAAATTTACCCGTTTATTGCCACGTTGGGGTGAGCTCGATCTTGATCGTTTTCGTGGCTTTCTGCAGTTTCGTGAAATATGACCAGGTTTGTCGCAATTGTAGCACTTTGGTCTGGGCTTACTTCCGCCTGGTAACGCCTTGCTGAGGGTTTGGGTGATTTCTTTAAGATCGTTTATGGCACCCTTCAAATCTCCTGCCTCCGACTCCATTTCAATTTTTCTAACTCTTTGTATTTGAGGCTTGGACACAAATTTCGCTGTCTCCTGTGCCAATGCGAACGAAACAGTTTCGGTGAATGTAGCTTTTTGTGTGGCACAAGTCACGTATTTTATGTCAGGATCACGGATGCCGTTGACGAATGCTTCAATCTTAAATTGATCCAAGAATGGGTGGGACTCACCAGGATAAGTCATCAACACCAAACGTTCCACCTCGGTTGCGAAGTCCTGAAGCGTTTCATTATGCTTTTGCACTCGGCCTCTCAATTCCATGCGATATAAATCCTTCTTGTGATCGCCACCATACTTGCGTTGTAACGCAGCCAGTATATCCTCATAGTTGTTTCTGGCACTGACGGGAATGCTCTGAAGGACTTCTGCTGCGTTGCCTTTCAGTGCTAAAATTAGCTCTACTGCTTTGTCGCTGCTGTTCCACAAGTTCTTAATTGCGACCATTTCGAATTGGAATTTAAAAACGTCGAATGGTGTGGAGCCATCGAAACTGGGAGCTTTCAATCTACTAGAGCCTTCAGGAATTACTCGAACTGGCCCTTCTTGCAACTGGAGATCATTCATCTTTCTTTCCAGTTCGGCGAATCTTTCCTCCACATCCTGTTCGACCTGTTCGATCTTCTGCTGAAATTCCTCGAATTTCTGTTCGACCTTTCCGAATTGATCATTAACCTGTATCTCCATGTTATTCATAGCTTCTGAAATTTCATGTAGCTTGTCATTTGTGGCGTTTGATGTTTCCTGCACAATTCTAGAATTTTCACCAAATTTCTTTTCAAGTTTTTCATCCATAATTCTAGAACTTTCGTCCAATTTCTCGTTCATAATTCTAGAATTTTCATCCAGCTTCACGTTAATAATTCTAGAGTTTTCGTCCAAGTTTGCAAACTTTTCCATCATGGCCGCAAACATTGTAGAAACATCTACATTACCAGTTGCTTCATTTGCAGATATCTCCATTTCGTCTTTGCACTCAAACTGGTATTTGTCAATGTCAATGTTTCGGCGCTTGAATTCTTCTATTAATCGCCTCTGCAGCTCTACCTTATTACCAGCTGTCGGTTGATCCAATTTACTCAACTCCTTTTTTAGTTGTTCAACTTTGAGTTCTTCAAACTTCATCGTTGTCCTTAATTCGTAATCCCACTTCTGACACCAATGTTACGAATTTCCTTATTCGTCCTTTTTGCGTTGTTTTATTCCCAATAATAAAACAAGGTTCGTTTTCGATTACGATAATTACAACGGTATACTTCCTTTTATTTATTTATACAGTACAACAGTTTACTTTATTTATAACACGTTAACAAGTCTTGTATTTTACTATCAATTCGCGTTGCTTACTTTACGGGGTTTAATCACAAACTGAACTCTCCATTCCAAAGACCTCCTCTATTTATACCAACTCACCATACACAAATGAAGGTACATATATCTAGCGAATTCAAGAACCTTCTAGAAAATAGATGTTGTTGTTGTTGTTTATCTTTGTAGAACATTCTCCTACACAGGAGAATTATCTTTACTGAGGTGAATTCATGCTACTGGTTTAGCGAGCTGGTACGTTGTTACAATGCATACTTTCAGGCGCAGCACTAACCGCCTGATGTTTACATACTGTTAGTAGAGTCATTAACAGTAAGCAAAAGCTTTTACTTATTCGTAACAATATGTTCGTACAGGATGCTTTTTACAACATTCAATCAAAAAAAAAATTTTCGAAAATTTCTATAATAAAAAATGAAATTTTTGGCCAAAATATTTAACTTAAACGATTTGAGCTTGAGGTTAATAATTATTTTATATATTTTCTTTATTTCTTATTTAGATTTTGTTTCTCAAATTAGGCTCACGGTCCTGACCTAAGAGAAACTAAAATCTAAATAATAAACATACAAAGGTCGAAAAAGTTTTATTTATAATTCCTGATAATGCTACCGAATGGCGTAGCAAAATATCGAAAATATATAAAATAATTATTGGCCTCGCGAATATCCTCGCCAGAGAGGAAATGCATTAAATCCTTTTCTATTAAATGTCTTCTATTTAAAATGTCGAAAACATTATTATCCTGGTTTTTATTAACATACTTCATAAGTAAAAGTATAATTGAATTTTTTTAAGTTTTTATTTTTGAATCCCTGTAAATGATTTTCTTAATTATTATTTAATCAAACTGAAATTAATTATAAAAATAAAACATACTTCATAAGTAAAAAGTATAAGTGAATTTTTTTAAGTTTTTATTTTTGAATCATTGTAAATGATTTTCTTAATTATTATTTAATCAAACGGAAATTAATTATAAAAATAAAACATACTTCATAAGTAAAAAGTATAATCGAATTTTTTTAATTTTTATTTTTGAATCCCTGTAAATGCTTTTCTTAATTATTATTTAATCAAACTGAAATTAATTATAAAAATAAAATGTTCAAAAAATATGAGATGTTGGTTTTTGTTATTTTGGGTGCTAATGTTAATAAAAATTACCGATTTCGATTGAAAGCGAACACCGACTTTTGATTACCAGAATACTCAAGTTGAGTACGCTAGTAATCAAAACATATAATTTCGATTAAACGCTCACTCAAGTTGATTACGCGCGTAATCAAAACATTATGTAATTTTGATTAAGCACTCACTCAACTTGATTACACGCGTAATTGAAATTGTCCATAAAAAATTGATTAAAGTCATGCTTAACTCAATTACTAATTTAATCAACAATATTAAGAAATTTTGATTGAATCTGTGCTCAAATAAATATTTGCTTTAATTGAAAACTTTTCAATTACGATCTTACAATTCGAGTAATTGAATTTACAAAAATCGTCATTGACGGAAATCCAAGTATAAAAATAATTGAATTGACAAATATCGTAATTGATTTGAGCATTCGCTTTTTTCTGTGCATTCTGACACAGTTTCTAATATTTCACTTGGTAGTGTCTTGTTAGTTGTTATGCGAGGCATTTTCTCTAAAACTTTTGGGATACTAAAATGTAATTTTACGGAAGATGTTCCAATTTGTTTAAAGAATGTATGGGTGGGCTTTTATAATGTGTGCACAAGTGGAAAAAGCAAAATATCGTGGCCGTAGGGCAATGATACCAGTTTTGCACATATATCATTTACTTGCAATATATCTTCTTGAAATTCATAAATATTTACAAGATATATTCCAAGAACCGTTGAATTAATAGGTCATTTCTTGGGTTCAAGAAAGTATTGACCTTAAAGGACCCGTCGTCTTTGAATTTTATTATTACTGATTAAATTAGCGTAACTAGATCGTAGTTGAGTAGGAGAATGATAGGAATGGAACTCCTTTGTGGTCGTCGTAGGTGAAGTGAAGGGAATGAGTAAACCTTATTACTTCCCTTGTTGTTAGTGTGGGATTCGATTTGACTGTTCCAAACCTGGTTAGTGGACTGTATCGTTGGGGTTGGTGCTTTTCAGAAGCAGAGAATATTTATAACCGTCTGCAAGAGCGTTGTAGGAAAGGATGGTGGTTGCGCTCAATTAAATTGGCATATATGATTTCTCAGGTGGAAAAGAAATGATATATGTAATTTAGGCAACGTTTATACCATAGAGAAATAAATAAAACAAGTGAATTAATGCGAATTCAAGTGTATTTATTGAGGGTTTGAGATGCTCACCAGTGGGTTGTTGTAGAAAAAGTGAAGTTTCTTTTCTTTTTACAAACCGAAGATGGTTCGGAGGTTTACAATATTTGTTTTAGAGCATAACATTTAGAACACAACCATTCACAATATGTATTGTACTCAAACTGCAAAGATACAAACTGCAAAGGGATTTTCGAAATAGATGCAATTCACAATGTACACCTCAAAGTGGGACATTTTCGTTATTAGTCATTTGACTACATTTCAGTTTATGGATAATTAATAGCAGATTCTTTTTCAATTATGAATATTAGGTTGAACAATTCAAACTTAGATATATTAAATATGAATTCATTTTGAAATTATAATATAAGTATGAACAATTCAAGTTTAGACAATTACTATTCAAATACTTCAAATTCTGAGGGAAATGATTGGATTGTTCCTTTGGAATTTTTTTGTAACCTCTAAACTCGTCACAATTTACTATTGCCAACTGGTTAAATATGATACATAGCTGCTCAGCTATATATTGCGGTTTTCTTATTCCATTTTTTAAACTTTGCATCATATTTTCAAAGGTGTATGCCGTTATATTTGACAGGTTTCCAAACTCGATTGGTGTGTCACATAAATGGAAAAGATTATGGACGTTATGTGTAATACTAGTCTCCCCATAAAAACTGCAACAAACTTGCATAACATTTCACGTGCTTGACCAATTCGATCATTAGAAATGTGAGAGCTAAGTAATATCTGATATGAGCATAATAAAAGTAAATAATTCCAGAAAAGCTCATTATTTATACTTGTTTTAAAAATAATTAAGCCCGTATAAAGAAGGTATTACCGAAATTCAGTGGCTTTCCACCTAGATATTTCGTGAAGACTTCGGGGTTTCCTTGCAAACTCTCGTGGAACATAATCAGAAAGGGATGCTAATAAAGATGAAATTTGTTGCTTTTCATGATTTGAAAGACGATATAAAGTTTTTCCGTTAAACAAAAGTGTTAACCTTTTCTTCATAACGCCCAAATTACTCAAATGCATTATATGGAGTGGAAATTTCGTTATCATATTTATATTCGCTGACTCCAACAACATAGGCCTATCACGAAACTTTTCTTGATGGAACTTTTGGTCGGTTCTGTTTGAAAAATCATCGCCAGTTCGCAACTTTCCGCTGGTGGTACTAAATGTTCTCACCCTCTTAATACTTTGTCCTCTTTTGTCACATTTGCTGCAACCATTTATGGCGTTATGACCCTTAATTCCACAGACAAATGATGTAGCAGGGGCGTCACACAAAAATGCTCGAATTTTCGTATGAACATGCAAATTATTGATTAAAATGCCGTCCAGCATCAATTTTTTAATTTCATAGACGAAATCATGGAGAAACGAATCAATATTCAAAGGCTTCCTTTCCCAACAAAACTTCCTATTAGAAAAACATTTACCAAGGGAAAATTAACAACCCTACCTAAAATAGGCCAGAGCCTTATTTCACAGCTCTTAAATAATGGCAATCCATCTATAACAATATCTAATATACCTTCTTATATGTTGTCCTTTACCATAATTTCAGAAAGTTTTTTTACGATTGATTCTATTCCGATGTGAAAATAAGTCCCATTTGTTATAGTTCGTTTTATGACTAACTGTTGTTTTCCAACTAAAGTACCCCTGTCAAATATGCAATATATCATGTTGAGTTGGAACTTTGAAAACTCAAAAATTTTTTTGGTTTTTATTTTATATATTAGTTTATATTTATGTGTTCTTTAAAATTATAAGAAAACATATTTTTTCATTTCGTTTTTAGAACTAAAAAAGTGTTTGATATATTCTTCATACAAAATATTTATATATGCAAAAATGAAACTTAAATTTAATTCTTATTCTTATCCAATTAAAATATGTAATTAATATGATATTGAGTTGCCCTTGTGTATAAGACCTTGTTGTAGCCTGCGTAGCATAGAACTCACTAAGTTGCTTAAAGTGGGCATGCCAATTTTCTCCCATTCCGCCAATATTGCTAGTTTTAGTTCTTTAAGCGTCGTATACTTCTTCGACATTGAAAACTCCTTGGCGGAAAGTATCACCCAGAGGTCTACAATCGGGTTGAGGTTGGGACTTATGGCTGGCCACTACAGTAATGTAATATTTCGGGACTTAAAAAAATCCGTTGTGAACCGAGCAGTGTGGATCGGGGCGTTGTCTTGTTGAAAAGTCCAGCTATCTCCATAGAATTCGCCAGAAAAGTCAATTAAATTGCTGTCCAACAGATCAACGTATGCTTCCGCATTCATTTTAGTTGGAACAAAGCATATTTCTGACTTCCCCGTGCTCCAAATGCAGCCCTTATCATAAGAGATGTCGTAAATCTCTCCAATATTTATGGTGACAATCAGGTCCGTCCAAATTAAACTTTTTTTCACCACTTAATATAACGGTTTCAAATTCGTCATCCTAAAACTTGTACTTTTCTGCAAAAGCAATACGCGCATTTTTATGGCGCTGGGTTAAGCGTGGTTTGGCCATTTTGCTTTGGTACCGAAGACCTATATCGTCCTCTAGTAGTTGCTGGACACGCTGTTTCGTTACATTTAGACCCAATTCCACCTTTATTTATCTACAACTCATATTCACATTAGCTGCTAAATGCCGAATGCGCCGCTTAATCCTCTGGTAGTTTTCGGAGTCTGTGAGGAAATTCGAAACAGTACAGCAATGCTGATATACCGCAGCTTCAATCTCGCCAATTCCTTTACCTGCAAGTCCCGTTCCAACAATTTTTGCGCGCTCCTCATCCGTAAGTTCACTTCCACGTGGCATGTTCAACTAGAAACAAAACTGTAAATAAAACGTTTCTTAGAATATATTCACAACAATCACTTTACTCACGTACAGATTGATATTTTATACTAAACACCCGAGAAAAATAGAGTTGTTCACTTTAAAGTGTCAGGAACGCGACTGCACACATGATTATTTTGAATTGCAAACTTACAGCGATAATCATAGATAACGACGCTACATATAAAGTCCAAACGAGAAAAAAGTTTATGATAAAGAGAGAGGGATATTATTATATGGCCGACATTAAATTAAAGTTAGTTTTCAGAAGGAAAGAAAAAAAATTATTTTCCACACATAAATATTTGACAGAGGTTCACTAGAGAGTTTAATAATTAAACATAATACATATAAGTGTGAAGACAAAAGAGGACAAAGACAAAACAAATTATCATTACTATATGCCGCTAACACTGGACAAACGTATAGTGTGGAGAAAACATACATCTTTACATATATTTACAGTTTTGTTAGACGAACACAAAATATACATGCAAAGACATATATGTAAAACGAAGTAAGTCAAATTACAGTGGACGGAAAATACCAAGTGTAACACTAATTGTAATCATTGTGATATAGAATAAAACTCCCCTGAAGAGGATGCCAATAAAGCCTCGAAACGTAGGGAAAATGAATGAATTAAATATTTCTATTTATTACATTGGAACTGCGACCAGAAAAACCCAGCAATGTCATAAAATATAATAACATTTTCATCAAAACGAAAGAACTTTTAATTGGAACATTTTCGTTTCTCATAAACATTTTATAATTTAAGAATAGAGTTACAATTAGTCGTGTGCTGTAAAACTTTTCCAGTTCCCGTTAACAGTTTTATTTATTTATCACACTGGAAATTACGGTTGTTCCAACAAATTTTGTCTACGGCAATTACATCTCAGATAGATAAATGAATGAATAGATAAATTCAATTTCAAAATGAATTCATTTTCGCATGGTTATGTCGCATCATTATACACAAGTCGCATCAAAGCGAAATATTTCAACATGTCGTTAATTTGTGTGCACGTACCGACAAAGGATAAAGATGATGAGGTCAAAGAAACATTTTATGAGCGTCTGGAGGAAGTATATGAACGCTGTCCTGACGACGACATTAAGATTATTCTAGGCGATTTTAATGCCAAACTAGGAAAGGAAAGTGTCTCTCGACCAACCATCGGTAATCAAAGTCTACATGATACCACCTCCGATAATGGAATAAGACTGATAGACTTCGCCGCTTCAAAGAACATGGTAGTTAGTAGCACACGATTCCAGCATAAGGACATTCATAAGGCGACCTGGATATCTCCTGATCAGCGGACGAAGAACCAGATTGATCACTTGATAATATATTGCAGGCACTCTTAGTATAATGGATCTACGTGTGATTCGAGGTGCCAATATCGACTCGGATCATTACCTGGTGGCTGCGAAAGTTCGCACAAGACTGAGCAGGGCGAAAAACGTACAAAGACGAACACAGGAAAAGCTGGGCATTGACAAGCTACACAAACCGCAGATATCAATGTCCTATCGACAGAAGCTGTGTCTCCTGCTGGAGCAGAATACCCCCCTCCCGAAGACCCAGATGCGCAGTGGAAGCACATCACTCATTCTTTGGAAACTTGGCTATCGAAAACCGTAGAAGGATAAGCCATCGTACGACGAAGAATGTCGCATTGCAACTGATGAAAAAGATGCTGCACGTATGGCAACGAAATGCGCAGGATGAATGGTGAATCCCGACAGTTTTTCGTGAGGGTAAGAAGATCAAATAACGGGCCTAATGATGGGCTGACTTCTTGCAAGTACGAAAATGGGAATCTGGTGACTGGGACGCAGTGTCTGCTCAAAATGTGGAGAGACCACTTTTCAGCAGTACTCCACTCAGATTCTTCTACTGAACATCAGGAGGTAATGCTAGTGGAAGAGGACTGTCGCCAAGCGAGGACTGAGACAAGGCGACACACTTTCATGCAATCTCTTCAACATCTTAATGGAAATAATAATGAGAAGGCCTACAGTAAATACGAACAAGACCATCAACACGACAAGCCATATGTTGCTGGCGTATGCTGACGACATAGACATCATTGGGCGAAATTTGCGAGCGGTTACTGCAGTATTTTCAACAATCGAAAAAGAATCAGCGAAGGTGGGTCTTTCTGTTAATGAGGGAAAGGCAAAACTGATGGTGTCAACGACTAGAGAAACCTCTCGACTTGGTCCGTACTTTAGCGTTGACAACCGATTTAATTTTGAAGTGGTAGATGAATTTGTCTACCTTGGATCCGCCGTGAACAAGGAGAACAACGTCGGCCTGGAGATAGATGGGAGAATTGTGCTTGCAAATAGATGATATTTTGGGCTCAGCAAGCAGCCCACTCTCGACGGCCAAAAGTCCAGCTATATCAGACTCTCATTTTATCTGTTTTAACATATGGCTCCGAAACTTGGGTTATATCGCAAGCTGATGAAAAACGCATGGGAGTATTCGAGAGAAAAATTATCCTTAAATATATGGTCCTGTTAGGGAAAACGGCGAGTATCGACGTCGCTGGAACCCAGGGATTTTGCTAGATTTAGTCCCTTGACGCCGCTATAGATGTTAACACATCAATAATGTATGTATGACACACGTATACGTCAGCTACTTCGGACAAAGTATGTGTGATGGTGTGTGTTTGGTTGTTTCGTTGTTGTTGCTATGGCCAAACAAAGCGAGTCATTTGATGTTCAGCATTGCCCGGTGTATACAAAAACAAGTAGAAACGGAAACCATGACAATTTACACTCACACTCTCCACACTTTGCATTCTCTTAACAGTTTTTCTTTTAAGTACCCCCCCTACACCCACCACCCACACAAACACTCCACGACACAGCAAACACAAATAAATCACCATCATATCAGTAGTAGTAGTTGTTGTTGTTTGTGTTGTTGTTTTTATTTCTATTTATAATTTTCCTCACACAAGTACTCATCGACTCCATAAGCAATGGAGTATATTTTAATATGTGTGGTTGTGATTTTTATTTAAATGTAACGTCAACATATGATTGAACGCTGTTTTTTTATTTCCAATGTAACATTTACTAATGTGTTCATAGAAATCGTACAGGTACCGTGTAACAACAAGTTGTTAACACATCGCCCGTGAGTTCGAACACTCATTGGATTTTTTATGTCAATACATACGCTATAGACACAATTTCGTTTGCCTCACCCCTGCCACACCACTCTTTCATTGCTCTCTTGCTCGCTCATTTTTGTTTAACACGTCATTATTCTCTTTCGCAGTCGCAGAAAATCTGGTTTTAGCAGCAGCATAAAATCTTGTTTTAGCAGCAGCAGAAAAGCTGTCTGTGTGTTGTTTCATGTGTTGACATTGATAGATTTAGTCCCTATACGCCGCTATAGATGTTAACACCTCAAAAAGTATATGATAAAAAGAGTGAGGGATATTATCGCAAAAATTTTAAATGGTCGACAGTAAATTATGGTTAGTTTTCAGAAGGAAAGAAAAAAAATTATTTTGCACGTATAAATATTTGACAGAGGTAGTTACACTTAAAGGGATATCGGAATGCCTGGAATTCAATATTTTTAATAAAGCGGTAGAAACAGCAACTGATGGTTGATAGGTTTTATACCACTCCGGTATTTCTTCCCTTAAAATCATTTCATTTTCTTCATTGCACGATGTAGTAAAATTCGGAAGACTTTCATTTACTTCATTGTCTACTGAAGTGGATATTGGCAATTATTCTCCTGAACTAAAAGCAGAAGTCGAAGCTTCCAACGCTTGCCTATTTTTACTCTTCTCGTTTTGCATTAATCTATTGAGGTGCCTTTTGCTGACCATTTTCCTACACATAAATGTATACAAACTATTCGTATATGCAAATCAAACCAAAACAAAGTAGCGCAAACGAAATTAACTGTACCTTGCACACACAAGACAAGATGCCCAAACAAATGCATTATTAACTTACTTTGATTTGAACGACGCACAGTGGCTGAAAATCGTTTTTCATTGGCCAAAATTAGAATACGTCTTACCTTACGGTATAGGGAGTCATGTCAGATTGTTATTGTTCTAATCTTTATTTCATTGATTATGAGGAAACGGCGAGATAACTTTTTTTAAAAATTTTTTATAGGTAAATGAAGGTGTTATCTTTCGTTTGATATACATTTCATATTGGTTGATATCTTCCTAATATTTAAATTTCTCAAATTAAAATTGTTTAAACACATACACTCAAACATATGTGTGGTGTTTGGTTGAGTGTTTGAGTTTGTAGCGTGGATACAAACTATGATGCTGTTTCAGTGTGGACACAAACCTTCGGCTATTGTTTTGACTGATGAAATATTGAAATATCGTATATTTACTTATGTATTTAAGTGAATCAAAATGTTAAATGTGAATTTGAATTTAACATGGATATATAATTATAAAAAATATATGAACAAACTAATTCATACATTTTTATGTTAAATGAAAGTGCTGCCAAGTAAGCAAAATAACAATGCTGTTTGACAGCAGCTGACAGTTGACGTTTAGTAAATTAAAATAAAAACTACTAATCAAAATGGCACCTACACGAAATACAAGAAAGCAACGAGTGGTTGTTATGCAGAGAAATAAATACTCAGGTAAGTTTTGTGTTCCCTTGTTTATATATATTTTTATTAAAAATGTTAATTAATTTGTAGGCGCAACATCAACAACAAATATGCAACAAATCGCAACAGCAGCGACAGCACCCAATATCAATCAAATAGGTAAGTTTTATACCTACATACATATACATATGTACATATGTATATATTAATGTAATGTATAAATTCCTAATAATGGATTTAATTTACAGTTCCTATAGTGGCAACAACAACAAATAGTCGATTTAAGTAAATAGGTATAGGTAATAGTAAATAGGTATAAGTAAATAGGTATAAGTAAATATGTATAAGTAAGTAGGTATAAGTAAATAGGTATAGGTAATACGACAACAACAACAAAACAAAACATATTTATCCTATTTTTCCTACAATAAGCTTATGTATATTATCAAAAGTAATTATCAAATAAATAAATTCATTTGCTTACGTTATTTATTTTTATATATGTTTTCTGTCTTATCGGATGGCGTATTCTACGTTAAACTTAATGGCCGTGTCTATGACACAGCCTGCAAGGACAGTCCGTGGCCGAAGGCCTCGGACAACTGTCTGCTTTTTTTTTAATGGATAGATATTTAGTTCAGCTTGACTCAGTTTTAATTACATTAAAATTGATTGAGGACTTTTTAAGGAATTCTGGGTCAAAGTTGAACTTTTGATTATTTTTAACTTTTAGAGTGAAATATGGGTTTATTATTTTTTTATTTATTAAAAAATTTAATATTTGGATTTTAAAATAATAATTATAAATATTTTTTGTAAAATGGAATTTTTTTTATGTTACACTCAAAAAAATTTTTACACTCAAAAAAAAAAAAAAATAGTAAAATCAACTGGAGATTTTGCTATTATTACAGAAAAATTCAAAATTTTTTGCTGTCAAATTTGCAAATTTGTTTACACTCAAAGAATATTTACACTTAAAAAAAACCTTAATAATATTATCTAAAAATCTTGCTATTACTACAGAAAAATTTATTATTTTTGGCTGTCAAATTTGATAATTTTAAAAAAATTTTAAAAATAAAAACTGCAGTAGGTTTTAATAGCATTTGTAACAATGGTAGGTTCTGTTTATTATTATTTTTTACTAATACTAATACTATAATTATTATTCATTTGACTCAAATATTGATTGAAAATATTCCATATTTTGTTCTGTGCTATTTCTGTTCTTTAGTAGTTTTTTGGCTTCTTCATCTAAATCCCGATGTTCCACTTTCCATTGATTTAGAATACTGGAGATGAACGGATCTGGCGCTGCCAGTAATATATTAAATAGATCTTCATTTGTGGAATTTCGTGAAATTTTTCTAGTATTGTGCTCTCTATAAAATCTGTAATCCTTGTTCCTTTTTTCCTGAGCCTCCTCTGATAGATCTCCAAGTGACACCAAATGATATTTAATGACATATTCTCCATGATAAAGGATTTTGTGAACTGTTGCAGACACATTTCTACATGGGTAGTTGGTTGTATATATTTTTGCAGCTTCTTTAGCATAATCTCCAAATTTTCTAGAGTCAATTTCTTCATTGCACGCAAGTACTTCTAGGATTATTTTAAATCTGAAAATAAGGTTTAAATCCAATCCTGTTATTTCAGATGCTGTTTCTGGATCTGAAAAGAATCTTCTTGCGGCATTGCCATCATTTGTATTGCCTGACCCTTGTTTTCTAATCAATCCAAATTTGCGATATTCATCTTGAACATGTTTCTTTTTTGAACTTCTTAACTTTTTGTTGGTTTCCTTGTTTGTTATTGATCCTGAAGACCCGAAATCCAAATCATAACTGATTTTTAGTATGTATTCCATAAGTCGTATTTTTGCATGTAGTGGGACTTTTGTCGGGACTTGGTTTAATTGGGTTGATGTTGCTTGGCATATAATGCAGCTGGATGCAGCCTTCGTGTTAGTCAAAGCCTGACCTACTTTTCCATCTATCATTGTCAGCACTAATTGGTAGCTTACTTCAATTTGCTGCCCATCTAACTGTAATTGTAATGGATGTAGTGTTGCAATTTGGGCCTTGATATCACTAACTTCTTTGTTAATGGCATCATTGTTAATGGCTCTGAATCTTCCAAAATCTGTTTCAATCGCAATGGTACAAATGATACCATGAACATATCTGAGTCCGAAATATTTTCACATACAACTTGTTTGTATTGTTTTTGTCCCGAAGAACCATCACATCCCCATTTACAAAAAAGAATTAACTTTGTGTTTCCATATTTCTTTAACTCATTTCCTGTTATTGATTGTAGCAAGCGTTCGGCTGTGTAAGTAGAGATTGTAGTTGTACCTCTGCCGAAATTGGTGTGATTGCAATAGTGTCCTTTGATGGCAAACAGTCCATTTTAGCAGCGGTTATGTGATGATATGCTGGATACATATTTGAGCCTTTTTCAATCGCACGCAATCTGAGCTGAATATATTGCTGTTTTGTTAATTTCAAATCCAGAAATAATGCTAATCCCTCCTCATTTGTGAACTGTTTTGCATCGCTCGGAGTTGGTATACTTTTAAGAATCCGTTTTCTTCTCACTGGACTAGCTCTAAGAACTTTTTCAATGATATCCACTTTTGTTAATTGGTTCTGTGATCGTAATTGATGTAGGAAAGATTCTTTTATATTTGTACAACCAATTTCATCCTTAACATCTTTCAGTTTCCGCCTCTTAGATCTATCGCTGCAGTTGTCCAATGATTTGCTTGGTTTTCCAGCCTTATCTTGCTTTGCTGTTTCTGCAGCGACAGTAAGTTGGCCTTCTACCCAGTTTGTACTTTTTATATAAAACTTTTGTTTACTGTAGCTAACTTCTTTGTAGCGTTTTTTTAGTGCTTTGACGAAATTAGATAATTGTTCTTGTATTTCGGTGCTACACGAATTTAAGTTTAATTTTATTTTAACGTAACTAAGAACATCTTCCTGGTTTTTGTTTCTAAAATACTTTTCGGCCAGTTCTTTATAATTGAAGCTCTCCATATTTTTCTGAATATTTTTATTTGCGTCTGTTATTGCTGAAATATATTAGAGCAATTGAGTTTGTATTCAAATGTCGCTTTCTTATAAGCCTTCTCATAAGCCATCAAACTATATTTCTAGGTAAAATAAAAAGATAAGAAAATGACATTAGTGCATTGTTAGGTAAAATAAGAATTAATTACATCCTCTGTGTATTGACATTCTTACTTACAAATATATTACTGGTAATAGAACAAATAATGACTATTATAAGCTATAAAATACCTAAAGCACAAATTTAATACACCATTTTATACGAGTACTTATAGGGCTGTTTAAATTATCGTAATTTGAATTTTTTAGAGTAATTTCATTAAAATGAAAAAAGTGTTCTACCGGCGGGTCGTGGCGGGTGCAAAAGTATATATAGGTTTAAAGAGGACACTTTCTCCGGGTGGTATACGTTTCTTGTTCCCTTTTGTTCCCTAGAAGTTCTATTCCATTAAATTTTAAATTTGAGAAAAATATAGAAGTTTCATAAATATTTCATAACGCCCCTAATATTAAACTCTAGAGCTGTGACCACTTACAACAACTAAAGACTATAATCCTACCAACATTATAAAAAAGACCGCAGGCCATTATCGATGATAGCTTGCGAGTAGTAACCATTTATTTTTGATAAAAAACAAAAAAAGACACCTTTTTCTGAAATTAAAAAAACAGTTGAGTTTGACAGCATGCCACGCCCATAATTAGCAATAGTTTACCCCAATTTTTTGGCTACCTTAATCTGGATATAGTAGCTACAAAAATGCGTAAAAATTTTAAAAATCGGTGACAAAAAAAATTTGATTTTTGGCCAATGAAATCAAAATCTCACCAACAGTGCGACGAAAAAAACACTATCATTGACACTTATATACAGATTTGTTCAACACGTCTGCTTTCAATGAGAACATGATATCAACTAAATAGAAATTTGATCTTTAATTGTTTCATCCAAACTGTCGTGAAAGTTCGGCTGAATTTCATTAGTCATTGTAACTAGGATTATTGCCTTACTTTAGTGCAATGCAGTAAGCGAACGACAAGAAAAGAATTAGCATTGTCTTACAGTATCGCTATCTCGGTAGCACAATTGTATGCTATAGAGTGGTCTTTCGTTTGTGAACATTTTTAAATAAGCCGCGGTAGTACATAAAAAGTCATTCCATACTTCATTGCAGTTTGGTATGCCGGAATTGTAATGACTTCTTCTTGCAGAATATCTTGTATTGTTAAGATATTCTCTATCAAAGTTCAAAATTGCCAATTTTTTCATAGACTTTTTGCAGTTTTTTGTTAATAACTCGGCCATTTGAGGAACAATAATATTTCTGAAAACACCATTAAATTTTAAACACTTCAATAAAGAAAACACTGTAAAAATTTCGTCTGCCCTCCTGCAAGGACCAGAATGGGAAACTGGTGACTGATAAGTAGTGTGTGCTTAAAATTTGGAGATACCACTTTTCGGCACTACTCCACTCTAAATATTCCACTGAAGATCAGGAGGCAATAACTGTGGAACACAGTGCAGATTGTACCTCCCAACCAAGGCGACATTAGAACGACAATCTTCCGGCTTAAGAATAATAAAGGCACTAGTGTTTATGGGCTACCCGCTGAACTGTTTAGGGCAGGTGGTGAAGGACTGCTAGCCCACAAACATCAACTTTTATGCGATATATTGTTTTGGGAATTAATGCCTGTTGATTGAAGTCTTATTGCGATTTCGTTTCTGAGAAAAAATTCAACGGGTTTTCTGCCCTTTGCCCTAAATGTGCCTTTTAGTGTTCGTTTGTGAAAAACTGTAATCCTGCTTCAAGGTTTTGTGTTCGCCTCTGATAATGTTGCACTCAAAACTCACGGCGGAGAATGTTGCCAAATGGATGACATGCTGTCTCTTTGTCTATCTTCTTTGTCTATGCCGAACTAATTTTGCTATCCTTTTTTGTGGGGCGCTAATCTTCTTAAAGCGGATTCAGTTAAAATCGCTTACGTTCTCAAAGTGGTCGAAAAAATAGTTAAGCGGGAATAAGTAAAAATACCAATAGTATTGGTAAGTTGTCAACTAGTTTGTATGACAAGTCGCTTAAAATGGCTTAGTATCGCTTAAATATCCAGATATGCATGGTAAAAAAGCAAACGGAAAAATACAGTTGTGAGTAACGCAACATTTTCATGTTCTTTTCTCACCCAAAAAAATTTACAACTTTTAACGGGCAATAGCAGCATTTGTTTAAATATCGCCTCATACAAAGGCAAATTTTTTTTTAAAATCGGAATCACCATCAGTGTATTATGTCCTGTAATCAAAAAGAATGATCCGTGTGTCTGTTCCAACTATCACGGTATCAGTCTTTTATCTATCGTGTATAAGATTTTATCGAGCGTATTATGTGAAAGACTAATGCCAATTGTTGACTACCTGATTGGACCTTATCAGTGTGGTTTTAGACCAGACAAGTAAACGAATGACCAAATATTCATGCTACGCCAAATCATGGAAAAGGCCCACGAAAAGCAAATCGATACATACCATCGTTTTTGCCGATTACAAAGCTGCTTTCGATAGCCACATACGGGGAGAAGTGTACGAAGCTATGTCTGATCTTGTGATTCCAGCAAAACTGATTCGCCTCTGTATAAAGACGCCGACCAACGCCAAATCAGCAGTTGAAGGTGGGAAAAAACCTCATCGAACCATTCTGTACCAAGCGAGGACTGAGACGAGGCGACACACTTTCGTGCAATCTCTTCAACATATTAATGGAGATAAAACCCCAGCTATAACACTCTCATTTTACCTGGACTCTGATATATGGCTCAGAATCTTGGGTCATATTGCAAGAGGATGAAACACACATGGGAGTATGCCAGAGAAATATTCTCCGTAAAATATATGGTCCTGTTAAAGAAACCGGCGAGTATCGACGTCGTTGGAACCAAGAGCTATATCTTTTTTATTCTGACAGCTAGGCGAATCACATTAGGCCAATTGCGTTCGCTAGGTCATGTTATCAGAATGGATGAAGATGATCCAGCGCGAAAGGTTTTAGATAACGTACTCCGATGTAAAGACCAGGCCGAAGAATACCTGCGTAGCCTTGTTGTTACCAACTGGCGAGAAAAGGCGAAGGATAGAACCAGTCTTAGAAATATGTTAAAATTTATTTGTTTAATTAATATGGGAGAGACATATAACCTCATCAGGTTGTAAAATAGTCAATAAAGTAAGAAACAATGTTTAACTTATCTCCAGACATTTGGAAATGCCGACTTCTCAAAGTTGGAGTTTTTACAACCGAATTTTTTCCCCAAAAGGTATTATGATTCATTCAGTATTTTCTTTAGTTTTTCAAAGAATCCTATACAAATTTTTAAATTTTTCTGAAAGACTAGGCTTTGAAAAATACACTTAAGGTAAAATTATGTTCAGTTGGAAATGCACCCTTCTCTGAAAAAAAAAATTGCAATATTCTTAATAAAATTTCAATTTCGATCTATGGCAAAAATTTTGAGTTTTATACATTTCTTTTACTTTCATTGTAGACTGAAATATTCTTAAGTGCGTGGCAAAAAAGAAAGAGATCATACGCATAAATGAGATCAGGAGAGCTTCACATGTAAAAAAAAAGTCGAATTTTCATGGAAGATTTGCTTTGGATTAAAAAGCTCGACCGTTTTTTAGTATTTGGCAAAAACTTAATTGGATCTATTTGACCTTGCATTGGTCTACAACATAGAAATAATTAGTAAGATATCATGAATATATACTTATAAAATTTACATCACAGTTTAAAAACTCTTTATTTTGAGTTTTTTTCGTATTATTTCCAAAAGTGTTAAAGAAATATTTTAAATGTCAATATGTCTGAACACAGTTTTTCAGAAGAGGAGTCTACCTTTGCAGCGGTATATAACACGTTAGTGTATGATATTACAACAGGTAGGTATCACTCTCAAACTTATCTCTCTCAAACTTAACACTTTGACTTGATTTTGCTATTTCTGTACCATGTCCAAAACCTCCTATTCTGAGTGTCCCAAAGCCATTCAGTCATCATTTTATACTAAAACAATTGGTGGAAGAAGGTGTTAAGTCACTTTTTTTCAAAAACAATATGGTCCTTCTGTTAATGTTTCCATGGTATCTGATTTTGTTTTAGATAAGAAAAAAGTCAACATCTGATATTTAAATTATTAAAATTAAATTTTACAATGAAAACAACACCATGAAAACATTAAAAGAAGGAAAATATTGTTTTGGAAAAAAAGTGAGTTAACACCTTCTTCCACCAAAGGATTCAATTTTTTGAAATAAAATACACTTAATTTGTCATTACCTGTATAGTATATAAACTCTTCAGTAAATTATTTCTAGTCAGTTTTTTTATTTATGCTATCGAGAAGGACCACTGTGAAAACGTGAATTGTGACAATTCTGATTACAGCAATATCGTCATAGAAATCGTAATTAAAAACAATATTCGCAAAATTTCGGGACTGGGGGCCGGGACAAGGAAAAATCTATAAATGGAGTACAATTAGAGAAAACGAAAAAAAAATTGTCGGACAGGCCTATGGCGGCCACAAGTTAAAAAAGGGCCCCAAAATAGGGCATTAATTAGGGGGGAAAAACTAAATTTTAACGCGTTTTATAGTAACTGTCAGGAAAACCACAATTATTTTTTCCCGGTAACTGCCTTAGATATCAAGTTATAGCCATATAAAGTCGCCAATGATTTAAAAAATTTATATTTTATTTCGTTTGTACAAAGGGTGTATATAGGGCGAAAATATCAAGTATTTTTCGATAACAATTTTTCTGCGTTACCTGTCTTAGTTATCGAGTTATCGGCAGATTAGATTGAAAAATGTTTGAAAAAATATGATCTTCTATTTTTTTTTGTATACTCGTAAAGGCTCTAAATAGGGCGAAAATATAAAAATATTTTTAGTTACTTACGAAAAATCAGATCAAAGAAATAATTTCAATTGATTTGTTAACAAAAAAAATATTTTTATTTTTACAAAAAAGTAAAGAAATTAACAAAAACAAGGTCAAAATGTTACTCTTTATAAAAATTAATTAATATTTTGTAAATTAAACCAAAATATAAATGTATTTACATAAATTAAATTAAAATATAAACTAAATAAACAAAATAAAAAAGAAACTATAAATTTTACACTTCTATTTGCCGCTGCCCGATGATGAGTCGTCAGACACATCCAACTCTAAGTCTACACACTGCTGAGTGGCGTCATTCAAACCATCAGCGATGCGCAAAATTATTTAAATTGATCTAACCCAAAGGGCTTTCCAGGTGCGCAGGAACATGAGTTTTGCGAGGTATCCGGCGCCGGTTTACGGATCTTTAAAATACGGATCTTTCCGGATTCAAGGAATCTTATGTCTTCCAGAAATCGGCTATAACCGTGGTTCCTGGAAGAACCCATTCCTTAGTAATGGGAACCAGTGTATTGACAACCCGCCTCTCCGCTGCCACCATAAAACAGTGGCTGTCTAGCGCTCGTGTCCTCCAAAAACCCATTGGTCTTCTACACTTTTGCCCCGGTGGTATTTTTGCTTTCGTCAAGCTCTAACATCCGGTCGACACCGACAATGATAACCAGGTCATCGAATACCACTTCTCTGCAGAAGCTCGGCCAGTCTGGTACTTCGTCCTTTAATAGCCTAATACTTGCGGATAAGTAGCCTAATACTTGCGGATAAGTGCCTAATACAGGTTGTCCTGCCAAAATGGAGGATGGTTGAGCAAATAATGCGAGAAAAGTCTTTTGGAAAGGATAGGAATGTGCAAAAATTGTGAATGTGTATAAGAAGGGTAAAAAGGGGACAAAATTGGTAAAATTTTAAATGCGAGAAGAATCGTTTGGAAAGGTTAGAAGTGTGAAAAAATATTGAATGGGGATAGAAATGTCGAAAAGAGTAAAACAAGAAAATCGTTTCAAAATGTTACTAATGAGGCAAAAATTGTGTATGTGGATAAAAAGGGGTAAAACGGGTAAAACTTGAAAATGCGAAATTGTGAAAGAAAACAGTGTATGATGAGGCAATACTGCCAAATGCCCGAAAACAGATTTTTACCCACATACACTATATTTAACATATTCCAAATAGTTCCAAACGGGTTTCCTCGCATTTGGAACTTGTAGCCTTTAATGACCCTTCTACAGATTTTTAATATATTTCTAATCATTTCTAAATATTTGTGCCGTTATTGTAAGATGACCCTTCTACAGATTTTTAATATATTTCTAATCATTTCTAAATATTTGTCCCGTTATTGTAAGATGTACAATTTTTACGAATTTACCAAACGAGTTTTAGACTTCAACCGCTTTTCCGCCAATTTTTACCCCTTTTTCCACGTACACTATAATTAATATATCTCCAGTCATTGCCCAAAACAAATTTTGGTCTGCCTTTAGTAGATTAATTTAAACTTATATTCCAATTATTAGCCGGAGTCTAGACCCAATCATTCCATAGCAATGTTCTCGTTATTTGTAGTTTGTCACCACATATACTATTTACTTAATGTAGGTATTTATATATTATTTTTATAATTCTGCCTTTCTGATAGACGTTTAGTATTTTCTGCATCTTCCACAACATTCCTATCGATTTTCGTTGCAGTTGCATCCATAAAAATTCCACTCGCGTGTCGAAAAATAAAGCTTTATAAAGCTCTCACTCCCAGGAAAATGTAAATTAAATTCCGAATCGAATTTTTATGTTTTGTATTTGATTCGCTTCGGGAGCGATTCAAATAAACAAAAATTGTAAAAATTTAATTCGCTCGAGACTTAAATCTTTTAATCTCGGAGTGAGAGCTTTATATTGAGCTGAATTTTTCTACTCGCGAGCGGAATTTTTACTTACTCTGATATGAAGTTCTAAGGTAGACGCTTATTGAAAAACGTAGGGGCTTATTTCCATCCTCGAAAGTATTGCAACCCACCAGAGCTAAAATTTTGCTATCCGATATATATATTGATGATACAAGTGCAAGAATTAATCTCTCACATCTTCTTGAAAATACTGCTTCAAGGATAATATCAGAATTTTCTGTAGAAGACATTGACAAATGTCATAACTCTGAGCTGCCCTTAATATGTAAATGGGGATATGGTGGATCATCTGAGTTTTCAGAATATAAGCAACAAGTGGATCTAATGCAGATTTCTCAACAATTTGTGTGTCGTCACTTTTGCCATTAAGAATGCGCTTGTATAATGACTCACCAATATCTTCAACTGCATCTTCGTTTCAAGATATATGGATTAATTCGACACCTTCATCCAAGTTTTTATGCAGTTCAATCCGCTTTGAATATATAAAGGAAAATCGAAATACAACCCATAGACTGGTGAACTGGTATCAATGAGGAAATCGCAGTTTTGACTCCCATTTACTTGGAAATATCCGGATGGACAATATAAGTGTCATTTGAATAACACTCGGCTATGATTGCTTACCCTTGGCTTACGATATTAACTACCGCACAGAACGACGAAATCAAACTGTTCCTGTATAGAGTAATACAATGATGCACAATATGAGAAAGGAGTTAAAGGATCAAATATACGGAGAATTTAGGGTGCTTGAAACTATTATAAACGGCAACATTGGGAGACGCTTCTTTAAAGATCCAGATAGAATTTCAAAAATCACAGGTCACAAAATTGTATTAGACGGTTCAAAGTTATATTAGCTGTTATTAATAGCAAGAACTGATTAATGACATACTTTATATACATGGAAACCAGGAACACCACAAAGTTCTATGTCATGGCAAATAAATTTCCGTAAAGAGTAGACTTCCATTATGCTAACTCATGGAAGAGAGAGATGCCAAACATTAAAGACAAAGATGCCAAACAGTAAAGATTATTTAATACTCGCAAATGTTCAAAGATGTTTGAAATTTCTGATTTAATGCACCAGTTATTGCTATTATAGGATCCGACACTATACTCAATTAGAACGAAATGGTTACCAATAACACTGTGCAACACAAATTCACCGATTCCTCGCCAAATGATCACACTAGGTGAGTATAGTCAAACCCCAAAAATGTAGACCACTGTGTAGCTCCATTTTTTTATGGGCGTGGCAAGTTTGATTTTTTTTATCCGATACTATCCGAGATAAATTTAAAAATCGAGTATAAATATTGAATTGAGCGAATACTTGTGATAACATGTCTTCAGTTAAATTTGACAAAGATTATTTTCGTAGAATATTGAAATTATCTATTTCAAAGTTTAAATGGTCCTTTGTTCAAATGTACACTAAAATGACCAACTACGGATGCAGAATATTTTACGAATTTATTCCTCATTAAATTTCATTATGGGTTTTCCAAAATTCTCCATCTCCGTCCTTTTTTGAAACAAGGTCAATAAAACTGCACCAAAATAACCGGCAAAATATCCAACTGTTCTAACAATTTTTTGTGGAATAGATTTTGAGAATCCTTCATCTGGAATTTGCATATGTCCTTTTAGACCTTGTTTTTTAAAAATTTAAATCTTGAAATCTTAAAATTTAAATCTGAAATGGTTTAATTTGAACACACTATGTTCTACAAATATATTGCCAAATAAATATGTATATATTGCTCAAGAAGTTTCACTTTATTTTTTATATGTCCTTTAGTACCTTTTCAAAACAAAGTGTAGCCACACAGCGTTCTATACTTTTGGAATTTGACTATACTCACCTAGTCTGATTGTTTGGCGCAGGAATCGTCCACCCCAAAGCAAAAAATTAAATTTTTTTGCATAGTGCAATATACCACGATGCAGACAACGACGACTCCGAAGCAAATGAAATTGCAAATCTGGTATCTGTTGATACCAGAGGCGTTGGGTGCTTAATCGGCGTGTTTACCATCTGATGTTATAAATACTTTTGAAGGCAGGACGAAGTCTGCCGGGTCAGCTAGTATTGTATAAAATAAAGACAATTTATATAAAATATTTCCAATACAAATAAGTTTACTGTGACTTTGACTGAGACCTACACGTGTTGAAATACCATATATAGACAATATATATACCGTTGGAAAGATAAAGTCATCTCCACCTCATAGTAGGTAAACTGCTACTAAGCTCAGAAATAGACACATTTCAAAAATTCCTTGAACACTTTTGAAACAAATACGAAAAATCTTAAAATTAATAATTTTGGAAACATCATTTAAAATTACATTTAAAGTATAAAAGTACATATTGATGGTATTTTAAAAATTTTTTATATGTCAATTAAATCTAATTAAGAGTAGTGCGTAAATGGCAGTTTTCCCTTATTTTATGTACTTTACTTAAAATAAATTAGCTATGAAAAAAAAAAATTAATTAATTTCAAATTACAGTTTAAATAACTTTATTATTATAAATATAACGTTATTGTTATAAATATTTTATTATGTAGTAGCTCAATTGTTGTAGCACATTTAACCATAAATGGCATTACTGCTTGGTTATTGAATGAATAAATTAAATTTAATTAAAAAAATTAAAAACACCTTCGAGACTTTTAATCCCATAGAAATCTTCTATGAATATTCGACTTTTTGTTACATATTAAGCTCCTGAGCTCAGTGTTGCCAGTTTAGCCCTTTTAAAGCATATCTAGCTCTTTTTTCTGATTACTGCTCTTTTTTTTTGGAGAAAGGGGCTAGAGGCTTTTTTTTAGCTCTTTTTTAACGTTAACAACTTGTGATTAATGTAAACGTCATATTTTATATTTATAATCTATATTTTATTAATACTGTGTGTTTATTGAAAATGTTTCGATCGTGGGAAATGGTATTAAATTTACTCGGTGCGAAAAAGAAAATCAAAAGAGTTAACAGCTGAAAGGTTATATGTGCAGTCATATATAAAATGGCGGATAGCAGACGTGAGGTATGCTCTTATTGTTTTATATATATTTTTTACATGTTTATTGAAGCATGAATATAGTTACGCGTTAATTAGGGTTCTTTTGCTTTTTGTTTGATGACATTTGGTACTATTCTGGATTGTTTACTTTTTCGTGTAAAAACTTCAAAGCAAATGCTGCATAAACGACAAATGTAATAGTCAAATTTTTGAGTAGCCCTGGGCCTACTGAAAATGTGGTAATAAATACTTACCACGCTAATATCAAAATTTTAGTCGATTCCAAATATTTGGTTGAATTCACACACAGCATAAGAATTATTTGTATAGTATTAGCAATTGGAAGTTTTTTGTTTAGGGCCCCAAGATTTCATTTTCGATTTTACTTCAATAAATCCTAAGAGGTTTGAAATTTTGATTTGCAATCTTCGACTATATTGTAGCTCTTTCCTTATTTCATAACTCTTTTTAACGTCTCTCAGAAAAACACGTGGTGATGAAACGTCGAAGCATGTTTGAAATATTTTAACTTTGTTTCTGCCGTTTTCAGACTCATAGTAGAGAAACTAACTCTCTTCGAAGGACTTGTAGGCTAGAAATTTCTTGTCAACTTTGCAAAATACAGTAATCGTCAAAAATTATATTTAGATCCACTTAATGGATGTAGAAACAATTTTTTTTTCTTCGCTTATAAGTGTACAAATTGAAGCATTGAATATGGCTACTTAAAACTCTTGAGAACAGTGTCAAATATAGTATACAAAAACTATTACGTCGAGGTATCCAAAATAATCGTAACAATTCAAAGATTTAAAATTTGTGATTTGTAAAATATAAAATATTTCAAATCTGTTTGATGTTCGCCATTGTATGGAGAAGTGGTATTTTTTTTTCTGAAAGTCATATTAAAAATAATTTCGAAATGAGGAATGCAATGCAAAATTTCGCAATGCTTAGGATTTATTGAAGTAAAATCAAAAATAAAGCCCTACCCCTCAACCGAAATTTTCTTCGGCCTATAAAAAAAAATTGTGAAGATTCGGGTCAAAACCATGCACACGTCCATTTACTTTCATAATTTATTGGTTTGGTTGAGACCCTAAATCTACTGCCTCACAGATATATAGATTGAATCCCTATTCCTGTTGTTGCACCTTCCCCACATTTTCCTTTGAAATCATTGAGAGCTTTTGCAATTTATTTGATAAATGTGTGAAATACAATTATCCCTGTGGAATACTAGAAAATATTCGAAATAGGACACTATGCCTTTTCGTTCAAACTCTTAAATACTTCGTACATCTCGAATTCCTCATAAATTTAAATTCAAACTTCAACTTTGTATGAAAAATGTTTAATATTTCGTAGAAACACATGTTTTACGAGGCACACTCCGGTTCACTTATTTAAAGGCACTAAAAATTCCATATTCAGCAACCTGTATCTTTTGCAATTTGTAACCGATTGCAGAATTTTGAAATGAAAATGGAAGCTAGACGTCTTGAGATATCAAAAAATTATATGAGGTGTCAGGGGACACCCGGTTGGAACGAAGTTCCTTTCGCTACATATTATGTACTATTAGTTCCAACACGCCTAAGGCGCCTGTGGAAAAATACTGTAATTTAAATGGATCTTTAAGAAAGATACTTTTTGTAAAATGATAAACTTTTTTTAAGAAATTATTTATTTATTGAATGTAGTTTTTTTTTTTAAGTATATTTTAAGGTCCCTTTTGCAAGAATATGTATTATATTTTCTCGAAAACGTCGTTTCTTTAATGATAGGTACTTCTTTTATTAAAACCTAATGTTTTTTTTAGGAAAAGTTACCATACTTTCTGTTAGAAAACGCCAGAGTATGATTTTTTTTTTACAAAGAATTACTTTGTTAAGAAGAGGTACTTTTTAAAGAAGTGACACTCTTTTTAGGAAAAGGTTATTTTTGTAAGAAAATTTACTTATTTTCAGAAAAGCTACGTATCTCAAGAAAAGAAAAGGAATTATTTTATTTTAACGAAAATGTACTTTTAAGAAAAGGAATTTTTGCAAGAAAATGTATTTTTAAGACAAGGTATTTTTTTGAAGACAACATTTTTTTTATGAAAGAACATGTAGAATTTTAAGAGAAAGTACTTATCTCAAGAAAAGTTATTTTGTTTTACAAAAAAGGAACTCTTTAAAGAAAAGGTAGTTTTTTAAGGAAAGACAATTTGTTGTAAGAAACTGTACATATTAAGAAAAGGTACTTATTTAAAAAAATCCTTTTTTTAAGAAAAGGTTATTTTTGTAAGAAAATTTACTTTTTTAAACAAAGGTACTTCTTTATGATAAGGTATTTTTAAGAAAAGGTACTCTGTTTAAGAATATGAATAGTTTTTTTTGAGAAAATTTACTTTTTTATTTTTTTACACTTTCCCTTTTTCTAAATTTACTTTTTATTCGGTTCAAAACTACAATATGTAATAAGCAGGCTCCAACTAGAAAATTTCCCATTAAACAAAAATGTGTTAGTCTAGACACAAACCAAACCAAAAGTACGAGTGTAAGAGTAAGTGTGCTGCCAAAAGTAAATCCATGCTCAGGGTTGTATTTCATGGATTTGCCAGTCTTGCACAATGGCTCGTCTAAATTTAGTTTTTATTAGGTTCAAAACTACAGTATGTAATACACAGGCTCCACCTAGAAAACTTCCCTTTAAACTAAACCAAAAGTACCCAATATGGTTGGTAATAATGGGTTGTAATAAAGGAGTTAAACAAATGTTGTTTAAAATTTTTTCATTTAGCCCCCTTCCTGCAACGTGCGATAAGGAACTTCGTTCCAAAAAATCATGACAATACTGGTTTCTTAACTAAATAACTTTTTTTGAACAATTTATAAAAAAAATCCAAAAATGTGTTTTTTTTTTGGTTCACTTTAATGAAGGCACTTTATTATTTTTTTTTATTTAAAGGGTGGGTCTGATGGCTACAACTATTATTTCCATGATCTGCGCAAAGAAGATCTGCGTTTTTTGAACCGACATCACAGCCGAGAGGGCGGAATTATGGTGTGAGGTGCTATTACGTACTAACGCACCATCGATCAAAAATGGCTGGTTCAAGCTTTAAAACGATATTGGAATCGGCTTTTGCGAAGTTTAGTGAACTATTTGGTCCAATATCTTGAATATTTCAACAGGATAATGCCCCTGTACACAATGCCAGAGTAGTAATGGAGTTGATTGCAAGCCAAAATGTTAATATTCTTGACTGGCCACCCTATTCGCCATATCTAAACATTATCGAAAATGTCTGGGGTTGGTTACCTCGTAAGGTCTATGAAGGATGACAAGCAGTCACTAATTCAGGCCATTAAGGATGATTGGAATCAAATTTCGTTCGGTTACATAAATTCTCTTTATCTCTCAATGAAAACCCATATATTTGAAGTTATTAAAAACAAAGGGGGTTGTACCCATTACTAATGGTTCTTAAATAAATTAAAAAAAAAAAACAAGAAAAACTATTTTTCATTAAAATTAGTTAAAGTGCCTTCATTAAAGTGAACCAAAAAATAGCACATTTTTGGACTTTTTTTTAATAATTAGTCAAAAAAGTTCTTTAGGTAAGAAACCACTATTGTCATGATTTTTTTATATTTCAAGATGTCTAGCTTCCATTTCCAATCGGTTACACATTTCAAAAGGCACAGGCTGCTGAATATGGATTTTTTAGTGCCTTAAAAAAAGTGAACCGGAGTGTATATGAGTTTGAATGAAACCCCTTAAAATATTACTAGACTACAATGAATGAAAAAAGTGTTATAAAATTTGGTACTTCTATGTTATACTATTAGTATTTGACGCAAAACATATTAGTATTTGAAGGCAAGATTTCAATCTTAGTAAAAATTTAGCTTTTTTTTTTGGTTGCAATTTTATTTATTAGTGTATTTTGATATTTACTTTTAGTCATTTTTTTAAAGCTTCTATTTCCTTTATGGCGTGTATTTAAAAACATTTTAGTCTACAATAAAAAGAGCACAACGAAACATCGAATTGAAAAATTTGGTAAAAAATTGCAACTATTCAGAGAATGTTGGCTGTATGGTGCATTTCCAAATGATCATAATTTTGCTATAAATATATTTGCCAAAGCCGTGTCTGGCAGAGCAATGTAAAAATTTGTATAGGTTTCTTGGCTTTGAGATGTCGGCATTTTCAAACGCCTTGAGATAACTTAAAAATTGTATAATTATATTGAAGTGTTTCCAATTTAGGGGCGTTTTCAGAAATATTCTCTTTCCTCAAATAGTCGAGTTATTAACAAAAAACGGGAACAAAGTCAATGAAACAATTGAAAATCTTAAGCGTATTTTAATACTGATAGAAGATATTCCACAACACTGCATATTTTTCGTTTATCTTCCATAGTAGATTCTTAGAAGTAAAAAAATCGTTGAAATAGGCCTGCAACTGTAGAAGTACCAGGCTTTGGAAGTTGCAATAGCACCAAAGTGGTCAACTTTGACACCCTATAGCACAAATTGTATTAACACTACGTACTTCAAAAATGCAAAATTCTGAAAGCCTCATTCCCTCTCTACAAATGTTTAGTACAGTTCAATATGATCAGAACAGTGCTTTAAAAGTTGTGATATTATTCGAGTGCATTTTCCAATCGGCACCACGGTGTGTTTTCGTGATTGATTCGGTTGTGACAACTGTCAACTAAATTTCCTATTATTACGGTGGCACCAACCGAATTTGGTATTAATTCAAATGCAGCTAGAGGAACTGGTACCAAATTCGGTTGAAACCACCGGATGTGGTATCGATTTAGGTGCAACAAATGATATTGTCGTCAATTCTGCCGAAATTGGTTACATCGACTGAATTTGGCGTTCCTTCGGTCGCTGTAACTGAATTTCTAATGAGTTCTAAGACATATACGACGTTAAAAATCCTAAATCAAGTATTATATTAACCAGTACAGCAATTTTAGTCATCTACTGAAATCGAGTTCTATTGAATATTGGCACATTTGTGCATTGCGCTAAATATTATTCAATACCCAACTTAATTACGATCCTAAGTGATTATGGGGAGTTCACGTGACTACCAGCTAATTCTCCGCCCAATATTTAATTAATCTCTAAATGTTAAGTTAATCTTTAATTTTTAGGAAACATTGCCGAGTACCGGATTTCATTGAAATCGCTTGTAGTCTGCGAGAGTTATCGTGTCGATCAACCGGTCATCCAACTTACATATGTATGGGAGCCACCAACATGGACGTGGTAACATCACACTTGTTTTAATCGGTGACTGGCGTTTGATGTTATGAAGCCTATAACCTAATTTCATTAAGATCGGAAGTGTCATGCGGCTTATCGCATTAACAACCCAGATGACTACCAAGCTTTTGTATGGGACGTACCACAATGGGCGTGGCAATCTGGCCAATTTTATCTAGTTATGTAAATAAAAGTCACCGACAAAATATCATTGTGATCGGTAAAGACTTAACTCCCGTAACTCTTGCTGAACAACCAGCCTTTGTATGGGAGGTACCAAAATGGGAGTGGAAAAATAACCCTTGTCTTAATCGGTGATTGCCGTTTGATGACATGAAGCCAAATACCTACTTTGATTAAGATCGGAAGTAGTTCACGCAACTTATCGCATTGACTACGCGGACGACCACCAAGCTTTGCATGGGAGGTACCAAAATGGGCATGGCGACTTCGCCCATTTTCTTCAACTAAGTAGATATTTACGGATTATTAACCAATGCTTGAGTTGAAGCTACTCACATCTACCAGAAAAAGGTTTTAGAAGAAACATGATTTCGGAGTAAATGTGTCAATTTGTATGGGAGGTACCAGAAGGGACGTGGCCAAAACGCCCATTTTAATCCTTGGACAAATAATAGTCACTGACAAAATTTCGCTGTAGTCGATAAAGATTTACGGCAGTTGTCGTGTTGACCTGACAGCCAGACAAACGGACATAGCTCAATCGACTTAAATAGTCCCAAAACGAATTTCGTCCAAAGGTATTGAGGGTAATATGGCTCCGTATATGCGGTACATTGTTTCCGTATTAAATTATATGTAAGCCCATCCAGCCCATATGGGTGAGGGTATAAAAAGTTAAAGAATGTGATGTTGTCGCTGCAGCGTTGAGATCAAGTGTTTTGTGGTTAATAAGAATCGATATTATGATATGATATTTTCGTTAAAACGCCTTATTGTGCAAAAAATGTATATGTATAGTTATCAACGTGGAGTACAAGCAGATGTCAACAGTTCTAAGGTATTTCCAAGTCGGTCGGGAGTCGATAAAATGCGCTTAATATCACTTAGCTCCTCATACAAAGTGGTCGAAGAAATAGTTTCACTGAATAAAAAAAGGCCTAATATGTCAGAATTGGTGCGGTGACCCATGATGGCTGGGACTTCAAAAGCGGCGGAAGTTGTGATACCCTCAAAATTCGGTTGTGACTAGAGGTGGTCACGGGTTGTGCTTTTTGCTGTGCCACGCGAGTGCACGATGTATTCGTGTGGGAAATTTTAATTTCGTGCGTGCGCCGTTCATGTTTCTGCAGACTAAAAAATATCATGCGTGTATAGTGCGTGCACGTTAAGAGTACTGTGACACGAAAAACCACAAAAAAGCACGAAAAAATGTGTTACAATTAAATATTGGGAAATTATTCATTATCGCTTTATCATACACAACTAGACCAAACAATTCTGTCAGTATAAATGATTGTTAGCTTTACGACCGTGACTGACAATATTACCAATGGAATGTTCGTCAGTAAGCGGCAACTCTTCATGTGTGTGAATTTGACAAACGTGTTAAAATTCATAGAACAATTCGATTGACTTCTTATGTCACATATTAAAAGAAATTACACACAATGAAAATCAAGCATCGGCCAAATTGGCAAACAACCCAGCGGCGGAATTTGCGAGGCCTTCCACGAATCCTTCTTCGGTAATGCCTACTTTAATAAAGCCTGCGAAATGCATGATTTTATAAGGCTCCCACAGGCCTTTTAAAAGAATGCCTGAAGACGCTGTTGTTCATGAAAACCTATCTTTCCACATGCTCGCAATTCGTCGTTGCAGAATCATAACATCCGATAGCCCAGTAGAGAAAGCTGTATGTTCTAAAATTGTGTGTTCAATTCCTGTGGCTGCAGAATTTAAAAAAAAACAATTTATAAGAATTACAATTGGTTAAAGTATAAATGTGAAATAAGAAACTAATTTGCATATATATTTTTCTATTATTATTTAAGTCTAACTACCCTTTTTCATAAGGCCTTCTAGTAGAGAGGGATGGATGAAAGGCCTTGCTTCCCAATCTCATGCAATGTTAAAAAGAAAGGAGGAGGTAATGTGTAGGGATGGCGTATCGTATTCTATAGAATGACTTCTGGGTCATGATTTCAGGCCTTCTAGCTCCTGATTTCCGCCGCTGGGAAAGTACTAAACGAAGACATACCAAGAGGGGTTCTAAGAAAGGACCAGCAGTTCAAGTTGATAAAAACATAACATGCAAAGAGCTAAGTTTCGCAAAAATGTTTGCAAATTGAGTGCGGTGAGACATTGCTGCAAAAAATGCAAAACTGCTTTGTTCCTGTTACGCATGCATTTGCTGGTAGATACATTTCTCTGGACAGATTATACCCTTTTACATAATGTTTTCAGTGTATGCACTCTTTTTATATTTTCGTGTTGGAGCGTGCTTCTTCGTGCATGAAATTACTAAGTTCGTGCTCAAGCGGGTTATGCCTTTGCCAAAATTTTGTCGTGCGTGTATGCGCGTGGTTATGCTTGTGTCGGGTCGTGCATAGGAAATTAGGCACGCGCCAGTCTCTTCAGGTAGTTTTGACAACCTCAAAGTCGGCTCCGGCAACGTTTAGTTCGGCTGTGACTACCTCTAATTTAGTTCTAAGCACCTCTAATTCGGCTGTCGGAACCTCTAATTTGGTTGAGACAACCTATGATTTGGCACTGATAACCTCTAGTGTGGTTGCAACAAACTATAAACTCGGTTACGACTAATTCGGCTGTCTCAACCGAATTTTTCTATGGGTATAGAAAAAAAATAGATATACTTATATATACTTAAAAGAAGCCGCGATTCTAATCGATATCGGTATTGATACTTATTTAGAAACGTTATAGATGTTTTCAGCGCCTTTTCGAAAAAGTGTAATGATAATGAAGCATTTTAACCTATGATCATCGGAACAAGTTTTTCAAAAATCATTTAATATTTTATATCGAAGTCCGTCTTCTGCGGAATGTTGTAGTCGGAGCCGGTGTAGGGTCATGCCTTTTCAAAGACATCCAATTTGGACCAGACTCAACAGCAGAATTAGCGAACAAAATTTAACGCACTACATCCGCCAGACTGGCTGGTTTGCCGGCAGGCTTCTTTGCTGAGTACAATGACAAAAAATTCAATATTTTCTCTGGCCTTTGCCCAAAATAAGATTTCTTGTGTTCGTTTGTCAGAAAAGTGTAACCCTACTTAAAGGTTTTGTGTTATTTTCTGAGAATGTTTCAATCAAATCGTCCAAAAACGTTACATATTCTGCACACATCGCTAAGCTAATTTTTATTCCTTTTCGTGGGGTAGCTTAGCGATTTTAAGCTGATTCATTTAAGTAGCTTACCTTCCTATTCGAAGTGATCGAAATATTAGTTTAGAGAGGTAGCGAATACATACCAATTGCTTTGGATTCAGCCCGTACTTTTCCGAAAAATTTGTATGGTGAATAGAGGACTCAAGAACAAAATCCGGATATTTTTTCCAATTATCCGTGAGCCGGTTTTTAAAAGAAACCAAAGAATATTCCGCCATATTTCTTTGGGCAGTCAAAATATTTTACAGCAAATTGCAATCTTTGTTGCACGTTCTTCTGGGACAACATTATTACTTTTCTAGGGCGTCGGGGTTTTAACTTTTCACGAATGCGTGTTTTCTGTATTGCGGATGTGTCAACATTAATATTTAAATCCATTTGTATTTGCTTAGATGAGCATTTTTTTCACACAGCGTATGGTATTTCTTTATAATGGTGCTGCTATTTTTGGTTTTCTGCCGAGTGTGTCATTTTTCAGCACCCACTTCACTGCATTTTCTACCATCGTTTTTGAAACTCCAAGTAACTGCGAAACCTTTCTATATGATTTGCTCCTTGATACCAGTCATGAACCTATTTCCAGTTACTGGCTCGCAGTGCTTAGACCTGCCCATGTCTGTCTAGTAGGTAAATACAAATCAAACGTATTTGAATTAAAAATTTACCTAAAAACACATTTTTAACTTTTCAAATAAAAAACAACACTTTATAATATGAAGAATTAATTTTTTTTATCCAAAGGTCACACTGTCCTTATATTTTCGTACACCCGAAAACTACCAATCTTCGAATAATAATGACTCCTTATGAGATGTGTGCAAATATTAGAAATATTTGTAACGCAATTTGTTTTTGAAAATCATAAACAAAATATGAATTCTCTTGCATAACGGCAATTCTCTCATTTGAACTTCTTTCCGGCCACATTTTGAGTTTGCATATCACTGTCCCTATTAATTTTCACATAACTGTATATCACACATTTGAATTTCCCTGTGATATAGCTCTTTTATGATCGTGCTGGTGTCAGTTGTGTTTTTAAATTTGAATTTTATTACCGATTTTGGTAGTTTTAGTTCATGTATGGGAAGTTCATACTACAAGCTTACAAGGCCTAGAACATTTTTCTAAATGAAAAATGATTGGCTTTTATTGGCATAATAGACAATCTAATTAAGCAGACGCATTGGCACGACTAGTTTCGAACTCCGTGACAAGTTCATCATCAGATTCCTATCTAGTGTGCCTGAATTGATATCATCGGCAGAGCATTTATATTAGACACGCATTCCAAATTGGAACATGATTTACATTTTAATGTAAACAATAAACGTGATCGTCAAATTAAATTAAATTTTGGGATTGAAACACTTATAAGAGTGTTCACTTAAATCCAAATCAATTCACTTGAAAGCAGTTCAATTCAACTCAATTCGATTCAATTCAATTCAATACAATTCACTTTAATTCAGTTCAATTCAGTTCAGTTCAATTCTGTTCAATTATATTCAATTCAAGTCAACCCAATTCAATTCAATTCAAATCAATTCAATTCAAATCATTTAATTTCATTGCAGTTCAATACAGCTCATCTAATTAAGTCAAATCTATAAAGTCAATATAGTCTAATTAAGTCAAATCTTTGTATCTCGATAAGAACAATATTAACCGACGTGGTCTTTAAAGAAAATTTAATTATATTAAAAGTAATAATGATTATATTTGCGGGTCAAGGGAATCAACAAGACAATGATATTTTGTGCTGATTTTGTATTAAATGTTCTACAAATATTTAATCGTAAAGTTTCCAATACAAAACGAAATAACCGAAAGGAAATTGTAAATAAAACCGAAAACTAACCGGATTCATCGGTTTTTGATTCTGTGTAACCGAGGACCGATTTATCGTTAAAGTGATTTTTCGCATAAACCGAAACCGGTAATTCGAAAGTGTCGGGCATATCAACATTATAATGGAGAGTCGTTTAAAATTGCCTAGGATCCCCATACAAACTTGTTGAATTTGTGAGTTCAGCGGAATAAATAAAACATGCTTAAACAGCAAAACAAGAAGACGGCTGTGAGAAAACAAATTATTTTCTCACCCCCAAAAAATTAGAACTTTGAGGGGGTGCCGGCGGTAATTTTGCCTTTTTTTATCCCCAGTGCACTAGTTTTCAACCAGTTTGTTTGGGGAGCTAAGCGATTTTAAGCGGGAACCTATAAAATTTCGTCGAAAAATTAGTTTATCAGGGACAAAAAATACCTTTGGTATGTTTTCGAAACGAAATCACAATAGTGTGGCATTATGGTCAAGATCAGGCTGGTATTAGTCCTACAAAAATGTATGTACACTAGGGTTGTGATATTGCTGTATGGAGATCCTTAGTAACAAGATTTGGATACCGGTCGGCACCTAATTTTGTGAGGTAGGGAAACAAAATTCATGAGCCAACAAATGGGGTAGGTGGGTTTAGGGCAAATGGGTGCGCATCGATGTGAAAGACGGGAGTGGAGTGGAACACATCCAGAACAAGCCCCACAATTGCACACGAGTCGACCGACCCTAGATGGGTAAACTATATGACCGCCCCACCAATAACTGCCAGTCATTTTTTCTAACATACCTACCCTTATCTTCTCACCCCTATGGGGGTTTCCGTACAAAAATGAAATTTTTATAGAATTACCTCCCACCGCTCTAAATAACCCAATAGTGGCCTTAGAGGAAGAGTCACATCTATGACCGACCGCCAATATTTTTGGAACCCCAACAGTTCTCTGAACATATCTACCCCCTATCCAACAGTTCTCTGAACATATCTACTATCCTCCTCCCAAAACTTAAAAAAAAATCTCCACAAAATATAATTTTTGTTAATGTAAATTTTTTTTTCAATCCCGACAAATCTAAAGCGGCAGAAAGTGTTCAACTTTATGTTATCGTACATATCTTATGAATATAATGAGACATGGATCATGAAAATCGATGGGTGCTTTTCGCTTTGTGTATGCTTTTGTTTGGGTTACCTAATAATAAGCGTGTTTTGGTTACACCGCTTGCTTATATATCCGCTTGTTTTGTATGAAGCACTTAGCGAGGACACTTAGTGAGAACTTAGCGACGAGATTCATTTTCGCTAAGTTTAATCCAAAATATTTTGACATCTTTTACCGTTTTTAACCATTTTTCATATTTTTGAACAAAATGACTTCTCGCTAAAAAGTCGGTTTCTTTGCAACTTAGCAAACGATAATCGCTTGCTTGTAACCAAAACGCGACTAATGAGTATTAATGTTTTTATCTCAATTGAATCAATTATAAAACATTTTCCCAGATGTTATGTGAAAAATTGAATTGAGCTTCATGCCACAGATTTTGGGAAAAACCACAATTAACACACTACTGATCCAATTGTTCGGAAAAAAACATTTGAAATGTATGAACTATTATATTATACTGTCGAAAGGGGCATTAATAATTTAATTAAAATAAAAATGGCATCGAGAGTAGTTCTTGGGCGTGCCAAAGATACTCGTATCGCCGGGTAAAGGAAAAGGCAAACGTATTGCGTTAGTGGAAAATAGCTGACCGCGTTTAAGCTATTTCTTTCGACACCACTTCAACGAACATAGCAGTTTTCCAAGTTTCGTCACTATTGCTTGAAGAAATATTGGAACGAGATCTTTTCTATCTGTCATGCAGACATCATATTTCTGAACTGCAATCTGGGCCAGCAGTGCCAACGTTTGCCCGTATCAAAGAGCAAAGGGAAAACATTAACTATAAACCATACAGTCCTGGCACAGAAGATGATGGAGTAGCAGCCAAAATACCAGTTAAACTTCTAATTGAGATCAAATCATTTTGTTTGGATCAATTGAACAAAAAGCAACCAGTGGGTGACTACAAGGAATACTTTGAAATCGTTTTATTGTCTCCTGACGAAAATTCCAAATCAGCATTTCAGACCACCAGTCATGATCGATGAATGGCGAAACGCATATACTGGTCAAAAATGTTTTTGTCCCGAAAACGTGTAGATTTTCACAAAAAAGAATTGAATGGACTTCGCGATATTACCACTTTCAACGCAACACATTACGTTTGGTTTAGCACCCACCAGAGAAACCGAAGATGGGCATCTCTGGCATCTTAGTGGTGAATCATTATTTGACCCGAATACTCCTGTGGAATAAAACGAAAAATGGTGAAAGTGTTATTCGTGTATTTTAAGAGAAACAGGTATATGAGAAAGTATTATCTGACGATGAGATGAGATGAACGAAAACCAATAAAACAAAAACAATTATTTGTTGCATATTTGTATAAAACAATCTTTTCTCAATGATTTTGAAGGGAAACTAATACAAACTTTTAAGACAAGGATTTTAATCATCTGTTGTAATGAAAACTTCATATAAAATATTTCCAGTTTTTGTACTTTAGAAAATGATGGTGTTAATTCCTTATATTTGTGAGCGAATTATTAGAGGATTTTGTTATGAAAATTGTGTTTATTCGACGTGTGATATGTTTTACCAATACAAGATGCAGATTAAAAGACAAGGAAGATTTTCAAATTTGCACATGTATCTGGAATGGATTAAGTAGACCACAGTTTAAAAATTTTTGAAATCTGCACACAACCACGCCTACTCCTCATATGAAATGCACCCAAAACTCACTATGAATTTTTGTATCGACCTTATTTTTGTTGGCTTTGAATGTTAATGTTAATGAGAAGTTCCTACAACAAGCTTCAAGGCCTGATAAATCATTTTAAGGACAAATGGTTGGGTTTCGTTGACTAGATTCACACTCCGTGACAAGTTCATCATCAGGTACATATCCACTTTGTATGAATTGGACATATTGGGAAGTTCATCAGTTCTAAAGGGATTTCCAGTTTCGGCTATTTGTGGTATGTCATGATCTGTCAATTTTCTTTTCATTCTATTCAGTAATGTTTACAATTCATCATGGAGAGATATATGCAAGAACCACGTTTACAAATTATGCAATTTTTTTATCAAAATAATCGTTCTCCAATTGCAACTTTTGGTGCACTTTTGCCATTTTATGGTCGTAATAATCGTCCACCTGTGCTCGCTATCTGTAGAATTGTTGCAAATTACGAGCGTACCGTTTCTATACATAATGATCAAGTGCCAATAAGACAAAGAGATGCGGAGGGGGCATAAAATGCCAAGAAAGCTCCCAATGACCATATTTTGTGACAGCTACGCCTAATAGCCCTTTGATGTGAGCAACAAAATCAGCGCTAATTTGATGACCTGGGTAGCCGCGGCGTGTGATGAGGAGCGTCAGGGTGGCTAACAACGAAGGGGTGGAAAGATCACTTACTGGTTCTAAATGGATCGCTTTTGTAGAAAACCAATTTCGCAATACGACAGTATCCACCGGTGAAACTGTTGACTTCAAAGAAACCGGCGACACTCTCTTCTGACAAATCGGCCATAATTTGTCCCTGGTACATCTTTTAATAAATTACACATTCTTTGTAATTATTAAGGACAATTTTTTCTAGGCTTTTCGCTTTGAAAATCCTGCATTCTAAATGGATGGCATTCAGTACGAGACGGGAGCCAACGTACAATGTAATTTTGTGGCTGAAATTGATATAGAGTCGAGTGAGTCTACCACTGTAGGTAAGAATAAGAGGATATCTTTAATTATATGACAAACTATTAGTAGGCCTAAGCTCTGATGAGCGGAGATTTATCGAGAAAAGGTGCTAGCGTGAGCAACGGACTATTGGCTGGAAGATTTTACTTTTGCGATAGACAAGTGCTTTCTACGGAAAAGTGACGCTGTTGAGATAAGGGAAACAGTCGATTTTTAACAAATGATAACTCTGCAGATGAGAAACGAGTAATAGTTTAGTTCGCATGATGATTTTCGCCGTAATGACGATTGGTGCTAAAACCCCCATCGGATGAAACAACCGAGCAATAATCAAAAAATTCCCCTTCTTGTATAGGATTATTTTAACTGCACGTTTTCCATCACGAAGAAAAAATAATCTTCACCAGCATTCAATTAAAACCCTAGTGTCTTTGCGGTAATTTTTGCCTCGAAACACAAAAAATTCGAACTTTAAAGATGTTCTTCGGGCAGACCTGTCAGATTTTCTATCACGTTATCTGCACCCACTAAAACATCATTCATGTACATTAGTTTTGCTCATATTTGGGAAACGATCTTTTTCATATTCCGCCAACTTATGTAATATTCCAATGACCAAGTATGGGACACAATTTATGCCACACGTCACCGTGTCCATCTCATTATCGCCTATTTCCTTATTTTTCGAGTCACGATAAATCACCCTCTGGTAACACGTTTGATCCATGTTTAGCTAAATCTTCCTCTTTATTGTATCAATATCTGCTGTGAAAACAACTGCAGAGAAACGTCCTATGCCACTATATTTTCTTGAAGAGCTGGCGAACCCAAATTTCATTTAGGCCTTTGCCATTTGAAGTTGGACTGGATGCATTATATACGACTCTTAACTTCGTAGTTTACTCTCTGGCTTGAACTGGCTCTCTGGAAACTCCATGATGTGGCAAATAATAACTCGAATTCCGCTGGTGACAAATGTTTAAACACTCTTCATGACTTCGTCATACAGATTTTTGTATTCGGGCCTTTTCAATAACGACTATTCCTTTCTGAGAATTTGGCGTAAAGCAATATGTCGAGGCGGGCCTAATGTTGAAGCATTTACTCTGAAGGGCAGATTTACTACATATCTCCCATCAGATCTTCCCGCAGTTGTTGAGCCAAGTATCTCCTCACATTTTTTATCATCTTCCGAAAAATATAGCTTTTGAAACATCTCCTCCAATTCCATAAGTTTTGCCAATTGTTCTTCTATTGACACTTTTACCAAGTGACAATATATTACTGGCCTTGTCGAGCCACCGGAGAAATCATAATTCATCACACATATCTATTCCACACAAGAGCATATCTATTCCACCACTTCTATAGAACTCTGGGTCTGTATACGTTATTTACTTGGAGCGTCTAAAGAATGAGTACGTCTATCTCCATTTACATGAGACACAACTAAGGCAAATTCACCACTTAGCTTTAATGCTATAGTAAAAGTGGTAATTTTCTTCGACTTGCTCACTCTTTCGCCACCTAATCCTGTGACGTCAACCAATGCAGGAAACTTTAGCATTTTCTGAATCCTCTCAGATATTAAACTGTCATCGGACAGTGGTTTATCATATGTCGAACCGAACTGAATAATGTGCACCTATGCTGTGGCCAACATCACGTTTTTTGATATTGTGGTGTGATGATTTGAGCGACTCTGCTTGTGCTAACATTTACAGTGGACTGTGTATCAGTAAATCTTGTAACACTCTGCTGCCTCGAATTTTGAGGCACCATATTGGAGCTTTGATTCCTCTGTGAAAATCCCTGTTCAGAAGGTTGTGGTGCTTCTTTCGGCAATTAGTGCAACCATATGTGTCCAACCCATAAACAATTATGGCAAAAGTTAAATTTTGTCAATGCTGAAGCACGATTCGTGTTGTCCATACTTAGAAATTTAGGACGCGAACTCATTCTGTGTGTCTCTTTACATAATTTGCATTGATACACTTCAGATTTAGTGTGATGTGACCTGACTTATTCACATTCGATCTCGATTGGTGATTACCATGAGACATTGTATTAGAATTAGTGGTATTAGTTATATCTGAAACACTCCAAAGTGTGAAATTTGTCTGTCAAAAAATCATTCAATTGGCTCCATTTCGATATTTCAGTCTTGCTCTTCACCGACTGTTTCCAGAGATGTAATGCATGTTCAGACAATCGCACACTGGGCGAAACCATCAATTTAGCTCGGATTAATTAATAACTTCCTGAAAAATGGTTCGATTTTCGTCAAATAAATTTTGTTTTACAGACTAAATATCCACAATTAAGAATTAGTGAAGAAATAATTTTTAAATCAGTTGGTTATTTTTATTTCATTTTTCAAAGTTAATAATTATTCACTGTCCGACACACTATCATGCGACATATAATTTTCTATACTATTAATCAGCAGAAAATTGATGACATCTTTATGCAAAAGCGCATTGTTTTTCGGAGACTTAGCTTCGCCTTTCGATAGTTTGGTTATGCAAGGATCTGAAGAAATAAAAAGCGAATGCGCCAAATCCTCCATGGTGTTTTTACGGGAACATTTCCGACAATTGCTCGATCGGAATTACCTGTAATCTTTATTTCGCGCTTCGAGAGCTTCGTCTGAAAACATGCCTGTTCAAACGGAAATATGAATGGTATGTATCTGCACCATTTATAAAAATTGGATGCAAGTTTTTTTATGCAATTCAGAAATCGTCATAAAACTTACCTATTGGAAGAGCGACGTGTCTTATTATATCAGCACCATGCATCAATATTTTATGCACAGATGCAGGCATATAAAATGGTGACAAAATTAAATGTCAAATTAAGTGTCAAAATTAAATGTCACCATTTTTAATTTAAATGCAAGCGTTTTATTTGAGAGATCGCTAGAAAATTAATTAAATAATTCATTTTAATTACGCTCTTTATTGAAAGTATCTAGACCATTGCTGTTGAAGTGCTAAGTAGACGGACCATTGTACAACCCCATCATGAAGAAGAATATACTTATTGAGGCTAAGAGAAAAATTATTTTCTAGTTTTTAGTGCATTTATAAATAAAACACTGTAACTTAATTTTTTTGTAATTATTTTAATAGGAATTCTGCAAGCAACGAATGAATCCATGCGTGGAGAGTGGATAAACCGTACTTATAAAGATTTTCTTGACACGGTAAATTTTTTATCGTCTCCAAATCATTCATGGTTTTCGGTGATGTTCCACAAATTCCACACTTTTGGGATGACGAGTTTGCGACAACACTAAACACCTTCCCATCAATCATGGTCATATGAAATTGATGCCGTACTGTGAACTTTTCAAGGCTAGTTGGCTGTATTTGAGCAATTTGGCTCTCGACATTCTGCACCTCGCTTATAACCAATTCAGCTGTTTCCTTTTGGCAAAGTAGTTTCAATGGCCTGCAATAACGAGTTGTTGATGGTTTCGTATTTTGCCAAAAAACAGTAGATCCAAAAACTATTTGTAGAGGTACCAAGCAAACCGCAAACATGTATTGGTCGATCATGCAGGCATCAATATTATCAAAACTCTGTCGATATGTTGCATGGCCATGGGAGTAGTCCCACTTATATATGGCAGTTATCTCTGCTGCCTTATTACTATCCGTAATTTGCTGCTCTTGCCTATGCGCAGTAAACAATCTGGCCACTGTGTGCTCAACCAAAGATTGTAAGGTTAAATCGAAAGAATGATCAGAGACTTGCAATCCATTAGGATAACAAAGTTTCTTTGCAGACCGTAGAACATCATATGAGGGGAAAATATTTGCATTCCTTTGTTTTGTGCCACTCACCAAGTCCATGTGAACTCTCTTTGTGTAACCACCATCAATATAAAGGGCTAAGGCTTCCTCTGCTGTATATTTAATAGGTTTATTGTCGTCAGATTGAATGAAAGTTTTGAATGTTTTAGGCATCTCTTCATCGAAGATGCATTTCTTTTACCGGCCCTGTAGAAGCTTGTGCTGGCTGCAGATATGAGCTCCTCGGACGGTATTTCTTTGACAATGTCATATACTCTCTTTTTCTTCGGACTTTCTTGACAATCACTAAAATTTATTATAGGCCGCCCAGCATTTGAGATCAAATCCACTAAAACAAGTTCACCATCCAACCACATCTTGTTCTTTTTCTCAAATTGATCATTATTATAATGGCTTTTTCTCCACCTTGTTGGCAATTTGGAGGAAAAGGTTTTAATTTGCGTGGAAATTTGAATGCATTTATCATTGTTGTAGTTAGCTCTATCAATAACATTTGCAAATACATAAGCATCCACAGCCAAATTTCTTTTTGATGGATCAGCTAACGCATGCCAAACCAAGAACAGCTCTCTCCTGGACACAGACATTTTTACTAAAAAAATTAACCCAGTTATTATGTGGACGTAGGTGTATACACATTTTGGTTTTTCACATCACAATACATTATACAATTTTTAGAAAACAAAATTAGAATGGCCCAGGACGGCACTGGAAAGTTACAGTCCACGAAAGTTTAATATTTTAGCCAAAACACTGAATTTGAATTGCACCTTTAATAACCACAGGTATACGCCACAAAACACAATGACAGGTCACGAAAACTACACTTTTAGTAAATACATACCCTTTATGTTAATTACAAACACTCACTTTATTAATTTTTTTAGTTTAAATATTTTTTGCACAAATTTGCAGCAGGCACCCAAAAACGGCGGGAAATCTTTTGACTGCAGCTGATGCAAACACCTGTTACTTTGACACCGTCCAGCTGTGCGAATATCAAGAGCAAAACAAAACGAAAAGTGTTTTTGGCATATCGGATATATTAGTAATCGAATGCAAAGCAATATCGGCGCCAATATTCACTTTCAAAATTGAATTAATCCGAGCTAAATTGATGGTTTCGCCCAGTGTGAATCGTGCCGAACACAGAAAAACGAAAATCGGATCCCATGGTTTAATATCGATCTTGAACAACTCAAGTATAAAAATGCAGTTGCTTATATCGCGTTGGAGTATTTTCACTTCCTGAGGAGAATCATGTTTGCATGGAGCCATGTTGAATAACAGCCGCAGTCGACTATTAACTAAAACTTGAGATTTTCCCAGGCTATTCCAAAATTTTCAGCCGTTAAGTCAATATTTTGAAGTATATCCCTAGCCTCCCCCTGGGTTTTTTGAAATGTGTAAGGGTTACTCAATATTGTTAATATTTACTGCCGAAATCATGTCCCTAAATGTGGGCCATGTTGTATAATCACCGCAAAAAAGACGATTTTTACAGTGTTTTATTTAACTTGCTTTGTTTTCTGTCTGTATTGTTCAAATCTAATAACTCATTTTTAACACAGTTGCAGTTGACCAATCGAACTAAAATTTTGCACACTTGTCAGATTTGGATGACAATACATGAATATGAAAAAAAAAATTAAAACATTAAAAATTTATTTACTAAAAAATTAAAAATAAAAAAATAATTTAAAAAAAATTAAGTTACGGTGTTTTATTTATAAACAACAATGGTCTAGATACTTTCAATAAAGAGCGTAATTAAAATGATAGTTAATTTTCTAGCGATCTCTCAAATAAAACGCTTGCATTTAAATTAAAAATGGTGACATTTAATTTTGACACTTAATTTGACATTTAATTTTGTCACCATTTTTAATTCAAATGCAAGCGTTTTATTTGAGAGATCGCTAGAAAATTAATTAACTAATTTTAATTTAATTTTTTAGGTTTGGATATTTACTGTCAGCTATTTGCGGCCACAACTGTTCTCCTTTTTCCAGTGTAATTTCAAGATCATTTAGTAATTGATTCAGCTCTTCTTGCAGTACGAAATCGTGCTCTTCTTTTTCACAAATAAGTGGATGGTCGTGTAGTTCTATAAGTTTTTCAATACATTTTAAATCTTCAAACCTACCTTCATAGTTCTCTTTTAACGAAAGAATTTATATTAATTCATAAAAGACGGACGATGTGTTAATAAATTTGATTTTCTATGAAACTTGTGTTTTGTGGTTGCTACTAAAGAGCTGCATGAATGTTTTGATATTCTGTCTATTGAGAGTGAAGCGAAAACAGAACTCTAATTGAGAATACATCTAACGAACGAAACGAATATTTGCTCTATTCGCTGAGAGGCAAGCAATCGAAACGAAACGAAACAATCATGGAAACATGAGAGAATGGAGAAATGAGAGTAATGAAACATGAGAGATCGAATAGAATATGAGATCACTCTAGTGGTCGTTTGTTTCGTTCAAAAAAGCAAAACAAACGAAACATGCATGGCTTTGCGAGAATGAGAAACGAAAAACACACATTCTCACACATTTACTCTCATCTTTCTAAATTATTTTGGAAACATTCTAATGTGTTGTTTAAAAAGCGAAACAATGGAAACATGCACATCTGTTTGGAAGTAAATGCGGTAGTTTGTGTTCGTCATTTGTGAAAGGATACTAAAAAAATGGAATGCGATGCCGTAAGTGAAGTTTGTAAATTCATATGTAGGTGTTATACTATTTAAAAATGTTTTAAACTGAAAATATATGTATGTTTTAGAATCAAATTAAATCAGACCAGATAGTAAGGATAAAGTAAATTAAATTTACATATGTATGTTAATGAATATACAGCACTAATACAATCGGTTCATTTGACAAATTATGCTAGACTTTGTCGTTTCCCAACTACCTGTGAAATCAATAAACTGATATAGCTCATTAAAGTCACGACACATTCACCTAACTGGATCAAAAGACGCATAATTCGAACGCTGAAACTTGATGTGAATGAGTTTATAGTACCTCGTGGGTCTCAATGGGACATTTATGAAAATCTTAGATAACAGAAATTCAGAACATATACATCCATCAATTATCTTCAAAACTGTAATAGAGTTTATCATGGTACGTCTACTACTAAGAGTCGGCAATCTGATCAATGATAGTCTACTGCCATACGAAGGAAGATTATGGTTCGGGTTCCATTGAAGGTTTCTCCGACAAAATATGGGAAACTGTTTCTGGACCGATTCAATCATATTAACATACAAATTGTACTGGGGGTCCAAACAACAGATCCATATTCGAGAATAGGGCGGACTAGTGAAGTAAAAAATTTTCCGTAACGTAGGGCTCTGAAAATTCCTTGCCCAACGTTTCATAAAGTTCTGAACGCCATAGGCCTTGTTTACCATCGTAATTATGTGGGAGTTGAAATTCAATTTTCTGTCCAAGAGAACACCAAGATCAACAAACGAATCCACCGATTCAAGAACATTGCCACCTAAACTGTATTTTGCCGAAAAGAATGATGACCTAGAGAGCAGCATATGCTAACATTTCGCAAACTTAAGCTCCATCAAATTGGTTTCGCACCACGTCTGGAATGTAGACAAATCCCTCTGAAGTAAAGTATATTGACAAGGATCCTTGTAAGAAAAATAGATCTTCACATCATCAGCGTACATTAACAATTCAGAGTGCATTATGGACGCGGGTAAGTCTTTAATGAATAACAAGAATAGAACCGGGCAAAGATGACTGCCCTGAGGCACCCCAGATGACACAAAAATAGATGTTGAGAGTGATCGACCAAATGCTACCATCTGTTCTCGGTTCATTAAGTAAGAACTAATTCAGCATGTTACAATTAAAACCCATTGACCTGAGTTTATATAATAACAAATTGTGGTTAACTTTATCAAAAGTCTTACTAAAATCGGTAAAAATCACATCAGTTTGATCTCCATTAATAAAGCCGTCAATAATGGAAGAGAAAAACTGAAGCAAATTAGTCACGGTGGAACGACCCTTCCGAAAGCCATGTTGACATGGATTTAAAATAGAGGAAACATGATGAGAAATTACCTCTGTGACTAACTTCTCAAAAAGTATAGGAATTGCACTCAATTTTGCAATTCCCCTATAATTTGCAACATTTACTAAACTACCAGATTTGTGGAGAGGGATTATACAAGAGCTCTTCCACTGTGCAGGAAAATGACCGAACTTCAACGAAGCGTTAAATAAGAGAGTCAACGGTAAGCTGAGAGAATTCGAGCAATATTTCAACATAGAGTCCGGGATACCATCAGGACCAGCTTTATTCGAGGCTTTCAATCTGATCAAGTTATCTAGCAACCACGAAGAATTTACGACAGGTGCATCAAACGGAATGGTAGCGCGGACAGTGTGGGGTATGATTTGGAAACATCATAGGCTTGGGTGGAATAAATAGATGGGAAAAAATCGGCGAAACAATTAGCAATAGACTCCTCATCTGAATAATCGATACCGTTAATTTTGATCCTACAAGGTGTGGAAGAGAAATTACGCTTCAAGTTAACAAATCTAAAGAATGATTTGGGGTTCCGTTTAAAATTAGCCTTCAGCTTATTCAAATATAATCTGTAACTCTCACGAGATTTAGAGTTGTATCTACTCCTAGCAACAATATAACTAGCATAGTCTGCTAGCAGTCCAGATTTTTTATACTTTTTCGAATATCTATTCCTTACATTCTTAAGACTGTTTAGAGCCCTTGAGGACCATGGGGGACCAGTATTACCCATTATAGCCCTCTTGGGTACAGACTTAGAAATATAGCCATTAATAATATTATAGAAATCATACAGGGCGAATTCCGAATCCACCAGTTTCACAAATAGATCATCCGGTGCAATAATTTTGAAAGACGACCTACGTTCTGAAATTTGTGACTTCAGCTTGAAGCACTGTATGGAATCGTTAGAATTATTCCCGACTAATTTAGACGATATGTATAGTCGTATATCCTCTTCGGTCGTGTCGTGGGAAAGTCTAGACACAAAAACTGTCATCCTTGCCGGTACGACAGTCAACGTTGTTGGTCCCGGTCCTGGCACCGTGGCGGGATTACCACCCGGAGGAGGTGACTTATCGCTGTCCGTGGAACTACAGAAACGACTTCAGCAAAAGTAGAATGGGCAGAAAATTTCATTGGACTTGAACCTGGAACTGGAGAATTAACGTCCATTAAATTCGGTGAGGAAGTAATTACCAACAATGGAGGGGTCTTCTTAGCAGTCTTCTTCCTTTTCGGCGAGGAAGCTTTCGGTGAACCCGCTCTCTTTTCCAATCCCGGATATTTATTAAACATCCAAATAAACTTGGAAAATCGACCAGATAAAGCCGAAAGCTCCTTTTCCCTATCAGAAAACTCGGACTTCATGCTCTTGACAAATTTGTAGAACTCCACATCTAATTTTCTACAATCCAGGTAACACCAACCACGACCCTTGTCATCACTGAGATTGTCTGCCACTCTTGCATAAAGGCCAACACATTTGACATGTACCAAGCCATCACACAACCAGCATGAAATCAGAGTATCGGTATCCGATCTAACCTTACAGTCTTTGTTCATGCAAGTCATCATAATTAAGTCAGAGTAAAAAAAAATAAATAAATAAGAAACAAATACTAAAAACAGAATTCCAAAATCGACAAAATTACCAAAAACTTATGAACTTATTATCCCTTTGATATTAATTCCCAAAATTAGATGGCAACTCTGACACACAAATAAAGAAACAAAGAGAATGAAAGATAAAATAAAAATCAAACAACTACAACGTTAGACGATCTCAACAATGACAAACAAATATTATTGTTGTTGTTTGTGTTTTACACGATCAAAAGAATTTCCAATTGCACACAATAATACAAAAACAGTATAAACAAGCACTGCACTGAACACACAATTATATCAAGCAATGTAATTTAACTTATCTTCGCACTATTAACACAACAAGCACTATTTAAACTTTTAAATACGAAAATAAAGTTAAATTCTCGGAGCACAACTAAAAACGGACTAAATCCATTAATTAAAAAAAAAATCCCCTTTCATCTCCAAAACTTTCAGTGTTCGATCAGCCACCTTTAGTTTATATAAATTACGATGCATTAATAATATCTTAAACGTGGTAATTTACAAAAACAAATAAATGTGTGCTGTTATTTCGCTTCCAAAAATAAAAACAAAAATTTTTGCATTTCAGTAAAATGGTCATAACTTTGGAACGGTAAGATCTCTGGGCTTCGTTTAGGTCATTTTGGAAAGGTAAGAGGTGTGGCTATATTTCAACAGAACATAAGTTACCTGCTATCTGGCTGAGCAAATTGAGGTTATGTGAATTTGTTTTCCATTTTTTCCGAAAGCTCTGTATCTAGTCGATTTGACTTTCTCCTACTTCTTTTTTAATTAATTCTGAAAGTCCTCTTAAAGACCTTTCCAACAAGCTGACCACTGCAGTGGTGCACTGGCTCAGAAGTTAGCAACTTTACCCTACTACCCCCTGATCGCCAATCCGAAAATTTTGAATCCGCTGCCATTTTGCACCCTTGCATTTTCGGGCATGGTCCTAGTGGACTTTTCTTCATGAAAATGAGCCAAGGAATACGCTGGAGAAATTTGTCCGGAACTTCCTGAATCACCCTGTATACAACACCAATTTGCCAAAGAATGTTAAATTTGTTGCTTCCACCTTTTAAGACCGTTGACTGTTTGCTTCTGTTTTTGTACACGAAAAACCAGAATTGGTAAAATCAAATAATTCTATGAAAAAAATTTCTGGAATTCAAATATTAATTTCTTTAAATTGAAGAAAAATTTCTTGAAATTAAAATACTTTGTTTTTTAGATTTTCAAATTCAAATTATTAGATTTTACAACAAAATATTTTTGCTTGATCAGCTAAATGTTTCACAGTTAGTTCAAATCAAAAACTTCGTTAATGAATTATTAAAATCAGATCAAACTTTAAAATTCTTAACCACCTCATAGATGTTTGTTGAAATTTTATATCGAAACATATGATTTTTCAAAACATTCTGAAGATTTCTTTATCACGTCATAGCCTGCGAGAGAATTTTGTTTTTGATGATAATTAGGGATCTTCGATCGATACTAATTCGCATATGGAAATTGCATAATTCAATTTGTATATATACGATTGATGATCAACCGATGGTATCATTTAAGGCACAGTAGTTAGGCGTCTGGTGATGAACTTGTCACGGAGTCATTCCAGGGAGTGTGCTTGACAGAATTGTATATTATTCCAACAAAACCCAACCTTTTTTCAATTAGAGAAATGTTCCTGACCTTGTAAGCTTGTAGTATGAATTTCTCATACATTAACACCCCTATTCTGTGTATGTGGTAACAATCAAATTGTAACCAGAAAATTGTTACAAAGTTTTTCACCATTGTTTGTATCTGGTATTCCGGCAACACGGTGAGAATGAAAAATTCACCTCGTAACAAATAATTCACCTCACAATAACAGGTTGTCAAAAGCAGAGAAAACAAAACAAAACCATATTGTTACGAATAAGTAAAAGCTTTTGCGTGCTGTTAATGACTACTAACAGTATGTAAATAACAGGCGGTTAGTGCTGCGCCTGAAAGTATGCATTGTAACAACGTACCAGCTCGCTAAACCAGTAGCATGAATTCACCTCAGTAAAGATAACTCTCCGCCCTTCGAGATTGTTCTACAAAGATAAGCAATGTCTAGAAGGTTCTTGAATTCGCTAGATCTACCTTCATTTGAGTATGGTGAGTTGGTATAAATAGCGGAGGCCTTTGGAATGGAGAGTTCAGTTTGTGATTAAACCCCGTAAAGTGAGCAACGCGAATTGATAGTAAAATATAAGACTTGTTAAAGTGTTATAAATAAAGTAAACTGTTGTAAAGTAAAGATAAGCAATGTCTAGAAGGTTCTTGAATTCACTAGATCTAAATTCATTTGAGTATGGTGAGTTGGTATAAATAGCAAAGGTCTTTGGAATGGAGAGTTCAGTTTGTGATTAACCCTGCTGTTAGATTAGAAAAAACTTACGAATCTTAGATTGAGGGACCATTTGGTCCATACTGCAATTTTCATCCAAAATAATAATTTTATCTTATTCTTTGTAACTATTTTGGTTCAAAAATTTCTAAAGCAAGTATTTGACATATCAAAAACATCCGCTAACATATCAAAAACATCTTCTAAATATTTGACATGAATTTACATTCGCTTGGTAATGAAAAAATTTACGAATCTTAGGTTGAGGGACCATTTGGTCTATACTGGAATTTTCATCCAAAATAATAATTTTATCTTATCCTTTGTAACTATTTTGGTTCAATAATTTCTAAAGCAAGTATTTGACATATCAAAAACATCTTCTAAATATTTGACATGAATTTACATTCGCTTGGTAATGAAAAAATGTACTATTGACCAAATGGTCCTCTAACCTAAGATTCGTCATTTTGTATTTTTCTCAGTCCTGAATAAAGTTAGAAAATTTAATTTTCGCACATAACATTGTTTTATTAAAAGACCCCATTAGCAGAAAAATTTAGTCAGTATATATCACCGTTCCAAAGTTACAAGGGAAAACAGAAAAAATTTGGACCAAATGGTCCTAATCTAACAGCAGGGTTAAACCCCGTAAAGTGAGCAACGCGAATTGATAGTAAAATATAAGACTTGTTAAAGTGTTATAAATAAAGTAAACTGTTGTACTGTATAAATAAATAAAAGGACGTGATACTGTTGTAATTATCGTAATTTAAAACGAACCTTGTTTTTTATTGGGAATAAAACAACGCAAAAAGGACGAATAAGGAAATTCGTAACATTGGTGTCAGAAGTGGGATTACGAATTAAGGACAACTATGAAGTTTGAACAGCCAAAAAAGGAGTTGACTAAATTGGATCAACCTACAGCTGGTAATAAAGTAGAGCTGCAGAGGCGATTAATAGAAGAATTTAAACGCCGATACATCAACATTGACACATACCAGTTCGAGTGCAAAGACGAAATGGAGGTTTGTGCAAAAGAAGCAACTGGTAATGTAGATGAACAGATTTATTGGGAGTTGCTAGCTGGTTGAGCACTTTCCTTGGAAATTATGGCTGGATTCAAACAGCTAAGCCTTTAATGATTTGCGGAGTGGACTGTATTTAAAGGGATGATGGTTGAGCTAATGTTGCGGGTTGATATGCCTTAAATAATTTCTCAAATTTTATGAGAAATTATTTAAAAAGTATTAGATCAAGAGAAATAGAAAGTACAAAAGTACATTAGCGGGTTACCAAGAAAAGAGTTAGAGAGAGAGAGAGTAGGCACTTTGAAATAAATTGATGCTCACCGTTTGCGTTCTGTTGAGTAAGTGAATTTATATTTTCGCATTTCATTCCAAGTTAGCTTACTTCTAGAGTTTTTAACAATTTACAGATTTTATCCAATTTCAGATTTTATCTATTTTCGGATTTTTATCTAGATTATTGTAAGATGGAGACATACAAGTTTGATGGTTTACAGATTAACTGACAGTGAAACTTAATCAGTATGGAACATTAGTTCGGTTCATTTCTTACATAGTATTTAATTTAATGACTTAATTATAGGGTCCTAATCTGAATTCAGGTTGACAATTCCATTTCATTTACATTTTCTGTGTTTAGCATAATTCACAATTTATAATTATAAGTTTATGGTTAAGTATAAACAGTAGATGTTTCTACAATGTTTGCTGCCAGGATGGACAAATTGGACGATAATTCTAGAATTATGGACGAGAAATTGAGCGAAAATTCTCGAATAATTAACGACAAACTGGAAAAGAAATTTGGTGAAAATTCTAGAATTATGAATGAGAAATTTGGCGAGAATTCTAGAATTATGAACGAGAAATTTGGCGAGAATTCTAGAATTATGGACGATAAATTAAGCGAGAATTCTAGAATTATTCAAGAAACATCAAATGCCACAAATGAGAAACTGCAAGAAATCTCCGAAGTTGTGAGCAATATGGAGATTCAAGTGAACGATAAATTCGAAATGGTTGAAGAAAAATTCGAGGAAGTGGGGCAGAAGATTGAAGAAGTCGAACATAAATTTGAGGAAGTCGAACGGGAACTAAAAAATGATGTAAGCGAATTGCAAAGAAAAATTAGTGAACTTCAGTTGCAAGAGGGTCCGGTGCGAGTAATTTCTGAAGGCTCTAGTAGATTGAAAGCTCCCAGTTTCGATGGCTCTACACCATTCAATGTTTTTAAATTCCAATTCGAATTGGTCGCAATTAAGAACTTGTGGAACAGCAACAACAAAGCAGTAGAGCTAATTTTAGCACTGAAAGGCAACGCTGCAGAAGTCCTTCAGAGCATTCCCGTCAGTGCCAGAAACAACTACGAGGATATACTGGCTGCGTTACAACGCAAGTATGGTGGCGATCACAAGAAGGATTTATATCGCATGGAATAGAGAGGCCGAGTGCAAAAGCATAATGAAACGCTTCAGGACTTCGCAACCGGGGTGGAACGTTTGGTGTTGATGACTTATCCTGGTGAGTTCCACCCATTCTTGGATCAATTTAAGATTGAAGCATTCGTCAACGGCATCCGTGATCCTGACATAAAATACGTGACTTGTGCCAAACAAAAAGCTACATTCGCCGAAACCGTTTCGTTCGCATTGGCACAGGAGACAGCGAAATTTGTGTCCAAGCCTCAAATACAAAGAGTTAGCAAAATTGAAATGAAGACGGAGGCAGGAGATTTGAAGGGTGCATAAACGATCTTAAAGAAATGACCCAAACCCTCAGCAAGGCGTTATCAGGCGGAAGTAAGCCCAGACCAAAGTGCTACAATTGCGACAAACCTGGTCATATTTCACGAAACTGCAGAGAGCCACGAAAACGATCAAGATCGAGCTCACCTCAACGTGGTAATAAACGGGCAAATTTTACTGCACAAAATGAATCTCCGTTAAACTAAAACGAGCTAGCCCAGAGGGGCATGGACTGGCTCCCACAACCGAGGGCCCCACGATCTCCATCTCAATAATACAACAGAAAAACAACAACCTCACTGTCTACGGAGCTATCGGTGGTCGGAAGCGCATATTGACTATGGACGTAGGCGCGTCACAATCTATCATCATCAGATTTGATAAATGGACCAATGGAATCGTTACATGGTGTAAGACTCCGCACAGCAACGGCTGAGCCAGCAGCTGTACATGGTAAAGTTAAATTGAAGTTAGCCTTTGCCAACATGAGCATCGAGCACGTGTTTATTGTCGCCGACATTGTAGATGAAGTGATAATTGGCGCAGATTTTATGATTGCCCAAGGCCTCAAGTTAGATATGGGGCAGCAAATTTTGACGTGGGCTAATGTGGAAATTCCACTCAATATGGGATACGACTATACAACACAGACTAAAAGGCTGATCACTCACAAAGATGTAAAATTGCCACCAAACTCAGAAACCATAGTCTGGGCCCGAATGGAGGGAGATTGTGAGATCTGCGGTTTGTGGGTAGTTGAACCGGCAAGTATAAAAAACTATAACATCATCACTGCCAAAGCTCTAGTAAAAACTAATAATGAAGGATACTTGCCTATACGAGTTCTAAATTTGTCCAACAACGAAGAGGTGATCGGCGACCGCACAGAAATTACAGAATGTACACCAGCCGCGGCGGTCATCAACTGTGAAGTTAATTCTGACTGCAGCAAACTATCAGAAAAGGAGCCGAAAGTGCTGGAGTCGCATCTCAGTGAGTGGGTGCGAGAACTAAAGCCTTCTGATAGGAACAAAGCAAAGCAATTACTGTGGAAGCATGCGTCTGCCTTCGCCCTGAAAAAAGAATGCCAAGGTAGAACATCAATGGTAAAGCATGACATCAATACAGGGGAAGCGAGACCAATAAAATAGGCTTCCACTTGCAAAAAGATATGAGGTGAAGAAACTGGTAGCTGAAATGCAGAAGGATGGTGTAATCGAACCTTCTTCAAGTCCATGGAGCTCGCCGGTGGTACTAGTTAAGAAGAAAGATGGAAGTACCCGATTTTTGTGGATTATAGAAAGCTCAACGACGTCACCAAAAAGGACAGTTATCCACTACCAAGAATTGATGACACACTGGATACGTTGTCAGGAACAAAATGGTTCTCCACGCTGGACTTGCAAAGTGGTTATTGGCAAGTAGAAATCAGCGAGAAAGACAAGGAGAAAACTGCATTCAGCGTAGGGGATGGTCTGTGGCAGTTTAAAATAATGCCATTTGGACTATGTAACGTTCCAGCCACCTTCGAGCGATTAATGGAGTGCGTGTTGAAAGGACTTCATTGGCGAACATGCTTGGTGTACCTAGACGACATCATTGTCATGGGGAAAACATTCGATGAACACCTGAAGAACCTTAAAGAAGTCCTTCAACGTATAACCGATATAGCCATACTGTTGGAGCGAAAAACAAGAAGAGTCATTCCACCAACTGAAGCAATATTTATGCACGGCTCCTTTGCTTGCATATCCTGTTGCTGGAGAGAAATTCGTTTTGGATACTGACGCGAGTGGTTACGGAATAGGTAGCGTGCTTTCGCAGGAAATCAATGGTCAGGAAAAAGTTATTGGGTACTACAGCCGAATACTCTCAAAGCCAGAGAAAAATTACTGTGTTACGAGACGAGAGCTACTGACAGTCATAGAGTGTGTCAAACACTACCACAAGTATCTGTACGGCCAGCCTTTTCAGTTAAGAACCGATCATGCGGCGCTAAGATGGCTACTGCAATTTAGGAACCCAGAAGGCCAACTTGCTCGTTGGATTGAAAGACTGCAGAGCTATGACTTCAGCATTGAGTATAGAAAAGGAGGAAAACACGGTAATGCAGATGCCCTGTCACGTCGTCCATGCAAGCTGGAATGCAAACACTGTTCAAAAGCAGAGGTGAAAGAAAACATCATTGACGTACGTCTGCTTCGACTAGAATCCAACGAAGACTGGTCAACAGCACAAAGAAGCGACCTTATACGGGCAAAAATCATTTGTGCAAAAGAAAAAGGTGAAAGACCAACACGCAATGACATCGCCTCAGAGAGTCCCCTGATGAAAACATACTGGGCCCAGTGGAACAGCCTAAAATTATTGGATGGTTGCCTATACCGGTTATGGGAAAGTGAGGATGGTAAAATAGTCAAAAAGTTAATTGTGGTACCTGCCTCCAAGGAAAAAGAGATAATGACAGAATTCCATAATGGCCCGAGTGGAGGACATCTAGGAATAACCAAGACCATTGAAACGCTAAAGCAACGGTTCTACTGGATTGGCTGTCAACAAGCGGTAGCCGATTGGATAGCAAATTGCACCCAATGCATGACAGCTAAGGGACCAACGCGAAGAAGTCATGACCACATGCAGCAATACAACTCAGGTGCACCCTTTGAGCGTATAGCTATGGATGTGGCTGGTCCATTTCCTGTCAGTAGCTCTGGAAACCAGTACGTCTTAGTGGTTATGGATTACTTCAGTAAATGGCCCGAAGTATACCCTGTTCCAAATCAGGAAGCGAAGACTATAATTAAAGTGTTTGTGGATAACTGGATATGCCGTTTCGGTGTCCCCTCGGAGCTCCATTCGAACCAGGGTAGGAATTTTGAATCGACCATCTTCAAAGAAATGTGTGAGTCATACGGTATTCGGAAAACAAGAACAACACCATTGCATCCTCAGTCCGACGGAATTGTTGAAAGATTCAACCGAACTCTTGAAGAATACCTAAGAAAAGTAGTCAGCGCAGATCAAAGAGATTGGGATGAACACATACCGAAGTTCCTTTTGGCATATAGGACGGCCACCCATGACTCCACTTCGCGAACACCCGCTAAAGTAATTTTCGGAAATGAGCTGCAGCTGCCTGGAGATTTGGAGTTCGGTACCATACCAGCGTCTGACCCTGCGAACAGTGATGCCAATTACCATGATCTTAATGATCTCCATGAATTTGTGCGCAACAAATTAAAAATGGTCAGTAACAAAATGAAAGCCAGATACGACCGAGCGGCAAATTCAGAAGGATTTCATGAAGGCCAGCTAGTTTTACTGTTCAACCCACAGCGCAAGAAGGGTTTATCTCCAAAACTTCAGACTCACTGGGAAGGCCCTTACAAGGTTGTCAAACGAATAAATGACGTGGTTTATAGAATCCAGAAAAGCCAAAGTCCAAGAGCTAAAATGAAAGCCGTGCATTTGGAAAGACTAGCTCTGTATGGAAAACGGAGGGTTGAGCCTGCTCGGGACGAACAGGCTTAAGTGGGGGGCAGTGTTACGAATAAGTAAAAGCTTTTGCTTGCTGTTAATGACTCTACTAACAGTATGTAAATAACAGGCGGTTACCAGTTCGCTAAACCAGTAGCATGAATTCACCTCAGTAAAGATAACTCTCCGCCCTTCGAGATTGCTCTACAAAGATAAGCAACAACAACAACATCCAGATTCTAGAAGGTTCTTGAATTCGCTAGATATACCTTCATTTGAGTATGGTGAGTTGGTATAAATAGCGGAGGTCTTTGGAGTGGAGAGTTCAGTTTGTGATTAAACCCCGTAAAGTGAGCAACGCGAATTGATAGTAAAATATAAGACTTATTAAAGTGTTATAAATAAAGTAAACTGTTGTACTATATAAGTAAAATAAAAGGAAGTTAAACCGTTGTAATTATCGTAATTTAAAACGAACCTTGTTTTATTGTTGGGAATAAAACAGCGCAAAAAGGACGAATAAGGAAATTCGTAACAATATGATCTTCTGGACAATATGAACGCGGCAATAAAGGAAAAGTAAGTATTTAATATATTTATGTTTTATTGAATTAAAATTAATATATTATCATTTAGGAAATTTGAGCGAACCACAAAAGCATAGCTGGAATGCTATGTTGCCTTCCTGAAGGAGCATCCAGAGCATCCGATCCGACGGTTCGGAATCGGTGTAAATACAGTAGGTCCCAATCAGTGTGAATAAAACTAGAAAGCGCAAAGCTCACTGGTTGTGAGAAGCTCTACCCAATTCCTTCATGGAATGTAATGGGAAACCATTTACTTTAATTGTTTTGTGTTTGCTGAAAACAAAAAAGTTACATACAATTAAGAAGCACAAAGTAGCAGATCTTCAATTCACGGAAACAATGCTTGAAAACATGTACATGATTCCTGCAATTTGGTGCTTGGGAAAATGTTAAAATAGGCAAATATTTTAAGTTGAAGTTATTTGAAGTTGTTTAAATGAAAATTGAAAAAATCAACTGAAACTATTTGAAATACATCAACTGAAATTTGAAAAGCATCGATTGAAATTGAAAACACATCAATTGAAATTTGAAACACATCAATTGAAACTTAAAAGACATCAATTAAAATTTAAAAGACGCCAATTGAAATTTAAAACACATCAAATGAAATTTAAAACACATCAATTGAAATTTAAAAGACATTAATAGAAATTTAAAAAACATGAAATGAAATTTAAAACACATCAATTGAAACTTAAAAGACATCAATTGAAATTTAAAACACATCAATTGAAATTTAAAACACATCAATTGAAATTTTAAACACATCAATTGAAATTTGAAACACATCGATTGAAATTTGGAAGATATGAATTGAAACTTAAAAGACATCAATTGAAATTTAAAAGACACCAATTGAAATTTAAAAGACATTAATTGAAATTTAAAACACATCAATTGAAATTTAAAGCTTCAACCTGACAGGTACTGACAGACCGTAGAATGCATTCTTGCACAGAATGATACTTGCGGATCGGGATTCGTGTGATTGCGAAGCGCCAATCGCAGATTGGCTAAATGTTTTGTACGAGTGTCCCCTTTACAGGGCTTTTAGGGACTTAGTCGACACGTGTTTCACTATATCCGGTGGTGAGTGGTGTGTGAGTAGTATGCTTCTGTCTCCGGAGGCGTTGTGTGGCAACGCGGTTTGCCTCTCGTGTTTTCGCGAGTCGGCGCGCTAGGACGGTTTAGTTGAGGTGTTGTGTGATCATTGGTCTCTGTCGGCATCTCCTTTATGTAATGGTTTAACGTTTTTCGTGATCCTGGGTTTGCAAGCTAGTTATTCAGCCGTTTAGGATCTCGTTGTCGGTACTGCTGTACAATGCCAACAAGAGACAGCCAGTTCCCGGACTCCGTCGGAGTTGAATATGGAAGTCGGTTAGCCGCGAGGTGTGACCACAGGCCTTTTTCTGGTACCGTGTGATGGTCTCGAACTCGTGCCCTTTCAGTTTGTGTCCTGTGACCCACGGGGGCATCATCGGGCGAATCCTGAAGATTGGCTGCCCGTCGCTGTTATTGGCCGTAAGAGGTGGAACGAGCCTTGCTCCCACGGTGAGAAAGCGGCAGCTGTCTGACTGTAGTTATTAGACCGTTTAAATTCAATTTTGGCATTTAAATGGCAATGTCACGTGATGTTGTTATTGATGTGTTAAATTGTGTAATTGTTTCGCGATGATGGTTTATCGCCGGGGGTGACTAGTCCCCTACTTAGTACAAAGTAAAAACTGGAAGCAGCTTCACTGCGAAACTCGAACCAGAGAGAATGCCTATCTGGTAGCACGGGTGTGGTTTCCCCTTGTGGGAGTATCGTGCTGGCTGTGGTTGCCACCAAAATCGCTGGTGGCTATGTAGTTGCCTTCTATACCAGTTATTTGTAACGAAGTATGCTAGGCAGGTGCATATCCTCGAAATATGGGATCCGTGGCCCTTATCACGGAAGAAGTTTAGGTAGTACCTCACTCTTTACCAAGGAGGAGTAGCTCATGTACAGAGACTTGACTTGAAATAAGACGCGGTTGCGGATATGCGAATACGGGGCGTGCGTTCTTCCGTTCTTCGTAATCGTGTATACCAACGGTGTAAGGCTTCCTATACCTGATCTCTTGGCTGCCCCTCAATGCGGGGTAGCACGGATATCTCACGGGCGGCGCTAACAGTCGTACCAAACTTGTTCTTGGTGGAGCGGTGCTCACCTGTGGTTAAGGACTTCACATCGAAAACTACATTAAATCACGCGGACTCTGTTCCTACACAGAGGCTTCGGCTCAATGTTCCTACTCAGGGGCTTCGGCTCACTGTTCCTACGCAGGGGCTTGGCTCACTGTTCCTATGTAACCCACCCGACGATAACCGATACCAAACTGTTTAAACACAGAAGAGTGTTAAGCCAAGATAAGCGCCCTCCAAAAGACTGTTAAGCCAAGAAAAGTGGCCCCAGAAGAGTGTTAAGCCGGGATATGTGTCGCCCATAAGAGTGGAAAGCCAAGATAAGTACTAAGAGGAGTGTTGCCATCGAGTGAAGCAGTTGATGTTATTTCTGTATATTAAAATTACTTTGTAAGTTAAAGATCAATAAAGAATCTGAGTTCGAACACCCGAAGAGGGCAAATTATTCTGTTCTTATTTCTAAAGCTTTGGTGGTTCCTAACGAAGGACTCTCGACATCACTGAGCCTACCTCAGCCCACGACAAAACCATGTTACTGGTTATGAAAAATAGATGCTGGCCGATTCGGAGACCTACCCGATATGCACACAAAATTTGATTGAGAGATCGCAGTCTGACAAACTGATTGGATGTATTGACTTTGTGAGTTCAGTCCCTAACCGCGCCTGTAGATGTTAACACATCAAAAATCAAACGGTGATGACGTTTTAGAGTAAAATTATCTGTGTAGATCCCAATTAACACGCAAAATTTTAAAATTAAAGATATCTCTCATTCCACTCCCATTCTCTATATGTTTTCCACGAAATTCATGGACTTTTTTCGAACATAGAACAGCTGTTGCAAACTCTTGTTAATACATTACTCTGTGCAACAAATACAAGCAAAAAACAACAGGCATTTTGTTTTTGCTGAAAAATAATGAAAATGTAAACCAAATTGGAAAAAGTGACATTTAGAAAATGATTGTATTTTATTTGATATTTTGAAAGTTTCCATGTGATTTTTACAGAAAAAACAGTTCAAAACCCGTAGTTGTAGGCGAACGGGGGTTGCAAACAAACAAAAGTAAACAAATTTTGACATAAGAGAAAAACTTAATCGTACCTATCCCCGAAAAAATTCAAATCAGCTGGGCTAGTGCTAGCTTATAAGCGTTTTTCAATAAGAGCACTACAAAAGTTTTTTTAAATAGAACAAACCCGGTTTTAGATACCAATGAAATTCTTTATTCCTGTGAAAGTACGTTCGACGCCATTATGTATGGAACTCGATTTCTTTTGCATGGCCACCACAGGCACGCTTGCAGAAGTCCAGACACTGAACCCAATTTTCGACGGTTTTCAAGCATAAATCGGCCGATACTGCTGCAATTTCACGTTCGATATTCGTACGAAGTTCATCAATCGTCGGAAATAATCTAAGTGCCTGTGGATTAAAATTTTTCCACTAGACGCTCAATTGTTGATCTGGTAGGACGATTATGACGACCATAAACTGGACGTAGCGCTCTTAAAGTTGATGCCACTGACTCCAAATTTCGGTAGTAAATTTTAATAATTTCGACTCGTTGTTGGCTCGAATATCTTTCCATGATGAAATGGCAAACCTTACTGAAGAGAAATGTCAAAAGAGGGGGAAAAAATATGGCGTCTTTTGCTGTCCCTATCGATTTACTTTTGTAGCGTCTCTGTTGAAAAACCCTATACTATACGTCAAAATGTATTAATAAAGGTGAGTTAATATCACAGCTGATTTTTTTGTTTACATTATTACGGTTAACATAAGTTGGCAAAAATTGTTTACTTATTGTTGTTTACTTTTTTTTGATTCTAAGAAGTAAAACGATGCTTTTAAATTGAAAAGTTTATTTTCAAGATATGGGGAAAGGACATAATAAATAAACAGAACAATGTGGCCTGTTGCCTTTGCATAGGTCTTCACTCCAATGATTTTATTTTTGCTCAACCCGGACACATTGAGATTTACAGCAGCCTTTTTTTCTCCCAGTATATAAACTGTTCTTGCATTTGTCCACATATAACATTGTCAAGCATTCAATTGCATTATTATTGGAATATATTTTGCACTAAATATTGAAATGACTCCGAACAATAATGCATTACTGTTTTGCTTCTGCAGCTGATTAAATTTTCACAATTTGTTTACATTTAAATCAGCTGACATTGACAAGGGACTGTCCGTGGAGGTGGAAAGTTTCTGATAGCCATTCACTTGGGAGTGGCCAGAAATGATTCCTTCATTGGGCAGTCCAATCAGCTCACTACTTCCACGCAGTATGTCTTGGGCAATGGCTTTTCGGAAACCTCCGTTAGCTAGCTAGAGTGAGAAGGCGCATATGGCCCTATAGTGCAAACATATGAGCAGCAAATCGGGTTTTGTAGGTGACTGATGTCACTGAAGTTCATCAAACAATCCGGCATATTCTTGTATCCTTAGAACGGCGGATAAAAAATAAAGGAAGAAAATCCAGGTTCGACATATTGCATCCTGGTCAACGACTGCTCCGGCTGCAATCAAATATCCTGGCAGTAGGTAAAATGCAAAAACACGGTGGACTGGGTTTGCATCCCGCAACCGTTCATAATGGCAGTGAAAAAAAGTAAACGAACAATAAAACATAAACAACCCCTATTTGGTGACGACTTACGAATTTACGGATATGCACTTGGAATGTAAGAACTCTATATAGATCCGGTGCAAGTATCCAATTTGCAGATGTCCTCGAAAGTTATAAGGCTGACATTGCGGCTATCCAGGAAATGCGATAGACAGGACATGGCTACACAAGAAAAAGAAACTGCGACATATACTACAGATGCCATGAGAAAAAACATGAATTTGGTTGCAGATTTGTAGTTGGAAAAAGACTGCGACATCTAGTCTCTAGGTTCAATCCTGTGAGTGAACGAATAGCCACAATCCGCATAAAAGCGAAATATTTTTATATTTCCCTAATTTGTGTGCATGCCCCGACAGAAGAGAAAGATGATGATGCCAAAGACATATTCTATGGCCGCTGCCCTGGACATGACATTAAGATTGTACTAGGAGATTTTAATGCCAAAGTAGGAAGGGAGAATGTGTTTAATCCAACTATTGGCAATTTCAGTCTTCATGCTGACAGTTCCGACAACGGTATGAGACTGATTGACTTTGCCGCGGCAAAAAACATGGTCATTAGTGGTACAAGATTCCAGCCTAAAGACATCCACAAGGCTACTTGGGTATCCCCTGATCAAAGAACTAAGAACCAAATTGATCACGTGGTAATTGATGGAAGGCACTCATCCAGTGTAATGGACGTACAAGTGATCAGAGGAGCTAACATCTATTCTGATCACTACCTGGTAGCAGCAAAGGTTCGCACAAGATTAAGTAGAGCGAAAATCGTACGAAACCAGACGCAGAGGAAGCTGGACATCGGAAAGCTGCAACTACCAGAGGTAGCCACAGCCTACTCAAGGAGGGTTTCACAACTTTTGGCGCAGAACCCACCCCATCCTGATGCGCAGCGGAAACCCATTTTCGACTCTATAAAAACTGACGCAACAACCGTACTTGGTTTCGAAAAACCGCTTCGCAATAAACCATGGTACGATGAAGAGTGCCGCATTGCAAATGATGAAAAGAACGCTGCACATTTGGCAAAGCTTCAGTCAATTGCAACGCGAGCTGCAACTGAGCGGTATAGGGAGAAAAGAAAGGAGATAGACCGTCTCTTTAGGCGTAAGAAACGGCAGTGGAGAAAGCGCGAGGGTGAGAAAATTGAGACATACAGATGGAAGAACGAAGCCCGAATAAATTAATTTATTTGTTAGTTATTTATTTTAATTTAAAATTAATTATTTTAATTCTACCAAAAAGTCAATGACGGAACTAATGGACATGGCTCAGCGCCCCCTTTTCTAAAGACAAGGACGGAAATCTCATCCCAGATGTGCATTGCATGTTGGGAATATGGAGAGATCATATCTCTGCGCTAGTAGTACCCGAGATATCCACTGACGATGGGAAAATCGATCACAATATGGACGACGACGTCGATTGCCCCCTCCTAACGAAGACGAGGTCAGAACAGCTATTGCCCGGCTTAAGAACAACAAAGCCGCAGGAGCCGATGGATTACCGGCGGAGCTCATTAGCAAAATTTGGTTAGATGAATGCATGCCCGGCGATTGGAGTCTCAGTGTACTATGTCCCATATTTAAAAAAGGTGACCCGAGTATCTGTGCCAACTACCGTCGAATAAGCCTTTTATCCATAGCATATAAGGTTCTATCAAGTATAATGTGCGAAAGACTAAAACCAATTATCGCTGACCTGATTGGACCATACCAGTGTGGCTAAATCCTGGAGAAGACACACGAAAAACAAATCGACACCTATCATCTATTTATCGATTATAAAGCGGCCTTCGATAGTCCGATAAGGGAGAAACTCTATGAAGTAATGTCTGAGCTTGGTATTCCTGCAAAACTCATACCCCTTTGCAGGATGACCTTGACGAACACCAAATCCGCAGTGAAAGTTGGTAAGGATCTTACCGAACCTTTCGAAACTAAGGGAGGCCTCAGGCAAGGCGACACCCTATCGTGCGATCTCTTTAACATCTTAATGGAGATCATTATGAGAAAAGCTGCAGTCAACATGAATAAAACCATCAGCCGCAAAAGTCACATGCTGCTCGCGTATGCTGATAATATATAAGTATCATTGGGCGCACAATTAGAGAAGTTGCTACGGCTTTTTCGAGAATTGAGAAGGAGTCAGCAAAAGTGGGTCTGACGGTGAATGAGGACAAGACAAAATTAAAGGTTTCAACGAACAGGGCCTCCACGCGATTAGACCAAAGCGTGAACGTTGACAACCATTATAACTTCGAGGTAGTGGACGAATTTATATACATCGGATCTGTCGTAAACAAAAACAACACCGTCAGCCTTGAGATCAAGCGGAAAATTGTGCTTGCGAATATATGCTATTTTGGGCTAAGCTAGCACTTTAGCTGTACCAGACTCTCATTCAAGCTGTCTTGCTTTATGGCGCAGAATCCCGGATCCTATCGCAAGCAGACGAAGCATATGTAGGAGTCTTGAATCTTGAGCTGTTTGAGCTATATCCCGACATTGACATAGTTTAGCGGATCAAGATAACGCGATTGCGCTGGCTAGCCCATGTCAGTAGAATGGATGATGTCGAACCAGTACGAAGGGTTTTCGAAACCGAACTCGAAGGATGACCAAGACTCCGCTGGAGGGATCAGGTTTACGAATCCCTGCGTACACTTGGTATTCCCAACTGGAGAAATAAAGCAAAAGATCGAACTGGTTGGCGAAATATGTCATCTTCGTTTTGTAAGGCCCCTAACCCCCGGAGTTGTCCGCGACCGGATAAGTAAGTAGGACATTGACGCCTTATGCAAACCAAAGCGAAAACAAAATGGCTACAAAATCTACCTTTTCAATACACTTATCGTGCTATACGTGTGTCGGCAGCGCAGGGACAGCATTTTGTTGTCCACCACGAGTGTGGTGTGGAAATTCAAAATTTGAGCACCACTGTGCTAGGGAAATGATTTAGAATGAGAGACCAAACAACGCATAAAAATGATAGACCATGCAGCAAACTAAGTCTTAATAGTGGTTGATTGATTCTAATGACAACTAAATTATGTTTTATTTTTGTATCGAAAGAAAATACACTTTCCCTTTTATTTCTGTCCGTATTATGTCCAACCAAAGAATAATTACAAACCAACTCGAACTCGATGAAATGGCCTACCTCGCCGTCATCAAGAGAACGTGAAGAGAGGGATAGCGGCTCGTATATATTTATCTATGATCCTACCGACAGCGTCGGTGTTAGAGTTGTGTGTTGAATGCTGGCATCTTTATTCTTACATACAATAAATTACAATGGTGGAAATGTTGAATATGAGTGGAGCGTTATGCTTGACGTATAGATGATGACTGACTAGATGCTCACAGAACATAATTAAGGACAAATATAGAGAGAGATGTAGCTAATAACATCATTAGACAATAGTGGTCTTTATGAAAGCTCGAAAGAACCTCGTAAACTCGAAAACATCGTAAACTTGCACAGCCAACGTCAAAACAAACAAATTTCCCATACAAAGCGACTTGCTCAAAAGTGGAAAGTTTTCGAGGCAAATTTGCTGCGCAAACGTGGGATGGAGAAACGTGTAAACTTTTGACGTTTCGTTGTCATCTGACTAGGATGGATAAATAAGGTGATAGCACTAGAACAGTAGAAAAAGTAAACATACATAATACATGCAATTGCTACTGCTACCACCTTATGTATCCATCTTGGTCAGCTGATATGGTTTTGAGCACAACTACGCTCAGCAACTTTACCTGGTGCCTCATGCAACGGTGCGAGGGAAACTTGCGCTGAGCAAAAGTTCTCGGCTTTCACGTTTGCATGAATGCCGCTAATATTGGTGTATGCGAAAATGATGTCGCAATTGCATAGATAGAGGCACAGTCATATTTTAGATTTTGCGTCTTTAGCCTTCGTTAATCGTTAAATTCTCTTTTGAACACCCTTCGTAAATCACGGCCATTTACACTCTGCGTTCTACCCATGATACAAATACAAGGTAGTAGCGTCAGCCCATATGGTTTCCTTTGTTTACATTTCATCGTACCCAGTAAATGTCAAAGTTGTTTGTGTGCGTGGGTTCTCCCTTGATTTCATCTATCTATGTTCACATTTGCACATGTATGTGTACATTTTTATCAGCTGATTTTGAAAATAACTGGGTATGGAAATTACAACAATGCTAATGCCACTACCTTGTATTTGTATCATGGTTCTACCCTTGGGTTCTTTGTCGTCTAATAGGCTGCACTGCTTCTTACTTACATTCGTAATTATTAATTAATGCGTGATTGAATTTAGTAAACTGCCATTAACACCCCTATTCTCTGTATTTGGTAACAATCAAATTGTAACCCCAAATTGTTACAAAGTTGTCACCATTATTTGTATCTGGTATTCTCGCTACACAGTGACAACAAAAAATTCGCCTCGTAAAAAATATTTCACCTCACAATCACAGTTTGTCAAAAGCAGGGACAAAAAAATATGGTTTTCTGCACAAAATGACGCAGTAAAAAAAGGAAAAGTAGTTATTCAATATATTTATGTTTTATTGAATTAAAATTAATATATTATTATTTAGGGAATTTGAGCCCACCGAAAGGCACAGCTGGAATGCTGTATTGCCTTCCTCAAGGCACATCCAGAGATGCTAAGCGGAAAGAATACTCCTGCACATCCACGCCATATAGAAGAAGTAATTTACATTACCGCCAACTCTCTGATTTACATCAGAATTTCACCACCGACAAAAGCTTCTGCGGTGAGTTCAAAAAGTTGTTTTTCCCCCCGCGGTCGGTCCAACTTCTTGAGATATAGGCCTTTAAAGCCTGAGTATATAATCGTTCGTTTCTCCGGGATTTATAATCCGATCTGGTTGAAATGGGAATCATTGCAAAGGTCTTTCTAAGCTCAGTGCATAAACATATTCATTTTTAGTAGCCCACAGGGGAGCAAATTAAAGAAACATTTTTTAACCCCACTTTTCTTCTAATTTTTTTTTCAATAAAATACCCTAATATACTTATTTTTTGGCAGGTTTCGATAATATACATGACTTGAGCCTTTTTTAAAGGTATAATATTCAATATCCCGTGAAAGACCGGAGATATTTACGTTAAAAGTTTTGTAATACTTTTCGCGTTTTTTTAATCTTTCTAACACAAATCAAGTTCTTTATTCCTTCTGCTCCAGTTCAATAGGACAAAGTAACAGAAATCCTTCCTTAATTTAATTATGCCCTCTTGTCGTTTTGGTACAAAATATATTATTATTTTTTCCGGTATACAGTTTTATTGTTTACTTGCAGAGTTTACAAAATGATTTTGTATCAACTTTCCGGCAAATAAAACAGCTGTCACGCGCTATTACCTCCTCTTTGGCAGGTAACATTTTTTTTTACTTTGGTCACCAAAAAATGTGTCAGAATACCGATTTGTGACAATTGTCACATTGCTGTCAAATAGTAACCGTGGTGACTTTTGTAACCCTGCCAGAATAGGGCTGTAAGTGTAAAAAATTCGGAATTGATTTCTGTTTTCTATTTACTACAAAACGTTGAAATGCTTTTACTTTAGTTTGATACTTTCATCTGTATTCTTTTTTTTTTGAATTATATTTGAATTAACTTGTATTTCTAAAAAATTTATTATATTATTTTTCTTATGTAAAATATTTATTTTTGAAAGATTGTTGTTGGCAAATGCCTATATGGCTTTTTTATTGAAAATAAATATAAAATAAAAATAAATAAATGCTTTCCCATTACATCCCATGAAGGGACAGGGGAGAGCTTCTCACAACCACTGAGCTGTGCGCTTTCCAGTTTTCACTCACTGATGGGGACCTACAGTTTTACACCGATTCCGAACGATATTTTGAGAAGCTTTTTTATGGCTAGATACTCGATAGTGTATTTAGCCAACCGAACTCGAAAGTCTTGGGTGAAAGCCACGGGTAAAACGCATAATCTAAAGGGTGTCTTCGATTTTGTTTCTGCGGGAAAATCAGAATCCAAACGACAGCCGATCAGTCCGCAGGTCTAAGATTTGAGTTCGCGATCAGATCTTCTGGCGCTCTAAATTGCGCTGTTTAATATTTAATTTTCGGTGGGAAGTAAAATAGAGAGCGAGTTGAAAATTGGGCTTGCTCACGATTTATTCATTGGCAAGCGAGCGGTAAAGGGCGCTCTCCGTACTATGCTAGAATGTGCAATGAATTACAACAGGGAGAATTATTCGACATTATTACTCGAAATTCCCAAGGTCAAATAAGTAGAAGTTCACGTCGCAGTAGAATCTGTGCGACCGAAGGTTCTGAACACAGTCGAATATATGTTGTATATCTTGGACTTGCATTATTTGCTAAAGATGAAATATTTCGTTAATAATCTTCCAAGTATTTTCATGGCTAAAACACTCAAAGCCACAAATTTTCAGGACTATATCTATGGGTTTAACAAGTTTTTACTTAAATACTTATTTTTGTAATCATACTAAGTAAATTATTAAGTAGTTGTATACAATTGTATTCTAATAATTAAAATCTACTTTTATGCAACTTTGTTAAGAATGCACTTTTTTCAGTGTACATACTCATATGATCAAATAGAATGAAAAAACAGGGAAAATTAGGAAGTACTTAACGTATGCCACACCAAATGGCCGCCAATGCCCACCCCTGCTATAGACAAATTCTACACTATAGTGTTCGAAAAATTGAATGAAGTTTGATTTTGTTTCATAGTTTTAGAGAAATATGCCTGATTACAGACCAATACTCATATATTCATATATTTGCAAACGATTTAAGTTTTGTGCAGTTTAAATAATTCCACAACAATTAAAAATTTAAAAAATAAATAACTGAAAACGTGAATGCAACTCACTAAAATAAAATCAGTAATCGTTTCCGCTCTCATCGATCTATGTATATGCAATAACATATTATGTTTCAGCAGTTTGTGTTATGTGCTATTTCCTATTTGCAGCATAAGAAAAGCCACAGACCAGGTAACCAGTTGGCAACGTAAACACTCGAACTATTCTGTGATGCCAGTTGAAAGCTATGTATCGTCACCACCACCGACCTAAGAAACGGCTGGAATATTAATAAAACATCCTTTAAGGATCACAATACAAATGGAAATTACCGGAAGAACAATTAGAAAGTGTGAAGAACATACATACACATCTACACCTGCAGCTAGCACTATTAATTCACTAACACAAACTACATATACATATGTATTGTTTAAAGGAGTCATGGTAGGGGGTGCGACTGTGTGTTTGGGCGAAGGGGCATCAGTACAAATATGTTTATAATGTTTAACAACACCCATCATGACGATGGAAGACAAAAGAACAATGCCACAGATGTTAACTGTATTGTTGAGAGCAGAGATTTCAAAACCGAGTGTCAAATAAACCCGCTCTCAATCTTTAATAATATTTAAATAACTGCTACATTTTGATATTTCAATATCTATTTAAGTTTCTTAACAGATTCCTCAATTCACAGAAATATTGACAGACAGACGGATATTGGTAATTTCATGTCAAACTTAACGATTGACGGTGATGTGACCGATTGTTTCTTTGTTTTCTGACGCACTGTGAAGTATTTACCGAGATTTCCTTCTGAAAATATTCTGCGTTTTTTTGGAAATGATTTCATTCCATCAAAGTACGAATTTTTCATATTTTTAATAAAATTATTTTTCATTGCTGCGCCCTAATTTGGATTGTACATTTATGCGTTTTGTTATACACTATGGTAGAATTGCAGATGTTGGGTTGGATAAAGGAAACAATATTCGGCCTAGTTTCGGTTGTCGTCGTCGACGTCGTTGTCGTATTTATGCCAACATCACTTCGAGTCAACATCGTCGTCACATCAACGCTAGTTTGGTATTCTGCAACTGTCTTGAGACGACATCGACTGTTTATCGATAGCTTACTAAAAAATAAACAAAGTTGTCAATCATAGTGAATGAAAGCAGTAGAAACATTTTATATTTGTACTTCTATAATTTTATTTAATTTGGTAAAAGTTATTCATGTTCCTAAACAATGTTCACTTTTCGTAACCATATGGACTCCGATTTGGAAATTTTTGGATGTAGACACCCTATATCACCAGGTTATGCGAATGGAAGCGCTGAATTGAGACGAGTTCTCCATGGGGACACATGCAGCCTTTACTGGTCCCAGAGCTGCATGTATTTGGGAGAAGGTCGAAAAGGAGACCAAAAATAATCTCACCAAATTCACCATGCCCCACCAACCAATCAGTTATCTTAAAGGATTTGAACTATACGTTTCGTTAGCGGCCGCTCGTCTGTAAGATATCAGACTAAATTGAAATGCCATCAATTGCACGACTAAAAGCGGGTAGATCAATCGTATTTGTCACAACAAAGAAACCACCACTGCCAAGGCAATGCATCTACTGGTGGACTTGACACTGAAGTCTGTAATTCCAAGTGATATCTGAAGGATTAGCCGTGTTAACAGCTAAGAAAACAATTACCACTACAGTGACGTTGGAGGTAGCTATAAGCGATGTCAATCAAATACCCAATATTATTTTTCATTAACTATTTATATAAGTTAAATTATTAAAAGCAGCCCTAAAAATTTGCATTAAAACGAACCCTTTGTTCACTGCATTTACCGTCAGACAGACAATTGCACTTACATACTCGCCATACGTATAATGCGCATCCTGGTCCGGAACACTCCCTCCTTTGGGGTTTCCGTCCGCTTTTACAAGTTGCGAACTAAAAATGTTAATATGTTAATCCGTAATTCAAAATGAAAGTGGAAATTTCTTTACGGCCAAAGTCACGATGTCGAACGTTAACGTTCGCTTTCTTTCTATGCGACAAACAGATGATTTGGGAGTCACTAACAAGCGAATGAAAACATATACAATTCAGTTCAAAATCGGACCCCACTTACACTCTCTCCATCAAAATCCAAGCGAACGAAGTCAGTCACTCACTTTCGTTCCAAAAAGCGAGTTACTATCTTTCGACTTGTCGTTTGCATGGTTTTACGTGTGTTTGTTGTTCACAGCAATAACATAAACTTGACGTTCGCCATTTAATTTCGGAGCGACAGAGAAGAGTACGAAGAACCAGTATCTGCAGGTGCCGCAAAATTGGCGTTTTTGTGCTGAAATGGAAATATATTTTAATAACAAATTTATAATAACGACATTATTTTCTGTCCATTGTGTTTCTTCCATTGAATTCTATAGAAATTGTTTTCCTTTCAAGCTTTTATTTGATTTCCAGCTATGCGACAACCAAAAGACAAGTGACTGGTTTGGACAATTTCGTTCGCATAGATGACAGCGAAAATAGTTAGTAGCTTCCGACTTTGCAAACAAACAATCGCACAATAACATTTAAAGCCTGGGATAATATCGCAAGTGAGTGACTGGTTTTCGTTCGCTTAGGTTTTCTTTCGAGATCGTGACTTTGGCTGTTAATTAAAATAAATCACCGAGTGTTCGAACTCACGGGCGATGTGTTAAAACCTTTTTGTTACACGGTACCTCTTCGATTTCTATGAAAACATTAGTAAATGTTACACTGGAAAATAAAAAAAACAAAAAACAAACATCGAAACGATCGTCCACCGAATGTGAGTTCGAATCCCACCCGCGGCATTTACATTTTTTTCACTAACCGGAGAAAACATGATAGTTTTTGTGCTGAAGGCTCTTTTGCTATTGCACTTTCTTTTTTCTTACATCTGCTTTAACATTAGATGTAATATTGTTAAAACAAATAAAGCAATATTTAGCTGACTGAAATAGTTGTTTTTGTTTTGTCATAAACAGAGCGACGACGACCTGCTTGTTTGAGTGCTGGCATAACAACTGAATAAAAAGCAATATTTAGCTAATTGAATTGGTTTTGTTTTGTCACGAACAGAGCGACGACCAAAAATTTTCAATAGTATAGAGAACTTATTGCACTCTTTTTCCGCTTTCATGTAGAGAGTCTGAGTAAAAGAGCATAAACGAGTCTTGATCTCTTTATAGAATATTTCAATATAAATGCACCATTTCGACAATGTTATTACATAAAACATTACAAAAAGCATAAATATTTCAAAAGGCATCAGTGTTTCTATTCTATACTATATTCAATACTCTTTTGGCGACGACGACCTGCTCGTTTGTTCGCTGCCACTACGTCAACACCATCATACTTATTTTCAGGCAGAGACTATCGTTGTACAACAACCACGTATGTGATGCTAACTCTTTGATAGATTGCCCTACCATTGCCTATAGATGTTAACTCATCAAAATGCTGCTCAAAACACTGTTCGGAACCGGCGTAAAACTCTAGGTCCCAATCACTAAGTATACAACTAGAAAGCGAACAGCTTGTGATGTAATGGGAAACCATTTATTTTTTGAATAAAATATATCACCTCAATACCCTTCAACACAATCACCGTTCGTAGATCTACGTAACCGTTTTATTAGAGCGAGTTATAAATCTACCCGGTTTTCTTAAAGAAACGGTTATATGACCACACTAACTGTGAGTACAAAAGCTTTATGGGAGTCCTAGCAAAACAACGAACAGAAAACAAAAAAAAATCCTCTTTGTTATAGACTGAAACAAAAGACATTTTCAACACTAACCAAACACCCATCATTCCGTAGTACCTAGCGCCAGGACCTCACCAGACCCAGTCAGGACACAATGGCGCGTATGCTTTATCGTTGTCTAGAAACTGACTTAGACTTTGCCAATATTTCCATAACATCCATAGACTTTGTGTTTGCATACAATCCCGGTAGAGGTAACCTATTTTCAGCCCATGGTTTAGTGCAGACAGAATATGTTCAAGCAAATGTCTAAAATACGATTTCATAAAATGAAGTGAAAAAACCTCCTTCCAACATGCAAACTGCTACGACTACAATTCTGTTCAGGTGCAGTGTTGCGGTGGAGTACAAGTTTACATGCGAATATACTAAATATTTTCCGATCGTAATTCACGCGATGCAAATGCAATAAAATACGGTTGCAGGTTGAACGGGAACATTGTCGGAAACACCTTGTTTTAATTTTACTCGTATGCACAGTGGAATGGAAGTCTACATTGCGTTCACTACATAGGTAATTATTGTTTAGCTGTGTGAACACACACGTAGCGATAATGTCAGCGTTAAAAATTGTTTACAAGTATTCTTATAGAAGAAATATAAATAGAAATATTTCAATATATCGATCTTTCATCGCTTAAAAGTAAGAATTTCGAATATATTTCTATATTTGCAAAATTTATTAATTCCAGTTTGAAGTTTTTGGTGGTGTTTGATTTCTGTGGTCAAAAGGCAGAACTTTTTAATGGTTCAAATTTCATTTGTAATGTAGTGATTGATCGAGATTTGGGAATAAGTCTTTTCCAATATCTTGGGAACTTCAAATTGGATTATTCATATTAGGATTATATAGTAGGGTGTGTTGATTCCGGACTGTTTTCGTTTCGAGATTTCTAGTAGTTCGGAAAAGTTGCCTTATTACTTCCTGATTCCAATGCAATTATTCGTTTTGAGATCGGACTGCATCTTTAACCCCAACTCCGGCCTTGAAATTTCGGAAATTTGCCTAAAATTGTCAAATTGCCTACCTAAAAAATAAATAAATAAATGGTTTCCCATAACATCCCATGAAGGGACCGGGGAGAACTTCTCACAATCACTGAGCTGTGCGCTTTCCAGTTTTCACTCACTGATTGGGACCTACAGTTTTACACCGATTCCGAACGGTATTTTGAGAAGCTTTTTCATGGCTAGATACTCGATAGTGTCGCCGTCACTATGCGAGGTGACCGCCGCCGAAAGAAATTTTTTATTTTTTTTTTGAAGGTGGTCAGAGCAGGGTTCGAACTCAGGATCTCATGTACAAGAGCCGCGCACACTAACCTTTGCACCACCGACGGTGCACACTAACAAATTGCCTACCTAGCGCCTGAAATACGCCTCTCATGGCAAAATGTATAAAACAAAAGTTGTGTGTCGCGTCATTAGCTACGAAAATGGTATGTGTGATCATGGCCATAGGACAAACCGTTCCCGGGATACGAGTGAAAAGGCGACGCAGCACAGCGCAAGGTGAAAATTGTTGCAGTCAGTTCGGGTTCCTGCCAAGCCCAACCCAACCAACCATATGTTAATCTGAATCTGTATCAAATTTATTGATAAATCAGATTTTGCACTAAACTTTGGCAGTTGTTGCCTAAATTTCAGTATAGAGCGTATAAAACGATTACGAGACTGGGGGCCAATAACTTTAGCAGATGCCTCTGTCACCAGTTTGACGGTTCTCTCAACTGCCACGGTGTGACAGGGGAATTCACTAAATTTCCATATCTCTGCAATGTCTCCCGACAAGGTAATAGACTTCCAGTTAATCATATCGTAATAATGATTAGCGTTGACTCTTTATTATATCTAACCCATCCGTTTACAGTGTCAGTCTCTGCTTCTCTGGCTGCCAGAAGAGCATCAAGGGCAAACGTTCTGACTTCTTTCTACCCGTTCGTCAGTCATCATACTAAGGATAATGTTTTCTGGAAGAGCAAAGAAAGCATTCTGTTGAACGAATGAATCATCAACCTTGCGTAGTTTAGCAGGTAAGTATTTCAACCTTTAAATTGCAGCAAAGAGATGGAGCGAGCCATCTTTGATTGAACTGTGGAATCTTATTTAGAACCACAAAGGTGAGTAAACTGTAAGTATGTACTTGACCAAAATCTTTATTTTTGTCTGAATAATCTCAGAATTCTGGTTGCACAGGTGAGCCAGCGAGATTTGCACATGTTACCTGGATGCATCGACGCAAAGTCTGAAGAGCATTGACCGGAAATAAAAGCTTCTGATAGTTTGTAGAGGTAAGCTTGGTCTGTGCTAAGTTGGGTCGGATTAATAGCTTCAGAAGGTACTCGTCATAATGGAAAACTTTCAAATTTGGCGACAGGCAACACCATCTATGTGTTTGAAAAGAGCACGAAATGGAAGTTTGATAAAATGTAGAAGACAAACAACCCACTGTAATGGCCTACCTATTTTTTCTTGTAGTTTCCGAATGATTTCACCTTTCCAACCTGTGTTCGTGTTGCTGTCATCAGCACCGACAACTTCTAGATGTTCCACATCTACTGAATTGTCTTGTAAATGTTGCCACATAGGTTGCATCTCATCCTCAGCTGACCCGGACACCCGGAGGTGACGTGGCCAAAGTAATGAGAACCAGCTTCCGCTACAAGGGAAATATGTTCCTCTTTGACAACGTGGCGGTAGTACTTTTCACCTTCGCGGACTTGTGTGAGTGTATTGTCTTTGCGGCCGTCAAAATACAGCCCGTATACAGGGTTAATACTTTCGGTGTTTCCGAGTTTATTTCCTACACTTTTTTGCTCGATTAACCTTGCATTTGTCAGTGATAAAGCTAGCCTGATCCTTTGTTATCAAACCTGCATTTTTGGCATCCAGAAACAATGAAGGCCGCTGCTCTGCCACTTACTCCGAATCTTTGGGCAGCTAAAGCAGTGTGTTCTAATAACAGTGTGTTTTGTTTGATTTTAGAGGATGGAAGACGGAAATCCAGCATCAGCATCGCTTTTGGACGATGTGCGGCGCACCGACATTGTTGTCGTCTGTATGAGTGTCTGGATGATCTGAATGGTAAAGTGTTGTAGCTGATACTTTTATGGTAAGTGTTGATGTTGAATGCCGTTTTGAAAGCTTTTCTTTAAGTTCATTTCTCTTTGTAATCTCTTTTGTTTCAGGTAGATCAACACTTCCAATGTGACCAATTCTTCTGTTCCTCTGGTCCAAGAGAAATGGTTGTTCAATGATAGGAATTTTCCCTTTCTTTTGGACAATTTGCATGAAGAAAAAGAAATGTTTTTACAAGCAGCGATGTCAAATAATTCTGCGACAGAAGAGACAAAGTCGTCTCTTTTGGAGCGCAAACCTATTTGGTTCCTTAAAAACATTTGTTTAAGTGTCAAAAATTTCTTATGGTATGTGGTGAGCATTTGTAGAACTCTGGTGTGTGAGACTATAGGAATAGATGACCTTTGGAAAATATTTTCAACCGTTTTTGCAACTATTTCTGAAACCTCTTTACACCTAGGTTCATAGTTGTCGCCTCGGAGTCGCCCTATTCGAAATATTTTAAACTGATAACACAAAAGGACATCCTGGTAACTGGGTAGCTGGCACACAGTGAGATCGTACGGATATATGCCAAGCACAGGACATTTCTGTCTAAATTTAAATTTAGATACAGATATGTTGTATTTTGTGTTCTGTTGCGAGAATGTAAGTGATAGCACTCGGCGAAATCAACGACAAGAGTGAAGGAACTCTATGAAAGATTATTTGTGTGGAGACCTATCCGAACGTGTCGTATGGCGCAGGGGAATACTTTTATTTATTGATGTGTTAACATCTGTAGCGGCGGGTAGGGACTAATCTATCAAAGTGAACACTTGCAATGCGCAGAATTCCTATATACATTCTACGTATTTTTTTCTCGAAATCATTTAAAACGCTTATAATATGCATACGAATACTATTCGTATTTATATTTTAGCATTATTTCTCAAAAATCGTGAAAATATTGAAAATGAAAATTTTTCATATGGGTATTTCCAGAGAAAGTGCAACCCTATGTCACATCACGTGACCCTCGTTAATTGATGATAGTTTGGGACCATGTGGTTCGATTGTTTCATATTCTTTTCCTAAATACAGAATGTAAGTAACTATATATTTAGTAAAAGAAAAGAAGACAATCAAACCAATTGGTCCTAAGATATAAGTAATTAACGAGTGTGACGTGAGGCGACAAAAGGTTGGCCTTTCTGCGGAAATGCTCATATGCATAATGCTCCTCGTATCTCGGGAATGGTTCATCCTACGGCCATGATCATAAATACCATTTCGGTAGGTAGTGACGCGACAAACAACTTTTGTTTTATACATTTTGCGATGAGAGGCGTATTTCAGGTGCTAGTTAGGCAATTTCGTGGCCGTCGGTGGTGCTATGGTTAGTGTGCGCGGCTCTTGTACATGAGATCCTGGGTTCGAACCCTGCTCTGGCCACCTGCAAAAAAAAATAAAATTTTCTTTCGGCGGCGGTCACCTCGCATAGTGGCGGCGACACTATCGAGTATATAGCCATGATAAAGCTCCTCAAAATACCGTTCGGAATCGGTGTAAAACTGTAGGGCCCAATCAGTGAGTGAAAACTGGAAAGCGCACAGCTCAGTGATTGTGAGAAGTTCTCCCCGATCCCTTCATGGGATGTAATGGGAATCCATTCATTTATTTTTATACCCTCCACTGTAAGTGATAGAGGGTATATATCAGTTTGTCATTCTGATTGTAACATATAGAAATAAGGCTTTGCGACCCCATAAAGTAAATATATTCTTGATCCTTATAATAACCGGAGTCGATATAACCATGTCCGTCTGTCCGTCTGTTGAAAACATTCTCACGACTTCAATCGGCGATAACGCGGTTTGGTTTTTGGCCAGAATGTTCCACGTATTCCTGAGCAGTTTGTTATTGAAAATCAGCGATTGTGGTCCATTGGAAAAAATTTTATGATTGGAAACGTAAAAAAACTCATAAAATTTTCACATTAATTTTTGTAGTTTTATACTAAACTACTCCTTTTGCCGTGTGGTGAATTTCCATGTTGAAAATCTTTGTTGTTCTTTATAATAGATAGGTAAGTACTTTAGAACGTTTAGATGTACTTTCATGTGTTCATACATTTATATGAATTTTGTCACACTTCATCTAAGGTCGCTGTGGCCTGATGAGTAAAGGGTTGCGCGTTGGAGTCTGAGGGTTGTTGTTCAACTCTCGTCCCAGCTTGTTTTTTTTTTAACAGTTCGTCAAAAAATGCTTTTTCATTTTTAAGCTTATTTTTATTTTTTTTAAAAAAGTACATTTTCGTAAAAAAGGTTGAAAATCTTTGTTGTTCTTTATAATAGGTAAGTACTTTAGAATGTTTAGATGTACTTTCATGTGTTCATACATTTATATGAATTTTGTCACACTTCATCTAGGGTCGCTGTGGCCTGATGGGTAAAGGGTTGCGCGTTGGAGTCTGAGGGTTGTTGGTTCAACTCTCGTCCCAGCTTGTTTTTTTTTTTAACAGTTCTTCAAAAAATGCTTTTTATTTTTAAGCTTATTTTTATTTTTTTTAAAAAAGTACATTTTCGTAAAAAAGGTCCTTTTTAAAATTTTATATTTTGCTGGTTAACACTAAGGTGGAGGGTATCAAAGATTCGGCACAGCCGAATTTAACACTTTGCTTGTTTATTTTTAGTTAGGCAATTTCACGATTTTAGGCAAATTTCCAAAATTTCAAGGCCGAATTTAGGGTTAAAGATGCAGTCCGGTCTCAAATCGAAAAATTGCATTTTAATTAGGAAGTGCTAAAGCAACTTTTCCGCACTGTTAGAAATCTCGAAACGAAAAAAGTCCGGAATCAACCCATACTATTATATAGTGTGTAGTACGATATATACAGTTCGGTTCTCGAAAAACTTAATTTGAGCATACCTCGAGTTATGCTGTTATGCCTTGTCACCACAGATTTCATGGCAGTTTCTTGTGAGTTTGTTCCTGGTTCAATATATTGTTACGAATTTTCTTACCCTTTTTAGGCCTGTTTTATTAGCGTTAATAAAACAAGGTTCGTTTTTGAATTACGATACATATCTAGAAAAGTTTTAGTTCCTTTAATTTTACTAATACAGTTGTAAAGTCAACTCTTTACAGTAATTTACAATAATATATTTTTCTATCAATTCTTTACGGCGTTTAGTCACAGACTGGCCCATAATGCCAAAAACATCCGTATACGTATTTATACGAGTTATGCTTCTCGCCACCCGGTTTCTATATTGTTCTACCCGTTTCCACAACCAGTATTGAAGTCTTGAAATATTAACGCATTTGCGATGGATTCGTCAAATGGCTTGTGGTATGTGTATGCTTTCAGTAATCGGCCTGATATTTATATTCTGCTAATTTGGTCATCAAGAGTAAGCAAACCCGATTACTTAACGCAGAAACCAAAATTTATTTGCACAATTTCGTCGGAGGCAGAGGTTGTCACTACAATTGCTCATATCCGTGAATTAAAAAAAAACTATAATTGACTAATTCGTAATTATTTTTCATTTATATTAGTTTATATTTTATTATATAATTTAGAGTTGCCTTACAGAAAGTATCATTCAAAATAAGAAAGCATCATTCCAAATGTTTTTGGGCATATTTCAAATACTATTTTGGCCAAAATAAAAATTTCTTCAGGCAATTAAATAATATTGAGACCTAAGAGGAGCCTGTCCTTCCGGAGTTTAACAGTTAAGAAATAATTATTCACACGAATGGTGATTTCGTTTCTGAAAAATAATGTTACTCTTGTATGAAGCTGTATCTTTTTGGATAGAAAAGAACTGAAGCCACTTAACCGAAAAATGATATGTCGTTAAATTAATTTATTTACTTGGTGTAAAAGAATTGTATAAGAGGAAATCAAAAAAGGTGATCTCTAGGGGCATTCTTACCAGGAATGTACTTATACATATTTAAATTTATGGAAAATATTAAAAAGAATTAGGATCTCCACAACGCTAATAGAATGATACCAGTTCCATGGCCGGTATAAGGTAAGCTTTTAAAAGTGAATGCGAAGTAAGGTAAATGCTTTTACGATGGCCAACAATAATATTGGGTGGTCTGTAAATTTTTACTTTTCTTTACTGATACAATGTGTGTCCAGAGAATGACGACCATGTGAATGATGGGTGCTCTGCGCAGCCACTGGTGCACTGAACGTAATGTTATATTTGTTAGGGGTGGACATTGTAAGCAGGCAGATTGGTTCCACGTATGCCTTCAGATTATTGAAACCCTTACCAAGGGGCATGATCGGGCTCGGTCATGGACTAGAGCTGGAAGGAAGTCCCGACTTTCTTGAATTTGTTGACTATTCAAAAGCGGACCCTCTATATTGATCGGATGTAGCACACTCGCATACTGGAAAGGGATTCCTGGAACAAGGAATTCCTGGTAAAGAGGGCTAGGTGAATTTTTATACGAATGCGTCGAAAATGAATGATCAGGTAGGGTACGTGGTCTAATTCTAGGGACCTATGGTTGTTCTATTTCGCAGAGTTCCTGATCATCACAGCGTCTATCAATCGGAAATTTTGTTTATTAGAGAAGGGACAGACTGGCTGAGCTATAGTAGTCCGGCAGTCATTGGGGCCAGTGTCTTTTCTGTCCGTCAAGCTGGAATCAGTATTGCCAGGACTGGTGGCACAGAAATGGCAGTACGATATTCAACACGTGTGGGTGAGAGGGTATAGGGATATTCCTGGGATGATCTGGCCAGACTAGGTATTACCTTACACGTTCGAGTTACTATGCCCCCAGCGACTTGCCCCCAGCATCCGGTCCAGTATAAGATATGGGTAGACAATATCTTGGAGCACACTTAATGGTTCTCCGGTGAGACTCAAACTTAATCTTGTCAACCAATGGTACCACAATGAACTAACTGAGTCGCTCATTGCCTGCCACCTAGACCTAACCTCAAGTAATTTTTTCAAAAGTATGAGAGGGGTTCACATCTTTTTTGAAGGTACTCGTAGCTAGTCGTGTGTTAATTTTGTTGGAATCATAATTTCTTATCTTTCACAAAACTTTCTCAACAAAATTTGTCACAAAACATATCCCTACTTGCAAGAAGTCTCGTCATTCGTTTAACCTTATTTAAATGCCCGAACGTGCATATTCAATAATTGCATAGCGTGGAAAAATACTGGGATTTTTGTGGAAAATGTAATTATTGGAAATTATTAAATTTCATTTGAGAATTCTGAGACAAACAACATTTCGTTGCTTCATGATGTAGATTATGCTGTTACATAAATTGACTTATTGTGTTCTCATATTCATTTTATCCTTTTTATCACGGTAGCTTAATTATTTTCGCTCAAAAACAGTTTAAAGAAATGTTAGACGTTTCTCTTTGTGGCCGTTAAAATACGGTCAGGAACCGGTGTGAAACTGTGGGTCCCAGCAAGGGTAGGAATAATACCGGGACCAGTGAAACCTAATATATATACAGACATATATAGACCTATGTATGAACTAAACCACAAACTCTTATAATTCATAGTTGTGAACGGAAATCTTCAAGTCTGTCACCAGAATTATCTGTACAGACCACCTATTAATGCCCCATTACGTGGTACGTCGTCTTATTGATACCGCGTGTTCCTCTGCGAGATCTTGAGCCACAGCCCTGATATTCGCAAAAGAATGGCTACTCCCGGTCTGGTCGGATCTATCTGCAACTCTTGTTGTCCCATACCCTTCAAGATGATAAACGCTTAGTGTTTGCCCAGTTGGCCAGGAAATCTGCCTCAACATTCACGTTGCTCCAACAAAAGGACAAATTAAAACAATTATTCCGCTCTTGTGGCCGTCGGTGGTGCAATGGTAGTGTGCGCGGCTGTTGTGCATGTGAACGTGGGTTCGATCCCTGCTCTGACCACCTTAACTTTTTTCGACGGAGGTCACCTCGCTTAGTGACGGCGACACTATCGAGAATTTAGCCATTAAAAAGCATCTCAAAATACCGTTCGGAAGCGGTGTAAAATTGTAGGTCCCAATCAGTGAGTGTAAAACTAGAACGCGCACAGTTCACTGATTTGTAAGAAGCTCTCCCTAATCCCTGCATGGGATATAACGGGAAACTATTTATTTATTTTTTTTATTCCGCGCTCTTTATGCGATCCATGTTTTATTGAGGAATATTTGTATCTGGTTGCTTTACAAATGTCAAAGTAGAATTGACATTTGCCACCATCTGTTAAAATTATAGTATCTTACGATAGGGTGACAGCTCTTGCGCCTCGTGACAATGGTAAAAATTTTCCTTAATTGTCGAGGTAGTCAAAGTTGGGCTCTCATTGCGCGGCTCTAATGTGTTGTACGAGCGGCTCAAGTATGGGAGCTTGAATAGTACAATACATCAACTATGTCGATGCTAAGAATATCTTAATCGGACATGCGGCTTAGCAACGGCTGAATTATTAAAACTGTTTGCAAAAAAACAGCCGTAAATCACGCGCCCTATCCAATTTTGGTACCTCCCATATAAATAGTATAAACAGTAGAACGATAAAACACGAAAACATAACAGATCCGCCAATCCGCTATTGAATATGGCCGAATTTACCACGCGCATTCCAGAACCTGAGCATTGGTTGACAGCAACAACTTAGGATCAACCATTTTAAATGCAAATTTGACCCAATGACATATGTACAACTGTTGTGAATCAATATGTGCTCGACAAAAATATCTTATCTTTTGAATGGTATTTTCCAAGCTATCCTTCAATTACAGCCTTGGTAGAACTACACGCCGTGGTGGTCAACATTGTCTCTCACCGTCCGGTTTCATTGTGGTCTGCGGAGTTCTTATATATGAGTTCCAATATCAAGACACATTACCTATGCCTCTATATAATTTCATTGTGATGGGACAAGACGTTTAGTAATGGCTGAGTTATTTCCAATTGTTTTGAGAAAGCTACCAACAAGCTGGTAACAATTGAGTTGTTGCTGATCTATTAAAACCATCTTATTTGAAGCAGGTGGTTCGGATTCAATGGCTCATCGATGACTTCATATATATACCTAGTTTTTATAGACTATTCTAATTGGAATAACAAGTGCTATAAAGCGACTAAATACTGATACTCGTTTTCATTTTGATACAGTAACCATCCAAAAGAGCTGCGAATCATATGCTAATTATCGACCAATTATAGAATCAGTTGAACCGACGATCTTAAACCCTGTCCGCCTTGTTTTCATACCTCCTATTATTTCGAGGAATCTACCCTTTAAAATGTTGGCAAAACTATTTGGGAAACTCCAATAGATTCACTGTGCAGTGGCCACTAAACAATTTTGCTCGTATTATTCCCACTATAGTGAATTAGTAATTGCTACACCTTCCACCATAAAAGTTCACTATAATTAGTTTGATACTATTAAGGTTGAATTTCTAATATATTTAACAACTAGCGACTAAGAAAAACTCTAAAAGAAATCAAATATACACAATTTAATTTTATTGGAGATTTACTCAACTTCATTTTGCCGAGTTGATGTTACTGCACAAGTTTTTTTAAATAGCAAACTGGCTGTGATTCTAGACTTGTATTGATTCAACAGAAATTAAAATATTTAGTATAAAAAAATACTTATCTTATTCGTCAATTATCCTAATATATAGGTATAAAAATGTTTTTTCCGGGTATTATTATTATTATTATTATTATTTTATTGAGTAGACAATATGTGACAATGTTTGTATTCGATAATCCGCGAAGCTTTTGGCTTGTCTGCAGATTTATATATATAACTCAAGAACCGATGGACTGATTTACACCAAACATAGACAATATATTAGTTAAGTCGGCAGGAAGGATTATCTTCAGTTTAGTGGGCGTAGAATGTGCGTATTCGTATGCCAGAGTACGATACGTAATCGAGTTTTGCAGGTTATAAATGCGACCTTGAAATCGAAAATGGGTACAAGCGATATGCCATAACAAGTTTTTAAAGTTTTGACAGGGTAAACTTTTTAAGAAATCCGGATCAATTGAATTTTTCTTTACAGTGTTGTTCTATTTTATATGAAAATTATTTAAACTTAAAATTAGGATGAGCAATTAATCAATTAATGGATATATGGATTAATCGATGTCGTGATTAATCAATTAATTAAGCAGTCAACAAGTCTGATTAATCAAACCTTTCTTGCGCGGCCACCCTTGAGAAGACGTGGCAACCAATATGACAAAAAAAGTCTTTCACATACATTCCGTCCGCTATTATTCCTTCTGGCTTCAGTGATTTACGGTATTACCACAAATTTTCGAGATACGGACGCGTTACCAGCATTTTCAGATGTAATTTTTACTCATTTGCATACATTCCTGCGTACATTACGGTTGGAAATGGATAAAAATAGGTCTATTTTGTTATTGAAATAAATAACAAAAGTGCTTAAAGTATAAAATAAATTTTTCAAATTCAACTCAATTTTATTCTTCCAAAAATTTTCTTTTAAAATATATGACTATATACACTCCGGTTCACTTATTTAAATTCACTAAAAAATTCCTATTCAGCAGCCTGTATATTTTGCAATTTGTAACCGATTGCAGAATTTTAAAATGAAAATGGAAGCTAGACATCTTCAGATACATATAAAAAAGTCATGGCAATAGTGGTTTCTTAACTAAAGAACATTTTTTGAGCAATTTATAAAAAAAGTCCATTTATAAAAAAAGTCTATTGTGTTTCGTTCACTTGAATAAAGGCACTATTTTTTTTATTATTTTTAAAGTAAGCGATGATTTTTTGTAGGGAGCGTTTGTTTATGACAATTTATTGCATCTTAATCATTTTAGGAGACAAAATGGCGAAACAAAAAATTTTAAATTTATCGGAAAAAACTAAATCTATCGGAAAAAACTAAAACTAAATTAAAATGGCAAATTTTCTGAAATCAGAAAAAACTAAAACAATCGATGTTTACCATTTTGAAGGATATTCTAACCGCGCAATAGCTAAAAAAATTGGACGGAGCCCAACAGTTGTCAACAATTACATCGTAGACCCCGAGGAGTATGGACAACATTTTAAAGGGTTTCACTGTCTTTATCTACGTATGAGAAAAGAAAAATCACCAGAATTGCTTCTAATTCTGCCTTATGCTTGTCAAATATAAGAGCTGTGGATGTGAGCAAGTCATCAGTACGCAGAGTATTTTAGAGACGTGAATATCTTAAATACCTGAAATTGCAAAAAAAAGCCGCCACTTAATGCTCCTCGTAAGGAATAGCGGCTTCAATTCGCAAGAGACTACATGGTATGGGATGGGAAGCCAAGAGGTCATGTAAATGGCTGGAGAACCGTTGTATTTACGGATGAGAAGAAGTTCAATTTGTATGGGCCTGATGGCTACAACTATTATTTCCATGATCTGCGCAAATAAAAGCGTTTTTTGAACCGTCTTCACAGCCGAGAGGGCTGCGTTATGGTGTGGGGTGCTATTACGTACTATGGCACCATCGATCTTGAATTTCAAAGTGCAAAAATGACTGGTGCAAGCTATACAACATTACTGGAATTGGCTTTGCCAAAGTTCAGTGAACTATTTGATCCCATATCTTGGATATTGCCACAGGATAATGTACCTATACACAACGCCAGAGTAGTAAAGGAGTTCATTGCAAGCCAAAATTTTAATATTCTTGACTGGCCACCCTATTCGCCAGATCTAAACATTATCGAAAATGTCTGGGGTTGAAATTATTTGTAACATGCCGTGATACAATCGATATTATAAATAGTCAGTATACCAACATGTCGTTTGTTAAATGGACTGAAATTTCATCAAGTTCAAGGTTCAAGGGTTCAGGTGTTCTATTTTAAAGACTCTGGGGGAAATAATCAATTCAAAGAATTGGCAAATTTTGCGTTAGAAACTTTGTCATTACCTTGGTCAAATGTAGAGATCGAGCGAGTTTTCAGTCAACTAAATATTGTTAAAACTAAGTTAAAAAAAATAAATGGTTTCCCATTACATCCCGTGAAGGAATTTGGGAGAGCTTCTCACAACCAGTGAGCTGTGCGCTTTATAGTTTTATACTCACTGATTGGGACCTACAGTTTTTACACCGGTTCCGAACGGTATTTTGAGAAGCTTTTTCAGGGCTAAATACTCGATAGTGTCGCCATCACTAAGCGAGGTGACCGTCGTCGAAAGGAATTTTAAGGTGGTCGGAGCAGGGATCGAACCCAGGATCTCCAGTACAAGAGGCGCGCACACTAACCATTGCACCACCGACGGCCACAAAACTAAGTTACGAAACAGATTAATAACAAGTACTGTAAATGTTGTGCTTAATGTCAGGTAAGTTTTTAAATTAATATACATATGTACGTATATTTTCAACAATATTTTTCTCGTTTTTTAAATTTCAGATATGGTCTCAAATGTAATAACAAATGTTGCTACGAGTATGAAGTTCCAACATCATTACTTACAAATATCGGAACACTTGCCGCATATACCAATGACTAAAACTAATTACTTTCTAAAAGCTGGTTTCATCATAAATTTGAAAAGCAATTCTAAGCTTTTTACACTATACGTATATGTATTTATACGTATACATACATATGTATATTCCTTTTAAAGAAGTATAAATGAAATTCGTATGTATTTCGTAAATAACATGCGTTTTACTTCGATATTCTTATAATTTAGCGGATTTTTGAAAAACTTTCCTACTAAATAAAATTTTTAGCGGATTTTTGGATACATTTGGCAGTATTTTACAGAAAATACTTGGCAACACTGGTTATAGACCATGTTGGGTAGATCACAAATTAGTTTTAAAAATTCAGAAACACCGTCAAAATTCAGGGTTATGCAGAAAAAAACCTTTTCGGGTAGGTTGCAGAGCTCATTTAACCCATTTCGATTGTTAGAACGGTCGGCGAAAGAAGAAGCATAGATCATTCCAACAGTATACATATTATTATACTATCATTAAATATAGGTAGTTATTTGCTTAGAACCCACTAAAAATACTAATACATTTCATGGTGAAATTTTTGTGTAGACCCGTATATATAGTTGTAAATTAATTCTATTTTGGCTTTTTAAATTCGGATAAAAATTGTAAATTATAAAAGATATTCGATTTTACTTGCTGAACTTGCAATTGCACTTGAGATGTAAGCGAGAATAAGGGCATTTTCATATTTATTAGTGTATAAGCTATTTATATTCTATTTGTAAACTATATTCCCACTTCAGAAAAAGTTTTATAACTTTCATATTTTTTGGTCGATTTTCATAATTTAGGGCTCATCTGACTCAAAATAAATTTTACTGAATAAAAAAATTAAAAAACTACCATAAATAAAAAAAAAACATCAAAGATTTAGAAACAATTTAGTTTCGAAATACTAAAATTTTGTAAATTTTTAAAACTGTACTATAGCGCCTTGAAATAGGTCGCAGTTAAAATGAGGAAGGATGACGTTAGTGTACAAAAAAAAAGGTATGACGTTCTACGGTTAAGGTCTGCAATTCATATTTTTATTGTCGGTTTTTATTTGTTTTGGGTTAAGGTCAAAAGAATGAAAAGAAAACAATGCAAGTATTTCTTTTTATTTCAATTTTATTAATATTTGACAACATTCCGACCAACTTCCCGAATCACTTTCAAGGATCTTATAAAACAAGAATGAGCACAAAATATTCGTAAACATTAGTTAACAGTTTGAACAAGAATCGATATGAAGTATTATTTGCTCCATAGCGCGTCCAAGTTTTTCTGCAAACTTATTTCAACTGATTAGTTCTTCTCTTGAATTTGTCCATTGTGTGCACAGAAGAATTTCAGTCCCACATTTTTCCATTAAACGATGGCTTTGTATTAAAAGTAAACCTCAAGCAATTTTTTATTTGAACCAGTTAAATAATTCAATTAACTGCCAAGGAATCGTATCTCCCTGAGATTGTGTACAAATTGTCTACTCTTTTACTCTATCTTCATTAAGAGGGAATTCTTATACTCTTCCTCTCATATTAGAAGAGACCAAGAAGGGAGTATCAAAGAAAAATGGAAATATGAATTCAGTCTTGTTGTTGATCTCAGAGTGAAAACATCAGATATAAGTCGCGAGTGCATGGGCCGTGGGCGTTTGATATTTATACGGATACACATTAATGCTGTTTTTTATTCCATTAATGTATCGCTACTTACGACTTTCCAAATGAAACGATCCACACGTAATACTACGAAATGTGGCAACATTTGATGTAATGGGTGAAAAAATGCGATGCGGCTACATGTTTGTAGCCAGTGTCAACAAATACATGGTAGCAGCAGATGTTGTTGTAGTTGTAAGTAGCAACAACAAACATTTTTTTGTTCATTCATTTCAGTTATCAAAGTCTACACAAATGTATACCAACAATACAAGAATACAAAAAGTATAAAAACAAATTATGTACATATGATTCTGACAAGTGAAACGAAAAATGACAGGAAACAAATGTCATCACCTGTTTAAACGACTATATCTGATAGATAATTCTACCATGACCAATATGTATAACATTTACCGCCCGTTGTTGTGAACAATTTAATTCCAATTTTGTTTTCAATCGGAAATAAAAATCTATCCTTCAAATTTAGAGATATAAAAGTATACGTAGTCTTCACATAAATAAAATAATTGTAATGAACTTAAAATGTGTAATCCATTTTGCAAATTTCTGTTTTTGAGCCTCTCCTTTATAACATTTTCATTCGCAAGAAATAATAACAAAATTTATCTAAGATAACTTTTTGTTGTCATTTCTTGAAATTGAACATGTGGCAACATTGTCATTGTTCAAGTCCGAATTAAACTGTAAATTGAAATGCCACTTAATATCGCTTAGCTGTCCCGTACAAATTAAGCTATAATTAACTTTAGCGGGGTAAAAAAAACACACTTATGATTTGTGTTGTATGTGTAATATAATAGTGGTCTTCATGAAAGCTCGAAAGAACCTCGTAAACTCGAAAACTCGAAAACTCGAAAACATCGTAAACTTGCACAGCCAACGTCAAAACAAAAAATTTCCCATACAAAGCGACTTGCTCAAAAGTGGAAAGTTTTCGAGGCAAATTTGCTGCGCAAACTTGGGATGGAGAAACGTGTAAACTTTTGACATTTCGTTGTCATCTGACTAGGATGGATAAATAAGGTGATAGCACTAGAACAGTAGAAAAAGTGCACATACATAATGCATGCAATTGCTTCTGCTACCACCTTTTGTATCCGTCTTGGTCAGCTGATATGGTTTTGAGCACAACTACGCTGAGCAACTTTACCTGGTGCCTCATGCAACGGTGCCAGGGAAACTTGCGCTGAGCAAAAGTTCTCGGCTTTCACGTTTGCATGAATGCCGCTAATGTAAAAACAATATTTATTGTTGATGACGTCATCTGACTGCCTGCTTGTTTGATGCATTGAAAAGTTGAACAGCAAAAACCGTTTGTACATATCTAAAGGATGTGAAGATAAATTTATCCGATAAATTTATTTATCGAAGACAAAAACCACTTATACAAAATTTCTGAAATCTCATTTTTTGTCAAAAAAAAAAAAGAAATTTTGTACAGAAAAAAGAGCCAATAAGCGTTCTTTAAGCCATTTATGATGAATATAGCATATAATTAGCTTTATATAGAAACAAATATTCACTTTTATCAGGAGTGTCCAATATTGGCACTCGAAATCATCATTTCTGTCAATGACATGGGTCGCTTCATAAAGTTGTCTATATCTCCGATCTGAAATGGAATCAGCATATATTTGTAATGGGGATGTTATGTGCTCCCATGGCGCTAATTTCGAATATATAGGTAGTATAGTTAGTTAGTCCATTCACTTTTATCAGGAGTGTCCAATATTGACACTCGAAATCATTATTGCTGTCAATGACATGGGTCGCTTCATAAAGTTGTCTATATCTCCGATCTGAAATGGAATCAGCATATGTTTGTAATAGGGATGTTATGTGCTCCCATGGGGCTAATTTGGAATATATAGTTAGTCCATTCATTTTTATCAGGAGTGTCCAATATTAGCACTCGAAATCATTATTATTGTCAATGACATGGGCCACTTCATAAATTAGGCTATATCTCGGATCTCAAATGGAATCAGGACATATAGGCTGCGCTGTTAATGCGCTTCTGCGGTGTTAGGCGGCTAGACATTAGAAGTTCATTCGCCCTTGTGGTGAGCGACCCAGGTTAGATAAAAAATAACCAATGTCAGTTTTATACAGGAAGAAAACATATTTGTTCTATATAAAGCTAATTATATGCTATATTCATCATAAATGGCTTCAAAAACGCTTATTGGCGTAAGCGGGAAAATTAATTCATTTCCGGGAAATCCCGTTTGTAATGTGTGTTTGTAATTTTAAAAGTTTTTCGATTTTTTAGGTAAAAGGTAGTTATATGTATTGCAATATGTTGCGAGATCTTATAGTTTATGCAACTAATACTGACGGCGATGTACTTCTAATTTAAAGTTGCAGCCCTATTTCTGTGAAACTTACCCTACAAGAACCCTGTAGTCGACGTAGCTAAGGAATTTCTAGTTGTTTCACTAACTACCAATAATTACAATTAACTACCCGCCACACTATCAGCAATGCTTTAAGCTGACGAATTTAACATTATGATGTCATTGACGATAGTCAGTGGCTACCCTCTGCACTACCATGTATCATGCAGATCACTAGTTACATTGAATTGACGAAATATCTAACAGCATTGTACTAACTACTTGACTAGTACAATCCGCTTGATGAATTCACCGGACCATAATGAATTAATGTTATGAATAAATCTTTTTCATTATCTTCACCACATTCTTTTTCTCCATTTGCAAACTTTTGCTCAATTTGTTCCTTTTGTTTCTTTATTAAGCGTTTCATTTGTCTTTTGCTTGTCATTTTACCGTTCTAAATATTAAAATTCTCTTTTTTATACTTCTAACACACACACGCTACGCTGCACGATGATACTTCTAAGCCAACACAAAAAAATAACCAAGCAACCAACAAATCATAACGGGATAACGGTTCAGTGATTTTTTTCCCTTGTTTTCATACTTATAATAATCAAAAGGGGAACTCTTCCATTACCTGTAGCCAGGTTTTTCGCTAACGAAATAACTGACTACATAAACCCACTAGCTACTTTTGAAACTGCAATGAAATGAATGATGGAAAATAACACACCAAATGTGCGCACTAAACTATTTTATTCATGGAGTCATTATTATAACTAGAGTTTTTTCTGACATTTTAGCAGCGACAGACACATTTTGAACTTTGACCGTTTTGTGGCAAAACTTGAAGTGAAATTATTGCTGTCGCTTTCGTACATACATAGTCTAATTTCTACAAAGCTTGAATATATAGTCGGACTTATCTCTGGCATTTAGTACTCTATCGAAGTGATATGCATACATATATAAATATATCATTGAAAACTATTTGAAATATCCACCAAATAAATGTTAGCCAATTAAAGGACAGTCTAAAATTTAAAATGCAAAAATTACAATCTTTTGGTAAGTATTTACCAAGATCAGATAATAAATAAGTCCTCTTACAAGATATAAAGTTATTAATTTACCCTTCAGCGACAAGAGGTTAAAGTTTAAAATTATAATATATCGTCACCTAAAATGCAAAAAGACGTAACAACATTTTCATCACTTTACAGGAGAGGCAAAAAATAGTTAGATATAGAATCGGAATTTTGTGAATAAAATTACCATTTTGGGCGGTATATATGTAGTGTAGTCAATTGTAAGTATAGGGGCATCGAAATTTTATATAAAATTACAATTCAAAGAAAAAACGTGGATTTATTAAAAACTTCAACTATTTTATCATTTTAATAAAATCGTTGACTTCGAACTTAGGTGTTTACAACTTTGTCAAATCGTGTATTTTAGTCAAACATATCGTAATCAATCAGAAAGAAAATTTAGCAATTTTGTTGTTACGTCATTTTGCATTTTAGGTGACGATATGTATATATATTTCGTATAAGCGCCTTTTATGGAATATAAAAAATATAATATTGTCGAAAGTAAATATAGAGTACACTTTTGTTAAAAAGTTTGAACTTATCCTGAGTAGAATATTGTTTTGAACGAATTGTAACTGCTACTTTTCTAAGAGAAACCTCTGTAGTGGATCATTGATGATTTGGGGTGGATTATCTGCAAAATGTACTTTGGAGCTGGACTTCCCAAGCTGTGCTATGATCTCCACAGACTATGTGGACATACTGAAAATTAATTTATTGCCCTTCTTAAGGCAAAAAAAGGAGATAAATTACATTTTCAGCAAGATAATGCGTCTATTCACTCCAGTAGGGAAACAAAATTTTGGTTTTGTTTAGATAACGTTAAAGTCGCTGGTTGTTAAAGACCAGCGTGTCCCTGATATGAACCCTATCGAAAATGTATGGGCCATACTTTTTCATGAAATGTACTCGAACGACAGGCAATACAATAGCGTTGCAGAGCAAAAATCGTTAGTAATAGCGGCTTGGAACTCCTTAGATAGTACAACCCTGATAACTGTTATGCCGAACCGATTAAAAAATGTTTTTTTATTTAAAATTAATTTTTTTTAGAATAAAAATGTTTTATTTCGTATTTAAAAACCACTGCGTATTTTTTTATGATCACCCCATAAAGTAGAGAAATCCACAAAAGATAAACTGAGCAAAATAAGCAAAAACTAAACAAATGGATGTAAAAGTGTAGTTTTTGATTCTCTTTCATTCCACATTTTCGGTTCTTGGACTTTGACCCCTCAAGTCCATCTGCAACGAAATACAGTGGCGCGTCCATCTACGCTCACCAGTGTGCAAGGCTCTAGCGCAAGAAGTGCTGGCTATATTAAGTGTTCTGTTGGAAATTTCCCGAATACAATTTGAAAATGAACGAAATTCCTGAGAAATCCCGGGCGGTAATTCCCGGCATGCATTCTCTAGTTTCTATGAACATCACTATTTCTTTTTTATGTTTATTTGACAATTTTTTTTATATGTATTTTATGAAGGTGTGCGGGTACATTCTATGTAAAACATACCCGTGCAAGTAGAGTCGTCAAATTTTAAAACAAGTCAGTGAATACAAATGTGAATTTAATACATATTTTGGTGTGTAATTCCATTAAATTAAATAAATGATAAATTGTTTTTGGTCAGAACATTTCATTATTATACGATTTTTAATTCGTTCAAATGGAAATTTTAATTGAAGATAGTAGTAAGTTTATTAACATATTTAATTAAATCAATAACAAAATTGATAATGCAACGAATGGAAGTTAGTAATTACAGTTTAACTAAATATACTATATTTTTAATTGGTTTTAAATGAGAGCTAAAACTCGAATATACAATTTCATTTATTACTATTATCAATTTATTTACTGGCGCAAAATCAGTAAACAAATTAATTGTCCAAACAAATTTTGTGATTGAATAAGATTTGAATTTTTTTCTGTCTGCATATTAAAGTGTCCAAAACCGAAAATCCGATGAATCCGGTTAACTGGCGTTTTTGTTCTTAACTGTGTGCCGGTTTTATAAAAAACATAATGTTCGAACAAACCGGTTATTTCTTGTCGGTTACCGGAATTTACTTAATTTATTTTCATATCCTTAATCAAATTAATAATAAATTAGATAATTTTCGAATTTTAATAAAATTTTAGAATTAACATGATTTCTGTTTTTAAATATGATTTTATGTTCCAAAATTCAAATTTTCCAAAATTTCAAAACGATTTTATGACTTGTATAAGAAATAACTAAAAATTATTTAAGAATAAATTGAATTTTCCAAACATTTTTTTTCAAATTTTAAAACTAAAGTTATTTTAGAAATATAAAATGCCTTTTGCTATATATTATGTACTAGTTACTAAAATACGATAATTTAAATGTTTTTTTTTTATAGAATGCAAACTATATCTCTATTAATAGAGATATAGAATGGCCTCGAGCTTGAACAATAATATTGAAAAGAACCAATAAGATGGCCGAATAAACGAAAATCATCCCTGATGAATTTGAATAACTGCATGCAATTGTTATTGTTATTGTATGTAAAAAAATAGTGCGATATTTTAGGCAACAACAAAAAACATGTCTAATGAGGGCTGATGGTTCTCTGGAGATGGAAAGAAGTTTCTGCAAATGTTTTCTTGTGTGTTTTGCGTGCGATATTTTTCGAACACTTGCATTATAGTGAATTCTCAATTCCAATGAGATTACAATTGCATTTAGTTTGATGAATTTTTCAATAGCATCATTCCAAACAACCGCTGATGAAGATCTGTAGCTAGATCTGAAATAGCTATACGGTTTGCCAGGAATCATAGGGAAACATTTGCAAAACTCCTTTTTTAAAAAAAACTATATCTCTATTAATAGAGATATAGAATGGCCTCGAGCTTGAACAATAATATTGAAAAGTACAAATTTTAAACTAAATTTTATTTATAATGGAAGTATGTACATTTCCTTTAATGGCTTTAGGAATTGACAGCACTCTCTACATCATATAAACCTTGTTCAATACTTATTAAATGAATTTATTATTGTTTAAAAGAGCTTGCAATTTTTCAAAAACATTAAAGTATATAGAAGTTTTCATTATAATATTATATTTTTGCAATATTTCAGTATATAATCATATCAATTTACAATAATGTGCAACAATATATTTGAAGCTCTGTCAATAAATTCATTCTTTCTCATTGAACGTTTATATGATGCATTATATTTTGCTGTTACAATTCAAAATTTTAATTAACACGATTCAGGATTCATTAGCTCAACAACAGCAAGATCAGCCACAAGAGCAGTGGCTACAAGAATATCAAATCCGTGTACATCAAATGCGTTGGCTGCTAAAGTAAGAAGGCAAAAACAAAGAAAATATCAGGCAGAATATCAGAAGATTATTTTCCAATGTAACATTTACGAATGTGTTCATAGAAATCTAACACTTACTGTGTGAGAAATAGGACACTGGAAAGATTTTATAAAGTTTTACTTTTCTTTGTGGGTTGCAGCGCAGATCGCCTCCTCGCGGTGCATCCTGGGTAACTCTAAATGATCTTCTTCCTCTTTCGCACAGACTCTGATATGACCCTGGTTCACGATTTTCGTAACTATTTGATTTTCTGCTCTCGAGCCGTCGTCCTGTGCTCTGCGACCTGAGTAGGCAGATGTGACACTCTGTCGAAATGGCTCGTGGCTAAGGTACCATTCGTTTCCGCCTCCTTAAAACCCGGCAAGTCTTGTAGTAGAAATCCGTCACCGTTAAGTTGGTGGTAATGGTGAGGTTGATATGACTCCCTTTTTGGTTCGGCCTGGCTCTGAACACTCTGTCCCATAAGGCGAAGTGTCAACCCTCACGTGGAACTCTCTGCTCTCTCTCTCTCTGCTTCATAGGGATGGTTCCAGGGAAGTATTAAACTTATCGGCTGCTCTAATGAACGAGCAGCGCGATTTTATAAGTCGGGTAGGTGAGCCGTGGATAGGAAGGTTATACCTTCTAGACCAAGGGCTAGGGTTTGGGTCCCGTCAAACTCACCTAGTGACCCACTCGAGATCCTGAAGATCGTTAGCCACTGCAATCCCTCCATTCCTGCAAAGGAGTGGAAGATGGTCAAGGTTGAGGATCCTGTAGGTACCTTTCGGCAGGTAGTTTTGGTCCTGAACCAGGATTTTTTAAAACCCCTAGAGGAGTCCAAAAGCCAAAATCGGTTTGAGTTCATGAGTGTACCCCTCAGGGTATACAAAGTGGATACGCTGAATGGCAAACTGGCCGAGTCGAAGTCGGAAGTCACAGATGTAAATGCAGGAAAGCATTCGGAAACGGCGGTAGTTGCTGAAGAAGCACTAGTGGATGACGACAGTGGCAGCATCATCGACCTGTGGGGCCGCTCTGCCTGGCTCCGAGATGTGTCCATCACTAGCGAGGGTGATCACGAGACAACCGTGATCGAGGTACCCGCAGTTGAAGATCCTGTAGACGATGAAAGTCCTGCAGATAAATCTTCATCGCAGTAAGGCAGCATCTGCCAACCTCATTCTCTATCTTGCGAAGGGTGGAGCCGATGTGGCTCTGATACAAGAGCCATGGCCGGTCAATGATCGTATATGTGGTATCAGGTGCAATGGATACAGGACCTTCATCCTATCAACCCCAGGTAGGGCAAGATCTTGCATACTCATGAAAATGTAATGCTCTTTTATTGGAGAATTTTAATGATAGCGATACAACCGCCATCAGCCTCTCGCTAGAAAACTGGCTAGTTTCATCGCACATGTCGCACGACCATACTGAATCACCCCCTCCGAAGTGCGTCAGGGATATTGCATCGGAGGCAAAAAGACGGAATTGTAGCGTCATGATAGGTGCCGATACCAACGCACACCACATAATATGGGCGAGTACCGGCACCAATGATCGAGGTGAGTCTCTTTTTAAACTTAAAACTTGACTATCTGTAATAGAGGCGAGGTACCGACCTTCATAACTCCGGTTAGGAGGGAAGTACTAGAAACAACTTTACTACTTGGCTACGACTATGTAACTGTATCCGATTGGAGCGTCGTTTCTGATCACCCATTTTCTGATTATAGATATCTACAGTTCCAAATAAATATCGAACCTCTGAAGAAGGAAGTTTTTTAAAAATTATAGTAAAACGGCCTATCGTGGGCGCCTAAGGAAACTCTTAGGTAACCATCCGAATATTCCGACTAATGTGCCAGAGCTGGAAATACTAGTTGGCAAATTTACTGATGCGTGCAGGAACACTCAATGAATCCTGTAAGACCAGTGGTTATAATGCTGCCTAGGGTAACAAAAAACTCATTGGTGGAACGTTGAACTTCAGGATCTAAGATCGTCACTTAGGCGGCTTTTCAACAAGCCTAAAAAGAGCGGCGACCAAAGATATTAGGACGTTTACAAGATTAGTCTTAATCTATATAAAGGTAAAATCAGGAAGGCCAAACGGAAATCCTGGCGAAACTTCTATGAATTAATTGAGGGAACCAACCAGACTGCACGCTTAAGCTGCATTTTACATATTACGCATTTTGATGTCAAATCAATGCCTTTCTTTAGTTGTGTTTGTTATGATAACTGTATACTCGAAGTTTAAAAATTGGACAATTTTAACTTTAAAATAAGAAAAAAATAAATAAGCGCATTTTATATTTTAATTCTTTATATGTTGATCTATTTTATTGAAAATTCAAATTTCCTATTTGTGGCCATAAATCTCAGGTTTCCAACCAAATCACTTTTTGTACGGCTTTTTCGAATTTTGAAACCTCATACCGCTTTGGATCTTAATTCGCCTTTTTACAGATATCGAAAATCCAGTTTTGAGTCGTTTCTTGGTTAAATGTGGTCCTAACTGAAGTAATGTGATAGAGGGTTATGTTTCTGCATATAAATCTGGTTACATTAAGCATTTCTGAGTTTGTTTATTCCTTCGCAAAGTGAATACATCCAAACACCGTTTGTCCGACAGCGATCACACAGGTTGTCAGACTGCAATCACACAGATTGTCCGACTGCGATGACAGATTGTTTGGTGTTAAACTCCTCCGAAACGGCTGGACCGATTTGTATGAAATTTTGTGTGCATATCGGATAGATCTCAGAATCGGCCAACATCTATTTTCCATACCCCTAAATGATAAGGATGACCCACCCCTATATAGAACACAGATTTGGCCGACTGCGAAACACAGATTGTCAAACTGCGAAAAAGACACACACTGATGTAGCGGCAGCGAATAGTTGTTTTGTGTGGGCGCGGAGCACTTTCAGAGATAAGAGAAAAATGGCGTAGTTATACGTTTATAAAAATGTGATAGCAAGAGAGAAACGACAATTGTGTGAACTTGTGTAGCGTACCCATACGTCTGTACGAACATAACAATGTATGTATGTATATACATGTGACTGTTACTTTGCATTCTCTTTGTTTTTTGTGGAAATAATACAAAAACTATTAAGTACGAAAATAATGGCACATATGATTGCACTGGTCTTTAAAAAAATCAATGAGTATTCGAAGTTACGGATGATGTGTTAACACCGTTTTGCTACACGGTACCTGTTCGATTTCTATGAACACATTAGTAAATGTTACATTGGAAAATAAAAAATAATAGCTTATTGAATTACACAAACAGACAACATCACACATACTTTGTCCGAAGTACTGACGTATACGTGTGCCACATAACCACATGTTTGCCATATCAACAGCAACGAAACAGCCAAACACACAACATCACACATACTTTGTACGAAGTAGCTGACGTATTAGTGTGTCACCATAACGTCAACGTCGACTGCTTGCAAATGAAATTTTGCGTGGCTATGCTTTATATCTCCGTTCAACAATAGCAACAGACACATGTACATACATACATTATTATGTTTATACATACGCTCTAGACACAATTTCGTTTGCCTCACACATGCAACACTACTCTTTCATTGCTCGCTCATTTTTGTTAACACGTTATTATTCTCTTTCGCAGTCGCAGAAAATCTGGTTTTAGCAGCAGCATAAAATCTGGTTTTAGCAGCAGCATAAAATTTGGTTTTAGCAGCAGCAGAAAACCTGTCTGTGTGTTGTTTGCATGTGTTGACTTTGATAGATTTAGAAAACTCATTGGATTTTTTTTCAATACTGTCAACTCGGAAAAATTTTTGAATTTGGTAACTTTGGAGAAAGTACTATATTTAGCGAGAAAGTATTTCAGTTTGGATCGCAAAGGGTAGAGTTTGAGACATAAAAAAGGCTTTGAAACTATGGCGGGCAGCAATAAATTCCAGGTCTTTCAAATCAATGGAAATGTACTGAAATGAAAGAGAAATAAAATTTATAAAACTGATTATAACTAAATAAACATATTTTTATATAATTAATACAATACCATACTTTAATTTTGTATATGTTAACATATTCAGTATACAGGGTTGAGCGCGTTATTTTGCTTATTTGGGAATGAAATAAAAAAATTATGAACCTTAGAAAAATATATTTTATATTTTAATTATATTGAACAGTAGATGAATTTTATGTAAAAATCGAGATGCGTTGAACCCGACCCCCTCAGATATCGATGAAATTTTGTTTATAGCTAAATTTGATCAATACAAACAAACCCTCATTTTTAGAAATGACTGTTTTGCGATTTTTTGGGCGTGGCACAGTGGGAAAGTTTTCGAAAAAACGCGAAAATGGTCGAAAAGAGCTCCATTTGAACTACAATAACTCAGAATCGGCTGAACCGATTTCCATGATCTTGGTATCATTAAAAAGATATTTTAACAGGCTTTATGACACGTTAAAAAAAATAAACTGTAAAAAATTGTATAACAAAAAAAAAATTTTAACGAACGAAAAAACCAAAAAGGTCAAGGGTTTTTTTACAGTGTATTATTTTTTTAGAAAGGTTTATCCTTCACCTATACCATATCAAAAAATAAAAATGGGTTCTTCTTTGGTTTTTTTATATAATTTTTTAAGTAGTGTCACTTCTAGTAATTGCCCTTATATTTCATATTTACAGGTAAAATAAATAAACATTGTCCCAGGAAAATTCATTTTGCTCCATTTAAACTACAATAACTCAGAATCGGCTGAACCGATTTCCATGACCTTGGTATCATTAAAAAGATATTTTAACAGGCTTTATGACACGTTTAAAAAAAATACACTGTACTGTCTACTTATTTTTTTTTAAGTAGTGTCACTTCTAGTAATTGCCCTTATATTTCATATTTACAGGTAAAATAAATAAACATTGTCCCAGGAAAATTCATTTGCAAATGAAATTTTGCGTGGCTATGCTTTATATCTCCGTTCAACAACAACTGGATTGTTACTGGACTTGTTAAAGGTTTTATGTGAGCTAGTTGTAGTTTAACGCGATTCAATATTAAATACACAACCTCCAACATTAGTTAATATGAGCCGATATTTATTAAAATTGTTAAATTTTAACAATATTTCAGCGTGACTTAAACTTGAACAGATAAATGCTTACAAATTTGTAATACGATTTAATGTTGCTTTAAAATGACTTAATTCTACATTGATAGCTGTAACTTGAACAATAAGTAATTACTTATTAAAATTATCCAGTGCAACATTTTATTTCAATATTATTCTAGATTAATTTAAAGATGCTCAATTTTAATTAAATAAGAACGAACACAAGAGTACAATTCTTTAATACAAAAATAATCGCTTTCAACCTAAATCCGATGTTATTATCATAAATTCAAACCGAAACAATTTTGAATCATAATTTAACAATTTCAATTCCACGAAATTTCAATAGTTTTTAATCAACTTTTGCTCACTGTGATTTTAGATTCAAGTATTTCGCAGTGTGCTCATTTATATCCTACGAATTGTTTTTGATATTCAAACTTAAATTTAACACCACTAGATAGAATATCAATGTGCATATTTCTTATATACTAACCAGCTTCGGCCGCATAACCAATACAACGACAAAACAATTAAGTGCCTGCCACAACCCTATGCTACACCCTGTTCATGTTAATATATCATAACAAGACATTCAATGCATTTAAGTGACGGTGGCAACAACACATGTAGTACGGGTACATGCATTGGTGATGGCAGGTGGCCCACACCTTCGCCAGCAGTCAGACCACTACGTTTTAAAAGTTTTCAAAAACATGAGTTATGGCAGTAAATATTACAACGCACAATGGGCCGGGAGATAAGGTTGGGTGACCAAAATAAAAGTTCCTAACTTTGCATCGAACTTTAAACTTTTGTCATATTTTGTTAATGTATTCCAAATTGGCAACTGTTTGAGCACAAAACTTGTATCACGCTTAAAAAACGGAGGATATAACATTTTGCAGGAATAATGATTATGTTTGGAACATTGTTTCATGAATTGAACATCTGCTGCTTTGTTGTATGACACGTTTTTGTTTTCATCACTTTTTAGCAAACAAAGCCATATTTGGATCAAAAAAATATATATTATAACATATTAATCATGGTGTCTTCAAAATATAATATTATTATTATTAATAGCAAACACAATGTGTTTGGACACAATCATACTCTATTTGGTACAAGCTTCAAAAACACGTTATACGTGCATCCAAACAAAATCAATATGACAAATTTTTCAGCATGTATCACTAAGTGACAAATGAAAGGTTTTTGTTTAAGAGGTGCAATAATTCTTTCAAAATCCGCCGAAGGTTGCCGATAGAAAGCTGCAACTGGGCAGATCATCTTCTCCTAGGTATCTCCACGGTGAAAATTGATTACACTGCGAAGTTAGGGTCTCAATTAACCCAACATTTATGAAAGTACATGGACATGGTATCGTAAACTTTTCTATAATTTTCTACTTATGTAGGAACGTAATATTTAATAAAAAATAAAATTTTCTAGTAAATATAATGCCAAAACTCGTAAACTTAAAATTCTCACCACGTTAGTTTTATACCAAATGGCAAAATATTAAAATTCGAAAACCAATTCCTCACATGTTTCGTTGCCAGTCTAATGTTCAAATATAACACAGAAATACAACATGAAAAAATAAAATTTTTTGCACTGTGCTGCAATGTTATTCAACATTTCGTTGGAATAAATATCAATGAAAATTATGTCTGTGTATGATAAAAACTGGGTTTCTATGTAAGATGTCCATCGAAATTGTTTACAATGTGCTTCAATGTTGAGCAGAATTTTTTTGTTTTCCATATTGATCAAAAGATATGATTTCCACTACCAACAAGTCAAATCGATGCAATTTTTAGACGACCAAAATGTTGGCAATGACAAGGATATAGATGATATGGAAAACCGAGACGACCGGTTGAATAATTGTGAAACCAATAACCAGAAGAATACTTAACCCAATCTAAATCAGAAAATCCAAATAATAAAACAAAAGATAATCATGGAAAAAATTAACTTGTAATTTCCAAAGAATATTATTTCCCGGTTTCATGCAGTTCTACGTTTCAGTATTATGAATTTTACAATTTTGACTTTAGATTCGAAAACTATGACCCCGAAAACACACCAAAGAATTTAGCTTCAGGTCAAGCAATAAATTTTCAGAATTATAGCCCGCCAACTTGGATCAGCCGATTTGAATTTTACATATTTGACCTCAGGTTCGTGAACAGCGACCCTTGAAAACCCCAAGCACTATGATTCACGTTAATTATTTTTATTTTGCATCCGCATTTTTTAATTTTTAAATCTTTCAAGACAATTTATCCATTTTTAAATTTTTCCTGCACTCAAATTTTTTGTTTCAAGTCCCGAAATTTGAAACATATATATTTTACGTTCTACGACTTAGTATATTTGGTCAAACAATCAGATATGCAAACCCATTGTGCAATGTCCAGGACATTAGAGAGCAGTGAACGGACGTTGATTTTGAACCTCAGTAACAAGCAATTTGTTTTAATTGCTACAACGTTTTTACTACCCGTTCGATGTTGGCAACACTGGTTGAGAACAAAAAGGCAAATTAATTTTAATTATTTTTGCGTGTCCTGTTCGCTTTTATTAAATTTTATTCTTTCGTTCTACCTCAACTGTATTTGTATTACGGGTCTAATAACAAATGATTTCCTTAACTTCTACACTTATTTTACACTAATAGTGGCCACCGACTGATACGATGGAGGTGGCTGTTCGTACACAAAAGTCTGAGCAACTGGTTCTGCCCGTGGAGGGCTCGCTGGCGTTGTCACGGTTACAATTTGAGTGGACATTTGGCGCCTACAACGACGACAGGGCCTCATAATCCTCCAGGGAAAAAGCAGCGTCAGCGGACCAATGCGATGATGGTGGCATTCGTTATGCACTTCGATTTGGTATGACTGTGACATAGTGAGTTACTCCTTTGCTTATTTTACAATTCCAACTTGGTTTGGTTATGTGCCTGTTGATTTATGGCTCGGGTACAACTGGTGGTCTAATATTGAATATCGCTCTATTAAATGTGTATTCATTATATGGTAAAACAAGTTATCATTGAAACATAGTGAAAAGAGTGATAGCGCCCCGTTATCTTATCGTGAATATCATTGCGAAACTGATCTCCGAATGAGTCAGTTGGGTTTTTATATTATATCTCGATTAAAGAGACACCCACAAGTATTAATATACATTTTAATAAACAAGCAATGAAAAAATCGTAGTGGTGATTCATTTCATTAGGTATTGTTCAAATTATGTTAGTTTAAATATCAAAACACTTTTGATTAAGTATTTGAAATTTTTTGCAGATAAATGATAAATGACACATCTGAGACTATCAGGCTCTGTATAAGATAAAATATATTTCCCAAATCCTTTTCGACGAATTATTTTGCTAATTTATCCTCAACAACTACACAAACTTATGCAAAAACAACGCTTAGCAAATTTTTGGACCAATACACCAATTATTTTATTCAATGCAGCAAGTGCCGTTCTATCAAATTGCTATTGCTGCATTAGCTTCAGCTGATAAACCAGTTTAATTCTAGACACATTCCGCTCGGCATTGAAGCTTAAATTTCGGAAAACAGTTGGTCATCCATATACAATTTTGGTCAAGTAGATCAGTAGATTTGTTTTCTTGATCCAAAACAGTATCATAGTTTTTAAACTTATACTTTTTTCAATTCAGGCGATTAGTGAAGTCCCAACGATTAAAAAGATCTTTTTTGTCACACTAATTAACTCAGGCTTCTTGAAATTACCTTTTGAAACCACATTATTTTTTTTAATATTTGGTAATTATTACCGGAGGGGTACTGCTCACGTATAAAGAGGTAAATATGGCCGTTTTGTATTCGAAGAAACACAAACTTAGTACACCCACGCATTCCACCGCCTTACAAACAATTAAATATCAATGATGTATGAAAGGCCCCATACCAAGCTTTAGCCCTTCTTAAATCCCTTAAAAATGTCTAAAAAAAATTATATAAATATTCCTTTCCTGAAGAAATTTAGCACCAATTTGTGATACTTATCGGAGGATTTGATGTCATTTTCATTCTTTGTCAATAGTGTTTATTAGAAACCGAAACTGAGATGGTCAATAAATTGGACAAAGAATATCTAGGAACGGAGAATAGATATATCTCTATACACGGAGATCAAATATTTGGAAGGTTATAAACTTTAGCATATACTGAAAGAATATCACTTCGTCTCAAGGATGAAACGTTATCGTTAATGTTTTTACGTTGCTACAATGAAAAGTCTCGTATATCCGGCAATTTGGTAGTCGGTGCAACGAAAAATTTCATACATGATTTCGTTGACAATTTTTCATTTCGAGGCTGCAAGAACTTACATTTTATTCCTGCAACAATTTTATTTAATTTGAATTTGGTAGAAAAATGGGTTAAAAATTAAAAAAAATTTAAGTGCATGAGATTTACTTACTTACTTATCCGGTCTCGGACAACCCCGGGGGGTCAGGGACCTTACAAAACGAAGATAACATATTTCGCCAACCAGTTCGATCTTTTGCTTTATCCCACCAGTTGGCAATACCAAGTGTACGCAGGGATTCGTCAACCTGATCCCTCCAGCGGAGTCTTGGTCTTCCTATTTTTCGTCTTCCTTCGAGTTCGGTTTCGAAAAGCCTTCGCGTCAATGTCAGGATAAAGCTCATACAGCTCATGATTCATGCGTCGCCGATACTCCCCATTGTGCACTATAGGGCCATAAATTTTTCGGAGTATTTTTCTCTCGAAGACTCCTACAGATGTTTCGTCTGCTTGCGATAGGACCCAGGATTCTGCGCCATAAAGCAAGACAGGTTGAATGAGAGTCTGGTACAGCTGGACTTTTGTTACTCGAGAGAGGGCTTTATCTCTAAAGTGCTTGCTTAGCCCAAAATAACATCTATTCGCAAGCACAATTCTCCGTTTGATATCAAGGCTGACGTTGTTGTTTTTGTTCACGGCAGATCCGATGTATATAAACTCGTCCACTACCTCGAAGTTATAACGGTTGTCAACGTTCACGCTTTGGTCTAATCGCGTGGAGGCCCTGTTCGTTGAAACCATTAATTTTGTCTTGTCCTCATTCACCGTCAGACCCACTTTTGCTGACTCCTTCTCAATTCTCGAAAAAACCGCAGTAACTTCTCTAATTGTGCGCCCAATGATATCTATATCATCAGCATACGCGAGCAGCATGTGACTTTTGCTGCTGATGGTTTTATTCATATTGACTGCAGCTTTTCTCATAATAATCTCCATTAAGATGTTAAAGAGATCGCACGATAGGGTGTCGCCTTGCCTGAGGCCTCGCTTAGTTTCGAAAGGTTCGGTAAGATCCTTACCAACTTTCACTGCGGATTTGGTGTTCGTCAAGGTCATCCTGCAAAGGCGTATGAGTTTTGCAGGAATACCAAGCTCAGACATTGCTTCATAGAGTTTCTCCCGTATCGGACTATCGAAGGCTGCTTTATAATCGATAAATAGATGATAGGTGTCGATTTGTTTTTCGTGTGTCTTCTCCAGGATTTGGCGTAGCGTGAAAATCTGGTCAGTTGTCGATTTTCCAGGCCTAAAGCCACACTGGTATGGTCCAATCAGGTCAGCGATAATTGGTTTTAGTCTTTCGCACATTATACTTGAAAGAACCTTATATGCTATGGTTAAAAGGCTTATTCCACGGTAGTTGGCACAAATACTCGGATCACCTTTTTTAAATATGGGACATAGTACACTGAGACTCCAATCGCCGGGCATGCATTCATCTAACCAAATTTTGCTAATGAGCTTATGCATACACCTTATCGGCTCATCGCCGCCAGCCTTAAACAGCTCCGCCGGTAATCCATTGGCTCCTTCGGCTTTGTTGTTCTTAAGCCGGGCAATAGCTGTTCTGACCTCGTCTTGGTTAGGAGGGGGGCAATCGACGTCGTCGTCCATATTGTGATCGATTGTCCCATCGTCATCGGATATCTCAGGTACTAGTAGCGCGGAGAAATGCTCTCTCCATATTCCCAACATGCTCCGCACATCTGCGACGAGATTTCCGTCCTTGTCTTTACAGAAGGGGGGCCCTGAACCATGTCCATTAGTTCCGTTTTAAACTTTTTGGTAGAATTTTCGGGCTTCGTTCTTCCTTCTGTATGTCTCAATTTTCTCACTCTCGCGTTTTCTCCACTGCCGTTTCTTACGCCTAAAGAGACGGTTTACCTCCTTTCTCTTCTCCCTATACCGCTCAGTTGCAGTTCGCGTTGCAATTGACTGAAGCATTACCATGCGTGCAGCGTTCTTTTCGTCATTTGCTATGCGACACTCTTCATCGTACCACGGTTTATTGCGAAGGGGTTTTTCGAAACCAAGTACGGTTGTTGCGGCAGTTTTTATAGAGTCGGAAATGGGTTTCCGCTGCGCATCAGGATGGGGTGGGTTCTGCGCCAAAAGTTGTGAAAGCCTCCTTGAGTAGGCTGTGGCTACCTCTGGTAATTGCAGCTTTCCGATGTCCAGCTTCCTCTGCGTCTGGTTTCGTACGATTTTCGCTTTACTTAATCTTGTGCGAACCTTTGCTGCTACCAGGTAGTGATCAGAATCGATGTTAGCTCCTCTGATCACTCGTACGTCCATTACACTGGATGAGTGCCTTCCATCAATTACCACGTGATCAATTTGGTTCTTAGTTCTTTGATCAGTGGATACCCAAGTAGCCTTGTGGATGTCTTTATGCTGGAATCTTGTGCCACTAATGACCATGTTTTTTGCCGCGGCAAAGTCAATCAGTCTCATACCGTTGTCGGAACTGTCAGCATGAAGACTGAAATTGCCAATAGTTGGAGTAAACACATTCTCCCTTCCTACTTTGGCATTAAAATCTCCTAGTACAATCTTAATGTCATGGCCAGGGCAGCGGTCATACGTTTCCTCTAGGAGCTCATAGAATATGTCTTTGGCATCATCAACTTTCTCTTCTGTCGGGGCATGCACACAAATTAGGGAAATATAAAAATATTTCGCTTTTATGCGGATTGTGGCTATTCGTTCACTCACAGGATTGAACCTAGAGACTAGATGTCGCAGTCTTTTTCCAACTACAAATCCACAACCAAATTCATGTTTTTTTTTCATGGCAACTGTAGTATATATCGCAGTTTCTTTTTCTTGTGCAGCCATGTCCTGTCCATCGCATTTCCTGGATAGCGGTAATGTCAGCCTTATAACTTTCGAGGACATCTGCCAGTTGGAAACTTGCACCGGATCTATATAGAGTTCTTACATTCCAAGTGCATATCCGTAAATTGTGGTTCTTATAACGTTTGTGGGGGTCGTCAAAAAGTAGGGGTTGTTTATGTTTTCTGTTTCGTTTTTGTATTTTCACTGCCATTATGAACGGTGGCGGGAGGCAAACCCAGCCCACCGGGTTTTTGCATTTTACCTACTGCCAGGATATTTGATTGCAGCCGCCCATTATGGATCAGACGCTGACCAGGATGCGATATGTTGAACCTGGATTTTCTTCTTTTAGTTTCTATCCGCCGTTGGCCCGTATGTTTGGGTCATCCGTCTTCTAAGGACAAAAGAATATGCCCGATTGTTTGATGAGCTTCAGTGACATCAGTCACCTACTAAACCTGATTTGATGCTCATTTGTTTCGCCTTCTCACTCTAGCAAGCTAACGGAGGTTTCCGAAAAGCCATTGCTATTGATATTTGATTTATCTCTCACTTTTTATAATTTATTTTTATTATTTATTTATTTTGTAGGTTTGCCAACATTTATAGTTGACGAAACGATATCGTTATTGCAACCAAACTTATTTTGATGAAGACAAAGAGAGAAAAGCAGTCGAATAAATGAGAGAGCGCAAAAAAGAGAACATGGTGAGCGTGATTGGTTGGTCACGTCCACATCTTAAATCAGTTCCTTTGCGGCAACCGAAAATGGTAGACACGTTTCTCCGCCGGAAGAATTTAAATAAATTTTCTAAAACAGAATTTTTTATAACAGGTAATGCAAGATGTATCTATTACAGGTCGAAGCGTTAGCACAGCTGATTTAAATTTTTCCTTGTGGTTGTGGTCCGACCTTGTCAAATGTTGTTTATACCAATTCCAAGATGTATCTAGTACAGGTGGTAGGGTTAAACAAGCAGATTAATTTTTTTCTTATCCTTGTTGCTGTTGCCAAAAATTTCAAAAATTCCTCCTGATATAACCTGAATAATCAACTGAATTTGACAAGGTCGGCTCCTGAAATAAGAAGAAAATGCCTTCAATTGCCACTGCTTCTACCTTACTTATTTCGCCATGAGATAATGCATTTATTCTGAAAAATAAATTGAGTGAATTTATATGTGTGCTGTGATCGTTTGTGTAAATTGAGTATCCATAAATAAAATCGAAATTTAAACAGAATGAAAGGAGAAACACGGCAGCAATGAAGGTGACAAAAAACTACATCGATATATGTAACTGAATATTTGTGGGTGTGTATGCGCGTGACGGTACAAAACCCACCAAAATGTTTGTATTTTCTGTTTTAACCATAGTTCGGTCGCGCTTGTTTCGTTGGATTGGCATTTGGTTTCGAAATCAATGAAAACGAAGAAGTCAAAGAAACAAAGTGTTTCAAGTAAGACGGAGAAATGTTTACAGAACCGATCACTAGCTTAATAACGGGGAGATATGGCGCTACAATTGAATGAGAGAACCTTTAACAAAATAACAATTGCATACTTCATGAAAACAATGATTTGGGTTTGCTTTAAAGGAAGTATTGAACATAAATCAATTGCTGTGATGAAACCCATAGGGTAGTAGGGCTTAAGTTCATAGTAAGTACATACATATCTTCTACACATGCTATTCCAATAGAAGTCTTACTATTAATTTCCTCATATTTGTTTTTAATTGCAGGACGTGAATACAAGGCCACAATAACAATCAACATCTCGACTACCATAATCTTTCTCAAGACGAGTGGAAGGAAATAAACATGCAACAAAATCATAGCAGCAATAAAACAAAATCATAGCAGCAATGAAATAAGTTCATAGCACATTCATTCACGTTCATCTGCACATTCATGGCAGATTGAAGCAAATTCATTGCAAGAACGATACTTATTCATTGCAACAATAAAACAAATTCATTGAAGAAACAATCATAGCCGTAAAGTGGCCGTAAGCGAAAAGCGAGACGCCTTAATAGGAGGTAATTCATTTCATACAAACCTCTAGTAACAGTAACAGATTGGTTCCAATTTTCTGAAAAATATGTTTAATTTAAATTCAGTGGATAAATATAGGGCACTTAAATCGTAGTTTTAAAAAAATAAATAAGCAATAAAAACAAACAACACATTTAAATAAAGTAACTAAAACAAAAATTCAACAATTCATGTATAACTATATCTTTCACGGACCAGCTTTAACAAATTTGTTCAATGTCTGTTGTTTGGTGTTTCTTTTCATTTCTTCTTGTAGTTAAAAATAAATAAATGGTTTCCCATTACATCCCATGAAGGGACAGGGGAGAAACTTCTTACAATCACTGAGCTGTGCGCTTTGCAGTTTTCACTCGCCGATTGGGACCTACAGTTTTACACCGATTCCGAACGGTATTTTGAGAAGCCTTTTCATGGCTATATACTCGATAGTGTCGCCGTCACTATGCGAGGCGACCGCCGCCGAAAGAAATTTTAAGGTGGTTGGAGGAGGGTTCGAACCCATGATCTCATGTACAAGAGCCGCGCACACTAACCGTTGCACCACCGTCGGCCACGGTAGTTGGATGTAGCAAAAAAGAGACTTCTCTATATTTCGTATAACATTAGCACTTCGATCTTCGTCGGGATAAAACTGAAAAATAATTCGTGTTCCCAGCTCAAAATTATTAAGCGCCTCAGTTAATTCTTTGGATGTTAATTTCTTTGGTGTCAACTCTGGCTGGGTCAGAGCTGTAGTGTTTTTCGAAAGATATTCCATTTGTATTTCCTCGCATATTTCAGATAGGTTATCAGGGTGCCCTGGAGCATTATCCATTAGAAGTACGGCTTTGTGGCTTAAATTGTTTCTTTGTAAATAGGCTTCTACTTCTGTATACAAATTATTTTTGAACCAATCGTCGAAAAGATATTTAGTCATCCAAGCTTTTTATTGGACTTCCATATAACAGGTAACTGTTTTTTGTCCAATCCTTTGAAAGCCCTCGGATTTTCGGACATAGAAACTAGCAATAATTTTAGTTTAAAGTCTCCAGCGGCGTTACTACCAACTAACAAGGTTAGTCTCTCCTTGGACACTTTGTAACCAGGTACACAATTTCCATCTCTTGAAATAAATGTACGTTCTGGCATGCGCTTCCAGTACAGCCCTGTCTCGTCAACATTAAAAACCTGTTCGGGACAATATCCTCCAGTACGTATTATATTCTTTAAAACTTCTGGATAGTTATTTACAGCAACGGCGTCGGCGCTTGCTGATTCCCCCCTAAGTTTAATGTTATGCAAATTATGACGTTTCTTAAACTTCTCAAACCAACCATTGCTTGCAACAAAAGTAAAATTTTGTGACGATTCATCGGAATTCTCCTTCACTAAAGATTCAGAGATACTTTTAGCCTATTACTGAATGATGATCTGACTCACAGCAACATTTCTTTGGTTGTTATCCTCTATCCACAAATATAATAATCTTTTCATCTGCTCCATAATGCTACATCTTTCACGTACCCGTTTCGAAAATGAGATGTTTTGATTGACTGAGAATACGACTCTATTTTTTGTTTATTGTCCCTTATTGTTTGAACTGTCGAATTAGGTAATCCCAAAGCCTTTGATATGTTAGTAGTCTTTTCGCCATTTTCTAAACGACGCAAAACATTGAGCTTAGTTTCTAAAGTGAATTAGTGACTTTTTTTTGAATTTTCCATTTCCAAATTTTAAGTACGTGCGGTGGCCATTTTCACCTAATTTTGTTTTAATAAACATAAACTTATATATAGTCGTATACATAATGTGACCACCATTTGGCAAACAAATTTCGGTACAATAAAAAATTCCATAATTTTAAAATTATACCAAATTAAAATGTTTTATTCGACGAAAATTAATATTTAATATGACAATATTTCAATACCTGTTGAAACTTTAATAAATATCTTATTTAAAAAAAGTTAAACATTTTTTGCATTATTTTTAAATGCATATTCCGAATTTATCTAGTGCTCCATTCAACAAGGCCACAATCACGTTAGAACTCTCACCACATTCAGCTGTGAGCTGGGCGATTTTAACTTTGACGCCTTCTTTTTCCGAAAAGTAGCGAACCAACACGGGAAACATTTTTATGTTTCCATGATTAGAAGCGTCTGTGATTAATATCACAAATTGAGAATCAGTCAAATTTCTTTGAAGTTCTCGAAAAACATATGGTGCAATCACACCCGTAGCAATGGACTCCCATTTCGTGCGTGCGCAAGTGAACTTCTGTAGAGCAAAACAACTTCGAATGATTTTGGAGGCACAGTCAGCAGAACGAAAACTGTGGTTCGATCATATTACATGATATGCCCACACACCCTCACAGGCTGCTATATCCAAATCAGATTTGCTCAGTGTTACACTATTACAGTATTTTGTCATTGAATTACTGAACAAAGCGGCACTCAATGCTTTTTGGTGGTGTGACGATTTTATATGGGATTCTATATCCGATTTACCGCCGTGAGATATATTAAATTTGGTGTTGCATAGAACATCACTATCGCTCTTCGTTTTTTGAATAAAATTATATTTTTCTTTTAAATTTTCATTGAGCACATTAATTCCACGCTTCTTCCTCGACATTTTGTCCCGATAAATTATTTCAATTCTTCAGAATAAAACACGTACACAATACAGTAAATAATAGAAATGCAATGCGCGCAAGTCAACTTACATTTGACAACTGTCATCAATAGCAGGTGTAATGAGCAGTGCTCATTGAGCACCTCTCCTCTCTCTCTTATTTTGTGTCAGGGATGCGAAATAGAACTGTCTTTGTAGCACTCTCCTTAAAAAATTAGTTTTTTGTACCTCACAATGGTACTTTTGATGTTCAAAATGTACCAAAAAAAAAGGTCAGTTGTACTATTAAAAAGGTTTATCTATGACAGTGATGATGACACTGAAAAACGAAAAACTAAGCACAAAGCAACGACAATCATAAATATTTTTTGTTGTTCTCTACAGTGTTACCAGTTTAGCATTTGGTATGCTTTTTTAGCACAATTTGTTTAAATTATTTCGGTACATTTGCCTGTACCGAAGCTTTTCTTGGGTACAGTGGTACACAGTATCAAATTTCGGTACAGTACCGGTCATATCGGTACAGGTGGTCACATTACGTATACACCATGTCAACTACGATTTAATTAATACCTATTAATTATTATTCAGAAAGTAAAAATTGTTTTAATACGAGCTAGAAAAGTACGTTTACTCACAATCATCACAAATAAGTAACTCATGCTGTGTTACCATGTTGGCATAATTTGTGCTGTTTTGGCAATATTTTTTTGGTTTGGCACTTGTTTTTAGAAAAATTATGCCAAGTGCCGTTTAGCACAATTTCCCCAATATCATTGCAAATGTTTTCAATTTAAGTGTAATTTTTTAGCACAATTGCTTTGCAAACGGCACAATTTTTCGTGCTAAAATTTTCTTAGTTTGTTTAATTTTATGGTATAATTCCGCATTTTAAGGTTCCTATACACCTATGTAAGCGTATTTTCGGCAAAGCGAGGGCTTAACAAAATAGTGCACACTGTTTCTTATGTATTATACCACTTCAAAACGTCTAATCTTTATTGTGCCAACTTGTTTACATCAAATACACACAAAAATGCTTCTCAGAATACCGTTCGGAACCGGAGTAAAACTGTAGGTCCCAATTAGTGAGTGCAAACCTAGAAAGCGCACATCTCACTGATTGTGAGAAGCTCTCCCCAATCCCTTCATGGGATGTTATGGGACACCATTTTTTTTTGTACACACAATACCACTATGATTCCTCCGCGAAGTAGACGATTTGATCACTGTTCTCTAGGATAAGTGCAACGAATTCTTAAAGCAATCATCCAAAACTTGGAAAATTCTATTCCAAGGAGATTGAAAGAAATTGTTAAAAACAATGGATTTTCCCAAAGATTTATTTAAAAGCGTGATGTTTACTGGAGCGGAAAAAGGATAGCTTTTAATGTTATAGAAATTCAAAAAATATTTTAGGTTAAATTTTTTAATGAAATTGAAATGCATGCTGTAGCAAATTAAAATCATAATAATATTTGTTTTGAAGTTGAAGAGTTAGGTTAGAACTAACTTGACTAACCGTCCTGCTTTTAGCGGGATTACCCCGATTTTTGTGCGATTATTCCGCATTTACGCGATTATCCCACATTTTGGAGTCTCATCCCGACTTGAGTATATAAGAATAAAGTGATTATGTAAAAAAATAAATTGTCTTATTTTATATATTTACGGCCTTATTCATAAAAAGTTGTGAGAGATTGGAGAGACGTTTTTTGTATGATAAATCGTCTCTCAAACCTTCCATAACTTTTTATGAACACGGTCGTTAGTGTTCATTTAACTAATACATGTATTTTTACAAAAAAAAGAATTATTAAATTTTGAGGTTAATAATGAAAATCATTTAGTATTGGCGAAAAATGTAATAAACCCAGCAAACAAAGTGTTCATAAATCGGTCAGAAATCGGAACGACGGTCGGCATTTTTATTTATTCATCGCAATGGAAATTACGGTTGTTCCAACAAATCGTGAATCGAAATTCATTTATCTGAGATTTCGTTTGGGCGTAATGAATAACAATTATCTTTTCGCTACTACTTCATACGTAACTCTTAAGCATGGTTATGTAAGCTCTAGGGCGTTAATCATAATCATTGCGTCCCAAACATGTTATATTGAATAGCAAATACAATGTATTTGGACGCACGTATACTATATTTGCGACAAGCTACAAACACGTTATATTTGCATTCAAACAACAAAAAAGACAAGTTTTTCAGCGTGTATGCAATTTTTCTGAATTGCTTCTCGGATTGTATGGCAGCTGATACCGTCTCGTCGAAAATACATGTTGTTCTATCAACTGCATTTTCTATAACTACGGTGGCAACAATCGAATTTGCGGTTGCAACTTCGAAGTTGGCATCAATTCCGCTGCAACCATCGAATTTGGGCTCCGTTCGGCCACAACAACCGAATTTGAGTTTCAGCTTTTTACAGTAGTTGAATTTGGAGTTAAGTCGGTCGGATGTAACAACCGTGTTTATGAGAATGAGGTTGCTGCAATCAAATTATTTATGAAATCAGCTGGAACAGCTGATTTGATTTTCAATTCGGTGTAACTGACGCTTAAAATTCTAAAAACATTCATCACACTTCAAAATAAAGAGAACGTTGAGATGTTGCGGCCTTAACAAGATTTTTTGCACATGCCGACCAAAACTTGACGGCTACGATTTGTTCTGATTCGTCCTTATCCAATTCTCCACCAAAATGTTATCAAACATAAAAAATGGTATATCCTTATGTTAAATATGTTACATTTGTCGCTAGGTACAACAAATTGTATACAATTCCTGAGTACGGACCAAAGCGAAAAAAATTATATTCCGTAAATAAAGTACCGTTTTTCAGATTTTACATTACAAATCAACAAAACTGAATCTGTTGTTGGTCAGCATTGAGCATTTCGTATGTTCCGATCCAAATGCTAAATGTATTTACAAGTTAAGGCGACAAAAAATCATGATTTGGATAGCGATGTTATATTCGATCTGCAATATTATAATAACGTATTTGATCCTTGATCGGAAATTGCAGCCGAGTATTTATGTGAAACTATTTTCTAAATCACTTCTTATATTTTGTTCTGAATTGGCCAGAAAGTACAGTACGTCGATGTGTAACGGATAATGCTTTTTAGCAGGTTAGTATTTAGCGAAAACTACATTCGAAAACGATGGTCTGCGTTGTCTGCTCTAAACCAGACAGGGATAATTAAACTGGCCCTTTGTTAAGGAAATTTTGGATTCACAAAAAAACATATAGACTTAAAACAAATGAACTCGACGAAAGAATTGCCTTTACCCCCTTCTATTATGATGAAATTTAGTGCAATTGTAGATCTGTATAAGCAAATAAGATGTGGCAATTCCTGGCCGTTAACCGTATTGATTCACGAACTATGGCGCCTTGAAAAGTGAGAAAAATCGGGAAAATTTTCAAATTTATTTCTGACGAAATATTTATATCTCTGAAACTACTTGTAATAAAAATCTTATAATGGTCTTATTTTCTAGGTATTAAAAGGATCTTTAAAATGTTACACAACTTACATTTTATGCTTGAAAGGTCATTTCGCATGACCTAAAGTTCGGGAAGATATATCTCAGAAAGAGAAATTTTTAAAATTCTACAAAAAATATATGTTGGTCCCTAACCGTTTCTACATACAACATTTTTATTTTTTACTCCTAGAAAAAAAAAGACAAAATATCATTTTCGATTTTGATGAAATTTTGCGCGTATGTAGTTCTGTGTAAAAAAAACAACATGTGAAAATTTTTTGCTTTACTTTTATATTTTGGATTCTAAAGTTTCAATTTTTAACAGACAAATACCACAAAGATGAAGAAGAATTTCTATGCCTAAGATTTGTTGGACTAAGTATCATTCATGGTACACAGAAATATCATTGCTTTGTTCCAAGGGAAAGGCAAAACTTTTCTCCGAGGATACAGATTTTGTAAATGAAAATATTTGCATTAAATTCATATTAATAATAATACAATTAAAAATATTTTTAAAGTTAGTATTATTTTTTAGACCACTAATTACCGAGTTTTGGAACTTTAGAATCGAAAATATAAAACTTTAAAAAAAAAATATGAAGCCTGTGTTAGATAACACGGGTGCTTAGGTCAGACGTAGAATACGTCAGTCATTTTGCAATTAAAATATATGAATTAAATATAATTTTTGATAAATGATTTAAATCTATCAAATTTATCTTTAATTTTTATGTTAAAAATTTAGGATAGTTTTTAACAAAATTTGGGTACACTTTATATCAATTCGATGCACTTTTGAAAACAAGTGTAAATACTGCATGTGGCAACACTGGTTCTGTAATGTTCACATAAAACATGCATTGTCATTATACTTCTTCTCTTTCTCACACTGGTTCTGTGATGAACACACAGATAATCGTACTGCTCTTACACATGATGTTATAATACATAAAATACAAAGCATATGAAAATTAATACAAAATTTGAAGGAGTTTAATTTTGATTTACTTATAGAATCAAAAAAATTATATGTAGCAATATGATTATTTAAATACAAATCAAAAGAAGACATATTAAATATGTTACGACCATACTTGAATTTTCTTCACTGCATGCATAAAGTATTAAAAACTTATAATGAAAGTGACAAACATTTTCTCAAAATTTTGTGCTCCAGATCAACACCCCTACATTACGGTATAACGTATTCTACGTTAAAATTGGCACATGTTGTTTTTTACACAGAACTAAAAACGCGCCAAATTTCACCAAACTCGAAAATGATATTTTGTAATTTGTTTGCTAGGAGTAAAAAATTAAAAAAAATAAAAAAGTCAGATTTTATTTAATGTCTCTGGACTTTGAAAAAACGCCCTCTTGAAATTTTGCATAAGCGTAAAGAAACCAACATATAGTAACCAATATATATTTTTTGTAGAATTTTAAAAATTTCGCTTTCTGAGATATATCTTCCCGAACTTTAGGTCATGCGAAATGACCTTTGACCTTTCAAGAATAAAATGTAAGTTGTGTAACAACCCTTTTAATACCTACAAAACGAGACCATATTATAATTTTTACTACGAGTAGTTTTAGAGTTATAACTATTTTTTCAGCTACACATTTCAAAATTTTTACGATTTTTCACATTTTACAAGGTGCCATAGTTCGCGATGCAAAACTGTCAGAGTTCCAGAAATTGGCACATATTGTTTTCTTCTAAAAAACTACATACGCATCAAATTTCATCAAAATCGAAAGGGGTCAGGTACAATTTTGTAATTTTTTTCGTCGAGTTCATTTGTTTTAACTGTATACATACTTATACGGGTTTGAAATTCACTACCAACAATTAGTTTTTTATACGTCTTCCTTGCAAAAATAAATGATTTTCCACCTCCCATTATCACTTAGGTGTTACTTAAGTGTTTTTTTTTTAAAATAAAGTATTTTTCTAATATCCTATTTTGTAATTCTCTAAAAAGAATACTATTGAAGCATGAAAAAACATAGTTTTTGTCATCTATACCGACTAATGGGGCAAATATGTATGTCTCTTAACAGTTCTGCGCGCTAGGAACAAAAGAAGATATACATACTCAAAGTAACTTGGTATTCCGGATAAGCAAAAGCACTGATATACCTCACACTAAAGAATTATGTATTCTTTTTTTAGCGATTGACCAAAACCAATTGATTTTAATGCCGGTAAAATGCAACATTTGTTGACATGGACTAAAATTATTGTGCTTAAATTGTCTTTAAGATTGTGGCTAAGTAGCGAGAAGTTATGATGTTACACAAATGTCCCATTGGTCGTTAACGGGTGAGTATAGGTAAGTAAAATTATTGTAATTACAAATTTTGCGTCAAAACGTTTAATTTTGCAGATAATGTCCGCTTTTGTCAGCGTGCAGTGGGGAAATGTTAGCAGTTCTCAAGATTCCCAAGGACGGTTGTTTGAGATGTGGTGATATACACGCCGAAGTCAGGGAAATATACTATCATTTTCATAGATAACAGTCGAAACGTAGCTGTTCAGATCTAAGTCAACAGACAAAACACATCAAAATTACGGCTGTAACACGTGAAGTCTGGAACTTCAAATATGATTATGGTTTGTTTCCCTAAACATACCCCATATAAAGTGCAATAGTTCCTCGTTTTGCAATTATTTGTTAAAGTGAATGAGTCATTAGAAATTAGTTTTGACTACGCTGTCATAACCTGTAATGCGGTTGGGAAAACCTCCAATGCAGTTCTGACATCCTCTAAAGCGGTAGTGAGATTCTATAGTGCGGTTATGACATTCTCTAAATCGCTCGTAACACCCCCTTAATCGGTTGTGATAACCTCTAATTTGGTTGCGGCAACTTCTAATCCGACTAAGACAGCCTCTAGTCTGATTGTCACGTCGTTTAGACGACGCCTTAATTCGTGTTAACACCAATCATGTCACAGTTCTTCTTCCGTTCTTCACCGTTTTCAATGCCCGGTAAATGTTGCTTAACCGTGATAAGTGACCCTATAAACATATCCCTATATTTTAACATAACACCAATTGGTGTGAAAGCCCCGACGGAAGATAAAGGCGACGATACCAAGAACACGTTTTATGAGCGCCTAGAGGAACACACGACTGCTGCCATGGCCATGGTATTAAGATTGTTCTCTGTGATTTTATAGATACAGCCGGCAGAAACAACCATAGGTAAATTCAATGTACACCCTATCACTTCCGATAACGGAATGAGACTGTTAGATTTTGCCGCGGCGAAGAATATTGCTGTCAGTAGTGCGAGATTCCAACATAAAGGCATCCCTAACCAGATTGATCACCTGGTAATTGATAAAAGGCCCTCTACTAGAGTAATGCACGTACGCGGGATTCGAGGAGGTAATATCAATTCGGATCACCACCTAGTTGCAGAGAAGGTTCGCGAAAAGATAATCCGAGCGATAGTCGCACGAAATCAGACATATGGGAAGCTGAACATCGGAAACTTCAATTACCCGACATAGCCACGGCATTTGCAGAGATTCTCACCCAGTTGCTGGCGCAGAACACAACTCCGCCTCATGATCCTCCTCAATGAAAACTGCTGGAGACACCGTACTTTCGATGTACGATGAAGAAGAGAGTCGCATGGCAAGGGAACGCTGCACGTACCGCAATGCTTCATTCAGTTGCATCGCGAGCCGCGGCAGAGTTGTACAAAGAGCAGGAGAGAGACAAAACCCGTTTGTTTGAGAATAACAAAACATAGTGGAGAAAGTGCGAGATTGAGAAAATTGAGTCTTACGGAAGGAAGAATGAGGTCTGGAATTTCTACCGAAAAGCACAAAGCCAAACCAATGGAAATGAATCAGGGTACCCTTTTGCAGAGAACAGTACCTCGTTTCTGTAGTTCTCGAATCGAAAAAGTTTTCACATGAAACATGTGAATTGAAACAAAAACGCTAGGAATCGGTACAAAAAATCGCTTCTCACATGTGACTGTCTCTACAACGTTTGTTTTGCGAAAACTTTCTGTGACGTACTGCATTTTTCATTCTTATTGGAAAAATGCGAGAAAATCTGTTTCTAAAAAGTAGTGAGTCGAAAAAATTAAAATGTGAAACGTCAAAAATACTCACAAATTAAAACGGTGCGAGATTTTGATATTTTTTCTACAAAAAGGTTTTTTAAGAAATTAAAACTTATTTTTTAAGTGGAGAAGATAAGAACTATATCTTTTCTGTTATGTATTTCAATTAATTTTTCCAAAATATTACAGAAAAGTCAAGAAAGCAAAAATAAAATGCAGTTGAATACATGTCTATACTTCTTCTTTTTGTTTGTTTATATTTTTTTTCTTACTTGACAGCTTTCTTGGAATATTCCAATCAAAACTTCATCAGTGTTGCCTCTTTTCGCATTGATATACAGAAACACTTTTTACTCACAAATCGAGAAACGATGGAATTTTTTGTTTCATGCTTAATGTGAAAACTTTTTCGATTCGAGAACTACAGAAACGAGGTACAGGATCCGAATCTGGCACAGATGTGCAGAATATGTTGGAAATATGGAAAGCTCACTTCTCCGCTTTACGTAACACAGAAGGCTTCAATATAGAAGAGGGTGTTGAGCAAATACAGGACGATGGTGTCGACTGCTCCCCCGTAATCAAAGCGAACTCAGAACTTCATTTTTTCGGCTTATGAACAACAAAGCCGCTGGTGCTGATGGACTACCGGCTCAACTGTTTAAGGCTGGCGGCTACGAGTTCGAAAGGTGCATGCATCAACTCATAAGCAAATCTGTATAGGTGAATGCATGCCCGAAGTTTGGAGTCTTAGCATACTGTGTCCTATTTTCAAAAAATGCGACCCAAGTATGTGTACAAACTACCGAGGAATAAGTCTTTTAGCCGTCACATACATGGTCCTCTCAAGCGAAATGTGGGAAAGTACAAAGCCAATTGTTGCAGACCTGATCGGACCTTATCAGTGTGTCTTTAAACCTGGAAAGTTAACTATCGATCGATCAGATATTCATATTACGAAAAATTCTGAAGAGGCGCCACGAAAAGCAAATCCACACTTACCACCACTGTTGAGAAGGCAGGTAGGCCGGAGCTAGTGATTTCCACGGGGATTTTGAATAAAACACTGATTGCGTAATAAAAGGCTTGATTTATTCCACAAAATGTATTTATATTAAAATTCCTATACATATAACAAACAAAATATAAGAATTTGGAATGAAAAAATTATATATAAATTATCACCTACTTTTTGGTATGAAAACCACTAGAAATTGTTTTTAAAATTGGAACTAGCTATTTGTCCCTGAGGCACCGCGTATTTAGCCAACTTGTTTAAAGTACTTTTATGTTGAAAATGGCGAAGCCTTACGCTAATTGACATTTAAAAGGTTTCGTTAAAAAATAATGAATTGACAATCTGAAAAATTTATATTTATAAAGTGTTGCCAGATCGTTGCCAAAACTATGGGGATTTTGGAGGTGGCGCTAACAACCACTTTGTAGATTATACGGCTGCCTTCGATATCGCGATACGACAAAATTTGTACGAAGCTATGTCGGAGCTTGGTATTCCTGCTAAGCTGACATGTCTTTCTAGAATGACTGGCAAAGATCTAACCGAACCCTTTAGCAGGAGGCGTCAGGCAGGGTGACACCCTATCATGCGATCTCTTCAACATATTAATTGAGATCTCCGTGAATAAAGCTGCAGTCAACACAAATAAAACTGTCAGCGGAAAAAGTCACATGCTACTCGCGTATGCTGATGATTTAGACATCATTGGGCGAAATCTGCGAGGCTGCAATATTTTCGAAAATTGAGAAGGAGTCAGCAAAAGTGGTTTTGGTAGCAAACGAGGACTAGACAAAATTAATATTTTCGAGAAGCAAAACATCCACCCAATTGGACGAAAGGGTGAACGTTGATCACCGTTATAATTTCGAAGGGTTGTACTAATTTATTGAACTTGAATCTGACGTGAACAGAAGCAATAACGTAAGCCTAGAAATCAATCCGGGAATTGTACTTGCAAACAGGTGTTATTTCGGGCTAAGCAAGTACTTCAGAGATAAGAACCTGTCTTGAGAAACAATGATTCAACTATATCAGACTCGCAACAGACTAGCTCTGAAAATTGAACCATGAGCTATATAATCTGTATCCCGACATCAGCGTAGTTATACCCGACATCAGCGTATTTCGACAATCGAAAACGAACGTTTTGAAACATAGTAGGCAAGTCTTAGTATATAACACGATTAAAAAGCGCATACACTAGTAAGGTGCACTACACTGATAGGAATTTATTCGATACCGTATTTAGTGCCGTATATGCTAGGAATATGACAGCTTATAACGACGTCTCAGCCGAATTTTCCTGCGGCTGGATGCACAGAAAAATTTAAATCTGGTGGAACTTAGTGTTAACTCGCAAGGATGAAAATCTGGATAAAAATGTACTGGTGATTTCAAAACAAATCGTTTAGCAAAAAACACTTCAAGAATTTATAATAATTTATTATTGGTAGAATTGCAATACAACAGAAGCATATTTAATAAAATAATTTAGGGCGAAGGGTTACACATTACAATAATTATGTATATCATATCATCATTTATTTATACCAGTGCATTTTTACCACCGCGGGGGATTGTTCCAGTGTTCTGGTTGGCGTGGTGGCGGTCGTCCACCGGGCAAGACAACGACTACTTCCCTTGGTGGAGGCGGACGGGGCTGTGCTGGAGGAAGTATGACAATTTCGGTGGTCACACGTGGAGGCGGCGGTGCTACGAACGGACGTGCCACAGGATTTACTATATCAACCTCAATTATAGGACGAGGGTGTTGGTGAGGACGACGTTCGTCCCATGGTGGAGGCATTTTAACCAAATGCAGTTATATTTCAAATGGAAATCAGAAGGGAATCAATCAGTTATTATATTATTTCTCTATTAGTTTTTAATACTTTGAAGTTACTTTTTCAACTGTAGCTTTTCTGTGAAACTGATACTAATTTAACCAAATTATCGATGATATCTCATTCTTTCTTATCACAAAATCGGGGTAGGCATTTTTAATGCCCAAAAGGCTTAGGCATAGATCAAAATTGCATCAAGCTTGTCATGTGTTGTTGCTACTGTTAGAAAGTATAACACATACAAAAGCAAGCCAGAAATATACTCTGAGTTACATAGTAGTAACACAAGTCTATGTACTAGAGTGGCTCGATATTTAGAAAAAAAATTAGAAACCTGTTAAAAAAGTAATATCATTCCAAGCCACTAACTCCATGTCGTCCATCTTCATTCTGACTTTAACATTTTATTATCCAAATTGAACTTTTGTCTACATAATGATGAATACAAACACAGATCATTGAACCAATACCTTATTAACCAAAAATGCAACATAGTTCAACTTTCATTGCAACATGAACCAGTGCGTAGTTTCTAAATTAAACAATGTTTAAAGTATTTAAACAATTTATTTTCATTTATTGGAAATTTTTAATAATACTTTTTTCAATTCGGTATATTAATATTGTTTCCATTGCTTCCGACATACAACTGGACAATAAACGAAACAGCTTTGCCATAAACAATATTCGTTACCACTCAGATATCTGTTCACTAGTTAAAACACTCCTTATAAATATAATCGTTACTTATGAAACCCCCTACAAATTTTACAACTTACAATAACTAAAGTATGCAATAAAGTTATGTCAGTGTTATTTTACGAATAACGCCCTTAGTATTCAGGTTTGAACTACATTTATAAATAGACAGATTATCTGCTTTGATATATACAGTGACGAGCAAAATTGTAACAGGGCTACATAGTTAGGAAATAAATTTCGGCTAAAATGAGAATAAAATAATTAACTAAATAAATCAATTTATTGTATAATTTTATATAATATAAATATAATTTTAATTCTATGTCGATATATAGAAAGTGAACAGTAAATATTGTAAAGTTATACACATCTTACACTTTTGTACTCTTGTATTTTGTTAATTTATTTGTATTCTGATTCAATATTATGTCCAGGAGTTCCTGGATCTTTTAAGAGCTTGTATACGGCGAGGCATGCTGTCGCAAATTTTTGCCGTCATTTCCGCTGGAATCGCGTCCCAAGTTTGCTTTACTCTATCCCACAGCTCGCTTATTCCTTTTGGATCATCTGGGTACTTGGCGAACTTAGATTTTATGGAACCCCAAATGTTTTCGATCGGGTTTAAGTCCACTGACAGCGCTGGCCATTTCATAGATGTAAATTGTTGGCTGGTTAACCGGTTTTTAACGATTTTGGTCGAATGTTTGGGATTGTTGTTTTGCCTTTCAGCCTTTCAGTAGCAATACACGTTTTTTATAGTAGCTGGTAAATCGTTTTACAGAATTGAAAGATATTGTACAGTTTCTTCGTAATAAGTCCCCATACCATTCTGGATCCACCACCATGTTTCATGGTTTGTGTTACTTCATTCGGGGTAGTAGAATTCGGATCTTAGGCCAGTACCACGTACGGCCACTGGCCTCAAATGTTTATAGTTGTATATATTTATTTATTTCGTCTTTGGAAATACAATTCCTTACAGACTATTGCTTAATGGTAAATAATTTTCAATGATATTTTAAATTCTCATAATTTACATTCAATATCATAATTGGAATTAATTGTATTACATTTCCTCATTCATTGGCTCATTCATACTATAATTTGTTCTATATCGAAATTTTTTGATCAACGTTGATAACAATTAAATTTAATATATGAGTGCAGTCAATCACACTGTGCAACACCAATTTTGGGGGTGGACGATTCATGCGCCAAATGATCACACTGGGTATGTATATTCAAACCAAAAAAAAATGTATACCGCTGTGTAGCTACACTTTTTTCATGGGCGTTGCAAGTATGAATTTTTTTATTTGATACTGTCCGAGATATATTTAAAAATCTAGAATAAATATTAACTTGAGCGAATTCTTATGATAACACGTCTTAAGTGAAATTTGACAAGGGTTATTTTCGTAGAGTATTTGAATGCTCTATTTCAAAGTTTGAACGATAAATTTCGTCCTTTGTACAAATAGGGCACTAAACGTGTGTACTAAAATGACCATTAAATTCCATTATGTGTCGTCAAAGTCCCAAATTCTATATCTTTATTTTCAGACGTTCTTTTTGTCCTTTTTTGAAACAACGTCAAGAAAACTGCACCACAAACATACAAATGATTTGTCTACCAGTTTATAGAGGAATAGATTTCACTAGAGGATTTCGCAGACGAGAATCCTTCATCTTGAATTTGCTTATGCCCTTTTTTTTAAAGGACATATGAACAATATAGGGAGACTTGTTGAGCAATATATACATATTTGTTTGACAATATATTTGTAAATAAACCATCTCAGATTTAAGTTTTATGATTTCAAGATTTCAATTATTAAAAAAGGACTAAAAGGACATATGCAAACTCAAGGTGAAAATTCGCGTCTGCCTAATCCTCTAGTGAAATCTATTCCACTATAAATTGGTACAACATGTCTGTCATTTTGGTGCAGTTTTCTTGACCTTGGACGTCTGAAAATTAAGATAGAGTATTTTGGTCTGGGACGACTGATAATGGAATTTAATGAGGAATAAATTCATAACACATTCTGAATCCCTAGTCGGTCATTTTACTGGACTTTGTGAACAAAGGACGAAAAGGAACCTTTAAACTTCGAAATAGAGCATTCGACGATTCTACAAAAATAATCCTTGTCAAATTTAACGGTAGACGTGTTATTACAAGAATGCGATCAATTCAATATTTAGACTCGATTTTTAAATTTATTTTGGACAGTATAGGATTAGAAAAATCAAACTTGCCACGCCAATAAAAAAAAGAGCGGACTACATTTTTGGGGGTTTATTATACTCACATAGTGTGATAATTTAGCACAGGAATCACCCACCCCCAAAGCAAAAACCCAAATTTTGTTGCATAGTGTAATTGTACAAATTACCTTATAAATAATCATAATACATAGCTTGACAGCAACGACGGTTAAATAACGATTGTAAGTGAATGAGTTTACAGCGAGATTCATAGAAAGCAGTGGAGCCACATGGTTTAACGAAACCAAGGCAAATTTTATAAACTTTCTATGGACTCTTTCAATTCTGTGGTTTGGAACAGACGTCCACGGGTTCCAGATAATAGAAGCGTACTCAAGTCTGGATCACACAAAGGCAATAACTAAAGTCTTTCGTACAATTATGGCGCTTTATAAAAGCTAAAAGTGAGTAGGCTTTGGGTATAATGTAATCAATGTGAGAAGCAACTGTCAATTTAGCATCAAACGTAACACCGATATCAAGTATTTCATTTACTTGCATGACTATACTATTATTACCATAGTATTCCATATAAATTGGACAACGTTTTCGTTTATAATTGGACAACATTTATTTACGTTCGGAAATAGATTATGTTTTGTACACCACTGTGCCGCTGAGAAGATATCACATTATAATAAGGTAGAGTCCAGAAGCAAGGCGATACGCTTATACAAGTGAACATCATCAGCATATAACAAACAATTAGAATGGATAATTTAAGATAATAAATCATTAATGATCAATTTAAATCAGCGATGGGCACACGCATACAACTACAAATTAATTTGTGTATTTATGTTAGTGAGAAGAACGAGAAAGAGAGAAAGAGAAACCTTATGGTCATTAAACGACGAAAAAAGTTGTGTGTGCTCTCATTTAAACAACAACAGAGATGAGTCAGGGAGAATTTATAGTTTATATTGCATTTCATGAAGTTTTATAATATGTATAGAGAAAAATTTTATTTTATGAAGGAAAAACACACCAAAACCCTAAAAAATAAATTACAAATTTCATTTGCATAATTTTTAATTGCCTCTAAGAATAGAGTTTTAAGGCACTAAAAAATGATATTTATAAACTAAAAAATTCATTTGGATGGCTTTTATTTTTCAAGTTCTAAGAAACTGAAAAAATTAAATTCCTATATAAAAACTTAAAAAACATACACATTAAACTAAAAAAATAAATTCATATTCGAAAAAATGATAGAGCAATTTTGAAACTTAAGCAGTAGACATATTATGTTTGCTAAAATAAATAACATCTTTTATATTGATTGTTTGCTCAACATTTTTTATACGTATCAAATCCTGGAGATGAGAGTCTGATAAACGATTTCTGTATGTATTTTGAATAAATTTTAAACTCGAGAAGGTTGTTTCGCATATATATGTCGATCCAAACATAGAGTAAAGTTTGTAAATTTCATCTTTTAATTTTGGATATTTTGCATCATTAACATTTTCCCAAAATTTTTGTCCGCTTTCAAGGGATACATTAAGGTCCACTCTAAGTCTTTGAAGCTCTTCTTGAAATTCTGGCTTTTGTTCGCTTATATTACAAGTAAGGGGGTTGTTGTGAAGTTGTAAAATATTTGAAATTTTTTTAAAATCTTTAAATCTTAGTTGGAAATTTTCTCGTAACTTCTGGAGAATATTGGAAAAATTATCAACATTGATGGTGTCAGGGAATTGATTTGAAATTTCGGCAGTTTTGGGCAAATTAGTTAGGTCTTTATTCATAAGCTGATCTATTAAAATATCTATTTTCCTTTCAAAAGCGGTGATAGAGGAATATAAATCAAAAATTAATTTATCTTTTCCTTGAAGGGACAGATTAAGCTGATTTAGGTAGTTTGTAATGTCACATAGAAACCCAAATTGGCAGAGAAATTCTGGAGCCCGAAATGTATCCAATAGCTCCCCTATAAGACTTTCCTCCTCAAGAAACATTATGACCTCGTCACGCAATTCAAATAATCGTTCAAGACTCTTTCCTCTACTCAGCCACCGAACATCTGTATGAAGTAATAAGTCCCCATAATCTGCCATAAGTTCTGCAGTAAAAGTCTTAAAGCGCCGATGAGTTAATGCGTTATGGCCTCCTTTTATTTTATTTATTATTTTAATGCATGTGCTCATTACATTTTCAATATTGGCGACTTTAGCAAAAAGAGCTTGTTGATGGATAATGCAATGAAAATAATAAATGTCTATTTGGTTATTTAGCATATGACCAATTAGACCTTTATTTCTTCCAACCATCACCTTCGCACCATCTGTACAAATAGAAGATAATTTGGTCTTAGGACCAAGAGAAAGCACATGATCTGACATTGCATCGAATAATACTTTTCCAGTTACATTAGAATGTAATGATACAACATTTAAAACTTCATCAACTGTTTTGAAATTTTCATCAACGGTTCGAACGCAAATAATTAACTGGCAAATATTATTAATATCCGTACTTTCATCCAAGCAGATAGAAAAATATTTACAGTTCATGACATATTGCATCACCAACAAAATTTTCGAAAAACAAAAATTCATTTTCCCATATCTGATTGAACATGATTTACGTGTTTCTGTTTTCGATCAAGCGAGCGATACGTCCTGACTCAATGAAAAACAAACAACGACTGAATCAAATAAATAGTTGAAGCTCTCATGCACAGGCCCTGTGTGTTGGCAGAGAAGTAAGCAGCGCACGCGGCATGTGCGCTGCGCCCACCGCTGATTTAAATAGATGGGACCTAGGACACTACCTTGTGTCACACCCAAAGTAGCTACATAAGGCTCAAAATAAACCCCATTAATCAAAACTGTATACTGTTGGTTCAGCAGATACGATTTCAGCCAATTTAGAGAATTCGAATTTCATGGGACAACTGGTCGGAACCTTTAGAAAAGTCTGAATACTATGCGAGAACTTGATGGAGCAGCTCAAAACCCGCGAAGCAGAAATTGGTAAAACCAAGAAGACTTGTCGTAGTGGATCGTACCTCAACAAAATCATGTCGATAAAAAGACAAAAATGATTTAACCGTAAAGAACATTGTTTCATAAACAATGTGTTTAAAGATTTTGGAAACACTCGACAGTTTAGAAATATGTCGATAGTTCATAACATTAGATTTAACATCTCCCATATATCTATGAAGCAAGCGAAAATTAGCTGTAAAAGGATTGAAATTGAAAATGCCCATTTTTTTAAATGGCAGCGGTGGGACCGTCAATGTCTAGCTTTTCAGAGTTCTTGAGGTTATTTATAGATCTCATAACGTCTTCAACATATAGTTGGAATAATCCATAGTCTACACTGATTTTAGTCTCATTGATTGATTGACTTTAGTCTCTTCAAACTATTTAAACTTAAGCACAACGCATAATTGCATTTTTGATGTGTTAACATCTATAGCGGCGTATAGGGACTAAATCTATCAAAGTCAAAATCTGCTAAAACCAGATTTTATGCTGCTGCTAAAACCAGATTTTATGCTGCTGCTAAAACCAGATTTTCTGCGGCAGGGGTGAGGCAAACGAAATTGTGTCTATAGCGTATGTATTAACATAATAATGTATGTATGGACATGTGTCTGTTGCTGTTGTTGAACTGAGATATAAAGCATAGCGCATGGGCTTGCGCAGTCGACGTTATGATGACATACTAATACGTCAGCTACTTCGTACAAAGTATGTGTGATGTTGTGTGTTTCGCTGTTTCGTTGCTGTTGATATGGCAAACATGTGGTTATATGACACACGTATACATCATCTACTTCGGGCAAATTATGTGTGATGTTGTGTGATTAGTTGTTTCGTTGTTGTTGCTATGGCCAAATAAAGCGAGTCATTTGATGTTCAGCATTGCCCGGTGTATATAAAAACAAGTAGAAACGGTGTTAAGTTCGCCTGGGCCGAAGCTTATATACCATCCCCCATGACAATTTACACTCACACTCTCCACTCTTTGCATTCCCTACACCCACCACCCACACAAACAGTGTCTGTTGCTTTGCATTCTTTGACTTTTGTGGGAATAAAACAAAAAGTATTGAGCAAGAAAATAATGACACATGTGCTTGCACTGGGTCTTTAAATAATTTTAAGTATTAATATTATTTAACTGTAACGTCATCATATGATTGAACGCTGTTTTTTATTTTCCTATGTAACATTTACGAATGTGTTCATAGAAATCGAACAGGTACCGTGTAGCAAAAAGGTGTTAACACATCGCCCGTGAGTTCGAACACTCTTTGGATTTTTGTTATTTAAAACTTTCAGCCTCAGTCCAGTTTTCGCAGACCTGGGTGAATTCTTTCCGAAGCTTTATATTCTTTTGTGATAAAAATTTTTACTTTTTCTTATCCGCAGCCTTAACATCCAATATTTTGAGACACCGACCAGCAGTCCACTCACTGGCGTCAATAATCAACGTTTTTAGTACCGCAGCTTGTGTAATTGCATTGTCACTTGTCAATAATTTTGCGCAATGACGACAAATACGGTCGTCAATATTACGGGGGTGTCCAGGAGCAGTTGGAGTTTTAACAATTTTATTCCGTTTTATTCTCTGGATTGTCATATGATTCAACTTCTTTACAACGTTCTGAACAGAATTACTATTATTTTTTTTAATAATTCCATGATTTCAACCACTTTAGATGGTTCCATTTTTGGTCAGCACGTGAACAATAATGAGCAACTGAAAAAATTAACAGTAAATTTATAAGCTACATGATGGATACCATTGAGTTTCTGGGGTTTTAAAGAGTTGAAGAGAGTACAATATTGTAATATATAACGCTTTTTTAAAGATTTGCAAAAATTTTTGAACCAACGTGATTTAGTTTGTACTATATTTCAGAGAACAATATACTTTTACAAGGACAGGGTAATAAACATTACTTAGACTTGTAGCTTTACACTTTTCTATGTGGTAGGCCAGTCATGTAGTATATGAAGCCCGCAACACATTATGTGCAGTCCAATCGCTAATAAAGGGTCCGCCAAATAACTTTTTTTTTTGAAAATGCTATAAAAAAAACTACTGAATATTTTCTCAAATTTCTTTTTTTATTTGAAAGTACAATCCTTCCGGTTAATAATGGAAAATAATTTCATTCAAATGGCTGCCTCGGCTGGCCATGCAGTAGGCTACACGATCGGTCCAATTTTTAAGCACATTATCGATTGTGTGCACCTGTATTTCACCAATGGCTTCATGAATATTGTCCTTTAAAGAGTCAATTGTCTCTGGCTTGTCGGCGTAACACTTATCTTTGAGGGCACCCCACAAATAATAGTCCAACAGTGTCAAATCTCAGCTCCGAGGTGGCCTAACGACATCAGCTCTGCGGCTGATAATGCGATCTTCAAAAACAGGGCGGAAAACATCGAGTGCAGCTTCGGCTGTGTGGCACGTAGCGCCCTCCTGTTGAAATCAAATGTTGCCAATATCCTCCTCTTCAATTTTTGTGAACAAAAATTCGTTCAACATGGCCCGATAACGATCGTCATTGACTGTAACGGCCACTCTTTGCTCATTTTCGCAGAAAAATGGCCCAATTACGCCTCTGGACAAAAATCCGCACCAAACAGTGACTCGTTTTGGGTGAATCGGCTTTTCACCGTATGCGTGCGGGTTTTCTGTGCCCCAAATGCGACAATTTTACATACCCTACAAGATCAAAATGAGCTACATCTGAAAAGATGATTTTTTTGGCAAAATCGGCATCTTCTGTAATTCGATCGCAGGCCCATTTTCCCCATATTTCCCAGCGTTGTTCAAGCGTATACACAACCATATTCGTTCAGCGGGAGGATAAAACTAATTATCTGTCAAATCAGACATGAGCTAAGTGTTACCATTCACTAAATAAGCACTAGTTGAAAAAAAAACGTTAGTTGGCGAACACTTTTTAATAATCGTTACATGTTAGTTGTTTTTGATGCACATTTGGCGATACGACGCAGGTTTGGGCACTACGACATTTTGCTTTAACATTTTGTTTTCAAAAAATCCCAATGTCACTACGTCCAAACTGTTCAGGTGGTACATTCACATTTCGCCCAATTACATAACACCCAAAATCAAAAATGTCATGACAAGTGACAGTAGTGAAGTAAGTATTGAAGGGATTCTCGGACATGAATGCTCCCGCTCCCTATTTTAGGAGTTATGGGCCTTAATATTCTGGATATACGGGGGAATTTTCGCACGATTATTTGGTTTACCGAGTCGGTCTCAGGCGGTGGGGAATCAGAAATCCTTTCATTTGACCTTTCGACTTGCCAACAGCTAGATGGACCCTGTGACCCCCATCGATCCGACCGCCAATTATTTTTTTAATTGTTGGTGTTCTTATATTTTACTCTAATTCGTGGGGAATATTCGAGCTTCACCCACGGTCATGCACTTCAGCCAAATGAAGATTTATTGCTTTAGAATCGATGAAAATTTAAAAAAATGTTTTTCCGGTGGAGAATTTACTTTTGGCTAAGAATATTAAATGCCGACATTTCCAATAATTGACGTTGCCAATCAAATTAGGCCAATTGCGTTGGCTAGGCCATGTATTCAGAATGGATGAAGATGAACCAGGGCGAAAAGTTTTCGGTAACGTACTCGATGGAAGCAGGAAAAGAGGATGACCAAGACTCCACTGGAAAGACCAGGCAGGAGAAGAGTAGTTGGAGGAATATGTTTAAATTTATTTAATTTGTTTGTTTAATTAAAGACGTCTGACTTCATGAGGTTGTAAAACAGTCAATAAAAGTAAGAATTTTCAAAAAAAAAAATTTCAAAATGTTACATTGGAAAATAAAAAACAGCGTTCAATCATATGATGACGTTACAGTTAAATAATATTAATACTTAAAATTATTTAAAGACCCAGTGCAAGCACATGTGTCATTATATTCTTGCTCAATACTTTTTTTTATTCCCACAAAAGTCAAAGAATGCAAAGCAACAGACACTTGTACATACATACATACATTGTTATATTCGTACGATATAACCGAAGATCAACATAAAATACTTTTTTAATATTACTCCAAATTAATACTCCAAATTAAAACACTTAATTAATACTCCAAATTAAAACACTTCAATCTCGGCTCGCCGATATCGGATCGCCTTAATTTTTGGCCTAAACTCTTCGTCGAAACCCGCACTAGCTTTTTAATCCAAAAATTAATAAAATCGGCTATGAATTTCCGGAGAAAATCGCGTGGGAAAATTATATGAAAATCGTCCAATAATCACTTTCAATACAGACTGCCAAGCAACGAACAAACGATGATAAGACAAACCCGAAGATCAACAAAACACTTTTTTAATATTACTCCAAATCAGTGGTCACCAAAAAGAGAATACTAATCAAATGTGAATGTATTGGTGTATTTGTACTGAATCCAGAACAAATCGGCATGACCATTCTTCGTTGAAAGCTAATGTGCTACTGAATGAAATTTTCTTCTCTCATACGCTCTTTGATATGCTTTTTGTTGACGTTCGTGTTGTGTACGTGTAAAAAGCCGATCGTGTTCGGCCCCTGGGGGCTATGGACGGTGACCACTGCTCCAAATTAATACTCCAAATTAAAACACTTAAATCTCGGCTCGCCGATATCGGATCGCCTTAATTTTTGGCCTAAACTCTTCGTCGAAACCCGCACTAGCTTTTTAATCCAAAAATTAATAAAATCGGCTATGAATTTCTGGAGAAAATCGCGTGGGAAAATTATATGAAAATCGCCCAATAATCACTTTCAATACCGACTGCCAAGCAACGAACAAACAAACGATGATTTACTCTTACAAACTAACACTTGCGTATGTATTAAACTGATAGTTTACTGGCCTAGAGGCGTGCGTATAGATGTTAACACATCGAAGTTTCGATGTTAACACAAGGGTTTCGACGAAGAGTTTAGGCCAAAAATTAAGGCGATCCGATATCGGCGAGCCGAGATTGAAGTCTTTTAATTTGGAGTATTACTTTGGAGTAATATTAAAAAAGTATTTTATGTTGATCTTCGGTATGTACAAGTGTCTGTTGCTTTGCATTCTTTGACTTTTGTGGGAATAAAACAAAAAGTATTGAGCAAGAAAATAATGACACACGTGCTTGCACTGGGTCTTTAAATAATTTTAAGTATTAATATTATTTAACTGAAACGTCATCATATTGAACGCTTTTTTTTATTTTCCAATGTAACATTTACGAATGTGTTCATAGAAATCGAACAGGTACCGTGTAGCAAAAAGGTGTTAACACATCGCCCGTGAGTTCGAACACTCATTGGATTTTTTTTCCTGATTCTCAGCCAACCAAGACAAAATACCCGATTTGGCTCAGAAGTTAGCAACTTTACCCTACTACCCTCAGACCGCCAATCCGAAAATTTTGAACCCGCTGCCATTTCGCACCCTTGCATTTTCGGACATGGTCTTAGTGGGCTTTTCTTCATGAAATGGGCCAAGGAATACGATGGAGAAATTTGTTCGGAACTTCCTGAATCACCCTGTATGTATGATGTTGCAAGATTCATTCGAACATTTAACCGTTTGTCAGCTGTCGTAGCCCATAGCAACCTTAGTTTAACTTAAGTTTGAGCAACCAATGACTTAACATGATTAGTCCAAGGTAAACTGCTATTAAAAATAATACCAAGATAGTTGGTTGTAGAAAACAAGGAAATAGGTTTGTTATTTATAAATAAGTCATTTCAAATCCCAGGTTTTATTAATCTTTTATGTAGCAAAAGGCAGTTAGACTGCAGTGGATTTAGGGGAAGCCCAGTAGCCATCGCCCAGCGTTGAATTTTAATAATTAATTATTTATATTTAAATTTGTCCAATACTCTCCTTGATTAAAAATGTAAACAACTACTAAAGCAAAGCTGAAGACAGTCCGCGTACATCCTACAATAGGATATTTGCCGTGGAAGATCGTTGATATACAAGGAAAGCCAAAGAGGTCCCAAAATGGCCCTTGTGGTACTCGTCTAGTTAGCGTCAATGGTCGAGATGAGACTTTATTTACAGATACGGATTGAGTTCGATTATCAAAGTAAGATTTAAGGAGATGGGTAGTGATGGACGAAAATTTGAAAAAGTGATGAAGATTCATACACAAAGTATTATGATAAACAGTGTCAACAGCCATAGAATGGTCAAGAAGCACGTACAAATGTACCTTATTGTCATCAATTTCGCGTCTTATATTCTCGCTTACGTCAACTAAAGTGGGTTCACAACTGTGTTTTGGAGGAAATCCTGATAGCATATTACTTAAAAGTACACGCTCATTTAAATAATCCCGGATTTGCTTATTCAAAAGTTTCTGTAAGACTTTAGATACAAATATAAAATCGCGTTTGATGGGTATTTTTGACCAGATTTAGGTACAGGTATTAGTTTTAGTTTTGGGCGTTTCCATTTAGTAGGAAATGTTCTAGGCATTATAATAAAGTTAAACAAATGGAAGGTGTAAAGGTAAGAGTAATTTAAAAAATTTTGGGTTTTTATTTCCAATCCAATTGCATTTGATTTCACTGACATAAAACTAGACAAGACATCAAACTCAATTCCAAACACAACTTTTAAAATACTGTCATCGTTAGTGCAATTATGTGCAGAGTCAAATTTATAGATATGGTTGCCTATTTGAGCTTCGGGCATTGCTGTTGTCGTTCACTTTGCCAGTACCTATATCACGAATTGTCCTCTACTTTTGTTTGGATTGCAAAGCAGTACCAAAGAGTTTGGAATAATATTATAATTTAACCAATTTTATCCCGCGATTTACGTCTCTTCTAGCGGCGCTATTCTTATGCTTGAGTTGGGAAGATTTGAATCATTTCCATTTAGAGAAAGCAATATCTCTTTGCCGAATCAATCGTTTAACGTTTGCACTAAACCAGGGCCTTGTCCTCACCACAATGTGGGTTCAGTTTTCAATGGCACGGCCTAGTCAAAAATTATTGTCATTAAACGTCAAGACAGGATATCATATCGCTTGTATTTGGCATATAATTTATGCTATCCCAATCAGTTCGCAAGAAGTTATCTTAAAGCGATCCTCTATACTTGTATCCTTTATTTGTATCCTCTTTACATAAATAGAATACAACACTTGTACAAACGTTGCTCTACTACAGAAACGATTTTGTTCCAATCAAGAATACGTAATTCAGAAATTAAATGGCACTAAAGGTGAAACTGCGTTTTAACACTAAGAAATATGAATGACAACTGAAACCATTTATTTGAGGAACTGTAATTCAACCTATAATATTATCTGTAAAATACTTTAAATAAATCTCTAAGTGAGGTAAATTTATGGCAAAAAAATCTATGTTCATTATTTGTGTTGTAGAACGTTCTACAATCATTATTGGTACAAAAAAATAGAATTTTGAATAAACCTTTTGGTTCTTAATTTTTTGTCTCCGGGATCCCCGGATTGCCGTCAAATTCAAATATAGATCACATTTCCCCGGATTAACAAATCACACAGGAAAAGAAAAATTCGAACTTTGACCGAACCGCTTGTAAGAAATGAATATAATTTTAATATTTTCTATTTTGCTACATATAACCTAAGTTTATGGTAAACCAACCATTACCATATTACTTCTTTCACTAGCTGTCACATATGATTGTGTTTCCTGAGTCCCTTTCTTCCGAAACCGGTACACAACTGTAGCATCCTGCAAGTGGGGCCACGTACATTCTGTTACAATAGTTTGCATATTTTGTAAAAATCTGTTAAGGATTTTTTTTTCTTACTTTATTGATCAAATTAAAGCCTTATTCAGCATTTCTAAATCTAAATGCAGCATTTCGGAATTAACTGATTATCCTTTCTGCAAAAATACATGTTGTACAAAGAAACACAATAACTACTTAATATATTTTTTAATTACATAATACGATTTACCATCTGGGGTAAGGAGGATTATTATAGCCACTGTTAAAACCATCATTGTAGTAGGCGCCGTTGTTATAGTACTGTCCTGGTGCCTGTGGATTATACGTGGCGGCAGGTGTCACAACGACAACTTCAGTGCGTGGCGGCGGGGGAGGTGCTGGATAGTATGGACGATTCCAACCGGGAACAATGTCAATCTCAATACCAGGCCGATGATGGTGATGATGGTGGCGATGGCGGTATGGATCCTCATATCCATATGGAGGAGGTGGAGGCATAGCGAAATCTACTGGATATAATTCACAGTCAGCTGATAAAGGTTTTACTATATATAGTCCTACTACCGGAGTTTTTGGACGTTGTGAAGGGTTGTAGTATCCAAATAATACTGTGTTATAAAATATTTTATTTCGCCTACTATCGACAGTCAGTGATTTTGAGAAATCAGTCATATAACAAAATAACACTGAAATCAATACGAGTATTATATATAAACATAGTATTTCACACTTTCCAATAAATGTTTATTTTGTTGTTTGTCAGCTATTTTTGTTTGACTGTTATCGATCAAAGGCTTTGAAACAAGATAAGCGATAACGTCGGCCGTCGAAAGATGATTCACAACATTTTGTGCCTTATATGTCTCGCTTATAGTTGGACACAAGGGATTTTAAGATAAGGCCATATCAACACAACACATTTCCAGTATTGATAAGCAGCACTCGATAATAATAAAGATACGAGTATCTTTTTTGTGTGTTTTGTCAGTTTAAATTTGAAAACTTGAATTATTTCACATGATATTCGTTTGTCGAAGTTCGTGATTCCCATAGAAAAGTTAATACGCTGACGTCTAGAAAGTTAATTAATATGACATTGAAATGAGTCAAAGTTTGCGTTTTTATAGATCTTTAATTCAGTTAATTTGAAAAATTTGTCATTTTATGGGATACTTGTTTCATTTCTAAACACTGATTTAAATTTTGCTAAATCTTTGTACCTGTTGCCAAATTGGTAGGCTGTTTTCTTAATTTGACGCTGTTTATCAAATCGCGCAACTGCTCATATCCGAACCCGAATTGCTTTGTAGACTCAAAGAAAAATACTTCATCAGTGATATGAAACACCACCGTCAATCCAGATGCATTGACTGTGATGAAGGCTTTCATCATACATGTAAAATATGCACACATATGCAGAAAGTTTGCATACAAATTATTGTATTAATGAAATTAATGAGAAGTGGGTTCTTATTTTGTTTGCATTTTAACAAGTGCTGCTTTGCAAGCAAAATATACAGGGTGGCTGATGAATATTGCTACATACATTAAGAAACTCAAATAACTTTTTTTCAGTGGATGGAATTCATTTTTCTTTTGTTCATGTTAACCTAATTAAATTTTTATTAAATATAGCCTAATAAATTTTAAACATAGTGCATTTAAATGCCGTCGCTGCTCGTTGTTGCATGTGAGGCATCTTATCAAAAAGTTGTTCATTACTGCTTGGAGACTTGAGACAGGAATAACAGGCCGAACTATGTGAGGAGTTGCACAATCTTGCGGAAACCATACAGAGTTGAAAGAAATTCTCATTCGGCGTAATTCTGGATAGAAGAACTCTCTCAATATGCTCAAGTAACGGTCTGCAGTAACTGTAACGGTGTGACCGTTTTCTTCGAAGAAGTAGGGCCCGACAATGCAGCGTGATGAACTGCATTCCACACTGTGACACGAAGTGGATGCAATTCCGTCTCATGGAGTATCTGTGGGTTGGAAGCACTCCATATTCGACAATTTTGTTTGTTTATGCTGCCGTTTCAGTCTTCTTCTATCATTTGAAGCATCTTCTGGCAAAATTCAAAGCGAATCGGGAAGTCTGCTGCGTTCAGTTTGTTAGCCAGTTGAATTTTATAGGGGAATAAGTCCAAATCTTTGTTCATAATTGACTACAATGACTGTCTGCTTATACCCATTTGAGCAGATAAGCTTCTTGTCGATACTCTTGGATTCTTTTGCATGGCAGCAGCTACAGGAGCGATTGTTTCCTCCGTCCGAACTGAAGAATTTCGATGGTACGGTGTTCTGTTGACTGTCCCATGCTCGGCAAAGTTGTTAACAAGAGTCATTATGGTCCATCTGCTCGGAGGATTGCCGCCAGACGTGCGCCTATACTCTCTTTCGACCAAAACTACGGACTCCAGTGCGTGATAGCGGCGGACAATCCAAATTCTTGTTTCAGTGGATTTCAGGATTTATATCGGGCGGTGACAAATGAGCCCAAATTCTATATCGAAATGACTCAACTTAATTAGGATCTCAAGCGATTTTGGTAATTTGCCATGACTGCCAATCAATTTTTCGCCAAACATTTATCGGGGACACACAAAAATAATCATGGCGAAGTTGTTCATCTGAAATTAGAAAGCAGCTTGTGATGAAATAATTAGGAATTAGGTGTATGGAGTTAATTTTGAAGTTACCGTATACAAAATTTGGACTGACCGTGGAGATGCAAAGTTTCTGATAGCCACTCATTTTGTTAGAGACCAGAAATGATTCCAAGCAGCTAGAAGTATATCCCGGGCAATGACTTTGTCGGAACCCCCCGTTGGATAGCTTGAGTGAGAAGGCGAAACGAATTATGGGTTATGTGACCACTTATGTGTCTCACGTTAAATGGGTGATCCTGTCACTGAAGGTCTTCGAGCTAGCGGACATATTCCTTTGAAGGCGGCTGAGCCAACACAATTGTCCAAAGACGGATCAAAGGCAAAGAAACAAAAATCTAGTGTCGCCACACTAAATTCTGGGCAGCGTCTGACCCACAACTGCCGGGTGAAACAGAATCGGTGGACGGGGCTTGCCTTCCCCACCGTTATATTGGCAACGTAAACACAAAATGAATATAATTAACATCAAACCATCCAATTTGTTGACGATACCCGCAAACGTTAAACGGACCACGATTTACGGAAACGCAGTTTGAATGTTAGAAGACTATACAGATCCAGTGCCACTATCCATCTTGCAGATGTCCTCGAGAATTATCAGGCAGACATTACTGTTGACCAAAGTTGACCAAAGACTGCGACATCTGCTCGCAAGGTTCCTCCCCATGAATGAATATATCCCCTTATCTACAGACGAAGAACCATATTAATCACCTGGTAATTGAAGGAAGTCCCTCGGGAAGTGTAATGACGTACGTGTGATTTAAGGAGGGAATATCTATTCGGATCACCACCTGGTTGCAGAGAAGGTTCGTACACGGACAATCAATGCGAAAATCGTAAGAAACCAGACATATCGAAAGCTGGACATTGGATGGGAGCTCTTACCAGAGGTAACATACTTTTTGTGTTTCGGACAGCTCTTGTTTTGTTTGACTATTTCTGGTTGATGTTGTGAGGGTGGGTAAATTATCTTTTCACTTTTCGAACATACGAGGGCTGAGGGCGAATTTTTTTGCAGTATATGCTCATACTCAAATTCGTTGGCCAAATAGCTAATAGCAATTAGCAAACGTTGCTTCGGGGTGAGTCTATTCATGGTGCATACGTTCATCGGTTGTCACAACAAACAGCGTTGCCAATTTTATAGTTCTCCGCCTCCAAAATTCATCCTGTTATTTAGTTAATTTTCACTTATTCGTTAAATCCAAACTGAGCCTCACGTACAACACAATATTGAGATAAGTATGAGAATCATCCTAGCCAACCAACGAAGTCCGCAAGGTGCTCCGATAGGACTCCACGCACGGTGCGGTAACGCTCCTAGAAGGTTCCGCATAATTATAAATATATATTTTCTACTTTTCTGACAATTAAAATTAAATTATTTCAAACTAGTGGATTCGAACGCGCCTATGTAAATGATTTACACGATGGTCAGCTTGTACCTTATATGTATGTATTCATGCACAGAGAATAAGCAGCTCAATTGGATCTTCCAACTAAGAGTGGCACAACAATCTATGAAATTTTTTGTTTTTTTTTCGTTTTTTTGTACCCTCCACTGCAAGTGATAGAGAGTATATACCAGTTTGTCATTCTGATTGTAACAATATATTCTTGATCCTTATAACAACCGGAGTCGATATAGCCATGTCCGTCTGTTGAAAACATTCTCACAACTTCAATCGGCGACAACGCGGTTTGGTTTTTGGCCAGAATGTTCTACGTATTCCTGAGCAGTTTGGTATTGAAAATCAGCGAAATTGGTCCATTGGAAAAAATTTTATGATTGGAAACGTAAAAAAACTCATAAAATGTTCACATTAATTTTTGTAGTTTTATACTAAACTACTCCTTTTGCCGTGTGGTGAATTTCCATGTTGAAAATCTTTGTTGTTCTTTATAATAGGTAAGTACTTTAGAATGTTTAGATGTACTGTCATGTGTTCATACCAGGGACTGAAAATAATTATTATTTTTTTTTTTTCAGACGAAAAGGTTACGCGAAATTCCCTTTATCTTTATTAGGTAATTTTTAACCATTATTGTGAGACATATATTATTTTGGTTACCGTAACCAATTCAAATGAGAAATTTTTTTTTTTTGGTTATGAATAATTGTTATCGTAACCAAAAAAATTTTTTGGTTACCGTAACCAATTCAAATGAGAAATTTCTTTTTTTGGTTATGAATAACTGTTATCGTAACCAAAAAAATTTTTTTGGTTACCTATAACCATTATCCAAAGAAAATTTTTTTTTCTGGTTATCGGCTAGTTAAAAATTTTTCCGTTGGTTAAAAATTGTTCCGTATTTTCTTCTTTGTTATCGTTAACTATTGAAATTAACTCTTTCCATAATCAAATCATTGCTTTTACTTTAACTTCAGCTTTTTTTATAAACTTGTTACAATTTATCATTATGTTTATTACTTACCACCATTATCAAATATTTGCTTTTATATTTAATATTATCGTTAAATTTGCATTCTCTGCTCTTTCTCTTTCTCTTTCTCTTTCTCACCTGATTGTACGGCATTGGCGTAGCTAGGGGGGTCCTGGAGTGGCTAAGCACCACCTGAATCGTAAAATTAATTAATAGCAACCGAATTTGTTGATTATTTTAAAACTCTGTGTAACCTTGATTGCAATTAGCTAACGGCTGAACATTTCGAAATAAAGAGTATATGGCACCCCTGAAATAGTGTCTACCTACGCCAATGTTGTACGGTAAATTCGGACTCAGAGAATTTAAATATATAAGCCGTTGTACAACAAATTCGGAAGGTAGTCTCGTTTTATGAGTCATAGCATAAAGTTGGCGTTGGAACAGTGCTACTAAATATTCCAATTCAAACGTGTTTCAATTAATTACATAACTGGCGGTGGTTCATGTACATTTATAAAGTGATCGTGAGTGATTATCGTATACTTTAGCTACGCGGAAAATTCAGATAACCTATTGTTCAAAATACAAATAATATGGGTAGAAAACGGAACATTATTATTCGAGATTTTTTCCATTATAATGAAAGGACAAGCGAATCGACTTGCAAGACCTGCACCATGATATTTGGAGGAAATCATGTGACGAATTTAAGGAGGCACATGATGGCTAAACACCAAGAAATTTATCTACAGTCCATTGCTGAATACGAAGTAGATGAGGATATGAGTGATTGTGATACAGAAGTCAAATTTTCAGTGAAATATTCAAAAAAACAAATAAATAATGCTTGCGTCGCATTAGTCACGCAGGAGTCCCAACCGCTATCGTTCTTCAGTTCAAATAGTTTTAAATATCTGACTAATCAAATATTTAAGGGTCTTAATATGACTCCCATTACATCACACAATATCATGGCAGCAGTAAATGAGGAAGAAATAAGACTCAAAAGACTCATCATGAAAAAATTAACTAGGAAAATAATATCACTCAAAATGGACAGTGCAACCCGACACGGCCGTTCAGTTTTAGGTATTAATGCACAAATAATGGAAAACGGGAAATTGGAAGTTTTTACATTATCCATGAGAGAGATTTGTGTGCCACAGACTGGTGTAAATCTTAAAGCAGAGGTTGAAAAAGTTTTGGGGGACTTTAATATAACTAAGAACCAAATTTATTCCATAACTACAGATAATGGTCGAAATATGCTAAAGGCGGTTGGTTTGCTTGCTTCGACTACATATGAAGAAAATAGTGATCGGAATGACTTTGAGGAATCATTATTTAACCTTGAAGACTTTGAAAATACTTTCAGTGCAGAAAATCGCAATATATTTTCTGTTAAATGTGCAGCTCACACATTGCAGTTAGTCGTGAAAGACTTTCTGGGCAAACCCAACATCACTTCAATTGTTGAAAAAGCGAGGCAAGTAGTAAAAACTTTAAGAACGCCAAAGTGCAGGTAAGTTTTCGACAATGAACAAATTTTTAAAATGTAAATTTTTAATTTAAAGCCCCAAACTCAGTCTTCGAATTGTTCTTTAAACAAGACTCTTAACTTTTTGATTGACTTATTGAATTAGTTCGGGTTTCAATTTAAATAATATCGTTATACATTTATATATTTTTATATGTATTTTCTTAGGCAAGTTCTGCAAATGCATAAGCTAGGCACACCTTCCTTAGATGTTCCAACGAGGTGGAACTCTACATTTACAATGCTAGATAAACTCTTAAAATTTAAGGAAATTTGCAATGAACATCTAAATCGACCTTTGTTAGATGAAGAATGGGATAAACTAAAAGACCTACTAGTTATTTTGAGCCCGCTAAACGAAACGACACTTAAATTGCAGTGTGAGCAGCTGGTTATGGGCGATTCTTACAAAGCTTGGTTTGAGCTGAAGGTAAAATTGGAATTGTTAGACACGGAGGCATCATCTTCTGTTTTGAACTGTATAGAAACGAGAGAGCCACACTTGCTTAACGCCGACGTCCTTAACGCAGCAATATTTTTAGATCCACGCTTTCGACGTTTGCTTACATCAAATAAAAAGGATGAAGCGAGAGGTCACCTGAAAAAGTTGGCAGTACAAGTTAATGAATTGAACCAGGTTTGTGGGCGCCCATACTAAACTTTGCTTTATACCTTCATTAATATTTTTGATCTATTTCAGATCGTTAGACATAATCCTCAAGCAACGCAGGGCCCTTCAGAATGTAATATGTTCATTGACGAAACGTCAAATACTAGCACTTCCTCTTTTGTTCGTCGGACTTTACGTAGCTTGGAAGTTGACTCGTCGTCAGAGGACGAAACGTCAAGCGTGCATAGAACACCACTGTTAATTCAAACCCTTGCCGAAATCGACACCTACCGGGAGGGAAGAGTTGATGTCGATGCCAACCTTTTGCAATACTGGGAGGAAAAAAAAAATACGTTCCCGTTTCTCAAACAACTGGCAGACATTGTTCATGCCGCTCCAGCAACTCAAGTTAGCGTCGAGCGAGCGTTTTCTGCATTGAGACTTGTACTAAGTGATCTTAGATGTAACCTTTCAGACGATTCATTGCGATCGCTTATGTTCGTAAAACTAAACACAAAACCTAGTTCTTTAATATAATGAAAATACTTTTCTATTGCGTGGTTCACTCAATCGTAATGAAATGAATTGCAGAATTAATTTGATTAATGTTTTTTTTTTTCGAAATATACATATGTATACGAATTGAATTAAAAAGAAATCGAAGTTAAAATATTTTGTATTTATAAAATAAAAGAAATAAATAGATATTTCTCACAAAACTGACCGTTTTTTAATTTTGCCAAAGATATTTAAATTGCTTGCCCTACGTACCTCTACCCCTTAGAAATGCATCCGTTACATCAGAAATACGATACATAAAGAGTGGAGAAAAATACAAGTTTCTTTTTAAAATTGAAATAAAATGTACATTGGATGCATTACCTTCTCGACAATAACGTGCGATTTTGCCGAGCCCCAGATGCGGCAATTTTGTTTGTTGACGTAGCCGCCGAGATAAAAATGCACCTCGTCAGAAAAGATGATTTTTCTCACAAAATCATTGTCCAATAAGATTTCAATATTTCCCAACGTTGTTCAGGCGTTAGGCGACGCATTTCGTGTTGCGGAGGTCTTTGGCCTACCCTTTATCTGGGTAGCGATAACCAAAAAAAAAAATTTTCTTTGGATAATGGTTATAGGTAACCAAAAAAGTTTTTTTGGTTACGATAACAGTTATTCATAACCAAAAAAAAAATTTCTCATTTGAATTGGTTACGGTAACCAAAAAAATTTTTTGGTTACGATAACAGTTATTCATAACCAAAAAAAAATATTTCTCATTTGAATTGGTTACGGTAACCAAAATAATATATATCTCACAATAACGGTTATTTGTAACCTTTATTTAAATTCGTTAATGTTAATGCTTAAATAAGATTTTTTCATCATTTCTCTTATAACTGTTACGTCCCTGGTGCTAACATCTATAGTCGCGGGTACGGCCTAAATTCACAAAGTGAATACATCCAAATACAATTTGTCCGACTGCGCTCACACAGATTGTCCGACAGCGATCACAAATTGTTTGCCGTTAAACTCCTCCGAAACGGCTGGACCGATTTGTATGAAATTTTGTGTGCGTATCTGGTAGGTCTCCGAATCGGCCAACATCTATTTGCCCGATTGTTTCCCACAAATTGAACCGAATTATAGCAGTTTAATTTAATTTCTTCTACACTAATATCATCCATCCACCTCCATATGTAATGGAAGGGCGTAGCAAGTATACTTTTGATGTGCTAACATCTATAGTCGCGGGTACGGCCTAAATTCACAAAGTGAATACATCCAAATACAATTTGTCCGACTGCGCTCACACAGATTGTCCGACAGCGATCACAAATTGTTTGCCGTTAAACTCCTCCGAAACGGCTGGACCGATTTGTATGAAATTTTGTGTGCGTATCTGGTAGGTCTCCGAATCGGCCAACATCTATTTGCCATACCCCTAAACGAGAAGGGTGACCCACCACTATATAGAACACAGATTTGTCTGACTGCGAAACACAGATTGTCAAACTGCGATAGAACACACACACTTATGTAGCGGCAGCGAACAGGTGTATTGCGTGGGTGCGAAGCACTCTCAGAGCAAAGAGAATTAGGGAGTTCACATGGTGTACTATTGTGTTGTATATATCGTATATGCTAAAATAATACAACAGTTGTAAATATGTTGTTGGTATTCTTCATGTAAATATATTTTACGACTATACAACCTGAGCATGTCTGTTTTTCCAGTGTACTATGTTGTATGTTCAGTGTCGGCTGTTTTTTGTTTATTATTTAATCAGATATATTGTGTTTTGAAGAAATTTTGCAACTCAAGAATTAATTTTAATTGGTAAAATAATAAAAAAAAAGGAAATTGGACAAATGGAATGAGAAGAAACTACTTCGGTAAGTTTTTCTGCACAAACTTTTCACACAAAACCGTAAAAATTTTATCTTTTTTGCTTCTTGTTGGTATTTTTTAATTTTTTTTAATAATTTTCTTTTGTTGCTTGACGTTTATTTGACGTTTTTAGGACTTATGATTTAGCACATACAACATGCTGCTCGCATGCATAAGTCATATGTACTAATTTGTTAAATATGACTTTACGACTTATGACTTTAGGAGACCATGTGAATTCCCTAAATATTGACGTGGTTATACGTATCAAAAAATGAGATAGAAAGAGAAACGAAAATTGTGAACTTGTGTAGCGTATGTACGAACATAACAATGTACAAGTGGCTGTTGCTTAGCATTCATTCTCTTTGTTTTTTGTGGGAATAAAACAAAAAGTATTAATCAAGAAAATAATGTCACTTGTCTTTAAACATTTTTAAGTGTTATTAAGTACATATTAATATTATTTAAATGAAACGTCATCAACGCCTTTTTAAATTCTTTATATTAACTTCACGTGTCTGTATGCATGTATGTTTGTATGCCGAAAAATGTTGGACTGATTTTTAACCATTTCCCGTGATCCAATCGAGCTGAAACTTCGCAGGCAAACTAATGGCGACAAAAATAAACTATCAAAATATGGGTGGGATTGAATAAAGGGGCGTGGTACCTCCCATACAAATCACCAATTAAAAATCCATTATATCTGCTCCTGTTAACGGTATTTGAACAAAATTGGGTATATTGGTTAGGTGTATATGTATATTCTAAGATCTTCTGTAAATACGGGCGGGATTGGACAAAGGGGCGTGGTCATATATAAAGAATTTATAGTCAAAAATTATGTTTGTTATGGGTTGGTTTTTTATTATTTTGAAAGGTAAGTCAAATAAAATGTGGGTGCGGAGCACTCTCAGAGCAAATAGAATAATGACGTATTAAAATGAGATAGCAAGAGAGTAACGAAATTTTTGTGAACTTGTGTAGCGTATGTACGAATATAACAATGTTTGTATATGTACATATATACAAGTGTCTGATGCCTTGGATTCTTTGATTTTTGTGGGAATAACACAAAAAGTATTGAGCACGAAAATAATGACACATCTGCTTGCACTGGTCTTCAAATAATTTTAAGTATTAATATTATTTAACTGTAACGTCATCATATGATTGAACGCTGTTTTTTATTTTCCAATGTAACATTTACTAATGTGTTCACAGAAATCGAACATGTACGGTGTAGCAAAAAGGTGTTAACACATCGCCCGTGAGTTCGAACACTCATTGGATCTTTTTCTTATGTCTTAAACATGTGAACTACTGTTTATTAATATATACTCGTACATAGTACTGATCAAGTGAACAATAATTTTTGGTATATCAGGGTTTGTCACGTCGGCTATTACGTCCAATAAACATATTTCCGGAGGTAAAGTGTATGAGACTGCAATTAGCAAACTTTTGTAAGGAAAAAAGTGTAAAATACTACTCCATCTAAAGTCCCTTTATTTCACGAATTAATGAGACTTTTGATTCAATAATATGACACTTTTGGTTCAAAACATCGAAAGTGTCCTAACGATATGAAAGTGTCCTAACGATAAAATTTGCATGCATATATGGCGATGAATATATCAATAAAAGTAGGAATAAGTGTATGTTGAAAATTTTTTACAATTTGCCAAAACTGGTTCCTTACTGCAGAATAAACTGTTCAAAGTTTACTCATGCAGACTTAATGCTACCTTATATTTATCAGTTACATTGTTGGTAAACATCATTGGTGAAAAATACAAAACAGTAGCGAATATTTTTCAGTAGCTAGCGGGAAGCACAAGGGCCAATCGTACAGCCACTGCGACTTTTATTACCACGTAAGCGAAGTGGTAACTAAGATCATTATGTGGTAACTAAGAACATTATGTTTCTTCGGTTACACCAAAAACCCAATGGACTAATATAAATTACCAGACCTTACACCAAACTAAGCAAGCAATTTTTTAATTCTGGGCAAATCGCATGTAAACTATTATATTTTATGGACTACCGAATTTGTTCAATTGCATGTAAGAACTGTTATGTGTTTTAGGCAAAAACATAAATCGGGTCTAATGTGAACCGATGGTTTTCTGGAGATGAAAATAAATTTTTGGAAATGTGTTCTTGTGTGTTTTGCTTGCGAAAGTCTCAATTGAAATTAATTTAGTTTGATGAATTTTTCAATAGCGTCACCTGAAATTTAAATACGGTTTGCCAGGAATCATACGGGAATGGTCTTGCGCTTGAATAATCAAAAATAAAAACAGCGTTCAATTATATGATGACGTTACATTTAAATAATATTAATACTTAAAATTATTTAAAGACTAGTGCAAGCACATGTGTCATTATTTTCTTGCTTCCCAATGTGCACAAAAGAGGATGCGGATCCGTTTCGAACTCGTAACGAGTCCGTAAAGTCATAAAAAATCGAAATGTGAGTTCTCGAATTAGTTTCGAATCCGTTATTTATTTATTTTTATTTATTTATTGATCGTGACCAATACAAAAGAAAAACCAACCCAAAAGAAAAAATCTGCATACAAACAAGCGATCAAATAAAACTCCAAAGATTTGTTTCGAGAACTCAGAAACACTATCAAAACGTATAAGGCCAAAAATATATTGCGCTATGTTGTTGTATGTTACATTTAATTTCCGTTTAGCGTCAGAAATACAATATCCAAAAAGTTTGCACCCATACAACAGCGATGGAATCAGATAAGGGTTTTCCAATAGCATCCTGATAGGGAATGGAGTAAACCATTGTGAACACCAAAGATTACGAAGCATTTCGTATATCCTATCGTTAATCACATTCACATGATCCGACTATGTTAAAAATTTATTGAAAACAATTCCTAAGTTTTTGGCAGATTAAACTACCTCGATAGTCGAATCTCCTAACCTTAAATCCTGCTCAACTGTAATATTCTGTCGACGTTTGCGGATTACCAGACATTTTAATTTTATTGGATTTATACTTAATCCGTTGGCCGTAGCCCATTCAAGAACGGATAATAAATCGTCATTAATATTGTCTATACAATTAAAACTCTTGCAGCTGACGTATAATTATACATCATCAGCATACACATGTATGCTACAGCATTTCAATTGTCCCAGCAGGTCGTTGCCATACAAAGTATAAAGAAGTGGTCCAAGTATAGAACCCTGTGGCACACCTCTTGTCACCGGTAAGGTTTGGGAAATTCTATTCCCAAAGCAAACAGATTGACATCTAGTGTCTAAATACGAGGACATAAGTAAGACATTGCCAGTGGCCGTCGGTGGGGCAATGGTAGTGTGGGCGGCTCTTGTGCATGAGGACGTGGGTTCGATCCCTACTCTGACCACCTTAAATTTCTTTCGACGGCGGTCACCTCGCTTAGTGACGGCGACATTATCGAGTATTTAGCCATGAAAAACCTTTTCAAAATACCGTTCGGAACCAGTGTAAAACTGTAGGTCCCAGTCAGTGCGTTTAAAACTAGAACGCGCACAGCTCACTGGTTGTGAGAAGCTCTCCCTAATGCCTTCATGGGATGTAACGGGAAACATTTATTTATTTATTTAAGTCGAATAGCCGTATGAGAAAGATTGAATAATCTCTCGGGTTTAAGTAAAAGTATCCTATGGTCAACAGCGTCCAATGCCTTAGAATGGTCTAATAGTATAAGGAAAGCTATTTTGTTATCATCCAAATGGGAGCCAATATCCTCAGTTACTTTAATCAGCGTGTTTACGGGCTTACTCTTTTCCCGGTTGGGGTTTCCTGGTTCGGCTGGTGCAGGAGCTGCTGAAGTGGCTGTTGTCCTACCGGTGCTGGTGTTGTGGCGGCTGCTGCAACTGATGACGATGTTGTAGCTGATACGGCCTATTCCCACGCACCGATTAAAAACGCGGGTTTCTTTTTCTTTTAAATTATTTCTTTATTTCGGGCTACGGTTGCCCTTCAAAACACTTATTTAAAACAAAATAAAGGCAAAAAAAAAGAATTTGGACTGCAATGATGTCCGTCGCTCACAAGAAATATAATAACAAGTGAGAATACCGCGAAGAAGCATCATAGCGGTCAATGGCGCTCACTTAAAATTGACGGCGGCAACACTTGGCGGCGTTGAACAGCATATTAGGGCTGTTCACGAAAACATACTCCCCGCCTTGCAGGAAGTGCAAAATTTAATCTACTATGGTATAAAACTTAGAATTAAAATTATTTAATAGATTTTTTTAGATTAATGGTTTTTACAGTTTTTTTTTCTTATTTTTAATTAATCTTCAAGGAAATTCAACAAACAAAAAAAATATAAATTCACAGTATTGAAATATTCATATTTACATATGAATGTGATAAAATGAAAAAAATCGAAATTTTAATAAAATAAGTGCCGGCTCAATCTGTCAATTCTGCCACGCCGAAATAGGATTCTCCAAACCGAGTTTTTTGCCGCATTAGTCGGCCACGGCGCCCCACAGCGGGACCGACAAATAGGGTATGTGCCACTGTAGGCGATGTCTGATGCACCACAAAGGATCGGCTTCCTCATCAAATGTGACCCGAACCGATTGAGGTGCTGTGTACACTTGGGCCACAGGGTTCATACATCCATCGCGATCTTCTACAGCGCACTTTATCTCGATCTTCCAGTTTCCTCGTGAACGATGGACCAACGTCAATCGGGTGCGGTTGCGCTCTATTGGACAACGTATACGCTCAGCCTCCTGTCGAGTGAAGATCTAGCCGCGTTGGGGTCAATCAGAACTCTGGCGACTATTGGCGAACCAGCGCCGACATTCTGAGCCACACATGTCTGGGATCAAGAGGGTGCAGCCAGGTGTTGTGGTCCTGCATACTCTGCTCGCAACGGTCTAGCATTCTGAACGCGGCGCGCTGGTGCGACTGCGCCAAGCTGTTGGTGCATAAGCCATGGTGCGGTACCGCGCGGAGCTTCTCCTCTACATTCATCACCTGGAATCTGGTGCACTGTCTGATGGCGTACAGTCTTCCGCATAGCACGCACGACAAGTTGGGACTGAACATTGTTGACTGCATCGTGTTGAACTGCACACATGAAGAACAGAAATTATTAAATGAATAAGAAGAGGAGCTACAGACGGGGTTGGGTTGTAGAAGTGCTAATTGTTAGGGTGAGCTACGAGGTAAAAGAACGAGTTTGTGGATGGGCGTTGTTATTGAGCCATTCTGCGTTTTAAGGTCAGCCACGCGAACTCGACCGTCAGCGCCGCGATAGATTTTAACAACGCGGCCTAGCCGCCAATCAGTAGGGCACAGCGGCTCATTACATAGGACTACCAGATCTCCTTCTACAATGTCTGTTTGAGGAACTTTCCATTTCGTGCGTTCATCATACCGGCCGATTAGTTTGATTTCTTCTGTTGAAAAAATTCTAGAAAAGTTATCTGTGATAAACTGGTAAACTTTATCGAGGATAATAATATTTTGCCACCACAACAATACGGATTCAGAAGACGGCATAACACTGTTCACCCTCTTGTTAGGATAAAACAAATGGCTCATTGTTTTTAAAAAATTTGACGTGATACAGTCATTTCCACGAGTCTGCCTGCAAAAAATCAGCTCGATTGGATCACTGAAAAAGGGTTAAAAATCGGTCCAAAGGCTTTCACACAGGCCACTACGAGCTTTATACTTCAAACTTAAAAAAAATCTGACGTGTACATGAAAATCGACGATACACGTGTATTTTTATTTTTTCCCCTCTTTCCGATAATATGCATTTGGTTCATAGGACAGAAATAAATCTATTTTTTGTAACACCGTGTTATTGCAGCTACTTTGCTTCCAAAAAACTATCACTCAGGCGGCTTTGAATGCTGTTCATTAAATTGGTCATGACGATATGTAGTTCTACATTTGAACACGTCTCACTTTCCAAAGTTAATGTAGCAGTGTGAAACTCATGCATAACCTTTTGAATAAAATATAAACATGCCTCCGACAAACCTTCAATTTTGGATTCATCATCTGCATTATCTAACTACAAATTAGACGTTCTATTGGCTACAAATACCCGAAGAACTTTTCGGCAATTTTTTTCACCTTTTCAAAAAAAATATATTTTTACTGCTGGCCAAGAATATATGAGACCGTCAATAGCAGACAAAAGTGAAAGCCATCTAGTTGGCACGTGTCGAAGAAAGTTTTTATATTCTATGTTTGCAAACTCAAAACAAATTCATTATATATTCAAATTCATTATATATTTTAATTACAATATTTTCCACATCAACAGATAAAGCGTTTAGAGAATTTTTTATGCAGTTATTAATAACATGGCAATTGCAATTAGCTTTTAAAATTCGACTGGTTTTTTGTTGAAGCTTTTGAAAAACAGAATTATGAACTCCGTAATTTACATTTGCGTTATCAGCACGTAATTTGTTCGACATTTTATTTATTTTCATGTGTTATTCTGATTAAATTATCAAATATATCTTTTGATGCTTCATCTGCATCTTCATAAAAATCTAAAATGTGTTTTTGTATCCCAGTTGCTGTGTCAAAGTATTGGACAGCATAGGGAAAGGTTTTGACGTTACCAATATTTGATGCATCATTACTTACAGAAAAATACCAGCATTTCTGTAATGCTTTCGCTACTTTTTCTTGCGAATATGGGCTCAATACATTTCTTGTGATGGCAGCAGATTTTGTACGGCCACAAGATATTTTGTTGGTAATTTTAATGTCGCAGTATATAGTAGAACTCAATTTTATTTGGCAATCTAAACTATTATAACTAAGACCGTGCAATACGTTATGAAATACGCATAATAGCAACTTGAGTTTCTACTTTATTTTCTGCTGGGACTGTGAAATTGCTCATACTTCGGAACATCGTTTGCGAGAAAGTAATTTTGATGTGTTTTTGTTTTCATGTACTCATTCAATGCGGCACTACCTTCATATTTGATTAAAACTTTAGTGAGGCACAATTTACACCATGCAGTATGTTCGTCTTTTTTTTAATCCAGTTGGAGTAGTCCGATGTCTCATTCCACTTTTCCAAGTAAACTGTATATTTTGCTTTTTTTGATGGTCCAGCATCCACGCTACCTCCCATATCTATATTCTTACGAACAAAACGCCTTTAAATAAACTTTCAATAAAAACCACAATCGTTAAAACCAAGTAAAACATATAAACAAATGAACTCACTACTTGCAGCAAAACAATGTTTTACGTTTTTGTTTTAAGTCGTCTGTCTATAGTTTTTAAGTATAAGTGTTGAGTATAGGAGAGGAATGTATGTTGACCAGAGTCTGATGCCGATGTAAAATATCGGCGTTAGCGGCCCAATAAAATAATCGGCTCTGTTTCAAATCAGCTGTATCAGTTGGTCAAATTATGAGTGTTGCAACTAGAGCAAAAGTGTTGATAGGTTTACGAACAAATACAATAAAATAAATCGTGTCACCATAATATTTCAATGAAATGTTCATTTCATTATTACAAAACTTGGTGAACTTTAAAAATTCTTGACAAAACATATTTCTTCTTGATTCTTGACGAGCATTATTTGTATATCTGTACAAAATGAATGCATATATACATGTGCGCGCAACAGTATTATTTATGAACATTTGACGCAACATCATTTTAGTGGATTAAATAAGATTATTTGAAGCCAAACATAGGAAAACTCATTTTTCAAACTAAATGGTAGGAAATTTTATTTGTTCTATGTAATGCAAGAAAACAAAAGTAAATTATGTTAATTTTTCTTATTTCGAGTAACATTTTACTGGAATTGTGAATACTTTCTTGACCTTAAACCTATTAAATCATTAACTCAAATGACGTATATTTTTCCTGATCACAAGTAAAATATTACTCCCATCTATGAAATTTATTTAATTTATTTATTATTTATTTTATTTAAGCTTATGTTGAATTCAGAATATTTTTACGTGTTCTCCCATCACGTATAATTGAATAATAACAATAATTTTAAGTAAAAATTAACTTCAGTTGAGTTCATACCGTGAACTAAATTTAAGTTAGTTTTAAACCCATATTTAGAATATTCTGTTTTTGAGTGTATGCTCAATATTTTTGGTTAGGAACATTTTATTCAATTAGGAACGTTTTTGAACTTAATATAAGTACATTCTAACTCAAATATAGGAAATCAATTTTTTTTATTAAAATGTTGGAATTATTTTATTATGTTAAAAATGTAGGGATTATGCGTGATGTTTCTTACATTACAGAGCACAGTGCGACAAATGAGCAGTTTTTCTTTAGGGCCTCAATGAAACCAAAAAGTTGTGAAAGTCCATTGGCCCAGATCATCACAATTTTTTTTTGTATGGGCCAAAGAGATTTCAGCTGTTGATCAAAGCTGTACTTCTGATTATACTTCAATATATTCTAAACCATTACATATTTTTCATTACAACCTTCTGCAAAATTGTAGGTCTTTTAACGTTGGATAATGTTGTCTAATATACATTGTCAAACTAAGTTTGATATTTTTTGGATTTCTTGTAATTTTTCAGCATACGGTAAATAATTTGGGGTAACTGTATTAGAAGGAATTATAGCCTACAAAATTGTTGATAAATAAATAAATATATGGTTTCCCGTTACATCCCATGAAGGGATTAGGGAGGGCTTCTCACAAACCAGTGAGCTTGTGCGCGTTCTAGTTTTACACTCACTGATTGGGACCTACAATTTTACACCGATTCCGACCGGAATTTTGATAAGCTATTTCATGGCTAGGTACTCGCTAGTGTCGCCGTCACTAAGCGAGTGACCGCCGTCGAAAGAAATTTCAGGTGGTCGGAGCAGGGATCGAACCCACGTTCTCATGCACAAGAGCCGCGCAGACTACAATTGCACCACCGATGGCCAAATTGTTGATAACTTGATAACCACTTATTACTCCAAAATTGGTAAATTAGTGTAATATTTTATTATTTTTTTCGCTTATAACGGGTTTTCCAACAGACGCTACAAAAGTAAAGCGACAGGGACAGCAAACGACGCCATATTTTTTCCCGCTCTTTTGACATTTCTCTTCAGTAAGGTTTGCCATTTCATCATGGAAAGATATACGAGCCAACGAGTCGAAATTATTAAAATTTACTACCGAGATTTGGAGTCAGTGGCCTCAACTTTAAGAGCGCTACGTCCAATTTCTGAATTTCATTTCTGGCTGAATGGCTTCGTCAATAAGCAAAATATGTGTTATTGGTCAGACAGCAATTCACACGTAATCCATGAGTCATCATTGCATCCCGAAAAAATTACGGTTTGGTACGGTTTATGGGCCGGCGGCGTCATTGGGCCGAACTTCTTCCGTGATTCACATTACTATGAATGCGAATCGCAACCGTTCAATGATAACCGAATATTTTTGGCCCCAATTGGATAATATGGACTTGGAGGACATGTGGTTCCAACAGGACGGCGCCACAAGCCACACAGCGAATGCCACAATCAATTTATTGGAAACCAAGTTTGGTGAACGTGTTATCTCACGAAATGGCCCAGTCGATTGGCCGCCTCGGTCGTACGATTTGACGCCGTTAGATTATTTCCTGTGGGGCTACGTCAAGTCTATGGTCTATGCCAACAAGCCAGCGACGATTGATGAACTTCGTACGAATATGAAATTGCAGCAGTATCGGCCGATTTATGCTTGAAATCCGTCGAAAATTGGGTTCAGCGTCTGGACTTCTGCAAGCGTGCCCGTGGTGGCCATGCAAAAGAAATCGAGTTCCATACATAATGGCATCGAACGTACTTTCACAGGAATAAAGAATTTCATTGGTATCTAAAACCGGTTTTGTTTGATTTAAAAAAACTTTTGTAGCGCTCTTATTGAAAAACCCGTTAGTTCACCAAATATAATCAAATAGCTATGGCCATATTCTGCAGAATTGTATTGCTTAAGATCCTTTACAATACGGTCAAAACACTAACCAACAAAAGTGTAATTTATAGTACTAAAATTACTATATCAGTTAAACATTTTTAATTTCTAACACTACATGCTAATATTTCTTAAGCTATACAATTACAACTACTAATAATTGTCCAGAGTTTTAGATCAAATCATTTTAAATAATATTGCCAAAGGTACAAGCCAACCAAAATTTTTGTTCAAATTGTTGATTTCTAAAAGCGCAATTCTGGGTCTTTTAGGAAAAAATCGATCAGCAAATTAGAGAAATAGTGTGAAGACAATACTGGAAGAATTAGAAAAACTTCAAGTGTATATTTCATTTAAAATTTGCTTTCTGCATTTACAGTTGGACTATCTCGGCAAATAGATCGCATCCGAATCTGATGAACAGGGTGAGCATTACCATCAGATGTCTCTGCGGTTCGAAGAAAGCTACAACTTCACTTTTGTTATGTCTTTTAAACGGACTTCATAGAAATGTATTCTATATATACAAAGGAAATAAATCACCAAACGCAATCCTGGGTGAAAAACTCTGGTAGTATTATAATAAACACAATGACCAAGAAAATTCACAGAAATGCGCAGAAAAATTAACACAAACCATTATTGCTGATGACGTTGAATCTGATTTTAGCGACAACTGTAGCCTCCTCCACATAAAAAAGCCTGCAAAGGCGGAAGTACTTCGGTGACAGTGCTCTTTACACTATAATTTATGAAGTAATTAGAATATAATTTTATTAAATAAATAAACAATATAAAGTAATAATTTTCATGTTATTAGATTTATATTGGGAAGAAAAACTAAATATGTATATTAAGAAACATTGTATAAGTACTTGTTTTCACAACGATGGCATTTGATATACTTGTTAATTTGTGTATTAAACTGTTTTAGATGACATTGTAATGTCTACTATTTTCGTGGTCTACTATTTTCGTGGATACGTAGATGTGGTACAACAATGTGTAAGAGTATTTAGTATATTTAACAACGTTGTCATACATCTTCAGGAGTACAACATTAGATAATAAAAATCCAATGAGTGTTCGAACTCACGGGCGATGTGTTAACACCTTTTTGCTACACGGTACCTGTTCGATTTCTATGAACACATTCGTAAATGTTACATTGGAAAATAAAAAACAGCGTTCAATCATATGATGACGTTACAGTTAAATAATATTAATACTTAAAATTATTTAAAGACCCAGTGCAAGCACATGTGTCATTATTTTCTTGCTCAATACTTTTTGTTTTATTCCCACAAAAGTCAAAGAATGCAAAGCAACAGACACTTGTACATACATACATACATACATTGTTATATTCGTACGACATAACCGAAGATCAACATAAAATACTTTTTTAATATTACTCCAAATTAAAACACTTCAATCTCGGCTCGCCGATATCGGATCGCCTTAATTTTTGGAATAAACTCTTCGTCGAAACCCGCACTAGCTTTTTAATCCAAAAATTAATAAAATCGGCTTTAAATTTCCGGAGAAAATCGCGTGGGAAAATTATATGAATATCGCCCAATAATCACTTTCAATACCGACTGCCAAGCAACGAACAAACAAACGATGATTTACTCTTACAAACCTAACACTTGTGTATGTATTAAATTTATAGTTTACTGCCCTAGAGGCGCGCGTATAGATGTTAACACATCAAAAACAGCGTTCAATCATATGATGACGTTACAGTTAAATAATATTAATAATTAAAATTATTTAAAGACCCAGTGCAAGCACATGTGTCATTATTTTCTTGCTCAATACTTTTTGTTTTATTCCCACAAAAGTCAAAGAATGCAAAGCAACAGACACTTGTACATACATACATACATTGATATATTCGTACGATATAACCGAAGATCAACATAAAATACTTTTTTAATATTACTCCAAATTAAAACACTTCAATCTCGGCTCGCCGATATCGGATCGCCTTAATTTTTGGCCTAAACTCTTCGTCGAAACCCGCACTAGCTTTTTAATCCAAAAATTAATAAAATCGGCTATGAATTTCCGGAGAAAATCGCGTGGGAAAATTATATGAAAATCGCCCAATAATCACTTTCAATACCGACTGCCAAGCAACGAACAAACAAACGATGATTTACTCTTACATACCTAACACTTGCGTATGAATTGAAACTGATAGTTTACTGCCTAGAGGCGCGCGTATAGATGTTGACACATCAAAAAAAATAAATGGTTTCCCATAACATGTCATGAGGGGATTAGGGAGAGCTTCTTTAGAGAATATTTTTATATAAATTCTTCATATTTATGTCACTTATAGAGAAAATACGAAAAAAGTTTTTTTTTGATGTGTTAACATCTATACGCGCGCCTCTAGGGCAGTAAACTATAAATTTAATACATACGCAAGTGTTAGGTTTGTAAGAGTAAATCATCGTTTGTTTGTTCGTTGCTTGGCAGTCGGTATTGAAAGTGATTATTGGGCGATTTTCATATAATTTTCCCAGGCGATTTTCTCCGGAAATTCATAGCCGATTTTATTAATTTTTGGATTAAACAGCTAGTGCGGGTTTCGACGAAGAGTTTAGGCCAAAAATTAAGGCGATCCGATATCGGCGAGCCGAGATTGAAGTGTTTTAATTTGGAGTATTAATTTGGAGTAATATTAAAAAAGTATTTTATGTTGATCTTCGGTTACATCGTACGAATATAACAACGTATGTATGTATATACAAGTGTCTGTTGCTTTGCATTCTTTGACTTTTGTGGGAATAAAACAAAAAGTATTGAGCAAGAAAATAATGACACATGTGCTTGCACTGGGTGTTTAAATAATTTTAAGTATTAATATTATTTAACTGTAACGTCATCATATGATTGAACGCTGTTTTCTATTTTCCAATGTAACATTTACGAATGTGTTCATAGAAATCGAACAGGTACCGTGTAGCAAAAAGGTGTTAACACATCGCCCGTGAGTTCGAACACTCATTGGATTTTTTGCATTTAACAACTATTTTTGTGGGTTTGTTTCTTGGCAGTAATATTGAAAATGATTTGATTTAAAACTCTGGATACTTGTAGTTGCCATTTTATAGCCTAAGCAATATTAGCATGTAATATTAAAAATGTTAAATTGATACAATTTATTTTAAATGACACTTTATCGTTTTACTCGTATTGTGTATGATCTTAAACACTACGACTTTGCAGAATATGGCCATATCTATTTAATTATATTTGGTAACTTGTAAGCGAGAAAACGAAGAAAATTGTTAAATATTACATTTGTACGCCAATTTTAGAGTAATAACCACAACTTTTGTTGAGTAGTGTATTCTACCAAGTTCTCAAGAATTTTGTGGGCTATAATTACTTCTAAAACAGTTAACCCAAATTATTTACCATGTGCTAGAAAATTTACAGAAATCCAAAAAAAATAAAATTTGATTTAACGTTTTGTCATTTGACGAAGTCACGGCGCACTGTTTACATACCCTTTTCACATTTACCGCGTTTTAGCTGAAACGCCGGCGTTTCGCTCTCTTTCGATGATTTCAGCGAAACACACTTTAATTGGCACTTATTTCCATACAAAAAAAAACGCAAACATTATGCTCTTTTTACTGTAGTTTATTTGAAACCACAGTAAAAATGAGAGAGAGCACAGTGTTGTACTCCAATAGTAGTTAAAAAAAGGAGTCAAATGAAAAAATTTCCATTGCTGGTTCAAAGCAAATGTCAGAAAAATGAGGGAAAACAAATCTGTTTGTTTACATTTCTAGTTTGCTTTGTGGTGGTAAGTACTTATTGCAATGTGATTTATGAATATAATCATTTATATCTTTGAATGCCTTCATTGCTTTATCATACAATGATATAAATTCTAATATTATAAAAATTACATTAATTTTTTGATATTATTTTATATTTCTTTATTCACAAATGTGCGCTTGTGTTGTTTACAGTCAATACAAAAAACACAAAACAGAAATGAGATATGTCACATGAAACCACAGTAGTTAACAAAAGCACAATGTGAACACCATGGTTTCGAAATGATCTCAAAAGAGCGAAACGCCGACGTCCCAGCTGAAACGCGGTAAATGTGAATAAGCTATTAGTCAACATTGTGCAACGACTTAAATTAATCAACACGTTATGTCGAGAGCTTATATTCAATACCAGCTATACGCAAAAACACAATTTTTCAGGAGAAGGAAAAAACAGTTTATTTTCCGAACTCTCGAAGATTGAAGTAAATTTTCTTCTAGTATTTTTGTTAAATATTATTAGTGGGTACTGCATACAAAAATTATTTAAAGATTCAATCTTCGAGAGTTCGGAAAATAAACTGTTTTTTCCTTCTCCTGAAAAATTGTGTTTTTGCGTATAGCTGGTATTGAATATAAGCTCTGGATGTACCTTTTATTCAGTTTGTTTCCAAGAAATTTCAAATATTGTTGTATTTTTAGTATTTTCAAGGATTTTGTTCTACCTTATTTTAAGATCTCAGTTGTAATGGAATATTAACTGTATTTTATTATGGGTTTTATAAATTTTTAGTTTCTTTTTACTAGAAATTAGTTCTTAGAATATATAAAGTGAAGAGTTGTTGGGGAGTCTTCCTTCATATTGTGAACTAAATTTTAATACATTTTGAACTCACAATTAGGTTATGCTTTTTGCGACATTAGGATATGCGAAATAGGCGACAATAGACCAAACACCTGCAACTGGGCTATAGGTTGTAAATGGTGCTTCCTCCTTGGATTATTCACTGTACGATATGTATATATACAGCAGTGGTGAGACCGATAACTCTCTATGGGCTTGTGACATGGTGGCAGGTGCTTGAAAAACCAGTCCATTGTGCACTCATGACTAAAGTAAAGGGTTATCCATTTTGCGGTTTCAAAAGTAAACGTAAATAAAAGACAAAAAATATTTTTTTTCATGATATTTCTTTTTTATTATAAAGTTTGAACGTTGACATTATGTGTGAAACACTACATGAGTTAAATGACCACCACGCGAAGTGTTGCAAGCATTGATTCTTTTGAGGTAATTTTCGACCACTTTTGGACACATATTGGGCAACAACAACAAGGGTTTTTTTTTATGACTCTAAATGTCAAATTCAACACAAAAACATATGACCAAACAAAGTAACCAAAAAAGTACAATAACAAAATACACTGAATTTGACAGCTAGAGTCATAAGAAAGCAAAAATCAGCTGTTCTAAAGCGTTAACCACTACTAGATCAGCCTTGGCGGTATCTCAGCGAAAACTTGACGAATGTTGGTTCTTAAGTGCTCAAGAGTTAAAGGTTTATCTGCATAAACACGGTCTTTCGTGTAGCCCCACAAAAAAAATCTAATGGTGTCAAATCGCATGATCTTGGTGGCCAGTTGATATCGCCACGACGAGAAATTACGCGGCCAGGAAATGTCTCTTGCAATAAAGCAATATTCGCTCGAGTTGTGTGGCATGTGGCACCGTCTTGTTGAAACCACATATTATCCAAGTCGTATTCTTCAATAGCAGGCAAAAAAAAGTCGGTTATCATATAACCATAACGCTCCGAATTGACTGTGACAGTCGTTCCTTCGTCGTTTTCGAAGAAGTAAGGTCCAATCACACCTTCGGACCAAAGAGCGCACCAAACAGTGACTTTTACTCTTCAATTACTTGAGGATTCTCAGAACACGTGAGAAACCGAGAAATGTGAGAAATGTGCTTCATCGCTGAAGAAAATTTTGTTCGAAAAAATTTTGTTCGAAATGGCTTCAGTTGTTGTGTGAGCTGGACTTTATATGTATGTAGGTGTAGATCCAACTGCAAAATACGCCATAATGTGCCGTAAGACAGTCCTAATTCCTGAGAACGACGAGGAATCGACACATTCGGGTCTTTTGCAACACTTTCACTTACAGCAGCGATATTTTCATTGGAACGAGCGAAACGGTGATGCATAGGCCTTACAATATCTGTAACCGCTCCAGTCTCTTCAAATTTCTTCACAATTTTGCCAATTGCTTGCGTAGTTGGACGATTATGTAAACCATAAACTCCTCTTAAAGCACGATATGTGGCTCTGCCAGAATCACCATTTTTGTAGTAGGTTTTAATAATTTTTATGCGTTGTGTGATAGTTAAGCGATCCATTTTCGTCAATGTCAGACTTTCAACTGAAAATAAATAAAATTGATTTAACAACTTTGTTTGACAGATGTCGAATTCCAACCATATGCTTTTGAAACCACGAAAAGGATAACCCTTTACTAAGAATGGCGACGATGTGCATCACAGCTGATCTGTTGCACTGAATATAATGTCATATTTGTTGCCGGTGGACATTATAGGTTGCTTGCACGTCTGCCATTGTCATCAGGTTAAGTCAAGTCTCACAGTGGGTCATGGTTGGAGTCGGTCATGGAACAGTTCTGGTAGGTACACCGACCATTCCTGAATTTGTCGGCTTCCCGTAAACGGAACCACAATTAGATCACAGATATATCACTCTCATACCGGAAAGGGATTCGTGGACCAAACAACATCTTTCTATAGACGGATATGTAAATTTCAACACAGATATGTCGAAAGTTATTGATCTTAGCTTCAAGCGTTTATCAGGCGGAAATTGTTGCTATTAAAGAAATGACCAGCAGTCATTGGGGCCAATGTTTTCTCTCATAGTCAGGCGGTCGTCAACTGCCTGGAATAAGTATTATTGAAATAAACATCTGCCCAGGACTGCCGCAGATCTCTTAACGAGATGACCCAGCAGTTGGAAATTCACCTCATGCTTGTGCATAGGGACATTCTGGGGAACAGCAAAGGGGTTCCACAGGAGTTCGCATACATCCGGCGACTTGTAATCGTATCCTGCAAGAGCGTTCATATATGTTGATTCAGGAGAAATGGCCAAGAGGAGCAGATAGTGCACGCTCAAACAAATTGTAGCGATTGTGAATAGCAGGATATTCATGGAGCTTCTGTCGTTAGCCAGCTCAAGCCATCAAGGCTTATGTCAGATTTGGCGGGACACTGTCTGGTTGGTAGGGATGCAACGAAGCTAAATGTCAGAACAAATGGCGAATCTAGTAGCTGTAACGATGAAGAAGAGGACGAATACCTTGAACATCTGTCCAGCACTAGCCGGTAGGAGGATGTACACTATGGGACCCTACCTATTTAAGGACTTAGTAGAACTGTCTCTAATATGCCTACACTTGATTTTGAGATTGTTGGAACAAACTAAATGGTTCTCCGGTTGGGCTAACAATTAATCTTCACAATAGACTAAAATGTCTAAGTGAGTTGTTCATCGACTTCCACCACCTAAGCGAACCTCTTGTTAATGGAGCTGTGTTTTCGAAACTACATTTTGTCTGAAAATTACCTAGTTATGACAAAAAAGCTAAACAAGGTTAGGTTAGGTTCGGGAATGTTAGAGTGGCAGCCTGCATATCAGGCTCACTTCGACCTTGTAATATGTTGTGATACCACAGGGACAAAATATATTTTCCCAGACCCTCCCGTTGAAGCAGGTTGATTGCTTCAAAATCTCAGGAGTCGATATTAATGTCAGAGAGATTTGCTACCTCTGCAAAGAATTGTGAGCACAGTGTTGCCCGCCGTCTTTCGGAAAGAGCGGGGTACAGGCATGGAAGGCGTTGTATTGACTCTATCTCCTCCTCGTCACCACAGCTCCAGAAAATGTCATTTCCCAAGACATTCACTCACTGCGTGCTGTCGAATGAGACAGTGACCCGTCATAACAGGCACTAGAAATGAGACGGTAGGTTTCGACAACAGTAGCAGGGCGTTTGGGGTTTTCAAGTAAATATATGCGGGGTACATCGGCCTGGAATAAACATAGTTTCCTACGGGTGAGCACCTACCGGTAGTTGCCAGAAGGATACAAATTCTCAGAAAGAACTTGGAAGTTGCTAAACGCATTCCCACATGCTCTAGTTTTCCTTCGGAATGTATGGTAGTCCCCAGTCTAGCAAGTTAATTTGCATTGCAGTTCTCTGGTATGCCCCTGTGGCCCTTCACCCAAATATGGTGAATACGAACCTGTTCAACCATCTCATTAAAAGATCTGCGATAGCTTAGGTAAGTTATTTCGTAAGAAGACAGTTTCCAGGTATATAATAACACATCGACTGTCGGAGAAAATATTGATTCCCACTTTAGTCAGAAGATTACTTCTGCGTCATTCTGCTTTGATAAGATTTCTGTCTTGTAGACACAACAGCGATCAGGTAATGTTACCTCATGTATAGCACTAGGATCGTGGAAAATATAGTTTTGGACCGACTGTATAGAAGTTCAAGAATCCCTTATGTCCACGGATGAGACCATTCTGATATATCAGGTATAAGAGTATGGTATTTCTAGTCAAAGATTGGTTCAGCCAAAGTATAATCTTTTGGCTCTTTCCAGAATGCTGTGTTTAAAATGTATCTCCCTGTCGAGTAAAATACCTAATTACTTCGCGCTTCGGAGGAGGGAGAGACAGGTAGGACAATTTGTTTCTTATATCTCCTGCTGCAATGGACCAGTTTCGTCTTGGTTGGGTTCAACGCCAGACTATTATCCGAAGCCCGTCTAGCAGTGGTACGAACGACCATGACTCCTAGAGTTCAGGAAAATTTACCTCTAACCGCGATCTCTCCAGAGAAAGCAGAACACTATTCCCCGCTTGAGGTAATCCGTTACTATCAAATCTATAGAGGTACGTATAACTGTAAGAAGGATGTGGACAAACAATCTGATATTGGTGTCAATCACCAAAGTCGGGAGTGCCGCAGTTATTGCGACTGGATATATTTTATTATAGGCCCCTTTACTCCTAAGAAAACTACCATAGTATATTCTTTCACAGCGAGAGAACCTTATACAAAGCAGACCAGATCACTCAGAGCGGTCCCGTTAGTCCAACCCTTGTTGCAGTCATGCTGTCGAGTAGACAGTAGCCTGTGACCATTGTTCGGTCTAAGATTGCTTTCGAGTAATCTTACCAATTGAAATGGCGATAGACTTATTGGTCGGAAAACCTTAGGGATAAATTCCCCACTTCAGAAATGATGACAACCCATGTTTCCCACCATTTCAAAGGCATATGGGCCTACGTGAGATGCCCGGTGTAGTGCTCTTTGAGCCACGACCCCAGTGCATAAGTCGCGGCCTGTAGTTCCGACGGCGAAACGTTGTCCGGTCGTATCGATTTGAAATATGTAAAGCTTTTACTAGCTCAAAGTATTCTAGATTCGGCAACAATTTCACTGTCAACATCCGATGGTTGTACTTCAACAGAATATTTATTTATTTGTATATTTATTTACTTATTTATTTCATTAGCTACAAACAACCGCGATATATAATATACATATACAATAATATATAAATAAAATACATTGTCCCATAACATCCCATGAAGGGATTGAGGAGAGCTTCACACAATCAGTGAGATGTGCGCTTTCTAGTTTTACACTCACTGATTGGGCCCTACAGTTTTACACCGGTTCCGAACGGTATTTTTTAGAAGCTTTTTCATGGCTAAGTACTCGATAGTGTTGCCATCACTATGCGAGGTGACCGTCGTCGAAAGAAATGTAAGGTGGTCTGAGCAGGGATCGAACCCACGGTCTCATGCACAAGAGCCGCGCACACTACCATTGCACCACCGGCGACCACTGTAATTAGGAATGATAAATTGCAGCAACGGCGGAAAAAGTAGGTGTAACCAATGAATGCGAAACAGGAAATTGGTTGAATGCATGAATGACAACTTTTATTCAAGAACAAAAATTTAAATAGGAGTGGTAGAATATTATATGGCTCAGGCAGCAGGTAAAGTAGATGGAAGTAGCTTGATGATGGAGCAACGAAATGGAGCAGTTGCGGCCTGTAAAATTATGGATTTAAGCCAATTACAGTATTTCACGTTTCAAACATCCAATGATAATTATTCTCAGTGGTTTGCATAGTACAGAGTGAATTGCGCAGAAGTTATGTAATCTGGCAACTCTTAGCTTAACATACATTGTCGTAAAGAATCGAACGTTTTATTGAGACAATAGAATCAGTTACAGAAAACATATTATAAAATTAATTAAATATCGGATTGAACTCCTCATAATTAGATTTAATCGCTGGTAAATTTAAAGGGACTAAATTTCTTGAAATACGAAATGGAACATTAAATTTAAGATTAGAAATTAAATAAGGTGAATTAATATCCCCCCCATTTATTAATTTTATCATGAAGTATAATTCTGCGACCTTCTAAAGCAGGAAGATTAATAATCTCAAGCCTGTGAAGATAGCGGTGTTGATTTATGTCGGGATTCCAAGCAAGATCCTTTAGAGCAAAAAGTAAACATTGTTTGTGTATAGATCCAATTCAATTTATAATAAGGCGACCAAACTCACGAACAGTACTCTAAAAATGGTCTAACAAGACTCGCAAAAAGATGCTTTGACAGATATGGTTCGTCGAACTTCCTAGACCAAAGTTTTATGAAACCCAATAAACTAGAAGATTTACTTATACAAGCATCAATGTGTAAATTAACGTTTATCTTGGTATCAAGAGTAATCCCTAAGTCACAAAATGAATAAACATTTTCCACAACACTAGCACCAACTATGTTTGTCGTCTATGGAACTATTCCTCTAATATTAAATTTGTTACATTTGCCCTAGTTAAGCAACATACGACTCGATTCACACCAATTAACAAGATAATTTAAATCATTTTGCAGTAAACTGCATTCTTCAGGTGATTTGATAGACCTAGACAATTTTTATTATAGCATATATTATTATTAACGCCTGAGGGCGCAAGGATCCGCTTTGAAAGGCTATTCCTGAATAAACCAAATTGGGCTACTATAATAAACGAATCAAGTTGTAGAAGAAGTAGACTAAGGGCTGCTTTATCAAACGCATTACTGTGAAGTCTGTATATATAACATCGGTTTGTAAAATTCGAAAAAACTAATGAAGTAACCTCAAGAAGATTCGTAACCTATGATGGTAAAAGGGATGCTTCTAGAAAGTGAACAAATTTACGAGTAATGAGAAGTTCAAATAGTTTAGGAATAGCACTGAGTTTGGCAATGCTTTTATAATTTTCGACATTACATTTACTACTGGTTTTATATAAAGCGACAATAAAACATTTTTCCACCCTTCTGGATAATCACCTTTGGCCAATGATCTATTAAATATATGTAACTTAATAAAGAGTCGGAACTATTAACATAAGTTGACTGAAAGAAGTCAGCGAAGAGCTCAGCAAGATATCAGAATCAGAAGATTTAGTGCTGCTCCTTCAGTTCAATGAAGCTGGAAAACCCTTAAACTTCCTTTTCAAAATTGAAAAACCTTTGGGTCAGAATTTAGCTTAGTTTTCACCTTACAGAGCTATGTGCAATATATACCCAGAATACCGCTGAAGAGAAGACTCACAATCTTCGAAATGTGAGTGAAAATCTTAGTTCTGACTGTTTAATTTTTTCATTAATTTCAAACAAAGCTGGTCTGTTAGCTTGTAGAAAAACTAAATATCTTCTAATAAAAACAATTTCAGATCGAATCGTATACAAAAATTAAAAAGTTAATGCAAAATAAAACATGAAGTGAATGTGAACATGGCTATGGACACATTCTGCATAGCAACAGAAGCCGCGAAGTATCCTATTGTTAAAGATTGAATCTGCTTATAGTCCAGAGTCGAAAGGTCAGCTTTGTCAAAACTCTGAATGATCCAGGAAAGGCTCCGATCGTTATACTTCTAATTTGATGGACGGGAGTTCTTCCGATCATAAACCAAGTAGTACAGGTACAGGATTCGATCCCTGTGTGTTTGTAGCCGTGCCAGTGCATTACGTTTTTGTTTTTGATTTTGTCCATTATTATTCATTCTTGGGGAGGTAATGTCGATGCAATCATAGTCCCCAAAACGTGACAAGGACTGAGTAGTTGCAAACAAACGCGATATATTTGCATCCAAACAAAAAAAGACAGTTTTCAGATTGTATATATTAAAACAATCATTTCGAAATATAATTTGTGATTTTAGTACAACATTTGTGCTAATCAAAACAAATTATTAAAACAACTATTTTCATTCTAATTCGTTAGCTCTGAAAATTGTTTGAAAAATATTGAACTTATGGTGTTATTTGCATGAAATAAAGTGGAACCGGTACGTAACTTTTAAAAAAAAATTGGACGTGTAGATTAAGTGTTAAGAACAAAGAGATTTTGCATCAGTTACTCGAAATCGATAAAATTTAAGATAAACGATTCTTTATGAAAGCAACAGAAATAAGTGAAATAGACAAGTTACTCCTTTAACAGGCTGACTATAGAGCGCTCTCTCTTGTAGTGATGAAAATACTACATTCGAAAACGCAAAGAATTGTCACGACTTTCGACTTACAGTAGACGTACCTTAACACATGGCATGAGTGTGTGCTCAGCTAAATTTAGCAGTGGAAATTACAGAGATAAGACAGTGCTGGGTTTAATTTTGTGTATTATATGTACATTCATTGCAAATGTGATACCATACCCCACCTGCAACAACATACAATTTTAAAGCGGCAGTTGAATATCAATATTACTAAAGAATAAAATTCTATTTCTTAGCACAGATGCCAGATTTTCCGTATTGCGAATGCCGCCGATAGACGCTCTCTATCTTGAGTATGACCATTACAGCGGCGAACCGAAAGTGTTTATGAATTTAATGAATATTTAATAAGCATTTGTTGCTATCTTCGTACGAATTCTTAGATTCGGTGTAATCACAATTGGTGCAATGAAATTGTGGGTTGGACTCATATGTTACCGTTCTTGTATAATTGTGAATTCAAAATGTAAAGTTGTATAAAATTGAAGTACGTGGTGATTTGAGGATACACAGCTTAAAATGTGGTAACATTTTTTAAAGATGCACCAAGGTCTCAACGTTTATGTAGAGAGTTGTTAACTATTGGTTGGATTTCAAGATAACTGTGTGTCATATTATATATTGAAAGTGTGCCTAGTGATCAGATCAGTACTTGAGATGGGCAAGTGCGTAAGTTTTAACTCACGCTCACGACAGGAAGACGGCAACTCACGCACGACGATTTTCTCGCTACTCACGTTCCACGTTCACGTGAGCAAAATTTGGTCCTGCTCACGGTCATGGGTGATTCACGTGAATCGCGCCAATCACGCGAAAATTACTCACAAAATTAAAATAGGTTTCTTACGTGAACTACTAACTTCGCTTTCAAACCAATATTAAACATTATATCCAACACAATGTTCGTAAAAAGTAAGTCATTAAATACGTTAATTAGTATTAACTTCAGATATTAGACGCTACTGCACTTAACTGCAAATCTCTAAGTTAAAGTTGAATGAAACTAAGCCCAATTTGAGTGATATGATTTCTCATTGACATCTCGGCCATTTCTAGTATGTTATCATCTGTCTTTTTTTGCATTGTATTCAGCAATATTTACAATTTCATCATGGAGAGATATACGCAAGAATAACATTTACAAATTACTCAATTTTTTTTATCAAAGTAATCGTTCTCCAATTGCAACTTTTCGTGCTCTTTTGCCCTTTTATTGTGGCAATAATCATACACCTGTGCTCGCTATTCGTCGAATTGTTGATAATTACGAGCGTACATTTTCTATGTATAATGTTCAAGTGCCAATAAGACAAAGAACCGCTCGAAGTAATGAAAATATTGCTGCCGTTCAGGCAGGTGTTACTGCAATTATCGATTCCAAGACGTTGTCAAAAATTGGGACTGTCTCAAACCACAACTTGGCGGATTTTGAGAAAGGATTTGGGCTTGCATCCGTATAAAATTATTATCACTCAAGAACTGAAGCCATTGGACCTTTGCCATTGGTAAAAACCGAATTATTGCGAGCAAAGTTTGGAGATTCGCTTTTTTCAGGAAATTTTTACGTTAAATGGCCTCCAATAAGTTTTGAGATAACACCATTAGACTATTTCTTGAAGTCATTGGTCTTTAGCAATAAACCAGACTCTCTTCAAGCTTTACAAGTCAATATTGAACGTGCTATTCATGTCGTACGACTTGATTTAGTGGAAAAAGTGCTCGAAACTTGGGTTCATCGAATTCGTTCCTGCAAAAGAAAATGTAGAGGCCATTTGAAAGACGTTTTATTCAGAACTTAATTGTATCGACATTAAATAAAAAACATTTGAATTTCCTTAACAATTAGTGTGTTTCTTTGTAACGAAATCATATCACTCAAATTTTGAAAACCCTTTATATCTCAAAGAAGTTTTCCTCCTTATTTCTATTAGTATTCTTCCAGGCGCACAGTGGGGCCAATTGCAAAAAGAAGTTGGTAATAATATCAGAAATACTAAATTAATTGTCAGATTATTTTAGAATGTCCCGGACATTTGTAGGAGAGGAGTAAAGCTTTCAGAATATTGTATTTAGAGGCACCCTGTTGCAACCGGCTGTCGCACACTGGCCGATTTGCCTGATCTAGCGTAACGAAATTAATTACTTCAAAACTAATAAAGTTTTGTTCAACGTGATAATTTTCCTGGAATAGTAAGCAAATAAGGAATCAATTTAAAAAAAAATTTTTTTTATTAAAAGTTTTTTAAAATTGTTTTTGATTTTTTATTTATAGACGTATTGAATTAAATTATTCCGAGTCAGTACTCCAGTCTAAATCGGACTTTTCTGATACTTCAAAAGAATCTAAGAGAAGACATTTCATTTCACTATCCAAAAAAATTTTGTTTATTTGAAAGGCGATACGGACTGTTGCATAAACTCGCTATTAAAGGATCCCAAGAAATTAATAACGAGTTCATAAGATCCTCCATTGTATTTATGCGCGAAGTTTTACGTGTATGCTTAAGCTGAAAATTTCGGAAATCTTTGTTCCTAGCTTCCAAGGCTTCTTCCGACATTATACCAATTGGAAGTGGTACACATTCAATTATGTCAGCTCCGTGAATCAATATTTTATGTATCGAGCTAGGCATGTAGAACCATGGATATTCATTTACAAATATATTTGCGGTTTGTAAGGCGTACTCGCGAAAATTACAAACATTTACCGCGTATCCGGAGGCCATAGAGCGCAAAATCACACCTAGTCTTACAATTAGATTTTCATTTACGCCGGTTATTTCAGCAGACAATTGATAGTGTTCAAAAAACCTTCGAGCTGTATTGCCACTATTCGTGTTGCCGGAACCTTGCATTGGGTTATCCACCAATAACGCCATTTCAACCCTAAATCTGTCTTGGATCTCTGCTTTTCTTTGGTTGACTACGCTCTTGTCCTAGCCGCGGACCTGCCACTTTTTTATTGGTAGTCGATATCCTTCATGTAACATACACTCGAAACAACGAATCCATCCATGCAAGGTCGATAGTCCGAATTGGAGCAAATCTTCGTTTCTCGGCAAGCTCGTAATGAGATCTAGGTCATTCATCATTTTAGGCGAGGTCGTACAAATGCCGCATGTTTGTGAGGACGTCTCTGCAATCACGCTAAACACTTTGCCATCGATCATTGTAAGCTGCAAATTGTGTTTCAAAATTTGTGATTTAATTTTTTCAATCTCGGCACGAATCAAATCTGCTGACTCTTTTGCAAATATTATTTTAAGAGGTCTACAATACCGAGTTGATGATGGCCGCGAATTTTTCCAGAGTATGCAGCTACCCAATTGTACTTGTAGTGGCACAATGCAAACTGCAAACAAATGTTCATCTACAATATTGTGCTCCGAATTGGTAAAGCTTTGCCGATATGTTGAGTGTCCTGCACTCCCATCGCATCCCCACATATAAACGACAGTTGGATGTTCATTTATGTGTTCATCAACTGATATTTGGCTAAAAGTCTCCGTGTGGGCTTCAGCAATTCTTTAAATTGTGTGGTCCAGAAGTTCTTGCAGAGGAACTTCAGCATAACATTTTTCAGTTCTTTTTGCATCTGCATAACACCTCTTTTTGGCGGATAGCAAAACATCGTATGTTGGGTAAATATCACAATTTCGAGCTTTTGCACCAGCTTGCATAAGTTTATATGAGCTTTTGGTAAACCCTCCATCAATAGATAGAGCCAAAGCTTGCTCTGGCGTATACTTTATAGGGAGCTGTTGGTCTAATTCAATTTTTTAGACGTATCAGAATCAGTGCCTACCATTGAAACATCTTGCGATGCACTCCGTTTTCCAGCTTTGTATAAGCTGACGTTATCATGAGCTCATTGCAAGTATTCTCTTCGACTAGTTGCGAAACTTTGGTGCACTGATGTTTTGCGTGTCAAGCAGCAATTTCCTTTTGTTTTCTTCCTGCTCCTTTTTGAGTATTTTGACATACAAGAACTAATTCTTCGTCTAACCCAACTTTGTACTTATGCTCCAACAGTTGCCAACCCCTATGGCATTCTCCCACTTGTCAGTGAGCCTTTTGCAAAAATTTTTCAGTTCTTTAACAATTAAATTGTGCTCCTCCTCAGTGCATTTGGATTTCTCAATAACACTTGAAAAAATAAAACACTGTAACAAACTCCTCCAGAGCAGAAAAAATTTTTAAAGCGTCTTTTTGATTAAGCCAGACTGAAAAAAGGGTGCGATTGCAGACCGACATGGTGCTTAAAAATTATAACCTTGTGAGTAAACGCAACTCAACGCAGCAAATGTTGAACGTTTCACAAAGTAGACGAAACATATTAACATAAAACAAGGGCTTCTTTCCCGCCCCATACCGGCTTCCTTAAGTTTTACTCTTCTACACAAGTTCAACTTCGGTCATAAAAAAGGAGTTAACAAAATTTTTGTTTTCTACCACATTTTTCTACCTTAACATATATTGCACAGGTCACGAAACACATTTTTTTTAACTACATACCTTTAACTTATAAACAATCCGAAAAAAATTTTAGCAATATGAATTTTCACAATTTTTCAGTACAATCAGCACACTTGTAAAAACGCGGAAAAATATTTTGTTCACAGCTGTTTTAACATATGTTGCGTTCGAGAGCTCAGAGTTGATCAATTTTAGTAAATTTATCGATTTGAAAATTATCGATGTGATAAATGAGCAGAGTCTGTCAGTAACAAAGATAGTTTAAATCAACAGATTAAAATGTAAAATTTTCCACGGACTTTATTTCGTTTTTTGGTAATAGCTTGGAAATTTTGAGTCAAAGTGCTACATTGACAGGTCTTCAATCAATTGTAGGTTCAACTAATTTTAAAATTATTTTAACCCGTTCGGCAACGACAACTTCTCAAAGTTAAAATGTCTTTCAGCTTGAAAAAGACGGAGTTTGTTAGAAAAGTTACCATCATTCTTTCAGTTGTTTCTTAAACATTTTGTGAAAAAGATATGAAATTGGTTAGGTTTTTTAAAGAACATACCTAGACAAAATTATTAAATGTAATTTAATATAGTTTTGGTCTTTCACCCTACAGCCAGCATTAGCAGCAAATGGTAGATGTTTTAACAAAATTTTCACTTTTCGAGTTTAGGAAAGTTTCGTTGGTTGATTTTTATAATTTTTGAACCAAATTCTAGATTAAAATTCTGTGAACTACATGGGGAAAAATTTTGATCGTACGCATAATCTTGGTCAGAAAAGCTCAAAATTTAAAAAACTCGAAATGTCCTATATTTTTTTTTTTTTTGGGAGTAGAAATCCCACACTTGTGTGAAAATTTCTCAAAGAATTGCATTAAATTAAAAATATGAATATTTTGCTACTGTATGTGAACAAACAGCAAGATTGCTTTGTTAAGTAGTTATATAAGTATACTTCAAATCGAATTTGCATGCAATTTGGAAAAAAATATATTCTATTTTTTTTCGTAATTTTTTCAAGAAAGCAGTGATGTAGAGTCAGAGTTTTGGAGTCGGAGTTGGGGATATGCGCCTGCAGTCGGAGTTGGCGTCGTACACATTTTGACGAAGCATTAGCATTCCCATCAAAAGTCAAACTTTTAGACATTAATACTCTATCAAAACTCGAAATTTTCGAAAAGAATAATTTGTTTATTATACATTTTACATCGTGTTGGTTAAAACCAATGTGCTTTGGTCTAAATAAAATTGTCGTGGGTTTCATGGATTCCCACAGAATGCTTATGGCGGTCATATCTCGCAACACAGCCGATGTATTTTTGTATTTGACATCACTAAAAACGTTCCAAATCACTTGTAAATTATACTTGCAAATTGACAACAGAAGTGGTATATATTTACAATAATAAAAATCGAACTTCAAACTTCCTTCAATTCGAGAATATGGGCACTTTATTTTAAAAGTGGATTCATTTTATATTATTTTGAATAGGGGATCAACTCTTGTTAATTTATAAAAATATGTCTCCTTAAACTAAGTTAATATTTGTGTGTTGTGCTCCCAACAATGGCATATTATACGCAGTTATAGGCCAGACTTCACAGTTGGCAAGAATGTGTAAGAAATGTTCCAAAAATCTAAAACGTAGTTGAAGAAGACGTATCCTTTGCAACTGTGTATGATATGTCTACCTGCGGTATTAATGTCGGGTAACGCACCCAAAAGCAACATTTCCGCCTAAATTGAACTTTGAACTGAATGAACTTTGTGGTTTTAGACTATATTATGACAAACGCCAATCAACTTTTAAATCTAGAAATCTGGAAAGACCCAAAAAACTAAACACAGTCAGTGCAAAAGTCTCAATTTTAAACTTTCGATTCCATATATCTTTATAACGGTAGGAGACACGACACGACTCCCCATGTATTTTGTTTGTGGCACTTAGTATAATATCGAAACCATAGAGCTTTTAAATCGGTCTACACGTTTAGAAGTTACATGCCATGAAAGTGTGATCATCGCCAAGGTGCTCTATTTTGACACCCTGTAGCAAAACGTGCTGCCTTTAAATAAGAGGTTCTGAAAGCATAATTCCTCCCCTACAAATATTTGTAATTCTAAAACAATCGGACATATAGATTAGAAGTTCTGACATTATTAACAGTATTTTGCAAATGGCCCCACTATGAAACGTTGAAAAACTCTTTCGTTTTTAGCAGAGCTCCTTGGAATTTAGATTAGAAGTCTTCCAAAAATACTTTGTTTAACAAAGTAGTCAGACAATCGCAATTAAGTGATATCAATTAGTCGGATGCGTGACTCACGCGTAAATAGTGCTCACGCACATTCACTTACGCCAAGATTGGACTCACGCAAGCTCATGCACAAAGATTTTTATTGTGTTTTATTTAACTTGCTTTGTTGTCTGTCAGTCTGTATTGTTCAAATCTAGTAACTCATTTTTAACACAGTTGCAGTTGACCATTCGAACTAAAATTTTGCACACTTGTCAGATTTGGATGACAATACATGAATATGAAAAAAAAAATTAAAACATTAAAAAAGTATTTACTAAAAAATTAAAAATAGAAAAATAATTTAAAAAAATTAAGTTACACTGTTTTATATATAAATGCAATAAAAACTAGAAAATAATTTTTCTCTTAGCCTCAATAAGTATATTCTTCTTCATGATGGGGTTGTACAATGGTTCGCTTACTTAGCACTTCAACAACAATGGTCTAGATACTTTCAATAAAGAGCGTAATTAAAATGAATTAGTTAATTAATTTTCTAGGGATCTCTCAAATAAAACGCTTGCATTTAAATTAAAAATGGTGACAAAATTAAATGTCAAATTAAGTGTCAAAATTAACTGTCAAATTAAGTGTCAAAATTAGCTGTCAAAATTAAATGTCAAATTAAGTGTCAAAATTAAATGTCAAAATTAAATGTCAAATAAAGTGTCAAAATTAGATGTCAAAGTTAAAGTCAAAATTAAATGTCAATGTTAAATGTCAAAATTAAATGTCAAATTAAGTGTCAAAATTAAATGTCAAAATAAAATGTCAAATAAAGTGTCAAAATTAAATGTCAAAGTTGAATGTCAAAATTAAATGTCAAATTAAGTGTCAAATTAAGTGTCAAAATTAAATGTCAAAGTTAAATGTCAAAATTATGTGTCAAAGTTAAATGTCAAAATTAAATGTCAAATTAAGTGTCAAAATTAAATGTCAAAATTAACTGTCAAATAAAGTGTCAAAATTAAATGTCAAAGTTAAAGTCAAAATTAAATGTCAAATTAAGTGTCAAATTAAGTGTCAAAATTAAATGTCACATAAAGTGTCAAAATTAAATGTCAAAGTTAAATGTCAAAATTAAATGTCAAATTAAGTGTCAAATTAAGTGTCAACATTAAAATTTTTTTATTTCCCTACTGACGTTCACGCATGCCCACGTTACCAAAAATCAGTACACACACTGATCTAGCGGAACATAACAATGCATGTATGTACATGTATCTGTTGCTTTGCATCTTTGTTTTTTGTGGGTATAAAATAAAAAGTATTTAGCAAGAAAATAATGACACTTGTCTTTAAATATTTTTAAGTGTTATTAAGGATTAATATTAATATTAATGTCTGTCTGTATGCATGTATGTATGTATGCCGAAAAAAATTGGATTGATTGTTTACCCTTTTCCCGTGATCCAATCGAGCTGAAGCTTCGCAGGCAAACTAATGGCGACGACAAAAATAAACTATCAAAATATAGGCGGGATTGGATAAAGGGGCGTGGTACCTCCCATACAAATCACAAATTAAAAATCCATTATTTCTGCTCTTGTTAACGGTATTTGAACAAAATTGGGAATTTTTTTTAGGTATGTATACTCTAAGATCTGCTGCAAATATGGGCGGGATTGGACAAAGGGGCGTGGTCATATATAAAGAATTTACAGTTAAACACTATTTTTTTTACGGCTTGGTTTTTATTATTGTGTAAGGTAAGTCAAATAAAATGTGGGTGCGGAGCACTCTCAGAGCAAAGAGAATAATGACGTGTTATACGTATATAAAAATGAGATACCAAGTGAGCAACGAAAATTTTGTGAACTTGATTAGCGTATGTACGAATATAACAATGTATGTATGTATATACAAGTGTCTGTTGCTTAGCATTCTTTGTTTGTTGTGGGAATAAAACAAAAACCATTAATCAAGAAAATAATGACACATGTGCTTGCACTGGTCTTTAACTAATTTTAAGTATTAATATTATTTAAATGTAACGTCATCATATGATTGAACGCTGATTTGTATTTTCCAATGTAACATTTACTAATGTGTTCAAAGAAATCGAACAGGCACCGTGTAACAAAAAGGTGTTAACACATCGCCCGTGAGTTCGAACACTCATTGGATTTATTTATTTAAATGACACGTCATCATATGATTGAACGCCTATTTTTATTATTGTGAAAGGTAAGTCAAAGAAAATGTTGATGTGGGGCACTCTCAGAGCAAAGGGATTAATGACGTATTATACGTATATAAAAATGAGATAGCAAGAGAGCAACGAAAATTATGTGAACTTGTGTAGCGTAGCGTATGTACCAACATAACAATGTATGTATGTATGTTCATGTGTCTGTTGCTTTTCACTGTCTTTGTTTATTTGTGGGGATAAAACACAAAGTATTGAGCAAGAAAATAATGACACATGTGCATGCACTGGTCTATGAATAATTTTAAGTATTAATATTATTTAAATGTGACGTCATCATATGATTGAACGCTGTTTTTTATTTTCCAATGTAACATTTACGAATGTGTTCATAAAAATCGAACAGGTACCGTGCAACAAAAAGGTGTTAACACATCGCCTGTGAGTTCGAACACTCATTGGATTTTTTTTGTGGTTATTAAGAAAGGTAAGTAAAAATATTGTAATTATGGTTTTTGTATTAAATCGTCATCGAGAATGTCCAAGCAGATATAAAAATTATAAGGTCGGTCGTTTGAGATATTCTCCAATCATCTGTGTATGAAACGGTTTAGGACCTAAATCAACAGACACTATATGCCATAATTGGTGCAGTGACCCATGAATGCCGGGACTTCAAAAAAGGCCGGTAGTGACATTTAAAATAAATGCATTATTCTTAAAATTGCCCTATATAAATGAATTTTTTCTCGCTTTTTAATGTTTTTTATACGAATACTGGAAAATATATCATTAGTTAACAATAAAAAAATTTCAAATTTCTATCTGTATAAAATCGGTTGTGTTAACCTCTAATGAGGTTGTGTCAACCTCAAATGAGGTTGTGCCAACCTCTTATAAGGTTGTGGGCTGTATCAACCGAATTTTCTGTGAGTGCAGAGCAGTCACGTACGGAGGGATGCTCCGAAATTTCTCCCTTATGGGGTGATTTTTGAATGTTGTGTCATTTTTCATCTTAAATTTCAAGTTGGCGTCCCGAACGAAAATCCTGCGTACGATACTGGTGCAGAGATTTCAGTTTACTGTTCTTACACTGTTCCCATGTAATTTAACAAATGATAACCGATAACCGTTCTTACCAAACATGTAAAGCACATACAGAGCCAGTAACCCACGATCTAGTTAGCGAAGCCAAATAATAGCGCGTGGAACACACTTAGTTCCCGATTATCTGAAATCGACCAGCCGTAAAGTAACCCCTACAGAGTGTACCAGCCCAAGACTAGTGTTTCCAAAATGGTACAAGTGCCACGAAAGGCCTTGTACAGCCAAGACAAGTATTCCCGAAAGAGTGTTGTCAAACGAAGACAAGTATTCTCAAGCTAGGAGGAGTGTTTTCAGCGAGTGAATCAGTTATAGTTATATCTATAAATAAAATAACTTTGAAAATTAGAGATTAATAAAGAATCTGAACTTGTACCACAGAAATGGTATTTCGAAAACTTTGGTAGGTCCTAAAGAAACTCTGTACATGCCTATCCAAATATCATGTAACACTGTCTGTAAAAAATCGAACAGGTTAAACAGGTCATTGAATCCTATACACTCCTTCAATGACAACCAATGAATGAAAAGCACCGATGTAACGTAGTCGGCCTTCGAGGTTCAATTCAAAAATTCTGCAAGATTTTTGTCCAAACTAATGCACGCACTGAGCCTGTTGATACCAGTGCTAAGGACGATTTCTATAGATCAACCAAATGGAAAATACACGTGTCAGCAAGATGTATTCAAGTTCCCTGTCGGACGGCAAGTCCAGGCATGAAATTTTGTTTGGAATTATTATTTCCTTTTTAAAGATTATTTCATACAAAAGTTGCCTACTCCTACACTTCATGTGGTCGTGTCAGCAAGATGTTTTCAAGTTCCCTGTCAGTCGCCAAGTCCAGGCATGAAATTTTGTTTGGAATGATAAATCAATGCCTGTCATTTTCTTTTTAAAGATTATTTCATACAAATGTTGCCTACTCCTACACTTCATGTGGTCCATTCTGAAAGTTTGACCAATGGCAAAAACTTAGCACTGAAAAACCAAACAGTAAAAAATCACCCGTTTTTAATCATTCATTATTAATCATTCAAAGATTCTAATGTATGCAGATGACGTCAAATTGTATTTGTCTATGAAGTCTGTGAATGAGTGTATTTTATTGCAGGATGATTTGCTAAGTTTTGTTAAATGGTGTGATTGTAATTTTATGCTTCTTAACTTGAGTAAATGTAAAAAGTTGTCGTTTAACAGAAGGATGTGTTGGAAAACTTTTTACAAGATTGGTGATAATGTGTTGGACAATGTGTCTCAGTTTTCCGACTTCGGTGTGACTCTTGATAGTAAACTCACTTTTTCGTCACATATTGATACTTGCATAGGTAGGGCATCTTGTTTGTTAGGATTTATAAAGCGTTGGTACAGGGAATTTGATGATCCTTATTTGTCAAAGCAACTGTTTACGAGCCTTGTAAGTTTGGCTTCCACATTATAGGTGCCATATTGATAGAATCGAATCTGTTCAGAAGCAATTTCTACTTTTTACTTTGCGCAATCTTGGTTGAAGTTCATCATCGAACCTATCTCCCTATATTCATAGATTACAGCTCATTGATTTACCTACTTTAGAGCGTCGTATGGCAACGTTGTCTGTATGTTTTATGGTTAAGCTAATCAATGGAGAAATTACTTTAGCGTATTTGGTCTCTTCACTGAATGTTTCTTTTAGTGATTCTAGACAATTTGTTCCATTTTTTCTACCCGCGTTCAAACATAACTACGAATCCTTTAATCCAGTTCTTACTCTTTGCAATACTTTTAATGAATTCCGCCATATATTATCTCTATCGAATTCGATTGAAGTAATTAAACGAGCGATTATTTTTTTTAATGACTGATAATGCTTAGAATTGCCAGATTTAAGATTTCATTCGAGAAATCATGTGAATGAATTTTGGTTCCTTTTCACCGAACTAAATTTCCTGTTTCATATGTCTTGCTTCATCTATTCCTGTTTCATTCTCATCCTGGTATATCTGTTCCTGCTTCATCTTTTCCTGTGACACCTGCTCTTGCTTTATCTGTTCCTGATTCACCTGTTTCGACAGATCCTGCTTCGTCTGTCCTTATTCATCTGTTCCTGCTTAATGTGTTTCTGTGTCATCTGTGCCTGCTTCATAAAGTTCGTACTTCATCTGTCCTGCTACATCTGTTGCTGCTTTATCTATCCTTGTATCATCTGTTATTGCTTCATCTGTTCCCGCTCCATCTAAATCATCAGTTCCTGCTTCATATGTCCTGCTTCATCAGTTCCTGCTGCATCTGTTCCTGTTTCATATATTCCTGCTTCATCTGTTGCTGCTTTATTTGTTCCTGTGCCATCTGTTGTTGCTTCACATGTTCCTGCTTCTCCTGCGTTATCAGTTCCTGGTTCATTTGTTCCTACTTTATCTATTCCACCTTCGTATGTTCCTGCTTCATCTGTTCCTGCTTCACCTGTTCTTCTTCATCTGTTTCAGCCTCATCAGTTCATGCTTCCTCAGCCCTGCTACATCTGTTCCTCCTCCATCTATTCCTGCTTTATCTGTTGATGTGTGATTTGTTGTTGCTTCATCTGTTCATATACTTCATTAGCATCTGTTGTAGTTTCATTTATTCCTGCTCTATCAATCCTATTCCATTCATATCATTCTCTTAATATCGTCCAATACAATCAAGGTCCCTGTTCAATCAATTATCTCCTGCATGACTTTATTACTATTTGTTGTTTAATTTTGTTCCTGATTACTGTTTTACTACTGTTCGTGTTCTTTCAATTTAATTATTATTCTATAATTTTGTATTTAGTTTGTAACTGAAGAAATGTTAAATTATATTTTCCAGCTGTTTTTATCTGAGTAAATAAATAAATATCTAGTCGATTGTAAATTACAGATGTATGCAGCCGCGCTGATAAGGTCCGATCAGTTTTGAGAAATAATTCTGACAAAAGGTGGTTAGTCTATTAATTAGCATAAATTTCAGACACGTGTTTACCTCTGAAAATTTCAACCGCCAGTGGTGCAGTGGTAAGGTTAGGTGTTGGTGGCAGTCGAGTTAGTTCTTAGTTATTTGTGACACCACGGCCTAACGATACTAGCCCCATGGGAGAACCGTTTTGTTAGCTGCTAGAAGCTCTAGTGCCAAATGCCACTTTACTATGATTTAGAAGGATCTGAACAAAACGTAACATTGGTTGATCTCTCCACCTTCGTCACATTCTGTTCCCCGTCAGGCACCACAAAGGAGTGTTCAGAAGTGCCACTATCAGCAGTGTGTTGCAGCACGTCGATACGGTTAATCAGATTGATGTCGGATAAGGGGCAACCCTTTTCCTTATCTGCTAAAGGCATCAACAAGTCTCCATGAATTTGTACATTCCCAATCACCATCCCAACACTATCGGGTAATTAGCAATGAAAGTGCTTTTCAAACGACCTTTCGGAACCCGGGCAAAGTAGTAGGTCGAATTCAGTGAGTGTAGAACCCTTTATGTGATGTGACCGGAAAATATTTATTTATTTTTTAAATTGCAATTAAATTGAAGTATAAGAATATTGAAAACCCCACTGAAATTGAGAGCATTTCGTTAGACGTGGGTTTCGCTACAAAATTAAAAGGAATGAAAAATAATGGCCTGCCACCACATACGGGATCAACTGTAATACAACGCAAATCTTGTATTGATAATGTATTTAGTTTTTTCAGCCTCAGGAATACCATATCATCTTTAAAATATATACACACATCCAGAACCACATCTCTTCCTACGTATGTATGTAGATAAACTTACATTTCCATGTACGGATATACATGGAAACATCTACTAATGCACAAGTTCAAACAACTCAATAGCAGCGATGATGACTACGACGACAGAATCAATAGGGCCACCGGGCTTTAATCCTATCCATAGAAGTTAACGATGATACTACGAGTACACCTTCCATTGAAAGCTCACAAGTTAGTTGGAGTGGTGAAAAAGATATTAATAAACGTCAGTTTAAACTCCCTCATACAAACACCCGAATGAGGTGACTACTTATGGAAGGAACACATTTCTTGTACCTTAAAGACATTCGGTAAATACATTGAACATACACAAACACACACACATACGAATTTAAACGTTCATAAGAATCGGAGAATATGAGAAACGTAGTGTATTGATACGTTACCCGAGGGAACTATTTAATATGTTTGTTTAGTAATAGAAACTGAAAAGAATATTTAACAAAATCCTTTATACATATGTATATGCACATAGGTAAACACACATATGTATGTACATAAATGTATTCAAACGTATCGGCATATGTTGTAGAGTGTATACTTAATATATGTGTGGGGATGTTTTAAGGTATGTGCAGACAAATATTTATTATTTATACAGATGTATCTTTATTAACTGCAATTCAAAATATTGACGTTACCTTGTCATGTTAGCTTGATCAAAGTTTATAGTTGCACTCCTTTAGCTACTGACTCGTTGGAGACATCATAATGATATTGCAAGTAAGGATAGCAAGGATAGTTGTTTCCCTATTAATTTTTAAGTTTTTTAGAAATCTTGCTGTAACTGGCACTGTTGTATCTGCCTCAAATCACTGTAATTTCGATAAAGTGGATCCTTTTTAATGGGCTAGAACTCTGGTGATTAAAATTCTAAAATGGTTTGGTTTGCCTCAACAAATTTGTATGTAACATATTCTTCATGTTTGACTTAAACTTTTTGAAATCATAAGAAACAGGGAAACTCTCGTCGGAAGTTTGTGCTACATACGGATTGTTCGGCAAAATAACGAATTCCCTCTGTAATGTGTTGCCAGAGCTGTCACAATAAACATGCCAAACGAAGTTAAATTGAAATTAATTTGCAAAAAAAAGGGATAAGACCATTGACGAATATAGGTATAGATACATTTATTCTCTCATCTGACGTTTCATTTCACACTCTTCGTCGTAGGGTTGTGGAAACGAGAGAATTTAAATTTAAAATTAACTTGCAGCAGGTGGAGTTACAAAATATGTTCACTTAACTTTTTCATGTCGTTTTGGTGTAGAACTGAAAAACAAAAACACGAAATTCGGTTGTTGTTCCTTTGTTGGACGTTGTTTACTATTGTCTCTATCTGGTATTATCGATCCCATGTTTTCCACCATCCAACGTTTACTTTCCACCGTACCTATTGCGTTTAATTTATTGAGAGAATGAATGTATCTATGTATGTATTCGTCTATGGGTAAGACGCTTTATATTCGTTAAAAAAAATTAATTTCCTACACTAAAAAACTGGTAAACTCATTGGGTTGGAGGCATGTATCATTTGATACGGAGACATCTGTTACGCATAGAATCATATTAGATCTAAGGTATCTTTGGACCAAATTCGTTTAGGGCTTTTTAAAACTTTTTGGCTTTTCTGGCTGGTCAAGGCAATGAAATGTTGTCAGTGACTATTATTTAACTAACCTTAGTTTGAGATTGAAAATCGGTGTTATGTCCACACCACTTCTGGTACCCCCCACACAATTTTACATATTTAGTACAAAATAATGATTCTTCTAACACTTGTGTCTGGTGTAAGTGATTAGGTTCAACTCAGAAATATATTTCTTAATAATCTGTAAATTTTTACCGAACTGGAGAAAATTGACAAATACTGGGCGGACGTCCGGCTTAGTGACTGGATAACTCATTTAAAATACTTCCAATCTTAGTGAAATTAGAATAAACCTTCGTTTCGTCAAACGCCACTCATCCACTAAACAATGGTGATTTTGCCACACCTATTTATGTACCTCCCATACAAAACAATTCTTTCCGGTTGACCGACACGATATCTCCCGTAAACAAAAATCGATCTTAATGAAATTTGATTCTAGACATACATGGGGCAATTGAATTAGATGACAGTTGTAATATGTAGTTTAATTTGAATTACCTCTACAAATGGAAATTCAGAAAACTTAAGTACCATTGGCAATTACTCTTATTTTCAAAGCATTTCCTTCATATCTGCCAGTTTGGGTTTTCAAATATTTTATATGTGCAGGTTTATGAATTTGAAAGTACTATGAGGCAACACCAATCGCAGACACAAACGCCTACATATGAAATACTTTAAAAACAGAACTGCCAACTGTCAAAGAAATTTAAAATAATTAAAAGCAGTTCCATTTTTCATTACAATTGGGATTGGATTCCACAAAAATGCCACTCTACTATTGAAATTGCCACGGGTAACTGAATTATCTACATATTCTCCGGCACGATTTATATACTAACAAAAATTTCGAAATTATTATAAACTTTCATATATTTTACTGACAAGAAAATATACATTAAAAAGTTATAGCCTAAACGTAAAAAGTGCAAGTTAAAAAATTAGATTTCTTAATTACATCTCCACTGAACGCTTGACAACACCTGAGAAAGGTATATATAGATGATCAAGTATAGTTTATGTAAAGGGGTTTTCAACAGAGACGCTACAAAAGTAAATCGATAGGAACAGCAGACGACGCCATATTTTTTCCCGCTCTTTTGACATTTCTCGTCAGTAAGGTTTGCCATTTCATCATGGAAAGATATACGAGCCAACAACGAGTCGAAATTATTATAATTTACTACCGAAATTTGGAGTCAGTGGCCTCAACTTTAAGAGGCATCAACAATCAGCGATGAGGCTAATTTCTGGCTGAATGGCTTCGTCAATAAGCAAAATATGTGTTATTGGTCAGACAGCAATCCACACGTAATCCATCAGTCATCATAAAAAATAAATAAATGGTTTCCCATTACATCCCATGAAGGGACTGGGGAGAACTTCTCACAATCACTGAGCTGTGCGCTTTCCAGTTTTCACTCACTGATTGGGGCCTACAGTTTTACACCGATTCCGAACGGTAATTTGAGAATCTTTTTCATGGCTAGATACTCGATAGGGTCGCCGTCACTATACGAGGTGACCGCCGCCGAAAGAAAATTTGAAGGTGGTCAGAGCCGGGTTCGAACCCAGGATCTCATGTACAAGAGCAGCGCACTCTAACCATTGCACCACCGACGGCCACTATGAGTCATCATTGCATCCCGAAAAAATTACGGTTTGGTGCGGTTTATGGGCCGGCGGCGTCATTGGGCCGTACTTCTTCCGTGATGATCAAGACCGGCAAATTACTGTGAATACGAATCGCTACCGTTCAATGATAACCGAATATTTTTGGCCCCAATTGGATAATATGGACTTGGAGGACTTGTGGTTCCAACAGGACGGCGCCACAAGCCATACAGCGAATGCCACAATCAGTTTATTGGAAACCGAGTTTAATGAACGTGTTATCTCACGAAATGGCCCAGTCGATTGGCCGCCTCGGTCGTGCGATTTGACGCCGTTAGATTATTTCCTGTGGTCTATGCCAACAAGCCAGCGACGATTGATGAACTTCGTACGAATATCGAACGTGAAATTGCAGCATTATCGGCCGATTTATGCTTGAAAACCGTCGAAAATTGGGTTCAGCGTCTGGACTTCTGCAAGCGTGCCGGTGGTGGCCATGCAAAATAAATCGAGTTCCATACATAATGGCATCGAACGTACGTAATAAAGAACTTCATTGGTAACAAAAACCGGTTTTGTTTTATTTAAAAAAAAACTTTGTAGCGCTCTTATTGAAAACCCCGTTACTTCTCATATTTGCCTTACTTACATAATGGAGGTTCTCCCGTTTAAGACATTCTTGAATTCCAATTGGAGCTTTTTCCTTTTTCCAAGATATTTGCCCCTATACAGGGTGTTTCTTTTAAACTGAGACGATCAAATATCTCGAAAAATAGCCACTCTACGGAAAAAATGTCTATAATCAAAATTTAATCATACCGCGGGGGAAATACATTAGTGCAAAAAAAATAGTCCCCCACCCACGGCTTTGTAGGAAGGGCGGGGGTAACTTTTAAATTAAGATAGAAGCCTTATTTTTTATTGCAGATACGGATTCTACGACTAAAAGTACGAATGATCTGAATGAAATATTTTGTTCGGTTCATGATATATGGCGTTGTAATCGACGAAATTCAATATTTTCAATTTCTCCTTCTTAGAACACACGCATTCGATTGTGCACTACGTTTGAAATAAAAACATCACGTAATCATTGGAAATACTCGAAATTCGTCATCAACACAGTTATAGCTTAATGCTAGGCTGCCAGATCACCAGATCTTACTGCGCCAGATTTCTTTTTGCGGGGCTATCTCAAAGACAAAGTTTACAAACAAGAACCAACAACACGTGAGAACATGATTGAGCGAATCAGAAATGCGTGTGCTGAAATTCAACGAGACACACTTCTCAGTTGTGTACAATCATTTGAAATGCGGATTAATAAGTATTTTAAGCTAAAATTATTGTATTCACCTACCATTTACATTAATAAATTGTTTTGATGACGAATTTCGAGTATTTCCAATGATTACGTGATGTTTTTATTTCAAACGTAGTGCACAATCGAATGCGTGTGTTCTAAGAAGCAGAAATTGAAAATATTGAATTTCGTCGATTACAACGCCATATATCATGAACCGAACAAAATATTTCATTCAAATCATACGAACTTTTAGTCGTAGAATCCGTATCTGCAATAAAAAATATGGCTTCCTATCTTAGTTTAAAAGTTACTCCCGCCCCACCTACAAAGCCGGGGGTGGGGGACTATTTTTTTGCACTAATGTATTTCCCCCTCGGTATGATTAAATTTTGATTATATACATTTTTTCCGTAGAGTGGCTATTTTTCGAGATATTTGATCGTCTCAGTTTAAAAGAAACACCCTGTACTATATTATACAAGATATCTGTTGATAAAGTGATATACCACCTCCACTCTGAACAAATGAAAATTAGAAAAGTTCATATTCTATGTTCATAAACTTTTGTTCAATCATTTTATGAACAAATTCCATAAACTTCTGAATGAATAGTTCTGTAAATTTAATTAATATGTTCACAATTTATTAACGATCGATTCAGTGAAAAAGTTCATAAATCTATTATTTTTCTCATAAATTTGTTTACAAAATCATAACTGTTTTCTTCAGATTTTTAGTGGTTTTGAAAATTGTTGTGATCATTTGCGTACAGAGGAATTCTCATTGCATTTACAGTTTTCCTTTCACTTAGTGATTGTTTCAATATCATCATTCCGAACAACCGCTGATGAGGGTTTGCATCTAGATCCTAAATGGCTCAATTCATTAAATTTGAGGAACTTTTTCTAAAAATATTTCGTTCAGTTCAAGAAAGTAAATATTATTAAAGAACATAACACCTTAAAGATCGAATAATATAAACATAAACGGATATAATACGCAGACGATACACTGTCACGCCAATCTCAAGGCAATCGGTGTTTCTTTTTTGAAACAACAACACCTATTCAATTGCTTTCGATGAAAGCCTGCATAGGAAAGAAATATTGTGAATATTGATGGTTATGGCAAAGTATTGTTGTGGATGTTTTCGCACAAGTAGGAGTTTAGACAATTATCCCTTACTTGAGATTTGTTTATACCTATAATGTGTGATGATATACCTATGTATATACTTGTGGAGAAGGGAGCTGATTATATGCCTTGGTGGGCAATGAAATAGCTAATAATCAATTTCACATATTTCTTAAGTAATATATTCTATTGAGTTGTACTTCTTTTGGCGAAAATACTTTTTAATAGTATTTGATCTTGAACCGAACAATTATTAAAGAACACAATATTAAATTACGATAAAGTTAATTCTAATTCAGTCAATGAATGCGTGTCTACTTGGCCTCCAAGAGACAAATATAAAAAAAATTTAGAATTAGTAGCCACATCATAGTTTTTGAACGCTTTCATAAAAAGAAAAACAATAAAAAAGTTAATGAAACTTATGAGAAAACTTTTTATGTACGATTTCATGAAAAGGAACCAAACACCAGTTTCATTAAATATATGAATGTTTCTATTAAGATTTATAAAAAATGTCATAGAATTTTTTTTCTTCTCTATGGATTTTTCTTAAAAGTGAGGTTTTATGAACATGATTATAATTTTAATGGGTTTATTCTTTGGTTGCGATTGATGAAAAAGTTCATTATTAATATTTAATTTTTCATTAGTAATATGTACCTTTTATTTTCAGCGCATATTGCGGCTAATGTGGACCAACTCGACATCTCACCAAATTTAACATCTTGGTTTTTGCATGTCTGTATGCCCAATCTCACCACTCGATATTCATATTGTCTCTTATCGTTATGTAGAATAGTTTACCGGGTATTTGAGGATCTCGAATTTTCACTTTGTTATCTGTAAGGAAAGTTTTTGTGAAGGCGAGATCGAGGAGTTATTCATGTGTTAACGTCTATAGGCACGGGTAGGACAATCTATCAAAGTGAACACATGCAAACAACACACAGCGTTAGCATCACATACGGGGTTGTTGTACAACAATAGTCTCTGCCTGAAAATAAGTATGATGGTATTGATGCAGCGGCAGCGAACAAAAGAGTATTCAATAGTATAGAGAACTCATGGAACAAATTGTATGACCCAAAATCGTATTACTCTCTTTTTGTCATAACTTGGTCCATTCATAATTTTGATGTTAAACATTGATGCCTTTCGAAGCATTTAAACTGGAATTTAAAAAATCCGTCATTGCAAAGAGTGTTGGTCTAGCCTTTTTCATTAGAAATTTCATAAAATATTAAGGGGAACCAACTATGCTTCGATGTAAGGAAAACATGACAGTGATTCAAACAAAAAAATGATTTATCCATAGCATGTTGTTTTATGAATTTGGGCCTAAGTGTAGGTATTATTGGTAGACTGTTCCACCGTCCGAGTTTTTTTACTAGGTTTAAAAAAACAGGTTTTATTAAATCGTGTACTTGAGTAACCGCTTTTAAGTTTATAGCAAAAGCCGGGTAATGCTGCAACTGTTGATCTTTTCAGGTTTAGCTTTTTTTTAGTAAATTTGTTTTGTTTTTTTTGAAATCTTCTGGCTACATAAATATCGCTAATAAATCGAGCGTAGTTGTTACCAAAGCCGTAAGCATTTATCTTTCATATGACTGTCTCGTACCTAGGGTTTGAGTCCTTGGATTTACAACACAGGAATCATCAAGATTTGTCCCGGGATATTTCTTTCGGGATTCCAGGGAATTATTATATTAATTAAAACGTCTATGTCACCTATTTATAAATAAAGTAAAGCAATATTCACGGTTGACGTTGCAATTTTAAAATTTTTTATCTCTCATTTTAACTCAAAGCATATTATAGACTTACATTTCGCTATTTGTACAGAAATATAATTCAACTTTTGTTTCAACAAACATATTTTCCAATATGTTTCAAGAATAAATTGATGATTTCCAATATTAAATATTATTTCTGTTAAAAAGTTGACAACATGTTATATTTATATTGTTTGGATTGCCAAGTTTAAAATTATGCGAATTGTGCTATTTCGGAAAGCAACCAAATCACGGTTTTGTTAAAAAATATTGAACAACAAAGTGACATCACACAGTTACACGCCATTATAACAAATAAAACCAGGAACCTTGCCGATTTTAACAGAATATGTGTTTAATAATTAAATTGTTGTTTTCTGTGATGATGGTAACTCTGTACTCAACTTCAAGACGTCTTACGGTCTTATCGTCAAGAACAAAGCAAACTAAACACACGAAAAAACAATAATATGTACTATTTGGTCGTAAGCGAATCAAATGGACCCGAAACCTAAGCGAATCAAATAATCGGATTCAGTTTGCACTACTCTTGTACTTGTATTGTTCATGGATAGTTCTGTCAGCGAAGATACCCAAACGATTAACAGAAATCATGAACAAATGTGTTTCAGGGTAAACCATTGTACAAATACACGGTAATAGCCAGAGGCGTTGTTGTAATTGTGGGGGAAAACAAGCATTTTGTTTTGGTGATGAAATTGGCTTCTGTCAAATTCACCACAAATGTATACCAAAAAGTAAACGACAAAGTACAAAATATAATACATATGGGGAATTCCAAGTCAAATCGGACAGCATGAAGAATTTTTTTTTTGGATTTGTTTCATTTTTCACTATGTTGATGTCCCTTTTCAACAGCGTGTCTCAGTAAATTTTCAGATTTTTGGGGCAACTTGTTACAGAGATATCGACGTGTAAAATAATCGCATTATAAGGAAACTGTGTTAAAATAAATACTCATAACTTATTCAATATTAGTCCAAATATAACAAATTTTTTTTTATTGTTTTTATTCCTTTGTAAACTATCCAAAAAAAATAGGAAAAAATTGTGCACAGTGGGCTTGTATTGTATTTTTGGGATTTAAAATTTAAAATAAATTTTTCTCAGTGTATGTAATCTTCGATTTTCTTCAAATTTTTTTTAAAATAAAATAGAATATTTTTCACAAATTTATGCCAAATTTGGGAGTGGGGTTCGAAAAACTACTATATTTCACATTTTTTTAAAGTTTTGTAAGAACATATTTTTCACTTTAAAACACTGCGCATTTTCTTTTAGTTTGTTAAAAATACGAAAGTTCTTAATTTTTTTTTATTTTCTTTAAAATTTGAAAAACGTTTTCATTTTTTGATCTAGAGAAGTTTTTACCAATTATTGCACCACCACAAGTAGGAACTATTGAATGTAATTTTTGCGTGCCCGGAATAGATTTAGCCGTTTCATATCGCTTATCCAATGTTTCTTTTGCATCAAAATAATGCTGTTCTGGAGAAAATGTTACTTTAATGTTTGGTAAATTATTCGGCTCGGATGCCCATTGATACAGTTCCACAGCAGTAGTTATTTGCTTATCAATTTGTCTTTGAAGACTTACTCTACTGGCAAGTCTTTTCAATGTGCCTCCAATACCGTCACATGGTCCCTTACCATGTGCTGTTGCAAAATAATGCCATTCTGCAGCAATCTTAAAGTCATCCTTGTGAAAATATATGTTTACAAAATGTTTGAAATTTTTGAATTGCTGGGGAGCGCCATCAGAAAAGTAAAATATTTTAGATGCATTTGGTAATACTTCTTTTACAAAATCATTAATAATCCTTAGATAGACGTATACAGCAATTGAATCATGATTATTGCCATCAGATATTACGACCAGACTTCGATGAGTGAGCTCTTCATTATTCTTAAAATACACAACTATCGGGAATATCGTTGCCTGATTATTGTTCCAATGAAAACCGGGTGCTGCGTTTTGTATAACAAATGCGTAGTTTTCAGCAAAATCACAAATCACCACAACTTCATCTTCTTTTAAGGATTCTTTGGTTTGTTTTAAAAAAGCAGATTGTTCTTTTGCTACAAAATCATGTGTTGAAAGACTGACAAGATGATTGCAAAATATTTCAACGAATTCCGATGAAGTTTTCACTAATGTCTCGAGGCTGCAACGAGGGTTAGATATCCAATATTTATACGTAATACTATCAACAGCATTGTTGTCAAATAAGTTGTGTAATATATTTTTAATGACATCGATTCCTGGACAATCTCCACATTTTCCAAAATGGCAATCGGATGATGGAAAAGGACACACAATCAGTTTTAAACAGTCACTATATTGCACTAGAGGTGCTGCTTCATTATTAGTTAATACTGCTAACTTAGCACCTATCATGAAATAAAATTATATGTGCACGAATAGGATAAACTATTAGACATATTTACCTAACATCATAAGTTTGATATTCTGATGTGTAGCACACACGCAAATCGTATGTGTACCACTAGATCCAGCAAGTACACAATGTTGAGGCCTCAGTGATGCAAAAATTGAAAAACCGATGCAATAGTTAGGATATTGTCCTTTAAACGTTTTATATAGTTCTTTTAAATTACACAGAATAAGTCTTTTTTGCATGTGTTGTCTTTGCCCATCATCATTTCTCACAGAAATAAAATCCTTCTTACCAGGCAAATTGACACTAACGTCATCACTTTTATAAAATTCTAGAACTTTATTTTTAACTTCAGGAGATATGCATCGCCCTGAAAGTAAATTTTTTTATTATAAAATATTCAAAATTTTTAATAAAACAAACTCCATTTTATAAAAATTTGTTAGCACATTACCTTTTTTTTTTCAGGGACTGACATAACTCCTTGATTTTCCTTTAAGCGTTTTGACACAACTGCCATATGCTTTGTTGCTCCCATGACATCACAAATTTTATTTATGCTCCACGAAACTGGTAATAATGTCAATATTTGCATTTTTTGATCTCGATTAGTGTTTTCATCGTCAAATTTTTCTTTTAAGTTTTCGATCATGTTTTTAAAATGCAAAGAATTTTCATAAAGATTATCTGTATATTCCAGACCAAAAATCGTTGCAAATTTACAGCAAATTTCCTCATATTTGTCCTTTACATATGATGGCTTATGTACAGAATATTCATCTATTACAGATATATTCAATAAAAGTAAAGCTTGGTTGACTATAGGTAATTGTGTGTCAATACTCAATTCAGAGAGTGGACTTATTATTCTTGCAACTTCATAATCAGCATCATCCGTTGCAATTGTTGAAGAAGAGGAAGGTGATTTTAAGGAAAGCAAGTTTTTTCTACAATTTGAACACAGATAATGTGAACGACTTAGGCCCCATGATTCTTGCAGTTGTGCAGAAGCTTGTCTTAAATCTTTCTTAGGCCGGTGATTTTCTAATTTTAATGGGTTGCAGCATTCTTTAAACCGATGTTGGTATTCCATATTGAATTAACTATTCACCAAAAGCTTTTTATAACTTTAAAATAATACTCGGCGTTGCAATTATAACTATAAAGCACTAGAACTTAGAAAATTTGTTTAACTTTATAAAGAATTAGAAGAACAAAGCAAAATCGAAAAAAACACATTTTTGTTATTTGCTTTGAAGCAGCAATGCAAATTCTTTCATTTTACTACTTTTTTCTACACCTGTGCTCTCTGTCTCCCTCTTTTACTATCATTTCAAATATATTACAGTGTTTTAAAGTGAAAAATATGTTCTTACAAAACTTTAAAAAAATGTGAAATATAGTAGTTTTTCGAACCCCACTCCCAAATTTGGCATAAATTTGTGAAAAATATTCTATTTTATTTTAAAAAAAATTTGAAGAAAATCGAAGATTACATACACTGAGAAAAATTTATTTTAAATTTTAAATCCAAAAAATACAATACAAGCCCACTGTGCACAATTTTTTCCTATTTTTTTTTGGATAGTTTACAAAGGAATAAAAACAATAAAAAAAAATTTGTTATATTTGGACTAATATTGAATAAGTTATGAGTATTTATTTTAACACAGTTTCCTTATAATGCGATTATTTTACACGTCGATATCTCTGTAACAAGTTGCCCCAAAAATCTGAAAATTTACTGAGACACGCTGTTGAAAAGGGACATCAACATAGTGAAAAATGAAACAAATCCAAAAAAAAAATTCTTCATGCTGTCCGATTTGACTTGGAATTCCCCATATGTATTGATAATCGCAACTGCCACGATAAGAAATACCCCAGCGGCTGAAGTCACAAGGCCTTCCACAAATACGGCATGCGGAATGGTTCTTTTGTAATGCCTTACCAAAATACATTTTTTCATCAGATATAACCAAGAAAAAGATATTTAAAATTTAGAGAAATTTCTTTTCCGATTCTTTTTAAACGTACTTTAATTGGAAAATTTCATACAAATTTTAAAATTATATGTTTTATTTAATACTTGGGCGTGGTACAACTTTCTAAGATAGATACATACATACTTACAAATAAATATGTAGAAGCGGATAATGATTTTGTGATAAAATTGAACTTTCAAAATTGCGTGTAAGTAGGAAAGCAATGTGTAAGTAGCGACAAACAATCACTCTGCACAATAAATGTATTCGGTTAGTGACTAGTGTGAACACACACCGCAGTGGCTCAACGGGCTGCACGCTGCTGAGGATGATGCTTCACAACCATCGAAACGATCGTCATGCGAATGTGAGTTCGAATCCCACCCGTGCCATTTAGATTTTTTCACTAACCGGAGAGAACATGATCTCTCAGCCTAAAGGAAATTACAACTTTAAAAATAACGAGGATCTAAGACAACTAAATTTGAATCATATGGTAGGGCCAGACCAGAACGAGACAACTACAATTAGAATAGTGCGTTCTATAAATAGAACTTTCAAAACTTCGGCATCAGTGCGTGTAAGTAGGAAAGCAATGTGTAAGTAGCGACAAACAATGAGTCTGCATAATAAACGTCTTCGGTTAGTGACTAGTGTGAATACACACCGTAGTGGCTTAACGGGATAGACGCTGCTGAAGATGAAATATCAAAAGAAATGTGTGAAATTGATTATTATGGTGTATGGTTGGGAATGTAGCTATTTCAATGCCAACCAAGGCATATCATCAGCTCCCGTCTCCACAAGTATTTAGGTATATCGTCACACATTATATGGATAAACAAATCTCAATTAAGCAAGAATTGTCTAAACTCCTACTTGAGCGAAAACATCCACAACAATACTTTGCCAAAACCATCAATATTCACAACATTTCTTTCCTATGCATGCTTTCATCGAAAGCCATTGCATAGATGTTGTTGTTTCAAAAAAGAAACAACGATTGCCATGAGATTGGCGTTTAGAATGTACCATCTTCAAATTTATATCAGTTTGAGTTTTTATTATTCGATCTATTAGCTGCATTAAGAAGTACTTTTTCTATGCAAAAGTAAATTTTAATAGAAATATTAAAAGAAATGTGTGAAATTGACATTATGGATCATTATGGCATTGAATTCCCAACCATCCACCATAATGATAAATTTCACACATTTCTTTTAATATTTCTAATAAAATATACTTTTTCATAGAAAAAAGTAGATCCCTTCTAAGTCCTTCCTCTTTGCGTGCCTTCTAAGGCATTCTTTATGCAATGGACAAGGAAGGCCTTGCCTCCCGATCTCATGCAATATTAAAAAGAAAGAAGGAGGTAATGTGTAGGGAAGGCCTGCCGTATTTTAAAGAAGGCCTGTTTGGTCATGTTTTCCGGCCTTCACTAGTTCAATCATGAGGCAAACACACAAATGCATTCAAATTCGTGTGTGTTTCATGGCTTAGTATACCAACTTTTTAAAAGCAAGCGTGGTGACCCTACTTCGTTGAAAGCTGATGAGCTACGAAATAAAATCTATCTCTATTTGGCATTGTCGTTCTCATCAGTGATGGGAAATGTGGTGCAATTGTAAAAAAGTTTAATCTGACAGATAACTCCGATAAAAGTCTAATCTGACAGATAACTCCGTTAAAATCTCGAGTTTTCGTCCACTTATCTGACAGACTTATTTTTATCCAAGACACCACAGCATTAACATCAATGGCGTGCGCTTGCAAATGTTTGCAAAAATACGAAAAAAAATGTCAGGGTCAGGAACTGACAATTTGTCCTGTGTTTACTTTACTTATTCTACCATGCGGACAACACTTGCTATGCACATGTACACACATTTATATATACTCAATCTAATTTCTATGGGGAAAATACAATCGTTGATGTTTTATATTTATTAACATTTTATTTTATTAAATTAAACTAAAGTTTTGTATTTTTTTCACTTCACATTAAATTCCAAAAATTTATGTTATTTGTAGTTTTCCGCTTTTCTCCTCTTCGTTGGTTCTCTCCGACATTTTATCTCCCGCTCTCTGCTTCATCGATAACCTCAAAGAAATCTCTTGGTTTAGAAACTGTTTCGAAAAACATAAGATGTATGTGGCGACATCTGTTCACATTGACAATTTATCTTCAGATTCGACAGATCGTCAAATCCGTGTGATAATCTGAACTCCACGTTAAGCACGCCACAGACTTGTCCATCATGAGCATGAGCTTTGACGATATAACATTTTCCCTGCCTCATAAAAATTAATAAAGATTACCCGAATTGTTTGCGAACAAGTTAGTGATGTGAACAACAAAGACTGCATTCTTGTTTCGCTTCGGAAGTTGCGTTAAAACGACAGTAAGAGTGACCGATATCCGAAACTGATGATCATGATGGTTAAATGTCCGCATTAGGCGGCTGAGGCTAATCGGGAAACAATCGAAGCATTTTCATTCGCTAAATGCTCTCAGTGGTATCCTCGTGACTCGTTTTTAGCTCTTGCGCACGGAAAAAATTTGCATGATTTTGAAACAAACGTCCGAACAAAATTTAATGTGGTGTTATTACGACAACAAGCATTACAATATGCATTTTACTTCTCGATTGCCGGTTGTCAAACTGTATGGTAATTCGATCAAATTTTCTTTATTTCTGCTTTAAACCAACAAAAGTGGAAAAATCTAGAAAATCATTGTCAGTGCGAATGCCGTGTTACTTGTATTTTCTCCGCTTATGAATTCTAGGTACATAGCTTGTATAGTTCTTGGTACTTCTTGTAATAAAATAATACGGTCCTGTTTGGTGTTTGCGCTTTCATGCTCTCGCAGATGTCTGTTAATTCCCCATCTGACGCTAACACTATCTAACGGGTCCGCCAAATAACTTTTTTTTTTTGAAAATGCTATAAAAAAAAACTACTGAATATTTTCTCAAATTTTTTTTGACGTAGAATACGTCTTACCTTACGGTATGAGGAGTCATGTCAGGTTTTTATTGTTGTAATCTTTATTTCATTGAATTTGAGGAAACGGCTAGATGAATTTTTTTAAAATTTTTTTTGTAGGTAAATGAAGATGTTATCTTTCGTTTGATATACATTTCATATTGGTTGATATATTTCTAGTATTTTAATTTCTCAATTGAAAATTGTTTAAACACATACACTCAAACATATGTGTGGTGTTTGTTTGAGTGTTTTGGTTGCTCAACATTGCTTAGGAACATGTATCTAGTAAAAAGTGAAACGAACAGCAAGCTAATGTTGCTTGGCAACATGTATCTAGTAAAAAGTGAAACAAACAGTAAGCTAACGTAATAAAGCTTTTTTGCGAAAGCTTCAATAAAGCTGTTGTAACATTAATTTTGAATTGTAAAGCGTAAAGCTTTCACACAACGCTCGAATGCTAATGCGAAGACTCGATAAGGTAAACCTTTTTTAATATTAGGGCGGCCCTCTCAACATTCGCAGAACTTATTTCAATAAAAAAATTAATTAAAATACATAAATTAAATTAAGTTTAAAAAAATTGAACATAATATTTTTTTTTTAAACGGACTTGAATCAACTGCCGTTGGACTGTCTGTCCCTGTCCCTGCAGGCTGTGTCAGAGACACGGCCATTAAGTTTAACGTAGAATACGCCATCCGATAAGACAGAAAACATATATAACCATAAATGATAAATAATATAAACAAATGATTTTATTGTTATATGTATATGTTTTCTGTCTTATCGGATGGCGTATTCTACGTTAAACTTAATGGCCGTGTCTCTGACACAGCCTGCAGGGACAGTCCGTGGCCGAAGGCCTCGGACAACTGTCTGCTGTAATTTTTTTTTTAAGTACAATTCTTCCGGTTAATAATGGAAAATAATTTCATTCAAATGGCTGCCTCTGCCTCGGCTGGCCATGCAGTAGCCTACACGATCGGTCCAATTTTTAAGCACATTATCGATTGCGTGCAGCTGTATTTCTCCAATGGCTTCACGAATATTGTCCTTTAAAGCGTCAATTGTCTCTGGCTTGTCGGCGTAACACTTATCTTTGAGGGCACCCCACAAATAATAGTCCAACGGTGTCAAATCGCAGCTCTGATAATGCGATCTTCAAAAACAGGGCGCAAGACATCGAGTGTAGGTAGCTTCTGCTGTGTGGCACGTAGCGCCGTCCTGTTGCTCATTTTCGAAGAAAAATGGCCCAATTATGCCTCTGGACCAAAATCCGCACCAAACAGTGACTCGTTTTGGGTGCATCGGCTTTTCAATGTATGCGTGCGGGTTTTCTGTGCCCCAACTGCGACAATTTTGCTTGTTTACATACCCGCCAAGATCAAAATCAGCTTCATCTTTTTTGGGCAAAATCGGCATCTTCTGTAAGTCGATCGCAGGCCCACTTTTCAAAGTAATGTCGCAATATTTCCCAGCGTTGGTCAAGCGTATACACAACCATATTCGTTCAGCCGAAGGATAAAACTAATCATGTGTCAAATCAGACATGAGCTAAGTGTTACCATTCACGAAATAAGCACTAGTTGAAAAAAAAATCGGTAGATGGCGGACCCTTTACGAGCATCGGCCATCTTCGATCAACAATTTCCCAATACGAAACATTTTGGTATATATGTAATTGTAGACTGATTCAAAATGCAAAAACATTAAAATCTTGTGCTCCACAAGGCTGCCCCTATTCCAATCGACAAAGTAAGTATATATTTCAAATATCACACTAATCGGACAATATTTAGAGGTCGCTAGAAATTTACGATTTTTCGGGGTTCATGTGAAATTTAAACAAAAATTTGAAAAAGTTGAAATTTCTAGCGACCTCTAAATATTGTCCGATTGTTCCAATTTTTGGTATGCACACTGCTTTTGATGAATGAAACTGGGGCGGCCTTGTGGAGACAAAAAAAAAATTACATCTGCAAATCCCATACATTCTTGAATCAGTCTAATGTAATTGGTTCCAACCAAGAAATCATATTTTAGAAACTAGATGGTGCTAGCTGGAATTGCATTTTAAAACTAAGAAATGTCAATGACAATTGAAGAAATTTGTTTCAAGAACTGAAATTCAAACTATAATATTACCTGCAGAAGATTTTAAACAAATCTTAAAATTTAAAAGAATAAAAGATTTTTATAAGAAGCTTGTTTATGGTAATTCCAAAAAAAACTCGACTCAAAAACCATACTTTTGAAACTTGGTCCTATTCGATTTTGATGTGTTCTACTAATTGCTGCCGTTATAATTCCGCTGCCGTTATAAACAGCCCATCTGCAGCGTTTTTGTGAAGAGATAGCTGTGTTCATGTTGGAACAACTTTTGAATGCGACAACATCTTGTAACGATCCAGGTATCACCTGATAGATTTGGACATAATTTTGGGGATTAGAAATAAAAATGGCAGGTCCTTGTGGGCCAAGGACATTAAAATTTATATAATATATATTGTCCTTGAATACCCTGGAAAACTATCTTTTGATTTTCTTAATTTTATTTTTGCAAAATTTCGCATGCTTTTCACTACAAGATGTGAAAATTTCAAAATGGGTTCAGAAAATACACCCACCGAAATAAATATAAAGGCAGGGCCAGATTTAAGACGATTTAACTATGGATATGTCTTTGAAAGTTTTTATTAACAATTTGGTTAATTCCTATACATTTCTAAAAACTGTATACATAATGAAAGGAAACATTACGTTCTTCAAGAATTACAAATAAAAAAATTGTGCGAAATATTTATAAGGGCACCTTTCGCTTTCTACAATATTTTATAAGTTAGTAAGATGTATGACCTCCTTTGATATTAATAACATCTTCTAAACGTCTAGGCATGGAATTAATTAATGCGTATATATGGGCAGGATCAATTCTCTGCCACTCTCCCTGTATAACCGTTTTTAGGTCCTTTACGCTTTGAATCTGGAGGCCATGTCGGTAAGGTTTGGTTGCTAATATATACCAAAGGTTTTCTATGGAGTTGAGATTCGGACATATTGGAAAGTGGTATGTTACAGTCCTCCAGGAAGTTGAACGTCTTCCTGGAGCGATGAATAACAGCGTTATCCTGCTGAAATATAAACCCCGGAAAGCAAATATCCTCAACAAATGTTATTAAAACTTCTTCTAACAGTCGGATATAGTAATCGGAGTCTCTTTTTGTCGAAACAAAACAGATTGCAGTAGTTCCTATGTAATTCATACCGGTCCACACCATAAGGGAACCACTGCCAAAATTTCGAAGCTGACTGACAACTCCAGGAGACTTGTTGGAGGACCAATATTTGCCCAACCCATCTGGATCATCCAAATTAAATTTGTTCGTCGGAAAATACAACGGATTTCCATTCATCGTCCCAAAATTGGTATCTTTCAACGAATCGCAATCTCGACTCTTTATGCATTTGGTTAAGACCTTTTACCATATGTAAGCTTCAAGTCGAGTTTCATAATTTGCTGTCCAGGACGCATCTTTATTTCTAAGCTCATTTCAGCATGAATTTCTCACGTTTGTCGCAGTCACTCATAAGCGGCGTCCTTCCCGGTCACTTTGCCTGTGCCAACTTGGACCCCAATTTTAAAAAGCTATCAACCACGCAGATAGACCTATTTAACCGTATTGAAATCACTGGGCTAACGATAGCCCCTCTTCATGATACGCCTGCATTTTGCATTTTTTCTTCCGATAACGGTTTCCTCAATGCATCCCTTAAAAAAACAGAAAAAAACCATATTTTATGTTTATACAGTAAAAGATCAAGAAAATGCTCAGTTCTGTTTGAATTACCACTGACTACTCTTGAAATAATTCATATTTTTCTTCATGCCTTTATATTTATTTCGCACCAAAAATAGAAAATTAGAGGAACTTTTCTCAAAACTTATCGAAAGTTTGAACATTTACTCTCTAATAAGTAACAACAAATACAGCCCGTTAAAAAGTACAACAATTTTACAACAACAACACCAACACATGAAGAATAATCAGAAGAAATACATTGCCTTTATAATTATTTCGGTGGGTGTATTGGAGTTTTAATAATGTAATTATAATAATAATTATTAATTTTAATGGGGTCTTCACATATTTTACATGTATTTGTGTATTTCGTAAACAACTTATATGTATTATACTTTATTATATATTATACGATAGATTAGAGTTTATTTAATCATTTCATATGTATTAAAAGTTTCGGCTTATGAAAAATATTTGGTGCGTACCTTACCGATACCTACTGGATTGACGTGATGAATTAGGTATAGGTTTCAGCTTTGGGCACATTCTAAGGAAGAGTTCCTGTTTTGCATACTCCTTTTGGGGAATATAAATAAAATTGTAAATCTATATTTTACTTTGCCAATCGCTTAAGTGTTCCACCAATACCATGAGCGGTACAAAAAAAGTTCCACTAAGCTTTGATGTCGAACTTATTTTCATGACATTTAAGGCAATACATATTCGGTTTATTTTTATACTGAGCGGCGGATCCGTCAGAAAAGTAGAAAATTTTTCTGGTCTTCCCAATTGCTGCAGTAACATAACTGATTACTTTCTTGCGATACTCGTATAATTGTACTGTTATGATGTTATGTTTTAAAGCATCGTTTATTATAACACAGCTAGTAAATGTTATTTCATCGTCTGTTTTATAGTAAACTCATTTTGTATGATAAAACTATAATTCTCAGCAAAATCTAAGACAATCAAAAATGCGTCTGCTTCTAAATTCTGAAATAAAGCAATGTCTTAGAAGTTTCGGCAATTTTTCCAAAAATGTACCAATGAATTCGTCCACATTGTCTATTTTTGTCACAAAATCTTATCTGTCGGTAGTCGTCCATACATAGAGTAATGACGTATAGAGACGCCAACTCTCTCAGTAAATTGAAGGCATTTGGTGTGTTGAAGATGGGCGGTTGGATGTTGGAAAGTATTGCTTTAATAATACCAGATAGAGGCACAATATGTTTTTTGTGCGTTAAAATTTTTGTGTGAATACACCACAAATATGTACGAACAATAAAATATAACAAAAAAGTCCAAAGTACGTTTAAATTTCATAGTTTTTCATCAAAACGACATGAAAAATTTAAGTCAATAATATTTGTAATTCCACCTGGTTTAAGGAAATGTCAGATGAGAACAATGACAGCTCTATACGTCATTACTCAATGCCTCCATATATCGTACAGAACTGTTTCCATTTCATATCTGCCCAATAATTTTGTATTGTTTCTCTTAATGTGTCAAAACCTGGACATTTATGACATTCCACCATATAGGTTTCTGTAAGTGGGGGTTTACAGATACCCAGGTTTAGCCATGTATGATAGTCATTATATTGTTTATTTCCATAGTCCTTCCGGAAAACGCCTTCGCACATTAATTGCGTTCCGCTAGATAGAGCTACTACACTTTGTTTCGGTCTAAGTGAGACGAACTTGGAAAATCCAGCTTTAATATTAGGATACATGCAATACAATGCAATAAAATACAGGAAATAAAATTCAGTCAAATTCAAGAATAATACTCTTTTTTGAATTTGGACACGCTTCCTTCCCGTCAACCAGTATAAACAATCTAAAATTATGAATAGACAAGATTAAGCTAAATGTACAGTGGTGGCCAAAACAAATGCAACCCAAATGCATCTTTTACGAAATATTACGTAAAAATCTTCTAAAAATAAAGTCAGCAATTTTTTGTTTTAAATTTTATTCTTTATTGCTTTAAAAATAAGGAAAAGGGATCTACTCCACAGATATTGAGAAAAATGTTTGAAAAAACATAAAAATACATACTCATTCTTATATTTCAGTGGCCAAAATATTTGCAACTAATAAAATCAAGCGCAGTTCATGCAAATGAATTGAATATTTTCTAGCAAATCCGTTGTTGTCCATTACAGCCTGACGTATTCGAGGAATTGATATCATTAGTATGTCAATGACGATTGTTGGGATTGATTTCCACGCATCTTTCAGTCGTCGAAACAAAATATCAGAACTTGTACAATTTTGCCACTCAAGTTTTTGGTTTATGATTTCCTAGAGTTTCTCGATGGGATTTAAGTTTGGTGATTGTGGTGACCATTCCATAACCGTAACTCTATTTTCGGTCGTTGCCTTGCTGGAACACCCACCACAATGGCATATCGTACTCGGCATATGGAAGGATTACCCTTTCTAAAATGTCTTTCTACACAAATCGGCTCATAATGCCATAAATTGTATGCAGTGGACCAACTCCAGCACCAGAAAAGCAGACTCACATCGTTATACTTCCCTCTCCATGCTAGACCGTCTTTTTGCAGTAAAGTGCTTTGATGCGTTTTCCTACTAGTTGTCGTACGTAAGACATGTCATCGCTGCCAATAGTTTTAAATTTTGATTCGTCACTAAACAAGACAGACCTTCATTTACTTCCTAGCCAATTTAAATAGTCTTACGCAAACTGCAAACGCTTTTTCTGATTACAATTTGATATAATCGGTTTCTCTGCAGGACTTCGTTCGAGTAGAGAGGCCTGCAAAGGGGGTCTACGAATTGTTCGAGCAGAAACTGATATTTGAACTTTGCAGTCATTTAGGAGGAAGAGATAAATGGCTCTTATTTCACGTGTCTGATGATCAAATTTTCCGTCCGATCACTTGTCTTGCGCGGTAGACCACCTCAGTGTACAATACAAATTTATGAAGTTTTGTTTTAAAGTAGCAATAATGCGAGATATTGAACTTTTATGAACATTATATTTCTCGGTAATGTCTTTCCACAAGAATAAGCATTCACAATTTTCCGTCTGAGCTCAAATCCAAATTTATAGCGCGCCACTTTAAAACGAACTCTATTTTAGTATAATATAAAGAGTTAGCATGTGTGTTTCAATTCCACCAAATTCTCGCCGAAAGTCACTGGGCTAACGATAGCTTTAATACAGTTTTTCTATGCCAGGTTTTTTTTTTTGCCAGAATTTGGAGGCGACACAAACAAAAATGAAAAAAAATCAATGAGTGTTCGAACTCACGGATGATGTGTTAACACCTTTTTGCTACACGGTACCTGTTCGATTTCTATGAACACATTAGTAAATGTTACATTGGAAAATAAAAAATAATAGTTTTTTTGTATACACCGGGCAATGCTGAACATCAAATGACTCGCTTTGTTTGGCCATAGCAACAACAACCAAACACACAACATCACACATACTTTGTACGAAGTAGCTGACGTATTAGTGTGTCACCATAACGTCGACTGCGCAAGGCTTGTAAATGAAATTTTGCGTGGCTATGCTTTATATCTCCGTTCAACATCAGCAACAGACACATGTACATACATACATTATTATGTTAATACATACGCTATAGACACAATTTCGTTTGACACACCACTCTTTCACAGAAAATCTGGTTTTAGCAGCAGCATAAAATCTGGTTTTAGCAGCAGCATAAAATCTGACTTTGATAGATTTAGTCCCTATACGCCGCTATAGATGTTAACACATCCAAAATAGTTGTGTTCTTGAAAACAAAATTAGTTTATTGTATATGAAGTTATTTTAAAGGTCATAAGTGCGAATTAAATCAAATGTAAAGTTAGTTGTTTCAATTCGCCGATCGGTTATTCTCCTTCAAATGCTATCCTGTAGTAAATTTGCAGCTAGGAGGTCGAATAGCTGTTTCACCGAAACACCGTAGAATGATATGGGAGAAACGAATTGGGATAGGGGAAGTTGCACCCACAAGTGTGAATTATGTATGGGGAAATTTACAATTTTTAGCAAATTGGTTGAAGATGTGGCCTAGTGTGAAAAGGCAATTACTCTATGGCTTGCTTATAATTTTCTTTCATATCAGTTATTTTTCTACACTCTTAAAAAACGGTATCCACGTGTATGTTAGGAACACACGCCTAATATTCATATTTTTGAAAGTTCCAAACTCACATGTATTTCAATGGAACATTAGAATGTTTACAAGCAAACATGCATGCTTTTACGTAGAAACACACATATTTTGTGAAAACATTCGCGCGTTTCCTCCCAAACCTTCATATAATAGAAAACATAACATTTAGACACAAAACCCCAAACATAATAGAAACAAATTAGTTTTAGATTTCAATGTATGTATATATGTAGTTTATTATTTATTATACATAATTTTACCAATATAAATCTACATTTATATCCAATTAATAAAAGAACAAAAAGATTTAAAAGGTTCTTTTTATATTTACTTGCATGAATCCATTATTCTCATTTCTTTCTTGTCTCTCAGGAACACTCACTGTGTCTGTAATTTACACACACATTCAGGAATATGTATGCATCTTCAGTCATTGATAACACAGGGCAACAGTGATTCTGCGGTGCGGGGTTTGTAAGGAAATTTTGGTGCATATGTTGATGAAGATCTAAGACTATAATTCGCTTTTTTTGAATTGACTCTAGTTCTCGAAATATACCGCTATTTTAAAAATTAAGGAGGTTTCACCACACATTTTAGCATAACTCGAGAACAGCTTGTTCGATTTGGTTAAGTAAAAAATTTAAAAATCCGCAGCTAAATTACCTTGATGTTACACCTACAATGTTTCTTGATAAAGTCAATATTTTCGAAAATATTCAGAAACTTTTTGGAAAAAAAAATTTTTTTCCTGCAAAATTGAAAATTTTTTCTTTTTTTAAAATTCATAAAAAATCAAAAATGTCACAAATACTGTTTTTTGATCTTTATTTATAAACATAGATATGTCACAAACAAAACAAGCCATATTTCAATAATATCCATTAACAAGTTTTGGTTTAATTCACAATTTAGAGATGGTATCCCATTTTGATAAAATTTTTAAATGAATATTAATAACAAAAATATTCCATAATTATAAAAAAAACACGAGTTAAGAAAACCGTTTTGTATGGGATTTTCTTTGGTACTTTTTGTTTGGACAGTCCCGTTGTAGGTTCCAGCAGTAGTCTGCCATCATATGGCTATCCCACCGGCCTTGGTATCTTTCCTCCATGATCTTCATGTCCTGGTGAAATCGTTCCCCTTGTTCTTCACTATAATCGCCGAGGTTCTCAGGAAATTTATCCAAATGACTGTGCAAATAATGCACTTTTATACTCATATTAGCTCCTAGTTTTTGGAAATTGTGGAGCATTTTGCTAACAATTTCGGCATAGTTTTTAGCTTTGTTATTCCCCAAAAAGTTTTTGACAACTGATACAAAGCTTATCCATGCTTCTACTTCCACCTGACTCATGTGATTTGTGAAATCATCGATGTTTATAAGAGTACGGATTTGTGGCCCGTCAAAAACGCCTGCTTTTAGCTTTTCTGTACTAAGACCAGGAAATGTTTGACAAATATATTTAAAGCAATCGCCATTCGTATCGAGAGCTCTGACAAACTGTTTCATAAGGCCAAGTTTAATGTGGAGTGGTGGAAGAATGATTTTTTCTCGACTTATCAAAGGTTCATGAACGATGTTAACTTTTCCTACAGTCATGTTCATTCTTGATGGCCAGTTTGTCCTGCTCCAGTGTTCATTTTTTGCACGACTGTCCCATAGACATAGAAAACAGGGATATTTAGTGTATCCACTTTGCTGACCCAATAAAAAGTTTACCATTTTTAAATCTACACAGACGGACCACTTGTGTTGATGATATGAAATCTTCTCTAACACCAGTTTCACGTTTTCATAGTCTTCTTTAAGTTTAGTCGAATGACCTATTGGAATCGAAGCCAATTTATTTCCATTATGTAGTAACACACACTTTAAACTTTTTTTTGAGCTGTCTATAAAAAGTCTCCAGTCTTTAGGGTGGTATATTGGAAGGCCCATTAAATTTAAAAGCCCAGAAATATCATTACAATATACAATACCGTTCGCCTCGGTAAAGAATGGAAGGATGTCTCGCTCTCTATTTCAGTAAGTAGTTATTGTTACGCCAGGCTGAATGCAACGTTTTTCTTTTAGTCTTGATGCAAGAAGTTCAGCTGATTTTTTCGATAAATTTAAATCTCGAATTAAGTCATTCTGCTCACCTTGAGAAAATCCTTGAAATGCAGAACTGCATTCTTCGAACTCATACTCACTATTGCTGTCATTGTGACTATCTAACATTTCAACATCATTAGAATATTTGGCCGATAATGAAGTAAATACCGGTATTGGTAAATTTTCACTATGCAGCGTTGGTGGCTGAACGGATTGAACGTTTGGGTAGAACCAAGACCGCTTTTTATATCGGTTCATGCCTTTTACATTTACAGCGCAAAAGTAACAATCATCAAGGTGGTTTCTTGGCTCTGCCCACGCCATCGGTATTCCAAACGGAAGCCCTTTGCGTTCTCCTTTGCTCCAATATCGAAGTGACTCGACACAAGTTTTACAAACTTTATGTGGGACCCAACATTTGTCTTGTTGTCGAAGTTCTTGTCCAAAATAAGCCTTATAAGCTTGTTTTACAAAAGCTGTAATATTATTTAGTTGCTTTTCTGCACAATATTTACCACATATGTAGCAGAAATGGTCGGGGTTATTAGCACAAGATTTACGTAAAGAGCTCATCATAAGCAATGCCTTATAAATTGAGTAATTTTATTATGTTTTAATATTTTTTTAATTTTATTGTGGATAAGTCTTACCTTTTCACTTTCAACACTAGGATTAACAAGGTATTACAGTTCAATATTTTTTGACATATGTACGTATTTATTCACTTATCTGTCACATATCGTCTATTTGGCCTACTTAAGTTGTTATAATTATGTGTCGTGATTTTTATAGCTATGGAATATTTGTGTTATTAATATTCATTTAAAAAATTTATCAAAATGAGATACCATCACTTAATTGTGAATTAAAGCAAAACTTGTTAATCGATTTTATTTTGAAATATGGCTAGTTTTATTTGTAACATATCTATGTTTAAAACTAAAGACGAAAATATAGCATTTGTGACATTTTAGATTTTTTATGAATTTTAAAACGAGAAAAAAATTTTCAATTTTCAATGAAAAAAATTTTTTTTGGAAGCACTTTCTGAATATTTTCGAAACTATTGACTTTCTCAAAAAACATTGTACGTGTAACTTGAGGGTATTTTAGCAGCGGATTTTCACATTTTTTACTTAACCAAATCGGACAAACTGTTCTTCAGTTATGCTAAAATGTGTTTTGAAACCTCCTTCATTTTTAAAATAGTGGTTTATCTCGAGAACCAGAGTCAATTCAAAAAAAGTGAATTATAGGATAAGAACATCACTATCTCATACATCTAAATTGACTCCAAAAAGTTGAACCGCAGAAAAAAATCTTCATTTTGTCACCCTGTGTAATCGAACAATAGAATAATCGAAAGAATAATCGAACAAGTAAGACTGTGAATATTCTCTCTTTGTATCTCTTTTATTCTCTTGCTCTCGAGAGAGCATAAAGAGTGCAACACACACTGCTGTGTTTGTATCAAAAACACTGCTATATTTGGATCAGAAACACTTATATTGTAACATTTTAATCATTGTGCCGCCAACATGCAATATTGATTAGCAAGCACCAAAACCAAACAACAAAAGAGGCAGATTTTTTCCACTTCATGCTCACTTAATCAACCCATAGAGTAAATCTTACTAGAGACAATATTTGGCTCATCTGACGTTTCTTTTCACACTCTTCGTGATGCGGTAGGTGTGATAGAGAGATGTTCGACGAAAAGTGACATACACCAGGTGGAATTACAATAACTTCTGGCTTTAATTTTTCAATGTCGTTTTGGTGCAAAGCTGTCAAATTTAAATGTGTTTTACACTTTTTTATTGACTGGTATTGTGAGCATACATTTGTATTGCATTTAACACAATAATTTTAACACACAAAACGGAATGTCGTTGTTGTTATTTTGTTCGTTGTTTTGAACCATTGCCTCTATCTGGTAATAGTAAAGCAATTCTTGTCAACATCCAACGTAAATATTTCACCATGCCAAGTGTCATAACTTTGCTGAGAGAACTGTTAAGTCTAGTATATTCATTAGTCTATGAATCAACCAAGCGTATTTGCAAAATACAGCTACACACTTACAACTTTGAGTGTGAATAATCTCTCCTTGTACATCTTGTATTCTCATGGTCTCAATAGAGAGTAAATAGTGCAGCAAACACAGCTGTATTTGTATCCTAAACCCAGCTATACTTGGGTCATAAACGCATATTTTATAACACATTACTAGAGAATGCATCTCGGGAATTTCCGCCCGGAATTTCCCTGGAATTCATCCATTTTCAATTCCAGCTTTCCCAGGAATTTTATCCGGGAATCTCGGGAAATTTCCAAAAGGTTACAATGGATTATTTTAGCAAAAAAAAAAGTTAATTTATGGTTTAAATTATTGTATTTTCGAAAAATATTGATTTACATTGCTATAATGAAAAGTTTTTATAGTTACTCCCCACGATTGTGTCGTTGCTGCAATATATCATGCTTTGCAAGAGTTTTTGAATGATTATCACTGCGTTGCTTCAGAAACTCAGTTGTTGTTGTTGCAACGAACACATCAAATGTGCATTAAAAACAATGTAATTGTTGAGCTGAGTTTAATGTTTGGGCATCTTATGTTTTCCAATATTTTATTATTGTATTTAGTCAAACATTTAAAGTTACCAAAGCGAAACAGTTTTTGCGACGTATCATTCGTTAGAGTCGAAAATGATTTGTATACATTTAGGACAACTTTGTTTTGACAGCAATGTTTACTAGCTTTTTAGCAACTGCTCCACCATATGACTGTCAAATTGTCAGAAACTGTATGCTCCGTTATTTGTTAAAATAAAAATAATAAATTTTAATTTTTCCACGAAGTAGCAAAGGGATGATTAAATTTCCAAACCAGGTTCTTACACCAATGAAATACATTAACCGCAACAATGAAACATATTCATCACAGTAATAATGAAAACATTTTCGTTGCGTTGATGTATCTTCGTATATACTATATATTAAAAATGCTTCGAGATTTGTATCAAAATTTTTCAAAAAAAATGCAAACTTGTATTTTGCCAAACTCTGAAATAATTTAAAACTATTTTCCAAATCTGGCCTAGAAAGCTGAGGCACTCATGAGAATATTCACAGACTTCGAAACAATCGTCCGCCAACAGGAGTTCAAAACAAGGTTCACATTTTTCTAATTGCAGAAAAAAAACCCTAGTTCAAAGGAAATCGAAAAATAAGAAATAATTTCAGATCGAATAATATATAAATAATTTTTTAGTCAATAAATTTTTAATGTTTTAATTTTTTTTTTCATATTCGTGTATTGTCATCCAAATCTGACAACTGTGCAAAATTTTAGTTCGATTGGTCAACTGCAACTGTGTTAAAAATGAGTTACTAGATTTGAACAATACAGACTGACAGACAACAAAGCAAGATAAATAAAACACTGTAAAAAAATATCAAAATCGATATGCTTTTCTATTATCTATATTTTATTTTCAAATGCAAACAGCGCAATAGAAATAAAAATGATTTTGGATTGAAATGGTCGTACGGACACAGCAACAACATGTGTGAATAAACAAATCCATCTTCTATGGTATTTCTATCATCTTTGTTCGTACCTACGAAGGAAGAAAAGAAACATTTATTTAAACAAAATAATTCAATGAGTGTTCAAACTCACGGGCGATGTGTTAACACCTTTTTGCTACACGGTACCTGTTCGATTTCTATGACCACATTTGTAAATGTTACATTGAAAAATAAAAAACAGCGTTCAATCATATGATGACGTTACAGTTAAATAATATTAATACTTACAATTATTTAAAGACAAGTGCAAGCACATGTGTCATTATTTTCTTGCTTAATACTTTTTGTTTTATTCCCACAAAAAAAAAAAGCATGACACATGAACATACATACATTGTTATGTTCGTATATACGCTACACAATTTCACAAACTTTTCGTTGCTGTCTTGCTATCTCATTTAATACGTCATTATTCTCTTTGCTCTGAGAGTGCTGCGCACCCAAATTTCATTTGACTTATCTTTCACAATAATAAAAAACTAACCCGTAAAAAACATAGTTTTTGACAATAAATTCTTTATATATGGCCACGCCCCTTTGTCCAATCCCGCCCATATTTGAAGTTTTCGTAGCCTAAGCAACATACCCAATTTTGTTCAAATACCGTTAACAGGAGCAGAAGTAATGGATTTTTAATATGTGATTTGTATGGGAGATACCACGCCCCTAAGTCCAATCCCGCCCATATTTTGATAGATAATTTTTGTCGTTGCCATTAGTTTCCAGCGAAGTTTCAGCTCGATTGGATTACGGGAAAAGGGTAAACAATCAATCCAAATTTTTTCGGCATACATACATACATGCATACAGCCAGGTGAAGTTAATATAATGAATTTAAAAAGGCGTTCAATCATATGATGACGTTTTATTTAAATAATATTAATACTTAATAACACTTAAAAATATTTAAAGACAAGTGTCATTATTTTCTTGCTTAATACCTTTAGTTTTATACCCACAAAAACCAAAGAGAATACAAAGCAACAGGCACTTGTACATACAGACATTGTTATGTTCGTACATACGCTACACAACTTCACAATTTTCGTTTCTCTCTTTCTATCTCATTTTTATATACGTAAGTATAACCACGTCATTATTCTCTTTGCTCTGAGAGTGCTTCGCACCCACACAATACAACTATTCGCTGCCGTTACATCAGTGTGTGTTTTTTCGCAGTCTGACAATCTATGTTTCGCAGTCGGACAAATCTGTGTTCTATATAGGGGTTGGTCACCCTTATCATTTAGTGGTATGAAAAATATATGCTAGCCGATTCTGAGACCTACCCGATATGCACACAAAATTTCATACAGATCGCTCCAGCCAGCCGTTTCGGAGGAGTTTAACGGCAAACAATGTGTGATCGCTGTCGAACAATCTGTGTGATCGCAGTCTGACAACTGTGTGAGCGCAGTTGGACAAATTGTGTTTGGATGTATTCACTTTGTGAATTTAGTCCGGACCCGTGCCTATAAATGTTAACACATCAAAAATATTTATTAAAAGGAGTACTTAAATAATAATTCTAATATATCAATCGGTAGGTTATAATAAAAGTGATGGCAGTCTTCCGGAATCAAATTTTTTAGGTGCTGCAGATGATCCCATTTCTTTTTGATCTTAATATTTCCGCGTGTAATTCGGGTTGATCGGAGAACAGAATTTGGTTGGTTGATCTTTGAGGATGGGTTTCATAATTACTATTTATAGTGGTTTTGAAATATATTAATCCATATGGATCCCACCTCAGAGCTCGAATTGTATTTATTGTGTTTATTAATTGTGTTTAAAATAAGTTTATTGTTTATCTTCCGTTGTATTAAACTGTGGGTGGAATCACACTCCATTTGTATGTGTCCTACAAATGTCTGCCCTATTGTAATATGTTTTGCCACACAGAAATAAGTAAAGCGTTTTAAAGGCTGTATTGCTGCTATTTTGATAGTAACTCACATCTGAATATATGATTACATGATGGATTTGAGGTGCCTGATTAATAGAATTTCTCAAATATTTAATTACTCGGGTTAGCATTATTAGTGTCACAAATTGTCTATTTTTTCATATCATATATTTCTATTCTACGCGAGTTATACTGATTTTGTGACACGGTTTTTGTTTCATATGATACACAGATGTCGCACATATCGTTTCTTTGCCTATGTATTGTATAGATATGGTCGTTTAGAATTTTCATAAAACTTGCAGACTATATTGATTGATAACCATTCTGCGCCTCAGTGTTTAGATAGAAATGATAAATATGACATTGGGATTTAAAGTCTGACTGGCAATATATTGTTACGAATAAGTAAAAGCTTTTGCTTGCTGTTAATGACTCTACTAACAGTATGTAAATAACAGGCGGTTAGTGCTGCGCCTGAAAGTATGCATTGTAAAAACGTACCAGCTCGCTAAACTAGTAGCATGAATTCACCTCAGCAAAGATAACTCTCCGCCCTTCGAGATTGTTCTACAAAGATAAGCAACAACAACAACATCCAGATTCTAGAAGGTTCTTGAATTCGCTAGATATACCTTCATTTGAGTATGGTGAGTTGGTATAAATAGCGGAGGTCTTTGGAGTGGAGAGTTCAGTTTGTGATTAAACCCCGTAAAGTAAGCAACGCGAATTGGTAGGAAAATACAAGACTTGTTAAAGTGTTATAAATAAACTGTTGTACTGTATAAGTAAAATAAAAGGAAGTGAAACCGTTGTAATTATCGTAATTTAAAACGAACCTTGTTTTATTACTGGGAATAAAACATCGCATAAAGGACGAATAAGGAAATTCGTAACATTGGTGTCAGAAGTGAAATTACGAATTAAGGACAACGATGAAGTTCGAAGAACTCAAAGTTGAACAACTAAAAAAGGAGTTGAGTAAATTGGATCAACCGACAGCTGGTAATAAGGTAGAGCTGCAGAGGCGATTAATAGAAGAATTTAAACGCCGAAACATCGACATTGACAGATATCAGTTCGAGTGCAAAGAAGAAATGGAGATATCTGCAAATGAAGCAACTGGTAATGTAGATGTTTCTACAATGTTTGCGGCCATGATGGAAAAGTTTGCAAAATTGGACGAAAACTCTAGAATTATTAACGCGAAGCTGGACGATAATTGTAGAATTATGAACGAGAATTCTAGAATTATGGACGATAAATTAAGCGAGAATTCTAGAAACATCAAATGCCACAAATGAGAAACTGCAAGAAATCTCCGAAGTTGTGAGCAATATGGAGATTCAAGTGAACGATAAAGTCGAAGAGGTTGAAGAAAAATTCGAGGAAATGGGGCAGAAGATTGAAGAAGTCGAACATAAGTTCGAGGAAGTAGAACGGGAACTAAAAAATGATGTAAGCGAATTGCAAAGGAAAATAAATGAACTTTAGTTACAAGGGGGGCCAGTGCGAGTAATTTCTGAAGGCTCTAGTAGATTGAAAGCTCCCAGTTTCGATGGCTCTACACCATTCGACGTTTTTAAATTCTAATTCGAAATGGTCGCAATTAAGAACTTGTGGAACAGCAACGACAAAGCAGTAGAACTAATTATAGCACTGAAAGGCAACGCAGCAGAAGTCCTTCAGTGCATTCGCGTCAGTGCCAGAAACAACTACGAGGATATACTGGCTGCGTTACAACGCAAGTATGGTGGCGATCACAAGATGGATTTATATCGCATGAAATTAAGAGACCGAGTGCAAAAGCATAATAAAACTCTTCAGGACTTCGCAACCGAGGTGGAACGTTTGGTGTTGATGACATATCCTGGTGAGTCCCACCCATTCTTGGATCAATTTAAGATTGAAGAACTCGTCAAAGGCATCCGTGATCCTTACATAAAATACGTGACTTGTGCCACTCAAAAAGTTACATTCGCCGAAACAGGAGACAGCGAAATTTGTGTCCAAGCCTCAAATACAAAAAGTTAGAAAAATTGAAATGGAGTCGGAGGCAGGAGATTTGAAGGGTGCCATAAACGATCTTAAAGAAATCACCCAAACCCTCAGCAAGGCGTTACCAGGCGGAAGTAAGCCCAGACCAAAGTGCTACAATTGCGACAAACCTGGCAATATTTCACGAAACTGCAGAGAGCCACGAAAACGATCAAGATCGAGCTCACCTCAACGTGGCAATAAAAGGGCAAATTTTACTGTACAAAATGAATCTCCGTTAAACTAAAACAAGCTAGTCCAGAGGGGCATGGACTGGCTCCCACACCGAGGGCCCCACGATCTCCATCTCAATAATACTACAGAAAAACAACAACCTCACTGTCTACGGAGCTATCGGTGGTCGGAAGCGCATATTTACTATGGACACAGGCGCGTCACAATCTATCATCAGATCAGATTTGATAAATGGACCAATGGAATCATTACATGGTGTAAGACTCCGCACAGCAACGGGTGAGCCAGCAAGTGTACATGGTAAAGTTAAATTGAAGTTAGCCATTGCCAACATGAGCACCGAGCACGTGTTTATTGTCGCCGACAATGTAGATGAAGTGATAATTGGCGCAGATTTTATGATTGCCCAAGGCCTCAAGTTAGATATGGGGCAGCAAATTTTGACGTGGGCTAATGTGGAAATTCCACTCAATGTGGGATACGACAATACAACACAGATTAAAAGGCTGATCACTCACAAAGATGTAAAATTGCCACCAAACTCAGAAACCATAGTATGGGCGCGAATGGAGGGAGATTGTGAGATCGGCGGTTTGTGGGTAGTTGAACCGGCAAATATAAAAAACTATAACATCATCACTGCCAAAGCTCTAGTAAAAACTAGTAATGAAGGATATTTGCCTGTACGAGTTCTAAATTTGTCCAACAACGAGGAGGTGATCAGCGACCGCATAGAAATTGCAGAATGTACACCAGCCGAGGCGGTCATCAACTGCGAAGTTAATTCGGACTTCAGCAAACCAGCAGAAAGTACTGGAGTCGCATCTCAGTGAGTGGGTGCGAGAACTAAAGCCATCTGATAGGAATAAAGCAAAGCAATTACTGTGGAAGCATGCGTCTGCCTTCGCCCTAAAAAAAGAATGCCAAGGTAGGACATCAGTGGTAAAGCATGACATCAACACAGGGGAAGCGAGACCAATAAAACAGGCGCCCAGAAGTCTTCCACTTGCAAAAAGAGATGAGGTGAAGAAACTTGTAGCTGAAATGCAGAGGGATGGTGTAATCGAACCCTCTTCAAGTCCATGGAGCTCGCCGGTGGTACTAGTTAAGAAGAAAGATGGAAGTACTCGATTTTGTGTGGATTATAGAAAGCTCAACGACGTCACCAAAAAGGACAGTTATCCACTACCAAGAATTGATGACACATTGGATACGTTGTCAGGAACAAAATGGTTCTCCACGCTGGACTTGCAAAGTGGTTATTGGCAAGTAGAAATCAGCGAAAAATACAAGGAGAAAACTGCATTCAGCGTAGGGAATGGTCTGTGGCAGTTCAAAGTAATGCCATTTGGACTCTGTAACGCTCCAGCCACGTTCGAGCGATTAGTGGAGTGCGTGTTGAAAGGACTTCATTGGCGAACATGCTTGGTGTACCTAGACGACATCATTGTCTAGGTACACCAAGCATGTTCGCCAATGAAAGTCGTGCATTTGGAAAGACTAGCTCTGTATGGAAAACGGAGGGTTGAGCCTGCTCCGGACGAACAGGCTTAAGTGGGAGGCAGTGTTACGAATAAGTAAAAGCTTTTGCTTGCTGTTAATGACTCTACTAACAGTATGTAAATAACAGGCGGTTAGTGCTGCGCCTGAAAGTATGCATTGTAACAAAGTACGTAACTCTCCGCCCATCGAGATTGTTCTACAAAGATAAGCAACAACAACAACATCCAGATTCTAGAAGGTTCTTGAATTCGCTAGATATACCTTCATTTGAGTATGGTGAGTTGGTATAAATAGCGGGGGTCTTTGGAGTGGAGAGTTCAGTTTGTGATTAAACCCCGTAAAGTAAGCAACGCGAATTGGTAGTAAAATACAAGACTTGTTAAAGTGTTATAAATAAAGTAAACTGTTGTACTATATTTGTAAGTAAAATAAAAGGAAGTGAAACCGTTGTAATTATCGTAATTTAAAACGAACCTTGTTTTATTACTGGGAATAAAACATCGCATAAAGGACGAATAAGGAAATTCGTAACAATAAGTAGCTTCTTTGTATATTGACGTCTGTAATGAGATTCCAGTTTCGGGACACCATCTAGCCACTTTTCCAAGAAGTTCAAGTTCGCTGTATATTTTTGATTTTGTGCTATACTTCTTCTGAACAGTTGTGTTCGATGTATGCCTGTGTTCCATATACGCCAGTTACGTGACTCAGCCTCGTGCCATCGATTCTGTTAAACTCAATGTTTATAAAAACATTTTTTTTCCACTCTTTGAGTTTGGTCGAATTCATTATTAAACAGTACGACTTCGGAATGGATCGACAAGAATTCTCAACGTAATAATGTCTTCTGTCTGAATATTCAATGAGACTCATCACATAGATTTTTTTGGTCCCAGGACCTTTGCCAAACGTTATCATATAAATTTCCTTTCCTACATTTGCTGAAAAAATCGCATTTTCAACACTTTCTTCAAAAATAAGATATGAATTGCTCTTTAATTTTTCTTTGTTTTGTTTTGGGGATCGTTCCATTTGAAATGCCTTCGAATTCCTGTCCATTCATGCGTTTTTTTTATTTGAAATTCGGTTAGTTTTTATAACACTAGGGTCACTAGGCCGTCGGTGATGCAATGGTTAGTGTGCGCGGGTCTTGTGCATGAGATCCTGGGTTCGAACCCTGCTCTGACCACCATAAAATTTCTTTCTTCGCCGGCCACCTCGCATAGTGACGGCGACACTATCGAGTATATAACCATGAAAAAAGCTTATCAAAATACCGTTCGGAATCGGTGTAAAACTGTGGTCCCAGTCAGTGAGTGAAAACTTAAAAGCGCACAGCTCAGCGGTTGTGAGAAGTTCTCCCCTGTCCCTTCATGGGATGCAATGGGAAACCATTTATATTTTTTTTAGGATCACTTTTGTCGCTTATTTTTCCTAAATTTTGTGTGTATGATAGTAATTTAATTTTAAATTTTATCTTCCACAAATGAAATACTGGTAGTTATGTGACTCTCACTACACTCTCACTACACGTACAGAAAAAAGACAATTTAATCGACTTCTCGAAAGCTTGATTCAAAATTAGAATATAACGGAAGAAATATAAGAAGAGAAGACAAATTGGAAATATTGTAAGATTTCTATACTTAGGTCATAGTCAATAGAAGGGGAGTGGTAGAAACATTTTTGAAGAATGTCCCTGACCACTGTAACTGATTACCTCCATCCCTATTTGCTGATATCACAGTGTGTAATTTTTTAAGTCATGGCAAAATAACCATATACGGACACCACTACGTGATAATAGAGCAAAAAAGACCCCTGTCTCCCAGTTTTGCCCAAAGTCCTCCAGTTTTTTTTTTATGGCCCCCAAAGAAGTGGGGCCTCGGTGTCATTTTTACAAAAAAGTGATCATTTTTTCAAGCTCATATCTTGCAAATCTCTTGTCATAAAGAACAAAAAATGTAAACCTATAAAATCAAAAAAACTTCATCTTCAAAGTCAAAATCGCAAAAAAAAAACTTTAAAAATTCAATTTTTTTTACCTTTTTTCCACTGTCGAGGTCCATAGGTAGCAAAATTTCTCAATAAACAACTTTCTAGAACATACGAACTTCCTAGGAATGATTCTTAACACCGTTTAGGTAGCCCTTAGATAGCCGCAAAAGTGAAAAACTTCCCGAAAATGATTTAATTTCATCTGTTTTTTCTTTACTTCAACATTGAGATACTATAAAGCCTTCTCCCGTAAGTGAAAAGGCATGCTGCAGGTTTCATTGTTATACTATTACTGATTTTATTAATCTTAGTCCTTAGGTGGTATGGGTTGACAATTAGAGTTAGGGTTGTAACAAAGAGTAGTAGCATGGATAGCTAGTAATAATGATTCAGTGTTGTAGGGATTAGTAGTCTCAGCAGGGATGGCACTACAATACTATGCTATCTATTACAAAAATTAAGAAAAAAAATTTTCGTATTATGTTTCTAATGTTGATGGCCCTGGACTTGCAAATCACACTCTCTTAAGTTGTGGATGCAAATCGTCGTCAGAATCGTACTCTGATTCAGAACTTGTGGTGTCCACAGGCGCGTTACTTCCAGACTGCCCTCCATCATCAGCTTTTTCTTTTTCAGATACTTCATTAACATCATACAGGGTGATCTTGTGACTCCACCAACATACCTGAAATGAATTAGGAAATAAATCAAAAAAGGAATGCAAAACAATGCATCGATAAAATTGATATTACCTCTGCAAGCAATGCGTCGAGTTTTTTTGCCTTTGTACAGTTTTTCCATGGGCATTGTGGTTTGGTGAAACCGTTCTCCTTGCTCAACGGATTCGGTAGGGAGTTGTTTGATAAAATCGTCAAAATGAAAAAAATGCAGCTTTAATGTCATCGATGTGCCGATTTTCTCAAAATAATACAGCATTTCTTTCACCCATTCTCTTGCTTCCGGTTCCGCGTCTTGATCCCCTCCCAAGACTCTGTTGAATACACGCTGAAGGTAAATCCATGCCATTGAATGATTATAATCATGAAGCGATGATTCAAAGTTGCTCTTGAATAGCTTTCTAATGTCTGGGCCATTAAGTACGCCTGTTAAATGAAGACAAAAAATAAAGACAGAAAAGAAAACAGTAACAAAGTGAAAATACTACAATGAGGTGAACAAAAATTCGTTTTAAATTTACTACAGTACCTTTTTTAATTTTGTGATCGCTACGCTTTGGAAAAACGCTTTTCAAATAGTCGAATGCGTTTGGGCAATTTACAACGGCCACTTCGATGAATTTTTTAACAATTCCCAATTTTATGTGGAGCGGTGGCCGCAAGATGTCTTGAGTATTGTCTATTAAAGGTGCAATCCTCAGTTACATTGGTATTGATTCAGAGGTGAGCGCGAATCCCAATTACAAAGAAAACAAAAGAATTTTGGAAAGCCGCCCTTATCGATGATCCCTTGCAAAATGTTGATGACCTTCAAATGACAGCAAATCTTCCATTTATTTTCGTAGTATTTGATTTTTTCCATTATATATTTCAATGTTTCATAACTTTCTCTCATGTTAATACCCATTGCTAGCCGAATGGAAGGTTTTCGGTTAGACACATGCAACAACAGTGCTTTCAAGCTTGAAACAGAACCATCAATAAATAATCTCCACTCACTAGCGATGTAGTTCATTCCCATTTTTACCACCAAAGCTTTTACATCGTTGCAGTAAGCGAACGAATTGTCATCATTTAGAGTGTAGAGGCTCTGAAATTCAGCTTGTCGTTTGCGGTACGCCGTAGAGTTCACATTACCATGTGTGACTTTTCTTTGCTTTAAAAACGCTGTCAAAAATATGGCAAGTCGCTGCGATAGTCCCAATATGGCCACAATGAAATCCATTTCCATTTGTGTTATTAGTTGTGGTCCATCTCTTCCCTGTTGGGGCTCATAATCGGTATCAAATGGATCTTCTTAAGTAACACCACCTGCTCTAGTCATTCCTGTACATTCTGTGCTACGATCTGGAGTTGGCGGCCTTGGTGATACAAAATTTTCAGGTACAAGCACTGGTAGTGTGGCTGTTACAGTTGATTTATAAATTTTGTTCTTCTCAGTATGTCGATTTAGACGACATGTGTAATTTACGCATGCATAGCAACTGGTTTCATAATGATCACCTGGGCGATTAATCCAGTTTACCGGCTTACAATACGTCATACTATGTTTGCCTCCACTCAACCATGCCATGAGATTGTTATAACATTGGCGACACACTGTATTAGGTGTGCAATTTTCACCGGTCAAGTCTTCTTCGTCGAAAAACAACTTATATGCTTTCTTGAATGCACTAGTTAAGAGATTATTTTCCTTTTGCAATGTTGTAGAACTATTTTTTCTGATTTGATGACCGCAAACGTAGCAAAATAAATCAATATTTTCACACTGCATATTGAAATTGTCAGTTGCCAATGGTATGTGGGAATTATACTGTAGCACTTTCACTTTTTTTACTTTCACTTTCACTTTATAACTTTTACCGCTGTGCTCTCGTTGACGTCGCGCTGTGTAATGCCTCGATGTAAGCGTCGTGTCGCTTTTATATTGTTTGCTGTGCCCCTTGTGAATTCAATGCAGATGTTTGCTTCCAGGTAGTTTTTTGAAAGAACTTTTTTTGATTTTATATGTTCACAATTTCATCTTTATGACAAGAGCTACAATGTGTTTCCAGGTATTTTTTTATATTTTGGGTTGTTTTTATGTGAATTCAATACAGATATTTGCTTCCAGGTAGTTGTTTGATAGTTTGGGCACGGGAACTCACCCACCAGCTTGAGAATTTTTATTAGAATCCACTTACTATCAGTGAAGGTACAGTACACCACACACTCGGCCTCCTCACTGGCAATTATTTACGTTGAAAGGTTAGGAAATAAACATTTGTTTTAAGAAATCGCTTATTTTCTTACACTTCAATTTGTTTTAAGAAATCGCTTATTTTCTTACACTTCAATTGTTTTTAAGTGAAATTTTGGCTCCCAGAAAGTACTTTTGTTAGAAAAACCTCACTATCTCCGGTCTTAGAAGGGTTAATGCGGAGTATTATACCTTAAAAAAAAGCTTGAAGTGTTGTATTTTACTGGCTCTAGGAAGAAATAAGTTTACTAGGGCTGTTTTTTGAGAAAACCAGATTTATATTAAAAAAGTGAGGTTAAAATTTTTTTTTAATTTGCCCCAATGAGTTAATTATAATTAACATATTTATATACAGATTTATACCGTTTTCAAAGGTCTTCTCAATGATACCCATCTGGACCAGATCGGATAAGAAATGGGTGCGATATACTCAAGCTATAAAGGCCTATATCTCAAGAAGGTGGCTCGGCCTCCTTAAGAAACTTTCGGGTTTTAATCAGCGCTGTAAGCCCTACCAGGCCAAAGAAAATTGGCGCATTTTTTATAAAGTAAATTTGTTCGTAAAAGCGGAAAATAAAAAAACGTTTTTTGGGCGATTTTTCCCTCATTTTTTAAAGTTTTTCGCGATTTTGACCTTGAAGATGAAGTTTTTTTTTGATTTTATGATTATGTTTACAATTTCTTCTTTATGACAAGAGCTACAACTTTGCCTCAGAGAATAAATCAAAATTCCGAACGGTTTGCAAGATATGAGCTTGAGAAAACGATCACTTTTTTGCAAAAATGACACCGAGGCCCACTTCTTTGGGGGCCCATAAAAAGACCTGAAGGACTTTGGGCAAAACTGGGAGACAGGGCTCTTTTTTTGGTCTTTTATCACGTAGTGGTGTTCGTATATGGTTATATTTTTTCGTGTTGCACTGTGTATTTAACGTCCAATTTATACCATCTGTATGTGTCTTACCCTACCAAGTGATTTTACGTCTTTTTGCTTTGTGAAATTTCTGCAGTTGTTGTTTCGTTGTTTTGTAGTTTGTTAATAAAACCGTTAGTTTTTGACGTATAACTTTGAAACTTTATAGGCTCGTGTAGTTTGAATATTTACACCATTTTCCGTCAAAAGCTACATTTTAAAATTTTTGTTGTTACGCTGTATTGCATTTAAAGTGACGACACAGTGCTCTGCTAGCCTTCGCTCTGTTCGGTTGCAAACACTACGTTACTCTCGAAGTTAAAGTCGAATCTAGTCTCAGTGCGTTTATTTTTATTCACTTGAAGTGACTACTTTCTCGCGTTTTTAAGAGAAAATATATTCTACATAAAAACAACCCGTGATGATGCCCCGCGCTGCCAATCGGCACGCCAGAAGGGGAAACAAACTTTTAAAAAACCTAAACTTCAGACAATGTCGTACCTTTGGAGCAACATCATCATCACTTAATAGATTTAGTGATCTATCTAGTATCGAAGATATGGATGAAGTCCCAGAATCAAATATAAATACGTCTGATGTTCCGCAAAAACCTCCACCAATTGTCACAGACATCAATGTTCCACTTCGGGAAGTTCAACATTTATTGGGCAACGATTGCGTTTACAAACGAACATCCATTGGTGTTAAGATATTTCCTCAACACAAGGAAAAGTTTGATTTTTGTTTAAAATCCTTAAAGGAAGCCAAAATTGAATATCACACGTTCAATGCTAAAGAGAATAAACTCTACACCACATTTATTCACGGTCTACCAAGGATAAACCCTGACGATATTGTTAGTGAATTAAAGACATACATCTTGTCTCCCATATCCGTCGTAGAGATTAATACTCGATACAGCTCCGTAAATGATGCTGTTTACAAAGTTCAATTTGTCCGCAGATCATTTGCACCACATTCACTAAAAAGTGTAAAAACAATTCCAATGTCATTATAACATGGAGAAAGCAAAGACCGAAAACAGATAACAGACCAACGCAATGTTGGAATTGTCTTATATTTGGGCACGGCGGACAACACTGTAACCGTCAACCAGCATGCATGACTTGTGCAAACCGTCACCCAACGAAAGACTGTCCATTTACACAAAACAATAAGAAACCAGCAGTGTCCACTTGTTTTAATTTTAGGAAAAATGGACATGAGAGAATCGATCATTCGGCAAACGACGTTATGTGTCCCATGCGCTCTCAATACTTACAACAAGAAACAAAAGTCGACAACGCGTTAACTACAACCACCTCCCTCTTCCTCCCCCGTCGGTGGTAACATAGCGGACAGAAATTATCAAAAGAACGATAATCTTTCTTACGCTACTGCAGTTCGCAAAGATAATAGTGCTCTCTTCAATATTGATGAACTCTTTAATATCTTTTCAACGGCCCTAGATGAATTAGGTAGGTGTAATACAAAAGTTCAACAAATACATGTAGTAATGTCTCTTTTAAAATACGCTCATGATATCCGATAATTTGAAGAGATTAATCTTGTTACACTGGAATGCCGATGGTATTACTACTAAATCTCAACAAACACAGCTAGAGAATCTTCTAGTGACACAAAATGTACACATTGCGAGTCTTAATGAAACATTTCTTAAAGAGAATCATAGAACTTATTTTCAAAAATTATATTCTCTATCGCAATGACAGACTTAGCAGAAGAGGCGGTGGTGTGGCTCTTATGGTGCATAAAACTGTTAAACACAAACTACTACCTTTAACAAAAACATCACATATTGAAAATTTGTCTATTGAAATAACTATTAACAGAACAAATGTTATAGTCACCACAGGATATTCTCCGAAACACAATCGCAATTTCTGCAATGACATTTCAGCTCTAACACCATGCAACAAAGATTTTATAACCCTCCGGGACTTTAATGCCAAGCATTAATCATGGAACTGTCGCTATGCTAATTCTTCTGGTCTAGCTCTCAACAATCTCCGTTACGCGGGCAACTTCTTTGTTTACTATCCAGGTAACCATACATTGTTTCCTCACCAAGTAAATAGAATGCCGTCAACGGTCGATATTGTTCTTAGCAATATCACTATGCCACTCAGTTTAAGAACATTAGAATACGTGTTGCCGTCTGATCACCGTCCAATTTTGTGCTCAGTACAATGCTCATCAATTCAAACTATCGAATCTAATACTATTACCTACAAAAATACTAACTGGGGCGTCTTTCGAAGTACAATAAATAGAAGCATTCACTTTTCAACAGAACGATGAAGTTCTAAAAAGGCAATTGAAAGAGAAATTCAATCTTTTATAAACCTTATTATCTCCGTCCGAAACATTTCCACCAACACAAACAACACAATTTCAATAACAAGAAGCAATTGTCTACCTAGTAGTATTGTCCAGCTTATAGGACAGCGAAACAGATTCAAAAGAAAGGAACAGCGGTCGAATAGCTCGCAACAAAAAGATTTTTTTTAAAAATTACGTTCAATTTTTAAATAATGCTATTGACATAATGGTAAAAAATGTTATTAATAAGAAGTGGACCAACCTTTTACAAAGCTTAAAACCGGGCGACAAAAAATTTTGGAAGATAAGTCGATCCTTAAGAAGCAAAGGGAAACGCAATATATCTCATCTGAAACTACATGGCTCAAAGATCATCACGGACTTAGAAAAAGCAGAGATACTAGCGAACACCTTTGCTAAACCAAACACCTTGATTGCAGATTACAAACACTCTATCGATTCGTTAGTGAATTCGACAGTTGCAAATCTTAACAGTGAATCCCCTACTACTCGTACTGACGGAAGGATTTTAATTACAATTCCTGAAATCTCTTTCTTATTGTCAACCCTAAATACGTCAAAAGCTCCAGGATTCGATGGTGTTCACAACATTCTCTTAAAAAAATCTTCCTGTAAAAGCAATAAGACTAATGAGGTGAATTTTTAACAGTTGTATTCTCTTAAATTACTTCCCAAAAGCTTTCAAAAAGGCCAAAGTAATTCCGATACAGAAGCCAAACAAACCTGCTGACAACCCTAATAGTTATAGACCCATTAGTCTTTTGAGCAACATGGGAAAGATATATGAAAAGATTATCCACAATCGACGGGACTTCACATCAGACAAAAATATTATATGCCAAAAACAATTTGCCTTCAAACAAGGTCACAACACGGTCCACCAAGTGGGCAGAATTAAAAACATTATAATTGGAAACAAACGCCACAAAAAATCCACAGTATTAGTACTGTTGGATATAGAAAAGCATTTGACACTGTCTGGCATAACGGCCTTCTCTACAAATTAGCAGCCGTAAATACCCCAAAATACATCTACAACATTATAGCGGATTTTCTGAACAATAGAACATTTGCAGTATCAGTCAACAGTAGTACATCTTCATTTAAAATCCTAGCAGCATGACTGCCTCAGGGATCTATTCTGTCACCTATTCTGTATTCTATTTATATTTCCGACTTCAAACCTCCAAACGAAATAGAAATTGCGCTTTACGCGGATGACACAGCTCTTATATCATCGAGTAAATTAACAAACGCATTACTCAAGAAGATGGAACGCAGCCTTGTTGCATGCAAAAATTATTTTCGAAAGTGGAAAATAAAACTTAACGAGCAAAAGACGCAAAGCAGTATATTCCCTTGGAATAAATCGCCTAAGAGGACACCATTGAGGCCGTTGTATTTCGGCAGTAGCTCTCTTCGCATCAACAACGAAGTTAAATACCTTGGTGTCATATTAGACAAAAAATTAACGTTTAAAAGTCATATTGAGTTTTCTCGCGAAAAGGCCATAAAATCATTAAGGGCACTGTGGCCTTTGTTAAATAAACGTTCCGTCCTTACATACCAAAATAAGAACCTTTTGTACAAATGATTATTCGACCAATAATATCATTTGCATCGCCAATATGGTACAAAGCAGCAAAACAAATGTCTGAAGATGATAAATAAAAAACATTGGCGTTACTCCTCAATAATGCTTCATGAGGAAACTGGATATGAGCGTATCAACGATTTCATAACTCGGTTGAACTTAAATTATTTTCAACAAATCTCAGACTCTCTTATGAAATTCTAAGAGTAGCGAATTATTAAGAGTACATCTCAGAAATTTACCAAACCAAAATATTGATAAATAGAAAATTATTTTAACAAATATTGACCCTATCGTTAATATTTGTATCCTATGTTTGAATCCTAACGTTAAGAATATTAAATAAGGTTGTATAATCTTACGATTATACTTATATATATTTATAATTAAGTAAAAATTGAATTTTAATCTAAAAAGAATATGAACTATCGAATTATAATGTTTGCTAAAATACTATTACACAATTATTATCTACTACTATTTACCTCAACTGAAATCATTGTGAATTGTTACTTAACGGTTAAGAATGATAAAAACCAAGAAAGGATAAAATTTAAAGTTTCTTGCGATCTTAACTTGTAAAAACTCGGCACTGTTCCTTGAACCCCTAATTGGTGAGCATCAACAACGCCCAATAAACAAAACATACTGAATTGTACTAATTCATTTGGTTTTACTCATTTCTACTTTCCTCAACTTGTCTGTATAATTTCTCCAACCCTTGAGAAATTATACAATCAAGTAACACCAACTCCTTAGGGCAGCAAATAGTCGCTGCTGAGTAATTGGTCCTAACGGCTATCTAACCCCCTCTTAAATACAGTCCACTAAGCTACCTGACGTCACTTACGTTGGAACGTAAATTCGAGAGATTACTCCCGACATTAATCTCTCCCACTAAGTCAATACATGGTCCTATCGAACCTTCGAAGAGAAGAACCAAGAGAACAAAGGAAGAAGAAGATATACTCAATCACTACTGAAATGAGGTAACTACTGATCCCAAAACTATTGCAGTTAGTTTCGTGGAATCGGTAAGTGTATAAACACTTTAATTATTTCAATTGGTGCGGAAAAAAATTTTGTGTGTGATAAATTTAAATAATAATAATAAATAAACAAAGAATAGCGCGAAAAAACGAATTATTAAAACATCAGCGTGAAAATAAAAACGTCAGCGTGAAAATAAAAGACAAAAATCTACGTATTAAAATTTATTTTTAAAATCAATGCTAGTGAATAAAAGTGTTTCTCTAGACTAATTGGAAAAAATAACGTAGAAGGAACGAATCAAAAAAAAAAAAAAAAAACTTGGACATGGAAACATAAAACTGAAATGGTGGAAATTAAATTGCGTTTACTCTAACAAAATCCTGAAACTTAATTGAAACGGTGGAAAGAAGACAAAAGAATAGAAAATAAAAGGAAAAGTATTAGTTAAAAGCTAATATAAAATAAAAAAAATTTTAAATTTTGAAAAAAGTTGAGAAAAAATGACTCAGAAAGAACTGAAAAGGAAAAATAAAGATGAGAGCATCAATCTCATCCGTTTGGAAAAATTTGCTGCAAAAGTTAAGGAAACAACGTCATATTTACACCCCGAGGAAAATTGAAATGTAAGTACATGTTTTCCTTGCATTTACTAAAAACAGTATGATCAGCGCAAAGGTTTAAAATACAAATTTTTGCTTAAATTGCAATGCATTAAAATGTACGTAAAATGTGCTTAAAATTACTTAAAAAGTAATATAGAAATAACTGCTTAAAATGTACTTAAAAATTAACTAAAATTTGAGTAAAAAAGTCTTAAAGTTACGTAAAACATTTCTGGGAAAATAACTTAACTCTTACTCAAAAAAAAAAATTATTAAAATTTACGTAAAACTCCTTAAGATTACTTAAAAAAATCATAAAGAATAAAGTAAAATGGCTGCTTAAAATTTCCTTAAAAAAGTTAATTAAAATTTGACTACAAAAGTGTTAAAATTTACGTAAACCATTCCTGAAAATATAACTTAACTTTTACTCAGAAAATGCATTAAAATTTGCGTCAAAAATCCTACAATTTACATAAAGAATATCTTCAAATAATTGCTTAAAATTTACTCAAAGATTTCGTTCAAATTTTTGTGGAAAAATAATTAAACATTACTTATAACATTCCTAAAAATTAACCTAAAATACAAAATATTTGCTTAAAATTTACTAACGCAGTTCATTAAAATTTGCGTGGAAAGTCCTTCAAGTTAAAAACAAAAATTCCTAAAACTTAACTAAAAATAGTAACTTAAAATAGTAACTTAACAACTTAAAATTTAATCGGAAGATTCATGGAAAATTATTAAAAAAAAAAAAAAAAAAAATAAAACCTCAAATCTAAATTACATAAAATTTACATATGAAAATAAGTACGTAGGCGTTACTGAAAAAGAAAACTAAGAAGATATTTGAAATTATTGAAATAATACTGAAAATTACAAAGTGGAACACTAAGATCGACGACAAAAGAAGTACATGGAAATTGCCTAAAAATCATTTGAACATATTTGGTAAAAAATGGTAAAATCTAAATTACATAAAATTTACATATGAAAATAAGTACGTAGGCGTTACTGAAAAAGAAAGGAGAAAACTAAGAAGATATTTGAAATTATTGAAATAATACTGAAAATTACAAAGGGGAACACTAAGATCGACGACAAAAGAAGTACATGGAAATTGCCTAAAAATCATTTGAACATATTTGTTCTCCTTAGAAATCACTAAATTCTGTTAAAGTTACAGTTTCATGCTTTACAATCAAAAAAAAAACAATTCATACGGTAAAATCACAAAACAGAATATTTAAATTTTGTAGCAGAAATTACAAAATTCAAGCAAACATCCAAAAACCCCGTTTTTTTTGTGTCACCGTTAATAGATCATTTAGTTGCCAAAAATATCGAAAACATTTCAGTAAAGCCTAATATGTAAAAAATATACATACGTGTACATATATATGTATGTACACGGGGAGAAAAGGGAAAGCAAATGCATACAATAAAGCAAGCAATAAATAGAGTTAAACGAAAAAAAAACAAACAAAACTGCAGCGGTTATCTCTTGTACTTCCCATGTATAGGCCCTAGCCCTAATTAGTTATTTTTCCTTGTCATTTTTATACTGAATCCGTGTGGCGCTATATTCAGTGTGTTTGTTAGTTCACCCTGTTGGTTGTTAATTTCAACACTCTTACTAAACAAACTCTCTTACACAATCCACTGTCAAGTGTGAAGGGAGAATTGTAGGTATACAGTCGGTGCAAAAAACGGTTGTACAGTCGATAACGAAAAACAGTATATTAAAATAATGAACGGAAAATTATAATAAAACAAAACAACTTAAAAGACAGTGCAAAACAAAAGACAAAACAAATTTGACAAAATACATGTTAAAGTCAATAAAATATTTACATAAATTAACAAAATATTAAACGAGAAAAGAATATCTTAAACGGAGCACAAATAAAAAACAAAGTAAAAGAGAAACAAATTAGAGAGAATATCCTACCACAGTTGGTTGTGGGGCTTTGTTCTAATACACAGCTGAACATTACAATTCAGTGAAACATAAGGGCGTACAGTGACACCGTAAAGCGAGTCACGAAAAGGTTGATGGTTGTTGCAGACAGCCACAATCAACAAATATAGTAAAGAGAAGTTACTTTATGGACATCTGTATACAGTACAACCTCCCTAATCCGGACAGATATAGTTTCGACCTTTGTCCGGATTGCTGAATTGTCCGGACTACAGTACAAAAAATTTTAAAGTATCTAGTTGGTTGGGTTTTTTTACATATGTATATATTTAATAAGACAGTTAAAATAAAAGAAACAAAAAATAAATAACATAACAAATTCATTTACATAGATTTAGTTCATTTATAGTAAACATTTAGAGTAATAAAATATAAAAATATTAGTGCATAAAATATAAATTTATTTTAGGTTGAATACACTTGTCTTTGTGTAGTTTTTCTGCCTTTCTTTTAAATTCCTTTAAAAACAATATTTCTTTTTCAGTCGCATTTGTTTGTTCAGCCCACGAAATAGCTCTTCCAAACAGTTCAACTGCCTCCTTATTCGATACTTTATCTTCGACTTCTTCAATTTGGTCAATATTGCTGTCGGAGTCCATATTTTCTTCAACATTTTGGTTTAACAAGACTGACTGAATAATATCTTCTTCAGGAAAATCGTGGACATACTCTTTTTCGCCGCGAGCCCAGTGGTCAATTTCGGAACTGCTTAAGTTAGCAGAAGGATTCAGAGTTGTAATGGTTGTATGAATGCTATTTATGTCCTGACAGGTAATATCTTCTTCTCTCAGCTGAGAGAGAGGTATATCGTCCTCATCCTCCCAACCTCGTCCTGAGCAAATCTCTGGCATCAGCTTCGACCAACTTTTGTTTATATTATTTTTAGTAATATCAAGCCATGCAATGTTTAAATAGGAAACTGCATTCCGTAAATTAAAGGATTTTAGAACGCTTCCAATGTTTGCATCGTTTTCTTTGAGAATATGGCTTAGAAGATATTTTCTGTAGCGTACCTTGATGTTTTGAATTAAATTCTGGTCCATTGGTTGTAGTATTGCCGTGCAATTTGGAGGCAAAAATAAGACTCGAAAGTTAGGGTCAGTATTGATTTCCTTTTCTTTTGGGTGTGATGGTGCGTTATCCAATACCAATAGCGCTTTTAATGGCTTGCCAGCGGTCGTCAAAAACTCTTTCACATTTTTAATAAAAACGTTTTTGAACCAATCTTCAAAAACTAATGTTGACATCCAACCTTTTTTAGTTGCCTTATATGTTAAAGAAAGCTCGACATTTTTAAAAACCCTTGGCTTTGCAGACTTTCCAATTACAAGTAGGGGCAACTTATGCGATCCACTTGCGTTAGAGCATGGCATAAAAGTGAATCTATCTTTGGATATTTTTCTTCCAGGTGCTGAAGTCTCCGTTGGGTGAACCCATGTTTTTGTTGGGAGCAGTCTCCAAAAGAGAGCAGATTCATCTGCATTATATATTTGATCTTCACTAAGACCCATTTCCTTGACTGTATTCAAAAATGTTGTCTTAAACGGCTCGACAGCTGAAAGATCACTTGATAATTGTTCACCGCATATTTTTAAGCATTTTATACCACTTCGAGATTTAAATTTTTGCAGCCAACCATTACTAGCAGAAAAATTATCATGGCCCACAATTTTTCTGTGAAAGTACCTTGCTTTGCTTTTTATAAGATCCGACGAAATTGGCACATGGTAATTACGCTGTTGAATGAACCACGTCATTAATGCTTCTTCCACCTGCGGATTATCACCATGTCTCAAAATTTTTCTTTTTCCTACAAGAAATATAGCAGTTTTAACCAAATTATTAAAATTCATATCTCTATGTGTAATGCATTCGTACCTGGTCCTTTAATAGTTTGGGAAACATATTTTCTTATTTTATTTTTTTTAGCTTTTATATCAAATATAGTCGATTTTGAAACTTCGAATTGTTCACCCACTTGTCGGATGGATTTTCCACTTTCAATTGCATCTAATATTTTACATTTTTCAGCCAATGTCAATGTTTTATGCTGCCGTTTATTAATTGGTGCCATAATTCACGTCTTGAATCTACAAAGATGTAACAACACTGTGACAACACGCAAATTGAAATTCCCCCTCCCTCACATTTTGTTACAATTGTTTTCGTTTCTAAACAAACGGTAAAATAACGTACAATTGCTGCGACGACACAAACAAACAAATATCTAAACAAACGGTAAAATAACGTACAAACAAATATTACTTACTGTCCGGACTACAGAGGAAAAATTTAAAAAGTGTCCGAAAAATTGAGCTGTCCGGACTACTGGATAGTCCGGCCTAGCGAGTGTCCGGACTAGAGAGGTTATACTGTATATACATTTCGTGTATACAGTGATGTCGAAACGTTTACACCGCCTATGATCAACAATAATCAACACGAACTTAAACGCAAATAAATGTAATATAATTTGGGAAATAAAAAAAAATTAAACTATACTCGATTGAACATAAATTAAAAAAAAAAAACCCCTATTCAACGAAGCAAATATAAAACGTACACAATTTCTCACGCACATATTTAAATTTAAACACACACAATTTATACGCAATTCTCCAGATAACAACGAGGCACACCATACTCATTACGATTATATTACAAGAGATTCTCAACTCAAATTACCCTATCACTGGAAACTAAAAGCATTATACAAGCTTTCAGGATGAATAGGAATATTTCATGGTCATTTTTCAATTTCTCGATATTTAATTTACTACATATTTCTATTCACTAATCTTTCATTTCCCACAGTCATTTAGCTACTCTTCTCCAAAGTCTGCAACGAATTGTAGCAGACTTTGATGACAATTTGTTGACAAAGTCTTCGCCGAATTGGAGAAGCTTTGTATACACTTGGGCGACAAAAGTCTTCGACGAGTTGTAGTCGACTTTTGTAATAATAAAATAATTTTATTTTTTTTTAACGTCGCGAACTTTGAACGATTGGAAAACTGAAAAGTAAAATTGAAAATTTTTTGTATCCAGTCCCAAACTCGATTTGCATGCAGCTGCTTAGTTCTTTCTCAAGTCTACATATTTGTGAAAGTTTATTAATTCTTCGGGAATTTTTGAATCTGTTGCACATTTTAAAAGTGCTAACAGTTGTTACTAATTCGCGGTTTAAGGCTACTGCACAGTTGTTTCTCTTGAAGCCTCCGATAATTTATTGCCCTTAATCGTTGTTTTTTTTTATCTCCTGCTACACAAGGGAAGACGTGTCCTTCTAAAACTTATATTGTTTACGTCTCTTAGTTACACGTAAACCATGTCAAACCCCACTGGCCTTGTGGATAACTCCCATGTCGCAAGCGACACCCATTCTATAGCTTCGGGGTCCACCACTGCAGCAAAGCAAAGGGATAGTAGTGGTATATCCCTAGAACATGATCGATATCTGTTTGATTGCGATCAGTTAATTAACCTCTGCTCTAATATTGAGAAGCTGAACATACAAGAGCAAACCGACTCAATGATAGAGGTCAAACTGATTTAGATAGTTGGTTTAAAAGGCTTCAACATAGTTACGAAATGCTCATGTTGTCTCCCGCCACGTCTAACTCCCGCGATTTTAAAGAAAACGCAAAATTGAACTATAATGTTTGTTCAGAAACCTACTATATCGCAAGGTCACACTTGATTGATATGATGAGGTTGTGCCAAGGATATAATGCCCCAAGCGACGCAACTAGATTTTCTCTTGGACCTAACGTGACTCATCGGCCTTTTGCACCTCATCAAACTTCTAACGAAGTCTCCGGTGTTTTTCTCAAAGTTCCTCCATGTGATACAGAGGTTTTTAAAGGGGGTTATGAAGAATGGCCGTCATTTCGTGACATGTTCACGGCGGTCTACGTAAACCACCCAAAACTCTCCAACGCTCAGAAACTCTATCACCTAAGGAACAAGACACAAGGAGATGCTGGCGCAATTGTCAAAAGGTATCCGCTCTGCGACGACAACTTTAACTTAGCTTGGAATGCTCTGAAGTCGCGCTACGACAATAAACGAGTTGTAGTGAACAAACAACTCAAAGTTCTCTTTGATGTTCCCGTAGCGACGCACAGTGGTAAAAATTAGCAATCTAGCTGGACATTGCTCATAACTTCTACAGATGTAGTCGGAATCACTTGAAAATTTCTAAGTGTCTTTATAATACTGCTGCCGTTCCTTCCAAAGACTGCTGCTCTTATCCTATGCTGTGTGTTGCAACGGTCGATTTGGACGCCTAGCTACGGCATCGATTACTCATCAAAAAATATATGTTTAGTATCGTTCGTTAGGTTTTTTGGTACTCTAACCCCCGTTTTCAGGTAGCTCCGTTAAGATTTAACTACCCGTTAGCAAAATGTGGATTTCAGGTAGCTTAGTTAGGGTTCTACCTAAACAAGGACGGAAAGCGGAATTTCATTTACAATAACTGACATGCCATTTTGTTTTTCCGCTCGCTGTCCCAAAACACGCACAAAAATAAATTGAACTATTTATACAATAATATAACACCAAAAATATATTAAAGACATTGTTTATGGCCAGTTTATTTTTTATTTTCTTTTTACTTCCTTATTTTGTTTAAATCTGTTTTTTTTTCTTACTGTTTTTGTGCGTTTTCTTTTTTGCTGCAAAGTTCATTTGTTCCGTTCTGTCAAAGTTGAAACTTTCAAAGTTTCCGTCAACGGTATTTCGGGAGCTCTCATAAGAATACATGCAACCAAAATCTATTGTGAATGAAATTCCGTTTTCCGTCCTTGTTTAGGTAGAAGTCTTACACTTTAACTGAAAAATTATGATTTAAATTTAACTGCATGTTTTTCTTGAGTTAAATATTTAACTGACAGAAAACTGACAAATTAATAAAAATCCAAATAAATGATTTCAAGTTTGTAATGAATTTGAATTTTTTCATACATTTGTCTGTACATATTATTTGTTTATTTACAAAGCTATACTTAAAGCTAAAGATAAGATATCTATTAATTTAAAAAAGAAACACAGGATCAAAATCAAAGGTACAAACTTTTACCAACTTTACAATTCCATTTCTTGAAACTCATAAGAGCCTTCAGGCCTTCTATTAGAAGGAGGTGGTTCTGATAGTAAATCTATTAATTCATCCGGGAAACATTTTTCTTTTTGTGTAGAATGTGACAAAGCACCACCATCCAGACATGTCAAAGTTGAAATGTATGGGTCAGATGAATAAAGAAGGGTGTGAAACAAGTCTTCCATCGTACTTTTTCGGCTGATTTTTCTTGTGTTTTCTCTTCTGTATCTTCTCAAATCCTTATTTCTCGCTTCAATGGCTTCCTCTGACATCATCCCAATTGGTATAGAACACGAATCAATTATTTCATGTGCGTGGATTAATAGCTTATGAACACTTACTGGCATTGGGTACCAGCTGTAAATGGATACATATAATTCAGCAGTCTCTCTTGTGTATGCTGAGAAAAGCTCCTCGTAGGAATAATTGTCCAACAAATGCTGAATTCGTCGCTTTTTCTGTTTTTCACCTAAATCTCCAAATGGTTTGCTGGTACATGCCCTACTACTACTTGGGTTATGGGAAAGCATATCTGACTCCACTACACTCCCATTAAGCCACGCGGAATTTTTTTTCAAAAAATTATGACGACTGCATCGACTTTGCACCCAACGCGAACGCATGTGTTTTAAAAAACTGTCAACTTTTTTCATTACTAAATCCATAGTGACATTATCAGTAACGCCATCCAAAATTAATTGCTGGTTGACGTGACGTTTGACTTCGGACTTTTTTTGTTTTTCGTCATCGTGGGCCACCCAAACATCGAAGAGAGCGCTTTTGAGAAGGGGCATTTTTCTGAAAAAAATGAATATCTTAGTCCTATGGAATCGGACGGTTATAAATCTACTTTTTTCATACTCTGTACATCTAATACTTCAAATTCGTAAAAATGGAAGATGGAGAATCTTGGAGAAAAAAAGTTACATAATTTCAAAAAAATAAGTTTTATGTAAAATTAGACCGTAACTTTTTGTTATTCTAAAGAATAATTTAAAACCTTTCATTTTTTCCTAACTGCGTAAATATGTTGTACTTACCTCTACAAAGAGCACTCAGAAGAAAAAAATTGAAAACCGGTACTTTGAACGCTGGCAGAGCGATTATTTAAAAGGTCTGAACTTGTACAGAACTAAGAGACTACTGTTGCTTTATAATGAGTGACATGTTTGAGCACTTGTTATTACATAGAATCGCTTTCTCACTCCATTTTCTATTATGTCAACCATCCATGATAACAGTACAAAGTCCATTTTTAAGATATATTGTTTTCAAATTCTTGCCAAATGTCCACCTAGATTGATCGATTTTACCACTGTGCGACGGTAGAGAGTAGTTCATCGATCCAGAAAATACACGCTACAGTGGTTGATTGCCTGTCAATGTTGAAGTCACTTGAGGTTCCTACAGATGGATGGGATCCAATACTCATACATTTAATTTCGACAAAACTTCCCGATAATACTCTTGCGCTTTGGGAGCAATCTTTAAAATCCCATCGGAAGCTGCCAAAATGGTCTCAGATGGATGAGTTCCTCAGCAACAGGTTCGAAGTCGTTGTGCGAATCTCTAGTGTTCGGACAAGTAAAACTCAAGTCGTCAATTCAATACCCAAGGATAAAGTACAAACTTATCTCTCTCAAGATAAGTTGAACACGTTATGTACACTGTGTGAAGCAGACCACAGTATTCGAATTTGCCCCGAATTCAGAAAATTTACGCCTCAGCAAAGAATTGACTTTGTATTCAAGAATAAGTTTTGCAATAACTGCCTGTCGCCCACTCACACTAAAGGCAGTTGCAAAAGCAAAAACACTTGTCTCGCGTGCAAGAAGAATCATCACACTCTATTGCACATTCAATCCAAGTTTTCGACTCCCTCTGCGTCGGACAGCTGTAAGGATAAAACCCACGGGGTAGAACATAGTTCTCAATACGCTTCTAAATTACAGCATGAACAACCATCCACTTCTTCTCAGGCGAAGTCTTCACAAGTTCAAGCTAACTTCTCGTCAAATGACGAACAAATTCTCCTCAGAACTGCTCTAGTTCAGATACGACATCGTGGTGAACGGTACACTACAAGAGCATTAATCGACCCCGGTTCTCAACGAACTTTCGTCTCGGAAAAGCTTAGGAATATGCTAAAACTCCCTTATCACAAATCTTGCTTCGAAATCGTGGGTATTGGAGGGCAAAGTCAGACGGCAGACAAAGAATGCGAAATTGAGATATTTTCGTCTCGTAAAAACTTCTCGTTTCTGATCAACGCTATTGTCCTGCCAAAGGTGACAAGACGAATTCCTTCTGCCTCATTCGATATTTGTAACCCAGAAGACTTGGGACAATTGGACTTAGCAGACCCGCACTTCAATCGTTCTTCTCAGGTCAACTTGATCATCGGAAACGATTCAGAGCGGTTTATAAATTTGGATGGAGTGATCAAAATTATTTGTGGAGAAACATCCGCGTATAACACCATCTTCGGATGGGTGCTCAGTGGACCAATTCGCGCCACCCAAAGTCAAGCATTTACCACCAATGTAGTCCCTTTGGATAAACCCGATCTTACTGAACTCGTAAGAAAGTTTTGGGAGCAAGAGGAAGTCCCTAGCCTAACTAAGATCTCACCCGAAGACAACTTCTGCGAGGAGTTCTATCAGAAGACAACGACACGTCAATCTGATGGTCGATATGTCGTAAGACTTCCTTTTAAACAAGAATTTCCCGACTCAATTCACCTCGGCTCATCTCGGTTTCTGGGTCTTGGTCAATTTTCCCGAATGGAACAAACACTCGCAAAAAACCAAGTGATCCAGCAACAATACAAAACTGTTCTGAACGAGTACCTCGATCTTGGTCACATGGAGGAGACCTCATCTATGGAAATTGCTCATGATGAGAAATTCAATTCATTTTATTTACCTCACCACGCTGTGGTGAGACCTGACCACAAAACGACAAAAGTTCGCGTAGTCTTTAATGCGTCTCGCAAGACTAAGTCCGGATTGTCACTCAACGACGTATTGAACACAGGTCCTACTCTGCAAACTGACCTGGTGGCCACCATTCTCAATTGGAGAATGTATGAATACGTATTCAGTGGGGATATAGAGAAAATGTACCGCCAGATTCTTGTACACCCTGCTGATAGATCATATCAGAGAATTTTGCACCAGAAGTCTAATTCCAGCCCAATTAAAGACAGATTCGGAATCTCAATATCCCTTGGGTGCAGCGATTGTGGCCAACGAATCCTATGTCGATGATATACTCTCAGGTGGTTTTACGATCGAAGAAGCTAGCAATAAACGGGAACAGCTAATGTCAGTCCTCAGCTCCGCAGGATTTCCATTAAAGAAGATTACTGCGAATGATCCTAGGTTGCTCGCAAATTTACCCACAGAGGATCTATACGATGAAATATTTTTGCGCTTCCACGAGTCAAGCTCTGTGAAAACTCTGGGGTTAAAATGGAATGCCCTCACAGACACCTTTTCATATTCATTCCCTATCCACCTAGCAGAAGTTAAAGTTTCTCGACGCAAAGTGCTTTCAGTGGTTGCTAGCCTTCATGATCCAATAGGATGGATATCTCCTATTGTTATCAAGGCAAAACTTTTAATGCAACAGATTTGGTTGGAATGTGGAGATTGGGATGATGAAGTCAGCTCGGACACTCTCAGGACATGGAATGATTTTCTATGCGATCTCTCTCACGTTGATCAAGTCACTATTCCGCGATGGATTCAATACACCCCTTCTGATTTGGTGCAAATACACGGCTTTTGCGATGCTTCAAAGGGCGCGTACTGCGCATGCATTTACATCCGATGTGAAACTCAAAAATATGTTGTATTCTGAAATTTGTTGATAGCCAAGACCAAAGCTGCCCCACTTCAAACGGTTTCCCTGCCCCGATTGGAGCTTAACGGTGCCGTTCTGCTGGCGAAGCTAGTTAGGTATGTCAAATCTACCGTCAAATTCCAAATTAGTGACATAATTCTATGGACAGATGCGTCTATAGTACCCGGCTGGCTCTCTAAAACACCTGGAACCTGGGAAACTTACGTGGCTAATAGAACATCTCAAATTCATGAGATGGTACCTAACGCAACATGGCGTCATGTGCCTACACACGACAATCCTGCCGATCTTGGTACTCGAGGCATCAGACCTCAAGATCTGGGACATAGCGCTCTATGGTGGAATGGACCCAACTGGGTTTGTAACCCACCTACAGAATGGCCCAAAAATAATCTGTTGGCACCCGCCGAGGAAGTAAGGACTGTTCAGTCACTTCAAGTCTGTATAGAAAAACCTGACATTCTTGAGCGTTTCTCCTCATATACAAGAGCGTTGAGAATTCTATCTTATGTGTTTCGGTTTTATTACAGGACGCATAGAGCTCATAGAAACAATTACGTATTCAATGATATTGCCATCAGCTATCACGAAATTGTCGTTGTTAAAAATCGCTTAATATCGTTAGCTCAATCCCAAAATTTTAAAGACGAGTACGATGCACTCATAACAACCAGACCAATACCAGACAAAAGCCCATTGAAAATTTTAAATCCATTTATGGATTCCCAGAACATGATGCGGATCAACGGTCGTTTATCGGAAGCACCGCTTCCCTACAATGAAAGCCATCCTATAATATTACCGGGCAATTCTAGATTTTGTTATTTATATTTGACCCATTTACATCAATTTCTCGCTCATGCAGAGTGCAATCTTATGTGTCGAATGGTACAGACGGAATTTTATATCTCTCGCCTGAAACGAAGAGTTAAAGGGATTGTGCACAAATGCAAAACGTGCACCATATTTAGACAAAAGCAATGTACTCAGATGATGGTCCCCTTACCGTCCGATAGATGCACTTTGTCTCCACCATTCCACACAACTGGTATCGATTTTGCTGGTCCCTTTGAACTTAAAAGTTCCACTATTCGCCAAGCTCCAATTATAAAAGGCTATGTCAGCGTCTTTGTACGTTTCTCTACAAAGGCAATTCATTTAGAAGTTTGCTCGGAACTGTCCTCAGCAGCATTTGAAGCCACATTCGCTAGGTTCGTTGGAAGGCGAGGGCTACCCCATAAGGTAGTTACTGATAATGGACGCAATTTTGTTGGAACGAGCCGAGCGTTACTCAAAGAGTTCGGGAGCTTCCTAAAAAATACCTCAAGCGATATTGCCCAAAAATACGCCACCCATGGGTTTGAATGGAGTTTCATTCCACCACACGCACCACACATGGGCTGGGGGAGGCTGCTGTAAAAAGCTTTAAGTTCCATTTCAAACGAATTGCAGGCACGCACAAATTTACATTTGAACAGTGCTCTACTGTACTTGCACGCATCGAGGGAGTGTTAAACTCCCGCCCAATCTCCGCTATGTCGGAAGATCCCAATGACCTTACAGCTTTAACTCCAGGGCACTTTCTCAGAGGTGCACCCATGTTGTCATTGCCCGAGTCAAACTCCCAAAACTTGTCTCTAATCAACCGATGGTTAAAACTTAAAGCGCTCCATCACGAATTTGCTATTCGATGGAAAGAAGATTACCTCAAGTCTCTTCACAAGCGCTATAAATGGAAAAATTCCATTCCCAATCTCAACATTGGCGATTTAGTGGTCGTAATAGACGACTTACTGCCACCCAGCGAATGGCGCCTGGGAAGAATTGAGAAAACTCATCAAGGGTCTGACTCAAGGGTACGTATAGCAGACGTACGAACGGCCACTGGCATTATCACTCGACCTATTCTCAAGCTCTGCTATCTACCCTACAATGAGCGTGATTCTGCTCAACCAAATTAGAAGTCCTCTAAAGTTGTGCACTTTCCCTAAGCTCATCATTTCCGATACTAAAGCGCAAATTACTCCATAATGGTGGAGAACACATTTTCCCCCTAATTATCTTTTATTATTCCAGATCAAGCACAAACAGACGCCCTTCACGGATGGATGTGTATAAATGCATGCTGTGCAAATCATACCACGCGCTACGATTTTGCCAGAAATTCCTAGCTATGGACTCACAGGAAAGGAACCGAATAGTGCGGAAATATGAATACTGCATTAACTGCTTAGCAAAGAGCCACACCTTTAGAAAGTGCGAGTCTAAAAATAAACGCCGTAGATGCCAGCATTACCACCACACACTTCTGCATCAGATTACGCGGCCACGAGTCACGCCGCCCAATCGTCAACACCAAACCTCTCCATCACGCCAAATGACACCAAAGCGGCCGAAGAAACCATCAACGAAGAAATCATCAACAAAGAAGTCACGACAGAAGAAATCTTCACCAAAAAGGGCATCATCCAAATCAGAGGCACGACCGCTTCCAGACCAATCGATTTTGTCGGAAGCCATAAAATCTCTGGCCACCGTTTTGTGCGCTACGCAAGCGGCTTCAACTTTGACCCGGCGGCATGTATAATCTTACGATTATACTTATATATATTTATAATTAAGTAAAAATTGAATTTTAATCTAAAAAGAATATGAACTATCGAATTATAATGTTTGCTAAAATACTATTACACAATTATTATCTACTACTATTTACCTCAACTGAAATCATTGTGAATTGTTACTTAACGGTTAAGAATGATAAAAACCAAGAAAGGATAAAATTTAAAGTTTCTTGCGATCTTAACTTGTAAAAACTCGGCACTGTTTCTTGAACTCCTAATTGGTGAGCATCAACAACGCCCAATAAACAAAACATACTGAATTGTACTAATTCATTTGGTTTTACTCATTTCTACTTTCCTCAACTTGTCTGTATAATTTCTCCAACCCTTGAGAAATTATACAATCAAGTAACACCAACTCCTTAGGGCAGCAAATAGTCGCTGCTGAGTAATTGGTCCTAACGGCTATCTAACCCCCTCTTAAATACAGTCCACTAAGCTACCTGACGTCACTTACGTTGGAACGTAAACTCAAGAGATTACTCCCGACATTAATCTCTCCCACTAAGTCAATACAAAGGTTTTCATCCTTTTTGCCTTAAACAATAATACGAATTATAAATAAAAACAAATGATAAAAATGCTACCAAATGTAAATATATACTAAGTTCCAGTTGCTGAAATATCAAATGATAAAACTCACAATTATGTAACATATCTCTGCAAGATCAGATTGTATTTTTGGATTAATAAATATTTTGAATTGAAAAATTTGAATTTAAAGTGACGATATAAGGAAAATACGTTTAATGCATTCGGCTACAATTTATCTTTTCTACACTAGTCTACAAAAGATTTGCAACGTACATATGTGTGGTAAACTACGGGACACAACTACGTATCCTCATAGGGTAAGAAATAGCTACAGCCTTTCCCATCTACCAGTGCGGGACCCTATGAAGCCCATTACAACAGTTGCTTAATGGATGGATAAACTTTCAAATACGAACTATGAGAATCTGTGGTTATTGCGCTATTCCCCCTGAATATGAAATCAATAATCCTCCTGCAGAGATGGTGGATGTACCAACATTTTCGACAGCAATAGTATACATTTTTCTCTTTCCAATGAAAAAACACCGTAGCCAACAGCAGCTGAATTACCAAAAAAATTAATATATACGGATTCGAATTCATCGCTTCTACGAGTAGGTTTGCGGAAGATATCGTAAACAAATAAAAATGGTTTTAGCATTCGACTGAAAATTGCTTTACACCAGTGCCCCAAAATTTAAAGGATTTTGATGGTTATTACCCTTGAATTGCATTATATTTCATGTTTAACACTTTACTAATGCCCTCAGATTTTAATGCTCATATATTTTTTAATATTAAAGTCACCCCAGCCGATACCAAAAGTATGTCAAACAGTTGCAAATATCTTTCAACACTCGTTTGTATCGATAATTTTGTATACTACATACATATTTCGAAATTAGAAAGCGACGTACATATAGATCCCATAACAGTAAATTTTGGCCATTCTCTTCGGAGGAAATCTCAGTTTGAATTTAATTTCATCGATGAAGGAGAGTGGGTGGGGTGGGAACAGCCTACTAAAAAGATTTAAAAATTATGCCTAATAAAATTTAGTCCTTTATGAAAGAAACTGAACTCAACTCAATTCCCAACAGTCATAATATTTAATGGACTCTCAAAGAACATCGTATAGGCTGGCTGCCATAGTAAAGTATCGACAGAAGGAAAGCAAATGTCGATAGCATTTGGACTACCGAATAGGCCAGCAGATACAATGGAGCCCTTTTTTTTAACAAAATAGGGAATGTGGAAGAAAGAAAAGTATAACGAAAAACCTGACGTTTCCTACTGGTATTTGAATACTTTAATTATTTTTTGGGTTGATTTTCACATTCCCTGAATTTGCACAGCAACAAAAAATCATGTTGTTAATACTTGCATGGAAATGAGTAAAGATTACAAACTCTCCATGTTGGAAGGCAGATAATGCATGGGAAAAATAAAGGGAGTTATTTAAAATATTTATGTATGTGCGAATATGCAAAGTTCTGCAATTGTTAGTGTTTAGGATTAGTATTCAATACAACATGGGTTCGGCCCACTCATTGACCATGTTCTATTTTTTTTTATCGATATTCCAAAATCACTAAAATCGTGGAAAACTTAAAAATGTACGGAAAAGACTGAAAGGGGAAAATATATTATTAGCTCTTACACCAGTTTCTTTATAAGTATAATTGCAATATACTCACATTGATACCACTGCTTATGATATCATATAAGCGAATTTCTATTATATACTGCAGTTGACATGTCGTTTGTAACAGTAGGATATAGTTATCTAGACCCTACAAAATATACAGACACCTTATAATTCCTTGTTTAAGCAACTTCACCATGTCCGTGTAGGACCGACAAACTTTTCCAATACATGTCTTACAGTTGTAGGTCCTTTGGGGCGGCATGAAAAATCGCCCAAAACGAAATGACCCAGAAAAAAATATAAAAAATGGCCAAAATAAGAATCGTCCAAAATTTATGAAAAATAGCCCGAAAATGAAATATAGCCCAAAATTTAAAGAAAAATTACCCAAGTGAAATATGAAATATAGCCCAAAAATAATGGGCGAGAAAGTTTACATATGAAAAATCGCCCATTTCTGTATCCACATAAAACCGATTTCTATTTTTGAAAATAACAAGAATATTGCTTTCAGAAATCCAAAGAAGGCAAAATGTTAATTATGCAATAATTTAATTTTTAGTAATTTGGTGTGTATATGTACATATAAATGCATGTAAGTAAAAAACTGTAGAGTCATGAACTTCAGCTCTGCAGCAAAAATTTTTAATTTCTTTGTTATGTATTAAGCGCAGTAGGCAAACATTTTTTAGATAAAATCGCGCGATTTTTTTAAAAAAATTATAATTTCGTTCTTTGTAATGTATTAAGCGCCGCAGGAAATTTTTTTTTAAATAAAATAGTTAAAAGCGTGCAATAGTTAAAAGCGTGTTGAAAAATACATTTCTAGGTACTATTTGAACCCCAATTGACTAGTTTCTTTCTGGTTACGTCTATAGAGACAACTGTAGCAAATTTTCAAGTGTCTATCATCCATCTACCTAGAATAACTGTAATTCTAGCATTTGTTGTTGTGAATACATTCCTACTTTTTACAAAATCGACAATCGGAATGTGGGCAATTTTTTCATTAAAAATGAAAAACAGCCCAAAAAGCAAGAAAATGACCCACTTTTATGGGCGTTTTTTCTATGGAAAATTTTTGGTCCATTTTTAATTTTTTTTTTGGGCGATTTCGTTTTGGGTCATTTTTTGTACCCCCGCCGTTTGGAGTTGAAATTGTATAAAATCATCTTGGGGTAATTGCGAGTAGGTCTCGCATGTAAAGGAAAGTTCTTAGTACATTTAATTTATAAATTTGACGGCGTAAGAAACGAAATTATAAAAAGCGGACAAAAAGTGGATATGGTAAAAAGGGGACGCACGAGAAATGGTACTCTCGAGAATCGCTCCAAAATCTATATAAAATATACAAATAAATTGAAGAAAATTTCATTCGAAATATCGCTCAAAAAATTAGAACATACATACTTCACATTTGTTTAGCAATGTTTCCTTTTTTGGCCTCTCTTTATAATGATGAACTAAATGAAAATCTTCCCAAAGTTTGTGGGGATTCTTCATAATGAACTCTGATCCAAAAACCAATTTGGAAAAATTCCCCAATTTGCTATTGTTGTTTTTGATATACAAAATTTTATGACAATTTATTCTATGTTCATTTCCATCTATTTGTATTACTTGAGAGTAATTTAATAGAGGAGGTTCCGCAGTTAAAACTACCTCAGTAATAAATACATTGAAAATTGTTTAAAAAAATCGCTTTTTTTCGCCCCAGCTACTGAATTGAAGAGTTCACGTACCAAATAAAAAAATGCCATACTACCAAATACATTGGAAATTTTCGCTTGCGGCGCTTAGAATGATAATTGAACTAGTACAAACATTTCAGACGGTTGAACCGACTTAAATATACCCTCACCTAAGCTCGGAAGCAGAGTGGTATTGCGCAAAATATTATCTAATACCCATTTTAATTACGATCCTAAGTGATTTTAGAATTTTGCTTGTGTTCCACCCAGATGTGCGCCCAACAATTGTGTGTGAGCATGCCGAAGTTGTTCATTTGTAATTACTCCGTAACTTTTGACAAATTTCATTCAGATCGGTTGTGGTTTATCTTTAAAGTAGCTTTTGATCAAGCATTGCCCACTACCAAGATTCATGAAGATAGGTTGTGGTTTACGAGAGTTAACGTGTCGATCAATCGGACAGCCGTCTAACATTTGTAGGAGAAGTGCCAGAATGGGAGTGATCAAAACCACTCATTTTCCCTAGAAGAGTTGAACCGAAAGTTAACTAACTATTGTCTAGTACCAAATTTCATATCAATAGGTTCGGGTTTTCGGGAGTTGTCTTGCCGAACAACCAGGGATGTACCAAAGTGGGTGTGGCAATATCACATCTCTTTTTTCCTAATTTCATACAGATCGGGAGTGTTTTACGCGATTTAATGCATTAACTACCCGTCTTCTGTATGGGAGGGAGCGAGTTCCTTTTATCCTAAAAGTGCCTCTTTGTGTTCGTTTGTGAAAAAAGTTCAACCCCACTTCAAGGTTTGTGTTCTCTTCTGAGAATGTTGCACTCAAGAAGTGCAAAAATGTTGCATTTTCTGTCCACTCAGCCAATCATGGGGGAGAATGTAGCCCGATAAAATGGCAAATTTTCTGTCATGTTGTTTGTGTTATTTGTCCTCGCTCAACTAATTTTTCTACCTTTTCTAGGGTTGCGGAAGGGTAATTTATCGGCTTCAATTAAATTCGCTTACCTTTCAACAGAGACGCTACAAAAGTAAATCGACAGGGACAGAAAACGAGGCCATATTTTTCCCGCTCTTTTGACATTTCTCGTCAGTAAGGTTTGTCATTTCATCATGGAAAGATATACGAGCCAACAACGAGTCGAAATTATTAAAATTTACTATCGAAATTTGGAGTCAGTGGCCTCAACTTTAAGAGCGCTACGTTCGGATTTTCGTCGGAAAATCATCTTCAGCGATGAGGATCATTTATGGCTGAATGGCTTCGTCAATAAGCAAAATATGCGTTATTGGTCAGACAGCAATCCACACGTAATCCATGAGTCATCATTGCATCCCGAAAAAATTACGGTTTGGTGCGGTTTATGGGCCGGCGGCGTCATTGGGCCGTACATCTTCCGTGATGATCAAGACCGGCACATTGCGAATCGCTACCGTTCAATGATAACCGAATATTTTTGGCCCAATTGGATAATATGGACTTGGAGGACATGTGGTTCCAACAGAACGGCGCCACAAGCTACTCAGCGAATGCCACAATCAATTTATTGGAAACCAAGTTTGGTGAACGTGTTATCTCACGAAATGGCCCAGTCGATGGCCGCCTCGGTCGTGCGATTTGACGCCGTTAGATTATTTCCTGTGGGGCTACGTCAAGTCTATGGTCTATGCCAATAAGCCAGCGACGATTGATGAACTTCGTACGAATATCGAACGTGAAATTGCAGCAGTAGCGGCCGATTTATGCTTGAAAACTGTCGAAAATTGGGTTCAGCGTCTGGACTTCTGCAAAAGTGCCCGTGGTGGCCATGCAAAAGAAATCGAGTTCCATACATAATGGCATCGTACGTACTTTCACAGGAATAAAGAATTTCATTGGTATCTAAAACGGGTTTTGTTTTATTTAAAAAAAATCCAATGAGTGTTCGAACTCACGGGCGATGTGTTAACACCTTTTTGCTACACGGTACCTGTTCGATTTCTATGAACACATTCGTAAATGTAACATTGGAAAATAAAAAACAGCGTTCAATCATATGATGACGTTACAGTTAAATAATATTAATACTTAAAATTATTTAAAGACCCAGTGCATGCTCATGTGTCATTATTTTCTTGCTCAATACTTTTTGGTTTATTCCCACAAAAGTCAAAGAATGCAAAGCAACAGTCGGTTGTATATACATACATACATTGTTATATTCGTACATACGCTACACAAGTTCACAAAATTTTCGTTGCTCTCTTGCTATCTCATTTTTATATACGTATAATACGTCATTACTCTCTTTGCTCTGAGAGTGCTCCGCACCCACATTTTATTGGACTTACCTTTCACTATAATAAAAAAACAACAACACCAACAACAACAACTACTACTGATATGTTGGTGATTTATTTGTGCTTGCTGTGTCGTGGAGTGTTTGTGTGGGTGGTGGGTGTAGAAGGGGTATCTAAAATAAAAACTGTTAAGGGAATGCAAAGAGTGGAGAGTGTGAGTGTAAATACTCATGGTGGAGGGTATATAAGCTTCGGCCCGGCCGAACTTAACACCGTTTCTACTTGTTTTTGTATACACCGGGCAATGCTGAACATCAAATGATTCGCTTTGTTTGGCCATAGCAATAACAACGAGACAACCAAACACACAACATCACACATACTTTGTCCGAAGTAGCTGACGTACACGTGTGTCACATAACCACATGTTTGCCATATCAACAGCAACGAAACAGCCAAACACACAACATCCCACATACTTTGTACGAAGTATCTGACGTATTAGTATGTCACCATAACGTCAACTGCGATGGTTTTATCAGCAGCATAAATCTGGTTTTAGCAGATTTTGACTTTGATAGATTTAGTCCCTATACGCCGCTATAGATGTTAAAACATCAACAACTTTTGTAGCGCTCTTATTGAAAAACCCGATATTAGTAAACACTCGCCCAGATTTTACGAAGCGTCGCTTAACATTGCTTAATAACGCTTAGGTTTCCATGTACACTGATCGAATAACTTAGTTAAGCGAGGTAATAACGACATGTACACTGGTCGAATAACTTAGTTAACTTAGTTGTGAGAAAATGCAACATTTCTATGTTCATTACTTTACTTTTATTGACTATATTACAACCTCATGAGGTCAGACATCTTAGACATATTAATTAAACAAACAAATTAAACAAATTTCAACATATTCTTCCAACTGGCTCTATCCTTCGCCTTTTCTCGCCAGTTGGTAACACCAAGGATACGGAGGGATTCTTCTGCCTGGTCTTTCCAGCGGAGTCTTGGTCGTCCTCTTTTCCTGCTTCCATCGGGTACGTTATCAAAAATCTTTCGCGCTGGCTCATCTTCATCCATTCTGATAACATGGCCTAGCCAACGCAATTGGCACACTTTGATTCGTCTAGCTATGTCCTCGTTAGAATAGAGACTATATAGCTCTGCGTTCCAGCGACGTCGGTACTCGCCGTTTTCCCTAACAGGCCCATATATTTTATGGAGAATTTTTCTCTCGAAAACTCCCAGGTGTTTTTCATCCGCTTGCGATATGACCCAAGTTTCGGAGCCATATGTCAAGACAGGTAAAATGAGAGTCTGATATAGCTGGACTTTTGTCCGTCGAGAGAGGGCTTTGTGCTTGCTGGGCTTGCTGAGCCCAGCAAGATGGAACGCAGAGCTAGATGGAACGCAGAGCTATATAGTCTATATTCTGACGTGGATATAGCTAGGCAAATCAAATTAGGCCAATTCGTTGGCTAGGCCATGTTATCAGAATAAATGAAGATGAGCCAGCGCGAAAGGTTTTCGATAACGTACCCGATGGAAGCAGGAAAAGAGGACGACCAAGACTCCGCTGGAAAGACCAGGCAGAAAAATCCCTCCGTATCCTTGGTGTTACCAACTGGAGAGAAAAGGCGGAGGATAGAACCAGTTGGATGAATATGTTGAAATTTGTTTGTTTAATTTATATGTATGTGTAAGACGTCTGACCTCATGAGGTTGTCAAATAGTCAATAAAAGTAAGTAAAGTATGTTTTTTTTAGAATGACATTTATGTTTTTTTTTCGTTAAATTATTTTTGCCCAAGTGGACTGGGTATTGTAAATATATAATAATTTTAAAAAAGGTGTTATAATGTGCCTCCAATGTTAGTCCTAATAGTTTGAGCTACGGTAAGAGAGATAGTTTGATAACGTAGGTGATACAATTCCCTCCTCTGGTATACTTAACTCACTGAAATCGCTTGATGTTTCACTGGATTTATAATGAATACATACGTTGTGTAGGTCACAGCATACGTTTACAATTTTAGCCGCCTTTTATGAACTGCTGTGTAGCTCTCTTGCACCAAGAATTCATCGCCACCGATTATTTAACACCCCATTGACCCGATCAATAATGTTGCGTCATTTCGAGTGCACTTCATTGAACCTCATTTCTGTTGAACCATCCTCCGGAACTCTATGAGGCCTTACCTAACATCCAAAAGTTTGATGCCCCTTGTAAATTTGTTTCAAAATATTACAAAAATACCGAATCACCAATATTTCAGAAACGGAATAACCCAATCATTATGCCGATCTTCTATAGGGCGATTTAGTATAAACAAGTATCACACTATCCAAAAAACTTTGGAAATCTGCAAACATCCGACCACTTTACCGGTTATTCGCTCCGATTGAACTAAACCTACAGGTTGAACTGAAATGAGCTCTTTAGTTCACAGCTCATGTGAACTGTTAAGCTGAAATGATACAATGAATAGTGAACTATATGAATGAACTAGTTCATTCTGTTGAGTTGAACTAAAAAGATGCGTCAACGTAATGAATTTTGAGGTCATGGGCACAATATTAAATGGTCTGTGAATATTAAATGATTAATATAATTTTTTTTTAAATCAAAAATGTTCTTTTGAAAATTAAAAAAAAAACAATAAATTACCAGCATAGTATTCATACTCTACTTTCCCTTTCTGTTATAATACAGGTACTATATTTTGCACGTGTGTTCCGTCGATGCATCCGACAACACCAGAAAAACCGTACTTCATATAAAAACCAATAGCAATTTTTCTTTTTTCTTCTGTCGTCCGAAAAAGGTGAAACTGCAAAAGCCTTTTTGGGCAGTTGAGAGCAGTGTTGCTAGAAGCTGTCAAAAAACATGCCAAAAAAAGTGCAACTTGCAAAAAAAGTGCTAAAACTGACGCTTTATATTCGGTAAAAAAAACACACGCTTTCCAGAGGTTTCCCATCATTAGCAATCAGCACAAATTTTTGACAAGCTCCTTCAGTACAACTTTTCGGATGCCATCAAGTTCTGGCGCTTTACTATCTTGAAATCTGGAGACCGCATGAAATATTTCAGTGACAGTAACTAGTGGAAAGGTAAATTCCCCCGCAGAGGTGCCGTTTCTCCGTGATACCCCAACCTGGCAATGGTGTTTCACTATCTTGACAATTCCTCCAGGTTCCCTTGGTGTTGTTGTATTAAAACATGTTAGTCTCTTCGTAACGAGCTTATAAGCCATCCCAAAGGGGGTATTCTCCAATTCTTCACATATATCGGAGAAACATTCTCTTGCTTCTAGATACGGCCAATTTATGGGTTTCTTTTTGGTTTTGAGCTAATGGTGATGTATGTCATTTCCTAGTCGACACCGCCATCACACATATCTTCCTCTGGCTCTTATGTAGTCTCTTCGTAGTTGAGCGATTTCTTAATTACACCAATACACTGTTCCGCCATATCTTCTGGTGAACCATACAGATAAATGTTCTCAACATGTAGCTTAAACATCTCCCTTTCAATCGTGTTGGATTTCCAGCCTACTATATCTTGGCGGCAACACCATTTAATTGCCTACGCATTGAAGTTCCCAGCTATCAGCTAAGGGGTTCTCTAAATAGCAGTAGATATGCTATCAATAATGCTTTTAAATTCGTCAATAGCATATCTTCGAAGAATATAACAACTATACAGAGATGCCCGAATTTGTAGCACGGCTGAAGACGCCATTAGAAGTTGTCATTGCACTCTGCAGTAATTGTCTGTTAACCAACCAAATGAAGTCGTAGTGTCGGTTGCCCAACTAGGGGCATTAAGTTTACGATAAGGCTCGCTTATTAGAGCTACATCTATATTAACTTTCCAAATACTCTGTTTTAATACCTCATCACAGTGATTGATATTTAATTGACAAAGTCTTATAGTTGTAATTTGATTTGCTGGACCGCTTTTCTATAACGAGGACAGATAAATGATCCTATTATATGTTCCCTACTGGCTGTGGCTTCGATACAGAGCAAGCACTTTGAGTTCTTCGCACAACTTTTGACCCCATCTCCACCACAACATAAACAACTATTTGAGTAACTGTTTATACTAGTTGTATTTATAATTGACCTTTCTTATCATTATGGTTTTGAATTTTAGTTTCGGAAAATTTAAGTAACGAGGTTGTAAAATTTTATTTTCATCACAATTCATTTAGATTCCAATATTTCGATCAACTTCTTTGATCATTTCTTTCAAATATTTTCTTTGAAATATAATCTTGTGTATTAGGTACTATTGTGTAGGAAATATCAATAATATTTATGCATATAATTACATTGTGAGGTAACAAAAAGTATACGCCTAGTCTTTGCTACAACCTTTGGTCAACTAATTCGATTTTTCCGTTCAAATTTGTCAAATGTATGTCTGCAAACTTGCGCACATTGGTCCGTATATACAGACGCAGCATTTCCTGAAAGAGACGTCGTGAGTAAATCTTCTCCGCAGTTAGAATTTTCACTTCGTCAAAGTGTGGTCCGTGTCCACTTAACGTACAGTGGGCAGCGAATGGTGTTACATTACGCACATACATATGTGGTTGTGGTACAACAATAGTCTCTGCCCGAAAATAAGTATGATGGTATTGATGTAGCGGCACCGAAAAAACAAGCAGGCCGTCGTCGCCAAAGAGTATTGAATAGTATAGAGAACCCATGGAACGAATTGTGTGACTCAATAGCACTGGCGACATCTGGCGAATGGTTCAAAACGTATTACTCTCTTTTTGTCATAACTTGGTCCATTCATAATTTTGATATGAAACATTGATCCCGTTTGAATCATTTCGTTTGAATCTTTTTTTTTTGTTTTATTTGTATTGTTTTATGTAACAACATTGTCGAAATGGTGGATGTATATTGAAATATTCTATAAAGAGAATAAGACTGGTTTATGCTCTTTTACTCAGACTCTCTACATGAGAGGGGAAAAAAGAATGCAATAAGTTTTCTATACTATTCAATACTTTTTGTCGTTGCTCTGTTTATGACAAAACAAAAACAATTATTTCAGTTAGCTAAATATAGTTTTATTTATTTTAACAATATTAGATCTAATGTTAACGCAGATGTAAGAAAAAAGAAAGTGCAATAGCAAAGGAGCCTTCAGCACAAAAATATTATTTTTTTATTTTCCAATGTAACATTTACTAATGCGTTCATACAAATGTAACAAAAATGTGTTAACAAATCGGCCGTGAGTTCGAACACTCATTGATTTTTTGATGTGTTAACATTGATAGGCGCGGGTAGGAACTCAATTCACAAATTGAATACATCCAAACACCTTTGTCTGACTGAGATCACACAGCTTGTCAGACTGCGATCACACAAATTGTCCGCCTGCGATCACAGATTGTTTGGTGTTAAACTCCTCCGAAACGGCTGGACCGATTTATATGAAATGTTGTGTGCATATCGGGTAGGTCTCAGAAATGTCCAACATCTATTTTTCATAGCCCTAAATGATAAGGGTGACCGACCCCTATATAGAACACAGATTTGTCCGACTGCGAAACACAGTTTGTCAAACTGCGAAAAAACACACGCACTGATGTAGCGGCAGCGAATAATTGTCTTGTGTGGGTGGGGAGCACTCTCCGAATAAAGAGAATAATGACGTGGTTCTACGCATGAATGAAAGAAATTATAAGATTATGCCAATGGTGCTGAAAAACTTTTCTCTCTCTCCGCACTTACGTCACGTTAGCGAGTATGCATTAGTAAATTGTGAAATATGTATGAAGATTCAGCAAAAATTATAAACTCAGAAGAAATTGTTGTAAATAGCATTGTAACGTTTGTTAAAAATAAACCAAAAGTTTAGAAAAATTATGATGACTCTTTTGACAAGCTAAAATTTGTAATATATTTAAAGATAATATGAATTTTTAGAGAGATGTTAATGATTTTTTGCAGGTAATTTTATTCAGGAGATATTTTATAGACAGAACTAATATTTTTTTTATAATATTTTCAAGAAAATGTTTAAAAATGCAGGCTTGCCATCAAATTAGAACAGTATGCAAAACAAATTTTAGCTAACCTGACGTCACATAGAGAGTGAGAGAATTCATTTAAACATAACGGACCTGCGCAAGGCGCAATCTTGTTAGCTTCCATTCATGGTTATACGTATATGAAAATGAGATAGCCAGAGAGCTACGAAAATTGTGTGAACTTGTGTAGCGTATGTACGAACACAACAATGTATGTCTGTACATGTGTCTGTTGCTTTGCATTATCTTTGTTGTTTGTGAATATAAAATAAAAAGTATTAAGCAAGAATATAATGACACTTGTCTTTAAATATTTTTAAGTGTTATTAAATAAAAATATTATTTAAATGAAACGTCATCATATGATTGAACGCCTTTTTAAATTCTTTATATTAACTTCACCTGTCTGTATGCATGTACATTTGCATGCATACCGAAAAAACTTTGAATTGATTTTTAACCCTTTTCCCGTAATAAAATCGAGCTGAAAATTCGCAGGCTAAATAGATTTAGCCGTTTCATATCGTTTCTTTTGTATCAAAAAAATGCTGTTCTTGAAAAAATTTAAATACTAAGTAAAATAAAAAGAGAATTAATAAATAAATAATAATAATAATAAATAAATAAATTTTAATAATTTAAATAATTGTGACGACACTTCGATGCTATGATCAGTAATATATTTTGCTTAGATAAAAGTAAAAAACCGTATTGAAATAATTCGAAGTTATTTTATGATGTCAATGGAAGTTTTTGAATAAAACTGGTCCATATGTTCGATTTGACGTGGAAGGCCCCTTATATTACATGCAAATAACAATAAAAATGAATTAGTATTTAATATATATATCCTGCGAACACCTAAAAAATTTTTTCCTGTGGGTTTAATATTAATATTAAAATATTAATATTAAATATTTTCTTACCAACCTTTAAAAAATCAGGGGACACCCGGTTGGAACGAAATTCCTTTCGTTATATATTATGTACTAGTTCCAACACGCCTAAGGCGCCTGTTGAAAAATACTATAACTTAAATGCAGCATTAAGAAGATTTACTTTTTGTAAAACAATAAACTTTTTTTTAAAAAATTTTTTATTTATTTTTATGTATTTTTTTTAAAAAACAGTATACTTCTAGGTCCTTTTTGTAAGAATATATATTACATTTTCCCGAAAAGGTCGTTTCTTTAATGAGAGTTATTTATTTTATTAAAATCTAATGTTTTACTTTTACAAAATGTAACAATTTTAATAAGAAGTACTTTCTGTAAGAAAAGGTCTAAGAGTATTTTCTGTTTTGAAGAAAAGGTTTTTTTAAGAAATGGGAATTCTTTTTAGAGTTGGTCTATTTTTCAAGAACAGGTACAATTTTAAGGGTAGGTACTTATCCAAAGAAAATTTATTTTGCTTTACATAAATGGTACTCTTTAACGAAAAGGTAGTGTTTTGAGAAATGGCAAATTTGTTGTAAGTGTAATTTTTTAAGAAAAGGACTTATTTAAAAAAATTAATTTTTTAAAGAAAAAGTAAGAAAATTTGCAGTTTTAAGCAAAGGTACTTCTTTATGATAAGGTATTTTTTTAAGAAAATTTACTCTGTTAAAGCATATGAATGAAAATGTTATTTTTTAAACTTTTTTCACTTTGGCTTATCTAAATTTACTTTTTATTCGGTTCAAAACCACAATATGTAATAAACAGACTCCACCTAGAAAACTTCCCCTTCCCATATATGTTAGTCTAGACACAAACCAAACCAAAAATACGAGTGCCAGAGTAAGTGTGCTGCCAAATGTAATTCCATGCTCAGGGTTGTGTTTCATGGATGTGCCAGGCTTGCACTTTGGCTTTTCTAAATTTACTTTTCATTGGGTTCAAAACTACAATATGTAAAAAACAGGCTTCACCTAGAAAACTTCCCATTAAACCAAACCAAACCAAAAGTACCCAATATAGTTGATAATAATGGGTTGTAATAAAGTGGTTATACAAAAAAGTTGTTTAAAATGTTTTTCGTTGAGCCCCCACCCCCCAACGTGCGATAACGAACTTCGTTCCAAAATTACAAGAAAATCGAAATTCGATATCACTGTAACCATTTGCCAAGCAAGTCTGAAAATTCACTGAGATGTGCTGTTGAGAAGGAACATTAAAATAAAAATAAATGGTTTCCCATTACATCCCATGAAGGGACTGGGGAGAACTTCTCACAATCACTGAGCTGTGCGCTTTCCAGTTTTCACTCACAGATTACGACCTACAGTTTTACACCGATTCCGAACGGTAATTTGAGAAGCTTTTTCATGGCTAGATACTCGATAGTGGCGCCGTCACTATGCGAGGTGACCGCCGCCGGAAGAAAATTTGAAGGTGGTCAGAGCCGGGTTCGAACCCAGGATCTCATGTACAATAGCCGCGCACACTAACCATTGCACCACCGACGGCCACAGAGAAGGAATATTAATATAAAGCAAAAATAAAGCAAATCAAAATTACTTGACCCTGACGTCATGGGGCTAGTGGAGGTGGCTTCTGAAATTTTATAAGAAATTTTTTAAAATATCCCTCTGCTTGAGCTGGAGGGATCAGGTTGCACAGTTGCAGTATAGTGATATAAATGATTTAAACGTCTACACTGATGGCTCCAAACTAAACGGTAAGGTATGGTTTGGAGTTTATTCTAAACAGCCTTGTAATGTCTTTCAGGCAGAAGTCATGACAATCCGAGAAGTTGTCCTTTGGCTGGGACAACCAAGACATCAACCTCTACTCTGAAAGTCAGGCTGCTTTAAAATCTCTGCAATCTGTAATCCTCACTTCAATAACTGGACGTATCTGTCGTGCATATCTAAATGATATGACCACGCTGTTCGATACCTACCTAATATGGGTACATGAACATTCCATGGAATCATATACCCGATAAGTTGGTGAGATTATGGACTACCTTATCTGTTCCACTGGCTTTGCAGCCTGAGGGTATGTAACTCCCCGCATACAAGCACATGTTTAAAACCGAACATGCTAATGATTGATGGTCTTGTGGCGCGAAATCCATATCACCAGGAAGTATGGCCAAGTTTTGACCTTAGTTGTTCGCTAGACTTAATATCCAGTCTTATACAAGATATCTACGCTAGTAGCTGGGAGACCTCGTCACTGTTTAATAGGCATACACGGACATACTTGTAATATTAGCTAATGATTACTGAAGAAGCTGTGGGAATTAAGAGAAAAAAAAGACCGTCAAACAAGTAAGATCAACATCTAGGATCTTACACCATTTTAAATCCAAAAGACATTCAGGGAGTTAAGCTGACCGATCTTAGGACTTTTTGCAGGGGACTAATTGCTTTACCATTGACTAGTGCACGTCTCGTATTCATGAATGAAATGATTCTCCGATTTGTGGAATATCGGGATGTGGTATCTAAGGTTTGAACGCCATTTAATAATACCAGGTCAATTGACAGTTTCAATGATGGGGAAAGGATAGGGTGTCCCTTGGTATCACACCGGTGCTAAGTGTGTCATTAGTTACAGCCACATCTACCTAACCTAACCTATACAAGGAACAATGAGGCCCGAAATTTCTGTCACAAGGTAAAGTGCCGTACCAATTTCCATGCCTCAGGGGTTTCATTTGGTAAAGCTTATAATACAAATGTAGTTGCATATGTGCATTAGGGTGTCCCAAAAAAATTTGATCGGAAAGCTTATAGGGTAATGTCTTTTTGAGATTTTTTTCAGATTTTTCGGAAGAGGTCGCACAAGTCGAATTTCCCCCAAAAATCGGGTATTCTGGACGTTTTTGAATTTTCTTTAAAATTCGGTCAGTAACCACGATTTTCTTAGTTTCTAAGCCACCATTTTTAAAGCAAAACGATCAAACTTTTATTGTATATGCATAAACCACCAGTTTTGGCGATGATTTTGCTCAATAAGGTACAACGTATCCAATTTTTTCGGAAATTTTGGATGCAGTTTGTTAGTAACGCTTTATAACTTTAAAAATTTACAAAACTAATGATGCACTTGGAAAGACGGATAAATTCCAAGCCATTTTGTAGAAACAAATTTTTAATTTGCTGTTACTGTTCCAGACTTATACCACTTTAAAGCCTTTTACCCATTGTATGAACATACAAATATTATATATAAACTGAATATATATAAATTTCTATAAACATTTAAGAGGCTAATAACGATGCACTTGAAAAGGCGGATAAATGCCGTAAATTTTGAATTTGCAGTTACTGTTCCAGAGTTATGCCATTTTAAAACTCTTTACCAATTGAATGAAACGGTGTAAAACCATCGGTGAGTATAAGTCCAAAAGGCGCACAGCTCACTGGTTGTAAGAAGCTCTCCCCCATCCGTTCACGGGATGCAATGGGAAACCATTTATTGTATTTATTTATTTAAATTTGAAATTACACTCAATAAATTTTTCAATTTTTTCGTAAGGTTTATCAAAGGTAATAAAGTACCCTAGATGGTGAGTTCGAATATTCACACTTCCCAGCAGATAACTAAGGGTGTTTCCGTACAACCATTTTTCACTCGAATACGACGAAAATTCACTAAACAATCATTCTTATTTCGATTCCGGTGTTTGGATTCGAAAATAAAATATAGCTAATAGAAAGGCATGTTGCTTTTGTTATCTTTTGACACACCAGAAGGCAAAAAAGCATGGCTAAATAGTTTTTTCCTTGAATTTCAAAGCCACCACTTGCATTTCACCGTCTAGGGTTCTCTACAATCTTTGGGATTATTTAATTTTGTGCTAGTATTCAGGATTTGGGGTTTCTGTAATTTTTAAAAATTGGGGTATAGTTCATTCTATTGAATGTCTGCATCTGTCTCTTGCAAAAAAATTTACCTTTTCTAAATAAATATTTCTTCAAATTGTTTGCATAAGGCGCATATGCAAAAACTTCTTGCCTTCAATTGGGTAATATTTCGTTGAAAGTCATTTGATTTCCTTCTTGGATTTATTTAGTATTATTTGGGGATTCGTTCGTTCGACCTTATTTCCGTTCATTCATAGGGTGTATTCTCATTTTGAAATAATCACAAAATGTGGGGAAAAATTTAATTTATTAGTTAGTGTTTATTTAATGTCGATTGGCTTTTATTTCGTATTCCAGCTTTGGATATTACTTCATTGTTGTCGGGGTTTATTTCCTTGGCAGTTGTTTCGTACAGCCGAAAAATACATACATATAAGAATACTACACAGAATTCGATCGTAACCGTCTTAATAGATAGACGTCCAGCGCGACCAACCGATTATCGTTTTTTTACAAAACTTGTTTATTATTTTCAACACAAACTCATCTTCATTGTAACAGTTCTTATTTGAGAGAGAAATAGACTCTAAAAAGGGATAAAACTGAAAAAATGAGAGAGCTTGATGCTCAATCAACAATAACAAACGTTACAAATAGTAGTGAAAGTGGTTTACCAATAAACAATAATACACAAAATCAGCCAAGATGGATTCATAAAATATGGTGAACGCATAAGCACAGCTGATTTGCTTTGTTTACATTGCAAACCACTTTCGAACTGTCAAGTAGACATGTATTTTGTTTTTGTATGCGTTTGTTTACATGTATTGTTGGTATACGTATGTGTTGCATTTGACACAACGTAAGTGAGAAGCAAAAACAAAATGTATGTTGTTTTTGGCATCTATTTACTATCAGCTACAACAACACATCCTGCGTCTACCATGAGTATTTTTATCATGAAATCAGCATGATAGAAAGAGAAAAAGTGAAATAAATGAAAGCACAATGGCTAAACAACTGAAAAATAATTATTATTCCATTCTTGATAGTGATGATCAGTGTGATAAAGAATACTTAGAGAAATTCCAAAAGCATGTGGAAAATAAAGAGAAACCAAACTCTTCGAGAAACTCTGCTCTAAATAACCGTGCAAGTGAAGAGAGTACGACTACCTCTAATCCAAAAAGTCCAAAAGACACTAATCAAAACAAAAATTAAAAAATTCCCCCACTTAATGTGTTTGATGTAGAATCAAATGAACTAATTACATTTCTTCAAAATGGTCTAAAAATTAATAACTTTAAAATCAAAGAGTTTAGTAATAGAAAAATTTCATTATTTTTGGATGAAATTAAAGATTATTCTAGAGTTTAAGCATACCTAGTAAAAGCGAACACAAAGTCCTATACCTACACACCAAAAGTTATGAAAACAAAAACCTATTTACTAAAAGGCAACAGTGCTGATAATGACCCAAATGAAATTTTGAAAAACCTTAGCGAATACGAGAATGACAGTTTAATATTTATTAAAGTTAGCAGATCTACAACAAAAAAATCTGTAAGCAGTGGCTACGATCTAAATATTTTTTTAGTTCAATTGAACGGCGAAAGTAACTACAACCAACTGAAGTCAATTACTGGTATTCAATACCGTTGTATATTCTGGGAATAGGGTTTCCAGACGTACTGTTTTCAGCAGTACGCGTACTTTTTTTACTAATTGTACTTCTGACAGCATATCACTTAAAGAAGTACGCTAAAGTACTTCTTTTTAGCCTCTGTACTTCTTTTTGAACTTTTTGTTTGTTATTCAAACAATAAAAACTAAAATACTACTTCTTATTCATACCAAAAACAGTATATAAGTATTTACATAGAAAACCGTTTTACTTTAAAAAATAACAAATTTGAAAAACTTCCCATTTTTAACTTTAGTTCAAACAATTCATTTCATTCATGTCCTAATTGAATTATTTTCAATCAAATAAACTGGCTTAGACTGACTCTTTGACGAATTTATATCCTTAAATGCTTTTGCCGAAAATATTCCAAAAGAAAAATCCGTTTAAGAAAAATGGAAAGAGATCCTTGAAGTGGGTCATTTCCTGTGTTTTCAATTCCTCGCTTTAATGCGACATCTGAAAGAATATTCAGTTTGATGTTTAATTTTTGGAGAAAAAAACGAAACAAACTTCTAATTCAAAATTTAGAAAAAGGATTGAAAAACTAATTTTACGTACACTTGTAATGAGTTTGTAAATTTTTTAAAAACAGAAAATGGTAAAAACGGAATAGTAAATCAAGTCCACAAAAACTATAAATATTTATTTAACAAGTTGTAAAATAATGTCTTTGATTATTAAATAATTAAAACAAGAAGGATATATTCAGTATTAAAAAATTTTAATATAGAATAGATTACACTATTTTTACTTTTAAAAATTAAATGTGAAACACCTGACTAGTTTTTATTTAAAAAGTCAAAGAATGCAAAGCAACAGACACTTGTATATATGTACATACATACATTGTTATATTCGACTCTCTTGTTATCTCATTTTTATATACGTACAATACGTCATTACTCTCTTTGCTCTGAGAGTGCTCCGCACCCACATTTTATTGGACTTACCTTTCACTATAATAAAAAAACAACAACACCAACAACAACAACTACTACTGATATGTTGGTGATTTATTTGTGCTTGCTGTGTCGTGGAGTGTTTGTGTGGGTGGTGGGTGTAGAAGGGGTATCTAAAATAAAAACTGTTAAGGGAATGCAAAGAGTGGAGAGTGTGAGTGTAAATACTCATAGTGGAGGGTATATAAGCTTCGGCCCGGCCGAACTTAACACCGTTTCTACTTGTTTTTGTATACACCGGGCAATGCTGAACATCAAATGACTCGCTTTGTTTGGCCATAGCAACAACAACGAAACAACCAAACACACAACATCACACATACTTTGTCCGAAGTAGCTGACGTATACGTGTGTCACATAACCACATGTTCGCCATATCAACAGCTACGAAACAGCCAAACACACAACCTCACACATACTTTGTACGAAGTAGCTGACGTATTAGTGTGTCACCATTCCGTCGACTGCGCAAGCCCATCTCCGTTCAACAACAGCAACAGGCACATGTATATACATACATTACTGTGTTAATACATACGCTATAGACACAATTTCGTTTGCCTCACCCCTGCCACACCACTCTTTCATTGCTCTCTTGCTCACTCATTTTTGTTTAACACGTCATTATTCTCTTTCGCAGTCGCAGAAATGGTTTTAGCAGCAGCATAAAATCTGGTTTTAGCAGATTTTGACTTTCATAGATTTAGATGCTATAGATGTTAACACATCAAAAATATTTGTGGTCTCTTAGTTTGTTCGTTTTTTTCTTTAATTTATAAATTGTTACTGTTATGTACTGATTTTGTTTTATTTCTTAACTTAAAAAGTTATTTTTCTGTACTGAACTTCATGATTTTTAATAACAGAAAGTGTACTTTTATTTTCTTGATTGTACTGCATTTTTTCCTCGATGTACTTGTTTTGCTGATTTCAAATCTGGCATCCCTAACTGGGAACCATTAAAAAAACCCGAAATTCCTCAAAGTAGAAGATGACAAAGCTTCTTCCACAGTGCAGCCAATTATTATTTACCAACTAGATGTGTGAAATGTAACGAATCCCACGATATTGGAAAATGTTCAATGGCCAAAGTATCCGAGAATGAAAGAGAAAAATTAAACTGCGTACTGTGCAACAGCTATGGACATCCAGCTTCATACAAATAAATAGCTACAAGAGAAGCTCCGTGCCAAACGGCAAATTATAACAAACAACAAGGCAAAACCTCATTTAATTATGTTAACCCTAATATACGTTTTTCTAACATGCTACAAAATAATTTACCCCAAACCATAGAGAATACTAATCCAATTAATTTTGCTTTAAAAGAACTTAATAATTCTATGAATAACACTGTGATAGTCGAGAAAATTAACTTCGATGAATCCTTTTCGAACTATTAGGGGGGAGTCCCCTGAGTGCGAAAGTACATTTGGAAGTGTCAGATTGCCTCCAGTTTTTGAGAAATCGGTATATATGGATATAGCCGGTGAATATCATTACAAAGACCATTAAAAACTCTTCAAATCTGCATATAAATATATTACATATTATTAACCCATTGGGGACAAATTTAAAAAATACGATTTTTTAACCTCACTTTTTTGCTAAAAGTCTGATTTTCTCAAAACATAGCCCTAGTAAACCTATTTTCTACCTAGACTCAGGTTGTAGGCAACACTTCAGGCCTTGTTTTAAGGTATAATACTTCGCATTTTTAGCAAAAAAGTGAGGTTAGAAAATCGTATTTTTTAAATTTGTCCCCAATGGGTTAATAAAATGTAATATATTTATATGCAGGTTTAAAGAGTTTTTAATGGTCTTTGTAATGATATTCACCGGAACCAGATCGCACCATAAATATGTGAGATATGGCCAGTTATATACTCAAGCTTCAAAGGCCTATATCTCAAGAAGTTGGACCGAGCGCAAACATTTATGTTTTCTATTTTAATAAGCTTTTTAAGCCCTTTTAGGCCTAGGCCTATATAGGCCTATGGCCGGTAAAATTTGTTTAAATAGCGCAAACTCAGCTATATCCATATATACCGATTTCTCAAAAACTGGAGCCAATCTGACACTTCCAAATGTACTTTTGTACTAAGGGGACTCCCCCCTAATAGTTCGAAAAGGATTCATCAAAGTTCATTTTGTTTCGGGTCAAAAACTATCACAGTGTAATCTATCTAATCAAATACTAAACCTACAAAAACAACTACAAATTCAGACAGCTAGAATAAATACTTTATTTTCTAAAATTAATAATGAGTAATTCTGTAAGAAAGAACCTTAAAATTATACAAATAGTTGTAATGCCGTTAATTCGCTTAAGCCGTAGATTCGGGTCCCGATTGAATGAAACAAAACTTAATCATAGACACAAAATTAGCTTTAATGGTTACACTTTCATACGTAAAGATAGAAGTAACGCCACATGTGACGGTGGAACAGCAGTTCTTATGAAAAATGGCATAAAATATAGTCAATACTCAAATGACACAATCAATACTTTTAAATTTTTAGAAACATGCATCGTAAAAATACCTTTTTCATCTGACAAGTCACTATACATTGTATCTACATATTACCCATCGGGTAACAATAACTTTTTTTACCAATGAATTGAACAAATTATTTCATTCACTTAATTTAGAAGATCCTAATAATTTCTATATTACGGCATTCGATTTTAATAGTAAACTTTCCGAGTGGGGTAATGCTAAAAATAATACGAAAGGAAATATGCTGTTGGAGTGGCTAAAGTCCAATGAGATCCAATATAGGTGTACTCTATATGGCTCAACGTTACCATCCTACCCGCGTTGTAATTGATTATTGGATTTATGTCTGGCTGACTATCGTCTTCAAAATCATAGGGAAAACAATTGACTACGATAGTGACTACAATGCTATTCAGATAGAAGTATTAAAAGAAGATCATAAAAATCCCCTAAGCTTTTACGTAGATCGACCTCTTTCACAGTGTGATTATAAAAAAACTAACTGGAAAATATTCACAAGGAATGTTCTGGATGAACTTACCAAAATCGAGAGAGTTGCCAACAACCGTAACATTACAAATTCTGAATTTGACAATATTCAAAAATTTCGATTCTACTGAAAAGCTTACAAACACCATTATAAAGAAATTACAACAAGAAAAAAGTAAAATTGTAATTATAAAAAACACAATAGATTGGAACGCGTTCTATCACATGTTAATCTTAACATCTACAAGACCAAACTTAAGCTTATTAGGAAACTGATAGAGGACAATTTTATCGTATCTTTAAACAAATGTCTTCAAACTAAACTAGAAAGTATTAATAATGAAAATACTCAAAAAATATTCGAGGAAACTAAAAAATAATTAAGACGGACTGCAAATTTGTACATAAGTATGCTTAAAATTCCTCTGCGGAGCAAAAATTTATTAAGAAATGCAGGAATTGATCCTTCCGCACTTGAAATAGAGGAAAATGAAAAATTTTTAATAAAGGATCAAAGTCAGATTTTAAATACCATTGGGGCTTATCTAGAATCTGTTCATTCTTATAAAGAGATTGATTTTGAGAATAGAAATCATGGTGAAGTTGATAAGGAATTCACCAGATTTTTAGAATTAAAAAACGAGTACGAATTTAATCAATCAACCAAGCCAACATTTTGCGACGACATAAAAGCCAATGAATTAACTGAATCAATGACGGATGATTACTTTATAGATCGGGATTCTATTGTTTAAATTTTTAGCAAACTGCAGAAAAAATTATCATCTGGTCTAGACAACATTCCAAATATTGTACTGGGAAATATCCCACGACCACTTATTTTAGAATATTGTACTCTTTTCAACAACATGCTAAATAATTCTTACTTCCCACGAGCCTGGAAAGTTGCAAAAGTAGTAATTTTACCGAAGAAGGAAAAGGATCCATGTAATCTGAAGAATTTACGTGCAATAAGTCTACTACCAAATATTAGTAAAATTTTTGAAATTTCTGTTAACAATAATATAATGAAAATATGCAAGAGTTAAAATTTAGTAAATGATGAACAATTTGGATTCAAATTTAAACATTCGACAATACATGCAATACACCAGCTACTCTAAAACATTAACTGGAATCTAAATAAGAATTTTAAATAAGAATTCCTGGCTTGATTACTAAATTATTAAAATATGAATTTCCTCCTCGCTTAACCTTTCTTATACATAATATGTTAAAACTAAAATCTTTTGTAGTATGCAACCAAGATCAGAAAAGCTCGAAAAAGTTTATTATGGTAAACGGCTTGCAACAAGGAACAGTTAACTCCCCAATACTTTTTAACTTATTTATCATTGAATTACTTGAAAAAGTCGATGATATCATTGGGTTTGCTGATGACATTATAATCCATCAGTGTGATGACATTATAATCCATCATTGCAAAATATCTAGTATCAATGGCGGACTTCAAGACAAGCTAAAAATTATAGAAACCTATGCCACTGATTGGAAAATGAAAATTAATTTTGGTAAATGTGAGACAATATTGTTCCGTCGTCCTGTGGGTAAATGCAATTACGATGTTAGAAAAATTGGAAACATTTTGGTCTCAAGACAGGATAATTTTTGACATACCTAATAAGTGTACGGTTAAATACCTAGGCGTTAACGTTGACAAATTTCTATATTTCAATCAGCATGTAGATATCCAAATATCGAAAGCACGAAAGGCCTTTTTCATGTATGGGCATTTATTTTTCTCAAAATTTGTATCACAGAGGGTAAAAATTATATTATACCAAACTCTCTTTCGACCCATTTTAACATATGGTTGCCAAATATGGTTCAACATTTTTCTTTCTTCTATGGAGAAACTAAGAGTTTTTGGAAGAAAATGCCTTAGATCGTGTACGTCTATTCACAGATCTCACAGTAGTAACTTCACAAAATACATATCAAATAAAATCATCATACACCTTACAAGAGATCATATTTCAAGGATGTTTGTTTGTTGGGAAAACAATCTAATACTGGCCCCTTATTATGTCAGCGAAAAATATATAAGAAATACATTATTAAGTGGCTTTGTACCACCTGAAGCGTTTCTATTCCTAGATAGTAAAGGATTTATTCAAAACGAAATGGGCATTCCCATACTGTATCACATACACAGAAGAGCTAATGATAAGACGATAAAGTGAAATCAACTAACTCATGATAACAAAAGATTTGATACAAGTTTCTATATAGAAGATAGGAACATCATTCCTAATTTGAATTCTCAAAAGTATTGGTGGCTTAATCATTAAACTTCTTAATTGACTTTTTTCAGAAATGCTTTTTTTACCGCTTGACTGTTGGTTGTCTTTTATCTTTACCTTTATAATTAAGTGAAGTTTTGTTGAAATTTTGCATTACATTCATCATATTTATATACTTATTGTATCTCAAGAATATTAAAATTTAAATCATGGATTATTGTATTAAAAATTGTGCTTGAGAGCCCGTGTGTGGGACAGTGTACTGGAAACTAATGTAATTACAATTTGTTTATTTATGTTTAGAATATAAATTGCTCGAATAAATAAACATTATAAAACAAAATATAAAAATACTACTAATTATTTAATTCTAAGACCCAACTATTAAAAACTCTTTTCCTACTATTTTTGCCGCCAAGTGTTTCAACATATTCGACACATTCGATATCGTACACGTAGGTGCATACTGAGTGCAATTTCATGTTGCGTTTCGAGTACTTTGGGCTTAAACAGACGCTATCCAAATCCCATTATGATAAAAAATGAAAATCAATGGAGCTGGTAATGTGGATGCCGCATATTCTGCTTAATTGAGAGTTTATCCTGTAAGAGCATATTACAGATTTCGGAATGAAAGCCATGAACCGCAAAAGAAACTACCTCCCATGACTATAATAATACCAACTCAAAAACCATTCCAAATTTGGGTTTCGTTCCCTTCATCTGTATTAACAGACAAGTTTACTAAAGTTTCATTTCGGCGTAACGATTTTGCGAATTGTCAGTTTAGTTCAAATATGAAATTGGACTGCAAATTGTTTTACAAGAACACATTCGCTTTTCTCCGGCAATGGAACGGTTAAGTGTTTTCAGTTCAGTCCAGTCAATACATAGTAATGGCTGGTATTAATGTTTAAAATTCTAATTATCGATAAGTACATATATTTGAAAGTCTTTGTTTATAGATTAGTGGGTAAAGAGCTTTTGCTTTTGTGTCAAACGAGGAAGCCAGAACACAGCACAGTGGATGCTAAGTAGCATTTATGAGGAAAAAAATAATACAAAATTCTGTAGTTGGGAGATATTACCGACCCAGTTTCTTCAAAGCTTTTGGCCACTCTTCGAATGGTTGACACAGTAGGTCCACTTTCTCGACTGAAAATTCTTCGAAGTTTGCGAGCGATCTCAGAATATCTTTCCAAATTTTTGTAATAAGTTTTCACTATTATAATGCGTTATTCTTTCCTAAAGCGTTTTTTTGGAATAAACATATGTGACAGCTACAAAATATCAGAGTTGTTTGTCACTTGACCAAACAAAATGGCAACAAATGTAAAAAGTACAATCTTACTGAGGCACCCTTTATTTGATTGTTATAAGAATAAAGAATGTAAAATAAAAGCAGAAAACAATTTCACAGGTTAGTTTCAACATAGGAGCTTGTTGAAGCGTTACATTTCGACGTAATAGGGTAAATAGTTCAAGGTGCCAAATCTCACGACGTCACAGTTTTTGCGTGGGCTTTAGTACCGCTTCAGTCAAATGTCCCCTTGTATTTCAAGTTGCCGTGATTTCTTTGGAAGGAGGTTCCCAAAGTAGAATTGAATGCCTAAAGATCCATATGACCATTATTTTAGGTCAATTCGAAAATAATATATATACATATGTGGGGTTATCTGCAAACCGGACCCATTATATTCTGTGTGCACCAATTTAGAGCGAGTGCACATAAGTGTGGGCTGAAAACTTGACTTTCACGGACGGGGGGCTCAAAAGATGCATATTGAATAGCTGACTACAGTTTTTCTTCTATGCCAGCTTGAGCTGTTTGATAAATCACCATAAACAAGAAAAGTTAAAAAATGTATGTATTGTTTTAGAGTTTAGAACTGTCACAATTAATAATTTTGAACGTTAATGTACGAGAACGTCATACTACAAGCTTTCAATGTCTCATAAGGTTTTCTACGAGGAAAATGGCTGGTTTTCGTTGGAATAATAGATAAGTCGCAAAAGGACATTCACTGGCATGACAGTTTCGAACTCTGTGACAAGTTCATCATCAAATGCACACTGAATAGTGCCTGCATTGGTACCATTGGTAAGAGCATCAATCGTATATATACCAACCTTATATGTAATACAAATATCGATTGAAAATCCCTCAGAACAACCTCTACCTGAAAGTCAATTATTCTAGCGTTGATTTTCGTAATTAAGACTTTTGCACATTTAATGTATTCGTTGCGAAATTTTGTATAACATATTACGTCGCAGTAACGAAAACATCGAAAAATTTACGATATATTTCATTGCAACCATGTAGACACACATGCTTCATATCTGCGACAAAGCATTTTTGCCCGAAATTGGTCTAAACTTTTACGTTAAAGTCTTCTTCCCCTCGTGCATTTTCCACAGTGGCTAATATTCCGTTCGGTGTAAATATCCTTAAAAATGGATACAACACGTCTTCTTGCGGTGTGCACCTATTAAGGTGTCCAAATATGTCGCAAAACGTTTCCAGATGGTCATTTCCTATTCCTAATCGCATAAATTTCCGCCCGCGCTACAATGATCAGCTATTCTGCGCGAAGAAGATAACCATAGAAATTCATATATACCACAACAGCAGGAACTCCTTTGTTCCAGGAATACCTTTCCGGCTAGAGAGTGTGATACTTCCGATAGAATTTTACTTCCGTTGTCGTGTAGTCGACATGATAAGGAACGTTCGAAACACCACGGAACACAGTTCCGTCACCAACTCCGATCATGAGAGTAGCTTTAACCCGATGGCAAATGTAAAAGCAAATTGCCTCCCTATAATGCCCACCGGCAACAAATGTAACGTTACATTCCCCCACAGCATTATCGGCATATCCATATCCTTATGTCCATATCTGTAAACTATATCTCCCTTACAGAGAATTATCGCCACCTTTACGGTTCCTGCAATTAAGTTGGGTCTGAAAAGCTGGCTGTGCAAAACAATATCCAGGTATTTGGCAACATTGAAAGTTTAATTTCAGGCCGATTCAACAATTTTTATTGTGGGAGCTTATACCTCCGCTTTCAAAGGACCAGCTCGGTCTTACCGGGTTTTACACCAAGACCATTTGCCTGCTGAAAGTATCTTAGGGCACTGTTATACTTGCCCCTTACTGACATTACCACGGCGTACTCGTAAGTAATACTTTATTTATTAATTTAATTTTTTAATTTCTTAATAGTAAATTAATTCTAACAACTGTTTCAATTCACTTAAATTTAAAGAAAAATCAATATCATACAATGATCAAATTGAGTTAAATTCTCTTAGACATCGTAAAATAGGTTCATTCATGAAATAATTCGTTCTACAGCTTCGTATATGGAAGAATTAAAATTGGCGCAATCTTCTCGAAGGTACATTAAGGATATTAGATTCAACAAATAAGGACTATCAATAATTCCACAAATGATTTTGTAAATAATCATAATAGATTGAAGACTTCTTCGCTTGCATAACAGCGGCAGGTGAATCAGTCTACAGCGTGATTCATACGTTGGTATCGGCTGATCAAAATGTAATGATATCAAAGCAAATTTAATGAATATCTTCTGTATTCTTTCAACTCTGTTAATTTGCGTTGATGTAGAAGGGTTCCACACAATTTCTGCATATTCTAGTTTAGATCTAACGAAACTAGTGTATAAAATTTTACGTACATATGGATCTACAAATTCTATGCTACGACGTTAAATAAAGACAAGAACTGAGTACGCGTGAGGAATTATATAATCGATATGAGCATTGAAATTTAGCTTGGAGTCAATTATTACTCCAAGATGCAATATTTCAAATACTTGCTAAATAAGCCTACCATCAATGTAGTATTCCTTTAAAATCGGATAGTGTAACCTTCCATAACATACAGAAAAACATTTCCCTGGATTCAAAAATAGACAATTCATCTCAAACCACCGAGTAATTGAAAAAATATCAATTTATAATAATGCAGCATCAAAGTGATTAGAAATACAGTTAAAAAGCTTAATGTCATCAGCATACAGTAAACACTGAGAATAAGATATACAAGAGGAAATATCATTAATAAATAAATTAAACAACAAAGGACATAAAACACTACCCTGTGGTATACCAGATGTATCAGTAAATGGGGTGGAAGAACTGCCATCAATCGATACATAATATTTTCTGTCGGATAAGTATGACTTTATCCACTGGAGAATGTGAGAATGAAATCCCATTTTAGCTAACTTAGAAACAAGTACATGATGTGAAACTTTATCGAAGGCTTTAGAGAAGTCTAAACAAATAGAATTCACTTGATAGCCTCTCTCAAAGGCTGCCAGGCAGAAGTTTGAAAAGGTTATATTTTCATGATTTAGCGCAAGGTTCCATAGAAATTCAGACAAGACCCATCCTTGATGTGTTGCTCTGGTGGCATACCAGAAATAGACCGGTCTTCTGGTAAGCATAAGGGCCGATTGTGTCAATTATTTGTCAATTACCCAGCACAAGGCTAGGTGTGGGGATATTCCCGGGTTGGAAATAAGCAACACTCTCGTGCCCAAATCTAGGTATACATATATAAAAACTCTATACACGCGACGGATAATCGTATCAGCTTGGGGAAACCGGGTAGACGAAAAGTGTTTGAGGATACCGATAACCCATTTAAGCCTCGATTGCGTAACAATTTTCCTTCCAAGTTCAGATACATCTACTTCAGTCCCCTCGTTCAGTGAGTAGGGTTTCATAAGAAGATTGGGTGAATTCCCTTGCAAGCAGCCCAGTGTCTATCACGGTCTCTCGGGTAACCTATCCTTGATTTGTCTGAGCGCAGAATTGGCGTAGGTCTTGACAAAAATATTCACAAGTTTCTTTGTGCTCATCTAAGCGCATTCTTACACCGCTTTCGCTCCACTATGTACCTATCTATCTCCGTCCTACTTGGAACTCGATGTTTTGGCTTTTGCAGTTTCTGGCAGAACTACCTTATGTCCAAAAAATGTCAATTCCTTTCCTTTTGTTTTCATTCCTGGACAATAGATTTTTGGAAATATATCGATATACTTCGTGACCCTATCCACTACATGATATTTGTCATCTACGCAGCTTATATCACAGCAGACCCTTCCATAGAGAGACGGGTAAGCCCTTGCGCCATTCCATCGGTCGTGTGCCAACCCAACTGGAATCCGACATATTTATCATCAGATAATGATTTCTTCTCAAGGATACTCGATTCCCCGATCATTCCACACACGTCCTCCGCTGCAATGGTGACTTGTAAAACCTCTTCCCTGGTGCTAGTTACAAAGGCGCCTCATTGCCTCTATTGCATATGACAAGGTTTGTAACCAGTACCCACTCAACAAGCATTTCAACCCACTCAATGGTATAGGAATTATCCTCAATAAGATGTGTTCGTGATCCCCTTTATACATGTTCGTGATCCCCTTTATACATGGGCTATATACGATGCGAATCACCATATCCTGGAATTGTTCACTGCTAGGCTGACGGCAATATTCTCGCTGTTTTTATACGCTGAAAACAAAAAGTTATATAAATTCTTTCTGGCGACAATGCAGACTCTTAAAATGCTACCAACGGCGACACTGTAGACTAATTAGCGATAAAACAGCTGATCCATGCATAATATTTTGGATTCCGTGTAAAACTGTAGGTCCACACCAATGAGCCCACAAATCAGAAAACGCACTGCCTAATGATTCTCTCCCCAACCACCTCATGTGATATAATGTGACTTATAATGTGATAATGCGACAACAAAGCTGAACTAATTAAAATCACAAATTAAAAATGCATTATCTCTGCTCCTGTTAACGGTATTTGAACAAAATTGGGTATGTTGGTTTGGTGTATATATTCTAAGATCTGATGAAAATATGGGCAAGATTGGCCAAAGGGGCGTGGTAGTATTGTCATTTAAAATTTGTGTCTAGAGTAAGAGACCTAATTAATGGTATCAACGAGCAGGGTCTCCACGCGATTAGACCAAAGCATGAAAGTTTGATAACCGTTATCATGTCGAGGTGGTGGACGAGTTTATATACCTCGGATCTGCCATAAACGGAAACAACAACGTCAGCCTTGAGATCTAGCGGAGAATTGTGCTTGCGAATAAATGTTATTTTGGGCTAAGCAAGCACTTTAGACATAAAGCCCTCGCTCGAGTGACAAAGTCCAACTATACCAGACTCTCATACAACCTGTCTTGATTTATGGCGCAGAATCATGGGTATTATCGCAAGCAGACGAAGCAATTCAATTCAATTCAATTTATTCATCCAATAATTCCTTTTCTACAGTTCTTATATACAAATAATATTTATGGGGTCTATCGAGGATATTACATCAAATTATACTTATATCTAATGAGATTAACGAAGCATCTTTAGGAGTCTCCGAGAGAAAAATACTCCGAAAAATGTATGGCCCTATAGTGCCCAACGGCGAGTATCGGCGACGCATGAACCATGAGCTGTATGAGCTACATCCCGACATTGACATAGTTAAGCGGATCAAAATAACGCGTTTGCGCTGGCTGGGCCATGTCAGTAGAATGGATGAAGGCGAACCAGCGCGAAGGGTTTTCGAAGCCGAACTCGAAGGAAGACGAAAAATAGGAAGACCAAGACTCCGCTGGAGGGATCAGGTTGACGAATCCCTGCGTACACTTGGTATTGCCAACTGGAGAGATAAGGCAAAAGATCGAACTAGTTGGCGAAATATGTTATCTTCGTTTTTAAGGTCATTGACCCCTCGGGGTTGTTCGAGACCGGATAAGTAAGTAAGTAAATCTAGAGTAATGTGTAAAATAAAAAACCATGTGTCATATATGGCAATGTCTTTCGTGACATACGTAACATTCGCAGAGTTTTTACAACATTCAAATTATTCTATCTCGTGAACTGTTGAACATAGAGCTATAATTTTTTTTTGGAAAAATTATTTAGCTTAAGCTTAATTAAAATCAGTGATTTAATTGAAAAAAAATTACTGAATTTTGGCTGTAAAAATGGTGTAATTTGTCGTGACTGACGTAACGCATTTTTTCACCAATAATTCAGGTCACTTTTCCAAATGGCATTTCTCTAAAAGTTTCAATGTGAAGTTTATTTTTTTTGTCCGGATATCTTCTTCTATGTCTATAGTTTAGAATACAATCAGTATAAATGCGTCAAAAAATTATGCTCAAAAGATGTTGAGGTTTGAGCGAAATAAGTTTCGTGACTGACGTAACGTGACTGACGTAACATTTTTGGTATTGAACAATTCTAATACGTTAAGATACATTCTGAAGCCGGTGTACATGTAATTGTATATCATTGTGTTTGATTTTTTGTTAGTTGGTATGAGTTCCGTATTTTAGGGTATGTTTGGGCGGATGATCACCATCATCACCATACATCATCTTCGTACGCTATTGTAAATTGTACGAAAATGAGGAATTATAAAAAGACATTGCCATATACAGAATTTATAGTCAAAAATTATGTTTTTTACGGGTTGGTTTTTTTTTTAATTTGGACCCGTATAGGGTTAAACACAAACACATTGTGAATTGTCTTATGCTATCCTTAGCTATGCTGAATTGTTAAAGTAAGTACACATATAAGTTAGATACATAAGTATGCGTAAGCAGAAGTGTGGCTAAGTGGACAAAAGGCATTTTGCGGCAGTTACCTTTTCACCATCCAAGTCAACAGTTTACACTTAAAGCTAAACTTTGGATTGATTTTACTGACATCTAAATCTTAAACCTAATTTCTAACCAACTAAGTCTTAAACCTACACTATACTTGAATATTGAGTACATGAAATATTATAACGTTTTACAACGAACCGTAGTTTTATTCCTCCCAATCAACTGATTGTCAGCAATATCCCTGACGAAGTTAATATTATTCCATGGGTGCACTCTCTCTAAACTCTCACGCTAATTCTTCTCTGTAACTTTCTTCCTCTTTTAAACGCAATCGTCATATACGATCTCTCTCTTCTTTTGCTCGAATTTAGAGATGTGTTACACTGTGACTAGCACCAGCCAGTTAACCATATGCTTTAATTAGTTCAAGTCACTTGAGTAGTTACACAATTGTTGGCATTTTTTTATTGTTGTTGGTTTGTTTTCCCCCATTGCACTAAAAATCGATGGCCCAAATAAGTAGTTCAAACGACGTAACACATGAATACGGGTACAAATGTTTAGGCAGGCCTTCTAGCAGTACTGCGGACCATTTAGAACACAGAGTAGATAATGATGTATAGAGACGCCAACTCTCGCAGTAAAATGATGACATTTGGTGTGTTGCAGATGAGCGGTTGAATGTTGGAAAGTATTGCTTTAAAAATACCAGATAGAGGATATGGCTCAAACTATCCAACAATAAATCAGCAACGGGATTTCGATTTGTGCGTTCAAATTTCTGTGTCAATACACCACAAATATATACTAACAATAAATTATATCAAAAAAAGTCAAAAATTTATCTAAATTTCATAGTTTTTCATCAAAACGACATTAAAAATTTAAGTCAAAAATGTTCGTAATTTCCGCACCGCGCACCGACCGCACCAAAAATAGTATGAAAAGAAATGTCAGATGAGAATAATGGCAGCTCTATACATCATTACTTTATGATTTAGAAGTGTACACATACATATGTATATATATGTTTCTAATCAGCGAATTTTATCTATAATGCAACCCTATAAAACAGTTGCTAGCATACGGTGATCAGGAGATACAAATGGATTAAATGGAGGATAAGAAATAGTGACATCCAGTTCGCATTAACCCAGATTCACGTGCAGGCAATTGAAACAGTCCGAAGTGGGACTTGAAACCACATTGAGGAACGATCATTTGAAGGCAAAATAATTACTGTTTTTCAGATTTCTTTTCCCAATATTTTGGTTTTCTTTGCGATTCTATTACATATATACAAAAAAATTAAACATAAATAAGAAATAAAGTAAAAACTGCAATCAAGGGATAAAAACTTCTTACTTTGGAAATCATAAAAACTAATAACTCGCACATCTTGCAACCTTTCGTCAACTAAAAGTTTATATTCTTTGTGTGTAGATATACGAGTATTTGAGCGCATCGGTCTGTGCAGGTTTTATAATTGAAACTTTTCTGTGTAGGATCGAAAATAATGGAAGAAATTCAGTAGAAAATCGTTATATGTCATAAGTAAAAAATTTTAAAATTTTAGTTAAAAAGTTCATAAATTTTTTTCAAAATCTTTACTGCTATACTACATCTCCTTAAGGATATTATACTTAATCGGGGTACGCATAAAAATAGTATATAATCAAAATAATTTAAAAAATTTCCTTAATGTTTCAAGCACAAATTTTCTCAATAAAATTTTTAAATTTGAGTAAAATGGACCTTGATTGTAGCAAAAGCGAATAACAAATTTAGTACACAAAATCCATAAATATTAAATCTATAGATGAAAACATTTTGAGTTTATAGTTGTAGTTAATTTAAGGAACAGATGGGTCGTGTCAAATTTGGAGTTTCAACTCTCAGTTATGCTGAAGCAGTGACATTTATAAAGTGACAGATTATTAGTTAAATGTTAGAAATTTACGGAAGGGATTGGAAATATTAAACACTTTCTTCCAAAGTTCTGAGCCTTCACCTTAAACTGTAAGAAATTTACGATATAAATTCAGTAGAAATAGAGTGCCTTCAACGCAGTATGTGGAATAATTTTGGGACATGAGACCTCGTGTGCGTACGCGTCCAGTGAGTTTGGTTTCTTATTGAACAAAAACAGGTAGTATACGTACACGTAGCGTACGTACGCGTTAAGTGGAAAATATTTCAACTGGAGCTAAAACTGTCCTCGAACAGCCACTAACATCAACTCGGCAAAGTTCGCAGCAATTCAGCATTTCTCTTCTCTGCGCAGACATTTGCATAACGACCTCGGTATAAATACTTATAATGTCCAATTAGTCGAAGATCTCCAGCCTCATGACCATCTGATGCGTTTTTGCTTCGCTGAATGGGCATTTTGTACCAACAAAAATTATCTCTACCGAATTACCTAATTTTCACCTCGATGGCTTTGTAAGCAAACAAAACTTTTACATTTGGGGCTTGGAAAATCTACACGTCGTCGACCTATTGCCGATGCATCCACAATGAGTGACTCTTTGGTGTGGGTTTTGGCATGGCGGCATCATATACCCATTTTTCTTCGAAAATGAGCAAGGAGACGCCGTCGTCGTCAATGACGAGCAATACTGTGCCATGCACAGCGATTGTTTGTTCCCAAACAACACAACATGAATGACGTATGAATTCAACAGAACCACATAGCCAACGTTTTCAATCGATCTTGCCACTGTGTTCGGAATGCGCATAACAAACGCAGTTTATCGCGGCCAGGTCAGCGATGAACTTTGTTTTCTAATCTTTGCCGTTTACACCACCCAATTTGAGATCTTGGTCTTAACTTGACTATAGTTGCCTGGTGATCCTGTTTTTTATATACTACAGACCATTCATTATTCGCATGTCTGAGAGCTTAGACTTAAAGCCCACATCCCCCAAATCTAGTGGCACAGGTAAGGCATTCACTAATCTGGCTAGTTCATCTGGATTACTCCTGTGTTCCGGCACTGCTTGGGCATTTTATTTAGAAAATTTAGGAATACAGATTGTAGGAATTTTATAGCATCCTTACTATCAGAGTGGATACCCTACGCGGTGATGCCGTTGTTTTAAATCATTTGCATAAAGGAGAAGTTCAGAAAAATGTACACAGATCTGAATATCATTTACGAAAAGGTTCAATACAAATGAATCAAATACCTATAGATCCAATTAATGATACCCGGGTCAACACAAAATGCCAATAGAATTGATATTGTCGATCTCAGAAAATCGTTGTTAGAGGCTCCCTCTATATCGACAAATTCGAAGATATATACATTTCTCTAAGAAGATCAGTAAGCGTGCTGGCATGTGGATAGCGAAGCTGATTGATTTAAATTCATTTGGACTAATGAATGCATCTAATAGTATCCATCTAGCGGGAACATAGGATAGTGTGATCAAGCTTCTATAAATTTTCAGAAGCCAGGGACCCAAAACTTGTAGTCCACTTTTGTAACTCCGACAGGGTCACGATATTTGAAGGGTTTAAAACTTCCTATTGCCAGTGTATTGTTTCATTGGTACGATATATCTCGACACGTGCGAGATGACGTGCTTGTTCAGAATGTCCGACCATATGTCTTAGAACCAATTTCTTGGAAAGTGTGAGTTAACAGGAGGTCTAACGATTCATTACACGGCATCGTTCACCACCCGTTTTATTCTTTATCGGAGATATGTGGGCGACATCGTGACGACTTTGCGCAGTCTGGAAGTCGCAAGATCGCCGCCGTTGTGTAAACCTATACCCTGATCTGTTTACTCTGTTCTTTAAGGATTAATTTCTTCTTTCTTCACGGATATTTCTTCTTACCCAGGAGGGACTGGTGGGGCATGCGGAATCAAGTAATATGTTAAGAGCTAAGGTGAGATCATCGGTTAGATCGTCAACTACAGCGGTATTAACAGATCCGGCTAGAGGAATTCTATTCATAACACCGTGCAAACTTTCTTCGTACTTGGTCCAGTTTGTACTACTAACGTTTCTTGGAACCGATAAAGTGGTTTAACGATGTTCGGAAATCAATGCCCGCTCGACACTTTACATCGCATGATCAAGGTAACAGCAAATACCTCTTGATTATCTTTCGTAATAAACACGGGTTCATTGTCCCACACGCAGAAAAAGCGGCCTCAGCAACATATGTAGTATATGTTTGCAAGCATTGTTTTCACAAAACATATATTATAACCAATTAATAATTGTGTAATATTTTACAACAAACACAATGTGTTTGGACACAAACCTACTTTATTTTGCGATGAGCTACAAATACGTATATTTGCATTCAAACAACAACAGCGAGTATCTACAAAAATAAAGGTTACTGGACGAAACATACGCCAAAAATATTTCTCGAGCATCCTTTGTATTTGTACTTCCACAAATTGTGTGGTGAGCATATATGTACGTCTGCAAAAAGAACGGGTCCCATTTTATCCTTGTCTCCCTCATCCATTAGCAACCTCAGCAGATGAGAATGTCCAATATCTTTATAAACCACATAGACTGACGCTAACCAGATGTGGCAGTTGCAAGTCTCCCGTATTGGTACCGTCTTAATCGCAGTAATTGTCCATGGTTCTTTCATGAAGCCGACATCGGCTCCATAGTTTTGTATATGGAGAAGGAGAGCTGCAGAACCAGTTTTATAGTGGAATTGGAGAGTCAATAGTAGCTTGAACGCCTTTAACTTAGTTCTTCTAAATACACGATTGGCCCGTATTCATATTTGGCCCGTATTCATATTTCTCGTATGTATCAACAAATTGTCTATTGTCTTGAGTGGAAAGTAATTTTGCAGAAAGATTTTAGTTATTTTCTTAACGCTTATCATTAGAACTCTAATTATGAAATTTATTGGCGTACAGTGTTTCGTCACCTAAGCAAAAATCAAAAAAAAAGTGGTGAATAAATGTTGATAATATTCGCAGTTCCCATACAAATGAAAAAGTAATCTTTGAATTTAACTTGTTTTGGAGTGAAAAGATTTTGATATGCATATATTTTCAAATAATTCTCAAAAATTCATTCAACGTATTTAATTTGTCCGGATTTTGTTAATACTGCATTGAAAATAGTGAAAAATTAGCACGTTAAAAATTTATATTTATTATATTATGCCCAATTATTTGTTTAATAAAAATTCTAGTATTTAATAAAAAAATCTGCGTTTTACCCTAGAATATTTGACAATCCCGTATAGGTTGCGCCTGCGCGTTTTCTCAGAGACTGTTAAGTGGAGGCGCCTGTAATTTTTGGCGTATATTATTCTGCATTGTAGTAAACTTTCTGTGTTAGTTTGGGGAGTTCAGGTCTTTTATTCGTGGCTACACAGACTAAAGTGTTTTCGGAGCGCTAAAAAGCTGGGGTAGTGATATATTGGGATCCTCACGAAAATAACACTTATCATCAGGAAGACTTCAAAAATATTGAAAATGTTGCAGAATTTCCTTTGTAAGGGTAAGCCTCAAATAAAATTGACAACGGTGTACATATTATGCTGCTGAAAGCTTAGAGCAAATCATATCGTGGAATAGGGTGTTATTGTATGATTAATTTTCAAGTCCCATTGAAACCTTTGTATTGGAAGTACTAGAAGTCGGCATCCGATTTCGACAACGTTCCGGCAAAACGTGGCGATAGTGAAAATATTGTGTTGGAAAGTAGTGGCTCACAATAAAGATGTCCGATAGGGTGTTATAGCGTGATGATTTTTAGAGGTCCGTCGAACACTTTGTATGGGAGGCGATGCGTTAACGAGGTACATTGAACCCTTTGTATGGTGGGTACCAGAACAGGTGGTCCAATTACACCGAAATATCGTGCAGAAGTGGCCACTGTGCAGGCTTTACTTCGTGAAAAATACATTCGAAATTAGGGTATCCAATAGGGTGTTACGAGTGATGAACTTTTGAGGCCTCGCAATCATTTGAATGGTCGTAACCAGAAGGCGTGCTTCGATTGGGTCCAAAATTTTAATTTTTCGTGAGTATGATCAAGTACATCTTGACACTAAATTTCATTTATCTGCGTCTGCTCCTTCTATTTTTGACCCATCGATGTATGGGGACGAAGCACTGTGCGTGGACTCAAGATACCATTCTAGTTTGAAAAGGTTCTCTTGTGGAGTTACTACTACGTACAAGTATGATAGTTGGTTGCCATTCGCCCTTTCCATCATGAATTTCATTTGTATATTATAGGAGTTTAGCGAATTCCTTTCATCACAAGACGGTAGTCCAAATACTTTGTCAATATTTTGGGATCATTTTCATCGTCAGGAAAGTTTCATTGCATATCTGTACCATAATTATTGTCTGCTATTACCGGAGAAGCAGTTGAGTCCATATGTATACCTTTCTTTTGATCGTAAAACTCGTCCTCGAACTTGAAATATCTTGGCCTGCTTTCAAAATGTCAGTAACGTAGTGAACATATCATGTCGTGACCTCGTAAATTTATCCAGTGTACTTAATTTTTTCCCTATGTCTTTATTGACCGATATATTGGAATTCTTGGAATATTTAGTTATCTGCTATTTTGTGATTCGAGTGCATCCCTAATGTTATACTTGGAGTCCATGGTCAAGTTTTACAGAATACTGATCAATATTTTCTGTTAATTACGACTGCGTTATTTGCGATTTTAGTTCAAAAGAAAAACTCTTTGTTGACCCAAGAAAAACTTTTAGTCATATATTCATTAAATAATTGGAAAACTATCAGAGTTTTTTATTCACTAATAACAAGTAAATGTATTAAGGCAAGTTTTATGAAGCGCCTACATGTTCTGCCGCTGGACATTAAATACTATTACAATGTATATACGCAAGGTTGCCAGAAAAAAGTAAAAGTGTGTTGGCGGAACACACTAAATGCGTGGGTGTTGTACCTAAATAAGATTGTGCGTGGCTGTAAGCGAATATCCGCCCTCACAAAATCATTTGAAAATTTTGTTGAAATACAATTAAAATTCAGCGCTAAAAGCTCGCATTAGCAAATATTCCCTTCACCTCCTGCCAAACAATGCAATCAGGGAACTTGCAATAGTCGAGATGAGGAAATAATACAAGTCACCAGCTCAGACTTAATTACATTCGCACGTACATGTTTGCCAGTATTTTAAATAGGGTATTTAAAGTTTTTAAGTCAGGATGCTGGTAGCGTGACTACCCGAATCCGTATAGTGTGGCCAATGAGCAAATAAACATTCAATCGGCGATTCATGCCATATGGAAGATGTGCCAAACACCGTGTGCTAAGGTTAGTGTGAGGTATGTGAAAATAGTTACAATACGTATGCTACATATTTAGATATGAATTGAGCCCCAAAATCATAGCATACTAGTTTTTATTCAGTTCTGGTGACCATATGTATTCAGTGAAAAATGTGGAGGATTATTTTCGTACGACATTTGAATGACATGTTATGAACATGTTATGAACTTTAGATCCACTAAAGTGTATCTAAATGTTCGACAAATTTATTCACTGGGGGTCGGTTTATTATCAGAAAAATTATAAAATGAAATAAATGAATAATAGTGTCGCCATCATAATGCGAGGTGGCTGTCGTCGAATGAATGTAGGGTGGCCAGACTAGGGAATATCCAGTTTTGAACCAGTTTTTCAAGCATAGCGACTTGTGTCTCGATAACTACACGAATAAGGTTGTTTTTCAAGGCTGCAATTGGCGATGTTTTATCGGCATTGGCGCGGCACTTGCTCTTAGGTCATAAACGTGAGATAATCTGCTCAACAGGTAAATTTTGGTCACGCGCGGTGTGGCATGTAGCACCGTTTTGTTTAAACTCTATGTTGACCAGATTAAGCTTGTATTTTTTGGGCCACATAAAAGTTAGAAATCCTGAAACGATGGCGGCATCTAAAAATATGGTACACCGGCACATAACCCGCACTAAACACTGCAATATGCTCTCGAACCGCCGACTGCTTTCGTATTGCCTTTGGTTGTATATCAGACCAGATTCGATAATTTCGCTGAAAATTCTGAAATGGTTAAAGACCGCGAAAAACATTACTGCACGAATCTTGATAATAATACTCAAAAATTTGTAAGTGATATTCGGTGTAAGATTTTTTAGTACACTCAGAGAACTAATTGTTTGAGAAGAGGTTGTAGCAACCGTAAATTCGGCTGATACCACCGAATTGAGGTTGCTAGAATGAAATTGAGGTTGTCACGACCGAATTTAGTTCCCACAACTGAAATTCGATTGAAGCAACCTCGTTGAAAAATTGATTCAGTTGTGACAATCGAATTTTCAATTATATTCGTTCTGTCAACTAAATTTTCTAAAATTTCGGTTGAAACAACCGAATTTGGAATCAATTCGGATACAAAAACCGAAATTGGCACCAAATTCGGTTGGTGTAACAGAAGTTGGTATCAATTCGGTTGTAGCTATCGAATTTGGTATCAATTCGGTTGCAATAACCGAATTTAGACTTATGTCGGCTGCAACGACCGAATTTGGCGACAATTCGGTTGCTGTAACCGAATTTCTCATTAGCTCTGTAGGTACAACCGATTTCTATGTATTCTATGTATTTCTAGAATGTATAATTATTACTGTCCCGGCGATATCAAGGTTTTTTTTGTGGTTATTAAGAAAGGTAAGTAAAAATATTGTCATTACGGGATTTGTATTAAAATGCCTTCCTTATTTTGCAGAAAATATCCAAGCAGATATGAAGAGTTTTCAAGTTTTTCAAGGTCGGTCGGTTGAGATATGCTGTAATCGTATGTACATATGTACAATGGTTTAGGACCTACATCAAAATGATGGCCGGGACTTTAAGGTCAGAATGATTTAAATGACTTTATTTCCTCGCTTTGTAATACATTGAGTACAGGAAAATAAATCATTACTTAATAATAAAAAAACATTCAAAATTAATATGTGACACTATGTAAATTCGGTTGTAACAACCTACAATTCGGTTGTGTCAACCTCTAATGAGGTTGTGTCAACCTCTAATGAGGTTGTGTCAACCTCTAATGAGGTTGTGTCAACCTCTATTGAGATTATGTCAACCTCTAATGAGGTTGCGTCAACCTCTAATGAGGTTATGCCAACTTCTAATGAGGATATGTCAAACTCTAATGAGGTTGTGTCAACCTCTAATGAGGTTGTGTCAACCTCTAATGAGGTTATGTCAACCTCTAATGAGGTTGCGTCAACCTCTAATGAGGTTGTGTCAAACTCTAATGAGGTTGTGTCAACCTCTAATGAGGTTATGTCAACCTCTAATGAGGTTGCGTCAACCTCTAATGAGGTTATGCCAACTTCTAATGAGGATATGTCAACCTCTAATGAGGTTGCGTCAACCTCTAATGAGGTTGTGTCAACCTCTAATGAGGTTGTGTCAACCTCTAATGAGGTTATGTCAACCTCGAATGAGGTTGCGTCAACCTCTAATGAGGTTGTGTCAAACTCTAATGAGGTTATGTCAACCTCTAATGAGGATATGTCAACCTCTAATGAGGTTGTGTCAACCTCTAATTCGGTTGTGTCAACCTCTAATCTCTTGAAACAACCTCTAAATTCTGTCACGGCTAATTCGGCTGTCTCAACCGAATTTTTCTGTGAGTAACAATGAAGTAACAATGATAACTGAGCTTATTTGAAAACCATTTAGTGCTCATGTGAAAACCAACCAGCACTAAAATATCCCGTTAGCCACTGAACGGAAACGCTTTGTCACTAGTATGAAAATGTTTATAGCCCCAATAACGTTGCCATCGAAAGTGAACTAAAGTTTCATTCATTCAGATTCATTCATTCAATGATTTTTTTTTAAATTTTGTAATGAAAAGTGTTATCGCCACTATGATCATTTTTCATTCTAATGGTAAATGTGTCTCAGACTCTTAAATTTTCACATATATTAGTATAGGTTTTTCGTAACCTACACATGTATTCACTCGTATATGAAAAAAAGCCCACAACAGTGAAACTTAATAATCTAAGCATTACCCGTTATTGAGTTATTTTTATTTCCAATTTGTTTATTTCAATGCCAAAATGGAAAATATTAACTAAAATGTAAATATGTATATGACATCAATTAACATATTCGCCATAAAGTCCAGTACATTGTGATGTATTCGACTTGCTACAACCGTCAGTCATAAGCTGTGCACACACTCCATCAATCCAGCATTTCCTGAACGGGAAATTGTTGCTGCCTGATTTGATATAATTTTTGTTTCAGTATTCCATGATTTTGGGGGTTTGGAAATTTGGCTTAGCTCACAGATTTGGACGTTCCTTTACTTTACTGAAACTGTCAGGTGACAGGAAGAGAAAATTACTTAAATGTGTAAAAAAAATGAAAATCGAAAGCAGGCTTAAACGTACATAATGACAATGGTAATTTAATAGTTGACAATGTTGAAAACAAACCCAGTGCAAATTTTAACATCAATTTATCCGCTTCTGTCTCTAAGTTCAAAGGAAATTATTTTGTTATAGGTGAATAGATAAAGTTACTGGAATTTAATTTTAAATAAGTTTCATAAATGCCTTACATTCTATTTTTCATTTCAATTTTAATATGAATACCTACCATTTTTTCACAAATTTGTTTCTCACTTTCTGTTTAAAAAAATCAGTGGGTGTTGGAACTCACGGGCGATGTGTTAGCACTTTTTTGTTACACGGTACCTGTTCGATTTCTATGAACACATTAGTAAATGTTACATTGGAAACTAAAAGAAATAATAGTTATTGTGCTGAAGGCTCTTTTGCTATTGCACTTTCTTTTTTCTTACATCTGCTTTAACATTATATATTGTTAAAATAAATACAGCATTATTTAGCTCACGACGACGACAAAAAGTATAAAAGTATAGACAACTTATTGCACTCTTTTTCCGTTCTCATGTAGAGAGTCTGAGTAAAAGAGCATAAACGACTCTTATTATCTTTATAGAATATTTCAATATAAATGCACCACTTCAACAATGTTATAACAGTACAAACAGCATAAATGTTTCAAAAGGAATCAATGTTTTAGGAATGGAACAAGTTACGACAAATTAACAACAATAACGTATGTGATGTTAACGCTGTGTGTTGGTTGCATGTGTTCGCTTTGATATATTGCCCTACCCGCGCCTTTAGATGTTAACACATCAATTATAGTTTTTATGTAAAGTCCTCGTGTAACATTGAAAACTATTTCCTATTTTACAGCAAAGCCTCTTAGGAAAAATCGAATACATACGAGCAACTTTGTAACAAGAGTGTTTGTAACAGAAACTAAATTATGATTACAGTGACTAATATTTAAACATGAATTCTAATATTGTACTATTTATGGGTTGAATCTTTCGTTTTAGAAATACCCAAATTGGTTAATACAACTTAATTTCTGTAGCAGCAACTTGTATTTAGTAAGCCCTATTTTTAATTCATCAATAACAGCGACAAATTATTCTAATGAATAATAATTCTGAATTCTAATCAAAATATAGACTTTATAATGGTCTTTCCAATGCCTAAATTGATGTCCAACTACGGAAACAAATTAGCACGAGACGTGCCCGGTAATATAGAAGTTAGTACTGACAGACATACTACTACAGTTGAAGATCAATAGAGGAGCGATGACGACAACCCCCTCAAAACATTTAAGTCATATACCTCACGGAATGTGCCAAAGAGGACAAAAATTTAACGTAGTGCTTGGAGAAAATGTGCTACTTTACTTAGTGAGACCCTTATTTGTATCAAGATTTTTTGACGAAGAAAATGTTTTGCTCCCACCCCAGTTGCAGTTGCTCTAAAACCTGGTGTGTGCAAAATTTTTGGCCGAACGGATAACTCTAAGGCGTGCCGCAAACGCCCTAAAGATCTCGCAAGCATCACTCTTAGACATTTTTTTTAAATAAGGTAATAAAATTATTCGGGGTTGCGCACCATCGTATTTTTTGCATAAAACAATATGAAAGTACAGTAGGGTATCCAATTATTCGAGTTTTTGCTTTGTTCGAGTAACTCGAAAACAGTTTTCCTCACTTACTCGAATAACCGAGTAAAGTTTTTTAATATTAATTGAAACATCAGAACCCGTGCTAAGAGTTAATATAAATTTATTAAGCGACATGGAAAACTTTGGTCTTCAAATGTTTATGTATAGTATATCCATAGATTGTTACTGGGATAAGATTGGGACGGGGCCAAGGTAATGTGGAACAATTCATGAAGATCCAGTAAAGTCTGCCATCACATTTCCTAATTTTTCTGAATAATTTTTAGGTAATATTAATGGCAAAACTTGTTCAATAACACTGTGCAACACCAATTTTGAGGGTGGACGATTCCTGCGCCAAATGATCACACTAGGTGTTCGAAACTGGGCATGCCAGTGAGTGTGTGTTGAACTGAATTGTCTATTAATTCCAACAACAACCAACCATTTTTGAAATAGAAAAATGTTCATGACTTGTAAGCTTGTAGTTTGAATTTCTCATACGTTAACCAAAAACTAACAAAAATCGGTCATAAAAATTCAAATTCAAATAAACGTGACTGACACTAGCACGGTCTTCAAAAAAATGCTATACCACGAAAAAATACAACTCTGTGATAATGCGAGAATGCATGAGGAAAAAGAAGAACATGGTGGAAAAATTCTCTCTGTTCTTGTTGTTGGAATTATAGGTCTTTTAGTGATGTTGTTACATAGGGATCTTCGACCGATACTAATTCGCACATGTGAATTGCCGAATTGAGTTTGTATATATGCGATTGATGATCAACTGATGGTATCAATTCAGGCACAGTAGTTCGGCATCTGATAATGAACTTGTCACGGAGTTCGAAAATAGTCATGCCAGTGAGTGTGTGTTCAACTGAATTGCCTATAATTTCCACCAAAAACCAACCATTTATAAGCTTGTAGTATGAATTTCTCATACATTAACCAAAAACTAACAAAAATCGGTCACAAAAATTCAAATTCAAATAAAAGCAATATCCTGGTCTACAATCGGTTGTTTACATAACTTAAAAATGCTTACTCGGTCAAGAGATATTGAAATATGGCTGGTGGAAATTGGCTCTGAACCATTGTGCGACGGCCCTTCTTAATGTTTTTGGATGAGTGAACTAGTTGTGGCACATTCGGAATGTAACAGTATGACTATTGAACATAGTTTTTGACCTTACATTATACTGAAACTAAGGAACATATGCAAAATTTTAAATACTGTTCTGACCCACTGTGGAACGATCACTTATTAATGTTTGAGGATGAATGAAGTAGTTTGGCAAATTTAGATTCTAAAAATATGTCTTCTGAACCTTTCAATATAGTACTTATACAATGGGATATATGAAAAATTTTAAAGTTTGTTCCAAAAGAAGGGGCAAAAAATGTTTTTCCACAATTTTGAATATCGTACACCAAATCGGATTATTTTAAAGCGGTGTACTAAGGTAGCATATTACACCCTATTTTAAGACTTAATCCGTTTCCAATACAGCCATACCGTTTTCAAAGATTTTTGAATTCATAGCCCATATTCTATTTTCAATTTTTCTCTATTTGGCTTGAATTGGCTTATGACTTCGGATGGACATATAATGATCTCCAACTTCCACCAGATTTTACACACATAATTTTCCTATACTTAAATATTATTTTATACAAAAAACACGAGAGTGCACAACGGCGAATAATTTTAATACCTTATTGCAAAAAATGCCTAAGGGTGATGCTTACGAGATCTTTACCGCGTTTGCGGCACGCACGCAAAAATATAATATTAATTATTATATCGATAATTATAACATATACATAAGTAAAAGAGTCATTCATAAAATCTTAGTGCCAATCACGTTATCCTATCAAAGATTCCACTGTGGAAATAATCCCACGAATGGATTAGGGAGAATGGATGTCGACGTCGCTAAATCGAATTTTGTTTATACAAAAATGTATAACAAATTTAAAAAATCCAATGAGTGTTCGAACTCACGGGCGATGTGTTAACACCTTTTTGCTACACGGTACCTGTTCGATTTCTATGAACACATTCGTAAATGTTACATTGGAAAATACAAAACAGCGTTCAATCATATGATGACGTTACAGTTAAATAATATTAATACTTAAAATTATTTAAAGACCCAGTGCAAGCACATGTGTCATTATTTTCTTGCTCAATACTTTTTGTTTTATTCCCACAAAAGTCAAAGAATGCAAAGCAACAGACACTTGTACATACATACATACATTGTTATATTCGTACGATATAACCGAAGATCAACATAAAACACTTTTTTAATATTACTCCAAATTAATATTCCAAATTAAAACACTTCAATCTCGGCTCGCTCGCCGATATCGGATCGCCTTAATTTTTGGCCTAAACTCTTCGTCGAAACCCGCACTAGCTTTTTAATCCAAAAATTAATAAAATCGGCTATGAATTTCCGGAGAAAATCGCGTGGGAAAATTATATGAAAATCGCCCAATAATCACTTTCAATACCGACTGCCAAGCAACGAACAAACAAACGATGATTTACTCTTACAAACCTAACACTTGCGTATGTATTAAATTTATAGTTTACTGCCCTAGAGGCGCGCGTATAGATGTTAACACATCAAAAAAAATCTTATACTTAAAGTTGCTGGAGGGTGCTCGAAAATGCATGGTCTACGAAATTTTGTTTTTTTTTTATCGAATATAAAGCGTAAAGTGCCCACAGTGCTACAATTTTTGATTGTTTCAGTTCTAGCACTTTTTTTCTGCAAATTGAACTTTTTTGGCATGTTTATTTTGATAGCCTCTGGCAACACCGTCTGTTTGTTTCAACAACAAGTATTATAAACAATCCCGCGCAAACACGATTAGGAGATAATTACCAAAAGAGTAATGCAAGTAAAAGTCTACGGCAAATGAACATAGATTCGCCTTTTAAATTGTTAAATATAATTGATAAACGCTTCGACAAACTAACTACAGAAATAGAGTCAATGATAAACAATAAATTAACTGAGTGCAAAACAGAACTCTTAAATATATTTGATGAGAGTTTTAGTATTATAAAAACTGAACTAAAAAATGTTACCGAAAGAGTTCAGCAGTTAGAAACAGTCGCGGATAGCATAAAAAGTATGCAAATCGAAATTGGAAGCTTAAAAACAAAACTAAAGCTGCAAGAAAATAAAAATATTGCTTGCGAATTGCGTTTAAGCGAAATTCCATATAAAGAAAATGAAAATTTATTTTTATTATTTGAAAAAATTTGCAACTCAATAAATATAACTGTCCCTGCTGTCAAAACAATTTATCGGTTACAAAACGCAAATAACAAGAAGAAATATAACTCTAAAGATGCGGTAAAAATTGTTAAGATGTGGTCTCCATATGATAAAAATTACTTCTTAAAATCATTTGCCAACTACCGTACAATTAATAAAGGCTTTAACTTTTGCTTAAAACATGTTGGAGAATCATTAAATAATAAATTGTATGTTAATGAAAATCTCACGCATACTATTCTACGTGCAGCAATCAAACTAAAAAAGGAAAAACGTCTTCACAGTGCCTTTAGCTTGCGTGGTCTAGTATATATTAAAAAGACTGCGGAAAGCAACATAATAAGAGTTGATGGTATAGAGTATCTGGATGATTTTTGTCGAGAACCCGAACCCGCACCTGATGCTAATGAAATTCTTGATAGATCTTCATATTAAATACATTCATTTTTCCTTTTATACAAATTTTATTTTTAATTTTAATTTTATTTTCAAGCTTTTTTACTTTATTTTTAGTACTTTATACCATTTTAAATACTTTCATTTTTCCGTTTATATTACAGATTTCAATATTTTTTAAAAAAATTATCAATGAACAATACTCATAGTATTAGTTCCAGAGATAATGTTGCGAATATGGTTAGAGATCTTGCCAATCAAAAGAAAGGTATTAAAATATGTCACATTAATGCTCAAAGCCTAAGGAAGAAGATTGACGAATTTAGATTGATCTTTGAAAACTCACGTGTTGATCTTATATGTGTATCGGAAACATGGTTTGATTCTGACATTACAGACTCTTCTGTTTCATTAAATGGATACAATTTACGTAGAGTTGACAGAGAAGATGGATATGGCGGCGTTGCTATGTACATAAGAAAAGGTATTACTTTTAGTATAAAATGTACATCTAAGGAGAATTGTGACTTTGAGGACATCAATAATACAGATCCTTTAAATTTTGTTGAGTATCTATTTATCGAGGTAAACAATGAAAGTAGGAAATTGCTTGTAGGGAGTGTTTATAGGCCCAATGGAAATATTTGCACTAGGCGGTTTATTCGAACTTTGGAGACGCAAACGGCCTTGTACGATGATGTTATCATAGCAGGAGATTTCAATTCAAACCTTCTTGTAGATAGTAGTTTTTCTGATGACTGTGCCTCGCTTGGTTTAATATCACCTAACATCTTACTTCCTACACACTTCACTGCAACTAATAGTACGCTTTTGGATTTGTTTCTCGAGAGTAACAAAATTAATATACTACTTTATGATCAATTGTCTGCGACATGTTTCTCCACGCATGATCTCATCTTCATGACATACAATTTCCAACTTGTTATACCAGTTGAGAGAATTACTTTCCGCGACTTCAAAAACATTAATTATAGTTTTCTCGAGGACGAATTTTTAAAGATTGATTGTAATGTTTTCTATTGTTTGATCTCTGTAGATGACCAACTCTCTTTTCTGGAGCAAGCCCTAAATTATCTGTTTGATCTAACTGTACCAATAAAGACAAAAATTATTAGTTATAAACAAAAACCCTGGTTTTCATCTGAAATTAAAGATTATATCAATCAAAGAAATTTTGCGTATGCACGTTGGAAAAGATTTAGAACAACAACATTACATGAGGATTATCTGGCTGCTAAGAGAAGAGTGAATAAGATGATTAAAAAGGCCAAATCCGATTTTTATGCTGAAAAGTTTTCTTCCGCCATTGGCTCCAAAAGAACATGGCAAACTATACGCGAAGTTGGTATAGGTATCGGTAAATCTAGGAATCAAGAACCATGTTTGATTGATGCCGATTCAATCAATGAAAAGATTTTAAATGTTCCTATGTTTCAAGCAGATCAAAATTACTATATCAATAATTATTCGAACAATAATTCTGAATCTATTTTTTCTTTTGCTGCAGTAGACCAATGTGACGTTCTATCTAGTGTATTGTCTATAAAATCAAACTCTGTAGGATTGGACGGGATTAATCCAAAGTTTCTCAAGATTCTTTTACCTCAGCTACTTCCAATCATAACTTTTTCTTTAACAAAATATTAACTTCAAGTTACTTTCCATCGAACTGGAAAATTGCTAAAATCGTTCCAATACAAAAAGTTGGTTCTGATTACAGACCAATAGCTATTCTTCCATTTCTCTCTAAAGTATTCGAGCGTATTATGCATAACCAAATAACTTCTTTCTTGGATAACAACAATTTGCTAACAGATCGTCAATCATGGTTCAGAAAGAAACACAGCTGCATAACAGAGGAGATTAGGGAGGAGATTAGGGAGAAGCTTGATGATGGTGAGACTACATTTTTAATACTTTTGGATCATTCAAAGGCGTTTGATACCGTGGATCATGATATTCTTTGTTACAAACTTAAAATTTTTTTTAATTTATCTTCGACCGCTAATCAGTTTTTGTCAACATACTTACGTAACAGGTATCAGTTTGTTGAAACTAGTACCCAAAGATCAAAGGCACTGCCTGTAGCAAGGGGTGTACCTCAGGGATCCATTGTTGGGTGACTATTGTTCTCTCTGTACTCAAATGACCTCCCATCCATGTTAACAAATTGCAATGTAAGGATGTACGCGGATGACGTAAAACTTTATACCAGTTGTAGTAATGCCTTAATCGACCAATGCATTATCTTTATTAATCAGCAACTCCAATGCATTTACACATGGGCAACGGCAAATGGTTTAGGGATAAATCCAAAAAAAATCCAAATGCATTGTAATACGAAAACGACTTTCCAAACTAAATATTATTCCTAATATATTTATAAATAATCAAAAAATTTAAATTGTGAAATCTGCTAAGAATTTAGGTATATTTTTTAATGGCACTCTTACGTGGTCGAACCACATTAACTATGATTGTGGTCGCACTTTCTCTATGACTAGAACACTTTGGCAAACCCAGCATTGCGCACCCTTGAGAATAAGAATACTACTTGCCAAAACTTACCTGATGCCGGTTTTACTGTATGGTTGTGAGCTATTTGCTAAATGTGATGCGGCTAGTAAAAGGAGACTGAACGTTGCATTTAACAACGTAATCAGATACGTGTATGGACTTAATAGGCGTTCTACAGCCCTATTCTGTGTATGTGGTAACAATCAAATTATAACCACAAAATTGTTACAAAGGTGTCACCATTGTTTGTATCTGGTATTCTGGCAACACAGTGACAACGAAAATTCACCTCATAACAAATAATTCACCTCACAATAACAGGTTGCCAAAAGCAGTGACAAAAAAACAAAAACATATGGTTTTCTGCACAAAATGAACGCGGTAAAAAAAGGAAGAGTAGGTATTTAATATATTTATGTTTTATTGAATTAAAATTAATACAATATTATTTAGGGAATTTGAGCGCACCGCAAAGGCACAGCTGGAATGCTATATTGCCTTCCTCAAGGAACATCCAGAGAGGCTAAGCGGAAGGAATACTGCTGCACATCCGCGCCATATAGAAGAAAAAATTTACTTTAGCGCCAACTCTCTGATCTACCTCAAAATTTCAACACCGACAAAAGCTTCTGCGCTGGGTCCCTCCGCGGTCGGTCCAACTTCTTGAGATATAGGCATTTAAAGCTTGAGTATATAATCGTTCGTATCTCCGGGATTTATAATCCGATCGGGTTGAAATGGGAATCTATAAATCAGTGCATAAACATATTTATTTTTATTAGCCTATAGGGGAGCTAATTAAAAAAACGTTTTCTAACCCCACTTTTCTGCTAAAAATTTATATTTTTTTTTTTTCAAAAATATACCCTATTATACTTATTTTTTGGCAGGTTTCGATAATACACAAGACCTTAGCCTTTTTTAAAGTTATATTACTCAATATCCCTTGAAAGACCGGAGATATTACGTTAAAAAATCAAGTTCTTTCTGCTCCATTTCCATAGGACAAAGTAACAAAAGTCCTTCCTTCATTTAATTATGCCCTCTTGTCGTTTTGGTACGAAATATATTATTATTTTTTCCCGTATACATTTTTATTGTTTACTTGCAGAATTTATAAAATGATTTTGTATCAACTTTCCGGCAAATAAAATAGCTGTAACGCGCTGTTACCTCCTCTTTGGCAGGTAACTATTTTTGTTACTTTTGTCACCAAAAAATGTGTCAGAATACCGATATGTGACAATTGTCACATTGCTGTCAAATAGTAACCGTGGTGACTTTTGTAACTCTGCCAGAATACGGCTGCTAGTGTATCTTTGTTTTCATCTCAGCTATATGGCCTCTCTTTGGATAACCTTTTGAATGTAAGAGTTTTAGTTTTTTTACATAAAATAGTATATACCCACAAACCAGGTCATCTATAGAGCAAACTTTATATCTCAGACATAAGCAGGGGAAAAAGAATTAGAACATTTAGATATAAAAGTTTGATATCGGAGTGGCATTTCTACATATTCGCAGTATCTCTCTGGAATTTTAAACGCCATAGTTCTCAACTCTTAACTCTCAACTCGTGTGTTACGAAAATTTAAAGAAAATATTCTTAAACTATTTTCGGCATAACAATTAACAAATAAAAAAATTATTTCCAATGTTTTATCTTTTGTTATTATTTATTGTTTATCTTAAAGAGAATTTGTAATTAGTTATTAAGTTTATTGTCAATCTAAATTGTTTTTTGATTAAATTAAATTATCTCCTATTTCTTATTTTGTTAATCTAAATTGTTTTTTTTTTCTTTGTATCTTCTGATCTAAATTGTTTTGTATGTTATATAAAAAAGTTTTGTAATTAGTTATTAAGTTATTAATGATTTATAACTTTACTTATAATCAGTTCCATACTGCAAAATAAGACTTTTCCTCCTGTGTATGGAGCAATCCAAACAAATAAATAAATAAATAAACTTGTGTGAGATAGACTATTTAAAGATAAAAATCGTTTCAGTGCTAGATTGGCCGGCACAATCACCAGACTTTAATCCAACTGAAAATCTTTTTGGAATCCTCAGACGCAAAGTTGGTGGAAGGCATTTCAGCAAACGCGAAGATCAAATCAAAACTCTAAAAGGCGAATGGAAATCTATTCCGACAGGAACAATAACTAACCTCATGAAATTCATGCCGGAACGTTGTCAGCAGGTTTTAGACAGTAAGGGATTTTTATACAAAATATTGAAAAGTTGCTTAAGCTTTACGCAGCTGAAATTTGTGTTAGGGATTACTGTATAACAATTATGAGCCACCCTATCATTAAATATTACCATCAAACTATAACTACTATGTACTTAAGCTAAGATTGTAAATTAAGATCAATAAAGAACATCCCAGAGCAACGAGTCACACTTATTACAGGTATATGTATATTGTTTTCGTCACATATTTTGCCGTTATGACTTTCGATTCTTTATTTTTGCAAATATTTATGGTGCCAATAATGAAATAAGTGAAATACTGTGTTATATTTTTATATTAATTGATATCTTTTGAAAATATATTTTTTTAAGGAATTGCTACAAAGGTGCTTAGGTTTGGCGCAATACTGATGTACAATTTTGTAGGCGCAAAATAATAAACGATCTAGATAAAAAATATATACAAAAATATGCACAATACGAACATTAATTTTAAACAAATTTACATCTCTCTTTTTGCAATGAGAACGCTATTGTCAAAATAATATGTTTCTGACTACAGGTTTACGAGCCAATTCAAAATTTAACCACAATTTAAATAATCGTGATTTTGTTTCTAAAAAATAATGTTGCCCTTAACAAATTTTGCGATCGCCTCTTCGAAGTTGTACCTTTTTTAGGGTGAGAAACGAACATTGAAATGTTGCATTTTATAACAACTGTATGCTCCCTTTTGTTTTTTACCATGTTTTTATTAAAACTAAGAAATTCGACCAATGTATATGGAAATTTAAGCGATATTAATCAATTTTAAGCGATCCTTACATACATACTGGTCGAATATGTACCAACCCATTTGGAATTTTTGGTTATTCCCGCTAAAATAAAATTTATACCACTTTGTTTGAGAAGGTAAGCGAATATAACTGAAGCCGCTTAAATTAGTTTCGGGCTCCACATAAAAGGTAGAAAAATTAGCTTAGCAACGACAAATAGCACAAACAAAATGACAGAAAGTTTGTCATTTTATCGGGACACATTCTCCCCCTTGACACGCTGAGAGGGCAGAAAATTCAACATTTTTAAACTTTTTGAGTTCAACATTCTCAGAAACGAACACAAAACATTGAAGTAGGGTAGCACCAAAAAGACACTTTAGGGCAAAGGGCAAAAAAATTTTAAATTTTTTATCAGAAACGGAATCGCCATAAGAAACGAGGTTGACCTGACCATTGACCCGAATTAGCTGTTTATGTACTCTCTTGTTTATCGTATACGCCTTTTGGCGTGCTTTTGGTAAAATTTTTACAATACATTTTGTTCTATATTTTCGTTCATTTGGAGAAATTGTTTAGTGTAATGGTTGGTAGATTTTTGTTATATTTCGTAACTTGTTTGTAGTTTTTAGTACACCTTACGTACTTTTTGTAACATTACTTTGATACATTTTCAAACTTTCAGCAAAAAACTTTAACTCCTTCACGTCACGCAAGGCATTTGAAGCAAAAACTAAATGCAATTCACATTTTGAAAAATTTTAATATAATTTAGTGACATTTTCAAAATTGTACGCATGGTGAAATGTAGTATTAGCGTGTCCCATTAATAAAAATTTTTTTACTCAATTTGTATTTGAAAGGTAAAGTATTTGTGAGTTTTTGTCAGATGGTTTGGTAGATGTTTAGAGATCGCGCAAGTCGAATTTCCACAAAAATTGGGTATTCTGAACGTTTTTTTTTTAATTTTACTTAAAACTCGGTCAATAACCACGATTTTGTTAGTTTTAAGTCAACATTTAAGCAATGATTTTGCTCAATAAGGTACCATGTATTACATTTTTTCGTAAATTTTGGATAGATTTTGTTAATAACGCATTTAACTTATAAAATTTCTATGCAGATTTAAAAAACTTATGATGCACTTTAAAAGACGGATAAATTCCATACAAAAAAATTGTGTTTATTAACCGAGTTTTAAGTAAAATTCAAAAAGCTTTCGGAATACCCGATTTGTGGTGGTAATTCGACTTGCGCGATTTCTAAACATCTTCCAAAACATCTGACAAAAACTCACAAATACTTTAACCTACAAGCTTTCAAATAAAAATTGAGCAAAACAAATTTTATTAATGGGACACGCCTGTTCCGAAAAATCTGAAAAAAATCTCAAAAATACCTTACCCTATAAGCTTCCAAAATAAGCTTGAGCAACCGCGAAAATCGAAAAAAACAATTTTTGTCATACGAAACTTTTTAGTTTTGAAATGTTCTTTAATTTTAAAGGGCTTTAATACTGGCAAAAAATATCTTTAAATTTTTGGGGTAGGAACTGCATTAAATGACGACTTCATTACAAAATTATGTCGTACGTCAACGACATCTATAAGACAAATGTAATATTCGTGGAGACCTATACGATGATGTCTAGGGATTGACGGGGAATTTTTAAATTGTCTCGAGGCGATCTTTAATATTTGGCTTCGACTCTGGGAAATTGTATTCGTGACCCGGTCTGCACGATTATATATTAGGCCGACTCGAAAAATAAGTTGAAGCAACAGGACTGGTTAGCAAACATAGTCGGTCTACGAGTCACGAGAATACACACACATATTTAATTTAAAAATTAACCCCTGAACCTCATGCAATGCATTTGCACTGAAACGAGATGTGTGCAGCAAAAGATTTTAAGAAAAAAGTTTTAAGTATGCAATAAACGTAGTTCACTTCAACGTTTAGCGTAAATATCTCAGTGTTTTTTATGTTTTTTCTCTTTTAAACTTCATTAACGAAATTTTGAGAACTTACACTGAACGAAAAAAAATCGTCACAGGGATACAAATGTTCACCACCTCAACAACTTTTGTCGTCGAAAGTGAGCTAACGTACAGTTTCATTCCCGCTACTAAAATGTGGTCATCAACTGCAAATTGTTCGTCACTTTGGTAACAGTATGGTTGTCGCGGCAATGAATTTGTTTCATTGTTGCAATGAATACGTGTTGTACATAAATTTACTGTTAGTATTAGGTGCCAAGTGTTTTGATAACAATTTTTTGAATTTTTTTGAAAATGGTTTAAATTTGCTAAATACAAGGTGGCGCAAAAGTAAACTTCCGATGCTTTTTGGCTGTAATTTAAATAAAAAATGAAAAACTTTGATTCTTCTTGTGGATTATTTGTATTTGGTCTTTTAATTTTTTTTACATCAAGTCGAGAATATGAGCCCTTTTTATGGCATTTTCCATCACTTTGGCCAAAACTTCCGGCGATACGTCCTCACATTCTTGACGGATATTGTCTTTAAGAGCTGCAAGAGTCTCAGGCTTGTTGACATAAACCCGCGACTTCAAAAAGCCCCACAAAAAGAAGTCTGGAGCGGTCAAATCAGGCGATCTTTCTGGCCAGTGCAAATCGCCAAAACGGGAGATTAGGCGCCCGGGAAATGCATCCTTCAGCATATCGGTTGTGGCACGTGCAGTGTGTGCCATTGCACCGTCCTGTTGGAACCACATGTTTTCCAATCCCAATTCATCAAGTTGCGGCAAAAAGAACTCGCTGATCATTGCTCTGTAGCGTGGCACGTCGTCTGGTCGATGTCGACGGCGCTTCCATGACATCCTCGGCTACAGCAGCAATATTCTCTGCAGAACGGCTACTCCGGGGTCTGCCACGCCTGGCAGCATCTCGTGTTGTGCCAGTCTCTTCGAGGCGAGCGGCTAAACGCCGCAGTGTTTCACCAGTAGGCGTTGGACGGCCAGGAAATTCCCAATTCATCAAGTTGCGGCAAAAAGAACTCGTTGATCATTGCTCTGTAGCACTCACGGCGCTTCCATGACATCCTCGGCTACAGCAGCAATATTCTCTGCAGAACGGCTACTCCGGGGTCTGTCACGCCTGGCAGCATCTCGTGTTGTGCCAGTCTCTTCGAGGCGAGCGGCTAAACGTCGCAGTGTTTCACCAGTAGGCGTTGGACGGCCAGGAAATCTGCGACGAAATTCACGTTGTGCCAAAGTCACCGACCGATTATTGGTCAAATAAATAGTCAGCAATATTCCGCGTTCTGGAGCAGTGTAGCGTAACATTGTTTATTAACGTGTATTTCGCATGTGTTTACTACACAAATGTCAAAACAGAACTGACATTAGGGGCCAATCGCAAAATTTATGGCATTTTCTGATAGGAGGATTACTTTTGCGCCACCTTGTATATTATATCCATTCCTGAAACACTCGTCTGGAAAAAGATTGTGGTGGCCGACTGGTTGAGTGTAATTGTGGGAGTCGTATTCAGGTCCTGCAATTAAACACAAATATGAGGAATTTATTATTAAGATTTATATTTACGAAGATATGAATATATATATATCTGTACTTACCATGACAAAAAGCTCTACTCTCCTTTGGGTTTTATCACAGCAGTTGGTCTATGTGCTCTTAAATGTATCCCCGATGTAATGGTCGTTTTTGCAGACTGAGACGTAATTTTTTATCAAACACTTGTCTTCCGAACAATTTTATATGATATTCAACTGTAGGGCTGCAAATGGGCTACACGAGCCATTTCAATTTGGGTTCTGTCCAATGATAATGGTAATGAAACTCAATTGAATTTGCTGCGGAAATATCATGCACTGACTCTGACCTAGCGTCTTATTTTTTTTCATCAACGGTGCTGCTCCTCGTTTGTTGTTGGATTCAGTTCCTTGCGGACCTCAAGCTATATATATCAGCTTTGGTACATGTACACACTTGGTGATACGACTAAACTTTACAAAATATATTTTTTCTTTACTTTTTTTCCAACGAATTGCACACTGAAAGCAATGGAAGCTGATGTAAAACAGAGGTGAAACAAAAATAAAACCTAGGAGTGAAGAAGATGAACTCCAATCATATGCTAGAACTGATCTCACTGTTAGGAGGTAGTGTAATATTCGTCTTTTGAGTTCTGAAATACTGAGGTTGTTGTCTTCACTAATTGTACAGGTACCGTATATTGTACATACATATGTACCAAAATTGTACATAAATGGGAATTTATTGAAAAAAAAAGAAAAGTTTGAAGCGAATGTTAAATGTTTGATTTTGATTTAAATTAAATATGCTGGCAAATACGTTAGTTATCACTTTTTTTTTTTGTTAATATCAAACAATCCGTATAATTTGGGCCAACACACTTCTACCTACTAAGTGGCAATATGAACCTTCAAGCAATTTTGACATTCTTCTTTCAACTAACTGTTGCCACTTTCTCCAAAGGGTGTCAAAAATCTTCCTTTTAAGTGCGACTATTGAGGTGATAACACCTAAATTATCTGAAAAATAAATTCGAAAAATTCTCGAAAATCGGTCAAGGTCATAATTTGTTTAGAAAAGTTTTCATCGGTCCACAAATGTTTGGTTTTATAATTTATGATATTGAAAGGTAAAAATGACAGAAGCTCCCAAGGAATTCAGAAGCAAGTGTGTGATTCATCGGATTTTTTTTCACAGAAATTGAAAGAAGAACAAGTTTCTTGCGCAACATTTCGATCGTTTAAACGCTACCACAGTGTATCCGGTATACATCCGGAAACATTTTCCCGGAGATATAGTTTGTGGGCGCTGTGGTAATGAGACCATAAATTCCTGGCCCTACATTTCAACACAAACCAAAATTCAACGTTCTCCAAGTGGACATAGATAATTTAAGAGGAAGCGTACATCCTCTGCAGAATTTTCAAGATATCCTTGAACCAACTTTAATTGCTAAGTCCATATCATCCTCAAATAACCATAGCAGCAGCCAACTAATTTGGAATTAAAATCAAAATAAAGACTATATACATTTTTCCAAACTACTCGATCATTTTTTATCCCTGCCCACTGTGAGTATACTCAACAGATACAGATGATTTCTATCTATGTGTTCCATGTATCTCCACGTATTCATCACTCAATAACTGCCAGCAGTGGGTCATCGAGAACACTCCCACCTCAAAATGTCTACCACATTAACTCGAAACTTATAAGTATATATATTAAAAAAAACAACAAAAAGTTTGATTTAATTATATACGCATATTTTAGGTATTTTTATTAGATTCCAAGAATTATTATTATCACCAAGAAGCAACCTAAGTCACAGCAAGAGTGATAAACATACATACATCTATAAACCAAAAAGAAAAAAAAAACCTTAACATTCTGATATTTAACAGCATTCATCAACAGTTCGTGCAGGAGGCCTTCGTCATGTCCCTGGTGTTTTGCTGGTAAGTCTTGAAAACTTTAATCTAAATATTTCTGTTTTTGATGTGTAAACATCTATACGCTGGGGGTAAAAATCTTTTTCACAATACAATCACAAATTTAGAGTAAGATGTGCGATGTAATCGTTAACCAATCGTAAAGCGTTATCAAATCGGTGTGAGCTATGTATGAGTGTTTTAGTGTAATCATACGCTGCATACAATATACTCAACACCATCTAGTGTGCAATAGTAGCTACTAATTTTCACTAATTGTCGTACATTATGTTATCGTAGGCAAATGAACACAAATAAATAAAATGAATACAAAAACATTTAATTTTAATAACTTTTAAAAAGATTTTTTGCACTTTTAATAAGAAATTTACTAAAACAAAGCAAAATAAGGAAAACTAAAAACTAAACTTGTCAAATATAAGGAAAACTAAAAACTAAACTTGTCAAACCAAAAGTCTTCTTCGTCTTTGAGATTGTCATTCATACTTAACAGTTGCATATAAGCACCATCTAGTGTGCAATAGTAGCTACTAATTTTCGAAAACCATTGCTGTAAAATAACTACATGCAGTACATTTCAGTAAACAGCTGATTAATAACTTGTCAACCGCAACAAATACAAAATAATAAAATATTTTACAAAACACCAAAAAAATTATAACTCAGAACATAAAACAACACAAAGTGTATCAAAGGTGAATGGAGGTAATGTTAATTCTAATAAAATTTCTATTAGATTCCAATATAAATTAAGATTATAACATATATTCATTACGTACTGTTGCCTTACACTGAAGCTGGTGCACGACAATTGGGTAACAATCTCCATCTCATGCCAATTATTATGGGTGGAGATTTTAATACAAATTGTGCAAACCCTCAGTCGCAAGCTTTATCAAAATTTTTACTTGCATACTTTTTCCACTTGCATATGAGCAATTCTCCACAAACCCCCACAACTAACAATTCCACTACTATAGATGCAGTTTTCCATAGATTTTTAAATACAATCGAGTCAAAAATTTATATATGTATCTTATTTTAGTTACCATAAGCGAATATTAACTATTTGTACTTAAGGCATTAACCATAGATGGGCACTTTGCAGTACTACTAAAATTACAGTAAAAATAATTCTTTAACTAGTAAATTTTTACTGATTACTAAAATTTTTTTCAGCAATTTTTATAAAGTGCCTACATGATTATGATGAGGTGCATTGAATTATCAGTCATCAGTAATGCCCGATTACTGATTATTATGAATACGACCCTATGATTTTACTGGTAATGCAAATTAAATTTCATTATCAGTAAAAATTTACTGAATTTTTTCAGTAATCAGTAAATTTACTGCTTACTGTAATTTTTAATGCAGTACATATATACTGCAGTGTGCCCATTTACTAACCAAATAAGTTAAATAAAACAAACAAAAACCAGCAAATTCCTATGTATTTACAATATTGAAAGATTTTATACTTTTAATTGATTAATTAAAAAAATATACTAAAAGCATAAGTACTTCCAACTTAAAAAAAATTTGTCATTACTAGATGTTTACACATCTCCCCTGTGATCGGACTCACATTAATTTTTTTTCTTTTGTCTCTTTATACTTCCTTGGTCAGACTATTTTAGGAGAATAACATGGTAGTGAAAGACATCATATTTGAGAATTGAGATAATGTTAAATTGCAAATGCACGGAAACTTCTCTTTCGATTAGATCTCTTATGTCATTGTAAGATCAATAACATATAAATAAGATTTCGGGCTTACGCTTACACTGTGTGTAATTTTTTAATTATCTTATGTTAAAGTTGTGCAAAAAAAAATATATATAATACAGATTTCCCTTCCCACTGCAATAAGTATTCTCAAATATGGTCTCTCTCTCTGGTAATTTATAAATCTAAATAGCGGTTGTTTTTTTTATTCTTCTTCTCCTTGTACTGCTTTATTTGTTTTTTTTTTATACACAATGAGATACTGAGGTTATCATTAACCCATTAGGGGTGCACCAAAACTAAAAGAGCACTTTGCGTTATTTTAAATTATTTATAGGTTTCCTTATCATTAGTTTTGTATCAAATAGTATTTTATTTTTTTTGTTTAAATTTTTTTTTCTCTGAATTATGGATTGAATAAAGTAAATTATCTTCAAATAGAATGAATTGCTAAGTTAACGTTCAGATGTTTTCTTGCCATATGGAACCATAGAGGAGAGGTAAGTTAAGCTAGGGGTCCTTTGCAGAACTTTGCGCTATAAGGGCATCGGAAGGCGAGGGTAAAGACGCGTTATCTCTCGTCGACATCAACGAGAGTAATATAATCGATATTCGACAGATACCCAGAGTTTTACCTTTGAGAGTTAGGGGTTGTTATTGCCACATCAGACCATAATATAATGTAAAATAAATAGGGAGTCTAAAATAATTAATTGCAATGGGAAACAGATTTTTAAAGAACAGGACCGAACCCCCCACCCGACTGCTGCTAGCGGAACAAAGGCTCCCGTAGTCCTAATTCTTTTTAAGTTCTAAGGTGGTTTAAAACAACACAAAAATATCATCAAATTCCAGCATGGACATTACACCGTCAGTGGTCGCTCTTTAAGCATTTTCTTCAACTGCTCACTTTTATTTGTTTTAACCAAATTTGTTAAAATTTCGATTGGATTCGTTTAGTTGGACGCTCAATTTTTATTGTTTAGTTTCCTCGTGCTTGAAGCACTTTGTTTCGTTGAGTTCTTCGCTTTCATTGACTTCGACTGCCCGCACAAATGTTTGTATGGCTTTCCCTATTTTCTGAATCCAAATACCAAACAACAAAAACAAGGTTTCCCATTACATCCCAAGAAGGGATTGGGGAGAGCTTTTCACAATCAGTGAGCTTTGCGCTTTCTAATTTTGCACTCACTGGTTGGGACCTACAGTTTTACACCGGTTCCGAACTGTATTTTGAGAAGCTTTTTAATGGCTAAGTACTCGATAGTGTCGCCATCAGTAAGCAATGTAGCCGTCGTCGAAGGAAATTTTAAGGTGGTCAGAGCAGGGATCGAACCCACGATCTCATGCACAAGAGCCGTGCACACTAGCCATTGCACCACCGACGACCAAATACCAATGCAACGAAACAAGCGCGACCGAAATATGGTGAAAAACAGTTACTAAGTTGATCTAACTAGTTTGTTTTAAAAAATGGATATAAATTAATCTGGCGGAGAAATATGTCTACCACTTTCGATTGTTGCAAAGTAACCGATTTAAGACCAGTGATACCAACTGTTCCGAAGCAAAAATCGCTACGGTTAAAATATGCAAATGACGCTACCAAAAGCACTACTATGTAAACACACAAAAAAGGCAAAAAATACAAAAAATTTAAGTTCAAAAAGAAAATAAAAAAATACATCAATATATTTGAGAACTGAATATATATACATATAAGTATATTATGCATTAAATGTATGTTTGCAACTTGAGAAAGATAGACGTTTTTACGTTTTATAACCAATTAGGGCATTCCAAGAAGTCTTGAAGTCATGTGTCGTAAAGCCAAATTTAAAAAAAAAAGTACGTAAAAGCGCTAGAAAATCCAATAAACGTTAAAAAACAGAGGAAGAAAAGAAAAAAAATTAAACATTGCTTGAGGAAAGTTTTTAAACTCTTTACATATAAAAACAATCACTTTATTTAAAACCAAACACCAATTGAGATGAGAATTTGTGAAAGCTGAACGTTGAACAAATATGTGTTTTAGCGATTCTTATAAATATGTATTGCCACCGTGTGAAGTTTCGGAATTTGAACAACACTACTAGTACTATACCCAAATATCTTTACTTTTGAAATTAGATTACGTCATGATATTCGAATGTTTTTAGTCTATTGAAATAATATTATAAAACACCCTATTGAATACCCTAAACATTTTCCATAATTTTATATACAATTTAAAAAAATAGATAGAGCAAAAATCGTTGCATGCACTACGTGAAAATGGTTAAAATCGCCATCGTAGCGATTTTTTCAACAAACACTACTTAACTAAAACAGTAGTTTTGTTACTGTTGGAGATGTGTGGCCGTCGGTTAGTGTGCGCGGCTCTTGTACATGAGATCCTGGGTTCAAACCCGACTCTGACCACCTTCAAATTTTCTTTCGGCGGCGGTCACCTCGCATAGTGACCTCGCCATGAAAAAGCTTCTCAAACTACCGTTCGGAATCGGTGTAAAACTGTAGGTCCCAATCAGTGAGTGAAAACTGGAAAGCGCACAGCTCAGTGATTGTGAGAAGTTCTCCCCAGTCCCTTCATGGGGTGTAATGGGAAACCATTTATTTTATTTATTTGAGATGTGTACGTAACCCACCACTCATGCTCCCCATTTTGTCTTTCTGGCTCTTTTTTACGAGCGCTCATTTTTTAGACTGCCTTTCTCTCATTATCTTCATAAAAATTAGTTTCGCAGCATTAACAACTGATTCATTGCAGTAACGAAATTGCTTCGTTAACTATAAATGCTGGCAAACCTCCATAATAAATAAATAATAAAAATAAACTATAAAAATTAAGAGATAAACCAAATATCAGTAGTTTAAATCTCATAGACTTTTTTTAATTTTTGAAGGAAAAGTAAATTGTTGCAGCCACCAAAAGAAAAACTGTCAAAGAAATCAGGTATGAAATTGTTTGTTGCAGCGAGTACCAAAATGTCTGATATCCGAAACTTTTCATTATAGCAACGTAAAAACATTAACGAAAATGTTTACTCCATGCGACGAAGCGATTTTGTCAGTGTAGAGTAGATAGATTACGTAGAAGTGGTAATTGGCGATACCTGACAGAATTGTATGGGGCTACCTGCGTTCGGGGTGGAACCTCAACATTATCAAATTTTTTACATGAAATTACATAAAAAAAAATTATTTTTTTTATTTCTGCTCAGTGATCGTGTTGCTTGTTACTTAGGGAACGTCATTAATGAAGTATCACAGAAAGGTGTAACAAAATCAAAAAGTTGGATATACTTTTTGATTTTTATATACCTTTAGGTGCAACGTCAATACTAAGATGCGCAACGAGTTGCAACATTATAAAGTAGTTGCCCTAATTATTTAGTAAACTTTTTTTTTTTTTTTTTTTTTTTTTTTTTTTTTTAAATCGAGCGAACCCATCGCCGCCACTCTTACCCGCCCCTACCGACCGAGAGGGCCACGTCCCCATAACGTGAGGACAGCGTACACATTATAGACCGGTCTATAACGGGAGAGCAAGGATTATAAGTTCACACGTTACAACCAACTACAGAAATTCTTCACCAGTTGGTATTACACTAACATAAATAAGTATAAAAGCACATCACGAGATATTAACATAAGATACTCCAATATATAATAATTACGAGCAAAACGAAAACCAAATCATAAATCAGACCAGATAGTAAGGATAAAGTAAATTAAATTTACATATGTACGTTAACGAATATACAGCACTAATGCAATCGGTTCAAATGACAAATTATGCTAGACTTTGTCGTTTCCCAACTACCTGTGAAATCAATAAACTGATATAGCTCATTAAAGTCACGACACATTCTCCTAACTGGATCAAAGGACGCATAATTCGAACGCTGAAACTCGATGTTTACGAGTTTATAGTACCTCGTGGGTCTCAATGGGACATTTATGAAAATCTTAGATAACAGAAATTCAGAACATATACATCCATCAATTATCTTCAAAACTGTAATAGAGTTTATCATGGTACGTCTACTACTAAGAGTCGGCAATCTGATCAATGCTAGTCTACTGCTATACGAAGGAAGATTATGGTTCGGGTTCCATTGAAGATTTCTCAGACAAAAAATGAGAAACTGTTTCTGGACCGATTCAATCATATTAACATACAAATTGTACTGGGGGTCCCAAACAACTGATCCATATTCGAGAATAGGGCGGACTAGTGAAGTAAAAAGATTTTTCGTAACGTAGGGATCTGAAAATTCCTTTGCCCAACGTTTAATAAAGTTCAGAACGCCATAAGCCTTGTTCACCATCGTAATTATGTGGGAGTTGAAATTCAATTTTCCGTCCAAGAGAACACCAAGATCAACAAATGAATCCACCGATTCAAGAACATTGCCACCTAAAATGTATTTTGCCGAAAATAATGATGACCTAGAGAACAGCATATGCTTACATTTCGTAAAATTAAGCTCCATCAAATTGGTCTCGCACCACGTCTGGAAAGTAGACAAATCCCTCTGAAGTAAAGCATATTGACAAGGATCCTTGTAAGAAAAATAGATCTTCACGTCATCAGCGTACATTAACAATTTAGAGTGCATTATGGAGGCGGGTAAGTCGTTAATGAATAACAAAAATAGAACCGGCCCAAGATGACTGCCCTGAGGCACCCCAGATGACACAAAAATAGATCTTGAGAATGATCGACCAAATGATACCATCTGTTCTCTGTTCATTAAATAAGAACTAATCCAATTCAGCATGTTACAATTAAAACCCATTGCCCCTAATTTATATAATAACAAATTGTGGTTAACTTTATCAAAAGCCTTACTAAAATCGGTAAAAATCACATCAGTTTGATCTCCATTAATAAAGCCGTCAATAATAGAAGAGGAAAACTGAAGCAAATTAGTCACGGTGGAACGACCCTTCCGAAAGCCATGTTGACATGGATCTAAAATAGAGGAAACCTGATGAGAAATTACCTCTGTGACTAACTTCTCAAAAAGTTTAGGAATGGCACTCAATTTTGCAATTCCCCTATAATTTGCAACATTTACTAAACTACCAGATTTGTGGAGAGGGATTATATAAGAGCTCTTCCACTTTGCAGGAAAATGGCCGAACTTCAACGAAGCGTTAAATAAGAGAGTCAACGGTAAGCTGAGAGAATTCGAGCAGTATTTCAACATAGAGTCCGGGATACCATCAGGACCAGCTTTATTCGAGGCTTTCAAGCTGATTAAGTTATCTAGCAACCACGAAGAATTTACGACAGGTGCATCAAACGGAATGGTAGAGCGGACAGTGTACGGGTATGATTTGGAAACATCATAGGCTCGGGTGGAATAAATAGATGCGAAAAAATCGGCGAAACAATTAGCAATAGACTCTTCATCTGAATATTCAATACCGTTCATTTTGATCCTACAAGGTGTGGAAGACGAATTACGCTTCAAGTTAACAAATCTAAAGAATGATTTGGGGTTCCGTTTAAAATTAGCCTTCAACCTATCCAAATATAATCTGTAACTCTCACGAGATTTAGAGTTGTATCTACTCCTAGCAACAATATACCTAGCATAGTCTGCTAGCAACCCAGATTTTTTATACTTGTTCGAACATCTATTCCTTACATTCTTGAGACTATTTAGAGCCCTTGAGGACCATGGGGGACCAGTATTACCCCTTATTGGCCTCTTGGGTACAGACTTAGAAATATAGCCATTAATAATATTATAGAAATCATCCAGGGCGATTTCAAATTCAAAAGAATTATCACACTGACATATACTATGCCAGTCGGTATCAAAGATAAGATTATTCAAAAGTATAAAGTTCGCACGCGAAAAGCATAGGCCAACATAGGACGAAGAGTAATTGCAACCAACCTGCATGGTATCATATGTATAATTAATTCCCAGCGTTGGATGGTAACTATCCTCAGGAGAAATTAACGGATCAATTCGAGAAATATCAAAGTTGTTAGAATCATCCACTAAAACTAGATCAAGGACTCGATTCATAGAATTGGGAATGTCGTTCAATTGAATCAACCCAAGTTCGGAAATATGCGTAACAAAATCAGATGACCAATCATATGGTGTCAATGGAGTCAGAGAATTAGTATCGGGTAAAGACACCCATGTCACAGACGGCAAGTTAAAGTCACCCAATACTAAAATACGGTCCTTTCTACTGGCTAACGCAATAACTTTTGCAATAGCGTCAATATGCACTTGATATACCTCAAAGCATGAAGATGGCGGAATATAGGAACACGTGACAAACAATTTCAAATCGCCTAAATTAATGGACACCACAAGAAACTCAAGATCGCCAATGTCATCAACTGTAACCAACTCAGAAGATAAAGAATTCTCAATTGAGATTAAAACACCACCACCAATTTTACCAACACGATCTTTTCTATAAACTACGTACTTATCGCAGAACAACTCAGAATTAAAAACATTAGGTTTAAGCCATGTCTCAGAAAATGCAATGACATCAAACTCAAAACCAAAGCTATCAACAAATAATCTGGACAATTTAGTATTCAAACCGCGAACATTCTGATACGCCAAATTCAAACTCCCAATTAGTTTTTTGGAGCTGGCTTATCTCCAGACGGTAATCTAGCAAAATTATCACGCCTACCATTATCCCGATACTCAAATTCCCTTACGAATGTTCTGTGAGGCCAAAATTCCGAATCCACCAGTTTGACAAATAGATCATCCGGTGCAATAATTTTGAAAGACGACCTACGTTCCGAAAATTGTGACTTCAGCTTGAAGCACTGTATGGAATCGTTAGAATTATTCCCGACTAATTTAGACGATATGTAAAGTCGTATATCCTCTTCGGTCGTGTCGGGGGAAAGTCTAGACACAAAAACTGTCTTCCTTGCCGGTACGACAGTCAACGTTCTTGGTCCCGGTCCTGGCACTGGGGCGGGATTACCACCCGGAGGAGACGACTTATCGCTGTCCGTGGAAGCTATAGTAACTACAGAAATGACTTCAGCAAAAGTAGGAGGGGCAGAAGATTTCATTGGACTTGAAACTGTAACTGGAGAATTAACATCCATTAAATTCGGCGAGGAAGGAATTACCAACAATGGAGGGGCCTTCTTAGCCGTCTTCTTCCTTTTCGGCGAGGAAGCTTTCGGTGAACCCGCTCTCTTTTCCAATCCCGGATATTTATTAAACATCCCAATAAACTTGGAAAATCGACCAGATAAAGCCGAAAGCTCCTTTTCCATCTCAGAAAACTCGGACTTCATGCTCCTGAAAAATTTGTAGAACTCCACATCCAATTTTCTACAATCCACGCAACACCAACGCAGACCCTTGTCATCACTAAGATTGTCCGCCACTCTTGCATAAAGGCCAACACATTTGACATGTATCAAGCCATCACACAACCAACACGAAATAAGAGTATCGGTATCCGATCTAGAGTATCGGTATCCGATCTAACTTCATTGTAAAATTTTCAATACCTTCGGATTCCCGTCCTAATTGCAGAAAGCATATAACACTTTTTGATGACATTCGTAATGCACTACACCGGCAATTACCTCTTCTCTGTAAGTCCTTTTTGTCAAGTTGTTAAATTTCTTTCTTGAAATTTGAAGTAAACTGCATTTATTGCATACTTCATAGGGTATTCTTAAAATCTTGTGCACATTCATACCTACCTGTCATATGCAAAATATTGAAAATTTAATCACCCCCTCCGAAGTGCGTCAGGGATATTGTATCGGAGACAAAAAGACGGAATTGTAGCGTCATTATAGGTGCCGAAGCCAATGCGCACCACACAATGCGGGCGAGTACCGGCACCAATGATCGAGGTGAGTCTCTTTTTAATTTCATTATAAGCAAATCCTTGACTATATGTAATAGAGGCGAGGAACCGACCTTCATAACTTCGGTTAGGAGGGAAGTACTACACCTAACCTTACTTCTTGGCTACGACTTTCCGATCACTCATTTTCTGATCATAGATATCTACAGTGTTTAAAAGATTTTAAAAGTTATAGGAAAACGGATTGGAGCTCTTAGGTAACCATCCGATTATTCTGACTAATGTGCCAGAACTGGAAGAACTAGTTGGCAAACTTACTTATGCGTTCAGGAGCGTGCTCAATGAGTCCTGTAAGGCCATTGGTTATAATGCTGCCAAGGGTAACAAAAAACCTCATTGGTGGAACGCTGAGCTTCAGGATCTAAGATCGTTCATTATATGGTTTTTCAACAAGGCCAAAAACAGCGGCGACCTAAGGGATTGGGACGTTTACAAGATTAGTCTTAATCTATAGAAAAGTGAAATCAAGAAGGCCAAACGGAAATTCTGGCGAAACTTCTGTGAATCCATTGAGGGAACGAACCAGGCTGCATTATGCTGGGAGTCATTCCTAGCACCAGGAAGCAAACCAAAGTGTCTTTCTCCCGAAAGCGGGAAAATGCTCTCATATCAAACCAAGGGACTTTAGACCAATCGGACTATCAACCTTTGTTCTTAACACATTTGAAAGGTTGCTGGACATTTATGTTCGAAGTAATCTTCCACAGAATCTACTATCGAGTTCTCAGCATGCCTACATTAAGCATAATAGAACACATCGAGGGAGCCTTCAATAACATTCAACTTTCGATGATGCTTAGGTCGTTACAGAATCAAGGAGTCTTAGATTCACGTCGTTAGGCGTCTTAGTGACACGCCTAATTGGGAAGCTTCTGGTGGATAGATCCGTCAAAGCTGAATCGGGTGGTGTTACAATTGCTAGGAGTGTTAACAGGGGGACACCGCAGGGGGGAGTTCTGTGTCCACTATTATGGTTAACTTCTGTCAATGAACTGCTTCTTGAATTGGACAGGGCCGATTGCCAGGTCTTTGCCTATGCCGATGATATTGCTATCATCTGTACGGGTAGAAACCTCAATTTACTTAGCACTTGTACAACCAGCCTACTTAGTCTGATTTTGAACTGGACCGCTAACAACGGACTATCACTTAACCCACTTAAAACCGAGCTTATATTGTTCTGTCGGAAATATAAAATACCCGCATTTGAACTGCCGTCAGTTAATTGGTTGCAATTGCAGTTGACGGAAAAGGTCAAGTACCTGGGAATAATTCTCGGCAGAAAACTTTCTTGGAAACCGAAAGTGGTGGAGAGGGTGAAAAGGAGTCTATTGCTCTTTACTGCTGTAAAGGGGCGATAGGAAAACGCTGGGGATCAAGAATAGTTTTTCGAGTTCAGCATTTACTCTAAAGGGGTAAGGGCGGTGTGACAATCGTTTCTTAACTCTAAGAGATTTCTGTTGTGCAAAGAGTAACACTGGTAATGCAACCGCACAGTGGGAGATTTAGTCAATCTAGCATCTCAAAATTAATTTTTATATGAAGTTTTAGAGATATCAACTTGAAATTTGGCACGATCGTTAAGGAGATTATAAGCTTCAATATGGTGAAAGATAACTAGTTCCAACTAGTGTCAAAGGGGACTAGTTCCGAACTATCCTCAAAAACACTAGTTGGGGACAATTTTTCTTAACACATTTATATTCAAAATTTCTTCTTTTTCTCTTCTAACTAAAACTTGTCGATATATTGATATAAGTACCCACATACAGCCATTTCTATAAAATGCTTCAAGTTTCGAACTTTAGTTTTCGATGATTCTTTGCAAATGAGAAAAATAAAAAGTTAATGTTGTTTCAATGTGAAATTTATTGATATCTAAAACATAATAAAGAGGAAAAACTAAAAAATTCAACGAAAGTTCTTAAAAGAATGGAAAATATTCAAAATAAGATATAAATCAAAAACCAAAATAAAGAAATTATATACAAATTATACAAAAGTAAAAAGCGAAAAGTAGAAATAAAAAAAATAAGAAATTTATACAAAAATAAAAATTCCAGAGAGCTGCAAGCAAAGTTTTTTATGCTAAATCATCAAATTCATCATTTAGTTGGGTGTCAGACAAAAGTGCAATGACCTCAGAAGGTAAAGTAGAACGCTTGGTTTTTGGGGGCACACGTAAACTTGCAATCAAAGGGTCTGACGTGATAAGCAACCTATGCAATAAATCTATGTTGGTGTCAATTCGGGACGTTTTTTTTGTGAACAGTTCGCGATACTGTCTCGACTCTTTATTGCGTGCTTCTTGCGCTTCTTCAGAAAAGTTTCCTATGGGAAGAATGCATGAAGAAATTATAGCTCCTCCATGAAACAATATTTTATGGAGAGTTACTGGAATATAGTACCAAGGATATAAACTCAAATAAAGCTCTTTTGTTTCTGACGTAAAATTTTGGAACGCATCTATATTGATAAAATAGCCGCTGTTTATGCAAATAAGTATTACTCGAAACCGCTTGATCAGATCGACATTTATGCCTGTAATATCCGATGTCTTTTCTGCTTCTTTGAAAAATCTTCTGGCCGTATTGCCATCACTTGTGTTACCTGTTTTCTATTTCGGCATATCCACAAGAAGACCCATTTCGTTCCTAAACCTGTCTTGTATATTTTCTTCCTTCTTGCAACGCTCTCCTTATTTTCATCGCCTGATACGTACCATTTTTCTATTTCCAATCTGTAAGAAATGTGCAACAAGCACTCCATAAACCTTATGTAGGCATGTAGAGGTGAAACACCAACAGCAAGCATATTTTCATCGATTTCGCGCTGTGATAAGGCATTCATGTCGTTCATAGTTTTTGGAATTGAACCACATAAATAGCACGTTTGCGATGACGTGTAATTTGAAAGAGCGGTGCAGACTTTGCCGTCAATCATACATAGAATTAAATTGGATTTAACCGTGAAACTATAACCGTGAAGCTCAAAGCTAGTTGGTTTGAAAACAGAAATTTGCTGCCGAATATGCTCCACTTCCGCTTTAATGACCTCACGCGTCTCTTTCGTGAAAATAAATTTGATCGGTCTACAATATCTTGTCGAAGACGCAGCTGGATTTTGCCAAAAAATATGTTTCCTTCCTTCAGCTCCAGAGTTAAGTTGAAGAGGCACCATCGAAAAAGAAAACATGCTTTCGTCTGACATGTTGTCATCCGAAAATTTTTGCTTGTAACGGTTCTGTTCAGCTCCATGGCATCCCCATTTTATTATTATGCTTAATTCATCCTGAATGGCAGGAAACGACTTAAAAACCTCATATTGTGCATCTATTAATCTTTTCACCGTGTGGTCTATTAAGGATTGCAAATTGATTTCGGCATATGTTTCAGTAACAGTAACAAGGCTTGGGTTGCACAATAATTTTGATGCAATCGTATTCCACGGTATTGCTCAGTTGATAAATTTTCGTCTACGATCATGGCCAGTGCTTGATCTGGTGTAAGACTTTTCTTTTCAGTAATGCTTACCCTTGCTCTTTTTATAGCTGTACCTCTCGAAGGGGATGCAGCCGACAACTCTTTGTCAATGTTTGCTGAGTCTCTTTTTCCACAGGATCTCAGATGCATTGCGGTAGCCATAGTTAATTGTTCCGAAGCTACATTTGATATTAACTCTTTGCATTTCCGTTTTTGTGTACTCGAAGCGCTTTCAGCAAACTCTTTTTCTCGCCTTCCGCGTTGCGGTATTTGTTTTGAAGTTGATGGTGCGTGATCAAGAGCAAAATCAACAGCAGAAATTTTTGAACTTAGCCAAATAGCATTGTCATGCATAAATCGTGCTTTATCACGGTGAGATTTGCTCCATCGATTGAACTTGGAAGCAAAGCTTTTTTATACGATCTTTAATTTTGGTTCTAGTCTATCAAAGATTTGAAAGCTTTAAAATTTGTCTTACCTTTTAGCTGGTTATAAAACAATTTTTTCAAAATACTTGAGTGCAAAAATAAATATTGTATAAAGCAAAAATTGTAAGTTTAAGTAATAACCTTCAATACAAAAAATATTTTAGGCCAAAAAAAACCACTCACAACTTCGACCTGATCACTCAAACTTTTGTGATCAATGGAAGCTTGCAAATCAATTTTGGCATGCTATGCAATTGCACGTGTTTGATAGCTGTTATCACGCCAATAACATTTTTCTATTCTCTTTTGTGTTTGTTTTCGTAACAATTGGGGTCTCGTCTCACGTAAAAAAAATATGAGCGAGTTACGAAAACATTTTTTTTTTGAATTTCGAGATGCCAGATTGATTAAATCTCACAGTGTGAAACGTCGAGTTCGAATGATACTGAGCAAGTGTTTATTTGATTTAATGTAAACATGAGTGTAGCTAGTGTGGAGAGTACAAAAGTAATGAGTGCATAAATGAGCTAATTTGTACAGCATTACATTAACATTTCAAAAGATATGTGATATATCAAACAGTGGGATTGATAATAAATGTAAGAGGTGGCAAACTGAAGGAGTTTTGAGGCAATATGGCAATTTTGTGTATCGGGCGGCAGCAGCTGCCACTCGCAGTTCGTAGGTGAACAACATCATCTCTTCCGTAGATTACAGATTCTACACGTCCCAATCTCCATTGTTGAGGGGGCAAGTTATGGATGATGACCATAGTCCCCTTAGTTAAGTTAGGTGATGGTGAAGTCCATTTGAAACGAGATCATAATTCGTTGATAACGTCAGCCGACCAACGACGCCAGAAATGTTGTTTGACAGCAGTGATCTGATGAAACCTGTCTAAATTGTTTATGTTGCTATCTGGTAATGCACGCGGTGAATCTCCAACGAGGAAATGTCCTGCAGTTAAAGCCCCAAAATCATTGGGATCAGATGAGAGTGGCGATAGTGGCCTCGAATTTAAAATTGCCACTATTTCGACAACGGTGGTATAAAGTTCCTCAAACGTAAATTTGGTGTTTTTAAGCGTGCGGAACAAAAGGCCCTTTGCACTTTTGATCGCGGCTTCCCAAAGGCCGCCAAAGTGTGGTTCCCTGGGAGGGATGAAATGAAAAGTTATATGTTCTGGCGAACAATATGACTGAACAGCATTCTTAGTTTCAGCCTTAAACATAAAGTTCTTCAAAGCGCTCAGTCTGTTAGATGCACCAAACGAAATTTGTAGCGTTCTCACAATAAATGTCAGATACTGGTCCGCGGCGAGCAATCATACGCTTCAATGAATCTAGAAATTTGTTGGTAGACAGGTCTGAAACAACTTCTATGTGGACAGCTTTGTAGACGAGGCAAACAAAAATTGCGATATACGATTTGGTTGGTCCCTTACCTCGTAAGCGAAGATATGTACTTATTGGGCCACAGAAGTCAATACCAGTACGTCGAAATGGTTTTACAGGTGATAGACGCACAGCCGGTAGTGGACCCATCACTTGTTCTTGCAGTTTTGGTCGGTACCACACACATGAACGGACAATTCGGCGAGCTAAGTCCCTGGCGTTGACGATCCAAAATTGAAGACGAATAAGCGCAACCAATGCCTTCGGTCCAGCGTGATAGTTACGTAGGTGCAAATTGCGAATAATTTCCGTGACGAACGGTGCCTTGCTCGGCAGTAGCAGCGGGTGCTTCTGTTCAATTGGCATGTCAGCATTTTCAAGTCTCCCACCAACTTTGATGAGTTCGTATCCGCTGAAATTATCTAGAAACGGGGAAAGAAATTTAAGATTATTTCGAAGTGGTTTTTGTTTTCTCAGTAATCGAATTTCTTCTGCGAAAAACTCCTGTTGAATATTCCACACAATGTAATTCAGTGCGTGACTCATTTTTTCTGGGGCGATGGTGATGTACACAGTGAGTTGGAAGGGTTCGCAAAACGAAACATATATCCAACAATGCGAAGGCATCGGGTGTTTGTACTGATTTTTTCGAGGGTTTCAAGTAAATAATTGACTTCTGTAGTTGCAGTAAGTACAGTTCTCACTGTTGATGACGTCTATATCAAGTTATATCTGCCCTTGCCTAGCAGGCCATTTACAGGGAGGTTCACGAAGAAACTCAGGGCCTGTGAACCAATTTGAAATTGTTTATTTGGCAGTTGTACATCCACGAGAAACGATGTCTGTAGGATTATTGTATGTAGGCACATATTTCCAATAACCACTGTTGGTAATTTCTTGGATTTCGATTTCCAACAAATGCTAACAGAGTCACAGAGTGTTGTTGTAGCCAGTGCAATACAATCTGCGAGTCTGACCAAAGGTATATTGTTATGGGTTTGCCAGCAAAAATATCTTTAACTTTGTCGTAGAGTTTCGCTAAAAGATGAACTACACATAGTTCGAGCTTCGGCAGTGATTGCTTTCTGACCGGTGACACCCTAGACTTTGAAGTGAGCAATTGAACCTTAACGCGACCAAGCAAATCTTCTGTGCGCACATATATAGCGCATCCATATGCAAGACCAATTGTGACATGCAAACATTCAAGACAAATGTCATCAGACACTACTCCCTCTTTCCACCCTCAACTACCTCAATTTTCCATCGCCAACACAATGCACAGCATTTAGAGGGGGCATCCCCTGAGTGTTGGTTTGTTAAAAAAAAAAAATACGACCCTCAGCTTTGTGGATACACTACTGGGCTTGAAGACACAATGGTAGAGTATGTAATAGTGTGGTTCCGGACAAATTTCTCCAGCGTCTTCCTTAGCTCATTTCATGAAGAAAAGTCCACTTGGACCATGTCCGAAAATGCAAGGGTGCGAAATGACAGCGGGTTCAAAATTCTCGGATTGGCGGTCGGAGGGTAGTAGGGTAAAGTTGCTAACTTCTGAGCCAATGGTCGGATTTTGTTGGCTTGTTGGAAAGGTCTTTAAGAGGCCTTTCAGAATCAATAAAAAAAGTAGAAAAAAGTCAAATCGCCGAGAAACAGAGCTTTCGGAAAAAATGGGGGAAAAAATGCACCTCATGTTTGCAACCTCAATTTGCTCAGCCAGATGGCAGGTAACTTATGTTTTTGTCTGGCTCAGAAGTTAGCAACTTTACCCTACTACCCTCCGACCACAATCCGAAAATTTTGAACCCGCTGCCATTTCGCACCGTTGTATTTTCGGACATGGTCCTAGTGGAATTTTCTTCATGAAATGAGCCAAGGAATACGCTGGAGAATTTTGTCCGGAACTTCCTGAATCACCCTGTATGTCCGAGATTCTCATATTCCTGCATAAACGATATGTACTGCGAACGCACAGTAGGTGAACGTATAAGACGACGTTCCAAGGCACTAAATCGACGACGAACTGTCTCAAGCGAGTTTCCCAGGCAACAAGGGTCTTCTTGGAATGGCAAACTTACAACGATGCGACCATCGGCTTTTGGTAAGTTGTCGTTGTATATTGTGTTTCACAGATACGGTGTTCAGGTTGCAACGATTTCATCGGTGTGTCGACTTCATCAATCTTCCATAAATATTGCAGGCCGTTATCGATAGACTCTTCATGTGACATTAAGCACGCAGATGATTGAAATTGTCGCAGGTGATGATATCTACCAGATACAACCCACCCAAGTAATGTCTTCTGTAGAGTTGGCAATTTTTCTCCCAGTTTAATTTGTCCAACGGACAGGAGGTCGAAAAATGCCTCTGTACCGAGCAATATATCGATGCGGCAAGAGCGATAAAAGTATTCGTCTGCTAGCTTTATATTAGCAGGTAAATTCCAATTTGATGTGTCAATTTCGGCATCAGGCTGATAAGCGATATGCGATGTAATACAAAACTCTAGTGACAATTCACATGATGATGTGCGAGATTTAATTGTGGTGCTAGTGAATGCACCGCCAATACTGCGAATTTCTAAATTATGCTTGTCACGGATCAAGCGAAGTTGTTGAGCGAAGTCGTCTGTTATAAAGCTGACCTGCGAGCATGAATCAAGCAACGCCCTACCAAGTCTGTACGAACCTGAGGAGTCTTTGACCAAAACCATAGCAGTTGCTAGTATGACTTGGCCACGATGCGATTGATTTGTATGCGAGTGCGTAACAGCCTCATATGAATGCGACGGCAGAGATTGTTGTGTTGAATTTGGCGATGCTTGTGGAGTGATTTGAGGATCAGCACGCGATGATCGATCGTAATGCAGCGACGTGTGATGAGAGCGTCCGCAAGTACGGCAGCGATTTTTTGAAGGGCATTGGGCAACTTGATGACCACTATTCAGGCAATTGATGAATAATCCATTTTTCTTCACTGCTTCAAAGCGATTGTTTACGCTCATAGCCTTAAACTGTGGACATGCAGAGAATTTGTGGTTCGTATTGAAACAGAGTCCACATGGGGTGTTATTAACTGCAAATGTAAAGCCTTGACTAGACGTGCTAGCACGATTATGTTTAACATTTTCTGGTTTAACGTGCAACAAAGAATTACTTGACTCCAGAAACTGGCAATGACGTTCCAAGACCTGTGAACACTGTGCCCAGGTAGGTAACGTACTATAGTCTAGAGCTTCGTTCCACCTGTTGCGAGTTTGCTGATCGCATTTTTCTAAAACTATGTAAATTAGCATAGCTTGCGCTACATTGGATGCATCACCAATTGACAATAGTGAGCTGTACATTGCAGCCGCCTTATCAACCAGACCTTGTAGTTGTTGGCTGTTTGCTTTTCCAATTGGCTGTAGGTTGAACAATGCAGATATGGTTTCTAGAAACATAAGAGTAGGATTATCATAACGTTCTTTGAGACGCTCTATGGCCTTTGGGTAATTTGCATTTGTCACTTGAAAGGGCTTTAAAGGTATCTAACGCTGGGCCTCTTAGGCAGTTCAGTAAGTAATTGAACTTCTCAGTATTTGACAGATTGTACAACTCTGCGTGACTTCCATCGAAAACTGGCAAAGACAGTCTTGGCAGTTTCGAAGATGCAGCAGGTTATATTAGCTGTGAGTGTTGCGGCTCGAGCATAGTACTATGCAGGTCGTCCCCAAGTTGCTCCTTAATTGCTATTTTCACGCTGACGTAACTGTCTTTCAAATCTCCACAACCATCATCTGATGGGTCCAAGTTCTCAATATCCGACTGTACAGCCAGTGCTTGCTAGAAATATGATTCTAAGATACGCAAGCGGCACTGTAATTCAATGTGTGACAATTTCGTGTCGGCATTGACTTCCACAATTGTTTTAATGCGCGACATATTTCTTTTAATATTCGTACGTTTTCACTTGTAACACAGTGAGACACTCAAAATTTGATACGCTTGAGACCAAAAAATCTGAAAGCTACTGATGAGAGAAGAAAAACCATAGCTGGGTTTGGTCTGATTGACTAAGGTTTTTTTAAATTGGCGTTTGAAGTTTTAGGCTTTGAAAAGAATTTTTGATAAGAGAACACTTTTGGTAATGCCTACATCTCGAAAACTGTTCAAGATTTTTCTTGGGTGTCTTCGGCAAAGTTGTAGCTCGTGAACTGCCCTACAAAAAATCATGATCAAAAACTTTAAAATGTAAAAAATTAAATTTTCGCCGTTTTTATTTATAAATTTATAAGTTTTTCAACATGAAGGTGGCATTTTTTAAATAAACGTTTGAGGGTTTTTTGTAGGGCAGTTCACGAGCTACAACTTTGTCGAAGGCACTTGAGCAAATATGTGAACAGTTTTCGAGATATAGGCATTACCAAAAGTGTTCTCTTATCAAAAGTTCATTTCTAAGCCTAAAACTTCAAACGCCAATTAAAAAAAAACCTTAGTCAAGCAGACCAAACCCAACTAGGGTTTTTCTTCACTCACCAGTAACTATCAGTTGTTTGAGTCTCAAGCATATCAAAATGTTTAGGTTGCAAAATGATGCATAGTGTAATCATCAAGAGTTAGAACCATTATAATTATTAAAATTTGAATAATTAAATTATACCGCTGTGAACTGAAGTCGATGTTAATGACTGCAAATCAATTTAGCTGAAAAAATATAAACTTATGTTTGCGACGGCTGAGCGTGCGGGTGGATGTTGACTGTGCGTTGACGTGCCAACAGCGATGACGAGAAGAACGATGAAGATGCGTTGAAACAACAAATAGGTGGTTTCACTGCTATGTGCAGAATGCAGAAATGTACAACGTGGCGATACGCAAGTGACAGAGCCCCAATTAATCAAGTGTACAAGCAATGGTGATAATTTCGAGAGATTTCGTATGTAACTTGACCAGCAATGTAACTGTCAAATCCAACAACACTACGAAGTAACTGTGTGATGTATGTGACGATAGAGAATGATACAGCGATGTTACACAGCAGCAAACTTGTCGTTGTTAGCAATTCCGGCAGTTCATTATTAGTGATAAAGTCACTGTTATTATTTTTAAGAATTTTTGACACACGAGCCCCACGTTGGGCGCCAAAATGATGGATCAAGAAAAGTTTTTCGAGATCAGCATTTACTCTAAAGGGGTTAGGGTGGTGTGACAATCGTTTCTTAGCTCTAAGAGATTTCTGTTGTGCAAAGAGAAACACTGGTAACGCAACCGTCGAGTTCGAATGATACTGAGCAAGTGTTTATTTGATTTAATGTAAACATGAGTGTAGCTAGTGTGGAGAGTACAAAAGTAATGAGTGCATAAATGAGCTAATTTTTACATCATTACATTAACATTTCAAAAGATATGTCTAAGTACAATGTTACAACGATCATACAGTGGGATTGATAATAAATGTAAGAGGTGGCAAACTGAAGGAGTTTGACCCAACAATCAGCATCTGGATTTATACGCAATATTCAGACCAATACCTCTCTATGGCATCGTAGTTTGTGGAGGTCCCTCCAAAAGAAATATATTCTGAATTCCTTGATAAAAATTCAAAGATCAGCACTGATTAGCGTTAGTGGAGCAATGGGCACGACTTCAGGCACTGCACTTAGTGCTATCCTGAACATCTGTACTCCTGAGATCATGGCCGAATCGGAAGCCGCTACATCCCTGGTGAGAATCAGAGATTGTGGCGTCATGATATCGGTGCATTCCGGACACGCTGAATTGCTACACCGGATCAACTCTATTCCCGTAAAAACGGACTACATCTACCAGCGACAAATCTAAGGACTTCTATTCCGAACAGCAATACCTGGGAAAAGTCACTGGACGGGGACACTAGTAGTATCAGGTTTTTCACGGATGGATCAAAGTTCGACGAGCAAGTAGGCTATGGGGTCCATTCACAGGACCTAAATGTAAATTTCTCTTTCAAGCTGTGTTATCACTGTAGTGTATTTCAGGCGGAAATTACCGCCATACTGGAGGTTGCTCAACTATTGAAAAGCAGTGTTAGAAATTGCTCTTGTGCGGGCACACGCGAGCGCCCCGGCTCTCAAAACTTAGAGAGCCGGAGCATAACAATTGCTCCGCTCTTTGTCAGATGAGGAGTGTTTCGTACAGACCACCCTCGCAATGACAGAGAACGCAGAGCCGTTCGTTTGAATTGCTCTTTCAGTACCGAGCCAAATAATGAGCACCACTTATTGATGAGAGAGAGAGATGCGAAAAAAGAGAAAGCATTTCATGCACGAAGTATTGCCATACATTTGTGTTTGTTTTAATTTTAGCGATTTAGTAGTGCGAGATCTTATTTTCATTAGAATAATAAAAATACATATGTACGTAAATACATATGTATACAAATGAACAAATAATGATACAGTACAGTGGGTATAGAAATAAATGTAGAAATAAATAATATAATTCATATACATACTGTTATTTTCGAAGTTTTGTTTGTTCATATAATTCATACAACCCTGAAAATTTGTACACAAAATGATGCTAAAGAAACGCTTCCATGGCCACCCTGATGACGAGCGAAGGCGACGGAGGTCAGTATGAAATTATTTTTGCTTGAATAGACACGCTATTGTATCCTTTTTATTGATTAATAATGGCAAGTCAGTGATTTGAAATGTTTTCATACCACTTTGATCATGATGTGGAGAAACATTGTTTTGTGTGTAAATTATGTGGACGGACGTACCTTGAAGTATTGCAAAAACTATAATCTCAAACGACACCTTCTAACTCTTCACCAAATTGCAGTGGAGGAGAATTCCGAAAAAATAACAAAAATTAAAGTTGCAATAAAAAAAGAGACGCTGCTTAGGTCGTTTGTTGGGCTGGTAACGGAAGATGAAGTACCGTTTAATGTTTTGGATTCCCCGAATATGAGAAACATTTTAGATCCACTATGTGAAGGATTGAGTGTAAATCTAAATAAACAACTTTGTTTGAACTCTCACAATTGCAAACAATATTTACAACTTGTTGCTGATGATATTTGAAAGAATATAAAAGATGAACTGTCAAACAAGCTGTTTTCTTTAAAAATTGATAGTGCAAGTAGACAGTGAAGAAGTTTTTTCGGAATCAGCGCACAATTTATTGAGGACGACACTGTTCAATCAAGAATAATTGCTATGGTAGAATTAAAAGGGACATACTCAAATATATCAATGAATTTAGCAACTGAAATTTTAAAAACTTTGAACAGGTACGAAGTCAATATAAAGCAGGTTGTATCAATTACGTCAGATAACGGATCAAATATGCTAAAGGCAACAAAGATATTGTCACAATGTAGTATGCATGAGGAGGCTGAGGAAGAAGAATTTGAACCGGTATACGAAAACGACCTATATTTAAAACACATCGATCAATATAAAAATTTCACGGAGCAAAGAGTAGAAAATATACAAATTTGTCGCTGTGCAGCTCATACAGCTCAGCTCTGTGCACTGGACGTACTAAAAGACTCAGATGTTAAAGCACATTTACTGAGTTGCAGAAACTTGACTAAGTTTATACGAAAGGCGTCTAATGGATATCGCGAGCTATTGGATATAAGAAAACTGCGTATACCTCAGTTAGATTGCCCAACAAGATGGGGCTCGACCTTTAAAATGATTCAGGACTTGCAAGCTGCCAAAGAAGCACTAGAAACTGTGGAATCTGTCGTTCATGGAACTGATGATGAGAATTTTCTTGTAAGTGACTTGCTATGGAAATTCGTAGAAACTTATATTACAGTATTTAGTCCGTTAAATACAACAATTTTAAAGTTTCAAGAAGAGCAACTTAATTATGGAGATTTTTATGCGCAATGGCTTAAATGTAAACTATTGACGCAGAACACGTTAGTCGAATATTTGGGCTCAGAAAACAATCTTTACCAAAAAAATTGGAGGTATATTGCTCAAAAGCATTGAAAAAATGACAGTAAAACTTATGGAAATGTAATTTTGAAGGCATGTCTATTCTTGGACCCAAGATTCCATCACATTCTGGATACAAACAATCGAGATGCAGCTATTGAATATTTAAAAGAGCTTAGGACTAGACAAAAATAATTTAATTCAAATGATAATACAGTCTCAACGCTGAACATAGCTCCAGTTAGTATGGAAGGCATGGATAAAGGGAATGTTTTATTAAATTCATTTCTAAGTGGTCACACAAATCCTACAGTTATGGAAAATATTGATGGACATTTTAAAATTTAAAGGCTCCATCTGCAATATCATCGAAGTGACGTGGACGTTTTAAAATTCTGGAAATGTAAACAACATGAAGGCCAGAGTTACACACATTGATTAAAATATGTTTTGCAGTTCCACCAACACAAGTAAGTTGATTTAGTTCATCTATTAATAACTATTAATCATGGTACGGAAAACTCGCTCGTTTTGAACTCGAAAACGCGAGTTAGAAAGATTCGAACTCGAGGAGAAGATTTTTATTAAAGATTTTTGAGTCTCATATCGTGAGCGAGCGAGCGCACCTTACTTTCACTGGAATTCGCTTGCTCTGGAGCGAGCCAAACATATTATGAGAGCAAGCGAAAAAAGCGGATCTTGTGTTGCAAACAAATTGCAACAAAGTTAGCTGTGGTCAGTGTGGTGGTTTCGTGTGTGTGTTATAAGGATACATACAAAATATTTCCCTACCAATACACAGTATCACAACTGCCCAGCAAAAAACATTGGAAGTACTTCCATGGGAATCAGTTTTGCACTAGTTCCAGAAATTGGGTAAAACGATTTATCTACCTCCAAAGAATGCATTTTAAACTATTTCCAAAAGGTTGTTATGAAAATGTTTCCAGCAAAACTTATACTTTCCAAAGATGCAGTATAACCATATTTTCCACTTCCGAAGGTGTCGCCATACGAAATAAAGTTGATATTAAATATTTGCCTCATCTGAATATTTGATTAGGATCCAAAATTAAAAACCATGTTTAGTTCTAAACAATAGAACCGCCAATTTTGTTTTTCGTAAAACATACATAAGTCTGTTTATACCAATACCACATAAAAGAAACCTCAACTTTATTACTAAGTGATATCTAGAAAATATTTGTGTTCAGTTACATAAGAGCCTCCTTCCTCCCTTCTAAGCAAACCTCATGTTTAATTCCCTGGTTTGATACAGTTTCTCAAATTATGAGAATTTTGTACCTCATTGAAGGCAATATTTTTTTGCTAGGAAGTTAGGAAACACATCTTAGCGCCTTCTGCGTATTAACCCTATTATTAAGCGGACCACACATTTGTCAATCGTAAGTATAAGCTATGGTTAGCGTTGGGATTTATTGGTGTATACAGTATTATTATTTTTTGAAATCAGGGACTGAAAAAAGTTGTTATTGACTTAGTTTTCAAGTAAAAAAATCATTGTAATGGAAGTTCACTAGAATTACTTAAAGTGAACCAAAACGTTTACTCTGATTCTATCTAGCCAATTGTTTTCTGATTTTTATTGTAATTTTCGCTATTTTTATACATGTATGTACATACACCTTACGGGACCTAATATTTGGTAAAAAAAACTGCATTTTCGGCTTCTTACATCGTGTTCTCAGATCCCGATAATATTATGCTTGCTCCAAAAAAACAAATTTTAATATAAAAAAAATAAGTTTTAAATGTTATCGATTTTTTCCAATTTGTGGATTATGCCACACATCGAAAATGTTGACTATTTTTTTATATTAACTTTGTTCCCGTACGTAATATTTCCAAATTTTTGAAAGAAATTTGTGTCAATTTTCCTTAGAATAATAAATTTCTTTCCAAATTTAAAAAATAGTACAAAAAGTAAAAATACCACGTTCGGGAATAAAACTATTATCTCGACGTTATATACCAGAAAAATTGGACAGATAGCGGTGCCGCATATTTCGCTATATCACAATGTGCATCGTCTGAGCTATTTGAATATATTGCAAATTTTTTAGATTTTTAAAAAATTACTACATTTTAGATTGTTTTTTTTTAATTATACGAATTCCCATGTTTTTCTTATGGAAATCCAAAAAATTAATCGACAAGCGATATTGATATCATTGTGATCTGAGAAAGCCGACGAAGAAAGCTAAAAAATTAGAAAAAGTTCTATACATCGCTTTGGTATGAGTCGTACAGGATATGATATGGACCATACTGTAAGTATTCATAATATCGTAATATTTACTAGTTTCATTATACAAACTTTATATATTGTAGTGGCATCTTATGATAAAGATGCATCTAAACCATCGTTTAAAGATGACCTTAAACATGCTCTTAGATTAGCTCAAAATGAGTTGTTTTTAAGAAAAGTTCAAGGAGAATAAGAAAAACAGTTAAACATATGATTTGATGATCGTGAACCTCAAGAATTATGAATTTTGTAAAGATCATATTAATATTTGACTACTAACACCCATTTTTAATCTTTTAATTCAATATTTATTACTTTTATGAAAATGCTTTTAGTTCCTTTTTTTTACATTTCGTATTGAATGCTACATTTGTTTCCTAAAGGCTGATGAAACAAAAATTCGTACAATTGTTAATCAAAAACTGCAACAGAATCTTTCAATTTATTAACATTAAACAGATAAAGTTTGTGTACAAGGTTAATTTCTACTAAATTATTTTAAACCGCACCATTGAATGCGGATCTTGTTTCAATTTATCAACACTTTTGAGAAGTATTTTTCAATTGCTTCTTTAACAATAGAAAAACATTATTTCTTAAGCATTAATGAATATGTATATAAAAAAATTAAATTTTTTAAAGACTATAAGCACTAGTGAAAAAGTAGAGAGTAGGCGATACAAAAAAGTGTTTCCATCCAAAGCCAAGCGCATGTTAAATTCACTAGTGTTGATACAGTTTTTCACTGATTCCTATTCCTATCTCCTATTACTTTTTTTACTTCCTTGGAATCAATGTTTTTGCTGGGTGGTAGCGATAAAAAGAGCATAAAAATCTCAACTCGAGATTCGCTCATTTTCAACTCGTTCCAAAACGAGCCGAACATTTTCTCCTCCATTTTTAGTAGTTAGTTTAGTCACCATTTTTTAGTTGTAAAATTGCGAGCGGGGTGAATTTGAATTGCTCGCTCGCGGTTCGTGCTATGTGCTATTTATGTATCCTCCCAGATTCACAGAAATCTAAAATTCCGAAAAATATTGACATACATACATAACCATATACATACGTATTTTAATCTTTATCATTACAGGTCACCATTGAGCGAGCATTTTCGTCTTTAAAATTAATTGTTACGGACAGTCGAAATCGTTTGTGCCACGGAATGTGAGAAAACATTTTGCTTATAAAATTAAACTCAATTTTTTTGGATAATAGTATTAAGGCTTTACCTTTGTTGGAATAGTGTCATTTATCCACACTACCATAATTTAATAAAACATTAAATACAAATGAATTTTTTGTGATAACTAAGTTGACCTGATATAGTTAAGAAATAAATCAACCATGCCTAAGTGTATAGCAACTGCCTTATTTTGGTTTTATGTGAAATATTCTTGTTTATACGACATTATTTGAATCTTTTTGTTTTCTATAACACATTTTTTATTTTGTTATCAATAAAATATTTATTAATAAAAGTTAACATGTATAACCGTTCTTTCAATGCCCATAACTCCGAAAAATTAAATTTGACACCAAAATCTTTACGGTGCGTTGCTTCAAAATACCAACTTTTGTTTGTGGTAAAAAATTGAGAAAAATCTAAGCTCTGTCTGTATAGTAGATTTAGGGCGTTTATTATCCCACGTGGAATAACTTTGCCTAAAATATGTGGTAACACTGTTTAAAAGCAAATCGCCTCTCACACTCTATGGACTAATCGTAACGGGAGAATTTAGAGCAAATTCTCCTCAATCGTCAAAATTTTTGTGTATTTGTTAAGAGCTGATCGTTTAAACTGCCCAAACAAGAGCTTGCTTAACGACTGTCTCCGAGAACCAGAGCTGTTGTGAAATTCTGCCCGAGGGCATTGAGCATTCGTCTGCTCCTCCTCTCTATTTTAAAAGATAAAGAGCGCGGGCGAGCGAGCAATTTTGAACACTGTTGAAAAGTGTCACAACCCTCCGGAGAATATGTATCTACACAGACAGCCAGGTTGCCATAAAATCCCTGGAAGCCGTGTTTGCTACGTCCCTAACGGTGAAAAAATGCCACTCATCACTTAGGGTGATGGCAGAGTATTCCGACATCACGCTCATCTGGGTACCGGGACACAGCGACATTCCAGGCAATTGCGCAGCGAATGCGTTAGCTAGACAGGGTACTACGGCACAGGTTCTTCCGGCAAAAGAAGGTGTTAGTATGCCAATCTCTACCTGGCGTTTGCAGATCAGGCAGTGGGCCGATAATATGTTCAAGGATAAGCGGAGACTTACTGCAATTTGCAAACAAGTCAAGGTCCGCAGGCCTCAGGTGGAGAGGAAGAAGACTAGCCAACTACTTAACTTGCCGAGAGGCAGGTTATCCACAATGACAGGAACACTTACGGGAAATTGTCTTGTAGGAAAACACGCCCTAAGATTGGGACATAGAAACTCCACTCTCTGTAGATGCTGCATGGAAGAGGACGAGGAAACGACGAAACACCGTCTCTTGGATTGCCCTGCTCTGGCAGGACTGAGAAGTAGGATATTCGGAACATATTTAGTTAGTACCGTAGCCCTACGAATATTCCTGTAGGTCTGATAGACAAATTCACTGAAAGGGCAAATTGGCTAGACGACTAGTGGATAGTTGCTATAGAGGAAACTGCAGGTATCAGAATGAGCTTCTTTAGCCTAAGTGTGCTAGACAGCGTGCTGTCTTGCAGCCTTTTCAACCAACCACATTGAAATTTTCCAAAGTGTTAAATTACTTCTAGTTTTACAACAAGTGCATTGCGGAAGGTTAAGGGGTAAATTTTTTGCCTGAAATTTGGTGCAGTGTTTCTACTAGACCCATTGAACGATTATTTTGCTACGTTGTTGTAGAACCAACGAAATCACGACAAAGAAATCAATATTGCGGCAACATCGTTTGGAATCTTAATTGTATTGCGGCAATAATCATTTTCGTGTTGCGGAAGTTTCCTCCGTCGGAACAAAATTTTACCCGATACCGATACCGAGCAATGGAAAAACTGCCGAAATTTAAAAAGATTAATTTTTAACTTTTTGTGCATATTTTTGATATTCTAATGGGCAGTTTCACGGTTGAAAATTGTCGATTTAAATGTAATTTAAATGCCCGATGCTTGTCACTTAAATGTAAGTTAATATTACAATTTTATGTGAGCTTTTAAATCGAGCTTTTAAGTGACGAGTATGAAACTCGCCCTAACAGTGCTATTCTCGAATTCATGACAACCGTCATTCATGAGTTTCTTTTCATTCGCATTTCAATTACGTATTCTTGAATTGGTGTGACAATAGTAAAACTGTTGACGTAGAATACGTCTTACCTTACGGTATGAGGAGTCATGTGAGGTTTTTATTGTTGTAATCTTTATTTCATTGAATTTGAGGAAACGGCTAGATGAATTTTTTTAAAATTTTTTTTGTAGGTAAATGAAGATGTTATCTTTCGTTTGATATACATTTCATATTGGTTGATATATTTCTAGTATTTTAATTTCTCAAATGAAAATTGTTTAAACACATACACTCAAACATATGTGTGGTGTTTGGTTGAGTGTTTTTGGTTGCTCAACATTGCTTAGGAACATGTATCTAGTAAAAAGTGAAACGAACAGCAAGCTAATGCTGCTTGGCAACATGTATCTAGTAAAAAGTGAAACAAACAGTAAGCTAACGTAATAAAGCTTTTTTGCGAAAGCTTCAATAAAGCTGTTGTAACATTAATTTTGAATTGTAAAGCGTAAAGCTTTCACACAACGCTCGAATGCTAATGCGATGACTCGATAAGGTAAACCTTTTTTAATATTAGGGCGGCCCTCTCAACATTCGCAGAACTTATTTCAATAAAAATATTAATTAAAATACATAATTTAAATTAAGTTTAAAAAAATTGAACATAATATTTTTTTTTTTAAACGGACTTGAATCAAATGCCGTTGGTAAATATAAAAATTACAGCAGACAGTTGTCCGAGGCCTTCGGCCACGGACTGTCCCTGCAGGCTGTGTCAGAGACACGGCCATTAAGTTTAACGTACAATACGCCCTCCGATAAGACAGAAAACATATATAACAATAAATGATAAATAATATAAGCAAATGAATTTATTGTTATATATGTTTTCTGTCTTATCGGATGGCGTATTCTACGTTAAACTTAATGACCGTGTCTCTGACACAGCCTGCAGGGACAGTCCATGGCCGAAGGCCTCGGACAACTGTCTGCTGTAATTTTTTTGTTTCAAAAATTAAGTCATTGTTATTTTGAAGAGCTTTTGTATTTGTTGACAACAAACGAAATTCATAATTTTTCAATCTGGCAATACTCTTTCCTAACAAATTATTATTACTGGGGATGGGGTTTTCATTCCTTTATTGTGGAACAATATGTTCGAAAAATATCAAAAGTTGCCTAAAAATTAAAAAAAATTCATATAAAAATATGTTTTCCAACATTTATTATTACTCACGGCATTGTCAATAACGTTGAAATGACAGACTCCGACGAGGCTTAAGACTTGGTAAAAAACGAGATTAAAATTAAAACAGGCTAAAAACAGGCAAGTGTGGTTACTGAAATTTATTTTCACAAATGTAATGGTTCTCACTTAATTGGTGACCCAAATAACCAAAATTTTTGGGTTTAGGGGGTCACTTAGTGTGTGAACAACTTAAACTGGGTGAATAAACTACTTCAAATTCGTCGATTTTAAAGAAAATTGAAAATTCTCTTTTAAAAAATTGAGCGTGAAATTGCATTTTGCACATGTACTTCAAATCTTTATTACACAAAATATTTATGACGAAGCAGCAAAGCGTGGGTTGGACTCTCCTCAGGGAAGAAAAGCCCTAAAACGCTACACAGGAAGCGTTATTACAGACACACCCTATTCCGAAGCAGCGAACACGGTGTCGGACCCTCCGCAGAAGAGAAAATTCCTAAAACCGGAATATATGGTCGGTCTTGCTTACAACTATATACATATGTATATTAGAGCGGGTTAATTTTTTTTTTGATGAAGCGTATAGCAAAAACGTAATCTATAGGTGATTTTGAGAAATTTTGCTCAAGAGCCCATAGCTCTAAGTCGGATTTGGAGCCCCCCAACATTTCAAAATATATATTTTTCCATATATACATAGAATAATTTAATTAAATTCGTCATAAAATCGGATAGAATTACAGTAGATTTCTCAATGTAGGCTTGTTTGAAAGGTATCACCTTTCAGAATCTGTATTGATACCAATATTTTTTTTATTTTTAGTAGAGATATTAGGAATTTTTTGTCGAAAAATGGCCTAAAATTAACTTTGAACTAATAAATTCTGATTTTTTTTTGCAGATTATGAAAGTTCAGATAATTTCCAACAACTTTTATTACGACAAATTTTTTTGTTTTCGAACTCCTTTTTGTTCAATTGAACAATGCTGCCATTGACGACTTATTCTACAGGTATCAATACAGATTCTGAAAGGTGATAAAAATACCTTTTGGGGGGCTCCAAATCCGATTTAGAGCTATGGTCTCGTGAGCAAAATTTCTCAGAATCACCTATGGATTACGTTTTTGCTATACGCTTCATCAAAAAAAATCGTTCCACACAATTTGACCTGCCCTAATGTATATATGTACAACTCTATGCTAAAATCGGATTCTAAAAAAAAATATTAAACATTCCCACCTTTTACATTTTATGTAAGATCCAAATTAATTGAATTCTCATAAATTTGCTATTTTCCGCTAATTGGGTGAGTTTTAGAAAAAATTAATTTAGTTTTTTCCAACAAGGATTTATTATAAAATTTTAAATCTCGATAATTATTTATCTTTTTCGATTTATTTTTATATTTTTCGATTAATTGTAATTGCTTTATGAAAAACGGACAAATAATATCAAAAGTATTTATCAAATTTAATTTCCGATAACTCGATAAAATTTTTATATAATTGTTTTAGCTTATTTATTTTGAGTTCTTTTCCAAAAAGTACATAAAACCAGCAGTTCGATCTCAAGTTGACCCGCATGGGTCCGTCCTTCAAGAATTTTAAAATTTTTGTGTTCTAGTATTTAAGACTAATTTATTGGCGTAATTTTGAGCCTCTCCCGAAGTCCGGAAATTTTGCCTAATTTCATAATTTCTTTGAAGTTTGCAAAAATATGCATTTAAAGAAAAATATGAATTTTACATAAAGAATACAAAAATGTACTAACAAATCAATGTGATTTTCAAATGAATTGTATGATTCGTCAAGATAATTAGTGTATATTACTTTTATGGCCAGTTTCACAGTTGAAAATTCTCCATTTAAATGTAGTTTAAATGCCCGATGCTTGTCACTTAAATATCATTTAATATGAAAAATTTCTGTGAGCTTTTAAATGACGAGTGTGAAACTCGCTCTTAGACGTTTGGGAAAACTCAAGGATTTGCATGGAAATCCCATCAATACGTATTAAAAATTAGAAAATTGGCTACATCCAAACGGAGCATCCAAACAACAAATCAACCAATGTTCCAGGTTTCCACGTGTTTTAGAAAACTTGGTTCAATTCACATCATACATTTTTTCCAAAATCTCCACAATTTTTTACGATGTAAATTGAACCAACTTTTCTAAACCCTTGGAAACCGGTATAAATTGGTTATTTTTTCCATTTGGACACTCCTTTTCCGAGATATATTCATATTTTTTAATCTTATGATGTTTAATTACACAACATTTTTATTGTCATATGCTATTGGGAACGTTATAACTATCATTGTCAACTGAAACAAAAAAAGCTTTCATTTGACACCCAGAATAGCAACTTGAAGTTCTTCTCTAATGTATTTACTATCACGACAAATGCGCTTGTCGCTCGGTCGAGAATATTACTGTAAGTCAAAAAATTAATAAGGGATTTCCAATTTAAAAAAAAAACACATTAATTCTTAAGGAAATTCAAATGTTTTTTATTTAATGTGAAGTACAATCGATACAATTATGTTCTGAATAAAACGTCTTTCAAATGGCCTCCACGTATTCCTTTGCAAGAACGAATTCGATTAACCCAATTTTCGAGCACTTTTTCCACTAAATCAAGTCGTATGTCATGAGTAGCACGTTCAATATTGCCTTGTAAAGCTTGAAGGGAGTTTGGTTTATTGCTAAAAACCAATGAGTTCAAATAATCCCAAAAGAAATAGTCTAATGGTATTAAATCACAATTTCTTGCAGGCCATTCAAAGTCACAATTTCTTGAAATAATCGAATCAACAAACAATTCTCGTTGTCAAGATCAACTTCTTCCAATTTCTGGCATAAAAAGTTGGTTATAATCGATCTATACCACTCTCCATTGACAGTATCGGTGTTACCACCTTCGTACGGAGCTATGATTCACTAGACCAAAAACCACACGAAACTGTCAATTTAGGTGAATGTAATGGTTGTTCATGCATAATTTGTGGATTTTCTTCTGACCAAAATCGACACTTTACCCCAGAACTCAGATGAAAGTGAGTCTCATCGGAGAAGATGATTTTCTGAAAAAAATCGTTATCGTTTTCAAGTTGTTCCAAGACAAAATCGGCAAATTCATGACGTAGTCCAATGGTTTCAGTTCTTGAGTGAAAACAATTTTATACAGATGCAAGCAAAAATCGTTTTTCAAAATCCGCCAGTTTGTTGTTTGAGACAGTTCCAATTGTTGACAACATCGTGGAATCGATAAATTGCGGTCTTCAGCAACACTTGCCTGAACGGCAGCAATATTTTCATTACTTTCAGCGGCCCTTTGTCTTATTGGCACTTGAACATTATGTCAAGAAAATGTACGCTCGTAATTTGCAACAATTCGACGAATAGCGAGCACAGGTGTCGATTATTACGACCATAAAATGGCAAAAGCGCACGAAAAGTTGCAATTGGAAATCGAATTTGTAAATGTTGTTCGTGCGTAGATTTCCATTATGAAATTGTAAGCATTACTGAATACAATGACAAAAAAAATTGCAGATCATGACATACTACAAATAGCCGAAGCGTCACTTGGAAATCATATCACTCAAATTGGAAAAGCGTAACAATCCCCAGATATCAAGCGATATCACATTTTTATCATTACAAAAAATATAAACCAAGTACATAGTAGTATTTTTCTGTATCTTCCTTTTATCATTCTGTAAATATTTCAGCAAAACTCCGGCAAGATAAATTTAATTTATTTTTATGATTTGGAAAATTAAAAATATTGTAAGTTAATGGGGACTAAAATGCTAGGAAATATATAAAACGTGGATAGATTCCAAAAAGCTTACAGACTTGAAAAAATGGGACCTGTAGTAAGAAGTTAGTAAAATTTATAAATGTTTTTGTTTTTATATTGTGTGCTGCCTCCCTTGTTGCGTGTGCTAGCTTACTGCTTTGCCTGTGCTGCTGCGGTCGGTGATATAGCATAGTATCTCAATGTTGAAGTAAACGGTGTTAAGAATCATGCCTAGAAGTTCATATGTTCTAGAAAGTTGTTTATTGAGATCTTAGGTAAATTTTTGTAGTTGATTGTTTCCTTCAATTTTGAATGGTTTGCTACCTATGGACCCGAACAGGGGATAAAAGGTAAAAAAAATTGAATTTTTTAAAGTTTTTTGTGATTGAGACCTTGAAGATGAAGTTTTTTGATTTTATATTTTTTCATTATGACAAGAGCCGCAGTTGTTGGGCCCACCGTAGAGAAGCAAATTCCTGGGACAGATATTACGAAGCAGTTTTGGGGGGTTGAACCATGGGAAAATTCAAAAAAAATAACCCGCAGAAAGCCACGAAGAAAAGTAATTTTCTGCTTCATTAATTTGTTATTATAAGTTCTAATAATTTTCCATAATATTATGTACATTGTAATTTTACTTGAAATATTATTACTTTCAAAAAACCTTGATTTATCAACAAGAAATAAAACAGCGCTAAAGGGAACGATTCAAAACTTCGAAACAATATTAACAGCTGGATGAATCACATTCATAGCAGCAATGAATCGTCTTGAAGCGATGAAACACGTTCATATTATTTAAAGCCATGAAACATTTAGTTATTTATTTATTTAATTGACTTCCTATACATCAAGAAATGCATCTTATAGTTATAGTACAGGATTTATACGTGCAATTAAATTTAATGAAACATCTGTGTGTGCAAATGTAAATATGTACTTATAAAAATAATAATAGTAAGAAAATTAGAACCAAATTAGTATAAAAATTTGAACAATGCAATTCTGGATGGAAAGACAAAAATATATAAATAACAAATGGACAGAAAGATATATTGTCAAATTACATACAGACATAATTCAATAAATTAACGGGGATAGACTGTTAGGGTACAGGAATTTACCGTTTCCTAAGCATAGTGTCGACACAAAATCAATCAATTAAAATTAAAATTCAACTTGAAACGTGTTTGAAACGAATGAACTTTTGCCTATTAATAACTAAAATTACGTTTGTTCCATTTAAATATTGAAAAAGGTCACGCACACACAAACCACTTTGAAATGATATTTTTGTGAAAAAATTAAATTTTTTTCTTTTGTTTAAATTATATAAATCTAAAACGGAAAAAAGTGTCAAGTCTTATAACTTTCGCGAAAAGTCACATAACCTATGAACAAAATGAGACATTGATCATAGAAATCGATGAACATCTTTCGTTTTTATTTACAATTAAGTGAAGGTATCTCATTTCGAATCGAATGTATCTCTTTGGAAAAAACGTTGACGACTTTTTTATGATTCTCAGAATTAAAGAAAATTAGTGAGAAACAAAAGGAAAGCAGCCATCAGCAAGGGTAAAACTGTGATTAAGGAAACAGGCGGCTGGATAGACGACATGTAGTGTCTCTTCCACCTCACTCGTGTCTTCCGTCACTTCACTGAGAGGAGTGAGATCCCTTTTGTAAAGTTTAAGCAGATCCCAAATATCTGCACGCTGGAACTCTCGTGCCATTCTATCTCGTCTTGCGTTTATTCTGATGCCTGAAACCCGGAACAGGTTGCGTAAAATCTGATCATTGGTTCAGTAGTCAATTGTTCCACGCAGAAGATTTTGAAGACCTATCTTTAGCTCTGAATGACTAACCAACAGCTCTCTAATGCCTGAAGACACATTGGAAAACAAATGAATCTCCAATCAACATTGCCCGAAGCAACCAGTGCTGTGAGCGTGCGATCAAAGTTATGCAAGACTTATAACGGATTTTTCAATAAGAGCGCTATAAAAGTTCTTTTAAATAAAACAAAACCGGTTTTAGATACCAATGAAATTCTTTATTCCTGTGAAAGTACATTCGATGCCATTATGTATGGAACTCGATTTCTTTTGCATGGCCACCACGGGCACGCTTGCAGAAGTCCAGACGCTGAACCCAATTTTCGACGGATTTCAAGCATAAATTGGCCGATACTGCTGCAATTTCATATTCGTACGAAGTTCATCAATCGTCGCTGGCTTGTTGGCATAGACCATAGACTTGACGTAGCCCCACAGGAAATAATCTAATGGCGTCAAATCGCACGACCGAGGCGTCCAATCGACTGGGCCATTTCGTGAGATGACACGTTCACCAAACTTGGTTTCCAATAAATTGATTGTGGCATTCGCTGTGTGGCTTGTGGCGCCGTCCTGTTGGAACGGCATGTCCTCCAAGTCCATATTATCCAATTGGGGCCAAAAATATTCGTTTATCATTGAACGGTAGCGATTCGCATTCACAGTAATGTGCCGGTCTTGATCATCACGGAAGAAGTACGGCCCAATGACGCCGCCGGCCCATAAACCGCACCAAACCATAATTTTTTCGGGATGCAATGATGACTCGTGGATTACGTGTGGATTGCTGTCTGACCAATAACGCATATTTTGATTACTGTCGAAGCCATTCAGCCAGAAATGAGCCTCATCGCTGATTGTTGAGGCCACTGACTCCAAATTTCGGTAGTAAATTTTAATAATTTCGACTCGTTGTTGGCTCGTATATCTTTCTATGATGAAATGGCAAACCTTACTGAAGAGAAATTTCAAAAGAGCGGGAAAAAATATGGCGTCGTTTGCAGTCCCTATCACTTCACTTTTGTAGCGCCTATGTTGAAAAACCCTTTACAACTCCTGCCATAACAAGGGCAACCTCCCACTGAGATTCATCCTCTCCAATGACCTTGCGTGTTTGATGATCCTATGTAAAGTTACACATATGTGGCTCTAAAGCTTGTGTTCAATTATATATCTGCTTACAGTGACTTCAAAAAGTTGCCCAAAATGTTGATTAATACAAATTTTAAAATCATTTTGTGCGTGAGGTTTTTTTTCGAATCACCTTATGTGTAAGATTTAATCTAATCGTAAATAAAAACTCATCTAAATATGATACAGGAAAACGAGGTTGTATAAAAGTCATCACCCTAATGTACATATATAAAACTGCCAATCAGAGACCAGTGTTCTCTGTCTTAGAGGCACATACGGATGCCAACAATGAAACATATTCATTGTAGCAATGAGATATATTCATTGCAGCAACGATACATACAGGGTGGACCATATAAACTTAAGGCACCATCCGACTTAAACGATCCAAACTTCTTCTTGTGGGGTTATTTGAAGTCCAAATTTTTGTTGACATAAAATCCTGGGAGCATATTGCGTCATTCGCCCTGGCGTCGGTAATTTACGCGGTATCGTATTCCACGAGTGATCAAAACAAATTTGCACGGTTGAAAAAAAAAACAAATATCATTTCACAGAAACCAATATTTGTTTGTTTTTGTATTACTACCAAAATGCATTAGGCAGGTAATTTATTGCAGCAATGAACCATATTCGCAACAACAATGATTATGTTCACCGTGCCAACAATCAAAACGTTATCGGATAAACGCAATGAGTTTATTCCGATTTTAGTCACTAAAACGACACATTCTCAATTCGTTGCAGTACCTCACTTTCAATGGCGAGCGTTCTTGGGACAACGAACACTTGTAGTCCTGTTACGAAGCTTCTCCATTTAGTTAATAGTGATAATAGGCTGAATTCAATTTTGAGTGGCGTTGGTTAGAATTTCGAATAAGACGAAGACGATTCAAAAATATAAAAATTCTGGAAATTGTTTATAAGGATTTAATTTTTGCAAAGACTTTCCTCTGATATTATATTCATCAAATTAGTACAAATTTCCCAGTCCATTTTATATTAAAATATAAACAAAAATTAATGTTAATTAATGGCTTTCGCATCCGAGGTAATTAATATATGCCTTCCCAGCTTGGAGTCCGAATGAATGAAAACCCATTAACACTAACAAAATACTACCGATAACAATTTCATTAAGGGCATGAGTTCAAAGAATTTGTTGCAAAATTAATCGCTTTCAAGTCACTGTGCGACTGCTCATAGAAAAACTCTTTTCCAGTTGAGTTGACCCTCGCACATCTGTTACTTTTGTAAATAGTTTAGTTCAGTTTACTTCAAGTTAATAAAACATAATACCAATACTTTTATCGCACCTAAAATGGAGTGTACGGAAATACTACAGCATGTTGCTTGTTACTTTTTTCCAAATCAAACGTAGACGTTCTCCCCTGAGCTTATCACATCTAACCAGATAAGAATTATACGATCTATTTCTAACCTATCGTATGTTGTGAATATAACTGGAAGTCGTATTATTCCAAATCAATGTACTAAAATCGATAGTGAAACTGAATACGTCGAACTGTTTAGAGGCAAATTACGGAAAGTCTTCGATTCCTAAATAACTCATTAAAATACAAAATATACATATACTTTGAAGTGATTAATTTTTTTGAACTTGAGTGATTTACAATGGTTCCACCACCTCATTGTTGTTCAACTCCACCACCGCCGCATCAAAAATCTGGTATTGGAATAAAAGTTGAAATAGTACCACCATGGCGTCGGCGTCACCACCGCCGACATTGTCATTCACCACCACCGCCACCTCCTTCCCAGGCCGTTGTTGTCGTCGTGCCCCCAACCTATCAACCTCCTCCACCCTCCTATGGACAACCTGCCCAGTGTTACGTGCCTCCAGGACAACCTCCAGCACATTATCATAATCCTTGAAGATACAGCATTCGGAATTTCGTTTAAATAAAGGAATATCAGTATTCCAGTGCTGTTTGAATGCATTTATAAAACGTTAATTAAAACAATTAGTTTACAATAACTTTTTCTGGTGTTCTTATAATTTTTGATCTAAATGTTCTTGTAAAATTCGATTTAATAAATAGATTGTCTGGTAACATGAATCATAACAAATGTTGTTATCTTAAATTAAAATGATAAAAATTGAATTTGAGCTTCATTATCAGACTGATGAATTTGAAAAAATATTGCCAACAAATTTTGTGAACATGATAGTGATGGGAACCACTTCGATTACATTCTTATTTGGTATCAGGAGGGACGGTAAACCGACAATAAACATCAACGATAACTGATGTCCATGCTGATGAATGGCAAGTCTCTGGTTCGCATTAGATTCATGCGGCAAGCAAATATGTGTTGGCTGACAAAAAGTCATGATTCAAAATACAACATTATGACTGATTCGGTGCATTTCCAACGTTTGACAATATGTCTGGAATGCAAGAAACCGACGTTTCAGAGCCAACGAAACAATAGTCGTGTTTTGGTTACAAGCAAGCGATTATCGCTTGCTAAGTTGGAAAGAAAACGGTAATTTAGCGATAAGTGCGATAAGAGAAAATATGATTTTCGTCGCTAAGTCTTTCGGACCACTTGTACTGTATTCTGTGAACAATTCAAAATAGGATGCCATTTTTGGTTATTTTCCAGCTCGTGTAAAAGGTGGTAAAATTTTGCCCAATTTTCAAACACATAAAGCGAAATATGTATGTGCGTAAAAATTTCGTCAAAGTAGAGCTAAATTGAATTGTCCGAAAAATTAACACCTCTGATAAACCAACTGATCAGAGTAACCAATAACAACGAAAACGACACTATCAACATTTCGCTTGATGTTTGAAGAAAATATTCGTACGGATAAATTTGGTGGGCGCATCGAAATAATCTGATTAAACGCAAGCTAAATTATGGTAATGACCTCCAGGATTCTAACTAAAGTCTTTCCAACTTTTTCTTCTAAAAACTTGCACATTGACCAAATAAATACTCGATACATCTGTTCCAGATGTGTTATACAAAATACATCAAATGGGACACTTGTCGCTGGATGAGTTTTCAGAATAAATTTGGGTTGATTACACAGTGACGCAATATTCAACTTTTTGACTCCAAAAAAAATCACTTATCCCAGCCGAAAGTACTCGATGAGAGGAGAAAAGTAATTTCTGGATTTTGGTAGATTGGTTGCCGTTCGTTTTTTATGAGCCTTGAAATCGTGGCAGTTTTATTTTTTATTTTCACTTTACCTATTTATATTTTCGATCCAAAAATATGCGTTTTATGACAAACGGTACAAACAAAACAAAATCAAAAATATCAACAACTTCTAGTCCAAAGTCCAACATGTAACAACAACTTGAACATCATTAGTATATACATTTACTTTGTTCTTTCGTAAAAACAAATAACAACAACGATTTTGACAAATACGCATTTATTTTGTTGTTTCGTATATAAAAACCGAAAATAAAAACAAAAATTGCAAAATGTTTGTCATGGAGTGGTCGTATGAAGTTGGTATGTACTAAAAAGTTGTTCATAATTTTATAGGCTACATTTATTCCCTTGATTGTTTGGTAAAATTTTCAATAGTTCAAGAGCTGTAGTCGAAAAACAGAAAAAATCGGTGAAAAAAGTGGTAATTTTTTCGACATTTTTGGGGTTTTGAGCATGAAGATGAAATTTTTCCGACTTAATATATTCAGAATTTTTGTTGGCCGATTCAAGAGCTACAACTTTGCTGAAGACTGCAAAAAAAATTCACAGCCGTTTTCGAGCTATGGCCATGCGAAAAATAGAAGAAAATTGCAAAAAAGTGCTCAAAATCGAATTTGGCGAAAAAACTATAGAGGCTCATAAAAAACGAACGGCAACCAATCTAGCAAAATCCAGAAATTACTTTTCTCCTCTCATCGAGTACTTTCGGCTGGGATAAGTGATTTTTGTTTGGAATTTTTGTGTTGAGTTATGCAGTGCAACAATAAAAAAAAATACACGGAGTTGAAAGTTTAGGTTGGATTCTACTATCAAAGGAGAGTATAACCCTATACTCGGTTTGTCGATTTTAGGGACCAATTTTTTTTTTGGGCCTCAAAAAATGCAAAAAACCGGTGAGCCAAACGAATAAAGTTGTAATCAGTTTTTCTACAACAGCTCTTTCAGACTTGATGATACCGCTTAACTATATTTAGTAATAATGTAGCTAATAATTCGCTGCACAAAGAAGTAATTTGTTACTTTACTTTTTTTGAAAAAATGTTTCAGTCAACGGCGATTCGCTGCAGAAGCATGATAACGGACTTTTTATGGGCTGTATCGGAAGATATAAACTTGCTTAATCTTTGGTTTCAGCTGGATGGCGCACCGTGTCACGCGGCTCATCACACATTGAATCTTTTGTGCACTAATTGATCGTGTTATCGGTTGTCTTGGTGATGTCAATTGGCCACCACGGAGCTGCTATTTGACCCCTAGACTTTTTGTTGTGGAGTGCCGTTAGAGACCGAATCCAGAAACGATCCACATCCTTAAGGCTTATATCGTCTGAGCAATTCGTAAGAACCAGAAACCGTCAACAAAGTCTCGGAAAGTTTGACTGACAGGATAAGCCGTGTTCCGTAAATAATGGAAATATTTGTTATTTCTAATAGAGCCATAATATTCCAAAAGAAATCAAGTTTAGTTTACTTTGTTTCATTTTTAAAAAGATACTTGCAATTGAACCACCCTTTATAGTGATCATTGTGATAAAATTAAAGGTTTTTTTAAGAAATGGTACTTTTTTTAGAATTGGTCCTTTTTTCAAGAATATGTAAATTTTTAAGAGTAGGTAGGTGGTAGATATTGTCCTATTAAATGAGACAAAATTAAACCACAGACATAATGTAATATTTAAAAATTATAAAATCATAAGCAAATATCGAATTGATGATTGTACAAATCTAGTAATAATTACAGAATCCTAAAAGTATGCAGAATAATACTGGGTTGTATACTGGGTTATAGCATAATACGGTTAAAAAAAGTGTTTTTAAATTTTTTCATTTAGCCCCCATCCCACAACGTGCGAGAAGGGACTTCGTTCCAAACATCTTTTGTTTTAGCGTCAAAAAATAAGTTGCAAAGTACTATTTGTCAGCAATTCTAGGTGCCTAGAAATGTTCAGATTTTAATGATGTGTTCAAAAAAGTTATTCACCTTTACCTTTACGTGGCTACAATTTTGCCAAATACTGTTTGTCAAAATTTATGAGTCCCAGTCAGTTATGCTGAAAAACGTGTACAAAAAATTTTCCCAATATTTCTTTAAAAAAAGTGCTACAAAATATTACTTTTTTGGCATCAAATGTTAATAAGATTTGTTCAGCAGATTCTTAGATACATTATTGCCAAACATAGTAAAGCGGTATCACCAAGTGTGAATGAGCTCTTGAACAAAAACTGATGACGCCACCGATCTTTAGAAGCGTGTGAGGCCCATAAAAAAAATTGGTCACCAAACTCGACAAACCGCATATAGGGTTTTACTACTCATCGGTAGTAAAATCGAACCTATATCGTCAAGTCCGTGCATTTTTCAAAAAGTCTTTATTTGTCTCACTGTGTTCTATAAAACTTAAAAGAATTATTAAAACGAAATGGATTTTGTATGGTTTTAGACATATTAGACAGAGTTCGCATTTCGTGGGTAACACTGGGTAACCCATGAACCCTTGTCGTAGAGAGTGGGTATCTATCGTGTACCCATTACCCACACAGTATGGGGAACATAATGGGTAGTTACCCACAGCGATGGGTAACTACTCATTTCGAATACCCATAAATCACAGGGTATGGGGAAAATAATAGGTAGGTACGCATGATTACCCATTACATTTGGGGAATGGATGAGCGGTATTTGCATATTACCCACGGCATTCCAATTTTTCAAATTTTTAACGAAAATTAAATTTTGTTTACATAGTGATGTATAGAAATTTGAAACATTGGAACTGCAACTATTATCCGGTTTTATAGTCGACTACCCAAAACTGAAATCCAATTCAATATGATTTTTTGAAACCTCTTCCAAATTTAAGAAAATAGCAAAAAATATTAATTGCAAACAGATCGATAGATCTTACCATTAATGTTTAAAATTATACAGAAATGCATTGACGCATTTAAATAAAACAATTTTAATTCGGTCTATCGGTTATTGTTCGTCTTGTTTTTACATCACTGGCATTGTATTCCCTGGTTAAAATACTCATTATTAATACGGTACTAATAAAACCTTCTCCAAATCTTAAAGCTTTCAATGACTGATGCATGATTTGGAGCTAATTTAATTTTTTTTTTTATGAATAAGGCCGTTAGTGTATAACCACAATAAGGGCGATAACGTTGGCGTCAATTCAAAATACGTTGTCGATAAACACAATCACTTGGCGTCAAAATTTAATTTTTGGTGACTAATACACACATGCACTAATTTCAACAATTATTCCTAAATTACTATTTTCTACAGGCGGAAAGGAGAAAAACAACATCGACTGTTCTTTTTTTTACTTTAAATTTTACATTTTTTTTATTTACAATTAATTTATTAATTTACAATTCCTGTTCACATTGCTTTAAGAAAGTTACGCTTAAGTTACGCTCATCGCTGATTCACTGACTCTGTCACACTTTTTGAACACTTATATACATATATAACAAATATCGGAAAATAACGAAAAAAATCTAAAAAAAACGAAAAAAAAACGAAAATAAACGAAAAAAGTAAAAGTGTTAAATTCGGCTGTGCCGAATCTTTGATACCCTCCACCTTAGTGTTAACCAGCAAAATATTAAATTTTAAAACGGACCTTTTTTAAGAAAATGTACTTTTTAAAAAAAAATAAAAATATGCTTAAAAATAAAAAAGCATTTTTTGAAGAACTGTTAAAAACCAAACAAGCTGGGACGAGAGTTGAACCAACAACCCTCAGACTCCAACGCGCAACCCTTTACCCATCAGGCCGCAGCGACCTTAGATGCAGTGTGACAAAATTCATATAAATGTATGAACCAGGGACGTAACAGTTATAAGAGAAATGATGAAAAAATCTTATTTAAGCATTAACATTAACGAATTTAAATAAAGGTTACAAATAACCGTTATTGTGAGATATATATTATTTTGGTTACCGTAACCAATTCAAATGAGAAATATTTTTTTTTGGTTATGAATAACTGTTATCGTAACCAAAAAATTTTTTTGGTTACCGTAACCAATTCAAATGAGAAATTTTTTTTTTGGTTATGAATAACTGTTATCGTAACCAAAAAAACTTTTTTGGTTACCTATAACCATTATCCAAAGAAAATTTTTTTTTTTGGTTATCGCTACCCAGATAAAGGGTAGGCCAAAGACCTCCGCAACACGAAATGCGTCGCCTAACGCCTGAACAACGTTGGGAAATATTGAAATCTTATTGGACAATGATTTTGTGAGAAAAATCATCTTTTCTGACGAGGTGCATTTTTATCTCGGCGGCTACGTCAACAAACAAAATTGCCGCATCTGGGGCTCGGCAAAATCGCACGTTATTGTCGAGAAGGTAATGCATCCAATGTACATTTTATTTCAATTTTAAAAAGAAACTTGTATTTTTCTCCACTCTTTATGTATCGTATTTCTGATGTAACGGATGCATTTCTAAGGGGTAGAGGTACGTAGGGCAAGCAATTTAAATATCTTTGGCAAAATTAAAAAACGGTCAGTTTTGTGAGAAATATCTATTTATTTCTTTTATTTTATAAATACAAAATATTTTAACTTCGATTTCTTTTTAATTCAATTCGTATACATATGTATATTTCGAAAAAAAAAAACATTAATCAAATTAATTCTGCAATTCATTTCATTACGATTGAGTGAACCACGCAATAGAAAAGTATTTTCATTATATTAAAGAACTAGGTTTTGTGTTTAGTTTTACGAACATAAGCGATCGCAATGAATCGTCTGAAAGGTTACATCTAAGATCACTTAGTACAAGTCTCAATGCAGAAAACGCTCGCTCGACGCTAACTTGAGTTGCTGGAGCGGCATGAACAATGTCTGCCAGTTGTTTGAGAAACGGGAACGTATTTTTTTTTTCCTCCCAGTATTGCAAAAGGTTGGCATCGACATCAACTCTTCCCTCCCGGTAGGTGTCGATTTCGGCAAGGGTTTGAATTAACAGTGGTGTTCTATGCACGCTTGACGTTTCGTCCTCTGACGACGAGTCAACTTCCAAGCTACGTAAAGTCCGACGAACAAAAGAGGAAGTGCTAGTATTTGACGTTTCGTCAATGAACATATTACATTCTGAAGGGCCCTGCGTTGCTTGAGGATTATGTCTAACGATCTGAAATAGATCAAAAATATTAATGAAGGTATAAAGCAAAGTTTAGTATGGGCGCCCACAAACCTGGTTCAATTCATTAACTTGTACTGCCAACTTTTTCAGGTGACCTCTCGCTTCATCCTTTTTATTTGATGTAAGCAAACGTCGAAAGCGTGGATCTAAAAATATTGCTGCGTTAAGGACGTCGGCGTTAAGCAAGTGTGGCTCTCTCGTTTCTATACAGTTCAAAACAGAAGATGATGCCTCCGTGTCTAACAATTCCAATTTTACCTTCAGCTCAAACCAAGCTTTGTAAGAATCGCCCATAACCAGCTGCTCACACTGCAATTTAAGTGTCGTTTCGTTTAGCGGGCTCAAAATAACTAGTAGGTCTTTTAGTTTATCCCATTCTTCATCTAACAAAGGTCGATTTAGATGTTCATTGCAAATTTCCTTAAATTTTAAGAGTTTATCTAGCATTGTAAATGTAGAGTTCCACCTCGTTGGAACATCTAAGGAAGGTGTGCCTAGCTTATGCATTTGCAGAACTTGCCTAAGAAAATACATATAAAAATATATAAATGTATAACGATATTATTTAAATTGAAACCCGAACTAATTCAATAAGTCAATCAAAAAGTTAAGAGTCTTGTTTAAAGAACAATTCGAAGACTGAGTTTGGGGCTTTAAATTAAAAATTTACATTTTAAAAATTTGTTCATTGTCGAAAACTTACCTGCACTTTGGCGTTCTTAAAGTTTTTACTACTTGCCTCGCTTTTTCAACAATTGAAGTGATGTTGGGTTTGCCCAGAAAGTCTTTCACGACTAACTGCAATGTGTGAGCTGCACATTTAACAGAAAATATATTGCGATTTTCTGCACTGAAAGTATTTTCAAAGTCTTCAAGGTTAAATAATGATTCCTCAAAGTCATTCCGATCACTATTTTCTTCATATGTAGTCGAAGCAAGCAAACCAACCGCCTTTAGCATATTTCGACCATTATCTGTAGTTATGGAATAAATTTGGTTCTTAGTTATATTAAAGTCCCCCAAAACTTTTTCAACCTCTGCTTTAAGATTTACACCAGTCTGTGGCACACAAATCTCTCTCATGGATAATGTAAAAACTTCCAATTTCCCGTTTTCCATTATTTGTGCATTAATACCTAAAACTGAACGGCCGTGTCGGGTTGCACTGTCCATTTTGAGTGATATTATTTTCCTAGTTAATTTTTTCATGATGAGTCTTTTGAGTCTTATTTCTTCCTCATTTACTGCTGCCATGATATTGTGTGATGTAATGGGAGTCATATTAAGACCCTTAAATATTTGATTAGTCAGATATTTAAAACTATTTGAACTGAAGAACGATAGCGGTTGGGACTCCTGCGTGACTAATGCGACGCAAGCATTATTTATTTGTTTTTTTGAATATTTCACTGAAAATTTGACTTCTGTATCACAATCACTCATATCCTCATCTACTTCGTATTCAGCAATGGACTGTAGATAAATTTCTTGGTGTTTAGCCATCATGTGCCTCCTTAAATTCGTCACATGATTTCCTCCAAATATCATGGTGCAGGTCTTGCAAGTCGATTCGCTTGTCCTTTCATTATAATGGAAAAAATCTCGAATAATAATGTTCCGTTTTCTACCCATATTATTTGTATTTTGAACAATAGGTTATCTGAATTTTCCGCGTAGCTAAAGTATACGATAATCACTCACGATCACTTTATAAATGTACATGAACCACCGCCAGTTATGTAATTAATTGAAACACGTTTGAATTGGAATATTTAGTAGCACTGTTCCAACGCCAACTTTATGCTATGACTCATAAAACGAGACTACCTTCCGAATTTGTTGTACAACGGCTTATATATTTAAATTCTCTGAGTCCGAATTTACCGTACAACATTGGCGTAGGTAGACACTATTTCAGGGGTGCCATATACTCTTTATTTCGAAATGTTCAGCCGTTAGCTAATTGCAATCAAGGTTACACAGAGTTTTAAAATAATCAACAAATTCGGTTGCTATTAATTAATTTTACGATTCAGGTGGTGCTTAGCCACTCCAGGACCCCCCTAGCTACGCCAATGCCGTACAATCAGGTGAGAAAGAGAAAGAGAAAGAGAAAGAGCAGAGAATGCAAATTTAACGATAATATTAAATATAAAAGCAAATATTTGATAATGGTGGTAAGTAATAAACATAATGATAAATTGTAACAAGTTTATAAAAAAAGCTGAAGTTAAAGTAAAAGCAATGATTTGATTATGGAAAGAGTTAATTTCAATAGTTAACGATAACAAAGAAGAAAATACGGAACAATTTTTAACCAACGGAAAAATTTTTAACTAGCCGATAACCAGAAAAAAAAATTTTCTTTGGATAATGGTTATAGGTAACCAAAAAAATTTTTTTGGTTACGATAACAGTTATTCATAACCAAAAAAAGAAATTTCTCATTTGAATTGGTTACGGTAACCAAAAAATTTTTTTGGTTACGATAACAATTATTCATAACCAAAAAAAAAAAATTTCTCATTTGAATTGGTTACGGTAACCAAAATAATATATGTCTCACAATAATGGTTAAAAATTACCTAATAAAGATAAAGGGAATTTCGCGTAACCTTTTCGTCTGAAAAAAAAAAAATAATAATTATTTTCAGTCCCTGGTTAGCACATCAAAAGTATACTTGCTACGCCCTTCCATTACATATGGAGGTGGATGGATGATATTAGTGTAGAAGAAATTAAATTAAACTGCTATAATTCGGTTCAATTTGTGGGAAACAATCGGGCAAATAGATGTTGGCCGATTCGGAGACCTACCAGATACGCACACAAAATTTCATACAAATCGGTCCAGCCGTTTCGGAGGAGTTTAACGGCAAACAATTTGTGATCGCTGTCGGATAATCTGAGTGAGCGCAGTCGGACAAATTGTATTTGGATGTATTCACTTTGTGAATTTAGGCCGTACCCGCGACTATAGATGTTAGCACATCAAAAGTATACTTGCTACGCCCTTCCATTACTTATGGACGTGGATGGATGATATTAGTGTAGAAGAAATTAAATTAAACTGCTATAATTTGGTTCAATTTGTGGGAAACAATCGGTCACTATTTGCTTTTCTTTTAATTTAACCGGGTGTGTGATATTTAGCCTACAGTATACTTTAATAACCTCTTACCATTACGGTGAACGATGTTTTAATCCAATCTTTCATCACGGACTTATCTTTCAAATTGAATTTCTATTTACGGACATTTAAGACCTTTATTTGTTTATTCTTTTTTTCTACCCTTTGAACAACGGCGCAAAACATATTGTATTATTTTATGTTCGATTTGACGTTATTCTTTTGTGTTACAGTTTGATATGAAACGTTGACAATATTATAATATCGTGTAAATAATATTGTCAATGTTTCAGTTGAAGTTATGCCGATCCATTTAGAAAAATTTGTGTTGCTATTTCTGCAATGTAAGAATGCTATTCAATTCTTCTTGATTAAATCGACTACATATTTATTTTCCATAACTGATGCTTCTCTTTTATTTTAAAATGTAGGTCTTTTTTATTACATTCGTATGATTCTGGACGTTGAATGCCTTCATCAACCTATACTGGGGTCAACTCATCGACGGATTCAATTAAATCGTACCATTCGGACTCCGGCCGATTAAAAATCAAAATTAAATGTATTTATTTAATTAATGTTTTATAAATTTGTAAAAATACTAATTTGTTATAAAATTAACCGAACATTTTAATAATTATTTTTCGATTAACTCGAACAAATCAGTGCGATTAATCCACTAAGAAAATATAAGTACGTGGTTAGGGCAAGCAGTCCGACTTGAAACCCTCCTCATATGACGAGGATTTGCGAACAAATTTCATAACTTTACACACATTTCGAACAGATTTGATAGTTTGTTGAGATAAAGCGTCGCAGAGTACTTTACATAAATCAAAAAAAAGGTCTTAAACTAGGTTCATTAAATTGGGTGTAATTGCCAGATGAAATTTCAAGACCCACTAGTACCAAAAATCCTGGTCCGATTCTGCTCAAACTGTGTACAATAAGGATAATAGTCGGAGAATTAAATTTTGCAAAATTTGGTCAAAATTAACTTTTGGGTCCAAAACTTTGAAATTTTCTTAATTTTGGCAACTACGATTAGTAAATTGTACCTTTATATATTTTATATAATGAAGTTCATTTCCTACGTTTTGTTTTCTTTTAGTAAATTTGCATAGTACAATGTTTGAATACAGTTTTCGTTTTGGTTTTTTTTGTTTTATTTTATTCGAATAATCGAATAATTTGGTTGCGTTTTGTTCGGTTAATTGTTAGATTGAAATTTACGATTAACCGATCAGTCAAAAAACCCGTTGAAATGGGTACCCTAATATATAGTATACGAAAATGATAGTACGTATTAAAAATGTCATTGTAATTATTTTTTAAAATTTCAACATTTTACAAACAGAACTATTTTTGCATATAAGAATGTAATATAACTATTAGAGTAAACTCACGGACGATGTGTTAACACCTTTTTTTTACACGGTACCTTTTCGATTTCTATGAACACATTAGTAAATGTTACATTGGAAAATAAAAGCAAAGTTTTTTGAGTTGAAGGGTCTTTTGCTATTGCACTTTCTTTTTTTTACATCTGCTTTAACATTAGATGTAATACATATTGTTAAATTATAAATCGCTATATTTAGCTCACTGAAATAATTGTTTTTTTTTTTTGTCATAAACAGAGCGACAACAAAAAGTATTTAATAGTATCATGGTACAATCAAATGGTAGAAGCACTAGCCCAGCTGATTTGAACTTTTTTCTGGAGTGAGTTTTTCTCTTATATCAAAGTGTGTTTACTTTTGTTTGTATACAACCACCGTTCGCCTACAATTGCTGTTTTTGAAATGTTTTCTCCGTAAAAATCACATAGAAAAGTTGTAATGCTTATATTTAAACACTTTCAAAATATCAAATAAAACTCACGCATTTTGTAAATGACACTTTTTACAATTTTGTATACATTTTCATAATTTTTTAACCAGCTGAGTTGACACCATACAGGCACTGAGGTAAAACAAAATGCCTGTTGTTTTTGGATTGGTGTATTTGTTGCCGTACTGCATCTACCATTATATTTCTACCATGAATAGTATAGACAATTTGTTGCACTTTTTTCCGCTCCCATATAGAGAGTCTGAGTAAAGGAGCAGAAACGAGTCTTATTCTGTTTATAGAATATTTCAATCTAAATGCACCATTTCGTTATTACATAAAACAATACAAAATGCATAAATGTGTCAAAACGCATCAATATGTATACTATATACTAAAGAATACTATGCAACACTCTTTGGCGACGACGACCTGCTTGTTTGTTCGTCGCCGCTACATCAATTCCGTCATACTTATTTTCAGGCAAAGACTATTGTTGTACAAGAACCACGTATGTGATGCTAACGTTGTGTGTTGTTTGCATGTGTTCACTTTGATAGATGGCCCTACCCGTGCCTATAAATGTTAACACATAAAAAAAATGGCAGAAATGGAATTTAGCTTTTCATTATTGTGCAGACGTGGATATACATAAAAGACGAAATTTTTGATACAACCTTATTATAGTCATTGTTTTCAATTATTTAATATGAAATGCATAAACCAGTAGGTATGTTTTGCATTGTCTATCAAAAAGTTTATCAAAATTTCAATTGTTGGAATTTTTGTTAGAATTTGCAAATTTATGTAATGATTTTAAATTTCAAATTTGCAGGTTGTGCAATCGGATGTCAATCGTAATGAAATATGGGAATGCTTTTAATTGTTTTGAATTGGTTTCACTGCTGGAAATTCTGTTTTTAAAGTATTTTATATGTAGAGGTGTGCGGCTTCGGTTGGTCTTGCCTCACAATACTTTCAAATTCATAAACCTGTATATATAAAATATTTGAAAACCAAACGGGCCTATTCGGAAATGCATCAGCTGATGCAGATGCTTGTTTGTTGTTCATTTTGTTTTCAATTACCAACTCAAAACACCTACAAAGTTGTCAGATATTGGATTACCAACTGAAAACACTTGCATAGCTGTCAGACGTTACATTTACGAGCATACTGCGCATCAGGTGCAGAGCAGTGTTGCATTTCCGAATATGCCAAAAGTACCAGATATGAAGGAAACGATTTGCAAATACAATTGCCAATCAGATTTAATTTTTCTTGAATTTGCATTGTTAGAGGTAATTCAAATTAAAATACAAATTTAAAATTGTTAAATTAAAATACATATTATAAATTATTATATACAACAAAAATGTAAAGGAGCTTAAAAATCACAATCAAGAAAATTCTGAGAAATCATCGGAGTTTTTTATGTATGAAAAAAAATACATTTTTGAAACAAACCATATAACCATATTTTTTGACAGCTTCTGGCAACACTAATTTAAATTTCGCTATAATTTTCTAGCTTTCTATCTTACGGATATCGCTATGAATTTTCGTCGTGTTAATAAATGCTTATCATATTAAATTAAATCGGTTTAAACTATATATTCCACGAAATATAGAATATGACCGTACAACGGACTTAAGGGAATTGTAGTAGTCGGCATGGTTGGGTAGGATAACGCCTGTTGAGGGCACAAACCACCTTGTTATTCTGTCACACACTCCGAATCAGAATGAATTTAATAGGATTACTCATAGTCTGTCAATATTTTAATAAATATTGATTGTTGATCAGTGCAACAATAATTTCATGCTGCTTGCTGTTGAAGATGCACCAAATTTGTTGTATCATCATCTGTTTATGCAGATTGATGGAAAGTGGCAAGAGTTATTCCTGTACCTAAAATAAAACATCCTACAAATCCTTTCGATTTTAAACCCATAATTATATTACCAGTTTATTCTAAAGTATTGGAAATTTTGATTAGCAATCAAATTGTAACCAGTCCGAATTTAATACAAAATCTGTTTGAGCTTCAGTCAGGATTTAGAAAGCACCATAACACTACAACACTAATGTCAAAGTTAGTTGATGAGGTCAGAATGAACGTAGACAATAAATGTGTTTCGATATTGGTCAGTCTAGATTTGAGTAGTGCGTTTGAATCTGTCTGTCGTGAAGTGTTGTTGAACATGTTGTTTTCGCTCTTTTCTTTTTCAAGATCAGCTTGTGCATTAGTTGCATCCTTTTTATTAGGCAGAAAACAATTTGTGTAATGTGGTAGTAACACTTCGACGATTAGGGATGTGGTTCGGGGAGTCCCCCAGGGATCTCTCTTCCATTCAAAATTCGCAAATTATTAGCACATGTACTTTTAATGCCGTTGTTTTTATATGGTCTGGAAGTATATTCTGGCACAAGTAGTTACTAGTAATAGCTGTACTTTAATCGAGTTGTGCGATTTGTGTATGGCTTGGGATTACATGATAACGTCTCATCTTATTTGATTGATTTTTTGGGTTGCAGTTTTGATGATTTAGTTAAAGTTAGGATTATGGTAATGTACTATAAGGATTTTAAGTTTAGATTTCCAGCATATCTAATATCCCATTTCTCATTTGGAAATTCATCGAGACCACACACATTGATCTGTCCTCGGTTTAACTGTCTCATAATGCAACGTTCATTCTTAGTCAAAGTTTGCCGTATTTGTAACTCCATTTCGCCAAATACTGATAGGCATTTTGCGCATTCGATATCGGGATTCAAAAATAAACTTATTACTATTCTAGAAAATTTATTGATCTTGTTGTTAATAGTGGTAACAGTAATAACCTTTTTAAAAATTTTAAGAGGTTTATTGGGGGAACAATCCATACCCAAGATGATAGTAAAATACTCTAAATTTATCCATTATTAGAATTTATATTTTGTATGCATTTTTTAAGTAATCAATTTGGCCTTCTTTGACTTATAGATTATGAATAAACGGAATTGAAATTGAAATTGCTTGTCACCTTTAAAATATAACATTTCGTTGATTGGCCCTATTATATCTTCATTAGACAAGATCACCCCCCGCAACCCTTGGGAATACCTCGTATGATAGGTAGCAATAGTCGAAAGGGTTAGTTCTAAGAAGGAATGCGTCACTACAATGTGTGTCCTTAAGGAGAGTGGGAGAATCAGCACAACAGGTTGTCTACTGCCCTGTCGGTAACCTATCGCCGCATAAGCTCAACCAGGATTTTCCTTAGCCTCGAAAGTATCTTCTATTGATTTACGGAAGAGTATCCACTAGTGTCTTTATGCCCGCCTGATATCATTCTTATATCGTCTTAGCTCAAGTTTGTAATTATCGCAGTTGCCTCTTGCCGATTTGGCTCTGCTAAATAATCGTTAATATGACATCCCTATATCCGTAAGTTCTCCATTCCACCAGGAAGACTTCATCTTTCATTCGTTCAGGATTTGTTCCTGGGAAACAGATATTCGTTATTTTTAGCGACTTGTGGCTTTTTGCCCCGAATATACCGGGAACCCTGAAAAAGTGTTGTCGAGACTTTTTTTTTGGTTTTTGAGAAAAACGAAAATAGAAGAACAATTTTGACCAAGGTTTTGAAAATACAATTTTTGAAGCAAAAAAAAATGGAAGGCTTTTACCGTGGAAGACATGGGCTCCGCTGCAAAAGAGCGCATGTATTTGCTCACAAGACAGTAAGAAAATATTTGCAGCAAGAAAGATTTTCGAAAATCTCGTCTGGATGTTTCATAATCAAATATATTAACCACAATATGTTTATAATCTCAGCCTGCATATTCAAAAGTATAATAGACATTAGAGTGGCTATAGTGGCATTTTTTTGAAAAGTTAAATTTTTCGCACTGGGTTGAGCCCCAACTTTTATGCGTCATATAACAACAAAATCTGACTGTATGTTCCTAACTAAATTTCTTCGATACCTATAATAATTACCTTTCCAACGAGGCGCAATAGTCTGCAGATAAACTATGGATAACCTTGCCCCGAATACCCTAAAACCAAAGCTCCAAAAAATAGGTGAATTTTTTAATTTATTTTTTATTGTTGGTAATATTATACTAATGAAGACTTTTTGTGGGATGAACAGTTTTTTCTGTAGTGCTCCACAACTTGAAGCAAATACTGCTTATCCTCTTCGTCGTATGCCACTGCCCGATTGAAATCAGTAATTAGTTTTAGTGCTCTTTCTTCCGGGTCATTTACAACGGTTAAGTGTTGGAATATGCGTTTTGCGGTGCAATATTCTTCTAGATCCTTTCAAATTGATGGATCCAATTCAAAAAATGTCACATCGATTTGTAAACGATGGAAAAAACGCTTGGTGCGAGGAGTGACGAAAGAACGTACATCCTTATTTTCGTCATCATGGTTGCCAAGAGCTTAAACCATTTTCCGCTTCACTTCAGTAGATGTCATTTCGTCGAAAAATCCAAGAGCAACCGCCTCTTCGGATAAATATCATAAATGGTTTTTGATTTTTGACAATAAGGCATTTGAAACATATGGATCGAAATATGAAGTAGCGTCTTTAACGAATTGTAAATCAGCGTTAACGCATCCGAACCAATACGAAACATAAATACGCGTCAAGCAAATGAAAATGTTTCGTATGCCTTTCAGTTCGGAGGATGTCATCTTGAATTGTTCGCGAAGCAAAAAAATCTTGTAGCAGTATATAGGTTTGGACATAAACATTGCATGAATTGTTGCGCCAGGCAAACGAAACTGCGTAAAATTTGGTACTTTCTTACCAAAAAATGTGCGAAAGTTGCAACAACTCCATATAATCGGCTCGCACATAATGAGATTTCATCGCGTCAAGGCCAAAGTTCTTGTGCGTCTCTATTTCGGCTGGTGTAAAGTTTTTTTTGCACTGCTTCGTCCAATTCTCCACTCTTGAAAGTATTGATATTCATATTTTTCCAGTTTTATGAAAAACGATTAAAGAGAGTGACTTCTGGTGCTGATGTTTTTCCGAAATTTAACTCAAACACAGCTTTAATAAGTAATTCGCTGATACATATGATGGCGACACGGTAGAAAAAGTAAATCGCGACCCAATTTACTTTCAAGCAAATATGCTGAGCTTCAATACCAGTGTTTGTAGATGTTGTTTCAAAAGCCACAATTTGCATTAAATAATCAATCTTTCATTTGCGTAGGAATTTTTCAATGCCTTCAGAAATATTATCACCACAAGATTCTTCAATTTTCGCGACATCGTGCAGGAGGTCCCGGCATCTCTAGGTTCAATACTAACATCACTGCGCCCACAACATATTTCCATTTATCCTTCGGTATGATTCCGTCTTCCTCCCTCTTGTCGATAACTGGCATTATACCTGAACCTGGTACATCCTCTCCAAAAACTGGCAACGCCGTATCTGACATCCGGTCGGAGATTTTTTTTTAATTATTAAATTAATTCAAACCGTTTGCAACTTCTGAAATTTTATACTTTTGGTTTGGAACGATTGTTTTAACATTAGGAGCGTTTTTTCGTAACTTATACACGTTAACTCATACAAAATGAAAACCTGCACGTTAACATGTATAATTTTAGAAGTTGAGAATAACGCCGAAAAAAGTGTTACCAAGTTCGACTTTGTTGTATGGAAAATATAAAATGTATGTCATTTCATTTCTTATATTTCCACGACCTTTCGAAAATTATGATGTAAATATAAGGGGTAGTTAATTTTTTTAACAAAGTATTTAAAAAGTTGTATAAAATGATATTGGTTTGGTTGATGCAATTTGTTGGTACTTGTTACGTACTTTTGGTACATTTTGTGTAGTTTTTGTAAATTTTGACCATTCTGGTGGATTTCATTCACTTTATGGAACTTGATATGTACTTCGTGGTAAATTGTATGTACTTTTATGTACATATAAATGATGTATATAGTTTCGGGTACATTTTATGTACTTTGTGAATAAATAGCACACCGATCCACATTCATTACTTCACGCCATTTTCTCTAACCACGCTATAGAATAGCGTTTTACGTCTCACTTCCGTTTTGAGACGTAAAAGCACACGCGGCTTGCTCAGGGGCTTCGTTTTTTATTATTTCCCGTGCTCTCGAGTCGTATATGTTGGTTTTGTTTTTACATCTGACAATTACAGAGCAGCTGCGCGTTTACGATGTTTGTTTTATTTCTAAATAGTGTTTTACACCAATATGACATTAAAGTCCTGAACAATTGCAATCGAAATCTCATATTTGAATATTTCGTATAGCCAAATATCTGATTTTCAATACTGTATTCAGAAGTTAATTTACTCGAAATTTCAAAATGAAAACTTTTGCTGCAATGTCAACGCAGAATAACCACCTCATATATTACATTGTTTTCTTTAGTATTTTGTTTTGATTTTGACTTTTAAATAAACAAATTGACAAAAAAAAACTTAATCATTATAGGAGGAAGCCAAGTTGAATATACTCAACGTCTGTGCGTTTTTTTCGTAACAGTTGATGTTAACTTATATAGGTTACCAAAAAAACGCCCCTATTATTTATCTTTCTTACAGCCAAATTTTGGTAAAATGGGCGATTTTCGAACAAACTTTCCAGCTTTAGAGTTTGGGAAACAAATTTCCACGCTCATTTGTACACTTTTTTAAATTCCAAAAGATAGATTCCAAACGATCCTAAAAAAAACCGGATCCTTCACATAAAAGTTGTCAGGAGAGCTTGTTTGGCAAAGAAAACTGCAACATTCATAATGAATTTTTGTGATTAAAAGTAACGCGGGTTGGGTACAAAATTCTGTTCGACGAAAATTATGCTTTACAAAATTCTGTTTTTCAAAATTCTGGTTTCCAAAATTCTGTTTCACAAAATTCTGGTTCACAAAATTTTATTTAACTGAAAATGCAATTGCAAACACATACATAAAAATAAAACAATTAAGAAATCACTTTGCCCTAACTTTCCCTTACAGTTTAAAAAAAATACTGTTTAAAAAAACACTGCAAATTTAAATAAAATTCATCACATACACTGTGTGTTTGGTCAAAAATTATGTTCCAGCATTTTATTTAAAATTTGTCGCAATTGTGTTGTTTAATGTGCCGTGTTAAAAAAAATAAAAATGAATAAAGTGCCATTAATAAAAACCAAGAAAAATAAAGAAATGTTGTGTCTCAACGGATATTTTTATTAGTGGAAATGAAAAGACAAAAAGGAACCTTTAATTGGACGTGCTCAAGAAGAATTCCAGATAAGTGTTCCTCTCGAATAATAACAGCAATGGAAAATAACGAGCATATTTTAATAAGATATCCAAAAAAGCATACCCACGAACCTATTGCTAGTGCAGTGGAAATATGCAGAACAAATACTTTTGTAAAATATGCCGCTATAAACAAACCCCTTAATCCAAGTCAAATAGTGCAACAATCGGTGGTAATTTCAAACCAAAAATGTCGCGATTACCTTCCCTCGAAGTACGCGCAAAAGCGAAAAATAGGATACACTCGGAATGAAATGGGACATTTCAGAGAGCCGCAAGCAATAGATGAAATAGATTACCCTCTAAATCTATACGTTTTGGATAAAGAATTATTTATATTGGCAGAAGAGAAAGTGGGAGATGAAAATATGGTTAAATTCGGCACAAAATCATCAATTCAACTTCTACAAAAAAGTGATTGTTGGCTCGTTGACGGCACTTTTGATGTTGTGCCCACAATAATGCGCCAACTCTTTTCCGTTCATGGAAGGATTGAACGAGAGGTCGTCCCACTCCTATTCTGCCTAATGTCCAAAAAATCTGCAGTACTCTATGAAGCATTTTTTAAACGCGTAATTCAAATTGCTTTGGAATATGCAGTTTTTTTTAAGCCTAATCGTATTATATCTGACTTCGAAGTTGGTCTCGTGTCAGCAGCTAGAAAATGCTTTCCAGATTCGCAGATACGAGGGTGCTTTTTCCATTTTTCCCAGATGTTGTGGCGCCGTATTCAAAAAGAACGGTAAGAATTTTTAATAACTTTTATAATTTATAGTAATGAATTTGTTATATGTTCAACAATATCATTTCAGATTGGTTACTAAGTACAGAAATGGCGAAAATTTCTCACTGCAAGTAAGATGTTTAAAAGCGCTTGCGTATGTTCGTCCAGAAAAGGTAGCCAAATATTATTCGAAGCTCCGAAGAACATTTGAAGACGAAGATATTATTAAATTGGCCACCTGGTTCGAGGCCAATTATGTCTATAACGCTCGTAAATACCCACCTGAAAAATACCCGAAAACTACAAAAAATGTCGAGTCATGGCACCGACGTTTGAGTGTTGTTTGTAGTTGGACGAAAAAAAAGCGGACTCTACAAAATTGTAGAACATTTAAAAGGAGAATTAATCTATTCTCAAAATATTGTCTCAAAGATTGAGAATGGAGAAAAATTAAAAAAAAAATAAAAGAAATGTAAAAAAAAACAATATTTCATGTGTTGTAAAAAAATTTAATCGATTAAGAAACTACAATATTTAAAAAGAATAGCATAAAACTTAGTTTATAATTACTTAAATATTGTTATCAGTTAAATTGAATTGCTATGATTTTTTATTATTTTTAACTTTGTCTTAATTTAACTGATTTTTAACTAATTTGTGTTTTTATTTAATGTTTGTTATTTTTCTTTCTTTTAAATTAATATGTTTTTCAATGATAATAAACTGGCTTTAATTCTTAATAAATAATTTAACGGCATTTTATTTTTTTTTCTCATAATGAAAAGGGAAATAACATATTTCAAAAACCAGAATTTTAATAGACAGAATTTTATTAAAAACAGAATTTTGTAAAACAGAATTTTGTAAAACAGAATTTTAGTCAGACAGAATTTTTTTTTGGAAAAAACAGAATTTTTGTGAGACAGAATTTTGGAAAACAGAATTTTGTGGCTATCCCAAGTAACGCACTTCTTTCACCATTCTAAAAAAAATTTATTTAAACGTAATTGAGCTTTGTTTTGTGAAAGTTTACTAAGGGCGAGTTTTACACCCGTCATTTAAAAGCTGTATTTAAAAGCTCACACAAAATTTTCATATGAAATGAAATTTAAATCACAAACATCGGGCATTTAAATTCAATTTATATGGAAAAATTTCAACTGTCAACCAGGACATAAGATAACTAAATTAGGTAGTTGTATACTTAAAATTGAATTTGTTTAAAATTCAGTAATATCTCCATTATTTTACTTTCGACAGCAAATTTGGATAGGAATATTTACTAATTACATTTTCTTTTATCTCTAGGTAATTCCACTTCATTATCATTCAATGTCCAACATATTTCAGCGATAAAGTTTAAAGTTTAAAGCGAGTGAATGCTTTTGCCTTTATAGTGTTCTTCAATGGGTGCGCATGTCTGATGAAATTGTTCATCATGCTCATCAGATTCTGTTGACAACTGGTTCCCAAAGTAATCCAAATGGGAATTTAAAGAATGAATTTTGGTTGACATGTGAAAGCATAGTTTTTCAAAAGCTCTAAAAAAAAGCTCAAATATTTATTACCATAGGAAACCTTATGTCAATTAAGCTACACAAAATATGTCAATTAAGCTACGCATCGTCATATGTTTATTTTCGAGTTAGTTGTTAAAAATGTTGAAAAGGACTTCGAAATCTGTAAAAGAGCCAAAACGGGTATTTGCAAAACATTATATTCCCGACCTATCTTTCCCACCTACATATACCAAAAACAAAAATTTGTAAGTTTTTTATAAACTTGAAATCAATCATACAAAAAGCAGAATACCTTTAAACCTTTTCAATATATGTGACCTGGTCTACGAAAAGGGAGCTTACGTGCGAAAACTAGTTTTCTGTGAAAAAGCTGTTCTCTACATTTTTAGTACACTTCTAAGCAAGTTAGGATTTTCTGCTTTTCACCACGTGAAAAAGCATCTGATCTTCCATCCGAATCAACCAAAAAGTGAATGTTGATTTTTTGACACCTAAGCCCCCTTTCCGTAGACCAGGTCAGAAATATGTTTAAAATTAGACGTTAGACAGTAATGTGTCGTAGAATTTTTACAACGAGGTGCCAAAAAATGTGCATTATTTGGCAAAAATTGTTGAAAAGCACTTGTTTTGAAAATAAAAGTGCCGAAAGGAAAAAACCATCAAGAGTGATGTTATCGCAAGAGTGTTATCACTTGCGATTTTGCTATCAATCAATGCAGATGTGTTGTATCTTGGAATTTTGGTCGCCATTTTTAACGCGATTAGCTCGGGTGAAGTTGCATTTACCGCTTCCGTAGAAACGTCTGATAAAATATCTTTCTGATCGGTTATCGAATCACTGGGATTTGGGAAAATTACTTTCCGTTGATTTTTAACCTGATTCTTCATAGCGGCAGTGGCATAGACTAATTATTATACTAGACTTAACGTTTCTCCCAGGAAATTTATGATTTTGGCATGGTGTTATATATACGTTGGATGTTGAAACAAATTATTTCAATAATACCAGATAGAGGCAATGGTTATAAATATCCAACAAAATAACAACGGTATTTCGTTTTGGGAGTTAAAATTATTGCGTTGAAAACATAACATGATAATTTTTACAAATTATGGATATTTCTTACTTGATAGTGTTCGTTTCATAGACGACTATAGTATAGACACATTTAATATCTCATCTGACGATTTCACACTCTTTGTCGTAGGTTTATGGAAATGAGAGAAATTAAATTTAAAATTAACTTACACCAGGTGGAGTTACAAAATATGTTTACTTAACTTTTTCATGTCGTTTTGGTGTAGAACCGAAAAATATAAATGTATTTTGCACTTTTTTGTTGACTTTTATCCTTGGTATACATTTGTATTGTATTTAACATAACTACTTTGCCACGAAAACACAAAATGCGGTTGTTGTTCCTTTGTTGGACGTTGTTTACTATTGCCTCTATCTGGTATTATTGAACTCATGTTTTCCACCATCCAATGTTTACTTGCAACCATAGCTATGACGTTTAATTTATTGAGAGAATAAATCTGCCTATACTATATTCGTCTATGGTTCGTTTACACCAAAGAGCCAGAGAGAGAATATTTTGACAGTTCTATGATAGAGAACTTACAAGTTTTTACTGGAGAAATGCATATGTTTTGAAACGGCTGTTTAGTGTAAACAAACAAAATTAGAAAATAGAAGGAATACAAAATAATGAACTAATCATTCCAATTTTATTTTTTAAGAGAAAAAAAAAATTTTTAATCAACCTTTAACTATTTCGTTTTTTAAAAAAGGAAATTTTTATTGATTTGTATTCTTTTGTTCGAACTGCGGTTGTTGGTTCTTCCACATAGCAATACTAAAGAGCCTCCATCACTCTATTCGATGCCTCTTCATTACGATGAGATAGTAGGCCCATAGAGTAATACTTAAGAGATTTCATTACTCTCTTCGATGCCTCTTCATGACGACGAGGTAGTAGGCCATTTCGTAGAGTTTTATTTGCTGCTGTATTTTTTACCAAGTTTACACTTTCGTTGGACATAAAACGCACAGAAATCATAGGGAATTCGTATTTTCGTACAATTCAAACAACATAATTTAGCTCTCATTAGTATTAATAAACACTATTTAAAATGAGTTCCTTCCTGTCTTCTGTCTCTCATTCTACATCTTTTCCCTAGTACCTTTTCGATCAGCTGAGCCATAGAAACCCCCTAGTACGCCATTTCATCGAGTTCGAATTGCTGTGGTAATTTACTCTTTGGTTGGCATAATACGGACAGAAATAAAAGGGAATACGTATTTTCGTTCAATGCAGACATAATTTAGCTGTCATTAGTATCAATCAAGCACTTTTAAACTTAGTTTGCTGCATGGTCTGTAATCTGTATGTCTTCATTGGTCTCTCATTCTACATCATTTTCCTCATGGCTTTTCGATCAGCTGTGCCATAGAAACCCCCTGGTTCTTCCAATGTTTACATTGCAATTCAGCAGTTTACATAAAAAGTTATCATTTCTTGCAAGTTTTTACTGAATGTTGTTCGCGTGCTTTTTGTTATATTTTTTTAGTTAGAGAGCAAAATCATTCTTACTCTCCGAAAACTATTAACTTGATAATTTTTACTGGAAAAGTACTCGAAAAAAGCTCTCTTGTTATAATAATTACTCTATGGGCAGTGGTTCCGTGTGGTTATTAAAGACACTAGTGTGCGTGGGTGTTCTCTCAGCAAATTTATGACATTTGGCCTGGTATGATATGAACGTTGGATATAGAAAAGAATTGCTTCAATAATAGCAGATAGAGGGATTGGTTCAAAACAACCAACAAAATAACAACAACGGCATTTCGTTTTGTGTGTCAAAATTATTGTGATAAATACAATACAATTGTATGCTAACAATAACCGTCAATAAAAAAGTGTAAAACACATTTAATATTAAAAGTTTTTCACCAAAACGGCATGAAAAATTAAAGTCAGAAAATGGTGTAATTCCACCTGGTGTATGTCACTTTTCGTCAAACATCTCTCTATCATACCGGCCGCATTATTAAGAGTGTGAAAGGAAACGTCAGATGAGTCAAATATTCTCTCTAGTAAGATTTACTTATTGGTCTGTTTGTTGGGTGAGTACTAAGTAGAGGCATACGTCATTTATACGACGCTTTAACAGAGTTATCTCGAGCCGTTTTGAATTCACACGCATGTATAAATACAGGCCATAATCGTATACCAAAATTAAGCATGCCAATGGGAATAGAGTTTTAATTCCAGTTTATTCATTTTTATTAACGAATTTGATTAGATTTCGATCGTGTGCTGATTTGTCTATAAAGCTTCACATTATACTGTACCCGTTGCGCTTCGCTACACCTGAATTGTAATATTATTGAAACACAATTTTGTTATTTTTTTTTCTATTTATTCAAGTGCTCTAGTTTTGTCATCTGGTGCTAATATGTAAGTCTAAAGGTTTATATTGTCAGTGGGAAAAACACGGATTTTCCAAATTTAAGCCACAGACTTGAAGCGACTGCCCTTGCTCTTTATTAATGGTCACCGCAAATCGCAACCGAATCGGAAACTGAAATCTTTTGAAGTCGATGGGCATGTTTGTTGGTATCATGGGAATGCGTGGAATTAGGGCATCGATTCCATTATAATTTCCAGTGATTATAGTGGCCTCTATAAGATTATTCTCCATTTTTTTAAAAAATGCGTTATTGGGATAAAGACATTTAGGATGCTCTCGAAACTGACCTCAATGATATTCATATTCATTCGTACTTATGGTCACTTTTTTAGCTTCATATTCTGACCTTTTTAATAGCCATATTTTCATTGGTTTTCCCCAAAAATTAATTTGCATCATACCAGTAGTATATGTACCGAACCTCACATTCCTACACTGTATCAAATAATTGTCCGTACACCAGCCAGTTGTGAACACATTTTAATGTATCTCAAAAGATATATGGCCGAGTTGATTCAAATATTTATACATTGAAATATGTTCTCAAGTGCCTGGTGCACGGACAATTGCTTGATATAGTGTATATAATAGTCGAATATTGACGTGTGTGGGCGCTGCCTCGCCTCCATATACCCTGTTCGTATCTGTAGGCCAACTGTAACATACTGTGAAATTTTCAGGACGATCAAACTATTATTATGACTGATATAACGGTTTCTTTTAAAAGGGGCGTGGCACATCCCACTTCCACCGTGGCAGTAATTCCTACTGTACAACATATATACAAAATTGTATCTTCATACCTCTGATAGCTTATAAGATATAGCCATTTTAAATTTCAAGCTGTATGGCGGTGCCACGCCCCTTTATCCAATTTTTCCCCGTATAGCCAAGGACTATCAGCAGGTGATTGGTACCTTATAGTGAAATTTTTATAACATCGGTCTATTATAAAAGCCATCAGAGCGATTTTTAAAAGGGGGCGTGGCACCGCCCACTTACACCCAGACTGTAATTTGTATTGTACGAACAACTTATATAGCAAATATCATATTCATACTTCATTTATACCTCGGATAGTTCATGAGGTACAGCCGAGCAAAGTTTCAAGATGGATGCCACGCCCACTATTGAGATTCCGCCGATTGTTTGTTTGGATCACGAATTTTGGTGCCAAATGCATCCACACATAATACCATAATACATTCTATTGAAGCCAGCACACTTCACATGGGCATGAATAGCACAAAGCCAACATTGAAGAAATCAACCCACATATATGTCCCTGACTATACAAATCCTAAATCCTAAAAGTATGGAAAATAATACTGGGTTGTATACAGGGTTATGGCATAATACGGTTAAACATAAGTTGTTTAAAATTTATTCATTTCGTCCTCATCCCGCAACGTGCGATAAGGAACTTCGTTCCAAAAGTCAAATATTATCGATGATAAAAACACATAATTGATTAGAAGCAAGACTTACACAATTATCATTTAAAACCTTAAAAGCAAAACTGATTAAAAAAGTATTGAATGAAAATGTTATATTAATAAGTAATAAAGAAATTCAGGAAAACCTGGAGAGATTATATCATAGAGATCCAGTAAGGACGTTCCAAGCAGTGTTGCCAGTTTAGCACTTTAAGTACAATTCTAGCTCTGTTTTTCTGGCTTCTACACTTTTTTTTTGAAAAAATATGCTAAATGCTTTTTAGCATTTTCTTGGGCGATTTTTGCAAAGTTTTAACTTTTCTGTCTCCATTTTTAGCATGATTTGCCGATAAATTGCATTCTTTTAGAATGTATATCTGTTTTTCGGAACTGAACTCTGAAATATTGTTTATTTGCAACCAGGAATTTTAACATATTGTTACGATTTTCCTTATTCGTCCTTTTTACGATAATTACAACGGAATAGCTTCCTTTTATTTTACTTATATAGTACAACAGTTTACTTCATTACATCACTTTAATAAGTCTTATATTTTACTATTAAATCGCGTTATTTACTTTACGGCGGTTAATCACAAACTGAACTCTCCATTCCAAAGACCTCCGCTATTTATACAAACTCACCATACTCAAATGAAGTTAAAATAAATAAATCATTTCCCATTACATTCCATGAAGGAATCGGGGAGAGCTTCTCACAACCAGTGAGCTGTGCGCTTTCTAGTTTATACTCACTGAAATGAAATTATATCATCTCGAATGGTGGAGAATTATCTTAACTGAGGCGAATTCATGCTTCTGGTTTAGCGAGCTGGTACGTTGTTACAATGCATACTTTCAGGCGCAGCAGTAACAGCCCTGTTATTTACATAATGTTAGTAGAGCCATTAAGAGCAAGCAAAAGCTTTTACATATTCGTGACACTGCCACCCACTTAAGCCTGTTCGTCTCGAGCAGGCTCAACGCCCCGTTTTCCATACAGGGATAGTCTTTCCAAATGCACGACTTTCATTTTAGCACTTGGACTTTGGCTTTTCTGGATTCTGTAAACCACGTCATTTATTCGTTTGGCAACCTTGTAAGGGCCTTCCCAGTGAGTCTGAAGTTTTGGAGATAAACCTTTCTTGAGCTGTGGGTTGAACAGTAAAACTAGCTGGCCTTCATGGAATCCTTCTGAATTTGCCGCTCGGTCGTATCTGGCTTTCATTTCATTGCTGACCATCTTTATTTTGTTGCGCACAAATACATGGAGATCATTAAGATCCCCCGTATCTTGGTAATTGCCATCACTATTCTCAGGGTCAGATGCTTGTTTGGTACCGAACTCCAAATCTCCAGGCAGCTTCAGCTCATTTCCCAAAATTACTCTAGCGGGAGTCATGGGTGGCCGTCCTATATGCCAAAAGGAACTTTGGTATGTGTTCATCTCACTCTTTTTGATCTGCGCTGACTACTTTTCTTAGGTATTCTTCTAGAGTTCGGTTTAATCTTTCAACCATTCCGTCAGACTGAGGATGCAATGGTGGTGTGCTTGTTTTCCGAATCCCGTATGACTCACACATTTCTTTGAAGATGGTCTATTCAAAATTCCTACCCTGCACAGTGGCCGATTCGCCGATTTCGATAACGAAATCAAAATTGTTTACCTTCAAAATCTACCAAAATTTGATTTCCCACCGATAACTAACTGCTCATTTAGCACATCGATAATTTTCAAATTGATAAATTTACTATAATTGATCAACTCTGAGCTCTCGAACGCAACATATGTATGTTAAAACAGCTGTGAAAAAAATATTTTGCCGCGTTTTCACAAGTGTTCTGATTGTGCTGAAAAGTTGTGAAAATTCGTATTGCTACAAATTTTTTGGGAGTGTTTATAAGTTAAAGGTATGTAGTTAAAAAAAATGTGTTTCGTGTGGTAGAAATCAACAACTTTGTTAACTCCTCTTTTGTGACCGAAGTTGAACTTGTGTAGAGTAAAACTTAGTGAAGCCGGTATGGGGCGGGAAAGAAGCCCTTGTTTTATGTTAATATGTTTCGTCTACTTTGTGAAACGTCCAACATTTGCTGCGTTGACTTGCGTTTACTCACAAGGTTATAATTTTTAAGCACCATGTCGGTCAGCAAACGCAACCATTTTTCCGTCTGGCTTAATGAAAAAGACACTTTAAAAATTTTTTCCGCACTGGAGGTGTTTGTGACAGTGTTTTATTTCTTCAAGTGTTATTGAGAACTCCAAATGCAGTGAGGAGGAGCACAATTTAATTGTTAAAGAACTGAAAAATTTTTGCAAAAGGCTCACTGACTGGAGCATAAGTACAAAGCTTGGTTAGACGGAGAATTAGTTCTTGTATGTCAAAATACTCAAAAAGGAGAAGGAAGAAAACAAAAGGAAGTAGCTGCTTGACAAGCAAAATGTCAGTGCACCAAAGTTTCGGAACTAGTCGAAGAGAATACTTGCAATGAGCTCATGAAGCTTCAATGGTAGGCACTGATTCGGATGCCTGTAAAAAATTAAAAGAAGCCTTGAATTAGACCAACAGCTGCCTATAATGTATACGCCAGAGGAAGCTTTGGCTCTATATATTGATGGAGGGTTTACCAAAAACTCATATAAACTTATGCAAGCTGGTGCAAAAGCTCGAAATTGTGATATTTACCCAACATACGATGTTTTGCTATCCGCCAAAAAGAGGTGTTATCCAGATGCAAAGAGAACTGAAGAATTTTATGCTGAAGTTCCTCTGCAAGAACTACTGGATCACACAATTAAAAGGATTGCTGAAGCCCACCCGGAGACATTTAGCCAAATATCAGTTGATGAACATCCAACTGTCGTTTATAAGTGGGGATGCGATGGGAGTTCAGGACACTCAACATATCGGCAAAGCTTTACCAATTCGGAGCACAATATGGTAGATGAACATTTGTTTGCAGTTTGAATTGTGCCACTACAAGTACAATTGGGTAGCTGCAGACTCTGGAAAAATTCGCGGCCATCATCAACTCGGTATTGTATACCTCTTAAAATAATAAATAATGATTCGTGCCAAGATTGAAAAAATTAAATCACAAATTTTGAAACTTAAACCCACGCGTCTTAGCGGATTTCAAATTTAACACAATTTGCAGCTTACAATGATCGATGGCAAAGTGTTTAGCGTGATTGCAGAGACGTCCTCACAAACATGCGGCATTTGTAAGGCCTCGCCTAAAATGATGAATGACCTAGATCTCATTACGAGCTTGTCGAGAAACGAAGATTTGCTCCAATTCGGACTATCGACCTTGCATGGATGGATTCGCTGTTTCGAGTGTATGTTACATGTAGGATATCGACTACCAATAAAAAAGTGGCAGGTCCGCAGCTTGGACAAGAGCGTAGTCAACCAAAGAAAAGCAGAGATCCAAGACAGATTTAGGGTTGAAATGGCGTTATTGGTGGATAACCCAATGCAAGGTTCCGGCAACACGAATAGTGGCAATACAGCTCGAAGGTTTTTTGAACACTATCAATTGTCTGCTGAAATAACCGGCGTAAATGAAAATCTAATTATAAGACTAGGTGTGATTTTGCGCTCTATGGCCTCCGGATACGCGGTAAATGTTTTTGTAATTTTCGCGAGTACGCCTTACAAACCGCAAAGATATTTGTAAATGAATATCCATGGTTCTACATGCCTAGCTCGATACATAAAATATTGATTCACGGAGCTGATATAATTGAATGTGTACCACTTCCAATTGGTATAATGTCGGAAGAAGCCTTGGAAGCTAGGAACAAAGATTTCCGAAATTTTCAGCTTAAGCATACACGTAAAACTTCGCGCATAAATACAATGGAGGATCTTATGAACTCGTTATTAATTTCTTCGGCTCCTTTAATAACGAGTTTATGCAACAGCCCGTATCGCCTTTCAAATAAACAACATTTTTTTGGATAGTGAAATGAAATGTCTTCTCTTAGATTCTTTTGAAGTATCAGAAAAGTCCGATTTAGACTGGAGTACTGACTCGGAATAATTTAATTCAATACGTCTATAAAAAAAAAATTTTAAAAGAACAAAAAAAAATTTTAAAACGTTTTTAATAAAAAAAAATAATTTTTCAATTGATTCCTTATTTGCTTACTATTCCAGGAAAATCATCATCTTGAAGAAAACTTTATTATTTAATTAATTTCGTTACGCTAGATCAGGCAAATCGGCCAGTGACACCAAAACGGCATATCCAGTTATCCACAAAAACTTTAATTATAGTCTTCGCTTCCTGATTTGGAACAAGGTATACTTCGGGCCATTTACTGAAGTAATCCATAACCACTAAGACGTACTGGTATCCTGAGCTACTGACTGAAAATGGACCAGCCACATTCATAGCTATACGCTCAAAGGGTGCACCTGAGTTGTATTTCTGCATATGGCAATGACTTCTTCGCGTTGGTCCCTTAGCTGTCATGCATTGGGTGCAATTTGCTATCCAATCGGCTACCGCTTGTTGACAGCCAACCCAGTAGAACCGTTGCTTTAGCTTTTCTATGGTCTTGGTTATTCTTAGATGTCCTCCACTCGGGCCATTATGGAATTCTGTCATTATCTCTTTTTCCTTAGAGGAAGGTACCACTATTAACTTTTTGACTATTTTACCATCCTCACATTCCCATAACCGGTATAGGCATCCATCCAATAATTTTAGGCTGTTCCACTGGGCCCCAATATGCTTTCATCATTGGGCTCTCTGAGGCGATGTCATTGCGTATTGGTCTTTCACCGTATTCTTTTGCAGAAATGATTTTTGCAAGTGTAGGGTCGCTTCTTTGTGCTGTTGACCAGTCTTCGTTGGATTCCAGTCGAAGCAGACGGACGTCAATGATGTTTTCTTTCACCTTTGCTTTTGAGCAGTTTTTGCATTCCAGCTTGCATGGACGACGTGACAGGGCATCTGCATTGCCGTGTTTTCCTCCTTTTCTATGCTCAATGCTCAAGTCATAGCTCTGCAGCCTTTCAATCCAACAAGCAAGATGATCGGTTCTTAACTGAAAAGGCTGGCCGTACAGATACTTGTGGTAGTGTTTGACACACTCTGTGACTGCCAGTAGCTCTCGTCTCGTAACACAGTAATTTTTCTCTGGCTTTGAGAGTATTCGGCTGTAGTACCCAATAACTTTTTCCTGGCCATTGATTTCCTGCGATAGCACGCCACCTATTCATAACCACTCGCGTCAGTATCCAACACGAATTTCTCTCCAGCAACAGGATATTGCAAGCAAAGGAGCCGTGCATAATGTTGGAATGACTCTTCTTGTTTTTCGCTCCAACAGCACGGCCGATTTTTCATTGTCAACTCTTGCAGCCACTGTGGCGAAACCCGGCACAAACCGTCTGTAGTGCGTACACAGTCCTAAAAAACTGCGTAATTAATGGAGATTCTGCGGTCGTGGCCAATCCTTCACTGTCAGGATTTTGTCTTCATCGGTGGAAATGCCATCTGCTGTCACTCGATGTCCCAAGTATTTTACTTCTTTCTGGAACAGAGAACACTTCTTCGGACTGAGTTTCAACCCAGCCGCGGTTATACGTTGAAGGACTTGTCATAATTTAAATCATCCTTTTTAGGTTGTTGGCTGTTTTCGTTGAAATGTAAACACTGCTTAATTTTTTCAAACCGGCCGCGGGACATTGCTTCTGCTATAGCCGTAAGCTTTATGTTTTGGGCCCATGCCATTTTAAACTTGGGCAGTCTAAAAACACCTAAGTTAACAAAGTACCAATATACCGTCTTATTTCCACCTTAGTACAGTTGAGCTCAATGCCGAGTTCCTGTAGTCCATATAAATTAGTTTGCTGTGTGATCAAATCAATATATCGAGTATCAAACATTTTTTCAAAATATTCATCTGGTGTCAAAACTTGATGAACTTCCAGGATATTCTCGTCCTTCAAAACAGTCTCTGGGGCTTCGAATGACCTTGATCTCCATTTGAGAGATTTCGGATCAATTTGTCCAAAGCACATATTAACAGCACCAGAAGATTCTTGCTCAAATGGTATGTTGTCAAGAAGGCCGATCTCTATGCTTTCTCCTCTTTCCACGATCCCTTCCAAATTCCTCTCCAGCACTGGAGATATGTCTTCCACCTCATCTCCGCTTTCCTCGTCACTGGAAACATCCCAATCGAAGTTCAAAATTCTTTCAATATCTTTGTTTGTCAAGCCCTTCTCTTGGGGTCTCATGTCTAAAAGTATGTAAATTAATTACCATAACTGCCCAAAGTTGCTCACAAGCAACTTGACAACTTTGAAAATTACTCACCTGTTTATTTGCAATTGTAAGATTTAACTTATACAAATATTTTACTTGATATTTACTAAAAAAGATTCCATAAAAATATTTTAAACTTTTGTTATAATTTTGAAAAAAAATCACATGTATAAAAACCCATTTCCAAATTCGCAAATATATTTGTCTTGACACACGCGCGTTCTAATGAAAATATCTTTGCTAATTGACAATCAAATTAGCTGTTGTTTAATTCAACTTAAAGAGAACACTTGTAGCTTTCGATATCATTACGGTTATACGAACAAAAACAAAAAATAACAAGCCTGTGTTAGATAACACGGGCGCATAGGTCAGACGTAGAATACGTTAGTCATTTTGCAATTAAAATATATGAATTAAATATAATTTTTGATAAATGATTTAAATAATAAATAAATAATAAATAAATAAGGATGTCGCTACAATGTGGCGATAACCCAAATAAGTTTGGAAACCACTGATCTAAACGATTGGAATAGTTTTGAACAAGATTTATTAATTTATTTTTTAGTTTGTGTGCTCGAAGACTGTATGCCATATGTTTAAGGATGAAACTATATCTAGTTTAACGTATTACATTATAACGACATCTTCATTTGAAGTACAGCTACAGCAATACATTTTATGATATGGCAGCACAATAGATTAGCTGCTTTCCAACTACTTCCCAATGTATTGACAGCAATGTGTTTTGGAAAAACGCCATTGATATAGTGAGCGTATCCATCGCCAATCCTTTGTATTAATGTACATACACACACATTTACACGCTGCTTGCAGAAGTAAACAAACGACTGCAAAGATCTGTAAACTTTCAAGCACACACAAGTGTCCACGCTCCCCTCCCTTCATTTTATGTTCCCCACCAAACGAACTAATAACCGACCGATCCAACAATACGAAATGTACACACACACTCATTTACACGCTGCTCGATAAATAAAGAAAGCACAGCAAAGCCAAAATCATTTGATTTCACAACAACAACAAAAACAACAGCGGCATTTACAAACCAACAACAACAGCGGCATGTACAAAAAAAGTCTAAAATATCATGCTCTTAAATATTAAACTAACTTTTTATATAAAACATATACACAACTTTTATATATAGACATATAATTTTTTTAATGTAATTCGAAACAAAACATATTACCAAAACTGAGTAACATATAAAAATTGCTAAAATATGTTTTAATATTTAAGTAAAAGTGGGTGAAAGTTGACAAACATTTTCTCAAAATTTTGTGCTCCAGATCAACACCCCTACCTTACCGTATAACGTATTCTACGTTAAAACAACGGTGACCGTTAGCCGTCAAACATATGAGTTGCCCACAAGCAACTGAGAATCATGCTCTGAAGGGTTAACTAGTACCACCGGCGAGCTCCATGGACTTGAAGACGGTTCGATTACACCATCCATCTGCATTTCAGCTACAAGTTTCTTCACCTCATCTCTTTTTGCAAGTGGAAGACTTCTGGGCGCCTGTTTTATTGGTCTCGCTTCCCCTGTGTTGATGTCATGCTTTACCATTGATGTTCTACCTTGGCGTTCTTTTTTCAGGGCGAAGGCCGACGCATGCTGCCACAGTAATTGCTTTGCTTTGTTCCTATCAGATGGCTTTAGTTCTCGCACCCACTCACTGAGATGCGACTCCAGTATTTTCTGATAGTTTACTGCAGTCCGAATTAACTTCACAGTTGATGACCGCCTCGGATGGTGAACATTCTGCAATTTCTGTGCGGCCGCCGATCACCTCCTCGTTGTTGGACAAATTTAGAACTCGTACAGGCAAATATCCTTCATTACTAGTTTTTACTAGATCTTTGGCAGTGATGATGTTATAGTTTTTTATACTTGCCAGTTCAACTACCCACAAACCGCCGATCTCACAATCTCCCTCCATTCGGGGCCATACTATGGTTTCTGAGTTTGGTGGCAATTTTACATCTTTGTGAGCGATCAGCCTTTTAATCTGTGTTGTATTGTCGTATCCCCCATTGAGTGGAATTTCCACGTTAGCCAACGTCAAAACTTGCTGCCCCATATCTACCGATCAGCCTTTTAATCTGTGTTGTATTGTCGTATCCCCCATTGAGTGGAATTCCCACGTTAGCCAACGTCAAAACTTGCTGCCCCATATCTAACTTGAGGCCTGGGGCAATCATAAAATCTGCGCCAACTATCACTTCATCTACAATGTCGGCGACAATAAATACGTGTTCGACGCTCATGTTGGCAATGGCTAACTTCAATTTAACTTTACCATGTACAGTTGCTGGTTCACCCGTTGCCGTGCGGAGTCTTACACATTGTAACGATTCCATTGGTCCATTTATCAAATCAGATCTGATGATAGATTGTGACGCGCCTGTTGTGTCCATAGTCAATATGCGCTTCCGACCACCGATAGCTCCGTAGACAGTGATGTTGTTGTTTTCTGTTGTATTATTAAGATGGCGATCGTGGGGCCCTCGGTTGTGGGAGCCAGTCCATGCCCCTCTGGGCTAGCTCGTTTTAATTTAACTGAGATTCATTTTGTTTAGTAAAATTTACCCGTTTATTGCCACGTTGGGGTGAGCTCGATCTTGATCGTTTTCGTGGCTCTCTGCAGTTTCGTGCAATATGACCAGGTTTGTCGCAATTGTAGCACTTTGGTCTGTGCTTACTTCCGCCTGGTAACGCCTTGCTGAGGGTTTGGGTGATTTCTTTAAGATCGTTTATGGCACCCTTCAAATCTCCTGCCTCCGACTCCTTTTCAATTTTTCTAACTTTTTGTATTTGAGGCTTGGACACAAATTTCGCTGTCTCCTGTTTCAGCGAATGTAGCTTTTTGTGTGGCACAAGTCACGTATTTTATGTAAGGATCACGGATGCATTTGACGAATTCTTCAATCTTAAATTGATCCAAGAATGGGTGGGACTCACCAGGATATGTCATCAACACCAAACGTTCCACCTCGGTTGCGAAGTCCTGAAGAGTTTTATTATGCTTTTGCACTCGGTCTCTTAATTCCATGCGATATAAATCCATCTTGTGATCGCCACCATACTTGTGTTGTAACGCAGCCAGTATATCCTCGTAGTTGTTTCTGGCACTGACGCGAATGCACTGAAGGACTTCTGCTGCGTTGCGTTTCAGTGCTAAAATTATCTCTACTGCTTTGTCGTTGCTGTTCCACAAGTTCTTAATTGCGACCATTTCGAATTAGAATTTAAAAACCTCGAATGGTGTAGAGCCATCGAAACTGGGAGCTTTCAATCTACTAGAGCCTTCAGAAATTACTCGCACTGGCCCGTCTTGTAACTGAAGTTCATTTATTTTCCTTTGGAATTCGCTTACATCATTTTTTAGTTCCCGTTCGACTTCCTCGAACTTATGTTCGACTTCTTCAATCTTCTGACCCATTTCTTTGATTTTTTTCTTCAGCCTTTTCGAATTTATCATTTACTTGAATCTCCATATTGCTCACAACTTCGGAGATTTCTTGCAGTTTCTCATTTGTGGCATTTGATGTTTCCTAAATAATTCTAGAATTCTCGCTTAATTTATCGACCATAATTCTAAAATTCTCTCCAAATGTCTTTTCAAATTTTTCGTCCATAATTCTAGAATTCTCACCAAATTTCTCATTCATAATTCTAGAATTTTCACCAAATTTCTCAATCATAATTCTAGAATTTTCACCAAATTTCTCATTCATAATTCTTGAATTCTCGTCCATACTTCTAGAATTATCGTCCAGCTTCGCATTAATAATTCTAGAGTTTTCGTTAAATGTTTCCATCATGGCTGCAAACATCGTCGAAACATTCGTATTACCATTTGCTTCCTTTGCAGATACCTCCATTTGTTCTTTGCACTCAAACTGGTATTTGACAATGTCAATGTTTCAGCGCTTGAAATCTTCTATTAATCGCCTCTGCAGCTCTACCTTATTACCAGCTGTCGGTTGATCCAATTTACTCAACTCCTTTTTTAGTTGTTCAACTTTGAGTTCTTCAAACTTCATCGTTATCCTTAATTCGTAATCCCACTTCTGACACCAGTGTTACGAATTTCCTTATTCGTCCTTTTTGCGTTGTTTTATTCCCAATAATAAAACAAGGTTCGTTTTAAATTACGATAATTACAACGGTTTAACTTCCTTTTATTTTACTTATATAGTACAACAGTTTACTTTATTTATAACACTTTAATAAGTCATAATAACAACCTGAACTCTCCATTCCAAAGACCTCCGCTATTTATACCAACTCACCATACTCAAATGAAGTTATATCTAGCGAATTCAAGAACCTTTGTAGAATCATCTCGAATGGTGGAGAATTATCTTAACTGAGGCGAATTCATGCTACTGGTTTAGCGAGCTGGTACGTTATTACAATGCAGTCGCAGCACTAACCGCCCTGTTGTTTACATAATGTTAGTAGAACCATTAAGAGCAAGCAAAACCTTTTACATATTCGTAACAATATATAGAATTATGACGGGTGTCGATGTTAAATATGTACGTTAGTTGGCATTTAAAAAATCAGTTACTGCAAAAGTATGTTGGTCCAGACTTCTTATTAATTTCATTAATTTTGATGTACGAATAACATGAATCTGAAAAACAAAACTAAACTTTTTTGTAGGCTTTAAATAATATATTATACCAATGAAAAATGTGTCACTTAATTTAAATTATTAAATTTACATATGAATTTAAAAGTTATATTTTTAAAACTTTCATAAAACAATGCACACATAGTATTATCCGACACCGTTTTTATAAGCCAATTACAGAAACGAAATTTAACAAAAAAATTAACGTACTGAAACGATAATGGTTGCTAAGCCTAACTCGAAACAAGTACAGAAATTTCAGTCGGGTGAACCGACTTAAACATAGCCCCACCCTTAGTTATCCTTCGGGTCCGAGGTCCATTAAAAAAGTTCAAATGTTTGGTTTGGCAACCTTCAGTTAGCCACGCAAATTTGCCCATATTCAATAGCAGAGTGATATCTGCAAAATATTATCTTATTAGCAACTTAATTAGGATCTATTGTGTATTTGAGGTATTTGTTATGACTACCAGGTAATTGTCCGATCAAAATTTGTATGGGTGGTTTAAAAATTTTTTTTTCAATTACAGAGTAACTTTTGAAAAATATTGTCTAGTACCAAATTTTTTGCAAATTGCGCTTTTTGGCATTTTTTTTGATACCTTCTGGCAACACTGGTTTCAACGAAGGAAAATATTTAAAAAATTAAACCACTCAATTTAACTAAAATAGTTGTGCACGAATCTGAAAGGAATATACTAAGAAAAGCTGGAATAAATATGCAAGATCTAGAAAAGGATAATACGGACCAAGAGGAAATGCATGATGCAATAGGAGTTTTTCTGGAATCAATACATTCATGTAAGGATTTTGATGAAAACAATAATAATCAAACTAGTCGGTATTCGCCGATGATATTGTTATTTATCATGCTGATAAGTCAATATCTAATATTAATGAAGGCCTTCAAAACTCATTCAACATGATCGAGGAGTATGCCCTTGGTTGACATTTAAAAATAAACACTAACAAGTGTGAGACTATTGTTTTTCGGCGTAAAACGACTTAAAACGGAATTGGAAATAATTCGGAATCAAATCAAACCTTTTGAGATCAAACACAAAATTAAATATCTAGGGGTGTACCTGGACAAGTACTTATACTTTTATGAACATATTCAGGAGATAGCCTAAAAGGCAAGGAAAGCTTTTTTATAAAGTATACAGGCGTCTTTTTCATTCTAATGATATAAATTCCCGTTATGAAACTATTATGTTACAAACGTTAATTCGACCTGTCATAGTATATGGTTGTCCTGTCTTGTTCAACGTATCGCCGGCGTTCTTTGAACAATTATGGATATACGAAAGTAAATGGTTAAGAGCCTCTACTTCTCTGTACAGTACAGCACAAAGTCAGTACAAAAAGTATATATCAAATAAGAAATTGTATAAGTATAATAAGGCAAATGTAATTCGAATTGACAATTACATCATAAATTTAATAAGGAACCATATACTACGTTGTACAACAAACTATGAAAACAATTTAATAACGGCTCCCTACTATACAAATGCAAATTATTTAAGTGATGCTTTACGGAAATGTTTTGTCCCACCCGAAGCGTTTATATACCTGTCATATTTCATATATACAGACAGGCAAATATTAAAGCAGTAAAAATACAACGTACAATATCGGTAATTTCCGACAAAATACTAACATATCGCATAAAGATATTGTACTTACGTCAAAAACTAAAAAATTTTGGTGGCTATCTTAAAATTATTGTTTTATAAAAAAAATTCTGATTTAATTTATACAATTTTTTTTATTAAAAATTGATTTCAACAAATTGAATTTATAAAACTGTACAAATGCAACATAGATGTTTATTAAATATACTTCAAAGCCCGATCTGGGGACAATTCGTATAAAAAAATATAAATTATTAAATTGCTATTGTTTATTATGGTACTAAATTTTTTATAATTAGTTGAATTCAATAAACGTTCTGAAACAAAAATAATTATTTATGATTTTTCTTTTGCTAAAAGATAATGATTATGGGCTAATTTTTTTAATATTACTCAAACTTAATCATTACCATTCATAAAATAATATAATCATTATTATATAATTTTTATAATAAAACTCGTAACGATTACGGTCCCTGACTTCTGTGGATGAAGGAACAACAGACGACGACTGTTTCGGAGATAAGAAAAGACTGTCCAAATTATCCAAGTTAGGAGTTACTGGAACAATTAAATTACGATCACTACAAGCTTTTATTCCGTTTTGGGGATGACGAGATTTCCTCAGGCCATTTAAAGTATCAAACATATCCTCCAACGATTTAAGTTTCGAACTAATAGAGACAAAATACGAATTTACGTTTTGAAATCCTTTCTTGGCCTCATTAAATAGCTTATAAAAGTCAACATCGAATTCCTACACTACCAACATGTTCACCGAAGACCGCTTTCCTTAGCCGTAATTATGTCATAATGCCTTCTATTGAAGCCAGCACACTTCACATGGGCATGACTATTACAAACGCATGACTATATACGTTTAACAATTATCAATTATGTCTAAAGGTATGCAATAAAAAAAGTTTCAAACACTAAACCACGAAATCCTAAAAGTATGCAGAATAATACTGGTTTCTATACTGGGTTTTAGTATAATACGGTTTAAAAAATGTTTAAAATTTTTTCATTTAGCCCCCATCCCGCAACGTGCTATTCGAAACTTCGTTCCAATTAGTATACGAGGGCTGTTTTTTTTTGAGAAAAACAGATTTTTATCAAAAAAGTGAGGTTAAAAATATTAATTTTTTAATATAACTGATTATATACTCAAGCTTTAAAGGTCCATATCCCAAGAAGTTGGGCCGAGCGGAAAAGTTTTTTGATCTGTTTTTATCAACTTTTTATGGCCTATCAGGCCACAAAAAGCCAAAAATATTGGAGAATTGTAGCCAGTGTGTTTGTGACGAAATTTCATGAAATCTTGGTTAATTTATAAGTAGTCTTAGCCAAAAAATTAACTTCATACTGGATTATAAATATAAAGTTAACAAATTAAGAACTTATTTATCATAGCGATTAGCGTTTTTTGGCAACAGTTGACTACGACGCAGAATATTTTTAACGTCGACATTCTATTTAGGTGAATAGGAATTTATCCACCCCTCAAAATGTAGCACTATGGCAGTGGTAACCAGCCCTTACCATCGCGAGGCAATCAATAATCGTATTTTTGACACACCCAAGATCGGCAACTCACATGTACACAACAACTATGCTTGGTCGAAGCAACAGTCTATGCCAGTGCGATTGCGACCGCACGCCAGCACATAATATGTTTGTGTACGTGCGTTCGGTTGTGCCTACCACTGCATTAAGGTCCCGTGAGTTGGACCATTTTTAAAAATGTATTTTTTAGATACACAGTATTAGTATCATATGAAATACTTTTCCAAGGCGCGTACATAGGTATATAAAACATGCCAAAGCATGTCCTAACACATCCTTTATTCAGGGATATTCTGCAAAAAAATCGCATTTTAAAGATTTTGGTACGAAGATTTTTCTGATTTAAAAGTTAGAATGAGATATTGTAATCTTTAGCCGATATAAGTAAGTAGGTGTTTCAGCATTTTTTTAATTAAATTCGCAATACTGTGGGAACATTGCGTTCTAAACAGGCAAAATGGGTATCAAATCTTTACTTTTGACAAGAAGATAATTGTTGCAGAGATATACTATTTTATTTTGTAATACATTTCCGAGGTGATCTAGACCAAATTTATAATATTTAGAGTTACTGCAGGCTGACATTCAAACTAGCAAGTTGTTCGAACTCAAAACTTAAAAATGCTTTTTTAGCAGAATATTCCTGAAAAAAGAATTTATCGGGACATGTTTTATATACCGTTGGACTCGCATTTAAAAAGCCTTTTATATGATACTAATACTGCATTCAGTGCCTTTAGCTAAAGTACAAATTTCTCTGGAAATCTAAAAACCATACCTTTTTTTTGATGTGTTAACATCTATAGGCGCGGGTACGGCCTAAATTCACAAAGTGAATACATCCAAACACAATTTGTCCGACTGCGCTCACACAGATTGTCCGACAGCGATCACACATTGTTTGCCGTTAAACTCCTCCGAAACGGCTGGACCGATTTGTGTGAAATTTTGTGTGCGTATCTGGTAGGTCTCCGAATCGGCCAACATCTATTTGCCATACCCCTAAATGAGAAGGGTGACCCACCACTATATAGAACACAGATTTGGCCGACTGCGAAACACATTGTCAGACTGCGAAAAAAAAAATACACACTGATGTAGCGCCAGTGAATAGTTGTATTGTATGGGTGCGAAGCACTCTCAGAGCAAAGATAATAATGACGTGGTTATACGTATAGAAAGAGAGCAACGAAAATTGTGAACTTGTGTAGCGTATCTACTAAAGCATAGAACGAGTCAGCTTGATTTCTTAACAAACAAAACATTTCAAAATACGTACAGTACTTGTAAACATTTAGTACTACACATCTTCCCTAAAACATAACAACAGCCAAAGCAACCCAAAATTGACGAATGATTACTCGTTTTTGAGGGAATGTTACGAAGTTGTTGATTCACAGCAAATCATCAACTCACAAGTGTATCAAACTAACATCTATGTTATAGTGCTCATGTTGTTTATGCATGGTCTATCCTCGCGCTACAAGCTATAATAACATGAACTATTGCACTTGCTGCCTTCTGTGTCAGTGTGGCAATGAAACATTGAAGGAACGCGGATAGAAAAACATCGCTCTCTGTGTAGTAATTGATGTGCCTGTGTATGTATTAATTTTTATACTCTTTTTAAATGTATAGTATATGCTATTTCATAGATCTTTCTTTCCTTTTATAATATTTTAAGTCTATTTTATGGATAAATGAATTGAAAATGAGATATACATACATATGTACTTATATATTTATTTTTGTATTTAATACCAGATCTACGTGAATTGTTTTGATTAGTTTTTTATTGGTACTATTTTTCTTTTGAAGTATTCCAAGTTTTTTTTTATGTTTTAAGTTTAAAGATGTTTGTAGTTAACCACATTAAATGATAAATTAATATTTATATTACTTCTACATTAAAGAAATCTTTTTTTCCATTATGTTTACTACATCAAAATAGCTTAATAACTTTGCAAAGAATATACATATGTTTGTATATAACAGCAGAAATGTTGTATAATGCTTAATTTAAAACAACACAACAGTTGCTATTGCTTTCCACAATATTCTACTACTTGTGCTTTGTTACTGTGATACACATATGTTATCTACAAGCGCTACAAGCTATCATAACATTGATAATATTCTACTGCACTCGCTGCCAACTGACAGTGTGGCGCTGAAACGATGAAGGAAAGAAAGAGCGCAATGCCACACAAGCATGCTCTCGAATGATTCGATTACACTTCTCTCAACGCAGCATTTGGTTGATCGTTGTATACCGCGTGTTTTGTAGTTTTTTTTGTTGCTTTGATTGAAGTTCTACGTTGTATGTTCAAATCGTTCCTCAGCAGTAACTGCTTAAACATTAGTTGTGAATGTTAGGCAGCACTTGAAATGGGAACGAGTCATTTGAAACTGATTCAACTCAGCTTGTTTCAGATGTTTAGTATCTACGAACATAACAATGTATGTATATACATGTGTCTGTTGCTTTGCATTCTCTTTGTTTTTTGTGGGTATAAAATATTAAGCAAGAAAATAATGACACTTGTCTTTAAACATTTTTAAGTGTTATTAAGTATTAATGTTATTTCAATGAAACGTCATCATGTGATTGAACGCATTTTTAAATCTTTATATTAACTTCACCTGTCTGCATGCATGTATGTTTGTATGCCGAAAAAATTTTGCATTGATTTTTAACCATTTCCCGTGATCCAATCGAGCTGAAACGTCGCAGGCAAACTAATGGCGACGACAAAAATAAACTGTCAAAATATGGGCGGGATTGGATAAAGGGGCGTGGCACCTCCCATACAAATCACAAATTAAAAATCCAATATTTCTGCTCCTGTTAACGGTATTTGAACAAAATTGGGTATGTTGGTTAGGTTTACATATTATAAGATCTGCTGCAAATATGGGCGGGATTGGACAAAGGGGCGTGGTCATATATAAAGAATGTATAGTCAAAAACTATGTTTTTTGCGGGTTGGTTTTTTATTATTGTGAAAGGTAAGTCAAATAAAATGTGGGTGCGGAGCACTCTCAGAGCAAAGAAAATAATGATGTATTATACATACGTATATAAAAATGAGATAGCAAGAGAGCAACGAAAATTTTGTGCACTTGTGTAGCGTATGTACGAATATAACAATGTATTTATGTATATACAAGTGTCTGTTGCTTTGCATTCTTTGATTTTTATGGGAGTAACGTCATCATATGATTGAACGCTGTTTTTTATTTTCCAACGTAACATTTACTAATGTTTTCACAGAAATCGTACAGGTACCGTGTAGCAAAAAGGTGTTAACACATCGCCCGTGAGTTCGAACACTCATTGGATTTTTTTAAAACGGCCCAGCTCAGGGGATCTTAATGCTAGACATGAAATATTTTTGGGCAACCATCAGAAAACAAACCAATGTACACTTTTAGGGGTGGACAAAAAACACATTTTTCCCCAACATACAACGTGAGTTGGTCTAATGTATATACTTGAGTGTAGCGGTGTTTGCTGGAATGCCACCGGCGGGTAAGAGGATGACCATTGCAAAGGGGTTCGGTGCAGATCCGAGGGGGGGATAACGGCCGTGTATTCGGCGACGGCGTCTGGCATAACGAAGTGGCAGAGGAGGTCTGGGATATTGGTGGACCCTGATCGAGCGGGGAAAACATCTGATGCACTAGTTGCTGATCTGGGGACGGAAGCGTCTGCGGGCGCGCCAGTGGCGAAGTCTAGGCTATGACTACGTGGCGCGAATAAAGGCCATAACTGGTGACCTGTGCCGTTTTGTGCTGGATGACGGTGCCAACAACGTCAGGCTGTGTGGGCGGTCGGAGGTTTGTGAAGCTTTCGGTGTTGTCCGCGCCTAGTGAGTGTAATGTCCATAGACTAATACTTATAGTAGACCTACTAGTTCTCTCACCAAATTTAAGACATATGGCCTTGTGTGATATTTAAGTTCGATGTTGAAAAGAATTGCGACTTCTACCTCGAAGGAGGTAGTGAAGCAGGCTGCGCTCTCTCTGGGCGTCCGAGTGCACGAAATTCATCCTACAAGCGACGGTGGTGCAGTTAGTTGAATTCCGTCAGTGACCGAACAGCAGAAGATCGTAGACAGCGAAAGATTTTCGTGGGCCACCCTGTCAAGTCTACGAAAATCAAATGTCAATAATTTTTTTTAAAAACTACAAAATCTATATTTTTTAAAAATGGTCCAGCTCACGGGATTTTAATGCCATACACGAAATATTTTGGTAATCATCATAGAACAAACCAAGGTACATTTTGAGGGGTGGACAGAAGGAACATTTTTTGAGTCGGTCTAAATATTAATTTAAAATCTTACCTGGCATTAAGCACACCATTGACAGTACTTCTTGTGCATTTGTTTCGTAACTTAGTTTTAAAAATGTTTAGTTGATTCAAAACTCTTTTGACTTTTGCGTTTGACCAAGGTAATGACAAAATCTCTAACACAGAATTTTACAATTCTTTGAATGGCTTGTTTCCAGCAGAGTCTTAAAAATAAAACACTTGAACCCAAAACGAACTGGTGAATGACATTTCAGTCCATTTGACAAACGGTATATTGGACTACTGACTATTTATTACATTCATTGAATCCCGGCAAGTAATAAACAATTTCAGAAGCGGAACTGTGTCATATTTGTTTGCGTTTGAAAATCCTTTCAGCAGAGAGAAGAGTAAGACTTTTAAACATTTTAAAATTGTTTGTCAGCACACAAAACATTGAAATACCTCCAAACGCATAAAACACCGATACAACTACCGCTAGCCACTAAAACACATGGACTTTAAAAACCTGCTAGATTTAGCTGGGTATTCGCCGAATTGACAACACTGGTTAAGGGGCGAACAATCGTGCTGGTAAATAAAACATCCTAACATCACTGAGAACAGAATAATTTAAGTATGTGTACGATAACTGGAGAGTACAATAACTGTATACAAATTCGTTCGAAAAGTAGTTTTTCCGGATAACTCTATTTAGTAATTAATTTTTTAAAAATATTTGTCCACTTTTGAATATATAGAATCGATGTGGCAATGTGCTTATGATGTTTTTGATTTGGTGCGTTGGTGAGTTTATGACAAAATAACTCAAAAGAAAACGAAAATCCAAAAAGAAAAATGAATTATGTCACAATCTAAATCAGTGGTCACCAAAAAGAGAATACTAATCAAATGTGAATGTATTGGTGTATTTGTACTGAATCCAGAACAAAGCGGCATGACCATTCTTCGTTGAAAGCTAATGTGCTACTGAATGAAATTTTCTTCTCTCATACGCTCTTTGATATGCTTTTTGTTGACGTTCGTGTTGTGTACGTGTAAAAAGCCGATCGTGTTCGGCCCCTGGGGGCTATGGACGGTGACCACTGATCTAAATACACCACCGACAAGTAGGCGTTCTGACTACCTACGTTCATTGCAATCTGCTTTCGGGTTTGCGCTTTTTTTAATGATTTCAATAATTTTCAATTGGCCATAACGTGCAAAAAATCGTTTTTTCGCCACTGCACATATATTGCTTTTTAAAGTTAAGTAATTTTATCAACTTTCAAAGAAAGTTGACGAAAAAGTGTTCGTTTGACATGGAATGAACGATATGTAAATCGCATATGTCAATTTAGGCACAGAAGTTAAACATCTGATGATAAACTTGTCACAAAATTCGAAATCATCGTTGTTTCGATTCTACATAGTAATTCCCATTATAATATTTTTAAATGTGAGGTCAATAAAATGTTCCGTAAGCTCGACATTACGGATGATTATTACCAGAATAATATAGTTTACATATTGGATTTAACTGGCAACCATACTTCTCTTTATTCTATTGCGAAGGATATTTATTGTTTATATGATTTCCACTATTCTTATTGTGTCGCATTGCCTGCCTGGATAATAAATAATAATGACAAGTTATAAAGTGTTTCCTTTTCAGTTTTAGTAAATGATAAGTCCCTTAAGCACAAACACATACACGCACATGGTGTACAATGATATGCAAGGATTTTTTATACGTGCATGTTTATATGTTAAGGATGGTTTAATTATGTATTAACTATTGTTAATTACATGCGATAATATCGTAAACACATTCTGATAACTCCTTATATTTCCTCCACCATCCCACTTCAATGACTGGGAGCTAAGTAAATGCCTAACTACTCGCTGAAACAAACAAAATCCTTTAGTATTATTATTTATTTATTACAACAATTGTTATTGTCGCCTACTTGTTGTTAGCCCTATTGTCCGCCCTTTCACTAGACCACTTTGTCTAACGTCCCTTGTTTAATGCCATAGTTGTTGTTAACTATCAACAAATAATAACAACGTTATTTGTATTGTTTTCCACTCCTACTAATAATTATTACGAGTTCTGGTATCCGTCCTCGTCCATTTGTCAGTCGACCACTGGCATAGGCTGGCTGATGACGTATTGTATGGCTATGAGCGTGCTTGAGAGCCCCTTTTGCGCTTCTTTTGTCCTTAACCCGGTAATGACCACTTGTCATGTTAAGAGGATTGCTGGGGCATCATTTAAAACTAACCATGGAAGTAAATAATAATATCGTAAGAATTCTATAGAATCAAAACTGCAGATGGATATATGCGTCCGAAGGAGTAAGAAAGATGATGCGAAATGTCCTCAGTTAAGTTAGATTAGTATGAACGGCATGAAAGGTTTGTATTTACCCAAACTACCCCACTGCGTAATTTATAAAATATTAGCAGATTAAGGAACAAATAAGATATAGAATACAGATAAATGTGCCAATGCCGGTATTTGAAATATTAAGAATAAACATCCCACCCGATTGTTGTCGTTTCTAACGGATTCGTTTGAGATTTGGTTTTGAAGCCAGTGAAAAGAAAATTTTGAAAACAACATTCAGGAAGCAATAGAGGAAATGGTGCAATCGCAATGTGTTACTAATGATATTTATTTAGATTGATTACTTCAAATGAAGTGTATTCTTCTACTTTCCGTATGAGCGTAGTGGTTTCTTTCATAAACATAAATTTCATGAGACGACATCATTTCAATTCGATACTTTTCCCCAGGTACTGTGTTATCCTTCCAATATAGAAATCGTAACGATACACACGAAACTACGAATATAAACTCATCACAAAAATCTGGATTTGGGGTTTTTTGTTTAGAAATTCTACGGTTTTAGCTATAGATTAATTTAAAATGGATTTGTCATCCGTCTCATCTGAAGTTTCTCTTTGCACTTCTTACATGAGGAAACGAACTTCTGTCAGCTGTTTTGCTGTTTAATTACAACAAATTGGTAGAAAATGGAACAAAATCCTCCATTTTTAGTTTTGTGCATTCATGATGTTCATATATTTACCTATTCAGTTATCTGTGATCAGCTGATCCGACAACGGTATTCACCTTGTAAATCGCATATATCATTTACACATTTTTTCGTACATTTTTTTTTGTACATTTTTTCGTCTTTTTGTTGGTCTAGTTAGGCCCTCCCTTGAGTATTCATGCGTAGTTTGGAGCCCATACTATAACGTGTATATAGATAGAATTGAGTCAATCCAGAAAAAATTTCTCTTATTTGCTTTACGTGGTTTAGGCTGGAATCAATCGGAAAATTTACCACCTTATGAAAACCGTTTAAAACTTATTGACCTTCCTACACTTGAACGAAGGAAATATATGTTAAGATCTATGTTTATTTTAAAATTGATAAACGGTCAAGTTGATTCAAAATTTTTGCTCAGTAAAATTCGTTTTAATATACCATCTCGTGTTACTAGAAATTTTCGTCCTTTAAAATTGTCTGTGTCAAGATCTAATTTACGAATATTATAACCCGGTCCGCATTCTATTTCTTCTTTATAATGATCTTTATATTTATTTACCGTTTTTTGAACCATTAGCCAGGGTGAAAATGTATATTATTTACGAATTTACACATGCTATGGTTGCCAGTTCATATCATTCGAATCGTTAAATCAATGTAACGCTTGTAATGCCGTTAGGATTGAATAATGTCGTTGCATTTTATTACCTCAATTCTTTTGCCTGCAAGAATCATTTCTCCGACGATTCTTGAGTTCTATATGCTGATATATATATGTTCCTGGTTGCTGAGAATTTCTTCTACTGATGATGTCGTGTCCAATTATTGCTGCTGATGTTTTTCCTGCTTCGTAACTCTGGTGTTTTAATGTATGTTCCTGGTTCCTGGACTGATGATGTCGCGTCTAATTATTGCTGTTGCTTATTCCTGTTTCCCGTGCTTCTACCGATCCTGTCCCGTTAAATTATTTGCTGTTGTTTATTGATTTCGTTGTTTGCTGGTTTCCTGTATAATGTCAACTCGATATCATGGCGTCTTTTTATTTCGTCTATTTGGTATTGTTCCTGGTTGTATTGGTGTTATTTGTCCTGCTCCGTAACTCTGATGTCTTAACTTATGCTCCTGGTTCCTGATTTCCTGCTGCCTGTCCTCACATTTATTCCTGATTTTATTGGTGTTGCTTTTCCTGCTTTATAACTCGGGTGTTTTAACTATTATTTATACTGCCAACTCAACATCATATCCCATATGACGTATTTGCTGTTAATCAATGTATCTCGAATGCTGGTTCCTGTTTTTTCCCGCTTGTCTTTGTGTTTTTGTTCCTGATTTCGAATTCTTCTCCTTCATCTTATTCCCGGTTCCTGCTTCCTGATTTTGCTGTTTCTTTATTTTAAGTTTTTATTATATTAATTTTGTTTTGTTTTTAATTTCGCTATTCATATGTATGTGCTGTTTCTTGTTTCCTTATTTTAAATTTTTATTATATAAATTTTGTTATTTTTTAAGTTTTTTTTTTTTTATGCTAAACAACACATTTTTTTCCTGCTCAATGTTTAAAATTTTATTTAAATTTTTTATTTTTTTTTCTTCTTTGTAATTGTATTTATATATTGTATTTATAAGATATTTTTATTTGTAAATTTTAGTTTAAGATGAATTTTGAAAAAATTATTCCATCTCCAGCTGGACTTATTTGTAGCGGAGTAAATAAATAAACAAACAAACAAACTTTCTGTAGATTTGTGCTAATTATTTCGATAATGAAACCTATAATTGAAGTAAAAAAAACCCAAGTTCGAACATTTCTGAAGTTCCGGCTATTCTTATGTAGGTAATAGACTTCAAGCCCTGAGCTGAACAAGCAGAGATCGTCACAACCAAGGATAAGGTTCCCCCTGTAATTGTAGATGCAGCCCACTGCTTCACATCCGTGCTTACTCTAGTTGGAAAACAATCCAAGTTTTTAGAATGTTTATTAGAACGAAAAGTATTTCTGATTCGACTGCTGTCTATAGTGATGCATTGAATTTCACGTTCTACACTCATCAGATAAAAGACACAAAAATTTTTAAACTTCTTTTATTTTGACTTTTGCAAATGGATTGCAAGGAAATAACTGATGAACTTATCACCGCTCATAATATTCATCCAGTCAGCGTGAAAGAAATAAAACAAAAAGATCTAATCCTGATGACGCTCTGTATATGATTGAATTTGATCGTCAACAAATATTCAAACATGATGTGATGAAAATCCGTTTCTTAAGTCGGGGTTTACACATGCAACTTTAAGTGAGCAACTTTGAAAAACTCTGCCGACGTTCTTGAGTTCTTAGGAGAGTGAGGTAAGAAGAACCAAACGGGGAAAAAACTACCAAGTGCTTTGCAACTCCGTTTTACTTTCATTCACAATGAAGTTGGCTGCAGAATAATTTGACGTTTTTTTTAAACGTTCTTTACTTTTTGATGGTTCAAACAAGGACGCCGTCTAAAGAAATTAAAAAGTGATTTATAAAAAGTGTAGCGTAGTCGAAGGAATAAAAAAGTAATTTATTTCCACTTTTACACCCAAAAAAAAAAACCGACTTTGAATTAAAGAAAAGGTGTTTTTAAAAAACTGTAGCTAAAAAGTTTTTATATCAAAGACAAAATCTTCATATCAACAACTTATTCTTCAAAATTTTAACGATTGTGCTTTTAAAATCAAAAGTACAAAACTGTTCTTTTCAAAATAAAGGCAAATTCCTTGTTTTAAAGATTTTAGTATTTGGTATAACGATATTTGTTATGATTTACTGTTTCATGCAAAGCGTACTTAATCACAACAACTTATCTTTGTTAAAAAGAAGAAAAACTGTTGTTATTTTATGTTTCGCGTACTTAAAAACAACAACTGGCCTTTATTTTTTAGACAAAAGTTGTTGTTTTCCGATTTAAAACCATGTCGACCAATGCATTAGGATGTTTATTTTGAGTGTGTGCATGGCTGTGAGAGCAAAACGAAATAAATGTCTTGTAAAGAGTGAACAATCCCACATGATTTCAAGAGAGTAAGCAAAGTGTCCTTATGTATACTATCCCAGTAGGAAAACGGAATGAATAGGAAGCATTATTGAACATGTTATTAAGAATGGTTTCTATTATTTTTTTCTATTTAATACATAACAGTAATAACTTTCCTGCTGGGATACAAAGATCGCAAAATGTGATATTGTGGTAAATACGCAATAAGTAAAGTTGAAGCAACTCAAAAAATGCCGTTACGTTATCTACCCGTGCTGTCGTTGTAGTCAATAGTTTCATTTTATGTGTGATTTTAGTGAGGTACAGTCGCGAAAATAATAAGTGCAAATTAATTGGAATTAATTGTTCATTGTGTTATTTGAAAGTATGTACATATACATATAATGTGCAGAGAATATATTTACATATATGCACGAACAAATATTTTGATCAAAGTAATCTACAAAATCTTAAATTTACAAACAATTTATCAATGAATATATTCTGTAAAGGTTGTGTTTGAGTGATAGTGCTGATCATGCGTTTACTGAGTGCGAGTTAATTTCACATAACCTTTTTTACAGAATTTCTTAAACTATTTGGATGTCAATATGTATATGTACAATTATTATTAATATTTGATAATGGCCAGTGAAGAGGTACCAGTTCCAATGGATATTGAGTTACTAACATTACTCCGCGAATGGGGAATGTTAAAGAAAACAATTGAATGGATTTCAGAATGTGGTATTTGTAAGGTGGAATCACTTAAAAAGATGCATTCCTGTGACATCTCTACAATATTTCACAAACGATGTGACCTTCAACAGAAAATTGAATTCAGATATCGTCTGCAGAAGTGGAAACTACAAAATAATGTTAGTATGGTGGCGATTATAAAGCCTATAGTACACGATATGTAAAAAGCTACATATATATATGGCTCTGACGTCACGAGAAGGTGTCGCATATAAATTACATATTTCGTATGTGATGCAGTGGTTGCTTTTGTGAGTGTCACAAAAGAGTTAGTACACGGCATGTGGCCATTGTGACAAGATGCTGACGTCAAAATGACGTCAGAGTCACATGTATATGTGGCTTTTTACATATCGTGTACCTACTATAGGCTTAAGAAATTACAATTTTTTCTTCCAATATAAACAATTATTTAAATTTTGATTATTTAAATTTAGTACGAACTATTGACGTGTTGCGGAAGTGACAAAACCATTACAAACAGTTCAAAGACATTTGAAAAGGTATCTAATTCGATTGATGATGCCGATGCTATCTACGATTTGAAAGAAATTCTTTGTGGAACAGTACCCGCCAAATCTGTATTGCAATTTTATGAACGAAATGGTGTTTTGACTGAGCAACAGCAAACAGATGTTACCCGTTCAATTGTAGATTTTTTCCACATGAAGCAATTAAAAATGGATCCAAAGCTCATGCAATCTTCCGCAAAATCAATTGTTGAGCTATTTCCAACAGAAGTTCCAGCGACATATTATATTCCACGACTTAATAATAAAAAACCCAGCGGTAAAATTTATGACAGGTATTTCAGTAATACATACAACAAATAGAATACCATTCTATATACTTACGGATGTACAACAGATATTTCAACACTTCTTATAAAAGAAAGCCGTACTAAATGGTCAAAAAGATGAGAATGGAAAAATCTGCAGAAAAAAATGATGTGCCTGCTAGATGTCACAGCTAGATTTTTATAAAAATTTAACAACAAATTTTAAAAGAGTGTTTAAAGTAAAAAGCCTAATTTATAGAGGTATTTTGGTTGAAGAAATTTGTTATGTTAAAATGCAAAAAAATGTATTTAAAATTTTATTGATGTTTTATGATAAAAAAGAAAAAATATTTTCAGTTCTACAAAAAATTAAGGCATTATTTTTAGAAAAATATCAAGCATACAAAATTGAAAATGCATATGATTCAAATGAAATTCAAAATAAAATATTTTGAATACTTCTAGAGAAATAACTCTAAATAACTTTGATAAAGTTTTAAGATTTTAAGTTTTGGTAACAAATATTTGTAACAATTATAATTATATCAATAAATAAAATTAATTTTTATTGATATTTTGTGTATTATTTAAAAATAATTCAAAGGTGGAAATTGTTGATTTTAAATAGATTCTTTTAAAAAACTGTAGACATAGGCTAACAGTATTTCAAAAGAAAAATTGTTGCTTTTAAGTATGCGCTTTTGAAAAAAAGTGAGAATTATTTAACAATTTTTCAAAGAAGAAATTCGTTGTTTCAAAGTACACATTTCACAATCTTTTAAAGAATAAAATCTTTGTTTGAAAGAATAAGTTGTTGAATCTGGGCTGTTGTTTTAAAAGTGTCACTTTTGTTTTTAAATACTCAGTTTATGAAAATTCTACAGCTTTAGGTATGTAACCACAAAGACTTTCTGCCCTTGGGCATAATTTGACTAGTAAAAGTTGTTGCCATTACCAATATTATCTTTGATTTTACCTACTCTTTTTTTTGGGTGTTTAGTTGCACAATTTCTTTTCACGCATTATAGTCTGTATCCACAACAATTTTAGTATGTTTGGTTCTCAAATTTATAACAATGTCAGAAGTAACAACAATCAACGCAAGATTTCCACAAATTCAAATGCGGACGAGTTGCACGTGCAAACACATGTTGCAACTTCAAAAGAGAATCGTAAAGAGCTGCAGCAGAGTTTTTCAAAGTTGCAAACTTAAAGTTGCATGTGTAGACCCGCACTAAATGGCATTTCAGTGTACTGAAAAAATCCTTTGAAAGACAATAAAGGGCCGACGCAGTGCTCCAAGTCCTCTATGCATGGTCATGGTGGCAGAAAATGCAGGTAATCATGACTATTCAATTTGTACGTTGAGAAAAACACTCCAGAATGGACCCGTAGTATACCATTGCTACAACTGCACCAAGAAAAACTTCAAAATTAATAATCATAGCGCAGATTATCGATGCCCATTCAGGAAAGAATATTTAGAAATCCGAGAAAGGTTATCAACTAGAAAGTCACCTGTGTCACAAAATCGAGTAAGATTTACTGCTGTACCAACTGAAAACGAAATAATGGGAGAACATATGATACCGTGGTCTCTCAAGGCAGACGGTTGTATTCTGATGTCGCAAGAGATAACAACACAAATGCGAACGATATCACAAACGATCGATAATTAGAAATATTTTTCGACACCGTTGATGCTCTCCAGCGTTGTAAGAATAAATATGACAAATTGAGAGTATTAGATTACGAACAACAAAAGATATATTTCATGTTATGCATTGGAATGCTCAAGGTATTACAACCGAACCAGCTGTTTCTCAGCTAGAATATTTTGTTAAGGTACGGTCAGATTGGGCAAATATTTGACGATAAACGTCAAATATTTCTTGGCCCCAGTCTGACCACAAAATATTTTTGTGTGGCTAACAAAATTGTTTAACATCAAATAAAAATGTGCTCAATGTGACCACTAAAGAGCAAATAATTTTCTTTTTTTTTGAGCAAACATTTATTTGATCTTACAAAAGAATTGTAAGATCAAACAATGGTAAATAACAGGTGGTATACGCAGTGTTGTCAGCTTATACGACTCAAATTATAAAATGAAAAAACAACATTAAACTAAAAAGAAGAATTGGTAAATATTATAAACATTTTTAAAAATATTTTGGTAATTTGGTTCAACGGCTATAAAACTCTGTACATAGTTAAAATAACATAGTTTTAGATTAGTTAATCTGTACTAAATCGGATCTAAACCGACTAACCTGTGACTAATTAGGAAAATTCGGCCCTTTTTAGAATTTTGAAGGTACTGAAAATGTTGAAAATGGTGCTCTAATCTCCTCCGTCAGACCTTACAATTATGTTAGGTGATTTTAGAGCAAGCTTGTCAAACTCGCAAAATGTAAAAAATATTCGACAATATTTCAACATAGGATATCTCGATAACTAAGCGAGTTATCAAAAAATTTTATTTAATTTTTTTTGATGTGTTAACATCTATAGGCGCGGGTACGGCCTAAATTCACAAAGTGAATACATCCAAACACAATTTGTCCGACTACGCTCGCACAGATTGTCCGACAGCGATCACACATTGTTTGCCGTTAAACTCCTCCGAAACGGCTGGACCGATTTGTGTGAAATTTTGTGTGCGTATCTGGTAGGTCTCCGAATCGGCCAACATCTATTTGCCATACCCCTAAATGAGAAGGGTGACCCACCCCTATATAGAACACGGATTTGTCGACTGCGAAACACAGATTGTCAAACTACGAAAAAAAACACACACTGATGTAGCGGCAGCGAATAGTTGTATTGTGTGGGTGCGAAGCACTCTCAGAGCAAAGAGAATAATGACGTGGTTTATAAAAATGAGATAGCAAGAGAGCAAAGAAAATTGTGAACTTGTGTAGCGTATGTACGAACATAACAATGTATGTAAATATGCATGAACATGTGTCTGTTGCTTAGCATTCTCTTTGTTTTCTGTGGGAATAAAACAAAAAGTATTAATCAAGAAAATAATGACACTGGTCTTTAAATATTTTTAAGTGTTATTAAGTATTAATATTATTTAAATGAAACCTCATCATATGATTGAACGCCTTTTTAAATTCTTTATATTAACTTCACCTGTCTGTATGCATGTATGGCGAAAAAATTTTGGATTGATTTCTAACCCTTTTCCCATGATCCAATCGAGCTGAAACTTCGCAGGCAAACTAATGGCGACGACAAAAATAAACTGTCAAAATATGGGCGGGATTGGATAAACGGGCGTGGTACCTCCCATACAAATCACAAATTATAAATCCATTATTTCTGCTCCTGTTAACGGTATTTGAACAAAATTGGGAATGTTGGTTAGGTGTATATATTCTAAGATCTACTGCAAATATGGGCGGGATTGGACAAAGGGGCGTGGTCATAAATAAAGAATTTATAGTTATTATTGTGAAGGGGAAGTCAAATAAAATGTGGGTGCGGAGCACTCTCAGAGCAAAGAGAATAATTACGTATTATAAGTATATAAAAATGAGATAGCAAGAGAGCAACGAAATTTTTTGAACTGGCGTAGCGTATGTACTTACATAACAATGTATGTATGTTCATGTGTCTGTTGCTTTCCATTCTCTTTGTGTTTTGTGGGAATAAAACAAAATGTATTAAGCAAGAAAATAATGACACATGTGGTTGCACTGGTCTTTAAAAAATTTTAAGTATTAATATTATTTAAATGTAACGTCATCATAAGATTGAACGCTGTTTTTTATTTTCCAATGTAACAGTTACTAACGTGTTCCCAGAAATCGAACAGTTACCGTGGAGCAAAAAGGTGTTTACACATCGCCCGTGAGTTCGAACACTCACTGGATTTTTTTTGTTTATTTTAACTGTTTATGCCACATACATCGCTTAAGGTGGCTCATTCAGCATAATATCTTCCCGTATATCCGAACTTTGGTGGCCCATAACTCCGGAAATAGGGGCCGTCTCCAAAATTGGCATTTACAATTTTTTGCTTAAAACAATGAGTTCTACCTCAAACTAGTGAGCTTTTTTGGGTATGCCAGTGGGAGCTAAACTTGCCCAAATTTGCTTTTAAGATTTCTCCTCTTCTCCACAGCATAAAACAAGAAAACATTCATCCTCCTGCATCATATTTATTTAAAATATTTTCTTGCAGTTTGTTTAAAACTTTTGAAAAAACAAAATCGTATTTACGGCCAATTTCTTTAAAACTTTTCAGAAAACAAATTTGAGTTTTCTGACAGCTTGCTTAAAAATTTGCTTAAATGTATTTGCCCTACTGTTTATTTGATGCTATTTGATACCTGTTTGATCAAACAAAAAGAGGCAAATAAATGTCCATAGTGTGAACACAAAATCAACCCTGTATTGATTTGACAACATTTTGAGCAAATATGATGAAACATATTTTGATCAAATATTTGCCCAAGTCTACATCCAGAGACTAAACGACAACTATTTTCTCAAGACTTAACACTCTTCTTATTCATTAATATGAGACTGCTGCGAGTTATATATATAAATATCACCAGAAATTTATCAAACTGAAAACGTTGTTTTATAATTTATTATTTGTCGAAATAATCTATATATTCTATTTTTTCTAATTTTGTTTGAATACTCTGTTTTTTTCCCCCAATTAGGGGTTTTCGTACTTTTTGCCTTTTGAATTGTTAAGAGTTTTACAAATTTCAAACATTTAATTAAACATTCCACGCCACAATTGCTGAGATATCCATACGATAAAAAAATTAAAAATTTATATAGTTGTAATAAGATGTAATGTATGTTTGGATTAATAAATATTTTGAATTTGAGTTTATAGACAGAAACAACAACTGGGCAAACTTTATCTCGAAACTTCTTATAGGTTCAAAAAAGTTCTGGAAAATCTCTCAAGCAATAAACAAAAACGAGCACCCATCCCTGATTTAGCGGTTAATGGGGTTTCACTAAAAATGAGTGAAAACAAACAAAATCTCACATTTTAACTCAAAGAAATAACAGAACAGTTGCGACGATTATACAATCTTTGAACGCTTGAAGCCCGAATGAACCTGAGGTATCTCGTATTAGTGTATCAGAGTTAAAATCTTTTATTTTTAGTCTAAAATCCAATAAATCTCCTGCACTGGACCAAATTAACGCTATTATCCTTAAAAACATGCCGGCCGGATGTTGTGTTTGATTTCATCACAAACGTTTTAATTTCTGTTTGTATAATGACTATTTTCCTACGTCATTCAAGAAATCAAAAGTAATAGCAGTATTCAAAAATGGTAAAAACCCCCAGCTACCTTCGAGGTATAGACCAATTAGCTTATTAAGGCTCAGTTTCACAGTCGACAATTCTTCACTTAAATGGACTTTAAATGTCCTATCTTTGTCATTTAATATGACAATTTTCTGTGAGCTTTTTATAACCTCACCCATAGGGATGGGGGTGTATATCATTTAATAGGTAAAAAAATGAAACACATTGAAATTAAACACATTAGACCCTTAGTATCTTTGGACGAAATTCGTTTTAGGACTTCTGAGACGTTTGAGCCATGTCCGTCTTTCTGTCTGTCTGGCTGGTCAACACGATAACTGCCGTAAATCTTTACAGATCACAATGAAATTTTGTCAGTGACTATTATTTGCCAATATTGAGTTTGGGATTGAAAATGGGCGGTGTGACCACGCCCCTTCTGGTACCTCCCATACAAATCGACATATTTAACACAGAATCATATTTCTTTCAAACCTTTCTTCTGGTAGATGTGATTAGCTTCAACTCTCACACCGGTTAATAATCTGTAATTGCCTAGGTATTGGGTGAGATTGTCATGCCCATTCTGGTACCTCCCATACAAAACAAGTGGTGCGTCAATCCGATAAATCGCGTGAAGCACTTCCGACCTTAATTAAATTAGGTATAAGGCTTCACATTATCAAGCACCAATCACCGAGTAAAACAAGGGTGATTTTGCCACGGGCATTGTGGTACCTCCCATACAAAAGTTGTTTGGCCGTTTGGTTGATCACCACGAGGAGTCCCGCAAACCGAACCAATCTTTATGAAAATTTGTACTAGTCAATATTTAGTCAAATAAAACTCTCCTATAGAAAATAAGCTCTTTTACCACACCCAATTTGGTACCTCCCATTTAAAAGTTGGGTGGATGACCGGTTGATCGACACCATAACTCTCGTAAACTACAACCGATCATAATATAATTCGGTACTAGGCAATATTTTGCTAAAAGCTACTGTGTACTTAATAACTGACTATTGTGCCACGCCCAGTTTTATACCTCCCATACAAAAGTTGGGCGTATTTGCAGATTGCCGACTCGATATCGCCAATATATCATAAATAAATGGTTTCCCATTACATCCCTAGAAGGAATCGCGGAGAGCTTCTCACAACCAGTGAGCTGTGAGCTTTCTAGTTTTATACTCACTGATTGGGACCTACACTTTTACACCGGTTCCGAACGGTATTTATGAGAAGCATTTTCAAGGCTAAATAATCGAGCAGGTCAGATCAGGGATCGAACCCAGGATCTCAAGTACAAGAGACGCGCACACTACCCATTGCACCACCGACGATATATCATAACCTATCTTAATAAAACTTGGTATTGATCAAAATGTTGGCAACAACTTGCCATGCCCATTTTTGTGCCTCGCATAAATAAATATTCGCAGGGAAACTAACTAATTTGGGTATTCATTAATATTTAGCGCAATGTCAATCTTCTATTGAATATGGTCACTTTTGAGTATGGGCGTTTTTATTTAACAGAACTGCCACGCAATGGAAGACTTAGAGTGAGGGTATGATTAAGTCGGTTATCCGACTGAAACTTATGTACTGGTTATTTGAGCTTTTAAATTATGAGTGTGAAAATCGCAAATATCGAAAAAATACTCTTATGAAATTCACCGAATCGAATAATATAATTCATAAGGAATAGTATGGCTTCAGTAATAAAAGAATCGTTAATATCAATGATGACAAAAAAAAACCGAAGGAGGACCGGGTATTGTTTTCCTAGATAACGAAAAAGCCTTCGACTCTGTATGGCATGATGGGCGGGTATAATAGTTGTTTTTTACCAACTTTCTGTTTGGCAACACTGTTTTGGCAGCCCACCTGTTTTCGTGTAACATGTTACTGTCAAATATGTTCAGTTTGGTCTTTAATTTAACCAAGAATCGACTTACAAACGAACAACGCTTGCAAATTATTGAATTTTAGTATCAAAATTTATAATCGGTTAAGAAAGTGCAACGTGCACTTCTTCCATTTTATGGTCAGTTTGGGCGACCTTCTGAGACGGGTATTCGGAATCTTGTGCTATCATTCGATTTAATGCCTTTAGATTATTTTTGGGGGGCTATGTTAAGGCTCATGTCTATAGGGACAAGCCCGCAGTGGTTGACGCACTGGAAGCCAATATTGAAGAATTTATTCGTGAGGCGCAGCCGCGGTCAACATTCACATGAAATCATCTTTAAACATTGAATTATATGGACCGTTCTATCGACTCAAATAAAGATTTCATACATTTCTCGAAATTTTGTGTTGTTTTTTTAATCAAATCCGAAAATCACCCGTTATAAGCTGAATGTAAGTTGGTTATCGTACATATTTGCAGAAAATCATAAGAAGCTTCTTACAAGAACGTTCCTGTGTCGTGGATGTTGAAAATGTTGTCTCATCTGAAAGAAATATTCCTGCTGGATTTCCTCAAAGTTCTGTTCTGTCCCCGCGTTTTAAGACGACGATAGTGGAATTATTTGTTCCGCAGAGATTTAAAATGCAATAGTCAAAGGAATGAAGGATTCTTTGAAAACAACTTTAACCTTTTTTGACAAATAGAAAACTAAAGTCAACGAAGAGAAAACTCAAGCAATTATATTTCCATTTAACAAATCTCCTAAAAAATTGCTACAACACCTCTGTAAGTACAGGGGAAAAGTATTGCCATAAAAAATGAAACAAAGTACCTCGACGTCATTTTGGATAAGAAGTTGCCTTTATAAGCCATGTGAATCAAGTTTGCGACAAAGGTGCTACTTAATAGATGATCTTCTCTAAATACAAGAAATAAGATTTTATTTTATAAAATGTGCATTAGCTCTATATATGATATGTCAAATTTGGTTTACTAAAACAGCCAAAACTTATTTCAAAACAATTCAAATTATTCAGAACAAGAATTTAAATATTATATATAATCTGCCTCCAAGATTCTCCACTGAACAGCTTCACATAGCACATGGGCACAAATTGATGGCCTCAATGATAAGGGATCTGAGCCTGTTTTTTTTCACGAAAAATGTGGTAGAAACAATAAGAAATCTTATATAATAACATCTATTTTTAAATTCATTATACTAACTTCACCTTCAAAAAACTTTGGATTGATTTTTAACCCTTTTCCCGCAATCTAATCGTGCTGAAACTTCGCAGGCAAACTAAGAGCGCCGACAAATATTAACCAGTCGTTTGAGTTTATATTATTCGATCTTTTAGTTGTTATGTTTTGAATAATTGTTCTATGAAAAAGTACATTTTAATAGAAATATTAAAAAGAAATGTGTGAAATTGATCATAATGGTCGATGGTTGGGAATATACCTATTTCAATGCCCTCCCAGGCATATACATCTTCTTTATTAACCAAATTACTACGGGAAATTTGTAGTTAGAAGTTTATTGTAGTAGATAAACGATAAGATGTATAATTATGGCGATACAATAATCGAAAGGGCATAAGTATTTTCGTACGATCAAATACGCTGGCGAATTTATCAAAAATTTTTAGTTAGAACCTTGTGGTTCTAAGGTCCCGATTTATTTATTTATTTTTTGAAACTATTTTTCCTTAATACGTGATATTTAATTGATTTATCATAAACTCGTCCCTTATATTGAAAATACTACCAACCTTAACCTTGGGTCCCACTAAAAAAATTTTAAAAATAATTATATTTCGCACTCCGGCGCAGGATGGTTTTCATATTTATTATACACAGTTATAGTTAGAGTTGGGAATTTTAGTTCATTCATGTGAGCGCTCTTTTTGGTCCAGTTCCTCAGAATGAACTAGTTCATTCATTTAGTTCACTAATTCATTGTAGCATTTCAGCTGTGAACTTAAGCGCTCATTTCCATTCAACTTGTATTTTTAGTTCAATCGGAGCGAATAATTGCGAAAATTATATGATTTTTGCAGATTTCTAAAGTGTTTTGGATACTGTGAAATTTGTTTATACTAAATCGCCCTATTGAAGGTCGACTTAACGATTAGGTTATTCCGTTTCAGATATATTGGTGTTTCCGTAATCTTTTTATATTTTGGAATAAAAGTGGTGATTACCGCCGTAGTTATTGTGTAGACGCCGGCTACATATCCATATCCAAAGATGTTAATATTAGGCACATTTGTGCAAATTGGGTGAGACAAAGAGAGCATGAATACAAAAAACTGCTGAAACAAGTGAACTACTGAAACAAAAGAGCGGAACAGTGTGAACTAGTTCATCTAGTTCACAAGAGTTAATCGTTCAATTGAACTAGTTCGTTAGTGAACTACACAACTCTAGTTGTTGTAATGTAAAGCACACATTCGGTAGCGGTGACACGTACTTGGAACTTTTGCGGGTCTAATAACTATGGGATTGTATACGAATATATAACGGGTGGTTAAATTTTTAGGGCCGATGTTGATTTTGAATAGAACACAAATTATTTAGGAAATTATTGTCATTTCTTTTTATTATGATAATATGGTCTGGTTCAATTATGTATAGAACAAAATATCGGCCAAATGGCCGCCGCGACCTCGGCGGCACACCTCCATCTGATGGTCCAAATTTTCGATGACGCTGAGGCATAATTCTAATCCTTTAGCTCTTGAATTGTTGCTGTCTTATCGACGTATACCTTTTCTTTCAAATAACCCCAAAGGAAGAAGTCCAACGGTGTCAAATCAGATGATCTTGGCGGCCAATTGACATCGCCACCACGTGAGATAACACGGCCATTGAATTTGTCGCGCAAAAGAGCCATTGTTTCGTTTGCTGTGTGGCAAGGGGCACCGTCCTGTTGAAACCACACATCTTCGACATCCATATCTTCCAATTCGGGCCATAAAAAGTTCGTTATGTTCATCAACGACGAGCGTGAGAGGTGCAATTCTTGGGCACGACGACAAGTTGAGGTGGACGGCTCTTCAGCCATACTATCGCGAACAGCAGCAATATTTTCTGCAGGACGAGCTGCACTGTGGCCGTCGGTGGTGCAATGGGTAGCGTGCGCGGCTCTTGTACGTGAGATCCTGGGTTCGAACGCTACTCTGACCACCTTCAAAAAAATTTCTTTCGGCGGCGGTCACCTCGCATAGTGATGGCGACACTATCCAATATATAGCCGTGAAACAGCATCTCAAAATACCGAGTGAAAACTGGAAAGCGCACAGCTCAGTGATTGTGAGAAGTTCTCCCCGGTCCCTTCATGGGATGCAATGGGAAACCATTTATTTATTTTTGTTTACGAGCTGCACTGGTGTTTTCACATCTCCTACAGACCCGGTTTGCTCAAATTTCTGCACGATTATTCCGATTGTACGCAAATTTGGACGATTAAATTGACCGAAAAAATACCGAAGTACACGATATGCATTTTGATTTGAACGCCCATTTCCATAATAAGCCTGAATAACTTTAACGCGTTGCTCGATTTTGTATCTTTCCATGGTTCAAATTGAGTTAGTCTGAAATTGAGAAATGTCAAATGAAATGGAGAAAAAATCTTGACGTATAGGTGTGGTTCACATTCAACATCGGCCCTTAATATTTAACCACCCTTTACATATATGGATATATTTATACTCTATGTTGTTTTGACTAAAAGCCGAAAGGTTATACATATAACTTAAAAAATCTTTACAAATAATTTATTTTTAAAAATATACTATACGAATTTACATCTTCACCGAATATAAAATTTTTATAAATTTCAGTGTAAGAATTTGCAAAAGTAAGAATTTCGAAGCCCATACAGTATTTTTGTTACTGTAGGTATGTAAAATTACAATCATTTTGGTAAAATTTACAATCATTTTGGTAGTTTTGGCCAGTGGTGCCGATTTAAAAACAATGTGTTAATAATACTCGTATCACAACTTCTAAACTGTTTATCGGATCGTTTGATGAAAAAATACCTTTCGGAACCGATGTAAAACTGTAGGTCCCAATCAGTGAGTGAAAAAATAAAAAGCGCACAGCTCACTGGTTGTGATAAGCTCTCCCCAATCCCTTCTTGGGATGTAATGCGAAACGTTTTTTTTTGTTTAATTGGGAATACGTCGGTAAAGTGTACACTGTAAAATTGTTTAAGATATCTCAAACGTTAGGAAATGCAGATTTCTCAAGCTTGGTTTTTTTTCAACCTGTAAAATCACAATATTTTCCGAAAAGGTACCATGGTTCATTCAGTATTTTCTTTAGTTTTGTGGAAAAATCTATACAAATTTTTACATTCTACTGAAATCAAACTCTTTGGCAATTATATCTAAAGAAATATTATGACCATTTGGAATGCACCCTACAGTCAGCATTCTCTGAATATGTGCAATTTTTTAACAACTCTTTCAAGAGAGCTTAAGATGTAACAAAGACCGAATTTTCCTAGGAGATTGTTTTTGGGATTAAAAATCTATAAGTTTTTTTACAATTTAGAAAAAAACTTAATTGCTCAACTGATCGTGCACTGATCTATAATAACTACAAACAGTAGTAAGATACCGTCAATATGTACTTGTGGGCATTTCCATGGTGTCGCACGGGACAGTCGTACGCACTTAAACTGAAACAAATGTCATAATAAAACCGATTTTATTTTGATAATGATCTTAACTTACAACTCTTAGTAAGCCCTATAAGTGGTGGTAAGGTTGATTTTGGGTAATTTTTCATTTTCAAAATAATTGAAGAAAACACCGGCGGCCAACAACTCTAACGCCCACTTCAACGAATCCTGAGAGGATATTTTAAAGACCTTAATTTAATAATGTTGTGGATTGATGTTTCTTAAAAAATTACTTTTATTTTACCAACAATAATTCATACTTTTTTTTAATTTAATATTAAGCTAGGTCGCACGGGACATTTTTTTCCATCAAAAAGGGACCTCTGCGCCGAAAAATTTTTTTTTTGCTTTTTGAGTGATTCTTTAGGAAAAAAACGCTCTTTCAAATGTTTTTTTTACAAATCACCTGTAAAGATGAACATAATTAATGAAAAAATTGAAAAATGTGATATAAACAGATAATATATATAGTATTTGAAATTTAAAATAGTTCAATATCAAAGGCACAAAATTACAAAAATATCAAAATTTTACATCGCCAGATGATCAGGTTGATGGAAGAGTTGCATAACCATTCGCAAAACACGGAAAACGAAGCCCTTTTTTTAAACGCGTTTTTCTCAATAACTTCTTTTCGGCCCAGAGGTCACTTTTCGTAGACCAAGTCACATATGGTTATTTTACGAATATAAAAATAAGGTTAGTAAATATATTTTAAAATTAATAGAAAAATTCAAGGCATTTATTTTGCTATTACAAAAAAAGAATTAAAATTATTTACATGGATATTGTATAGTATCAAATATAATAATCGAAATAAACTAAATTTAAATGTAAATATCAGGAATACGCAACAGTTTTTTTCCGGAATATGCAGTTCTAGCTGCACACAGGGAAAAGATTAGTTGGAAATCAATTCAGGCATTGGATTAGAATTCATAATTGTTATACATCAGAATTATTTGTCGAAGTTATTGATACATTAAAAATAGGTTTTACTAAATGCAAGTTGCTACTACCGAACTTTAGTTTTATTAACCCATTTGAGTATTTCTAAAACCTCATTCATCTGAAATGGAAGATACAACTAATAGAAAGTACAACATTAGAATTCGTGTTCAAATATTAGTCACTATAATCATAATTTGCTATAATAAGCATAAACACTTGTTACAAAGTTATGTATGTATGTATTCGATTTTTCACAAGAGGCTTTGCTGTTAAAGAGAAACTACATACAGTTGAATGTCACACCAAAACTTTATAGAAACATTATTATTTTAAACAGAAAGTGATAAACAAGGTTATGAAAAAACAAAGTATAGATATCATCCACAGAAGAATACATATGATCATAATTTGAGGTGAAGTGAGACTTTCAAACCCAATCGTTGAATCTGACGACAATATTGACGCCTTCAAAAACACATGCAAACAGTTGTGGACACTTGACTGGAGGAACAAGTATTGTGGATGACACAAATTACCTTAAACAAACATATGATACCCAGGGTAACCCATCCCCGTTTTAGATCGAAAATATGAAAAATTTAGAAAGACTGTCTATATTTGTTTTTCGATTTCGAATTTTAATAAAAAATTATTGTTTTTACTTTTTTTTCTATAAAATTGATAATGAGTTAAAGCATCACCAAATGGTTGTGACAGCCATCAAATTCAAGTAATTACTTTAATTGAGCATACCAATATATTATTTGGTACAACTGAATTAGGTTTTACATTTTTCGTTCATCCAACAAATAGAATATTCACCACTACAGGATAATTTGATTAGAACTAGAACTAAAACTTGATTGACAGATCACATTTATTACCAAAACTGAATTACAAATCAATTGATATGCACAACATTTGGTGATACTGAACACAATTATTGGTAATCACAACTGAATAATGTGAAAGTCCAAGGAACCGCCAAATTTTAGTTGGCTGTAAATATAGTTGTAACAACGAATCTCCTCTCTGTGTGTGCTGTTACAAGAAAGGAGTGCGACTGGGATATACCCGGAATGATTTTTACTTCCTTCCATTTTTCGTCTAAATTGTATAAAATGGAATGCTTTTGGACCAGATCAGATGCCATGTAATACATTTTAACCCCACTGATGATAGTTTGTGCACAACGGTAAAATTACAATGCATCGAGTATGACAACTACATCGACGGGCCCCTTGCAAAAAAAATCCATTCCATTGAGGAACAGCGCAATGGTTTAATAAAGTCAACTTTTACAGTTTTTGCCACCGTTTACTCGCATTTGTAAGGCTCGCTTAGGTTTTGTTGTGCATTTCGCATTTGCGTTCATACCGCCTTTTCTCTTCAACAATTTCAGCACTTCCTTCATCTCTCCACTTTTGCCTAGCGTTCCGCATTCTTTCCTTTTTTTCAATTTCTGGTTTTGTATTATGCCCTCAAATTTTCTCTCCACCGTTTGCATTTCTTTCTGTTATTATTAACGCGTCATCTAGATTAAAAAATTTAAAAATATTTGTTTACATACTTAAATAAATCGTTAAAGTAAAAAAATCCAATGAGTGTTCGAACTCACGGGCGATGTGTTAACACCTTTTTGCTACACGGTTACCTGTTCGATTTCTATGAACACATTCGTAAATGTTACATTGGAAAATAGAAAACAGCGTTCAATCATATGATGACGTTACAGTTAAATAATATTAATACTTAAAATTATTTAAAGACCCAGTGCAAGCACATGTGTCATTATATTCTTGCTCAATACTTTTTTTTTATTCCCACAAAAGTCAAAGAATGCAAAGCAACAGACACTTGTACATACATACATACATTGTTATATTCGTACGATATAACCGAAGATCAACATAAAATACTTTTTTAATATTACTCCAAATTAATACTCCAAATTAAAACACTTCAATCTCGGCTCGCCGATATCGGATCGCCTTAATTTTTGGCCTAAACTCTTCGTCGAAACCCGCACTAGCTTTTTAATCCAAAAATTAATAAAATCGGCTATGAATTTCCGGAGAAAATCGCGTGGGAAAATTATATGAAAATCGTCCAATAATCACTTTCAATACAGACTGCCAAGCAACGAACAAACAAACGATGATAAGACAAAACCGAAGATCAACAAAACACTTTTTTAATATTACTCCAAATTAATACTCCAAATTAAAACACTTAAATCTCGGCTCGCCAATATCGGATCGCCTTAATTTTTGGCCTAAACTCTTCGTCGAAACCCGCACTAGCTTTTTAATCCAAAAATTAATAAAATCGGCTATGAATTTCCGGAGAAAATCGCGTGGGAAAATTATATGAAAATCGCCCAATAATCACTTTCAATACCGACTGCCAAGCAACGAACAAACAAACGATGATTTACTCTTACAAACCTAACACTTGAGTATGTATTAAATTTATAGTTTACTGCCCTAGAGGCGCGCGTATAGATGTTAACACATCAAAAAAAATTATCAAATGTTTATATTTGACACTTACGGTGTCGCACGGGACAAAGTTTATATTATTACCAAGATCGCCGCAAATCTTGTTATATTTTGGCAATTTTTTTTTATTTTAATTTAATCTTTTGCTTTCGACGCACTAATAGCAAATGTAGTTTTTCAGTGTCGCACGGGACACCGAAATAAGCAATATCCCGTTACAATTTTCTTCAAGCGCATAGTTTTGCATAGGAACATGCTTTTTTAACTCTTTGTTTTCATAGAAAGATTTGAGAGATTAAAAGTGAATGCATAATGTCTCTCTTTAAGAACTATTATCAAAACAAAACGTGCAATAGAAACAACCCAATGAGACAAATTGCGCTAGCTCGACTTTGCGTTGGAAAATCTCGAAATGGGTAATGAATATATGTAAAATTTGTGTACAGTAGTTAAATGTGATTGTTACCCTTTTAAAGTATGATGCAACAAAGTGCTTTCAATAACCATATATGAGATGCTGGGCTCGATCCCTGCTCTGACCACCATGAAAAATCTTTTTAAAATAGCGTTCGAAACCTGTGTAAAACTGTAGGTTCCAATCAGTGAGTATAAAACTGATGTAAAAAATGTAAAAAATTCCTTCATGGGATGTGATGGGAAACCTCTTTTGATGTGTTAACATCTATACGCGCGCCTCTAGGGCAGTAAACTATCAAACTAATACATACGCAAGTGTTAGGTTTGGAAGAGTAAATCATCGTTTGTTTGTTCGTTGCTTGGCAGTCGGTATCGAAAGTGATTATTGGGCGATTTTCATATAATTTTCCCACGCGATTTTCTCCGGAAATTCATAGCCGATTTTATTAATTTTTGGATTAAAAAGCTAGTGCGGGTTTCGACGAAGAGTTTAGGCCAAAAATTAAGGCGATCCGATATCGGCGAGCCGAGATTTAAGTGTTTTAATTTGGAGTATTAATTTGGAGTAATATTAAAAAAGTATTTTATGTTGATCTTCGGTTATATCGTACGAATATAACAATGTATGTATGTATGTACAAGTGTCTGTTGCTTTGCATTCTTTGACTTTTGTGGGAATAAAACAAAAAGTATTGAGCAAGAAAATAATGACACATGTGCTTGCACTGGGTCTTTAAATAATTTTAAGTATTAATATTATTTAACTGTAACGTCATCATATGATTGAACGCTGTTTTCTATTTTCCAATGTAACATTTACGAATGTGTTCATAGAAATCGAACAGGTAACCGTGTAGCAAAAAGGTGTTAACACATCGCCCGTGAGTTCGAACACTCATTGGATTTTTTTTTTGTCGAGAAGGACCTCTGTGAAAACGTGAAATGTAACAATTCGAATTACAGGAATATCGTCATGGAGGTCATAATTAAATACAATATTCTTTGGAATGTTATTCGCGATATAAATTGTTCATCAGATAAATTGGAAAACCTTATGCATACCATTGACACAATTTATGGTATAAGGATGAACAATAACACTACCGCGAGAATTAAAATTTTTTTCAAAGTATATAAAAAACGAATGGATGATTGTAAAAACTCAAAGCAGAAATTTCTACAAAAGTGCGAAACTTGGTAAAGTTGGAGCTGTCAATGGAATTTGACCAAAAAAGCTTCTGGTCGTTTAAACAAGGAATACGATGATATCAATGACAAGACAAAGCAGAAGAAACTAGATCAAGTTATTATTACGTATTAAACAAGTTTAATATGAGATAGTCTTAAATCCTGATTACTAAAAGCTTACTCCACAAATGCAGATCGGGTAGAGGACGCGCTACCAACAACCTCATCGAAAAGATTAAGACGAATGGAACACGAATGGTAGAAATGGTAGAAAATATATTCCAAAATCTACTACAGTCTTTACCGAAGACGACTCGCTGGCGCTAGTTGTAAACTTAATGCTCTCGAGGAATAAACATGAAATTCTAAGGAAGGGCTTGTTGGAAAACATTGGGGTTTTTTCCAGCCAAGAAAGTGTTGCAAGCTACCAGAGCTAAAATGTTACCTTCCGAAATATATGTTGATGATACTAATCCAAGAATTAATCTCTCACATCTTCTTGGAAATACTGCTTCAAGGATTATATCACAATTTTTTGTGGAAGAAATTGGCAAATGTCATAATCGGGTTCTATCACAAAATAAACATTATCACTTTTTAAATTTTATATAAGTTCCAAATTAATTGAACCTTTTCAAATTTTAATTTTCGATATCTCCATAATTAGGTAAGTTTTCGAAAAATTTAATTATGTATTTCCCGACTATTTATTAAAGTTGTAGTGAAATACACACAAGCAAAGCAAGAATTTATTATCAAGTTTTAAATTTCGATGTTTTCCGATTAGTTATTTTGCTATATGAAAACAAACAAATACTATCAATATTATTTATAAAATTTATCGACCTTTTCGTCTCGATACCAAATCGAGTTATCTAAAATTATTATATCATATTTTTTTTTGGAATAGTTTGGGGCCATTTACAAACAGGTACATAAAACAAGCACTTCATCCTCGCCATTTTTGTTGTACCAAGTGTGCCCCAAGGTTTCTTCCTTCACGAATTTTAAAATTTTTCTTGTTCTAGTATTTTCGACTAATTTCTTGGCGTAATTTTGAGCCTTTACCGAAGACCGACAATTTTGCTTAATTTTGTTATACATGTAAATATGAAAAAAATATGCAATTAACTCTTTCAGCGGCAAAGATTCAAGAACAATTTTACCCCCTTATGTAGCAGAGAATTATTTTTTTTTTTTTTAAATTAAATGTTTTTATTTTAATAAAAAATGATCAAAACTTAAAAAAAATTCAGAAAAAATTCTTATATGATTTATATATTTGTTAAAAATAATATTTTATAGTGGTTCAATTTATGGACCACAGCCACTTGAACTACTTTTATGGTAATCTTGGAAGCATGTTTTATTCTTTGATAAACACAACGGTACATTGCATGTTCCGCAAATCCAGTCTGTTCGTATTTGTTTTTTCATTGTGCTGCACAATGCACATCGTCTGCGTGTACTGCGTTGTGGTTGATGGGCAGCTTGGGCTGTTCTGATACTTTCTGAAACGAAAGGTTTGGATTTTTTTATTGAGGCTACTGGTATTTGTGTAGATATGCTCTGCCGTTTCTTGTTTTGGTTTACAATTGTTTCTGCAAGCAGCCCTTCAATTATTTCAAGCCGGAAGATTTTGTGTTCGACTGATGACTCCAATGCCAATTTATACAGTATATATGAATTTACCACACAAACATCTAAAAAATAAAAAAAAATGCGATGCCACCATTTTCGGCTTTTTCGGTCACTTTTGTATGATGATAGCCTTTGATCAAATTTATCCACAAAATTCATGTTTCTGTTGTAGTCTTCGACTATTTGAGGAGCCGAAATATTAGACATTGCTCCATCTTTATTCTTTCTTTGCAAGAAAACTGTTTGTTCTGCATCATGATAATTTGATAATAAATGAACACATCTTTTGTCCTTCCATTTGATGGCGCATAGGTCTTTGTTACTGTACCAGTCATATTCTCCGCGTTGGAGTTTCTTGTCACTTTTGAACTTTGGCAAAAACTTACGACTTATATTGACAGTACCACAAGCATAGATTTGACTTTTTTTCAAGGTCTGCATCAAGGGTACACTGGTGAAAAAATTATCAAAGAAGCAAATATGATTTTTTCCCACAAGTTCAGCAGTAAGGTTTTTAACAATTTTCTCTCCAAGATTTGTGGTGATTACTCCATCATCTGTTTTACCAGTATATATATCAAATTTCCAACAGTACCCATTTTTATCTGCTAAAACCCATACTTTATATCCTCTTTTGATGGGTTTTTTTGGCATATATTGCTTCAGAGTACTTCGCCCTTTGAATTTGATCATTGATTCATCGATAGCAATTTCCATTGATGGATTCAAGCACTTTTTAAAATTTTCAGCTAAGGCAGTCAAAAGGGGACGAATTTTATAAAGTTTATCAAACGATACGTCTCCTCTTTTTGGCATTATTGAATTATCGTTGATATGAATATTTGATAGTAAAAACCCGAACCGCTTCAAACTCATAATTCGAGGAATAAAAGTATCTTGTAACATTGGGTTACTTGACCAGTAATCCTTGTAGGATGGATATTTTTTGATTCCCATTAGTAAATTTATTGCCAGAAATGCACGCATTTCTTTAGCATCAGTAGCAATGTAATATCTACCACTTGATATACGTTGTTGCTCGCAGTAAAGATTTGTTTGGAATACTAAGTGATCTACAATGTCTTCTGTCAACAACAGATTAAAAAAATTCAAGGGTGTTTTGTCTGCAACTGACCGAACATGGTCAGTCAAACCTGTGTCACTGGTAAACTGTGAAGCTGGAACAGTTTTTGTAACTTTATCCCACTTAGGTGAACCTACGATCGCATTTTCACAATTATTATCTCTATTCGAATATAATAATGTGGAAAGTGGCATGTCGTCATCAGCATCAAATCCATCATATACGATATTAGGTGAATGTAGACCATCTTCAATTTCACTTCCATTTGATTCAGAATCACTGGGAATTTCTGCGCATTCAACAGTGAGATCATTCATGTCTTCCAGAAGTTCACATATTTCTGCATCATTTAGGTGTTTATGTGGCTGATTCATATTTCCTTTACAAAAAATAAGCAAAAAAATTTCCAATGAAAAAAATACCTTACGTCGTGATGGTTCAATATAAGTACCACAACAAAATACACTACCAGCAATAATTATGTTGTAATATTATTTCCAAAACATGAAATTACTTACCTTAGCAATATATCTGTCCAGAAAACATACATTTTTATAATTATTTTACAGAAAACTATTTTTTCTTAACTTTTTTCAATAACCATCCACTGCGTTCCACAAAAGTTGCTTCACTGACCATAAAATGTACATAAAATACGCAATTTGCACAAAACGAAAATTTCTCTGAGAACATTATTGCTTTATTGTCCCGTTATGAAGAGCGGTTCAATTTTTAAACCTTTGAGACTTAAGTGATAACGTAAAACATATGTGGTACGAAAAATGTACCACCGTCGCGAAAAATATGGAAAATATATGGTACAAAAATTAAACCAATGCCGCCGAAAGAGAAAAAAAAATCATTTATCATAAAAAACTCAAAAATATGCACTAACAAGACCACGTGATTTTGACTCCTCAAATTGTGTGATTCTTCAATATAAGTAGTGCATATAAAAATTGCTACGTACATACATTCTTTATACGGATAGTCCAAACAACGAATTAACCAATTTTCCGTGTTTCCAAGGGTTTAAGAAAACTTGGTTCAATTCACATCGTACATGTTCTTCCAAAATCGCAAAATGTTGTTTTTTACCGGCATATATTGGTTATTTTTCGTTTGGAGACTCCGTTCGTGAGATATAACCATTAACCTAATTTTGTGCAGTTTATTTACACATTTCTATTGTCATGTGCTATTGAAAACGTTACAATTATCATTGTCAACTAAAACAAAAATGCTTTCATTTGACACCCAGAATATCAAATTGAAGAACTTGTCACTCGGTCGAGAATAGCACTGTAAATACATTAGTGACAAGATCTTCTATTTGATATTCTGGGTGTCAAATTAAAGCTTTTTGATGTGTTAACATCTATAGCGGCGTAATAATGACGTGTTAAACAAAAAATGGTGAGCAAGAGAGCAATGAAAGAGTGGTGAGGCAGGCGTGAGGCAAACGATATTGTGTCTATAGCGTATGTATTAACATAATAATGTATGTATGGACATGTGTCTGTTGCTGTTGTTGAACGGAGATATAAAGAAGCATAGCCACGCAAAATTTCATTTTCAAGCTTGCGCAGTCAACGTTATGGTGACACACTAATACGTCAGCTACTTCGTACAAAGTATGTGTGATGTTGTGTGTTTGGCTGTTTCGGTGCTGTTGATATGGCAAACATGTGGTTATGTGACACACGTATACGTCAGCTACTTCGGACAAAGTATGTGTGATGTTGTGTGTTTGGTTGTCTCGTTGTTATTGCTATGGCCAAACAAAGCGAATCATTTGATGTTCAGCATTGCCCGGTGTATACAAAAAAACTGTTATTTTTTATTTTCCAATGTAACATTTACTAATGTGTTCATAGAAATCGAACAGGTACCGTGTAGCAAAAAGGTGTTAACACATCATCCGTGAGTTCGAACACTCACTGATTTTTTTTATAATAATTACTTTAAATAAACAAAACGTTACAGATAGTTTGCTTAATTACATAGTCCCATAGTCGGGCTCTCAAGTACAGTATCTATATATATATTTCCTTTAAAGAACTAGGTAATATTGAAGAATATATATGTACATAAGTAATTATAGTACGGATCCATTAGCAATGAAACCTGAAAATGCTAAAATATTACTTTTAGTGCATATATTTTATATTATCTCTTATAGATACAGATGTTGTTATTAATGATATCATTGATGTAAACAGCTTTTCTTTGATGATATCCTGAAAAGGTGATAGAAGATAGGAATACCATTATTATTTTGAATAAACCCCTTTTTATCGAGGTACAGAAATGCCTCAGGTGGTATGAAACCAGTCGCTAAAGCTTTAAATATATATTCTTCGTTTATGTGATATGGTGCCATAATTAAGTTATTTATATACCATTCAAAACAGTTCATGATGTGGTTTCTTATTAATTTAATAATATAATTATCAATTCTAATAATATGGCAGAATTGTATAATTTCGAATTTGGCACTTAATTACTAGTTGGCGATCTGTAGAGGGAGTTACAAGCTCTTAAACAATTCCTTTCAAATTTTCTAATTTTTTCCATATATATGATACACTCGAATGATTGATACATTATAGTTTTCACTGAAAAAAAAAGGGATTGAGTTTTCAATTCGAACAGACGTGCTTTTCGTGTTCTGTATAATTTAAAAAAAAAATAAAATAATAAATACATATTGGGAACAGAATAAATTCTTCTATTTCCATTTCTAAATTATTCGGTAAATAACCGCTTTGATAATTTTGTGGGATGGATCCTCCTATTTTTTGGGGAGCCACTGGTCCATCGGAGAAATTACCTCCGGATAAAAGTTCAAGCAGCCGAAACTTGAAACCATCTATTGGGAAATTGCTTAAAGAAGCCTGTTTCAAAGACGGCAACTTGGAAGAACCAACCAGCTTGGTCAGGACAAATCCCTCTAATGGAGCAGTTCCTAAGGAGAAAGTCAATATTATTGATGAAATCAGAATCCCTTCTAAAATATCGGAAGATAGCGTTGCGGAGCGAACTCCGGCAGATAAGGGCAAGGAAATGGAATGCGACTATATTCCCGACAATGGTGATGATGGCCGGTTCCAAAACGTGCAGAGTAAACGCAAAAGACCTAATGAGGATGTTAAGGTAGATTTATCATCTCTGTGTAATGCTATTAATTCTGACGTAGCTAGTAGTAGTGATAATTATTATGCGATATTAGGGGATTTGGAAATAGAAACGGATTATCCCGTGTTGCAACCGGCAAATGTTATAAATAAGAAAAGTACATCTGTCCCAGATGATAAGGCGATTTTGTATTGTCCTCCTATTTTCTTATTTAATGTGAATATTAATACTTTAGTTGACCAATTGAAATCTAAGAATGTGGTTTACAAAATTGTGAATAAGACTAAGTTCAAGAGCAAGCTGTATTTAAAGGATGCGACTGTGCATTCGGAAATGATGCAGCTTCTCAGGGAAAAGAAAATAGAATCGCATTCATTTACGCCGAAAGAGCTGAAGAAAGTGAGCGCTGTATTGCGAGGGTTATATCATGGTTCAGATTTAAATGCGATTAAATCGGAATTGAGCGCGCTTGTTCCTGGCACAATTGACTCAGTAACAACATTTTCAACTAACTTCTCACAACATTTTCAACTAACTTCTCAATATCGATACAGGCCTTTTTTTGGTTACTCTATTCTCAGGAAAGTCTCCTAGTGAGATCATTGCCATAAAGTATTTGCTTCATCAGAAAGTTACATGGGAGTCTCCGAAAGCGAATTCAAAAATTGTTCAATGTTGGCGTTGTCAACAATGGGGACACTTGTCTCGTAATTGTAATAGAACTTATGTCTGCGTTAAGTGTGATGTTGACCACGAACCAGGGCAGTGCAAGTTTGTGTCTAGTGAGCAGAATTTACCGTATTGTACTAACTGTGAGAAGCGGGGTCACCCTTCAAGCTATAGGGGCTGTCCGGCTTTTGCCAAGTATGTTAAATTGAAGAATAGTTTGCGAAACCAGGTAAGGGGAGAAAAGAAGAGGCTTCTGAAAAGATTGTTGCAGCACTGAATAGTTATGTAGTTCCGGATAAATCGTTCGCTAGTCTTTTTCAGGTTGGGGCGACTTCGCACACTGAATCGTCTCTTCCCAAAACTCCTTTAATTAACGAGTTCTTAAAGATTGCACAGAAAATTCTTCAGCCGGAAGTTGTTTCACTGGAGCAAAAAATCTCAGACTTTATAAAAGTGTACGGAAATCTTTCTAAATCGGAAGCAAAAAGACAATGTCTGCGCCTTATGGATGAAATAAAATCACAATATGGCCCTTAAGAACTTAAATATGTTAACTTTTAATGTAAGATCGCTCGTGGAAGCGAGTCGTAAAGTGGAACTTTCGCGAACATTGAATCTTAATGACATAGATATTGCTTTTATACAGGAGACCCATTTGAAAGAAGGCCACAAGGTCAAGTTGGATAACTTTAATTTTATTAGGGATAGTAGTTCTCAGGGCGTTGGTATTGCTATTCGCCATAGATTCAGGTTTACGAGGGTTAATATACCGAATTTAAGTTTCCCGAGCGTTTTTTTTGAGCGTTAATGTTATTGAGGGGGGAATTCGGAAAACATTTCTATTTGGGTCAATCTATATTCCCTGCAATTTCGACAGTGGGTGTTTATATAGAGGTTTGTCGGATATAAGTAATTTTTCTCAAAATTTCAACTGTGTTTTCATTGGTGGAGATTTTAATGCTAAGCATGTTTCGTGGGGTGATTCGGTGGCAAACGCGAATGGCAATGTGTTTTTCGATTGGTTGCAGAATTTCTCGTTACACTTCAAACAGCTTTCCAATTCTTCCCCTTCATATCCAAATGGTTCATCATTTTTAGATCATTTTCTGGTTAGCGCGGGTTTAGACAATGGCCGTTTACAAATTTGTAGTCTTCCCACTTTTTCGGATCATTTTCCGATCAAATTGAACGTGCATCTTTCTAATTTTGAGATAATGTTGCTTCCTCCTCGAACCTATACCTCTTACAAGAGGACAAATTGGCAAAATTTTCGTAATGAGTTAGTTCAGAAGATTATGGATCACTTTCCGGACCCCTTCAGAAATCTTTCGAACTTGGAAATTGATGCATTTGTCGACAACTTTACGTCCACCCTTAATAGCGTGTGCAATTTACATTCGGAGAGAATTCGGACCAAGGATCGAAACTTTGTTGCTTCAGATTTGGTAGCGCATATGCTCAGGGTAAAATACACTTGGCAACGGCAATTGAAGAAATTATTTCATCAGTTTTTGAACAGACAAAATCCGCAGTATCTGTTATTATCTAAACAGATCCAGTTGCTGGGCGTCATTATGGGAAAGCAGGTGGCACGAGACCGGTCTGATAATTTTGGTAAAAGGTTAGGACACATTAAGCCAGGACCAACTGCTCACAGACAAATATTTAACATGACTACGTATAACAGGAGGGCTATAATAAAGTCACTTGAGGTAGATGGGCAGATTGTGGACGACGAGTCCGAAATGGTGGAAAAGTTGAGATGTCATTTCTCCCACGTTTATAGTGGTTCTGCTCCGGAGAGAGACCTCTCTGATATTGAAACTACAGTAGGCAGTATACTTTCCGAAACTGCGGAAAATATTCGTACATTTGATACAGGCTTTTCGGCACTTAATACTGAATCGTGTCCAGTTTTTATTGGTCATGGGCAATTGGAAAGGTTATCGAAGGATACGAACAATAAGAAGTCTTCGGGGTTGGATGGTGTTTCGAATTTTATTATCAGGAAACTTCCTGCAAAGGCCCTTGAATATTTGCTAATAATTTTTAATAATTGTATTAACAATTCTTATTTTCCCAAAGTTTGGAAAATTTCGAAGATTGTCGCGATTCGGAAAAAAGGGAATAGTAGTGATATTAATAATTTAAGGCCGATATCTATGCTTTCTAATTTAGGGAAACTCTATGAAAGGGCGATTCGTGAGAAGATGGACAAAGGCTTGACTGAATCATATATTCCAAAGTTGCAATTTGGGTTTAAAAAAGGACACTCCACGGTTGACGCTTTGTTGAAATTCTCGAATGACGTTACTTGCAATCTCCGGCAACGTCATTGTACGGTGGCGGTTTCACTGGACGTTGAAAAGGCTTTTGATAAAGCTTATCATGATGGCATATTATATAAAATGGTTCAAATTGGTTTTGACAAAGCTGTTGTGAAATTGTTTGCAAATTTTTTTGCTGATAGGCTTTTTTGTATTCAACACAACGATATGGTTTCTGATTTTGGGGAGGTCAAGTGTGGGGTGCCTCAGGGTTCCATTTTGGCCCCTCATTTGTATAACATTCTTATGAGTGATTTTCCGCATAATACTCCTAGTTCTACTGCATTGTTGTACGCCGATGATAGCCTTTTATGAGTCACCAATTGCTGCCTGCTGTTTCTACGCATCTTATGGAAGTTAAAAGGTTTTATGGCCTCTGGGGGATACGGATAAATGTGGGGAAAAGCGAGGCTATTTGTATTCGCAATGCATCGGGTAAGTGTAAATATTTTGTTGTTCCGGAAAGTAAACAGTTAAAGCTCTTTTTGGATGGCGAGAAAATTCCCTTCAAAGATGGGATAAAGTACTTAGGTATTAATTTCGATAAGTTGTTGAAATTTAATAAGCATGCTAGAAGTGCACTGAGAAAGGGGTACAAAATTCTAGGAATGTTTTCAAGAATCTTAAAAAACAAGGAAATGCAACGCAGCTTAAAACTTCTAATATATAAAACGTGTTTGAGACCAGTCGTATTGTACGGGTTTCCAATATGGTTCCACATATCTCCTACCGTGATGAGAGAAATTGAAATTTTTGAGAGAAAGATTTTAAGATTCTGTATTGGGAAAAATTTTGAAGCTGTCTGTAGGCGCTACTCTAATTCGTTTGTATATGAAAACTCGAAAGTCACGCCAGTCGGTATTTATGTTTGTGATATTATTCAAAGATTTGCTAACAGGGTAACAACTCACGAGAACGAATTTGTCTCGAAAATTTACGATGCCCAAAGAAATTTTAGTTGGTAGAATATAAATTATTTATCCCCTTTGGGATTTCTTAATGAACCTTTGCCAAGTTATAACACTGCAATACCTATACGCCATGCTTTTTATGATAAAACTCTACCTGCCACGCATCGTGGCTAGATTTTTGCTCTTCAAATTGAAATGTTTCTATATTTCGATCCTTATTTAGTAGTTATTTAAGGTTATTATTTAAGTTAGTTTTAGTTTAGTTTTAGTAAGTATTAGTTGTAGTTATAAGTATACTATTTGGGTGAAACACTCATGTCAAAAGTAGCTCCGGGAGCAAGGGCGTATTTGTCTATATGATAAAATGTATATTTATATAGTTACCAATGATTATTAAAAAGTATGGAACTGTTATCTTGTTTTAAATACAATTAGGATAATACATTATAGTCCTAAGAAACTACTTGTAAACTTAGGGTAAGCATGTTTCTTAATTTGTTTTAAAAAAGGCTCAATAAATCTAACTTTAACTTTAACTATAGTTTTCACTTGCTGGCTCAAGTGCCTCGAAAAACCGAAGACTTGAACTAATTAATTGACTATTTATATGGGTATTAAAATACAGCAATTTATCTAAATGAATACCTAAATTCTTAGCAACTTCTTTATTTGGTATTTTTATATTTTCCCGGTACGATTTTATCGCAAAACTTTTCTAGTTTGTTCTACTTATGATATTGGTGGGCGAAAGACATCCGACATTAAGCTTCATATTCCAATCTATGGCCTATTTTTCGAAGGTATCAAATTGTGCATGAAATTCTGAGCAGATACTTTCGATTTTGGAATTGGGATGATAGATTTTGATATCAACTGCAAAATCAATTATATTGTCAAGACTTTTTAATAAGTCATGTATAAATATTTTAAAAAGAAATGGAGCATTTACTGTTCCTTGCTGTAATCCTTTGATAATTATGAACTCCTTTTAACTTCCTTTATTGCCGTTACAAACCACAAAACGTTAATCACTTGTCATGTTATACGAGTATATTACCAACTGTAAGCGAAATTCATATTTTATATAACGTTTATATATAACGCCTTCTATCCAAAGAATATCGACTGCCTAAATTTATGAGCCATTTGAAATAAGTACGGGAGTCGCGTGGATCGAGGAGTGCTTGTACTTAAACTCGAATTGATGTTGGCATTCAAGTTCATATTTTTCGCAATTTTTGCTTAACGCTTTGTTTTCAAAAATTTAAACAATATTGCTGATATGTACTTACTTACTTATCCGGTCTCGAACAACCCCGAAGGCTCAGGGACCTTACAAAACGAAGATAACATATTTCGTCACCCAGTTCGTTCTTTTGTCTTATCTCTCCAGTTGACAATGCCAAGTGTACTCAGCGATTTGTCAACTTGATCTCTCCAGCGGAGTCTTGGTCTTCCTATTTTTCGTCTTGCTTCGAGTTCGGTTTCGAAAACCCTTCGTACTGATTCGTACTGATTCGTATTCATCCATTCTACTGACATGGGCTAGCCAGCGCAATCGCGTTATTTTGATCCGCTTAACCATGTCAATGTCGGGATATGGCTCATACAGCTCATGGTTGATGCGTCGCAGTTGTGCACTATAGGGCCAAAAATCTTCCGGAGTATTTTTCTAACGAAAACTCCCACAGATGTTTCATCTGCTTGCCATACGACCCAGGATTCTGCGCCATAAAGCAAGACAGGTTGTATGAGAGTCTAGTATAGTTGGACTTTTGTTACTCTAGAGAGGGCTTTATCTCTAAAGTGCTTGCTTAGCCCAAAATAACATATATCCGAAAGAACAATTCGGCGCTTTATCTCAAGGCTGACGTTGTTGTTTTTGTTTACGGCAGATCCCAGGTATATAAATTCGTCCACCACCTCGAAATTATAACGGTTATCAAGGTTCACGTTTTGGTCTAATCGGGTGTAGGCCCTGCTCGTTGAAACCATTAAGTTTGTCTTATCCTCATTTACTGTCAGACCCACTTTTGCTGACTTCATCTCAATTCTCGAAATCAGCTCAGTAACTTTACTAACTGTACGCCCAATGATATCTATATAATCAGCATACGCGAGCAGCATGTGACTTTTGCTGCTGATGGTTTTATTAATGTTGACTGCTGCTTTTCTCATAGCAATCTCTATTAGGATGTTAAAGAGATTGCGCGATAATGTGTCTCCTTGTCTGAGGCTTCGCTTAGTTTCGATCCTTACCAACATTCACTGGGGATTTGGTGTTTGTCAAGGTCATCCTGCAAAGGCGTATGAGTTTTGCAGGAATACCAAGCTCAGACATTGCTTCGTAGAGTTTCTCCCGTATCGGGCTATCGAAGGCCGACTTATAATCGACAAATAGATGATGGGTGTCGGATTTGGCGTAGCGTGCAAATCGGTCGGTTGTCGATTTTCTAGGCCTAAAGCCATACTGGTATGGTCCAATCAGGTCAGTGGGAATTGGTTTTAGTCTTTCGCACATTATACCTGATAGAACCTTATAGACTATGGATAAAAGGCTTATTCCACGGTAGTTGGTACATAGGCTCGTGTCATCTGTTTTAAGTATGGGGCATAGTACACTGAGGCTCCAATCGCCGGGCATGCATTCATCTAACCAAATTTTGTTAATGAGCTGATGCATGTACCTTGCAAGCTCATCGCCGCCAGCCTAAAACAGATCCGCCGGTAATCCAGCGGCTCGTGCGTCTTTGTTATTTTTAAGCCGGGCAATATCTGTTCTGACCTCGTCTTGGTTAGGAGGGGGACAATCGACTCCGTCGTCCAAATTATGATCGATTGTCTCGTCATTGGATATCTCAGGTACCAATATCGCAGAGAAATGATTTATCCATATTCCCTACATACTCTGCACAGCTACGATGAGATTTCCAACCTTGTCTTTACAGAAGGGGCGCCCATAATATTGTCCATTAGTTCCGTTTTTAACTTTTTGATAGAATTTTCGGGGTTCGTTCTTCCTTCTGTATGTCTCAATTTTCTCAATCTCGCGCTTTCTCCACTGCCGTTTCATACACCTAAAGAGACGGTTTACCTCCTCCCATTTCTCCCTATACCGCGCAGTAATCATCTGCAATGCGACACTCTCCATCGTACCATGGTTTGCCGTACGGTTGTTGCGGCAGTTTTAATAGAGTCGGAAATGGGTTTCCACTGCGCTTCAGGGTCGTCACCGGGAGGGGGTGGGTTCTGTGCCAACAGTTGCGAGAGCTTCCTCGAGTAGGCTTTGGGTACCTCAGGTAATTGCAGATTCCCGATGTCTAGCTTTCTCTGCGTCTGGTTTCCAACGATTTTCGCTCTATTTAATCTTGTGCGAAACTTTGCTGCTACCCGGTAGTGATCAGAATCGATGATAGCTCCTCTGATCACTCGTACGTCCATTACACTGGATGAGTGCCTTCCATCAATTACCACGTGATCAATTTGGTTCATCGTTCTTTGATCAGGGGATACCCAATCTTGTGGATGGTTTTATGCTGGAATCTTGTACCACTAATAACTAGGTTTTTTGTCACGGCAAAGTCAATCAGCCGCATACCGTTGTCGGAACTGTCAGCATGTAGGCTGACATTTCGTTCTTGTATTTCACTGCCATTATGACCGCCGGGTTTTTGCATTTTACCCTGCCAGGATACTTGATTGCAGTCGCCCGTTATGGGTCAGACGCTAATCTGGATACAATATGTCGAACCTGGATTTTATTCTTTTGGTTTCTATCCGTCGTTGGCCCATATGTTTGGCTCATCCGCCTTCTAAGGACAAACGAATATGCCACTTATGAGCTTCAGGTACATATGTCACCTACTAAGCCTGAAACATATCAGTGATTGCATAAGCAATCAGGCTGCTCATTTGTTTCGCCTTCTTACTCTAGCTAGTTAATGAAGATTTCAAACAAAGCCATTGCTCAGGACATACTGCTGGGGATAAAGAATCATTTCTGGCCACTCCCAAGTGAATGGCTATCAGAAACTTGCCACCTCCACGGACAGTTCCATATCTGATATGATATGTGGTAGTAAACAAATAGGACGATAGTTTTTTGGATTAGTAACATTCAAGTTCTTTTTTGGTACTACAACAACTTTTGCGAGTTTCCATTCATTAGGATAATAAAAATTGTATTTCTAATTTTTCTGTCTCAAGGTCCACATAAATAAAAAATAAAAATGTTTTTCAAGTTATATTCTTTATCATACTTTATTTTATTTCAATATTTCGACCGTCATCGACGATCATCTTCAGGATCTAATTTAAATAAAACGTTACAAAAATTATTTATTTATTTATTACTAATATGTGCAATACATTACGTACATTAAACACACAAACTTCTAAACACTGTTCCAGTTGCGTCTCAACTATTTTGTCTTTCTATCTCGTCTTTGTTTTGCTGTTACTTGTCTGTATATATGTGCACAGTTGTCAATGTCAGTTTTGTAGTTTATTCTATTCCCACTAGGTACGTCAATAATATGGAGCATTTCTAACATAAATCTCTTGCTATAGTGTTTCTCCTCCTGTAATATTTTCACATCATCAAAGTTTGGAGAGTGGTTCTCTTTTATAAAGTGTGCCGCCAGTACCGTTTTTTGGTCAAATGTGTTTTGTCTATTTCGCTTGTCAGATTTTTACGTAATTTTTACTTAGTCGTTCCCACATATACTTTGTCGCATACGTTAGCTCCGTCACCACAATTTTCGACTTGGTAGAGCTAAATAATATTCTCATGGTATAATCGTTCTTCAGGGCTATAGTGTATTTTTCCTTGTCATAAAATGTAGAGCACTTGAAACTCTCTGAAAGAAATGGTATATATGGCATCGTTTTATATATTTGACCATCTTTATTCCGTGGTTGGCTTTGTGTGCATAACGAGGAATCGATCATTGTCGTTATTGTCTTTTCGGGGAAATAGTTTTTCACCAAGATTTGTTTACTTATGCCCCTATTTTTGTTATGCAATTGTTTGTCGCTTATAACTATTTAGGACTCTGCTTATAAAATTCATAGCCATGTTCATTTTAATCGTCTTTGGGTGTTTGGAAAAGTAATTTACTAATCGTCCTGACGCAGTAGGTTTATGATATCAGTCTAATTTTATGATATTATTCTCATATATCACCAGTGTGTCCAGATATAGCAATTTTCCATCTATTTAAAGTCTTTAAAATGTCATCTATTGTATTCTCCTTGACGACTGCGAAGATATCGTCAACATATTTTGTCAGTAGGCGTGGTTTACCATTAAATTTTCCCATACATTTGTCTAATAATGTTTCCAACGAAAATAAGGTCGAAAAACAATATTTATGAAAATAAAAATTATTAATCGTATTATTAAGTAATGTACATTACTCTAATATTAAATGCGTAGGTAGTTTCAAAATTAATGGTTTCAACGAACAGGGCCTCCACGCGATTAGACCAAAGCGTGAACGTTGATAACCGTTATAACTTCGAGGTAGTGGACGAATTTATATACCTCGGATCTGCCGTGAACAAAAACAACAACGTCAGCCTTGAGATCAAGCGGATAATTGTGCTTGCGAATAGATGTTATTTTGGGCTAAGCAAACACTTTAGAGATAAAGCTCTCTCTCGAGTAACAAAAGTCCAGCTGTACCAGACTCTCATTCAACCTGTCTTGCTTTATGGCGCAGAATCCTGGGTCCTATCGCAAGCAGACGAAACATCTGTAGGAGTCTTCGAGAGAAAAATACTCCGAGAAATGTATGGCCCTATAGTGCACAACGGCGAGTATCGGCGACGCATGAATCATGAGCTGTATGAGCTTCATCCTGACATTGACATAGTTAAGCGGATCAAGATAATGCGATTGCGCTGGCTAGGCCATGTAAGTAGAATGGATGAAGATGAACCAGCGCGAAGGGTTTTCGAAACCGAACTCGAAAGAAGACGAAAAATAGTAAGACCAAGACTCCGCTGGAGGGATCAGGTTGACGAATCCCTGCATACACTTGGTATTGCCAACTGGAGAGATAAAGCAAAAGATCGAACTGGTTGGCGAAATATGTTATCTTCGTTTTGTGAGGTCCCTGACCCCGCGGGGTTGCCCGAGACCGGATAAGTAAGTTAACAACTGAAACGAATGAAACAAAAACAAAATACCTATTGTTACTACCAAAATATAATTTTATCATGAACGAGAATATAGAAGAAACAAAAACAGTGAAAAGAACGACATAAATAAAAGAACGACAACAGTGAAATTACGACTACATGGACAGAACGACAACAGTGAAAGAACGACATTGAAAGTAACGGCTACTTGACACATTCGATCACTACAGTTACCAGATATTATGCAATCACGGTTATTAAATTACCGCTTCTAAAATATCGCTCATCTCTATTGAAGAAGACGTTGTATTCCACTTGCGCTTTAAAGGATTTTAACCTTTATGTATGTATGTTGGCTCAAACTGTTACAAATGACATATTTGCACAAACTTGTAGACATCTATTTATAAATTACATGTCTAAAACAAAACTTCGTATACTTTATTATTTATTTTAATTGCTATATGTATATAAGTACATTCTTATGTACATACATACACGAACAAGAAGGAAGGTAAACTCTTCGGTACATACCAGTATTTATGTTATTGCATACATAAGTACAGGCACACACACACATGTACATACTACATACATATAAATGTGTTTATAAAATAGTCGAGTATTTATTTCTTTAGACCCACCTCACACTAACCGAAGGCATTGACGGAAGCATCGAGTGTATTATTGTTGGCCTAAAGTGGCTATAATGGATTCTATTTAACTTTTACTGACTGCTAATGGATTTTTCTTGACCCCAAATAAAATGTGAAACATAAAAAATCATTGGTTACAACAACAGAAACCACGATGACGGCAACAGCAATAATAACGATGGAGCACAAAAGGAAGAAACAACACCATGAGCGGAAGAGGACAACAACACTCACAACTTCTTTGGCAAAGGTAGACCATAAAAACTTTACTTATTTTTCAATTTCATCTGGTCTCGTCCTTAGCTTTATAATATCCGACACCACAAATGACTACAGTGGGCATAATGCGTGCATTGTGTTGTTTGACAGCTAAGGAGTTGGAAAAACTGTTGTGCCAACGTAATAAAATATAACTAGGAATCGGAATTATGTGCACTAATGTAAATCTTGTAAGCGCATAAAACGAGCACAAGAAATCGCAAAATGTGAAGTATTTAAATTAAACTTTGACTCATAGTTACAAGTCGCTTGGGATTGCAGAATATGATCTAAATATCCAATAAATTCTTGTATAAATATTGTTCCGAAAATAAAATGTGGGACTGATCGCTTGGAACTGATCCCGAAAAATATATAAGGAGATATGTTACATCATAAATTGCAGATAGACTATGCGAGCTTCTTCATAATATTTCTAGCAGGAATATTCACCATTTTATTGCTACCGAAAGAAACAGGCGGATTAATTGAATGATTTCACACATAAATTCCACACTAGACTTTCAAATGATCAAGTAGATATTATGTGTAACCTAATTGACATATTATTTTCTGTCGCAGTTTAACTAAATCCTGACTTATTTTGCATGGTAAATAACAAAAACTAGCAGCAAAACAAATGGGGTAAGCAATGTTTTACTTTACCTTTGATTTTCTACACTGACAGAACTAATCGTTTGTAAATGGCTGCAGCAACAGTACATTCGGTTTTTGTGACAGAATTGCAGTTGCCACAACTGAATTGAGGTCAATACACAATTTAGTTTCTACAACTGTACAACCTCGAAACATAATTGGTAAAAGTTAACTGTTGTTTTGGCCTGCAACAACCGAATGTGGCATGAATTCGGTTGCATCAACCGTTTTCTGATTTAATTCGGCCACAGCAGCCGAATTTGACATCACTTCCGTTGGAACTATCCAATTTGGTCTCAATTAGGTCGCAACAACCAAATTCGGTCACAAAAAAATTGTGGTATTAATTCGGTTCCAACAAACGTTTGTAGAAAAACTGAGGTCGCTGTAAAAATTGTCTCAACCGAATTTATTTTCAATTAGGCTACCACACCACAATTCTATATACTTATGTATGTATTTCAAACCTGACATTTAAAATTCTAAAAACAATTGTTATATGAAAAAAGTAAAGGAAACTACATATATTCTGCCGTGGTTTTAAGAAGAGTGTTTTGTTTTTATTAAGAAATATAAGTAATGGTTGAGTTTTTCAAGTTTTCTCTGTCTATTTGGCAACCCTTAAATTTGACAGCTGTCGTCTACGATTGTTCCGATGTCTAAACTGAAGCGATACACACATTGTAAAAACCTGTTACAAAAATCGGGGAAGTTAAACACACCGCTCGCAAACTTCGCGCGATTTTTGTCCATGGAAGTGAACCTATTGTATCAACTATTCGAAGAAGTTTGAAGAAACTAGAGCGGTTATAGGCCGCTCAAACCATCCACAGCGCCGGCAATTCGTTCCATGCATGACGGAGCAAAGTCAAGTGAAAGCCGACTTTTCGAAACAAATCATCTTATTTTGTTTTTGTACTTCTTTGTTTACTGTTATTGTTGGTATGTACTAAAATTAAATATATCTCAAATTTGTAGCATTTTTGTATTTGTTATCGCAGTGCACTTGTATCACGGTTAGACAGCTGTTTCAAATGACTTTTTAAAGAGTATTTAATCTTATTGCGGGATAATTTAGAATTTTCCGTTTTCGAACCGGATTATTTGTTAATTGATTAATTATGTCAAAAAATTATCGGATATAAATTATCTCATTATAAGCAAGACGTTAAGCTTGGGCATGGACAGTGATAATGGCGCCATTTTTTGACATAATATTTTGACATACTGACATTTTTAATAAAAACTTCATATCAATCAATTGCATAAAAACTATAGCAATGATATACTTATTTTACTCAACTCGAATAATGATCACAGAAATATCCGCGATTGCGATCCATTCGAACCCGCAGGATTGTCTTTAAGCCCGGAAATTGGTGTTCTCACCTCGTCCTGATTTGGCGAAGACAATTGGTACCACAATTTTCAACTCGCTTCATTTCGACACCTTTATTCATTTGTTCCGGGAGATGAATATTTCTGAAATATTCCTATTCCATCCTCATCGAACCTTGTTGTCTGTCACAAAATTTCCAGCCTCGTCGTTACAAGTGAGGATCCCCTTACCATGATCGTTGGTGTGGCTGTTCACTTTCTGGTACAACTTTCGTGCTTCGTGTGCTTTAGGCGGGGCGGAAAGAAAAGTGAAAATTACACGATTTGGATATCAAAAAATCGTTCTATGGGTCAAGTAGAATACACACCCACAAAATTTCATTAAAATCCATTTATCCCTTAACCTCCCGAAATGCATATGAAGTAAAAACGAGATGCGATTTCACATTTTAGAAAATTTCCATATAATTGGGTTGTATTTTCAAATTTGTAAAGATGGTGAAATATAACATTTGTACTGTATTTAATTTAAGTTGTGAAAATTTAACGGATCATAATACTTGGTTACTTCGCCGTCGACTTATTGATTCAATCAGTCGAATTTGTTACCCTTGTCAAAGCGAAATGTTTTCCTACCATGTTCCCACTTTCCATGATCCAAAATATCGCGCCTAACTACAAAAGAGTCATAACTCCAAATTTTCAGAATTTATTTTTTGCTTAAAAACAATAACCGGTCGGTCGTTATTTCCTCACCCGTTTCATCAAATTTTGGGTATGACTCTCTTGTAGTTAGGCTGCGATATATATTTCAAACCGAAGGATAATCTTTATTTAAAATTAAGAATTTATGTTTGTAATAGTTCAACTACATTACAGTTTTCAAAAATCAGGCAATGTAGTATAATTTTGTAACATCATATTGCCAGCAACTCCTGACGATTAGAAACTCTTACAACAATATTACCACAGTTCCATGCAACAATTTTCCATTTGGATGACTTTACCCCATAATTTCAAGGAGCGATTGTAGCATATACAGCTTCGCATGGTCGGTTTATATCGCCTGCGCTTATCCTCAATTGTCTCAATATTGTGTGGGTGTATGTGTGTGTGATTTTAGCCCATTGAGTAAATGTGTTTTATTTTTTTTGTGAACGATTACATTTGAAGGATTTTTTCAGCTTTCTTCATTTCTGCCAACAATCATTGCTAAATACCTTTCGAAAATAACAATGGGTTCATGTGGGACGAAAGAGCTACACAGAAAAAAGTTCCCAAAGGGGGAACCAACACCAAAGCACTTCATTCACACACATCGCACACAATTATTCCGTACACCTGGTGCGGGTGCCGCCGGCAGAGCTTTGAATGTTTACAAATTCCGGCTGATAGCACTGGTGCGACTGAAATGTAAGGAAGTGGTGTGGATTTAGCTTAACCTCAATTGCAGAAAAATTCATTAGGATCACTTATTTGGATTGGCAATGCACTTGATTCCTCGATGTATTATCTCTCTATCGATTGTTGCAAAGTTCCTTCGATATTTTTATAATTAGAAGATTTATTGTACAATGTTGGAATTGGTTGCTGACAAAAGTTTGTAAGTGAAGACGGTAAAACTCAAGGAGCCTAAGGTTGTAAATCTAATCTAATCTAAATATACTAAAATTACTAAAAACAACAGTATGAATTGCATTAGCGATTTATTCATATATACCTATTTACTTAATTCGCAATGGATAACCATTCGAGTTAGAGTCCTTGCATAACGAAAAAACCTAATTCTCCAATCGGTTAGATCTGTGGTCTTTCCAACTTAAATACAAAGAGTGACGGATTGGAAATCTATGTGGACAACTGATAGTCTTATAAACGAAATGAGTTAGAATTACGATAACTGGCACATTCAATATTAATTTTAGTGACATTAAAAAAAATATATAAATATATTAGTAGACAATTTACAAGAATTCCTTTTATTTTAAACTTGATATTCTCCAACACCAGTTACATAATCATCGGGGGGAGAAAAGGTTGATTTTTAGTTTGGCTTATAGCAATAGTTTTGGTTTAAAACAATAATGTATGAAATATATTATCGGCTAACTGACCACTGCTTCAAAAATATAGCCCAATTATGGCACTCCGTGCAGTCTTTCTACGAGGGTTTAAATGCAGTTGGTGTGTCAATTGAGGATTTTCAGTTTAACAGTAGCGGCTATTCTGTTTATTTACAAAGCCAGCCTGTGTATAAAAAGATTCAAAATTCTTTACAATACGCTGAATGGCAGATTTCCTTGGCACATTATTTAATCCAAAAAAATCTCGCAAAATTCTTCGCGACTTTACAATTGAACGATTATTTAGACAAAATGTTTTAATAACTTCAACACGTCGTTGGTGTGTTAGATACTCCATAATAAATTGTTATCAAATACAAACTGTCAAATCTCAACCAAGCAGAAATGGCGGTCAAAACACACGGCCTGGAACATGAAAAACATCCTAGCAACTTTTGTACATTCGAACTTACAATGCTGTCTTTTGTTGTCGGCATTTTTCGTTAACTACATATAAAAGGTCCAGATGGTATTAATAGCATATGTAGTAAATCCACATTGGTATCGACTCTTGATGCTTTTCTTGTAAAACAATTTCGAAAACCTGTATTGTCCTTCTTTCGAGACTCTTAAGCTCATTCCCACATTTGTGCCATTGAAAGTTTACACGCTGTTATTACCACTGAACCATGAAATAAGTCCTTGTCTAAGGAAATGGTTTGATTCTTTAACTTGATTCTTGATTCTTTAACTTAGACTTCACTTGCGTCAGTTGGAAATCTACATCAAAGAACATCCAATATTACGGCTAACCGTCTTAAAATATGAATGTGTATGCTTGTTATTTCCGATGATTTTTCTGGAGTTTTAGAAAACCTCCGTCGTTAACATTTTCGTACCGATTTTGGGTACATATCATTTAATTAATTTTAAAGCTAATTAATTTGTTGCATTGTATAGCATAATTTGTATGCCATACGTAGCGTAAGCTCCATAAATTGAATGCGGCTGTATAATGGAATCTAACTTTAATTACTGATTCGTTGTTGTGAGTGGTTTCTGACAATTCATCGAAATTATTCATCTGCTTCGTTGGAACTCCACAGATATCACATATCTGCCGAGTGTCATATCCTACTGCTGAGTTTCATAACACTGTGTGTGATTTTTGCACATTAAAAATCGGAATTGAGCGAAACAAAGCAAGTGAGCATAATTTCGATACGCTTAATGACATTTATCGTTTTTCTCTATCACGTCCAAATTTTGAGCAATTTGGCCACAGAATTTGCTGAGAAGTCAAAACTGCTAAGATCTTTGAGGCTAACTTAAAGGCAGTAAGATTCCGAATTAATGTTTCAGTTCTTAGCAAGAAATGTAGAGGTACCCTTAGAAGATTACTAACTTTAAGTTGTTATCCCCTCTCCTCTCCCCTTTGTCATTAATAATGTAAAAAAATTGTATCCTTTTAAAATTAAATGAAAATTTTTCCACCGGGTTTTTTGAAGGCAATGACCGGTTTCCACCCGTTTCGGTTTTATATCCCAGTCTTAGGGTTCGACACCATCCCTTGATTAAACTAAGAACCGCTGCACGCATGGCAATGCTTCAGTCAATTGCAACGCGAACTGCAACTGAGCGGTATAGGGAGAAAAGAACGGAGGTAAACCGACTCTTTAGGCGTAAGAAACGGCAGTGGTAAAAGCGCGAGAGTGCGAAAATTGAGTCATACAGAAAGAAGAACGAAACCCGAAAATTCTACCAAAAAGTCAAAAACGAAACTAGTAGACATGGCTCAGGGCCCCCGTTCTGTAAAGACACGGACGGAAATCTCATCGCAGATGTACAGAGTATGTTGGGAATATGGAGAGATAATTTTTCTGCGCTATTGGTACCTGGGATATCCAGTGATGAGACAATCGATCTAAATGTCGACGACGACGTCGATTGCCCCCCTCCTAACCAAGACGAGGTCAGAACAGCTATTGCCCGGCTTAAGAACAATAAAGCCGCAGGAGCCCATGGATTACCGGCGGAGCTGTTTAAGGATGGCGGCGATGTACTGATAAGGCACAAGCATCAGCTCATTAGCAAAATTTGGTTAGGTGAATACATGCCCGGCGATTGGAGTCTCAGTGTACTATCTCCAATTTTTAAAAAAGATGACCCGATATTGATAAGTGTCCGTAACAACGTGGGTTCGATCCCTATTATAACCACCTTAAATTTCTTTCAAATTCGGTCACCTCAATTAATTCTGTAGGTGAGTGTAATGCCAAACAGCGCACAGGTCACTGATTTTTGGAAGCTCTCCAATGTCCCTTCAGAGGACGTAATGGGGAAGTATTTATTTTTTATTGGAACAAAGTTCCTTATCGCACTTTGCGGGATGGGGGCTAAATGAAAAAAAATTAAACAACTTTTTTTAACCTTATTATCCTATAACCAAGTATACAACCCAGTATTATTCTGCATACTTTTAGGATTTCGTGGTATAGAGTTTGGAAGTTGTACCAATTCGTTTTGCTATTTTATTTTATTGCATACTTTTAGACATAATTGGTAAATATTACTAGATTTATAGAGTCAGGCGCGTATATGAGAGTTGTTTCCTTTCATTTTGGCTTTGTGATAGTCATGCCCATGTGAAGTGTGTTGGCTTCAATGGAAGGCATTATGACATAATTACGGCTAAGGAAAGCGGGCTTCGCTGAACATGTTGGAAGTGATGGGAATTCGATGTTGACTGTTATAAGCAAGTTAATGAGGCAAGAAAGGATTTCAAAATTTAAATTCTGATTTTGTCTCTATTAGTTGGAAATTTAAATCATTGGAGGGTATATTTGATACTTTTAAATGGCATGAGGAAATCTCGTCATCCCCAAGACGGAATAAAAGCTTCTAGTGATCGTAATTTAATTGTAGCAGTAACTCCTAACTTGGATAATTTGGACATTTTGTTATTATCGCCGAAAGAGTCGTCGTCTGTTCCTTCATCCACAGAAGTCAGGGACCGTAGTCATTATGAGTTTTATTATAAAACTGATATACTAATGATTATATTATTAGTTTTAAATATTTGTACAATGGTAATGATTAAATTTGAGTAATATTAAAAATATCACTCATAATTATTATTTTTTAACAAAAAAAATAATAAATAATTATTTTTGATGGAGAACGTTTAGTGAAAGTAATTATAAAAAATTAGTACCATAATAAGCAATATCAATTTATTAATTTATATTTTTTTATATGAATTGTCCCCAGATCGGGCTCTGAAGTATATTTAATAAACGTCTTTGTTCAAATCAATTTAACACTCATATAAGATAACAATGTATTGAAAATGTTTTAATAAAAAATTACGTAAATATCGTATTATTCGTATACTAAAATCTATGGTCTAATTAAATCTAAACGCATGAGGAAAATAAGAACATGGTGGAAAAATTCTGTCTGTTCTTGTTGTTGGAATTATAGGGCTATCAGTTATGTTGATACTTAGGGATCTTCGATCGATACTAATGTGAATTGCAGAATTGTGTTTGTATATATACGATTGATGATCAACCGATGGTATCAATTCAGGCACAGTAGTTAGGCATCTGATGATGAACTTGTCACGAAGTTCGAAACTAGGCATGCCAGTGAGTGTGTGTTGAACTGAATTGTCTATTATTTTTAACAAAAACTAACCGTTTTTCAAATAGAAAAATGTTCATGACTTGTAAGCTTGTAGTATGAATTTCTCATACATTAACCAAAAACTAACAAAAATCGGTCAATAAAATTCAAATTCAAATAAAACAATAATTTTAAGATAGGCACCTCAATTTTTTGGGTTATGTTAGTATTATTGTGTCTTAAATAACCGACATTGTACGTTATACTTTTTACTGCTTTAATATTTGCCCGTCTGTATGTATGATAGATGACGCGAATTCCATTTGTATCCTCGATATATTTGTCTTTGTCCAGGAATATACGCGCCTCGGGTGGGACAAACCCTTTTCGTAATGCATCACTTAAATAATTTGCATTTGTATAGTAGGGAGCCATTATTAAATTGTGTTCAAAGTTTGTTGTACAACGTAGTATATGCACACAGGGAAAAGATTAGTTGGAAATCAATTCAGGCATTGGAAATTCCATGATAAAGTCTATATTTTGATCAGAATTCGTAATTGTCAAACACCAGAATTATTTGTCGATGTTATTGATAGATTAGAAATCGGTCTTACTAAATTGTAGTTACTACTACCGAATTTTAGTTGTATTAACCAATTTGAGTATTTCAAAAACCTCATTCATCTGAAATAGAAGATACAACTAATAAAAAGTACAATGTTAGAATTCGTGTTCAAATATTAGTTACTGTAATCATAATTTAGTTTCTGTTACAAAAACACTTGTTACACAGTTATGTATTCGATTTTTCACAAGAGGCTTTGTTGTTAAAGAGAAACTACGTATATTGGAATGTTACACGAGAACTTTACAGAAAAACTAATCTTTTAAACAGAACGTGATAAACAAAGTTGTGAAAAAACAATAGAGTATACTTATAGATGTCACCCTGCGAAGAATACATATTATCATAAATTGAGGTGAAGGGAGACTTTTAAACATAATCGTTGAATATGACGCCACTATTGACGCCTTCACAAACTCATGCAAACAATTGTGGGCACTTGGCTGGAGGAACTATTATTCTGGATGACAGATTCAAGTAATTATACAGATTACAATCAACATCAAATTCAAGTAACTATAAGTAGTTGAGCATACTCTACCAATATATTATTTTGTACAACCGAATTAGTTTCTACAGTTTTCGTTCATCCAACTAATAGAATATTCACCACTACAGAATAATTTGATTGCTAGAACTAAAAATTGATTGACAGATCACATTTATTTCTTGCTGCTATGGCTTCAACTAAATATTTCAGTTCTTGCAACCAAAACTGAATTACAAATCATTTGATATGCACAACATTGGGTGATACTGAACACAATTATTGGTAATCACAACTGAATAATGTGATAGTCCAAGGAACCGCCAAATTTTAGTTGGCTTTAAATATAGTTTATACAATATAGATTATCTCCTTTATATGTTCATAAAGGTATAAGTATTTGTCCATGTACACCCCTAGATATTTAATGTTGTGTCTGTTCTCAATGCTCGTATTCGAAAAGTTTGATTTGATTTCGAATTGTTTCCAATTCCGTTTTACGTCGTTATTACATTATCCTACTGGTGGCCGAAATTCAACAGTCTCACACTTGTTAGTGTTTTTTGTTAAATGCCAACCAAGGGCATACTCCTCGACCATGTTGAATGAGTTTTGAAGTCCTTCATTAAGTTTAGATATTGTCTTATTAGCATGATAAAGAACAATATCATCGGCGAATGCTGACTAATTTGATAATGATTGTTTTCATCGAAATCCTTCTATGAATGTATTGATTCCAGAAATGCTGATTTTGCATCATGCATTTCCTCTTGGTCACGTATTACTAGGTTGCCCGTATTATCCTTTTCTAGATCTTGCGTGTTTATTCCAGATGTTCTTAGTATATTCTTTTTAGATTCGTGCACAACTATTTTAGTTAAATTGAATGATTTATTTTTTAAATATTTTCCTACCTCGAAACATTCTTACTGGATCTCTATGATCTAATCTCTCCAGGTTTCCTTGAATTTCTTTATTATTGCATCATGTTTCAATAGTTTTTAATCAGTTTGAGTTTTGCTTTTAAGGTGTGTAATGATAATTGTGTAAGTCTTGTTTCTAATCTATTATGTATTTTTATCATCGTTAATATTTTACTTTTTTATGAGTGTAATTTTTTAATTATGCTGTTAGAAAATTTTGAAAAGACATCTTTGTCTTTAAATTTTGGAACCGTATTTTCAATGGCCTCTGATATTAGAAAATGTAATCTAGTTATACTCGTATTGGAGATAATAATAATAATGAGAAAGGCTGCAGTAAATACGAAAAACACAATTAACACGAAAAGCCATATGTGACCTGCTCCACAAAAATGGACCTCTGCGCCGAAATTTTTTTTTTTACTTTTCCTTTGTACTTTCTTTCCAATGCCGCAAACCGCAAGTTTCTATGTCTTTTAGTTTTTTTTACAAATCACCTGTAAAGATGAACATAATTAATGAAATAAATGAAAAAATGAACGAAGCGCTTTTTTTAAACGCGTTTTTCTCAATAACTTCTTTTCGGCGCAAAGGTCCCTTTTCGTGGAGCAAGTCACAAATGTTGCTGGCGTATGCAGACAACATAGACATCATTGGGCGAAATTTGCGAGAGGTTACTGCAGTATTTTCAAGAATCGAAAAAGAATCAGCGATGGTGGGTCTTGCTGTTAATGAGGGCAAGACAATATTGATGGTGCCAACGACTAGAGAAATCTCTCGACTTGGTCCGCATTTGAACGTTGACAACCGATTTAATTTTGAAGTGGTAGATGAATTTGTCTACCTTGGATACACCGTGAACAAGGACAACAACGTCAGCCTGGAGATAGATAGGAGAATTGTGCTTGCAAATAGATGCTATTTTGGGCTCAGCAAGCAGTTTAGGAACAAAGCCCTCTCTCGACGGACTAAAGTCCAGCTATATCAGACTCTCATTTTACCTGTCTTGACATATGGTTCCGAAAGTTGGGTCATATCGCAAGCGGATGAAAAACACTGAGAGTACCGACGTCGCTGTAACGCACAGCTATATAATCTATATTCTGACGTGGACATAGCTAGGCGGATCAAATTAGGCCAATTGCGTTGGCTAGGCCATGTTATCAGAATGGATGAAGATGAGCCAGCACGAAACGTTTTCGATAACGTACCCGATGGAAGCAGGAAAAGAGGACGACCAAGGCTCCGCTGGAAAGACCAGTCAGAAGAATCCCTCCGTATCCTTGATGTTACCAACTGGCGAGAAAAGGCGAAGGATAGATCCAGTTGGAAGAATATGTTGAAAATTGTTAAATTTGTTTGTTTAATTAATATGTGTAAGACGTCTGACCTCATGAGGTTGTAAAATAGTCAATAAAAAAAAATACTCATATATACATCAATTTCATCATTCCTTACATTTCGATAGTTCGGTATAACTGTTTCTAACTTGAGTTTTTGCATTACCCCCTTCTCAAACTTTTTCCAATTTGTCCTTTTAAAGTTAAATTTGAACGTTGTTCCCTCATTCAAAGTTATCATAACATTCGGCTCACTCTAAATTTTTACAATTAATTTCACTGCGTTGTGGTCGCTATCGTAATCCAATGGTTTGAGGCTGTTTGTCATTTCGTTGACTGTCAGTATATTTAGCCTGGAATTCGCTATGTATAAATCGTGGTATGAGCCCCATCGAGGAATGGATGGTGCTACAGAGGCGTAAATTCTATTCGTTTTCTGAATTCTATTTCGTTTTCCGACAACCATTCTTTTAGGTTATTGCCTTTTGCGTTATTAAAAGTATTACCCCATTCTGTATGCATGCAGTTCAAATCTCCCGCTTGTACGTAGTAATTATTTGAATTTTGAAGATTCACAGAATCAAATAGTTTTTGAAAGTCTGCTCGTATTAAATTTATATTGCCGGCCGGATAGTACGCACATGTAATAACTAAACAGTTGGCGCAGTCAAAGGGTAGCTTTATGTCGCACATCTCTAAATCATCTAGCGATTATATACTTTTGTTATCGGAACTGTAGTACTGTGTGTTTTTCTTGATTAATATAGCAGTTCCCCCAACCCTTGTTGCATCAATTCGATATTTTCTTATGATTTTATAATTTTTTAATATTTCATTTTGTCTATAGTTTAATTTTGTCTCATTTAATAGGACAATATCTAACAATTTACCTATTTTTGAAAAAAGGACCAATTCTAAAAAAATTCCCATTTCTTAAAATAAATCTTTTCTTCAAAAAAATATCTTCTATAAAATCTTATAATATCTGTATATATATAAAATTCTCGTGTCACAATGTTAGTTAACTTACTCCTCCGAAACGGCTGGACCGATATGTATGAAATTTTGTGTGCATATCGGGTAGGTCTGAGAATCGGTCAACATCTATTTTTCATACCCCTTAATGGCCGTCGGTGGGGCAATGGGTAGTGTGCGCGCCTCTTGTTCTTGAGATCCCGGGTTCGATCCCTGCTGACCACCTTAAAAAAAAATTCTTTCGGCGGCGGTCACCTCGCATAGTGATGGCGACACTATCGGAGTATCTAGCCATGAAAAAGCTTCTCAAAATACCGTTCGGAATCGGTGTAAAACTGTAGGTCCCAATCAGTGAGTGAAAAATTAGAAAGCGCATAGCTCACTGGTTGTGAGAAGCTCTCCCCAATCCCTTCATGAGATGTAATGGGAAACGTTTTTTTTTTTTTTTTTTATGATAAGGGTGACTCAGACCTTGCCACGCTCTGACGGCTTTTCTAAAATACCGATTGTTATAAAAATTTCACAATACGGTACTGATGACCTGCTGACAACCCTTGGCTATATTTGCAAATGTTTGGATAAAGGGGCGTGGCACCCCCATACAACTTGAAATTTAAAATGGTTGTATCTCATGAACTATCAGAGGTAAGACGATGAGATTTTGTATATATGTTGCTGGTACAGTATGAATTACAGCCAGGCTGTAAGGAGGCAGTGCCACGCCCCCTTTTCAAAAACCGCACTGACGGCTTTTCTAATGTACCGATTGTTATGAAAATGTGGTACTGATGATCTACTGATAGTCCTTGGTTATACTTGGTAGTGATTGGATAAAACAGCGTGGCACCGCCCATACCATTTGAAATTTAAAATGGCTATATCTCATGAACTATCAGAGGTATGAAGATGACATTTGGTATATATGTTGTTGATACATTATGAATTACAACCAGAGTGGTAGTCGGATGTACCAGGCCCCTTTTAAAATAAACCGTTATAGCAGTCATAATAATAGTTTGATCGTCCTGAAAACAGTAGGTAACAGTTGGCCTACATATACGAACAGGCTATTTGGAAGCAAGTTGGCAAAAAGGGTCGAGGTGCTGCCCACACACGTCAATATTTGACCAATTACATATACTATATCAAACAATTGTCCGTAAACCAGGCACTTGACAACATATTCCAATGTATCTCAAAAAATATACGGCCGATTCGATTTATATCATTATTTTTAAAGTTCAATGCTTCTAACTTTAAACAAAATATTTGAATCATATCGGCCATATATCTTTTGAGATACATTGAAATATGTTCACAACTGCCAGGTTTACGGACAATTGTTTGATAGTGTAGGAATGTGAGGTTCGGTACATACATATACTACTGATATGATGCAAATTACTTTTTGGGGAAAACCAATAAAAATACGGCTATTAAAAAGGTCAGACTATGACGCTAACAAAGTGACCACAGGTACGAATAAATATGAATATCATTGAGGTCAGTTTCGAGAGCATCCTAAATATCGTAATCCCAATAATGCATGTTTTAAAAAAAAATTCAGAATAATCTTATAGAGGCTACTATAATCACTGAAAATTATAAACGAATTGATGTACTGATTCCACGCATTCCTATGATACCTACAGACATGCCCATCGATTTCAAAAGATTCCAGTTTCCGATTCTGTTGCCATTTGCGATGACCATTAATAAAGCGCAAGGGCAGTCGCTTAAATTTGACAAATCCGTGTTTTCCCACGGACAATATAAGTTGCATGTTCACGTGTAGGTAAACCTTCCGACCAGTGACGTTCCCTCTAAGGTGCGCAGGTGTTCTCCGAACACCCTAAAATATTCATTATTAATTTGATTAATTTTATGAAGCTTGGTAACAAAACAGCAATATGTGCATTTAATGAAGCGTGATATATTTACTAACGACAATTCGAAACCATAACAGTAACTGTTATACAAATTGAACGTTGGACGTGCGCCAATACATAGCGTACCGAAACAACAAACAAAACATCTCAAAAAGAAAACACAATTTTACATTTAGACCAGGGGTTCCCAAAGTGTGCGCCGCGGCGCCCTGGTGCGCCGTATAAAGTAAAGAGGGGCGCCGTTAGTCGATTCTCTATCATTATCCGAAACCACAAATAAGTTTTTTATAAGCAAAATCAAACTCAAAAACAATATGTACTGTCTAAGAAATTATGATTTTTTATCGAAAATAGTGCAGAAAAAGCCGCCAATGCTGCAATTTTTTATCATTTTAGTTTTAGCATATTTTTTTTACAAATTGGACTTTTTAGCATATTTTTTTGGCAGCTTCTGGCAACATCGACATATCGTCGGCTAGCCTGCAAGTAGTGTTATGTGTTTTTGAACAGGTTTTCAGGAGAGGCAAAAAACTGATTTATTTTGTCCATTAAAGATATTTTTTTTTAACCATAGGCTTAACTGAGTATCTACCACAAATACCAGAGTACTGCATTAAAAGATATCCGATATTGATCTCTATTACACTTTTTGTTTAGATTTTTTATTTTATTATATTTAAGTATTTTTGCCATTAAAAAACGCCTAACGCTAGCAAAATTGGTGGTACAATATGTAAGATGAAATTCATTAACATTTTATTAAAAAAAAAAAAAATTAGAAACTTAGATAATTAAACAAAGAAAACTTAAACAAATACATTTTTAAAGTTGAAGATTATCATAAAAGGAGTGGTAATCTTTGTGCATATATTGCTTTAATGACTGGAGGCTCTTGTATTTGGATTCATCTATTTTTAATGGAGATTCATATAAGTTTCTTGGTTCATTTATTTCAAGTACCCTTGTTCGCTTTCAATTCCCAATTATCGGTGTGGCGCAAGTTGAAATAAACTTCATTGTCTTTAAAAAGCTATCCACGGATGTTGTTTACTTTTGCATCACCTGCACGTTCACCAGGTCTGATTGAGGTAAAGTTGCCAGGAACGTGTTCGTAATCCTTAAAAAAAAGTATACTCTAAGTAGTTTACTGTGTATGGATGTGTTGGTCTTGCCTGTCTCATGCGACTAACATAATCTAGTGGCGAATATATTGGAGCTGTAAACAAATTTTCTAACGTTGAATGGACACTGTCGACTTCCATAATTGTATGACCTCTTTCTAATATAATTTGCTCCAACTCTTGTCCAGTAGCTACAGAAAGGTTTGCTAAAGCGCTACAGAGTACCTTATTTTTATTTTGGTAGGTACATCCATCCGATATTAGCATAACCTTTTTGTACGAAGCGCAGTAAGTTTTAATAAAATGTACAATGCAGCTTGTTATATTATGTGCAGTTACTTTTCCCTCGCCCTCGTGCCAAACGTACAAAAAACAGTCTTTGGTATTTTTGACATAAAATGTAAAGTTATGGAGGGCCAGTTTCATTTTATAATATTGTTCAGATACTAATAACTTGGGGGAGAGCAAAACACTTTGCATATCCATGGAAACGACCACAACATCAGATGACATACTCTCAATAGCCAATTTCTTGGCATTTCTTGCTTCATCCTTTTTTAACACGTGAAGTTTATAATCATTTTCAGTAACATTACCTACACAAATATCGCGCTGATCTTTACGTGGCTTAAATATTGCAATGTTTTTTTTGTCCAAGATCTCGCAAAATTTTTTAATCTTAACTGATTCCTTTTTATTTGCTACACACCAATCGCAATATGTTTTATGCATATGTGTTTTCGTTTGGAACATATCTTCTACGTAAACCTTTTTGGTATTAACTCTGCAGTAATAGCTTTCGACTTTTGGAATATCTTCTAGCCATTCGTGTACCGAATAAGACTTCATTTCCGAAACTGATTTTATGGAACGGGTAACTTGATTTTTGTTTGGATTTATCCATCTTTGAAAAACGTTATGAGCTATGTCAAATGATGACAAAAAACAATTTTTACAAACGCGTAATTTTTCACCATTAGCAGATGGACAAAAGCATTCATAGCGAAATTGCTTCTTTAAATTTTTTGTTGTCGGGCTTCGACGAATTGCAGTATCACGATGTTCAATTAATCCTTTAATATAAGCCTTTTTTGCGTCCCATGAGGGCAAACCCCAAAAATATCGGAAATTTTCCTCTCTTACAATATCTTCAATCGCAGCACACAAAAAATACCTTTTGGTTTTAATTTCAGCTAAATGATTACATGGCTTCTTTTTCAAACTTCTGGGTTTTAAATGTCCCTAACAAAAGCAGTTTCTTTTTGATGCTTCTTTTATTTCCATTTGCACCGGTATCTTCCTCATTATCACTAACACAGGGATCAGTAATACCTTCAAATAATCCCGTTTTTTTGTTTAAAACCAAGACTCGTTTAGCTTCCATTTTATATCTTTATACAGAAAGGGCTTATACAAAATTTGTTTGTTTGAAATAATTTTATAAATGCTTACCTTTTCTTTTTTTATAATATTTTTTAGGATTTTGCGTCCGAAACTTGCAGGTTTTCAACAGAAAAAAAATTGTAAAAACTATATTTTTGTTGTTAATTCAATGCTAGCTTATTCCAGACTGACTGGTAAATTTGAGAATAAGCATGTATGTACAATAGAACAAAAAGTAGTGCAGTAAATGACATGTCAAAGTAAATAGATAAAAGTAGACAAAAGGAATGTAAAACGCAGTGTTGTATTATAATGAAACATATCTACATATATTGCTCATATCTAAGGTTTTAAGTGTACATGCAGTTGTGAAAACTCCTATTAATAACTCTTTAAAAAATTACTATATAAAAAAATAATAATTACCATATAAAAAACACATAACACCTATTGCAGGAATATTTCGTATATGGGTTACACATAGCACTTTTTGCTATCTTCTAAACCCATTAAGATATCGCAAAACGTCTTGGTAGGCTTATGTATGACCAGTAGAGCTTCATAATGGTACTATAAAAAAAAATCCAAAATTACACATGACACTACTTGCAGGCTAGCCGACGATATATAACTAACTATATACTCGTCGCCGTCGTTCACTCGCCGAAAAGTACCTACGTGCTTGAAACCCGTTGATACCCTGCCCCTCCCACGTCTTTACCCACCCGCGACTACTTGCTCGCAATGTCCGTTCACTTCCAAGTCAGTAGTCCAGTTACAAAGCAAAAACACGCACATTCTGAAACTATCAGTTGTGGAATTAGTCAGAAACTGCAGCTGTGGATAAAAAAAAAGAGTGAAGGCAGCGGTCAAGATTGCTTCCCGCAATTGTATAAATATGCGGTATCTAATGAACTTGTTGTCTCACAAGACCTGACGGCCATTTTCACGGAACACCTTTCGAAGCTCACAGAATGGTTTTCGAAGTACTTTGCAGAAAAATTTGCGTGGATCCAAGATCCTTTCCGTTCACAAGCTCCGTCAGGATTCACAACACAAGAGCAAGAGAGCCTCATTGAACTCTCGTGCGACAAAATGAGTACCCAAATTTAACTTCAAAGGCTTTAAACGTTTTCATTCCGTTTTTATGTGATAATTTTTAGAGCAACTATCACTCAGAGATCAATGTGGAGCATGAAATGAGAGTAGCAGTCTCAAGTTTTATTCTCCGCTTTGAAAATCTGTGCGGAAATTATCAATATCACTATCGTATTTCGTATTTTTTAAGTCTTTTTTGTTGTTCTCTGTTTCAATTCTGAATTCTTATAATATAATAAAACTCAATTTCATATTGTGGATGTGCGTATCTACCTAACTAATATTATTGTAGGTACGTATTTCTTCCGACTATAAAATATATATAGTCACTATATCTATTCCAAATAGTTTACTAACTTAGGGCGTCGTGACAAAATACTAAACTTGTAAGTGCGCCGCGGGCTGAAAAAGATTGGGAACCCCTGATTTAGACCGTTCGCCAACCCATAGCGAACCAACATCTTAAAAAGAAAACACAATTTTCATATAGACCAGCCATGAGCATTTCATAGAACACAAGTTCATGCCCAACTCACACGTATTCTTACGCTCATTCTTGCGCTCTTGTGTTTAGCTTCCATTCTCTCACCAATACAAACACATTTTAACTTTTGATCATTCACTGATATAGACCGTTCGCTAACTTATGGCGAACTAAATCCACAGCTAAAAACAAATTATAATACATATACACAAAATAAATAAAATTGTATGTATCGATGGTGCGCCAACTCATAGAGAACCCAATCGTCAACGAACGTACAGCAGACTTGTATGAAGCACCTAGTATGAAGGCAGGTATGAAGCATCTAGTATGAAAGCAATCTACAAACAAATATAATACAACACACAGCAATTTGTATCGGGGGTGGATGAAAAGTACATACATAATATTATATTATAAATATTAGTATGGAATGTGCGCCAACGCATGAAGACCAAAACTTACAGCCAGGCCGCGTAACACAGCCTTTACACGATGCCATTTTTTAACTATGCAATTTGCGTTTGTTGATAAGGGGTTTAGAGAAGCAAGAATGGAGAAAAAAATGGCACGAAGTGCCACCGCACTGGGTTTCATGAAATTTTATTGCAATTCTCTTTGTGCTCTTTCCGCATTTGTTATAATTTTGACATTTGATGTTATCTTCTTTCATTGTAGTTTTTCGTGTGTTGTGTTACATTGTTAAAGGTTACGTGAAATAATTAAACAGAAGTTAAAAAAAAAGAAAAAGAAAGCTAAACATAAAAATTAATTGAAAATTATTAAATTATTTAAAAAACAATTTATTAGAATTATGTAGAACAAAATTTGACCCCTTACAAAATAATCAACACATACACCACAAACCATAGATTAATACTTATAGTAGATCTACTAGTTCTCCCACCAAATTTATGACATTTGGCCTGGTGTGATATTTACGTTTGATGTTGAAAAAAATTGCTTTACTAATACCAGATAGAGGCAATGGTTCAAAACAACGGACAAAATAACAACACCGGCATTTCGTTTTGTGTGTTAAAATTATTGTGTTAAATACAACACAAATGTATGCTGACTATAACAGTCAATAAAAAAGTTTAAAACATATTTAAATTTCACAGTTTTTCATCAAAATGACATGAAAAATTAAAGCTAGAAGTTATTGTAATTCCACCTGGTGTATATCACTTTTCGTCAAATATCTCTCTATCAAACCGACCGCATCAGTGTGAAAGGAAACGTCAGATGAGCCAAATATTCTCTCTAGTCTGAGATTACTCTATGCCACAAACACTCACTAAAGAGAAATGTCAGAAAGAAGAGTCAAGCACTAATATCATGAGATGGCAACGTGTAAAGGCACGAAAATTTACGCTGCAATTTCAAAAGAGAATTGATAAAAATGGCAGCTAAAAATGGCATCGTGTAAAGATGGTGTAACTCAAACGGTTTGATACTTGTTGGTTTGAGTTGTGTGGTTCTGTTGTGAATTGAGATCTTTGTAGTTTGGCGAAATTTAAAATCAAAACATTTTATGTTTATTCTTCGATAAAAGCGCACGGAAATTTTAAAATGATTTGTGCATGCACCATTGAGAGTTTAATAAACAAACCCTTTCCACAATTAAACCCTGAAGAAAAAAATCAAGTTATTAAGAGTGGAAGACCTATTCCAGAACTTCCAAATCTAACTTCTCTAGTAAATACGAAAAATAAATCATATACTAGGCATTTTTTTCTAATTATAAGGAAAAATCTTGGCTATGCGGTTGCCCTGTAATTAACAAGATATTTTGTTGGCCTTGTTTGCTTTTTGCAGGTAACAATGAAAAATCTGTTTGGACCACAGGTTACAATGATTTAAACCACTTAACTGCTGCAACGGTAAAACATCAGATGACTCAAGTTCATATTAATACCAGCATTAATTTGAAAACATTCGGAAATATTCGCGTTGACTTATTACTCGACGAACAAAAACGGATTTCTGTATCAAGGCACAATGAGCAGGTCTCAGAAAATCGACTAGTATTAGAACGACTAATTGATACAGTTTGTTATCTTGGTTCTCAAGAACTAGCTTTTAGAGGCAACGACGAATCGGAAAATTCAGATAATAAGGGAAATTACATTGAACTTTTAAATTTAATTGGTAAATACGACAGTAAATTAAATGGTCACTTATCTTCTTCTCAGTGTTTTAAGGGCACTTCTAACCACATACAAAACGATTTAATTTGCTGTGTTGCTACAGTTATTTTAAATAATATTGACAGCGAAATTTCTGAAACCTATACATTAGGTAATGCTAGATTTTCGATATGTAGATTGTAAAGGGTTTGCAAGAGAACGATTTTATAAATACTTGGATGATAGTGATGATCGAACAGCGAACGCAATCGCTAAAAATATAATAGACCTAATAGAACTTAAAAATTTGGGGAAAAAGCTAGTAGCTCAGACCTATGACGGCGCTGCGGTTATGTTAAGTGAATAGAATGGAACCCAAGCTAAAGTTAGAGAGAAGTTTCCAAATGCTATTTTTATTCACTGTAATGCACATGTTATAAACCTAGTTCTATCACAATCTGTAAACTTTCTCCAGGAAGTCAAAATATTTTTTACAACTTTGTCCGGATTATCAGCATTTTTCTCCGACTCTACTAAGAGAACATAATTTTCTGAATAGGTGGTAAAAAGAAGGCTTCCCACTATTGCCACAACGAGATGGAATTATTCGTCTCGGCTAGTAAATATAGTACATTCATACCATTCTGATCTTATGATATTATTTGAAGAAATGGTTGATGATCCAGATACTTGGGGCGCGGACGCAATTCAGGCAAGAGGCTTCCTTCAATTTTTAAATAATTTCTACACAGTTTATATGTTAAAAACTTTTAATTAAATTTTTTCGTTCACGGATATATTATTCGATGTTCTACAAAAAAAGTCATTGGATATTCAATATTGCTGTGAACATATTGAAATAACAAAAAACACGTATAATAGATACTAGATCTAAGTTTCATTATGTATTTAATACTGTAAAAGATATTGTTTCTGCAATTCCCAAGCGAGGAGAAGATTTGGAATCATTTGAATTGCGATATAAACATGTATTTCACAAAATAATCGACACATTGCACACTCAAATGGATACCAGGTTTAAATCTTTAAAAAATTTGAAATTTTTAGAGTTACTAAATTCAAAAAAATTTAATCAGTATCAAAAATTATTTCCAATTGAAGCTTTTGAAAGCCTAAAACAATTATATGGATCTTTTTTGATATTGTAAAACTTAAAAATGAACTAACAGTTTTTTACTCAAATGCACACTTGAATCAAATTTCTATAAACGAAATACCTGGGATTTTATTAAATTTGGATTTGAAGGACACATTTTCTGAGATATTTAATTTAAGTTCCCTAACTCTAACAATTCCAACATCAACTAGTGCAGTGGAAAGGTCCATTTCTGCGCTTAAGAGAATAAAAACTTATTCAAGAAATCAATCGCACGAAGAAAGATTATCTGAATTGGAATTAATTTCAATTGAAACGGCTTTTTTAAAAAATATAAAAACAAAAAATATTTTCTATGACCAGGTCATCGAAATTTTTATACAAAAAACTCGACGTATTGAGCTGATGTATAAATAAAAATTTTAAATAAAAAAAAATTAATTTTAGTATTAATTTAATACGTCGTTTGTTTATTAAAGTTTCGATGACCACGTCATAGAATGAGTTTTGGTTATATATTTTTAAGAAAATATTTTATAATTAAAATTATTGTTATTGTATTTCATATTTTTCTATTTTTTATATATTTGTATATTTAAAATAATTTTTACGCATAATAATATTATTATAAATAAAAAATATTTCTAATAATATTATTATAAATAAAAAATATTTTAGATTTTCAAATATATAAAATGTATAGGATATAGAAAAATATGAAATAGAAAAATATGAATAGATAAACATGAAAATATGATTAGAATTTTAATTATAAAATATTTTCTCAAAAATATTAAACCAAAAATCATTCTATGACGTGGTCATCGAAACTAATAAACAAATGACGTATTGAATTAATATTAAAATAAGTTATTTTTTATGTAAAAAGTACATATACAAAAAATAAAAAAATATATGTAAATTTAAAAAAAAATACAAAAAAAAACTTAAAAATCACAAATGCAAAAAAAAAAATAGAAAAAAACAAAAAACTTCAAGACAAAAATGGGATCGTTGTCTATCACGTCCTCGTCGTTGTCCTTGATATAAACTAAGTATACACGCAATTTAGAAATAAAAAAAAATTGAAGATTTGTATTGCTTCCGACTAATATACATTTACACCAGATGGCAAAACTAGACATATTGTATATCCTAGAGCACTTGAATAAATAGAAAAAAAATAACAAAATTGTGATTCATTAAATTTACAATTCAGGGTAGCGATGCGCAACGGGTACAGCTATTATAATATAATGAGATGCTTTTTAGACAAATCAGCACACGATCCAAATCTAAATAAATACTTCTAACAAATAGTTATTTTACATTATACAGGTTTATTTGCCCATTGTCAACTAACCGTGGCATTATCCCGTGTCGGAAAGCCAGCAGATATATTCATTTACTGCAAACATAATGGAACAAAATAATTTTGTTCACCCTTGGGCATTTCAAAAACTTTGAAGGCAAAACGAAGTTTGCCGGGTCCAGCTATACTTATATATGTATAGATATATAGATAGATATTAGCGGTCTTCATGAAAGCTCGAAAGAACCTCGTAAACTCGAAAACATCGTAAACTTGCACAGCAAACGTCAAAACAAACAAATTTCCCATACAAACCGACTTGCTCAAAAGTGGAAAGTTTTCGAGGCAAATTTGCTGCGCAAACGTGGGATGGAGAAACGTGTAAACTTTTGACATTTCGTTGTCATTTGCCTAGGATGGATAAATAAGGTGATAGCACTAGAAGAGTAGAAAAAGTACACATGCATAATACATGCAATTGCTTCTGCTACCACCTTATGTATCCATCTTGGTCAGCTGATATGGTTTTGAGCACAACTACGCTGAGAAACTTTACCTGGTGCCTCATGCAACGGTGCGAGGAAAACTTGCGCTGAGCAAAAGTTCTCGGCTATCACATTTGCATGAATACCGGATTTGCCTCCATATGTTAGTCTAGACACAAACCAAAGCAAAAGTACCCAATATAGTTGATAATACTGGGATGTAATAAAGTTGATAAAAAAAAGTTGTTTAATTTTTTTTCATTTAGCCCATAACTTCGTTCCAAAAAAAAATCGTAAAATATCTACGCATTTCCGTTTTACGCACACTTTTGTGATGATGTGTTTTCCTATATAAAAAGTATTGTGGCATGACATCATTAAATACTTTTTGTCGGCAGGGCGAAGTCTGCCGGGTCAGCTAGTTTTCTTATAAAATTCCTTTTCTTAAAACTACCTTTTCATAAAAATAAAATGTTACCTTTTTTCTTGAAATAAGTAGGCTTTCTGAAAATAAGCAAATTTTCTTAAACAATAACCTTTTCCTAAAAAAAGTACCACTTCTTACAAAAGTACTTCTTAGTAAAAAAAAGTTATACTCTTATGGATTTTTCTTACAGAAAGTACTTTTCTTAAAAGTAGTACATTTTCTTAAAAAACATTACCTTTTTCTTAAAAAAGGACCTTTTCGGGAAAATATAATACATATTATTACAAAAAGGACCTAAAAATAAAATTTTTTTAAAAAATACATTGTAGGAAAAAAAAATTTTTTAAAAAAGGTTTTTATTTTACAAAACATACCTTCTCTTAAAGAACCATTTAAATTATCGTATTTTTCAACGGGCGCCTTAGACGTGTTCTAACTAACTACTACATAATAATAGCGAAAGGAACTTCGTTCCAACCGGGTGTCCAATGACACCTTATAGGATTTTTTTAATTTTAACACAACCCGCAACAAATTGAATTCAGCTGCAATTGAACCGGTTTTAGGAAACTATTTAAAGAATGAGATAAAACTCCTAATGCGTGTTAATTCACACTTTAGACGACAATACTATACACAAGTTTCCCACATACATGAGTTCTAGAGCTAGGATCGGTTGTTCTTCACCCCAGACATGTGACTAGCTCTGAAGGAATTAAGTTTTCCGTAGACATACAAAGTTGTTATTGTGTGTCGCTAATTTTTACCTAATAGGGAAAATGTTAATTACTTTTACTTACACAAGAACATTTGTGTGTTAACATGTTTGACAAAAGTTAGTTTGAAAATAGTTTCCAAAACACCAACTTTTCCAGTTCACTCAATTTCCGAATTCAGCAGATTTGTGATTATCACGTAAGTACGAGTATATAAATATATAGTATGCTTGGACGATTTGTGAATGATTTGATTCAACGATACAAAGAATTATTTCAACAGTAACTGTACCTTTATAGGGCAAGGTAGGTGGTTATTGTTACCAATTTTAAAAGCTGACATTATTTTTGACTATTTTCTACCATTTTACAGATTACATAACAAAGTTTTAAAAAGATGCAAATCGAATTTTAGAATCGTTTATACTTTTCTATTTTTATATATATTTTGTCCAATATTCCAATCCTGACCAGCTTTCATACATATGTATTTCATACAGCGTACATATGTATATTAAGCTGTGATCTAACAAATGTCAACAAAGAGAAAAATGACATTGTTATGAGCTTTCTTTATCTTTATTGATGATTACACAGTTTTACAGGGATAAGAACCAAAACAAATACAACACTGGCTGGAGACAAGGATACAGATGCTCGTACTTATGTAATTCCATATCATTGCACATTTCATTTCCATTGTTTTGCCAGCTGTAAAGGAGTTTCCGTGAAAGTGCTTTGGCAACAAATGGAGAAACTGCTGAAACGAACCTAAAGAAAAACTCCACATTTCGAGTGGTCATTGTTGTCTGTCCTCTTCATCAGCATCATCAACAACTTGGGAGGCTGCGATGGCAGTAGCAATGTTGACAACAATAACCACAGCATTCCATTATGCTTATACTACTCGTTGCAAACAATCCACCATCGCCATCGGTGTCGCATCGTCATCGCCATCTTTATTACCCACGGATTTTCCTTTCACTGGTGCTTTGTTCCTGGCAGCCCCCACATACGATATAAAGGACACTGTTGTCCATTGAATACCAATAAAAATTGTTGTTCTAAGCGACTTCGAACATAAACCTAAAATGAATGAATGAATGACTGGGCGAATGAATGAAAAGTCCATTTTATTACTCTGTATCGAGTGGAGTATTGAAGTAGTGGTGGACGATGTATGATTTTTAGATACTTCTTCATATTACATCTTCCAGTTCGCCTTTTATCCACGAAGCTTATCTTTAATGAACATTGCACACAAAGGCACTGAGTTCACTACATCCAAAAGCAATAAAAAAAACATTTGTCTAACATATGTTTCGCGATTCCAGATAGCTACTTGGTGAAACCTAATGCGTATAACTAAATTGGTGAATCTTTTATACCAACTAGTTAAGATAATCAATAGTATTCTTTGAAATAGGTTACCTAGACCCTTAATTAGTAATGTTCAAAAGTTATCTTTATGACTTACGTTTCAGTTTTTGATCATTAGATTCAGTGTTATTTAATAGGCATACAGTCAACACTGTTGCATATTTCCCTCTCATGTTTTATGGTTCGGCTGGGAAGACCTCCCATCAGGGGGTTTCATAGAACGTTCTGCTGTATTTCATATTCCAACATGTCGATTTCAACTGACTGTTCGAACATAGCGGCTAAGTCTGACTTTTCGAATATAGGTGCTGGAGATGACTATGAAATCCGGAGTTGTTATTACCGTACCCGAATTGTTCCCGTCGAGGGGGACCCACTCATACCGTAACCAAACAAAATTGTTCGTTATATTAAATCGACTAGCTTGCAATGTACATATATTCAAACCAAGACAAGTTTCCTCAAACTTTGGAGAGTGTTCACAAAGCAAGAGGATTATCCTCGAAGCCGGAGGAGAGTATACAAGTGATGACCAACAAAGACGAGTGTTCTAAACAAGTGAAGTTGTTACTGTGTCTGTACATGCGTCAATTTGGAATACTAAGAAAAATAAAAAAGAACCTGTATATATTCTGGTCTTATGTCGAAAAGTTTTGTGAAGTCCCACAAAAAATATAATGGAATAATTCCAGTGAGCCGTCGGTGGGTAGTGTGCGCGGCTCTTGTACATGAGATCCTGGGTTCGAAACCTGCTCTGACCACATTAAAAAAAAAATTCTTTCGGCGGCGGTCACCTAGTGACGGCGACACTATCGAGTATATAGCCATGAAAAAGCTTCTCAAAATACCGTTCGGAATCGGTGTAAAACTGTTGGTCCCAATCAGTGAGTGAAAGCTTCAAAGCGCACAGCTTAGTGATTGTGAGAAGTTCTCCCCGGTCCCTTTATGGGATGTAATGGGGAACCATTTATTTTATTTTAATTCCAGTGAGTTAACCCCTTTTAGTACGTCAAACCAAGTAATTTTTTTGTCTCTAGTACTCTTATTGTTTGTCCCAGCGAAATGTATTCGAATCCGGGTTGGGGAACACATTGTAGAATAATTTTCCGGAAATATTGACATCGTAAATGTCGCTCTGCGAAACAATTCGCTGTACCTGGTCACATTTGTTAATTAGTAAATACAAACGTCGTACTAATTAAAGAGAAATGCAAACCGCAAAAACCAAACAAAAACAAATACAATTTAATATTTACATTTGACGGGATTTCAATTCGGGCCTCTCTGCTTCTCCTTTCTAATCGGTCGGTTATTCAAAATAATGTAGAAAAGACATGTTTTCTGAAACATGTATACCAGACATGTGCAAACTGACACAAACGCATTTCAAATCAGTTTTACGAATTTTGCGACTGTGTTAAGTTGAACGGAGCAAGCAGAACAAAAGCAGAGAAAACAAAAGTAGTACACTGAGTAAAAAATTAAAATTAAAAAAATTAAAAACTAAATCTTAAAAAAAAAAAAAAAATATCAACATCTCCAATGATTATTTCCATTTATGATTTTTGCCATTTACAAACATAAAAATTTCTTTATATTCGTCCATGGCAATTAAAATTTATTTTTAAAGTGTAGTGTGAATGCAGAACAGCAACTGACTATGAATCGGTAAACAAGCAGCAAGCTTTCGGACATGTTGGTGTGAAAAAACGATCAAGCTACTATCGGTGTGAAAACACGATGACTCAAAAGAGTACTAGCTGCACATCTATGATGTATACCAATACAAATTGTTTTTGCTGTGATCCTTACGAAGTACCCTGGATATGACTGAGTTCAGCTCAACCAACGACAAAGTAAAGTGGGGCCGAACTTCTAAACTGTTTGTCGCACTGTTTAAGGATGTACCAGAGATGTATTGAGGATGAGTCAGGCTTTTAGATTATTGCTTTGGACACACCGTGTTAGTACGCATATTTTGGTACAGGGTGTCAAAGTGAAACACTTTGATGCTGTTCATATTTTGAAGACCTATGAATTCTAAAATTTTGAACCAATAAGAGAGGCAAACAAAAAATATGCTTAGGTGTGTGATGAAAATATGATTTATGTGTGTGTGTGATTTGTGTGTGATAGTGGCAATCAAAAATAACAAATGCCAATTAAGGGTAGTATTCTAAAAGTCCCGAAAGTGAACGTAAACGCAAAAGTTATCGTGAACGCCAAAGTGAAAAAAATTTAGTTTATATATCACTTCGCGCTTGCGTTTGTTTACGAATGCTGTCACTGACATATGCGGTGTATAGAGTTGCCACACTAAAATAACAATCATAGATCAGAAAAAGTTATCTTGAGTGAAAAGCTCAGAATGAAAAAGATTAAAAAATTTAGCTCTATTTCAGTAGATCAACACTTTTTAAAATTGCTATTATTTAGAATACTGCAAATACCAACAATACTCAAATAAAATGTGTGAAAAACCTATGATATTTTGGGGTTTAATGTCCAATAAATTTCCCCATATATATTAAATTAGTTGTCTTTTCAAAAACACGTGCCATTTGGCGGTATGTATTGATTGTAATGCATTGGTTCTTTTGTTTATTATTGTCAACATCAACTGATGTCTATAATTTTTAAATATAATTATAATAGTTTTGCAACACATTATTTATTTGAACGTTCCATTTCTAATTTTATTATTGTAAATAAGAATTTCAGTGCGTAAACAGCATAATTTTGAACTATTAATGCATTTCTATCCGTCGATTGCATTTCATCCAAAATTGGCAACTACTTGTAAGCAATGAAATGCAAAAAAAAATATTATACACGATCGACATTTTTCTTTAAATTTGTAATTTCTTCAACTAACGCGAAGAACTGTGGCGTGTTCAATTTGACAGCTGAAGTGATCAAAAACGTTGCGCTGTGTTTTATAAACTACCCATTAAGTAACGTAACTCAACGCGGGTAGTCACCGAACAGTTGTAACGTTTTATAAACTACCTAAACGACAAAAGTAACGCGAAGTGACTGATTCACGACTTATAGACTACCACCCTAAGTTTTATTTTATAACAATCGGATAGAAATTGCAGGAGCTATACGAATTCAAAAAAAAATTTCGAATTACATTATTGTACTCGTATTAACACTCGTAGTAGTTGACTTCCAAGTAAAAAACAAATCGCAAAAGTGGAACAATAACAACTAAATAATACAGGCTCATAACATATTGTTACGAATAAGTAAAAGCTTCTGCTTACTGTTAATGACTCTACTAACAGTATGTAAACATCAGGCGGTTAGTGCTGCGCCTGAAAGTATGCATTGTAACAACGTACCAGCTCGCTAAACCAGTAGCATGAATTCACCTCAGTAAAGATAATTCTCCTGTGTAGGAGAATGTTCTACAAAGATAAACAACAACAACAACATCTATTTTCTAGAAGGTTCTTGAATTCGCTAGATATATGTACCTCCATTTGTGTATGGTGAGTTGGTATAAATAGCGGAGGTCTTTGGAATGGAGAGTTCAGTTTGTGATTAAACCCCGTAAAGTAAGCAACGCGAATTGATAGTAAAATACAAGACTTGTTAACGTGTTATAAATAAAGTAAACTGTTGTACTGTATAAATAAATAAAAGGAAGTGGTACCGTTGTAATTATCGTAATAAAACGAACCTTGTTTTATTATTGGGAATAAAACAACGCAAAAAGGACGAATAAGGAAATTCGTAACATTGGTGTCAGAAGTGAAATTACGAATTAAGGACAACGATGAAGTTTGAAGAACTCAAAGTTGAACAACTGAAAAAGGAGTTGAGTAAATTGGATCAACCGACAGCTGGTAATAAGGTAGAGCTGCAGAGGCGATTAATAGAAGAATTCAAGCGCCGAAACATTGACATTGATACATACCAGTTTGAGTGTAAAGAAGAAATGGAGGTATCTGCGAAGGAAGCAACTGGTAATATGGATATTTCTACGATGTTTGCAGCCATGATGGAAAAGTTTTCAAAATTAGACGAAAACTCTCGAATAATTAACACGCAACTTGGCGAGAATTCTAGAATTATGAACGAGAAATTTGGCGAGAATTCTAGAATTATGCAGGAAACATCAAACGCCACAAATGACAAGCTACATGAAATTTCAGAAGCTATGAATAACATGGAGATACAGGTTAATGATCAATTCGGAAAGGTCGAACAGAAATTCGAGGAATTTCAGCAGAAGATCGAACAGGTCGAACAGGATGTGGAGGAAAGATTCGCCGAACTGGAAAGAAAGATGAATGAAATCCAGTTGCAAGAAGGGCCAGTGCGAGTAATTTCTGAAGGCTCTAGTAGATTGAAAGCTCCCAGTTTCGATGGCTCTACACCTTTCGATGTTTTTAAATTCCAATTCGAAATGGTCGCAATTAAGAACTTGTGGAACAGCAACGACAAAGCCGTTGAGCTAATTTTTGCACTGAAAGTCAACGCAGCAGAAGTCCTTCAGAGCATTCCTGTCAGTGCCAGAAACAACTACGAGGATATACTGGCTGCGTTACAACGCAAGTATGGTGGCGATCACAAGAAGGATTTATATCGCATGGAATTGAGAGGCCGAGTGCAAAAGCATAATGAAACGCTTCAGGACTTCGCAACCGAGGTGGAACGTTTGGTGTTGATGACTTATCCTGGTGAGTCCCACCCATTCTTGGATCAATTTAAGATTGAAGCATTCGTCAACGGCATCCGTGATCCTGACATAAAATACGTGACTTGTGCCACACAAAAAGCTACATTCGCCGAAACTGTTTCGTTCGCATTGGCACAGGAAACAGCAAAATTTGTGTCCAAGCCTCAAATACAAAGAGTTAGAAAAATTGAAATGGAGTCGGAGGCAGGAGATTTGAAGGGTGCCATAAACGATCTTAAAGAAATCACCCAAACCCTCAGCAAGGCGTTACCAGGCGGAAGTAAGTCCAGACCAAAGTGCTACAATTGCGACAAACCTGGTCATATTTCACGAAACTGCAGAGAGCCACGAAAACGATCAAGATCGAGCTCACCCCAACGTGGCAATAAACGGGTAAATTTTACTACACAAAATGAATCTCCGTTAAACTAAAACGAGCTAGCCCAGAGGGGCATGGACTAGCTCCCACAACCGAGGGCCCCACGATCTCCATCTCAATAATACAACAGAAAAACAACAACCTCACTGTCTACGGAGCTATCGGTGGTCGGAAGCGCATATTGACTATGGACACAGGCGCGTCACAATCTATCATCAGATCTGATTTGATAAATGGACCAATAGAATCGTTACATGGTGTAAGACTCCGCACAGCAACGGGTGAACCAGCAACTGTACATGGTAAAGTTAAATTGAAGTTAGCCATTGCCAACATGAGCATCGAACACGTGTTTATTGTCGCCGACATTGTAGATGAAGTGATAATTGGCGCAGATTTTATGATTGCCCAAGGCCTCAAGTTAGATATGGGGCAGCAAATTTTGACGTGGGCTAATGTGGAAATTCCTCTCAATGTGGGATACGACAATACAACACAGATTAAAAGGCTGATCGCTTACAAAGATGTAAAATTGCCACCAAACTCAGAAACCATAGTATGGGCCCGAATGGAGGGAGATTGTGAGATCGGCGGTTTGTGGGTAGTTGAACCGGCAAGTATAAACAACTATAACATCATCACTGCCAAAGCTCTAGTAAGAACTAATAATGAAGGATACTTGCCTGTACGAGTTCTAAATTTGTCCAACAACGAGGAGGTGATCGGCGACCGCACAGAAATTGCAGAATGTACACCAGTCGAGGCGGTCATCAACTGTGAAGTTAATTCTGACTGCAGCAAACTATCAGAAAAGGAGCAGAAAGTGCTGGAGTCGCATCTCAGTGAGTGGGTGCGAGAACTAAAGCCTTCTGATAGGAACAAAGCAAAGCAAATACTGTGGAAGCATGCGTCTGCCTTCGCCCTGAAAAAAGAATGCCAAGGTAGAACATCAATGGTAAAGCATGACATCAATACAGGGGAAGCGAGACCAATAAAACAGGCGCCCAGAAGTCTTCCACTTGCAAAAAGAGATGAGGTAAAGAAACTGGTAGCTGAAATGCAGAAGGATGGTGTAATCGAACCTTCTTCAAGTCCATGGAGCTCGCCGGTGGTACTAGTTAAGAAGAAAGATGGAAGTACCCGATTTTGTGTGGATTATAGAAAGCTCAACGACGTCACCAAAAAGGACAGTTATCCACTACCAAGAATTGATGACACATTGGATACGTTGTCAGGAACAAAATGGTTCTCCACGCTGGACTTGCAAAGTGGTTATTGGCAAGTAGAAATCAGCGAGAAAGATAAGGAGAAAACTGCATTCAGCGTAGGGGATGGTCTTTGGCAGTTTAAAGTAATGCCATTTGGACTATGTAACGCTCCAGCCACCTTCGAGCGATTAATGGAGTGCGTGTTGAAAGGACTTCATTGGCGAACATGCTTGGTGTACCTAGACGACATCATTGTCATGGGGAAAACATTCGATGAACACCTGAAGAATCTTAAAGAAGTCCTTCAACGTATAACCGCGGCTGGGTTGAAACTCAGTCCGAAGAAGTGTTCTCTGTTCCAGAAAGAAGTAAAATACTTGGGACATCGAGTGACAGCAGATGGCATTTCCACCGATGAAGACAAAATCCTGACAGTGAAGGATTGGCCACGACCGCAGAATCTCCATGAATTACGCAGTTTCCTAGGACTCTGTACGTACTACAGACGGTTTGTGCCGGGTTTCGCCACAGTGGCTGCAAGTCTTCACGAGCTGACAATGAAAAGTCGGCCGTACTGTTGGAGCGAAAAACAAGAAGAGTCATTCCACCAACTGAAGCAATATTTATGCACGGCTCCTTTGCTTGCATATCCTGTTGCTGGAGAGAAATTCGTGTTGGATACTGACGCGAGTGGTTACGGAATAGGTGGCGTGCTCTCGCAGGAAATCAATGGCCAAGAAAAAGTTATTGGGTACTACAGCAGAATACTCTCAAAGCCAGAGAAAAATTACTGTGTTACGAGACGAGAGCTACTGGCCGTCATAGAGTGTGTCAAACACTACCACAAGTATCTGTACGGCCAGCCTTTCCAGTTAAGAACCGATCATGCGGCGCTAAGGTGGCTACTGCAATTTAAGAACCCCGAAGGCCAACTTGCTCGTTGGATTGAAAGACTGCAGAGCTATGACTTCAGCATTGAGCATAGAAAAGGAGGAAAACACGGTAATGCTGATGCCCTGTCACGTCGTCCATGCAAGCTGGAATGCAAACACTGCTCAAAAGCAGAGGTGAAAGAAAACATCATTGACGTACGTCTGCTTCGACTAGAATCCAACGAAGACTGGTCAACAGCACAAAGAAGCGACCCTATACTGGCAAAAATCATTTCTGCAAAAGAAAATGGTGAAAGACCAACACGCAATGACATCGCCTCAGAGAGCCCCCTGATGAAAGCATACTGGGCCCAGTGGAACAGCCTAAAGTTATTGAATGGTTGCCTATACCGGTTATGGGAAAGTGAGGATGCTAAAATAGTCAAAAAGTTAATAGTGGTACCTTCCTCCAAGGAAAAAGAGATAATGACAGAATTCCATAATGGCCCGAGCGGAGGACATCTAGGAATAACCAAGACCATTGAAAAGCTAAAGCACCGGTTCTACTGGATTGGCTGTCAACAAGCGGTAGCCGATTGGATAGCAAATTGCACCCAATGCATGACAGCTAAGGGACCAACGCGAAGAAGTCATGGCCACATGCAGCAATACAACTCAGGTGCACCCTTTGAGCGTATAGCTATGGATGTGGCTGGTCCATTTCCCGTCAGTAGCTCTGGAAACCAGTACGTCTTAGTGGTTATGGATTACTTCAGTAAATGGCCCGAAGTATACCCTGTTCCAAATCAGGAAGCGAAGACTATAATTAAAGTGTTTGTGGATAACTGGATATGCCGTTTTGGTGTCCCCTCGGAGCTCCATTCGGACCAGGGTAGGAATTTTGAATCGACCATCTTCAAAGAAATGTGTGAGTCATACGGTATTCGGAAAACAAGAACAACACCATTGCATCCTCAGTCTGACGGAATGGTTGAAAGATTCAACCGAACTCTTGAAGAATACCTAAGAAAAGTAGTCAGCGCAGATCAAAGAGATTGGGATGAACACATACCGAAGTTCCTTTTGGCATATAGGACGGCCACCCATGACTCCACTTCGCGAACACCCGCTAAAGTAATTTTCGGAAATGAGCTGAAGCTGCCTGGAGATTTGGAGTTCGGTACCATACCAGCGTCTGACCCTGCGAACAGTGATGTCAATTACCATGATACGGGGGATCTTAATGATCTCCATGAATTTGTGCGCAACAAATTAAAAATGGTCAGTAACAAAATGAAAGCCAGATACGACCGAGCGGCAAATTCAGAAGGATTTCAAGAAGGCCAGCTAGTTTTACTGTTCAACCCACAGCGCAAGAAGGGTTTATCTCCAAAACTTCAGACTCACTGGGAAGGCCCTTACAAGGTTGTCAAACGAATAAATGACGTGGTTTATCGAATCCAGAAAAGCCAAAGTCCAAGAGCTAAAATGAAAGTCGTGCATTTGGAAAGACTAGCTCTGTATGGAAAACGGAGGGTTGAGCCTGCTCGGGACGAACAGGCTTAAGTGGGGGGCAGTGTTACGAATAAGTAAAAGCTTCTGCTTACTGTTAATGACTCTACTAACAGTATGTAAACATCAGGCGGTTAGTGCTGCGCCTGAAAGTATGCATTGTAACAACGTACCAGCTCGCTAAACCAGTAGCATGAATTCACCTCAGTAAAGATAATTCTCCTGTGTAGGAGAATGTTCTACAAAGATAAACAACAACAACAACATCTATTTTCTAGAAGGTTCTTGAATTCGCTAGATATATGTACCTCCATTTGTGTATGGTGAGTTGGTATAAATAGCGGAGGTCTTTGGAATGGAGAGTTCAGTTTGTGATTAAACCCCGTAAAGTAAGCAACGCGAATTGATAGTAAAATACAAGACTTGTTAACGTGTTATAAATAAAGTAAACTGTTGTACTGTATAAATAAATAAAAGGAAGTGGTACCGTTGTAATTATCGTAATAAAACGAACCTTGTTTTATTATTGGGAATAAAACAACGCAAAAAGGACGAATAAGGAAATTCGTAACAATATCATAAATTCTTACTTACAAGAATAACACTGCTCTAAAATGTGTGATAGACGTAACAAGTTTTCTTATCTCTGCGACTTTTAGTTGATAATCGGAGTCGTTTAAATTTAGAAAATATAAACCCTTAGTTAAAGCAATCCAAATTGCCTTTGACCGCGAGTTTGTTGGCATCCGCTGGTATGAACCACAGTTCAAAGTGGAAATTTGAAAAAAGTCACAAACATTCCGATGAAACAGGGTAAAACCTTTGCTTAACAGCCCCCGCATTTCCAATATCAATTTCATGCTTTATCACTGCAGTTCGCCCTTAACCTTGACGTTCGAAGTTGTGGAAAAGGGATTTTACTGTCTCTAATTGCTGCTTCTCTAAATTGTTTAAGGGAAATGCGTCATAATCTATTTCCTGCTCATCTTTAGATTCCAGTTCTCCCGTCATACTACATATCAGACCAGAGACTAGATTAAATGTTCGCCAAAAATCCATTCCAAGAATTAATCTTGAATTTAAAGTAGGCACAATATAAAGTTTAACTTTGTTCACTTTATTTTTTTAAGTAAAATCAACTTCAATTTCCACTAAACTTCCTGCATGTGTCCGTCCGCCGTTCTGACAGTTTACTGGATACGTTTGAAACAGCTAATAAAGGGTCCGCCAAATAACTTTTTTTTTTGAAAATGCCATAAAAAAAACTACTGAATATTTTCTCAAATTTCTTTTTTTATTTGAAAGTACAATCCTTCCGGCTAATAATGGAAAATTATTTCATTCAAATGGCTGCCTCGGCTGGCCATGCTGTAGCCTACACGATTGGTCCAATTTTTAAGCACATTATCGATTGTGTGCAGCTGTATTTCACCAATAGCTTCACGAATATTGTCCTTTAAAGCGTCAATTGTCTCTGGCTTGTCGGCGTAACACTTATCTTTGAGGGCACCCCACAAATAATAGTCCAACGGTGTCAAATCGCAGCTCCGAGGCGGCCAAATGACAACAGCTCTGCGGCTGATAATGTGATCTTCAAAAACAGGGCGCAAAATATCGAGTGTAGCTTCGGCTGTGTGGCACGTAGCGCCGTCCTGTTGAAACCAAATGTTGCCAATATCCTCCTCTTCAATTTTTGTGAACACAAATTCGTTCAACATGGCCCGATAACGATCGCCATTGACTGTAACGGCCACTCCTTGCTCATTTTCGAAGAAAAATGGCCCAATTATGCCTCTGGACCAAAATCCGCACCAAACAGTGACTCGTTTTGGGTGCATCGGCATTTCAATGTATGCGTGTATTCTGTTCAATGTATTCTGTGCCCCAAATGCGACAATTTTGCTTGTTTACATACCCGCCAAGATCAAAATGAGCTTCATCTGTAAAGATGATTTTTTTTGGCAAAATCGGCATCTTCTGTAAGTCGATCGCAGGCCCATTTTCCCCATATTTCCCAGCGTTGTTCAAGCGTATACACAACCATATTCGTTCAGCGGAAGGATAAAACTAATTATCTGTCAAATCAGACATGAGCTAAGTGTTACCATTCACGAAATAAGCACTAGTTGAAAAAAAATCGTTAGATGGCGGACCCGTTATTAGCGCCGGTGTCAAGTGAACCTAATTCACTTTTATCTAAAAAATCTACCTTTGCATATAATATGTCATAATTCTGATTAAATAAATACTTTCCTTGTTCTTTTAATTTTCCGATAATAATTTCTCATGCGTACAGTAGATCGACGATATTTCTTTCTCACATTCTTGACCAAACCAGGATGATCAAAAAGTTTATCGCACAATGCAATATATTTACGAAGCCTTTCGTGATATGGAATGATACTGATTCGCATGTCCTGTTTTTCAGAATAACATTTATCATTTTTAACTATTTTAATTTTTTTTGTTATTATCTATGCCATTGGCTTTATCCAGTTTGTCATTTATTGCGACGAATTTTATATTACATTCTGAATTTTTCATACACTGACTTTCATTTTATTTTCAGTAAAAGATTTTCCAGATTCATTTTCCTGATTAACTCTATGAAATGTAATCTTATTACTGTGATAATCCGACACTATTTCGGGGCCATCCTGGTGATATGGGATGCACCCTTCTGTGAGTTTTCCGCTTCGTTCGAACTGTGAAGGCAATGCTGTTTGTAGACGTTTACTAACCCAAATCCGTAACAAAATACTTTGTGCTGTAACGGTGCGTTTACACGGGACAGTTGAGAATATGTATTAGTTTTCACAAAGAGAAAAATTGTTTGTGTGACGTACGCGTCCAGATAGTTATAAAGAGAGTAAAGTTTTAAGCCACTGCCGACAGTGTCGTTTCGTTAAATTTCGTGCTTTGATTTTTTGTTTCTTCGCTCTTTTGCCATTGTGTTTTGTCTTACTTCTCCAAATTACGTTGGAACCGATGAACTCTGCAAAATTAGACATGTATTCATGTTTATCTATATGTTTGTATTGCCAAACAATATTTCAATACAAATTAGCAAAATTTTCAAATACAAATATATTTCCCAATTTGTAAAGTCGTTTGCGATGTTTTGTTTTTTTCTCAAATTACTACGAAACGTCACCGATATGGCCGATGGCTGAACTAGTAGAGGTTGACGCAGTAGGATTTGTTGTAATTGTGTGAACCAACAACAGGCATTTAGTTTTTGTTTCATGACTCTAACCGTCAAATTCAACACAGATCCATATGAACAAACACAGTAAACAAAAAAGTACAACAACAAAATACACTGAATTTAACAGATTCGGTCATAAGAAAGCAAAATCAGTTGTTCTATTGCGCCAACCTTTACTAGTTCAGCCATGATCTGGCCGCTTATGTCAAATCTCTTGCCGAAGAAGTGTAAGTGTGGTAGTAAAAATGTGTGAATGTATTTCTACTGTCGGAGCAAAACTGTCCCGTGTAAACGCCAGGTAACACACATGTCCCAACTGTGATCTTCTTCACCACAATTCCAGCATCGTACAAAAACTGTACTTTAACTGGACATAAACGTTTGATTCCCTTGCAAATACAAAATATATGTTTATTGTGTTTTTTGTTAATATTGATTTACCAATCTATAAAATACTTGGCGTTTTTTCTTCTAGTAGGTCCTTGAAAAGTTGGTCGAAATATTTGAATTAACTAATAAAATTGTGACGAAAATACAATCCTATGCATGGTTTCCTTTTTTACATATGACCTCAAGCCGAAACAAATCTGAACACATACATGTAAATAACGACAAAAAAGTGAAAGTGCAAATCCACATAAAATTTAATCATTTTAACCTTGAACATTTATTTTTTCTGTACACACACACTTATTATTTATTAAAAACTTTGTTACTTTGATATATACGTCAAAATTTTGCAATGGCTACATCAAGAAACACGTGTAAAATCAATCCCAGATGTTTTTGTTTTATTAAAAATAGAAAAACTGTGTCAGACTTCCTTAAACAAGAGTAAGTATTTTGACTACTTCTGATTTCCCATGGAAACCCGTGCCAAGTACTGGATTCCTAATACAGTATGTAACAACTGTGTAGAGTATTTTAGGTTATGGTCAAACAAGAAACGGACCCATTTCAAGTATGATGTAACACTGATGACGTTTTTATTGGAATATTCCAAGAAAGCTGTCAAGTAATACAAAAACATAAACAAACAAAATAAGCTATTGCGAAAAACAATAACAAACAGAAGTTTTTTGAAGAGATTCCCACTGCTCCTTACAATTTGTGTTGGAATTTTACCCTGCAAATTGTCTCTGGCAAATTCTAAATTAGTTGACATAAAGGGTTTTTCAACAGAGACGCTACAAAAGTAAATCGATATGGACAGCAAACGACGACATTACTGTGAATGCGAATCGCTACCGTTAAATGATAACTGAATATTTTTGGCCCCAATTGGATAATATGGACTTGGAGGACATGTGGTTCAAACAGGACGGCGGCACTAGCCACTCAGCGAATGCCACAATCAATTTATTGGAAACCAAGTTTGGTGAACGTGATATCTTACGAAATGGCCCAGTCGATTGGCCGCCTCGGTCGTGCGATTTGACGCCGTTAGATTATTTCCTGTGGGGCTACGTCAAGTCTATGGTCTATGCCAACAAGCCAGCGACGATTGATGAACTTCGTACGAATATCGAACGTGAAATTGCAGCAGTATCGGCTGATTTATGCTTGAAAACCGTCGAAAATTGGGTTCAGCGTCTGGACTTCTGCAAGCGTGCCCGTGGTGTGGTGGCCATGCAAAAGAAATCGAGTTCCATACATAATGGCATCGAACGTACTTTCACAGGAATACAGAATTTCATTGGTATCTAAAACCGGTTTTGTTTTATTTAAAAAAATTTTGTAGCGCTCTTATTGAAAAACCCTGTACATCATCTTAAAGAGTTACGCTCATCGCTGATTCACTGACTCTGTCACACTTTTTGAACACTTATATATATATACAGTGCACTCGCGCTAACTTGACTACTCGCAAACTTGAACACTCGCTAGCTTGAACATATTTTTCTGCCAATGGACTATCTTCTAACTTGAATAAATGTCAATTACACAATAACTTGAACAATTTTTTTGTTCATAAATGCAAAAAAATGTGATACATACATACTTTGTTCGTTATTTTACCGTTGGTTTTGATGTTGATAACTTTGCCCCTCAATTTTTCAAAACAACGTGTCGAGTAAATCAACTTTAAAGATTTTTCTTAGTCTAAAAACAGTAAATTTTGAGTTATAGCAGTCTTCTAGTAAGTGAGCGATATGTTAGGTTAGGCATACCAAAAAAAAACCTTTTTTAATATAAAAATATAGCATTCGTAAACTTGAACAAATTCACTATCTTGAACTGGCCTGGTTTTAATTAGTTCAAGTTAGCGCGAGTGCACTGTATACACAAAAAAAGAACGAAAAAAATCGAAAAAAAATAAAATAAAAACAAAGAAAAAACGAAAAAATAAGAACAAAAAACAAAGAAAAAAAAGAAACAAAAAACGAAAAATAAGACGGTCAAGACGATAACTGCCGTAAATCTTTATCGATCACCTCGAAATTTATTCAGTGACTATTTTTTGTCAATACTGAGTTTGGGATTGAAAATGACTATTTTTTGTCAAAACGAAAAATAAACAAAAAAAAAATACGAAAAAAAGGAAAAAAAAAGAAAAAAACAAAACACATCTATTTATATCAGTGGTCACCGTCCATAGCCCCCAGGGGCCGAACACGATCGGCTTTTTACACGTACACAACACGAACGTCAACAAAAAGCATATCAAAGAGCGTATGAGAGAAGAAAATTTATTCAGTAGCACATTAGCTTTCAACGAAGAATGGTCATGTCGCTTTGTTTTGGATTCAGTACAAATACACCAATACATTCACATTTGATTAGCATTCTCTTTTTGGTGACCACTGATTTATATACATACACACAAAAAAACGAAAAAACGCTAAAAAAATGAAAAAACGAAAAAAAAATCCAATGAGTGTTCGAACTCACGGGCGATGTGTTAACACCTTTTTGCTACACGGTACCTGTTCGATTTCTATGAACACATTCGTAAATGTTACATTGGAAAATAAAAATCAGCGTTCAATCATATGATGAAGTTACAGTTAAATAATATTAATACTTAAAATTATTTAAAGACCCAGTGCAAGCACATGTGTCATTATTTTCTTGCTCAATACTTTTTGTTTTATTCCCACAGAAGTCAAAGAATGGAAATCTTTAAATCTCGGCTCGCCGATATCGGATCGCTTTAAGTTTTCGCCTAAACTCTTTGTCGAAACCCGCACTAGCTTTTTAATCCAAAAATTAATAAAATCGGCTATGCATTTCTGGAGAAAATCGCGTGGGAAAATTATATGAAAATCGCCCAATAATCACTTTCAATATCGACTGCCAAGCAACGAACAAACAAACGATGATTTACTCTTGCATACCTAACACTTGCGTTTGTATTGAAACTTATAGTTTTTTGCCCTAGAGGCGCGCGTATAGATGTTAACACATCAAAAACAAAAAAAAAACGTAAAAAACGGAAAAAACAAAAAATTTCATAGATTGTTGTGCCACTCTTAGTTGGAAGATCCAATTGAGCTGTTTATTCTCTGTGCATGAATACATACATATAAGGTACAAACGTGTAAATCATTTACACGTTTGTTGTAATAACAAACAACAACTATGTCTCCGTCATCTTACAGTATTAACCTTTATTAAAAATCGATTAAAATTAAAGCATGTTTCGACGGGCGCCATAGGCGCGTTACAATCCACTACTTACAAAATATTTGAATATAAATGTACTACAAATTTTGTGTAATGACCTTACTTAATTTATTATATCTCCGCAACGTATTGTTTCGCCATTTCAAATTTTATATATGTTCGAAAGAACAGTTATTGGCACGTGCTAAAAATATTTTCTTCAATTTAAAAAATGTCGATTTAAAGATATTGGTATTTCCAAACAAAAGCAGTACCTAAGTGTCAGTCGGGGATTTTCCAAAAGTCGATATATCAGAATTCGTTTTAGAGGTATGGTTCCTCGGGCAAAGTTTCTTATTTTGATCCCTAGAATACGATTTTCCTTGTCACTTGGGTGATTTTTAAATCGACCCGCCCTAATATGTACCCTACCTGGTTTACTGAGCAGTATTATAATTTCCGTACGACTTCACCAATCACGTAAAATGTTTTTTATAATCATTATGGACTATGTTGCACCTTTATTTAATAGTTTTGTACCTACCAGGTGCCCTGTCCAATATGATAATTTGCCCATGACTTCTTATATCAAATACATATTTACGACTTTATGGTTTATGAGAGAATTTACATAAGTGGAACAAAATGTAAGACGTTGTCTGTAATTCCAATTGTCTACCTATGAAAGAAGCATTTGGTACGTAATAGTATCAATTTGTTTGTTTACATAAATTAACTTAATAATATAAATTATTTAAATATATCAACAAATAAAAATATAAACTGTATGCTCATTAGGGATATAAATTTTTTTGAGTGCAAAATACCACTCCAGTACCATGTGGGGAATGTTGTTCTGCTAATAAAAAACAGTTTTTAAGGTTGGTTCGATTAAAAAAGTTTCCGCACCGAAAGCGATTTCTAAAGGGCTTTAAATTTTTTTTGTTTTTTAAAAATAATGATTTTTTAATTATTGTACAAACATAGATATACATTATTAAACAAGTATTTTTAAAGTTAAAATACGCAAAAAAGACTAGGAATTTTAAGATATAAATTATTATATATGTATTTTTAAAAGTTAAAATAATCGAAAAAGACTAGGAATTGTAAGATATAAACTACTTAGATAAGAAACAAATTTTTAACTTCAATTTTTTAAGTTAAAAAATATACTTTTTCTGCTTAAAACATCGCGATTTGACCAAATATTTGCATTAGACTTATGAAAAATGGTTTGATATGGCAGACTATATAAGAACTTAAACAAAAATAACTTATTTAAGTTAAGAGTAACTGTTGTAATGAAAAAAAACAAAAAATCCTGAAAACAAAATCTCAACGCGATCGGTGCGGGAACTATTTAAACGATCGCGAAAACGTAATTTATCAATTCTTAATATTTTTCACGACCCACACGGCTTTGTGGTGGTATTTTTGATATTTGGAAAAATTGCAAAAAGTTATATCCCTAATGCTCATAGTCATGTGTTTTCAACAAAACAAACTTAAAAAATGTTCAACTGGTTTCGATTCTGGTTCGCCCTTTGTACATCATGACATATTAAAAAAATTAAAAACATTTTTGGTGTTCTGAAATTGTCTTTGATTAGCCTTTAAATGTGGGGGGTGTCCGCGTCATCTTTTTTACGACCCATACCAATTCACATTAATCCGTTCACCCTACGAACTGGCCACATTAGTTTAATTGTTGTTTAATTGACATTTGGTATCCTATAGAAACGAAACGCATACCGTTATTCATGTTTCGATAATGGCTCCATTTTTCCCTTTGGTCACTTTTTACGCCGAAGCCAATTTTTCCTGTTGATTTTCTGTATTTCGTTTCCCGTATCTATATGAAGCCTATTTCACATAACACCTGTGAATACTTTTCAAAACTATGCACCTTTTGCCTTTGCAGTATTTATTTTTATTCACAAACAATAAAGTTATGGAGGTTTAAAAAAAATACGTCACCCTACACCACCTATAATTAAAAAAACGGGTGGGTGATAATGCACACCCAACCCAGCAGAATAGGACCAAGAGAGCTGTAGTTCGGAGAACTAAGAATCTCAAACGAGATCTTGTACCCTGCTCCTTCACACCCAACGAAGTTGAAGCCATTATCTCCAAATCTAAACCCTCTAAAGCTCGGTCCGGATGGCATCTCGATGATAATGCTGAAGAAACTCGGACCTATAGGGATTCGATTTCTCGCGCACACACTCACTCTTTCGGTGTGCCAACTGGTCATACCAGATGTGTGGAAAACTGCTCGAGTTATCCCACTCCTAAAACCTGATAAACCCGCTAACCAGGGAGAATCTTACCGCCCGATTTCTCTCTTATCACCCGTAGCCAAGGTTTTGGAGTCCCTACTCTTGCCGACCCTGAAAGAGCATTTTCAGCTCGCCAATCACCAACATGGCTTCGACGGCGTTAAACGAGATAACTACCCATATCACCAGTGGCCTCAATCAGAGCAGACCCGCTGAACGTACAGTAGTCGCAGCTTTAGACCTGTCTAAAGCATTTGATACTGTCGATCACTCGATCCTGCTACAGGACATCCTGCGCTGGCTCCAAGCGCTGGCTCGGTAGCTACCTCAATGGGAGGCAGGCATTTGTAGAGTTCAGGGGCCAGAATTCCCGTTATCGCAAGATAAAAATGGGTGTGCCGCAAGGAGGAGAATTGTCACCTATACTCTTCAACATTTATCTTGCGAATCTTCCTGCACCTCCTCAAGGAGTTAGTATTGTGTCGTACGCCGATGATTGTACCATCATCTCCTCAGGCGTAAATGTAGACGATATATGTGCTAGGATTAACAGCTATCTAGCCACCCTTACTAGCTTTCTGCAGGAACGGAATTTGCAGTTATCTCCGTCGAAGTCTTCTGTGACCCTTTTCACTTCTTGGACCAAAGAAGTAATGAGAGAGCTCGACGTCTCTGTCAATGGGGGGTATATACCCACTGTCCGTAACCCCAAAATACTCGGAGTTATTTTCGATAATCTCCTTACTTTCTCTAAACACGCGGATTACATCAGGAAAAAAGTCCACACCCGCAACAAGGTCCTAAAGGCCCTTGCAGGGACAACTTGGGGCAAGGAGAAGGAGACAATTGTAGTGACCTATAAAGCTATGTCACTCGGTCTTCAACTATGCCGCCCCGGTGTGGTCATATTTCTTGAGCGATACCCAGTGGAAAGGTCTACAGAGGATCCAAAATAGTGCACTTCGAATCGCAACCGGATGCACACTAATGACGAACGTGGATCATCTACATGAGGAGACCAAGTTACTGTCAGTGCAACAACACAATGTGTTGTTGACAAGACAGTTTCTTTTGGCTTGCCATCTGCCCAGTCATCCCAACCATCATATTCTGATGCAGGATTCACCCCCCCCCCGTCACATCCGGAAGGACATCAGGCGCTACTGTGCGGACATCCAAGACGTCATTCCATCGGACGTCAACAGATTGTCAATAGCAGTAGCACAGAAATTGTTGCATAACACGGCGGTGTCAGAGGCCATAAACGGCTACTCTTGCAACAGGGTCCTTAATAAACACCCTCCCGCGATTTCGAATAATGAGAGGCTTCTGCCTAGGCACACCAGAACCATTCTGGCACAGCTTAGATCTGGTTGGAGTTCTATCCTGAACTCATACAGATCAAGGATAATCCCAGGCACCTTAGATCAGTGCCCACACTGCCTACAAAGCCCTCATGACACTATCCACATTTTCAACTGTCCTGATAGGCCTACTGACTTGCGCCCAGTGGACCTATGGGACAGACCCTTGGAGGTGGCACAATTTCTCCAGCTCCACACCGCTACCTCCAGTGACACATAGGGGAATTACACATAATTTTTGTTTTTTATATCTTCCAGGGACGAACGAGTGGAAACAGAAAATCTGTTACAACAACAACAACCTATAATTAATTCCTTGCGCTGTGTGTTCTTGTTTTATCAAACGGTACATTTCTCCCTTCGCACACTTTTGACTGAGGCTTGAATTTTTACACTTGACTTATACTTTGTTTCTTATCCCACAAATAGTATGTAACCTTACTTGAAGAAATTGAAAACACAAAAATCGTTTCTTTTGAAGCTGTTAAATTCAGCGATTAATGAATATATTTTAAAACTGTGACTTTCTTAAGATTAAAATTCATTGTAATTTGCAGCTAAGTGATCACCATTAAAATAATAATTAGAAAATAATAATAATTTCAAAATGTTAAATTTTTAACAAAAAACAGACTATACAAATCTTGTCGAGAATCCAGATTGCTATATTGTTGGCGACTCTTAATTTTGGCAAATATGTATCCCAACCGTCCTTCGTCTGTAATGTGAACATTAACCATGGCCTGAGTTTCTACACATGTTCCTTTGGCTAGCGTTGTATATCCAAGGCATTCGGATTGGTGTTTCATCAATATTTTATGTATTCTCTGTTACTCTAGAAAGTCATATCTGATTGTGTACTTTGGCCTTCCTTTAACTATCCACACTGATAAACCAAACCTCAAATTCACCTCTTGAGACATCTCGAAATACTCACGCTCACATGATAGATTCCCGAGTTTGCAGATGCACCCATTACCAGGGAATTCAAATCCAAACTGAGTAGCCGGTTTTATGTCAAAAGCCACAAATTGATATTAAACACTTTTGAATTTCCTGAGATGACGAATTTTGCAATATTGGTAACTTAAATTCTAAGCCAAGTATGGAATTTTTATTTTATTTACAAAAATAACATAATTATTATAAATTGAAAAAAATCAGTAAACATTACATATTCAAAGAAATATTTTCTGGAATTTCCAGTTAATTAAAATATACACAAAGGTCGAAATTAAATTACAAGTTGGATAAAAATATGAGTTATATTGATTTAAAATTTTATACAATTTTTCTCTTTTGAAATTTTCGCTTCGTTAAATTAAAGCTTCTCTTTAAAAAACAGCATTTCCTTAAGATATCTCGTAACCCAAATAAAGTTCGAAATTAATAATGAGTGCAATTTTTGTGTTATGTCCAATTATATAGCAATAGATAAGAGTAGCCATCCCTATCTTTACGCTCTCTCGGAGTTGCTGCTGTAGGTTACTCCTTGGTGGGACATAAAACGGACAGAAGTACAAAGTAATGCGTATTTTTGTTCGATGCAACCAACATGAAATATAATTTAGCTGTCATTAAGCCAAGTGTCCACTATAGAGATTTTGGCGTAGAGCTAGATCAAAATCTCGTGTAGTGACGTGCAGAGAAGTGTACACACTCTATAGAGTGCTCTACTTGAGCTGACTACAAACTCTACGCGAAAGTTCACTCGCCCAAAAAACTCTACAGTGTAAAATATACACTATTTTTGTGTGTGCGGTTGAGCTCTACATACATATCGACACCTAAAATGCAAAATAACGTATCATCACTTTTCATAGGTTTACAGGAGAAGCAAAATTCTTTGTAAAATTCAAAATATTTCAGATATAAAAACAATTTTTTCTATATTATCTTAAAACACAGAAACAGATTTATTTCCTGGAAGAAAAAAATGAGAACAAAATACATAATAAGAAATGTCATGCTTTGTTAATAACAAAAAATCGAATACTATTGTGTTTTCATTTCATATACAAGTTATTTTGCTTTATTAAAATCATTCACTTGATGAAAAGTTTTTTTTGGAATTCTGGTTGTAAAATCATTATTTTTGGACGTACAAGTATAAGATTTTGCACAGGCAAACTCGAAAAACTCGATTTTGATTTTTTTTATGATACATTAGTTAGCATTTTAGGTGGCGATATGCTCTATCAAAGTGGCCGTCGGTGGTGCAATGGTAGTGTGCGCGCCTCTTGTACATGAGATCCTGGGTTCGATCCCTGCTCAGACCACCTTACAAATTTCTTTCGGCGGCGGTCACCTCGCATAGTGTCGGCGACATTATCGAGTATTTAGCCATAAAAAAGCTTCTCAAAATACCGTTCGGAATCGGTGTAAAACTGTAGGTTCCAATCAGTGAGTGAAAACTGGAAAGCGCACAGCTCAGTGATTGTGAGAAGCTCTCCCCTGTCCCTTCATGGGATGTAATGGGAAACCACTTATGCTCTATCAAAACTATTGTATAGTTTTTTCCCTCTAGAGTAGAGCTCTTTGTATATTCGAACGTATTTGCATTCAAATTTTGAAAAATATTGAAACTGGATCCTATACGCATTTTTAAATGCAACGCTCTCTAAAAATTGAAAGGTGGACTTGGAATCAAATATCTACATAACCCATATTGTGTGACCACATGAACATATAAAATGAGAGAAAACCGCTGCATGTTTAGTCAACGGAATTGGACGAGATGCTCGTCCAGTGCACACATACTGGAATACGTGAACAGCAAAGTTATCCAATATTTCTGCGAAACTGATGCTGTAAACGATATGTTGCATTATTAGGACATGAACCTGTTTTCCAGCAGAATAGCGCGAAATGTGAATTAATCATCGTTTAAAGAGTATGTTTCAATTGGCCTTTTTGTAGCTGCTATGTGAAGGCATAGGAACGTTTTTATTGTGTGGTGCCGTTTGAATGTCGAAATACGGACAATCCAAATACGATTAGTGAAATAGAGCCCTGGTTGTTAATCGAATGAACCACATTTCAATTCAACAAATTCAGATTCATCGCAGCAGTGAAACTTACACACCGTAGCAAGAAAACATACTCATCGCAGTAGCAAAGTATTCTTGCTCATCACAACAATGAATCATGCTCATCACAACAATACAAAGTTCCTAGTTGAAGTGAAAAGCCCTAATTGCATTGAATAATAGTTTTCGCTGCGGTGTTGAACCTATTGATTAGCTCCTTTCCTTTGAGGGTAGCACTCGAAATTCACACGCCACATTTCGTTATCAGAAAACCACTGGTTGTCATAGAATTATATGCATCACTCTAATGAGTTGTGTTATATTGAAATACGAGATTACATTAGAAGTAAACATTTCTCGACTGCGAGAGACAAGGAGTTCCGGGATAGGTAAAAAGAGGATCTAATGAGTTACAAGAATTTTGTCAGATGGACGAAGTTATGCTCTTCTCTGAAGTTATAGAAAGTACATAAGACTGCTCAGTAATGAGGGTAATATAGGCGTCATCCATCACGACTCTTCCGGACGAATTCGCTCAATATCCTTATGAAGAATACCCATTGTCCTGGCAAATCGCCAAACGAGGAGACAGATGTAAGTGATCATAAACTCATAGGCCAGAAGTTACTATGAAATTTGTTACTTAATCTTGGATTAACTAGGCCATCGACAGCTTCAAACTTTTGAAGTCTCCTCTGGCGCAAATCACGCGTACTGCGAGGGCAGATTTCCTGCATGATCTGATGGGCTGGTATGTATTACACGATTACCACCTGTCTTTATATTGGAGTTGCGTTCAATAATGCCACTACTAGAGCGGTAAATTGTATGCCATCGACCATTGATGTGGACCTACACTGAAAGAAAAATGCTTCGTCGAATGGATGAAATGTTTGCTATAATGTTTTTACGTTGCTGAAAAGAAAAGCCTTATATATCCCACATTTTGGTTGTAGGTGTAACGAAAAATTTCATTCATAATTTCGTTGACAATTTTTCATTTCGGTGCTGCAACAACTGATTTTTCGTTTCCGCCACAAATTTTAGGTAATTTGAATTTTGTAGAGAAAAGAGTTAATTTAAAAAAACTAAGTGTATGAGATTTAACCTACTATTATTTGGTTTATCGCTTACTTTTTATAGTTTATTTTTATTCTTAATTTATTATTAATTTTTTTGGAGGCTTGCCAACATTTATAGTTGACGAAACAATTTCGTGGAAATAATTTTTATTGGAACGAAACTAATTTTTATAAAAATCAAGAGACAGATTGAGGGAAGAGAGAAAATGAGCGAATGTTAAGCAGAGGCAAGGCAAAATGGTCTCCATGAGTGGCGGATCACGTACACATCCTAAATCAGTTACTTGGCAACAACCGAAAGTTGCAGACGTCTTTCTCCTTTGGAATAATTTAACTAAATTTATTAAAACAGACTAATTAGTTATTATCAAATAGGTAAATAAACAGAATGCAAGGATTAACACAACAGTAAAGAAAGTGACGCATCGGTAGCAGAAACACAACCCCGAAATATGTAATCGAACAACTGTGTGTGTGTGTGTACACTGAAAGAAAAACGCTTCGTCGCATGGATGAAACATTTTCGTTTATGTTTTTACGATGGTATAGTGAAAAGTACCGTATATCCGACAATTTGGTAGTCTCTGCAACGAAAAATTTCATACTTGACTTCTTTGGCAATTTTTCATTTCGTTGCTGCAACAACTTACTTTTCGTTTCTGCAACAATTTTATTTAATTTGAATTTTGTAGACAAATGGGTAGAAACTTAAAAAAAGTAAAGGCATGAGATTTAAACTACTTACATTTGGTTAATCTCTTACTTTTTTTAGTTTATATTTATTATTTATTTATTTTGGAGGTTTGTCAAAATTTGTAGTGGACTAAACAATTTCGTTAGTGTAACGAAACCAGTTTCTATGATGGTATAGTGAGCAGTCGAAAAAATAAGCGAGAGTAAAATAAAGGCTAGCAAAAGAAAATGGTGAGCTTGAGTGGTGGGTCACGTACAAATTTTAAATCAGTTCCATTGCAACAACCGAAAGTGGTAGACATATTTCTCCGCCGGAATAATTTAAATAAATTTATTAAGACATACTAATTAGTTACACTTAGTAATAATCTTATATTGTGAAAACTAAATTGTGTGAATTTATATGTTTGCTGTGATCGATTGTGTATCTTGAGAATCTATAAATCACATAGATAATAAACAGAATGCAAGGAGCAACACAACAGCAAAGAAAGTGGCGCATCGATGGCAGAAAAACTACCCTGAAATACGTTACTGAACATTTGTGTGGGTATGCGCGTGGCGGTACAAATCGCAACAAAATGTTCGTGTTTTTGTGTTGTGAAGGTATTTGGATTCAGAAAAAAACAAAAGACACACATTTATGCGGGCAGTCGAAGACAAAGAAAACGAAAAAGTCAAAGAAACAAAGTGTTTCAAGTACGACGAACATAAAAACTAACAATTAGACGTACAATCAAATGAATCCAATCAAAATTTTAACAAATTTGGTTAAAATAAATAAAAGAACAGTTGAGAAAATGCTTGCAGAGCTATCACTGGCTTAACGAATAGGAGATTTGGAGCTGCAATTGAATATCAGATCCTCAACAGAACAACAATAGCATAATTTAAGAAAACAATGAAGTGGTACTATGTTAAAGGAGTAGAGCATAGGGGAGTAGTGCTTATGTTCATGGTAAGTACAGACATAGATATGTACATATTTTAATAAGAAATCTTAATAATAAATTAGTCATATTTGTTTTTAATTACAGGAGCTGAATACGACGGACACAATAACACTCAACCCCTCGACCGCCACTCTCTTCTCCAGACGATTGCTTCAACATGGAATGAATATAATCTATTTAGCAAATAGATTTTCGAAAACAAAAATTAAAAAAATTGTTATCAAAAAACCTGCAATGTAATACTAACAGTGTATTTATGTACAATTGTCAATAAATAATTTTAAACACACTTCAAAACATTCACTGCAGCAATGAAGCACAATCATTGTAGCAATAAAACAAATTCATAGCAGTAACGAATCAAATTCGTTGAAATAATGAAGCAAATTCATTGCAGCAACAACAAGTGACGGTACAAATAGCAACAAATGTTGTGGTTTTACAAATCAAAAAAATTGTGCTTTATCGATAATTCGGTCACGTCTGTTTCGTTGTGTTGTTATATGGATGCAGAAAAAGCGAAAATCATGCATTTGAGCTGGAATCCAAAGCCAATGAAAACGAAGAAGTTAAAGAAACAAAGAAAGTGTTTCAAGCAAGATGAACAATTTACCGTACAATTCAGCTCAGTTCTTTCATGTAAATGTATCCAATCAAAATTTAAAAAAAAATACAGCAGACAGTTGTCCGAGGCCTTCGGCCACGGACTGTCCCTACAGGCTGTGTCAGAGACACGGCCATTAAGTTTAACGTAGAATATGCCATCCGATAAGACAGAAAACATATATAACAATAAATGATAAATAACATAAGCAAATGAATTTATTTATTTGATAGTTACTTTTGATAATATACATAAGCTTATGGTAGGAAAAATAGGATAAATATGTTTTTAAATTAAAAGAGTAAGGATAAATGATAAATAACAGACGCAAATCAATTTGATTTATATTTTTTATAATTATATATCCATGTTAAATTCAAATTCACATTTAACATTTTGTTTCCCTTAAATACATAAGTAAATATACGAAATTTCAATATTTCATCAATCAAAACAACAGCCGAAGGTTTGTGTCCAGGCTGAAACAGCAGCATAGTTTGTGTTCACGCTACAAACTCAAACACTCAACCAAACACCACACATATGTTTGAGTGTATGTGTTTAAACAATTTTGATTTGAGAAATTTAAATACTAGGAAGATATCAACCAATATGAAATGTATATCAAACTAAAAATAACATCTTCATTTACCTACAAAAAAATTGTTAAAAAAAGTAGTCTTGCCGTTTCCTCATAATCAATGAAATAAAGATTACAACAATAACAATCTGACATGACTCCCTATACCGTAAGGTAAGACGTATTCTACGCCAAAAATACCCAAAGAAATAAAAGTTGTTTGCGAATGTTTTCTTGTGTGTTTTGCTTGCGATATTTTTCGAACACTTGCATAGTGGAAAATTCTTAATTCAGATGAGTTTTTGATTGCAATGATTTTTTGAATTTTTCAAAAGCAGCATTCCAAAAGATCTGTGGCTAGATCTGAAATAGCTATGCGGTTTGCCACGAATCATGAGGATGCATTTGCAAAACATCTTCTTTTAAAAACCTATATCTCTATTTATAGAGATATAGATGGTCCTAAGCTTGCATAATGTAATAAAAAATACCAATATAAAAGGGCGAATAAATAAAAAAGTCACCCCAAAATTTGGTTAAAATAAATAAAAGCTGAGCAGTTAAAGGAAATTAGAGAGCGATCACTGGCTTCATGACGGGCAGATTTGGGATGCAAGTCAATGAAAGGAACCCTCAACATAACAGCAGATGCATGATTTAAGAAAACAAAAATGTGGTTCTATGTTAAAGGACGTTTTGAGCACAGATGAACTGCTGTGATGAAACCCATAGGGGAATAGAGCTTATGAGATAGGAATATCACTAGCGTGATATTATAAAAAAAATTGTGTTTCTCTTTTATTTGAGAGCGAGTGCTCTTTACTGATTGAAGTGACTATATTTACTGAACTAAATAAAATTGTTGGTACACGTATGAATTAGCATTGCTTACAATTAGTTTTCCTGTATATTTGCCAAATACAACGAATTGCTACTTCTTTCTTCAACTCGAAGTATTATGTTGACAAATTTGTCAATATCAAGCATGTATAATACAAATTGTGTCTATCAGTAATTATGTCTGTTAGGAAACGCGAAACAGGAATACGTGAATAAAAAAATACTTTAAAAATATGCAAAGTAGAAAAGAAAGGTAGGAATTTATTACATTAATGAGTTTCTAATCCATACGTAAGTACACGGTTGCGTGTTATGTTCATGGTAAGTAAAGATATATGTATGTAGATACAAATGTACTGCATTAGGTCTAGTCACTTTTTTGTGGCAAATGCTCTCGGAGTATTATGTAGGACACGAAAACATATGAATCATTGTGTCTACATTTTTGATATTGGAAAAATCCATCCGCACCAAATGCAATTACTTTTACTCAAACCAGATATTTTCGGTTTTATTTTTTTTGTGATTTTTGAAATACGAAAAATGTTTTTTCCCTTTGAAATATTTCTTGAGGCGGTTTTAGTTAAGATTGGTACGCAGACTCCGAATCTGTATTTCGATCAATAATACGTAATTTAGTTTTCGGGATATGGTGATTTTATAATCGCGTTGAGCAAAAGTTGATTTTTTTTGTGATTTTTAAGATTTGACAATCACTTTTTTCGATTAATATTTTCAAGTGCCGGTTTTTTTCTAAGTTTGGTGCAATGATTACAAATATGTAATTCAATCAATAATTGGTCATACAGTTTTATAGGTCACCGTCGGTGGTGCAATGGGTAGTGTGCGCGGCTCTTGTACAGGAGATCTTGGGTTCGATCCCTGCTCCAACCACCTTAAAATTTCTTTCGACGACGGTCACCTCGCTTAGTGACGGCGACACTGTCGAGTATATAGCCATGAAAAAGCTTCTCAAACTACCGTTCGGAATCGGTGTAAAACTGTAGGTCACAATCAGTGAGTGAAAACTGGAAAGCGCACAGCTCAGTGATTGTGAGAAGTTCTCCCCGATCCCTTCATGAGATGTAATGGGAAACCATTTATTTTTTTTTACAATGCTCGTAAAAGTCATTTCTGCAAAAGTTTACGTTTAAACAATAAATATGTCGGTAGAGTAAATTTTTGCAAATTATAAAATCGGCATATATCGGAAACTGGTCAATTATTGATCGATCAACAGATGCATAACGATCTTACCAAACTTAACTGAGAACCGCCAATAGAAAAAGTTAAAATGAAAAAAAAAAATATTAAATTATAAAAATCACAAATTAGCCCAATATACTTTAAATAAATTCCAAACTTTGCTCGTAATTTATTACTTATAGATTTTATATCTACATATGTCTTTCTTTTGTTCAATGATTTATAGTGAAATTTTGCGTAGAATTTGTTTCCGATACACACCATCCCCCTAAATTCCAGTTTTTTGAGAGCATTATCGTGCCACGCTCGCTGATATTTTGTTCCCAAAAGTTGAAGACAGGACGGTGTTACGCCCCACACAGCCAACGTCACCATCGATCTTCAACGCACTGTGTTCGAACACCACATAATCAGCCGGAACTCGGAATTCCCTTGGCCACCTCGCAGATGAAATTGAACCCGTTAAGCTATTATCACTGGGACTCCGTAAAATGTAAGTGTTTGAGGCCCTAAAACATGAAATAGAGGCCCAAATGTAGATAGCATGAGGTACTGTAAGGTAAGTCATGGAAGCCATTCGAACGATGTTATGTTCATTCATAATTATCAACATCATAATTTTGAAAAAATATTTATTAGTATTTTTTTTAAAGCAAAATTAAAATCGAAATTTAACATGGCCTACTCTTTAGTTTCCATGATTGGGACCTGCAGTTTTACGCCGGTTCCGAACGGTATTTTGGCAAGCATTTTCAAGGTAGTCGATCTCAAAATTCAAAGACACGAATTAAAAATAAGCGATGTTTTAAACGCATAGTTGTCCATTTTGTTATAAAAACCGAAACCAGTTATCAACCGGTTTCTAAACCTCGGTTTAACCGAAACCTGGTTTCGACAAAATCGGAATATTCGAAGAAACCGAGAACCGATATTCTTGAAAACCCGGTTTTTTGAATACACTAATTACGTCAAAATTCTGTCATAAATTCGGAGTGTATCACAACTACTCAAACTCATGCACTATCTTTAAAATTACTGTGTCGAACATTGTCTGATTGGTGGGGATGAAACGAGACTGACGGTCATGGAAAATGCGTTTTCTAAAAGCTGAGAAAGACTCCACAGTGCATCTTCTCTACACATTTCCATTACTAGGAACCAGGAGGATAACGACTATAAGAGCACTGTTCCTTAAAGAACCTAGAAGAATTGTATTTTGACAAATTTTAGAGTTTCTTGAAGCAAACAAGTTGGTTCTCCGGTATGGCCAATGCTTATTCTCGTTAGCCCGTTCTTGCACAATGGACTAGAAAGACTAACATGTTTTCATTGAAGTAATGTAATGTTTCTCTCTCTACTTTACTTTATACTGATCTATCTTTGCGCAAGGCTTCTTATAACACATAAATATTAATCATTGTTTGCACTGTGTGTTACATTACTTACTGCAAACCGCTTTCTATTTTAAACTGCATATATCCTTCGAGGAATTCTATGACTCCATATTTGTCATTAAGTCCCAATATTTCGTAATATGTATGTTTTAGTCTTTTGGCTTATTAATGAGTCCAAATTGCAGGACTGACCTCATATATTATTGTCATTAGATGCATAAATAACCTGCTCGTTGGCATTCAAACGCAAGCTGGGACTTGAATGCAGGGGATAGGAATGTTCACAAAAATATAAAGACGGATGTGAATATGGGCGAATCCACACCCGAACATTTTATGTCACTTTATACTAATATATAAACCCATATGTTCTCATTGAATTCGCTTATGAATCAATATAGCAATCAAAAGAGTTTACTTATTATTTTGAAAGATGACTTTTTCCCTTTGGCATTTGTCAATCCTGAATTATGTCTGTCAAATCTATCCAAATCTTTATTGATGATGTCGTCAGGATAAATAAAAATAAATTGAAGAGGTATGCACCTATAAATTCACACAAGTAAGTGTTTACACATGTATGGACATCCACACATGCACATATATATATAACAATATTATGTACATGTATATACATATGTACAAAAATATGTATAAATACAAATATGTATAATACACACATATGCGCTAAAACACATGGGCGTGTGTACGTTTTTACGTTTTATATAACATTTTACACATTTCAATTACGTATAATTTACGTATAAGGGAAGACAATGTCACAAATACATATGTAGCCACAATACACACATATTAAACGAATGTAACGACGTATGTAAATATTAGCTACCCAGCAAAGCAAAAGCTCAGAATTCGGTGAGAAGTTTGTTCGAAAGTCTGTTAAAAGTTCTGTCGAAAGTTGCGCCAGCAACATTTTGGTTTAATAAATCCAAAATTCCCGGGTGTTTTAAGTTTGAAGATGACCCAATATAATGTTACGAATTTCCTTTTTTTCAGAAGCGTTTATTTAATTTCACTTAATATAATATGTAATTACTTTAAATAATTACAGATAGTTTGCTTAATTACATAGTCCCATAGTCGGGCTCTTGAGTACAGTATCTATATATGTACATATATATTTCCTTTAAAGAACTAGGTAATATTGAAGAATATATATGTAATTATAGTATGGATCCATTAGCAATGAAAACAGCAAATACAAAAACATTACTATTAGTGTGTATATTTTATAAAAAATTTTAAAACTGTCGAGGGGATAAAAAGAAAAACTATGGACCAATCCACCTATATTTTAGTTTATTTAGTACACTGTTTTCGTGAACATCTCTTATAGAAACAGATGTGACAAAACTTATGTTGTTATTAATGATAAAATTGATCTCAACAGCTTTGTTTGATGATCTTCTGAAAAGGGGATAGAAGATAGGAATACCATTATTATTTTGAATAAACCCATTTTTATCGAGGTACAGAAATGCCTCAGGTGGTATGAAACCAGTCGCTAAAGCTTTTCATATATATTCTTCATTTATGTGATATGGTGCCATAATTAAGTTATTTATATAACATTCAAAACAGTTAATGATGTGGTTTCTTATTAATTTAATAATATAATTATCAATTCCAATAATATTGGCAGAATTGTATAATTTCGAATTTGACACATAATTGACATAATTACTAGTTGGGGATCTGTAGAGGGACTGTACAACTCTTAAACAATTCCTTTCAAATTCTCTAATTTTTTTTATATACGAATATGAAGGTGAAATATGTTATGTTATTATGTTATTGCCGGTCGTACTAATGATTTATGCATTATAACTAGTTTTCACTTGCTGGCTCCAGTGCCTCGAAAAACACAAAGATTTGTGGTTAAAGAACTAATTTCTTGCTTTAATTAATTGACTATTTATATGGGTATTAAAATACAAAAAATTATCCAAATGAGTTCCTAAATACTCAACAACTTCTTTATTTGGTATATTTATATTTTCCCGGTACGATTTTATCCCAAAATTTTTCCAGTTTTTTCTAATATTGTAATTACACTTGTTTACAGGAGGGCGAAAGAGTATTGTTTCATATTTTCCGACATTTCAAATTGAGCCTGTAATTCTGAGCCGATGCTTTCGATTTTGGTACTCGTAGTGGGATGATAGATTATAAAATCATCCGCAAAAGCAATTATATTGTCAAGACTTTTTTTATCAAAAAGAAATGGAGCATTTACTGTTCCTTCCTGTAATCCGTTGATAATTGAACTTCTTTTATTGTCATTACAAACCACAAAACGTTTATCACTTATCATCTTCTGTATATACATATATAAAATTCTCGTGTCACAATGTTAGTTACCTTACTCCTCCGAAACGGCTGGACCGATATGTATGAAATTTTGTGTGCATATCGGGTAGGTCTGAGAATCGGCCAACATCTATTTTTAATACCCCTTAACCCTAGAAAGATAACCCTATTTTTTTATACATTAAAGATAACCATACGTCTTAAAGACGTATGCTAGTTTGAGGTCTAATTAGTAAATGTTCCAAAATATTTTAAACTAACTTTTTTTTTAAAATTAATAAAATTAAGTCTTGCTCTATAAAAAAATGCTATCTAAAGAACAGCCCTCAAATTCTAAACTGCAAAACCTACGAACAGTATGCCCTTTAAAAATCAAAGAAATAAATAAATGTTTATTTGTCATACGTCTCAGAGACGTAAGTTATCTCACTAGGGTTAATGATAAGGGTGACCCAGACCCTTTTTAAAAATCGGTCTGACGGCTTTCTAAAATACCGATTGTTATCAAAATTTCACAATGCGGTACTGATGACCTGCTGACAATCCTTGGCTATATTTGCAAATGTTTGGATAAACGGGCGTGGCACCGCCCATACAACTTGAAATTTAAAATGGTTGTATCTCATGAACTACCAAATTTCGCAATGTGGTACTGATGATCTACTGATAGTCCTTGGTTATACTTGGTAATGATTGGGTAAAGCAGCGTTGCACCGCCCATACCGTTTGAAATTTAAAATGGCTATATCTCATGAACTATCAGAGGTATGAAGATGACATTTGGTATATATGTTGTTGATACATTATGAATTACAACCAGAGTGGTAGTGGGATGTACCAGGCCCCTTTTAAAATAAACCGTTATAGCAGTCATAATAATAGTTTGATCGTCCTGAAAAGTTCACAGTAGGTAACAGTTGGCCTACATATACGAACAGGCTATTTGGAAGCAAGTTGGCAAAAAGGGTCGAGGTGCTGCCCACACACGTCAATATTTGACCAATTACATATACTATATCAAACAATTGTCCGTAAACCAGGCACTTGACAACATATTCCAATGTATCTCAAAAAATATATGGCCGATTCGATTTATATCACTATTTTTAAAGTTCAATGCATCTAACTTTAAAAAAAATATTTGAATCATATCGGCCACATATCTTTTGAGATACAGTAGAACTTCGTTAATCCGGATCAATTAAAACCCACTCAATCCGGACTACGCAGGAATCCGGATTACCAAAGGCATTAAAATTATTGAGAAAAAAACACTTATAATTCAATTTATTCATTTATTATAATAAAAAAAACTATAACAATCACTTCAATATAAACGTTAAAAGTATATAGTAATGGTATATTAACTTAAAATTTATTTAAAAAATTCGGATACCATTGTTTGCCGAATACACTTTTGTTTAGCTTCCATTGCACGCTGCCGAAGCGTTCTAAGAATAGTCAAACTGTCTAATTCAACTTTATTTATATTCGGTGAATACCCGAGCTACATAGTGATGGGCTGTAAAATGTGTGTCATTGTTCAATATTGTTTCAAGTTTGTATGTAATAATGCATGGTATGTATAAACATCTTCGTGGTAATAGCATTAGACGCTGTTGCTGGTTTAGGCAACAATAAGAGGCAGTTGTGCAGGCGTGGAATGTCAAACTCTCTTAGAAAATGAAAACAAAGAATATATAGCAACAAAATGTATGCAAATTGACAATTCTTCTCGCCTGCTGTGAAATGAAAAAAAAAAACAAATCAGCTGTTCTACAGCTACTACCACGTAGATCATTATACCATGGAATAATGTGTACGTAAAAGGCGAAAACTTCGCAACAAGTGGTTCAAGTACGGCGAACAATAATAATTAACCATACAGTCAAATGAATCCAATCGAAATTTTAACAAATTTGTTAAAATAAATAAATGATCAGTTGAAGAAAATCCTTGCTGAGCGATCATTGGCTTAATGACGGGGAGATTTGGAGCTACAATTGAATATCAGAACCCTCAACACAACAACAATTGCATGATTTAAGAAAACAATCATGTGGTACTATGTTAAAGGAGTAGAGCATAGGGGAGTAGTGCTTATGTTCATGATAAGTACAGATATAGATACATATGTACATATTTTAATATGAAATTTTACTAATAAATTCCTCATATTTGTTTTTTTTAATTGTAGGACCTGAATACGACAGCCACAATAACACTCGACCCCTCGACTACCACAATCTTCTCTAGACGAGTGTTTCAACATGGAATGAATATAATCTATTTAGCAAATTGAGACAATTTTCGAAACAAAAATTAAAATTTTTTTTTATCAAAACACATGCAATATAGTAGTAATACTAACAGTGTATTTATGTTCAATTGTCAATAAATAATTTAAAAATCATTGTAGTAATGAAACAAATTCATTGCAACAATGACTCAAATTCGTTGCACCAATGAAATAAATTCATGGCCGGTTTCATTGACTTCGAATCCAAATACCAATGCAACGAAATAAGTGCGACCGAATTATGGTTAAAACACGAGCATTTTGTTGCGATTCGTACCGTCAAGCTCGCACACACACCCACATGTTCAGTTACATATTTCGGGGTTGTTTTTCTGCCATCGATATATTACTTTCCTTGCTCTCGTGTTGCTCCTTGCATTCTGTTTATTTATCTATTTGATTTAGACTCAATTTACACAAACGATCACAGCAAACACATAAATTCACACAACTTATTTGTCACAATAAAAGATTATTACTAAGAATAACTAACTAGTCTATTTTAACAAAGTTATTTACATAATTCTGGCGGAGAAATATGTCTACCACTTTCGGTTGTTGCAAAGGAACTGAACCAGCACTCACGCTCACCACTTTATCTTGCTGGTCTCTTTTTTACGCTCACTAAATTTTTTGACTGCTTTTCTCTCTTTATCTTCAAAAAAAAATTAGTTTCCTTGCAATAACGAAATTGTTTCGTCAACTATAAATGTTGGCAATCCTCTAAAATAAATAGTTTAAATAATAAAAATAAACTAGAAAAAGTAAGAGATAAACAAAATATCAATACTTTAAAACTCATGCACTTACTTTTTCTAATTATTTTTTTACAAAATTAAAATTAAATAAAATTGTTGCAGGAACGAAAAGCAAGTTCTTGCAGCAACAAAATGAAAAATTGTCAAAGAAATTATGAATGAAATTTTTCGTTGCAGCGACTACCAAATTGTCGGATATACGAGAGTTTTCATTTGAGAAACGAAAAACAATTATCGTAAATGTTTCATCCATGCGACGAAGCTTATTCTTTAAGCCTCCAAGGACGTGCGATTTAACAACACTGTATTATTTTCTATGGGACATGTGAAATCGCTGATCTAGAGGTAATAAGCTCGAGATGATTGATGATGATGACTTTATTACCGATGCAAGGCCCCAAATTTGAAATCCGAGCCACCTGCGCCGCCATATTCCAGAAATAATACCCAAATAAATATGACAAAAAATTATATTTCAAGAAATGTAAATTTTATTGCAATTAATACAATTCCTCTGTTTTATTTGATTTTCATACCTCAGAGAAAAGCCCTGTATACTCAAGCCCAGAACATCAATATTTCATTTCCGATGCTTCAATGTGGAAACCACTAAAAGACACGAGTATGCGAATGTCTGCTATACTGGGAAAACTCGATTCAATTCAGTTGACCCCACCAAGTAACCAAATGTACGTAATTCATCACCCGTCCCCTTATTTGCACTTCAGCAAGAGGAGATATTATTAAATTCTATAACCCTTCTGTTTGTTTTTGTCTTCTTTCATTTTTTGACAGCAAAACATGTTTTGCAATTCAGCTGTGTAACAACGGCCACTTAAAAAGTAACTTAGAAAAGTTTAATCTTTGCACCCCAAACTCGAATACTTGTCAATTTAAAATACTTTGTGAAACAAATACGAATCGGAATGCAACACATGGGTGATAGTATTCAGAATTCGCTCCCAACCCGCCTAAAAAGGACGGAACAACATGAATAAAATTCCTGCAGAAAAATCTAACAGAATTCACAAGACAATACTGAAGGAAAAATTGAAAACAAAAAGTAATCATATCATACATAGAATTGAGAATCGTTCCGAAGTCGGTAGATATGCCGGAACAACATAAATATTAACATCTTAGGCAAGTCAAAGAGAATTAGTATAAAAAGACAAATCAGTTTGTATCACAGAGCAATATATACAAGAGTTTGCAGCATCAAAACGTATAGTGAATGAGAGAAATTATTTATTTTACAAATACTACTAAATAATTTAACTACACACATAATTTTACTATAACACTTCATTACGTTTTGATTTTTTTGATGTGTAAACATCTATACGCTGGGGGTAAAAATCTTTTTCACAATACAATCACAAATTTTGAGTAAGATCCCTGCAGTTTTAAAAGTAGCTAGTGGATCTATGTAGTCAGTTATTTCGTTAGCGAAAAGCCTGACGAGCTACTTGAGTGGATACAGGTAATGCTAGAGTTCGCCGTTTGATTATTATAAGTATGAAAACAAGGAAAAAACAATACACCGAACCGTTATCCCGTTATGATTTGTTGGTTGCTTGGTTATTTTTTTGTGTTGCCGTCAGTTGCTATTAAACGTTCGTAGAAGTATCATCATGACAGCGTACGTGGGTCAGAAGTATAAAAAAAGTGAATTTTAATATTTAGAATTTTTAATATTTAGAAAATGACAATCAAAAGACAAATGAAACGGTTAATAAAGAATGAAAAGGAACAAATTGTGTGCAAAAGTTTGAAAATGTAGGAAAATAATGTGGTGAAGATAATGAAAAAGATTTATTCATAACATTAATTCATTATGGTCCTGCGAATTCATCAATCGGATTGTACTAGTCAAGGAGTTAGTACAATGTTGTTAGGTATTTCGTCAATTCCATGTAACTAGCGATCAGCATGGTACATGGTAGTGCAGAGGGTAGCCACTGACTACCGTCAATGACATCCCCATGTTAAATTCGTCAGTGTAAAGCATTGCTGGTAGTCTGGCGGGTAGTTAATGGCAATTATTGGTAGTTAGGGAAATAACTAACAATTCGTCAGCTACGTCGACTGCAGGGATGTGCGATGTAATCGTTAACCAATCGTAAAGCGTCATCAAATCGGTGTGAGCTATGTATGAGTGGATTAGTGTATTCATACGCTGCATACAATATACTCAACACCATCTAGTGTGCAATAGTACGACTAATTTTCACTAATTGTCATACATTATGTTATCGTAGGCAAATGAAAACAAATAAATAAAAAAAAATCTTTTAAAAAGATTTTTTGCACTTTTAATAAGAAATTTACTAAAACAAAGCAAAATAAGGAAAACTAAAAACTAAATTTGTCAAATATAAGGAAAACTAAAAACTAAACTTGTCAAACTAATGGCCAGTTTTTAAGTGGGTAGTTAACTATCGGATTACTTAATCTTAATTCTAAGTTAATTAGAGGTTAACTTTGCATTTTGTTTTTCAGTGGTGAGTTAATGTAAGTCGCCATATTGTAAACTAATATGGCAACCCTTGTATTCTTATTGGAAAAAACGTGTGTTTTGGGATAAATACCAAAACAACAAAGGGGAACAGACAAAATGGAATTATGTAAAATAAGAAATAGATGCATAAAATCGAAGTCATTTAAACAAAAATGTGTAAAAAACTAAACGTATGTGTACAAATACGCAAATCTGAAACATGTATTTTATACAATCTTAATTTCTCACTTTGACAGTCAGTGATTTGATTGTCAAAATAATATGGTTCTGACTATAAGTTAACCAACCAACATTGGGTGGTTAAATCATAGGTAAACAATGACTAAAAAACACAATTCGATGTTTAACCACAATTTAACTAAGAAACGAAGATCACCACAGACTGAAAAACTGGCCATAAGAGTCTTCTTCGGTTTTGAGATTGTCATTCATACTTAACAGCTGCATATAAGCACCATCTAGTGTGCAATAGTAGCTACTAATTTTCGAAAACCATTGCTGTAAAATAACTGCCTGCATTACATTTCAGTAAACAGCTGATTAATAACTTGTCAACCGCAACAAATACAAAATAATAAAATATTTTACAAAACACCAAAAAAATTATAACTCAGAACATAAAACAACACAAAGTGTGTCAAAGCTGAATGGAGGTAATGTTAATTCTAATAAAATTTCTATTAGATTCCAATATAAATTAAGATTATAACATATCTTCATTACGTACTGTTGCCTTACACTGAAGCTGGTGCACGACAATTGGGTAACAATCTCCATCTCATGCCAATTATTATGGGTGGAGATTTTAATACAAATTGTGCAAACCCTCAGTCGCAAGCTTTATCAAAATTTTTATTTGACGTTTTCCACTTGCATATGAGCAATTCTCCACAAACCCCCACAACTAACAATTCCACTACTATAGATGCAGTTTTCCATAGATTTTTAAATACAATCGAGTCAAAAATTTAAATATGTATCTTATTTTAGTTATCATAAGCCAATATTAACTATTTGTACTTAAGGCATTTACCATAGATGGGCACTTTGCAGTACTACTAAAATTTCAGTAAAAATAATTCTTTAACTAGTAAATTTTTACTGATTACTAAAATTTTTTTCAGCAATTTTTATAAAGTGCCTACATGATTATGATGAGGTGCATTGAATTATCAGTAATCAGTAATGCCCGATTACTGATTATTATGAATACGGCCCTATGATTTGACTGGTAATGCAAATTAAATTTCATTATCAGTAAAAATTTACTGAATTTTTTCAGTAATCAGTAAATTTACTGCTTACTGTAATTTTTAATGCAGTACATATATACTGCAGTGTGCCCATTTACTAACCAAATAAGTTAAATAAAACAAACAAAAACCAGCAAATTCCTATGTATTTACAATATTGAACGTTTTGATACTTTTAATTGATTAATTAAAAAAATATACTAAAAGCATAAGTACTTCCAACTTAAAAAAAATTTGCATTACTAGATGTTTACACATCTCCCCTGTGATCGGACTCACATTATTTTTTCACTGGATATGCTTTATTTTCATCAATTTAATTGGCACAATTTACTCTACCCGATTTCCTCCAGTCACTTATCACCGTTTCTTCTTTGAAATCATATTTTGTATATCTTTTCCAACTACTTAGTTGATCAGCTATGGCATCGAACCCCCACGTTCGTATTACTTCAATAATACCAGATAGAGGCAATGGTTCAAAACAACCAACAAAATAACAACAACGGCATTTCGTTTTGTGTGTTAAAATTATTGTTTTAAATACAACACAAATCTATGTTAACAATAACAGTCAATAAAAAAGTGTAAAACACATTTAAATTTCACAGTTTTTCACCAAAATGACATGAAAAATTAAAGTCAGAAGTCCTTCTAATTCCACCTGGTTTAAGTCACTTTTCGTCAAACATCTCTCTATCACACCGACCGCACCATGAAGAGTTACATGAGTCAAAAGTTATCTTTAAAGGTTTACTCTATGGGTTTGCTGGGTATGTATATATACGGATGTGTGCGTGTTTGTATGTGTGCAAAAAGTAAAATCTATTAACCCCCAGTGGCATATATGGCATTAAGCCAATGCTACAACTACATACAACAAATATCAGATTACATATCCGACAATAAAATACTCTCTTTAGCGGCACACGTGCTCCCACCAAATCCATATTGATTTGGGGTAAGGAACCACTTTAAGTAGTATCGACGGCGAAGTGAAAGCGCCCCTTGATTCTTAACTTTGGTTATAGTATTTAAGGTCGCACACGCTATAACACATCAAGAAAAAAACAGCAGGAATGCTCAGTGTGGCATCTAATCGTAATTGTAACATCTATCTAGACCACTATTAAATATGTGACGATTTGAGTAAGAAGTTAAAGTTGTTTGAATACTGTTTTTTATTAATGGAGTTTATTAAAGCTGTTTGATGTAATACTTTTTGAAGATAAATTAACACTGTAAAATCTGAGAAAATTCTAACTTGCTTTATCCTTATTTAGGCCTAACTACACTAACAAATAAATATATTTTGCTTCCGTATTGCATCAATATAACGTTAACTCATAACGATAAATTAAAACAGAAATTAAAACTAATATCACAGTTTATTATTAAATTTTATTATTTAATTATTATTATTTAATTACAACACTGTAATCTGCACTAATGTCCGTCACCTCCATCACATCATAGACTAAACCACCTTTCCATAACGTGAATGCCATAGTTTTGGTCTTAACACCGATCAGCATGAAAATCAGCCTTGACACCAGAATCGGCAAGAATTCTTACGTGAAAAATTCCAAAATGCAGTATCCTTAAATTCGTTCAGCTCTAAGACCTCTGCATCCTAATGAATAATTGTCAATTAGTGCTCCCAAAAATATGTACATAATCTGGAGACTGAAATGTATTTGGAAGTCTTTTAGACGCAGCCTGAACAATCAAATAATATGTCTTAGAAAAGTCACCAAAGCCTATCTTCTTACAGGACAAAGCAGCCGGCACAGACATTACTTTTTTCGGAAGACGAATGATTATTCATAAGGCGTTTGGGTACAACGGAAATTTTAATATTAGGGTTAGACGCTAGATATACAACTATTATGAATCACCTCTTTACTAATGAGTGACTAAGCCTAAACCATAATCTAATTAGACGCTCGTTGTATAGAGCCTACATCCAGTTACTAACTTTTCGTTATGAATACGGAGGTTGCTGTTCTGCCGTCATTCAAATGCAGGAATGATAGGATTGAATATGCGGTGTGATTCAGACAATTGGAGACTTGTTAGAGACTCACCAGCAACTGGCTGGAAATTTATCCTGTTGGACAATGGGAATGAGTCCAGGTGGCTTACTCTGCGGACATGAAGGATGCCTACAAAATCATCAGCCGAATCCCCGATAATATCAGGTATCCTGATTATACTTGGAAACTTTGCACAACATACTACGGTTTGCACTGTGAATGGGAGAGCTGAGCCGCGAGACAAACATCTCATCTTACGGAGCTAACCTCGACCAGAAATGTTTGCTCCCGGTCAGAAAATGTCCTCACGATCTTTTGGCCCAGAAGGAAAATATTTACATAAAAAAATGGGATTGGTAAAAATTGCGTTGCATTTGTAATTGTGTTCAATACTGAGGTTTTAATCCATTCGATCAGCTCCTGCCATAAACTTATGTATTGTTCGACTGTCGTCGGACGACCGGTCGACAAAAACAGGTACGTGCACAAAGTTTTTTGCTCTTTAAATCTGCTGCTATACAATATTGGCAACTTAGCATAGACGCATTATATAGAAGAGGTAATTGACGATATAGCATATTACGAATTGCTTCAAAAAGTATTACACGGTTTCTGAAATTAGGGCGGGAACCCGATTGTACTAAAATTGGCGTCGAACATTAAGGTGTATCGAAAATCAAAAAATATCTCAAACTTTTTTGAGTTCACATTCATGTCGAAAAGTTGATACTGTTGAGTTTCCGCCCGAATGCATTTACTCTCTACAATTTTTTCAGGGTATTTTTGATGCGCTCCATCGGCAATTAGTCTCAAAATTGTGTTGCTGCAGTTTTAAAGACCAAAAACAACAACACAGCACATTTTCTGCTTTAAAATTTAAAGTAAACTGCATTTACTGGAAACTTAAAATGTTTTTTTGAATTCGAATTGTATGACCGATTTTGTTAGTTTTCAGTTAATGTATGAGAAATTAATACTACAAACTTACAAGGTCAGGAACATTTTTCTAATTGAAAAGTGGTTGGTTTTTGTTGTTTTGACATGACAACATGACACATGCTACATTTCACCATCCTTAAAATTTTCAAAATGTAACCCAATTACATTAAAATTTTTCAAAATGTGAAACTGCATGTCGGTTTTGCTTCAAATGCAATGCGGGACGAGAGGAGTTAATTGTTTTTTGTAAATCTACTTGCCTCATAGAACGATTTTTTTGCTAACCACATAACATAAACACAGTATTTAACTACACAGAAAAAAACCTAGTGTAATAATATTACCCGCATTCATGGTCTGATATCAGCCAATGCACTGGGCAACATGGGGTCAGCTATTTAATTGGGCAATATTACCAATAACGTAGGCAATTTTACGTTGACAACCCCTAAAGAATTTTGCCTTGCGAATTTATAGATTTACCCAATGCAAAAAAGCAGTGAACAAAATTTACTGAGGGTGATCTAAAATGTGAATTTGTGCCATACTTTGGTTGATGCTTTGGTTTTCTACACGGAGGAAAGGTCTGGTAGTATTTTGTTTTATTCCATCTTCGGCAAAACAGACAACTTCTATCCAGTTCTCATCTTGTTTAGGCTCTTGTTTGATATGCGTATATGTTGTACAGTTTTGCTGTTTGACGGGTATAAGGCTTGTCGCCGCCATATTGCACGAGGTAACGCCCGTGTACATATTTTTATGAACACTACGCTGTTGCTATTGATTTTGTTGCTGAATATTGTCAATTGCCACAATACAGTACATATCGGATATAAGAAACTCAAAAAAGCCAGAGATTTCTTTCTTATATGCGATTTTTCTTATATGGAATAATCGGATATAAGAAAGTTGTTTGTTATAAGTGTTCGTTACGCATATAAGAAATCAGTTTTTTATACAAATATATTCTCTAAAAGTAAAATGTTTAAATGAAAAGTAAAAAAAACATGTTTTGAAGAAAAATATTTAATTAAACAAAACAGTTCAGTATATAAAAAAACAAAATAACTAAAATAAAATCAGTTCCAGTATGACAAAACAATTCAGTATATAAAAAACTTAAATTTAAATAAACAAAAATAACAAAATTAAAATCAGTTCACAGTTTCACTAAAAATAGGTGCATATGTTTTCATACATATAAATAATATGAAAAAAAGTCTGTTATTTTTCTTTGCACTAGTGACTTAACACGCTGATGAAATAATACGTTTTCAATGTTAATAATAATTAATATCATCAGACTCCATGTACTGTTTTAAAACAAATAACGCCTTAATGGCTTCTTCTCTGCTTGACTTAGCAGTTGTCTCAGGTACTAGCTCTACTTCCTCTTCGTCAGAATTGTGACCTTGTACTTCACTTATTATTTCAATATCATTTAAGGTACCAAAGCAATCATGATTCTCCAAATCAGACACTTCTTTTAAAAAGGTGTTGTATTCATCGTCCAAGATATTTTCAGTTATCTCAGGTTCATTAGATTCGTCCTCCTTGAAAATTCCAGCCTTTTTGAAGCAATTTTGTATCGTTTGTGGTGTTACAAGCCACCAACAGCGTTTTACGATATGCAACGCCCTTAAAACTTGAATGCTTTTTAAGAATTTGTCCATATAATCACCTATCGCTAATATTTGTTCCCGAATTAGGCATTTTCTGTATTGGGCTTTAAAAGATTGAATAATACCTTGAAACAAATTTTAAAAACAATCATAAAATGATCAACAATAAGTTGCGTTTCAATGTGAATTTAAAATGCTTTACATGTCTACTTATGTACATACATACCATGATCTAATGGTTGAATTATACTTGTGGTACATGGTGGTAGAAACTTAATTTCAATGTTTTCTGGTGTGAAGTCAAGTTTGTGGCACGAAGTGTTATCAATCAGCAGCAAAATTCTTTTGTCTTTTTTTTAAGTTTCTCATATAGCTCTTTCATGATTTCACACCATGTAGTGCTGGTCATCCAAGCCTTTTTGTTAAATGTATATGAAATGGGAACGATTTTTCCGCGAAAACACCTTGGTTGCTTAAATTTGCCGATTGAATAAACAAATTTATTGGAACCAGTTGCATTGCTTATAAAAAGCAATGTTATTCGGTCTCTCGGTGTATTGACCCCTCTAACTTGCTGACTTCACCGTTGCAGCCAACCAGGATTTGGTTTGAAGTCGGGGACGTCCAAATCTATAGCAAATTGTTGAGCCTTTGCCATAAGTGCTGGTCCAGTCACTTGTGCGCCCTTCTGCATCATTTGCTCGAACCACATAGACATTGCTCTGTTTATAGCTTCATATTTTGGTTTTCTGTCTCTCTTTTTGCCCACATTTTTCGATGCAAAATAATTATTTTCTATATTTTTTGAATTTTTTTATTATTTTTGATAACGTTGACACTCCCATATTATATTCTTTAGCAACTTCATTTCTTTGCTTGCCCTTTTGAATGTCTTTCAATATTTTAATTTTTGTTTTAATGGAAACTGTTTCTTTTCTTTTTATCGCCCATTATATCGTTTTGACATCACGTGTATATGTACATATGTTCATGAAATTCAGAGTTGCCTACATACTTGGTCAACAATCTTAAATACTTTCTTATATGAAACCTTTTCAAATACGTTTGTCAGCTTTGGTGTTTGACAAACATTTCTTATATCAGTGTTTTTCATATACGTGTTTTCTTATATGAAGCAACTTTTACACTGAGAATATGTAAAAAGGCTCGGTGTTTTTGCTAATCTTTCTTATATGCGATTTTTTCTCATATGAGATGTGCTTATATCCGATATCTACGTACATCTTTTTTGCTGTGGCTGTATTAAAGAACGACCTGCTGCAAGGGATTACTCTCTCGACATAGTAAATCTCCTCGATTACATTACTTACCATTAAATTTTCAGTAGATGTATGTCCATTGAACCAATATATGCTTGAAAAAATTTTAATAGAACAATCATATTCTGTATTTAGATGCCCGCCATAGTCGATTATATGTATGTATATCTTAAGCTCAATTTCCATGGCGGCCGTGTACTTGAAGTTGACGACCTTCACGTCGTCGCCGTAAATACAGCTAGACATAATGACGGCATCGTTTACTACCTCACATTTCTGTTCCAAATCATTAAAATAATCGGTTGAGGCACGTAACACCAAACGTTGTACTTCCATTTGTGAATTGTCGCGGATTTTAAGAGTTAAATCGCAATAGTACGTTTTTTGAAGATGTTCTGTAGTTTCTGGCGAAAAAAAACTCCGCGGTTGTGTTATTTATTACCTCTTTATCTTTATTTTGTTGACATTATAATAACAAAAAGTAGAGTTACCAACATGCATATGTAAATTCAGCATTGTCGTTAGTAGTGTGTTTCGAATTTTTGATTTTGCCAAATTTTCAACTTTTTCTTTTCCTCATACAAAAAAAAATCACCAAACCCAAACAATGTAATATTACCTATGGTTATTTTTTGTGTGTAGACTAGTGACAGCACAGGAACATCAAAATTTTTTCAATTGCATCACTTATAAGGTATTAACAAAGAAGACACATCAAAGTTGGGGAAAATTTTCTTCATTCTTCAACTAAGGGGCGTTTTGTTCGTAAACTATATAAGTTAACATCTACTGTTACGAAAAAAATCCATAGACGTTAAGCATAATCAACTTGACATCATCCGAGAATTCTTCCTTTGTTTTTGTCAATTCGTTAATTGAAAAGTCAAACACAAAACAAAATGCTAAAAAATAAAATGTAATATATGGGGTGGTTATACTGCATTCACATTGCAGCAGCATTCTCTCGCTTGGTTAAAAATAAATAAATGGTTTCCCATTCCATCCCATGAAGGGACTGGGGAGAACTTCTCACAATCACTGAGCTGTGTGCTTTCCAGTTTTCACTCACTAATTGGGACCTACAGTTTTACACCGATTCCGAACGGTATTTTGAGAAGCTTTTTCATGGCTAGATACTTGATAGTGTCGCCGTCACTATGCGAGGTGACCGCCGCCCAAAGAAAATTTGATGGTGGTCAGAGCCGGTTCGAACCCAGGATCTCATGTACAAGAGCCGCGCACACTACCCATTGCACCACCGACGGCCACAGTGGTTAGTAGCCGAGAATTATTGTACTGATAATCAGATGTTTGGGTAAACGAAATCTCCAAGCAAGAGACATTAGGGTATCACCGAGTTTACATACATATACACCAGGCATCGTAAACAGGCACCTACAGACAACCCCAGACATCCCCGTGAATTACGATGAGAAAAGTAAGGGCAAATAGCTCCAACTGATGAACGTGGATCAGTGTCCTCATTTATTCGCCATAATTTTCACGAAAAGAACATATAATTTAACATACCGTACATACAATGTACAAGAAACTACATACAACATTTATTTACCATACCATGCATTTAAAAGTTGAGAAAATATACCGCAAAGTAGTACATATCATGGTCCTTCACGTACATAACCTGCACCAGAAAGTATATACATTTCGTCACCAATTTTCAAAAGTACACACCAGGAGCACTTTACCAAAAATACTTTAAGTGTAGTAAAATGTACGTAAACTGCACCAAGAAAATACGATACGGTAACGCTACTAAAATAGTTACCAAAAAGTTGATAAAGTGTATGCAAATAGTATATAAAGTGTACAAAAAGGTACCAAAAAGCGCATAAAATGCATCAAAAAAGAATACAAAGATCATCAGAAGACAGATCACTTCCTTTTAGCTTTAGTTGTTGTTTGTCTCCAGTATTGTCTTGGAAATCTGCTTGTGGAAGAAGAAAAAATCAATAATATTTTATACAACCTTTTTTAATAAAAAAAAAGAATGACATACATTTTATATTTTTCATACAACAAAGTCAAACTTGGTAACACTTTTATCGGGGTTATTCTCAACTTCTAAAATTATGCATGTTAACGTGCGGGTTTTCATTTTGTATAAGTTAAAGTGTATAAGTTACAAGAAACAATTGCATCACTTAAACGCTGCAATAAATTAGGATAATATTCACCGTTGATGGTTTTTTCTTCCTGATGATAATCAATAAAAATTATGACATGTGAATCCCATAAACAGACGCCTGGACCTTGCCTGTAGATGGAACCGTATTCGTCTTCTTTGGACACGACTCTCCCAATCCAATCCACTGCTTTGACTGTTCCTTTGTCTCAGGTGTGAAGTCGTGGACCCATCCGTATAAAAATCTATATTCTCGTTCATCCATGGTTACAAATCCACTCAAAAATTCGGCTTTATTGCGGCGAAACATCGCCAAACACTCTACTAAAACATCTTCACGACGCTGTTTTTGCTCTATTGAAAGCAAGCGCAGCACCCATTATTTACGAGGAATAGCACTTTTTGAAATGCCTATCATTTCAGATAGCTCACGCAGCTTCAGCCGACGATCATCCAATACCATTTCGTGGATTATCTTAACCACGTCTGGCGTGAACACGTCAAATTATCGTGTTTGTTTTGTGACCACCGTCGTATGTAGGTAATGTGTATGAAGTTAGTTGTTTAGTTGCAAAGTTGTCATGGGCTCGAATGGTTCAAAAATATCAAAAGATTTTGAAGACTGTGTTTAATATTTCGTGGAAAGTAAAATTAATTAATATATTTTAATATTTTTGCACTTTATAATTTCATTCCAACTTGTGAAATATAAAAATCTATATTTTCGTCACTAGTAATACTTACGGAAATGGGTTTTGTAACTAGTGATTGTAATATATGACGACCTGTTATCTACGAGTATTACGGCGAATTACTTTAGTTAAAAAATCAAAAAACAAAAATTTTAATTAAAAGAGCTACAACTGAAATTAGTTTGAGTTGGGACTTCAAACATTTTCAGTACGGAAGGGGATTCGAAAAACATTTTGAAGGAGAATAAGTCGATTTAATTCTATTAATATAAAGAATTTTGTGATATTTTCGGAAGAAACTCCATATCTCTTGAGTAACAGTTTGAATATCACCGCGGAAAACCGTTTAAGTTAATTGCAGTAAAGGAACTTCGAATTTTGAATATAGCAAAAAGCATAGAAAGAAATATATGGACTAAACACTATATGAGAACCGGAAATTTTGAAATAAGCATCCCATTACAAAAGGAAGCAGACATTGACTAGAATTTTACAAGGAGCATTTGGACAAGCAATTATGAATTCGCTAAGAGAAGTTATATACTTATATCGATAAGAAACCAAGTTATTAATTTAATTACTTGAATTCTAAATACAGATGGGAACTTAAATTACAATTTGTACTTCTTTTAATCTATTTTAAACAAACCCCTTCAACTAATTCCTGGTTTCGTATTTGATTTTAACGGAACTTTCAATTTTATAACTTCAGTTTTAGTTGGTTTCTTGATTTGCTTACATTACTCCAATTTGTTCTTTGCTGTAAAACGAAACTAACTCATAATCTCATTATTTAGTACCAATGGATAAGCTTTATTAATCTAACGAACAATAAGACAAATACTCACCTCTACTAACGGGGTTTTCAATAAGAGCGCTACAAAAGTTTTTTTTAAATAAAACAAAACCGGTTTTACGCTGAAACCAATTTTCGACGGTTTTCAAGCATAAGTCGGCCGATACTGCTGCAATTTCACGTTCGATATTCGTACGAAGTTCATCAATCGTCACTGGCTTGTTGGCATAGACCATAGACTTGACGTAGCCTCACAGGAAATAATCTAACGGCGTCAAATCGCACGACCGAGGCGGCCAATCGACTGGGCCATTTCGTGAGATAACACGTTCACCAAACTTGGTTTCCAATAAATTGATTGTGGCATTCACTGTGTGGCTTGTGGCGCCGTTCTGTTGGAACCACATGTCCTCCAAGTCCATATTATCCAATTGGGGCCAAAAATATTCATTCATCATTGAACAGTAGCGATTCGCATTCACAGTACTGTGCCGGTCTTGATCATCACGGAAGAAGTACGGCCCAATGACGCCGCCGGCCCATAGACCGCACCAAACCGTAATTTTTTCGGGATGCAATGATGACTCATGGATTACGTGTGGATTGCTGTCTGACCAATAACGCATATTTTGCTTATTGACGAAGCCATTCAGCCAGAAATGAGCCTCATCGCTGAAGATGATTTTCCGATGAAAATCCGAATCATTTTCAAGTTGTTGCTCAGCCCAATTCATGAACTTACGACGCTTATGGTGTTCAAGCGGCTTCAGTTCTTGCGTCAATTTGATCTTGTGAGGATGTAGGCCAAGATCTTTTCGCCAAATTCGCCACAACGACGTCACAGAGATTCCCAACGCTTGAGAACGACGTGTGAGAGATACATTTGGGCTTTCTTGAACTGAAGCCTCAACGGCAGCAATATTCTCGACACTACGGGCACTTCTTTGTCTCACTGGCACGGGAACATTTTGTACTGTGCCTGTGGATTCAAATTTTTCCACTAGACGCTCAATTGTTGATCTGGTAGGACGATTATGACGACCATAAATTGGACGTAGCGCTCTTAAAGTTGAGGCCACTGACTCCAAATTTCGGTAGAAAATTTTAATAACTTCGACTCGTTGTTGGCTCGTATATCTTTCCATGATGAATTGGCAAACCTTACTGAAGAGAAATGTCAAAAGAGCGGGAGAAAATATGGCGTCGTTTGCAGTCCCTATCGATTTACTTTTGTAGCGTCTCTGTTGAAAAACCCTTTATTAGCAACAATAAACCGAAGCAGCGATCGCTCCATTGCAAGAAAACCGAGTAAGTGATTAATTCTTACAATATCATACATAACTTACACGCCCAATTAATTAAATTCATAAAGAAATCTATAAGATCTCAGTTAAGTTTTGTTTCTATAACTATATTCTTTTGTCTTTCGGGAAGTTAAGATACTAACTTTTGTTATTAAAAAATGTTGAAATATATACAATGAATTTTTAAATTCTCTCTTTTATTGGCGAAACATGAGGCCTAATTAGTGAACGCTTAATCTAAGCCAAAAAATCTTTTTGTTTCCCACTTCTTCCTTCTGTCTTTTACGATTTCTATCCTTTTAAATTGTGCAACTGGCTGTCTAAAAACCCTACCATATACCCTCAGCAAGGCCGGAAATGAAGTCCGATAGCAGGTTCGTTACATGCTTCAAAATGCACCTTCAATTCTATTTTTTGTTTCAAGCTTATTGTGTATAGTATATAGAGTGCCCAAAACCGAATAACCGGTTAACTGGGTTTTTTGTCATTAACCGTGTGCCGGTTTTTTAAAAAACCTAATTTTCGAACAAACCGCACACCGGTTATTTGACGTCGGTTTATCGGTTTTTACTCAATTTGTGTTAATATCCTTAAAAATAATAATATTGTATGATTTTCGAATTTTAATAACATTTTGGAATAATAAACACTATTTCTGTTTTCAAATATGATTTAATGCTTCAATAAGTTATAAATGTCATTTGAAAACAATTTTTAATTCAAATTTAAAAATGATTTTATGATTTGAACAAAAATTTTAAATTTTTTTTTAAATTTTATAATGTAAATATTTTATAATATATATTTTGAACTTTTTTTATTATTTTATACATGAAAATCTCTTTCAAATTTGGAATTAGATTTTGGAACGTAAGTCAGTATAATATAAACATAAATAAAACGTTTAAATTATATATTGAACACGGATTCCATTTTGGATTGTAATTTAAAATGAAAACTTGATTGTCAAATTTAAATAGAGTTGTAAAATGTAGAGTTTTAAACACAAATTAGTATTCAAAATGACCCGAAAAACTCGGTGGCACCGGTGTTTGCCAAAATTGAAAACCAAAAACAGTTTTCATGAAAAACTGATATTTCGAACAAATCGAAAACCGGTTTTTAAAAAATTACGGTTTTTAGGACAGCCTAATAGTATAACTGCTGAAAGTTCCACATGCATGACAAAAGTGGATAATGCAAAAAGGGTTTACAGGTTATTCACACACTTTTCCTGCAAGAAAAAAGTGGATAGACACAAATCGAAGTAGAGGAGTGATGGAGAGTCACCATTCAGAGTGGATAAATGAAGTTGAGATTAATGAAGTTGAGAAGAGGAGGAAAAAATTTTAAACTCGTTTTGTGGATCATCACGATCTTGAGGACGAACTTCTAAAACATAAGAAGGATCTTGTGACCGATCCCAATTAAATAAAGTATCTAATCTTTTACGAACCACAAGCAAGGACGAATTATTGGTTGCTACAAGGGTGAGTTTGTATAAGGCTGGAAAAAGAGATGATGCGCAAGTTTTGAAGGATTTAACACAAAGATGTGGAATTTGTGGGGTTTATCCAAAAGACATGAACGATGTAAGCAAACTTGCGAACTTGACGGCAAATGTCGACATTTACCTGTGCCTGGATAAGATATTTGGAACTTCTATTGCACATCTCGTATAAGATAGATAAAAAAAGTGGAAAATTTGTGGAAATGATCAGGAGGTTTTTGAAAAAAGGAAGAACAAAATCATAAATGAGTTGAAGGAGAAACTGGGCATACTTGTTGATATACCAAACTCAGTATCTAGAACAAATAAAGTTGGCAACACCGTTCGGCAGTGTTTTAGTAAACCACAACTGCCATTAACTATAACAGGAATCGATGAACGTCTGATTAAGAATTTAGACACCGTCCTTACAACTATGGCAGGTGGATATGCAATCAACACCTATGCCTTTCACATAGTTGCTAAAGAAACAACTATCTTGCATATTGATCTATATTCCTGGTACTGATGTTCACAAAATTTTAATACATAGTGCTCAAATAATAATATACGCTGCTTTACCTATAGGCATGTTGTCTGCCATCGGGATGAGAAAAGTGGGGTTATGTGCACGTCTTATCTCGACGATTTCACTTTTTTTAATGATTCTGAAAGGTCTCTTAAAGGCCTTTCCAACAAGCCCAAAAACAAAAAAATCCGACCACTGGTTCAGAACTTAGCAATTTTACCCTAGTACCCTCCGAACACCAAAAAATGGAAAATTTTAATATAATTGTGTTACATCTTCAAAATTTTAAGAATGGTGGAAAACAATTTAAAACCCGGTACATAAATTTCAGTCGGGTGAACCGACTTAATCATACCCTCACACTATGTCATCCATTGCGTGGGAGTTCTATTGAAAACCGCCTATATTCAAAAGTGACCATATTCAATAGCAGATTGAAATTGAGGTAAATATTATTTAGTACCCAAATTAGTTAGGATCCTAAGTCATTATTGGGAATTTTTTGACTAACAACTAATTGCCCTCCCAATATTTATATGGAGGTACACAAATGGTCACGGCAAGTTGTTGCCAACATTTTGATCAATACCAAATGTTATTAAGATCGGTTGTGATTTATTGGAGATATTGAGTCGGCAATCCGTATATACGTCCTACTTTTGTATGGGAGGTACGAAACTGGGCGTGGTACAGTAGTCAGTTAATAATTACGAAATATTGTATAGTACCAAATAGATCGGTTGTAGTTTCCTAGTTATCGGGTCGATCAACCGGCCATCCGCATAACTTTTATATGGGAGGTACCAGAAACGGTGTGGCAAAACCACTCGTTTTCTATAGGGGAGTGGTATTTGAGTAAATATTCACTGGTACAAAATTTCATAAAGATTGGATCGGTTCTACGGGACTTCTCGTTCCGAACAGCCAGACGGCCAAACCACTTTTGTATGGGAGGCACCAAAATGGGTGTAGCAGAATGACCCTTGTTTTAATCGGTGATTGGCGATTAATGACGTGAAGCATTATACCTAATTTCATTAAGGTCGGAAGTTTTTCACGCGATTTAACGGATTGACAACCGATTTGTGTTTGAGGTACCAGAAGGGGCGTGGGCAAAACGCCCATTTTCAATCGCAAACTACAAATAAGAACCACTGAGAAAATTTCCTTGTGATCTGTAAACATTTAGGGCAGTTATCGTGTTGACGATCCAGCCAGCCACCCAGACGGACATGGCTCAATCGTCGAGAAAAGTCGTAAAACGGATTTTGTCCAAAGATACTAAGGGCCTAAAATGGCGTTAAATTTTTTTACGTATTAAATGATATATACCCCCATCCTATGGGTGAGGGTATAAAATCCTTTGAAGTATGCAATAAATGCAGTTTACTTTAAATTTAGAAAACATACTTTTTTGCTGTTATTGCTCGTTAAATCTGCAGCAACACAATTTTGAGAATTTAGAATGAGTGGGTTTTATACAGGAGGTAATTGGTGATATAGCGCATGAAAAATATCCTGAAAACTTGTACAGGGACGTATATGGGACGAAAACTCAACAGAATCAACTTTTGGACATGAAAGTGCTATTTTTAGCACAATAGTCAATATTTAGCACAATGGTCTTCTATAACTTGCAAACCAGAAGATTGGTACTACGCTATATAGGCAATTGCCTCTTCTATAAAACACATTCATTCTAAATTCTCAAAATTGTCCTACTGTAGATTTAAAGAGCAAAAAAGTACATTACCTACCTCAAAATTTAAAGGAAACAGCATGTACTGCATACTTCAAAGGGGTTTCTTTAAAATTTTTGATGCACATACATACATACCAACACGACACATGCTACATTTCATCATCCTCACAATTTGGAAAATGTTACCCAATTGCATTAACATTTTCCAGAATGTGAATGTGGGGTAATTGTTTTTTCTGAAATTTTGTTTTTGTATTCTACTTGACCAATAGAACCTTTTTTTGCTAGCCAAATCCTGTAGCTTCAACTATTTTTTCGGACGGGCTTAATGTATATATATTAGGCCTTAGCAAGAATACATAGGTATTATAAATTCTTCAAGACATTCTCCAATTTCTTGATCATTTGCTTTACCCCTGCAATTCATGGGACTGGTTCAAAACCGGTGATTTGACCGGCCACTAATGGACCATAACCGGTCCTTTGACTGTCCAAATGACCAGTTATTTTAACATGCTGATGTTCTAGGAAGGGGTCAATTGTCCATCTAACAGGTCATAATAAATCAGTCAATTCACCACTCATGTATAATGCAAATGGGGATAGACTGACTTTATTTAAAATGGTATAACTAATATGAATAGTAGTATAAAGAAGAATAGGATAAGTGAGATGTATAAAGGGTTACCATGTAATATAGTTATATACATTACATTCCTTACCCTTTTCAAATAGGTATAATATTTACAAGTTTGCTTATATACATATATAAAGATGATATTTAGTTTAAGTGTTACATCGTATCTACACTACAATCTTTTCTTCAATCTCTCCCTCTCTCATTTTCTTTGATTGACTTCTAGTTATTCTAGCAGTTGTTGTATCATCCTCAGATCGTAATCTCTTTCTATTTTCTATACAATAAGTGATAGGTTGAAATGGAACTTGTTTGACCTTGGTCTTTCTCATCTGATTAATATGAGCGTGTTTTTGACTGCCATTAACTTTAACAATATATCTTAAGCTACTTAGTTTCTTTATAATTTTTCCAGGAATCCATTTAACGTAATTAGAAAATACATTTCGATACAGAACTTCTTCATTTTCTTTAAATATTCGATCTTGTGATAATTTATTTACTGGTTGGAATTGATTAGAAATACTGTTTGCCCTTGGTGTAATTTTCTCTTCCCTTTCTTTTTGCACAAAAACATCCATTAGAGTTCTGGGTTTAAAGTTAAACAACAAGTTAGCTGGAGATTTGTTTGTAACTGTTGATGGAGTATTTCTATATTGAAGTAAAAAATTATTTAATTTCAAATCCCAGGATAGAAATTTTGTTCTGTTGTCGATCATAAACTTCTTAAGTGATTGTTTTACTGTCTGCACCGCACGTTCTGCGCTACCGTTAGACTGGGGGTGGTAGGATGGTGACTTTAAAACTTCTATTCCATTTGATTCACAAAATTTAATAAAGCTGTTTGAATTAAATGGCGGGCCATTATCACTAACGATAATACTAGGAATGCCAAATATGACGAAAGTTTTTCTTAAAGCCTGACACACTTCTTTTGCATCAGTTTTCTTCATAATTTCACAATCTATCCATTTTGAGAAAACATCAAATAAAACCAATATGGTCAAGTTATCAATTTTACAGAAATCTACATGAATTCTTTCAAAAGGGTAGTTTGTATGTTTCCATTTTGTCAAAATTTGCTTTGGTGATTTCTGTAGGGTCTGACATGGTACACATCTCTGCACGAAATTTTCAATATCATAGTCTATACCAGGCCACCATGCGTAAGTACGGGCGATACTTTTCATTCTAACAATGCCCAAATGACTCTCATGCAACAGATCTAATACCCTATTTATTAAACTTTTTGGTATAATTACTCGGTTTGCATAAAAGAGACAGCCACTCTCGGTGCCAACAGAGTATCGTTTGTTATAATATTGAGCCAATTCTGGACTCAATTCGTGAGGCCACTTTCCTTTGGAAATGTATGTAAAAACGTCACTTAGCAGTCTGTCTTTATGCATTTCATTTCTAACATCATTCAATTTAAGTGGGAAATTACTGGTACTGATGCAATTTATACAGATCTCCTTAATTTCCGTAGGATAATCTAGAGGTAACCTCGACAACCCATCTGCATGTCTCATTTCTGAACCTTTTCTGTAACGAATTGTATAATCGTACATTGACAATGTTATAGCCCAACGTTGTAAACGGGTTGCCGCCACTGCTGGTACATCTTTTCTATCTCCAAAGATAGCACGTAGTGGCTGATGATCCGACTCAATAGTGAAAGAAAGACCATAGATGTATTTGTGGAACCTTTTCACTGCAAACACTATAGCTAGTGCCTCTCTATGTAGTTGCGAGTAATTCTTCTCGGCCTCCGAGAGTGTGCTTGACACAAACATAACTGGTCTCTCTTTGCCCTCAATTAAGTGTGATAACACAGCTCCCACTCCATATGGGCTTGCATCACATGATATGATTATCGGTTTTGTCGGATCATAATAGACCAAAGTGTCTATATCTAATATCAAATTTTTGCTTCTCTGAAATGCTTCCGAATGTCGTTTATCCTATTTCCACTGTTGATTCTTTCCATTTAACTGATACAAGCAAGCCAATTCGCTTGATAAATTTGGGATACATTTGCGATAAAAGTTTAACATACCTAAATATGATGACAACTGTGATTTATCTATCGGTTCTGGCGCTTCCAATACAGCTTTTGTGCCTTCTTTATTTGGCTTAATACCACGACTACTAATATTGAAACCCAAGTATATTAGTTCCTCAGCAAAAAATATACATTTTTCTTCATTTATTCTAACGTTAAACGCTTTCAATTTTTCAAATACCTTTTCAAGATTCTGTTTACATTCTGTTTTATCTAACCGTCCGACCAATATGTCATTAAAGTAGACATGAACTTTGTCTAAACCCTTCAAAATCTCACACATTATTCCACTGAATATTTGTGGAGCAGTCTTAAGACCAAATATCAATCTAGTGTATTGAAATAAACCTATATGTGTGTTAATGGTCAATAATTCACGTGATCTTTCCGACACTTCCACTTGAAGATATGCACCCATCAGATCTATCTTACAAAAAACGTTCCATCCAACCATGTTGGCAAATATGTCATCCATTCTAGAAATCGGAATGTGTTCGCTAATAACGAATTTATTTATCGTTCTCTTGCAATTAACGCACAATCGAACTGAACCATTACGTTTATTCACGATCACTAAAGGGCTCGCCCACCTAATACGAGTGACTGGTATTAAAACACCATCACTACATAATCTTTTTATTTCCTCTTCAACTTTAGACTAAGCCATAAGGTACTACACTGGCCTTACAAAATATTGGGTATGCATCTGGTTTCAGTGCTATTTCTGCTATATACAATTTTATAACAGCATTATTGTCCTTTTGAAATACACATTTATATTTAGTTTTAAATTCATGTACACCATCCATATCATTTACATTACAACATGCCAATTCGGATTCATTAAATGTAAAAAATTTACGCCACGCAGGAACCAGTATGTCCAACCAATTTCGACCAAGTAGTGGGATGAATTTACCATATGTATTTAATATAGTTACTTCTAAGTTGAAATTTTGATTACACACAACAACATTTACTTTAATTTTTCCAAAGGTATTCAAATAATCACCACTAATTAATTTCATTTTTCTAACATCTTTAACCACCACCAAATTCTTAAAATAATTTTCAAAATCATTTAAACTAATAATAGTTTCGCAGGCCCCTGTTTCTACTTCGAATTCTAACCAGTGATTTTTCAATCTGTAATTTTACTCTATGTGCGAAACCACGAGAACTTTTGCAATTATTTATGTACCCGCACTCAAAATATTCAGTATCAGCATTCTCATCTGTTTCGAGCTTTTTTATTTCTCCGCTTTGCCGCTTTCTGCAATTTCTTTTGATATGCCCGTATGCCCCACATGCGTAACATTTCAAGTCTCGTTGTTTTTGGTAGTAATTATATTGCGTTTTTGAGTAATTCCTCTGTTCTCTATTTTGACTCCTGTTTCTTTCCCGATATTCTCTTTGTCCCAATCTACGCTGTTGATTGTTGTTGACTGCATTCACGTGACCTTCCCCAGTATGACCCTTTAACATGTTAATATCGGTATTTGTCATCTCCATTGCTATTGCTGCCTCTGTTGCTTTATCAAATGTTTTAATTTTATCATCGTTCAAAAGGTGTTGCTGGATTTTGGAACAATTGATACCACAGACAAACTGGATTAAAAGTGTCCTGTCCTGAAATGTATCAAATTCACAATACTGAGACAACTGTTTCAGTTCAACCACATATTCTTGTAGAGGTTCATCATGGTTCTGCATTCTTTTAAATAATTTGAAACATTCGGCAATAACGTTATTTTTTGGCGCAAAATGTCTTTTTAATTTCTGGATTAAATCATCGTATATAATGGACGCATCGGTCTCAACTTTGGGAGCGATTATCGTAGTTAACACTTTGAATAGATCAGGACCTCCCAAGCTCACCAAAAAAGAAATTTTAGAACTATTAGCCGTAATTTTGTTGAGTGAAAGTAAATGGTTCAGTCTTCTGACGTATAACGAGAAATATTCGCCCAACGTGAAGAATTCGATACTGCCAACAAACACTTGTCTTTCAGCCATTTTTGTCTTAATATTTAATTCATTTATTGTAAATTAATAGAAGACACACCCTATTACATCTGGATTTTGCTTGTTGGATTGGAGTTTGCTTTTTTTCTTGTCTATTTTTTTTTCACTTTTTCCTCGTCGCCAAATGTTGTGTATGCGAATTATAACGAATGTAGGTTGGGGATAGACTGACTTTATTTAAAATGGTATAACTAAGATGAATAGTAGTATAAAGACGAATAGGATAAGTGAGATGTATAAACGGTTACCATGTAATATAGTTATATACATTACAATGTCAAGGGACTATTCACATAAATATACCTCAAGATGTAGTCACCTAACCAGTTGAAGTTAGAAGTTCTTATGCACAAATCACCCCATGACTTACATTGGCCAAATAAAAGATTTAATTAATCTTTTTAATTAATTCAAAATACATTTTATTAAAAAAAACTAAAAAATAAAACTTATTACTAATATAATGAATGTTTGAAAAGAATGAAATATACATTGTATTATAAAAAATATAAATCGGTATTTAATTAAATAAAAATCAAAACAAAAAAATATTAATCAAATAAAACTAATATAACTCATAATTACCTTTAATTGGTATTGAACTCACAAAGTCACTTTCCAATATGTCACGTGGACTTGTTGCCTCCACAAACTTTAAATAACAACTGAATAGCAACGCAAGATAGAGAATTTTTTGTTCTTATTTTACAAAAAAAAACGGATTACGGTTTTTTTCTGCAAATGTTATATGCGTCCTTAACAACAACGCACAACACCATCCATCAGTAGTGTGAAAATAATTTCGAACTGCCCTTCTATAGACGACAAATGAAGTCATTGGCAACCCTTGCTGTGTTTTGGTGGGAAAATTAAAATGCTCGTTGTTATTACTAGAAATATTATACATATTTACCTCGGTTTACAGTGCTTTACCAGAGACAATCCAATTGTACAACTGTTCTTAAGTGAATTTGACATTCGAATTGAATAGTATTGTGATTATTCCAAATCATTTGCAATAATATTCATCGATTTTCATTTGGTCTTGGCAAATTGCAAGTTTTTCATTTTGTTTTCATTTTGTTTATCTTAGGCATTTACCCTGTTTGTTGTTATTGTTTTCATCTCTGGTCTTTTTGATCACTTGCTTTGCTATAAAATTGTCTTATTGTTTACAATTATGGGGTATACTTTTAGGCACACTTTGAAAGTCGTTTTACTACCCACATTCTTACTACCCACCGCATGATGGCGCGTTTGTATACTAAATGTGAAGTGAAGGCCAATAGTGATCAACAGCTTATTTGTTGTTGGCATGTGATGCACACACAATATGATATGATTTCTGATCGGGAAAAACGACTTCGCTGGTCATGTGTGAAGTGTAGGACCCAGGACATTGATTTCTATAGAATGTTTAAGGATGCAAAGTTAATAATTACACGTATGAAATCTGATTTTGCAACTGTAATGGTAAATTTGAATATAATGGAATCTCTTTTGGATAACTTTGAATATATTGATGGGTCGACTAAGCTAATTGTAATAGTCTATAGAATCCGTCTAATTTGATAAGTTTGCTTTCATCAGTCGTTGAAGATAATGTTGCCCAAAATTTGTTTCCATCTGTAAGTGATTCTGTTCAACATTCTGTTACTCTTAGTAGGCAACCTATTGGTATTCAATCAGAACTATCTTCTCCTGCTGAGGTTATTCCAATTGATTCTGTTTCCGTTTCTCAAACCCCGGCTTTCACTTATGCGTCTGTTGTACAAGGTTATTATTCCTCAAGATCAAAATCCTGGGCAAAAGGTTATTCACATCTTAGTTGACAGTGTTCATATCTAGATTTGCATCAGATACTACTGTTGATGATATTGGTGATTTTATATGATCTAATTATTCTTTTGTTGGTAATGATAATGCTACTTTTAAATTTAATTACTTCCAACCAAGGGATATTCTTCATTTAAGATATCGGTTCCAGGAAAAGATTGTGATGAGATTTTGAAGAAATCATTTTGGCCTTATGGTGTTTTGGTTCGAGAGTTTGTTCATAGAGAACGGAATCGGTCCGATGGGTATACTAGATTGCCACCCTCGGTCAATGTCGCAAAAAACTAGGTGCTTCAATTATATTCCTATATCAAACTGTAAGAGGTCTTAATTATAAACTGAAAGATATTTATCTAAATAGTATTGATTGTGGTTATGGTGTTATATGCTTAACAGAAACCTGGTGTCAATGATTCTGATATTTTTTTTGCAATAATTATCAGGTGTTTAGGAAGGATAGAGTTGGAACGAAATCGGGCGGCGGTGTTCGCATTGCTGTACATGTACCATTTCTGCTGAATTGGTCACTTTCTGTGGGGGCTGTGAGTCTGAATTTATTTGTGTACGTCTTCGCGTTGGTGTAAGATCTGTTTTTGTGACTTGCTCCTACATTCCTCCCCGTTCTAGTATTGACATTTATATGGATCACCTTCGATTGACAGAATCAGCTGTTAACTTATTGGATTCAAATTCTGACATAATTTGTGTAGGTGATTTTAACTTGCCATATAGAACGTGGGTCTCTGTAGATGACTCTAACGGATGCTTCTACTATAATGAGTAGCTATTGGGATGGTATTTTTGATTTAGGTCTCCATCAGTTAAATTTTATTAAAAATGTAAACAATAGAATAGTGGATCTCGTATTTTTGAACAGTAACTGTATTTCATTATGTAGAGTTTCTCCTATTGTCTTACCGGAGGATAAACATCATACAACATTTAAATTCGCTCTAGATGTACAGGTAGAAAATTCTGTGTTAATCCGACGGAAAGAGCCACGTACTATGAATTTTAATTTCGCCAGAACAAATTCTGCCTTACTCAGATCCTTTCTACATAATGCAAATTGGAATTATGATGGTGGTCTTGGGTGCAAAATTTAAAATCTTTATAATGTCGTGAACTCTGTGTTTTCTGCTTCAATACCTTATCATCCATCAAGTTTGGAATCTGGGCCTACTTGGTTCACAAAAGAATTAAGGGGTCGTAATTTAAGAAACAGAATGGAAAGTAGATATAATAGTTTTGGTTCATTAATTTATTTGGCGAAATAGTTGCTAGGAATAAATTTAACGTTCTTAATGGGAAATGTTACTCTTCTAATGTCTCTAAAATGAGAAGAGTTCTACTGAAGAACCCGAAAGGTTTTTTCACCTTTGTGAATTCAAAGCGGAAAGTAGTTGGTTATCCGCGTAGTATGAAATTAAATGGTTCAGAGTCATCAGGTGATGCCGATATTTCTGATATATTTGCTAACTTCTTCCCTAAAATATATTCTCCTTCTGTTGCTTTACCGCTACAATATTAATACGTTTAATGGCATTCCGGTTATTATCTTGTCTGAGGATGAAGTTCTTTATGGATTGCAAACTTTAAAACATACAAATTCGCCTGGACCTGATGGTGTTCCCACATCGATTCCTAAAATGTGTGCTCATGAATTGTATATTCCACTCACAAATATATTTAATGAAACGTTGACATCGGGTACATTGGTTAAGAATAGACTACTTCATTTTGTTGGATGTTTGGTTTCGCCATATCAGCACGGTTTTGTTAAGGGCAGGTCGTTTACGACTAACTTACTGGAGTTAACGTCTCATGTTTTTGCAGCTTTTCGTGATAAATGTCAGATGGATGTAATTTATACAGATTTTAGTAAAGCTTTTGACACAGTTGCTCATAATTTGTTAATATACAAACTTGATATTATTGGTTGTCCACCTAAATTGTTGCACTGGGTATCTTCTTACCTTAGTGGTCGTACCCAAAAAGTGCGGTTTAAAAATGTATTATCTTCAACTACATCAGTAACATCTGGTGTTCCTCAAGGCAGTCATTTAGGTCCTGTACTTTTCATTCTTTATTTAAATGATCTACCGTCTATAGTTAAATCCCCTAACATTTTGATGTTTTCAGATGATGTTAAGTTATATATGCCTATTTGCAATACTGAGGATTCCACCCATCTTCAAAATTACTTGGGTAGTCTCTCTAATTGGTGTTTGGTAAATGGTATGTCGCTAAATCAGGGAAAATGTGAAAAGCTTTTGTTTTGCCGTAGTACAGTGTTGAATTTTGATTACCTTATTGGCTCTTACATATTGGAAAATGTATCTTCCTTCATGGATTTAGGAGTACTTCTTGATCAAAAATTGCGTTTTGACCTTCATATTGATTCCTGTATAGGCAAAAACAGATCACTGTTAGCTTTTATAAAAAGATGGGCGAAAGAATTTGCTGATCCTTACGTCACTAAACGTCTTTTTGTCTCTCTCGTTAGACCTGGATTAGAATATGCTTGTATTGTGTGGTGTGCGTATAATGCCTGTTACATAGACCGCATCGAATCGATTCAAAGACAATTTTTACTTTTTGCTTTACGTGTTCTCGATTGGAACATTGATGATATGCCACCTTATGAAAATCGACTGATGCTTATTGATCTTCCTACACTTGAAAACGTAGGTATATGTTAAATGCTATGTTTATTGTAAAACTCATTAGGGGCACTGCTGCCAGATTTATCGTCATTTTGACGATTTTAATATTGCAGACCCCTTGTTGGATTAATTCCATCTTTTCTTATTATTTTTTAGTTTTTAAATATTACATTGTGTCTACAGTTTAATTTTATCTCATTTAATAGGACAATATCTACCACCTACCTACTCTTAGAATGTACATATACTTGAAAAAAGGACAAATTCTAAAAAAATTCCATTTCTTAAAAAAAAACATTTTCTTAGAAAAAAATAGAAAATTTTTTGAGATAAGAAATATAAGAAATTATTATAAGAAATATAAAAGAAAATTCTGAAAATAAGTACATTTTGCTAAAAAATAACCTTTTCCTCAAAAGAGTACCACTTCTTTAAAAAGTACCTGTTCTTAGAAAAAGACAAATTGCAAATAGTACCTGTTAATAAAAAAACGCATTATCTTTTAATAAAAGAAGTACCTCACTTTAGAAAGGACCTTTTCGGGAAAATATACTTTTCTTTAAAAATATATTGAATAAAAAAAAATTTCTTAAAAAAAGTTCATTATTTTACAAAACGTACCTCTTCTCAAACATCCATTTAAATTACACAGTGCAACACGAAAAAACGTAACCATATACGGACATCACTACGTGATCAAAGGCAAAAACAACAAGACCCGTGTCTCCCAGTTTTGCCCAAATTAATGCACTTTTTTTATGGACCCCCAAAAATTGGGGCCTCGGTGTCATTTTTGCAAAAAAAAGTGAACATTTTGTCAGACTCATATCTTGCAAACCGTTTGGAATTTTGATTTACTCTCTGAGCTCTTGTCATAAAGAACAATAATTGTGAACATATATAATCAAAAAAAACTTCATCTTCAAGGTCAAAATCGCAAGAAACATTAAAAAATTCGATTTTCCCCTGTTCAGGGCCACAGGTGGCAAACCGTTCAAAATTCAAGGAAACAATCAACTACAAAAATTTACCCAAGATCTCAATAAACAACTTTCTAGATAATATGAATGATTCTTAACACAGTTTACGTCAACTTTGAGATACTATGCTATCTCACCGACCGCAGCAACACAGGCAAAGCAGTAAGCTCAGCACACGCAACAAGGGACGCAGCACACAATATAAAAGCGACACAACGCTCACGTCGAGGCATTACACAGCGCGACGTCAACGAGAGCTCAGCGGTAAAAGCTATATAGAGAAAATGCTACAGCATAATTCGCACACAACATTGACAACTGACAATTTCAATATGCAGTTTAAAAATATTGATTTATTTTGCTGCGTTTGCGGTCATCAAATCAGAAAAAAAGTTCTACAAGAGTTCAAAAGGAAAAGGATCTTTTAAGTAGTGAATTCAAGAGAGCATATAAGTTGTTTTTCGACGAAGTAGACTTGACCGGTGAAAATTACACACCTAATACAGTGTGTCGCCAATGTTATAACAATCTCATGGCATGGTTGAGTGGAGGCAGAGGTACTATGAAGTATTGTAAGCCGGTAAACTGGATTAGTCGCACAGGTGATCATGATGAAACCAGTTGCTTAATTGCGTTAATTACACATGTCGTCTAAATCGACAGGCTGAGAAGAACAAAATTTATAAAGCAACTGTAACAGCCACACTAGCAGTGCTTGCACCTGAAAATTTTGTATCACCAAGGCCGCCAACTTCAGATCGTAGGACAGAAATTACAGGAATAACTAGAGCAAGTGGTGTTACATATGAGGATCCACTTGATACCGATTCCACAAATGGAAATGGATTTCACGGTGGCCATATTGGGAATATCGAAGCGACTTGCTATATTTTAGACACCGTTTTTAAAGCAAAGAAAACTCACACATGCTAATGTTAACTCTACGGCGTACCGCAAACGGCAAGCTGAATTTCAGAGCCTCCACATGATGACAATTCGTTCACTTACTGCAACGATATAAAAGGTTTGGTGGTAAAAATGGGAATGAACTACATAGTGAGTGGAGATTATTTATTGATGGCTTGAAAGCAGTGTTGTTGCATGTGTCGAACCGAAAACCTTCCATTCCGCTAGCAATTGGTATTAACATGAAAGAAAGCTATGAAACATTGAAAGATATAATGAAAAAAATCAAATACTACGAAAATAAATTGAAGATTTACTGTGATTTGAAGGTCATCAAAATTTTGCAATAGGTCGGCTTTCCAAAATTCTTTTGTTTTCTTTGTAATTGGGATTCGCGCTCACCTCTGAATCAATACCAATGAAATTCGTGGAGACCAAGAGGAACAAATGAAACAACATAAAGTGAAGAATGCACCTTTAATTGACAATACTCAAGATATCTTCCTGCCACCGCTTGTTAACCACCATTGGTTAAAAAGTTCTTCGAAGTGCCCGTGCTAAAGTATCCAAACGCATTCGACTATTTGATAAGCGTTTTTCCAAAACGTAGCATTTGCTTCATTTTCATTTTGACGATTTTATCAAACAACTCCCTACCGTATCCCATGAGCAAGGAGAACGGTTTCACCAAACCACAATGCCCATAGAAAAACGGTCCGAAGGTATGTACAAAGGTTTCAGGTATGTTGGTGGAGTCACAAGATCACCCTGTATGATGTTAATGAAGTATTTGAAGAAGAAAAAGCTGATGATAGAGAGCAGCCTAGAAGCAACGTGCCTGTGGACACCACAAGTTCTGAATCAGAGTCAAATTCGGACGACGATTTGGATCCACAACTTAAGAGAGGGCGATTTGCAGGTCCAGGGCCATCAACATTATAAACATAATACGAATATTTGTTTTATTATTTTTGTAATAGATAGCATAGTATTTCAATGTTGAAGTAAAGAAAAAACAAATGAAATTAAAAAATTTTCGGGAAATTTTTCACTTTTGCGGCTACCTAAACGGAGTTAAGAATCATTCTTAGGAAGTTCATATGTTCTAGAAAGTTGTTTAGTGAGATCTTAGGTATGTTTGTAGTTGATTGTTTCCTTGAATTTTGAATGGTTTGCTCCTATGGACCTGAACAGGGCAAAAAGATAAACAAATCCTTTTGACCTTGAAGATGATTTTAAATGTTCACAATTTTTGTTCTTTATGAGAAGATCTTCAACTTTCCCCCAGAGAGTAAATCAAAATTCCGAACGGTTTGCAAGATATGAGTCTGACAAAATTATCACTTTTTTGCAAAAATTACACGGAGGCCCCAAATCTTTGAGGGCGCATAAAAAAAGTGCATAATTATGGACAAAACTGGGAGACACGGGACTTTTTTTTGGTCTTTAATCACGTAATGGTGTCCGTATATGGTTATATTTCCATGACTTAAAACCTTACACACAGCGTTATCGTATTTTTCAACGTGCACCTTAGACGTGTTGGAACTAACTAGTACATAATATATAGCGAAAAGAACTACGTTCCAACCGGGTGTTCCCTGACACCTCATGTTCTTCTCATTTATTGCCTATAATTTGTTCAAAGAGGGAAAAGAAATGTACCACAAAGTGCATACAATTTACCAAAATATGTACAAAAGCATATAAGTTGGCACTCTTTATGACAAAAAAAATTACAAAATTTTACATGACCCCTTTCGATTTTGATAAAGATTGGTGCATATGTAGTTCTTTATAAGAAAAAAATATGACCCAATTCCTGGACCTCTGGCCGTTTTTGTTCGCGAACTATAGCACCTTGTAAAATCTGAAAAATCGTAAAAATGTAGAAATGTGTAGCTGAGGAAATAGGTATAACTCTAAAACTACTTGTAGTAAAAATTATATTATGGTCTCATTTTGTAGGTATTAAACGGGTCTTTAAAAGGTTACACAACTTACATTTTATTCTTGAAAGGTCAAAGGTCACTTCGACTGACCTAAAGTTCAGGAAGATATATCTCAGAAAGCGAAATTTTTAAAATTCTACAAAAGATATATGTGGGTTCCTAACCGTTTCTTTACGCGTATGCAAAATTTCAAGAGGGCGTTTTTTTCAAAGTCCAGAGATATTAAAGAAAATGTGATGCTATGTACAATATATTTATTTTTTTTAATTATTTACCTCTAGAAAAAAATTACAATATATCATTTTCGATTTATATGAAATTTGGGGGTATGTAGTTCTGTGTAAAAAAACATGTGCCAATTTTTTGTTTTACTTCTATATTTTGAATTCTAAAGTTTCAAAACTCGGTAATTAGTGGTCTACGCGAAGTATATGCTTCTGCAACATCATAAAAGTTACACCCAAAAAACCTGATAATTAGAGGTGTTTTTAAAGCAAAATAGCTCACAATTTGCTGAACCCAAAATCGCAATATTTTGCACATAGTCATTAAACACTCTGAACTTCATTTTTAGGTGGTGACAGCAGCAATCAATTTACCCACCCTAATTACATACCTGTGCTTTCATGACTGGAATCACCAGCACTACACGCTAAAAAATTTGCCTCTTTTATTGTTTGGATACAAATATAACGTGTTTTTAGCTTGTCGCAAATATAGTATACTTTTGTCCAACCACATTATGGGTGCTATTCTATAAGTCGTGAATCAGTCACTTCGCGTTACTTTTGTCGTTTTGGTAGTTTATAAAACGATACAGCTGTTCGGTGACTACCTGCGTTGAGTTTCGTTATTTTATGGGTAGTTTATAAAACACAGCGCAACGTTTTTGATCACTTCAGCTGTCAAATTGAACACGCCACAGTTCTTCGCGTTAGTTGAAGAAATTACAAATTTATAGAAAAATGTGGATCGAGCACAGGCAGATGGAAGTATTTTGCATTTCATGGGCACAGAAGCTGTTTGGATGCCGCGCTCTCACAAGTGCGTATATGTATATGAAAATGAGAGCAAATAAATCAAGCAAGAGTACAAGCAAAGCAACGAAAATTGTTTTAGTTGGATTGAAAACAGCAAGCAAGCAAGACGTGTGCCTCATTGTGCGATTTGAAAAGACGAAAAAATACACGCATACAATTTTTGATGTGTAAACATCTATACGCTGGGGGTAAAAATCTTTTTCACAATACAATCACAAATTTAGAGTAAGATGTGCGATGTAATCGTTAACCAATCGTAAAGCGTTATCAAATCGGTGTGAGCTATGTATGAGTGTATTAGTGTAATCATACGCTGCATACAATATACTCAACACCATCTATTGTGCAGTAGTAGCTACTAATTTTCACTAATTGTCGTACATTATGTTATCGTAGGCAAATGAAAACAAATAAATAAAATGAATACAAAAACATTTAATTTTAATAACTTTTAAAAAGATTTTTTGCACTTTTAATAAGAAATTTACTAAAACAAAGCAAAATAAGGAAAACTAAAAACTAAACTTGTCAAACTAAAAGTCGTCTTCGTCTTTGAGATTGCCGTTCATACTTAACAGCTGCATATAAGCACCATCTGGTGTGCAATAGTAGCTACTAATTTTCGAAAACCATTGCTGTAAAATAACTGCATGCATTACATTTCAGTAAACAGCTGATTAATAACTTGTCAACCGCAACAAATACAAAATAATAAAATAATTTACAAAACACCAACAAAATTATAACTCAGAACATAAAACAACACAAAGTGTATCAAAGCTGAATGGAGGTAAAGTTAATTCTAATAAAATTTCTATTAGATTCCAATATAAATTAAGATTATAACATATCTTCATTAGGTACTGTTGCCTTACACTGAAGCTGGTGCACGACAATTGGGTAACAATCTCCATCTCAGGCTAATTATTATGGGTGGAGATTTTAATACAAATTTTGCAAACCCACAGTCGCAAGCTTTATCAAAATTTTTATTTGACGTTTTCCACTTGCATATGAGCAATTCTCCACAAACCCCCACAACTAACAATTCCACTACTATAGATGCAGTTTTCCATAGATTTTTAAATACAATCGAGTCAAAAAATTAAATATGTATCTTATTTTAGTTACCATAAGCCAATATTAATTATTTGTAATTAAGGGATTTACCACAGATGGGCACTCTGCAGTAGAGATGGGCACATGACAAACATTTTAATCACGCTCACGCACGCTCACGAAATTAATATGGCTACTCACGCACGAAGAATTTTTTATTACCCATGTTCACGCACGCTCCCGTGAGCAAAAGGCAATCTTACTCACACTCACGCGTGATTCACGATAATCACGTACAGAATTTTCATCGAAATAAAAACATGTTTTTGCTTACAGAAGCATTTGCTTTATTTTATTAAAAAGTATAAAAAAACAAATACAATTCATTTTCAATGAAAAAATTAAAAATTAATTAAATCAAAAACTTAAACACAATTCAGTCTTTTTTGTTGGTAGAAAGTAAATTTTTTTAAAAAAAATTAAGCATTTTTATGTAGAAACAATATTTTGTCAACATTTTCCCCAAGAAGTCTACTTCTTCTTTCCTCCAACATTCGTCCACTTGTAGAAAACACTCGCTCACTTGTAGCTGAACTGCATGGAATGCATAAGATATATGTATGTAGCGATTTTTTGTAAGAAGGGAATGTGATTGGCAGCCATCCAAAAATTTAAAATTTGACAATCTGGTTTAATTTTTGTTTTTAAGTACAATCGAAGACCATCATCAATTTGTTCTTGTTTGTTAGGAGTACTGATTTCTTGCAAAATATCCATGTATTCAAAAAATGGTCGATTTGTGCTGCTTGATGGTTCATCCATAGGCAGAACTTCGTGATCGCTTTCAGGTGCTTTTCTAATTTCCATTGTCATACATTTTAAAGATGAATAAACTGAGTCTTTCTTCTCCTGGTCGCAAAATTTCAATTCTTTAAATGGAGGGTTGAGAAAAAGTGCTATATACTGAACTTCTTCGGGCTTAAATCTTTTCAACAACGACATTTTAATAGAAGATTTTAGTTGCGCTATGGCATTTATGTCAGCCGATTCTTCTGAACAAAGATTAATCAATTTTTTATACCACAAAACATATTCATTTATTGTTGGGTATTTTTCGGCACTTAATTTTTCCGAGCATTTTTTAAACGGACTTAGAAACTTTAAGAGATCCTCAATTAAATTAAAATCCACCATTGCCATCTTATGAACCACATTTTTGTCAATCAGTAGTCTTTGAATTTCAGATTTCATTAAATAAACGCTCTTTAACATATAATAAACTGAATTCCATCGGGTTTTCACGTGTTGCTTTAAGTCATTAAGTTTGTTATTAAGTTCAGAACGTTTAAAATAGCCCACAAGTTTTTTACAAGCTGCCAGTAATGTGTGTATATCAGGTATGGCTTCTCTTTCAAAAACATCGTCCATTATTAAATTAAGGTTGTGGCAGGCACACGATAATCTTTTGGGTTTTTTGAATGCTGCTACTACGTTTGAACCATTGTCAGTCACAACAACGCTGCTTTTCAAATTTTCCTCTAGATCAAATTCTTTTAGAATACTAATTACAAGCTCTAAAATATTAGCACTGTTTTTTCACCTGAAAATTTAAAATAAATTTCTTAAATTTTGGCAACAAACACGAAGTATAAAACTGGGTCACAAATTTTCGACAAAGTCCTGACCAAATGTATTTGACACATAATACCTATGTAAAATTGGCCCCTGAATCTTAATGTCAGATCGGTCTTCGGCATATTGCTAAATAACCGTAATTTGTGTTTTTAAACAGATGATGTCACCTAAATGCAAATGTTTTTGAAAATAATCGCCACATTTTGCAGTCCTTTTTTGCTTATAAAAGACAATGCAATTTTTGAAACAACGGTGGAACGTTTGTAACAATTAATTAAGAAATGGTTGAGTTAAAATGGACCAAACTTCTAGTTTCCTAAAATTTTTGATGATTTTTTGCTATTTTGCTCTTTGTAACTAATTATTTTCATAACTTAAGTTTATTTCAAGACGAACAGTTTGCGCCCAATACAATCGAGGTTAGTGCTATAAATACAAAGTTACAGTAGATTTAGTTAATTAACCCACTTTTTGATTTACATATGTATATCAAATCAAAGATTCGAAGCAGTAACGGTTATTTCAATGACTCGAAAACGGTTGTACTCTTGATCATTCTGACTTTACTTTCGGATTCAGCGGACAATTTTACAAAGAGATTAAGTATCAGATCAAAAAATTTTGACACAATGTAATTTGCGAAGACTGTGTAATATGGCCGGTAGCATAAAATGTGGCATTTGGGTAAGCATATAATTTGTTTGCGTAAATGAAAAGTGTGCTTTTGTTTTCTATCTTTATGATTTTTGATTTTTTTTAATGAAACGCACTGTATGCTTATGTAGAATCGTTTTGGTTTAGGGGCTCAAACCCTTAATATTTCAAACATTTGTTGAGTCTTACCAAGAGTGAATTCACGATTTCCCAAAATATTTACGCAGAGATTGAAATCGTTATCAATGTAGTGGCAGGTTAAGGTCAAAAAACTTTTTTGAGTATACTTGTCAGTCCACATATCAGTGGTTAAAGCAATATGACGATCAGACAACAGCATTTTAACATTGTTTTTAATTCGATCGTACTGCTCATGAAGAACGCCTCTCGAAAGTGTTCTCCTTGATACTAAAACATCTTCAACTTTAACATTTCCATGCATCGCACCCAGGTTTATCAATGATTGAGCTAAATCCTTAAAACCTGTTCCTGTAAGTTCGAGAGAATAAATAAACATAAAACTGCGTACCTATTCAAGTCTTACCTTCAGTAATACAAAGAGGTCTAATATCTTTTGTAATAAAATATAACTGCTTTAAAACAATTTCTTTTTTTGTCGTATCTGGAACTTTTTTGCATGTAAATGTGTCTATTTTCCGTTGAATTCCACTTGAAGTTGGCGGCATAAAACGGCACGCGTGTCTTAGCATACCTACTCCCGGTGCCTCCCTTTGGTGATATGACAATAGGATTTCACATTTACTACAGCGAACAAAATCAACAATTTCTTCTCCTCGTTTAATAAGCTGGAAATGTTTCCAGACTGCACTTTTTACACCTGCAGGTGTATAAAATGTGTATCTGCTTTTATTTTTTTTAATGTCTGACTCAATTTTAGATTTATGTGTTTTATCCATTTTAAATGCATTTGTCTATTCGCACTTTTTCTTTGTTTATTTATATCAGAGAAATACAACTACATTGCCAACAGTACCAAACCTCGACCGCCTGAGATAACTTTTGAAAGTTGAAGCCGTCACCAGTTGAATGGCTTGCCCGGCGTTAAAAAAGATTAAAAAAGCCATAAACACCACCAACTAATTAGATTTTTTTTCTTCTAAATTGAAAATACTATAAGACACAAAATGTCATTTGCTGTAAACATAAAAATTGGCTGTACCCAAAACTATAACTTAAAAAATGGTAATCACTGCCGATTATTTTTTGTTATACCGCCTGCGCTAATAATTTGTGGGTCGGCGTCGTTCGCTGGCTGTTAGCGCAACTAATTTCAGGCGTTTTATGGTCTTTAACCTTTAGAGGTCTGCGCTCCTGTTTAGGTAGCTCTAGTATTATTACTAAACTCAATTACAAACACATACAAATATATACACTCGTTATATCAGAAGGTTTGTATGTATAGACAATTTGTCAACACTTGTATTGGAATATGCAACAGGCAAAGTAAGTATTAAGAAAATGGAGTTTCTGATTACATATTTTTGTGAATCGCGCAAAAATAGTACTCACGCACACTCACTCACGGAAATATTGGACTCACGCACGAAGATTTTTTTATTACTCATGTTCACGCACGCTCACGTGACCACAATTCAATTTTACTGACCGCCGCCCATCCCTACTCTGCAGTACTACTAAAATTTCAGTAAAAATAATTCTTTAACTAGTAAATTTTTACTGATTACTAAAAATTTTTTCAGCAATTTTTATAAAGTGCCTACATGATTATGATGAGGTGCATTGAATTTTCAGTAATCAGTAATGCCCGATTACTGATTATTATGAATACGGCCCTATGATTTTACTGGTAATGCGAATTAAATTTCATTATCAGTAAAAATTTACTGAATTTTTTCAGTAATCAGTAAATTTTCTGCTTACTATAATTTTTAATGCAGTACATATATACTGCAGTGTGCCCATTTACTAACCAAACAAGTTAAATAAAACAAACAAAAACCAGCAAATTCCTATGTATTTACAATATTGAAAGTTTTGATACTTTTAATTGATTAATTAAAAAAATATACTAAGAGCATAAGTACTTCCAACTTCATTACTAGATGTTTACACATCTCCCCTGTGATCGGACTCACATTAATTTTTTTTTAAAAATGTGTTATAAAGGTGGGTACTATGCTGACTTTCCACGGTGAAAATCCATATAAAAAAAATGCTCGTGAAATTCAAGCTAAATTTTTCCACTAGACAGTACTATGTTCTTTTCACGAGGAAAAGTTCTTGTTTTTTACAACACTGGTTTGCAAGCAGATTTCTTAGAAGAAAAATGACAGCGGCAACTGTTTGAAACAAAAATAAGTAATATTTATAACATTCGCCTGTTTAAAAAACATACCAACTTATAATTGGAAATTGGATCTTCCAAAAACTGTATTTGTTTCAGAGAAAATTATCTGCGAAGGTTTTGCTAAGATTATCGATGATATATTCTTTGGGGTTTTATATGCTGATATCGAAACGGATAAACATAAACATTGTTTCGGGACGTGCCCCTTTTAATAGGAATCGCTTATCCGCATCATTATCGTCGTTAAACTATGGTCATTCAACACAACTGCTCTAGCAACAACAATTATTGGCTTTTCCTCAATCCCAGAAGGATGCCAAATACTACAATAAAGCCACAACAGCAGATGCCGCCATCGCTGCCTTCCATGCATCACCACCATCATCATCGGCAACAAGCTGCCTTAAAACCATCACCATAGCATCAGCAGCAAATGCAGGCACTTAAAAATACCTTTCATGTGTAAATACAATAATGGCGAATAAATTCTACAAAAGTATTCGTTAAGTTGTGTCATACCCAGCTGGAAAAAATACTAGTTCAGATCTTGTAGTTTTGAACCATAGAACTAGTACTCGTCCATACAAACTACAGTACAAATTAACATTGCGATGTCCTAGGATTGGGAGAAATTATCTATCGAGTGTCGCTTGTAAACTAGTGGTGCAGCAGTTTAACAGTACTAGGTCAGAGTCAAATTGAGTAGTTCTAAATGATCGGTTTTGAACTAGTTCTGTACCATAAAAATTAATGTTCGCCCACAATAGTCAGCACTGTTTTCCGTGTCCCTCCATCACTTAGATAAAACAACCATTAACAACAAAATATATCTGAGTCCAGTATTAATATTTGGCATGTGCCCTGATGGATATATTCGAGAGTCCTCCACAAGGCCGTCAAATATGGTCAAAAAGGGATAACGCTAAAATTTATATTTCTTCTTCCCTCCGATCATGTGGAAGAAAACATTGGTATAAATGGACTCTATTGGAGTCCCACATACACATCTGATAGGTGGTACTTTTGGCATATTCCAGAGTCCTTATCCACAAGGCCGTCAAATACGGTCAAAAAAGGATGACGCTAAAATTTATTTCTTCTTCCCTCCGATCATTTGGAAGAAAATATTGGTATAAATGGGCTCTATTGGAGTCCCACATACACATCTGATAGGTGGTACTTGGGGCATATTCCAGAGTCCTTATCCACAAGGCCGTCAAATATGGTCAAAAAAGGATGACGCAAAAATTTATTTCTTCTTCCCTCCGATCATTTGAAAGATCGGACTCTGGAAGATATAGATATGCCCCAAGTACCACCTATCAGATGTGTATGTGGGACTCCAATGGAGTCCATTTATACCAATCTTTTCTTACAAATGATCGGAGGGAAGAAGAAATATAAATTTTAGCGTTATCCTTTTTTGACCATATTTGACGGCCTTGTGGATTAGGACTCTGGAATATGCCCCAAGTACCACCTATCAGATGTGTATGTGGAACTCCAATAGAGTCCATTTATACCAATCTTTTCTTCCAAATGATCGGTGGGAAGAAGAAATAGAAATTTTAGCGTTATCCTTTTTAGACCATATTTGACGGCCTTGTGTATAAGGACTCTGGAATATGCCCCAAGTACCACCTATCAGATGTGTATGTGGGACTCCAATAGAGTCCATTTATACCAATGTTTTCTTCCAAATGATCGGAGGGAAGAAGAAATATAAATTTTAGCGTTATCCCTTTTTGACCATATTTGACGGCCTTGTGGAGGACTCTCGAATATATCCGTCAGGGCATATGCCAAATATTAATACTGGACTCAGATATATTTTGTTGTTAGTGGTTGTTTTATCTTAAGTGATGGAGGGACACAGAAAATAGTGCTGACTGTTCGCCCACAATAGCCACATTTATGTTAGTAAATACTAATAATCAAATACAAATCGCATTTTATTAAAAATATTTTTTGTGTTAAGATTTAATTATTTTGTGAACAGATTGTTGCTACAATGGTGAATGTTGAACGTTTTGAAAAATTAGTTACGTTCCACATACATATCACAGACATGTTCCAAAAAATTGTATGGATGGAATACTGTGGATAACTTCACACACATGTAGACTAAGCATCGCCAGTCCCTCTGCAACGTTGGTATTGCGCCATTAACACAATGTGTGATTTTCACACTATTTAAATTTTTTTTCTTTAGTAGGGACGTCTTCCTCCGAGCTGTCTAAATCGGGGCTCGTTGTTTGTGTTGAGTATGTCAGCAGCTGCCGTCCTTTCGTTTCCGTCTGTTGGTTAATCTGCAACAATGGTAGACATCTGCAGCATTGGTGGCAATTCCAACCAGATCTGTAGAAGTACAAGGGGGTTTCAGCGAAAGTACAAGTAGACTGTTTATGAGTGTGCTTACCTGGAAAGTTTGCCAAACCAACGCAGTTGGCAAGATACTGAGCACCACATGTGAAACACAAGTACAAACCTTGGTGGAGCACGTAAACAAACAAATGTCAAAATGTCTAAAAAAAAATAATATTGTGTCGATTTATGTGTTGAAAAGCGGCAAAAAAAACACGTCGTTTCTGTGTTGGAAACAGTCAAAAACACGTAGTCAACTTTCTTTTCGGCTTCACAACAGTAGTAGTGTTTTCACCAGGAAAAAATGGTTGGGCTTATTTTTTCCTCGTGAAAAAACATAGTACCCACCTTAATGGAAAAAATCACACTTGCCCTAAAATTTTCTTTTTTGTATTGCACAAACACAGTTGCTTTAAATAGTACAAGAATATTATCTATAATCTCAAATTGGCTAAACTGATCAAATTGGCGGCGCAACTTGAAAATACGACGGCTTTCATTTTAACCGGCTACTATTTTAAGCTGACGCGGGCCGTCTTAGGCGGCGGCGGCGTAAAACTTGTAAAATTGGTCGGCGGCGGCGCGCCGCCGTTTTTGAGCCGATCGGCTTGTTGCTCTGCTCCCTACTTTTATAGAATCTGATTTATTTGTATTTTTCCAATAAGCATGAAACAAAACCAGTACATGAGAGAAGATTTTCACAAAACAGTGCTGTAGAAACAGTCACATGTGAAAAGCGATTTTTTGTACCTATTCGTAGCGTTTTGTTTCAATTCACATTTTCGACTCGAGAACTACAGAAATGAGGTACAGTTGTTTGAAAAAGCTAATTTTAAGAGTAACTAAAACCCCGAAGGACCGGTTTTCGTATTCTCTAACCATGGATCAGTCAAACGAATACGTTGCTCACATTCTTGAACCCGATTCCAACAATGAACCGTGGCAACTCAGTTCCCAATTCCGTAATTCAGGTCGAAGTGTTGTTTGGTATTAGGCGTTGGTATGTATATACAATTTGTATTCAAAAACCTGTGATGCGATATCACACCATCACTTTGACAATGTGTGTTGTGCGGTTGTTCAGCGTTGCGTTCCACGTATGCATGACTGACGTAAGTATTTTTCTCCCTGAAAGTATGCAATAAACTTGAGCTACTTTGTTTATACATCAGCCGTTTATTAGTCATTATCGGCAGCACAACAGTGTTTCAGAGGCGGCCGTTAAAGAAAATACACTTAAGAGTTCGATGTTTCCCTTCTCACGGAAGCGCATGAATCATATTCGCCGTGTGTATGAATAAAGTATTATATGATCGGCTTATTGTATTTTAATACGATTTTTATGAGTTTCATTATGAATTTGCACAATATTACGGTTATGTTTGTCTTCCCTATTTTATTGTTGTTGCTGTAAGCGATGAGAAATTGCTTATCTATGGATGGATGAAATGCTCCATTATTTGGTCGAAAGACTGAGTATACAAAGGTGGTCACAATAAATCATCATCAGCAGACAATAAATAAGGCAATAATCGTACTTAAAACGCACACGTACAAACAGACAATAGACGAAAGAACTAAAGCAGATGAAAAAACTGACAGGAAGACAACGAACTTGGTACATTTCTTTGGTCGTCCATCCGTAAGAGACTTTTTGATAGAACGAGGCGCCAGTGTGTTTTCCACTTTAATACAATCATAAACAATTCAACACCACACTTACAGGCTGTGTAGAGTTACACGATTTTATGACCAGGAACAAGGACGCATTTGAGCCCAGGTTCATATGTGTATGTGGGATCCTTGCGTCTGCCTGTTCATCCTTGTTTATGATGTAAACATTTTCGGAAACTGACAGTTTTCCCCTCTCCGTTCTTCAGCACAAATTATAAAGTAGATTCATTCAGCAAATCCATAGACGAGAATAAAAAGCCATTAACAAACAATAACAATGGTTTTATTTGGGGAATTGTTATGTCACATCATCATCCATTACATTGTCGCCCAATCCTCTCTTCGTCCTTTTTTAAAAAGAGTAAGAACTTATGTCTCGCACACACAAGCCATTCAGACGATTAAGGGACGACCATTGTTGATTGTACGAGCGTATTGTAATGTATACTTGTATTATAAGTCAAATCCGATCACCACTAGAGTGGAATAAAGGAAAATCAATCGAATATTGGATTTTGTATTTATGAAAAACAAAAAGCGAATCATCAGAACAACCGGCAAGTATAATTGTGAAAACATCGTAGTACAAGTATACGGCACAGATTTATCTTATTATATTACCCTGGTAATGCTTTGTCCTCGACTGAGGCCAGGAACATAGCAAGGCTTTAATAAAGGCAACGTTGATTCGATTAGGATTTTATTTAGCTGCGTTCATTAGTTGCTTGCAAATATTAAACTTTTCTTTACACAAAATACTCGAACATTGAGAGGTTGTATTGGTATAAAATTTACGCTGTATTGGTATCAAATTTCTTTGACAATTAATACATAAACGCTGAAAAATCTGTCTTTTATTTGTTCGTTTGAATGCAAATATAACGTGTTTGTAGTTTGTCGCAAATATAGTATACTGGCGTCCAAATACAGGGTGTTTGCTGTCCAATATTACATGTTTGAATGATCAAAAGGTTGTAATATATATTTTTGTGACGAAAATGTGGCTCTGATTATTAAAAACTGCTGATATTAAAAGCCTGGCAGACAGCAAAGGAAATCAGTATTTCTTCAATTCTTGAAAACAATGCTTGCAAACATATACTGGGTTTTTGCAATATGTTGCTGGGCCGATATTTATCAGCGTGTACATCTTTTCGGAACAATTAAATCAAATTTTACGAATTACATACGCAAAAAATATTATTTTTGGCATATGTTGGTTCCTAATACATTATTATCATTACTATACATATGTTTGATGGAAAATATTGTAATGTTTGAGCATATTTGATTGTTTCCGGTCCACAAACAATATTTTTGCAATTTTAATTTTAGTTTAGGTTAGAGCCATGTCAGGCTCACTTAGACCTTGCAGTTCATTGTGATACCACAGTGACAAAATGAAAAATATGCGATTTTCCTACTCCCTCCCGTTGAACCAGTTTGATTGCTTCAAAAATCTCAAAAGTTGGCTGATGGAATGTGATACATGTATAAACCGAAAGAGCGGGGCACAGATACAGTAGGTGATCTACTACTACCTCTTCCTCAACACACTTTCAGAAAAAATCATTTCTCAAGACTTTGACTCTCTATGCGTGCCGTCCAACGAGACAGTAACCCGTCATGGCAGGTACGATTAGTGAGACTGTTTGAGACGTTCCTTGGTTGACAAATCTTTGGAGGTCCGTTGGCCCAAGCTAACCGGAATGTGTCTCTTTGTAAGCAGACTGTTGACAAACAATCTGATGCCTCTGTCAAGCTCCAGCGCAGTGAGTGCCGCAGTTATTGCACCCTGTATGCCTAAAAATACTACCATAGTGTGTTCTTCGACTGCGATGGAATTTTCTATAAAGCAGCCCAGATCATGCAGACTGGTTTCCTGAGACCAATATTGGCATCAAGATAGCTACCGAGTAATCTTTCCAAGGTTTTTTTTTTTTTAATGAAAACAACCTTAGTTTCCTTGCACTTCAAAGGTATATCCAGTGTCAGCTTTTTGACACATGGCACTAGTCTATAAGCTACTACCTATTGTTCCGTCGGCGGGAAATTGTCGGGCCCTAACAACTTGAAATGTTTGAAGCTTTTTATAGCCGAAAGACGGAATCTCCCAGTTATTACTCACTAGACGTTATGTTAAAACTCTTATATATCCAATTATGGAAGATGTTGTGACGAACATTTTCCTTATTCCTGAGGCTACGAATGAGCTTTCAACATTGCTGCAGATATCCATACAGGATTTATTTTTAGCATTGCTCAACTCTCGATTGTGCTGCTTGAGATTTTCTTCCTTATATTTATCCTAGTACTGTTGTGCACTTCTAAACTTTATCATATTAAAGAGCTGTCTACTGCATTGGCTCAGTCTAATCAGATGAGCAACTAAGTGTCGATGTGACTGTTTCTATGTCGCCAATAGTTCGCACCGTCGGTTCATGTCTATTTGGAATAGACCTGTTGAAAGTGTCTCAAAATGTTCCGCTGTCTAGAATTTGTGTCCTTTATAGAGCTGTTTTATTTACCGATAATGAAACCAGGTTCTTTTTTAATTCCAATCAGGATAACAGTTTTAGTTCTCCATATTTTATTCATACACTTTTATTCATACACTCTTTTACTCAATAATTTCCAAGCTGTTATTGTTCGATGTACTTGATATCATTATCGAATATATCTTGTACCGTTCACTATTACTTTACGTTGTTTACTTTAGTGTGTTTAATTACAGACTAGCTCCTATTCGCGGCTTTCCTGCTATTTATATCAGTTATATTTCTTGCCACAAGGTTATCCAGATGATTCTGGTGGTATCACCACTATCCGTTATTTTCGTTGTCTTATACTCGTTATCTACCGATTTTCACCCCTTTCCAAAACCAGTGGCAGTGCCGTATTTTCGAGAAAAATGGAGATCTATCGTAACCGAATAAAACCGATATTGCAGTGAATACATGGTAGTGGGATTCCATATTGAGTATTATTTCAAAGCGGACGTATATTTTTTGGAATTTTTGTTGAGGAAAAAAGTAAAGTTTTAAAAAATTTTGTAAAGATAGAGAAAATAAGAGAAAGTGTTTTTGAATTTGAACATTATTCACTTCAGTTTGTACTTTAATTCCGCAAAAAACCTCCGTATAATCCAAAATGTTACATCCTGATTTTGGAAAGAAACGCCGTCTCTATGTCTAAGGATTCACCCTCTACCCATCCTTCTATTCTGTTAGTTGAAGATTTAGATTGAAGTTGAAGAGAATTAGAATAAAAGTGGTGCTGTGCTAATTGACAATTCCACCAATAGTAAAGAAAACACCGTCAATCATGTTAACATTTTGTAGAATTTTGGTAAGCTTTGTGATTATATGTACACTAACTACGAACGAATACGAACTTTGATAATGGATTCCGACCACTTTAAAACAAAAGGCATAAAAGAAACTCAAAAGGGGGTTCTTTATTAGATTTAACTAAATTCGATTCATGCCGTGAACATAGAGATAGCAGTATCAATCCATCTTATATCTCTTCATCTAATACATTTGAAATATTAAGAGATCTTATTTTAGAGCCCAAACACAAAATGTCCCAATTTCGGTCAATGTAAATCAAAAACATCGGGTGGAATCTCATAGGGGGTCAAAGTTTTTCCCGCCAATTTTTTTGTTTAATTTTGACATTAGCCCTGACTCTGATTTTTCTTTTTCAGATACTTCATTAACGTCATACTGGGTGATCTTGTGACTCCACCAACATACCTGAAATGAATTAGAAAAGAAATCAAAAAAGGAATGCAAAACAATGCATCAATAAAATTGATATTACCTCTGCAAGTAATGCGTCGAGTTTTTTGCCTTTGTACCGTTTTTCCATGGGCATTGTGGTTTGGTGAAACCGTTCTCCTTGCTCATCGGATTCGGTAGGGAGTTGTTTGATAAAATCGTCAAAATGAAAATGAAGAAAATGCAGCTTTAATGTCATCGATGTGCCGATTTGCCCAAAATAATACAGCATTTCTTTCACCCATTCTCTTCCCTCCCAAGACTCTGGTGCATACACGCTGAAGGTAAATCCATGCCATTGAATGATTATAATCATGAAGCGATGATTCAAAGTTGCTCTTGAATAGCTTTCTAAAGTCAAGGCCATTAAGTACGCCTGTTAAATGAAGACAAAAAATAAAGACAGAAAAGAAAACATTAACAAAGTGAAAATAGAACAATGAGGTGAACAAAAATTCGATTTAAATTTACTACAATACCATTTTTAATTTTGTCATCGCTACAACACTGAATCATTATTACTAAATATCCATGCTACTACTCTTTGTTACAACCCTGGTGGTATGAATATGGGCCCCAGGAAAATGGGCCCCAAAAAAAAATGAAATTGGGCCACAAAAAAATGTATGGAAAACAACAACACGAAATTTTGGGGCCTATTTTCCCATTTTGGGGTCGTGTTTCGTTTTTTCATGTGGGGTGCATTTTCAACATGCAACAACATGCATGCAACAAGAAAATGAAAACGGGCCCCAAATAATTTTTGGGGCCCATTATCATATATTGGTGGGGCCTTACTTCACATTTTGGGGTTCATTTTCATTTTTTTTGATAAATTTTTATAAACTTGCATGATCTAAAAAAATCGAATATTTTCTTTTTTGAATTCAGTTTTATTTACCTGCTAGTTAGTTAGTACTTATTATTATTCATTTATTAAATTCAGTTTGCTTTCATATTTTGAAATGTATTTGTACATATGTATTTAAGAATATATTTGAAGTGTATCTACAACCTTTGCACGGCAGCAGGGACAGTTGTAGGCATTTAAGTTGTCAGCGACAGCACCAGCTTGCACTTAAAGGTGACACTCGTCACATAATATCAAATGCTTGCATGGAAGCAATACAATGTTCGGATATCGAACTTTGCAAATAACACAAAAACGATCATTTCCAATTTCAGGTAAATGCTCTTCATCTGGGCTCTCTTCTTCAACGGTGTGTGAGTTTGTTTCTATATCATTTACGTCAATTTGTGGTAGCATGTCAGTACAAATTTCATTGTCCTTATACAACATGTCAGTACAAATTTCATTGTCCTTATACAAATCTTTATTTTCAATTTCAATACTACTTCCAAGCATATAAAAAAAATTAAAAAAAAAATCAATTCTTTTATATTTAATTGAGCCGACCTAATTCTTCAATAATTCTTCAGACAAAACAAGTTCATCAACACAACAAACGAAAAAAAAATTGGGGCCCGTTTTCACATTTTGGGGCCCACTTTCATACACTTCATCGTATCGCAACCTTAAAATGAATATGAGCCCCAAATAGTGTTCATGAAAATGAGCCCCAAAATAGTTTGGGGCTCGTTTTCATTTTTAGTTTGGGGCCCTGGTTCATTTTTTGGGGCTCATTTTCATTTCTATAGATGCGGTCGATTTTCATTATGAAAATGAACCCCAAATTTGGGGCCCATTTTCATTTTTTACGTTGGGGTGCATTTTCCTGGGGCCCATATTCATAGCGCCTACAACCCTAACTCTAAATGTCAACCCATACCACCTAAGGACTAAGACTAAAAAAATCAGTAATAGTATAACAATGAAACCTGCAACATGCCTTTTCACTGACGGAAGAAGGCTTTATAGTATCTCAATGTTGAAGTAAAGAAAAAACAAATGAAATTAAAAAAATTTCGGGAAATTTTTCACTTTTGCGGCTGTCTAATGGCTACCTAAACGGTGTTAAGAATCATTCCTAGGAAGTTCATATGAGATCTTAGGATCATTCTTGTAGTTGATTGTTTCTTTGAATTTTGAACAGTTTGCTACCTATGGACCCGAACAGGGGAAAAAAGGTTAAAAAAAATTGAATTTTTTAAAGTTTTTTGCGATTTTAACTTTGAAGATGAAGTTTTTTTTTTATTTTATATGTTTACAATTTTTGTTCTTCATGACAAGAGCTACAACTTTGCCTCAGAGAGTAAATCAAAATTCCGAACGGTTTGCAAGATATGAGCTTGAAAAAGTTATCACTTTTTGGCTAAAATGACAGGGAATGAAAGGGAAGATAGATTTGTTAGCTCAGAATATGCGCCAATAAGTTTAAAAATTTGAGATTAGTTTCTCTAGTAAAAATAATGATGTGACATTGTTGTTTTTAATATCCCTACTAGCCGGAAATTCTATGATAGGCATTTCGAACTTACGATATATTTTTAATTAGAGAGTTTCCTTGGAATCCCCAAATTCAAATGCCTAGGCAATTCAGTGTTAGTGTTGTCAACAGTGGGGGCACGTGGCGAAGAATTGTAGCCGAGATCCGGCCTGTGTAAAGTTTAAGGACGCCCATGAGCCGGGTAAGTGTAATTTTATGCCAGCCAGTGAGAAGGAAGCATTTTATAATTATAAACATTGTTCCGCACACAGGAAATATGTTCAGTGGAAGGATTAGATTAAGTCAGTCGCTGAGGAAAGGAAGATTCAAGTGTCTGAAAATGTTTTAAAACATTGGACAATTGCAGTTTATTACGACCAAATACGGCATTTGCTAGTGTTGCCAGAGTCATCTTCAGGCCCCTCTAATATAATGCCGCCATTAGTTGGTGTATTTCTGAGAATATATAAAATTTTGTGTGAACCACAAACATGTACCTTGGAACAGAAATTGAAATCACTTATTCATAGTTACGAGACTCTTTCTAAGATTTGTATTTTTAATAATTTGTTCTTCATTTCAGTAGAAATTTTGAAATTTGGCTTTAAAATGAGAATTCTTGGCTTGGGAGAAAATTTACGCCGCTGGTCCGTATTGTCCGAAATAATGGCCTCCAAAGCTTGACTGTATAACCGGGCATAAGTTAAATTAATACAAATATAAATTTTCCAAATTAAATTTTGTACAGACAAAGAAATGAGCTTTAAATTGAATAAGTATATGCACAACTATTGGGTTGGCAAGGAAGTAATTTGGTTTTTTTTGAGCAAAGTAATTTCACTGTGATAGTTTTTGGCAAAAAATTTCGTAGAGAAGGCCAGATGGACCGTTTTACCCTTAGATAACTACTTAACAAAAGCCATGAGTGTTTCAGTATAAACATTTTTGATACGTTTTTTATGACAGTGTTTTCTGGTACAATTTGGACGTAATACAAATAAAAATTAAAGAAACTTTTTGTGCTTTTCAAATCAATACTATTTTATTGGATAAGTGTCAATAAAAACATATTTAAAGTCAGTTTGTTCACTTAGCCTATCGCTCATTCTATTTCATATGCTATTCTGTATCAAATATGCAGCTAGGAGGTCGACCAGTCGACCAAATTGCAGTAATAAGATATTTTCGCCAAATAAGAGAAAGGCTTTCTCTATATCACTATATTTATTTACTGATCTTCATTTTCAGTATCGAATTCCACTTAGTTATCATTTCACTTAATTTTACTATGTATTTTCAACACTGCCCAATTTTTTTTGGAAAAAAACACTTTACTTAATTGGGTTTGAACCAAAGTAAAAACTTAATTAACTATAAAAAAAGTACAATGTCTGAAAATAAGTACTCTCGCCTATTATTTATGATTTATGAAGAAAACAGTACAAAGGACAAAAAAGTACGGGTACTGTTGAAAACAATACGTTCCTCGTACCCGAATTAGGGCTCCGGCGATATCTCATTTTTCGGTTTCCACCGTGTTTTCAATTATTTTATTCAAATAATTAATTTTAATCTGTAATGTAGGTGCAATTTTGTTCAATGACCTTCTGCCATCGCTCAAACAACTTTTTGATCCCAGATTCATAGGATCACTGGTCCGTCCCACAAATACAAGGTGGCGCAAAAGTAATCCTGCTATCAGAAAATGCTATAAATTTTGCGATTAGCCCCTAATGTCAGTTCTGTTTTGACATTTGTGTAGTAAACACATGCAAAATACACGTTAATAAACAATGTTACGCTACACTGCTCCAGAAGGCGGAATATTTTTTTTTTTTTTTTTTTTTTTTTTTTTTTTTTAATCGAGCGAACCCATCGCCGCCACTCTTACCCGCCCCTACCGACCGAGAGGGCCACGTCCCCATAACGTGAGGACAGCGTACACATTATAGACCGGTCTATAACGGGAGAGCAAGGATTATAAGTTCACACGTTACAACCAACTACAGAAATTCTTCACCAGTTGGTATTACACTAACATAAATAAGTATAAAAGCACATCACGAGATATTAACATAAGATACTTCAATATATAATAATTACGAGCAAAACGAAAACCAAATCATAAATCAGACCAGATAGTAAGGATAAAGTAAATTAAATTTACATATGTACGTTAACGAATATACAGCACTAATGCAATCGGTTCAAATGACAAATTATGCTAGACTTTGTCGTTTCCCAACTACCTGTGAAATCAATAAACTGATATAGCTCATTAAAGTCACGACACATTCTCCTAACTGGATCAAAGGACGCATAATTCGAACGCTGAAACTCGATGTTTACGAGTTTATAGTACCTCGTGGGTCTCAATGGGACATTTATGAAAATCTTAGATAACAGAAATTCAGAACATATACATCCATCAATTATCTTCAAAACTGTAATAGAGTTTATCATGGTACGTCTACTACTAAGAGTCGGCAATCTGATCAATGCTAGTCTACTGCTATACGAAGGAAGATTATGGTTCGGGTTCCATTGAAGATTTCTCAGACAAAAAATGAGAAACTGTTTCTGGACCGATTCAATCATATTAACATACAAATTGTACTGGGGGTCCCAAACAACTGATCCATATTCGAGAATAGGGCGGACTAGTGAAGTAAAAAGATTTTTCGTAACGTAGGGATCTGAAAATTCCTTTGCCCAACGTTTAATAAAGTTCAGAACGCCATAAGCCTTGTTCACCATCGTAATTATGTGGGAGTTGAAATTCAATTTTCTGTCCAAGAGAACACCAAGATCAACAAATGAATCCACCGATTCAAGAACATTGCCACCTAAAATGTATTTTGCCGAAAATAATGATGACCTAGAGAACAGCATATGCTTACATTTCGTAAAATTAAGCTCCATCAAATTGGTCTCACACCACGTCTGGAAAGTAGACAAATCCCTCCGAAGTAAAGCATATTGACAAGGATCCTTGTAAGAAAAATAGATCTTCACGTCATCAGCGTACATTAACAATTTAGAGTGCATTATGGAGGCGGGTAAGTCGTTAATGAATAACAAAAATAGAACCGGCCCAAGATGACTGCCCTGAGGCACCCCAGATGACACAAAAATAGATCTTGAGAATGATCGACCAAATGATACCATCTGTTCTCTGTTCATTAAATAAGAACTAATCCAATTCAGCATGTTACAATTAAAACCCATTGCCCCTAATTTATATAATAACAAATTGTGGTTAACTTTATCAAAAGCCTTACTAAAATCGGTAAAAATCACATCAGTTTGATCTCCATTAATAAAGCCGTCAATAATAGAAGAGGAAAACTGAAGCAAATTAGTCACGGTGGAACGACCCTTCCGAAAGCCATGTTGACATGGATCTAAAATAGAGGAAACCTGATGAGAAATTACCTCTGTGACTAACTTCTCAAAAAGTTTAGGAATGGCACTCAATTTTGCAATTCCCCTATAATTTGCAACATTTACTAAACTACCAGATTTGTGGAGAGGGATTATATAAGAGCTCTTCCACTTTGCAGGAAAATGGCCGAACTTCAACGAAGCGTTAAATAAGAGAGTCAACGGTAAGCTGAGAGAATTCGAGCAGTATTTCAACATAGAGTCCGGGATACCATCAGGACCAGCTTTATTCGAGGCTTTCAAGCTGATTAAGTTATCTAGCAACCACGAAGAATTTACGACAGGTGCATCAAACGGAATGGTAGAGCGGACAGTGTACGGGTATGATTTGGAAACATCATAGGCTCGGGTGGAATAAATAGATGCGAAAAAATCGGCGAAACAATTAGCAATAGACTCTTCATCTGAATATTCAATACCGTTCATTTTGATCCTACAAGGTGTGGAAGACGAATTACGCTTCAAGTTAACAAATCTAAAGAATGATTTGGGGTTCCGTTTAAAATTAGCCTTCAACCTATCCAAATATAATCTGTAACTCTCACGAGATTTAGAGTTGTATCTACTCCTAGCAACAATATACCTAGCATAGTCTGCTAGCAGTCCAGATTTTTTATACTTGTTCGAACATCTATTCCTTACATTCTTGAGACTATTTAGAGCCCTTGAGGACCATGGGGGACCAGTATTACCCCTTATTGGCCTCTTGGGTACAGACTTAGAAATATAGCCATTAATAATATTATAGAAATCATCCAGGGCGATTTCAAATTCAAAAGAATTATCACACTGACATATACTATGCCAGTCGGTATCAAAGATAAGATTATTCAAAAGTATAAAGTTCGCACGCGAAAAGCATAGGCCAACATAGGACGAAGAGTAATTGCAACCAACCTGCATGGTATCATATGTATAATTAATTCCCAGCGTTGGATGGTAACTATCCTCAGGAGAAATTAACGGATCAATTCGAGAAATATCAAAGTTGTTAGAATCATCCACTAAAACTAGATCAAGGACTCGATTCATAGAATTGGGAATGTCGTTCAATTGAATCAACCCAAGTTCGGAAATATGCGTAACAAAATCAGATGACCAATCATATGGTGTCAATGGAGTCAGAGAATTAGTATCGGGTAAAGACACCCATGTCACAGACGGCAAGTTAAAGTCACCCAATACTAAAATACGGTCCTTTCTACTGGCTAACGCAATAACTTTTGCAATAGCGTCAATATGCACTTGATATACCTCAAAGCATGATGATGGCGGAATATAGGAACACGTGACAAACAATTTCAAATCGCCTAAATTAATGGACACCACAAGAAACTCAAGATCGCCAATGTCATCAACTGTAACCAACTCAGAAGATAAAGAATTCTCAATTGAGATTAAAACACCACCTCCAATTTTACCAACACGATCTTTTCTATAAACTACGTACTTATCGCAGAACAACTCAGAATTAAAAACATTAGGTTTAAGCCATGTCTCAGAAAATGCAATGACATCAAACTCAAAACCAAAGCTATCAACAAATAATCTGGACAATTTAGTATTCAAACCGCGAACATTCTGATACGCCAAATTCAAACTCCCAATTAGTTTTTTGGAGCTGGTTTATCTCCAGACGGTAATCTAGCAAAATTATCACGCCTACCATTATCCCGATACTCAAATTCCCTTACGAATGTTCTGTGAGGCCAAAATTCCGAATCCACCAGTTTGACAAATAGATCATCCGGTGCAATAATTTTGAAAGACGACCTACGTTCCGAAAATTGTGACTTCAGCTTAAAGCACTGTATGGAATCGTTAGAATTATTCCCGACTAATTTAGACGATATGTAAAGTCGTATATCCTCTTCGGTCGTGTCGGGGGAAAGTCTAGACACAAAAGCTGTCTTCCTTGCCGGTACGACAGTCAACGTTCTTGGTCCCGGTCCTGGCACTGGGGCGGGATTACCACCCGGAGGAGACGACTTATCGCTGTCCGTGGAAGCTATAGTAACTACAGAAATGACTTCAGCAAAAGTAGGAGGGGCAGAAGATTTCATTGGACTTGAAACTGTAACTGGAGAATTAACGTCCATTAAATTCGGCGAGGAAGGAATTACCAACAATGGAGGGGCCTTCTTAGCCGTCTTCTTCCTTTTCGGCGAGGAAGCTTTCGGTGAACCCGCTCTCTTTTCCAATCCCGGATATTTATTAAACATCCCAATAAACTTGGAAAATCGACCAGATAAAGCCGAAAGCTCCTTTTCCATCTCAGAAAACTCGGACTTCATGCTCCTGAAAAATTTGTAGAACTCCACATCCAATTTTCTACAATCCACGCAACACCAACGCAGACCCTTGTCATCACTAAGATTGTCCGCCACTCTTGCATAAAGGCCAACACATTTGACATGTATCAAGCCATCACACAACCAACACGAAATAAGAGTATCGGTATCCGATCTAACCTTACAGTCTTTGTTCATGCAAGTCATCATTATAATTAATTCAGAGTAAAAAATAAATAAAAATAAATAAATAAATAAGAAACAAATACTAAAAACAGAATTCCAAAATCGACAAAATTCCCAAAAACGTATGAACTTATTATCCCTTTGATATTAATTCCCAAAACCAGATGGCAACTCTGCACACAAATAACGAAACAAAGAGAATGAAAGAAAAACAAAAATCAAACAACTACAACGTTAGACGTTCTCAACAATGACAAACAAATATTATTGTTGTTGTTTGTGTTTTACACGATCAACAGAATTTCCAATTGCACACAATAATACAAAAACAGTATAAACAAGCACTGCACTGAACACACAATTATATCAAGCAATGTAATTTAACTTATCTTCGCACTATTAACACAACAAGCACTATTTAAACTTTTAAAATACGAAAATAAAGTAAATTCACGGAGCACAACTAAAAAACGAACTAAACGAGAGTAGAGTTGCCAAGCCTGACTATTTATTTGACCAATAATCGGTCGGTGACTTTCGCACAACGTGAATTTCGTCGCAGATTTCCTGGCCGTCCAACGCCTACTGGTGAAACACTGCGACGTTTAGCCGCTCGCCTCGAAGAGACTGACACAACACGAGATGCTGCCAGGCGTGGCAGACCCCGGAGTAGCCGTTCTGCAGAGAATATTGCTGCTGTAGCCGAGGATGTCATGGAAGCGCCGTCGATGTCATGGAAGCGCCGTGAGCGCTACAGAGCAATGATCAACGAGTTCTTTTTGCCGCAACTTGATGAATTGGGATTGGAAAACATGTGGTTCCAACAGGACGGTGCAACGGCACACACTGCACGTGCCACAACCGATATGCTGAAGGATGCATTTCCCGGGCGCCTAATCTCCCGTTTTGGCGATTTGCACTGGCCAGCAAGATCGCCTGATTTGACCGCTCCAGACTTCTTTTTGTGGGGCTTTTTGAAGTCGCGGGTTTATGTCAACAAGCCTCAGACTCTTGCAGCTCTTAAAGACAATATCCGCCAAGAATGTGAGGACGTATCGCCGGAAGTTTTGGCCAAAGTGATGGAAAATGCCATAAAAAGGGCTCAAATGACAATCAACTGTGGCGGCGGCCATTTACATGACATCATATTCTCGACTTGATGTAAAAAAATTAAAAGACCAAATAAAAATAATCCACAAGAATCAAAGTTTTTAATTTTTTTTTAAATTACAGCCAAAAAACATCGGAAGTTTACTTTTGCGCCACCTGTATAACCGAACAATTGGGTTTGTAGGTCCCCTTATGTATTGACAAATTTCCCATTCAAAAAGTTTTCCAGATTACGGAATGAATGAATGAGGAATAAATGAAGGTGCCAGATCAGGACTATAAGGTGGATGTGACATGACAGCACTTCCCATTTAAGCTCCAATATTTTTTTCCGCGTCAGCAAAGATGTGCCAGACCTAGCGTTGTCGTATATTCTTTTTTTCTGTTTCATTCAGTGCCCCATCAGGGTTAGTCAATTATTGACAATAGACGTCAGAATTTATTATTTATTTATTTTATTATTATTTATTAAACAATTCCCTTTAAATCCCACCAAATGGACAATATAACCTTTTTGGTGCAATTCAGCATTTGATGAAGTCATGCTCTCTTTCGGTTGAATTTTTGTTATCTCCAGTGACAATGCGCTTCAAAAATGGATAATTGGAACGAAGTTCTTTATCGCACGTTGCGGGATGGGGGCTAAATGAAAAATTTTTAATTAACTTTTTTTTTAACTACTTTATTACAACCCATTATTATCAACTATATTGGCTACTCCTGGTTTGGTTTAAAGGGAAGTTTTCTAGGTGGAGCCTGTGTATTACATATTGTAGTTTTGAACCCAATAAAAAGTAAACTTGAAAAGCCAATGTGCAAGACTGGCAAATCGATGAAACACAACCCTCAGCATGGAATTATATTTGGCAGCACTCTTACACTGTACTTTTGGTTTGTGTCCAGACTAACATATTTCTTGTTTAATGGGAAATTTTCTAGGTGGAGCCTGTTTATTACATATTGTAGTTTTAACTGAATAAAAAGTAAATTTAGAAAAGCCAAAATGAAAGAAGTTTAAAAAAATAACATCTTAAAGAAGTATCTTTGCTTAAAAAGTAAATTTTCTTACAAAAAGTACCTTTTCTTAAAAAAAGTAATTTTTTAAATAAGTACCTTCTCTGATAAAAGTACATTATCTTACAACAAATTGCCTTTTCTTAAAACACTACATTTCCCTTAAAGAATACCTTTTTTGTAAAACAAAATAACTTTTGTTGAGATAAGTACCTACTCTTAAAACTGTATCGTTTCTTCGTAAAAAAAAGTTTTTCTTCAAAAAAAAAAATACCTTCTCTTACAAAAAATACCTTTTCTTACAAAAATTCCTTTTCTTAAAAGTGCCATTGCTTAAAAATAAAGTACCACCTTTTGTTTTGTTTTGTTGAGATAAGTAGCCTTCCTGAAAATAAGTAAATTTTCTTTAAAAAATAACCTTATCCTAAAAAGAGTACCACTTCTTTAAAAAGCACCTGTTCTTAAAAAAGTATGTTTTGTAAAAAAGTATGTTTTGTAAACGGCGACACTATCGAGTATTCAGCCATGAAAAAGCTTCTCAAAATAACATATTGGAACCAGTGTAAAACCCAATCAGTGATTGTAAAACTAGAACCCGCATTGGTTTGTGAGAAGCTCTCCCTAATCCTTTCACTGGATGTAACGGGAAACCATTTTTTTTATATTTTAATAAAAGAAGTACCTCTCGTCAAAGAAATGGGCTTTCCGGGAAAATATAATACATACTCTACAAACGGGGCCTAAAAGTATACTTTTTTTTAAAAAAGTACATTTAATAAATTACAGTAAATTATAGTAGTTTTCAACAGACGCCTTAGGTGTGTTGGAACTAACTAGTACATAATATATAGCGAAAGGAACTTCGTTCCAACCTGGTGTCCCCTGACACCTCATGTAATTCTTTTCTTGCGTTTGAACAATAAATTGCAAGTGCTATCCGCTTTGTTGAGTGGATGTCCTTAAGCTCGTGTGGATCCCAAATATCGTATCAAGTCCAAGCCGCTTCAAATGATTTTCAATGGTCTGGAACTTCTCGAACCGTATCGATCAGATTCAATAACGGTTTTGATTTCGTTCTCATCATCCTGAGGGCTGAGAATGGTGGCCATTTTTGATCGTGAAATTGCAAGAACGAAATCTTTTAACCAACTTTGGCATGTGCGTTCTGTTAAAGCGTCAAACCATACACGTCACAAATACCGGGATATCCCCGACTTTTCTAAATATGACGAAAATGCAAATTTTGATCATCCGTATTCGCAACACGATTGAAATGAAAACTGACCACTGAAAATAACATTGCATATCACAAATTGAAGCTTGAAATGTCAGCTGTGTAACCGTATAACAAAGAATTTAGTAAGCTGATCAAATACATTTAAAAAATAAAACAGAACCATCTGTATGAGAAAACCGAAGTTACTTTCTTGCAAACCCAATAATATGTTTAAATAAACATGGTTTTATATTTTTTTTAAATTTGGTTTGAATTAGTAGTTATTTCAAAAAAAAAAACAGTTTTTTATGTGGAAATTGTATGTTTAAAAAAAAATCCAATGAGTGTTCGAACTCACGGTTTCGATTTGTTTGAACACATTAGTAAATGTTAAAAATAAAAAACAGCATGCAATCGTATGATGACGTTACATTTAAATTATATTATTTAAAGGCCAGTGCAAGCACATGTGTCATTATTTTCTTGCTTAGTACTTTTTATTTTATGCCCACAAAAAACAAAGAGAATGCAAAGCAACTGACACATGAACATACATACATTGTTGTGTTCGTACATACGCTAAACAAGTTCACACAATTTTTGTTGCTCTCGTAATATCTCATTTGTATATACGTATAACCTCGTCATTATTCTCTTTGCTCTGAGGGTGCTCCGCACCCACTCAAAATAACTATTCGCTGCCTATACATCAGGGTGTGTTTTTTTCGCAGTCTGACAATCTGTGTTTCGCAGTCGGACAAATCTGTGTTCTACATAGGGATGGGTCACTCTTATCATCTAGGGGTATAAAAAATAGATGTTGTCCGAATCTGAGACCTACCCGATATGCACACGAAATTTCATACAAATCGCTCCAGCCGTTTCGGACGAGTTTAATGCCAAACAAGCTGTGGGATCGCAGTCGGACAAATTGTGTTTAGATGTTTTCACTTTCTGAGTTCAAAAATATGGAAGAGATGGTTAGAATTGGGTAAATGATTATTCAGTCGTAAGACCCATCATATCATTAGATGTCTGCTAATCTGGTTAATAGTATAAATACAAATTATAGAATTAGTAGTCTTCCAACATTCTCGGAAATTACAACATTCCGTTGAAATTACAATTGAAATTTGCTGAGGTTGAAATGTTGGTAAGCGTAGCACGATAATTTTTGTCGTTTAAAAATGTTAATTGGGACTTTTCCGCCCAGTGATAGAAACTTGACAATTTCTGAAGTAGAATTTTGTTACATTCGGAGCAAATAAACTTGAAGTGCAAAAAGTATATGACATCGCATTATACTACGTAAAGCATTGTACAAATTAAAGACAGTTGGGAAAAGGACTTGAGTAAAATTGACCACCGAACTTTGAACTTTGAAAAGAAGCGAGTTGAAATTTAATTGGCATTTTTGTTTAGTGAAAAATTACGGACCATAAAACCGGGTCCAAATACTTACAAACATGCCAATAATCAAATCGGGGATATTTCAGTTACAGAACACAGTTCAGTTCAGATCACAGATAGTTAGCTTATCTAAAATAAAATTTTTATGCTTTATATAGTTCTATATCTCCTATTGCAAATGATTATGTTGTTGAAAATACTATAGATTGGACGTTGTCCATATTGTTTATTTTATTGGGGAAGTTACAGGTCTTAATGATAACGACGACGATAATTTCACTTCTTTGGAATCTATTAGTAATTTCGCTAAGGTTAATACGCTTTTTAATACAGAATTTCCGGACGATGCTTTAAAGTTTGTAGTCATTATTTTCAATAATTGTATTAAAAATTCCTATTATCTACACAATTTAAGAAAGCATTTTTTTATAAAGAATTCTTTCGGATCATTATTTACCAACAAATCGTTGAATATACGCACAAAATTATTACTGTATAAATTGAGCACTGTTGTATGCCTTCCCCATATGGTACACAATTTCCCCGACCATTATGAAAAAGTTTGGTATTTTTAAGCGGAGAGATTTGCGGGACGAAGTTTTGAATGGGTTGAAAAGAGGTTTTCAAATGAGCTTATTTAATAGACTGGATCTGTCTTCGAAATGCCCTATGAATCTAATAAAACAATTTGTAAATAGACTTTTAATTCATCACAAATCATTCATTCATAAGGTCATTTAAGTCATAACAAATTCTCGTTCGGGATCAGTCTATATTCAGTTCGTAAAACACAAATTATTTGCATCTCGTACCAGCGATTTGACAATAGATTTGGCTTCCAGATTTGGTCCTGCGTTCTACTGCCGCGCAACTTCTGGCATACACAGAGCTTAGTTTCACACTAGGGTTTCTTATAAATAATTTCTGTTTTAACAATTCAGAAGCCAACGTTTTAAATTTTTCACCAAGACAAGAGAAGTGCGACCAATATCATAGATGTACAAGATTTATATACAAGTACCTAAATGCAGTAATGAGATGCTCCTGTTTGTGAGATAAAGTATGAATATTAATATAAAAATTTATAGCTAAACATAATTAAAAAAAATTGTTAAAACTTCAATATACGATACTATAATTGGCATCAAACATAGTATGATTATATTTGTATTAATTATCAAAATGCTTGCACAATTTCGATAATCATATATACCACTAAAAATATGTTTGGGACAGAACCTTTTTCCCTGCGTGCTTATGGCAGACAAGATTTAAAATTCACAATAATTGACCATGTAAAGTATTTTAAGAAGTTGCTTCATTTCCAATAACAATTTCTATATTAAAACGGCTATTCAGAATTGTTCTAAACTCACTTAAGACGCGTGTCTTTTATCCCTCGGCAATTTAATTACTTTACATTCGCTTGGCTATCCATATACAAATAAGTTAAAATAAAACACAACCAATATATTGTTCCAGAACAAATCGCAACCAAAATATTTGGTAAATATGTAAGTCATTAATTTTTGAGTATAAAGTAAAGATACCACATGACTAACCTGACCAACTGTTTTTGATCGAAAAACGGTATTTTGACCCAAAAAGCGGTATTTTGATATTTTTAAGGAATTGGATAACATTTAATTAAATAAAATATGCACAAGCTTGGAAAAGACTTTATCGTAAACTAGATTTAAAAATAAAATATATATATTTTTTGATTTATTAAAAGAAATTTATATTAATAAAAGAATATTTTTTTAAATTATATTTTTGATGTGTTAACATCCATAGGCACGGGTAGGCCAATATATCAAAGTGAACACGTGCAAACAACACACAGCTTTAGCATCACATACGTGGTTGTTGTACAACAATAGTCTCTGTCTGAAAATAAGTATGATGGTATTGATGTAGCGGCAGCGAACAAACAAGCAGGTCATCGTCGCCAAAGAGTATTTAATAGTAGAGAGAACTCATTTAAGAATTATAGGACTCAAAAGCACTGGCGACATTTGGCGAATGATGCAAAACGTATTATTCTCTTTTTGTCGTAAATTGATCCATTCATAATTTTGATTGATGTCTTTTGAAACATTTATGCTTTTTGTATTGTTTTATGTAATAACATTGTCGAAATGGTGCATTTATATTGAAATATTCTATAACGAGAATCAGACTCGTTTATGCTCTTTTACTCAGACGCACTACATGAGAGCGGAAAAAGAGTGCAATAAGTTCTCTATACTATTCACTACTTTTTGTCGTCGCTCTGTTTATGACAAAACAAAAACAATTATTTCAGTGAGTTAAATATAGCTTTTTATTCAGTTCAGCATTTAAACAAGTTTTAGTCAGCATTTAAACAAGCAGATCGTCGTCGCCCTGTTTATGACAAAACAAAAACAATTATTTCGTGAGCTAAATATTGCTTTATTTATTTTAACAATATTACATCAAATGTTAAAGCAGATGTAAGAAAAAAGAAAGTGCAATATCAATAGAGCCTTCAGCACGAAAACTATTTTTTTTTATTTTCCAATGTAACATTTTCTAATGTGTTCATAGAAATCGAACAGCTACCGTGTAACAAAAAGGTGTTAACACATCGCCCGTGACGTTGAATTTTTCCCTCTTAACCAGAAGTTGAGGTCGGCGACTCCAGTGTAATTTGAAATTGGTTTATTTTGAGATTTGTTCAAATATCTTCCCCATAGCAAACAGCTGATTACCCCACTTTTGTGGCCTATCCGACGGTAAAGTGACAGTTAGTGGCACGTATGAACAGATGTCAGTAGCCTATGATGATCAAGTTCACAAACTTCGAAACTATCGTCTGACAATGTGAATTGAAATCCTGCTTGTGACTGTTGAAAATTTGATAATATAACTTCCGAGCTAATTATACTTGGCTAGTTCTAAAGACCAAAAGGTCATAAAACGGGACTTCTCTGTAAAAAGCGGGATTGAAATCCAAGGCGGGGTGAGACATCGAAAACGGGACAAGCCCGCCAAAAGCGGGATGGTTGTTCAGTTTACACATGGCGCACATCCGTTTTATGAAAAATAAATTAAGAGAAGAATGTCTCCAAACTGGTTTTAGATATTTTCGTGTAAGGATACACAAATACGCACTTCATCTGCAATAACAGTGACCTCTGACCACCTAAAAAGTCAAGCACAGTGAGCTCTAGCTACAAAAGTGTAATAACTTCAGATTATAATTTTTAGTTTTAAAATATTAACCAAGGACGATTTCTATCTACTGTAACAAAAACCCGCACCATTTTTTCCACTTTTATCAACAGTATCCCATACGAACATATTGAGATCTTACCGCCAAATTATCGTAAGCGACATTTTTAAAACTTGTGTATTGTTGCAATTAAAATATTATGGATCGATTCATAATTAGAAATTGAAAAATTAAATTAAAAAACTGTTAATAATTGACGACACTTTGGGAAAATGTCAGTATTTGGAATACAAGCAAATATTAATGCTGTCATAGATCCTAACAACTATAACGAAGATAATATTGATCTAATCATTCATGTGGATGGAATAAATATTTTTAACAAAGCACTTCTGGGTTGCCCTTTACTACGTGAACACTAAACTGCATTCTGCTTTAGAATTTCTGACAGAATTTGTATCAGAATCCAACAAATGCATAACAAAGGTAATGGTGTCCACTGTAACCACTCAAAATGAAATGAACTAAGGTGCATTGTAGAAGGAAGAACAGTATACACTACAATTGTTTTTAAAGAAATTCATTGTGAATTACGTACTGTGAAATCGATCAGAGAAAAAGCCAACACTCAACATCACATAGTAAAAGAAAATAACCCCATTGCATATAACAAGTTTTGATATTATAAAGTATATACTTCTTGATAAAATGCATATGATTTAATTTGAAATCCGTAAATATTTGATAAAAAAAATAAGTTTTAAAAATATGGACTCGCAACTTTTTCAAAAAAAATAAATCAACAGAATGTTTTTAATATGAAACTAGGATTTCAAAGAAAATCGTCCGACCTCATGGACTTGTATAACTGGAAGGCAACACAGTTTTGATTTTTCTTGCTTGATGCTGATGTGTTAGCAGTTCCTGATTTTATATAGTATGTAAATCTTGTACTTTAATTTCAACCAAATTAGCCACACTAAGAACTCATTATGTTAAACTATTCTAAATACATTTGTGCAGCTTATGACACTCTTCTATGGTAATGAACATCCATAATCATTCACACGTAGCATATAATGGTGGTAATATTAGACCGCCAATATCTCATTTTTCTGTTTTTATATTGAAAATAGCATGGGTTATATGATATTTCTTATAAATTACCAACTAATTCTATTGCCCAAGGCATATTAATTACCTTCCTCTTACATATCCACTATGTAAAACTTCAAAATATCTTGTTGAAATCGAGAGTTATTTTTTCGAATGCCAATACATAATCATGGTTTTAAAATTCAATAATGGAACTATTATGTATTTGTAGTAGAGCCGAAAATAACCACAAATGCGATGTGTTTTTGAAAGCAGCATTTTTAATGAAATATGCGATTTTTTCATTTATCCACTTCCATCACGTGAATTGGGATTGTACAATATTAGCAACAATATTAGTAAAATTTGCTGTTTATTAGTGGAATAAACTTAAACATGGTGAAAGTGAAACAAATTTCCACTATATTAAGAAATAAATCACCAGATGTTCCTCTTCTGCTCGACTAATTGTACCTTTCAATATTAAATAAAATAATAATGCTATTGAAATCTAAATATTTCGTGTGAATAAACGGATGTTTATTTCGTAAGAATTACTGTTAAACTATATTCAGGTATTACTGGCAAAGCCCTGGGTTTTTTAAAATAATCAGTAGTTTACCAGTACTGTTGTTTGTAGCGTCGCCAATTTCCATCTGCCTGGGTAAGCAATTTCATCGGTAGCGACTATGCGTACATACACTGAAAGAATTTTAAACATTTTTCATTAAAAATTCTTCATTAATCCTATGAATTTTTTCATAGATTTCATGGATCCGATGAATAAAATGTTATGAATTTTATGAAACGTGTTCATAGAAAAGTTGCATTCAAAATTCTTATTACTTGTATGAAAACATTTCATTATCGTTATGAAAACTCTTCATTAAAATTTTTCTAATTTTTTTTCTACATTTCATGAGAAAAGATTTTAAAAATAATTTATGAACTTCATTCTTTGTTAACTTACAAATATTTTAGATGCCCACATTTATTTCTGCTGGGTTGTGAAATCGAAATATGTACCATGTGCCTATAGATCTTAAGAGTCTTTCCCTAACCCCTTCCTCATATACTGATATTTGAAAGTACTGGATCTATATAATGTACGAAACAACATTAATTCTCAAACATAAACACGTGCACAAAAACGTTGTGTTAATTCTTTTACTATTCACAAAACCCTCTTGTTTTTGGATCGCAAAAAATGCAACAATTGCTACGATCCATTTGCTACAATAACAAACAAAAATCATTGTCTCAGAGACAATGCATAAAAAGTAAAAAGCATAAAAAGTATCCAAAGTGTAAAGCAAAATGTAAGAAAGATTATTATTGAAATTATTATTACAGTTTTGTGATTGTGGGTGATCTTCCTTATTCTTTGCTTTTTTTCATGCCGTAGACAGCACCAACAACAATTTCAATGATTCCCTCTATGCCGTTACAATAATAATCGTTAGAAAAACGAGAGAGGTAGAGTGCAAATGGACAAATGTTATAAAGGGTTTTTCAACAGAGACGCTACAAAAGTAAATCGATAGGGACAGCAAACGACGCCATATTTTTGCCCGCTCTTTTGACATTTCTCTTCAGTAAGGTTTGCCATTTCATCATGGAAAGACATACGAGCCAACAACGAGTCGAGATTATTAAAATTGACTACCGAAATTTGGAGTCAGTGGACTCAACTTTAAGAATGAATGAATGGCTTCGTCAATAAGTAAAATTTGCGTTATTGGTCAGACAGCAATCCACACGTAATCCATGAGTCATCATTGCATCCCGAAAAAATTACGGTTTGGTGCAGTTTATGGGCCGGTGGCGTCATTGGGCCGTACTTCTTCCGTGATGATCAAGACCGGCACATTACTGTGAATGCGAATCGCTACCGTTCAATGATAACCGAATATTGTTGGCCCCAATTGGATAATATGGACTTGGAGGACATGTGGTTCCAACAGGACGGCGCTACAAGCCACACAGCGAATGCCACAATCAATTTATTTGAAACCAAGATTGGTGAACGTGTTATCTCACGAAATGGACCAGTCGATTGGCCGCCTCGGTCGTGCGATTTGACGCCGTTAGATTATTTCCTGTGGGGCTACGTCAAGTCTATGGTCTATGCCAACAAGCCAGCGACGATTGACGAACTTCGTACGAATATCGAACGTGAAATTGCAGCAGTATCGGCCGATTTATGCTTGAAAACCGTCGACAATTGGATTCAGCGGCTGGACATCTGCAAGCGTGCCCGTGGTGGCCATGCAAAAGCAATCGAGTTCCATACATAATGGCATCGAACGTACTTTCACAGGAATAAAGGTTTTGTTTTATTTAAAAAAAACTTTTGTAGCGCTCTTATTGAAAACCCCGATAATTGTGGGCAACAACAACAGACATTTCGCTTTAGTTTCACGACTCTGTCAAATTCAACACAAATACAAACGATGAAAAGAAGTAAACAACAAAGCAAAATAACAAAATACACTGAATTTGACAGTTGGGGTCATCAGAAAGCAAAATCAGCTGTTATAATGCATCAACCTCTATTGGTTCAGCACAAAAATGCACAAGCAGAAGCATTGAAATTGTTGTTGGAGATGTCGCTGTACAGCATGAAAACAAAATCAAAAAGGTTAAGAAAAGAATAACGAAGATTATTAGTTTAGTGTTACAACAGAGTTGGAGCTAGAGTTGGGCATTTTAGTTCCTTTCAGTGATCGCTCCTTTCAACTCCGCTTCGGTCCAGGAACTAGTTCCTATTTATATTTAGTTCACTAGTACCTTTTAGTTCCTTTGTTCAAACAAGACATTTCAGTTCCATACAATGTTCGTTCTTTTTAGTACCATTACTAAAAGCTCTATAAGGAACTTAAAATTATTGTTTTCAACGCAGTCAATTGAGACACGCCAGTTTTACAAACGTGACGAGAAAGTGTAAAGAACCAGAAAGATGAAAAAATTAAAATTTAAAAATTTGTGGATAAAATTAAAAATTACATTAAAAAATCCGATCTCCGAGCCATAGTTAAAAAAAAACATACAACATTCGAGTTTAAAATAAGACCACAAAAAATGGTGAAGGAATTCCGGATCGGACCCATGACAGATACACACAAACCAATTAATGGTTTGGAACTAAATGGATCAAAAGGCACTATATGAACAAAAGAGTCGGAACTGGAACCGGCAACATAGAAATTGTTATATTTTTAGCGCGGTGTTTTGGTACATTTCTGGTCTTCCTTACTCTTTGCTATTTTGCATGACATAAACGGCAACAACACATATTTTGGTTTTTCACTTTGCGCAATAAAAACTAATAATCAAAAACGTTTAACAATCACTCTCATTTCCCATGATCTTCACCTCCTCTCTCTCTCTTATAATGATTCATAGAATCTGTGAAACATATTCATAAATTCCATGAAAGATTTTCATAGGTCCTTTGCAACTTATTCTTAGTTATTATGACAGATTTTCATAGATTTTAGGAAGCTTCGTAGATTTTGCTTTATATAATCTATGTAGCAATTATGTAGCATTTTAGGAAGTTTTCATAAAAAGTTCCATAAATTTAACTTCATGGAATCTATGAAAATCTTTCATAGATTCTATGAAACGTTTCTTTGGCTAATGAAACATTTCATAGAATCTATGAAGATATTCATAGGTATTATGAAGATAATTCTCTCAGTGTAAAGTTCTGGCCACAAATGATGTCTGTTCTGTTGTGTGTGGACTCAGGTTGGACAGTCTGTATTCTTACGGCCATGAGCACAAATTTTTAAAAAAAGACAAAAGTTTCAATTAGTTTCGTTAAATTTGTTGTTTAAAAGATGTTTCGTGGCTTAAAACACACCGATGCTTATTGATATAAATACCAGTAACGAAATGTTCAAACCGATAGGTTTATAAACGGTTTTTGATATTTAAACAGGTTCTAATTATCGATATTTGGAACCGGTCTTTAAAACCGGGGGCTTATAACCGGTTTCTAATGACGGTTAATATATCCAATGGTCAAACACGGTTGACACGGTTGCTGTACAAACGTTTCATTCCTCACTCACATTTTGAGTTATTAATGATCAAGCACCCATATGAAGCCACCTCACCATGAAATCATTGAGAAAGTTTAACTTATTATACCTTCTTGGAAGCGTAGGTATCAGCCATATTTGACGTTTTTTTTACGTTGTGTATTGAAGTTGTGTATTGCAATATTGTTTTATATTGGAACGATGTTCCTTATCGCACGTTGCGGGATGGGGGCTAAATGAAAAAATTGTAAACAACTTTTTTTAACCGTATTATGCTATAACCCAGTATACAACCCAGTATTATTCTGCATACTTTTAGGATTTGGTAATTATTACTAGATTTGTACAGTCAGGAACGTATGTGAGGGTTGTGTTCTTTAATGTTGGCTTTGTGATAGTCATGCCATTGTGAAGTGTGCTGACTTCAATGGAAGGCATAATGACATAATTACGGTTAAGGAAAGCGGGCTTCGCTAAACATGTTGGAAGTGTAAGGACTTCGATGTTGACTTTTTTTTAGGTTATTGTCTTTTGCGTTATTACCAGTATTACCCCATTCTGTGTGCTTGCAGTTCAAGTCTCCCGCTAGTACATTCGAGTAGTAGTTATTTGAATTTTGAGGATTCATAAAATTATATAGTTTTTGCAAGTCTGCTCGTATTGAATTTATATCGCTGGCCAGATAGTACGCACATGTAATAACTAAAAAGTTGGCGCAGTCAACAAGAGTACCACTCAAAAAGAGTACCACTTCTTTAAAAAGTACCTGTTCTTACAAAAGTACTTCTTGATAAAAAAAACGTCATACTCTTATAGCTTTTTCTTACAGAAAGTACTTCTTCTTAAAAATAGTACCTTTTCTTAAAAGAAAAACGTTATCTTTTAATAAAAGAAGTACCTCTCCTTAAAAAAGTACCTATAAATTCATATTCCGGAAAATATAATACATATTCTTACAAAAAGGACCTAAAAATATAAAATTTTTTTTTAAAAATACATTGCAGAAAAAAAAATTTCTTAAAAAAAGTTTTTTATTTTGCAAAAAGTGCCTTTTCTTAAAGATCCATCTAAATTATCGTACTTTTCAACGGGCGCGTTATGCGTGCTGGAACTAACTAGTACATAATATATAGCGAAACAAACTTCGTTCCAACCGGGTGTCTCATGACACCTCATGTGTTTTTTGTTATTTTGTTTATTTAAATAAAGGGCATTCATATTTATATATAAGTATATATACATATATAACTTTCATCGAAATTAATTTTTTGCACAATAAAAATATTTGCAACATTAATAGTTTATCATATTCTAACAATAAACAACAAAAGTAACGGATCAACCCACAAGTCTACAATAGACACACCGATCAACCGATCTAAAACTGTTAAGCTGCTGCCGAAAAAATTGCATCTTCTTGTTCCTCTGGACAGGTTGTTTGCTTACAATTATAATAAATCAATAATCAGAATATTGTTTTTATCACAATAGTAGTTTTTGTAGAAGCAAGTTTGATTATTTGGTGTTAGAAATGGCAAAATAAAGTAACATAGGAAGAAACTTAACGTATCCTTTCTAAGTAACAACGAATACATTTAACCCTTTGAGGACGAATGGGACATATACGTTCCTTTTACATTTTCTCCTCTTTCTTCAACGTGTTTTAACCGATTGTGACCAAATTTGAGTCAACTGATAAAAAAACATACGTAACTTTTTGAAAATATACACATTTCGAATTTATATTATCCCAGTTATCTTATTATCAAAGTGAAAAATGTTGCACTTTATTTTCCCAATTTTTATTTTTGCATATTTGTATCCTTTTTATGTTGCATGCGACAATGTCTTCTGTATCCACAATTGCCCACACATTTTGAGTTGATACTACTCAATTCACAGGGAGGTAGATTATATGATCCGACATATGTGTCCCATTTTTTTTAATTTTTATGAATATTTTTTATTATAATTCATAAATAAACAAAAAAATACAGCAGACAGTTGTCCGAGGCCTTCGGCCACGGACTGTCCCTGCAGGCTGTGTCAGAGACACGGCCATTAAGTTTAACGTAGAATACGCCATCCGATAAGACAGAAAACATATATAACAATAAATGATAAATAACATAAGCAAATGAATTTATTTATTTGATATTTACTTTTGATAATATACATAAGCTTATGGTAGGAATATTAGGATAAATATGTTTCTAAATTAAAAGAGTAAGGATAATTGATAAATAACAGACGCAAATCAATTTGACTTATATTTTTTATAATTATATATCCATGTTAAATTCAAATTCACATTTAACATTTTGTTTCACTTAAATACATAAGTAAATATACGAAATTTCAATATTTCATATCAATCAAAACAACAGCCGAAGGTTTGTGTCCACACTGAACCAGCAGCATAGTTTGTGTTCACGCTACAAACTCAAACACTCAACCAACCACCACACATATGTTTGAGTGTATGTGTTTAAACAATTTTCATTTGAGAAATTTAAATATTAGGAAGATATCAACCAATATGAAATGTATATCAAACGAAAGATAACATCTTCATTTACCTACAAAAAAATTGTTAAAAAAAAGTTATCTCGCCGTTTCCTCATAATCAATGAAATAAAGATTACAACAATAACAATCTGACATGACTCCCTATACCGTAAGGTAAGACGTATTCTACGCCAAAAAAATAAATAAATAATTCAAAATGCAAGTAAAAAATATATATTTATTTATTCAAAATTCATGCAAATCATGAATGGTAAATATCAAAGTTCGCAAAACATACTGACTTGTATTTGTTCGACATTCTTTTCCATTTCTCGTTCAAACTACTACTAATATTACGACCTGTAAATTTTACCATACCATGCCAAGCACGATCGTGGCCGCCGGTGATGCAATGGGTAGTGTGCGCGCCTCTTGTACTTGAGATCGTGGGTTCGATCCCTGCTCTGACCACCTTAAAATTTCTTTCGACGGCGGTCACCTCGCAGAGTGACGGCGACACTATCGAGTATTTAGCCATGAAAATGCTTCTCAAAAATACCGTTCGGAACCGGTGTAAAACTGTAGGTCCCGATCAGTGTATATAAAACTAGAAAGCGCACAGCTCACTGGTTGTGAGAAACTCACCCCGATTCCTTCATGGGATGTAATGGGAAACCATTTATATTTTTTATACCAAGCACGATCATACGAAGGATTGTCACGGCTTAATTGCTTAGCATTGTTAGCAAAATGTAGGTTGGTAAGGATTTTTTCAAATCGGTCGCGGGTGATAGTCTTGAATACAATTGGCACTGAATGTATTTCCATTGTGGGCCAATACAGCCTAATTTTAGGCAATCTGTGGATACTCATTAGAAGTATAATTCCAAAAAAATTAGTTTAGCTCGTCTTCACTTATGGAAAAGACGACAGCTTTTTGTTTGCGGTAAATGTTTGTTTGTGATGATTAGATCATCAAAATTACAGACAGCATCGAATACCTCTAATACCGATGGGAACTCCTCTAAATCCTGTAAATTTGGATTTAAAACCTGGCCATAAGTATAATATTGATCGATATATTTAGGCGAGATGTAATTTTCCTTGGCTTACTCCATGAAAATGTCGGGAAATCTTCATTCCTTTTTCTGACTGTCTGATCTGGCTTAGAAGTGCTGCTTATTGATGGTAGTTTATTGGGCAGAACATCTTCAATTTCAACTCCTAATGATAAACCTTCAATCCATCAAGAAAAGCTCTATCATCGTCGTCTAAATTCAAAATTTTTTCATCATCTTCACTGTCTGATGCACCTAAAAGCTGTACAAATTCATTAAGTTTTGTAAAATCGACGTAATCTGCTCATTCCCAAAAATTATGCGTAATTCTTTATAAAATTTCAAATGGCTTGATGCTAACTGCTTGACTGTCGATCAACAACTGATATCGTATTTTGAATTGTTTTGTTTATTTCGTAATATAATAAAAGCGTGCGAGTAGTGTTTTGCTCATAGTTTGAATGATGGCTGAGCTAGTCATGTTGTTTTAGTAGAACATCTGATTAAATTTGTTTTCCATAAATATGTCAAATGCATATATTTTTGATTTTGTACATTTTTGTTTACTCCTGTTTTAAGTAGACATCTGTGGTGAATTTGACATACATATGGAAAAAACAAAAACAAAATGCATTTTGTTGTTGCCTTGTAGTTTTTTCCTACTGCTATCACCTAATGTATCCATCTCGGTTTGCAGTTTCGCAACGAAATGAAATAAAAACAATAACTCATACACTGTGTTGCTTAATTTTGGTAACGACTAATGACTATATTGACCAATGCAATGGGACACATATGTCCCATGATTTTTCTCATAGAAGGGGTACAATTTTTTCGGTTCTGACAACACATTAGTTCAGAAATGTTGACGTTCTGAGTATGAATCAACAAAAAAATTTTAACGCTACCCAGCGGTTCAATCTTCGCCCTCAAAGGGTTAAGGGTGTGAAATCCCTAGTGGCGAAGAAGATTTATGCTGTTGTCACCTGTTCGGAAAGTGAAGGTGCCGCGACAGAACCAGCATTTGAAAGAGAAGGTGAACGATTATGGAGTGAGACGGTGATGCTCGTTCCTCCCACACGAAATCGTAGATAACTGAAATTCGTTTGGGGACTGTAGTTGTGAAAAACGAACTTCTGTTAACCCATACATGTCATTTCGTTTGGGAGAACCGAAAAATGTTTGCAGCAAACGGGTTATGAAGAATATAAGCTGAAAAAAACGTTTGCGAGAAACGGTTTCGCCAAATGTTCCCTCCGTTATAACAACCGAGTTGTAGTTCATCCTAACCAAAAAAAACGGTTGCGAGAACTAAAAAACATTTGCACTAAACGAGTTATGAAAAATTGGAGCTGAAAAACGTTTGCGAGAAACGAAAATTTTTTTTTCTTTGCGTGTACTTATTCTGAAGCGCTTCGGGTTTCATACAATATGTAACTTATGTAAGTTTTTTGCCTGTACTGGAAATGTTTAAAGTTTCAGCTGTTGCACTTTTGTATTATATATTTATATATTTTTGATTAAATTATTCTTGTTTATTATTTGTCTTCCGGGTATGATCAGCACTAGATTTTTATTAATTGTATACCCAAAAATTTCTCTGACCTGTACTAGTAGTCCTAAAAGAATTAATTGACAGCAGCTGGGTTAAATGAATTCAGTACTAGATATTGTCCAAACGTAATTAGTGCTATTTAGTAACTAAACACTCATTGCCCGAACTTGTCATTGCATTTGTATTTGTATTTTTGTATTTTTTTTGTTGCTACATTCAAACTTATTTGCAATTCCATTGCTTTATCTAAACTACATATTAGTATTGTTATTTAAATTTTACTTTTGTTACATCAATTGAGCTTAAATTCTAATCTGACAATAGAATTTGAAAAATACACCTAATATAAACACCTAAACACTTACATTCAGGCTCAAACAGGCCCCTTACTAAGCACAATTTAAAATACATGGATAACATATTTGTTTAGCAGCCTCAAATCTTATATCTTTTCTCGTAGGGATTATTTTAGCTGATCCATCCATCAAGGCCTTACAACCTCGACACTTGCCGGTGTGTATTAAAGTTCCATATATTTTCTGGAGCATTTTTCTCTCGAAAACTCTCAGTGCTGTTTTGTTTACTTGCGATATTGCCCAGGGTTCTGTGCCGTTCGGTTAACACAAGGTAGGTTAGCAGCAAAAAATAAAAACTAAATTATATTAATCTCTTAAATTAGGCTACAATTTTGATCGGCCATTTAAATGGAACTCGGTCCCAATGGATGATTTAGGGTGAAAGTATATTAATGTTTGTTCACTCAACTACTGATTGATTTTCTTACATATAATTTGTTTCCTTTATGCCTTATTGATGCAATGTGCGTATTTCATTGAAACCATATTACTCTTTCGACCATGCAATGCCGTTTTTTACTGATCCTTATTGACGTTAGTTTTCAATTCCCGTTTTCCCGGGAATTTTATCCGGGAATTCCGGGAAATATCTAAAATAATACAAAGGCACCTTTTAGCAAAAACGTGTATCTAGCAAGCTCTTCTTCCATTTAGGTATTTTATCTGTTTTAAATCCTCCCATTATGGATAAAATATAATTTCTGGATTGCGGCAGTCTCGGTTGTCAAGGCAGATGTAAACATCCTCTAAACCGAATTTAATAGCACATTTCTGACAGTTACGGGTTCTATCTCGAAAATATCAAACTTCAATTAGTGACACGTTTCAACAGACAGCCATGAACGTAAAGCCTCACAAGGTTCTAAACGACAATCCGGCAAAGTGAGCATAATTCCCACTTTCAGTGTTTAACATTTTAACATTCAATTGAATAAAAACCAGATATGTTAGCTAATAAGAAATTATTAAATTTCTAATAAAATGAATTCAGATCCGATCATACGAAAGATCTAACATTAAATTATGGGCAACCGTTGCTCAATAGTATGCCAACAAATTATAAAATTTTCTGCTACTAATGTATGGTTTGTGAGGGATATTTCAGTCAACAGTAATTGCCAAACGTCTATTACCTTGTAAAAATAAATATTTACTTATGACTTCGCTTCTCATAATCAGTTAGCTGTGCGTGTTCAAGTTCTTACACTCACTGACTGGGACCTATTGTTTTACACCGATCCGAAGCTTTTTCATGGCTAATTACTCGATAGTGTCGCCATTACTAAGCGACTGTCGACTATATTACCGTCGAAGGAAAAGCAGGAATCGAACCCACGTTCTCTTGTACACGTCGTGCATACTAACCAATGCACGACCGACGCTTACCCATTACCTTATATTTTCTATTGGATTCCGGTAACAAGATCACCCGTTTCTTAAATTAATTTTATCAACGCATTTCCAACTAGTTAATTTGCATACAGACAGGTTTTAAGCCTTCACATTTTAAAATGCCAGAATTACTTTAATCTTTCCGAAGAGCCGTTTTATACAATCATGATCACCCAAGCAACCACCAGGTTCCGAAAGGTGCTCCGATATGACTCCCCACGGTGCGCTAACGCTCCTAGGGAGGCTTCGAATGGAGAAAATAGCACGCTCAAAATATATGAAAAAAGTGCAACCTAGGTACTCCTTAAATGAGTGTTTTCTGAATCCCATCCCATATAATCCGCAAGTGGTCCATGTGGACTCCTATAAATGAGTGTGTTTGAAGTCCCAGAGCGCTCATTGAAATAACCCGCACACAATCCGCACCGGCTCCTTTTTCGCCTCTAATTTTTTAAAAAGGACTCCTAAAAACATCCGAAAACAACCCAGAATGAGTGCTTTTCTCAAACGCTCATAAGCTATATATTGTTCATTAAAAACATAAATTAAATTGATTTATTTCAATGATTGATTTGTTTTACACAACTTTGTAATATTTCTTCCTGTAAATCTGTAGGAGTTTCTCATGATTCAACCCTCCTAAAACAACAAAATGCGGAGCTCATTCGAATGTCCTCTATAGGCGCACTCCGTAAGCACTCCTTTCAGGAGCGCTATCGGAGTCCTTACGCAATTCTTTTTAAGAGTACAAAGATAAAAAAAATGACAAAGTTCCTATTTTGGAGCGCTCCGAATTTGGCTGCTTGGGAATTAAACCAGACAGCATCTGACTTGCAACAACTATCACCCAGAAACTTGATGCTATCCTCAGACCACCATGCAATCCATAGCTATATTCTTGCTATAGTGTAACAGTTCTTCATTTCAATTAGATTAAGTCTATGTACATGTACATTGCTTACAGACAGGACTCTACCAAGTTTTGAACGAAATGGGCGGAATTAAATAGACTGCCGAAATAACATTTGATTTTCAATCTTTTTTTATATTCACATTATTAATATATTGAGCATTGAAATTGCCTTAAAGGACATTCAATTATCTGCTAGACTTAAATATGTGGTATTTAACACATCCGCTTTAATGACCTGAGCGGTAAATAAGAGAAGATGTTGTGAAACCTGCAATTTTATAAATTGAGACACAGTTATATTGAAATACATATTACATTAACTGAGAGTATTGTATTCACTTTCTCGATTTCTTCAAGTAACCGGAAAATATTACTCGATTAATTTATAACTCGAAATTATGAGTTTTACAGTACTCGAGCAAATTTTTGAAGCAAATTATTCGATTAATCGAACATTGGCTGGCTATTGGATTAGATACCCTATTACAAATATATATTACGAGTTGCGAATACTGGCTTGATGCGAATACTGGTTTGAACTTTAAAATTTGTAAAATATCTTCCTGTTCTGCACTATACAATAACTGTACAGTTAGGAACGAGATGTAAATCCGTTGCTAGATCATTTAGTTGCCACCTTAGCTTGCCTATGCTTCTAAGTTCAGGGGTCGCATATTTTTAAATCATTTAAATTGTGTTAGAAAACAGTTTTCGGATTATAAGATCTAGAGGTGAAACTGAAAGCGCGAAGTAGCGTTGTTTGGGACCACTATGGTAAATTTGACCTATTTCATATCATTTTAGAGAGGTTAAATTAAATAGTACTGGCACTTAGTAATGACAGTTCAATGTACAGTAAGAATACTTCATGAACTTGTCTAGAAAAGAATATCATTAACTTATGAGCAATTATATCACTGCGACTAAATGTCACGCATGTGTCAAGTTCAATTTCAGGTGGTAAAGCGACAAACATTCATCCGTCTCTAAAACGCTGTATGGCAGAAGTCAGCCAAGTGTAACATCAATTATTCCATTGTCTTACCTTTGTCTTTACTGCGACGACTCAAGAATGGTTTACCATGGTGGTGTGAAAATGGGGATCGACTCCAGTTCATGCTGACTGATAATCACTCACCCTAGTCGTTTTTTCTTTCAAACAGGTGATTATTTACCTGTTGGAAATGTAATGTGAGAATATTACAAATATATGTTTGATAATTATAAGCAAACACACTTGTGATGATGGTGGTGGCATCTGCCAAACGAAATTTGTAATTTTTGAACTCATACTTCTATGCTTTCGCAAAATTGTGGAAATGGTAATATTTCCATATATCGGGTGACTTTATAGCTTTTTAGTTTTTCAACGTAGAATTTTTGGCAGTTTCTTTGTGATGCACGAGATGTGTCAAAGTCATGTTCAGTTTGCATAATCATATATAGATGAAAAAACAAACAACGCCCACAAATTATTGAATTTTGTGGTTGGTGCTCATCGACGACAAAACTGGTTAAATGGGTAAATTGTCGCTTTTGGTCTGGTGAGCAAACAAAGTCAATAAAAGAGCTGTTAATTTCGTTCAGCAATTTTCACTGTTAGGTGTCGGCCCATAGTTCTTTAAATATGATGATGGTCACAACATTGAACGACAATGGGTGTCATTGTCGTCGATGATTTCGAATACCTTTTTCCCAAAAAAACATCCGCAGAACTTGGGCGATATGTAGTTTCAACAAGAAGGTGTAACATGCCACACACTACATGAACAAATTTACCAATTGAGAGATGAGTTCGGAGCTCAATTTATCTCGCGCTTAGGATAAGCGAGATGGCCACATAGATCAGGCCATTTTTGTGGGGTTACGTGAAGTCTATGCCGATAAACCATTGGTTAAAAATTGAACGAGTATCAATTTTAGAATGCACAACCCCACTTGGACACCGATTCCGGCTTCTAGAAAATACACGACTGCACTCCGACCCTCGAATTTGTAAAAGGTATGATCCAGACTCCATTTAAAAATACATTAGTTTCTAAAGAACTTTTTTATATGAGGGAATGTAATAGAAAACTAATGATTAAGTTCAATTACGCTATGCAACAAAATGAAAAAAAGTTGATCAACCAGAAATGCCAACCCAATTTTTGGATGTAGTTTAGCAGCCTTATTAAAAAAACAACAACAACAATTTTTGACTGGTACAGTTTTTTTTTTTTAATTTTTTTAAAAAATTTCTTGTTTTTCAAAATGGTACGTTCATTTTAATTGAATTTTCTAAGCATTCCCTTCCTTCATCGATTTTCTCGAAATTTATCTTAAAATAATGTTCACAAAAATACCTTTGAAATGAGTGAATATATTTCAAATCAGAATGCTTAACATTTAAAATTTTGCATTTTTTTTTGCAAAAAATCAAATATTTTTAATTTTTATTTTATCATAAAGAAAAAAAAATAGATATAGATAGATATAGAAAAATAGGTATATTTTTTTTAATTTCCTATATAATACAATGGACTGTTCTTCAAAAATTAAGATACATACCAAATAAATCCCTACAGAAATACAGAAGTTATATCCATTTTAGCATATTAACCCCAAATCATTTTTTTAACAATAATAAAATATAAATGGAAAATATTTGAAAATTTTAAATGTTAAATTCAATAAGTTCTCAACCAAGACTTCTGATTTGAAATATTTTTATGGATATTTTTGTAAGATAAATTTCCAGAAAAAAAATTCCTTAGAAAATTCAATTTAAGTGAACGTACAATTTTGGAAAACCAGAAATTTAAAAAACAAAATTTTTAAAAAACAAACTGTACCATTCAAAAATGTTGTTTTTCTTAACCCACTTGGCGCCACCGTCCTTTTAAAAGAACACCAAAAGAACATCTGGCAAATGAGAGAAAGCACCGTCAAAAAATTGGTTTGGCATTTCTGGTTGAAAAGTCATGTTGCATAGTGTGATAAAACAAAAACAAGTGAAATAAAATGTAGCGACATGTTATCGAAACGAGCATAACGAGCAAAAAAAATGTATTACAAAAATAAAAACAGCGTTACGTGGACAACAATTTTAAAAACTCTGTTCATCATAGTTATAAAAATAATATAAATAATATAAATTCTTTATGACTACCACAGTGTTTCATCTTAACACTTATTGATTGATATCATAGTACAATTTCCCAAAATGTACGCTTTTAATATCTTAATATTTATTAATAGGCTATAATCATAGTGTATTTTGGTTGTGTGTATAGGTTGTACTCATGTTGTATTTTCGTATGTTTCGTATGTATGCCCTTGAGAGTTCCACAATTTGTAAGTGTACGTAGCGAATATCTCGATTTAGACATTTTATATGCGATTTTTTCTTTTGTAGTGTCTTTTCGTTTACCTAACTCTTCAGCGTTGCGCTCGTCCAGTCTCTTGATCGGCGTACAAAAGTGCTGAGTGAAGAGTTTGTTTGACTCTCCGAAGGCTGATAAGAATACATTTAATAATTCGTGATCTTCTCTCAGTGCTGCCCTCATGTGGGGTTTAGAAAAGTTTACAACTAATACTATTTTCACGCTGCTTGACCATCAAGCTTCCAAATGTTAAATAGTAAAAAATTGCTTGCCAGTTACAAATTAGTTTACTGATAGGAAACTTTTGTATTTAATCAATCCTTTTCCCAAAATTACAGTATTTACTTTTTTGAATTTAGAAGTAATGACGTCACGTTCCAGAACCCAAGTGCTATTTAATTTGAATATGTATTATAAAGACTTTTATACTAAGATAATTCACATATGCATACATTTTCTTAGCAAACAAAAATTTAACTATTTTGAGCATCACCTCATGGACGCAACTCCTCTAATTATGTAAAACCATGCAACATACAGATGTTCGAACTCATTCAGATAAAAAAAGCAGCTTTAAATATCTACTTTAATCTTAGACTATGAAGCCAGGAGCAAAATGATGAAGTAAATTTAGAAAATAATTAAAGAAGTTTTTTACAAGTATCTAGCACCGAATACTAAGAGTAACCCAATTAACTGTTGCAATTTAGTAGGATAAGAAACAAGTTGGTCAAATAGTCGCAATCTTTGATGGACAGTGCAATATAGTTTCCCACAACAGCGATAGAACCACGCAAATAACGAATGAAATGAATCTGAATGCCACTAAGCGACGTGATATCGGTTCAGTGGGTGCCATCATGTTTGATAACCATTTGGGATAATTTAACCACATTTCAAACAGTGTGACGAGAATTTCGTGCGATAAGTTCTTGTACTCCTGTGGGTTGTTCTTGTTGAGAACTTCCGGAGTCCGTGGCTTGTTCATATAGACCGGTGTATGTATTTAAAAAAGTCCCAAAGAAAGAAGTCTGGAGCGGTAAAATTAGTCGAATTTGGCAGCTATTGCAAATCGGATGCGGACCGGGATCGCGCCCTTCAAAATGGCCTTAATCTAACGAGCTGTGTATCAGCTGCACCGTCCTGTTGGAACCACATGTCCTCCATACCCCACTCATCAATTTGCGGCAATAAAACTTGTTGATCACGTTTCTGTATGTACCTTTCATCAATCACAGTGATCGTATTACTCACGTTATTACTTCGGCAAAATATGGTCCAATGACATCTCCGGCGGAAATCGCACGCCATGCAGTGGCTCTTGGTGAATGATACGTAGATTCTCACTGCCCCAGAATCACAGATTTTGTTTGATTACGTATAGATGAAAATGGGGCTCGTCGCTTATGATAAATTTCGATGCAAAATCATCCAATGCGTCGTTGAGGTTCGGGAGACCTCGAGCCGAGTTTAGACACGACTAACTACTCGAGACAAATATGTAATAGGCTGTGTGGATTATCGCACAGTGGGGCGATAGGGCGAATAAACTGTTAATCGGTTTGTTTTAGAGGGAGGAGGGGTCTCGCTTTGGACATCTTGAATTTAGGACTAGCCTGTTACAACATACAATGTGGTACTGGGTGCCAAAATAGACCATGTTGGTGATCTTCAGCGTTTCAATGGCTGTAACTTCGAAACTTCAATCAAAAATACCAGAGTTAGGAGAGCCATTAATTTTCGATCTTTTTGAAGTTTAACCATTTTTGCCCCTTTTTCAATCATCCATTTTATCCAATCTTTTCAAAACATTTTTCTCACATTTGAAAATTTTACGCCTTTTTGATATTTTTATCCTTTTTTATCCACACATTCTATTTTTTACATTTTACCCATTGTTCACCAATTTTACAAACATATAATTTTTATGAAGAAGACTTCTCGCATACTCATATTTTCCTCTGTTTACGTACAAACACAATGTTTAACAAATTCAAATCATGTCATGTGTTTTGTTTTTTTTTTTTGCTTTTTTAAGTTTTACCTAATTTAACTCTTTTTGAAGTTCAATTATTTTGAGACACTAAACTATATTGACTAAATTCCAAATCATTAGAAACTAAATATCTCGTTGTTTAAATGTTTATCTTCTATCCTTTTTTAGCTGCGACCACTATTATTAACACATTCCCAATCATACCAAACTAATGTTCCCCTTTTTTCAAATTTTTCTTTTTTGTTCGAGTACTTTAAAATAAGTGGTTTCGAGTAAAAAATTAATCGAGTAATTTATACCGGTTAATCGAATAATTCAAGTGATGAATAATTGATTATAATTGCAAAACATTTGTTATGTTACAGGAAAAAGGAACTAAAATGATATATATACAAGATATTAACATCGATGTTCCTCTTTATCTTGTATGGTACACCACTGTCTTGGCATTTTAAAATGTATGATTTATGGTTTAGAACTGATGATATTAAAATATTGACGGATTTGAGTAATATTTTGAGATCACTTGATGCGACCAACATAGCAGGATAAAGATTCAGCAACATTAATTGAATTTGAAGGTGTTTCAAAGGTTGTAACTTATAATTTAGTAATGGTAAATAATTCATTTCAACTTAATCAACTTAATGATCGATGAAAAACAGTTATAAATACACTTATTTTACATCTTCATTCAGTAAAATTTCCTACTAATAACAACCTCTTGAAGTGAATTTGACAGTTAATTTATATACTATTTTTAAAAGACCTATTAAAGTTTAGAATGATCTCAGTTGATGTACTTATTAACTTACTTCTTTATGTATTGTTTAAATACGTTTTATGCATTAAATTGAATTAACGATGTTTTTTAATAATAAAAACGAAACCTACAAAACTGACCTTGTATTTTTATCAAAGCATTCAAAGATTTAAATCAATATAAACAGATTAGAATTACGCGAATAACTCGAGTAATTTAAAAACTTTATGCAATTGTTCGAGTAAGTCAGAAATCCAATTTTCGAGTTACTCGATTGTTCGAACAATGAAAAAACCCGGATAATTGGATACCCTAGTATCATATACAACATATTCTGCACAAGTTTTCTGGTTGTTTCCCCCTTTTTACCCCATGTTACATTTTTTGCCCACGTACACTATATTTAACATATTCCAAATCATTCCAATCGATTTTCCTAATTATATGTTACTAGCTATACAAGGTGGTGATTCGACAAAAAAAAAAAATTATTATATCTCAAAGAATTTATGATGAGTTTTTGTACATATCGAATTAGCCGTAATTGTAGTTATAGGTTGCCACAACCGAAATTTGAAGTTGTCACAACCACACTAAAAGTTATCGCATCAGAACTAGAATTTATGATAACCACTGATGATGTAGCAGCCCAATTAGAAGTTGTTACAACGTAATTAGACGTTGCCGCAACCGAATTTGAGGTTACGGTAACTGAATTAAAGGTTGCCACAAGGGGATCAGAGGTTTCCAAATGAAAACAATTCTGTCGGCCGGACTATGTGACCGACTGGCTCCAAAAATTAGGACGATGTAGGAAAGCAAGTGCGGAGACTGAAATTAAAGGAATTTACCGGCGACTTTACAGTTTTTCGTGCCGCATGTGTGTGGCCAGTTAACTCTGTTTTTATTGTATTACTACATACATGCCCGGCTAAAGGATTTTCTCGGGTTGGTCCAAAACCTGCTTCGGAATTGTTTTTAATGCTGTAGCCGTGGCCGTTTTTTTTTAGCATTAGATTCGATTTATTCCTATTCATTTAAATATTTAAATTCAAGGTATTAATTATATACTTAAGTATATTTACAGTTCCTCCTAGCGTCCTTGGACCGATCTAGGTTTGCCAATCTTATGTGATATAGTTCAAATAAGCCGTAAGGCCAGCCCATTTTCTACTTTTCATATCACTTTCCCTATCAATTAATTTTGTGGGAAAAAAGGATTTAAAAACCCATTACCTTCGAGTGGTTTTTCCTTATAGCTAACTTAAAACTACAAAATATATATACATAAAATAAAATAAAATGAAATAAAAATTAATCCAGTGTGCAAGGCCTATTGTGCCGTGTTATATACAAGGTCTTCTAAGTCATAAGACCCACACCTCCTGTGGTAAAATAGCAGCTCATTCCGTATATTATAAAGTTTACCTTCCTCATGGAGATTGAGGAGCCCCATGGGAGTTAAATTCCCACTTAATCGTATCATATTCTCATACTCTTCTGTGCTAATTTTGCACTTTTCTATGTGCAGATTATTATCATAATTCTGGGAGCAACGCTCCAGGAAACGGATGGCTAGGTCAACCATCCATGCATCCAATCTCTTCACTTTTGCCATTTTCGCCTTTTCGTATATGCTCCTGCAAGATGGGCTAATTTAATTACCCCTATCATCTCTTCTTGTCCTTAGTCCTAGGCATAGTTTGAGAATGCGTCGCTCCGCTTTTCTCAATCTCTCCATTTGGTTTGAAGATATCACGTACCACGCCGGGAAGGCGTAAGCTATTATAGGTCTCATTATTTGCTTGTATATTAATAGCCTTACTTTCGCGCTTAGCCCTCTCTTCCTTCCAAGCAGCCTGGCGGACATTCCGTATGATTTCCTCATTTTCTCTAGGACCATATCAACATGGTCTTTAAACTGCATGTTCTGGGAGAATTTTACTCCTAGGTAAACCATCTTATCTCCATTTGCAATTACTTCCCCTCCGATTTGTATTCTTGGCTCGTACCTTCTCGCGTTTTTGAACAGGTTTGCCTTCTTGCCCTTGGCCATTAGGCAAGTGCACTTTGGTATGTTCAGTTTTAAGGACCATTCTCTGAAGTATGTCTCCAGTACTCCCAGGTAATTCTGCATTTTTTTATTTGCCGTTTTGGCTCTGGCATGTGTTGTGGTTATAAGTATATCAACTGCGAATACATAAAGCCCCTCTTCATTTTCAGGTTGCGGTATGTCCGCGAGGTATAGATTATATAGGACTGGGCCTAGGATGGATCCCTGCGGCACTCCAGCATTTGTCGTCTTGGTCAGCGACTTTTCGCCTTCTACTTCTACTGCGAATGTTCTCCCCATAAGGTAATTGTATACTATTCTCGTCATTGGGTCATCTATACATATTTTATCCTCATTTTATAGATTATCCCCTCGCGCCATACCGTGTCGAATGCTTTTTCGAAGTCCAACCCAACCGTCAGCGTTGCCTTCCTCTGATTATTATTTTTTATTATGCAGTCGGTGACCGCCATGAGTGCGTGGGTTGTTGATAGGCCTCTTCTGAATCCAAATTGCGAGTCAATGAATACTCTCCTTTCCACTATCTGTGTGTCCAATCTGTCCAATATTAATTTTTCAAAAAATTATCCAAGATTAGATAGTAGGGCAATTGGTCTGTAGTTTGACGCTAGCGTGGGGTTCTTTCCAGGTTATATAATAGGTATTATCCTAGCATGCTTCCATTCAGCGGGAAAGTATCCCAGATTTAAACAGTTATTAAACAGAATTGCTAGGCACCCCATTATTCTCTTATCGGATTTCTTCAGTATGAAGTTTGGTATACCGTCCGGACCACTGCTTTTCTTGTTGTTTATCCTTTTAAGGGCTGCTCCTATTTCATCAATGTTATTAGTCTTATCGCATTGTTCATATTTATCGGATCTTGTGCACTTTGTGTGTTCGAAAACATTACTAGTGGGTTGTTATTTTTAAGGCTCTCGATGGCTTGACGTTTTTCGGGGTTTATATCTTCAGTGACCCTTGACTCCTGTATACTCTCGAATGTTGTCGCTAGCAGGTTCGCTTTTCCTTTTCCATCCTCTATCTCTCTGTTCTCCTGATCTACTAATCGGGGAATCCTCTTTCGCTCGGTAATTCCGCCAAACCTCTTCACGTTGCGGTGCATCATAGGACTGGGCCTGATCTTCTAAAGTTTTTCGACCCAGTAATCTTCTTCGTACTTACATATAAGCTCGTCTATTTTATCTCCGCTTTTATAGTTATTCCCCGATTTGGATCATTAGTCCGATAAGCTCTTCTCTTAAGTGTTTTTCTCTGCTTCATTAGTTGCTTGATGTTTTCCGGGAGTGGTATTGTGGTCCCTTTCAGTGGTCTAATTTTCGGAATTGCCACGCTCATTGCGCTTCTATACGCTGCACTTATTCCAGAGGCAGCTGTATCAATTTCGGTGATAGTCATGTTGCGGTTTGTTGGTAAGTCTATGGTATTCATTGATTCCCTTGATTATAGTTTAAATGCCCATCTTTGGCTGTTTAACTATTAACCTAAAAAGTGAATTCAGAGTTTAAGTTATGTTTGAACGTTGATCAAAGATGATTTTCCACACAAAAATTAGGCCTAAGTGTTTAGCGTTTTCCGATTGTCTAGACCCGCTATAATGTGGTAAATTGGGGTTAACTGGGTCTACAGATGACGTTCCACAAAAATAGAGACGCAATAAAATTTGCAAAAAAACCTTTCATTTGAGTACCCACGGTTGTATGTTTCTGGCCATCCCTAAATGAAACCGTTTGGTGGACCCAGTGGACCCGGATGGTCCTTGAAAACAAATTTTGTGTTCATATATTTTTCTATAACACTTCGCAGCAAGTGAATGATTTTGGAACGAAGTTCCTTATCGCACGTTGCGGGATGGGGGATAAATGAAACATTTTTAAACAACTTTTTGTTTAACTACTTTATTACAACCCATTATTATATCAACTATATTGGGTACTTTTGGTTTGGTTTAAAGGGAAGTTTTCTAAGTGGAGCCTGTGTATTACATATTGTAGTTTTGAACCGAATAAAAAGTAAACTTAGAAAAGACTGGCAAATCCATGAAACACAACCCTCAGCATGGAATTATATTTGGCAGCACTCTTAAACTCGTACTTTTGGTTTGTGTCCAAACTAACATATTTCTTGTTTAATGGGAAATTGTCTAGGTCGAGCCTGTTTATTACATATTGTAGTTTGAACCGAATATAAAGTAAATTTAGAAAAGCCAAAGTGAAAGAAGTTTACAAAAATAACATCTTAAAGAAGTACCTTTGCTTAAAAAAGTAAATTTTCTTACAAAAAGTACCTTTTCTTAAAAAACGTAATTTTTTAAATAAGTACCTTCTCCTAAAGAGTACATTATCTTACAACAAATTGCATTTTCTTAAAAAAAACTACATTTTCTTTAAAGAATACATTTCATATAAAACAAAATAACTTTTCTTGAGATAAGTACCTACTCTTAAAATTGTATCTGTTCTCTCGTAAAAAAAGCGTTTCTTCCAAAAAAAACCTTCTCTTACAAAAAATACATTTTCTTACAAAAATTCCTTTTCTTAAAAGTACCTTTTCTTAAACATAAAGTACCATATTTTCTTTTGTTTTCTTTAATCTTATCCTAAAAAGAGTACCACTTCTTTAAAAAGTACCTGTTCTTAAAAAAGTATTTTTTATAAAAAAAATCATACTCTTAGGCTTGTTCTTAGCTTAGTGAGGGCGACACTATCGAGTATTCTCAAAATACCGTTCGGAGCCGGTGTTAAACTGTAGGACCCCATCAGTGAGTGTAAAACTAGAACGCGCACAGCTCACTGGTTTGTGAGAAGCTCTCCCTAATCCTTTCACGGGATGTAACGGGAAACCATTTTATTTTATTTTAATTAAAGAAGTACCTCTCATCAAAGAAAGGAACTTTTCGGGAAAATATAATACATATTCTTACAAAAGAGGCCTAAAAATATACTTTTTTTTTTAAAAAATACATACAATAAATAAAACATTTATCATTTTACAAGAGCCATTTAAATTACAGAATTTTGCAGCAGGCGCCTTAGGTGCGTTGGAACTAACTACTACATAATATATAGCGAAAGGAACTTCGTTCCAACCGGGTGTCCCCTGACACCTCATGTAATTTTTGTTTAGGGTCTCAACCAAACCAAAAAATTATGACAGTTCTTGGACGTGGTACCACAAAGCCCTGTACGTAACATTTTTTTTACAGGCTGAAGTAAATTTTGGAGGTGAGTCACGGACCTATTTGTGATGTTACCTCAATAAATCCATGAAAATATTGCATTACAACTTTTGGTAATATTGTAGTCATTTCCCATTTCACAATCCACGATTTCACGATTAGTTGACGAAACTTCATGAAAACTTGCATATATTTTATGTGTTTTGATATTTCTTGCCTGACTGTAAAAAAAATGCGGTAGCTGTATTCAAAAAAAAATTGTAGCTTATAAATTTCTTGATAACTTTTCGAAATACACTAATCAATATAAATTCTATTTAGAGCTCCATAATTGGCGTAGAAATGCTGTATTTTACGGCTTTCTTTAAATATTCACCTATATGTATCCAGTTTTAAACAAATTCCAAATTGATATCTTCTACAAAGTTGTTGTGCATAATCCTTAATAATATTGTCGAATACACTAATGAACTGAATTGACAGTTAGAGTTCCAAAATAATTGTACCAAGGCAGAAATGTAATTTTTAAAAAAATTTAGCTTTTAAGTTATAGACTATTAGCACAGGAATGTAATACTGTTCTCCAAAGTGTACAACTTAAGACCTTCGACTTCAAATCTGTTAACGTCGTAAAATGTCACCTATGACCTCAAATTTCCATATATTTAGAAAATTGATTCGTCAAATTGCATACTATAAAATTTCTGCCCTTAAGACCGCCCTATGGCTACATCGTGAGATATAGTAACTAACACAACTGATATCGCGAACATGCAAAATTCGCATTAATAATGCACATTTTCAATTAAATCCTATCAAACAGTGAAGAGCATTAGTCTTAATCTTATCATAAAATCGTCCCCTACATAGAGCATGAAATAAGGGGTTTTCAACAGAGGCGCTACGAAAGTAAATCGATTGGGACAGCAAACGACGCCATATTTTTTCCCGCTCTTTTGACATTTCTCTTCAGGAAGGTTTGCCATTTCATCACGGAAAGATATACGAGCCAACAACGAGTCGAAATTATTAAAATTTACTACCGAAATTTGGAGTCAGTGGCCTCAACTTTAAGAGCGCTACGTCCAATTTATGGTCGTCAGCGATGAGGCTCATTTCTGGCTGAATGGCTTCGTCAATAAGCAAAATATGCGTTATTGGTCAGACAGCAATCCACACGTAATCCATGAGTCATCATTGCATAGTGCGGTTTATGGGCCGGCGGCGTCATTGGGCCGTACTTCTTCCGTGATGATCAAGACCGGCACATTACTGTGAATGCGAATCGCTACCGTTCAATGATAACCGAATATATTTGGTCCCAATTGGATAATAAGGACTTGGAGGACATGTGGTTCCAACTGGACGACGCCACAAGCCACACAGCGAATGCCACAATCAATTTATTGGAAACCAAGTTTTGTGAACGTGTTATCTCACGAAATGGCCCAGTCGATTGGCCGCCTCGGTCGTGGGATTTGACGCCGTTAGATTATTTCCTGTGGGGCTACGTCAAGTCTATGGTCTATGCCAATAAGCCAGCATCGATTGATGAACTTCGTACGAATATCGAACGTGAAATTGCAGCAGCATCGGCCGAATTATGCTTGAAAACCGTCGAAAATTGGGTTCAGCGTCTGGTCTTCTGCAAGCGTGCAGAAGCGTGCTATGCAAAAAAATCGAGTTCCATACATAATGGCATCGAACGAAGTTTCACAGGAATAAAGAATTTCATTGGTATCTAAAACCGGTTTTGTTTTATTTAAAAAACTTTTGTAGCGCTCTTATTGAAAAACCCGATACATTCTTGATGCTTACAAGGGGGTGAAATGTAATATTTATTTTATTTTTTACTAGAATTTATCCCAGGTGTTAATATTCTCATAGTATGTGTTTATTTCCAACGCTATTTCAAGTATCCAAACTAACAATCCAGTAGCCGATACGATGCTCAAATAACAGTGCAAAATGAAATGTACTTTAAAGAAAGTGAGAACTGAAATATAAGCACTATAACTTAGTAGAATATACTAATTTGTAATTTGTTTAAAATAGGATACATGTAGGCGAATATTTGAAGAAAATTGTAAAATTCAGAATTTCTATACCAAGTATGAAGCTCTAAATATAATTTTTGTTGATTAGTGTATTTCGAAAAGATATCAAGAAATTTAAAAGCTACAAGTGTGAAGACAGCTACCGCAATTTATTTGCCGTTATTCAAGAAATGTCAAAATATATTAAATATGTAGCATTTTCCGTTACGTTTCGTGAAATAATCGGGTAACCGTGTAATTTTGCTTAGAAATATATTGGAGGGAATTGTGAAGTGGGGAAATGGCAAAAATATTATCAAAGGTTGTATTCCTATATTTGAAACTGTTTAGAACCACCTGACCCACTCCCAAAATTTTCTTCGGCCTACAAAAAAAAAATGTTACTTATAGTGGCAACACCGGACGTGGTTTTGTGTACTTTCATAATTTATTGATGCGGTTGTGGCCCTAAATCCACTGTTGCACAGTGTTATTTGGGGTTTTTTTTTATATAAAGTTTTGAGCCTCCTGAACTCCGGCAATTCAGCCAAATTTTCTATTAGTTAAAAAGGAATTCAGTGACAATTTGTTTAGTTTAGTTTAGTTTGTTTGTTTTGGATTTCCTGCCTCTTATAATTAAAGTACAGGTAGTTTTATCGTTATACAGTTTGCCGAGACAAAAAATTGGTATAATAAATGAATAAATAAATTGGTATAATAAATATGTAAGTATTAGCCATTAATATGAAAGCAATAGTAATAATTTAAAACAATTATAATTAACAATGGTGAGATATCAGAGATTTCCAAATAAAAATAAAATAAACTTGTAAATATACAATAAAATATAATATGGGCATAAGAATTGCAAAAGAGAATAAAAAACAGAAATGTTATATTTGAATTAAATATGTATAGAATAACGATGAAGAACACTATATTGAAAGTGAAGAAAATAAAGAAGAAATAGAGAATTATCTTTTAATCAGCTCTCGTAGGGTTAAAATGATCGTAAATGTGTTTTTTAAATAACGTAGTGTTGCTGATTGTTATGTGACAGTGATTTCGAAAGGCAAATTGAATGACCGAAGAATTGCAATTTAGAAACTCAACGCCTTTGAGTCGTAGGTATTAAAATATTTCCTCTATTAGACTTAGTAAATCGAATATTATTATATGTATAAGTAACTGGTTTTTCAATAAGAGCGCTACAAACACAACCGGTTTTAGATACCAATGAAATTCTTTATTCCTGTGAAAGTACGTTCGATTGCCATTATGTATGGAACTCGATTTCTTTTGCATGTCCACCACGGGCACGCTTGCAGAAGTCCAGACGCTGAATCCAATTTTTGACGGTTTTCAAGCATCAATCGGCAGATACTGCTGCAATTTCACGTTCGATATTCGTACGAAGTTCATCAATCGTCGCTGGCTTGTTGGCATAGACCATAGACTTGACGTAGCCCCCCAGGAAATAATCTAACGGCGTCAAATCACACGACCGAGGCGGCCAATCGACTGGGCCATTTCGTGAGAGAATACGTTCACCAAATTTGGTTTCCAATAAATTGATTGTGGCATTCGCTGTGTGGCTTGTGGCGCCGTCCTGTTGGAACCACATGTCCTCCAAGTCCATATTATCCAATTGGGGCCAAAAATATTCGGTTATCATTGAACGGTAGCGATTCGCGTTCACAGTAATGTGCCGGTCTTGATCATTACGGAAGAAGAACGGCCCAATGACACCGCCAGTCCATAAACCGCACCAAACCGTAATTTTTTCGGGATGCAATGATGACTCATGGATTACGTGTGGATTGCTGTTTGACCAATAACGCATATTTTGCTTATTGACGAAGCCATTCAGCCAGAAATGAGCCTCATCGCTGAAGATGATTTTCCGATGAAAATCCGAATCATTTTCAAGTTGTTGCTCAGCCCAATTCACGAAGATACGACGCTTATGGTGGTCAAGCGGCTTCAGGTCTTGCGTCAATTTTATCTTGTAAGGATGTAGGCCAAGATCTTTTCGCAAAATTCGCCACAACGACGTCACAGAGATACCCAACGCTTGAGAACGACGTGTGAGAGACACGTTGGGGCTTTCTTGAACTGAAGCCTCAGCGGCAGCAATATTCTCGACACTACGGGCACTTCTTTGCCTCACTAGCACGGTAACATTTTGTACTGTGCCTGTGGATTAAAATTTTTCCACTAGACGCTCAATTGTTGATCTGGTAGGACGATTATGACGACCATAAATATTGCAGGTAGCGCTTTTAAAGTTGAGGCCAATGACTCCAAATTTCGATAGTAAATTTTAATAATTTCGTCTCGTTGGTGGCTCGTATATCTTTCCATGATGAAATGGCAAACCTTACTTACTTACTTATCCGGTCTCGGACAACCCCGGGGGGTCAGGGACCTTACAAAACGAAGATAACATATTTCGCCAACCAGTTCGATCTTTTGCTTTATCTCTCCAGTTGGCAATACCAAGTGTACGCAGGGATTCGTCAACCTGATCCCTCCAGCGGAGTCTTGGTCTTCCTATTTTTCGTCTTCCTTCGAGTTCGGTTTCGAAAAGCCTTCGCGCTGGTTCATCTTCATCCATTCTACTGACATGGCCTAGCCAGCGCAATCGCGTTATCTTGATCCGCTTAACTATGTCAATGTCAGGATAAAGCTCATACAGCTCATGGTTCATGCGTCGCCGATACTCGCCGTTGTGCACTATAGGGCCATAAATTTTTCGGAGTATTTTTCTCTCGAAGACTCCTACAGATGTTTCGTCTGCTTGCGATAGGACCCAGGATTCTGCGCCATAAAGCAAGACAGGTTGAATGAGAGTCTGGTACAGCTGGACTTTTGTTACTCGAGAGAGGGCTTTATCTCTAAAGTGCTTGCTTAGCCCAAAATAACATCTATTCGCAAGCACAATTCTCCGTTTGATCTCAAGGCTGACGTTGTTGTTTTTGTTCACGGCAGATCCGAGGTATATAAATTCGTCCACTACCTCGAAGTTATAACGGTTATCAACGTTCACGCTTTGGTCTAATCGCGTGGAGGCCCTGTTCGTTGAAACCATTAATTTTGTCTTGTCCTCATTCACCGTCAGACCCACTTTTGCTGACTCCTTCTCAATTCTCGAAAAAACCGCAGTAACTTCTCTAATTGTGCGCCCAATGATATCTATATCATCAGCATACGCGAGCAGCATGTGACTTTTGCTGCTGATGGTTTTATTCATATTGACTGCAGCTTTTCTCATAATGATCTCCATTAAGATGTTAAAGAGATCGCACGATAGGGTGTCGCCTTGCCTGAGGCCTCGCTTAGTTTCGAAAGGTTCGGTAAGATCCTTACCAACTTTCACTGCGGATTTGGTGTTCGTCAAGGTCATCCTGCAAAGGCGTATGAGTTTTGCAGGAATACCAAGCTCAGACATTGCTTCATAGAGTTTCTCCCGTATCGGACTATCGAAGGCTGCTATATAATCGATAAATAGATGATAGGTGTCGATTTGTTTTTCGTGTGTCTTCTCCAGGATTTGGCGTAGCGTGAAAATCTGGTCAGTTGTCGATTTTCCAGGCCTAAAGCCACACTGGTATGGTCCAATCAGGTCAGCGATAATTGGTTTTAGTCTTTCGCACATTATACTTGATAGAACCTTATATGCTATGGATAAAAGGCTTATTCCACGGTAGTTGGCACAAATACTCGGGTCACCTTTTTTAAATATGGGACATAGTACACTGAGACTCCAATCGCCGGGCATGCATTCATCTAACCAAATTTTGCTAATGAGCTGATGCATGCACCTTATCAGCTCATCGCCGCCAGCCTTAAACAGCTCCGCCGGTAATCCATCGGCTCCTGCGGCTTTGTTGTTCTTAAGCCGGGCAATAGCTGTTCTGACCTCGTCTTGGTTAGGAGGGGGGCAATCGACGTCGTCGTCCATATTGTGATCGATTGTCCCATCGTCATCGGATATCTCAGGTACTAGTAGCGCGGAGAAATGCTCTCTCCATATTCCCAACATGCTCTGCACATCTGCGACGAGATTTCCGTCTTTGTCTTTACAGAAGGGGGGCCCTGAACCATGTCCATTAGTTCCGTTTTTAACTTTTTGGTAGAATTTTCGGGCTTCGTTCTTCCTTCTGTATGTCTCAATTTTCTCACTCTCGCGTTTTCTCCACTGCCGTTTCTTACGCCTAAAGAGACGGTTTACCTCCTTTCTCTTCTCCCTATACCGCTCAGTTGCAGCTCGCGTTGCAATTGACTGAAGCATTACCATACGTGCAGCGTTCTTTTCGTCATTTGCTATGCGACACTCTTCATTGTACCACGGTTTGTTGCGAAGCGGTTTTTCGAAACCAAGTACGGTTGTTGCGGCAGTTTTTATAGAGTCGGAAATGGGTTTCCACTGCGCATCAGGATCGTCATCGGGAGGGGGTGGGTTCTGTGCCAAAAGTTGCGAGAGCTTCCTTGAGTAGGCTGTGGCTACCTCTGGTAATTGCAGCTTTCCGATGTCCAGCTTCCTCTGCGTCTGGTTTCGTACGATTTTCGCTCTACTTAATCTTGTGCGAACCTTTGCTGCTACCAGGTAGTGATCAGAATCGATGTTAGCTCCTCTGATCACTCGTACGTCCATTACACTGGATGAGTGCCTTCCATCAATTACCACGTGATCAATTTGGTTCCTAGTTCTTTGATCAGGGGATACCCAAGTAGCCTTGTGGATGTCTTTATGCTGGAATCTTGTGCCACTGATGACCATGTTTTTTGCCGCGGCAAAGTCAATCAGTCTCATACCGTTGTCGGAACTGTCAGCATGAAGACTGAAATTGCCAATAGTTGGATTAAACACATTCTCCCTTCCTACTTTGGCATTAAAATCTCCTAGTACAATCTTAATGTCATGGCCAGGGCAGCGGTCATACGTTTCCTCTAGGAGCTCATAGAATATGTCTTTGGCATCATCATCTTTCTCTTCTGTCGGGGCATGCACACAAATTAGGGAAATATAAAAATATTTCGCTTTTATGCGGATTGTGGCTATTCGTTCACTCACAGGATTGAACCTAGAGACTAGATGTCGCAGTCTTTTGCCAACTACAAATCCACAACCAAATTCATGTTTTTTTTCATGGCAACTGTAGTATATATCGCAGTTTCTTTTTCTTGTGCAGCCATGTCCTGTCCATCGCATTTCCTGGATAGCGGTAATGTCAGCCTTATAACTTTCGAGGACATCTGCCAGTTGGATACTTGCACCGGATCTATATAGAGTTCTTACATTCCAAGTGCATATCCGTAAATCGTGGTCCTTATAACGTTTGCGGGGGTCGTCAACAAATAGGGGTTGTTTATGTTTTCTGTTTCGTTTTTGTATTTTCACTGCCATTATGAACGGTGGCGGGAGGCAAACCCAGCCCACCGGGTTTTTGCATTTTACCTACTGCCAGGATATTTGATTGCAGCCGCCCATTATGGATCAGACGCTGACCAGGATGCGATATGTTGAACCTGGATTTTCTTCTTTTAGTTTCTATCCGCCGTTGGCCCGTATGTTTGGCTCATCCGCCTTCTAAGGACAAAAGAATATGCCCGATTGTTTGATGAGCTTCAGTGACATCAGTCACCTACTATACCTGATTTGATGCTCATTTGTTTCGCCTTCTCACTCTAGCTAGCTAACGGAGGTTTCCGAAAAGCCATTGCCCAGGACATACTGCGTGGAAGTAGTGAGCAAACCTTACTGAAGGGAAATGTCAAAAGAGCGGGAAAAAATATGGCGTCGCTTGCTGTCCCTATCGATTTACTTTTGTAGCGTCTCTGTTGAAAACCCGTTATGTTGGCTTACAAGTGTAAACAATTATATGAAGAAGCGAAAGTGTTTTAATGCTAAGAATCAATTAAAAACGTTCACCATAAAGAACCTTTGTGAAACGTGATACCGAGTCGAATCTCTTTAATCAGTATATGTATCTGACGACACTATTAAGTACAATATTTAGTTTACGCACACTTTTTGATTCGGAATTTCAAAAAAGTTCCGAACCGTAAACTCATCCTGGTAGACGGTAAGTTTTTGCCAGCAGCACCATAATATGAAACGACCTCTTAAAGACCTTTCCAACAAGCCCAAAAACAATTACAAAAACATTCCGACCACTGGCTCAGAAGTTAGCAACTTTACCCTACAACCCTCCGACTACCAATCCGAAAATTTTGAACCCGCTGCCATTTCGCACCCTTGCATTTTCGCACATGGTCCTAGTGGCCTATTCTTCCTGAAATGAGCCAAGGAATACGCTGGAGAAATTTGTCCGGAACTTTCTGAATCACCCTGTATAATAGTGGTCTTCATGAAAGCTAGAAAGAACCTCGTAAACTCGAAAACGTCGTAAACTTGCACAGCAAACGTCAAAACAAACAAATTTCCCATACAAAGCGACCTGCACAAAAGTGGAAAGTTTTCGAGGCAAATTTGCTGAACAAACTTGAAAAAAGAAACGTGAAATTTTTTTGCATTTCAATGTCAATATGTTTGTATTGAAAAAAAGAGAGGGGTTTTGATTTATGTGAAAAAAATAAAATAATGGAATAGGTAAAGCATATACTTTTAATTTTACTTTGTTTATTTACTTTATAAGCCGGTTTTGACAATTGCTGCATAGATACACTGAGCAACTTTATTTGGTGCCTCATGAAACGCTTCGGGGCAAACTTACGCTGAGCAAAATTTCTAGGTTTTTTTGTTTGCATGAATACCACTAATATGTTTTCTGGTTAAACTGACTGTCCATGTTTTGTTAATCTTCGGCTACAATGCTCCTATTAGGCGTCTTAGACTTAGGGAATTTTAGAATGTATCGTTTCATAGAACAAATTATGCCATCATAAGCCCATCACAATAGCTCCAAAGTAATTTAATTTGACTAATATGAAGTTTGATTTGGATTTTTCAATGTCTTTTAGCAAATTTAGTAATATGTTATATTGAATAATTAAGTAAAATATTTTCTGGTATTTTAAGAACTGTATTCTAAAGGCTGAATGAAAAATTCATGAGGTGTTAGGGGCCACCCGTTTGGAACGAAGTTCCTTTCGCTATATATTATGTACAAGTTAGTTCCAACACGCCTATGGCGTCCGTTGAAAAATACGATAATTTAAATGGATCTTTAAGAAAATATACTTCTTTTAAAATGCTAAACTTTTTTTAAGAATTTTTTTAAAGCATATTTTTAGGTCCATTTTTAAGAATATTTATTATATTTCCCGGAAAGGTCCTTTTTTAAAGAGAGGTACTTCTTTTATTAAAATCAAATAATTTTTAAGAAACTGTACTATTTTTAAGAAGAAAAAGAAAGAAAACTCCAAAGAAGTACTTTTTTAAAGAGTAGGACTTTTTAAAGAAGTGGTACTATTTTTAGGATAAGGATATTTTTTTAAGAAAATATAATTATATTCAGAAGGGGTACTTATCTCAAGAAACGAATAGTTATTATTTTATTTTAAGAAAAGGTACATTTAAGAAAATAAATTTCTGCAAGAAAAGGTATTTTTTTAACGAGGATGTATTTTTTTGAAGTAAAGGTTTTTTTTAAGAACGGGGAATTTTTTTAGAATTGCCCCCTTTTTCAAGAATAGGTACATTTCTAAGTGTAGGTACTTATCTCAAGAAAATTTATTTTATTTCACAAAAAAACTACACTCGGTTGTTGTTTGCGACTTGATTCCAAATTCTTTGTTGCTTCCGTAATTATAGAAAATTTTGCTGATAGGTCGAATATAATTATAAACTCAGTAGTCACAACTGAATCAATTATAAAATGAGGTTGCTTCAACCGAAATTCAAGTGGGACGACCTCAATTCACTTGTGTCAATCGCAATGCGGAGAAGGAAACCTGGTTTACGCAAAAATTGAGCTTTTTCACGCCCGTTCATAGAAATATTAAAGCGTTACCTCGTTTAAAGTATTGGGCAATGCAAGTGAAGATGTTTCTGAGGAGTAAAACGTCTTAATCACTCTAACTCACAAATGGAATTTTCGAAGTCTTAGCTGATTTCCAACTCATATTTTTCCTGTGAGTAAAGATGATTCCATGCCTTAAAGAGTCATAATGAATGACCCATGACTTTTAGATTATTTGGTTAGTATATGTGGCTAAAATGAAAGCTCTGCGTGAGAGATTTGTAATTTTCAGTTCAATTTCTTGCTTTTTTCGATTATATATTTCTCCTGTCCCTTCATTGGATGTAATGGGAAACTGAGTTGCAGTTATGTCGATGGTGGTGGCAATAAATCAATTATTTAAGTTGGCTTGTTAATCTTGGTATTGGAAAAAGTATCGGTGCGTTTGTTGTGGTGGTCTGTTCCTCGGTGTTCCCTTCAGTTGCTCACTTTGCTTTGATGGATTTGCTACAGTTTTGTTGGTCTCGTCTTTTTTGGTTTCCTGCGATTTAATGATTTTCTTCCCTTTTTTTGAAATTTGTTTTATTGAAAAATTTGTATCTCAATCAAGTGAAGTCAAGCCCCAAGAGTGAGTCTGAGGGACTAAGTGTAATGTTGGTAAGACGTTGTACACTTGACTGCGTTTGATTTTTTTAAAGACGAAACATATTAGCCCACGCTTGTCTTCGAAGTAGAGCACTTTTGTGAGCATTATCATATTTTCAATGTAATGTTTGTTGTTGTTTTCATTCCATACAGACGGTATTTTAATATTTTGTTTCAGGGTTACCACTTTGAGGTTTTCAGTGAAAGTGAAATTGGTACATCTTAATAAATTGCATTTAAATTTGAGGTGATAGTTACATACTTTAAGCAATATTGGCAACATCTACGTATGACGTATTGTATTCATTGTAAATTGTAGTAGTGCAACAGCAACCCAAATATTTTATATACATATATTTTCCGGTTTGTTTCATATATAAAAAACATTCATTCTAAATTCTCAAACTTGTGTAAAGTACGTTTTCTACATTACATTTTTTTTGCACACTCATGTCATTTGCTACGGTTCACCATCCTCAAAAATTTTAAAATGTAAACCAGTTGTATTAAAATTTCCCAAAATTTGAAATTGAATCTCGTTTTTGCTTCAAGTGCATTGCGGGACGCATTAGCATATGTGGGAGCTTCGGTTAGTATGAGCTTGTAAGGTAGCCCCTAATCTTGCCATCCCTGGAATGGTATTGTGTTCCGGTACCCACATAAAGTAATCACTGAACTACTTTGGCTTCTCATTTGGAGATGCGCCGCAGTTATGGGGAGTTTTTATGTCACGAATATGGAGTACATATATTTTATAGTTGTCGAAGTAGGTGTTAATACTCCCAGGGGTGATGATGTTCCGCCCCAGCCCTGAATAGTCTGGCAGCTTCTATGCAATGTTTGGACCCATCTCTTAAGAATATACCACAATATCTACTTTGCTATTTAATTCCGAGTCACCACTGTGCCAGCCTAAGTAGCTTTCATACCCTGGTATACGTGCTGTCCTGAGACATGAGTAGATAAGTTTCACTCAAAAACAGACTTGTACCCATGTTCTGTAACTCTCACATCGAGAAAATTCTCACATGGAACATGTGAAATGAAACAGAAACGTGCTGCATTAGCACAAAACCCCGTTTCTCACATTGAACTGTGTCTGTAACTTTATTTTGTTAGAACTTTCTGTCATGCGAGAAAATCTGTGTTTGTAAAGTAATCGATCGAGAAAAAAAAATCTTCAACCGTCAAACTAACTCCCAAATCAAAACATTATGAGAACGACAAAATGTAATAAACCAAAACTGAAAATATAAAAAAATTGTTTAATTTTTCGGTTTTATATACATACATATCGTCGGTGTCGTAGCAAAAGGACTTATGTGTTTTTCTCCAACTGGTCAGGAGAGCAAAAAAATTGTTTTATTTCGCGATTTCGCTATATTTTTCGGTTGTTAAATTTTTCATTTTTTGCTTGCAATTTCTTTATTAATTATATTTAAAAAAAATTATGTATTTCTACGCTGTTTGGCGGTAAAATTAATTTTTCCAAGAAAACTACACATAAGTATTTTTGATACGACAATTTTGTAAATGAATCGTGGTTTGTTCGGCTGCTTTAAACTCAAGAACGGTTGGACCGATTTGGCTCAAATTTTTTTCACTTCTTCGTTTGTGGATGTTATACGCGATATTTACTATCGCCATAAAAATTATTATTTTATTCAGTATTTATACATACATTTTGGATCAAAAATTAACAGGATATTATAATTAAGATTATATTTTTAAAAGTAATAAATCCAGTGAACAACAAGAAATGAATATAATTTCAACTAATGTAATAGCTTTTCATAAAAATAATGATGATCTTTATGCATATATTTTGTAAGAGATTGCAAGCTTTTATATTTTGAGGTTTCAATTTTTAATGGTGTTTCATAAAGTTCTTTTGCTTCAACTTGCTCAGTTATTTCTCTATTTTGTGGTAGTTTTTTCCAATCGTCCGAATGGCGAATTTTATATTTAACTTCATTACGATTATAAAACAGTCCACGGATATTGGTAACTGTTGAATCGCCTGTTTTTTTTCCGGGCCTTATGGATGACTAGTTGCCGGGTACATTTTCATAGTCTTTAAAAAGTATGTGATCCAAATAATAAACATTATAAGCTTGACTTGGTCTACATAGGCGCATTATGGTTGTGTAGTCGCCTGGACAGTATATGTTACACTTAAAAGCTCTTTCCAAAGTGGAATGAACACTGTCCACTTCCATCATAGTGTGTCCCTTTTCCAATATGAGTTGTTCTATTTCCACACCTGTTGAACTAGAAAAATTAGATAAGGCGCTGCACAATATTCTATTTTTGTTTTGGTAAGCACAACCATCAGAAATTAAAACCACCCTTTTATATGGTAAGCTGCACTCCTTTAAAAAGTGTATGATGCAACTTGTTATGTTGTTAGCACTTACACCACCTTCTCCCTCATGCCAGACATACATGTATACATTTTTGTTGTTTTTTATGTAAATTGTGAAGTTGTGTACCATCAACTTAGTCTTGTAATATTGTTCGGATAAATTTAGTTTCGGACATGAAAGGACGCCCTGCATATCCATGGTAACTACTAAAGTATCGGCTGACATGTTTTGTATTGCTGTTTTTTTTGCCTCTCTAGCTTCGTTTTTCCTTTCTATGTGATCATTATAATCCTCTTCGTTAATATTTCCTTGCTCGTGAGCTACACATATATCACATCTATCTTTCCGTGGCTTAAACAGAGATATATTTTGTTTTTTAAGGGTTTGGATGAAATTTGTCCTTTTAACTCCGTTAATCTTGTTATCAGAACACCATTCAGAATATAATCTGTACATATTGCTTTTCGATTTGAAGGATTCCTCTATATAAATTTTTGAAGATGTAGATCTGCAGTAATGGCTGGGCACTTTTGGAACGATTTTTAACCAATTAAGTACAGATTCATTATTTGGAAGCACATTGTTTTTTTTAGGTGAAGTTGTTGTTTTACTTTTAATCCACAACTGGAATATCTTCATATCTAAATCAAAAGTTTTTAAAAAGAAGTCTTTGCATACACGTATTCTTTCGCCGCATGGTAGTGGAAGAAAACAATCAAAATGCATTTTCTTCTTGTTGCTGATTGTGGTACGTCTACGTCTAATAATAGGTGTAGCTTGTACCAATGATCTCAGGTAAATTTTTTTTTGTTCCCAAGAACGAAGTTGCCAAAAGAATTTGAACAACATACCACGATTTTCTTCGTCGACAGCACCACATAAAAAACTTCGACCACTTTTTTTCTCCGCCAGATGCCTGCAACTTTTTGGAACAATCCTTCGAGATTTCTTCTTTCCATATTTCTTCCCCAAAACGCGCAACTCTTTATTCTTCTTCCTCATTGCAACTTGATGTAGTGGCTCATCTTCACTATCCTCCTGATTCTCTTGGAATCTTTTTTCAAAAAATCCAGTTTCTTCATTTAAAACCATATCATTTTCCTCCTCCATCTACCAAATACAAATCGGTGCGCTTTATACATATGTATGTAAATATAAATAGAATGCAACAGATTTGGAACTTACCATGGGTAAATGTTAAATTCAACTGAACTGAATACTGAACTTTTCGAAAACATAATAAAAATGTAGAACAAAAAAATTGTTCAATCAAAATTACTTATGTGATAAAAAACTCATAGGTACTTTTTTGAAATTTTTGTACAGAAAACACTTAGGTACTTTTGCTAACTTCTGAACCAATGCAGCTATCGAAAAATGCTTTGGTGGGAACATGTCTGACCAACTGGGAATTCGATTACAATAATAAAAAAATCCGAAAATTTACACATAGCCCTTCTTGCTACGACACCGACGATATTATAAATGATGATAAACAGAAAAAAAATAATTTTTTTTGGGGTATACCCCCGCGAAAATAAAGAGTTTTGCCGGGAGGGGATATAACACACGATTCTACGCACAAAATGTAAAATACCCATATTTGGATGAAATCCTAGTTTAGGAGTCAATGGCTTCTAAAGTTCGGATATACGGGGGTTACTAAAGTATATACAATTAAAAACCGTGTAAAGGCACTTGTCTGGAAGCATTTTTGTATAATATGTTGCAAAGTAAATCAAAAAAAAATAAACGAAAATTGTCGATATGTTGCTTACTTATAGAAATATCGGCCGTTGCAATTTTCAAAGGTTATCGAAAAAATTTTGCCGCAAACATATGGTGCACGTTTAAAATAAACAAAATTTTTTCATAGATCAGTTATCGAACAAACAAAATTATTTTAAAACTCACGCAAATTTTGACGTGTTAACATCTATAGCGGCGTATAGGGACTAAATCCATCAAAGTCAGATTTTATGCTGCTGCTAAAACCAGATTTTATGCTGCTGCTAAAACCAGATTTTATGCTGCTGCTAAAACCAGATTTTCTGCGACTGCGGAAGAGAATAATGACGTGTTAAACAAAAATGAGCGAGCAAGAGGGCAATGAAAGAGTGGTGTGGCAGGGGTGAGGCAAACGAAATTGTGTCTATAGCGTATGTATTAACATAATAATGTATGTATGTACATGTGTCTGTTGCTGTTGTTGAACGGAGATATAAAGCATAGTCACGCAAAATTTCATTTGCAAGCAGTCGACGTTATGGTGACACACTAATACGTCAGCTACTTCGGACAAAGTATGTGTGATGTTGTGTGTTTGGCTGTTTCGTTGCTGTTCATATGGGAAACATGTGGTTATGTGACACACGAATACGTCAGCTTTTTCTCACAAAGTATGTGTGATGTAGTATGTTTGGTTGTTTCGTTGTTGTTGCTATGGCCAAACAAAGCGAGTCATTTGATGTTCAGCATTGCATGGTGTATACAAAAAAAACTTATTTTTTATTTTCCAACGTAACATTTACTAATGTGTTCATAGAAATCGAACAGGTACCGTGTAGAAAAAAGGTGTTAACACATCATACGTGAGTTCGAACACTCATTGATTTTTTTACAATAATTTTCACATAATAAATATCACAAAAATACTATGCCGAAGCCGGTGTTGAACCTACCCCAAAAGGTTAAAACCCAAAGGCCGGCCACGCGGAAAACTTTATAACACAAAAATACTATGCTGATGCTGGTGTTTGACCCACCCCAAAGGACATTTGTTTGTTAATTTATTGATCACCTATCAGAAAAGTGATGCTTTGGGAAAACATGAAATTTGTGTACATATATATATTTTTTAATAATCAATATTCGATAACTTGCTTAGTTATTAGAAGTTATTTAATTTTACATGCTTATCCTCTGATTTCCTATCAGAAAAAAAGAATTTATTTGGGTAAAATGTAAAAAATGTATTCGGTAACTTGTATAAATCTCAACAACCGATATTTCGATAACTATCGATAACTTATCGAAAATATGCATTTAATTTTTTTGCATCATATACAAAATCGCTGCCCAGCAAGTCACTTTACACGGGTTTTAATACGTAGTAATGCCGTAGTATATCCGAAATTTGGAGGCCCATAACTCCTAGAATAGGATTTTTCCCATATATGTCTATTTTACATTATCTGCTTAAAATCATGTGTTCTAGTCCCCTCCACATTTTTTTACGCTAGTTTTATTTAATATAAGTATAGGTTTTCCATCGCACAACAAATGAAAGACAAAGAAAAATTAAATCAGTTGTTCTTTCACTTCCACCTGTACTTGTTACATCTTGGCTCAATGCTTTGTTTGTTTATTTTGATTTTTGACATCTGAGTGGAACATTCCAATATCAAACGAAATGGGTGGTGCAGTTTCTCGCTTGGAGTTACAGAGACAGTTTTTACTCACATATCGAGAAACGGTGGAATTATTTGTTTCTCACTTTCTCGATGTAAGAAGTTTTCACATAAGTTACAGAACATGGGTGGGTACTGGTGTCTTGTAATTCATTTTCAACGTGGATTGTCCAGAATTCATTAAAATCGTCCCATGAACATATAGACTGGTTATACATCCCGAAGAACGTTTTTACGGATTACTGACGTTGTCGCCATTTGCCTCCACAGTAAATCTAGAGTCAATCCCTCGATAGGGTTGCCATTGGCATTCTGTCGACCTTTATTAACAGAATTGGGTAATTTGTTTTTTCATTGCCGGCCACTAAAATCCAATATCGTTGTAGGGCGAACCATAGCTATATATACCGTAGACTATATCAGAAAATATTTCTATTTTTTTAGTGATGTCTATTGAACTGTCTACAATAACGTCTGTATGTCTTGCATTATACTTTATGTTACTTGCTTTACCACCTAGAGGCAATGACCCGATATATGGAACCTTCTGGTTTCTGCTAAAGTGTCTCGGATCTGCGTGTATTTCCCTGCGGGGTATTTTCCCTGTATTGCAGTTGCATATTCGACGACAGTGCAAAGTTACATAGAAATGGATATAGGTTGGGCTGAATTTGACCTTGGGGATAGGCGCTGAAAAAAACTGAATATGCAGTTTTGTTTGACTTGAGCTCCTGAGCCGGGAACCAGTTGTTCGATAGAGGAAAATTGCCCCTAAGCCCAAAAACTCGAAAAAGGGCCCCTGAACTTACAGGTATTGGTACTCAAATGAAAGGAAATCCTATTATGATTTCATAGGTGCCATTACTTTTCACAGGCGATGGCTGTGAGTCGCCAACAAATTGCGCCAAATTCGACTTAAGGTACAGAGGGAATTTGAACCTTCTGCTCGAGCGACTATATGGAATTTAAATTTATCGATTTTCAAATAGGCCTAGCACACGGTACGAGCAACGTAGAGAGAAACCAAGACCACCAATAAAATCGTGAGAAGATTTCCTTTGAACACCCATAGACAAACAGGCATATATTGATTCACAGGCATCGGAAAGTAATGGCACCAATGAAATCGTTAGACGATTTCCTTTCATTTGAGTACCAACACTTACCTGTAAGTTCAGGGGCCCGTTTTTTATGAGTTTTTGGGCCTTAGGAGCTGTTTCCCGCTTTCGGACTACTTTTACTTTATTCTGTCAACAATTCAAAAGAGGATGCCATTTTTGGTTTTTTTCAAGTGCGTGTCCCCAAGGTGGTACCATTTTGCCATAAGTTCCTTCCTTTCGCGTAAGTAGCCCACAGATGAGATGAATGATAGCCTGGTCAATATTGAGTGCATATAGAGCCCATACTATTGAACCCTGTACGACATTGTTAACAGTAGTCTGTATATCGTCCAATATGACAAGAGTGTACTGATTTAGATAAAAGGATTTCTCTGTGAAGATCACTAGAGAATTCGGTGGGGCTTCCATAACATTATAACATCCTATGCAGTGTTTCAGTAATAGCATTATTCTCGCCACGTGCGATAAAAAGTAGTTGGCCTGTGTGAGTGTGTTAAGTAGGAGGTCAAAGTATTCAACACTGGATGTCGCCCACCACCAGTTCTGTACTTTCAGATACCATAGAGAAGTGAAAGTCATCGAGATGACTGCCCAGTCGCAGCAACTGTCTCCCAGAAGGATAGGAAACAAGAAATTGGTCGAAAACCAAACGAAATAAATCCTTCAGTTTTGTTAAATGTGGGAAATGATTTGGCGACAAGTATGACTTGCCGCCGCCGTGCTTCCCTGTTATCCAAATTTCCAACCTTCGAATTGACAGAGGGAAGTTTACGGGTAGTGCCATACATCTATTTGCAATGATGGATCCATCCACATCCCCTTTGTCATGGATCGCTAAAGTCAGACTTTCTAAAAGCACTTCACTTATTACATTGCGTCTTTTAGACTTCGGCGTATAAGTGGCGTAATGTGGAACTGTTAAATTTCTTGCCCAACCTCTCCAAAACTTTGGTGGAATGTCGTCGATCATTCGCATTTTGCACAACGGCTTTATTTTACGTCTATTGGATGATAGTTTCGTCCTTGTAGTGGGTTTATTGTTGTTAGTGTGTTGTGTTGTTGCGTTACCATGGCTTAATATAGAAAAGACGTATCTCAATTTTTTTGGTTTTTTACAGGAGAAGGAAAAAAGTGAGTAAAATCGGACCGATTTGGCACATTATTTGGTTTTAAACGCAGTTTTTTAGTAAAACTAATTCTTTATTTGTTAACTTTAAAAAAATATTTTTTGTACGAAAGTTGTATTTGAGAGTCCCCTACCAGAATATACAAAAATGCGATTTTGTAAAAAAATAAGATACGACCTTTCCATTTTTAGCCATTGATTAGTAGTTTTTCATATTACTGGTTCAATGATTGTGAGGGTCAGTAGATCGACCGCTTCATAGCCCTCAATGACACATCAAGGACAAATTACTATACTGAAGTGTCTTGATATCAGCAAGACCCTCGTTTAAACACAGTATGGGATATCCCTTGACTGGGAACCGGCTGTGATGAGGACAGGGTACACAAGACTTTGGTGCGTTTTGTCATCAATTCGAGTAGAGAAATTCCAGAAATCCTTAGACATTGGATTGATGGTAAGATAACCAACAGTCCATACCATGGGCAGCAGACGCTGACGAGGTATCCACTCGCTGTGTTTAGGCGCCTGACGTTGCTGACGCTCTCCTGTAAGCATTCCTCCTAGGAAGATACTTAACAATCGACAGCATCTTCTCCCCAAGCCACAGAAAATATTTCAGTCATCTTCACTCTTCCTCTCTTGATTGGGATTGTTTATTCCATGAGTGTGAGGTATTCATAAAATCAGGGCTGTGGAGGCTGTCCAAAAACCATATTCTAAAGTATCCGTTTCCATAACAACGAAATAATGATGCCCCCCGCCACCGCGAAATATTCTTAATTCTAGACGTCTAAAAATACAACATACGGCAAAGACTCGGTTCACTTCCTCTCTTCATTGCACTTATATACCATTCATTTTGTACTTTCTTGGTAACTGGAAGCAGACTTCCAACCTGGCAACTCTGATTGTATGACCATATTCTTTACAAATAACTATTGTTGTCTTTGGCGTTGCCTTGTTAGGAAAGGTCGGGGCTTCAGACGCAGTTTGTGGGCAACCATGCGGAATTTGATTTATATTTGTTGCACAACAATTTAGCGCATCCATTGTTTCGTATTCGTATCATGGGAGAAATATAATCTTTCGTATACAAAATACTACAACAAATGATTTGTTGCAAAGAAAATCATTTGATATTATTATTAACAATTTACCAAAAAATAATAACAACAGCAAAAAACGAATAAGAGTTTAAGAAGAAGATACAAAAAAACAATACACAAAACACGACCATCCATGGAAGCGTATCAGAGTAAAAAGTTTTCTCGTAGTTGTGAGTAGTTTCTTTGAGAAAATTTCATTGAAATGCAGTGTTTAGTTTTATGGAAATAATCCCTTTAAAATATCCCACAATACCCTCAAACAATTTGCATAAACATATGTTTCGGATTTTGTAGGGGATATTATTCAATCATTACAAAACTGAATCAGATATGGACTCCTTCACAACTCGTGAATTCATTTGAATATTAGATGTTCGCCAGCTGTTGCTGCATAAATGAAAAAACAAAAGAAAAAATTTAATATGAACTCCATACAGTTGCAGATTCGTTAGATTATAAAACTTAGATTATGAGTGCGAACTTGATTTTGTCACTGGGGTTTGCATATTTACTGCCAGAAGAAAATAAGTTATTTAAACTTACTTCCCGGTATTCCCAATTGTAAAACAATGTGTCTGGAGCGTTTAGTATACAGCAAATCTTAAAGATATAACTGGCTACGTAACTGATAAAATACTTTATGGAAAACACACTTTCAGGATCAGTTTCACAGTAGGACCCTAGATAGCATTTCCCAGTTCTTCTTATAGCCTCATTCAAAGGAATGTGTGTATATATCAGTTAATAGAGAGTGTAAGGCATAGAAGGAGTTACAGTAAACTAAAGGCCTGTTCATCTGTGTGGCTCGTCGACATTAATTAAGTTTTGTCAGTGACTATTTTTTACCCCAAACTTAGTTTGAGATTCCAACTGGGTGTTATGAGCACGCACTTTCTCGTACCTCCTATGCAAATTGATGCATTTAGTTCAAAATCATATCTTTTCTAAAACTTATTTCTGTTACATGTGATTTGCTTCAACTTAGATAATTTTAATATATTTAAAAAGTAACGGGAGGAACTACGCGAGGTCCATTCTTGTACCTACCGTGCAGAAGCTGAGCTGAGCTGACCGGATTTTCTATACGATAAATTGAGTAAAATACTCTCGATCTTAATGAAATTCAGTATAATTTTTAACCATTTTCTCAAACGCCAAACAGCCTTGGTATCATTGGAACATTTTTATGCTCGACTTTTTTGAAAGTAATATAAAGATAATAACTTTATATTATTTAAACAGGTCTTGAGCTTGAATAAATTTGTAAGAAACGCCAGTATAATAAAGTTAATTTTGTCTCACCAATTTTGTTACCTCCATACAAAGGTCATGTTGCCGGCTAGTTGGTCGATATGATAACTACTTTAAAAGAGAACAGGTCTTATGCAATTTAGTTTTAAGCAATATTTAATCAAACGCCACTCTACTTAGGAAAATATGTGATTGGCAATTCCCTTTCGTTGCCAGGCTCATTTTGTACCTCCCATACAAAAGTTAGGCAGCTTCCTGTTGATCGACACGATACCGTTGGTAAACAACAACCGATGTTGATGAAATTTGGTACTGTGCAATAGTTTATCGAAAGCTACTGTGTACTTAAAAATTAACAATTTTCGTAGCTTCCATATTCACGATAAATTCCCAAAAAAAAAACACAACACATCCTATTTAAATTGGGAGTTACTTAGATCATATTTTGCGTAATGTCACTCAGTTATTGTATATGGGCGAATTTGCCACGACCATTCGTGTAAGTGAAGGTCGGTTCACGGCAATCATATATAGTACTTATTTAATGGATCTCGGACCCAATGGTTCCTACGGTACCAAGTATCCAAGAGTATTCAAGAACCAAGAACATGCATTCATCTTTTTACCTTAGAGGCGGATGAAACAACATTACTGGCACAGCGGCGGTTAAGCGCAAGAGAGAACAAAATTTAGGTTTGACAAATTCATTGGCAGCTTCACCTGTGGCAGTATGTATAATGCAACTACGTGATGGCCTTGGTTTATATTTTGCCACTGTTTACGATTGAAATACAAATACATAAAGAAAAATACATAAAGAACCCACTATTAGCTAAGATTCCCACAAACGTTATAAGGATCAGGATATACGGATATGAACCTGCAATGGTAGAACGCTATACCGATCAGGTGCCACTATCCAATAGGTAGATATTCTCCAGAGCTATATGGATGACATTACTGACATATAAGGGTGACAGGACATGGCTTGCGATGGGGAGTATTTCCGGATTTGTAGTATGAGAATTTTCGAAAATGTGTAATCGGTAAAAGTGTTGAAAAACAAAGGTATTTCCCAAATATTTCGAGTACCATATACGTCAAACTAGACATATCCACTTTTTTTGGGTAGTTTTTACTAGATCTGTAAATCGAACCCACGTTATCATTACAAGAGTCGCTCACATTAAACATTACATCACCGACGGCAAATATTCTTCATGCTCCAATAAATTACCCTCCTTTATGACCCTTCTATGCTTCAATTTCCCTTCGGCTTGCGAAATGTTGGTCTGTCGGATCCACATTTAAAAAATCAAATCCAATGCAATTTTGGGTAACCTTTCTATTTTCTCACGCACTCTGTAGGGTGATATATTTTTATATTGATAATATTTTTAGCGGATAATCTTTATTTATTACACTGGTTTACAGAAGTATAACCAATTTATGTATGGTAAATAAAAATTGATTGTTGTGTGTATTACATTACAGTACTCTGAAATCCCAAAAACATTATAAATATTTATTAGTAGATTTTTTTTTTTAATATTGCAAATTGTGCGGGTTATTTTCCCAAGTTCGACAATATTTTCAGGCAGAAACACCTCATAAATTTGTAGAATATGGTTTTTTCGAATATTGTTTAATGATGTTTCTGAAAGATCATAAACTTTTTTATTTCATTATTCAAGCCCAAGCCGAAGACCATCTATATCTCTATAAAGAGAGATATAGTGTTTTAAAACAGATGTTTTGCAAATGCATCCTCATGATTCCTGGCAATCTTCGGTTGTTTGCTTCATCATCGCTTCATTAGCGGTTGTATGGACTGCTACTTTTGAAAATTCATCAAACTAAATGCCAACAAAATTTCATCTGAATTGAGAATTTTCCAGTATGCAAGTGTTTGAAAAATATCGCAAGCAAAACACACAAGAAAACCTTTGCAAACAACTTCTTTCCATCTCCAGAGAACCATTAGAAAAGATTTTTCTTGTTGTCTAAACGACAACACAATGTTTATAGGCAATTGTTATTGCCTGTTGTTTCATCGTGCTCTACGTTCATCAGGGATGTTTTTTTTTTATTTAATTGGCCTTTTTATTGTATTTTTTTGTATTTCATTATTTAAGCGCAAGACCATCTATATCTCTATAAATAGAGATATATTTTTTTAAAAAAAAATCCAATGAGTGTTCGAACTCACGGGCGATGTGTTAACACCTTTTTGCGACACGGTACCTGTTCGATTTCTATGAACACATTCGTAAATGTTACAGTGGAAAACAAAAAACAGCGTTCAATCATATGATGACGTTACAGTTAAATAATATTAATACTTAAAATTATTTAATGACCCAGTGCAAGCACATGTGTCATTATTTTCTTGCTCAATACTTTTAGTTTTATTCCCACAAAAGTCAAAGAATGCAAAGCAACAGACACTTGTATATACATACATACATTGTTATATTCGTACATACGCTACACAAGATCACAAAATTGTACTGCCCTTTCCTGGGAACCAATTCCCAATCGGGCTTGGAGAGCCTTTTCAACTATACGGTTTGCCTGGAATCATGAGGATGCATTTGCAAAACATCTTTTGATGTGTTAACATCTATAGCGGCGTATAGGGACTAAATCTATCAAAGTCAAAATCTGCTTAAACCAGATTTTATGCTGCTGCTAAAACCATCGCAGTCGACGTTATGGTGACATACTAATACGTCAGCTACTTCGTACAAAGTATCTGTGATGTTGTGTGTTTGGCTCTTTCGTTGCTGTTGATATGCAAACATGTGGTTATGTGACACACGTATACGTCAGCTACTTCGGACAAAGGATGTGTGATGATGTGTGTTTGGTTGTTTCGTTGTTGTTGCTATGGCCAAACAAAGGGACTCATTTGATGTTCAGCATTGCCCGGTGTATACAAAAACATGTAGAAACGGTGTTAAGTTCGGCCGGGCCGAAGCTTATATACCCTCCACCATGACAATTTACTCTCACACTCTTCACTCTTTGCATTCCCTTAACAGTTTTTGATGTGTTAACATCTATAGCGGCGTATAGGGATTAAATCTATCAAAGTCAAAATCTGCTAAAACCAGATTTTAAGCTGCTGCTAAAACCAGATTTTCTGCGACTGCGAAAGAGAATAATGACGTGTTAAACAAAAATGAGCGAGCAAGAGAGCAATGAAAGAGTGGTGTGGCAGGGGTGAGGCAAACGAAATTGTGTCTATAGCGTATGTATTAACACAGTAATGTATGTATGTACATGTGCCTGTTGCTGTTGTTGAACGGAGATATAAAGAATAGCCACGCAAAATTTCATTTGCAAGCGCATGGGCTTGCGTAGTCGACGTTATGGTGACATACTAATACGTCAGCTACTTCGGACAAAGTATGTGTGATGTTGACACAGCAAGCACAAATAAATCACCAACATATCAGTAGTAGTAGTAGTAGTTGTTGTTGGTGTTGTTGTTTTTTATTATAGTGAAAGGTAAGTCCAATAAAATGTGGGTGCGAAGCACTTTCAGAGCAAAGAGAGTAATGACGTATTATACGTATATAAAATTGAGATAGCAAGAGAGCAACGACAATTTTGTGAACTTGTGTAGCGTATGTACGAATATAACAATGTATGTATGAATATACAAGTGTCTGTTGCTCTGCATTCTTTGACTTTTATGGGAATAAAACAAAAAGTATTGAGCAAGAAAATAATGACACATGTGCTTGCACTGGGTCTTTAAATAATTTTAAGTATTAATATTATTTAACTGTAACGTCATCATATGATTGAACACTGTTTTTTATTATCCAATGTAACATTTACGAATGTGTTAACAATGTGTTAACATCGCCCGTGAGTTCGAACACTCATTGGATTTTTTATGTAAATCCTTTTCATCATATTTTCAGGCTTGCGATGCGGGCTACATACACTATAAGGTTAACCATAAGGAATATTAACGTCAAGCTCCAATCATACACAGTACAACATTTTTCAGGTTATTGATTCTGGACTCAATTCTGAGAATTGCAAGTGAAAGTAGCCCCAAACATAAGAACTTCTGCATCATTCGTATTGTCAAGTTGGCTGCATTAATAATTTAATGGCCATATGAATTTTGTTGCTCAAGGTGGATTTTTAGCACTTTTTCTTTATTTTAACACGATTTTATCTCGGTACACCGTATAGAAGACAAAAATGCATCCAGTGCCTTAAAAATCGCAGAAATGGCCAATTTTCATTTCATTTCATTTATTTATTACGTCTATGGACAAATAATCCTTAAAGACTAGCATATTAAATTACATATGTAAACTACTGTATAAATTCATTGAGTTACTTATACAAAAAAAAAAATATTATAAATTAATACATTAGTTGAAATATTAATTAATTATCGTATATAACGAATTTCTAAAATTCAATTTAGGAAGACTAAAATCAAGTAAACTGCAATATTTATTATAAAGTCTCATGGCTTTTAGTAGTGGTTCATTAAGTGCATAATTCGTAGAACGTAGACAAACATAAAAATAAGTATAATGCCGTAAAATACGAATCGGAGCATTAATAGAAACAAACGATAATAGTTGCGGACAACACTGTGTGTAATTTTTTAAGTCATGGCAAAATAACCATATACGGACACCACTACGTGATAAAAGACTAAAAAAAAAAAGACCCGTGTCTCCCAATTTTTCCCAAAGTCATGCACTTTTTTTTTTATAGGCCGCCAAAGATTTGGGGCCTCGGTATCATTTTCGTAAAATGTGATCATTTTCTCAGGCTCATATCTTGCAAACCGTTCAGAATTTCGATTTACTCTCTGAGGCAAAGTTGTAGCTCTTGTCATAAAGAACATATCAAATCAAAAAAACTTCATCTTCCAGATCAAAATCGCAAAAAACTTAAAAAAATTCGATTTTTTTACCTTTTTTCCCGTGTTCAGGTCCATAGGTAGCAAACCGTTCAAAATTCAAGGAAACAATCAACTACAAAAATTTACCTAAGATCTCAATAAACAAATTTCTAGAACATATAAACTTCCCAGAGATGATTCTTAACACTGTTTAGGTAGCACGCAAAAGTGAAAAATTTGCCGAAAATTTTTTAATTTAATTTTTTTTACCTTTTTCTCCTGTTCAGGTCCATAGGTAGCAAAAAATTAAGCCGGTAAACTGGATTAATCGCCCAGGTGATAATGATGCAACCAGTTGCTATGCATACGTAAATTACACATGTCGTCTAAATCGACATTCTGAGAAGAGAGTAAATCGAAATTCTGAACGGTTTGCAAGATATGAGCCTGAGAAAATGATCACATTTTACGAAAATGATACCGAGGCCCCAAATCTTTGGCGGCCCATAAAAAAAAGTGCATGACTTTGGGAAAAATTGGGAGACACGGGTCTTTTTTTTTAGTCTTTTATCACGTAGTGGTGTCCGTATATGGTTATTTTTTTTCGTGTTGCACTGTGCAATCAACACACCCATTGATAACATCATACAAAAATAACAGAATTCCAATATCTCTTCTTAAACTCAGAGAATTTAATGAAATAAGTAAGCATCTACTTTTGTATGATGGAATTGGGTTAGAAAAATTCAAAGAAATCAAAGCAAACTTTAAGAATGATTTCTGAACACGTTCAATACGATTAATATGAATATCCGCTGTCGGACTCCAAATAAAACAGCAATATTCTAACTTTGACCGACAAAATGATGAAAATATTACAGTTTTTGTATATGGATCTGAAAATTGGGCCGTATTTCTACGTATAAAGTACAAAGTAGAATAAGCTTTTGGAATAATATAGTCCAGGTGAGATGTAAATATTAACTTCGGGTCAAACATTACTCCCAAATCTAAATATTCACATGCATTAGTCAAACCATTACCATTAATTTGATATTGCGAAACAATTATATTTTTACAACGGTGAAAAGTCATTTGAAAACATTTAGATAAATTAATTGGTAAACCAGTACTTGTGGACCAAGCAGCAAACCTATCCAAATCCGCTAGCAGAGGTATTAACTGAACGCACGGTATAAAAAATGTTAAGATCATCAGCGTATAGAAGATAGCTGACATGTAAGAAGCACTGAGATATATCATTCACGAAGATATTAAATAACAACGGCCCTAGAATACTTCCCTGAGGGACACCCGAAACAGGAACATAAGGCTCAGAGTAAACTCCATCTATTTATACGGAGCAATACCTATTAGTTAAATACGAACGGAACCATCTAATTAGAGTGGGTGGAATACCAATTTTAACTAGCTTTAATAGTAATACATTATGCGGCACTCTATCAAATGCTTTAGAGAAATCAGTGTATATAGTATCCACCTGAAATTCATTTACAAAACTGTTAACACAATAACGAGTAAAAAGAGCCAGGTTGCTCGTTGTCGACCTACCAGAGACAAAACCATGTTGAGCAGGATTTATATATGATTTAAATTGAAAAAACAATTTATCAAAAATAATATACTCAAAAATCTTGGCTATATTCGATAACTTTGAAATTGGCCTGTAATTAGAAACAATATTCTTATGACCAGATTTATGTCCAGGAACAACAGTCGTAGTTTTCCATTTCTGAATAAAATAGCCCGACTGTAACGATTTATTGAAGATAATCTTTAAAGGAATGATTATTGCAGTACAACACTTTTTAAGAAGAAATGCAGACAAACCATCCACATCCAACTTATACGCTATTGAAAGTTTAGAAATCGCAGAAACTATATCATCATCAGAGAATATGATTAAAATCATCATCATTAAAAGCAAATTGACTATTTTTCATCTTTTCATCTTTTTTGCTCAAAACTGAATTTTGGAACTCAATTCTGGGAATTATACGTGAAAATAGCCCCAGAAGTAAGCAGTTCCGCATCATTCGTTTTGTCAAATTGACTGCATTAATAATTTAATGGCCATACGAATTTTTAGCTCTAGGTGGATTTTTAGCACTTTTTCTACTTATATATTTTAACACGGCTATATGTTGGTATACCGTACGGAATATCTCCTTTGTGTCTGAAGCAAAGTTGTAGATTTTGAATAGGAGAAAAAAATGCGGAATCAAACCTACCCGAACAATGTGCATCCAGTGCCTTAACAATCGCAAAACTCTCCATTTTTCTCAATTTTTCACCTTTTTTGCTCAATAACTGGATTACAAATCTCTGTTTGTCATTTAGTGTAGCTGTTTAAAATTGGACCACCATTCGAATTGGACCAACCCTTAGAATATCCCAAAAAATAAGTTATATTTTCGACTCGACACATCGTTTCCGAGTTATAAACATAATCCCGTTTTAACGAGTTTTTATTCGAAAAATTTCAGTTTTAGCGATTTGTTTTAAAGTGAGGCCTTATTAAAGACATCCATTGGTTAAAGCCTCCTGTGGAGGTAAAAACATTATTAGTTTTACGATTAGACGCGCCGTTTCGGAGTTATAGCCATATTGTTTCATATTTTAGAATAAAAATGGTGATAGGTTACCCTGGGTAATGGGTGAAGGCCGCCTATCCTTCCCGATGTGTAATGTGTAATCGTGATGGATAACTCCCCATCATCGTGGGTAACTACCCATTATTTTCCCCATTAAAACATTGCATATTTGTGGATTTGTAATCCAGTTATTGAGCAAAAAATTGAAAAATGGGGGAAAAATGGTAATTTCTCCGATTTTAAAGGCACTGGATGCATTTTTTCGGTTAGGTTTGTTCCGCTTCTACAAAAAAATCTACAACTTTGCTTCAGACAGAAAAGAGACACTCCGTACGGTATACCGAGATATAACCGTGTTAAAATATGGAAAAGTGCTAAAAATCCGCCTTGAGCAAAAAAATACGTATGGCCATGAAATTATTAATGCAGTCAACTTGACAAAACGAATGATGCATAACTTTTTAACGAATGATGCTTAACTTTTTATTCCCGCCCGGGATTTCCCGGCAATTTCGTCCATTTTCAATTCCCGCTTTCCCGGAAATTTCCAAAGGAACACAATGGAATATTTTAGCAAAAATGTGTAATTTAGCAAGTTCTTAATGTGCTAGGGTATTCTATGTGTTTTAAATTATTGTATTTTTGCAAAATATTAATACCAGTTCACTGTAATAAAAGCAATTAGTTATTTGTAGGGATGCAACATTTTCGTTAGTTGAATTACATTGCTACAATGAAAAGTTCTATACTCCCCACGATTGTATCGTTGCTGCAATATAGTATGTTTTACAAGACATGTAATTTTTTTTGCTGCTACGAATACGTCATTGTTCATTTTGGAGAAGAAACAAGTTTAATAATGTAATTGTTAAGCTTTGAGGTTTAGGCATTTATGCTTTTTTTTTTTTGCTTTATTTTTTTGTTCGTTACTATATTTAGTCAAACATTTAAAGTTAACAAACTGATTTGTATCAAATAGGGTCAACTCTGTTTTGGTACCAATGTTTACTAGCTGTTTCGTAACAATGCTTTAAAGTTGTAATTTCCTTTAAGGCTGTACCATTTTTTCTTTACATAAATCCCTAACTTTATATATATTTATATGTAACATAATACAAATATTTAATTTAAAATAATGCAATATGTATAGTAACAAAACTTGAGAGCCCGATTATGGGACTGTGTATTTAATTTTATATTATGTGATTATTTCTAGTCTAGGGATATATATTTATAATTAAATAAACTAAATGTAATACGACATTTACGACTTGCGAAAAACAACTTTTCTATGAGTTCTTAGTATGAAATTGTGTTGTGTAAGATAGTTTCATAAAAAATCTGCTTCAAGGTAATTATTTGGTACATCATAACATCTGACAGCAACGGGCTAAGATGTGGAAAGGATGTAATATCAATGACCTAAAATCCTTTATTGGATTCGTATGGAACAAATTCATTTCCCATAAAGTTACACCAATTTCAAGTTACGTAATATTATATTAATAAATAAATTATATTAATTGATATTTTGTTAATTTTTAATAATAATATTTTTTATTATTTTTTAATAAAAGAGAAGCGAAATAGTTAACAATTTCGGCGTTTTCTGAAATTCTGAAATAGCTCTAAACTTGGCACGAAAAAAATCTAAATTGTGTCTTAAAATAGCCAAAAACGATACAGAAATATGATAAAACATGTTCGTAATGAATTTAAATAAAGTTATAAATGATTCTAACAAGAGTATAAAAGACTCATAAATGACTGTAATAAAATCCTTTTATGATTCCGAAAATACTTTCAATCCAAAAAAGCTCTTATTGATATGCTCTTATTATTGGATCTAGAATGTTGACTGGGAATTATCACTTTTTGTTTAACAACTTTTCCCGACCCGTGATTCGAACTCAAGCTCCTTATTTTCCAGCGTCTCACCATTGATCTATCGATAACATTGCGCTTGGACGAACAATAACACCATTAGCAACAAAAATGCGTTTCTTCTGAAAAACACCATTATCTAGGTACGCAATGCAAATTCGGATTCCTGTGTGCCCAAAATCCCAACATAGTACTTCGGTGGACATATATTCTTGCTAGGATACAACTTGGATTTGCAGTTCGGGGCGTACGATTTTGCGATATCGGTTCAATCGCACAATCGGTACGATTTCGTGCCCACACATGATAAAATCATCGTATACTATCTAACTTGGTACGATAATCGGTACGATAGTTGTGTCATGTATTTCATAATGACGGCTCTTGATAATTTTGGTGTTGCTCTTCAGTCTAAATGCGGTAATGTTTTTTTTTATTGATGGAGCCATTATACCTCATCGATGAACAAAATTTTGGTCGAAAACAATGGATCTTCTACGTAAAACAGCTAAATAATTGGCAGACCATGCATGTGCCGGTTTAATTCTTTCTATGATTAAATGTCAAGCAATAGTGAATAAAATTGCTACTGAAAAAGTAGCTGTAATTTAATAACTCTTAGAGAATTTAAATAAAAACGACAAATTAATTTCCCGTAACATAATACGTTAATATGGATGAGGGCGTTTGTTCAAAATCAAACTTTTGGTAATAACTCCACAGCCAGACTAATAAGGGTTATCTCTTTTTCGGTTTCAAATGTAAAGTTAAATAAAACACACATATTTTGACGAATGTTTGGTTTCAAATACAGATAAACCTGTCGCGACTGACATGTGTTGTTAACAAGTAAACAACATAACCATTAAACTTTTTTTGGAGTTCTATGTGCCTTTTATTTATTATCAGTAAAATAAAATATATGGACAAATAATATCAGTTCAAATGAAGAAAAAAGCCATGATTATTTGAAAAAAAAAGCTACGATTATTTGATTCTAAAGATAATACGAAGCTTTTAACTAAAACTATTGAAAATGACGATATTCAAAGTTTATGGGAAGTAAATATGTTTTAGCCAAAACTCAAAATCTAGCTAAAATCATCCATTGGAGACGCCGTATTACTCTTATTTATGAATGTTTTCTTTGGTAAAATCTTAACTTAAGTAAGCCTCGAAATCCACGGAACCGTCTTTGCAATTTTAGTTACGGTTTTTTCGTAGTTCAGTTAACGATATGTAAATATTTATTTCTTTGAGGCGGTTCGTTTTAGTCTTAAAATTTTGGATTTGTAATTATTTCAGAACGCACAAAAGTTTTTTTATTTACCACAATCAAGATTCCTCAATTAATATTTGAGTACCACAACATAATTATACAGTGCGGCAACGACCCAATCATCGGATGCACGAACCTGTTTGTTACGATGAACTTGGTGACAATGTTTTCCAGAGTAATGAACCTAAAAGCCTGAGAGCCAATATAGAGTGTGGGGCAAGTAAAGTTTGAAATATTATTTCACTTTAAAAAAAATACTAATGGACATTTTTTCGACATTTCAATTTTATTGGTAAGGCCCACTATTTACATTTATGAATGAAACACAACGTCGTTAAAAGGCTTTTACGACTTGCTTTGCAGTAACTCATTCGACCTGGCCAACTTTTCAGCACGTTCCCTATTATTTGGACCTCTAGGTCGTGAACAGTTGGACTATAAAAGCCTTCATACTGAGGCCTTCATGCTGGTTAATTGCTGCGAACAGTGGCGATTTGATGGCTGTTCGAGCACACTTTCAGCCACAGCGGTAATATTTTCCACTGATCGCACTGGACGGGCACGTCCGCGAGTTCTTTGGTCCAATAAGGGCCTGGATTCATGAACTCGCGGCACAAATTGAACCACAAACGGCGGTGATAGCCCTCGATTTCTATCAAATTTATTTCGTTGATTTCTTACAGTTTGAGTTGAAGACTCAGAAATTAGAAAGAAAGTGCAACAGTAAGGATGCACTTTTCCGTTTTAAAATAAAAACACGTATTTTTTAGATAGTTGTGATTTTTTTATTGGATTGTAAAGAAGATATGTTCCGATTAAGTATGAAATGAAACATCTCATGAATCTCTCATCTCTTCATGAAATTTTCCATGACTTCTTCAAAGACATGTTGCTGTATGTCACCGAAGACGCGTTGGACCTCGGATCTGAGCTCGGTAATTGTTTCCGGTTTATTCGCATAAACCCGAGATTTCAAAAAACCCCAAAGAAAGACATCGCACCGCGTTAAATCGCACGATCTTGGTGGAGAGTTGACATCAGTATTTCTTGAGGAAATTTGATCTGAACTTCGTTGCTGCAATAAATCGATTATTTCATACGCGGTGTGGAACGTGGCGCCGTCTTGTGGAAACCACATGTCGTCCAGATCCATAACATCTAGTTGAGTCCTCAAGAACTCCGTTATCATGTAAAGAATGCTGCTCACTGTCACTCTTCCAATGGTTGACCATTAGGTGCACTTTCTCGACTGAAAATTCTTCGAAGTTAGTACAACTTTCAAAATTTTTGTAATAAGTTTCCTCAATTATAACGCGTTGTTCTTTCCTAAGGTGCTCCATTTTTAATAATCGGAATGACCATATGTGATAGCTGCCAAATTTTAAAGTTGCCACTTGCACAAAGACAAAATGACACTAGATTTAAAAAGTACAATCTTACAGAGACACCCTTTACGAGATAGAAATATTGTTGGGATGGAATATTTTTTTATTATAATCTGGTACATAACTCCATGACATTACGGCATTTTTGCTTATTGACGTAGCCACTTAACCAGAAATGAGTTTCATAACTAATGGACGAAGTGCTCTATGTTTCCACAATTTGGTCTAAATTTGCTCTAAATTTCCACAATTTGGAAGCGTTGTTGCAGCGTTAAACGATTCATGATGACTTGTCCAACCTTACTGAACAGTAAAGTCAACACAGTTTCACATGCTCAGCTTTGAAACCATAGTTATTAATATCGATATTATTCCCAATTTCGTTAATTTCTAACCTTTCACTAATAATCTTCAACTTTATAAATCGTCAGCTGAGTACTATAAAGCTCCATAAGCCAATTCCACAATTTAAACTAATAGTAGAAACAGAGGTTTGAGATGTTGCTCTTTCGAACGCTGTCTTCAGAATTTCGCTATCTCCCTCCGTGGCTAAGATACTCAGTGTCAATGATGGTCTATAATCCACTTTCACCTCTAAACTTAAATGCTGTTTTTCTCGAAACAAAGTTGATGGCGGATGGAGCTTTATAGTACTCAGCTGACGAAATATCAAATTGTCTATCTACTTTGAAATAACGCAGGGTTCAAATTCCACATTTGACACGGAAATATATAAAAAATCGTTACAAGTCAACTATGTTTGCTTAAAACGAATTTATTAATTGATTGCAATTCAAAAAAACTAACAAAATTTTCTTTTTTTCTTTTCATTCTTGATAAAAAGAAATATTTTTACCATTAATTTTCGTATAGAATAAATAAAGTGATGTATTTTAAAATGATTTTATTCTAAGGAGCTCATTTCGGGCAATAAATATTGCTGATTTATTTTTAAATTTCATCAATAATAAGCGTGAATAAAATCATAAATTTTTACTCGTGACGACAATTATTTAATGATTCTGAGAGTTTGTTATATTACAAATATCAGGTTTTTCAATAAGAGCGCTACAAAAGTTTTTTTAAATAAAACAAAACCTGTTTTAGATACCAATGAAATTCTTTATTCCTGTGAAAGTACGTTCGATGCCATTATGTGTGCAACTCGATTTCTTTTGCATGGTCACCACGGGCACGCTTGCAGAAGTCCAGACGCTGAACCCAATTTTCGACGGTTTTCAAGCACAAATCGGCCGATACTGCTGCAATTTCACGTTCGATATTCGTACGAAGTTCATCAATCGGCGCTGGCTTGTTCGCATAGACCGTAGACTTGACGTAGCCCCACAGGAAATAATGTAACGGCGTCAAATCGCATGACCAAGGCGGCCAATCGACTGGGCCATTTCGTGAGATAACACGTTCACGATACTTGGTTTCCAACAAATTGATTGTGGCATTCGCTGTGTGGCGCCGTCCTGTTGGAGCCACATGTCCTCCAAGTCCATATTATCCAATTGGGGCCAAAAATATTCGGTTTTCATTGAACGGTAGCGATTTGCATTCACATTAATGTGCCGGTCTTGATAATCATGGAAGAAGTACGGCCCAATGACACCGCCGGCCCATAAACCGCACCAAACCGTAATTTTTTCGGGATGCACTGATGACTCATGGATTACGTGTGGAATGCTGTCTGACCTCTAACGCATATTTTGCTTATTGACGAAGCCATTCAGCCAGAAATGAGCCTTATCGCTGAAGACCATAAATTGGACGTAGCGCTCTTAAAGTTGAGGCCACTGACTCCTAAATTTTAATAATTACGACTCGTTGGTGACTCGTATATCTTTCCATGATGAAATGGCAAACCTTACTGAAGAGATATGTCAAAAGAGCGGGGAAAAATATGGCGTCGTTTGCTGTCCCTATCGATTTACTTTTGTAGCGTCTCTGTTGAAAAACCCTTTATATATATTTATTATAATACAAATTTTATTTTTTAAACATGTAGTAATACCATTGCATTTTATTTAAATAAAAGTCATATATTATAAGTACAACCATTTTTCTCGAAAAATGAGTGGCTCACTCTTTATTTACACTTTATTTTTTCCTTTTGTATACATATCTCATATTTTATGTATCATTTATGCCGGATGTAAAACAGTTAACGGAATTTCATTACTAATTGATATTTGTGTGTGCACTATGGCGACTCAGCATTCTTAGAAACAAAATAATATACATACATATGTACATTAAATGTTTTATTCATCAAAAATTTTATTTCACCACATAAATCTAGTAAACTACTCAGGCTGAAAAATACGATCGGCTCAATACAGGCACAGAGTCGGCGAGGGTAGAGCAAGTACTGGCAAACCGTGTGATTTTCATCATTTATAGTACTGATACAATGATGAAATGAGAAAACCAAAGGACAGTCTTCCGACCGTTCTTGCCAGTACTGTAATTACAAAAAAAAACAACAGTAGCTTAGAACAAAAAGTCAGTACCTTCCGAGTACTCACTTTACAGAAAAATTTGTAGCTTGCCATTACTGTAAATACAAATGGAAGTAAAAAAAAGGGATATAAATTAATTACAACTTCTATTTTTACTATATTCGGATGAAGACGGTGATTTCGACCAACATATTGAAACTGTTAATGTTGGTATAGTCCACTGTACAATATGGCGTTCTTTTAAGAGTTTAATGACGATAAAAACCCAGAGTCATAAGATGAGGAGGAAGAAAACTCCACTACCTTCACAACTTCTGAACTGAGCACTCTGGCTGTGTAATAACAGAGGCCACGGCTGCCAATTTTAGTTCGCTCATAAATGGCCGTGTAGAGATTACAATTAAAAAGAATCATTAAAACTCTTACACAGAAATCGATAGATGAACTGTTAGTGCTTTTAACATCTGAAGGGTACAGAACACTTCTTCAGAGTTGTAAAATATTATTGGAAAAGTCGAATACATGTAATGAAACTCAAGTTGTGACGACAGTTTGGGGAAATTTAAAATCTTTTGAATACAAGCAAGTCTTCATGTTGTCATAGATTTTTGGAATTATAAAGAGGATAATATTGACCTAATAATTCATGTAGATGGGATAGATGTTTATAAAAAATCCAAATGGGGATTTTGCATTGTAGGTTAAGTTTTTTCACCAATTTATATTACGAATCCATTCTAAGGAAACTCCAAACCACATTTTGCTACAGAATTTCTGTCAGAATAGTCTCAGCTCCAACACAATATTTTACATAACGAACGTATGGGAGGGTATTTTAACCAGTCAAAATGTAATGAATTATTGTGTTGTTTTACCTTAGTTGTACTATAAGTGAATGGGGAACAATTCAGCTTGAAAGTATTAGCTTTTTGTTGTGATATGACTGCTAAAGCTGTTATTAAGTGTTCAAAAAAGCAGTCTTGTCTCTTTAGGTGTGAAAGGTGGTCAAGGAAAAACAGTAAATAATGCGGGTTTAATGCGAAATTGATTGAGAAAAAGCTGACCCTCAACATCACAGTGTAAAAGAAAATAACACTGCTTTGGACATTATCCATTTTGATCCTATACAGCTTGTACTTCACGATGAAATTCATGTGCTTTACCTTGTAAACCAGTCTTGTGTATAGTACAAGAAATCTACAGAATCTTTTAAATATTTTTGAAGATATAACTACAGAATTTTAAAGAAAAACGTTGTACCTCATGGTCTTGTGTAACTGGAAAGCAGCACAGTTTAGATTTTGTCTTCTTTATGCTGAAGATATTGTTGTAAAAGAAATATTGGAGGATGAAATGAAAATTGGTATATGTACTAAAGGTCTGCAGCAAGACATCCATTTATGCGTCTACGCATTTGTTTTATTTCATTGCACTCTATAAAGTAGTACTTTTTGCAAATGCATGATAGAAGAATGAGTACATATTCAAGAACAAAACTTGCTATTTCGAAATGAATTATGTGCACTGTTTGTTTCTCTTATTGAAATGTTCTGACGTATTGAAATATTTTGGAATATACAAGAATACACCGAGTACACCAAAATATTTGAATTTATCAAATAACCCACTTCTGATTTTTGTAACATCACGCCAGCTCATATTTTTACTTCTATTTTTGAATCCTCCGTGTCGATAGTTCTCAATTTCTTTAATGAATAAAGTGTTACTTAATTACTACGCAAATATAAAAAAAGCTTTTTAAAAATATAACTTGTTCATATTTTTTTTTGTAAATTTTTTCGTACAAATGTCACGAAACGTCAAAATGGAAATGCCCAAATACAGATGGACTTCTTGAAAAAGATTAAATTTGTGGAAATTACGTTGGATCGAAAATCAAATTTTGTTGTCTGCATGGTGTTTTTAAAAAAATTTACTTTTTTGAACGGACAGTGTAAGCTAATAATTAATGTCGACGACTCCAAATCTCTCTTAGTTTTATAGAAAAAATTTACAAAAATTACAAATGTGTTTTTAAATTTTTATAATTTTATTTCAAATAATACAATTTTTTCCTCATAACAGCTAACCCTGGAAGTCAAACAAACAAACAAGGTTTCCAATTACATCCCATGAAGTGATTGGGGAGAGCTTCTGACAACCAGTGAGCTGTGCGCTATCCAAATTTTCACTAACTGATTGGGACCTACTGTTTTACAACGGTTCCGAAGCTTTTTCACACTCTAAGTCAGGCTCTAAAAATCATCAGGGACGATTTTTATTTTTTCGGGGTCTTTATGGTAGTTTTTTGTTTAATTATTCAATCTGAAGGCCAATTGAATAACGTGGAGCACGACGAAACCGTATGCAATTGTTATTGCACGTAGAAATTGTGTTGTCTTTTAGGCAACAACAAAAATGATGTCTAATGCATAGATGGAAATTCTCAATTGAACTGAGTTTTCATTTGCATTTAGGTTGATGAATTTTTCAATAGCATCATTCCAAACAACCGCTGATGAAGATCTGTGGCTAGATCTGAAATACCTACACGATTTGACAGGAATCATAGGAATGCATTTGCAAAACTCTTTTCTGAAAACCATATCTCTATTAATAGAAATATAGAATGGCCATGGGCTGGAATAATTGAATAACACTAAGAGAGATTTGCAGTCATCGTCATTAAATATTATCTTACTATCTCGCTCCAAAAAAAAGTTATAATTTTATAAATACAACCGTAAGACAACTAAATTTGATTTTCGATGCACTGTCATTTTCAAAATTTTAACTTTTTTCAAGAAGTCCTTGTTTATTTGTACTCTGCATATATAAAATCACAAACGCACAAACTTTCATACAATTCGGAGAAAACAAGCAACATTTTTGGGATCGCTTCACTTGAATTAATCCCGTATTTTATTATATTAAAACTACATATTGTAAAAACATGCCACATTTCTACGGTCCTTGTTCGTAAGTAATGAACATCCATAGTCGTATACACATAGCAGATGATGCTAATAATATTGAACTGCCAATATGTAATTTTTCTGCTTTTGATTTTAAAATTATTCTGGGTTTTATAAAATCTCTTCTGGCCGTCGGTGGTGCAATGGGTAGTGTGCGCGCCTCTTGTACATGAGATCCTGGGTTCGATCCCTGCTCTGACCACCTTAAAAAAAAAATTCTTTCGGCGGCGGTCACCTCGCATAGTGACGGCGACACTATCGAGTATTTAGCCATGAAAAAGCTTCTCAAAATACCGTTCGGAATCGGTGTAAAAACTGTAGGTCCCAATCAGTGAGTGAAAACTTAGAAAGCGCACAGCTCACTGGTTGTGAGAAGCTCTCCCCAATCTCTTCATGGAATGTAATGGGAAACGGTTTTTTTTTTTTTTTTTTTTTATAAAATCTCTTACTATATAACCACCAACTAAGCTTATTGCATATTGCCTAAAGAAATCGTAATCCTCTTGTATATTCGCTATGTAGAAATACAAAATAATCTTTAGGCAAGTTGGTAGGAACGTCGAAAGCGAGTGATATTTTCTTTTGCCAATATTGTTGGTATCCGAATAACGCCTGTTAACTCAATAATATAACTATACGGCGGTTAAACAAAGAGAATATAACCACTAATTTGATAATGTGGTTTTGGAATGCAACATTTTTAATGCAATATCAATTTTTGATTTATCCACTTCCATCATGTGAAATAGGTTTTTACAATATTAGCCACTGGGAAAAAAGTACAGTGAAATAAATTTAAACAAGGTGAAATTGAAATGTATTCTAACTACTATATTTAATAACAAATCACTAGCTGTTACTCTTTTGTACAATTAATTGTACTTTTAATATATAAATAAATTTACTGCCTACTGTGTCATTGGTCCGCCGCCAATTTCTGTCAGCCAGTACATTGCCAGTATTGCCTTTTTTGTGCCGTTGGCAATTACTGCCTGGGTGTTTTATACATGTAATGACAGTAGTAAAGGCAGAAAGGAGCAACTTTTATATGATTTAAACAGTAATAGGATATAGTTACATATTTGCTGAACATAAATAAAAATAATCAGATATGAATCACAAATTTTTCCATTTGATGAATTTCGGGATTTATTATTGCGCTTTTCTGCATTCAATTATGATTGGGTAATTCAAATTTTCAATTTTATGACATTAACTGTTATTAAATCAACTGTAGCCTGTATGATAATGAAAAAATCTGGGTGAGAATCACAAATTTTATTGTTTATAATTTTGACACATTTATTTTGGATTGTTTGAAGTTTTACTACCTCTGATTGCTATAATCGAGTACCTCACTGGTGAAGCATAAGACCATATTGGACTGCTCAGCGTTCAAAGTCTGCAAAGCTTTAGGCTCAACACATTGTGTACGCCGATGAAGTTTAGCGACGAACTTCAAATATAAGAGTGACTTCAAATATAATCCTAATTTTGTTAAACTATACTGACTATATTTAGAAATCGATAAAGTAGAAACAAATTTAATGACACGATTCAAGGAGAATTTTGTTTAGTTATAGCACATTAATTATGACTGTGTGAAGAGTAGTAACGCGAAAGTTACAAGCCCGAGCTATACACACACGAGCCACACACAGAGTTTACATGCTCACTGACTTAGTGGCTTGTTATTGTTACTGCTTCGGCGGCGGCGTAGGGACTTGCGAACCCCGGCGACGGTTAACGGCCGCAGCCTCTATTCCTAATTATTATGAAATTGACCACGCTGCTCCCATGTAGAGTTCAGTTCTTATGAAATTAAACCTTCTGTTGTTATACAGACATGGGCTCTAAATTAGCACAAGCTATTCTTAAGTTTAACGTAGCATTTTTTAAACTTTTTGAAAACTTTGGGCGACGAGCTTCAGTCAAACTTTTTTAACGTTATCTCTATTCTATTATGTTCTGATTGATGAAATGTGCAATTAGCATATTTTTTTTGGACAGTAAATTAGTACAACACAAGCGGAACGGATATAAAAAGGTTTTAGATGGATAATTTGTGTTCAACGGAACTTATGTTTAGTTGTCTTAGATGCTCGTTATGTTTAAAGTTGTAATTTCCTTTAAGGCTATAAGAGATCATATTTTCTCCGGTTAGTGAAAAGAATGTAAATGCCGCGGGTTGGATTCGAACTACCACATTCGCTGGACGATCGTTTCGATGTTTGTGAAGCATCATCTTCAGCAGCGTCTAGCCCGTTAAGCCTCTGCGGTGTGTATTTATACAAGTCACTAACCGAAGACATTTGTTGATTGTGCAGAGTGATTGGTTGTCGCTAGTTACACACTGCTTTCCTACTTACACGCACTGATGCAGAAGTTTTGAAAGTTCTATTTATAGAACGAACTAACCGGAGAAAACATGAACTCTTATAGCCTTAAAGGAAATTACAACTTATTTTAGATTTTTGTGCAAGTTCTCTAGACTTTTCTTAAAAATGGGACGGGGAAAACATTGTACACCATGGAAACAACTCCTTTCTAGAGGAAAGGCGCATTATATTCAATGTGTGTAGTGAAGGCAAAAAGCCAACGAAAATTTCAAAAACTTTTAACCGATGTATTAAACTGGTCTCTAATGCTATTTATTCCATTAAAACTAATACAAATTGTATAATGGAAAACAAAAAAGGACCCTGATTTGCAAATAATCAACTGAAGCAGATCCGTTCACGTCATCACGTGATATTGCCAACCCAACTATGACGTTAAATTTTATAATAATAATTTAATAATTAAAATAATTTAAATTTGTCAGACAGGCTTATCCGAAGACGCCTCAATGACGCAATGGCCGATAGCCGAAAGAAACCACTCCTTGCAAAAATAGAAAAATATGAAAGATCAAAAGAAATCCCATTCTGAAATAAAATTCTTTGGAGTGATGAAACAAAGGCAGAGTAATTGTTCATCGACCTAAATGGCAGGCACTCAAACAACCGTGTAGCACGCCGGAGGAACCATTATGGTGTGGAGATCTTTCTCATTGTAGGGGGTGGTCCCTATTGTGAAGATAAATGAAGTAACCTGTTAGGGAACGGGACTGGCTGTATGTGTTGTACCGTGTAGAATTTCGCATGGCTGTTGTTATGCAAAATTCAAATTGTCGTTTAAATACATAAGTTAATTCTTGGGAAATTAAACTGACTGTTATTAGGAAATATTTTGATTGTGGTTGTGTGTAGTTTATATTTTGTAAATTTTTGATTGTTGAGGTTCAGCGTGTGCTGTAAATCAGGATAATGTCATTAATTGATCGATTATATGAAAGATTAAACATTTGTACGTTATCAGGCGCAAACGTACAGGCATAGACTGATGCTTCGAATAAAGCATAGTTGTTGTGTACATGTGAGTTGCCGATCGTGTGTGTGTGAAAAATACGATTATTGCCTTCCTCGCGAGGCTATGGGCTGGTTACCACTGGTCTAGACTGACTACATCTCGTAGCGAGCGTACATCATTTGCTGCTTAAACAACCCGATCTACAGTGGCAAATATGTGTATTTGGCTGATCAAAATCTTTTACGTGTTTGGAGATATCCTGAATTTTTGAATGACAGTTTCTTTATTGTACCGACTTTTAAATAACGTGTAACAACACGAACCAAATATTGCCGATCTAATCAGACCATTAAAAGCGGTTATGTCGTGTTTGTTTGAGTTTAAATTGTTCGTCACATCTACATTTATTTCCCGATTTCTTTAAATCAAAAGCCTTCATGTATGTGTCAGCACTATTACCATTAGACTCATATCAAGGGAGATTATTGCTCATTGTGATTTGCACATACACGATGAAAAATCGGTCGTTTTTTGTTGTTTGAATGCAAATATAACATGTGTTTGGAGTTTGTCGCAAATATAACATGTTTGAGACACAATGATTAATATGTTATAACATATGCGTTTGTGACCCAAATATATCTGTGTTTGTGATACAAATACAGCCGTCTTTGTTGCACTGTTTATGCTCCCTCGAGAGCAAGTACGGCTTCGATATTTAATTTTTTAAATGGTCCAGAGTAGCGTAGAGGATTGAAAATTGACATCAGGATGATTCAGAAATAACTGAATTTTTTGGGTTCATTCAGAACTTAAATTAAAATTGATCTTTTAACAGTTATTAAAACTTCACTTAGTTGCAATTTTTTATCCATTTTGTATAGTATTTAAATAGGCCTTTCGTCCTAAGGTGTTGAGGTTAAACAACAATTTACAAATGTTTGTAAAATAGATAAGTTGCAAATGGGATCAAAACTGGGAAATGACGCGATTCGCAAAAAAAATACTATTCAATTATTATTACTAATTTGTTATGGAAACAAATGCTCCATTTCCAAGATATACATATATTTTTACTTTATCGAAATTTTCATTTAAAAAAGTAAAATTTTTCTTACGTTGAAGGCAGATTCCCATAACAAAGGTCAAAAATTATGTTATTTTGGCGATTGGATGCTCCGTTTCCGCGTTGTGGTCATATTTGTATTTAGCGATACAAATGTTTTACAAATTTTGCCACAACATCCAACCCTTTTGGAAACCCTCAAATATTACGTTATTTCACAGCTCGCGAGCCGTGATGCAGAGTTGAATCTTGCAAATACGAACTCTGGTAATATGTAGGTCGGATCTGTATAATGAGTACAATAGCGATGAAAGTGTTGAACCTTGAGGGTGGTTGTTATGGCTGAATATCTATTTTAGTTTGCATCTTAAATTTCTCATATTAATAATTATATGATTACACCTAATAGTCTAAAAAATCAAATCAAAATATGCAAGAAAATTCAGAGGAAAAAAATTATTTGCAATTTAAAGAAATATAATAATGAATGCAAAATGTATTTTATGATACAACTGTGGAATATTCAACGACATGATAAGCAGTACGAATTACGTGCGTTTGATATAATTTTCGTCCATTCCGCACTGGCCAACTTACATTTCTGTCGACGGCGGTCATCACTCTTAGTGACGGCGACCCTATCGGGTAATTATGCTTGAAAAAGCTTCTGAAGAAATCGTTCGGAACCCATGTAAAACTGTAGGTCCCAATCAATGAGTTTATATATACGTAAGGGCCCTTAGACCTGTGGATACGTTGCAGCGACTTCAAATTTACATGGTTTGTACAAACTAGTTGAGGTAAAAAAATGTAAGGGGAAGTTGCATCAACTTTCATACGCATTTCGATGAGAAACGTTCATGAGGCAACATTGTCGGCAAAATGTAAATAAATTAACCAAAAAATTAATACCATAAACATTATCAGTAAAATATAAATTAAAATTATATGGTCTGTAGTGTTATTTATAAATTTTTACAGAAAATAAAAATTGTTTTTCTTTTTCAAAATTTGGGATATTTTCGCTGTGCGCTCACCACCTTTCATTTCGACATCTGACAAGAAAGTTTCCTCAATTAGTTTGAGAGCGTAAGGGCAAAATCGAAGTTGATGTGAAGTTATCGAAGTTGATGTCAACTTGAAGTCGAGCAACTTATCCACAGGTCTAAGGACCCTTTATACTTATCCCTATAGAAGCTCACAGCCATAGAGCAAAGATACGAGTCGCTATCATCCCTCTCGTTACATTCTCCCAATGACGACGAGGTACTAGGTCATTTCATGAATTCGAGTTGCTCTTGTATGTTACTCTTGGACATAAAACGGACAGGAATAAAAGGGAATGCGTATTTTCGCTCGATGCAACCAACATAAATCATAATCTATCTGCCATTAGTTTCAATCAAACAATATTTAGACTTAGTTTGCTGAATGGTTTGCTTCTGGTTGCTTATTGCTCTCTCGCCTTTCTACTCTGTTTTTTATCAATTTCTTATTTCATAGTCGATCAACTGTGTCATGGATACCCCATGGCTTAGCTCTCCGATTGTGCAAAACTGTCCCCTGTCCCTTCATGGGATGTAATGGAATAATATTTATATATGTGACCTGCTCCACGAAAAGGGACCTCTGCACCGAAAAAATTTTTTTTTACTTTTTGAGTAATTCTTATAGGAAAAAAACGCTCTTTCAAATGCCGCAAACCGCAAGTTTCTATGTCTTTTAGTTTTTTACAAATCACCTGTAAAGATGAACATAATTAATGAAATATATGAAAAAATGAACGAAGCGCGTTTTTTAAACGCGTTTTTCTCAATAACTTCTTTTCGGCGCAGAGGTCCCTTTTCATGGAGCAAGTCACATATATTATACATATGTATGTATAATATGATATAGGGTAATTCAATAAGACCATACATTTTCTGTTACAAATAAAACAGACCAAAATTTGTCCAAATGATTTCAGAAGCAATTGTGAGCTCAACAAGTGAAGTTAAGTGAAAAAGGAAAATAATAAGTGGTGAAAAGTTTCAAACTTTGAAAAAGTTTTCCAAGTCTTTTTCAAGACTTTTGAAAACTTCATAAAATTTTTTAAGTTTTTTAAGTCTTTTTCAAGACTTTTAAACTAAGATAAAATTTTGAAGAAAAAGAACCCGCCACATCGAGTGAAGAAAGTTTGAATGATCGCCTGGCAACGTTGCATGCTAGGGCTGAAAGTCTGAAGACCGCTCAAGACTGAGCCAAGAAGAAGCAGAAAACTGAGGCTGATGTAATAAATGAAATCCGCCAGCTCCGTACGGAAAACGAGAGCATTAGCAGAAAATTCGAGGAAGCCTTGAAGAGGATAGAAGAACTTACTTATCAGGTAAAAGACCTGGAGAAATCTCTGGGAGAGCAGACCACGGACAACGAAGAATCCATGGATGAGGAAGCACCAAGCTTTAGAGAAATACTGCTCGAGCAAGAAGCCCACGAGCAGTATAAGAAGGAAGTTGGGTCCCGTGCAATGCCGGCACGGAGGACGGCGAACACAACTGCCAAGAAGAAGAAGGATGGCCCCATGGCGACAAAAGGCGCCAACAACGGGGTGAACAGACGCAGAAATAGGAATAAAAATAAGACAATTCTAGATTTGTACCTATATAACTCTAATGTTCGTGCTGTAGCATCGAAAATTAAAGATGCACTACAGCACGAAAATTTCACAATCAGAATTATGGGACGTTCATTAATGAATGTCAAGACTATCAGTCCGTTAAGAGTTTATTTAAAGATGGGGGTATGCGAATTACACCTACACGCCAAAATCGCAGACTCCATTTTCTGTGGTAGTCGTGGGATTATCTGACTCCTATGAGGAGCAAGATCTGAGGCCGTTCCTCTCAGGTATGAGGATTAATCTTCATGTAGTGAGGATTACTAAGCTTGGTGGGGATAAGTGGCTTCACCACTTGTCCCGAGATTCGGACATTACAGCATTTTATGCTGTAAAGTTCATCTTGCATTGCAAGGTCCTAATCCGTAAGGATATGAGGACAGGGGTTTCGCAATGTAGAAATTGCCAGCGCTATGGTCACAAATGTGCCGGGTCCCACGGCCCGGGCAAATGCACCATCCCCGCCAAAACTGACGGGATGACTTACGGTCCTGATCCGGTCACTGGTGCGCCAGTTCTTCGGCCGGATCACGTGGTCAAATGTGTGAATTGTTCAACCGACGTGCACACGGCTAGCGCCAGGGAATGTCCGTTGCGTTTGAAACTACTTCGCGAGAAGACTGAAGCCAGGAAGCGACACTCAGTCGTTCCTGGAATCAGTTTCTCTCGCGATAGTGGCAGATTTCTGAGCGGCGTTTCCTACGCTGCTGCTGCCCGCGGTTCCTCTCGCCCTACGGCGAATGCTGCGCACGGCACAAATTTCGCTGCAGCAGCACCCTTACGGGTGACGCTACAGAGCGCAATGGCCCATTTCGGGACCATTGATGCCGACTGCCGTCGGATGTTTGGCATGGACTTTACGTCCTGCCGTACCAAGCTTGGTCCATTCATGCGAGATTACGCAAAGTTGGAAGGCGACGACCTGAAATCCCAGGCTATCATGGGACTTTTAATGGCCTTAGGGCCAATGTAAATATTCTGTTTAGTTAGTTGTAGGTTAGTATTAAGTTATTTTTAAGTTTTTCCCTGACGGAATATTGCCTTTTTTGTATTCCTTTTTATGGCATCCTAGTTGATGAGAAGTTGAACATACTTTGGGAGTACCGGCTTCGCCGGGCTCATGGCTAAAGGCCAATATACTAATAAGCTAGTCCTCAAAAAATTTGTTAATGCAGAGGAAATAAGAATTTATATAAGTATGTCTTAAATTGATATTGTTTGTACGAGAAGATTGGAATAAATTGAATTTGAATTGAAATTGAATCCAAATGATTTCTTTTTCGTTGATCATAGCCTTTGTCTACTTATAACATTTATGTATAGAACACAATACCCGATAAACGCTCGCCATGACACCTCTGGCAACATAGGTTGCTATTGGCAGGTTGCTATAGCCTCAGAGAAAGAAGTCCAATGGCGTCAAATCGCAACATCTTTGTGGCCATGTGATCTCGTTGTTTCGTGAGGTAATACGCTCTTGGGTCTTCGTTCGCAATAGGACCATTGTGTCATGCGCTGTGTATTCATCCTGTTGAAACTACATATTTTCAAAGGACACATAAAGTTTGTTATCATGTCACAATAACGATTACCGTTCATAATTTTTAAGAAGTATGTTCTGATGACTCCGCCAGCCCAAAAACCACGACAAACAGTGACTCGTTCTGGGTTAATTTTTTTTTTTGAATGCCGTGTAGAATTGTCAGTGCTCCAAATGCGGCAGTTTGCTTGTTAATGTATCCGGTTAGGTTAGAATGTGCCTCTTCAAACATCCAATTGGTAAATATACCGCGCCGCAAATGGCCCCTAGGCTTCAGGTTCTGTGTCAGTTGAATTTTGTAGGCGTGTTAAAATTGATCTTAAAAGATGGCTGGTTATGTTGACCAAAAACATACGCAATTTCATTACAATTGAATCACCCTGTATACATTCACAAATTTGAAAATATTTAGAACAAAACTTCAAAAAAGTGCCCTTCTCAGTTAAGACATGATGCAAAAAGTATTAACTGATAATGAATTCCCATTATATCGCTTTATGGGAAGGGGTAGAATTTTTCATAATAATTTTCGGTTTTAGACTCACTGCTTCGTATTCACCGCCATGGAATAGTTTAAGATCTTTCAAATAATATTAGAAATTCGCGTCTTCCACTTTATATCAATTTATAATTGGATACGCATTTCTAGTGATTGACACCAGCTAATATATCTTTTATATCAAATTTTAACATGTAAGGAACCCTTTTAAGGCTGTCTGTTGACAACTTTTTCGAACGAGTCGTTCTAATGGCCATCACTCGTTCATATCAAGTCTTGGGAAAGACCTTTATTGCATTTCTAGCGTAAAAATGAGTTTCACTTTAGAAAAGACATTTCTGTTTTTTATGGACAAATAACTTAAACACTAAATCGTTATCTATATATATATGTATATATATACGTTTATATACTTTCAACAAAGAAGTCAGCGGAGAGACAACACAAGAGAAAGATAAAAGTATTATTAAGAGAAATTACAACAATCACATTTCCGCCTTGAAGAAAACAGAGTGAATGCATAGATACTTTCTTTGCATAGAGTGCGACGACGACGCGATAATAATAAGTAATAACTTGAAGATAATTTATCATAAACTGAACGGAACAGAATGTACTTGTGTCCGTCCACCCGCCTGTCTTCCCAACCAGCCGTCTGTTCATTATTTAAACTCTATTAGAGACGACACTCGAATTTGTATCACATCACCATTTCACACACTCATGTACAGTTGGTGGTGGTGCATTGCCAAAGGAATACACCTCACCGGCAGCACATGAAGCCATCGAAGCACTCGCACACTATCCCTCCATTCATTGGTGCAATTATAAGCCATGTAGGAACAATTGAAAAGTTCCCACAGTCTTTGCATAGGTCGCGCCCTCCTTTTTATTCTCTTTCTTTGGCACTTGTCTTTTCTTCCACTTTTCCACGTAAAGGAAGAGGGGAGAAGAACAAATTATGAACAAAAACCTGTTGCCATTTTTCGCATGACTGCATACGGCAGTGGAACATAAGGAATGCTCAGAATGGGCTACACTATTTTACCGCGTTGGCTACACAGGGGTGGTAACGATAAATTTCAATATTATTTATGCACGAGATCGACTCAAACTGGTCGGGGGTGAGTTTATCAACCTGCCAACAGGTAGTTGATGTTACCATGATAATTTATTAAAACGTCCTTTACAAATTGACCAAATGTGGGAATATTGTTAAGAGGTCGCCATCGCACTCACTAACAATTAAAAGTATTTTATAAATTTATACATTAGAATAAATTTGAATGCAGTTGCTGGAACTGCGCTACTAAACGAATGAGACGACTAATGGTACATAAATTATAAACATACATAAGGACAAGAAAGCAGCAGCGGTTCGAGGTGTAAGTTGTGTAATGCGGCTTATGGACATCCTTTTAGATTCATGTACATATATAGTAAACTACCAGACAACCTGACTTTATAGAACCTGACGCAAAGGGCAATGGATAAATGCAACGCAGAATACTATTACAATTTGTGTGGTATGGATAATTCCAAAAAAAATCTACCCAAATACTAATCCCACAGAAAAATTCGGTTACCACAACCTCGTTTAGTGGTTGTCACGACCGCATTAGAGGTTTTCATAACCGCATTCGCGGTTATCACATCCGAATTCGATGTTTTCACAGCCCCATTTAAATTTGTCACAAACACTTTAGTGGTTGTCACAACTAAATTGTAGGTTGTCACAACTGAATTAAGAGGTTATTAGTAGTACCAAATAAAAATGTTGTTTTGTTAACTTAAAAAACGGTTAGTGAGAATTCATGAAATGTTTCTAAACTATACAATCTCATAAATAATATCAAATCAAGGAATTATCGCGCTTTATATACGGTCATCTTTAGGGAACCTAATACTTTTAAAAGTCTATTCCGACCGTTCCCAACCCTCATGGGGCACAGTCCTGTTTACGATGTGTTGTGTCGACCATTCGACCGTTCTGTATAAAGATGATGGTATTTTACCTTTCCTTTGGCGTGTATATCAGCCCATTTCAATTGATCGCCCTTGAAAATTTTCATGATGACATCTGCTTGTACTCCTTATTAATATGGACATCATTAGCAAAATATGATGTTTCAACGAAATATCCATAACTTCAATGTTTGGAATTACGTTTTATAATTCACACGTTCTTTGTATTTTTTGATATAATAATTATTTTTATAATTTTAAACGTCAGGTTTAAACTATATATAGATTTATATTTCGGTAACCGAATTGTGAATGAATTTGTTTCAACCAAACGAATTCAGGAGAAATTCGCTTGCGGTAGTTAAATTGTTCATTAATACTGTTGAAGCAACCTCATTGTCATAAATATGGTTGTTGCAACCGAATTAATGTCAACTTCGGTTGATGCAGTCGATCAGCTGTGGCAAGGATACCCCTGGTAAAACTACATATCGATGGTGTTGCGTAAAAAGGGCCAATCTGCTGTTTCCAATTGTCTGTAAGATATTCATAGATTACAACGTAGCAAAAATGGTTATGGCTATAGAAAGTTATGGTTGGGTTCTTCGAGCAGTATAATTATCTACCTATTTCGTTGCAGATAGACCCAAGCAGTTTCGCCCTTTGGACTTGTCGTGACAAGGTAAACAAAATCAGATCGGCCTTAGTAAAAAAATGCAGATTGGCCCTTTTTACGCAACACCATCGATATTTGTTCACAGCTCACTGGTTGTTGTAAGCTTTGCCTTATATGTAGATATACTGTCTCCTTCATAAAAAAACATTAATGTAACTCTAAACCATTCATCAGTTATTGAAAGCTTTAAGATTTGGCGAAGGTTTTATTAGAACCGTATTCATAATGAGTATTTTAACTAGGGAACAGATAATTGACTGACAACCGTGGTTTATGTATGTATTCTCACAGTGCTTGTGATATAAAAACAAGATGAACAATAACCGATTGATCGAATTAATTTTTTTTATTTAAATGCGTGAATGCATTTTTGCAAAATTTTAAACAAAAATGGAAAGAACCATTCAATAGAGAGATCAATTAATATTTGTTATATTCATAAATTGGGAAGAAGTGTCAAAAAATCATATTGAATTGGATTTCAGTTTTGGGCAGTCGAATATAAAACTGGATAATAGGTTGTAGTTTCAATGTTTTGATTTTATATACATCACTATGTAAACAAAAGTTCATTTTGGATAAAAATTACAAAAATTGAACCGAAACTATTTGGTTGCTTAGCAGGATAATGTGACACTATAAACGCTGCAAGTATACACAATATAATTCCAATTTTTTATATCGCATAAATATTTAAGTTCGGGACGCATGAAATGTAAAAAATTTTTTTCTTTTGTGAATTAATGCGGATAAAATAGCCTTAAAAAAGGGTTAAACGTTCAACAAAAATGGCGATGTTAGAGAACTCTTAACAGAGGAATTTTTCGATTATTAATACAATTTTTTGGCTTTACCATCTTAAACCTTTAACAAACCAATGACAACTGTTTATGAATAAGGCCGATATAATATAATAGAATTAACAAAACCTTGAGGATGACTATACACATTTATTTGTGGCTCGCCTGTATTCTGCGAGAGGTATCCATGCCACAGGTGATCGGCTATAAAGTTGGAAATTGATAGAAAACGGAGTAGATAGGTGAGAGGGCGATATGCAACCAGAAGCGAATTAAGTTTAAATTGCGTTTGACTGATTCTAATGACAATGATTTATGTGGGTTCCATCGAACGAAAATACGCATTCCGTTTCATTTCTGTCCGCTTTATAAAGAGTAAATTTAAGCAGATAATGCTAAGAGAGGGATGGAGACTCGTATCTATTGCTTCATGATTGTGCTAGATGTTTTGACCCAAGTTGACCCAAAAACTTTAAAACAATAGTTTAAAAAATAAAAAATAATGGACTTTATCTCGATCGAATTCCAAAGGCAGGATTCGATTGTGATCTACATAATTGGGTTTAATTTTATTGTGACGATCGATAGCGTAGATTTGTACGTACATTTTAAATAAGATGCTGTTTAAAACGCGTCGACGAAATGGCGAATTTGAACAAGAATTGCAAGAGAAGTGATAACTTTTCGCTGCACACCTATATGGGGAACAAAGAGCTTCCAAACTGTCTCAGCTTGTCGACTCGTATGGGTACCTCGACAACGTGACAGTATTCTCGTAGTAGCTCAGAACCACTGGAAAACATGAGCTACATATCGTCACCTAAAATGCAAAAGGTCGTAACTACACTTTTTAGTTTTTTTTTTTACAGGAGAAAGAATAAACGTTATAAATATTTCTTAAAAACTACTTTTTTCCATTGATTTGTTTTCAGAAACAAATCCGTCATTGTTTTTTAAGCTTGAATCTAAAACTGGGTCATTAAGTTTAAAAAAGTGTCGTTACGGCGTTTTTCATTTTAGGTGACGATATACTTTTCTGCAATAGGAAACAACATTCGAATCGGTGCAAGGGAATCAGTATCCAAACCATGTATTTTCATATTTAAGTTAAGTACCTCAGGTTTTTCCTAGTTGATGCTGCATCAAACGAGTTGATATTTTCTGACCCTTGTACTTTCATTATCAACTCAAGTGGGATTAAAGCCGGAGTTTATTTAACAGTCTGCGAGGTCCACGAGAATACTGGTATGTTGTATGTCCCACTGACAATCCAACTGAATTCCGTATTGATCAGGTGAGTCATGCCATCTCTCAGTGAGATACGACCACCGAACAACAAATCGAAAATACTTCAGTACTTAGAAGCATGCCAACCAAAGCTGTGCAGCAATGTATGGAGAGAAGACTGACAAACTGCAGTGATATCTCGAAGTTAATTTTGAAACTTGATGTCCATTGCGAAAGCAGTTTATGCCCACACGGAACTAGTTGTCTGAAGAATGGTGAAAACAATCGTAAATTCAGGTGTCGCCAACAAATTTCGGTTGCCACAACCGAAGTGAGTTTGATTCGGTTGTAAATAAAGAATTTTCAATTATATTCGCTCGCAACTGAGTTTGGCGTCAATTTGATTCTAGCCAAATTTGGCGTTAATAATTTTTTTTTTAAATACGGTTGTTGCGAAAGAATTTCTCATGAACTCACTTTAAAGGTTGGGATTTCCTTTAAAGTAAGAGATCATGATTTACCGGTTAATGAAAAAAATGTAAATACCGCGGGTGCAATTCGAACACACATATCAAGAAGATTTTTTTAGTGGTTATTAAGAAGGGTATTGTAAGTATTGTAATTGTGGACTTTATGGACTTAACGTCTTCTTCTCCAAATACTAACTATATAGTACACAGAGATGACATCAGTTCTTAAGTTTGTGAAAGTCGGCCGTTTGAGATGTGCTGACGAACATGGCAAAAGTAAGGTAGTATAGTATATATGTATAACCTGACCAAATATTTTTGATCAAAAAGGGGGTGTTTTGGAATTTCAATAAATACATTGATATATTAAAGATTCAAATTTTGAATTCTGCAAACAAAATAAGATAGTTTTAGTGAGCTAAAATTAGTCTTAAAAACCTATATTTAGTTTAACTTCATTAAATATCATCTATATTTTATATTGATAACAAAATATTTCGCAAATTTTTAATTTCGCTATTTAAATTTTGGTTTGTTATATCTCTTAATTTCCTTTAAAACATTTTCGTAATATTCTAATATATTAAAATGTTCGTAATTAGACTATTAAGGTTAAGTTATTAAGGTTTTAAATGACAGAACATTTTTAAAGTAGCCGGGAAACGAACGAACGCAATACCATAACTCAAAATTCGAACGATGGAAATATGTAATTGTGTTTTTTTTTTGTTCTTTACGGTCCTGGAAAAATTTTCAGTAAAAAAATTCGAAACAAGTTAGAAAATCATACTGTTTGTCTGTGATAGAAACGATAGAATAGAAAAATTTTCTTCCCTTTTTTCGTCTCAATTCAATTTCGAGTCTGTTTTAAATTCGTTGCAATCGTTTCATGAAATGAATTACGTTCCGTCGCCTTATCTCAAACTTCATTATTTCCGTTTTTATACATATTTAATATATGATTAATACTTGTATATGTTTCTATTGGAATGATGAAAATTTAGATTTTTGCTGAATTTGAATTATGTTCAATGATACACAAAAGCCTGCCACATAAGTAGACTATCATACTAGAAATCCACCAACACGCTCTTGCTTTTTTGACTGAAGGGAATCAAACCTCAAGAAGTGTCAAGTTTTAACGCCAAATGAATAATTCTGTCGATGAGGATAAACACATCCAAAATTGTTACTGTGAATTTGCAAAATACGTAAATGTATGAACATAATGAATATACAAAATTAAAGCTGGAAAATTTTCTACGATTTTACAGCAAAACAGCTGAGAGATGTTTGAATCCTCTCGGAAGAAGTACAAAGTGAAACGTCAGATGAGTGAGTTGGGTCATCTCGTATATGTTAATCTTTTCGCATGAGAATGTATAAACATCAGTTGAAATACTCGACAAAGTCAAGATACACAAACGTGCCGAGCAAATTCAATACCGCAACAACGAACAAATGCTTTCCAATATGAGGACATAGCATTTTGTAGTCTCAAACACGTTCCGTTGTGACAATCTCTATTTCGGTTGTAATCCTGGAGTTGGAGTCATCTTTTTCCAGCCCGTTTAATAAAGTTATTACCAGTTAGGGAAATATCAAAGTTAAGAATATGATCGGATTTGTTTTGTCAGTGTAGACGTTAATTGATTGTCATTACTACACTGAACGGAAAAGCATCGTCACACGGATGAAAATGTTCATCACCCCAACAACTTTTGTCATCGAAAGTGAGCTAACGTAACGTTTCATTACCGCTATGAAAATGTGTTCATCAACTGCAAATTGTTCGTTACTGTGGTGAAAGTATGGTTGTTGCTGCAATGAATTTGCTTTATTATTGCAACGAATTTGTTTCGTTGCTGCAATGAATTTGCTTCATTGTTGCAATGAATGTTTTGAAGTGTATGTGAAATTATTTATTGACAATTGTACATAAATACACTGTTAGTATTACATTGCAGGTGTTTTGATAACAATTGTTTGAATTTTTGTTTCAAAAATGGTCTCAATTTGCTAATAGATTTTATATTCATGTTGAAACAATCGACGGGTGAAGATTGTGGTAGTCGAGGGGTATAGTGTTATTGTGGCCGTCGTATTCAGGTCCTGCAATTAATAACAAATATCAGGAATTTATTATTAATATTTCTTATTAAAATATGTACATGCTCGTTTCTATGTCTATACTTACCATGAACATAAGCACTGCTCTCTATGCTCTACTCCTTTAACATAGTACCACATCATTGTTTTGTTAAATCATGCAATTGGGGTTGTGTTGAGGGTTCTGATTTGCAATTGTAGCGCCAAATCTCCCCGTCATTAAGCCAGTGATCGCTCTGCGAGCATTTCTTCAACTGCTCTTTTATTTATTTTAAACAAATTTGTTAAAATTTCGATTGGATTCATTTGATTGTACGTTGAATTGTTAACTTTTATGTTCGTCGTACTTGAAACACTTTGTTTCTTTTAGGGCCCCCGCAGACTGCAGACTTTTTATCGGCCGATAGTTTAGTCGGGTTAGGCTGAAAGTGCGCACACCGAGCCAACTAAACAGTTTGTTTGGTGAACAGGGCGCAGACTATCCAACAGCCGGCCGACTATTCTGCAATCAGCAATTGTGATTTGGGCGACGCCGTATTCAAAATACACGCACACGATGCCAAATCACAGAGCGAACTGAACTATCGGCCGACTAAACAATCGTCATGTATGCGCAGGTGTGTATGCGCCAATACTGATTAAACAGTCGGCCGACAGATTAGTTTGAATGTCACGCTTTTAAAATAATTTTTTAGGATATATGAAATCCGCTTATATGAAATAATTGCACATATGACATCTATTGGCTACTTTGTAAACCATGATTACACACAAAATTGATCGGTTAAATGAAAACAAATTTTTGCATTTTCCAACACTAGAAAAACGTGTGACACTTGATTTGCATTCTTTAATTTAAACCATAACAAAACAAAATAGGCAGAGTAAATTTGTCAATAAAAGAAAAAATTAAAGTAATAATCGATTTTAAAAATGGAAAGAGTCGGTCACTTCTTTGCGCGAAATATAAAATAAGTCTTCCTACAGTGTGTAGAATTATTAAAAACAGTGACGAAATATCTAAAGTTAATAACGTGAAGCAAAAACGATACCGGGGAGGAGAACACAAAAAATTGGAAAAGGCTTTGCTTGTATGGTTTGCACAGATGCAGTGATAAGTGGTTCTGTTTTGCTTTGTAAAGCACAAGAGCTGTCCGCACAGCTAAAAGAAGAATTTGTTCCAAACCGCAGTTGGCTACAGCGGTGGTGCAAAAAAAAAACCCATTAGTTACTCCAAACTTCACGGGGAGTCCAAATCTAGCAACACTGCTGATGCGTCTTCTTTTATAGAAAATCGTGTGCCAAAATTACTTCAGAAATTCTCCCCCGACTGCATTTTTAACGCCGACGAGACTGGCTTGTATTAGAAAGCTCTGCCGGTTGGCACCTTTAAAGGAAAACATGAAGAAGCAAAAGAATTGAAGACACAAAAACAACGATTGACTCTATTGTTTGTTGTCAATGCAACAGGAAAATACAAAAGGGCATACTGTATTGGAAAACCGCAAAAGCCTCGATGTTTCAAAGGAAAGGATATTCCCCTCCCGTACTATTCTAACCGAAATGCCCGGATGACGACCGTCGTATGGAACTCTATTTTAACAGATTTTAACTTGCAGAAAGAGAACAAAAAGATTGTTCTCATAGTGGACAATGCAACTTGCCATAAGACTCATTTGACATTTTCCAATATCGATGTAGGGTTTTTACCACCAAACACCACATCAATCATTCAACCGCTCGACCAAGGGATAATACACAGTTTGAAAGCAGAGTATAGAAAAGTTCTTATTAAAACGCAACTTCTAGCATTAGAAAAAGCTATAGCCGTAACCAATTTTTTGAAGTCCATATCTATATTAGATGCGCTAAGCTACTCCAAACATGCGTTAAACTCGATTAAACCACAAACTATTGTAAACTGTTTTAAAAAGGTAGGAATTGTATGAAAATTAAATTGTCAGCCTGTGAGAATAACACATATGTACATACATATTATTTTAATTTCAGGGAGGCTTTGCAGAGAATCGTGTATTGCAAGATGCACCAGATGATGATCCAGATATGTTCGGGGAGTTGGAAATAATTGTTGAATCAGATTACATTAACTGTGATGTTGACCTCATATGTTCAATTTCGCCAAGGCAGGAAGATATTGTTGCTGAGATTTTGGATGATAATATTGGTTTGGATAGTTTAAACAGTTGTGCCGAAATGAAGGATGACACTTTTTCATTAATAACAGAAGCTCTCTCCACAAAAGATGTTCTGACACATTTTGATTCAATTCGAAGTTATTGTTTAAACAAGAATATAGAAGACGCAATTTTAAAACAACGCATTAAAAAAGTTTCGCAAACGAAGATTACAGACTTTTTCAATTGGAAGTATGTACTTGGATGTGTGTATTTAAACTTTAAAGTTGATCGCAATGAATATAATTTGCTTAGTTCTCGAAGTTTATAACCACAAGAAGGTTGTGATTTATTTCCTTTTTGTACGGGATTATTTACACTATGCAAATAATTAAGTTATTCAATTGCACTGCGTTATTTAAGTTAATAAATTAATTTTTATTAAATACAATTTTTTAAAAACATTAAACTTAAATTTTTATTTTATATTTGGGTACATAAAATATTGATCGCATATAAGAAAATATCGCGTATATGAATTTTTTTTTGTGCATTTTGGGTATTTCATATATCCGATATCCACTGTATGATGTAATTGTTTTAACATTTTTAAATTTTGAAATAACTCTGCCAACTTGCTCCAATAATGCCTTCCGGCGCTTGGACCCAGAATTCTATTGAATTAAAAAAACTTTTGTACAAAATAAATAAATAAGATAAAAAATAAAACGCTTGGCTTACCAGACGTTGTACTTCCGCCGTAGATCGCATGGCCGGCGATTCACACGGTGGATGTACCGATGCTAGGGTACATGGCATTGTCGCCGTGCTTTACCGCTAATGCATCTGCTCTCAACAACTCTGTGAGGACATAAAATGAAGTTTCGTGGCCGATACTCCGCAATTGCATAGAAACGATGGTAATTGCCACTATTCGCAGTAGTAGTCAAAGACTCCCGGATTAGGTTACACATGGTTATATATAGTATACGGAAACTAGCCAGTGTTTAAGCTTTCTATCGGTAACAACGTTTATCCAAGATTTGAATCTAAGAAATTTATCCAATTAGATTTAAATTTTAAGCGATTATTCTGCGTATTCTACTGAGACTGCCTTCTTAGAATTTCTGTTAAAACCATTTAAATAATAAAGAAGTGGAAAACACTTGACATTCGATCGGTGATTTGATAACCAATTCCCTAGTTGAGTTTTTTAATTTAACAAATTTGTCGGTTTACCACAGTTCAATGTTTTTTGCGCTTGAGTATTTGTTTTAGTGTGTGTTTCGATTGGTAATGGAATGATTTCCAAAGTGAATTTGATTCGATTCCATTACAGTGCGCTGCATTGCATTTGATGTTTGTACTTAAAGTTTGAGTTAACAAATGTGTTGTTGTTGCAGTTGCTGCCGGAGTAAACATTCGTAGAATTGGCAGTTGAACTGAAGTGAAATCCATTAGTTTTTGTTGCATTTTTAATTTGAAATGTAAATTTTGTAAATACTTTTTCCTGCAAACCACAACATTTTTTCGACTCATTTCAATTGCTTCTTCTTATTGTTGCTTTTGGTGTATAACAAAAAGTTGTGTAATTGGTTTTAGTGTTATGTTCCGTTTTGAGAGGTCCTTTTGCGATTTCTCATTGAATTCTCTAATGTAAATGTGTAAACACAGCCAATACGTCATTTGTATAATAAAAAAGCACTATTCCAAATGGTGTCACTGTAAATTATTTTAACTTAAATTCAAACTTTTGCATTTGTCAGTAGTTAAGATATTTAGATCTACTATGTTTTTGACGTTTCCACAGTGGACATCACACGGAGCGATCAAACATTATTTTTAAAGTATAACTGCAGATATAGCATAGTAGAAAGCTAATTTTGGGTGGGAATAAGCTAATCAAAGCTCAAAGTAAAAGGCGATCCCCTAAACATTTTAATAGGGATATTGGAGGAACGATATCATATCTTTTGTTAAAAAAAAACTATGGAAGTGTTAAAGTTTGATATTAAGTTTCGATAAACCACAGAAAAATTATACAAAAGTGTGAAAAATTATTATTTAAGTCGATAATTCCATGTGTGTTATATATCATACCATATATAAATGAAAGAATTTTTATATTTTTAACCACGGCACTAACCCCACATTTAGTACTAAAGATGGAAAGGACGGTATTGATGCCTCCTATGTATCACAGGATATTTTAGAGTTGATCAAGGGATGGTAGGTGTCGACTGAACCTGAGCCGCTATCTCGGTTCCAAAAAATGCTTGTAAAACGAAGTAGACCAAGTAAAATGTGCAAATGCTGAATGGTATTATGACAATTCCTATCTTTGAACCAGTTAATTCTGCTGAGATTGGTGATCTTGCAGATACTTTAACCCCAGCTCTTATCAGATACATTAATTCCACATGCTCCACCGGTTCCTACCGAAGTAAGAAGAGGAGCTGCTGCGGAAATATTTTTAATAAACTGTACGGAAAAGATTCATCAGAGGTATGAAAATGTTCATCAACCCAACAACTTTTGTCATCGAAAGTGAGCTAACGATTTATTCATTCCCACTACGGAAATGTGTTCATCAACTCCAAATTGTTCGTCACTGTGACGAAGTATGGTTGTTGTGCAATGAATTTGATTCATTATTTGAAAGTGGTTGTTTCGTAATGCTATGAATAAGTATCGTTCGTGCAATGAATTTATTTCATTGTAGGAATGAATTTGTTTCATTTGAAGTGTGTTTGAAATTATTTATTGTTAATTCTAGATAACTACACAAATAGTACTGTATTGGAGTAGTATTGTACTGCGGGTTTTGATAAAAAAAATTTGAATTTTTGTTTCGAATGGTCCTAGTTTGCTAAATATATCCATTCCATGTTGAAACACTGGTCTGGAGAAAGATTATGGTAGTCGAGGGTTGTGTGTAATTGCGGCAAATTTATTATTGATGCGTTAACATCTATAGGCGCGGGTAGGGAATAAACTCACAAAGTGAACACATCCAAACACAGTTTGTCCAACTGCGATCACAGATTGTTTGTAAACTCCTTCGAAACGGATGGACCAATTTGTATGAACTTTCGTGTGTATATCGGGTAGGTCTCAGAATCGGCCAATATCTATTTTTCATACCCCTAACTGATAAGAGTGACCCACCCCTATATAGAACACAGATTTGTCCGACTAGGAAACACAGATTATCAGACTGCGAAAAAAACACAAATTGATGTAGCGGCAGCGAATAGTTGTCTTGTGTGGGTGCGGAGCACCCTCAGAGCAAAGAGAATAATGACGAGGTTATACGAATATACAAATTAGATATTACGAGAGCAACGAAAATTGTGTGAACTTGTGTAGCGTATGTACGAACACAACAATGTATGTATGTTCATGTGTCAGTTGCTTTGCATTATCTTTGATTTTTGTGGGTATAAAATAAAAAGTATTAAGCAAGAAAATAATGACACTTGTCTTTAAATATTTTTAAATGTTATGCAGTATTAATATTATTTAAATGAAACGTCATCATATGATTGAACGCTTTTTTATTATTGTGAAATGTAAGTCAAATAAAATGTGTGTGCGGCGCTCTCTCAGAGCAAAGAGAATAATGACGTAGTTATACGTATATAAAAATGAGATAGCAAGAGAGCAACGAAAATGATGTGAACTTGTGTAGCGTATGTACGAACATAACAATGCATGTATGTTAGGATGGGTAAAATCCCATACAAAAAAAAAGCACTTTTAGGTCACCACCTAAAAATGAAGTTCAGAGTGTTTAATGACTATTTGCAAAATATTACGATTCTGGGTTCAGCAAATTGTGAGCTATTTTGCTTTAAAAACACCTCTAATTATCAGGTTTTTTGGGTGTAACTTTCAAAATGTTGCAGATATTTGGAAAATTTATTATGGATACGTAGACCTTTAGGAGTTCTTGCACTGCACATATTGTTTTTATTTGTATTTTTGAAGTTGATTGAGTTGTAGAAGTTTAAATGCCGGTTTTTAGTGGATTTTCGCGGAGTCCTAAGAAAAAATCAAAATAACTCCGTCATTTTGACTCATATATTAACACTGAAGATGTGATTGTGAAAGTTATAAACTCATCTTCGTAGCTCGGTATGATTCTTTGGAACATAACGTTAAATTATACAGCTTATTTTTATTTTTGTCGGCAGTATTTCAAAATTTTTCGAAAGATTTCATTAAAAACTGACCAATTAGTATCTCATCTTTCTTTTTGAAGACATTGGATAATATGATTAACTCATATCTCCGTAGGATTATAAGTAATTCTCAGCTGTTGTCGTGCCATCACTCATACATCAAGGGGAAATCTAAGGAATTCGCACACCACCGAGCATTCGCAAGGTGCCCCCGAAATTATTTCTTTAATTCGTGTTTTTTGTATGTAGTGCTGTTTTTCAATCTAGATTTTTATCGTTTTAATTCTAAAGTATTTGATAATCTGAAATAAAAAATTGTAACGAATAAATATAAAAATTGGTGTTTTTAGTATTTTCTTTCGAAGTTATTGTCGCTGCAATATATGAATTTGCATATGATTGGACCATAAAAACTCAATTTAAATATAACACGACTTTGAGGGTGTCTATAAATTCACCGTGGTCGTCGGTGTTGCAATGGTTAGTGAGAGCGGGTCTTGTACATCAGAACGTGTGTTCGATCCCTGCTCAGACCACTCGACGACGGTTACCTCGCATAGTGATGGCGACGCTATCGAGTACTTAGGAATGAAACAGCTTCTCAAAATACCGTTCGGAACCGGTGTAAAACTGTAGGTCCCAATCAGTGAGTGTAGAAACATGAAAGCGCACAGCTCACTGATTGTGAGAAGTTCTCCCCAGTCTCTTCATGGGAAACCATTTTTTTAATAATATTAATGGTTGCTACCACCCTTATTGGAAAAAACTTCAGAAATACGGTCAGTCATTGTTTGATAAAATATAATTTAAAGAAATTGAGTCCCATGCATTTATATCGCGTCTTTTAATGGCTATTTAATTTCAGATTTTCTTTTCGCCTTCGTATACTTTTCCATTATCCATTATTTTAAGATCGGGTGAATGTGGGGGACAATGTAAAAGATACACATGTTGCGCATGAATCCAATGTTTGACAACTCTGGCAGTATGAATTGGAATATTATCTAGTTAGTAAGTCAATGCTATGGGTCCAAACAATTTGTTAAATTGAGGAAAAGCGACTGCTAAGATTCTCTTGTCCGATGCTCCAGTCATTTTTTCGATAGTGCCGTAATCGGACATGGCAACCCAGATGGGTTGGATTAGCATTTATCAATTTAAAGTGGTTAACCCAAAATTATAACGTTCAATTTCAAAGCAAAAGTAGTAAATCGTAACATGTCGTTACACTAAGTTACATCAATATACAAAATCAGTTATTCAAAACTAACGGTGATTACGAGGAACTGCGCCAAAACAATCTCTGGTATGACACGACAAAAAAGGGGATTTAGAGGGGTTTCATGAAGCTGATATCATTATTTATCATTATATGTCCCCTACTTATTTAAACAAAATAACAATGTAAAACAATATTACAATACAACGTTTAAATAAAAGGTTCGCAAAGAACATGGGCAGTCAAAGAATTCTAACCATCGATTTCTCTCTCTAGCAAGTAATTTAATTTGGTTCCATGATAGTCGAGATTGCTTATATTCCTTTTCCAGGCACCGCTCCCATCTATATGATGGACATGTTGGCCTTCGATACTCCTATGGATTACATTCAAGAGCCCCTCTGGCAATATTTGATTTTGGGCAATTAAGTATATGACCGATCTAAGTCCATTTTCTTCTATGTATACCGTATTTAATAGGAAATTAATAGAAATTGTCTTGCGCCAGTAGATATGGAGTATTTGTCTCAGACAAACGTTTAGACCTTTTTTGGTGTCAGTTTCGTCAAGAACCAATTACTACAACCGTACAACAGTAAAGACTTCACACAACAACCTCTAATATCCGCCGTCTTTCCAATATCCTCTTTTTGGGCCAGATTTTGTGCAGGTTTGGGAATGTAATTCGGGCCTTATTTATCCGCTCACTTATACCCCTCCTTGTTAATTTTGTATCGCAAATAGTTGATTGAATCCACGTTTTCAAATAATGAACAATCATTTTGTTCGAACATAAATTAGCTTTGTCTTCTTTATAATTAATCTCAATATTACTTTTTCCGCATTTTCGGTGAGTCTATTTAATTTTCTATCGATGGCAACAAAGTTGTGGACCAAAATACATACATAAGTACCATCTGCATAGTCGATATCATGTAGATGTTCATACACACTCCACTGAATGCTGAACGGTGCTTCTGTATACGATGAATTTCATTTAAAAATCGAGATAAAACTGAAATTTTGAACCCGACCCCCTCAGATATCGATGAAATTTTGTTCATAGCTAAATTTGATCAATACAAACAAACTCTCATTTTTAGAAATGACTGTTTTGGGATTTTTTGGGCGTGGCACAGTGGGAAAGTTTTCGAAAAAACGCGAAAATGGTCGAAAAGAGCTCCATTTAAACTACAATAACTCAGAATCGGCTGAACCGATTTCCATGATCTTGGTATTATTAAAAAGATATTTTAACAGGCTTTATGACACGATACCAAGATCATGGAAATCGGTTCAGCCGATTCTGAGTTATTGTAGTTTAAATGGAGCAAAATGCATTTTCCTGGGACAATGTTTATTTATTTTACCTGTAAATATAAAATATAAGGGCAATTACTAGAAGTGGCACTACTTAAAAAATTATATAAAAAAAAACTAAAAAAGAACCCATTTTTATTTTTGGATATGGTATAGGTGAAGGATAAACCTTTCTAAAAAAATAATACACTGTAAAAAAAACCCCTGATCTGTTTGGTTTTTTCGTTAGTTAAAATTTTTTTTTGTTATAAAATTTTTTACAGTGTATTTATTTTTTTTAACGTGTCATAAAGCCTGTTAAAATATCTTTTGAATGATACCAAGACCATGGAAATCGGTTCAGCCGATTCTGAGTTATTGTAGTTCAAATGGAGCTCTTTCCGACCATTTTCGCGTTTTTTCGAAAACTTTCCCACTGTGCCACGCCCAAAAAATTGCAAAACAGTCATTTCTAAAAATGAGGGTTTGTTTGTATTGATCAAATTTAACTATGAACAAAATTTCATCGATATCTGAGGGGGTCGGGTTCAATGCATCTCGATTTTTACATGAAATTCATCATACATGGACTCTATTACACCGTCCACATGTAGAAGAAATCACGTGGGACCAAAACACATTCCATTCTAACAGCCGCAGATGTGGTGAAAGGTTGACTTTGCTTTCCACTAAAACGAACTTTATACGCTGCCTCTATGTACAGATCACAGATCATGGACACCATCTTGTCCGACATCCCCTTTATGGTCAAAGTCGACCACTTTGAGTTACGATGTACTCAATCAAATGCTAATTCAAAGTCTACGAAACGTAGATACAGAGGCGAATGCAGTTATACGATTATACGGCGTGTGTTTACGTGGACGGAGTAGGAACGGTCAGGCCTGAAACGCGCTTGCTCCTTCCGCACAATTGGCTCCACCACCGGCGATATCGGCTGAAGGATAAGAGTCGCCATTACTTTACCTATTGCATTTAATAAGGTAATACCTCTCCAGTTCCTCCACACCTCTATAACATCTTTTTCAGGGTAGTCTATTCATGCACATCGGATAACCGGCGAAATGACAACTGCAATCGCTGATGCACCATAAATCACCAGTTCCGCTGGGATGTTATTTTACCCGCCTCATCTCAGCTTGTATCGTGGGTTCCATTGAAATATCCGTTCTCGGGTTGCGACGTAAGTAGGCTGCCGAAGGGCTACACTCATATTCATCATCTGGAAGTATAGGTTGTCGTAAAGAATTCACGCCATCGCTACACTTGCTGATCTGGTGATGATATCTCCGTGCCATCATTAGACTTTAAAGACGCGGTACTCCTGACATCAATACCGTACGCAGGATTTTGTTACGGGTCGAGCCCAACATGAAATTTATGTTGAAAAAACAATCTGTAAAAAACATAGTTTTTGACTGCAAATTCTTTATATATGACACATGGTTTTTATATTAAACATTACTCTAGACACAAACTTTAAATGTCAACACTACCACGCCCCTATGTCCAATCCTGCCCATATTTCCAGCAGATCTTAGAATATGTACACTTAACCAACATTCCCAATTCTGTTCAAATACCGTTTGTTTTTAATTTGTAATATGTATGGGAGGTACCACGCCCCTTTGTCCAATCCCGCCCATAATTTTTGTCGTCACCATTTAGTTCGCCTGTGAAGTTTCAGCTCGATTGGATTACGGGAAAAGGGTTGAAAATCAATCCAAAGTTTTTGCATGCATACAGACAGGTGAAGTTAATATAAAGAATTTAAAAATAGCACAACATTCAAAAATCTCTAAAAAAAATAAATAAATTGTATCCCATTACATCCAATGAAGGAGTTTGGGAGAGCCTCTTTTATACACACTGTTTGGAACTTTGGTTGGGTATTCTGAGAAGCTTTTTCATGGCTAAATACTCGATAATGTCGCCGTGACTATGCGGGGGACCGCTGCCGAAGATATTTAAGGTGGTCAAAGCAGAGATCGAACGTACGATTTGATGTACAGGAGGTGCACACACTAGCTATTGTACCACCGACAGACACGTAAAAATCACTACTTAAGGATATAAGTAGGCCCGAATCTCCGGGCCCCCCCGCGTATGGGCCTGCCTGATATTGTTGTCGTTAAGTTATTTTATTGAAGAGTACACAATATTATTTTATTGAAGAGTACACAAGTATATGGTCAATTGGATTGAAAGTTTGACCATCAGGTGACTGCCATGTGTACTTGTGTATAATTCTATAGGGACATTTTGTTCCGCCGATAAACAATTGATGGCCACTATATAAATCGATGCACATTGTCTCCAATATCATTCCTCACGGTTGTATGCTATTAGAGCATTTATATCCGTAGTTGAAAGAAGAAGGCCGACTCCTTTCCGCTGCGTATCATTGCCGGAGAATATAAAGCAATGGCCAGATGATTATTGAGATTTGTCGCTAATTAGGCAACGTACATCGCTTTGGCCTAGGATGTTCACATTGTAGTATTCCATAACTCGTTTAACCTGCTCGGGTCTCTATTTTCCACAAACAGTTCCTACATTCCAGGTACCAATCGTATACCGTTGTTCAAAGCATAATGTTTTTTCCTTGAATTTGTGGACGTTTCTGTAATGATTGAATTTTAAGGCGAGTGATTCATTACACCACCGCATCCGATCATAGTGCTGGGGCTGCAAACAACCTCTAGGCAGGTATTCACCCTTCATTAGGAAGTGTTTTTTTTTTATCGATTCACCATATTAGATCCATAGTGTTTAGTAAACAGCAGGGGCATCTCGATTTTTTAAGAAAGGTACTTATTTAAAAAATTACTTTTTTTAAGATAAGGTACTTTTTGTACGAAAATTTACTTTTTTAAGCAAAGGTACTTCAGTAAGATAAGGTAATTTTTTTAAGACTAGGTACTTTGTTTAAGAATATGAATAGGTATTTTTTTGAGAAAATTTACTTTTTTTAAGAAGACGCACTTATTTAAGAAAATTTTATTTTTTAAACTTCTTTCACTTTGGCTTTTCTAAATTTACTTTTTATTCTGTTCAAACTACGATATGCAATAAACAGGCTCCACCTAGAAAATTTCCCATTAAACAAGAAATATCCCGCCATATGATAGTCTAGACACAAACCAAACCCAAAGTACGAGTGTAAGATTAAGTGTGCTGCCAAATGTAATTCCATGCCCAGGGTTGTACTTCATGGATTTGCCAGTCTTGCACTTTGGCTTTTCTAAATTTACTTTATATTGGGTTCAAAACTACAATATGTAATAAACAGGCTGAAGTTAAAAACTTCCTTTTAAACCAAACCAAATCAAAAGTACCCAATGTAGTTGATAATAATTGTTTAAAATTTTTTCATTTTTCAACTTCGTTCCAAAAACAACGCCTAATTCTAAATATTAAAAATAAAATCAGATGAATTAACAAAATTTCTACAACGATGAAACGACATCTGAAAACTTTTATTAGTGTTGAATGGTAAACCAAATGTAGTACGGAGCTGAACCCGAATTTCAAGTTGAGCAATTTTCATTTATCTCTGCACGGGACAAAAATGTGTGTTGTTGCATGTAACTATTTTGCAAATCGTTACAATAATTTACTTTGCAAATGACACAAATTGCTTGACCTAACAATTGTCAGAGCATTACATATTGATTTTTGTAGGGTTTGTAAACAAACAACCCTGAAATACACAGAAAATGCCCAAAATTCCCTTTGCATTTTTTTTTTCAGCTGCGAACTACCAAATGGAAAGTCGCCTGAAAATTTCAGAATCAGAAATTCAGTTTGGTGTGTTTTCATACAAGCAGCATGGAATTAAGGTTTAGCTTCGTACTACGCTTTAAATCTGGGCGAAATTTGCACGCTCACTAGAAAACATTGTTTTAAAATGTTTTCATATCTTCAATCTCCCTTCAATAAGGATTTACCATTTAAATTAAAATCGGATCCAATAGGGAGGGAATAAATAAGTCGGTTACCCCACTGACATTTCTATACTGGTTCATTTAAAGTTTGATTCAAAAATATTAATCGAAAAAATGGCTTAAAAATAAAATGATAAATTAGTTGAAAGGCATTTTTCTTTGGCGATGGTAATACCTGGTTACTGCCGCGAAGTAAATATTAGCTGATTTCCAAGAACAATTTTCATAGTTAGAAAAAATTTATCAACATTTTTTTTTAAATGTTCCATGTATGTTAAACCGACTCATTTTTTATGGGGCCAAAAAAAGTGTTTTTGTTCCACCCACTGAAATGTTCCTTGACTTGTTTTTTTATGATTCGCAAAATATTTCGCGTCTAGGATTAAAACCCCGTGAGCTGGACCGTTTTTAAAAAAAGGCTTTTTTGCAGAATATCTTTGAAAAAAAGGCCTTGGCAGAACATTTGTTGGCATGTTTTTCATACCGTTGGATGCGTCTTTAAAAATGCTTTCCTATGATACTAATATTGCACATATTATCTTTAGTTAACTATCAAAAATCTTTGAAAAACTCAAAAAAAGCCTTTTCTTAAAAACGGTCCAGCTCACGGGGTTTTAATCCTAGACGCGAAATATTTTGGGAATCATCAAAAACCAAGTCAAGGTACATTTCAGGGGGTGGAACAAAAACACTTTTTTTTTGTGAGTCAGTCTAATGTATGTATGTATCATTTCTTATACAAATAATTTCTGAGTTCAACCAAATATCGTAATAAAACTATGTCTTAAGTAGTCTCAACTACAAGTAGAATGAACTCTTAAAAATCGCCCTCTAGAGCAACAGATTAAAAGACTGCACGCCATTGGATACTCGTACCAGATGGTGGAATGCATGAGAAATCATAATGCATTTTTAATTGTACAAGATCATATATTTTTTCGTACTATATCACTAAAGTGGTTGAATGATATTTGATAGTTTAATAAATATAAATATTTGTCTGTTACGTGTATCTGTTAGTACTCGTAATGCCGTAGCATCCAGACGGTTGATACGAACTAATAATAATTTGCTGCATTATTGAACCACTGGGTGCTTTCTCTTTAAGTGGAGGGACTGACTTGCGATAGTAATAAAAAATGGTAAGAGGTCCGATGAAATTAAGAAGTTCGCTTAATGCTGCTACGTTAATTAATACCGGATGCTGCATCAATTTGAATGCATCTTCTGCCTGTCTATACGGCGGCAAGTCTGTGAGTCTGCACTACCAGCATGACCACAGTTGGTGCAATTTATTGAACGGTTCGTAACGTATATTAATTGAGAGTATCGTCATCTTAATATATGTATGGTGACTTGATAGCAAACGAATAGTAGCAGTACGAGATTAATAAGGACAACATGAAAAGCGTTCGTTGCACAGTGGTTGAATACAGCTAATATGCTAATTATTGTAATTTACATGTGTTTTCTTCCGACTACACTTTAAGATATTCGATATTTGCGGTGTAATCTGTGTTAAAGTTTTTCTTAAAGATTTAGTACTTGTAATAATTTTTGATGAGTTTACATATCAGATTCTTTTGCAAGTGAAAAACTTTACTAAATCACTAATACAATTTTATCTTAAATTGCCGTGTACTCAAGGGTGTCACTAACTGAAATTAATTTTCATGTGGAATGATATTCACATACACGTTATCTTTCCCCCTCGCAAGTACTGGAGCTTTGAAATATGTATGTGCTATTTATAGAACACAACTATTGTATTGCAGTTATTTTTCTTAATTTTTTAAATGCCCACAATAACTTTGTAGGATTCGATATGGATTTTATTCTAGAATAGTAACAATTTCTAATGAGCTAAAAGTTCAGGTGCTTGACAACACTGTTTATTAATCCAGTAATGTTTTTCATTGATATTATGAAAAACATGAATAATAAATATGATTCAAATATATGTTTAAAAAATATAATTTTATAAATATTAATATAATTTTAAAGAAACTTGTTAGAATAAAATTTTTTATTTCGTATGGGATTCGGTCTGAATTTAAATCTGGAGTAATATCAATTTCCAATGAGCTAATAGATCAATTGCTTGAAAAAACTGCATATCTCTTTAGCCTTCAGAAGAAAACATAAATAGATCATCAGCGGTTGTTTGGAATGCTGCTTTTGAAAAATTCACCAAACTAAATGCAAACGAAAACTCATCTGAATTGAGAATTTTCCACTATGCAAGTGTTCGAAAAATATCGCAAGCAAAACACACAAGAATACATTTTGCAAACAACTTCTTTCCATCTCCAGATTTTAGTTGTTGTCTAAACGACAACACATTGTTTCCAGTCAATTGTTATTACCTGCTGTCGCAATTTTTATTGAGTATTGTCGCTAAATGTCAAGGGGTGTCATGAAATTTGTTGTATGGGACCGGATCGGTCAATCAGCAGGGTCCCTGAATTGTTGCTTCTTAATCACTGATGATGCCTTTAGACAATTTCCAACTGAGAACAGAAAAAATTTGTCTTTAAAATTCAATAAAATACCTCTGTTAATAAGTGTACACTTCTATCAAACATAATTCTTATTCATTGAAATATAACTCGTTTGCGTTAAACGAAAGAACAGATAATGGAAACGCTTTCCATTTCTCGTAAGCAATTGTTAGAGCAGTTACCGCATATCGTTTGTTGTTAACTCTTTTTTGGATCGAAGTTCCTTATCGCACGTTGCGGGATTAAATTAAACAACTTTTTTTAACACTATTATGCTACAACCCAGTATTATCAACTACATATATTCAGCCTAATTACGAATGTCGTTCTCGTATTTCGACTACGACAGTTTTGTTAAAGATTTAACACAAAGTAGGCGTGTTATCTTCAATCTTTTACAAAACTGTCGTAGTCGAAATACGACAACGACACTCGTAATAAGGCTGTTTGTGCACTTTTGCTTAGGTTTGCGTCTAGACTAACATATGTTGGAAAATTTCTTCTCTAATGGAAAGTTTTCTAGGTGGAACTGTAACTAATATTTGGTACATATTGTAGTTTTGAACACAATAAAAAGTGAATTTAGAAAAACCAAAGTGAAAGAAGTTTGAAAAAATAACATTTTCTTAAATAAGAGCTTTTTTTAAAAAGTAAATTTTCGCAATCTAACAAAAAACCTATTCATACTCTTAAACAAAGTACATTTTCTTAAAAAATCTCGTATCTTAAAGAAGTACCTTTGCTAAAAATTCGCATATTTTCTTACAAAAGGTACATTTTTTTAGAAAAAGTATTTTTTTTTAATAACTACCTTTTCTTAAAAAATTACATTTTCTTACAACATATTGCCTTTTCTTAAAAAACTACATTTCCTTTAAAGTGAAACAAAAAAACTTTTCTTGAGATAGGCACCTACTCTTAAAAATGTACATATTCTTGGAAAAAAAGTAACAATTCTAAAAACTGCCCATTTCTTAAAAAAAAAAACTTTTTCTTCAAAAATTACCTTCTCTCAAAAAAATAAATTTTCTTACACAAATTTCTTTTCTAAAAGTACCCTTTCTTAAAAATAAAATAAGTACATTTTCTAAAAAAAAGAACCTTTCCTAAAGAGAGTTCTTAAAAGTAGCTATTCTTAAAAAAAGAACTTATTTGTAAAAATAATTGATACTTTTATGGGTTTTTCTTACAGAAAATACTTCTGCCTGCTTAAAAATAGTATCTTTTCTTTTCAAACATTAGCTTTTAATAAAAGAAGTACCCCTCTTTAAAAAATTACCTTTTCGGGAAAATATAATACATATTCTTACAAAAAGGACCTAAAAATTTACTTTTCCTAAACAAAAATACATTCTATAAAAAAAAAATTTGATGACAGCCTACTTTTCAAATTTAAATTCACCATTTTACACATTTGACAGCGATGTCACATGTAATTTTTGAATCTGTTAAATTTTAGTAGGCGTAGGGAACCTAACCTAACATGTAGTTATTGATTGTATATGCTGGTTGGAGTGTAAAGGAGTGACATTTATAGACTGAAAAACATATATTGTTTGTGTACAGAAAACTCGCGACAAATTTTTCATTTTGTAAGAACTGTTTGCGGTGTGTTTATAATTAGATTGCATCAACCATGAACTTCGCAGCGAGTGATATTGATAAGTTAAATTTACCAACTAACCGACAGGTTATTGAATATTGTTTGTATTTAAGGGAAACGGATACCTCAAGTGTTAAATGAAATACAAATCTTCTATGCTACATACAAGTCGTAATAATAGAACTGTGGTCTGAGACAATGATTCCAATAGTTGAAAAAACTACAATCAGGAAGTTTCTGACAAACCTTTTAAGTAAGCGTGATAAAATAATACGAAAGCACGATAAATACGTTCCATCGGAGTGGAATAAATTATTTCGAATTTCTAAGTGTCAGTGCTTTATTGAAGTCATAGGATTTTGCAGCTGCCCAAACACTAGAAGATCACCTCCAACTAAAATAAATTTCGTTGTTGATCAATGTGGACCAAGGCTTTTAACTTTACATAATAATAGTAACAACATGGATATAGATCCCCGTGACGCAGCATCAAGCATACAAATACAATCTCTTTATACAGACGAATATGTTCCGAGTTCAAGCGATGAAGATGAAGGGTTGCAGGATGATAATAATAATGAGAAGACGCAAACAGACCCCCAACTTATGGTGTCAGATATAACACTGAAAAATTTCTCTGCCTCATTGGATCGGACTAATACATCAAATCGCTTTGGTTCTCTACTCGCTACCACTATAATAAAAGATTTCAAAATACCTATTGCGAAAAAAGTAATGAAAGAACATGATGATATTAGTGCGAAAATTTTGAATTATTTCAACGACCTTGTTATTGGTAAAAAATAAAATACAAAGGGAACGTGACAGATTGAGAGCAGAAGCTAGACCTACATCAACCCGTGATTCCACATTGAAATGCATTTTGTATGATAGAAAAAAAAGACAAAACGCTGAAGAAATACACATTGGAGAATCAGCTCCGCATTTCGATAATAACCGAAGAACACATTACAATAGTAAAGGAGCCGAATCTGTATTTGTTGGTTACGCAACCCCAACTAATGGAACGGGTATATAAATTCAGAAGGCCATGGTAAATTTTTTTAACTCAAAAGATTATTCGTTAGACCACTTAGTTGCAATATCCTGTGATGGGTCAGTTGTAAATACAGGTTTTAAAACTGGAATAAATGCATGTATGGAGAGACATTTAGAAAGACCTCTTCAGTGGAATGTGTGCCTCCTGCATTTTAACGAGCTGCCGCTAAAGACGTTGATAACCCATATGCATGGAAAGCAAATTGGACCAGGTATTTGGTCAGGTGAATTTGGATCGGAAATTATGGAATGTGAAAAATACCCTGTAAGTAATGTATTTTTCAGATTATAAGCCTTGAAGTCGAGTTTCGCCATCGCCACTGTGTTTCGCAATAAAAACAAAAGCTAATCGAATTAATTTTTTTTCAGGTAGCAAATGAGTTTGAGGTGATTTCTATGGGCCCAATGCCTTGAAATATCGAAAACTGGGCAGTTCGCAGCGATAAACGTTATTTATATCGCATGGTTGTTGCTGTCAGTAATGGTTCATGTGATAAGATGTTAGCTACTCAGAATCCTGGTCCAGTTAGTACAGCGAGGTGGGTAACAACGGCATCTAGATTGTTACGTCTATATGTATCTAAAACTCATCCAACAGAAGAATTGAAAATTCTGGTGGCTTTTGTTGTAAAAGTTTATGCTCCATTCCGGTTCCTCGTTAAGAGCCAACCACAGTTTATACATGGAAGTCGGCACTTATTTAAATACATTCTGTGGATCCGTCAGTATCAACGCATATCCAGGTGATTATCCGTCCAACAATAGCAAACAACAGTTAATATTTTCATCCAGAAAATATTCTTTTGGCTATGATAACTGATGCCGATCATGAAGTAAGATATAGGGCATATGAATGCATAATAAATGCTCGCAGTGATCCAACTCCATCAATTCGTGAGTTCCGAGTACCAAAAAATCAAATTAATTTCAATTGTGATAGTTACACAAATGCAATAAATTGGGACCTGGTCCAAATAACTGAGCCACCATGCTTGATTTTTAGTACAAACGAGGACTTAGTGCATTATCAATATTCTACTGACCATATCATGGAGATACCAGGTAATATAAATATTCAAAAAATTATACACTTTTATATGTTTTTTTTTATTTATTTTATAGATTTCCCTTGCCACTCTCAAAACACAGAGTGCTTTGTGCGGGTTGTTCATGATTCAGCCAGTCACGTTACGGATGAAAACGATTGGGCTAAATATTTGCCAAAATTAAAAGTCGCCAACAGTATAGTACTCTGGAATCTCGCAGAGACTTCTCATAAATCGTTTCTGAAAATCTATAATTTGTATGTATATATATATATATATAACAAAAATAATGATAGAAAAATAATGTTTTTATCTTAGTTTGCTTTAATCTAATAAATTTTATTGAAAAATTAGAATTTAAAACAGGAACACTAAAACATCATTAACAGAAACAAGATAAACAAATAATATTAACTCAATAAAAGGTAAATCTTTACTCCAAAAATATTTAAGTATACATAAGGCCTTAGAATGGGCCTGGGTCAAGGTAGTTTGCAAAGATTCATGAAGATCCTTTCATATTTTATACTGGTATTTAAAGTCACCTATATATAACGAATGTGCAGACTTAAGGAGATATACGTATAAATTATAGGCAGTAGTTACTCAATAGTATGACGGTATATAGATTGTGAGGGTTATAATTGCAAAGCGTCCAGAACCTCATAAAAAAAATATTTTCCCATTTCATCCCTTGTCACAATCTGATCTGTGCGTGTTCAATTGTTTACACTCACTGACTGGGACATACTATTTTCCACCGGTCTGAAGCTTTTTCATTGCTCCTTTGTCGATATTGTCGTAACGATATTGTCCTATACTCATGAATAGGATTCCGGCATACTAACCAAAGCAGGACCAACGGTTACCCTTTATCTTATTTGATATATTGGATTTCAACAACAAGATCACCCATGTTTCTTAAATTTATTTTATTTCTTAATATTATTATTATATTGAAAAATAACGGCCCCAGCAACATATTGCAGGAAACATGTACATTTGCATAAATTGCTTCGTGAAATGAAGATCTGCAACTTTTTATTTCTTTATTGTGACAGACAACAGTGTTTCCAGAAGTTTGCAACAAACAAAGCCACATTTGGGCCACAAGTACATATATTATAACTTATTAATCATTGTGTGCGAAACATGTTATATTGAATAGCCAACACAATGTGTTTGAACATATGTACACTATATTTGAGACAAGCTACAAACACGCTATATTTGCATACAAACAAAAAAACAAGACAAATTATTCTGCGTGCAACTAGTAAATTTACATATGAACAGGCTTAGATTTGCAAATGCCAGAATTAATTCGTACTTTCCGAAGTTCCAAATTATACAATCATGCTCAGTAAAAATTGGGAATTAAACTCAACATCATTCGACTTGGAACAAATATCACCCAGAAACTTGATTCGATATTCTGACCATCATGCAACCCATTGCTATTTTATTAGGTCTATGAACATCTACACATGCATTACAGACAGGACTGTTCCAAGATTTGAGAGAAATGGCCGGAGTTAAATAGACTGCCGAAATAACATTTAATTTAAAATTGCACTTTTACATCTTATTTTGATTGTGTTGATTGCGATTATTCTTCGACACATGCATACTGTGATATATTAATATATTGAGTATTGAAATTGCATTAAAACACATTCCATTAGTCTTAGACTAAACTTATGTATGTATGTATGTGGTCTCTAACACATCCCATTTAATGGCCTTAGTGGTGGATAAGAAGAAATGTTGTGTAACTTGCTATTTTATAAATTAAAGAAACCTATATTTTAATATTATATTAAACGAGAGTATTATATTCAATTTTGGATTTATTCGATTAACCGGTATAAATTACTCGCTTAAGTTTTTACCCGAAATCAGGAATTTATAAATTTTACATTTAAATTTATATGAACTTTTGACTAAACTATTCGATTAATTAAACAACGGTTAATCGAGTGGATACCCTAGTTATAAGCTACAAAATCTAAGTTATTCTCTAGAGACAAGTTTGGAGGGTTTTTCTATTTCTCTTAAAATTTTGAATGAATAACTTACTTTTATTAACAAACAAACACCCTTAAAAAGATAACGGAAAATTCGAAATATAATGTAAAAGATGCAATACAATTTAAGGACAGAATAAAGAACCAGAAGATAAATAGTAACGAAATTTTAGTATCGTTTGATGTAGTATCTCTATTCCCGAGTGTACCCGTAGAATTAGCTATCAGTATCGTTGAGGAAAAATGGAACACATTAAAGCAATATACAGACATTAATAAATCTTTATTTTTAGATATATTAAGATTTTGTATAGTGGATAACCGATATTTCCAACATGATGGGAGAATATATTTGCAACAAAAGGGACTCCCAATGGGTTCACCAGCTTCTCCAATAGTTGCTGACATCGTTATGGAAAATTTGCTGGACTCTTGTATCGAAAAATTGGATATAGAACCAAAAATTTTGACAAAATATGTAGACGATTTATTTTGTGTCGTTTCAGAGGGCGAAATAAATACAATATTGGATGTTTTTAACAATTTCCACTCCAGTATAAAATTTACAATGGAAAAAGAGTCAAATTCAAAACTTCCCTATTTGGACACATTGGTGGTCAGGAGAGGGGAAAATTTATCAATTAATTGGTATCAGAAACCAACGTGTTCAGGAAGAATAATCAACTTCCACTCGAAACATCAAAAACGTGTGATTATAAATACGGCGAAAAATTTAATAGAACGCGTTTTGACTATACGTGATGAAGAATTCCACAAGGTCAATAAGGAAAGGATAAGAAACATTCTTAAGGACAACAACTTCCCGGACCATCTTACCAACAGACTGATAAGGCAATTTGAAGATAAAGGACAACTGAACAGGGCTACTACAGATGAGCCGAAAATCTACAAGTCAATAACATACATACCTGGAATAACAGATAGGTTGGCGAAGTCAAAAATATTTGACGACAAGAATTATACATTAGCATACAAAACATATAACACAATAGGCAGAATATTTAGTAAAACAAAGGATAGTTTTGACAAATTTGATATGTGTAATATAGTATATAAAATACCATGTAAGGGAAATGACAATGAGGTTTGCAACAAAGACACAAATCAGATCAGAAATACAGGCACATTTCTACACAGAAAACAGCATTAACATCCCATTGTGCTAGTTTAAATCATTACCCAAACTTTCAGGATACAGCGGTTTTAAATAAAGAAAACAATTATAAACGTCGTTATATGTTAGAAATGCTACAAATCATTACTACACCAACATTGAAAAGAATTAACTATAAAACAGATACAGATAATGTAGCCCAAATTTACAGACATTTAATTAGTAAAAAATAGAACCATTTAAGCACGAATTGTTTATCAATCTAATATTTTTCTTTGGGTTAATTTATATGAACTTTTTACGAACATTATTTTTGTTTGTGTAACTTCAGAAAATTTTTGAAAAAAGGCGGGAAAATTTTTGTTTGAACATTTTTGAATTGACATAATTTTTTCACAATTGTTATTTTGTTTTAATTGTTAAATATTGTTCAAATATCCTGATGATGCTACACAAAGGAGTAGCGAAATATCGAGGAAAATAAATACAACAACAGCAAATCAGACCTCAAGCTCGAAGAATATTGATTATTTATTGATAAAGAAAAGGTCGAACAACAGAATAAAAATAGTAAGGTGGAATAGTTAAAACATCGCTCAGAGTCGCCATTTGAGTGTTTTCATTGAAAAAATCATATCTTTTGAACCGAATACGATAATTGAATAAATAGTGGCATATAATAGATAACTGTTCAGCCTATGAAAGAGTGTTTTGAAAGGATGCTACGCCTTGTAGGTGCTTACTTATGGGTTATCAAAGTTACAATTTGGGACAAAATCAACTTTATGGTAACTAACAAAAATTATTTGTACCAATTTTAGATGTTTTATTTCTTGTTAAGGTTTTAATGTTTTAAAATTAGTACCCAACAAATTAAAAAAAAAATAAAATTTTCTGTAAATATTCATCACAATTCGTAAGAGAGGGTATATCCAAAAGGCTAATCATTTCTAAACCATAATTATTTTCTAACGCTATTCGCGACTTTACAAACAGCAGGGGAGACATAAGTGGATCGGAAGATGCTGCCAACAGCATCTTGAAGAGGTCCGCATTTTCCGTTACCCTTGATGCTTTGAACGTGTTCTGCAATCTGTATTTTTTATACAATTATTTTTTATACTGTCTCCTGTTTTTCTTCAGACAGCCTCCAATTGGCAAAGACAGGTATTCAATCATATTTTTGCCATGCGCCAGAATTTTATGGACTGTCGGGGTCAACTTCTTCTGTGGATAAGTTTCCGCTAAAAGTGATACCGTTTTCGATGCATATTCATATTTTGTAGAATTGTTCCAATTTAGTTCCCAATTTTATCACGATTTGATTGTCAATTCCAGTGATTCCAGTTACTCCCTCATCATTTTCAAAACTCTCCTAAAAGTGTTTCCATCGTGTGAGTTTCCGTATTCGTACTTTTTAGTGCAACTTGTTTAAAAAAAAACATCCAGTGTTTGCTTCTTTCTGATCTTTTCCTTATCCATAATTGATGTATTTTCATCTTCATTTTCCTCCTCTTGTGGAAAGAACTAAAAACACCTTATCCTTGCGTGCAATGGTGACATTCGAAATTCGTGTTTCTCTTCGCATGTAGAAGCGTTCAAATTACTGAAGTTCTTCTGACTCTTTTTGCAAATCAGGCATGTAAATGTTGAGGTTGTTCCTGTCAGTTCGTTTACGACTTTTTCGTCAACCATGGCCAGGTGGAACTCGTAACTAAATTCAATATAATTTCCTTCTCCAATTTGCAGCTTTGTGGGCTTAATCTTGCTTATTTGTTCTTCAATGTCCTTCACCGTGGTCCTTATGAGTTCTGCCGATTCAGTTGCAAACTGAAACATTATTGGTTGGTAATAATGCACTGATGACGGCCGTGGATTTTTCCAGTGTAGGGAAATATAAGATTTTAGCCGCCAAGACACAACAGATGCCATAATCATATTTGCGTTCGATAGTGTAGCGTCATTTTCTTATAAACGCTTTGTCCGGATGATCCATCGCAGCCCCATTTACTTATCAATGTCAGTTTCTTTTCCACCTCCCATAAAATCCAGCAGATTGGCTTTCATAGAGACTTCCGGAAACTCCATATGCAGTGGTCGTGAATTTATTTTTGTTTGCGAAATGTGCTTGTATCCGGGTAAAATGTCAGCCCCGTGTCGCATTAAAGACGTTCGTAGTATATCATATTTCTCTGTGGAAAGTTCTAAGTCCATAAACAAGGCCAAGGCTTCTTGGGAACCATACTTTTTAATATGGGCGTATGGGGGCGTGGCATTCCTTAATCTTTTTTAGTTGCAGTGACCTTGCATCAGCAACAGATTTTGTAATCTGCGACCAACTTTTTCATTATCCTTTGTATATTTAGTAGTCAGCGCTTCCTTGGTGGCATCGGCAAGTTTCCTCTTTCCTGTGAAAATTAAGTACTCCTCCATACTTTTTTTTTGCCTTCCTTTTGCTTCCCCTGTAGATGTGATGGTTTTATATTCTGCCAATGTATGCAGGATGGTGTCGTCATTAAGCCAGTCGTCGTATTTGGACTTGAATTTATCAAGGGTTTGATTGGATTTTATCCATTTTGCCTTAATATTTCCATAAATCAGATAAATATTATTTTTTATACTTTCAGTTTTCTCTATATTTCCGTATAATCTATCGAGTTATTCTAAGTCAGCTTCTGCGAAAAACGTTGGTGTGGTCGACTTTCTAAACCGGTCAAATAATTTTAAATTGCTCAACGCCATGTTTCAGCGCTCGTTGCGCCAGATTTCAGTCGTAGACTAACCCAGGTATTATGCTTATATTTCAATATATAGTCTAATCTGTTACCTGATAGCTACCCTTTGGATTAGGGGTTTATAAAAAAGGTTATGCTGCCATGCCAAAAAATTTAGCTGTTACCTGCATACATTCGGATTTAGGTTAAATTATGCAATTTTGAAATTATACACTTGTCCGAATAAGATTTTGGCCTACCTTGGACCATAAGTCAATATTGTTCTGTGAATGGGTGTTTGACTATTTGTACGTCAAAGCAATTTTTAAGTGAGCGTACCGTACCTGCTAATTTCAATGAGTAACAGTAGTTTTTTGTGCTTCTTGAGTCTGTAACAGAATATTGGAAGCAGATTTTGGCTGAGACTCTCAGGCAAGCAACCGACTTAAAATGCATTTTCAAACTATTAGATCAAACTAATTGTCACTCAAAACAGTACAACTTGGAAAACATAAATCAAATACCTTAAAAATATCCAAAAGATGCACGTAATGTATTCAAAAAACTGGGTTTTAATAATTGTCGGGTTTCCGTTTCCTCGAATATTCCGACTTTGGTGACACCGGTTTTCGGTTAAACCGATGTGTAGAAACCGGTTAGTAAAAGTTTTCTGTTTTTATGATAAAATGGTAAACTATGCCTTTCGTTTATTGCTAATTCAGTCTTTTTGAATTTTGAGATCGACTACCGAGTAGATAGTCAAGAAAAAGCTTGTAAAACTGCAGATCCCAATCAGAGATCTAAGCCTATGCCTTCAGGGTATGTAATGGGTTAATAAAAAGTGGAACATGTCAAACTAGGAATTTAATTTCTCTTTAAAAAATATTCTAATATAGTTTAGACACAGTACCTCATTCGACCAACCCAATTTTTGAGTACATTGTCCAGAGTTCGGGTCTCTATTTCGTGTTTTAAGGCCTCAGTGGACTCGGGATTGTTAGCGTTTCTGGCGCTGCAGAGATAATAGTCTAACGAGTTCAAATCGCAACTCCGAGGCGGCAAATGGACTTCCGAGTTTCGGCTGATTATGCGGTTTTCGAACACAGTGCGCAAAAGATCGACTCGACATTGGCTGTGTGACACGTACTTTTTGGAACAAAAACTTTCTGAGCATGGCACGGTAATGCTCGGCATTGCCGGTAACAGCGGCTCCTTGCTCATTTTCAAAGAAAAATGGACATATGATGCCGCCTTGCCAAAAACTGCACCAAACAGTCGCTCGTTGTGAATGCATCGCCTTTTCTTGAAGACGTGTGGATTTTCCGAGCCCCAATGCGACAATTTTGTATGACACGGTAGTTCCGAGGTGAAAATGAGATTCATCAGAAAAGATTATTTTTCGGTAAAAAAGTGAAAACGCATCGGATGGCGACAAGGCTTCGTTTCTTGGACTATGGAACTTACGTCTTCGTACCGAGGTCTTTAATATTGATGACTGTTCCAGCACAATTTCAGCTACACCGGCAATATTCTCCAGTGGACGAGCCCGTAGAGGAGTTCTTTTGTTCAATAAGTACCCGGGTTGACAAACTCGCTTCACAAATTGATCCACAAATGGCGTTGATGGAACTCTATTTCTATCGAATTTATTTCGTATATCTCTTACAGTTTGAGTTAAAGGCTCAGAAAATTTGATGAAAGTTTGTAATATTTTTTCTTCAATCGTAAAGTTCTATCATTTACCTAATAATCTGGCACTTCATCATTGTCAATTTGGCCATCTGCTTATAACGAGGGGTTCAAATTCTAAAGTTTACATGGTCCACCCTTTGTTTATTTATTTTATTCAACCTATCTGTTCTAATATTGGACTTCCCCAGTTAGGCAAAATTATCGTTGAGTAAATATTGGGAATACTGTTTAATGTTTTATGCACTACTGCTATCACACTACCTGTGTTGTCATTAGTTCCGGAACTTACGCTTCTATTGACTTGGACAACTTATTTCAGACAACTATCGGCGAAATAATTCGTTGACAAAGTCTTTTGTGTCTGTCTGATGGCTTCAGCAACCATAGTGAGCTATGTAAAAGGATTGAGATTTGTAATTCTGCGTTGTTATATAAGTTGTATAAAATCCGAAAAAACGGTTAATGGGTTTGACATAACCGGTGAAAATAAATAAGTAAATAAATAGTTTCCCATTACATCCCATGAAGGGATACAGGAAAACTTCTAACAATCAGTGACCGACCTGTGCGCGTTCTAGTTTTAAACGCACTGACTGGGACCTACAGTTTTACACTGGTTCCGAACGGTATTTTGAAAAGCTTTTCATGGCTAAGTACTCGATAATGTCGCCATCACTACGCGAGGTGACGCTCGTCGAAAGAAATGTAAGGTGGACAGAGCAGGGATTGAACCCCGGATCTCATGTACCAGAGGCGCGCACACTAACCATTGGACCACCGTACGGTTAACCGGCAGGTATTCGGTTAACCAGTTTCTGTTTTGAATATACTAGATGCACGCCATACAATGTCTGGAACCACGTCTATTTTCCATTTTTTACCCCTAGAAGCCAAAGTGGTGCCTAGAGGCAGATAAACCTTTTTGAAGTATGTAAATGAATAATCAAAGAACATATTTTGAAAATGTGGCAAATATGCAAAAATAAAATTTTTTTTATTTTCCGTCAAAGTTGAAAAAATGGATAGTTTTTAAATAGTGATTTTCCAGGAGAAACACAAAACAAGCAGTAAATTTTTTGAAACGAAATTCCTTATCGGACGTTGCTAAATGAAACAATTTTAAACTTTTTTTAACCGTATTATGCTATAGCCCAGTATTCAACCTAGTATTATTCTGCATACTTTTAGGATTTCGTTGTTTAGTGTTTGAAAATTGTTATTTTATTTTATTGCATACCCTTTAGACATAATTGGTAATTATTACTAGATTTGTACAGTCAGGGACGTATATGAGGGTTGTGTTCTTTCTTGTTGGCTTTGTGATAGTCATGCCCATGTGAAGTTTGCTGGCTTCAATGGAAGACATTATGACATAATTACGGCTAAGGAAACCGGGCTTTGCTGAACATGTTGGAAGTGTAGGGAATTCGATGTTGACTTTTATAAGCTATTTAAGGCGGCCAAGAAAGGATTTCAAAATTTAAATTCAGATCTTGTCTCTATTAGTTCGATACTTAAATCGTAGGAGGATATGTTTGATACTTTTAAATGGCATGCGAACATCTCGTCCTCCCCAAGACGGAATAAAAGCTTCTAGTGATCGTAATTTAGTTGTACCAGTAACTCCTAACTTGGATAATTTGGACGGTCTTTTCTTATCTCCGAAACAGTTGTCGTCTGTTGTTCCGTCATCCACAGAAGTCAAGGACCGTAATCATTATGAATTTTATTATAAAAGTGATATGTTAATGATTAGATTATTAATTTTAAGCAGTTTTTTCAATGGTAATGATTAAATTTGAGTAATATAAAAAAAAAATCAGCCCAAAATCATTATATAACAAAAATAATCATAAATAATTATTTTTGTTTCAGAACGTTTATTGAATTCAAGTAAGTATACAAAATTTAGTACCATAATAAACAATAGCAATTTAATAATATATATTTTTCTATATTCATTGTCCCCAGATCGGGCTCTCGACTATATTTAATAAACATCTATATTGCATTTGTATAGTTTTATAAATTCAATTTCTTGAAATCAATTTATCACTTACATTAGATAACAATAGAATGAAAAAGTTTTATTTATTTATTTGGCTCAACCCATACAAAATAAATTAATTCTTATATTAAGCAAGGGATTATAGATTGTGGTAGAATGTTTTAAACGTAAGTAAACTGACACATAATTAAATTTTCGGATAAAGTTTTTAAATTTCGTAATATTTAATTTTAATTACAACACAAAATATGTAATATCGCGTATAAATAGAATGATGGAAAAATTATTTTACTAAATTATAAAAATTTAAAAATATAGGAAGAACAAAATTTTTATATAATATTAACAGAAATAATAATAAATTGATTACAATTTTTATTATTACTATTACTTTTCTCATTGGAATCTATTATTATTATTGCAATTTTTATTTAGTGATACTATTTTTATTTTGAATATTTAAACTAATTGCCTGTTGTAGTTTGCTGAAAATGCTTTAGGAGATTCGAGTTGAACTGCGTGGTATTGGTTATTGTTTGAATTTTCAGACGTAGTTTATTCCATAGTTGACCGATGCCTGACTTGTATAATTTTATTTCCTCGTGGCGATCTTGCAAAGTTAATATGAGCATAGAGGTAACAAGGTGTTTTGGTAGTTATAATTTTGTGTAAGCTTGTGATTGTTTTCATATTCAAAAGATTTGCAAAGTATACTCCGTAAACAGTATTTGCAAGTTCAGACACATGATCTCCTCTACGTAGGCCGAATATATATCTAACAACATTGTTAAAAGCTCGCAAAAATTTCACACCCATACAACAGTTTAGGAACTACATATGCCTTCGTTAACAACATTCTTATCCTCAAGGGTGTAAAAGGCTGACTAACGTACAAGTTTCTTAATGCTGCATTAGTGCTACCAACTGCCGGCAATATATGATCACGCCATGTAAGTTTACTATTGAAAATTACACCCATATTTTTCGAAGTTGGTACTATATTTATGGGCATATTAGATAATCTGACAGATATATAACTTGGTGGTGTACAAGAAGCCCTACTGAGGATCATATATTTTGATTTAGCTGAATTAAGGCTCAATCCATTAATTTCTGCCCATTTGGATATCATATCCAAATCATTGTTTAAATAAGTAATGCAATTTGCAAATTCTTCCTTTGATGTACTTATATATAAAGGGTTTTTCAACAGAGACGCTACAAAAGTAAATCGATAGGGACAGCAAACGACGCCATATTTTTTCCCGCTCTTTTGACATTTTTCTTCAGTAAGGTTTGCCATTTCATCATGGAAAGATATACGAACCAAAAACGAGTCGAAATTATTAAAATTTACCACCGAAATTTGGAGTCAGTGGCCTCAACTTTAAGAGGCCTCAACAATCAGCGATATTGGCTTCGTTAATAAGCAAAATATGCCTTATTGGTCAGACAGCAATCCACACGTAATCCATGAGGCATCATTGCATCCCGAAAAAATTACGGTTTGGTGCGCTTTATGGGCCGGCGGCGTCATTGGGCCGTACTTCTTCCGTGATGATCAAGACCGGCACATTACTTTGAATGCGAATCGCTACCGTTCAATGATAACCGAATATTTTTGGCCCCAATTGGATAATATGGATTTGGAGGACATGTGGTTCCAACAGGACGGCGCCACAAGCCACACAGCGAATGCCACAATCAATTTATTGGAAACCAAGTTTGGTGAACGTGTTATCTCACGAAATGGCCCAGTCGATTGGCAGCCTCGGTCGTGCGATTTGACGCCGTTAGATTATTTCCTGTGGGGCTACGTCAAGTCTATGGTCTATGCCAACAAGCCAGCGACGATTGATGAACTTCGTACGAATATCGAACGTGAAATTGCAGCAGTATCGGCCGATTTATGCTTGAAATCCGTCGAAAATTGGGTTCAGCGTCTGGACTTCTGCAAGCGTGCCCGTGGTAGCCATGCAAAAGAAATCGAGTTCCATACATAATGGCATCGAACGTACTTTCACAGGAATAAAGGATTTCATTGTTCTCTAAAACCGGTTTTGTTTTATTTAAATATACTTTTGTAGCGCTCTTATTGAAAAACCCGTTGCCTGCACATCATCTTCATACATATGCACACTATAGTTTTGAAGTTGTTGCGTGAGGTCATTGCTGTACATGGAATAAAGAAGCGGACCCAAGATAGATCCTTGCGGAACTCCTTTTATTAAGCCAAGAGGTTTGGAGTAGCGATTATCAATTGAGACACTCTCTGTAAGCAAGATAGGATCTCATAAGACCACAAGCATTTGGAGAAAATTTGAAAAAACGAGTTAGCTTTAAAATAAGAACCTGATGATCGACTGTGTCAAAGGCCTTTGAGTGATCAAGTAGAACTAATACAGATATAAGATTATTATCTAAATCGTTTCTTAAATCTTCGGAGACTTTTTGTAGTGCAGTTATGCAACTGCGCCCAGATCTAAACCCAGACTGCCTACTTGTTAATAACGAGTTGTCCCTTAAATATGTCCCGATCTGCCTATTAATTAATTGCTCAAAAGCTTTCGAAAGAAATGACAATATGGCTATCGGACAGTACTCACCCCTTCCCTTAGACAACGGTATTATTTTGGCGTGTTTGCAAATCTCAGGAAAGTGTGATTCCAATATAATAGAATTAAAAATATGAGTAATGTGTGGTAGGATAAACTGAATAATTATTCGTAAGAACGTTGGGTCGACTCCGGCTATTAAAACTACATTTGATTTTATGCCCACAATACTCTCTAAAACATCAAAATTACTGACGGAGTTGAAACACACTAAGTCATTTACACCACCTAAAATCTCCAGGTTTGGATTAACCATACCATTATTTTGCAAAACTTACCTTTTCTAAAAGATGCATTTAAGTTATCGTATTTTTCAACCGGCACCTTAGAGGTGTTGGAACTAACTATGACATAATATTAACGAAATGAATTTCGTTCCAACCGGGTGTCCCATGACACCTCATGTGATATTTTTTTATTATTATACATTTAATAAATATATACATCAATCAATAGCAGCAATAAAAAAGGCGATTCGTTACTTACTTTTCGTGATATTACACCTGAAATCGAGACCTAATTATAAGTACCTAAAAATTATGTGTTTTTTGAAAACCGAAAATCGGCCAACTTTGAACGGTTATATCGTCTAAACTAAAAATCTAATATTAGTAAATACTTGAAATCGTTGGAAAATTTCCTAAAAGGTGGGTGTATTCGAAACTTCGTAATGAAAATTTTGATTTTTGCAACCTCGTTTGCTCTACGGGCGCCACTGTGGGTCGTTTTAAACGATGTAATAATCGGCCATGTAATTGGTGACTAGCTCGTATATTGTCCATATACATAAAAAAAAATAAATGGTTTCCCATTACATCCCATGAAGGGACCGGGGAGACCTTCTCACAATCACTGAGCTGTGCGCTTTCCAGTTTTCACTCATTGATTGGGACCTACAGTTTTACACCGATTCCGAACGGTATTTTGAGAAGCTTTTTCATGGCTATATACTCGATAGTGTCGCCGTCACAATGCGAGGTGACCGCCGCCGAAAGAAATTTGAAGGTGGTCAGAGCAGGGTTCGAACCCAGGATCTCATGTACAAGAGCCGCGCACACTAACCATTGCACCACCGACGGCCACGTCCATATACATATTTAACTATAAATCTGGAGCAACAATACTTTATTTACTCTCTACCAAGCTACGGCAACATTTTATACCTTAGCAACCAATGTGCCTTCTTCCCGAAAACTGTTAAGCCATTTCCATTCATAAGCGTTTACGTGGTTATGGGAGTCAGTGTCAAGACTATAAGTATAGATGCCTCCGATGACGTTCATACCCGTAATGACGATGATGGCAATGACAAGGCTGATAGTAAAAATACTCGTACGGGTACCAGCCAACATAAGAATTTATGCGACTTTCGACAAGGAGCATTTTCTGGCAGACATTCATTTTAAGTGAATGCGCCGCACCACAGACCACCGGATTAAAAGTACTGGCGGAATGCTGAAAATCCGATGATGGCGTCCGGCACACGTATGAACAAAAGTATGATGGTGTGTGCATATGAACAAAAGTATGATGGTGTGTGCTAGGTGGGAATGGTTTGCGACTTTTCATTTTTCGTCTGAAATATCACCGCGTCTGTTTAAGGCATAGGTTTTGCGCGGAGAGAAGCAAAAGCTTGTTTAGCTAATACCATCAAACTCAGTATGTGTTTAAGAACATGAGGAGGACATTAAGTGTGATTGTGTGTAGGTAGGTACAGTGGGTACAACGTTTGTGTATGTACACGTCTTGCTTACATTACATGTACCGTTACATGACCCCATATTCGAACATACAATGTTTGGACGGGTTTTATATCATCCATGCACAGCGCACACAAAAGGCAGCAAGAAACATATCCAAATGCATGGCCACTATGTTGCATAGTGCCTCGCTGTACTTGTATGCAAACCAGTTGTGAACGCATCTTTGGCGAGTGGGCCGTGCATTGTCAACAGCACTTGGGCATTGGCTTTGGTGGCCAGTAACGTAACAGAAGACTACACCTCATGCGTGTTGTGAATGTGCGTACCCATACGTTGTGAAGTGCGTTAATAGCGGAGTAATGTTGACAACGACGATGTCTGATGTCTGGCCAATTTATCGCTTCATCATTATGTATTCATTGGAAATGTGCGAGTTGTGGCAAAATCTATGCGTATAAGATGAAAGAAATGGGAAAGCTGTAGTCGCTGTCCATCATTATCTTGAGGTAATTTGAATATCAAATAACATTGGGCAATGAGACAGTAGTTGACTGCGACGACATCAAATTTGGTATAATTTTACGAGTTTGGCTTAGAGTAAACTGGATATGTAACTACATAGTTGTAATGGCTGAACTGGATTACAATGTTTGATAGCTAAAAAGGCGTACAGTAATAATTTGATACACACAGTACAGGGCCCACCAAACCTTTCAATTAAGTCAACATACTTCAAGCTTACATTCGACATTTAGCAATTGTAAATTTGAAATTCTGTCAAAATTCAGTGAGTGTAAAACTATAATGTAATTCCCGTTTGAAATATGAGTACTTTATTTTGAACCTTCTTTGGAATATATTATGTCAATTTTGTGCCACGAAAGATAAATCATGGTTATGTGTATTGCAATGCGTTACGAAACCTAATAATCAATGCTCTAATAATGGCCGTCAGTGGCTAGTGTGCGCGGCTCTTGTGCATGTGAACGTGTGTTCGATCCCTGCTCTGACCACCTTACATTTCCATAGTAATGGCGACACTATCGAGTACTTAGCCATGGAAAAGCTTCTCATAATACCATTCGGAACCGGTGTGAAACTGTAGTTTCCAATCAGTGAGTGAAAAATTAGAAAGCGCACAGCTCACTGGTTGTGAGAAGCTCTCCACAATCGCTAAATGGGATGTAATGTGAAACGGTTTTTTAAATACTAACGGGGATGTACTACTTTTTTAAATTTGGCAGCCTAATTTATGTGATATAACGTTTACACCAACCATATCTAAATCTATCAGTGACGTGAATAAATCTAATGCATTTTTTATTCATTCTCACTTCATCTCTGAATTTGAACTGAATTTGTCATTGAAAACTCTTTGAAATATATTATAATTTAAAATTTCTGTTAAACATTACAATATTTTCGTAAGTATTGGCAAACACCAGATAAAACATAAGTCATCTTTTAAGATATAAAATGATTTATTTACCAATATTTATCAAGATATTTTAAATTTTAAAATTAAAATATATATATAAATATATTTATTTTGTATATATAAATCTAAAAGTGTTGCTTAGATATACGCAACGCAAATGATTTCATTAACCTGAAAACATTCGCTACTGCGACGAATATGTTGCATTTCTGTAATGAATGTTACGATTAATATGTTTCATTGATGTAGGAAGCTGGTGTGAAAATGTAACAACCCATATATGATTGAGGCATACACATTAATATCAAGCACCCTTCTTTTGTCCATTTTAATAAAACTAAAAACTTAAATATAATATAAATGTTGCTATTTCATGGAAAAATTAAAATATATTATTTTTATTTTGTTAAATGATACAGCATATAATTTCTGACAATTTGACGCTTATGTGTTTGAGCATTGTTGATAAAAATGTTGTAAAAATTGGTGTAAAAACAGATTTGCTCTTCTTTGATACAAATCAGTTTCGTCGCTTTAATAACTGATATGTCGCAGCAACACATTCGTTTTGTTAACTTTAACTGTTTGACTAAATACAGTAATAAACAAATACAATATTTAAAAAAGCATAAGATGCCGAAATCTTAACCTCAAATCTTAACAATTCGTCGAATTATTATTGTTTTGTCGTAAACTTCACACAGTGGCGCCCGTAGAGCAAACGAGGTTGCAAAAATCAAAATTTTCATGTGCGCCGACGAAGTTTTGAATAAACCCGTGTTATAGGAAACTTTTCATCGATTTCAAATATGCTACTCTTAATAATATCACATTTTTAGTTTAGAAGATATAACCGTTCAAAGTTGACCGACTTTCGGTTTTCAAAAAAACACACAATTTTTAGTCAATTTGTTGCGATTTCAGGTGTAATATCACGAAAAATAGGTAACGAATCGCCTTATTTTTTGTTTGTATTTATTGATGTATTTATTAAATGTATAATGATAAAAAAAATTAACTGTTTGCTTTGTGTTTCTCCTGGTAAAACACTATTTAAAAACTATCCGTTTTTTCACTACTTTTCAACTTTGACGGAAAATAAAAAAAATATATATTTTTCTATATTTGCCATATTTTCAAAATATGTTCTTTGAGTATTCCTTTACATAATTCCAAAGGTTTTATCTGCCTCGAAGTGCCCCTTTGGCTTCTAGAGGTCAAAGAGTTAAAAAAGACATGGTTCTTGAGTGGGAAAAATCAAATCATTAACCCTCCGTCATACACATGTTTCTATGGTCACATTCGTAACACATGGGTCAGGCCAGACCAACTGTGTATTCATTTTGTAAAACAATAAAAACAACTCGCGTAAACTTCTGTAACTGGCACTCATGATAGAATTATTGGGAAAATTAGCTGTACGGACAGCATGGGATGCCATCATTTCCAACATGAAAACCCCTTTTTGTCTGAATTCGTGGAAAGAACTAACAATTCTTGGAAAAACAAAATTACGTGATAAAATGGACGCAACAATTGTCATCCAGTCCACACGCATTCGTATTTTTAGAACCTGTACACGATGTGATTGGTCACCCGCCCTGTAGGTAGGCAGGTAGGCCAGCACTCCACCACTCCACGCACAGTCCAACCCCGTTAAGACTCCGCCCACAAGAACCCAAGCGCACACTGGAAAATTCTACCTAATTTACCAATGACCAAAACATGGTGGTAAAAACTTGCGTCATGCACAGCTACTATATACGTGTAAACACTTAGCGTGGTTTCAACAAACCTGATTGTGCTATTATTGACCAACCATCTAACCGCGAGTTATTGAAAACATGGCGTTGAACAATTTAAAATTATTTGAACTGTTCAGAAAGTCAACCACACCAAAGTTTTTCACGGAAGATGCTTTAGAAGAACTTGATAGCTTATACGGAAATATTGAGAGAAGCGAAATTATAAAAAATAATTTTTATCTGATATATGCAAATATTAAGGCAAAATGGGTGAAAACTAATCGAACCATTCAGAAATTCAACTCCAAATACGAGGACTGGCTCAATGAAGACACCATCCTGGATATATTGCCAGTAGATAAACCCACCACATCAAACAGAGGAGCAAAAGGAAGGCCAAAAAAAAGTATTGAGGAGTGTTCAATTTTCACAAGAAAGAGGAAACTTGCCGAGGCCACCAATGACTTGACCACGAAGCATTTATCGAAGCAATATACAAAGGATAGTGAAAGAGTGCGGTCGCAGATTACAAAATCTGTTGCTGATGCACGCCCACTGCGACTAAAAAGGATTAAGGAAAGCATTCCCACGCCCACAAACGCACACATTAAAAAGTATGGTTCCGAAGAAGCCTTGGCCTTGTTTATGGACTTAGAACTTTCCAAAGAAAAATATGAGATACTACGGGCATCCTTGATGCGACACGGGGCTGACGTTTTACCAGGATACAGCATATTATGCAAGCCAAAATAAATTCACGACCACTGCATACGGAGTTTACGGAAGTCTCTGTGAAAGCCAATCTGCAGGATCTCATGGGCCATACAGCAAAACGGTTGTTGGAGAGTCTTCCTGAAAATGAGGTGAAAATTCTTCCTGAGAAACTGACATTGATCAGCAAATGGGGCTGCGATGGATCATCCGGACAAAGCGTTTATAAGCAAAGGATATCTTCCGATGACGCTACAATATCGGACTTAAATATGTTTATGGCATCTGTTGTTCCTTTGCGGCTAAAATCTGATGTTTCCCTACACTGGAAAAATCCACGTCCGTCATCAGTGCATTATTGCCGACCAATAATGTTTTAGTTTGCAAGGGAATCGGCAGAACTCATAAGGACCACGGTGAAGGACATTGAAGAACAAATAAGCAAGATTAAGCCTACAAAGCTGCAAATTGGAGAAGGAAAATATATTGAATGCAATTACGAGTTCCACCTGACCATGGTTGACGGAAAAGTCGTAAACGAACTGACAGGAACAACCTCAACATTGTCATGCCCGATTTGCAAAAAGAGTCAGAAGAACTTTGGTAATTTAAACGATTCTACAAACGAGGAGAATTACGAATATGGAATGTCACCATTGCACGCAAGGATAAGGTGTATGGAGTTCTTGCTAAAACTGGCGTATACCCTACCACAAGAGGAGGAAAACTTCGATGAAAATACATCAATAAAGGATAAGGAAAAGATCAGAAAGAAGCAAATACAGGATGCTTTTTTTAAAGAAGTTGGACTAAAAGTAGACTGTCCCAAGCACGGATACGGTAACTCAAACGATGGAAACACTTCTAGGAGATTTTTTGAAAATGACGAGGCAGTAACTACAATCACTGGAATTGACAATCAAATTGTGAAAAGATTGGGAACGATCTTGAATGTTTTAAACTGCAAAGAAAACTTCAATTCTACAAAATATGGAGAATATGCATCGAAAACTGCATCTCTTTTAGCAGAAATGTATCCACAGAAGAAGTTGACCCCGACCGTCCATAAAATATTGGCGCATGGCAAAGACATAATTGAGTACCAGTGTTTGCCAATTGGAGAGCTTTCTGAAGAAGCACAGGAGTCTCTTAACAAATTTTATAAAAAATATAGATTGCAGAACACATTCAAAGCATCAAGGGTAAGGTAAAATGAGGACCTCTTCAACATGTTGGCAGCATCTTCCGATCCACTTATTTCTTCCCTGCGGCATGTGAAGTCACGAATAGAATTAGAAAATAATTATAGTTTAGAAATGATTAGTCTTTTAGATATACATACCTTCTCCTACGAATTGTGATGAATATTTTACAGAAAATTGAAAAAATTAATTTAAAAAAGAAGTAATTTTTTTTAATTTGTTGGGTAATAATTTAGAACATAAAACTCTAAAGAAAAAAAAAAAAAAACAATCTAAAAATGTAAAAATAATTTTTTTTAGTTACCATAAAATTGATTTTTCTACAAATTTTAACTTTGATAACCCATAAGTAGGCCCCTACAAAGCGTAGCACCCTTTCCAAACGCTCATTTCATAGGCTGAACAGTTATCTATCAGATGCTGTTTAAACTGTTCAATTAGGTTCAAAAGATATGATTTTTGCAACGAAAAAACTCAAATGGCGCCACTGTGCGCCAATTGTTTGAACCGGAGATACCAATATTCACAACTATACCACTATTATAAACTAGCAAATTACAAATATACAAACAAATTAAAGTAACCATTATAGTAATGGTTAGACATATCAAAAATCTGACAACAGATTCGGAAGGAGAACGCACAAAAACCTGTAGACACAATATAAACTCGACAAAAACATACATTTCGTATACCACAAAACAATAATCAACCGACGAATTGCATTATAAACTTATTTTCTCTCCAAAATGCACAACTGATGTATTCGTTGCAGCAATGGTAATTGAGTTGCTGGAGCAATGCATCGATCAACATTCAAAAAATCTTGTATAATATGCTTTATTGCAACAACGATACAATAGTGGGGAGTATGTCACTTTTCAATGTTCCAATGTAAACCAACTAACAAAAATGTCGCATTCCTACGAATAATCGCTTTATTTCAGTGAACTAATGCTAATATTTTACAGAAATACAAAAATTTAAAACATATCTTATAGCCAAATGCAAGAATTAGCTTGCTGCTAGATTACGATCTTTTCGTAAAATATTCCATTTGAATTTTCCCGGAAGTCCCGGATAAAATTCCCGGGGATAGCGGGAACTGAAAACAACGAAATTTCGCGGAAAATCCCGGGCGGCAATTGCCGGGCACGGTAGGCAGGAAGCATCGATAGTTTGCATACAAATTTCGACAAAAACTGCAAGTAGGGTTGTATTTGTTGATGATTATAGGTGTAAAATCCGTTGGAATTGAAATCATACCTGCTCCTTTTCAAAAGTTATTCATATTTTTATATTTCAGATCGGGACAATTTGGAATAAATATTAAAAGGTAGAATTTTTATTATACAAGGGACTAATAGAGAATCTTGCGGAAGTTTTTAGCCGATTTTAATCGTTTCCAAGGTACACCACGTGGAGGCAACATACTTTGTACCTCTTTTTTCTATTTTTTTTGTTTTTTTTTATATTTTTAGATTTTAAGATGATTTTAGATTTTTTTGTTTTTTTATATTTTTATTTTTTTTTTTTATATTTTTTATTTTTAGATTTTAAGATGTGTTACTATTTCTGTACATATTATTTAGAGTTTTGTAAACTTAAGTTTGTAAATTTAAACATGCTGCGATGAAAATATAAGCGATTTATAAAAGATGGTTCATCTAGCAACTTTATTTTAAATCTATCCCAATATTTATTGAATTCGATATGAACTGATTCTTCAGCCTGCTCGGACCATAAAACTAAGCCATCATTATTCAAGAATGTGATTGCTTCCTCCAAATGCTCCCGGATAATATGAATTTTGAGTGTTTGAGAAATTTCAGTACTTTTTAAGGCTTAAAGTCAGGAATATCATCATTTTGGCAGCAAAGCACTTTTCAACAATTTTATTCATAGCTTTAAATTCAGCAATATAAGGCTGTGAGCGAAATGGTCCTGCCAGCTCGTAAATTTCAGGAGCCTGCAATTTATTGGACTATTTAAGTAATTTCCGACATTGGTTGCCTTCAAAAATATATCCTTGATAGCTCTTATGAGATATACCTAATTTATTCGCCCAGAATCACGCTCTTTCTTTTCCAATTTCCTCAATTTTAACTATACCGTCCCAGAAAAGATGGCTGACAATCCCTTGTAATAGGTGTAGTTCAGGAGAAATACACTTCTGAATACGTACAAATTATCATCTTCAGTAGTGAAGTCTTCAATGAATAAAGGGTGATTAATTGTACTGACATTTTTTAGCCTTTTTTGTCATTACCCAAGCTCTTGAATGTAAAGTAGTCATCTTTTAAATGCTTGTAGGTCTTTAAATCAAGATTTTTGTCATCACTCCTTATATAATTTTCGTCAATCATTTTATCATAACTAATGTGACGAAGCAATAAGGGCAAGGCTAGGAAACCGTTGCAGTTTGCTGTCCATTGACCAATAGAACGAGCTTTAAATCTCCAACAAATTTGAGGGGTAGTTCATTGAGTTTCGTCAATTCAACCAAAATTTTTAAATTATCATAGGTCTCTTTAATCCTTGGCACTATGCCTAATAAAATCAATTTAAATACACTAGTCAACTTACGTTTATTTGCCATACTTGCACCAGTAGAGTAAGTTGAAACATTTGTACTTTTATCTAAGTCATTTTCTTTCAAGTCATCTTCTGGAATTGATATTGAAAGAGAAATTTGGAAGAAATCTTGTCCTCCATCTGCCATTATTTTTATTTTTGATTGATCAATATGTTCAATGTTTCTATTTTCAAAGACAAAGTGTTCGTGTTCTGATGCAGTAGCATACACAACTGGTCTCTGTTTAATACCGTCTTTGGATGTTTTGAATTCGTAAAAACCTTCTTTATAAATGTGTTCCAGCATATTAGATTTTTCATACAAATGCTGATTGTAATTCTTGGGAACTGATTTTCTACCAGCAGAACTACGAATGAAGTTAACCAATTTTTTCATGTCATTTGTAGACGATCCAGTATTAGCTTGGAAATTGTAAAATCTTTCGGCAGAAAATCTTAATTTTTTTTATTTAGAGTTACCCGAGCCTTCGATCCCAGAGTATTTAACACGAGCTCATCTTTATCATTGTTGGATATTTTTTTTTTCAAAATTTTAGTTATTATTTGGTTCTGCTATTTCTTTGGTAACTTTTGTACTATATTCAAAACATTCTCACGAGCATTAGAAGTAGAAGGACTTATGCAAGGATGTGATATGCCTTTACCTATTTTTTGGAAACAACTGTTGCATAACTGAGCAGAAGTTATCGGTTTAGTTGCCTTTGTCTCATTTTTAGAAAGTAAACACTTGTTTACGTCAATATTTGTAGAGAAATCCCTAATTTGACCTCTACCTTTCTTTTGTTTTTTATGACTCGTGCTGTTAGACAGACGTAACAATTACTACCCATCGTTCTTATTTCTTTTGATAATTTAAGAAGGTTTATTTTGGAAAATAATTTTTTTCCCATAAAGACCGCATACTTTTGTGCGATTTTCTCCATGATCGCATTTATAAAGCGGATGCTGACTATTCACCCGACTATTCAGCTGACTATTCGTTATTACTTACTCTTACTTCTGATATGAGAATTTCTAAAACTTTTGATATGTATTCCAAATTGTCACAATCTGAAATATAAAAATATGAAAAACTTTTGAAAAGGAGCAGGTAGGATTTAAATTTCAAGGGATTTTGCACCCTGCTTGCAGTTTTTGTCGACATTTTGGTGCAACCTATCGATGCTTCCTGCCTACCGTGCGGGATGTATTCTCAAATTGTGGGGTATAATTTCCTATTAGACACATTTTAGGTTTAGGTTGAATATTTTTGGGGCTTAATTTTATATTGTTGTACCGAACCAAAATACACCCCAATACAATAAATGTTGATATCTTAAGTATATCACATTTGATGTGAATTATATGCCAACATATATACAAGCCAATATAGGAAACTGAGTAGTAAATAAATACATTTTTTTCCAAAAAATCGCGCGATTTTTTGGGCACAAAGTTTAAATCAGCGCCTCTTCACTAAGATGTAATGTTTCAATTCTAAGTAAATAACATGCAAAGTTTTTGAATTCTAAGTTTGGTAACAAATAAAATTAAAATTTTTGAAGAAAAATATATCGAAAATTTTTTGGGAAAATATTTTCGCATGCGGAACTTCACTTACATATTACATTTCAACTCTCAGTTAGTAGCAAATAAACTTTTTGAATCCAGCTTTTGAAAGCAAACAAAATTAACTTGTTTTTACAAAAAATAGCGTGATTAATAAATAGCGCAATACTACATTTAAAATCTAAGTAAATAACAAAGAAACTTTTTGAATTCAACATTTGAAATCAAACAAAATTAATAAAATGATTCCAGTTCATTCCAACAAATACTTATACATCATCGGATATTATATGTAGATATATCTATAAACTAAACTGATGTATGTTTAAAAAAACTTCGTATCTAAAGTAACTAAAGTGCAAGACAACATGACCGGAAATGTACGGAACGAAAATCGAGAGATTTTAAATATATGTTTTATCTTGAACGTTTAAAGCAAATTAAGAAAACAAATTTAATTTTTTTCAATAAATCGCAAGGTTTTTTGAATTCTGTTGTTGAAAACAATTTTATTGAAACAAAAAAAATTACGCGGTGTTTTGAGAACGAATTTTCGTTGCACACTAAAAAAAGGTTTGCTATTACAAAACTATAGAAAAACATATTTTGTATTTGCAATCTGTTAAAAAACTTATTTTTGCACTAAAATACTTAAAGTATCGGACATATATTTTTAGATATTAGACGTCCCCAATTTGACGCTACGAGTTTTGCGACACATTTCCAAAAGTTCGTGTGAAATGTTATTCCCTCGTTTTTTCCACAAACAAAATTTAAAGTTTCCTGGTTGCATTTCTGCCAGTGTGTAACAAGGACGACTACGAAACTGGGGGAGATGTCAAATTCATATGAATTTCGACCAAAGACAAACGGATTTCCCATGTTCCTCCTTTGCCAAATTTAAAACCGGATGTAATCGCCGATGCTATTAATTTGTATAAAAAATGGAGACATACTGGAATCCTCGATTCCAAAAAAAATATAGTTTTCCATTTATTTGTTAAATTGTTTAATAAACATTACGTTTCGGACATATTTTCGTCCTGCACTATTACGTACGTACTTATGTACAATTTCGATGACTTATTGGAAATTGTACTCCAAACCGAGGAAAAAATATATTCCCCAATTTTACACAGAGAACAACAACACGAAATATTGGGGCCTGTTTGCTATTTTACGGTATATTTTCAAACCTTCAGAAAAACATATTGAAATATGGTTCCATTAAAATGTTTGGGGCCTATTTTCTTTTCTAGTTTCAACAATTTGGGGCCAAGTTTCATTTTCAATTTGGGTATATGATCGTGGGGTCTAATTTCCTGCCGCCGCCCAGAAATTCAAATCTCGCATGTATTTTTGGTCACCATTTATATGGAAGATGTAGAATCGAATTCGCGTAAGGATTTCGCAACATTTTCAGTTTTACAATTTGTCCATATTATTGTCAAGGCGCCGCGCCGTTTTAAAACTTTGCGGTTTAATAGGGCTAGATTGTTGCTCTCCGAAGTATATTGGTGATTCTAATGCATGAAGTGGTCAGTAAAAAATTCTTGAGAAGAATTATATTTATTTGAACTTAATTTTTATTGGTGGATAATATTTTATTAAAATTTTTGTTTTTTTTTCTCTAAATCATGTCGTTCTTTTTTACCAAGTTTGAGGACCTTCAATCAAATGAAACTATTTGGCGCTAAAATGGATAGCTGAGGTAAATGAAAATGCGAACAGCGCATGAATAATTCATAAATTTAACTTGGCGTTAGTTTGTCGGGGTTCAATAGATTCCAATCATTAACTTCATTCATCATTCAGAAATGATCATGTCTAGCCACTGACAATTTCATACTTTTGGTTAAACAGCAGGAATCTCTCGCAGTTGGTCTTAGTGATGATCGCCTTATGATATGTGCACAAGAAGTTATAAAGTCACTATTCATCAGTCAGTCAGTTGGTCAAGTCGTAAATTCTACTTTACATCGGAGCCAGGTTCACTATTTTGAACATATTTTTTGATAGGACCATCCAATCTAGACGAGTATAGCTACAAGTCTGCTGAATGTAGTTTTTAAATGGGTTCTACAGTTACGCAATGGGCAAAACGTTAGAAAAAATGTTTTTTTACAGACACTTTCTGTTGTTTTATATTGTTCTAACATGCCGTCAGTGGTGCAATGGTAGTGTACGCAGCTCTTGTGCATGAGGAAGTGGATTCGATCGCTCCTCTGACCACCTTAAATTTCGTTCGACGGCGGTCACCCCGTTTAGGTGTAAAATTGTAGGTCCCAATCAGTGAGTGTAAAACTAGAAAGCGCAAAGCTCACTGGTTGTGAGAATTTCTCCCTAATCCCCTGATAGGATGTAACACGAAACCATTTATTTTTTTTAAAATGAGTAAATATGTGTCTCAAAATTAATTTCTTCCATTCGCATTTAAATTGAACTCAATTGATCCAGGCATATTGAGATGTCAGAATGTATTTCGTTTCTCATAAGAGAAACAGATTCCAAAATCAGCAAACGAGAATGGAAAAGTCACAGTGCTCCTAATAAGCTTAGTTTAGTAGATCATATCTGTAAATTGAACCTGTATGGTTATGGGTCGCGCAAGCCATATGAAACTTCATGACGATATTTCAGGTTGTAGACAAAGATAAAACTAACATTTGTCTCTGGGGAACCAATTTGCCCCGTCAAAAAGGTCCCAAGATCAATCAGCTTCCTGAAACAATCTGTGTAACAATAGAAGTAATTGGAATCATCATGTAGAAGCCCTATATTTTCAAGCGGAATTAATAAAGGTTATAAAATAAATGCTCCAAATCATACAACCGACAAAAGAAATTAAATTGTTTTCCCATCCATTGAGTAACATGGAAATAGTGTGTATTAGTATTTCAGTTCCATCAAATTGGGATAATTTAAATTTTGATACAATTTTAATTATTACAGAATTAGAATTATAATATATTAGAATTAGAATATATCCAAACTTATTTATGGCATATTTAAAGTAATTCTTGAACAGTCAGTGTTCTCAATTCCCCTATTCTCCTTAACATTCTATCCTCTATGAAATTTCCAACTATGAGGACGATCAGATTTTTCATAGAACACTAGGAAAAAATATCATAAAGAAAATGTTTTCTATATTTACAGCATCACACAATCCATTTCATAACACATTCTATTCTAACCGAAAACGGAAAAATTGCTATTGTATGTTAACCGTTCATCACGGGAAAACACAACATTGACTGAAAAATTGAATTCAATGTGCAAAGACGTGGCAGTTTCTAATGAACCCAAAAACGGATGCGGTTCCGTTTCGACCGCGTTACGGGCCGGTAAAATCAGTAAACGCGAAATGTGAGTTCTCAAACCCGTTACGAGTCCGTAAAAACATAAAAAAGTGAATCAGTGAAATTGTGATTTGGCGGGTCAGTTTCGGAAAAACATAAAAATGTCACTCAGTGAAATTGCGATTTGGCGGAACAGTTTCGAACCAGTTACGAGTCCAAATTTGAAATTGAAAACATCTCGTGACGAATCCAAACTCGTAGTTCGGTTAGGAGCTGCCGAAGAAGCAAGTCCGTCTCGAATTCGAAACGGATTCACATGATACACTGGTTTGTAATTGAGAATTTTTGTTAGTGAGCGCGCAAGAGTACAGTTAACAATAAAAATATACCGAGTGTTTGGCTTTCTAAAGTTCAACAGTGTATACAACAGAGACTTGCTTGTACAGAAATATTTTGACAAGAAGTTTTTAAATCTCGGGGAACTTAAGTTATGTGTTGAACAAGCGGTTGGGTCGGAAGAGACCGATAATTTTGAACAGGTTTCGACACATGTTGCACATCCCAATCTCAACAAAATAAGGGTTTATATTAATGAACATCTTACACCGATTGCGGCCAAGCTAAATTTTATGTGTCGCAAAATGATAAAGACTAAAAAAGTTAAAAAGTTCAAGCTTTCTAACAGAGACAACCCAGAAGTAAAAGTTACATTGCCTGATGGTGGTGTAAAAAGTTTCAACTTAACAACACTTACGGAGCAATTTAATGCAGTTTTATCGCAAATAATACAACAAACTGATGATCACAACAATATTTAAATTTTAGCATAAAATAAGTTCGTTAGCATTACTACTTTTACACTAACATTAAATTAAGTTCGTTAGCATTACTACTTTTACACTAACATTAATATTCACAAAATTTTATTTCTGTGGTCACAAACAATAACAGCCTAACTCGAGTTACGTAATATGAATATTAACATGCTCCCAGCAAAAGGCTTCATGTAAATCATTCCTCTCATTCCAGCTGAATTCATTGTTTTAGCATTTTGGTACGTCGTCTGTTGAAGTAGTGAGACTGCTAGGCAGATAGTGGTAGTTAGTGACCAGTAAAAGACAACGAAAACATGATTTGTAATACTCTTAGTTGAAGAGATAGATAATAGTACAAGAAATGTATCAAATATGAGTATGTGAAGCTAAAACCTTGAAATTATGTGACGAGAAAACAAAATCATATGGTAAAATGGATTAGTAAAAATAATATACAAATAACCAAAACTTTATATGAATTGTTAATAGATACTTAATAAATATACACCTTTATTTGTATACTTCACACAAGTTAGGGTTTTGTTTTTATAATTATTACATTTTTCAATATATGAACTATGAAAACTTTAGAATATGTGAATTTAGCAATGAGTTTTAATGAATCCAGATTTATAAAGGGTCCGCCATCTAACGTTTTTTTTTTCAACTAGTGTTTATTTCGTGAATGGTAAGACTTAGCTCATATCTGATTTGACAGATAATTAGTTTTATCCTTCCGCTGAACGAATATGGTTGTGTATACGCTTGAACAACGCTGGGAAATATTGCGACATTACTTTGAAAATCATGGTAATGTTGCAGAATGTGTGCGAAAATCGCGAAAATTTTGGAAGATCGCATTATCAGCCGCAGAGCTGATGTCGTTTGGCCACCTCGGAGCTGCGATTTGACACCGTTGGACTATTATTTGTGGGGTGCCCTCAAAGATAAGTGTTAGGCCGACAAGCCAGAGACAATTGACGCTTTAAAGGACAATATTCGTTGAGCCATTGGTGAAATACAGCTGCACACAATCGATAATGTGCTTAGAAATTGGACCGATCGTGTAGGCTACTGCATGGCCAGCAGAGGCAGCCATTTGAATGAAATTATTTTCCATTATTAACCGGAAGGATTGTACTTTCAAATAAAAAAATAAATTTGAGAAAATATTCAGCAATTTTTTTTATAGCTTTTTTAAAAATAAAAAGTTATTTGGCGGACCCGTTATTTCCATGAATATCAAATTGTTCTTATAATATACATACATCATTGCAATAAGAATATAAAATATTTACATAGTATAATATTTTTGTAGAAAGCTAATAAATAGCATATCAGGGCGTAGAAGTTCGCTTTCGAATATTTTAATATTTATTAATTATAGGTTTAGCCTTTTTTGGGGCAAATTTCACTCTATTCAAACACAGCAAAATTTAGCATATTATTATGTTTTCAATCAGTCGGTGGTCAGTAGCAGTAAATGTTCAATTCCATTGTACAAGATTGTGGATTAAAGATGGCGCATTTCAATGCTCAAAGACTTGTACCAAATCAAAAATCTACGAAGTATGACGAGGTAAAATACTTATTTTACAATAGTGCTATAATGGGGTTTCCAATAGGTACTTGGCAACTTTGAATTTAATTTGTGAAAGCACTATTTCACTGTTTATCTAAATGTTAATTTTCTTTTTTTTTCAGTAAACTCAAAATTTTTATCATGGTAAAGTCCACGAACGAACAGCTTACTCAAATTATAAAATTGTACTACCGAAATTCGGAGTCAGTGACCGCAACTTTAAGAGCGTTAACTCCAATTTTCGGTCGTTATTCTCGCCCTAGTAGACAAGCAATAACAAGTTTAGTGCTAAAATTTGAGTCTGTATATTTATTGAGTGATGCTGCCGTGCCAGTGAGATAACGGGTTGGTCGAAGTGACGGAAATATCGCTACCGTTCAGGCGTCCGTAGCAAACGTACAAAGTCAGTCAGTCAATTCCGCGTCGTTTTCAAGAAGTGGGCAACGCCAATACTACTTTAACCGAATTTTGCGTAAAGATCCTGGTTCACATCCATACAAGATCAAGCTGACTCAAGAATTGAAGACGACGGACCATTTGACGCGACGTACGTTCTCCGATAGGTCTCTGCTGAAGATGCGCCAAGAAAATCATCTTTAGTGACGAAAGCTAATTTTTGGCTCAATGGGCTCGTCAATATCCAAAATATGCGTTATTGGTTTGGTGAAAATCCACATGTGCTTCATGAATCACCACTTCATCTACAAAAAATAACTGTTAGGTGCGGTTTGCATGCCGGCGGCGTCATTGGGCCATATTTTTCGTCGACAATAACGATCATCACGTTACTGTGATTGGCGATCGTAATCGCGCCATGATTACCGATTATTTTTGGCACGAATTGGAACACATGGACTTGAACGACATGTGGATTCAACAGGATGGTGCCACAAGCCTAACAGCACAGGTTAAAATCGATTTACTGAAGAGAGAGTTTGGCGAGCGTGTTAACTCAAGAAATGGACTGGTCTAGATTTAACGCCTCTAGACTTTTTTCTTTAAGATTTAACGCCTCTAGACTTTTTTCTTTGGGGCTACGTCAAATCATTGGAAAAGCCAACAAGCCGACGATGTTGGAAGAAAGGTCGTTACGGCCGAAATGTGTGACCGAGTTATCGAAAATTGGGTCCTGCCGAATTAGAGTTTCAGAAACATGGTATACGAAATGTGTTGCAGATATGTAGGGCGGTTAGTATTCAGGGTTATAATACTCACAGAAATGATCGGCAAATACGAAGGGGAGGTGGTGTATGTTTTTCTGTAGCACAAAAGTTTAAGTCTCGTGTGGATTATGAATGGATCGTATTCACTGCAGCAATGAAATATCTTCACAGCGGCAATGAAACAAATATGTTGCTGCAATGAAACGTATTCATTTCCGCAACAACAACAGCTTTGATAAACGCATTTACATAGAGGAAAGAATCTGTACGTTTGCTCCCTTTCGATGACAAAAGTTGTTGAGTAGACGAACATTTTCATTCTTGTGATGAAGCTGTCCCGTTCAGTGTAGTGTTGACGAGATTCTTATTCCGCATAACTTTGGATTGAAACTCCAAATCTTGGTGCTCGTATGCCATACCCCTCACACGGTCCCCAACATACATGTAGTCAGTGCATCCATGACCTTTGTTCAGCTTTTCAATTAAGTTTATTCTTAAGATGACACGTCCAACCACTCATCTGTATGTTGTCGTAATGTAATCTTAGTATTGTTGATGGCATCAGACAACGTTTGCCCAATAGCCCTACTCTCCTTCGTTATCCTCCTTATCGTCATCGTGATACAAGCTGTAATCCGTGTTGCCATAAAGTGTCGGAATACATGTGTTAAACAATCAAAAAAGTGCTAAATGTTTTGAAGCACAATATTTTTTTTTCCAATAATTTTGTATAAAGTCTATTTTGCTTCTCATTAATAGTGAAATATAAGATGATAAATGACATAATAAGTTTGTTTTAGCTTTTAATATGTCGCACCGTAAATACAAAAGTGTAATAATATAAAATTTGCAAATTATCTTTAAATGCAATAAATGAGATTTGCTAAGTTAAAAAAATCTAGGATATTTCTTGATACTAGACGTATCCATTTGGGACGTTTTTTTGATAAAAGGTAAGAAAAAATTATCCCAGATTTTTACATTGGTTAGAAATCGTCCTGGGCTATACGTGTATGTAACGAGTTTGCATGAGAATTTCAGTTTCATCAATTTCGTGTCGAATGTCATTGGAGTTTTGATACAGACCGTAATACGACTAGAAGTATAATAAAATTGTGGAATTAGTTCACATCAAACTTCATTTATAGCAAACAATGTAAAATTATTTTAAAAATTAAAAGTCAGTTTTTGTTTTCAATTCGTCTACTGCTTATTATCCTCTACATTCTATGCTGTATGAAATTTCCAACTTGGTCGTCGACCAGCTGTTTCGGCGAACCTCCTTCTAAGGTGGTAATAGCTATAAACACATGTTTGATCAAAAAGTTCAAAAACCCGTCAAATGGCAATTACTTGAAAAATAGTGTAGAAATATACACTGATCGGAAAAGCATCGTCACACGGATGAAAATGTTCATCACCCCAACAACTTGTGTCATCGAAAGTGAGCTAACGTAACGTTTCATTCCAGCTACTGCAAATTGTTCGTTACTGTGGTGAAAGTATGATTGTTGCTGCTTTGAGTTTACTTCATTATTGCAACGAATTTGTTTCGTTACTGCAATGAATTTGTTTCATTGTTGCAATGAATAAGTATCATTCTTTCAAGGAATTTGCTTCATGGCTCCAATGAATTTGTTCATTGTTGCTATGAATTTGTTTCATTGGTGCAACAAATTTGAGTCAGTGCTGTAATGAATTTGTTTCATTACTACAATGATTTTGTTTCATTGCTGCAATGAATTTTTTGAAGTGTTTTTGAAATTATTTATTGACAATTGGAAATAAGTACACTGTTAGTATTACATTGCGGGTGTTTTGATAACAATGTTTTTAATTTTTGTTTTCGAAATTCTATTTGCTAAATAGATTATATTCATTCCATGTTTAAAGACTCGTCTGGAGAAGATTGTGGTAGTCGAGGGGTTGAGTGTTATTGTGGCCGTCGTAATCAGGTCCTGCAATGGAAAACAAATATGAGGAATTTATTATGATTTCATATTACAATATATACATATCTATATCTGTATTTACCATGAACATAAGCTCTACTCCTTTAACATAGAACAATATCATTGTTTTGCTAAATCATGCAATTGTTGTTGTGTTGAGGGTTTTGATATTCAATTGTAGCGCCAAATCTCCCCGTCATTATTTATTTTAATCAAATTTGTTAAAATTTCGATTGAATTCATTTGATTGTACGTTGACTTGTTATTTTTTATATTCGTCGTACTTGAAACACTTTGTTTATTTGACTTCTTCGTTTTCATTGACATTGACTGCCCACACAAATATGTATGTATGTCTACTACCAACACAACGAAACTGGCACGACCGAATTATGATTAAGACACAAAAAAACGAACATTTTGTTGCGACTGCCCTGCAGTATTGGTAATCGACTCTACGCTGATGAGTTCATCGACTACCACAAACCTTTCGTCGACTACTCGTTAAACTACCAGCAATGCTTTTGAGCGGCGAATTTAACAAGGCGATGTCCGCTTTGGTAATGCCTTACTGTTCGTCGATTACTTCATCGGTAACATTTCGTCGACGCATTTATCGGTAACATTTCGTCGACGCATTTATCGGTAACATTTCGTCGACAGGTTAAGAAAAACAATAGAAAATCTCTGGAGACACTACCTTACAGATTACCACTGAGTACCAATGTAATCGGCGATGTAGTCAATAAAATCAATGGCGATGTAGTCGATGAAATGTTGCCAGCCACTACTTGTGAAACTGCAGGGTGGTACCGTCACGCGCGCACACACACACAAATGTTCAGTTACATATTTCGGGGTAGTTTTTCTGCTATCGATGCGTCACTTTCTTTCCTGTCGTGGTGCTCCTTGCATTCTGTTTATTTATCTATTTGATTTATAGATTCGCAAGTTACACAAACGATCACAGCAAACACATAAATTCACACAATTTAGTTTTCACAATAAAAGGTTATAACTAAGTATGTATAACTAATTAATCTGTTTTAAGAAATTTATTTAAATTATTCCGGCGAAGAAATATGTCTACCACTTTCGGTTGTTGCAATGGAACTGATTTAAGATGTGTACGTGACCGATCACTCATCCTCACCATTTTCTCTTGCTGGCCTCTTTTTTACGCCCGCTCATTTTTTTGACTGCTTCTCTCCCTATACCATCATAAAAATTAGTTTCGTTACAATAACGAAATTGTTTCGTTAAGTAAAACTGTTGACAAACCTCCAAAATAAATAAATAATAAATGTAAACTATAAAAAGTAAGAGATAAACCAAATATCAGTATTTTAAAACTCATGCCTTTACTTTTTTTTTTAATTTTCAACCCATTTTTCTAATAAATTCAAATTAAATAAAACTGTTGCAGGAATGACAAGTAAGTTGTTGCAGCAACGAAATGAAAAATTGTCAAAGAAGTCAAGTATGAAATTTGTCGTTGCAGCGACTACCAAATAGTCGGATATACGACACTGTTCATTATAACAACGTAAAACATTAACGAAAATATTTCGTCCATGCGACGAACCGTTTTTCTTTCAGTGTAAAACAATCGTTCAGAAATTAAAATTTGTAACGTTGGTTTGTAATATTATGTTTTACTTAGGGCTAATTTTTGAGTGGAAAATCATCTTTGATCAACGATCAAACATAATTTAAACTCTGAATTCATTTTCTGGTTAATAGTTGATTGCTGTTTAAACAGCCAAAGTTAGGCATTTAAACTACGATCAAGTGGCCATATGAGTGTGGCAGAAAAGAAGAACAAACACAAAGCTTCTTTAATTGTAAGTGTGAACAATTATAATCACCATCCTAGTTGAAATAACAATAAAAACGTATTATGCAGTTGGAACTTCATTTCTGCTGAAATACCTTCCAATTTCATTAAATATTTGGTATTTTATCACTTCACTTTTCATTTGCAAATGGGGTCAGTTTGATGCATTGTAATGATTTGCCGATAAATGTATGAATATCGGCTATTTTTCGTAGCATTTGCCAATGTTGCCACATGCTAGTAAGTTTATTTGACAAAGCACTGAAAAACTCTTTTCGTATTTAAAGTCAGATGAAACATAAATCATAATCAACTGATTACCAATTTAAATAAGCAGTCAAAAATTGGGCCTTAGAGGCGGCTGGTTATCGTAATTAAATTTTTCTAGACTTGTGTGCCAAAATGTTGTATTTAGTAAAATAATATATTTTTTAGTTCGCTCTTACTGTGAATACTAATTTTATTATTGTTTCAAGGAACAGGAAAGTTTTTAAGTAAAATTAGTAAAGGTAGTAAAGCTAGTATCAGATAGTAAGTACGGAAACAGCGTCATTGTTTTAGAAAAACGTATTACATTTATTCGTTATTAAAAGCTCCTTGAAATCCTAGTCAGTTTTTCAAGTCTAGTCTATCATTACACTCTCATTTAGTTTAGATGTATACTAACATTCAAATCCTTCAATGATATTTTATTAAAATAACGTAGTTGCAATTGGAATATCGCATTTACCTACACCAAGATTAGCATATTTCGAAAGTTAAATCTGTTTAATTTAATCTGTTTGCAATTTTAATCTGTTTAATCTGTTTGCAATTTTAATCTGCAAAAACTGAGGTTTAAGTAGGTGCTAAGTACTACAAAAATTCATCATAACACAAAAACGTTCGAAAAATTCAACAGTTTTTCAAGCCACTTACAGACGGACTTACGAAAATCTGTCAATGCGTCCCTGCCACCAAAATTTTTATGAAGCACACGTTGCCGCCGATATATGTAGAGGTGACACTCAACGACGGTTAAAATGTGAGCCAATTTGACTCACTAACCAGGTTTGGCCGAGTGACCCGATTTTAAAGGCTCGGTTATTAAAAAACATCGCAATTTTGTACAAAACTGGCGAAACCAAGAAATGCCACGGCAATCGTGTTCGTACGAATGATTTCGCCATAACAACCCTGGCATTGATTTTGCTGGCGAAATTTTCCAAAAGAACTGATTACTAAACTAATGGAAAGTGAGCCACATTCTTCTTACTTACTTCTTATGGGAATGAAAGTTTCGTAAGATCTGAATACAGGACTTTTAGGGTATCATACAAACTAAGAAAACAGAAAAAATAGTGATCAAAAATATCAATTAGGGCTTTGTTTAAAAGCAAAGATGCGATCCAATTACTTTTAAATTGAGTCAGTGTCGAGTACTTGACCGAACAATATTTTTTTGCAAGAAATCAGCATACAAATGGTCCCAACTATTTCGTTACTCAACTCAATTATTTGTGTGCTTGATGTCACAAAATTCTTGATAAACTGCCTGGTTTAATTAAACGAATTTGAACTGACGACCAATGGCAAACTAAGGTACAAGCAGTAAGAATTGCAGGCATTTTCTTTTGTCATACTCAGTTGATTGAAATTGTCAAGATCTATTTATTTCAGGTTATAGCAGGATGCATTGTTGTAACTGTCGGCAACAACCACAAGGACAAGAAAAAATCAGCTGTTATAAAGCTTCCACCTGTACTAGATAGATCTTGGATATTGGTATAAACAACTTTTGACAAGGTCGGACCACAACGACAAAAAAAATTAAATCAGCTGTTTTAACGCTTCCACCTGTAATAGATACATCTCGGAACGAAAGAATCGACCAAAACTGAAACGTAAATAAATTGAGTTTCATGCGACAAACGAAATATCTCTTTTACCAACACATGTATGAAATACAAATGTATGAAGAAGGAATGTCCTAAATAAGTAAACTTCTTTGTGAATTTGCAGGTAACTTTTTTATTCTTCTCCGAGACATTCGACCGAAGCAAAATAAAGGTATTAATATCCAAAATATCACGCGAATGAAGTTCAACGGCCGAACTTTTAAATTAGGTATAAGATATTGGGAAGCTAATACTTGCTTTTTATTTAGTGCAACAGATGGAGTCTTTGAGATAACATAACATATTTTTCAAATAAAACTTAATGCGCAATATCATAATGTCCATAATATTCCGAAATCTAGTGTTTTTTATAACTTTAGGTTAAGGAATTTAAAAAATCTGATGTGATACAAATGGTCAGATTCAGACTGGTCTCAGGACAAATCACGTTGAATCACGGGTGAAATCAATGTATTACCTTTTTTCTACAAAAACCTGTGTATGAATTGAAAGATCATATACAATTTTAATTAACATTGTATTCATATTAATTATGCAAGCATTTGAAAATATGTATAACTTCCTTATGAACTCAACGAAATTACACATATTGTAAGGTGTAAGTATGTCTATATCTGGAAGATAAATACTATCGTAGTAATAATCAATCACTCACTGATCAGTGAGTGTAAAACTAGAAAGCACACAGATCACTGATTGTGAGAAGCTCTTCCCAATCCCTTCATGGGGTGTAATGGGATACCATGTTGGTAATAATCAGTATCGGAAGATACTCTTTTCGGGATCAAATGTATTATCGCTATTCAAAGTTTTCATAAAGAAGATATCGCTAGATAAACCAGCCGATGCACCGTGGTTCAGTATCGATTTCTATCGGAATAAATTCAATATCGTTTTGGTCTAGTAAACATGTTTAAGTTCTGTGAAAAAACCGATTGTAGGAAAAGATCTAGGAACTACGCGCAGTAGGGTATATTTCAGAAACATTTTCAAAGCAGCCTACTACTTCCGTTTTTCGATTTCCATGAAAACAAAAATGTTTTTGTTTCTGTTTATGTTTTTTTAACATACTCGTATTTTGACATAATTGTTCATAATGCGTACAAAAAATATAAATTTTTTTTGGCGATATAGTTGTTCGCTATTTTCGAATGTTGAAAATCGAAAAACGTTGTCCACTTTTTTCGAATATCTTGAACTGTATCTCGATCAGATTTAGAGATATTGCACTCAAATTTATAAAGAGTGAGTACTTTTCTCTAACACAGCGGTTAAGTTTTTTTATGTTTACTGTTCGGTATTATATAAAAAAAATATCGTTCTGGAATAATATTTTGAATTTGGACCAATACAACTTCTTTGCTTCAAAAGCGTTCCATTAATATGATACACAGCTGGAAAGGCCGATCTGTTCCCCAATTTCGCAGGGTAACTTTTACAGCCGCCCGATTGAACACAAGAAGATCGTGCTAATTTAAAGAAAAAATTCGAATTTTTTATCGGCGTAATATCGGCGTGAATAACTATTTTTTCCTCAACAACTATAAAAACGCATTTTTAAGATGTATTCGATTGCATATATTTGTCTTCAAAATATGAATGTTACGAAAATAAATATACCAGCGTCAAGGAAAAATTGAATACTGATTGAAATTTGAATACTTCAGACCTAACCTCTGTAGTATTAGCCGCGGTCTTCCATTTTATAAGTTTCCCATTACATCCCAAGAAGGGATTGGGGAGAGTTTCTCACAACCAGTGAGCAGTGGGCTTCCTAATTTCTCACCAACTGATTGGAGGCTACAGTTTTACACCGGTCCCGAATGGTATTTTGAGAAGGTTTTTCAAGTACTGGATAATGTCGCCATCACTAAACGACGCGGTCGTCGTCGAAGAAAATATAAGGTGGTCGAGCAGGGATCCAACCCCCGTTCTCATGCACTAGAGCATCGCACACTAGCCATTGCACCAGCGACGGCCAGTCTTCCATTTTATACATTGGATTTTAATATGCTGGTCTTCTATTCTTCCAATTGATTCGATATTTTTATTAATTCCCACGTTTTCAGCCACTCAAAGATAAAAAGTTAAAAAACTGCATGAAGATTTCTATAAGTATTTTTTTATGATCTACTTTCATTAGCGTAGGCGTGGTTCGTCGTAGAAAAAAGTGGTTTTCGGAAAAATGGCGTACAGTGAACTAGTAAAGTTTTATGAGTCATCAAAAATTGAAGATGCGTTTTGTCATTTTTTGTATTTGAGATGGAAAAATCGTTTGCAGTGACCCATGGATAAACTGAATATGGCTGTGTGTGTCACTTACCATTACCAATATATTGATTTATTTGTACCAAGTTGGTGTCATATTTATAGGATCTTGGAAAATCATACGTAATTTGCATTCGTGAATTTGACAGAAAAACCAATTCTCCAGCGTAAAAGTCACGATGTTGTCCGTGCTGGTCCATTATATCGCCTGAATCTGGTTTTCATGTGTCATTTCATCAAATAATCCAATGCGCGTTTGAAAATAATAAAAATGCAGAAATGTAAAAAGCTGCATCGTAGGATTTTTGGATTATTGACACTTTACGGCATAGATGTGCAGCTAGTACTCTTTTGAGTCATCGTGTTTTCATACCGATAGTAGCTTGATCGTTTTTTCACACCAACATGTCCGAAAGCTTGCTGCTTGTTTACCGATTCAAAGTCAGTTGCTGTTCTGCATTTGACCAAGCAACACCGTATCGCTCTGCAAGCAAAATTATTTGTAATAAAAAACACTACACTTAAAAAAAAAATTTTAATTGCCATGGACGAATATAAAGAAATTTTTATGTTTGTAAATGGCAAAAATAATGCCCAATGCCTGATTTGTGATAAAATCTTCACAAATTTAAGATTTTATAATTTAAAAAGACATTTCATATCCATTCATAAAAATATTAATGAATTGGATGAAGAAAAAAAATATGAAATGTTCAATTCCCTGCAACAAAAAAATGCCCCTCCTCTAAGTCTGACAGTTGAAGAGAAAAAAAAACAACTAAAGAATGCTTCAATTGCCGCAGGGTTGATGTTAGCAAAACAATGTCGTCCTTTTGAGGATGGAGAATTTTTCAAGCCAATGGCACGAGAAATTTTCAACTGTTTTGGGGAAAAGGGAAAATCAGCCTACGAGCTGATAGAAAATATTCATCTTTCAAGATACACAATAGCTCGTAGAACTGAAAAAATTAGTAAATATATTTTTAAGTTTACGTTGCAAAGATTGAAAGACTGTGAATACTTTTCCATCTGCCTTGATGAGAGCATTAGTCAGTTGATTATATGCATTAGGTCAGTTGATAAAAATATGGAATGCTTTGAAGAATTTTTTAGTTGTTTTGCATTTCACGGCCATGTGAATGGCGAAACCATTTTTGATTGTATTAAAAATAATATTCTCTTAACCGAAAATGGTGATAAGCTAGCTTCCATATGTACAGACGGGGCAAAGGTAATGCTAGGAAAAGAAAAAGGTCTTAAGGGTCAATTGATGAAAAACAATATTCACATTCCTAATTTCCACTGCATAATACACCAGTCTGCACTTTTTGCAAAAAAATTAAATATAGTGGAAACGATGGATACAGCTTGTAGAATAATAAATAAAATTAAAGGGGGCCATAACGCCCTCACGCATAGAAAATTTAAGAGTTTACTGGAAGAGCTACAGTCATGTTATGGAGACTTATTATTGTATACAGAAGTTCGGTGGTTGAGCCGCGGGAAAAGCCTGGAAAGGTTGTTCAATTTGAGAGATGAAGTACAACTGTTTTTAGAACAATCGGAAAAAAATGAGTTGAAAGAAATGGCGTCTTCTCTGAAAGATAAAAATTTTGTTTCCGATTTAGCTTTTTTGTGCGATTTAACGGAGATAATAAATGAATACAATCTGACTCTTCAAGGACGAAACAAAACTATATTCCACCTAACAGAGTGCTCCCACCGCTTTGAACGCAAAATTAAAATTATACTGTCTCAATTGCACAACAATGATACCAGCAATCTTCCTAGAACCTTTGAAATTCTTGCGGAGTATCGTAATGACGAAAAAATAGCACAGTATACAGAAATAGTAGCTTCTTTGGTACAAAATTTTGCAGATAGATTCGAAGATTTCAAATCATTTAAAACTATGATTGATATTCACAACGACCCATTGACTGAAAAAAATGTTGATAATTTGGAATTAGCCGCTGAATTAGAAATAATGAAAAATGATATAAATTTACCGCTAGACACTGGAAAATCATTTTGGAAAAAAATAAACAAAGAGAAGTATCCTGTTATTAAGAAGGAAATACTTAAATTATACTCCATGTTCGGGTCCACGTACGACTGTGAAGCCGCTTTTAGTATTTTAAAATTAATTAAAAGTAAATATCGCAACAAATTAACGGATGAACACCTATGTGATTTATTAAGAATAAAACTTTACGAGGGGGAAATAATCATTGGAGATGTTGATATTTGATTTTTTTTTTAAGATTTAGTTTTAATTTTTAATTTTTTTAATTTTAATTTTTTACTCAGTGTACTACTTTTGTTTTCTCTGCTTTTGTTCTGCTTGCTCCGTTCAACTTAACACAGTCGCAAAATTCGTAAAACTGATTTGAAATGCGTTTGTGTCAGTTTGCACATGTCTGCTTTACGGAGATTAATATCAATGATATGTAAATCAATAGACAGTCTGTGATAAGATTTATCATCTAGGAAAAAGAAAAGCCATCATAGTCAAATTTATGTGGGTATTTATTTCAGAGTATTTCCAATTTGACATCGAAGACGCATAACAATAACAAACACACAACAGTATCGATGGCACGTTGTGTATGAAGTTTGGTCATTTTACAACGATATTAAAATATTTTAATATATTAATTATATTAATTTTAAAATATTGCCGGAAGAATTTTTTATCGCGATTCCCAATATTTGTGGCCCGTTAATCACAAATCAGAACTGCATATTTTACACACCTTCGTTGCAAAAAATGGGAGGGAAAATAATATTTAATTGTATTATTAATTAATATACTTACCGTCGGTGGTGCAATGGTTAGTGTGCGCGGCTCTTGTACATGAGATCCTGGGTTCCAACCCGGCTCTGACCACCTTAAAATTTCTTTCGGCGGCGGTCACCTCGCATAGTGACGGCGACACTATCGAGTATCTAGCCATGAAAAAGCTTCTCAAATTACCGTTCGGAATCGGTGTAAAACTGTAGGTCCCAATCAGTGAGCGAAAACTGGAAAGCGCACAGCTCAGTGATTGTGAGAAGTTCTCCTCGCCAGTCCCTTCATGGGATGTAATGGGAAACCATTTATTTTTATTTTATACTTACAAATTAATTAATATATTAATTTTAAGGCATTTAATTTTTGCATAATTAAGCTGCTATTATTGCACAAACTTAAAAATGTCAACAATATCACTTTTAAGTTAAAATAAAATGTTGTTTATCACATCTCTAAATTCAAAATTGTTTCTTCGAAAATAAAATATGTTTTCTGAACAAGAGTGTTTTTATTTCTTTATAGCTTGAGGTATGAGGTACTGACATGTTTCATTGCTTAAGGCCAAAAACTGTAGCCCACCATTTTTAAAAAAAATGTAATCCAATATTTTAAGCGCACACTTTATAGGGAAAGGGAAATTTTCTCCACATCTTTTTCAGTAAATCCTTTAGATGGACCAAATATTTTGGTATGTGGCGAAATGCCTTGGCGAGCACGATGATTCTGTACCACACTTTTAAAAATCAACACTAAACCATAATTAAATTTTTTTTAAATAATAATAAAGAAACTGCTATATTTTCGCTCGAACAGATTTGGTATGTATAAAACTCACACAAGCCGTGGGCAAAACAAAATCGATGTTATCCAAAGACAAATTTTTCAACTTTTTCAACGCCAAATTTTAAAACTTCGAATGTTTTTAGTTTAAAACAGGACAATGTTTTGTATTGTTTTTATATTAACGGGTAGTCTAAACTGCGGGAAACATCTACGTATGTCAGAATAGAATAGGTTAATGTGGTGCAATGGTTAGTGTGCGCGGCTCTTGTACATGAGATCCTGGGTTCGAACCCTGCTCTGACCACCTTCAAATTTCTTTCGGCGGCGGTCACCTCGCATAGTGACGGCGACACTATCGAGTATATCGCCATGAAAAAACTTCTCAAAATACCGTTCGGAATCGGTGTAAAACTGTAGGTCCCAATCAGTGTAAAACTGTAGGTCCCAAGCGCAAAGCTCAGTGACTGTGAGAAGTTCTCCCCGGTCCCTTCATGGGATGTAATGGGAAACCATTTATTTTTTTTTTAATGTGAAATTAAGGGAATACCTATGCCTCAATTGATTCGTCGGTCCACCAATGAAGTTTGTGCATTTACTTATAATTTGTAGTTCATTACTGGCACTTCATTTGACTTTCGCTTTCAATTTGTTGGGGAATGTTTGGAATTTAAAACCAAGATAATAAATAAAAGAAATATTGTGTTATATAAGTAATGTTATTTCTTTCAAAAGACATTTTAGGCCATTTTCATTGGATTGAAACACAGTTTTTACCTCGTGCAATATCAGTTTAAAACCAGAAAAGAACGATAGGAAAATAAATTTATTTACAACATCAACAGTGTGAGATATCAAATTGATTCTGGCTTTATTTTGAAACAATATATCTGTTATTAAGTATGGAATAGCACATCATTCAAATTTTTGATAACTCGGTCCAATATGTGCGGCGTTATTCCGGCAATACAAAAATAAATAAATCATTACATTCTCATTACAACTCATGAAGGGTTAGGGAGAACTTCTCGCAATCACTAATCTGTGCGCTTTCTACTTTTGCACGCACTGATAGGGACTTATAGTTTTGCACGTTTTCCGAAATGTGAGGTGGTCAGTTTTGTATTATAAACCTAAGTTTGGCGAATACAAATCTAATGTGAAAGTTTCATCTCATTCGGTCCAGTAGATCCAGAGTTTAATTTTTATATAAAATATACTTTACACTTATAGAGTAATTATTTTATATTTAATAGGAGATCCAAACTATTTAACTTTCATGATCCTCGGATGAAGCGTTGGGCAAAATTCTAGTTACCCTGATAGCGACAAGTATATTTTATTCGAAAAATCAGTCAGTCAGTCAGTCACCAAGCAATTTTATGTTCGTAGATTATTGTAATAAGAGTACTTATATTAATAGCTTAAAAATGACTGAATACCTTTGAGAAAATCCTGAATAAAACTTAAATATCAATTTGCTAGCATTAATGACAAGTGACATAAAAAAAGTTTCAAGACTATCATTATAAAAACTCACTTTGAATGGGAGGTGCCACACCCACCGTACCGTTCATAACCAATTCAGTGTCACAGGTTGACACGCCCAATATATTAAATTAAGTACCTACAAAAGTAAATAAAGATCGGTTCAGTGGTGTGATTATGTCACAAACAAACGTAATCGTGATGTTGGCAAATATGGCTTGTTAACTTTGCGCTCACTTCAAAGCACTGAAAGTACTGGCAGGTCTTAACAAATTCACTAAAAATGCACCGAAGAATATTTACTGTTCAGCTCCTCTGAAGTGGGGATTCATCACTGCACTTTTGCACGGCCTCCAAAAGAGAGAAAAGTTTTTCATACTCCGGCTTCAAAGCGGTATTTTCCGCGGTCAGTGTAATTATATGTAACAATTTTCGGTCTTCTAGTTCTGAACGCCCCTAAGCCCACACACTGAAAAACTAAAATTCGGCATTAAATTGAACACCTCCGTCGTCATTACCAATTTTCAGCCATTTGGCTCTAAAATCAAGTTTTAAATTAATCTTCCGCGTCATCAGCAGTATTCATGTAAATGTACCAATTGGGAGACTTATACTCTAAAAAATAGGTCTGACACGCCCCTCCGCCCACAAATGTAAAATCTAAAATGCGGCTTCAAATTCATCGTCCGTGACGTCATTAGTATACATGTGCTAATTTTCAGGCTACAAGCTCTAAAAATCCTTTTGCACACTCTCCTATCGCACACAGACAAAAGTTTGCATGACAACTTGATAATATTACCCCTGTGCTAAGCTAAACATTTCTTGAAAATATTGTCAAAATCGATTGAGCGGTTTCGAAGTTCATATTCGTATTTCATATTTTTTTTGTTATATTTTGTTTGGAAGGATACCAATTTTTGTTTATTTTGTAAAAGTCGGAAGACAAAAAAATCGAAATTTTCATTTATGAATATGTGATGTTTTATTTTTTTCTTAATTTGAGAAAATGAATTTTTAGTTACATTTACATTGTTAATTTTAATGCTCTAATTAAAATTTGTGTGAATTTTAATATTGACCCCAAAGAGCTTAAATTTAATATCTTAAATATATCTTTGTTAAATATCCTCGTTTTATTGTCAAAGAGCATACATTATTATTATATTAAATTAAAAAAAAAAAAGTAAACGTGAAACGTGAACGTTTCGAAAAATCTTCAGTTGAAAATTCACTGTTGATCAAAGCCAAATTTGCGTCACCATTGGCGGGCTAAAAATACTCTCACGCCGAACTAGAAAATGCGACCAGTTTAGCTGGTAGAACTCGACAAGGAGAATATTTTTTATTATTCAGTTGAAAAAAGATAAATTTTGAGTTATGACGGTCTTATCGCAAATGAGGTTATGTAGATTACAAATGACAAAATCGATGACTATATACATTTTTGTGCGTTTTGATGGGGTTTTCATTACATCCCATGAAGGGATTGGGGAAAGCTTCTCACTACCAGTGAGCAGTGTCCTTTCTAGTTTTACACTCACTGATTGGTGTCTACAGTTTTACACCGGTATTTTAGGAAGCGTAAGGTAAGAACGGTTTTTTGAGATGCTCTTTTGTGCCTCAGTAGTGCTAAAATGGAGTTGCATGAAAGTAGTACTGGGTATTATTTTGTATGAGGACAAAAAATCATTTCCCTAATATCGCTATGGAGATACATATTCCAGCTGTTTGTTGGGGTTAGTAGTTGAATATTTTGAAACTCTTGATAAATCACCTTTGAAATCAAACATAGTATTGAACTCTAGAGCCAAATGGGACAATATGTTGAATACAAAAAACGTATCAGAAAATGTTATAAAAAGCTAAAGTTATAAAAAACAGCAGACACAATTCTTTTAACAAGTTCCGAGGTCAAACATAGGTGAGAAAAAAGCACCCAATATACCGTCATGGCAACACTGATTGTAATGAATGGCTGCATTTGTCAGATGCGAAATATTATTCATTGCCGTGTCCTAATTATGTATGTTGCATTTACAGTTTTCTCTATTATCTTGAGATGTGTGTCCATGTCGTTGCGGTATGTGGCTCGTGGTGATGTATGAACTCCTTTCGCTCTCGTGCTCTGTCATACTTTGGTATCTTATTACATTGTATTAGCTGAATGTTGTAAATAATAAGGAGCATCTCGACAGGATTTATTGAGACATTTTCAAGTAATTTATTTAACGCCACTTAGTATCGAATTTGCAAGTGTGCGTGCATTTGTGTATCTGGGCTATCTGGCTAGGTGAACAGTGTCTTTAGCTATGCAAGTGTGTAAATCTGTAAATCTGTCCGTCCAAGTATTATATATCCATGAAGGAAAAATCATCATCATACTGCTGTCAATGTTACTCATACACACCACGCACACTATTACGCGGTGTTGGTGAGCGTTGTGTCTTTTAGATGTTGCAATGTTGAGCATGCGATTACAGTAAAAATACTGTTCGGCGGATTCCGGTATGCTTGCCAGTAATACATCTTACGCAGGCCTTCTAAATGAACCACTTCTAGGCCGGACCAGGGAAAAAAAGTTGAAGCGACCGGATTTGGTTAACAAAAAAATCATTCTATGGGTCAAGTTGAATACCCCTTCACGCCCCGCAATTCACTTGAGATGCAATTTCTCATTGAGGAAAAATTTAACTTAATTTTGTTACATCCCTGCAGTATTGGTAATCGACTCTACGCTGATGAGTTCATCGACTACCACAAACCTTTCGTCGACTACTCGCTAAACTACCAGCAATGCTTTTGAGCGGCGAATTTAACAAGGCGATGTCCGCTTTGGTAATGCCTTACTGTTCGTCGATTACTTCATCGGTAACATTTCGTCGACGCATTTATCGGTAACATTTCGTCGACGCATTTATCGGTAACATTTCGTCGACAGGTTAAGAAAAACAATAGAAAATCTCTGGAGACACTACCTTACAGATTACCACTGAGTACCAATGTAATCGGCGATGTAGTCAATGAAAAATCAATGGCGATGTAGTCGATGAAATGTTGCCAGCCACTACTTGTGAAACTGCAGGGATATTCAAATTTGCATATGACACGTACACTAAAAGATTTTAAACAATTGTAAATGTGCAATAAACGCCGTTTAAAATCGACTAATTTCGCTTAGCTCCCACTACAAAGTGCTCGAAAAATTTATTTAGCAGGGAATACAAAAACTGGCATTTTCTTTTCTCTCGATAAATAACACGCTCTAAATTAAGCAAACAGATCCCCCAACATTCAAAATTAGAGCGACAACACTGATCTAAAACAAAATTACAGAATACGTGACGTGGTCCTTCTTTAAGACAGTGCCCGATAGGCTAAGTGATACATTGTGCAGGTAAAAATTAATAATATGAAAAATCAATGAGTGTTCGACCTCACGGGCGATGTGATCACACCTTTTTCTTAAACGGTACCTGTTCGATTTCTATGAACACATTACTAAATGTTACATTGTAAAATAAAAAAAAGAATAGTTTTTGTGCTGAAGGCTCTTTTGCTATTGTACTTTGCTTTTTCTTACATCTGCTTTAACATTAGAAGTAATATTATTAAAATAAATAGAGCAATATTTACCTTACTGAAATAACTGTTTTTGATTTCTCATAAAACAAACAGAGCCTGGCATACAACGGAATAAAAAGCAATACTTAGCTCACTGAATTAATTATTGTTGTTTTGTTATAAACAGAGCGACGACAAAAGTATTGAATATTATAGATAATTTATTGCAATCTTTTTCCGCTCTCATGTAGAGAGTCTGAGTAATAGAGCATACACGAGTCTCATTGTCTTTAGAGAATGTTTCAATATAAATTCACCATTTCGACAATGTTATTACATAAAACAATACAAAAGGCATAAATGTTTCAAAAGGCATCAATGTTTCACATCAAAATTATGAATGGACCAAGTTATGACAAAAAGAGAGTAATACGTTTTGAATCATTCGCCAGATGTCGCCAGTGCTTCTGAGTCATACAATTCGTTCCATTATTTCTCTACACTATTCAATACTCCTTGGCGACGATGGTTTGTTCGCACCCGCTACATATACAGGGTGACTCCGGAAGTTCCGGACAAATTTCTCCAGAGTATTCCTTGGCTGATTTCATGAGGAAAAGTCCACTAGGACCATGTCCGAAAATGCAAGGGTGCGAAATGGCAGCGGGTTCCAAATTTTCGGATTGGTGGTCGGAGGGTAGTAGGGTAAAGTTGCTAACTGCTGAGCCAGTGGTCGGATTATTTTGTTTTTGGGCCTGTTGGAAAGGTCTAAATAAAATCTTAAACGTGTTAATTTACAAAAACAAATAAATCTGTGCTGTTATTTCGCTTCCAAAAACAAGAACAAACATTTTTGCATTTCAGTAAAATGGTCATATCTTTGGAACGGTAAGACCTCTGGGCTTCGTTTAGGTCATTTTAGAAAGGTAAGAGGTATGGCTATATTTCAACTACATAAGTTACCTGCCATCTGGTTGAGCAAATTTAGGTTATGTGAATTTTTTTTCCATTTTTTCCCGAAAGCTCTGTATCTCGGCGATTTGACTTTTTCTACTTTTTTATCGATTCTGAAAGGCCGACCACTGGCTCAGAAGTTAACAACTTTACCCTACTACCCTTCGACCGCCAATCCGAAAATTGTGCTTACAATTTTTAAGAAACATCTGATTCTTAATTGATGTTTCAATTTAATGCCTTATTCCTGTTCATTTCTGGCATTCCCATTTGTATCGCATGTTGATATTCAGCTTTAAACTCTCAATTTAAAAGTCAGATAAATGATAAAAATGAAACACTTCTACAGACAAGTAGAAGTTGTCATAACATTGGGCTTACTCGCAATTTTCACAATTAATTCTACTGTGTTGTGGTCGCTATCGTAATCCAATGTTTTGAGGCAGTTTGTCATTTCGTTGACTCTCAGTATATTTAGCCTGGAGTACGTTATGTATGACCCGATCGAGGAAAGGATGGTGCTACAGAAGCTTAAACCTTGCATCTGAATTATATTTCATTTTCCGACAACCATTATTTTAGGCTATTGCCTTTTGCATTATTATGTGTGCTTGCAGTTCAAGTCTCCCGCTAATACATAGTAATTACTTGAATTTTTAAGATTCATAGAATCAAATAGTTTGCTAGTCTGCTCGTATTGAATTTATATTGTCGGCCGGATAGTACGCACAAATAATAACTAATAAGTCGTTGCAGTCAACGGGTATCTTTATGGCGCATGTCTCTAAACCATCTGGCGAATATATACTTTTGTTATCGGAACTGTAGTAAAAAATAAATGGTTTCCCATTACATCCCATGAAGGAATCGGGGAAACCTTCTCCTTGGATGCACCGTTTCCGACTTATAGCTATTTTTTATTTGAGCGATTTGCTTATTTTGACGATTTTTAGAGAAAAAAAGTCCATACGAATTGGACCACTTTATGAAATGCCCTTAGAAAGCCGAAAAAATTAGTTATATTTCGATTGAACGCTCCGTTTGCGAAATATATATATAATGGCGGTTTAGCGATTTTTTATTCGAAAAATTTTAGTTTTAGCGATTTGTTTAAGAAAAGTGAAGCCGTGGTAAAGACATCTATTGGTTACAGTCTCCTATGGGGGTAAAAAATTTATTATTTTTACGGTTGGACGCGCCGTTTCCGAGTTATACCCATTGTTTTATTTTAACGATTTTTTTTTTGGCGATTTTTTGAAAAAAAAATTATTTTATGCGAATGGGAACACTGTATGAGAAACCCGTAAAAACTTGTTATTTTTTCGATTGGACGCTCCGTTTTCGAGATATAGAAGGTTTTTAATATTTTCGATCAAAGATGGGCACGAAATACGAACCCTGATTATAAATAATAATAATTTTGTTTATATTTAAATATAAAATACAAAATTTTAATAAAAATAATTATTTTTTTTTCAATAAAATTCAATAATGGGTCACCAAATAGTTGTGACAGCCATTAAATGCAAGTACATAATTAGTTTAGCATACCAATATATTATTTGGTACAATCGAATTAGTTTTTACATTTTTCGTTCATCCAAGTAATAGAGTATTCACCACTACAGGATAATTTGATTTCTACAACTAAAACTCGATTGACAGATCACGTTTACTCATTGTTGCTGTGGCTTCAACTAACTATTTCAGTTCTTGCAACCAAAACTTAATTACAAATCAATTGATATGCACAACATTTGGTGATAAAGAACACAATTATTGGTAATCACAACTGAATAATGTGATAATCCAAGGAACCGCCGAATTTTAGTTGGCTGTAAATATAGTTGTGACAAGGAATCTCTTCTCTGTGTGTAGTCACGCTGACGAATCATACTCACGAATCACACTCACGAAACACGCTCGCAAACATGATTACTAATATGTACACATTATCAACAAACATCTACACAACTGTTAAACCAGCAGTGAGATTTTGTTCTCTGTTTCTAAACATTCTTCCAATATATTTGAAAAATGTGTTTTCTCTAATACACATGTCAACGTGAGCGATTTTAGAGATGGTCGTCAATTGAAGAGTAAACAATACAGTGGTAACCTGTCTTGCAGCTTGTCGGCTTGTTCCGGTATATCGTTAAAATAGTCGCCATAATCTGAACGGACCATATACGATAACACACTCACTGTACGTGGCGATTTCTGACAGCTTTAAATTTTGGTGGCTTAGATCGTATACGCACATTGTGTAGGATTCCCCATACACGTCATTGAAGGAACGTGTAAGGAACGTTTACGCATTACTCACAGGGTATAGGGAAAATAATGGATAGCTACCCACGACAATGGGGAAGTACCCATCACGGTAGCCTATAACTCGGGAAAATAACGGGTAGTTACCCACGGCGATGGTGAATTACCCATCACGATTACACATGGGGAATGGGTAAGCGGCCCAGGGTAACCCACCCCACCCAAAACCTCTAGACAGGCATACAAATTGAGTTTTAGCACCAATGTTCAGCTCAACCAATCGCTTTCTCACTTTAGCTACCATCAAACGCGGATCTGAGGTATTATTTCTCAAATTTCTCAAAGAAATTACTACAGAGAACTTTGAACACAATGAGAATGACCAAAATTCCTCTATCTTTGTAAGTATAATCTAATACAAAAAAATCTCAATATTTTTCGATTTTCGTGCTGTTTTTAATTTCCGACTTTTGAATGAGTATAAAGTCATGATCAAAGGCCTGTCAGTCAATCTTTTCCGCCGCTGAGATGCCCAAATTGGCGTTAGTATTATTGATGGTATTTTGTCACCCACACACTCATACTAATAATTTCTTCTCATGCAACAGAAGGAAAATTTAATCGTAATCAACTGATAACGGTCAATTTCTGTTCCAATTAGCTCATGATGTTCTTAAATCGATAGTAAGAGTAAGCAGAATTTATGTTATAGTCTCCAAGAATTTGGAGGGAATTTGGAGGGAATTATGCTAATGCACCGATTAATGTATTCACTTACTTTGGAGTCATTGTGCATGCTGTTGTTATAACCAGCTTATCCTGATGATAATTTGAAGGAAATTGTGTGGATCTATAGATATTTGCGCCTGCATACATGTTTATTGAGGTGAATAAGACAATATACAAATGTTATTGAGCTAAAACGATTTGCACGATTTGCGTTTTATCTGAAATTATAATCGATAAAAATGTTTTTTGATGATATGCACTGAAAGTAAAAGCCTCGTGACACAAGTGAAATTGTTCATCGAATGAATAAGTTCATTTTTGAACATTCATAATCGATTTTGTTAGTTTTAGTTAATGTACGAGAAGTTCATACTACAAGCTTACAAGGTCAGGAACATTTTTCTAATTGAAAAATGGTTGTTTTTTTTGGAATAATAGACAAATCAGTTAAGCACAATTACTGGTGTGACTAGTTTCGAACTCCGTGACAAGTTCATCATCAGTTTCCTAAATAATGTGCCTGAATTGATACCATCGGTAGATCATCAATCGTATATATACAAACCCAAATATGCAATTTACATATGCGAATTAGTATCCATCGAAGATCCCTAAGTACCAATACACACAGAAAGGTCCATAATTGCAACACAAGAACAGAAAGATGTTTCCTCCATGTTCTTCCTTCCTCTTGCATACTCACATTGTTGCAGTGCTTTGAGGGGAGTTTTTACTATATCACAGAGTTGTATTTTCTGTTGTATAGAATTTTTTTGATAACCGGTATAGTGTCAGTTACGTTTTTGAATTTTTATGACCGATTTTGTTAGTTTTAGTTAATTTATGAGAAGTTCATACTACAAGCGTACAAGGTCAGGAATATTTTTCAACTAGTTTCGTTGGAATTACAAACAAATCAGTTGACAGTCACTGACATGAGAAGTTTCGAACTCCGTGACAATTTCATCATCAGATGCAGAACTACTGTATCTGAATTGATACAATCGGTAGATCATCAATCGTATGTATAATAAGGTGGACCTTGAAATGACATTTTTGCGATATTTTGGTAGATGAGGGCTCTATTCCGTGCCTTTTTGAAAAAAAATGACAATGCCGAAAAAAAAAATTAAAAAAAAAAAACATTAGGGGTTGCGCACGAGCCGAGAAAAAGGTCCACTTTGCCAAAATTAGGGGGGAAATTGCCATATGTCATTAGGGGTCACCCGTAGGGGGGAAGAATGTATGGCCGACCCCCATTAACTTTTTACCGCCAACATTTTCCCCCAAGACACCCACCCCCTATCTCCTCCCCTTAGGGGGGTCACCATACAAAAATGGAGGTTGCTCAGTATTTTCGAAAAACACCATAGGTCATCAGGGGTCACCTCTAGGGGGGCAAAATATATGACCGACCCCCATTAACTTTTCATCCCCAACATCTTTTCCGAACAAACTTACCCTCTATCTCCACTCCTTGAGGGACTCCCCATACAAAAATACTGAAAATCTATGTATTTACAGTTGCACAATATCGAGATTTTTTTGATTTTTTTTGATTTTTTTACAGAAATTCCACCAATATTCAAGAGTGGTCATTGTTTGGAAAGTCTTGAAAAATTTGAAACGCACACGTGCTGAATCAGGTACATAGGCACCCTTAGCAGATGCCCCCATTCATCAGTACCTGGCAGTAAAATATTGCAAAACACGTAGTAGTTATAAATAGCAGTTCATTCATCGATTGTTGTCATTCAACAAGTGCCGACGACCGCGAAAAGTAAATTGATTTTTCTCCCGTTTTTTAAAAGTTAAGATGACAACACGACTTAGATCGCGCGACCATATTTTTTTGATTGGTTATCCAAGCATGAATATTACGGGGAACAAATTACCGTCGAAGAAGCAAGTGCTAAGAATGCATTTCTTCAACATTCGCAAACGAAACATGTCGAAGAAAAATAGTGCGGTTATAGTCGCGGACGCAGTGATGATTTTTTGGCGCCAAGCAGCTATTCCGACGAAAGCCAGAGGAGATGTTACAAGAAAAATTGCTGCGCTGCACGATGAGTGGGATGCTTTAAGAAAGTCATCTCACAGAAAGACTGAGTCCACTAGAGAAAAAGAGAATACGTTTTCTGATAGCTTGGATAATCTTTTCGACATCGCACACGCCAACGCCCTTGAGAAAATGACAAATACCGAAGACATTGAGTTTCTGCTAAAGCAAAGAGAAGATGGCCGGCCAGGAACTATGGGAGGTGTGGACGCTACTGATACTCGAACGAGGAAAAGAAAAGCTGAGCGCGAAGAACAAGAAGAGTTGCGACGCAAACGTGCAACGGAATCTAGTAGAGATCGGTTCGCTAAAGGCGGTAAGCTATTTCGCGCTTTGTGTGTTCGTCCAATGTTTATATTCAAATGAAATTCGTTCAATTGCAGTGGTTAAATTTTCAAGCAGTGATTCAAGCGATGATAATGGGAGACAGGACGAAAACTTCCCGGCAGAAGCTGGCCCGTCAAATGTTGGTGACAGAAGAGGTTACAAACAATGTTCAGCTTTGGACAAGTGCAAAGTGACTGACCGAGACGCGGTCGGCATTATGATAGCGGCGGCAGAAGCATTTGGACGCGATCCTCAACAATACACAATAAACCGTACGTCGCTTCGGAGATGTCGGCGTTCAAATCGAGAGAACATGCTGAGTTATGTGAAAGACAATCCAGAAGTAAGATCGCATAGATTTATTTGCTCTCATTCAGAATTCTTATTCTTCAACGCGTTTCATTCATCTCCAGCTTGTCGCAGCTAAATCCTTCGTAGTCCATTGGGATGGCAAAATGCTTTTGGATTTTGTGGGTACAAAGAAGGTGGACCGTCTACCGGTAATTGTCTCGTACGGAGAAAAAGAACAACTTCTTGGAGTTCCCAAAGTAGAAGATGGGAAAGGAAAAGGCCGGAGAATAGCACATGCCGTTTATCAACTGTTGGCATCTTGGCATATGACACATCGAATACAAGGACTTTCTTTCGACACGACATCAACGAACAGGGGCCCATTCTCCGGAGCCTCAGTTGCTCTTGAGCGGCTGTTGGAGAGAGAATTCTTATATTTACCTTGCAGACACCACGTATACGAACTGGTGCTAAGGGAAGTTTTTGAGACAAAAATGGGAAAGACCAGTGCACCAGGCGTTCCTTGCTTTGACCGTTTCAAACAGGAATGGGGCGCTGTAAAGGTTAAACCATTCCATTCTGGCTTGATAGACGATCAAGTCGTCAGAAAAATTCCTGTGGCAATGCAAGTCGGCATAAAGAAGTTTTGCTTAGATCAATTGAAGGAGAAACACCCTCGCGATGACTACAAAGAAATGCTACAATTAATTCTTTTGTTTCTGGGTGAAAAACTTGAGAATTACCATTTCCGACCTCCAGGACCCGTTTCCCATGCTCGATGGATGGCAAAATCCATTTACAGCCTCAAGATGTTTTTGTTTCGGAGAACTTTTCACTTATCTGTATGTGAATTAAATGGTATTCGACACGTTTGTATTTTTGTGGTGCGACTTTACGTCAAGGCATGGTTTGGTTCTTCTCGAGCAGCTGAGGCGCCGAATCAAGATTGGAAGTTTTTGAAGGACATCGTCGAGTACAAGTCCGTTGACCAGGATTTATCTCGGGTAATGATAAAGAAATTTATCGGTCACCTATGGTATCTCGCCGATGAGCACATAGCCCTTGCCTTTTTCGATGACAAGGTTTCAAATGAGTTGAAGGCCAAAATGGCCCAAGCATTGCTAGAAAATGAGAATGACGAAGGTGAAGAAGATGAAGAAGACGAAAAAGGTGAAGAAGATGAAGAAGACGACCCGGTTCCCCCAGCTCCTCGCGTCGTAATCAAAAGCACCAGCGTTAAAAAAATAGAGGTGAAATTCAAAGATGTGAATGAGGAATTCTTGGCTAAAGACTTGAGCAACTTCGTCTCTCATAATACCAAAAATTTATTTGTACGATTTGGAATATCGCAAGATTTCATTCTTGCAAAACCAGCAACCTGGAAATCTCGCGCAGACTATCAAGAAGGTCGTAGAATTGTAAATAACTTGCGCGTTGTGAACGACACTGCCGAAAGAGGAGTAAAAATGATACAAGATTATAATAGAATACTGTGTCAAGGCGAAGAAGAGAAACAGTATTTACTACATGTTATCGATTCTTACCGCAAGAAATACCCATCAGCGAACAAAAATATGTTAATTTGACTATATTATATTAAGAGTGCTTAGTAGTACTACTCAATTACAGCTTCTTTTATTTTTGTATGGGGAGTCCCTCAAGGAGTGGAGATAGAGGGTAAGTTTGTTCGGAAAAGATGTTGGGGATGAAAAGTTAATGGGGGTCGGTCATATATTTTGCCCCCCTAGGGGTGACCCCTGATGACCTATGGTGTTTTTCGAAAATACTGAGCAACATCCATTTTTGTATGGTGACCCCCCTAAGGGGAGGAGATAGGGGGTGGGTGTCTTGGGGGAAAATGTTGGCGGTAAAAAGTTAATGGGGGTCGGCCATACATTCTTCCCCCCTACGGGTGACCCCTGATGACCTATGGCAATTTCCCCCCTAATTTTGGCAAAGTGGACCTTTTTCTCGGCTCGTGCGCAACCCCTAATATTTTTTTTTTAAATTTTTTTTTTCGGCATTGTCATTTTTTTTCAAAAAGGCACGGAATAGAGCCCTCATCTACCAAAATATCGACACAAGGTCCACCCTAATGTATAAGTATATTTATACAAACTCAAATACGCAGTTTACATATGCGAATTAGTATCGAAGTTCACTGTTGAGGTTAATATTTTACTGACACAATTTTGTTTAATTTCAGCGACATCAAATATGTTGCGTTGCAGGATTTGAATGTGGTCTACCTTGCAGTTTCGTTTTAATAATAATATATATAACCCGGATCAATATTTTCGTAAATTGTATTGCTTTACTGACAACATATCCTATCTATTATCAAACTTGCATACAATTGAAACGTAGACTCAGACAAAAATTTCGTTACGCTTAAACAAATTCTGAATGAATTTCGGTTGGGGAATGTAATCCTATCAAACAAACATTTGTAGAATTAAACACATCATTTCTTTTGTGATAATTAAATGAATTCTTCTACGAGAACCTAACAAGCATTACAATATGCTATGTATGATACCTCTCAACTAAAAAAACGTTTACAAGAAACCAAAGCCAAACTAAAAAAAAATACAAGTAACGCAAAATGGTTGCGACAAACTGCCTTTTCTTCACGGCAGTGTATGAGAAGATCTTATTAGCTTATAAGGTCAGAAATACTTTAATAATTAAAAAATGGTTACGCAATTCAGTAAAACAATAAGTGGCAGGTTAAGTTACGAACATCAGAAGCCTAACTACTCTGACTGACTTGACACAACCGGTAGATCATCAATCGAATATATACAAACTTTTATACATATGTTTACGTATGCGAATTAGTTCCGGTCTAAATACCCAAGTACCTACTCACACTATTTAGTTTAACGGAATCGAGATAAATTTCTCTGAATATGATGTATTTTGGCTGAAAGCGTAGCCTCACTAATAGTAGACGTAGTTAGTTGGCTTTTTAACCCAAATTTTGCAGAATTCTGTCATTGGAATGTAGTTGAACCCAGACTCCATAGCTGGAAGACTTTTCTTTAAGTCCTCACATCCGTTACGCGAAGACGAACAAACCCTTGAAACTAGGAAAAGAGAGAAGGAGTGAATGTGTTATATCAGGACAAAAGGACCTTATTGAAGTCCTTTCAAAATGTTGTCCTATAATATCCTTTAGAATTTCCAGCCATGTCATCCGCAAAACATATATGTTATGGAGACTAATATACGCCAACACGTTGCTGAATTTCATTGTACTCACTTTGTTAGTTTAGTGTAGAAATAACTTTAAGTTCTACTATACAAAAAAAAAATTATATGTAACTCCCTAATATTAACCAATTTTCTTTAAATAAAATCTAACCCATGAACAAATGGATACACACATAAAACTGGAACCCCCGTGAATTAAAAGTACGTTCACAGTTTTTCATTTGATGATCCGGTCTCTGTTTAAAAGGACTTTAAAGTTTTACAAAATTCAAAAACTTTTAACATATGTACATATATGAATATGAAGTCAAAGACAAGAATTTCAGAGGCACTTTTACGGCTGTCATATTTCTAATTATGTGTAACACAACTATTTTTTTTTGTTAATCCATTAAATATTTTTTTTTAATATTAAACAAGTACAAAAGTAAAATTCGACTTGGCCGAATCCATGACCACCCTTCACATTGTCCTTTAAAGTGATAGAAGTTTTTCTAACTACATAACTAACTACATAAGTAAATATAAAACTATTTAAAAATTTCGATATTAGCATCCTTCTCAGGTAAACCGTATACATTTCTGTTGGCGCTTATGAATAGTATTGGTATCGCGACAAAGTGTCCAACAATACTCTGCCAACATATGGCAAGTATTTTTTCCTTTAAAGCGATTTTCAATTGTGGCGAGATCCTGGATTGGAAAAAAATCAATGTGACTATCCAAAAAATGTATTTTGAGTGACATGTTGACACCCATTTCACCAAAACTACGGACCATTTTACGGACAATCTCCTTGTAATTTTCTGTTTTGGTCTTGCCCAAATTTACCAGCATCAATTTTCGCATTGTTTATTTTTATGAAAATCGTCTTAAGGTGCATCATGGCTTCTCGAATCAGCCCCAATTTAATATGAAGGGGTGGAAGAATAATCTTCGACGAAGGCACTAGAGGCATGTGATCAATGCTATTTTGTCCAAGCTTATGGGTTATGCGGGGCTGCCATTCGTGATCAGTATAGTGTAATTCACGATATCTACCTTCCCAGAGACACAAGAAACATTGATGCTTTGAAAATCCTTTTTTCAGCCCTGTTATAATAGCAACAACTTTGAGATCACAACAAATCATCAATCAAGAATATTGCTCATGTTTGCATATGTTTCCTTTACATCGGTAGCATAAACGATAGGCACTGACGGAAAGGCGTTACCGTTATGTAGTAAAACGCCTTTAAGACTCTGCACAGAACCATCTATAAAGAGGCGCCACTCATCCGGATTATAGGGGTGGCCGATGATTTCAAAAAGATTTTCAATATCTACTGCATACGTAATCCCAGTTCGATCATCAACTTTAAAGCATTCATCAAAAGACAGTTGTTTTGAGCGCTTTCGAAACCAGTCTCCATTGTTGTAAACGGGATGCTAAAATTTCGGAATGGGTTTTTGTTACACCTATATCACGCACGAGATCATCAAAATCGGCCTGTGTTATGAAATGACGAGGAGCAAAGCCGAGCTCGCTGTTTGTCGGTTGATATTCCGAGATATATTCAATATCATTGTCGGCGAACAATGAGTGCTTTTCAACGGCATCTGGAATTTGCTCTTCAGATGGAGCGGTTGGGTTTGTTCTAGAACGTAACACAGCTGGCTTCACTGAAACACAACTATGGTATTGGATTTTATGTCGCAATTTGTATTTTATCTTTTTAGTACCCGGCTGCGATTGGCAAAAGTAGCACGATTCCAAAGCATGTTCACTTCGATTCAACCAAATCACTGGGTAAACATATTTCATCAAATGCTGTTGTCGGTTAACGAAATTCGAACCTAGTATACCACGATAACAATAGCCGCACACAACTTCAGGCTGATACCATAATTTTGGTACAAAATTAATTAAAAAATATTGTTCGTAACATTCCACAAAGGTTTTTGTAATTTTTCGCGAGTTTTAATACGGTACAAATAGTCCGCAGACAACACAAAATTTATTGCGATTGGGGCGCTCCATAGTCCCTTTCACTTTTATTCACTTTTTCTTATTGTATAATTTCTCACGTTAAAAAACCAAAAAAAAGAGAGTGTGCTTTAAGACCACACAACTGAAGTAAAACTTCTTTAGCTCCATCTACATGTTTATATATATGTTTGTATATGTCTATATGTATAATGTATACAGACATATAATAATTTTCTACAAATGTTTAAATTTAAATTCCGTTTCCATTGATAAATAAACATATTTGAGTTGAATTTTTATTTATTATTTGTTTTATTATTTTTAATCATTATTTATATTATTTTCATTATCGGATACATGAGTAGTTACTGTGGTTGATTGTAAGACTGAGACAATAGGCTTATGGTATGAAAAATATGATACATATGTTTTCGAATGAAAATTAGAAAGAAATCTAGAGAAAACTGCATCGATTGTTGTTCCATGTCGTGTGGTAGGCTCATTTCGGTTATTATTGATTTCAAGTTCTAATTTATCTCGAAGAAAGTTTATGAAGAGTTGTCCATCCTCGGATGCGAAATTAACATTGAAATCTCCTGCTAAAATGAGTGGCAACGTATGATAATTTTCTCCTAATTCTTCAGAGCCTACTCGACCGTAAATCATAAGTCTTTTATATATAAACTTTATAATGTTATTGACTGTGTTATTGGGCGAAATGTAAACAACTACCATTATGATGTTTGTCCATCGTCCAAATCACAGTGAGCAGCACATATATCACCAATTGATGACTGGCCAATATCGAGTTCAGTAATATGTCTTAATAAAATGTCCATGTTCGAAGTTACAATGTTTGAAGTATCATTTGATTTCTGATAAATTGCCACTCCTGCTGATCTAACATTTTTACGTTTAAATTTTGCAATACAATCAAAATTCGGGATGTCAACATTATCATCGTCATTTGACCAAGTTTCTGATAGAAACAAAATATTGCTTGAACCAATTACGGGATCGCTCAAGTCCGCCACGTGTTTTCTGAGACTTTGGCAATTGAAAGTAACCATGGACAACTTTTTCCTGTCATGCATGAAATCAAGAATCGTTCTTCCTAATGTTGACAATGTATTCAACGATAATCGGCGAAATTCATCTTGTAAAGATATGACCGATGTATCATTTTTTCGACCATGATAAAATCTATTATCATTATCTTTTGGCACTATGTACAATCCTTCAATGCTGGTTACTCTTGATAGAGCAACATATAGTAGTGGCAGAGAATGAGTCCTTTGGTATTCATAAACCACTTCATTGAAGGTTCCACCTTGAGATTTGTGAATTGTCATGGCACATCCTGATACTAAAGGAAAATGATTTCGTTTTGCAATAATTGTTTTATTATTATTCATGGCAATGGCAGATGTTCTGCGTTCTATTGGGACGGCATGCTATAATTTTCATTCGAAAACATATGTATCATATTTTTCATACCATAAGCCTATTGTCTCAGTCTTACAATCAACCACAGTAACTACTCATGTATCCGATAATGAAAATAATATAAATAATGATTAAAAATAATAAAACAAATAATAAATAAAAATTCAACTCAAATATGTTTATTTATCAATGGAAACGGAATTTAAATTTAAACATTTGTAGAAAATTATTATATGTCTGTATACATTATACATATAGACATATACAAACATATATATAAACATGTAGATGGAGCTAAAGAAGTTTTACTTCAGTTGTGTGGTCTTAAAGCACACTCTCTTTTTTTGTTTTAATCGTCAAACTCTACTCTTCACCTCCCTTGTCCTGATTTACGTTGCATACTTTTGGGGAACTTCGTAACAGCTTCCGCTACATTACAAACTTCCGGTTCCGTTGCATTAAAAAATGTTTACCCCTCCGTATAGAAGTTTTACTTCAAAAAAACACTATTTATTTGCATAATAGTTTTAGAACTGATAATTGTTTTGTGGCCTGCTTTATAAATCGGAAATTTGACCTATTTACGAAAAACTATATAACATGTAATAAAGTTAAAAGGGTTTAAGAACTGGTTGCTGTATATTAAAATCCTTAACATATATTTCCAGGGAAATACTTGGCAAAAATCTTCAAGCATATTTCAGGACTGAATTTTTAACATCCTTTACATTTGGTATTCATCTCAGCATCGTAGGTCAAACATAAGTATTTAAAAAATGTTAAAACTTCGATGTCCTTTATAACTTACAAGCGCTCTTAAAGGGAGACCGGATCACCGAATGAAAAACTGTGAACGTACTTTTAATTCACGGTGGTTCCAGTTTTATGTGTTTATCCATTTGTTCATGTGTTTAAAGAAAATTGGTTAATATTAGGGAGTTACATACAATTTTTGGCGTAGAATACGTCTTACCTTACGGTATGTCAGATTGTTATTGTTGTAATCTTTATTTCATTGATTATGAGGAAACGGCGAGATAACTTTTTTTAAAAATTTTTTTGTAGGTAAATGAAGATGTTATCTTTCGTTTGATATACATTTCATATTGGTTGATATCTTCCTAATATTTAAATTTATCAAATGAAAATTGTTTAAACACATACACTCAAACATATGTGTGGTGTTTGGTTGAGTGTTTGAGGTTGTAGCGTGAACACAAACTATGCTGCTGTTTCAGTGTGGACACAAACCTTCGGCTGTTGTTTTGATTGATGAAATATTGAAATTTCGTATATTTACTTATGTATTTAAGTGAAACAAAATGTTAAATGTGAATTTGAATTTAACATGGATATATAATTATAAAAAATATATGAAAAAATCAATTCATACATTTTTATGTTAAATTAAAAATAAATAAGCTTTATTTAAATTTATTTTATTTAATTTTAAGCTTATGTATATTATCAAAAGTAACTATCAAATAAATAAATTCATTTGCTTATGTTATTTATCATTTATTGTTATATATGTTTTCTGTCTTATCGGATGGCGTATTCTACGTTAAACTTAATGGCCGTGTCTCTGACACAGCCTGCAGGGACAGTCCGTGGCCGGACTTAGAACTTAAAATTATTTCTATACTAAACTAACAAAGTGAGTATAATGAAATTCAGCAACGTGTTGGTGTATATTAGTGTCCTTAACATATATTTTTTGTGGATGACATGGCTGGAAATTCTCAAGGATATTAAAGGACAACATTTTGAAAGGACTTCAATAAGACTGTGTATACAGTCTCTCAATCTGTAGACTGTATACACAGTCTTACCCCCCGGTTGACATACACACTTACGCATACACATAAAAGTGATCCCACCCTCTAATGCTTTTACCTTGTCAATATATCTTGGATGGACAATTGACGCGTTGTAGTTTGCTGCCCTTTTAGTTGTTATTTGAATGCAAGGCGAGACAGATGTGTAAGTTGACAGTGAAAAAATAGACAAAAATTCCAACTTTTTTTAAAACAAACTTTATGGGTAAAATCAACATCATAAAAGTTGGAAATTTACCCAAAAAATAACTCATGGAAGCCATAGATAAAAGTTTTAACGTACAAGTAATGTTTTACTGAGTAGAGTAACTACAACTCGGCAGGGATGATATTTGTAGCGGTTAATGACTTTTTTACCTCCTTTAGATTTCAAAAAGTCCCCAACTCCTTTTGGTATAATAAGAGTACTTTCGTATTTGACTCACCAAATTTTATGTGAGAGGTTTTTAAATACAACACATGGCAAAATAAGTAAGGTAGAAGCAGTTGGAATTGAAGGAAGTTTTTTCAGCCGATTGAAATTACCAAGATTTATTTATTGTTATTTTTTTGATGTGTTAACATCTATAGGCGCGGGTAGGGAATAAATTCACAAAGTGAATACATCCAAACACATTTTGTCCGACTGGGATCACACAGTTTGTCAGACTGCGATCACACAGATTGTCCGACTGCGATCACAGCTGGACCGATTTGTATGAAATTTTGTGTGCATATCGGGTAGGTCTCAGAATCGGCCAACATCTATTTGTCATACCCCTAACTGATAAGGGAACACATTTTTGTCCAACTGCGAAACACAGATTGTCAAACTGCAAAAAAAAAACACACTCATATCGCGGAAGCGAATAGTTGTCTTGTGTGGGTGCGGATCACTCTCAGAGCAAAGAGAATAATGACGTGTTTATACGTGTATAAAAATGAGATAGCAAGAGAGCAACGAAAATTGTGAGAACTTGGGTGGCGTATGTACGACCATAACAATGCATTCTCTTTGTTTTTTGTGCGAATAAAAGAAAAAGTATTAAGCAAGAAAATAATGACACATATGTTTGCACTGATCTTTGAATACTTTTAAGTATTAATATTATTTAAATGTAACGTCAGCATACGATTGAACGCTGTTTTTTATTTTCCAATGTAACATTTACTTCTGTGTTCATAGAAATCGAACAGGTACCGTGTAACAAAAAGTTGTTAACACATCGCCCGTGAGTTCGAACACTCACTGGATTTTTTTTGTACAATAAGGCTGTAATATGTGTGCCTGAGGATAACTAATGCTTTCACTGCTTTACACCGAAAGATTAACAAACCGTACGTAGATTAATTACATTTTTTTATATGTTCTACAAACAGCCTGCAAATCTTTCGGTGTAAATACAGATTTTTTAAACTATTTTTTAAAAAGTAATCTTAAGTCGAAAAAAGTACTTTCGGAAGAATACAATAAGTCCCCTCGAAAATTGTCAAATATCATCACCTCAACTCGGATGCTGTAACTACAACTCGGTTGCTGTAACCGAAGGAACAGTTGGTGGAACCGTTTTTCGTTTCTCGCAAACGTTTGGTCAGCCCTAATTTTTCATAACTCGTTTACTGCAAACTTTTTTCAGTTCTCGGAAACGTTTTTTTTTTATTTTAGAGTAACTAGAACTCGGTTGCTGTAACCGACACAACAGTTGGCGGAACCATTTTTAATTTCTCGCAAGCGATTTTTCAGCTTACATTTTAAATAACACGTTTGCTGCAAACATTGTTCTTTTCTCCCAAACCAAATAACATGTATGGCTTAACAAAAGTTCATTTCGCCCAACTACAGTCCCCAAATGAACTTCAGTTATCTGAGATTTCATTTGTGAGGAACGAACTTTTTCTTTGCGTGAAGGTCCTGGCCCACATACTGTCAATGAAGCCTCCGACACGAGCTTAACATATCTCTCAACAAGTTGAGTGTGGCAAGGAGTCTTTTCGAATTTCAGGAAATATCTCTGTCTGTAAAGTATATATTACTATCATTGGAGGTTCTGTAAACTTTAGTTTCTCCCAATCAATCAAATCTTTATAGTTTGACGCATGAGCTTAAAGATTTTCACCGGAATTGTGTAAGTTTTTAGCGATACAAATCCGTAGTTAAATTGTTAAAATTCATAAAAATTTAATTCATAAAAATTTAAAGAATTTTGGTTAGTTAGCTACCGATTTTTTTCGTTAAAAAGTTAGAGAATTCCGGTTCTGGAAGGCGAAGTTTATGAACTTACGTTCCATTTGTCTTCTTTCTCCCATTTAATATTTTCATTTAATGTTTTTTTTTTCGTTAACAATATGAACCGGACAATCTTTATAATAGCCTCGTTCTTTTCGTCCAGTATAAGCGTTTCGCCATACAAATGAAAACTGTATACGTTACAGTCGATATTTTTCCACTATACGTCGAGCAGTGGATAGAAGTGTTTTCGGGTTTCAAAAAAAGTAAAATAAATGAAAATGTGAACTTGTCAACATTTTTTAGTATCAAGATTTTCAGCATTCCCTGAGACAGACTCAAATTTTACTGTACTCAAGTATTGTCTCAACTATCAACCGCGAGATTTCGGTTCGAATGCTAGTTACGTCGCATATCTTTTTAATTTTATATTTAACTTTTAATTATATTTTAATGATTTAATTTTTTTAATATCGCTGGTAAGTGAGTTATGTTAAAAAATAGAGAAATTAGTACGAGAAATAATTAAAATAAATTTTTAATTTTGTGCCTTCTCTGAGGTTTGAACTCACGTTTTATAGATTTGCAGGCAAAAATGTATGCTCTAGGCCAGAACCTCTGACATAGCTAAAGTGACAAATAAAGAAACAAATCCATTCGGGTAATTGTTCTATATTTATGTTTTTCAACTGCTACAGCTGATAGTCGACAAAAGTGCTGTCAAATTAATTTTGCTTAAAGGCGATGTATTCTTTTAAATCAGTATACACTTCTACTATATACTGGACGAAAAGAACGAGGCTAATGTGACTGATTTGGTAGTGGTGCATACACGTTCATAATGAAAGTACCTATTTCCTTCAAGCGTTTGTTGGCTTAGCTGATCCAGTGTATAAACGAAAAATCATATTCGCGTAAGTCAGCCATTGCGATTGTGCCAGTTTTCCTAGGTCAGCCACGTTCATAATGAATGTAGCTACTTCCTTCAAGCTTTCTGTTTTATTAGCTGTCCCATTGTATAAACGGTAAATCAAATTCGCGTAAGTCAGCCATCACGAATGTGCCAGTTTTCCTGGGTCTCGGCTTGCTAAGTTTCGTGATATCGCCAGCAAAAAACGGCGGATCATATGTGATACAGATATTTTTGATCGGTGCTTAACATATGGGTATTAAGGTCTGCCAATTCTATGGAAATGGTTTCAAAAGCGTCTGGATCCGTATGAAGACACTTATCAAGCTTGTTGCCTATGATGGCGGAAAATCTATTAGCGCTTGTTGCCGTACAGTCGATATTAAAAAATAAAATATCAAAGCAATAGTGCATTTGCATGCAAGAAGCACACAAACCATTAGAAAAGTCGTTTCAAATGTCGTTCGAACAAACATATGACTCAGATTTTCAGCCCCGTGTTCACAGCAGTTCCATCACCTCCAATTGGCGAAAAGGAAGAACGAAATACAAACGATTTTTCCAAAATCTCGACAATATTTTCGCCATTTGAAGTTGCCTTTCACGAAATAATCGATAGATGCCCACTGTACTCTAAGTCCGGTTCAGATATTATATATTCTTCAGTGACAGTTTGGCAAGATGATATATTTTCAGTTATCAACCCATTGCATTATCTTTCCGCAATTTATTTTCCAGTCGCTACTGGGCTAACTTCGGCTTATTACTTTTGATGAGTTGTCAGAACTAATAACATCAGGGCCGGATTTGTGATTTCTGGGCTCTAGGATAAGCCCCTAGGATGGTTGGGGGCCTCATTGACAGGATTTTTAAGAGAGTAGTTGTTTAGAAATAATTTTTGTAGTTGTTTAGAAATAATTAAGACGGATTGTAAAAACTTGTTTTTCAAATAAGGATTTTTTAGTTGATAACGCTTCGAGAAGTGAACATTGCGTTTAGTTTCATCTTTTGTTTCGTGGGATTCATAATAGATAATACTCATCTAAACGTGCATTACTAGTTTATATGCTAAATATGTTTTAACAGAAAATTTACCAGAAAGGTGTGCTGAAAGATTGCGGGAGATTTCTAAATCAAGTCCATTTCATAAAAATTGGAATCCTTCTCGGAAGTTCCATTTATTTAAGTCACCATATTTGCATGCTCCGACGTACGAGTAGTTCCCATTAGATTTGATGTTTAGCCGGTCCCACCACTTTCCTTTGAGTTCTTGGTACCTACAATATTTACTGTTCGGGATCGTTTAATTCCAAAACTTTTTCCGGTTTAATCACAGACTAATCTTCAATAGAGTACGAAAATACTCGGTCATTTCATTCAGTATTTTTTATTAGCAAATGTAGTGAAATAACGGTATTTTTAAAGTTAGAACTTAAAACAATCATAACTTTATTGTTTTAAAATTAATTTTCAGAATTTTTTTTAAAGATATGTATGTATTTTACCTTTGAAATATGCCTTTCTATGGGAGGTACCGTGGCAAAATCCACGTTATTCTGTACATGGTTGGGGTATTTTAGCTTAACACCAAATTCCATTCAGATAGGTAGACTATTATACACAGTTGGAAAGGCTATTTCTTCTTTCTTTTCATAAAAGACGGAAGAAATTTTAAAACATTTTTTTTTTTCGGAAAACGCAAATCCTGTTTGAAGTATCTACAGTAGTGGACACAAGTGGATACATAAATCAATTTTTTTCACAATTTCTTTTGTATCTTTTTTATTTATTATGCAAACTAAAAACGGATTTTTACAGCATATAACTTAAACCTATTTCTTCAATAAAAAACAACAAAACGTATCCAATTTCATTAAGAAGTATTTAAATAAATCAAATGTAACTTCCAACCCAATGTATCCAGTTTTGTCCATTTTGGTAAAATTTCAGTAAACGTGTTTTTTAATACTTGGTCCAAAGACCTTTGTTCTTCAAAACATCTTTTATTCGTTTTGGCATGCTTTCTACCAGATTTTGTAAAGTTTGAGGTGGAATATTAGCCCATTCTTCAGAAATTCTCAGCCAAAGCTCCCCCAAAGACGTTGGGGCTCGTTCGTACTGCGAGAGTCTTCTTTTTACAATAGACCACAAATTTTCGATGGGATTTAAATCGGGGCTTTGTGCTGGCCACTTCATCATCTGGAATTTTTGTTCAGAAATCCATTTTTTGACGATTTTAGCAGTGTTTCGTGTCCCCATCTTGCTGAAATATTACCTCGGTTTCTGGATATGCACATTTATCTATAAAATCGGGCAAATTGTTTTGCAAAATACTCAAATAGTATTCTTTATTCATTATTCCATCTATTTTAACTAAAGGGCAGATGCCCACCAGCTGAAACAGCCCCACACCATAATGTTACCACCACCATGTCTGACGGTTTGCTTTACATGGTTCCTTTGAATGGTCTCGTTCGGTATTTTCCAACAATATTGAATTCCATCTGACTGAAACCTATTGACTTTTGTTTCATCAGACCACATCACTCGTTTCCAGTCATCTATGGTCCAGTTTTTATGCGATTTGCAAAACTCTATACGAGCCTTCACATTCTTCTCCGAGAGCGCAGGTTTCTTTTTTTTTACTGCGGAAACTAGTCCAATTCTCTGCAAGGATCTCCTTACTGTACGATCTGATACTGATTTATTTAGAACCTTTGCAGCCTCTTTTGGTGTTCGAAAGCTTTTAGTTCCGAGATTTCGTTCCACTAATCGAGCATCTCCGTCAGAGAGCAATCTTGGTCTACCTCCCTTACTAGTAGCCACAATCAAATTTCGCCTTTTTCTGACTAGGCTGACGGTTCGGTGGCACACATTTAGTTTCTTTGCAATATTTCGACATGAATCACCATTTTCACTAAGTCGGACAATTTCGTTCTCTAGATTTTTCGAAATTTTTCTCATATTTTTTGATTGTTTGATATAAATTGTAGGTTTTTATTAAAACACTAACCGAAACTATAAAAAATCTTCACTGACCGTTCTTATTGAAAGAAAAATGTCAAATGACGCTGTTAACACTCATGCCAAAAACAAAAACAGAAAACAATTGAAATATAACGGGACTAGACATACCAAAACACAAAAAACGCACAGTGGATAAATGCTATTGAAACATATTTATATTATTTTTTCATAATTCCACAGAGAACAAATGAAATATTTTCAGTTATATTTAGTACAGGGTATACAAGAATCACAAAGAAATAAACAGCGGTTGGATATTGCTAGTACAACAAAAGTTATTATTGAATTACGAAAAATTTTAAATTATGTATCCAGTTGTGTCCACTACTCCACTATAACTATGTCTTTATAATTTGCCACATAATTATAATTTCCCAAGCCATGTTAAATTTAATTCGAGTAATATTATTCATTAGTATTTAAGGTTTTTACTCCCAAATAAATCTCTAAAGCGGCCCATAGATGATCAACATATACGTCAACATATTGCACAATAGTTGGCATTGTACAATAATATTGAATGTCTGTAGATCATATTAAACGTTTGCCCAATATATTCAGTCAATCAAAAAAATTTTGAGTGTTGTTGTGCAATCTTGTAAATATTGCTGCGTCTTTTGGCAAGATTGCGCAATACTGGTTCAGTTCTTTGCTATGAGTGTTGTAGTAAACATCTACCAATGCTACAAAGGGGAATGTTGAAGAACGAAAGTTCATTTTAGAATGTATCCATAAGTATCGGAGCTTACCTACTCTGTGGGGTATCAGGCGTTAGAACTTAAAAAGTGAGCAGTACGAACTGTAGCTTCGTAAATATGGAGAATGCTATGAGGAAGGGTAGTGTTATTGATAAACTCTGACTTGGAGGCAAATCATCTCGCATTATAGTATATTTTTTTGAATTTCATGTGAACCAGTCTCAGTAGTTCTAGTCGCAACAAATTGCGAAAATCACTTGATTAACTAATTCTTAGTTGACTTATGACCATGTTTTCAGTCAGAGGTCCTTTTCGTTTCTTATTGAAATTGTGTTTAAACATCGAATTGTGTTTTTCAGTCAATGGTTAACAATTGTTTAACCACCCAATGCTGGTTGGTTAACCTGTACTCAGAACCATATGTTTTTGACAAACACATTACTGGTTGCCAAAATGAGAAATGTAAGATTTAATTACTTGTTTTACACCTACTTTGAACCTAGATCGTTAAGTTATAGTTCTTAATAGGTTTCTCCAAATTTTTGTTAAAATGAGTTCGATTTTATGTATTTATTTCTTATTACTATTAATAAATACTAATTCTATTGCACAAAATATTTATGTGGTCTACTCTACAATTTAGAATTAAAAAAGTAAATATATCGACAAGTTAAGAAAGATATTAAGTTACATTTACGTACTACCTTTGCCAGGGAATTTGCTATAAAAGAATATAAAATATGTTATATATTGAAAACTAAAACATATTTTGAGAAGTTGTCGTTACGAAATGGCTTGCAATAATTTGAACATGTTTTCCTGAAGTCTTGCCAATGGAGCTGTGTTTTTGAAACTACATAAATAAATAAATGGTTTCCCGTTACATCCCATGTAGGGATTAGGGAGAGCTTCTCACGACCAGTGAGCTGTGCGCGTTCTAGTTTTACAATTACCGATTGGGACCTACAGGTTTACACCGGTTCCGAACGGTATTTTGAGAACATTTTTCATGGCTAAATACTAAGCGGGGTGACCGCCGTCCAAAGAAGTGTAAGGTGGTCAGAGCAGGGATAGAACCCACGTTCTCATGCACAAGAGCCGCGCACTCTACCATTGCACCACCGACGGCCACTTGAAACAACATTATGGCTCAAAATAAAAAGAGGAAAAAAGTCAATTCAAGAATTTATATTTGAAATTGTTGATTCCAAATATCTTTGTAATCGTTAGATACTTCACACAACTACCATGTTTTTTATTTGTTCTACTTAGTAGATTCTTACAATTAAATTCTTTGAAATCGGCTTAAAAGTTTAGAAGTTACAGGCCATACACATTTGAACATTACCCCGGTACGGTGGAAGGGTGCTAATGTCCAGCCAATTCCTAACATCATGTTTGGAGCATATGGAACATGCCCAACGAGAGCGACGGTGTTGATATGGGATAATAGGATATCCAACTCCATTGTCTCCCTTGAGCATCGTCGAAATATTGGTTCCATGTCGCTGTACTATCGATACTTCCACGGTCTGTGTCTCTCGAACATGCGTCAACTTATGCCAGTCGTGTGGGTATTTAGTAGAGCTGCAAAACTATCGATAGTATCGATAGTTTTATATTTTGGTGACTATCGATAGATTTTTTCACTATCGATACTATCGGCAAATTTAAAAAAGTAAATACGAAGTCGATTAGATGTAGCCAATATCACAGTTGCAACAATTTTTTTACGCAGGTTCTTAGCCGCCTGTAATTTTTATAGTTTAGTTCTAATTAGCAAATAAAATTAAGTAAATTTGATTTTCCTAATGTAAAATAAAAGTAAACCAATGTCAAAAAAAAGAGTGTTATCTAATTTAACTGATTTGTTCGAGTAATAATTTGTTGTTAAACTTAGCAAACTAAATTCTGGGGCTGCGGCTAAGTGTCGACTTCAACTTAATAGACTTCATTTTCTATATATGTAAACAGTTGGCGCTGCAATTTAAAGTAAGTGTATAACAAAATGTAAATATAAAAGTTGTTAAATAATATATATTTATATTTTATAGAATACAAATACACATATAATATGACGTTGACGGTTCTAGAGAAATGGAGAGGTATCTGCAAATATCAAATAGTGGTATTATTATAATACTTGTTAAATATGTCTGACCGCTTATTCATGTATATATGACTGATATGTATTTAGAAAGTGGCAACGAAAATATTGAGGAAGACAGTGACGATGGAGAGCCCGTTCCCAAAAAGACGCGTAAGACATCTTCAGATGTTTGGAACTATTTTGAAGCGGTTAAAGAGAAAAACTGTGCTAAATGTCGTTTGTGTGGGAAAATTTATAAAACTAGGGGCAATACAACGAATCTACTAGACCACCTTAAACGATCACATCCGAGCTTCAATAAAGTGGAAAAATCAACTAATGTTATCACGTCTTTTTTTAAAACAACGGAAACATACGGCTCAGAATCTGACCGTAAGAGAAATCTGGATAAAGCTCTTATGTCAATGATTGCCATTGACGTGCAGCCTTTTAGCATAGTGGAGGATAGAGGTTTTCGAGATTTCGTAAAATGTCTAGATCCTCGCTATGCTTTACCTTCACGTACGACACTACAAAATAAAATGATGGTTGAAATGTACAATAACACAAAAACAAAGCTGCAATCGATTTTGGATCAAATAGAGCACTGTGCAATCACAACAGACTGTTGGACCTCGCGTGCAAATGAGGGTTAGTTACCTTACCGTTACTTGTCACTTCATTACAAACGATTTTTTTTGCGTACTGCTGTTTTGTCGACACAGAAACTTTTAACGGCTACTAACCACACTGCAGACAACATTTTGAAATCTTTTCAAGCAGTGTTAGATGAGTGGGGTGTGATGACGAAAGTGACGTCTATTGTCACTGATAACGACAGCACCATGATGAAGGCACTGATAACGACAGCACCATGATGAAGGCGTGCGAATTATTGCAAAAGAGACACCTTCCATGCTTTGCACACACGCTGAATCATGTAGTGCAGGATTGTTTAGCGCAAAGCAATATAAAAGAGATTTTGACAAAATGTAAGGGGATTGTGACATATTTTAAAAGCAGCACGGTTGCTTATGAAAAATTTAAGGCTGAACAAGGTAAGGCAAAACCATATAGTTTACTTCAAGAAGTACCCACCCGAGGTAATAGCGCCTTGAAAATGGTTGAGAGGATTTTGCTCACAAATAGTTGGATTTCAAAAGTACCAAAATCCCCACCACCTCTAACAGCAGATGATATCGCAATACTGAATGACATAAAAGAGCTATTGACACCATATGAGGCAGCAACGACCCAAACATCGTCCAGTACTTCCGTTACAATATCTCATCATTCCAATAACGTGTGGTCTTTTTCAAACTCTGGACGAAATAAAGCCAAATTTGAAGACATTTGAAGGGCAACAGGCTTGTACTTTCCTTACAGAAAAGGTTAGGAAAAGACTTTTTCCATATGAAGGAACATTGTTGGACCCGCGTTTTAAAAAGGAAGGTTTTTTTTCAACAAAAAATCCTGATAATGGATCCCAACTTTTAAAAAATGAAGTGAGCTTCAAAAGCCGAAGAAGTACTACGTGTGTGCTCAACTTCCCTCAACTTCCAAGTCCATTCCAAACCATGTACCGTTGCCGTCCCTTATAAATTTGTTGGAAACAAAATAGCCAACAAAGTGAGAATTCAACAAGTGGACGCCATAATATCTGTCAGGCAATATTTGATAATGCAAATTCTCCGATGGACAGTCATCCACTGCAATATTGGATGGTAAAAAGTGTATTCAAGTAATTTAGCCACAAACAATAAATATTCATCTTTACAGAATATTGGAATGGATATGTCGGCAGTTAAATCCAGTGCCTTAAGGTATTTATGCATACCGGCAACTTCTACGGAATCTGAAAGAATGTTCAGCAAAACTGGATTGCTAATTTCAGACTGTAGAAGTTGCTTAAAACCAAAAACTGTTGATAAACTTTTATTTATTAACAAAAATTATTGGGTAACTTCATATTTGAAATAGCTTACATCTACTCATTTGCATGTTTTGTTTTGGTCTCTTTGGAATTATAACAGTTTTGATTTTTATGTTTTGTGCTTCGATGTTTTGTGTTTATGCTTAAACGTGTATTTTTATACCCTTCACCATAGGTTTGTAATTTCTACAATTTTCAAACTTTCAATATTGAACTAAGGAATTTGAAATTTAAATGGTGTGCCAAAACATATAAAAAATATTAGTGTGGGTCCAAACCAAAAGAATAGTCGATCAAAAAACTGATTATTTTAATTAATGATGACAGGATACTTAGTTTGGCTGGTAATTTCATTACTCAGAAAATAAGTGATCTTTAATAAAAAATTTAAAAATGTTCCCTATATTTATATTTACTTAAAAATATGATCTCAAATTAGCTTTATTTATGTTTTTTTCTTTGTGTTTAATGGTTGTATTATTAATTAATTAATTTTATTCATAACATTTGCTTAAAATCAAAAAATGTATTGAAATAAGTGTTCTTGCTTTTTGTTTTGTTATTTATACTTTCATACACATGTAGTAATTATTAATTTTCTTTTGTGTCGTTAATGAAATACAATTTATTTTACAAAAATCAATAATTCTGTTTTGTTTAAATAAAATCTTTTTATTAAACTAAACGTTGCAAAAATTTTACTAATCTGTTATGTTACTAGTCTATCCTTTTCACTTGAATTCTGATATTATTGCCAGAAGTAGGACTTTAAAAAAACCGATAGTATCGATAGTTTTATTCAAACTATCGATTGGGCCGACTATCGATAGTTTTGCAGCTCTAGTATTTAGGATATTTGAACTCTCATCCGTTTTTTATAGCGTGGCCGGTGAACCGCATACACACTATAAGAAAATTCGTTCTTCAATCGTACAGTCCGTATGTAGAATGAACTTCCGTCTGGTGCATTTCCACCAATTGTGACATACACGATTCAAGGCTAATACCAACAGACACTACTCCAGAGACCGACTAAAAAATTATGCCAAATGCTCTTAAAGATTCTGCCGTTTGCAGAACCATTATGGTAAAATTGGCTTTTAGTATTTTTTCTAATTCTGAGTCCAAAACGCATTTAAACAGCAGTTAAACATTAACCGCTTAACTTAAAAATAAGTATTATTATGGTTTAAATTTTTTACAACAACAACGAAAGTCAATTTCGTTATTAATAAGTATTTAATTTCTTAAATAAAACTTAAAATAACTTATTTATCGTTGTTTTTAATTATTTCTTTCCCAAGTTTTGGAAAATTTTTTTTGGAATCTGTTTCACTTATCCTAGCGAACAGTGGTCAAATCCGAAATTGTTTTTTGCCGGATATTTCTCTCATAATTAACCCGGGGATTTTCCCTCGAGTTTATATCTGTAGCTTCGAGAAGAACTTCCATCGTATTTAGACCATTTTACGAAAGTAATATCTTGATATTGAAGGCACTGGACGGTTCAATAGCTCTAAATTGGAGTTTGTTAATAATCATCCATATTTTTATTCCAGATAAAAAAGTAAGTTTTACTAGAGGTTTTTCACTCCTGAGTTGAGGAGAGCATTTTGGTATCCCTAATAATAAAGTTATAAGGAATTTTGTCATTTATCTCCATACGGAATTTGTGATGGTTAACCTATTTGTGATATTTCATGAATAATTTTTTTGCTTTTAAGCCTGTGGAATTGCTTTGTTAGCCAGTAACCTAAAAATTTGATATTGTAAATATGACGTAACATTTTCAGATAAATTAAAGAGAGAAACTTTCAGATTGTGCTAAAAAATTGCAGAAAAATTAAAAAAATGGGAAAATGTTGAGGAAATTGTGCTAAACTGCATTTGGCAAATTTTTCAAAAAAGAAGTGCCAAAATAAAAAAAACTTATACCAAAAGGGCACAAATTATGCCAACATGGTAACACTGAACTACTCCATCTTTCTACCGTCCACTACCTCAATTTTCCTTCGCCAAAACAATGCACTGTATTCATAGGGGGCATCCCCTGAAAAAAAAAATCAATGAGTGTTCGAACTGAAATAATTGTTTTTGTTTTGTCGTAAACAGAGCGATGACGACCTGCTTGTTTGAATTCTGGCATAGAACTGAATGAAAAGCAATGTTTAGCTCACTGAAATAAGTATTTTTGATTTGTCATAAACAGAGCTACGACAAAAAGTATTGAATAGTATAGAGAACTTATTGCACTCTTTTCCGTATAAAAGAGTCTTATTCTCTTTATAGAATATTTTTGAATATAAATGCACGATTTCGACAATGTTATTACACAAAACAATACAAAAAACGTAAATGTTTCAAAAGCCATCAATGTTTCACATCAAAATTATGAATGGACCAAGTTATGATGAAAAGAGAGTAATACCATTTGTTCGCCAGTGCTGTTGAGTCATACAGTTCGTTCCATGAGTTCTCTACTATTCACTACTCTATGGCGACGACGATACTACCATCGTACTTATTTTAAGGCAGAGACTATTGTTGTACAATAACCACGTATGTGATCTAACTCTGTGTGCTGGTTGCATGTGTTCACTTTGATAGATTGCCGTACCAGTGCCAATAGATGTTAACACATCAAAAGGTTATAAGAAACACGATTGTTTTACATCAACAGATAAAACACTAATTGAGTGTATGGTTTACAATGTTGGGGAAAGCCGATTCTAAAAAAATACGTCTGCTCATACTGATGTCTACTTTTCAACTCCTTCTTCGTTGTTAAGTCCCAGCCTACTCACAACTACGATAAGACCAGAGTAGTATTCAGGAGAATATTTGATGTATATAATTGGCTGGTCCAGTAATACCGTAAACGATTTTTGATCATTTGTCTGTTTGCAACCATTGTGATTACTTCCAAAAGGTTTTCAAAATAAATAGGTCACTAATAGTGCAGAAAAAGTACTGAATTTATAGTATTGAATTTTTCAACCGTGTCCTGAAAAATATAAAAAAAATCTAATGAGTGTTCGAACTCACGGTGGATGTGTTAAGACGTTATTGTTACACGGTGCCTTTTCGATTTCTGTGAACACATTAGCAAATTTTCCATTGGAAAGTAAACAGCGTTCAATCATATGATGACGTCACATTTAAATAATATTAATACTCAAAATTACATTAGTACAATAATATCTACATGGTAATAGCAGCACGCGTTGTCGCTGTTGTATTCAGCAACAACAGGCATTTTGTTTTCAGTTGTCAAACCCTAAACAAATACATACCAACAAAACAAGAATGCAAAAGAGTACAAAAGCAAAATACATGCGAGTTTGACAAGTGAAGCGAAAAATCACATGAAAAAAAATTAAACATATGTTCAAACGACTTTACCATGAAAATATTATTGTACCATGAGTGCAAGCACATGTGCCATTATTTTCTTGCTTAATACGTTTTGTTTCATTCCCACAATTTACAGACACATGTAAATACATACACTGTTATGTTCCTAGATACGCTACACATGTTCACACAATTTTCGTTGCTCTCTTGCTATTTCATTTGTATATACGTATAACTATGTCATTATTCTCTTTGCTCTGAGAGTGCTCCGCACCCACACAAAGACAACTATTCGCTGCCGCTACATCAGTGTGTGTTTTTTCGCAGTTTTACAGTCTGTGTTTCGCACTCGAACAAATCTGTGTTCTATAGAAGGGTGGGTCACCCTTATCAATAAGGGGTATGAAAAGTAGATGATGACCGATTCTGAGACCTACCCGTTATGCAAATGAAATTTCATACAAATCGGTGAAGCCGTTTCGGAGGAGTTTAACGCCAAACAATCTGTGTGGTAGCATTCGGACAAATCGGTGTGCTTTTTGTTTGGATATGTTCACTTTGTGAGTTTATATTTAGATGTTAACACACTAATAACATAATGTTAACACATCATTGATGTTAACACATCAAAAAATTATAATTTTACCTAATATGAACCCATTATTCAAAAAATTTGGTTAAATTATTCAATGTAAGAATGAACTAGTCAATTGGCCTGTTTTTTTATTCTCTGCTAAACCATAGAGAAATAAACAAGAGCCGCTATCCCTCTTTTCACGTTCTCTTGATGACGACGAGGTAGTAGCATAGAGTAATACTTAAGAGTTTCCATTACTCTCTTCGATGCCTCTTCATGACGACGACGTAGTAGGCCATTTCATAGAGTTTTATTTGCTGCTGTATTTTACCAATTTTACACTTTCGTTGGACATTAAATGAACAGAAATCAAAGGGAATGCGTATTGTCGTTCAATGCAAACAACATAAAACATAATTTAGCTGTCATTAGTATCAATAAACACTATTTAAAATTAGTTCCTGTCTACTTTGGTACTCATTCTAAATCATTTCCCTAGTACCTTTCAGCTGTGCCATAGAATACACCTGGTAGTAGGCTATTTCATCGAGTTCGAGTTGCTTTTGTAATTTACTATTTGGTTGAGCTTATACGGGCAGAAGTAAAAGCGGATACGTATTTTCGTTCGATGCAAACAACATCAGGCATAATTTATCTGTCATTCGTATCAATCAAACACTATTTAAACTTAGTTTGCTGCCTGGTCTATAATCTCGATGCCTTCTTTGGTCTCTCATTGTACATAATTTCCCTAGTATCTTTTCGATCAGCTGTGCCAAGAAACAACCTGGCTAAACAAAATTTTCGACCACTTTGTATGGGGAGCTAAGCGATATAAAACGGCTCCCCATAAAAAGTCGTCGAAAAATTACGTTAGCGGAAAATAAAAAAACACGCGTATTTTTTGAAGCATAGCGTTTGGACAAATACTAGTGTAGATGAAACTATTTTGACCCAATAAGAACGAATCTAAATTTCCGATATATGCAAAACAACCCCAAGCTTTGCCCTGACGCAAGATGTACAAGTACTTATATAACACCGTTCCGAAATAGAGTTTGTTTGTCCGTCATTAAGCGTTTTCACCTACAAGATGGCTGCATTATTTAATTTCATATAGGCCGATTCCAGTCTATGTTATCAAATATGTATGTATGTATGTAGTTCCGGATTTTCCTATGGGCAAATGGGGCAATTGCCACAAGCGCAACATTTCAAAAGAGCGCAAAATTCGTTCCGTAAATTTTACGTCTAAAATAATTAGATACTGTTCAAAAATAAACATTCACTATAAATTCGTCGCCAGCCGCCTTCGTCTCCAATGAGTATTGACGGTTGACGGCGGAGCGGCCAAAAGGAACGTAAGCTCGATGCTGACGCCGTTAAAATAGTAACGGTGCGCATCGGGTCATTTTGTTTACCATTTTTCGCGTTTTTCTCTTTTAATATTTATTCAGTTTTCTACTTTCAACTCCTTAAGTCGCGTTGATTGGAACATTGATAGCAATACTTTGGATAACATACTAAAAAATGGCTTTGCACAAAATGAAAACTTTGATCCAATTCTTACAAAAAAATGTATGGAAAAAGTTCATCCAGGTACTTAAACAGAGATATTTTTAAAAGTCGATTGCCTAATGGAGAGATTATAAATCGGTCTATTCTCTTTTACTCCTCTAAAAAGAATTGTTTGTTTTGTGTAAATTGCTTGACTGAAAAATTGAACAAAAATTTGTTCGATGATTGGAAACATACATATAAATACCATAATAACTAAACATGAAAATTCCATTGTACATAAAACAGCAGAATTAAATTTTATAACACAGAAGAACAACGGAAATAACCCGACAGAGCTATTGTTTAAAAAAGACAACGACGAGAAAATATACTGGAAAGAAGTTTTGAAACGAGACTTCGAAATCATAAAGGAGCTTTCCGAACGAGGTTTGCCATTTCATGGAGATGAAGAAATATTTGAATCTTATAAAAATGGAAATTATATGATGTGCTTTCAAATCTTGGCAAAATTCGATCAATTTTTGAATCAACATATATAAAAGCGCGGCAATCCTGGACAAAGGAACACTTCATACTTGTCTTCGACAATATGCTATGAATTGATTTCATTAATTGCAAATAAGTTAAGGTCCAATATAATTGTTGAAGTAGAACAGCAGAAGTACTTTGGAATAATCGTAGATTTATCCCCAGATATTTCTTATACAGATCAATTGTCAATTATTTTACGTTATCTAATTAATTCAAAGCCAGTCGAACGTTTTATTGAATTTCTTCCAAATACAGGACATTCAGGAACTGAGATGAAAAGTGCCGTTATCAGCGCTTTAGAAAAATATGGTATTAAGATTGAGAATTGTCGAGGACAATCGTATGATAATGCCGCGAACACGACCGCAATTTATAAAGGTTTCCAGGCGCAAATTTTAAAGCAAGCACCTTTTGCATATTTTATCCCATGCTCAGCTCACAGTTTAAACTTAGTGGCGAAATGTGCTGCCAATGTTTGTATGGAAACAAGAGTTTTTTTTTTCAACAGTGGATTACTTGTATAATTTTTTTACTGCTTCAAATAGGTTATGGGCCAAACTAAAAGCTAAATCTTTTGTTGTGAAGAAACTTTGTCCAACTAGATGGTCAGCAAGGGCTGATGCTGTATCTCACCTTCGCATAACTTTGAAAAATATTATTGAAATTCTTGAAAATATTAGTAGTGATGAAAATGAAAAATATGACATGCAATCTTCTGCTCTTGGATATATTAAAAATTTATCAAAATTGGAGACAAATATTTTATTAGTTTATTGGGATTCAATTTTAGAAAGATTCAATGCTTCAAGCAAGGTCTTGCAAGACATCAAAACGGACATTATTACTGTTCAAAGTTTATATGAGTCCCTAATTGGTTTTGTTCAAACGCAAAGTGAAAATTTCAACACTTTTGAACAAAATGCTAAAGATATTTGTGACGAAGAAAATTATGAACAAAGCTGTAAAAGAATTATAAGAGCAAAATTATTTCACGATAACACACAAGCAACCACCTTGTCTGGAAGAGACAAATTTAAATTGAATGTTTTTGATATAATAAACTCAAGCATTCTAACTGAATTAAAAAAAGGTCGAAGGCTTATAATGAGTTTGCCAATAAATTCTCTTTTTTCAACAAGTTAACAAAATTAGACGACGACAATATTCAAAGGAATGCAAAAGAGCTCCTAAAAATCTACCGAAATGACCTTGAAGATTACTTAATTGACGAATGTATCCATTTTAGAGAATATTTAAAAACTATAAAAGAGCATAAGTTGAATATAAATGCTTTGTATTCATTGATTAAAAAAAAAATATGCAGGCTGTCTATCCAAATATAGAAATTATTTTAAGAATATTTTTATCAACTCCAGCATCCAATTGTTCAGCAGAAAAGTCTTTTTTTGCACTGAGAAGAATAAAAACTTACTTGAGATCAACCCTATATGATGTGTGAAGTTTTCGAACTGTGAAAGTGAACAGTCGTGTGAAAAATCGAAAAAAAGTGGAAAAAGTTGAAAAAATCAAAAACTTGTGAAAAGTGAAAAAAATAAAAAGTTTCAAAACTTAGTCTTTTTCAAGACTTGAGATAATTTGGTGAAATTTCGAAATTTTCGAGTTTTGTCTTTTTGAAAAAGACAGAAAATTTTTGGGGCAAGTTGCGCAAATTCTGCTGCTAACGCGCTTCTCAAAAAAGCAAGGGACCTAAAGTCAAAATTAGACTTAGGACATCCTGTATGGTGGAGAAACTTAGGAAATGGGAAAGACGTATCCTCATGAGCTGCTTGGGCTTACGAATGAGGATAGCCGGCGATGGTTCGGTTAGGAGGCCATCCTGTGCTACGATGTACAGGAAGGTCGACTTTGACAGAATAGACGTGTACCTTGTTAAAGGTGCAGTAAAATTTCTAGAAAGGGCATCCTTTCTGGAAAATGGACTGGTCGAGAATAGTTTGGTCCAGGACGAGCGCCTGGAGCGACTTCTTGAGTTAGCGTATAGGTCGCCGGTTGGCCTAGCGACCTTGGATAGATGGGGACTCCTCTTCGTTAATGACAAACTCCTATTCTATCATAGGAGGATAGGATCTTTTGACCTTGGCGACACAGTGTATATTACGGACGTCTTACCGTAGGTAGGGCTGGAAATATGTATACAGTTGTAAATATTTGTAAATAGTAGTTTTAGCATATTAGTATTTTAAGTTTTAGTAGTTAGTTTGATGAGTTTTCCCCTTTTTCGTAGTCCATTTTTGGGGAAGCCTCTAGTGGGCAGTAGATTGTTTAGTTTTTTCGTCACGATTGTTTTGTATGTAGTTGCTACAACTTAAGTTATTGTGAAGTATATACTTCTGTAAATATTTTTGAATGTAGGAAAATACGTAAGGATAGATTTAAGTTATCTTTAAGAGACTTTGTTGTGATGAATTTTAGGGACATAATAAATGAAATGAAATGAACCAGCAGGCCGCTATCGAAAGCGGCCAAATGGCTGGTATGAAGAGATCTGTGGAGGAGGAATTTATTCCGAGCTCCACATATCGAAAAATTTTGGAAGAGATGCGTCTCATCCAGTGTAAATATGATGCGGTTATGGAGGAAAACCGCAAGTTGAGGGTGAATCTAACCAACGTCGAGAGGATGTTGGATGAGAAGGAGGGGCTGCCTGCTTCGGACCTGGAGTCCGAAATCGAGGAACCAATGGAGGAAGAGACCAGTGCACAGAAGGCTCTGAGCGCGCCAGCCAGAGCAGACGTCACCCGTGCATCGCCAGCACAACTCGAAGGCAACAACTAGTAAGGGCGTGATGGGCCCCAACGGTAAACCAGCAGTGCAAAATGCACCAACTCAGCGGAAGGGTAAGGTGCCAGTGATTATTGTATATCATGCCAATGTCAAATTAGTGACTGAGAAAGCTCGGACAGCATTGGGACATGGTAATTTTATAATCCGATTGTTTAGCGGATCGATGAAAAGTTGAAGCTTATGCTGCGCGAGCAAATCTTCAAGTACTACACGTACACCCCGAAGATTTTGACCTCCGTTTCGGTGGTAGTTTGTGGTCTTTCGACCACATACGATGTGAGAACCTACCTTGGGGCTCTCACATTAAAGCTGAATATTCAGCGTTTGACGAAGTTGAGTCGTGATAAGTGGCTAGTCCACTTGTCACGCGACTCCGACCTCGAGGGCTTTTATCGCCTGAAGGGTATCCTTCACTGTCGCGTGACAGTGCGCAAGGATAATAAGAAGCTAGTTACACAGTGTCACAACTGTCAGCGCTTCGGTCATGTTTCGACCAACTGCGGCATGCCATTTCGGTGTGTGAAATGCAGTGGTGAACATGGACCCGGCAAGTGCACTATCCCTTCAAAGGAAGTGGAAGTGCAAATGGTGCCAGCTACCGACCCTGTCACGGGTTTGGTTTCGCGAGTAGTAGGCTATACGCTGAAATGCGCAAACTGTGAGGTCGATGGCCATGTGGCTAGCTCTAAGAGCTGCACAAAGCGCCAGGCCTTCCTCGCCAAGCGGGCGAGAGCACAAACACCCAAGATTGTGCGAACCTTCCCACGTAACAGTTGCGGTGTGGTGAAGGGTATTTCCTACGCTTCGGCGTTAGGCGACCACTCAGCAGGTGCTGTTCGCAAGGCACCTGCTCGAGCATCGGCTCGCCCTGGAGTTAACTCCGGTGGGCTCGGTATGGTGGATGACGATTGACGCCGCCTTTTCGGTAGGGACTTAGTCTCAAGCATGACCGAGATTGGCCGTCTTTCGGCTGGTTACGCTAATTATTCTAGCGATGCTGAAAAACCCCACGCTCTCTTTGGGTTCTTCCTACCTCTTTCAAATGACCAGAGACGTTAAATGCATTTTTGCGAACGTTAATTCTCTTGTGTCCATCCACAGGAGACATTATTTTAAAGTTTTTATGGACGGCCTTAACCCGGACATAGTTCTGATAGCTGAACATAAACTATCCGCTACTCACAAGTTGAGCTTCAATGGATTTGTAGTTCATCGGCAGAACAGATGCGGGCGCCAGGGTGGCGGCACCGCTGTTTTTGTCAACTACAATATGCATCACGAAAAGGTGTTATTGGACCTTGGCGAAATTGAGAATACGTGCGTGCGTATTCACAGGGGGGATAGGTCTACGCTGACTGTGGTATCGTTGTACCTCAGGCCGGGCGGTCTATTTGACATGGAACTGCTGGAGCCACTAGAGACTCTGGCTGGCCAAGGTGATTTAGCGATAGGAGCTGACCTTAATGCTAGCCGTGCTAGCGGGGGGGGGGGGGGGGGCGACAGGACGAACACTAGGGGCAGAGCAATACAGTAATTCCTTACTGGTTGCCCTGATATTATTGTAGTACCAACAAGTGGCCCAACTTGGATAGGTACTACTTCGGTGACGTATATTGACCAATTTCTGGTCTCATCGGGGATTGGCGTTACGTGACACCGGGGTCGGACCATATGGCCGTGGAACTGCTGCTGGAGCGGGGGGATTTCGGACATCGCGAGCGACCTACGTTTTACGACTTTGACCGGATGGATCGACGGCGATTCAACCGGTTACTTGAGGGAGGGCTGAGAGGGTGCGAACTCCCTATCAGCAGGAATGTCACAAACTCGGAAATCGACACTTGTGTTGAATCTGTGGGCGTGGCTTTCGGGACCAATGGGACTCCGCAAACTTCCACCGTATATCCTGGAATTTATACGGGAGAAGAAGCGACTTCGGCGGATAATCGTCAGGACTGAAGATCCTGGTAGGGCGCAATCTCGACATGATCATCCAGAGATCCATACGAGAGTTTGGGCAAAATAGCAGGGCGGCGTTCTTGCGTGGTATTAAGGTGAACAGCGGGACTTTTCGGAGGGTGAAAACCGCTGCGGGCGTTCGTGCCAGGGGACCTATTCCTGACATGTTGAATACTGATGATACCCTGATTGTGATCGACGAAGACAAGGCTAACCACCTTGCTGATTGCATTCAGGGAGATCCTCCTTCGGTGAGCGGTAGTGCAATGGGCGGCACTTTTGGCGTGGATGGTGAGATTCTGCGCTTGACGGATGGAGATCCAGCTATGACGTTTGGAGAAGACGCCATGGCAGACGGGTCGTCTTGCGCGGATGAGGGACGCTGGCGTCGGCATGGCTTCGTAAAACCTGCCGAAGTTGGTGACGCGCTGCGGTGGAGATCTAATCGTAGATCTTGCGGATTGGATGGGATACCAGATGTAGTCCTTATCGGATTAATGCCGCTATTTGGAATTTTCTGGCGGTGCTTTTTAACCACTGCCTGAACTTGGGATATTTCCCGGCGGCTTGGAAGGATTCGGTTACGATCCCTACACCAAAGCCGGTTGCGGACCACAAAAGGAGTGGGGGTTATAGACCGATTTCGCTTCCGTCGCCCATAGGCAAACTACTTGAGAGCTTCATCTTAACTAGGATTGTTAGGACGGCAGAAGATAAAAGGATCCTCAAAGATAATCAATTTGGTTTTCGACGAGGACATTCAACGTCTCATGCGCTCTTGGTCTTCGGAGACTATGTGACTCGAGCGTTGAATAAGAGATATGCCACCATAGCGGTGGGTCTCGACATAGCTAGGGCATTTGATTCAGTCTGGCAGACGGAATCTTATACAAAATGGTGAGATTGGAATTCGATATGGACATCTGTAGGCTGGTGGCTAGTTTCCTAAAGGGGCGCAAATTCCGTACTAAGGTCGGAGATGCGTACTCTAGCTTTAGAGATGTTGTGGCGGGAGTGCCCCAGGGTTCACTCCTGGGACCTGTACTCTACAACATCTTTGTCAGATATTTACCAGAACCACCTGATGGTAGGTTGCTACTGGTATATGCTGATGACTTACTTGTTGCCATGACGGGTACAAGAGACAGAAACACAAACTGCAGGGTTAACGAGTACCTGGAGGTTTTGTCGAGATATCTCGACAAGTGGAGGCTTAAGCTGAACGTTAACAAATGTGAGGCTGCTATAATCAAGGGCAAACGGGCTGTTTCGTAGTGCGAAGTTAGACTTTTGATCTACCGACAGATCATCAGGCCTATAATGTCCTATGCCTTCCCAGTCTGGTTTGGGATCTCTTCCCACCAGATGGAGCTGGAGCTGCTTGGGTTTGTGGAAGATAAGAGCTGACGATGGCTCGTGGACTGTACCATCATGTAGACAAATCTACAGCATGGTGGACTTTGACCGAATTGACGTATTTTTAGTTAGGGGTGCGTTGGCTTTTCTGGAGAGGTCGGCGTCTTTGGACAACGCTTTACTTGAACATAGTCTGGACCATGACAGGGATCTGGGAAGACATTTTGAGGGAAATTATAGACCGCCTATTGGCCTGGAGGGACTGAAAAGGGACGGGGTACTTTTTGTTGACGATAGGCTACTCTTCTACGATAGGAGAATAGGGACGACCGATATTGGCGACACTGTCTACAATGTTGCTCAGTAATCGCACCTTACCCTGTAAATATTGTATATATGTAAATAGTAGTCTTAAGTGTAAATAGTAGAGACTAATCCTCAGTTTGTAGTCATTAGCTTGTAGAATGTTGCTTAACCCCTTTTTTATAGTACAGTTTTGGGGGTACTGCTTTGCAGGTAGAGGGTAGAAATTTATAGTATAAAGGATATGCAAACAGCTGTAAGCATATTAAGGTAGATTAAGATAGTTCTAAAAATATTATTTAATGTATAGAAAGTAGAAGTATGAATGATTAATGTTAGATTTTAAGTTATTGTTTCCATCAGATGTTTTAAGTACAGAATAAAATCAGAATTTGAAAATGAAAAAATGAAAAACCCTATGTGATGAAAAATTGAATGATTTCACGATCTTAGCAATAGAAAATAAAAAGTTAGACAAAATATCGATTGAAGAAATTTTCGAAAAATTTGTGACAATAAAATTACGAAAAAAATTCTAATAAATAAAAAAATAAAGATATATCTATACATTAGCTTTAGTAATATTTTTTTCATTTATTATAAAAAATTTTTGGTATGATTTATAGGGCATAATTTTCAAAAACCGCCCAGGGCGTAAAGTTATGTAAATCCGGGCCTGTATGTATGTCAGGTGATCATTTTATTGCCAAAAATCTTCTCAAAATGAAGCACAGACAAATATACTATATGTGCAGAAGTATGAATATGACATGCTCCTGCAAAGTCAATCGAAGATTTATAAGCCCTTAACATAAAACTAGTATGCCTCATGTAACTTCATCGATTTTTACAAAATGCCGCCAATACATATTATTGTTGTTTCTCATTCAATTACGAGTATCGAAAAGTAGCAACCACGACAACGTCAACGATAGAAGTACCATTAGAGAATATAGTAATTGGCTTTCTATTTTTACCGAATATTTAAAGTTTTACATCCACCAGATTACTTACATGCATGCAAAAATTGCCAAAGGGTGAGTAATTTAAAGTGTGAGTGAAAAGGGTTTCTGTGAAAAAGGATCAATTAAACGTTAAGTAATGTTGAAAACAAAGCAGAAACACAGCCAACGTCATACACTCTCAGCCGGGAGTATTGCAACTGTATCTGCATCTACAACTACATACGTGTATGTATCCACAAACATATGTACAGTTTGAATACCAGTGATGTCAACTCTGGTTGAACGAATCGAAAAGAATCCCAAAAGTGCTAAATCACATTAAATAAATAAACACTGTTATTTTGATTGTCGTCGTATTGAAATTATTTAAAAATTTAAATTTTTGAGACCATTAACTTACGAAACCAGCTTTCGGTGAATCCGACTTGGGCTTTCCACAAAAATGTTATGTCTTGTTTTGGCAACCAAAGGAAACGGGCAAAACAACCTTACTGTGCTGTTTTTCACAAATAATTCGTTTCTGTTCACAACCTTACTTTTATATATTCTTTGTTATATCCCATCAGCTGTTTTTTTTTTGTTATATATTATTTTGCATTCTCACATTCTACTTTAAATTATTTACCAAAATTGATAGTGTAAACCAAAGAAGAATGAACGTACGATTTATCTCCTCACGAATCGTTCTATTGGCATTGATAGTCTAACATGGCCTTAAACAATACTGACGTCTATACATGTATACATATATCCTTTTTGATAGTTGTTGATATTTTTTGCAGTAGTAATTTTCTATTGTTTGACATTTCAGTGTGGAAAGACCGTTCCTTTACAGCACCTAAAAATTATTCAGCTGTATTTCGAAAATCGTTGCTCTACGAGGAAATGTTTCCTTGGCTTGGAACAATATTTTGTTCTGCGGTGAGGCAATTTTTTAGCTTAATAGCAACGGCAATAACAAAATTATCATACAAGGCTATTTGAAGCTCCGTGACTTTCCACTTTTGTACTATGAGTTGGCAATCCTACTTCGTTCTTATTATACTGAAAAATAGCAAGACAATATGATATGTGATTAAACGTCTGATTGAGTTAAAACCCTACCTGGTGAATTTAGCTAACGATGACATTACACTTACCGAGGAGCAGTGGACTAAAACAATACAATTAGAAAAGATGTTGCAATTTTCGTATATAACCACATTGAAAATGCGAAGCGAAGAACTAACACTAGGCGAGTTTTTAAAGGAATGGAAACAGTTGCTTTATAATTTGCAAAAATGTGACAACAAAATTGCAAATGATATTAGTGGTATTCATGCAAACAAGAAAACCTAGAACTTTTGTTCAGCGTAAGTTTACCCCGAAGCGTTTCATGAGGCACCAAATATAGTTGCACAGTGTATCTATGCAGCAATTGTCAAAAAAAGGCTGATAAAGTAAATAAACAAAGTAAAATTAAAAAAAAATGTCTAAAGAAAGTGATTCCTGGTTATCTTTTACTGCTTCCACTACTTGAGTAAGAAGAATCAGCGTTTCCGACTTCTGCCATCTGTGTATGGACTTCGAGCGCTTGTGCTTGGACTTCTGTTCATCGCTCTGGAATAATTTTATTTAATAATAAATTTTAAAATATATACATACATTGAAATGTCAAAAGTTTTCACGTCTCTTTTCCATGTTTGTTCAGCAAATTTGCCTCGAAAACTTTCCATTTTTGTGCAAGTCGGTTTGGAAGGGGAATTTGTTTGTTTTGACGTTTGCTGTGCAAGTTTACGATGTTTTCGAGTTTACGAGGTTCTTTCGAGCTTTCATGAAGACCACTATTGTTTCATCTATGGTTAAACGTGAAAAAGAGTTGTTAAACAATACATATTTGCTTGCTGGAATGAATGAGATATGCTAAAGGGAAGTCAAGTTTCGATGGCAAGATACGCACTGTACGAATTACATCTTCGTATAAATACCAGTTTCAAGTCTGAAGTGCCCATGACTCTAATTTGGAATCTGATGATTTCCAAAAATATTTGGACAATTTGCAATCAAGTTCAGAAAAACGAGTAAAATTAGATCCTAGTAACTTGGAAAAAATCAAATTCCTTTAAAAGCTTGACGAGATAAAGAAATACGATAAAAACAATAAAATGAAAGTTCATGGTGCAATAAAATTCTATCCTGATGGTATTAAAAACTTGGCATTAATAGTTACTGCGCTTTCACCCAGGTAGAACGTCTATTTACCGCACAGAAATTAATAATGTCTGATCTCACAGCTTCTTTAAAAGAGGATTTGGTAGAAGCAATTCCATTTTTAAGAACTTATAAAGTCATCTTTATAGTATAACTGTTTTGTCCATATTATTTATTTTAATATATGTAATATACTTATTATATGATTACTTATGTATGTTTTTTCATTAAACGTTGAAAACATATTATTTTTATGTAGAAATAATCATTTTAGGTTTTCGTTTTAATCAAAAAAAAAAATCAAATAAAAAAAAAACAAAAAAAAAAAAGAGAGAGAGAGCTTCTCACAATCAGTGAGCTGTGCGCTTTCTAATTTTTCACTCACTGATTGGGACCTACAGTTTTTACACCGATTCCGAACGGTATTTTGAGAAGCTTTTTCATGGCTAAATACTCGATAGTGTCGCCGTCACTATGAGAGGTGACCGCCGCCGAAACAATTTTTTTTTAATGTGGTCAGACTAGGGATCGAACCCAGGATCTGGCGCAACACGAGATGCTGCCAGGCGTGGCAGACCCCGGAGTAGCCGTTCTGCAGAGAATATTGCTGCTGTAGCCGAGGATGTCATGGATGCGCCGTCGACATCGACCATACGACGTGCCACGCAAATGGGTATCAGTCGACGGTCTTTACAGCGAATTTTGGTACAAGATTTGAAGATGTTTCCGTACAAAGTCCACACGTGCATCAGCTGTTAGCTGCTGACCGCCAATCGCGTCTAACATACGCTCAAGCCATCCTTAATCACCACCAAGAGGAAGATGATTTTTCATTAAAAATAATCATGAGTGATGAGGCCCATTTCCATCTTAGGGGGTACGTAAATAAGCAAAATTTACGCTTCTGGGGCACTGAAAATCCGCGTGTAACCCACGAAGAGCCATTACACCCGCTCAAAGTCACTGTATGGTGTGCTGTTTTCGCTGGAGGAGTCATCGGACCTTTTTTCTTCGAAGACGTCGCGGGCCAAACGGTTACTGTGAATGGTGAGCGCTACAGAGCAATGATCAACGAGTTCTTTTTGCCGCAACTTGATGAATTGGGATTGGAAAACATGTGGTTCCAACAGGACGGTGCAACGGCACACACTGCACGTGCCACAACCGATATGCTGAAGGATGCATTTCCCGGGCGCCTAATCTCCCGTTTTGGCGATTTGCACTGGCCAGCAAGATTTGACCGCTCCAGACTTCTTTTTGTGGGGCTTTTTGAAGTCGCGGGTTTATGTCAACAAGCCTCAGACTCTTGCAGCTCTTAAATACAACATCCGTCAAGAATGTGAGGACGTATCGCCGGTAGTTTTGGCCAAAGTGATGGAAAATGCCATAAAAAGGGCTCAAATGACAATCAACTGTGGCGGCGGCCATTTACATGACATAATATTCTCGACTTGATGTAAAAAAAAATTAAAAGACCAAATAAAAATAATCCACAAGAAGAATGAAAGTTTTTCATTTTCTTTTAAATTACAGCCAAAAAACATCGGAAGTTTACTTTTGCGCCACCTTGTAATAAACCAATGCAATATCTTTGGTTTAATTGCCGGAGTAGTCGGAACTGGAGTTACAAATTTTCGAAAATGGAAGTTGGACTCGGAGTTCCTCTATATGGTCAAAACTCCGCAGCCATGGTCAGAGCAGAGGCAAACCCACGTTCTCACACTAAACTCTGTATCACCTGTTAATAGACTCCTGCAACATTTTACGCAAACTCCGCCATTTAGCTTCTGTTTGTCAGCCATTGAAAGCAGACAACCTCGTGATTTTCGACGAACGCTGAAATGAAACTGAACTCCGTTGTGGGCGTACTAGCACAAGTGACGCCTAGTGTTCTGGTCGCCCAAGAACTCGTCACTATAGAAATTGTCGATAAAATGCATGAAGTGCATATATTAATATTGGGAATGAAATTGATGGAGGTAACTGAGGCTGTACGCACATCAACTGAGCGTGTACATCAACTGAGCGTGTACATCACATTTGTCATGAAAACCCAATTCAACAATAAGCGCAACCATGTGAACACTTGAAAGGAGTGTTCGACGATGTTCAACCATTAAAGAAAAATGGAGCAGAAAAATCAGTGTACTTCTCCAAGTGAACGTGCACTAAAGATGGCAAAAGTGGTCTGTTGGCCCAAATTATCAGGGTTGCAGTTTTTTGGAATGCATGTGGTGACACTCCCGTCGATTACATTGGAGAGGGTAAAACGAACACTGGCTAATGTTATTCACAGTTATTGGACAGATTCGATATTGATTTGAAGCAAAACCGACCGCATTCGGCGAAGACATAAGTGATACTGCACCATGAGAACGCAGCGTTGTACACGTGCGCAGTCGCCGTGGCATAAATACATATTTTGAGGACCTTGAGAAAACTTATTATTTGAATGGAATAGATAAAATGGAAAAATGATGGACTAATTGTATCGATCCAAAAGCGGAATATGTTTAGAAATATCATAGTTTTGAAGGAAAAATATAGTTTATTAAAAAAGCCACGGAGTTGATAAACTGCCTCGTATTTGAGTTGAAGAACATTCCGAAGAGTTTCAAAATTTGTCATTACATTCAGACAAAGAAACGGTTTCGATTGGTTTGTGGGCCTGAGGAGTCAGCGGTATCGCGCCATGCCCACGCAACTGAATAAATTGGCCGCCTAGATCATGCGATATCACACCTCTAAACTATTTCCTTTGGGCTACGTAAAGTCCAAAGTCTTCTAGAGTAAGCCGGCACATAAGTTCGAAATACTAACATTTGCCAGAACTAATGTTTAAAAAACAAATGTCTGAGGATAAAATTTACTCCATGAGATTTTTTTATTTTATTTTTGACATTAGTACCTAAATATAACTAAATCATACTCCATGTTTGTTGAGTCTCATATTTCACATCCTACAAAATACGTTCACATCGGCAGAAGTAGCTGCAAAAATATGAGGTATTTCACAGCCCGACAACATACATATGTTCAATTATCTAGGGGAAAACCCCCAATCCAACCGGCTCGATAACTATAGACATACATTCAGTTGAACATCTGGCGATATAATAACAATTCTAATATCGTCTATAGTTCTAAAACCCCATTTTAGAATACAGTAAAAGCTCTCTTAAGCGGGCACTGACGGTCGCACCAATTTTGTCCGCCTAAGGGAGATGTCCTCCCAATAGAGCGTTTTAAGGAAATTAAATAAAATTAAAGAGAACACTCCCTCCACTAAGGAAATAAATATGTTAATACATTACAAACCAATTTGTCACAAATTTTTATTATTTAAATGCGTACTATGGTACACGTTCTATAAATATCATTTCAATACATGGCATTGTCAAGCCCTTAACATTCAAGCAAAATATTCACGTAGAAAAAATGCAGATTCATAAATCATAAGCTTAAATCAAATACATACATATTTGTAAATACCGTTTCCAGCGAGAAACTGGTTTTCGGGGATTTTATGTAGAAACCGGTTCGAATAACCGGGTTTTCCTGTTTTCAAAACAAAAAAAAACACATTAAAATATATTTTATTTGATTTTAGCAAAAGAAGGAAAAATTAAAATTTGTACGTATTAGACAAAATTCAACTCAATTCTACCAATACTATTCGTAACGTAGTCTAAATATTGGTAACTAAGTTAAATATATGTAGTATATGCTTATACATATGTGAATGAGCTCGCCTTAGCTTATGTTAATGAGCTCGTATGTGGTAGTAGAGTGGACTGTATGAGGGGTTGAGATGAGCTATTTGGTTTGATTTATACAATTTCTCGGAGGAGAAATTGTATAAGCGACAAATGGGAAGAAACAACAGGAGAAGAATTAGCGTATTTGTGGCGGGTTAATGCAGGTTGATTACTTTATAAATAAATAAAAACACCGATGGTTTCTACAAACGTTATAAAGCTTAGGTTGTTTATTTCACAGCGGTTTCAATATGTAAATGTGTTGGTTTTAAACTTTGTGTAATGGTTTTTAAAAACCGAAGCGGATGAGTTCAGTTGAACGACAGACTCCTTTTTGCTTTGCTTCAACTGATGTTAACTCAGTATCACACTTTGAGAGCTTTTTCGACATTTGAGGTATTCACAATAATTATAATTTATAAATCCATTTTATAAGGTATAGTTGCTCAAGAGTGTAATTCAAGGTAATTGTAAATTCAAATTAAATATGTACATTAAAATATTAGAAAAAAAATAAATTGTTAAGTCTAGACCTTCGTTTAGACATGCTCCCGGCTCAAAGTTAGCGTCTGGATGTTGGAGGTGAGGTTGAGGCAAGATTATATTTTGGTCGTGCGTAACTATTGACGTCCTCTTGGGTGGCTTCGCCTTCGGCTTCGGCTTTTGTTGCGGGTGTTCCTTTTTATGTCTCTCGAGGTGACTGGTCCTCTAACTCGTGGATGACCGGGGTGTAGCAACGTGTGGTGTGGCCGTTCGCACATCCGACATCTATCCCGGGATTGGCAGGCGTCCACCGTATGGCTTTTGGCCAAACAATTGACGCAATACCGGTAGAGTCGAACGACCGACTTCCTTTCGGTGGAGTTCATGCCGAGGAATTTCCTGCACTATCGTAGTGAATGTGAGTGCGTGCATAAGGAGCACGTGAAGTTGGTGGAATCGCGACGGATTCTGTGGCTGACTACGCTCAGCTCGCGAATTGGGCTTAGTCTGTTGGGTCTAAAGGGTGGTATAAATAAAGAATATTAATATAAACGATAAGAGTGGAAATTGCAGTAAACGAGAATTTATATTATTGAGCATCAGTTTCAGATTGCATTGGTAGATAGCAAAGTTTAACAATTTGTCGTTTTATTATTCCGCTGGCAACTCTCACATCTGCTACGCGCACATTTTCGTCTGACCCTACATAAACTTTATTGATGCGACCTAGACTCCACTCGTTTGGGGGTAATAGATCATCTATAACTACGACAAGATCTCCAACTTTTAGATTTTGATTAGAATTTTGCTATTTGTACCGCTTTTGAAGGGATTTGAGATATTCTTCCTTCCATTTAATCGCAAACTGCTGGTGTATCGCTTTAAGTTTTAATAAGCGACTACTTAATGACAAGTTGGAAGTCGAAACTTCGGGCATTGCCATGATTGGAAAACCTCTTAAAAATTGGGCTGGAGTCAGTGCAGTAAAATCCGTTGGAATTTCAGAAACTGCGGAGATTGGGCGGGAGTGCTATCTCCGCGAGCACAGTTGCGATTTATTTATGCGTAAATTTGTCGTTTGAAGTGGAATTTGAAACTTTTAACAGCAGCTTCCCAAAGGCCTCCCATGTGAGGTGCATGAGGCGGTATAAAATTCCTCTCAAATCCGTGTGTTGCACAGTTTTCAGCAAGTTCACTCGATGCAGATTTTAAGAATCTATTGAATTCTCTGAACAAGGACCGACTAGCTCCTACAAAATTTCGACCATTACCAGATAATTCCCGACGGGGGAGTCCCCGCCTGCCAACAAAACGAGCAAATGCTGCTTGAAATTTTTCCGAAGATAGGTCGGAGCAAACTTCCAAGTGGATGGCTTTAGTTGAAAAGCATACGAACACGCATACGTAGCCTTTTATCAACGGAGCATTTCGGAGTGTGGAGCTTTTCAGTTCGAATGGTCCGGCAAAGTCTATGCCAGTGACGTGAAAGGGAGGTGAGAGTGTACACCTATCGAGTGGTAAGGGTGCCATCATTTGGAACATGGCCTTTGCGTAATTACAACACAGATCTTGCATTTACGAATTATGGCTTTTATTCGGGGCTTGAGGCGAGATATATAGAACTCAGATTGAACCATCCGACACATATGGTTGCACTCCGCATGAATGAGAAAGTTATGTAAGTAAGAGAGGTACAAAGTGGCAAATCGAGAATTTCCCGGAATATATGGGAGCGATGAGTCAGATAAGCGGCCATTTACACGGAGAACTTTGTCGTTATCCAATATTGGATTAAGCGGGCTTTTGTTGGAGATAGTTTGAGAGTTCTGAACTGCTTTGTATTCTTCCTCATAGTACATTTCCTGAGCGAGTTTAATGAGACGAATTTTTACAAATGAAATTTCCTTTTGAGATATCGAAACATTGTCGAACGAAGTGTTTTACTTATACAGTGGATGAGTGCCGTGGAAATATCGAAAAATGTAAGATAGCACTCTTAATGCTCTTGGATATGAAGAAAATCTCTTCAATATATCAGTTTGTTCACACGTTACATGAAGTGTTTGAACTTTTGGAGATGGAACTGGTGGAGACAAGGGATTAGACACTGGCCAGGTGGATTGAGGGTTAGGACGCCACTTGGGTCCGTTCCACCACATAGTATTATTAACTAGATCTTGAGGTCTGCAACAACGAGTAGGTGGTTTGGACAGCCATCCAATTACGATGGATGATAGTATCGTATCCATAAAATAGAATCGGCCACTACAAATTTCATTATTGAATTTACATAACTAACAAGTTTTGCGAGTAGTAGAGCTCCATTGAGTTCAAGTCTCGGTGAACAAACAGTGTTTAGAGGGGCCACTTTACTTTTTGATATGAGTAGGTTGCAATATTTGATATTTTTAGACGACTGGCATGCAATGTAAACACATGCACAGTACGCTGATTTTGATGCATCAGAAAAGCCGTAAATATGTACAGTACCTGCAGGAGTAGACTCCAGCTGGGGATGGTGATATTATCAATATGCGGTAGTTCGGCTAGAATAATTTTCCATTTTGCAAGGGCTTCGAGACTTATAGTTTCATCCCAAGTGGTGCCTTCCAGCCAAAGTTGCTGAATGAATATTTTGGCCTTTATAGTGAAGGGTGTTATCCAGCCATGAATAAGCTCGCCTTAGCTTATGTTAATGAGCTCGTATGTGGTAGTAGAATGGACTGTATGAGGGGTTGAGATGAGCTATTTGGTTTGATTATCCTCCGAGAAATTGTATAAGCCACAAATGGGAAGAAATAACAGGAGAAGAATTAGCGTATTTGTGGCGGGTTAATGCGGCTTGCATAGTAGTTGATTCTCACCTTAAAAAATAAATGGTTTGGCGAGATTTGGTTCCTCAATTTAGTTTTAATTGTCTATGATAATCGAAGCCACTGGTGGAACAATATTTTCCTTCTTTTAATGTTTCCTTGGTATCTGATTTAAAATAAATTAAAAATGTGTTAACTTATTAATTAATAATTTAAATATCAGATGTTGACTTTTTCTTATCTAAAACAAAGTCAGATACCATGAAAACATTTGCAGTTGTTCTCAGTATGATAATTGTTCTCAGTAAAAATGTAGATACTCACTCGGAATCCAATAGTGTTGCAGAGTAGTTGGATAACTTTTTACAGCGACTTCATTGCAATTTATCTTTTTTTCATTTTGACTTTTTAAATATTTTGACATATTTTCTTAGTTTTGTAACGATTGGTTGAATAATATTTGCAAGATCTGTCACAATTGATGGATACGGCTAATAGGAAGCACTGAAGTTCAATAATTCCAACACAAGAACAGAAATATTTTTGTTCTTGTTCTACTTAGTGTTGTTTCAACAAAATGTGGGTACTTAGGCAATTTTGGTATTCGAAAATACCGAATATTTCGACACAGTAGAACCGGGTTATCGAATAGTTCGGAAACCGCCCATTTTAAAAAACTGGTTGAAAAGGCCTGGAAAAATCGGCCTAACAAAACCTGAAGTGTTCGGCGTTGGTGTTATTTCCAGATTTGATTGAAAGCCAAGGCGCATTGACGAGGTAGTGTTACTCGCTCTGACTGGTATTTTTCTACGATCAAATTCACCAAAAATGTATTCCAACAATAAAAGTAAATGAAACAGCATGCAAAATATATGTTTGTGAAACAGATATACCTAAGAAACGCGCTGTGATTGATGTGGTTGTAAACAAACGTGTTGCATAGAGCAAATCCTGATTTTCAGACAAAAAAAAAATACCAGATTCCATCAAATTTTCTTGGTTTCTGCTTAAAATCAACAAAAGTGGCAAAATCAAGAAAATCTATGCCAGAGCGAATGCCACCGCAACGAAAGCTATGCGGTGTGTATTTAACTCAAAATTTAGTTACATATAACCTTATTGGATCACAATTGTGCTTTTCATTCTTCGTACTTATTAAAAGGTGATGAGAGCGAACACAGCACAGCTCTCAGTACATTGCAATTTAAAAATAATAAAAATTTAAAAAAACGTCTATATCATCCAATAAAAAATAATCAATTTTTGCGGATTCCTAAGAGCTTCCTAATCGCCAAAATTAGAAAATCGCTAGAATAAAAATATGGTTCAACGGTGCGTCCAGTGATAAAAAAATAATACAGTTTTGACGTTTTAACCAGAGGATGTCAGTCATATGGCATAATTTTTTTTAAGTCTCTAATACTAAAACTTTGTCGAATAAAAAATCGTTAAAACGCCTATAAATTTATATCTAGGAAACGGGGGTCCAATCGAAAAAATAACCAATTTTTGCGAGTTTCTGAGGAGTTCTGATAAAGTGGTCCAATTAGTATGGAATAATTTATTTTTCATAAAATCACCAAACTAAGAAAATCGCTAAAATAAAAATATTTGTAGCACTTATTTAAAAATCACGTAAGGTGTCAGGGGACACCCGGTTGGAACAAAGTTTCTTTCGCTATATATTATGTACTAGTTAGTTCCAACACGCCTAAGGCTGCTCCCTTTGAAATTTACGATAATTTAAATGGATCTTTTTTATAGAATGTATTTTTTTAAGTAAAGTATATTTTTAGGTTCTTTTTGTAAGGATATGTATTATATTTAATGTATGAGAAATTCATACTACAAGCTTACAAGTTCGGGAGCATTTTTCTAATTGAAAAATGGTTGGGTTTTGTTGGAAATAATATACAATTTAGTTCAGTACACTTACTGGAATGACTAGTTACGAACTCCGTGACCAGTTCGTCATCAGATGCCTAACTACTGTGCCTGAATTGAAACCATCGGTTGATCATCAATCGTATATATACTAACTCAATTCTGAAATTTGGATATTCGAATTAGTATCGATGGAAGATCCCTAAGTATCAAACACATACTTAACGGCCTATAATTTCAACACACGAACAGACAGCTTTTTCCACCATGTTCTTCTTTTCCTCATTCGTTCTCGCATTGTTGAAGTGCGTTGAGGTGAGTTTTATTAATCTATATCACAGAGTTGTATTTTTCTGTGGTGTAGCTTTTTGATGAACGGGATAGTATCGTTTGAATTTGAATTTTGGTTTTTAGTTAATGTATGAGATATTCATACCACAAGTTTACATGGTCAAGAGCAGTTTTCTAATTGAAAAATGGTTGGCCATTTTAAAGAAAAGACAACAACTAACTTTACCCATTATGCTTTACGTTTTGTTAATTTTATAAAATCAAAGGGTAAATAAAATACACAACATTTATAAATTAATTAGGTACAAATATTTTATTTCAAATAACTGACGTCATTAACGTCAGAAAAAAATTTAAAGTTGTTACTTCATCTTTCTTGGGAAACCACAAAATAGTTTAGAGACATTTACAACAGTCACAGATAAACGTATGCGAGTACTACGTAAAAATAATTCAATACTTAAGTATACACTCCATACTGAATTAACGCATACGTGAAAAAATACTTGAGTACTCCAGTATACTATTGTCTTTTCTTTTATAATTCATGTTAAAATGAATAATGAAAAACACAATTTAACAATTTAATACGCATCCAATGCTTTGCCCATTTTCACTTGTATTCATACATGCATGAGTGTGATATGCCCTGTCGACTATTAACACTTAACATATTTAGGTTATACCCTGTATGGATAAGTTGGGTATGGTGCTTGGATTGAACATTTACTCTTCACACTGGTACATGTTTCGTCAATTGTGTTTGAGGAGTACACTAAATGGGCATTTCGCCATTCGCTGGTCCCCAACTTAAGCAACGACGAAGACTTCCAAGAGAGCGATGATGCTATTATGTAATAGCAGGGTAGCCAACTCTGTTATTTCCTTGGAACATCGACGAAATGATAGATATTCATCGTTGTACTATCGAAGTGTTCGTCTGAGAAACATGGCATCATACGGGATGTTCGAATATTTAACAGTACTACAAGGTTGACCAGAGATTCACATCGGAACTACACGCTACAGACAAAACTTGGCTTTGTGATCAACACCTGAGTTCCACACCAAGCCTGTTTTTTTATTCCCTGCTGAACTAATTTTTCGACCACTTTCTATGGGGAGCTAAGCGATATTAAGCGATTTTCAGCGGCGCCCCATACAAAGTCGTCGAAAAATTAGTTTAGCGGGGAATAAAAAAACAAGCTTATCATTTCCTGTTCGGGGTAGGTCCAACATCTACTAGATACGTGGCTGGCGCATAGTTTTATTTTGTCAAATCATGCGTTTTGCGCAAATATGGAATCCCCATATATAAGTAAGAATCATGTACCAATTTCCTAGAGTGATTATACTTACCTCGTACTTTGTATGTCAGACTACTTAATTCTGTGTGCCATTCTGAAGGGAATGCCACTTTTGGATTGTGCCTAGTATTTTAAATTTCAGCCCTGAAAGTATTCCAAATATTTTGTGTCTTATTTATACATAAATCAAAATAAATCATAGTAATATTTGGCGGAGAAATATAAGTTCAATTTCACGACGATTATTTGTATGGAAAATTAAGCGTAGTCTCACGTTAAAGGAATAACTTACTTTTTCGTCGTTTTAAGGCCAAAAAGTGATAAATATACCCCCAAAAGGGTTAAGTTGGCGTCACTGTTGAATCCCAATATATGTATGTACATATATGTTATTTGTGCACACAACATGTGTAGCAGTGTGTGGGTCTATAGAGAAAGGCGCCACAACAAGCAGATGCTTTTGTTTTAGTTTTGGAAATGTAGTCGATATCGCACTGCACCGACCGACTTCATGGTGAAAGGAGAAGCAAGACAAACGCCAACAACAGCAACAACATGAACTGCATTAACATAAAATTATGCTATTTAACCTGGCATGATATCAGTAAAAGTGGCCTGTGTGTTACACACACAATTGAATATGGTTCGAGAACAAACAGTGTTACAGATATTAACACTGAGTCATTGGAAAACGAAAGCAAGTACTCGGTGCACCGTATGCGGTATAATTGTGCTAATATGCCAATTAAGCCATAATAATAGTTATATTTAACCAATCCTGTGCAATGTTACCACTCTAACTAGCATGTAACGTCGTTGCCAGATCTTGCAAAGCTTAGGTGCATATATAGTAGAAGAGAATTTAAATATGTAGAGACGGCTCGTTAGAAAGCTAATGGCTATCGTATGGAAAGAAATGTTAAAACTATTTCACTTGAATGCCACGTTTACACAATAATCCTAAGCTCATCGACCTTTTACATAACGCCACAGAACTGCGATTATGAACTTTCGTTATTTCATACATATATTTGTAGTAATTTAAATCAGCTATTGCCATGCTGGAAATGGTAAAAACCAGCAACTTATTTGTCATGACAGAATGTTACAAATCAGTATTAGAGTTGTTGCAAAATGGGTTTTAGTTACACTGTGGAACACAATTAAACTTTTCGAAAATAACAATGTTTCGACAACGAATTCTGGTAGATGGGGTAAACAAAAGGAGTGTAGCGGGTTAAAAGGTACCTCAAAATGTCCCACAAAACTGCATTCTAGGGAGTTGGTGTGTACTGAAATAGTATTCTAAGTAAAATTTCGCTAAAAATCGCCGAAAAAGAGTAGATATAATATCTATAAATAAAAGATCGGTATAAATTTGGGTACCTATAATTTCTCTTTTAGCTCTTGGTAATTCGATGCCATTATCAAATAATGTCCAGCATATGTCAGTTACAAGAAAAGGAGTATAACATTTATAACATTCTTCAATAGGTGCACACGGTTGACGAAATCGTTCACCATGTTCATCGGACTCTTTTGCCAACTGATGCTCAAAATAATCCATATGAGAATTCAAAAAATTAACCGACTTTCTTAAAACCACTTAAGCAACGTTCAGGTATATCGAGATTTCGAAGTTTTCGAGATTTCAACCCACCAATCATATGTTTTTCTATACAAAAATAAGCTGTTTATGGAAATTAAATCCCGAGAACGGCGAAATCTCGGTATAGGGTAATGATTTTTGCATAGAAAGTTGTAAATAACTTCCTTAATTCTTCTTCAAGCGGCAATATGGTTTGGTGAGAGTAGTTGCTCAAATTCCGCTTTTGCATAAGTTTTCGTATGTCCGGGCCAACACATACACCTGTTGTAATGAAAAGACACAATTTTTAAAATTTATTTTGTATGAAACTAATGACAAATTATAGGTTAAAGCATTTATTCATAAAGAATTTATCTTTACTCCTCTAAGTTTTGGAAAAAATGTCTTCAGAAACTTTAATAGTTCTCCATGTGTATTCAATTATTTAACAAAGTTTTTTTATATGCAATGGTTGTAAAAGAATTTTTGCTGTTGGGCCCCATTATTTTTTGAAATATTGGTTTCCCTTCCATCAGCTATCCCATGTGCATAAAAAGCTACTGTATTTAATGTATCCAGCTTGCATCCCCTAGAGAAAGCTAACAAGTGCCCTTCATATTTTACTGCATCGAATATAAATTTTATCGAATCATAATTTTCCTTCATGTCAACTCCATACGCTATTGGAATAGCAATCTTGGAATTATCGATATAAAGAAGTACAGCTTTAAGACTTTTCATCAATGAATCTATAAAGATATGCCAGTCCTTGGGGTTATATTCGGATGTCATTTCCGCCATTAAGCCTTCAATATCGTTGCAATTAGTAAACGTGTTGCATTCGTTAACCAAAAAGAACGGCAGAAAAATGCCTTGGCGATTACGATAAAAAAAACACACACCAGATTCAAGCAATTGAAGACTTTTCAAGTGTGCTGCTAATATTTGTGATTTCTTTTTAGAAAGACTCAGCTTCCGTGCCAATGTATCGAAATGCCCTTGCGACATAAATATTGGGCTTGGGGCTACTTTATTTCCTGAGAAATCACTGCCAATGACTTCTGTTCCAAAGCATGTAGTGACATCAAGATTTTGACTAGGACTTCTAGGATGTAGCTCAAGTGGTGGAAGTTCATCAGAATGTTGTACAGAGATGTAATATGTCATATTTTGACATACGTAGTAAGTGGTGTTATGTTCACCTGAGTCTAGCCAGCGCATGGGAATATCAAACAGTATATATTTTTGTTGACCTACAGGGCAAAAAAAAATATTAAAAATTTTAGTATTACTACTAAAATGAAGATTAAATTAACCACACCACTTTACCGTTGTAACATTTATTATTAACAATTATTTGGCAACTCTACTCTGATTTAGTTCCTTTTTAATTGTGCTCCGTGAATTTAACTTTATTTTCGTATTTAAAAGTTTAAATAGTGATTGCTTTGTTAATAGTGCGAAGATAAGTTAAATTACATTTCTTGATATAATTGTGTGTTCAGTGCAGTGCTTGTTTATACTGTTTTTGTATTATTGTGTGCAATTGGAAATTCTGTTGATCGTGTAAAACACAAACAACAACAATAATATTTGTTTGTCATTTTTGAGAACGCCTAACGTTGTAGTTGTTGGATTTTTGTATTATCTTTCATTCTCTTTGTTTCTTTATTTTACCAGTTGCCATCTGGTTTTGGGAATTAATATCAAAGGGATAATAAGTTCATACGTTTTTGGTAATTTTGTCGATTTTGGAATTCTGTTTTTAGTATTTGTTTGTTATTTATTTATTTTTTTTTTTACTACGACTTAATTATGATGACTTGCATGAACAAAGATTGTAAGGTTAGATCGGATACCTATACTCTGATTTCATGCTGGTTGTGTGATGGCTTGGTACATGTCAAATGTGTTGGCCTTTATGCAAGAGTGGCAGACAATCTTAGTGATGACAAGGGTCTTCGTTGGTGTTGCCTGGATTGTAGAAAATTAGATGTGGAGTTCTACAAATTTTTCAGGAGCATGAAGTCCGAGTTTTCTGATATGGAAAAGGAGCTTTCGGCTTTATCTGGTCGATTTTCCAAGTTTATTGGGATGTTTAATAAATATCCGGGATTGGAAAAGAGAGCGGGTTCACCGAAAGCTTCCTCGCCGAAAAGGAAGAAGACGACTAAGAAGGCCCATCCATTGTTGGTAATTCCTTCCTCGCCGAATTTAATGGACGTTAATTCTTCAGTTCCAGTTTCAAGTCCAATGAAATCTTCTGCCCCTTCTACTTTTGCTGAAGTCGTTTCTGTAGTTACTATAGCTTCCACGGACAGCGATAAGTCATCTCCTTCGGGTGGTAATCCCGCCTCGGTGCCAGGACCGGGACGAAGAACGTTGACTGTCGTACCGGCAAGGAAGACAGTTTTTGTGTCTAGACTTTCCCCCGACACGACCGAAGAGGATATATGACTTTACATATCGTCTAAATTAGTCGGGAATAATTCTAACGATTCCATACAGTGCTTCAAGCTGAAGTCACAATTTTCAGAACGTAGGTCGTCTTTCAAAATTATTGCACCGGATGATCTATTTGTCAAACTGGTGGATTCGGAATTTTGGCCTCACAGAACATTCGTAAGGGAATTTGAGTATCGGGATAATGGTATGCGTGATAATTTTGCTAGATTACCGTCTGGAGATAAGGCAGCTCCAAACAACTAATTGGGAGTTTGAATATGGCGTATCAGAATGTTCGCGGTTTGAATACTAAATTGTCTAGATTATTTGTTGATAACTTTGGTTTTGAGTTTGATGTCATTGCATTTTCTGAGACATGGCTTAAACCTAATGTTTTTAATTCTGAGTTGTTCTGCAATAAGTACGTATGTAGTTTATAGAAAAGATCGTGTTGGTAAAATTGGTGGTGGTGTTTTAATCTCAATTGAAAATTCTTTATCTTCTGAGTTGGTTACAGTTGATGACATTGGCGATCTTGAGTTTATTGTGGTGTCCATTAATTTAGGCAATTTGAAATTGTTTGTCACGTGTTCTTATATTCCGCCAACTTCATGCTTTGAGGTATATCAAGAGCATATTGACGCTATTGCAGAAGTTATTCCCAACATGGCTTTCGGAAGGGTCGTTCCACCGTGACTAATTTGCTTCAGTTTTCCCCTTCCATTATTGACGGCTTTATTAATGGAGATCAAACTGATGTGATTTTTACCGATTTTAGTAAGGCTTTTGATAAAGTTAACCACAATTTGTTATTATATGGGTTTTTATTTGTTATGGGTTTTAATTGTAACATGCTGAATTGGATTAGTTCTTATTTAATGAACCGAGAACAGATGGTATCATTTGGCCAATCATTCTCAAGATCTATTTTTGTGTCATCTGGGGTGCCTCAGGGCAGTCATCTTGGCCCGGTTCCATTCTTGTTATTCATTAACGACTTACACTACACGCCTCCATAATGCACTATCAATTGTTAATGTACGCTGATGACGTGAATATCTATTTTTCTTACAAGGATCCTTGTCAATATACTTTACTTCGGAGGGATTTGTCTACATTCCAGACGTGGTGCGAAACCAATTTGATGGAGCTTAATTTTGCGAAATGTGAGCATATGCTGTTCTCTAGGTCATCATTCTTTTCGGCAAAATACATTTTAGGTGGCAATGTTCTTGAATCGATGGATTCATTTGTTGATCTTGGTGTTCTCTTGGACAGAAAATTGAATTTCAACTCCCACATAATTACGATGGTAAACAAGGCTTATGGCGTTCTGAACTTTATTAAACGTTGGGCAAAGGAATTTTCAGATCCCTACGTTGCGAAAAATCTTTTTACTTCACTAGTCCGCCCTATTCTCGAATACAGATCTGTTGTTTGGGACCCCCAGTACAATTTGTATGTTAATATGATTAAATCGGTCCAGAAACAGTTTCTCGTATTTTGTCTGAGAAACCTTCAATGGAACCCGAACCATAATCTTCCTTCGTATAGCAGTGGACTAGCATTGATCAGATTGCCGACTTTTAGTAGTAGACGTACCATGATAAACTCTATTACAGTTTTGAAGATAATTGATGGATGTATATGTTCTGAATTTCTGTTATCTAAGATTTTCATAAATGTCCCATTGAGACCCACGAGGTACTATAAACTCATTCACATCGAGTTTCAGCGTTCGAATTATGCGTCCTTTGATCCAGTTAGGAGAATGTGTCGTGACTTTAATGAGCTATATCAGTTTATTGATTTCACTGGTAGTTGGGAAACTACAAAGTCTAGGATAATTTGTCATTTGAACAGATTGCATTAGTGCTACATATTCGTTTACATATATAAATTTACTTTATCCTTACTATCTGACTGTCTGTCTGATTTATATCTTGGTTTTCGTTTTGCTCGTAATTATTATATATTATGAAGTCTGTTATATTAATATCTCGTGATGTACTGTTATACTTATTTATGTTAGAGTAATACCAACTGGTGAAGAATTTCTGTAGTTGGTTGCAACGTGTGAACTTATGATCCTTGATCTACCGTTATAGACCGGTCTATAATGTGTACGCTGTCCTCACGTTATGGGGACGTGGCCCTCTCGGTCGGTAGGGTCGGGTAAGAGTGGCGGCGATGGGTTCGCTCGAAAAAAAAATAAAAAAAAAAAACATGTACGTCCACAGATCATCAAGGAAAACGTCCAGTTGAAAATACCTCTTATAGATGTCTTCTACTTTGCTGTTGAAAAACGTAACTCTTTTTTTCAGAAATAGTATGCTTGGCCCTTCACGTGAACTGCCCACATGTAATGCAATTCGAACAGGTAATTGAGTCAGTATTCGGCTGTCTAATTTTGAGTTTTGTTTTGATTTTGTTTCTTCATAGTTTTTAGTTGCAGACCGACGGATCTTATCAGCTAAAGCGCAACTACGAGTAAACTACAACATTTTGCCGCCTCTACCATAATCCGTTGTCATTTATGTTCCTCAGTGTTATATGGTTTATGTATGGATTAAATATTGTAAACTTTGCTCATTTGTACTTTGTAATCTTAATTTCACTTACATAAGTCGACCTTTGCCAAATATGTTTCATATGTTTACTTTGTCATTATTTCATGACAAAAATATAATCCGGTATGTGCCGAAAATCTATCGAGTCAAAATCGAATACGATTTGACAAAATAAACGAATTTTATCAACAAAATGTCAAATACACAAACTACGCACAAAAAGCACCACTATTATGTATGTCAAATCGTAGTCGATTTCAGTCGACTGATTTTCATCACTTACCGGATTATTGTGGTCTTGACACAGGAAGTTGAATAATTTCGTTTTGTGGAAAAATTAAACTGAGAATAAATTTTAATATTCAGAATGAATAGAAGTGGATGAATGACCCACTCAGACTTATTTGTTCATTGTGATAGCATAAGCGTCAGTCCCACAGGAGAGCCAGTTAGTTTGCTCCAAAAAGCTTAAAATCTTATCAGATCCCTAAATAAGTAGGACCCCATAGTAGACATCTTTCTGCCGGCTAGTGCAGGACACGTACAGAGAATCTGTTCAGTGAATTCATCGTCTTCCTAACAGATTCTACAGAAGACATATGCCCTGACCTTTAATCTCGCGGCATATCTACCAATTAGAAAGAGTCCCGTCAAAACTGAAACAAGCATTGATACCTTGGGCCAGGCTAGAGGAAGTAGGTTCAAGGACCTCCTGATATCCACTATCGGCTAAATTTATCTTGAGCGATCACAATCTGTGCCTGTCGTCCATCTCTCAGCATCATAATTTGGGAGTGCTCTTACTGGATATGCTTAGGAGTCGTTAGGGGGATTCCTACACGTTCCAATATGTGTCCCTAGTCTGACCAGCTCAGCGATATGAGAGTGTGGTGTTACCAACGGAATAGTTGTTCCGCTTTTGAGTGGTCGACAAATGCAGGAATGTCGCAGTACCTTTATTATCAGTCTCTCCGTCTGGATCCAGTGAACAATCCTCGCAGAAAGTCCCCATTTACAACCTAGAGCCCACTTGTAGGTGTATAGGGTTGTCGTCGTATTTTTCAGTCCTTACACTTAATTGGGTTTGAAACTAAACTCGCTGTCCAAATTAACACACAGGTATTTGGCAAACCCTCCAAGCTTAATTTAACTACAAATCTACGTGATGGGTTCCACGATAGCTATTTCAGGTATAACAATGACTACCTCGGTCTTTGTCGGGGTAACGCCGATTTTCACCCGCCCATCTGTCCAAAGTCTGCAAGCTGTATTGGAGAATTTCCCTTAGGTTACTGGTATACTGGTCAATATTCCATTCAGCTCATAGTACCCTATGGGACTGTCCGTGGAGGTGGAAAGTTTCTGATACCCATTCACTTGGGAGTGGCCAGAAATAATTCCTTCAATGGGCAGTCCAAGCAGCTCACTACTTCCACGCAGTATGTCCTGGGCAATGACTTTATCGGAAACCTCCGTTAGGTAGCTAGAGCGAGAAGTCGAAAATAAATGAGCAGCCTGATTTGGTTATGCAATCACTGATGTGTCTCAGGCTTAGTACGTGACTGATGTCACTGAAGCTCATCAAGCTATTGGGCTTATTCTTTTACATATTGCATCCTGGTCAGCGCCTGATCCATAATGGGTGGCTGCAATCAAATATCCTGGCAGTAAGTAAAATGCGAAAACCCGGTGGACTGGGTTTGCCTCCCGCCACCGTTCATAATGGCAGTGAAAATACAAAAATGAAAGAGAAAACATAAACAACCCCTATTTGTTGACGACCCCCCGCAAAACGTTATAAGGACCACGATTTACGCATATGCACCTGGAATGTGAGAACTCTATATAGATCCGGTGTAAGTATCCAATTGGAAGATGTCCTCGAAAGTTATAAAGCTGACATTACAGCAATCCAGGAAATGCGATGGACAGGACATGGCTGCACAAGAAAAATAAACTGCGACATATACTACAGTAGCCATGAGAAAAAACATGAATTTGGTTGCGGATTTGTAGTTGGCAAAAGACTGCGACATCTAGTCTCTAGGTTCAATCCTGTGAGTGAACGTATAGCTACAATCCGCATAAAAGCGAAATATATTTATATTTCCCTAATTTGTGTCAGACATTTGACGATTTTAAGGACATATATGTTCTATGAGCACCTAGAGGAAACGTAGGACCGCTACCCTGACCATGACATTAAGATTGCACTAGGAGATTTTAATGCTAAAGTAGGCAGGGAAGATGTGTTTCATCCAACTATTGCCAATTTCAGTCTACATGCTGACAGTTCCGAAAACGGTGTGATACTGATTGACTTTTCCGCGTCAAAAATCATGGTCATTAGTGGTACAAGATTCCACAAGGCTACTTGGGTATCCCCTGATCAAAGAACGAATAACGAAATTGATCACGTGGTAATTGATGGAAGGCACTCATCCAGTGTAATGGACGTACGAGTGATCAGAGGAGCTATCAACGATTCTGATCACTACCTGGTAGCAGCAAAGGTTCGCACAAGATTAAATAGAGCGAAAATCGTAGGAAACCAGGCGCAGAGAAAGCTAGACATCGGGAATCTGCAATTACCTGAGGTAGCAAAAGCCTACTCTAGGAAGCTCTCGCAACTGTTGGCACAGAACCCACCCCCTCCTGATGACGATCCTCACGGCGGCACCCTATCGTGCGATCTCTTTAACATCTTAATAGAGATTATTTCGTTAAAAAACTGCTGGCAATATGAATAAAACCATCACCAGCAAAAGACACATGCTGCTCGCGTATGCTGATGATATACATAGATATCATTGGACGCACAGTTAGAGAAGTTAGAGAAGTTCGAGAATTAAGAAGGTGTCAAGAAAAGTGGGGCTGACCGTAAATGACGACAAGACAAAATTAATGGTTTCAACGAGCAGGGCCTCCACGCGATTAGACCAAAGCGTGAACGTTGATAACCGTTATAATTTCGAGGTGGTGGACGAATTTATATACCTCGGATCTGACGTGAACAAAAACAACAACGTCAGCCTTGAAATCAAGCGGAGAATTGTGCTTGCGAATATATGTTATTTTGGGCTAAGCAAGCACTTTAGAGATAAAGCCCTCTCTCGAGTAACAAAAGTCCAACAATACCAGACTCTTATACAACCTGTCTTGATTTATGGCGCAGAATCCTGGGTTATATCGCAAGCAGATGAAACATCTGTAGGAGTTTTCGAGAGAAAAATATTCCGAAAAATGTATGGCCCTATAGTGCACAACGGCGAGTATTGGCGACGCATGAACCATGAGCTGTATGAGCTATATCCCGACATTGACATAGTTAAGCGGATCAAAATAATGCGATTGCGCTGGCTAGGTCATGTCAGTAAAATGGATGAAGACGAACCAGCATGAAGGAGTTTCGAAACAGAACTCGAAGGAAGACGAAAAATAGGAACATCAAGACTCCGCTGGAGGGATCAGGTTGACGTATCCCTGCGTAAACTTGGTATTGCCAACTGGAGAGATAAGCCAAAAGATCGAACTGGTTGGTGAAATATGCTATCTTCGTTTTGTAAGGTCCCTGACCTCTCGGGGTTGTTCGTGATCGGGTAAGTAAGTAAGTAAGCATAGTACCATATAAGTGGTGGCAAGACAAATTCTTGAGTGGAAGCTGGAAAATATACGAAAACTAGAGTGGGCCGTTTTAAGAATATATAACTGGTTTGGAAACTGCAGCAAGCAGCTGTGATTCTAAAGATATGGCAGAAATGATAAGATAACGAATTATGTTTGGAGTACCTGATTTAAATCTTCAAGAAACTTCTCAAGTCCGAAGCTTTTGGAATGTATAAAGTGATGAATGCAGAATTTTCAAAAAGCATAAACAGCAAGTTCATTCAGCTCAAAATGGAAACGAAGCATGGATTCTGTGTAGGAAGAAAAATAATACAATGGTGAGAAAGAAAACTGTAATGATTTGGGTTAAATAAGTTCTACTAGATTTGGAATCGCAAAAAATAAGCAATGGCATAGGGAAAGTTACAGATTTTTAATACATTTTAAGTGCATAATGTCAGTAGTTGTGCGGCCTTTCGAAAAATGTGTCACAACTGTAAAAAACTAAATCATTTTACAATAAATCAATTTCAAAATCCAAAATCCGTCAGGTGAATACACTGAATCAAAATTATGATGGTGGCTCATACTCAAGTAGCGAATTTGCGCCGTCTTACAATATAGATAGGCGTAGGAAGACAGGCAGACATGTGGGTTCATTCCATTCAAGATGACAATTTTTCTATTCTGATGCAAATCTAATTCCTATGCCAACTTTGGAGAAAATTTTAAAATTTCCGAATATGACACCTTCTAAAACTGTGATACATACATACTTATAGGAGTCATAAAATACATCCACTAGGAGAAATTGTTCTTTATTGTGTGTCGAGGGATATTATTACTGTTGAAGTGTTTTTAGTTGTTGCTGATGGTTATGAGTCAATTCTAAGAAGTTATTCGAGTGAGATATTGGGAATAATAAAAAGAGTATGCAATGTTTATGGAATGTGGAAGAATTCAGTAGAGTCACAATTAAAACACCTATATAGAAATTAGAAAATATAGAATTTGATGAAAAGGACCCTCCGCCTCGTAGAGTGCCTGCCGGAATGTGGGATATAATGAAGAGCAAATCGGAGGTCTTGGATGTCCTCCGCATTACAGAAAGGACAATTAAACCTCCATCGTTGGTTAATCATTTTATTATACGAGAGATCTCAGAATGGAGTTTGCTTTTTCATCAGTATTGGATACCAACATTTGAGCAAATTAGTGTCAAATTATATGAATATTCGTAGTTTATAGTTTTTGACTTCGCAGGTGGATTTTTGCACGTGCCATTGATTGAGCAAGCTATTAACTTGTTTATATTTAGAAATCCTTGTGATTGTTACTAACATTTTGGAGACTTTCCTGGTGTAAATAATTATATGGATGATATTATAATTGGAGGTAGAACTTTAGAAACTTTAGAATGTTCTTTCAGAGAGAAAGGATGCAGAATATAAAGTTATATAAAGGTAAAATAGAGTTTAAAGTTCAAGAGGTAAGCTTTTGAGGCTATATACATTATTATTATGAAGGAGAGGTATACATTTATTGATATCCATTATTGGCACAAAAATCACCACTATTATGTCAAACTGTAGTCGATTTCAATCGACTGATTTTCATCACATACCGGATTATTGTGGTTTTAAAAACACGAAGTTGAATAATTGCGTTTTGTGGAAAAATTAAACTCCGAATAAAGTTTAATATTGAAATTGAATAGAAGACGATGAACGACCCACTCAGACTTATTTGTTCATTGTGATAGCATAAGCGTCAGTCCCACAGGAGAACCATTTAGTTTGCTCCAAAAATATCAAGATCTTAACAGATCCCTAAATAAGTGGGACCCCCATAGTAGATGTCTTCCTGCCGGCTAGTGCAGGACACGTAGAGAGAAGCTCTTACTGGAAATGCTTACTAGTCGTTAGGGGCATTTCAACACGTTCCAATTTGTGCAGAACCTGTAAAGTAGTCCCTAGTCTGACCAGCTCATCCGCTGTGCTGTTCCCCGAAATGTCCATGTGCCCTAGAACCCACACGAGGTGAATACCGTACTGCTGGGCCACCTCGTGAATAGAAGTGTGATTGTCCAGGGACGATTTTGAGTTCAGGTGTACTGACGTGATTTCGAATAATTTTTGAATATTAGTTTTCGAAAGGACAAGAGAGACCTCAATCATTTTTGGACTAGTGAGTTATTTGAGAAAATTTACTCCAAATCTTTCCGAAGTAACATCACCATTGAGGAAAAATCTGGGAAAGGATACTGAATCTGAAATTTTATCTGTTTACTCGAATTGTTTTGATGAAATTAAAACGTTCTGATTTGTTCTGACGCCGTTAGATCACATGTTGTGATTCAGGCTGATGTTTCGAAAGACGGCCTGGAGTGATGTCTGTTTCATAGCGCAAATACCACTTCATTTGCATCTCAGTCATTGTCGAGAACAGAGAAACAGTAGTACCCACATATTAAAAAAAAATTTTGCCAATTGAATTTATATCTACCAGATTACAGGGACTGAAGTTGAAAATGTCTCCATATAATGTTGATGTTGTTTACAAACCAGGGAAGTGCATACTAGTAGCGAAATATATAGGAATTTTATAGACTCTGGAGACTGAAAACATGAGAACCATGCGGCATTCGCGCCGAAACTAGAGAAGACAATTTACAATGTATATACATATGTATTTAAGTCCTTTATTTATTTAAATAGAATATGTATAACAATATAAAACAACATAACAATACAAAGTTTATTTAAAAAAATTACATGAGGCGTCAGGGGACACCCGGTTGGAACGAAGTTCCTTTCGCTATATATTATGTACTAGTTAGCTCCAACACACCTAAGGCGCCTGTTGAAAAATACTGTAATTTAAATGGATCTTGTAAAATGATAAACTTTTGTTAAGAAATTTTTTATTTATTGAATGTATTTTTTTAAAACAAAAGTATATTTTTAGGCCCCTTTTGTAAGAATATGTATTAAATTTTCCCGAAAAGGTCCTTACTTTGATAAGAGGTACTCTTTTATTAAAATAAAAAAAAATGGTTTCCCGTTACACCCCGTGAATGGATTAGGGAGAGCTTCTCTCAAACCTGTGAGCTGTAAACGTTCTAGTTTTACACTCACTGATTGGGTCCAACAGTTTTACACCGGTTCCGAATGATATTTTGAGAAGCTTTTTCATGGCTGAATACTCGACTGTGTCGCCGTCACTAAGCTAGAAAAAGCCTAAGAGTATGCATTTTTTTTACAAAAAATACTTTTTTAAGAACAGGTACTTTTTAAACAAGTGGTAGGTACTCTTTTTCGGATAAAGTTATTTTTAAAGAAAATTTACTTATTTTCAGGAAGGCTACTTATCTCAAGAAAACAAAAGAAAAGGTGGTACTTTATTTTTAAGAAATGGTACTTTTAAGAAAAGGAAATTTTGCAAGAAAAGGAATTTTTTGTAAGAGAAGGTATTTTTTTTTGAAGGAAAGCTTTTTTACGAAATAACAGCTACAGTTTTAAGAGTAGGTACTTATCTCAAGAAAAGTTATTTTATTTTACAAAAAAGGTATTCTTTAAAGAATATGTAGTTTTTTAAGAAAAGGCAATTTCTTGTAAGATAATGTACTTTTTTAAGGGAAGGTATTTATTTAAAAAATTACTTTTTTGAAGAAAAGGTACTTTTTGTAAGAAAATTTAGTTTTTTAAGCAAAGGTACTTCTTTAAGGTGTTATTTTTTTAAACTTCTTTCACTTTGGCTTTTCTAAATTTACTTTTTATTCGGTTCAAACTACAATATGTAGTAAACAGGCTCCACCTAGAAAATTTCCCATTAAACAAGAAATATGTTAGTCTGCCAAATGTAATTTTATGCTAAGGGTTGTGTTTCATGGATTTGCCAGTCTTGCACTTTGGCTTTTCGAAATTTACTTTTTATTGGGTTTAATACTACAATGTGTAATACACAGGCTCCACCTAGAAAACTTCCCTCTAAACCAAACCAACCCAAAAGTACCCAATATAGTTGATAATAATGGGTTGTAATAAAGTAGTTAAAGAAAAAAGTTGTTTAAAAATTTTTCATTTAGCCCCCATCCCGCAGCGTGCGATAACGAACTTCGTTCCAATATAGTTGATAATAATGGGTTGTAATAAAGTAGTTAAAGAAAAAAGTTGTTTAAAAATTTTTCATTTAGCCCCCATCCCGCAGCGTGCGATAACGAACTTCGTTCCAAAAATCACGAGAGATCATTGGGCGTCAATGACCATAGGGCGTCAACAACAATGTATAATTTGCAATATTTCCAATGTTTAAGTACACCAAGTTGTACAATGGGTGGCCAAATAGGGATAAAATTCCAAATTTTGCCATAGGTTCTACACTAAGAAGAACAATACCACTGTTGACCACGGCACTGTTTTCTACAACGACAGGATAATGATACCGAAACAATTACAGGCAAACGTTCTGGTAAGGTTTCATGAGAGTAACATGGGAATATTCAAAACTCTGAAAATATCATCTGATTGGATTTATCGGATGAATATGAATATGGATATTGAAAATTTGATATTGCATTGTAGGATGTGACAAGAGAATAAACCTTTGAACTCAAAAGAGCCCTTCATTTCACGCAATATTCCCACTTCACCATTTTAGAAGTTTGGTTACGATATTTGATTTGTATTCATTTTCTGAACTGTCCCATTCAGCAAGAAACTGTTTTATTATTAAAAACATATAATGTATAAAGCTTATAATGGTTAAACAAATTTCCACTTAATGTAAATAAATTAAAATATATAGAAATATTGAATATGATTTCAGAAAAAGGAAATTAAGTCTTTATGTATCTACAATAGCAGAACGAACGAACTTCTGTAGATGATTGAGTAAATAAATCAATAAATAAATATAAATTGAAAATAAAAAAATAAATTAATGTAATTAAGAGAAAACAATTATTTTTAAACTTTTTCCTGGTTGCCTTACAAAAATTAAAATTATTTGGGGGAAGAAAAACAAAAATAATAAAGAACGTCGTTGTAATAAAAATTGACAGGATAGGAAATATAAAAATTGTATATTGAAATTCTGGAGTAATAGATAGTTAGGTTCAAGAATTGTTTAGATTTGAAATACATAAATTGGTGATGGCTGATAATATGCCTTTTGGTTTTTACATAGCAAAATATACGATTGCAAAGAATTAATTGTCAAACGTCTTATTCTCTAAAACAACCACTTCTACTTTAGGTTCTACTATCGGTAATATATTTTCGAGATGTTCCTAAAATCACCTGTACCTTTACGCAAAACTGGAACATATGTATATCAGTTGGCAAAATGGCACCATGTCCGATCAAAAAACGGGCGATAATGGGGATCCCGGGTTCGACTCCTAGCAGAGTTGACAAATTTATTTTTCATTTGTTTTTAATTTTTTTTATCAAATTTTCTCTGATCAGGAATCGAAACCATGCATTTTGATTTTTCAACCGCACGTCTGTACATTGAGCCATGGAATGCAATGCGTTTAAACGATCAATATCAGTACTAGAGACACATTTCTTCTGGTAAATAGTACATCAGCTGTTGGTAATTTTTTCGGATGGATTTATTTTGTGTTGCACGGAACCTGGAGTGGAATGATTACACAGTGAGTTGTTCTGCAATATTTGGTGTTGGCAAGAGGTTCAACAAACTGTTGCTGGGTATGACTGTCCCGAATTTTCTGGGAAGTGGAATCTTAAAACTGCTACTAGCAGACGAAATCATCTTAGGAGTTATTGAAACGATTTCAAATTAGGATGTGCACAGCGCTTTGCTTCGTAATACTCCAGTGAAAGATCTAAGTTATTCACCTGCACACAACTACGTCTCCATAGGCGTTTAAAAAATAAGATTCCTGTTAAGGATAACTTGTTGGAACATAGTAATAAATATGTTTGTAATTGAAACATAGGTGAGAAAATGAGGATGAAAACTGTGAAAAATATTACAATAGAAACCCGAGAGAACGGGAGGCTTTAAAGTTGCTGATACTGTATATTTAAAAGGTAATGTGTCTCAGCATTGGAATTCCGGAATTATAGTCGCATATCATTCCACCCTTAGATCATATATTGTTATATTGTTGTATATTTCAATCATCAGAATATATTCCAGAAAATCGTATAATTTAAAACAACGGAAATAAAATCTAAACGATTTAAAACCCAAAAAAAATATGAGTCAACGTAAATCGAATATTTAAAAATGCCGAACTCTCACATTAAAATAAAGATTGTTATTAATAACTGTGGCCGCCGGTGGTGCAATGGTTAGTGTGCGCGGCTCTTGTACATGAGATCCTGGGTTCGAACCCTGCTCTAACCACCTTCAAATTTTCTTTCGGCGGCGGTCACCTCGCATAGTGACGGCGACACTATCGAGTATTTAGCCATGGAAAAGCTTCTCAAAAATACCGTTCGGAATCGGTGTAAAACTGTAGGTCCCAATCAGTGTGTGAAACTGTGAGAAGTTCTCACCTGTCCCTTCATTGGATGTAATGGGAAACCATTTATTTTTTATTAATAACTCTGTGGAAGTCGAAAAACAAGAGGATGCGGGAGAGGACGGTTTTACCCTAATTCGGATACGAGGAATTGAACTGCATCATTAGATTTTTGAGCTACAATTACGGCTTCATACAAGATATATGAATGTGACGTACTGCTTTCAACAGTCCGCGTACTTTTTTTGTTCGTTGCATTGTTTTCTGAATAACCCATAGCCATTATACTTTTTTGTAGTTTTTTAAGTTTTTCTTTGGTTCAAACCCCAATTAAGCAAAGTGTTTTTATCAAAAAAAAATTTTCAGTGTAGAAAAAATTAATATTAAGTGAAGTTGATAATTAAGTGGAATTAGATAATTGAAAAGGAAGACGAGTAAATAAATATAGTTACATATATAGTGAAAGGTTTTCTCTTATTTGGCGAAAAAAAATGATTAATGATAATTTGTGTACGGCAATCTCACAGAAAGTCGGAAAATTACTTTTCTACCAAAGTTCTGCATAAAAGAGCCTCAAAACCTTTGTTTTAGAGTTAAGCTTTGTTCCCAAAAGTTGAAGCCCAAATCGTTTGAAACAACTTTGTTGAAGAAAGTTCAACATTATAACCAACCAAATAGAAGTTACACTGAAAGAAAAAGCTTCATACCATTAATGAATTCTTACATTGCATCAATGAAAAGTGTCATTGTTTTTGAGCCAATGTCGGGCTTCATTAATGCTATGAACAATGTTACATTTAACGAAAAATATTTCATAGACCTGAGATTAATGTAAACTTTCTAACCGGAATGGAACATTATCATTGTATTAAAGAAAATGTTACATTGATATTATAAACCGTTTCATTGATGTAATGAAATATTGTCATTGCTGTTATGATAATGCTATGAGCATGTTTCATTAATTTAATAAACAGGTTTCATTTATGGTATATGTTTCATTGATTGTATGAACACACGATTCTAAGCAAAAAATGTTGAATGGAAAAGTTAGAGGGAATCCCTATTTTAGGAGTTATGGGTCTCCAAATTTCGGGATTTTTGTGGCACGATTTTTCCGACGATTATTAGGTTTTCTGGGACGGGGCCAGGGAGAGGAATATCTCTGTTTCAAATTTTGGATTTCGGAATTTTTTGATTTTTGGAAATTTTTTGGGTTTTTGAAATCGCCTTATTTTGCTCGATTTTTTTTTTAAATGGCGTTGGATTCTGCATTTCAGCCTTTTATTTTTTTCTTATTTATTCCTTATCTCACACTGGCACTCATATATTGTGTCACAGCTACTGTACATAAATAATACATAAATTCATACATTTATACAAATCGTACCTACATATGTACAAATTATTCTTTAACCAAATTAATGAATCGTTCAAAATTTATGAAATGGTACATTATTATATTAAAGAAAGATGTTTTTGCTTTTTTAGAAAAAATATTTAAAAATTCAATAAAATGAGTGTAATGTAAAGAGAATGGCCTATTTAATAGATTCTACTTTACAATGTCGATAAAATGTCTGAAATTTTTCTCTATAGTTTCCCATATTTACATGAAAAACATATTTCATTCCATCAATGTAAAAGGTTTCTTAGCATTAATGACGGGCCACAAATTCAAAAACTGCAGCAATGAAGGAGTTCATTGAAGTAATGTAACATTTCATAGCATCAACGAAACTTTTCATTGCATCAATGTAAACCCATTAATGTAACCCATTCATTGATGCTATGAAGTGCTTTTCTTTCGGTGTGGTGCTGTCAAAACCGAGCAATCAAACAAAAATCCACTCTATTAGTCAAAATAAAAATAAAAATTTTGCATGAAACAGTAATTGTAACTCAAAAACTAATGAAGCACTTCGATTCCTCGTACCCGAATTAGGGTAAAACCGTTCTCTCCGTTTTTGTCAAAAGCTATCACAGTGTTATTATACACTATAAATTCATTAAAAAAGTAAAATAAAGTACATATAAATAAATTAATAAATGGTTTCCCCTTACATTCCATGAAGGAATTGGGGAGAGCTTCTCACAACCAGTAAGTTGTGAGCTTTCTAGTTTTATAGTCACTGATTGGGACCTACAGTTTCAAACCGGTTCCGAACGGTATTTTGAGAAGCTTTTCACATGCCGGATTTTTCTGGGTTCGAAAACGAATTGTTATGAGATTTGTTTAAGCAGTCTAAACAGTGAACCGCTGTATACAAGATACAACAATTTTCCCGACTAAGCCACACATATATTACCCACCGGAGTAAATAACGTTAACAATTTGGTTGCAATCGAAAGAAAAAGTGCACTGTAGCAGAAACGCGTCATTGCAGTGGTAAAGACATGTTGGTTAGTGCGATATTCCCCCAATATTTTTCACCCTTCTTCGTTTAACTCAACTTTCGCTGCTTCAATGAATATATTTAATGTGCATTAGGAAGAATTAAGAAACAATCAATATAGTGGTCCGCGAAAATGGTAACGTCTGGAACCGGTAGTATTAAGATTGGTTGGTACATTTATGTGGAGGCTATGAAACCCAATGATCGATTTTTGGTCCATATATTTCCCGTGCCATTTAACAAGCGTGTGCACAATGTTACTCATTTTCGTAGATGAATCGAGACTCTAAGAAACTTAGGACCAATTACACTAGGCAACAGAATTTAGGTTTTTGGTTTGGGGTACTTGAAATATGCGAATTCAAGATGAAGGGTTCTCGTCTGCGAAATCCTCTAGTAAAATCTCTTCCACAATAAATTGGTAGAATACTTGAATATTTTGCCGGTTATTTTGGTGCAGATTTCTTGACCTTGTTTCAAAAAAGGACACAAGGGAGTTCTGAAAATAAAATAAATACAAATTTTGGGCTATGACGACCCAAATGAGGAATAAATTCGTAAAAAAATTCTTAATCCGTAGCTGGTCATTTTAGTGTATCTTTCTGGTACTTTTTGAACAAAGGACGAAAAGGACCCTTTGAATAATATCAGATAAGAATATTCAAACTTTCCACGCAAATAAAAAAAGTGTAGCTACACAGTGGTCTAAATTTTTGGGGTTAGACTATACTCACGTAGTGAGATAATTTGGCACAGAAATCGTGTTGTTGGAGGCACATTTGTATTGGGGCTATATCAAAAAGTGAAGCCATCCACTCTTTTCAACAAGATATGTCTAAAGTGTTATCGAGTAAGGTCACGTAGAAGTTTAAGTTGAATAAAACCTTGCGTCTGAAATATAAAAAATATTTTTTTTTATTTAAATGGCCGTCGCTTGGTGGTTAAACTTTTCGATGTCTCTGGCGCAAATGGTTTCCCATTACAGCGCATGAAGGGATTGATTAGAGCTTCTCACAACGTGTGAGCTGTGCGCTTTTTAGTTTTACATTGGCATTGTTTATATTAGATTGGGACCAACAGTGGAGGAGCTTTATCACGGGTAAGTAATCGATAGTGGCGCCATCACAAGGCGATGCGACAGTCGTCGAAGAAAATGTAAGTTTATCAGACCAGGGATTGAACCCACGTTCTCATGTATAAGAGCCACGCACACTCACCATTGCACACCGGTGACAACTGGCGCTTATATCAGACTTTGTTTTACAATAGCATCACAGTATTCGAAAATGTAAAATAAACCTTGACGACATTTGGCACCAGCACTCAAATACTAATGTGTTATATGACAATTCATTAAAATATGTTGCAAGTGATGATTTTCTGAACGCTATTATTTTTCTTATCACACTGTGATAGGTTTTGGCAAAAGTTTTCGTACACAAAGCCGGAGAGGACGGTTTTACCCTAATGCGGGTACGAGGAATCGAACTGTATCATTAGTGTTTTGAGTTACAACTACGGGTTCATACAATTTTTTTTTCATTTTACACTATTACAGTGTTTGTTTTTTGATTTTTCGATTTTGACCCAATTTGACAGCCAATAACTTTGACTTTGTTGGCTGCACCGGTAAACTTTCTTTAAAAAAGTTGTTCGAAACGTTTTGGGGTTAAAATTGTGGAAACAAAGCTTACCCCTAAATCCAGGATTTTGATGGCCTTGGCTTCAGAACATCGGCAGATAAGTAATTTTCCGACTATCTTTGAGTTTTCCGTTCACAAATTGCCAGTGATCAGATACTTTCGCAAAATAAAACAAACCCTTTGACTATATAACTATATTTAGTTACTCATCTTCATTTTCAATATCAAATTCGTCTTAATTTTACATTTTTCTACACTGCCAAATTTTTGTGATGAAAACACTTTGTTTAAGTGGGGTTTGAACCAAAGAAAAAAATAAGAAACTACAAAAATAAAGTACAGCGCTTGAACAATGGAGTTTTTATGGGTTACGCAGAAAACAGTACAACGAACAAAACGTACGCGTACTGTTGAAAACAGTACGTGTGTCAATATATGTTGTACGAAACCGTAATTGTAACTCAAAAAACTAATGATGCAGTTCGATTCCTCGTACCTGAGTTAGGTAGACAAGAGCTACTAGGGAGTGATTTAAAATAGTGCTGTGTTAAAAGCAATACTATATACATATGTGTAAAAATCTGACAAAATATATTAGTGACCAGATATTTTTTCATATTTTCCAAATTTTTGAGAATTTCTTTTGCAGTAAACGAATACTTGTGTTTATGTGAACCGACAACAAATATCATGGTGGTACCACAGACGACAAGAAAACGGAAGCTGTCGATTGACCCAGGATCAAATCCCCGTTGAGTCAAGACTGATTTCTTATTTTTTTTTTAACTTGGCATTTTTTAGTAATTGGTTTCGCACCCTTGATTAAAATTAAATATTTTATATGGTTATGCACAAAAAAATAAAATCGCCATAAATTTATTATGAAAATCATGCTGAGCGAGATTCGTGTTGGGTGGAAGTACACACATATAAGAGAATTAGTCTTATCCAGTTTAATTGCAAATTTGCTTTAGTATTTACACTTCCTTGATATGGATTTAAACCCATACATTATGATTGCTAAGTCCGCTCTCTGTCCACCTTGCTGTCGCAAGCATTGAGCGAAGATGAATTTTATATTAATATTACGATTTTCTTGTTCATTTTTGTTCAAAGTATGGATTAACCTTTCATGAGAGATCACATATTTACAGACTTTATCCACATTTGCACTAAAAGTGAATGAGATCAATTTTTTGGTATATACAATTTCGTATATAACCACACAAACGAGTTATAAAATGAACGATTATTTTTGGGAGAAACGTTTCAACTATTGCGATCAACATTTAGTGTACGTGGCATAATAAGTATTTTTGCGCCAAATAATCTTCAAATATTTATTTCTTTGTACGCGTCTGCTTATTTGTCATTCATAGAAAATGTGCGATCATTGCACACAGAAAACATTTTAAATAAATTTCAATTAACGAATTCACATTTCATAAAAAAATTTATTTAATTTTCCACTTGCAAGTTCATTCATAGTATTAACTGATTTATTTGAACCCCATTTGTTGTGTGACGCCTCACAGATGAAAATTTTTTACTTATATTGGAAAGTTGTAAGCAAATATTTTTGGTTCTCTAATAAAACATTTAATAATGTTAGATTACGGGGAAATGAATTGTACAGTGAAATCCAACGGTAGATTTTGATGCTATTTGGTTTTTCAATGCAGAAATTTGATAGTTCCCTTTTGATTCGTGACATGTGTCAAAGTCAAACATGTTCAGTAGGCATTGCCGTTTCATAATGGTTAGACCAGGGGGGTTCTATGACACAGCTGATCAACCTTAGAGTTGGCGAAATATGCAGGATAATGTAAGAAAGAGAAATGGCGATAGATGGCTGGAAGTATGTAGGGTTGCTTAATGATTTTCTCTCACACTTGCCTTTGTGTATTGAACCAAAAGTACAAGAGTCATCAGCTGTTAGTGTTTTTGTGATAATTAAATCGAGGGAAAAATGGGTAACAAGTGAAATAAAGCAAAATGTAATGAAGTGTTAGAGTAAAATTATTTATGGAGATTGCACATTAAACACAAATTTATTAAAATAAAGATTTTCTCATTCTGCATGGGTTGCCAAGTTTGTATAACTCTGTGGTCCAACTTTTCCAATGTGACTTTCATAGGTTTCCCGTCCATTAAAAACAGCTGTTGCAAACTCTTAGTATATTACTCTATGGGTTAGACTTACAACGCTTACAAATTAGTGTAATTAATCTAAAGTCGTAATTCGTCAGCGACGAATCTCTTTTCAGGTTGAATGGGAAAGCAAATAAGAAGACTTGTTGCATGTGGTCTCATAAGCAAACAACTGCAATCCAACTCATCCTTTAAAATGCACTGTCTGATGCGGTTTTCGAGCATCAGAAATCATGTGCCGGTATTTTTTTAAAAGTTTGCGGAGGCTGTCAATGGCGACCGCTATTGTTCGATGATTCCGAGCATTTTCTCGCAGTGAAAGTGAAACTAGTAGACATAAGGTTTCACTAACACGACACCACACAGCATGTGAAACAGTGAAACTATTGAGAAATGATGTTGGTAAGCAATTAATCTCATTTTTTTGCCATTACTGAGGTTGTGTGGGTGTGAAGTCTAAAGACGAACGGCATAAATGAAGAATTACCATTCGGATACAAGGCTCTTTCGGGTAAATGGTATAATGTTAGTCCTTCTATTAGACCAATTGAACTACAGGTTTCGGTAAAGATAACGAGGTTCCTGCGTGTAAATTATTCTATGGAGAACCACAAGGGTTTTTATGTCCAAAGGGTTTTTCCACTGTAACACTATACAGCAATGTTGAAAATTTTGATTTGATCCAAACCTTTTCAAAGCATACACATATCTTACAATAATTGTGGTTTTTTATCCCGCTAAAGTTAATTATAGCTTAATTTGTACGGGATAGTTTAGCGATATTAAGTGGTATTTCAATTTCCCACTTAAATTCCGACTTGAGCGATTTTCAAGAACTGGCAACAAAAAGTTATCTTAGATATATTTTTATACCCTCACCATGGGATGGGGGTATATATCATTTAATACGTAAAAAAAATACTTATACTTATATAGGGGTATATATCCTAATTTTGAAGGATAGTTTTTTATTTCCGATTGAAAACAAAATTTGAACTAAATTGTTCACAACAACGCGCGGTAAATGTTATACATATTGAACATGATAGAAATATATATCAGTTATAGTCAGTTAAACAGGTGATGGCAATTGTTCCATGTCGTTTTTCGTTTCACTTGTCAAAGTTATATGTATTTTGTGTTTATACTTGTTTGACTTCTTGTATTGTTGGTATATATTTGTGTAGACTTTGACAACTGAAACGAATGAATGGAAATAAAATGTATGCTGTTCCTGCTTACAACTGCAACAACATCTGCTGCTATCATGTATTTGTAGGCACTGACTACAAATGTGTTGCCGTATCGCATTTTTTTTTCACCCACTACATCAAATGTTGTAGTATTAAGTGTGGATCGTTATATTTGGAAAGTTGTAAGTGGCGATAGCTTAAAGGAATAAAAAAACAGCCTTTATGTTATTAAATACTACAGTCAATGTACGCTTAGCCCGGCATTATATACGATTTGGCTAAAAGTATTCTGATCTTCAACGAAGTGAATGATTGCGTTTGCCAGAGTGATCTTAGCTGTAAGTTTGACCAACAATTTTATTAACATGGTTCGACCAAGTTAACGTGTTAAAAAAAATCCAAAATTTTTCGCATAGGGCACAATTTCAATTCGCTCGTGATTTCTGACTATGCTAAATTCATGTGTGGGTACTGTTCTTCTTTTGTGCATAATTAAACATTTGGATTTCCTGTGATTTAGACAAAGCCTATTCGCTAATGCCCAACTATGTAATCTCGCCAGATCGGCATTTAATTTATCAACGTTCTGCCTAAGAGAATTTATTAGGCTGCTCAAGGAATTGGGCTGCTCAATGCATACATGTCCACACTACAATATGACAGTTGTTCTGGCTAGTCATTCGCGTATATCGGAAATAGCATAGGTCCTAAAAATGAACCTTGACTGACACCTTTAAGGAACGGCAAAACTTCTGAGATAAAGTTATTGGAGTATACTGATTGTGTGCGTACATTGAGATATGGAGTAAGTAAATGTATAAATGTTGGAGAAGAATTTAAGAAGTGCTCAAGTTTTAAACTAAGAAACTAAGAACAGACACATTTAAAGAAATGGGTGAAGTACGGTAGAAGAAAGGACAGCAGTACGCTTACCAATCGAGGATCCATACCATTGGATTTTATAAGGGAGAAAGATTTCAGGACATTTAGATCAGGACACATGCAAATTCAAAAGATTTATCAATATCGAAGTTATTAGGTGAATTGGTGCTAAAACTATAATTCATTAGAAAATTTGTAAAAGTTATATTGAGTTTATTCACGTCTATGAAATTAATACAGTTTTTCTCACTCTTACCAATACCGATATCACGGTAGAATTAAAGTATCTAGAGTAATACTCTCTATTCGCAAATCTTATGTTAGCATTAACGACCTTTATTGCTGTCCGATATACATCGTAAAGTTCGGATATTTTAAAACTTTGTTCTACAAGTTTCCGACAATACTTTAAAGATAAATGGTAGTTATTTGTTGTACGGGGTGCAATAAAGTAGGAAAGATATCTGTACAAAACTTCAAAATGACCGTCAGGATTTTCTGTACTACAAGCGCAGTTAAAACAAGTAAAAACAGTGCAAATTCGGCTGAGCCGAATTTTAGTAACACTTCAGTACAGAAATTTCAGTGGGGTCTGAGTTGCATTTGAAAAGGTTAATCCGAATTTAAAGACATTTTAGGAGAGTAAAACATACTTTTGAAAACATATTTGGCTCCCGACAAACCTGTAGTAATCCGAGTGTGCGTGGAAAATTCGACAGTATCTAATAACGGATAGGAGTTGGAAAAACTGTACCCAAATTTCCAAAACATTTCCCAGTACCGAATATAATTTCACGGCATCTATCGCGTTCAATCAATTTTTCTATGGGAGGAACATGAGCGGGAGGGCAAACTCCCTGTTTTCGAGTAAGTGGCTACAGTTTGCCGAAATTTAGTTTAATCCGACGACCACCCGACCCACCACCCATGATTTGTTAAGAGGTAAAAAATGGGTGTGACAAATGTGACAATGCCCAGCAAAAAATACGGCTTTCTCAGAAATAGGATTGTAAGAAAGAGCTGAGCTAGCAATCGCTAACCAACCTGCTGAAATGAGTCGTGATTTTTGTATGAAATGCCACACTTGACAGCACTAGTTAAAGACGACCAAAATCGATTATTCAGTAGCAGCTTGGATGTTGTGAAATCATACATATTTAAGGACAATTAAAAGCCATTCGTTCTGGGCATTGTCAATGATTTGAAATCATGTGTTATGGTAGAATTTAGCAGTTTATATTCCGATGTTAATAATTACTACTTTAATTTATTTGTATTTGTTAAGTTATTAAGGGCCTGATCTTGTAAGTCACGTTCACTACCAATGTTGACGTCGTCTCTTGCCCAAATTAAGAGGTTGACGAAAGATTTTTCGAAAAATATTTATTGGTTGTACAATACAAATCTTACTGGAAGTGTTTAGTTTGATTAGTATGTGACATTTAAAATGGCAAGTGAAGTGAATGTGACTTCTGTGATAAGGTCGTAAATATTTTTGTTTATAAAAGCACTTATCGAATGCATTACATGGATGAAAAAGTTCGTACTACGAACACCTTTTGCCATAGAAAGTGAGCTAACATTATGTTTCATTCCCGCTATGAAAGTGTGTTCATCAACTGAAAATATTTAGTAACTCTGAGGAAAGCTGTGGTTGTTGCGGATATGAATGTTTCAATGAGAAAAAATTTGTTTCATTGTTGCTATGAATTTGTTTCACTGGTACAATGTATTTGTTTCATTGTTGCAACGAATTTGATTCACTGTTGCATTGAATTTGTTTCATTAAATAAATACATATTTTCCCATAACATCCCATGCAAGGATACGGGAAAGCTTCTCACAGTCACTGAGCTGTGCGCTTTCCAGTTTTCACTCACTGATAGGGACCTCCAGTTTTACACCGGTTCCGAACGGTTTTTTGAGAAGCTATTAATTGCTCATTACTCGATAGTGTCGCCGTCACTAAGCGAGGTGGCCGTCGTTGAAAGAAGTGTAAGGTGGTCAGAGCAGGGATCGAACACACGTTCTCTCGTTTCATTCGAATTTGACTCATTGTTGCATTGAGTTTGTTTCAGTTCTTCAATGATTTTGTTTCAGTCGGCAAGAACTTTGTAACATTGCGGCAATGATTTTTATTCGCTGTAGCTTTTAATAGTGTTATTTAATGGTGTTACAAAAAGTGAATATACGAAGAAGCGAGTCCGTCTCGAATTCGAAACGGATTCGTATGGCACACTGAGTTTGTCGATTTTCTTTATACTCCATTTACAAATGTACTTTAAAAAATTACAACAAATTATTTGCGGAAGTTTATTATTAAGTTAACTAATTACTTACCTAACACATTAACTAAATATTTTCGGCGGAGAAATACGTCTGCGACTGACGGTTGTTGGAAAGGAACTAATTTTGCCTTGCTGAGATCTGTTTTAAGTTCGAGTATTTTCTCCCTTCTCTACATTTCTCTCTTGATCCCAATAAAAATGAGTTTCGTTGCCATAACAACTCATTCGCTGCAGCAACGAAATTGAGTTGTCAACTATAAATGTTGGCACACCACCAAAATAAATAAAAAAATTATAATAATAAACTATGGAAAAAGTAGGATATAAACAAAACGGGATTAGTCGAAAACTACATTAACTTTAATTTTGAGTCCAATATTCAAATTAATTAGAATTATTGCAGGAAATAAAACATATTGCCCATATTTTCGAATGTACGACGATGTACGAAAAACATTAACAAATATATCTGTGATCACAAACAATAACAGCCTAACTCAAGTTAGGACAAAATTGAAAAAAAAATTTTGAGTAGTCACCGTGCTCAAAGAACCAGCTCTTTTTTGTTAAGAAGTAAGTAATAGAATTCGTTTCCTAGTTATCTGTAACAAAGTTATCAGAAAAACTCCGACTCATGATTTCCAGTAAAGATATTAAACTTTAAACTGCTCTCCCTGAAAAATTTTAAAATCGATGTAGACTATTATTGTTTGTGACCACAGGTATTTCACTAATGCTACTAAATGTTTTCCTTTCATATTTATTTCCTTAGCGACATAGTAAGCAGTACAAATTCCTTTACTTTCGTTTGAAATTTGCTATAGGTTGAAGCATTACATACCATACTATGCCTTACTTTATTTCATTTTGGTATGTTATACATGTAAGGGCTTTAAAGTAAGCGCTGTAGAATGCAAAAAAGAGCTGCAAATGTTTCTCAAAGGTTTAAAACATTGTAACATTGTGGTTCAAATACTTGTAACATTGTGGTTCAAATACTGGCTTATTTTTAACTCATATGTTATTTTGAAACTGATAACTTTTTTGGCCCATTTTTTTCGACAATTCTGATGGAAACGCTATTTCAGTCAACGACGAGCGCTGCAGAGCCATGATAACGGACTTTTTATGGGCTGAAATGGAAGATATGAACTTGGGTAATCTTTTGTTTCAGCAGGATGGTGTATCATGTATTCGTGTTGTCAGCGGTCTTGACGATATGCATTGGCCGCCTAGGAGCTCCGATTTGCCCACATTAGATTTTTTCTTGTAGGGTGCCGTTAAAGGCCGATGCTATGCGAAACGATCCACATTCTTAAGGCTAATATCGTCCAAGCCATTCGTGAGAACCAGAAACCGCTACGAAGTCTTGGAAACTGCGGCATGCATATCAGTGACATCGTGTTCCATAAATAATACTCTGTGTGATCAAAAATCTATACTGAATGGCATTTAATTTCAATGGCATTTACCGGTTTTCTCTAGCTCGTCACAGTTTTGAAATATTTGGCCACAAAATTTGCTGGGATATGAAAAAGGTTACATTTCTTCGGACCTTGTTTAACGCAGAAGACATAAGAATATTTTTCTGATGTAAAGAATCCTTAGAGGTTTATTCCCATTGCATTTCTCCCCCACTTCGCCTCTCTCTCACCACTTTTAGATAGGCATGCAAATATGTTATCCATCAAATGTAATAGAAGGAATGGAAAAAATTCGAGAGATGACTATGAACAAAATGTTGCTCATAAAAAATTATTCATGACTCCCGAGCAATGTTTTTATGTCAGACTCATCCTTTACTACTTTAGATAAAACATTCTTTTAACTGCCACTTTCGAAATACATATCAGTTTATAGTCTAACATTTGTTTAAAAACATTGAAAATTAAATTCACCGATATGATTCATTATTTCCAATTTTTCAAAACCGTTAAACACACATATGGAGAATATCCCTCCATCGATTTCAGCTAAGTGATGTTTTCTGTGTTTGGAATTAATATGCATTTGGGCAGTGGTCTCGTAGATTGGAAAGTTTTAAAGTGAGGGATACATACATACATACAGGGTGATTCCGGAAGTTCCGGACAAATTTCTCCAGCGTATTCCTTGGCTCATTTCATGAAGAAAAGTCCACTAGGACCACGTCCGAAAATGCAAGTGTGCGAAATGGCAGCGGGTTCAAAATTTTCGGATTGTTGGTCGGAGGGTAGTAGGGTAAAGTTGCTAACTTCTGAGCCAGTGGTCGGATTTTTTTGTTTTAGGGCTTGTTGAAAAGGTCTATAAAAGTCCTTTCTTATTTCGCTTCCAAAAACAAAAACAAACATTTTTGCATTTCAGTAAAATGTTCATAACTTTGGAAAGGTAAGACCTCTGGGCTTCGTTTAGGTCATTTTGGAAAGGTAAGAGGTATGGCTATCTTTCAACAGAATAAAAAACATAAGTTACCTGCCATCTAAAATAAATAAATAAATAAATGATTTCCCATTACATCTCATGAAGGGACCGGGGAGAACTTCTCACAATCACTGAGCTGTGCGCTTTAAAGTTTTCACTCACTAATTGTGACCTACAGTTTTACACCGATTCCGAACGGTATTTAGAGAAGCTTTTTCATGGCTATATGCTCGATAGTGTCGCCGTCACTATGCGAGGTGACCGCCGCCGAAAGAAATTTGAAGGTGGTCAGAGCAGGGTTCGAACCCAGGATCTCATGCACAAGAGCCGCGCACACTAACCATTGCACCACCGACGGCCATCTGGCTGAGCAAATTGAGGTTATGTGAATTTTTTTCCATTTTTCTCCCGAAAGCTCTGTATCTCGGCGACTTGACTTTTTTCTACTTTTTTTTATTGACAAAAAAATTCGACCACTGGCTCAGAAGTTAGCAACTTTACCCTACTACCCTCCGACCGCCAATCCGAAAATTTTGAACCCGCTGCCATTTCGCACCCTTGCATTTTCGGACATGGTCCTAGTGGACTTTTCTTCATGAAATGAGCCAAGGAATACGCTGGAGAAATTTGTCCGGAACTTCCTGAATCACCCTGTATGTGTAATATGTTGATTTTGGTTCAACATTTTCTTGATTCGGGTCAACAGATTTAAGATTTAACTCCAGTGTGAGCAACATTTTTTTTACTAAATTATTTTTTATTAATTTAACAATTTTTATGTACATTGTTATTTTTAATCTTCATCCATCAGTTGCCAACATAAATCTGCCAGTAAGGCATTCAGTTTCTGTCCGCTATACCAATATTAAAGAGGAGCAACCACTTGGTGAAACCGTTCGCCATGCCCATCAGAGTCAGTTCAACCCTGTTTTTCAACTACATTTATATGTTGGTGGAGGAATTGAATTGTTAAAGACATATCTATGTACATTAATATTTTTAAAGGCAACAATCCAATTTTCTATTATTTCCCGCAAGTCTTGTGATCGGTGACCGCCAAGACAATTTCTTATAACATCCTTAATACAATTCCACGCATTACCCTCGCCTGGGGATAGAAGTTGGACAAATTGATCATCGGCTATTATCTGGTCCATTCAGTACGCCTGAGTGAAGCTACAATTTTCAGGTCTATTAAAGTAAAGTTCAAAATTGTATAACTCACGTTCCTTAACTTTTTCAGACATAAGTCTTGGAAAAATTAGTTTTAGTCAGTTAAATGCTGCTTCGTTTGTATATAAAGATTTAATAACATTGTTTACAATTCCCAACTTTATATCTAAAGGTGTTAGTTCTCTGGTGGAACAAGCAGACAACGAATCACATTATTCCTTCCATTTACGTACTCTTGTCTAGACGGCCTATTTATGCAATCATATTGATCACTCTTATAGCGTGTATTCCATAGGCAAAGGTAACACATATTTCTAGTGTATCCACTTTATAATCCAACGAATATACATATTTAGAACTTTTATATCTACACATATTTTCCCATTATGACTGCTATATTGATATAGCCTATGATTAACTTCATTGACTCGTATGACTCAGTTGCATTGAAGCTCATCGCAAGTGATACTGGATTTATAGAGTTGTTCTTATAGAACAAATCCGCTTTTAAAGTTATTTTTGACGAGTCAAGAAATAAGCGTCATTCATCTGGATATAGTGTATATTCATTGCGACCATTAGTCCTGAAATAGGTATTATCCTCTGAGCATGGAAAAAATGGCAACAAGTCAGAGTGACGATTTCGAGTTGCAAAATATGTAACGTCTGGAGACAAGTCGTTGACATCTTTCAGCATTTTCTGCAGTATGTCTGATTTTCGTCCAGATAATTTTAACTCATGAACCATTTTGTCAAAATACTCCTGTGTAATTTCTATATGTTGACCTGCAACTGTTCCGCCAGACGGCGGGGGTCATTATATTGAAATATCCGTAGTTTAATACTGTTTTATCTGAATTCATTGTTGACGCAAACATAAGAGCTTTCGAACAGCCGGAGTGCAAAAATGCAGTTTTAAAACTCTATCGCTATACCAACCGTATACATCAAAACTACAAGTTCTACAAAAATATTCTGGAGCCCACCAAACATTGCTAAAAATTGGCATATTAAAATATTGCTCGTAAATTTTAGCCAGTTCATTTAATACTAAAACTTTATTACGCCTAGTAGTGTATTTTGCCACACGTGTAGCAAAAATTCTTAAACTTTTTTCCGCACTTATCCATTTTACTCGCTTTGTTTTATCGCACTAAACAAAACAGCTGACGTTTCTCGCATACCAAATCAAAACAAATATCAGCTGTTTATCGCCAACCAGGCTGTTGTATGAATTCAATATTGGTTAAGTGAACACAAGCATTCTATATCATATAAATGTTGAGTGTGAAATAAAAACATTGTTCGGGGCTCTGAATAATTTTTTATGAGGAACATTTTGTTCATAGTCACTCCTCGAATGTTTCCATTTCTTCTATTTCATTTGATGGAGTAACTACCTTCATTACTAATTAAAACAGGTGAGGTAGAGGCGAAATGGAGCAGCACTACTATGAGAATACACCTCTAAGGATCCTTTACATTTTGTTCTCAAACATCGGAAAAATATTCTTGTGTCTTATGCCTCAAACAACGTCCGAAAACTTGTAACCTTTTTCATATCCCAGCAAAATTTGTGGCCAAATATCTCAAAGCTGTGACATGCTAGAGAAAAACGGCAAATGCCGTTAATATTAGCGTGGGATCACCTAGTTTGGTTCAATATAGAATTTTGAAGTGCCATAATATACAAAAAGAAATTAAATTTAATTAATTTTATTTAATTTTTAAAAATATACGATTTTAAAGTCAGTTTTGAATCATCGATGTACTTACGTGCAAACATTGTTTTCATGAATTTGTTGTTTTCCTGCAATTTTTTTGTTTCTTTCTTGGCCGTCACAACAAAGCCATATTTGTGTCACAAACTCATATATTATCACTATTCATTGTGTCTCCAACATGTAATATTGAATATCAAAAGCAATGGGTTTGGATACAAGTACAGTGCATTGGCGTCAAGCTATGAACACGGTATATTTGCATCCAAACAATAACAGATTTTGTCAGGAATTGTGATTTTTTGTTTGGGTTGCATATGAAGAGTACTACAATTCTTGACGAAATGAGATACCTTCACTAAATTGTGAACATGAGCGAAACACTTCAATCGATGTTTAATTTCAAAAAATAGTGACGGAAAATTTGAGAAATGATAAAAATCTATCATCTCAGTAAACTTGCCTCCAACCGATACAATTTACTCGAACGTTGATACATTTTTCGACTACAACAGGGTAATTGAACCCGCGTTCTCCGCGCACAGTAGTCATTGCACCACCGACAAATATACATGTTATTCAGCATAACTGCGATTAAAAATTCCAAATTTTTCAATATAATAGATTTATAATAAAGTAATTTCGTAAATCCAGAAAGACACACACAAGACTAATTTTAAAACGGATTAATTTTACTTATAAAAATTAATTAATTTGACCTTGGACTTGAAACAAAATCTTTCCCACATCATGAAAAATTTATAAATCTATTGAGTGTTGCACAGTACGGTACCCATTTTTATTTAATTTCGCATTTTAGGTCAGGAATTAGTAGTAAATTAATCCACAGTGCGATGGCAGCACTTTCGAATAGAAAACAGAATGAAATAATGAACATTAAAAAGTATTTATTTTTTAGACTGTTTTTATTTTAAATTTTTTTTTTGAGAAATTTTGATAACTTTCTAGGAAAGTTGGTCAAGAACTAAAGCGTAACTAAATTTTCATCTATATTTCAACTGTGAATATTTGTTAAATAAAATCCTTCCACTTGGAAGTGTAATCTGTATAGCGGGTATAATAAACCTCTTGTGCACATAATCCTTTTTTACCATTAACTCGCACTTTGCTAAGAAAATCAGGTGGCAACATTGTTTTTTGAACACATAATTGTTTAACCATCAATGGGGTATGAGAAAAGTGATGCTGCAAATTAAAATCATAAAGAGACTCATAACCAACTAGAAAGCGGGGTGTATGCTTATCGAAAGCACTTTCGAATTATCCTGTGGTCTAGGAAACTTAATATATGGGTTAAAGGGTAATGGAAAATGTAAGTAGACTATGAAACACAATTATCCAGCGATTGAAACTCAACTTATATCTGGATGCAATACGTACTTGGGAGAAACATTTACTGTGCCAATGTCATTGAAACCAACACTGGGGCACTCACTTTTAACAATTAAGCCAGAAGAATTGTACACCTCCCTCGCATAATAGCGATGCCAGAACATACAATGGCACTCACTCTAAGTGGTAAGGCATCAGTTGGGAGTTAATTTCAAATGTAAACCGGACGAGGGAGATATTGCGAATTCACAAAAAAATACCATTTCAGTTATATTAGCTGCAGTTTTTGCTTGTACGTTTATGAAGTTTTGGGTGAGCTTTGGTTTGGGATGGTTGAAAAACTTAAATTAAAGTTTTCCCTTGCCACACTTCCGAACACACATAATCGCAATACCACCATCGGCCATGATACCTCAAGTGAGCCAAAGGGAATTTGAAATTGACAATAAAACTTATCACTCCATTGAGCTCCAAAACTCAACTTCTTTACCACACAGCAGCAAAGGATTTCTTGACTAAGATGACTTTATAAAGGAGTCGGAGAAAATTAATTGACTTTAAATGTTACGTAGAAATTTCTATTGTATTACCTTATTGAATTTGATGTGGTTTGACTAGAGTAAGAAACGTTGTCAGTCAACGCATTGCGGTGGCGAAGCGGTCTTAAATTATATGGCCACACAGGATGGCTATGATCGTAGACGAGGCATGGTCCTGACTGACAATCCTACACTTTCGGGTATGTAACAGAACTTTGGGAAATAATGATGCGATATTCTTCTTAAATATTTAAATTTAGTTTCTATAAAAGCCGATAATCTAAAAAAAGATTACACATATTTTTCAATCTTTGACTGCAACTGCATGCATTCTGTTTGGCTGCTGGAGACTAGTTTTGATTGTCCAGTGGCCATTTATACTGTTGTTTAAGTGTTGAGTTTAATAAATGAAATTTGAAAAAAGTATTTAAATAAATTTGAACCAGATAATAGATTTAAAAAAATTAGCATTACATCCCATGAAGATCTTCCATCGTCAAACTAAATGGTAGGAGCCTACAGTTTTTGAGGAGCTTGCTAATTACTTAATAGTATCGCTGGCCATAAGCGTATCTGCTGTTGCCAATAGGAATGAAAACTGGTCAGTGTCGGGATTGAGCCCAAGTTTAGATTGTTTATTTTGGATTTCCTGCACAAGATTAAATCTAATAATTAAAGTACTGGAATTATTATCGATAAATAGTTTGCTGAGAAAAATAAACTTGTATAATAAATAAATAAGCATAATAAATGAGTGAATATGTATGTAAATAAGACGATAATCCGCCTAAATACGTATGTCGTAGTCTCGCCGAGTCTTTGTCGTTTTATTAAATATGACATCACCGATGTCGTTTGTGAGACTGAAATACGACTCTGTCGAATTTTATTAGAAATTGTGGAATTTTGTCTTCCGTTTTCTATTCTGAAATTCGACAAAAACAGTCGTAGAGTATTTTGCCGGTGACAACGCCGCATTATTTAAATTTTTTATCAAACTAATGTAAAAACGTAAGAGCATTATTAAATATCTAACAAATTTGTAATTAAAACATCTCTTTTTACTTATTTAAGGCTGAAAAAAACAACATCAAAGCAATTTGAAATTCTTGTTCACTGTATGACAAAAATCCAAAAGTACCACAAGAACGAAGAGAAAGTTGCAATAAAAGGGCAATGGCACACAATTAAAGATAAGTTGAACAGCATTGGTCCTCCCTCACGCGGCTCTGAAGGATGGCTGAAAGTCTGGGCTGACATGAAGACAAGTGTTAAAAAGGACAAATTTTGAAAGCTTTAACAGCCCTAGATGAGACAGTGTCGGGATTATTACAGCTTGATTCCGTAATTAATCCGAAACGAGTAAACTTCGGTATTCAAAACGCAACATCTAGCCGTAACAAAGAAACCCATGAGAGTGGAGAAACTATTGATTGTGTGGAAACCCACGATAGTTTAGAAGCCCATGAAGAGGATGGAAATAGTAACGGTTCATGAGACAATACAATTTTAAAACAATCCAGACCCAGAAAAACAAACAAACACTCTAAGGCATCAGAAAACCTATCACTTTTACAACAACAGCTTGAAACCCAAAGTGATTTGTAAAACGATGTAAAGAAAAGTATGTCAGAAATCAAGAGATATACTCGGAGAACATACGAGGTGCGAGAGGAAGAATTAAAAGTAATAAAAGAAAATCATGACAACTGAAGGATCGGATAATCTGAACTTGGACGAATGTAATTTGAAAACGGTACACTCTAACGCCAATCTCATGGCAATCGTTGTTTCTTTTTGATGTGTTAACATCTATACGCGCGCCTTAGGGCAGTAAACTATAAATTTAATACATACGCAAGTGTTAGGTTTGTAAGAGTAAATCATCGTTTGTTTGTTCGTTGCTTGGCAGTCGGTATTGAAAGTGATTATTGGGCGATTTTCATATAATTTTCCCACGCGATTTTCTCCGGAAATTCATAGCCGATTTTATTAATTTTTGGATTAAAAAGCTAGTGCGGGTTTCGACGAAGAGTTTAGGCCAAAAATTAAGGCGATCCGATATCGGCGAGCCGAGATTGAAGTGTTTTAATTTGGAGTAATATTAAAAAAGTATTTTATGTTGATCTTCGGTTATATCGTACGAATATAACAATGTATGTATGTATGTACAAGTGTCTGTTACTTTGCATTCTTTGACTTTTGTGGGAATAAAACAAAAAGTATTGAGCAAGAAAATAATGACACATGTGCTTGCACTGGGTCTTTAAATAATTTTAAGTATTAATATTATTTAACTGTAACGTCATCATATGATTGAACGCTGTTTTTTATTGTCCAATGTAACATTTACGAATGTGTTCATAGAAATCGAACAGGTACCGTGTAGCAAAAAGGTGTTAACACATCGCCCGTGAGTTCGAACACTCATTGGATTTTTTTTGAAACAAAAACATCTATGCAATGGCTTTCGATGAAAGCATTCATAGGAAGGAAATGTTATGAATATTGATGGTTATGGCAAAGTATTTGTTTTGGATGTTTTCGCACAAGTAGGAGTGTTGAGGCAATTCTCGCTGAGTTGAAGTTTGTATGTACCTGTCATGTGTGATGATATACCTAAATATTTACTGGTGGTGAAGGGAGCTGATGATATTCCTTGGTGGGCATTGCAAGAGCTATATTACCAACCATCCACCATAATAATCAATTTCGCTCATTTATTTATTAATACTGTTTAGTAGAATGTAATTTTTTATCGAAAAAGTACGTTTTAGTGATTATTGATCTTGAACCGCATAATTACTGAAAAACATGACAATTGAGGATCGGATAATATGAACTTGAACGAACAAAAAAGAAAAACTTAAAATTTACAAAGAAGAAATATAGAGGAAGGAAAAACTAAAATCAGCGATGTTAAAATTAAGAATGGAAGAAATAGAACTAGAAAAACGAAAATCTGAAATATAAGAAAACAGACTGCATCACTGTTAGCTCTTAAGATACTTAAAAAAAAGCATTGGTTAGAATACCTTACTTTTTATTATTTATTATTATTTTAAGCGCCAAAGGCGGTGATGTATCTAAAGGCGGCGATATGGTTGTAACTGAATTTATGAAATCATATATGAATTACTTAAATAAAACTGAATTAATCTTTTATATTCAAAGAGTTCATTATATTTTGTTGCGTTCATGTCGCCAAGACTTTCTTGGGGAATGTCATCTACATTCTCATTATATAATGTGATATCAAATTCAGTGGGGTTGATTTTGTAGTGAATACGTAATCTTTGCAGACATATGTATATGGAGTGTAGTGGAGCTGTTTTACGCCAAGCACACAACAGAAACAGCTTTTAAAAGCACCAATAGTACTTTCAACCACATTTCTGGTTCTTGAATGTATTGTGTTGAATCGACACTCAGCACTGCCTGCTTCAACAGCCCTGAAACGGGTAATCATATACGGTTCAAGTGGGTACCCTGCATCGCCTTTCGATGTTTAAATGATGTAATTATTAGGTTGAAACACGATCTCATTAACTGAAATGTCCAAGGATGTAACACAAAATTACTAAATTCGTTTTTTGATTGATTATGATCCACTTTCTTAAATTACATATAATTAGAATGGCTAATTAACCGGAAGTGTATAATTTGTTTTTTTGACAATAAAAATGTGGGTTATGCATTTGATAATTTTAGGAGACGATATTTAAAATGTTTAATTTACCTAACAGCCATGAATTCCTTACCCCATTTGCAAACATTTGTGTAAGATATGGCTTTAGATCAGTAGTATTCCTTGTCAAAGAATCATGCGCTGACCCAAGGTGATTTGACGAAATATATTCATTATCACAAACCTATCACATAGTTAAAAATTAGAAATATGTCTTGTTCTATAATTATATATTAGAATTATTACTCACCACCATTGCATGAAGACTATAAAATCCTTTCCTGTTGTAATATTTATATCACTCTTCTAGAGGCGGATCCAAAATTTTTATGTGTACCCCGTCGACGCAAGCAATTACTCCTTGGAACCCCATCTGTCGATAAAAGTATTCCCTTATTTCTGTCTTTTCTGGTTCAGTCATTTTAAATGACATCCACTTCGGACATAGCTCCGTTAACATCCCATCAACACACTCATGAAACGCATTACTTATCGTTGGTTACGTAAGGCACCTTAAAGTGATCCTCTTTGATAACTACTTTCAGCGAGGATTCGCATAGTTGCTGCAAGTCGTGTTGGCTTGGTAACACGCGGTGGTCAACATTCATCCTGAAGTTTATATCATATCGTACTTAGAACGTATCTGAATACGTCCTTGTTCAATCTGAAGTTGCTTTTAAATCTGTGGAAGAACTATTTAAGTATAAGAACTTGGAACTTGGGAGATCGAACCGGTGTCTTAGTTATCTCCGTATACTTATACATTCCTGGCTCCTCTCATGTCCTTCTTCATCAGAAGATGGAAAATGCGCAAGACTTAATATTTATGTTAAAAATTATTACTTTTATTTATTAAAAAACAAACAACCTACCAAATATCAAATAAAAGTATGAGCGCAACAAAAAATTTATTGAATGTGATGTTTCTTCTACCAGCTGATCTATTGTTGTGAATGGATGGGCGCTTCTAATCTACTACAAAGCGACTCACGTCAAAAGTTGTACACAATGCCCATAAACTGTAAATTCAGGTTCGACTACGACAGTTGTCACATTTCGACTACGACATACGTAATTTTGCGGAATATGAAAGTAATAATATTATATTAACAGTAATAATTAGCAATGGTGATATCTGAGCTTTCTAAACAAAAATTAAATAAAACTTGTAAATATAAAATAAAAAACTCGTATAATATGAACATGATAATTGAAAAGAGAAAAAATTAAAAATGAGTGTTCGAACTCACGGGGGATTTGTTAACACCTTTTTGTTACACGGTACCTGTTCGAATTCCATGAACACATTAGTATATTTTACACTGAAAAAAAAAGAATAGTTTTTGTGCTGAAGGCTCTTTTGCTATTGCACTTTCTTTTTTCTTACATCTGCTTTAACATTAGATGTAACATTGTTAAAATAAGTAAAGCAATATTTAGCTCACTGAAAGAATTGTTTTTGTTTTGTCATCAACAGTGCGACGACAAAAAGTATTGAAAAGTATCATGGCATAACCAAATGGTAGAAGCACTAGTCCAGTTGATTTGAACTTTTTCTGGAGTGAGTTTTTGTCTTATGTCAAACTTTGTTTAATTTTGTTTGTATACAACCGCATTTCGCCTACAATAGCTGTTCTTGAAATGTTTTCTCGGTAAAAATCATATAGAAACGTTTTGAATTTCATACTTAAATAAAACACACTCATTTTGTAAATGACAACTTTTTCCAATTTTTTACACAATACAGGCACTGAGAAAAAACAAAATGCCTGTTGGATTGTATTTGTTGTCGTACTGGATCTACAATTATATTTGTACCATGAGTAGTATAGAAAACCTGTTGCACTCTTTCTCCGCTCTCATGTAGAGAGTCTGAGTAAAAGAGCATAAACGAGTCTGATTCTCTTTATATAATATTTAAATATAAATGCACCATTTCGACAATGTTATTACATAAAACAATACAAAAACATAAATGTTTCAAAAGGCATCAATGTTTATATTCTACTTTATACTATAATATTCACTACTCTTTGGCGACCTGCTTGATTGTTCGCTGCCGCTACATCAATCCCATCATAATTATTTTCAGGCAAAGACAACCACGTATGTGATGCTAACGATGTGTGTTGTGTGCATGTGTTCACTTTGATAGATTGCCCTACCCGTGCCTATAGATGTTAACACATCAAAGAACAGAAGTATTATAACTGAATTACAAGTAGAATAAAGATTAAGTAACCTATATTGAAAGAAAGGGAATAAAGAAATATCGAATTGGTTAGCTCTCATAGGTTTTAACATTATTGTAAATGAGTTTTTTAAATAATGTAGCGTTGCTGTTTATTTGAATGTTATGTGGCAGTGAATCTCTACGACGAATTGAATGAACGAAGAATTGCCACTTAGAAACACAACTCTTTTGGTCATAGGTATCAAAATATGTTAGACCTGATAAAACGAAGATTATTAAATAAGTAAGTATAAACAATTTTATGAAGAAACGAAAGTGTTTTAATATTAAGAAACAATTCAAAAGATACACCTTAAAAAACCTTTGTGAAACGTGATATGGACTCGAATCCCTTTAATCCGTATATGTATCTGACGACATTATTAAATACAACGTTTAGTTTACGCACAGTTTTTGAATCTGAATGTGAAACCCGTTCTAAACTGAAAACTAATCCTGGTAGACGGTAAGTTTTTGCCAGCAGTACCCTAATGTGAAAAGACGTTAAGGCTTGGGTAGACCATAAGGCTATAAGCTTTGAATATGATTGCCGATCAACTATATTAATATGTTTGAACCATGTTAAAGTTCCCCCAAAATTTGTAGCCTGAGACACTATTTCAATTTTCTCACCATTTATCTCAATATTCCAATCGGGGTCAATTTTGATGTTCTTTTTTGAATAACCAGACATTTTGCTTTTAACGGGTTAAGGTATAGACCGTTTTCAGTTGCCTAGGTATGAACTATATAGATCAGTGGTAACCAGTCCATAAACTCGCGAGGCAGACAATAATCGTATTTTTCACACACCCAAGATCGGCTACTCACATATACACAACAACTATGCTTGATTCGAAGCATCAGTCTATGCCTATCCGTTTGGGACCGCACACAAGCATATAATATATTTGTGTGCCTGCGTTCGGTTTTGCCTACCACTGATCTAGATCATTCATTTTTTTATTCTCCAACGTTTTGTTCAAATTTTACATCTACTTGATATTAATATACATAAGTACATTATAATTCCTAACATCTAACGACTAATCTAGGATTTTTCACATTTGTGTTACATACATCGGTCTATAGCCACCCCATATATATTGTTATCCTGACTTTTGACATTTTGTCCTTATCTTCGTCTACTCTGATCTAGATCAATATTCAACCTTCTAATGGTTGAATTTATGTTTATTTATGTAAAGTCCAACTTCCAAATTTTAGTTGATCCGATGGATAACATATATTTTCGTCAACTTACTCGATGACCGACCGTGTATAAATACTGGTTGTAGAGATAGATGGATCTTTTAACAATATATCCATATCTTTGCTTTGATATAATTTTCAGCATTGTGAAAGTGGCGGAAGACCTATTTGCACTTGAATTGCTGCTCATAGGAAAACAAGAAATGATTATAAATGAACCTATCAGTAACGCTAACTAAATTAAGATTCTGTAATTTAAAACATTTTAAATGACTATGAAAGGCTGAGAATAGGGACATGCTTGAGGTTGAAATATAAATTATTATTATACTATTTTGAAGAAGAAGTACTTTCGGTACGAAAAAGCCATAAGAGTATAAATTTTGTTTACAAAGTATTTTTTTTAAAACCAGCTACTTTTTAAAGAAGTGGTACTCTTTTTAGGAAAAGGTTATTTTTTAAGAAAATTTACTTATTTTCAGAAGAAAATCTCTAGAAAAGAAAAGCAAAGGTATTATTTTATTTTGAACAAAAATGTACTTTAAGAACAGGGTATTTATTTGAAGAAAGGGGTATTTTAAGAAATGGGAATTTTTTAGAGTTGGTCCTTTTTACAAGAATAGGTAAATTTTTATCTCAAGACACGTTATTTGTTTTCAACAAAAATGTACTTTTTAAACAAAATGTAGTTTTGTAAGAAAATGCAATTTGTTGTACGATAATGTTTTAAGAAAGTACTTTTTGTAAGAAAACTTAATTTTTGTAAACAAATGTACTTCTTTAAGATAAGGTATTATTTTAAGAAAAGGTACATTGTTTCAGAAAATGAATAGGCATTTTATTTTGAGAAAAATTACATTTTTAAGAAAAGGTACTTATTTAAGAAAATGTTCTCTTATTTTATCTTCCTTCACTTTGGCTTTTCTAAATTTACTTTTTACTGGGTTCAAATCTACAATATATACTAAGTATTGGTTACCGGCTCCACCTAGAAAACTTCCCATTAAACAAGAAATTTCCCAATATATGTGAGACATCTAGTTAATCTAGACACAAACCAAAGCAAAAGTGTACAATATAGTTGATTATAGTGGGTTGTAACATAATAGTGTTAAAACAAAAGTTGTTTATTTTTTTTCATTTAGCCCCCATCCCGCAACGTGCGATAAGGAACATAGTTTCAAAAAATTGTCACGCACGACAATTTGTTTACAAAATGTTATTTTCCCAATTGTTTCTGTTTGTAAACACTGTTCGTATTGATTGTCATTTTTAAACTTAAACTTAGTAAGATAACACGTTCTAAATAGCGCAATAAACCAATATTTAGAAACAATACATGATTTTTATAAGAAAATTTATATACATTAATAAATATCTCGTTTATTATAAAAGTTGTTACGTAGGTATCCATGTGTACCTGAACAAGAATCCAGACAGACACCTTTTTCGGACTTAACAAGTTTGTCTCCCATTACATCCCATGAACGGCTTGGTGAAATGTGTGCTTTTTAGATTTACACTCACTGATTAGGATCTACAGTTTTAGACCGGTTCCCAAAAGCATTTTGAGAAGCTTTATAATGGCTAACTATTCGATAGTGTCGCCACCACTTTGCGAGGTGTCCGTCGTCAAAAAAAATAAGGTGGTCAGGAGCAGGGATCGAACCCACGTTCCCCTGTACAAGAGACGGATTTTTTCTGGGTATTGATTAAGCTCAGTAGAATTTTTAACTGGTGAAGATTTTATGAAATTACACTAACTACACATCGTTTTAAAAAAGTGGAATTTCAAGATGTTCAGCTGATTTTACTAAAAATTCATTTAGAAGAAACAAAAGACCATTCTAACTATAACCGTATTTTAGCTCAAGTCTGTCCACTTGGAAACCGTATTTTAGCTCAAGTCTGTCCGCTGGGAAACAAAACTCATGTACTCCAACCGTTAAAAAATATAATGTGATTATTTGATACAATAACCGGTGTTATAAACTGGTTTCTATACCCGGGTTTAAAGACCGGTTTCAAGTTGACTTTTTTTCGTAAATCTTTAACTCAGTTGCTGTATATGAATTTTGTGAACCAACAATAACAAAAATTTTTTTTGATATTCAAAAAAACAGGATTTGTTTGTTTTATTTCATATCTAGTATTTTCAACTTGAAAAATTTGAGGTATTTGCTTCCAAATACCGTAACCAAGATGTTAACAAATTATTTTTTACACCTCACCGAGTAATTTTTTAACTTTCTGCGTCATAAATTTACTTCAAATAATTTTTGGCGGCCCAGATCATTAAAATACCCCTCTGTACACAATGGTAGTGTGCGTGGTTCTTGTGCATGATAACGTGGGTTCTTTCTCTGCTCTGAGCACCTTAAATTTCTTTCGACGACTGTAACCTCGCTTAGTAACAGCGACACTATCGAGTACTTAGCCATGAAAAGAGTCTCAAAATACCGAACCGGTGTAAACTGTAGGTACCAATGGTGAGTGTAAGACTAGAACGCGCATGGCTCACTTGTTTGTGGAGAAGCTCTCCCTAATCCCTTCATGGGATGAAATGGGAAACAGATTTTTTTTAATCATCAAAAAAACTCAATATCGCGTTTATGCAGTCCTTCTTACTTCTTTCTTTTATTTAATTTTATTTCTTTACGTATGTATATTGGCTAATTTACAACCTCATGAGGTCAGATGCCTTACACATACTAATTGAACAAACAATTTAAACAGATTCTAATATATTTCTCCACCTGGTTCTATCCTTCGCCTGTTCTCGCCAATTGGTAACACCAGGGGTACGGAGGGATTCTTCGGCCTGGTGTTTCCATCGGAGTCTTGGTCGTCCTCTTTTCCTGCTTCCATCGGGTATGCGCTGGCTCATTTTCATCGACTCTGATAACATGGCATACCCCACGCAATTGGCGCAATTTGATTGGCCTAGCTATGTCCACGTCTGAATACAAATTATATAGCTCTTGGTTCCAACGAAGTCGGTACTCGCCGTTTTCTTTAACAAGCCCATATGTTTTACGGATAATTTTTATCTCGAATACTCTCAGGTGTTTTTCATCCGCTGGCGATATGACCCAAGTTTCGGAAACATATGCTAGAATAGGTAAGATGAGGGTCTGTTATTGCTGAACTTTTATCTGTCGAGAGACGGCTTTTTTATTACCCTGCTTGCTGAGCCCAAAATAGCATCTCCTATTTATATCCAAGCTGACGTTGTTTTCCTTGTTCACGGCGGATCCAAGGCAGATAAGTTCATCTGCTAGTTCAAAATTAAATCGGTTTTCGATGTTCATGGGAGAGCCAATTCGAGAGGCAAGGCCAACCTACACAGATTCTTGAAAATTCTGCAGCAACAACTCGCAAATTTCTTGTTCTTTCCTTCTTCATATTTACGCAGCTTTTCGCATTATTATCTCCATTAAGATGTTGAAAAGATTACACGAAAGTGTGTCGCCTTGCCTAAGTACTCGCTTGATACAGAATGGTTTGCTGAGGTATTTCCACACTTTCACTGCTGATTTGGTTTTGGTCAGCGCCATCCTACAGAGGGGGATCAGTTTTGCCTGAATGCCAAGTTCAGACATAGTGTGTACAATTTTCCTCGTCGAGCAGCTTCGTAATCGACAAAAAGATGATAAGTATCGAAATTCTTTTCGTGGGTCTTTTCCACGATTTGGCGTAGCGTGAATATTTGGTCAGTCGTGGACTTGCCTGGTCTAAAGCCACACTAACTTAGTCCAATCATGTTTTCAACAATTGGCTTTAGTCTTTCACTTAATACGCTCGACAAGACTATAAGCGCTGGATATAAGACTGATACCGCAATAGTTGGAACAGACACATGGATCACCCTTTTTGAAATCAGGGTATAATACTCTGAAACGCCAATCGTCAGGCACAGATTCCCCAAACCATATACCGCATGTAAGTTGCTGCATGTGGGCTAGCAGTCCTTTGCTAACGGCCTTAAAAAGCTCAACAGGTGGCACATCCCCACCAGCGGCTTTATTATTCTTAAACCGGGAGATTACAGTTCTAATCTCGCTTTAGCTGGGGGTGAGTACAATCTACACTATGTTCCACAATTACTACCTCCTGATTTTCAGTGGAGGAATCTGAGTGAAGTAGTGCTGAAAAGTGGTCTTTCCACAATTACAAACATATCATCTAAATATTTTGAGATGTATCTGATGGTTATGTCCATTTTCCCTAATCCGCCAATTGCGCCGTGAAGTAAATCATCGAACACAATATACGAATTAGTCGGGGATAGTGGGTTATCCATTGGCATCCCGAATACCCGGCGTCATAAATATATTAATTGCCATCAATCGTACAACTATTTAAAATAGTCAAAAATCGGTCCCTTGGGATCCTAGTATGGCCGTGTCTACCTTGAAATTTGTGAATAGAGAAATTAAATGGAACGAAATCTTTATCCCATCATCATCCGGTTTGAAACCTTTTAGGCCTTCCCCGAAGGGTATCGCACTTTTAACGTTATATTCTCCCGAAGTAATGAGCCTTAAAATCGATCCCACATATCCTGAAAGATGGTAGCAAGGGACATTTATTAAAGAGAACATATATGCCGAAGAAATGATCGGCTCGTGTAATCTAGGCTGTCCGTAAAGTCGCGGGGCTGCCGCTGCAGGACAATGTATTCGTCCTTTCCGCCATGCATCAATCGTGTCATCCCCCTGAATAGCAGCCATAATATCATCGTCAGTTCCCCGTAGCCCACGAGTGGGACTATTCCACAAAATTCCACAAGTATCCCGTCGTGAAGAGGCTCCTTTACCTTCTCATCGTAGTCTTCCTTGTACATAGCCACCGATCCATCACCCTCGTCCTTTTGTACAATAATGATGCCATCATGATTTCCCCGGATCTTCCACGTCCTCCCATAATTTGCCATAGTACATTCTCCCCTGGGAGTGTTCCGAATGTCCCCCCTAAAGTTGGTTACTCTATTCGAAAGTCTAGTCCTATTGTAGACGATGAGGTAGATCAAAACTAGACTCGTTATTTAACTACCAAATGTAAAATGAGGCCTTAAACAATTGTCCTTAAATTATTGCACAATGCATTTCTTCAAAATGATAAAACAACATTTTTCATAAAAAAATTACTAATTTTTGTTTGATTGGGACCAGCAGTTTTTATGCCGGCTCCGAATGTTATTTTGAGATGCTTTTTCATTGCTAAATACCCGATGGGGACCTTAGTAAGCGAGGTGACCGCTGTCAAAATAAATGTAAGGTTGTCAGAGCAGGGATCGAACCCAAGTTCTTATGTACAGCAGCCGCGCATAATTAAAATGCATCACCGATGGCACTTTCTGGATAATAAATAAGTATACAATTTAGTGCGTCGCGAAAATGTTATTAAATTCATCTCATTCTCACCTTCAGCGATAACCGATAGTATATTTTTCAAACCGTTAACATTGTCCACGTAGTAGATTACTATCATAATTAAATTTTAGTGTTAGAACAAAAGTTTCGTTACAGTTTTAGCCAAACCAAATATTTCAAACACGTTGCCCATAGAAGAAACACGTTCGAGAGATATTCACACGTTTTTCGTAATCACTGTGTCTTCTCAAATAATTTGTCATATCCTGATGATGCCTCGGAAGTTTTACTTGTTGTGGTAACACCTGCAATGATGGAATTCACTTTTGCCCCGTATGTTGTCTTTAGTCGATAGCAAAGTTGTGGACAGTTGTTAATCCATTTTTATCGAACGCAGCCCAAACTTTACACAATGTTACGATTGAAGAAGAAAACTAGACGGAAGGAGGACATATAGATTTTAGGAATCAAAGTTTGTTTATTCAAATCAAATTGAATGCGTTAGAGAACTGTTAGTTCAGTTATTTTGTTTCTGGTCTAACTTTGACCACAATTTCCTTAAGTTCTGTATTGACATCCTGCACAAAACAGATGTTTTGCAAACAGAACTCAGGATTCTGGTAGGACATGATTATGTTGCAATAGTTTGTATAAGTATATAATGTATGTGATTGTGAAAGTTTCAGTGGTTGATAAATTTGTCCCAAAATGTTGTTGTGATTTCAGTAATTCTGTCAAACAACATGAACATTGAATCTTGTTAACCGACCGAAACCACTCAGGAAGTTTACCTTCGATGATTTGTTTAAATAGTAATATTATATTGAACTTAAATTTCTTTTATTTCACGTTCTGTACAATTTTAATAATATTGATGTTCATTGGATTGAACAAAAATTCTATGAAAAATCCACGTTATTATATTTGATGAGCCAAGCGTTTGCTCACCCTCCTTCTACGTATGAGCATATCGAAGTATAAACATATAAAGTGAAATATGAAAAGAAATATTGAATCTTCGTTATAACACGATACCTTATGTATTTGGGCAGCCAAGTGGAAACTCGACAAAAGAGGTAGAAGAAACGTTAGCTGAAGAAATAGAAGAATTTGCAGTACCACAGCAACATCCATCGTATCGTGTCCATCTGTGCTATTCAATCGATGCCACTAATGAACGACTTTCAACTAATTCATCTCGATTGAACTCGAACTAAATTATCTCTTCTCTCCACTATATCAAATGACCAACCCACTAAGATTCAACAAAGGTGCATGGAGTCATACAGACGGATGTAATTTTAACCGAACATAAGCCACGTTTTAGCTATGATCCACAAACTAGTGCCAACGTCATTATCAATGCTGGTTTATTAGGCGTGAACAGTTGTGCGCTATTTTATAGCACATATAGGATAGAGATGGGCGTCGGTGGTGCAATGGTTAGTGTGCCCGCCTCTTGTACATGAGATCCTGGGTTCGAACCCTGCTCTGACCACCTTCAAATTTCTTTCGGCGGTGGTCACCTCCCATAGTGAAGGCGACACTATCGAGTATATAGCCATGAAAAAGCTTCTCAAAATAACGTTCGGAATCGGTGTAAAACTGTAGGTCCCAATCAGTGAGTGAAAACTGGAAAGCGCATAGCTCAGTGATTGTGAGAAGCTCTCCCCTTCCCTTCATGGGATGGGATGGGATTGAGTTTAAATGAAATATCACCAACGGGCCACATATTAGTTTTACTAATATAACCTCTTAAGGAACCGATTTACTCTCGTTTAACCGACTTATACACATCACTGCAAAATGGATATTATCAGTGACATGGTTGCGAAATTCTGTACCGCGGGACGTAACTCGGATGTAATCATCGGTAATGTTGTCGTCCAACTAAATCTTACTGAAGCCAGTTTTACTCGTATTCACCGTTAAAGCTCAACAAATCGTGTAGAGAACAGCCCAGCTTAGTCAGTTTTAAGTCGTCGTGTTTAGGTAGAGTGCACTCGATAGCATCTTCTTTGACGAGACGAGCAGAATGGAAAAGTAAATACGGATTTTACTTACATCTTTCCGGCACAAAACTTAAGTTAGTTGGGTCATTAGGGGGTAACTTCTTCGCTAGTAATTTTATGAGTTGATCTGATTTATTGATACTATATTATATAAATGGCTTACTGGTTGTGAGAAGTTCTCGCCAATTCCTTCATGGGATGTGATGGGAATCCATTCATATATTTTTAGCTATAAACGTCCCAAAGCAAAATTTTTCAAAATCGAAATTTTAGCTTTTTTCTGTTTTGGAATATCTAATTGTTATTTACATATGTACCTTCATCTGTTAAGATATCACTCAATTTAAAATGTAATATTTGTTTTGCTGTTATACTACTAACTGTTATACCGTAAGCCGTATTGTGTACTATCATTACAATAACAGCGCTAGTAATAACAATGGGGACCGTCAGTTAAAGATGTTCAAGAATTTTTTTACCCAGAACTGTGCCGAAGAGGTATCCTTTTGAACAGCATTTGGTTATAGCAAAATTCCCAAACAAAATAATATCCAGAAACTCCACATTCCGCTGGCCCCCAAGGTCAACTGACCCGACTGCACGAGATTTTTTTGTGAGGTTATATCAAGCAAGTGGTGAACAAAAGGAACCAAGGAATTTGAATCAGTCCATAAAAACATTAATTGAGGCCGCAATGAATTACTTTCTGATCTGGTGTCGCATATGGGTGGATGAGCATGGAGGTCATTTACGGTCTATCATATTAAAATCAATTAATTGTATAAACTTAAATTGAATTTTGTACTTATATACAATAAAATTGTCATATGTTCACTAACGCATGGAATTGGTCCAAAGCTGCAGGCACAGCCCATATGACTCACACGTTGGCACGAGCATTTCTGCTCCCTGTTGGGCGCCACTGTGTCATATGGCCACTACAAGTGCTGGTGCGACATTATGTCACATACTCTATACAGTGAGGGTACCACAACTCCTGGCACCACTTAGGTAGGCCCCTTTCAGGCCCTACGCTGGGGCGCCATTATGTCATATCCACCAAATGCATGGAACTGATTCCTCCAGATTCTCAACTGCGCTGGCATGCTGGCGTATTGCGCGGCTAGAGCTCGCCAGACGGGGTGGTCCTTGTTGATCCTTCTCTGGTTGCGATGACATAAACATTTCTAAAATCATGCCAGCTAGGCTACGGTGACCCACCGAAGCCATACAAAAGTGAAACTTCCGAAGAAGGAAAAAAAATTAAAAATAAAGAAAGAAAAGAAAGAAGGGAACCTTCCACAATAACACAGCTTGTCTCAAGAAAATAAGATAAACAATATCAACAAAACACATGCATACCAAAAGTACACTGCCCTATGAACATCGCTGAAGTTTCGTTGTCGACTGATGACTTGTCGACTTAGGCATCTTTACCCTCCCAATACGGAGAATTATCTCCACCGTGACATCGTAACCTTTACCTATTTTAGATGTCCCAACTTAATAAATCTGTTTGGGATTACACACTCACTTCATCTTATGCCAATATACCACCAATTAGGGTGGGGGGTAATGTACTAAAATGATCGCGATATATATATGTATGCACAAATACGTATGTAAACTTTAAAACTCCACCGGTTAATGTATGTATGTATGTGCAAAAATATATAAACGAGGGTTAAATGATATGATGGGAAAATGTAAATGCAAAAGAAATGACATAGAAGAAATCAATAACAACTAAATGGCAATGTAGTAAAAAAAGGTAAGGTAAATTTCATACCACTGTACAAATTATGAGCAATTCCAGTGTTCTACTTTATACTCCGTTATTACAAAGAGTTATATTTCTTTTCTTAGATCCTAACTTTTCAGGGATTCAGTTAAATTTTTCTTATTTCTTAATCTTCTTATTTCCTATTTTCTTACTTCCTAATTTTCTTATTTCCTATTATAGTGACTTTAATTTCTGATTTATCCATTTTCGTAACATTTTTCTTCAGATTTTGTTTTAATTGACGCTAATTGGATCTTTTCTTTTGGCCGTATTCTTAGAATTAACATTGGGTTGGGATTTTTCCAACCTTTGGACCATTGTTCTTAGAGGACTGATAAACTTTCCTCTGGATTATCACTTTTGAACGATGGCTTTGGACGAAAGCCTTACGGTTACTAAATTTACGGGCCTGGGGTTCAATACCCTGACTTCACGGGATACGTCCCTTAATTGGCTCAAATAATTTAAAGACTCTGATGGACTTACCGATTCTTTGATGAAATGGGGGTTGATGATGAAATGATTTTCTAATGAAATTGGTGAAATGATGATTGTTGTTGGATCTATTGTTATAGCTGCTGATCTGATGTTGACTATTTATTTGATTTGTTGCGGCTCAGAATCTTGCTGCCGATATTTCCGTCGACGACAGTGATGGTTGTCGTTGCGGTTATGGGTGATGATCGCAACTTTGTTGCTTAAAAAAAAATGTTGCTGCGGCTGGAGTGTAGAAATTTGGTGTTACTGGGCTGATTTGGCACTATTAAAAAAATGTTTTTGTGGCGTCTTGTTCGTGTGTTCTGAATTTGTTTTTTTTTTGTTTTTGGGCTTTTGACTTGCCGTATATCGACTTTTTGGCAGTAGCGCTTTCCTTCTCGGTCCCTCGAAACCACTCGCCCAGGGATTTAGCCTGGAGAAGCTCGAGGCCAACGGTCGTCACCTAAAAGGGTCAGAGAGTCGGACACTGAGCCGCTCGCTTGGATAAGCCCCTGGACTTAAACGGTGGTTTCGAAATTTTGAAGTTCCGCGTGTTCCACCGTAAAGAAGACTTTCAAGTTTTCTCTAATCAATCACACCGCCGAATCCAAATGCTCACGAACTACCTGATGAGCAAAACAAGCAAATAAAAGGAAAGGGTATTAATTTCCGTCTTATCCAATCAGACACCCATTTTTCCTACATGCTGGAAACTTACCCGAGCTTCGTGGTTTTCTTTTGAATCTTATTTCTTTTCCTTTTCTTTTTCTAGGGATGTTTTCCAATAAACACTTCGCTCGAAATCACGAAAGTGCACTGGCAAATGATTTTTCGCTGCTTCCTCTACGTTGTCTTGTACGTTGTAGCTGGCTTTGGTAATATACTTGGTTGGATCGCTGAAGATTACTTCTGATCGATTTGATTGCCGCTGATAGAAATAAATTTTGAAGATGCCGGAAATGCCTCGCCCAAGTCATTTTGACATTTCGGTGACAGCCGGTGCTGCTCTTGGTGCGGAATACCACTCTGCGGCATTGCCAGATCCTTACGTTGGGTGCGTTTTATTGTCTAGGGTGGTGAATGAAACTGATATGCACCTGTGACTGAGGTTTGTTTCCTCTAAGGGTGCACATGACAAACCCAACCATCCTGCCATCATCCATGTTCAAGGATGGGAGGGAAAAACCGGCACCTTAACATCGGCTCTCCTCTGCGTTCTAAACTTGGAACACATGTTTTCACGGATGTTGTTGGATCGTTGTTTGTTGGTGGCCAACTCCATATGGTGTTATTAGTTCCACTAGATGTGGTTGGAGTGGCTGCAGTTGTTGTCTGCTTTCAATATTGGTTTACCTGGGCCTAAGCTGTGGCTACGGTGGCGCTTCTAATCTGATGAGCTATCCTCGCTACGGACTACTATCGGTGGATGTTTGCTCCTACGGCGTGCGGGTAAAGCCTCAAGACGGGCGATTAACTGCTCGAGCTGTTGGTCACTGGTGATCTCTATCGGTTGCTGCTCGCTACTCAACTTGACCAACACTTGGCCTTCTTCGAAACGGACATAGTTAACCCCGCGCTTGCCATGTAATCGGGTGCTAACTCTTTTGTGGTGAGCCGTCGCGTCTAGCATGTCAAGGAGCACAAGGGTTCTTAACGTTGGAACGGGGTGATTCTGCAGATTCGGGAACTTTGCCATGAGTTCTAATTTGTCGGCCACGCTGACGAATTCGAGCATGATCTGATATCTGCCTTGCTTTACTACCATCTCGGTGCAGGATATCACTCGGACATTATCAGCATTGAGGGCCACAGGTATTCGGCCGAATAACCCTAGCACTTGGCTTATCGGGTCCGCCGCCACTGCGGAAGAGAAGTTCTGGATGCTCACACGATTCCGTCCCGTACCATTCGGGGTATTCCTCTCCTGGAACTGCTGTGAGGCTGCCTGCAGGCTACGGTACTGTTCTCTGACCTGCTCATACCGTCTACCACGTAGTTCAGCGCGCCGCTCGGCTTCTTCCATTCTGCTGCGCAAATGGCTATTCTCGTTCTGCAGTGTAAAATTCTCTTCGTGAACAGCTAGATAATTTTGCCGCCAATGCTCTAAATCGTTGGACAACCCCTGAATGCGCCTCTCGTTCCATTCTTCTCGTGCGGTCGCCTGCTCTTGCTGATCACTCGCCCCTTGTCGCACTTCACTCACCGTAGTCAGTAGCGATATTTCACGGCTCCGTAGTCGATTAATTTCTGCGGTCAACTCTCCCATTCCGAAATTCCCACCTGGCTGCTCCGCGCTTGGTGGACTGTCATATACACGGGACTGCGTGATTCCCGGCGCTCTACACAGCGGGCAGTCGTTGTGGTTACGGGTCCATCCTCGAAGACATTCTTCGTGGAAGAGGTGTCCACAACTGGTGACTGTGGTCGCCTTATCATCACCCAGATTGCTTAAACAGATGGTGCAACTCATGGCGGTGGCTGTTGAATAACTAATGCCGATCTGACTTGCTGCTGAAAAGATTCCAAAAGAAAAAACCGGGCTTCAATATTTAAGTCAATTTAGATACCAGCGCGTCACCCGTGCACAAACTACTTACTTCCGTCCATTCAACTAAACTATCAGAAACTAACATTTCCCTCATAATTGTCTTAGATCCTTTGCATGAAAAATTCTTAACAACTTACCCTGTAGGTTTTCCACTTCGTACAAGCTATTACCTACAGGTTTGACTATCCTACAGCGTAGAAATTTTCTGGCGAGTTTTGCGTTAAAGTTGTTCCTAAAATCACTTTGTTGGAAGTTTCTTCTATAAACTTCCTGTCCAGGAACGAACTTAACTGAGCGACATCGGGTATTGTATGTCCTCTGATTTCTCTCATACGCCTTGTGAAGATTCTCACTAATTTTCTGTCGCATTAATTCCATTTTTGCCGATTTCGGAATAATTTCACTCTCAGGGTCACTTAACGTCTTTAATTTTCGAGCAGTTCGGTAAAAACTACCGTGACCTACCATATTCATTCCGAAAAGTGCAAAATATGGTATAACACCTATGGAACTATGCACAGACGAACGCAATGAGTACTCAATCTCGGATAAATACTTATCCCACTCACAATGGTTGTCCTCCAGGTAAGCACGTATCGCTGCCAGAATAGACTGGTTCACGCACTCTGATGCGTTAGCCTATGGAGAGTGCGTTGCGGTTCGAATATGTCTAATTGCGAAGTTTCTCACAACGTCTGCGAATTCCTTACTCACGAATTGCTGGCCATTGTCAGAAACAATGGTCTCAGGTGTACCAAACTTGTGAAATACTTCTGATATTAAGAATCTTACTACATTTCGACTGTTAGCTTTGGACATCGCTTTTAAAAATACAAATTTCGTCAATTGATCAACAACAATGAAAATATAACAATTACCTGCCTTAGACCTGGGATATGGGCCGAGAAAATCTACATATACTCGCTGAAATGGTCTTTCCGCTGGATTCTCGCTTCACATCGGTGGTCTCAACGTTATGTTGGCAGGTTTTGTTTCCTTACATACTTGACAATTCCTAACATAGTTCCTAACCTGCGTATTAAGATTGGGCCAATAAAAATATTCTCTAACTCTAAATAGAGTTTTCGAGAAACCTCCGTGTGCTGACTCGGGTGGATTATGTGCCTTCTCTATAATACTGGCAGTCAGTTCTAAAGGAACCCATAATTTCCAACAAAAATCTTCATTCAAAGCAACTCCGTCATAAGGACGTGTCCGCTTATACACTATTCCATCTATGACCCTAAGATCGGGTAACTGATCTGCTTTCTCTTTCACGACGTTACTAAGCTCAAGATAATCCTCTGACTTAAAAGCTTCCGAGGACAAATCCAAGAGACCGCTTAGGTTGGTGGCTACTTCCTCCATCTGGTAGCGCGATAGGGTATCGGGAGCAACGTTTTGACTTCCCTGCCTATGCTCTATTTTAAAATCGTATCCTTGGAGAAGTAAACTCCACCTCGCCAAACGTCCACTTAAGTCTTTGTGAGACATTAACCACTTCAAGCTGCTGTGGTCCGTGATGACTGTGAATGGCATTAATTCCACGTATGGTCTAAACCTTTTCACCGCCAAGACTACCGCTAGACATTCCCGCTCCGTGACTGAATAGTTTCGTTGCGCAGAAGTTAATTTATGCGAAAAATACGCAATCGGATGTTCGCCTTCCAAATCATCCTTCTGAAACAACACGGCGCCAATTCCTACATCCGATGCATCACATTGGATGTAGAAATGTCTAGCGAAATCGGGATGGACCAATACGGGACTAGTCACCAAAGCCTTTTTCAGACCATCGAAAGCCTCTTTGGCATCTTCGGGGATATTAAAAATCTTTCCTTTCTTTAAGGTATCAAATATCGGGGCGGCAATGGTCGCATAATTCGAAATAAATTTACGATACCAGCCGGTTGCTCCCATAAAACTCCTGACTTGCTTCGGTGTTTTTGGATACACATACTTGATAATGGTGTCGACTTTCCCCGGATCGGGTTTAATCTGACCTCTACCAACGATATAGCCTAAATATCAAAGTTCTCTAAAACAGAATTTCGATTTGGCCACATTGATGGTCAAACCAGCGTGCGACAAGCATTTTGCCACTTGGGACAAAACTTCCAAATGTGTCTGGAAATCTGGCGAGACCACCAAGAGATCGTCCAGATAGACGAAAACGTGTTCTCGCAGTGCTGAGGGGATCACTCTATCCATAAGACGACATAACCTTTGGGCTGCGTTACACAGACCAAAAGGCATGACCATAAAATGATAAAGTGGTCGCCCCGGCAATGTGAAAGCCGCTTTCTCCCTACTGAACTGATCCAATGGGATCGGCCAAAAAGCATCTTTAAGATCCACACTTGATATGTAATGAGTATCACCCAGTCTGCTCAGTAAGCCTTCAATATGCGGAAGAGGATAGGCATCCTTGACCGTAAGCGCATTTAGTTTGCGAGCGTCCAAGCAGAGCCTGTTCTTTTCACCTTTGCGAACAAGGGTGACAGGATGACTCCATGGACTCTCGCTCACTTCAATGACACCAAGGTCAAGCATTCTATCTAACTCAGCATACATCAACTTCTGCACAGCTGGTGATACGGGATAGTGCTTGTCTTTCACTGGGACCGCATCTCGTGTATCGATGCTATGGGTCTTCAAGTGAGTTTTTCCTAACCCAAATTTCGAGAAGCACGGAAACTTGTCGATCACTGCATCTAAACCCTCACGTTGCCACGTGGATAGAAGATGTTTATCAGGATCCTGAAGTTCATCGTCGTCGCCTAAATCAATTCCAGATTTTCCAACAAATTGAAGACAATTTTTCCCCAAACAGGTAACTGTTGCTCCACTGTCGAGAAGTCCTACAACTTGGTTTCCATTTAGAGTAATCTTCGTCTTCCCCCTCAAAAAGAGTTGTAGACGCTATCTCCTTCCTTAGTCTTCTGCGTCTCGAATATCTCTCACGAGCTTTCCTAATTTTATTCGATATCACTCCAAAAATTCTTTCCCTGGCCTCTTTATATTCCTTTATTCTTAAGTGTAAGGGTTTTAAATCTCTGAGCTTCGGTCTTAAATCTACACTACAATTTACCTTCCGATTTTCATTCACAAGTAAAGTAATTTTTCTATCTGTAGTATTCACATTCTGGTTAGTGACTGGGTTTAAATTGGTGTTAACCGCGTCTCCATACCAGATTGAGGCACTTCCTCAACGTCCCAAGTTAACTCTTGAACTCTTGGGTTGTACCGCTGGCGTTGCGAGTACTGCTGCCGCTGGGCTGCCATTAGATTTTCGGCTCTCTTTGCCTCTTGACTTAATTCTGGTAACGTTTCAATTTCTGCTGCAAAAATCAGCTGCGCTAGAGATGGTTTCAAATTTCCCTTAATTATCTCAACCATATCTTTCTCAGCATATGGTGTCTTCTGCTGATTCCGAAGCCTGCGATCGCATTAAAGAATTCTTCAAAAGATTCTTGAGGAAGTTGTCGTCGGTTTAAAATTTGGTTTTGAATTTGAAATTCGCTCTCAAATCTTTGATATTGCGCCAATAGTGCTGCTACGATATTTTCGAAGGTGTTAAATTGGGTCAATTTCCGTTGATTCCAGTACCAATCTAGGGCTGGATTCTCCAGAAGCTGGTGAAACTTCGGGACAAGATCCTCCTCAGAACAATTTAAATCCCGTTTCATCTCGCTCACTCGAAAAATAAAATCCTGTACATTCATCGTCTTGCTCGTTCCGTCGAATTTAATTCCCCATTTCGCTAGGTTCATCCCACCAGATCGCTCCGGCTGGTTAAATGGTGACTGCGTATTGCAGTTGTTCTGCTGCTGAGCACTCGGATACCTAAAATTCGATGCCACACTTGTGGGAATTCGTATTACTTGGTTGTTAGCAGGTGGTAACCGCTGCTGCCTCGTCGACTGCTGCTGCTGCTGAATCGGCGGCTGCTGCGACGGCTGTTGTGAAGGTAAACCATTCGCTCGCTGCTGCTGCAAACTATTTACAGACAAAATACTCTGCGAAAACGGACCTAATCCTACCGGTGTCGGAAATAAACCTGATTCCGGCCTGGGTAAAGCTGGTAGCGTCTGCGGTAACGCAGGCGTTTGCACAGATTGCTGACTGTAGCTAAAAACTGGACGCAAACTTTGTTGACTTGATCTCGATCTCCGTTGATAATTAGAGTTAGAAGTTCGGATACTACCCTGATAATTCTGGCCATATGTCGGCAGTGAACTCCAGTGTTGCTGCTGCTGTTGGACCGCACTCCAAGGAATCGCATTCGGATTAAGAGCCCCGACTGCTGGTGCTACTTCAACTGCTGTTGTTGTCCCACTTGCTGCTTCTGCCACTGGCGGGTTCTGCTGCATCTCTCGTATTGGACTAGGTGACGGAATGCTACTTATTAGCCTTCGCGTGGTTTCCTCCACGATCCGTGGAATCATTCTAGCGAAAGTTTCTTCTTCTTCTCTCCGAAGTTCCTGTCGGGCAAGACCAATTGATGACTCGATGATTGCTCGAACTCCCGCTGATACTGCCCCTTCGGTGTACGGTTCGGTTCCGTTCTGCCCCACATTAACCGTAAGATTACTGTAAGTTGGTGAAGGACTCGTTGCACGTTCGGTCGAAAACAGATTTTCAGAGTTCGCTAAATTCTCCCGTATCTGATCCGATACCGCACTGCCACTCGCATGGTGAACATTCGCAACCCCTGTGGATGTCAATACCGTCGATTGTCCACTCTGTGCCACCGTGGTCACAGGTGGATTGACTGCCACTGCTGCTGAAGTCACAGGAGGTGTTGAGCCTTCTGTATCCATATTGGACTGACTTGAAATCGTTCTTGGAGTAGAACGAGTACTCACCATATGGAGAACAATTCAGCAAATCAAACAAAAACGAATCTAAAACAACCAAAATCAACAAAAATACTTCAAAATATAGTCAATTTTCAAAATCAATCGCCAATCAAACGAATTGGTTTTCAACCCAAAATTAAAAAATATCAAAATGATCACTCAGATTTTACTGTGAGCGTAAAATCAAACCAAAAGATCATACAATTTTCAGAAAAACAAACGAACTAATGTTTTCCTGTAAACTTAAATCCAAAATTTAAGCAAATAGCAAAAGAAATAAAGGATGAAATTAAGATAAAATAAAATTCAATATTATTATGATACTATCAAAGAAATTTAGTTAATATTATAAAGTAAAACTAAAAGGATAGAATAACTGAAAAAAAAAAATAAAAACAAAATAGAAATAATAAAAATCTTTCTAAAAATAAACGGTAATGGCTTAAAGAAAAGTGTGTGTATAACCCAAACAAAAAGTAACTTATGTATAATCTTATAACTATATTTCTGAAAGTTCAATGACAAATGTTCAAAAGTGAAAAAAAAACTTGAAGTATTAGAGCTCATCATCTCCTCATTGTGAACGAACTCAGTCGCAAACACTAACACTCAACGAAGGAGTATATGTAGTGTGACTTACTGCAGTCCAATCCTCAAAAAATCAAATCAAAACTTATGGTCTATTACCATGAGATACAATTACTGAAACTAAATCGATTGTTCTCGGTCTAGATATCCAAGATGAGTAAGAAAGTACCCGTGCAACGCGAAATAGAATTAAACTTCAATATCGGGACTACAGGACCTTACTTATCTTGAAGACGCGAACGAACAAAATAAAAAAAAACTATACACCTTAAACTTTACTCTACTCTATTGCAACTACAATTCTAAATTAGCAAACCTTTCATGCGCAATTGAGGATTACCAAACCAGGGTACTCATCCTCAAGACTTCATACAAGCTTTACTAACTAGAAATTATTCCACGCTCGAAACTAATTCACGACTTCGTATTCCCCAACGTCGCAACGCGTTAGGGACTCTTAGGCTCCTAAACGGGACTTACGTGTTTCGTACAAACCGCGAGCTAACTCTAAACGTAAAACAAACAAAAACGATTTGAATTGAAACGGTTATTGTTTCGGGCCCCACGTTGGGCGCCATTATGTCATATGTTCACTAACGCATGGAATTGGTCCAAAGCTGCAGGCACAGCCTATATGACTCACACGTTGGCACTAGCATTTCTGCTCCCTGTTGGGCGCCACTGTGTCATATGACCACTACAAATGCCGGTGCGACATTATGTCACATACTCTATACAGTGAGGGTACCACAACTCCTGGCACCACTTAGGTAGGCCCCTTTCAGGCCCTACGCTGGGGCGCCATTATGTCATATCCACCAAATGCATGGAACTGATTCCTCCAGATTCTCAACTGCGCTGGCATGCTGGCGTATTGCGCGGCTAGAGCTCGCCGGACGGGGTGGTCCTTGTTGATCCTTCTCTGGTTGCGATTACATAAACATTTCTAAAATCATGCCAGCTAGGCTACGGTGACCCACCGAAGCCATACAAAAGTGAAACTTCCGAAGAAGGAAAAAAAATTAAAAATAAAGAAAGAAAAGAAAGAAGGGAACCTTCCACAATAACACAGCTTGTCTCAAGAAAATAAGATAAACAATATCAACAAAACGCATGCATACCAAAAGTACACTGCCCTATGAACATCTCTGAAGTTTCGTTGTCGACTGATGACTTGTCGACTTAGGCATCTTTACCCTCCCAATACGGAGAATTATCTCCACCGTGACATCGTAACCTTTACCTATTTTAGATGTCCCAACTTAATAAATCTGTTTGGGATTACACACTCACTTCATCTTATGCCATTACCTACCTGTTTTCTTATGCCTGCATCATTTCAAAACTATTGATCGTTTCAAATTTCAAAATCATAACAATGCATAACAAACTTTATTGAAACTACTTTAGTGTCTAGATTCAATAAACTTATGGGCATAAATAGACAACTATTTAATCGCTAGTACTCTTGAAGTACTTGAAAACTTAATAGGTAATATTTCACATGATATGCAAATCATGTCAAGCACTCATAGTTCAAAAGAAAATTTAATTTAATATGACTGCGAAAAATCTATCGCATAAATCGTAAGCTTTTTTACAAAGACGACTATATTGGGCTCGCTAGGCCATTCCCTACCTAGCAATGAGATCTCAGAGCCTTTCGGGTGGGCAGAATATTTCTTTTCCCTTTGAACTTAGGCTTTTGTTACGCTTAAATTCCAATAATTTATAAATTCAAAATGTTTCAGTATTTCGCACTTAAAAATATTTAACAATCTCTTATCGAGTAATTAATCTATAATATTTTCATAAACCTACACTAATCGTTTTCTAACCAAAACTGAATAAAGCTCCTGAACTAAAATTACTAAACGTGCCTCGTATAAGCATATTTGACACTACCTAAATAAATCATGTAACAACAAAATTAACTATAATCCTACTTATTACTAGAATATACACATATCGTTATCAATCTTATAAACCGCTGTATCAGTAAATTACAACATCTTCTCGTTTACTGAGAATTACTACTCTCTTTCAGAGAGTAATTCACACCCGTATATATATATATGTACATATGTATGTAGACATAGTTAAGTATGTATACTTGCATATTTGTGTACATATATATGTTTATACATATACCACCAATTAGGGTGGGGGGTAATGTACTAAAATGATCGCGATATATATATGTATGTACAAATACGTATGTAAACTTTAAAACTCCACCGGTTAATGTATGTATGTGCAAAAATATATAAACGAGGGTTAAATGATATGATGGGAAAATGTAAATGCAAAAGAAATGACATAGAAGAAATCAATAACAACTAAATGGCAATGTAGTAAAAAAAGGTAAGGTAAATTTCATACCACTGTACAAATTATGAGCAATTCCAGTGTTCTACTTTATACTCCGTTATTACAAAGAGTTATATTTCTTTTCTTAGATCCTAACTTTTCAGGGATTCAGTTAAATTTTTCTTATTTCTTAATCTTCTTATTTCCTATTTTCTTACTTCCTAATTTTCTTATTTCCTATTATAGTGACTTTAATTTCTGATTTATCCATTTTCGTAACATTTTTCTTCAGATTTTGTTTTAATTTACGCTAATTGGATCTTTTCTTTTGGCCGTATTCTTAGAATTAACATTGGGTTGGGATTTTTCCAACCTTTGGACCATTGTTCTTAGAGGACTGATAAACTTTCCTCTGGATTATCACTTTTGAACGATGGCTTTGGACGAAAGCCTTACGGTTACTAAATTTACGGGCCTGGGGTTCAATACCCTGACTTCACGGGATACGTCCCTTAATTGGCTCAAATAATTTAAAGACTCTGATGGACTTACCGATTCTTTGATGAAATGGGGGTTGATGATGAAATGAATTTCTAATGAAATTGGTGAAATGATGATTGTTGTTGGATCTATTGTTATAGCTGCTGATCTGATGTTGACTATTTATTTGGTTTGTTGCGGCTCCGAAACTTGCTGCCGATATTTCCGTCGACGACTGTGATGGTTGTCGTTGCGGTTACGAGTGATGATCGCAACTTTGTTGCTTAAAAGAAATGTTGCCGCGGCTGGAGTGTAGAAGTTTGGTGTTACTGGAGGCTGATTTGGCACTATTAAAAAAATGTTTTTGTGGCGTCTTGTTCGTGTGTTCTGAATTTGTTTTTTTTTTGTTTTTGAGCTTTTGACTTGCCGTATATCGACTTTTCGGCAGTAGCGCTTTCCTTCTCGGTCCCTCGAAACCACTCGCCCAGGGATTTAGCCTGGAGAAGCTCGGTACCTAAAAGGGTCAGAGAGTCGGATACTGAGCCGCTCGCTTGGATAAGCCCCTGGACTTAAACGGTGGTTTCGAAACTTTGAAGTTCCGCGTGTTCCACCGTAAAGAAGACTTTCAAGTTTTCTCTAATCAATCACACCGCCGAATCCAAATGCTCACGAACTACCTGATGAGCAAAACAAGCAAATAAAAGGAAAGGGTATTAGCTTCCCGTCTTATCCAATCAGACACCCATTTTTCCTACATGCTGGAAACTTACCCGAGCTTCGTGGTTTTCTTTTGAATCTTATTTCTTTTCCTTTTCTTTTTCTAGGGATGTTTTCCAATAAACACTTCGCACGAAATCACGAAAGTGCACTGGCAAATGATTTCTCGCTGCTTCCTCTACGTTTTCTTGTACGTTGTAGCTGGCTTTGGTAATATACTTGGTTGGATCGCTGAAGATTACTTCTGATCGATTTGATTGCCGCTGATAGAAATAAATTTTGAAGATGCCGGAAATGCCTCGCCCAAGTCATTTTGACATTTCGGAGACAGCCGGTGCTGCCATTCTCTTGGTGCGGAATACCACTCTGCGGCATTGCCAGATCCTTACGTTGGGTGCGTTTTATTGTCTGGGGTGGTGAATGAAACTGATATGCACCTGTGACTGAGGTTTGTTTCCTCTAAGGGTGCACATGACAAAATATAAATGAAATACATTGATTAAAACAGCAGTTATTTGAATTTCTTATTGTAGCAAAATTTGCCACCCGCAGTGGGGTTATTTATGTAAAATGCGTCATGAGGTTATGTATCTCGTTCGAACACTTCCCATAGAAATACTCAGCAATATGCAGCTTTTACGGTCTATACACTCCAAAGTGGGCTTAGGGGCATCAACCCAAGTATGAGAGTTATTTCATCTTAGCTGAATATACGTGATGAAGACATTGAGAATGCCATATGGTGTGAAGGGTCTCCTACAGCCCAGGCATTTGAATATTTCTTTGTGCGCTTGGGCGAAAGTGTGCAATACTGGGTCTCACGTACATTAAACTCGACTCGATTAGTTTAACCCCACTCAGAAACTGAATGCATCTCATGGCTAAGTGTATCGCTCATCATCTGTCTCTTTCCTTTTACCTCGGAAAGACTAGACCGACGATCAAACAAATGCGAATATATTGATGTCATCTACCAAACAGTAGATAGGGTTGGCAGTACCGCCAAGTAGGTCGTTAATGAAATTAAACGCAGTGATGGAGAGAGGTCAGAGCCTCGTAGCACCCCCACATTAATTTTATACTCATCGGATGAGATGCCATCCATAACAACGCATATAGAATGATCCCTAAGAAAGCATGGAATTGTGTCCAAAGGTGTTCTGACCAGAATATATCGACTACGCAAAAGCGGATCCAATATTCACTCATAAATCTCGGAAATCTGATACCAGACAGCGATTCCTGCAACAAAATAGTTCCTGGTGTGAACGGATTTGTGACTTTCTACACAGATGGTTTGAAACTTAGTAACCGCTTAGCCATTCCCAACTATTCTTGGGAACTCGGGTTATCTCTTTCACGTAGACTACCTGATCATTGTAGTGTTTCTCAGGCAAAAATTTTGACGATTATGGAACTGATCGGTTAGCTGATGGATGCTACTGTACCCGTGTTGGGGTCAAAGTGTTCTCCCACAGTCAGCCAATTAACAAGTCCCTGGAATCAGTTTTACTTGACGTAGCATCTTCTTTGGTCTGCAATTGATCTCTAACTGGCATGGCTCAGTTATATAATATTTGTCTTATATGGGTGCCAGGACACAGGAGAATTCGGGGGAACTGCACACCGGATGAGCTGGCGAGACTAGGAATTTTTTCACAGGTTCTATAGGAACTGCAATACGCAGCCAAGTGACCTGTAATCGCATCCTGCTCGAACGCTTATATGTGACAATGTGGGACAGATGGGGAGATGTGCATACTGTAGGAGATCTATGAAGGTCTAACTTCTCAATGCATGTGCCAGTCTTGATTGGATATTGTCCAACGGAGAGCCATGCGGCGAGATTGAAGCTGATGGAAAATTATTTTAAGAAAAAGGTAGAGTCTAATAATCATCTACAACGCACTTTTCCAGCATTAACCAGCAGGAGGATGTCTGCTATGGGATCCACCTTCGTATATTCAGCGTGGATGTGATTAGGATTTTGAACTTTTTCGAGCAAACTAAATGGTACTCCGGTGGACAGAGCATTAACATCGTTGACGCCAAGTAATGGTGGTATCTCAAAAGTTTAAGTGAGTCCTTTATCCACTGCGATCAAGTCCTAATCTAACCTACATATGTAAATAAACTGTTTGTGTTGCTCTTTTATTCACCAAATATTCAATCCTTAAATTAGAAACTAATGCTCGGTGAACAAAAGTTGACCACAAACGGCTCAATTAGAAAGCACAACAATCGACGAGATAAGAAAAACCACTTCCAAACAGTATGACTGATAATGGGATTGAAGAAGTATTTGCATTTAATAATTCTCAAAATTATGACAAATGGACGGAATTCTTCGAAGAGTGGCGCATTGGAGGAAGGGTTGGTTGGACCGCAAGTTATGCTATTTTTTTGTTTGTTTTTGTTAATCCAACCTTCAAATTTAATCTATGTGCTATTTAAAAAATATTTAAAGCAAAAGTCGTACAAATATGGATGGAAGAACATTATCAACAGATATCGATAAACAATGTTGCGTGTGTGTCTCGCTACGTCTAATTTGTTCATAATGTTCTCCCATAGAAAATTGTGGGTCTTTACAGTACCAATCTTTTTTCTCACTGAACCTTCCAAGTCAGTAAAGTGATAAATTTAGGGGAAAAACATATATACCCCAACAATGCACGAAAATGCCACGTGCAATTCAAAAAGCTGTGAAATTGATTTATGTGGCGGATGGTTAGCAATGTAGATATTTTGATGATATCACATCTTATAGTCATAATTAAACCTCATATCAATGAGAATTGTTTCAACACCTATTTGATCGAAAACATTCAAAAATAATATGCCAATCATCTTAATACACCCGATTTTCGTCTATATTTTCATTCCGTTTCAATAATAGAAAATAGTTTTTCAAGGAGAAGTAGAATTATTTGATTATTTCGGTAATTTTTGGTGCCCACCACGACATCTTATCAGCTCCCTTCCCCACAAGTATTTGTGTATATTGTCACACCCTATAGGGATAAACACAATGCAACTTATTGGAAATTGGTGCAACATCTATTAATGTGCAAATGACTTAAACAATTCTGTACCACAAATATAAATGTGGTTTGTTTTTAAACGTATAGAATTTTAAAATTATATAAAACATAGATGAATTGTTTTAGTTGCAATGAAATTGGCTTTTATCTAATGATATTTTTTGTAATTTTTATTTGAGTATAATTTCTGGCACATAACCACGGCTGCCTCGGTGGCTGTACAATCGGGAGGTCCAATTATACCACTTTTTCAATTATTTCGACAGTGTCTGAATGTGGAATGTGTTTCTGGATCCTGATTCACACATTTTTGGATATGAACTAAACCTCTGCAATAACTGTCTTGAATGGAATATCAAGACATTCATTTGAAAAGCGAATGCGTCTAATACTAACAAACTAGTAATTATGAGCTCATTCATTTAGAAAGAAAATGGAAAATAAATGACAACCAAAACATCAAACATTCCAAACCAAAGCAAAAGCACACCTTTCATAGAACATTGAAACGAGTACGCACTGTCGTTTCAAATGTAAAAAAAAATCCAATGAGTGTTCGAACTCACGGGCGATGTGTTAAGAACTTTTTGTTACACGGTACCTGTTCGATTTCTATGAACACATTAGTAAATGTTACATTGGGAAATAAAAAACACCGTTCAATCATATGATGACGTTACATTTATATAATATTAATACTTAAAACTATTTAAAGACCAGTGCAAGCACATTATCATTATTTTCTTGCTTAATCCTTTTGGTTTTATTCCCACAAAAAACAAAGAGAATGCAACCAACAGACACATCTACATACATACATAATGACACAGCCCCCTCCTCCCGTTGTTGTTGCTACACTTCGCAGTTATTTCCATGAAAATCTTTGATCGTATTCTGGTGACGCGGACTGTATGACCACGCCCCTTTGTCCAATCCCGCCCATGTTGGCAGCAGATGTTAAAGTATGGACACCTAACCTACGTACCCAATTTTGTTCAAATAACGTTAACAGGAGCAGAAATAATGGATTTTCAATTTGTGATTTGTACCGTTTGTCCAATGCCGCCCATATTTTGATAGATAACGAAGTTTCAGCTCAAAAGAATTGAAAAAGGCGTTCAGTCATATGATGACGGTTTCATTTAAATAATATTAATACTTAATAACACTTAAAAATATTTAAAGACAAGTGTCATAGTTTCTTGATTAATACTTTTTGTTTAATTCCCACAAAAACAAAGAGAATGCAAAGCAACAGACACATGTACATACGTGTGGACATTGTTATGTTCGTACATACGCTACAAAAGTTCGCAATTTTTGTTGCTCTCTTTCTATATAATTTTTATATACGTACAACCACGTCATTATTATCTTTGCTCTGAGAGTGCTCTGCACCCATGAATGAAAGAATAATAAGATTGCGCATTGCGCAGGTCCGTTATGTTTACATGAATTCTCTCACACACTCTGTGACGTCACTAGAGAATTTGTTTTGCATTCAGTTGTTAGCAGTGAATAAGCAGACAAGTGGAATATTATTTGTGTTTGGAAATTTAGTGAAATATTATTTGTGTTGTGTTATTGCGTTTGAAAACTGTTAAAGGAGGTTTGGTTTTTTAAAACAAATATGAAGTGTGAGGTAGCAAATTGTAAAAACGTTAACGAAAGCCAAAAACGTTAACGAAAGTCACTAGAGAATTTGTTTTGCATTCAGTTGTTAGCAGTGAATAAGCAGACAAGTGGAATATTATTTGTGTTTGGAAATTTAGTGAAATATTATTTGTGTTGTGTTATTGCGTTTGAAAACTGTTAAATGAGGTTTGGTTTTTTAAAACAAATATGAAGTGTGAGGTAGCAAATTGTAAAAACGTTAACGAAAGCCAAGCGTGCAATATAAGTTTTTTGTTTTTCCGGCAAACAAAGATTTAAAAAAGAAATGGGTTAGTTTTTGCCGGCGTGAATAAAGTTTTATCCCAGAAAATGGTCGTATATGTATGCTGCATTTCAAACCTCAGGATATCGAAAATGGTTTACAGTATGACATGGGTATGTGCGAAAATCAAAGCAGAGTTTCATTTGATTTCATTTATTATTTTACTTGAAGGTTTTGCCAAGCATCGAGTTCTAAAAAGAGGTAGTTCCAACAATCTACACTGATGCTATTGAAAATGTTGAACTTAGCGCGCAACGGTCTTTTAGAATAGAAAAAAGGGAGAATAAAAAGATTGTCAAGTCGTTGTTGAAGAAATCCTACGCTGAAGATGCTGCACAACGACAACAGGAAGTTGAAGTAGTCAAAGCTAAAGATGGAAATCTGGGTTGCTTCGACGCTTCTAAAACCTGTAATGAAAATGTTCAATCTAATAGCGACGCAGGAGATGAATCGATAACTAGTCTTAAGGTCGAGCTGTAAGTTTTTTCTTTTTTATTTCCATAGCATGTACCCACATAAACTATTTTTATTTGAAGTGAAACGCTTCGAAAAGAAATTAAAGCTTATAAAAAACAAGAGAAAAAAAACGCTGGTGAATTGAAGGCCCAGGAAGAAAAAATTGAAAAGTTGATGAAAATACATCAATACGACATATAGGCTTTGCAAACACAAATTGCTAAAGCTAAATATGAGATAAAAAATTTGGAGTCCAAGCTTTTGACCATATTTACTAAGGTCAAATAGATAAACTTAAAAACGGCATGAAAAAATCAAATTGGACCGAAGAAGATATAACAAAGTTATATAAGCTTTTATGTAGGAAAAATTTTCCTCTTCCGGCGTTGCGGACCCTTCAAGCATGGGCTCAAAAAATTTAAATTAGCAGGGGAATAATACAGCCAGTGTTTAAAGTTTTGTCAGCATCTACACATCTCAGTGACAATCAAACGATTTGTGTACTCAGCTTCGATGAGATGAAAGTAAGAAAGACCTACTGTTATGACAGGTCAAGTGATACTACTTTATCTCCTGTCGAGTATGTACAAGTTGCAATGCTACGAGGTAAATATACACTAGAATATTTGGTAGTTCAAACCAAATTGCTAACGTTTTTATATATTTAATAGGTATTGTAGCCAAATGGAAGCAACCCATTTTTTATGATTTTGACCGTCAAATGACTAAAGATGTATTATTTAGCTTATTAGAAAAGACGAAAACGTGTGGCTTTGTTGTTGTTGCTACCGTGTGCGATCTAGGACCTAAAAATAGAGCACTTTCGAAAGAACTCGGCATTACTAAGGAACAACCATGGTACAATAAAAACAAATTTTTATAGATACTTATTTTTAGATAAAAATAATGTCCTGTTTCAATTTAATTTTCTTAGGTTTTCATATTTTGATACCAAAAATTTTCCTTTTGCAATGTTCCTCACCTTATAAAGCTGTTGTGAAACCATTTTTTGGACAGCGGCTTTAATTTAAACGACAAAGAGGTGAAAAAGGGCGTTATTCAAAAGTTATTAGTACATACGTCTAGCGATGGTAATATAAGGCATAAAATATCGGAGGTAAATCTCACTGTTGCTGGAACTAAAAGGCAAAATGTGAAGCTTGCCACAAAATTGTTGTCACATACGGTTGCACAAGCTATTTCTAGAGCGGGTAGTCTTGGGTACCTAGACAACCATAATTGGATTGATTGCCATCATATTTTTAAACTGGTAAAATTTAACATATGTAAAGTTAATATATTTTTAAAAATAAATTTTCCATTTTTAGACAAATGATTGGTTCGACGTCATGCACGTTAGAGTGCCTCGTCCAGATGCACGGACTCGTTGTCATGCGTATGGTTTGGCTATTGACGAGCAAAATCAAATCTTAAACGAAATTACAGATTTGATGAAAAATATGCGCGTAATAGGACGAAATAATTTGTTGCCATTTCAAGCCGGTAAGTTTTTCGAATGAAGTTTATATAATTAAAATTTTTCACTAATATAATAATTGGTTTGTAGAAATTATACAGTCGAACAACGCTCTTATGGGCCTATACCAATATCTAAAGTCACGATATAGCATTAGTTATATTTTGACATATAGGCTTAATCAAGACGTACTTGAATATTTTTTTGGCATAATCCGCTCCAAGGGGGGTTTACACGATCATCCTGATCAAGAAGACTTCAGGTTCCTGCTTAGGTCGTACATTCTTGGGCGTAATGAAGGTGTCATTTGCAATTCCGCTAATGCCGAAGTGGATGATACACCTGATTTGGATAGAAATGAAAAACCACTAACAGGTACACGCTTTCAATGTTACTTTTAAAATATGTTCTGCATATACACATCCGTTTTTTTTCATATAGGCCTCATATTCACCAGTGTCTGCAAAAGTACCGAAGCCAATAATGAAAAGGCCGACAGTGACGAATTGACGGATATGGCCTACGATGGATTGGAGAATCTTGCAGGTTATATATGTCACAAGCTCGGAGATGAAGTGCCTAACATTTCAACCCCAAAAGATCAGCCACAAACCTCTTACACCTGGGTTGACCACCTAAGCGAAGGCGGTTTATCGAAGCCATCTAATGAAATGATGGCTCATATGCAGGCGCTTCATAATATTTTCCAAAATTTAAACCAGCACAGCCTATTTATAACAAAGAATTTCCTAAAAATACATTTAGAGGAAGCTAGTCACATTCAGTGCAACGAAAAAGTTAAAAAACTGTTCTTTCGTGCACGAATGTTCTTCCTTATTAGAAAACCTAATAAAGAAATAATTGAAGTGGCGAACAGTAGAAAAAGAAAATGGAATAAAACATTAAACTAAAAATTTCTAGTTTCATTATCGTCAAAAATGTCTTTGATTTGTATGAGTGTTAAACAGTGCACTGGGTGAACTACGTTAATTTCTTGGCATGAACTGCCTTCATAATTAACCTGTTCAATATATTATAATAAAATAGTAGTGCTGTCTATAAACTAAAACTAAAATGCCTGCGAAGTGCCAAACTAAAATTCAATGCTAAAATGCCTGCATATAACTTGAACTTTTACTCTAACGAATCCATAAAAGCTTATATGAATTAATTTTTTTTTTTTTAAACAGTCGAATCCTATTTTTGCTAAAAAATATTTATTTTTAGCAAACGTAACATTGTTATCTACCACAATTACTTCTGACTTTATAGTTTTTTGTGAATCTCCATACGTAGATGCGCAGAGAGAGCACATTTTTTGCGATTGGCGCAATCTTATTATTCTTTCATTCATGCTCTGCACCCATACAAGGCAAGTATTCGCTGCCGCTACATCAATGTGTGTTTTTTTTCGCAGTCTCACAATCTGTGTTTCGCAGTCGGACAAATCTGCGTTCTATATAGGGGTGGGTCACCCTTATCATTTAGGGGTTTAAAAAATAGATGTTAGCCGATTCCGAGACCTTCCCGATATGTACACAAAATTTCATACATATCGGGTTTCACACCAAACAATCTATGATCGCAGTCGGACAATCTGTGTGATCGCAGTCTGACAAACTGAGTGAGCGTAGTCGGACAAATTGTGTTTGGATGGATTCAATTTGTGAATTTAGTGCCTACCCGCGCCTATAGATGTTAACACATAAAAAATTGTGCTTGTGTGACTAGAGTGGTTGCGAACATACATATTAACCCTCTGCAACTGACGTGCTGTAATTGTAACAATGTGACTGACATGGGGTTTGGCAGACCTTATTTTTAAACCGATTTCCCATGTTGAAGTTTTTGACTGGCGCCTTCTTGGCCTTATTTATGTACAACAGTAAATAGTTTTCAGTCTAACATAGGTTAAAAATTTCATAAAAAATACGTTTTTTGATGTGTTAACATCTATAGCGGCGTATAGGGACTAAATCTATCAAAGCCAAAATCTGCTAAAACCAGATTTTATGCTGCTGCTGAAACCATTCATTTGCAAGGGCATGGGCTTGCGCAGTCTACCTTGTGGTGACATAGTAAGACATGTTCCAGACGATGACTTTCAGTCGTGACTCTGAAGTCACGACTGTCGTGCTTGTTGGTGATGGGGGGAGGGGTTTCAAAACAGTCACGAATTGGAAAATCGGCGGGATCTTTGACATTTCTCTTTCATCTCTTTCGTGTTTTTAAATGGCGGAAAAGCATCATAAACAAAAAGTTGAAGATGTTGTTGAAAAGTTGTTTAAGTTGAAGATGTTAAATGTTAAATTATTACGAATAACCAAGAAAAGATCGACCTAAATACAATTACAATGTTATTTCGTCGATGAAGATTGTTACGAATAAAAACCAAAAGAAGGATGGGCGATAAAACGTCAAAAATAATCACGCATGGTTGTATTTGAAGAGTCAACGTCTGGAGGAACATTAATTTACGAAGGGTGGCCAAAAGAGAATGAACACAAAAAGCACGGGTGCAAAGTCATCGTCTGGAACATCCCAGCGGGCAAAAAACCGAGCCTTAGCGAGTGTTACGCTAAATGCTCGCAAACGAGCTCAGAAACAAGTATTTACCGGACCAAAACCGGGGGAGAAATTAAACTTGCCCAACTGTTCGCAAACTGGTTTAAAAACGGGTGCTAAACGGCAGAAAAAGAGAGAGAGACATTGTTGAAGTTTGACCAAAACTTCGTATACGATATCGCATACGAGAGTTACGCGAAACTTTTGCGGGTAAAACTCTCGAAAACAGATCCGAAAACGATCGGAAAATGAATCATCAGTCGCTCAGTTTGTGGCAGTAAAAGTTTCGTTTACGATGTCTTGCAAGAGATTCGTTTGCGAGACTTTTGCAATATCTTTTGCGAGAACAATACGAAAAATAAAACAAAATGCAATAGCCAAAACTTTGTTGTTGTGTCGTGTGCCTCTGTTCTCTCTTTTCGTCCGTTTAGCACCCGTTTTTAACCCATTAATGCCTGCCCATAGACCCGCTGGTACGATTTTGATGAAATTTTTAAATATGTGCCTGGGAGACCATAGAAGTTGATAGAAAAAAAAGTTTACATGCGAACACACCTTAGATATGACATGGGTATTTAAATACCCGACAGGCATTAACATTAACTTTGAAATAACTCCAAAAAAAACACCATTGGCTATTGTTTTGACGTTTTGTGCATTATTGACATTTTCCAAATGTTGTTTTATGCACCATCATCCCACATGTAAAAAAAAAACTTATAGTGATATAAAAAGGTAAAATAAACAAGAAAAAAGTGATAGGAAATAAATTGGCTGATTATAAACAATTGTAAGTACACATGATCTTTTTCGTTATATTTTATGTATAATTATAAATATATGTCTCTATATATTATAGAATATTCAGAATGATTCGTCGGCAGAAAGTTCTCACTGCTATCGAGCTGCAAGCTATTTTAGATAGTTGGTCTGATGGAGATAGTGATGGAGAGGATAACTTTGTCCAACACGTTGATATTATCATAACGCCACCCGATCTCGTCGATAATCTGAGTGACAATGAGGAATTGGACGACAATATTCAATTGTTGCGCGATGACCCGGAGCTGCCTCATGAGATTGCAGGGCAATTTGAAATTCAATGCGTTTACGGTGACAGCAACGAGCACTTGCCATCGGGTTGTGATGGTGATACCGTAAATGAACCCGATTTTGAACAAGAAGAAGAAGATGATACACCGGTGGCCTCGACATCTAGTGGTCGTGGTCGCAAATCAACGCTTAAATCAAATAAGCGACCCAGAATCCAAGAGGGCATGGTTGTATGAAACCATGGCATGAAACCAAAATGGTCCCAGTCGCAAAATTATCAATTCACTAAGATTCCATTCGATGATTCGGCCACTTCACACAAAGCGTTGTATGAGAAAATTGGTGACATGAATCCAGTGCAGCGTTGGGAAATGTTCATCGATGAGGAGGTGTTGAACCTGTTGGTTACTTCAACCAACCAATATGCTGCGACCAACAATTGTCCTTCGTTCATAACATCAATTAGCGAAATGAAAACGTTTTTGGGCGTGTTGTATATAACCGGTTACCATACATTGCCGCAAATACATAGTTATTGGTCTAATCGGGAATCATTAGGATGCGCGCTAATAAAAGAATGTATTTCAAGAGACAGATTCAAACGAATCAAACAGTTCTTTCACGTGTGTGACAACTCAGCATTGGATATGAAAAAACAAATTTGCAAAAGTCGCACCATTGAATGACTTATTGAACAAAAAATTTCTTGAATTTGGTGTTTTCTCTCACAACCTATCCATTTATGAACAAATGATTGCCTACTACGGCCGACATTCGTGCAAAATGTTCAGCAAGGGAAACCAATTCGTTTCGGGTACAAGTATTGGTGTTTGGCTTCGTCCGAAGGCTACTTGTATCAACTACTTCCATACGCTGGTGCATCAGAACAGGAGGACCCAGGTTTCGGACTGGGAGAACGTGTTGTGCTATCACTTCTTTCACATCTGGAGGCCCGCGCCAAGCACACGGTTACGTTTGACAACTTTTTTACAAGTCACAAACTTATGACTCGTTTGTCGAACGATGGATTCTTCGCTTTGGGAACTGTTCGTGATAATCGGACCAATCATGCCCCATTAATGGACATCAAGGAAATGAAAAAGAAGCTTCGCGGGACGTCTGACTTTCGCTTCGACACGAACAATTCCATTTTGGCGGTGCGTTGGAATGATAATGCGGTAAGTTATATGTGCAAAGAAACATTTCAATTTGAGTATCGGTTCATTTTGATCTTTACGTCCATCGTTGATGTGTTCTTCATTCATTCTTATCTTTTCAGGTCGTGACCTTATTATCGAATTTCCTAACCCATACACCAATGGTCCGCGCGAAACGGTATGATCGAAAGCAACGGAAAATGGTTACTATTGAGCAGCCGCATTTGGTTAACGAATACAATCATCTTATGGGAGGTGTGGACTTTTTTGACAATGCAATGAATAATTATCGAATTCGGATTCGGGGAAAAAAGTGGTATTGGCTATTAATAACAAATGCGTTTGACGCGGCTATGGTAAATGCATGGAAGTTACATTGCTTCTGTCGCAAGTATGACAAGAAGCCACCGATGTCTCAATATGAATTTCGAGTGGAGGTGTGTGAATCGATTATGATCAAGTCCAGTTATCATCATCGGCTTAGAACGTCGGCTTCCGGGGAACAACTGGCAATGCGTTACGACCGTATGGATCATTTCATCGGAAAACTTAATACTCGTCATCGTTGTCCGCAATGCGGTGGCAAAACTGAATATGGTTGCTTGAGGTGCCAAGTGAACCTGCATCCCGCTCCTTGCTTTCTGGATTACCACAACGGCGTTGAACCAGATAAGAAAAAGATTGCCAAGGCTAAGTAATCTATTTCTTATAAATATAACAATTTCTCAGTAAAATAAAAAATAATCCTATTTAATTATGCGTTTTATTCACTGCAAATTAAATGTTTCCATATAGGAAAAAAAGACTTTTTGTGTACGCACATTGGACTGTCGGGTATTTAAATACCCATTTTCATTTAACCAGGTGTAACGGCCAGGTGTGTTGAGATATCTCTATAGCGTTTTTTTCATTGCACGAAGGACACCTGAAGCTATCTGGTAAGGTGAGCTTTTTTCGGTTTACCCATTTCCCTATATTTGGGAGCGCTTTTCCTAAGCATTTTCCGATAAAAAAAAAACCTCGATTCTTTGCTTAAAAAAAAAAGTTTTTAACGAAAACAGTATACTGACATAATTTTATTTTTTAGGGCCCATTCTTCCTCTTCAATAAAAAAAAAATATATCTTCGATATCTCTCTCCTAGCCCGAGCTAGAATTTATTTAGTGACACCACTTTCTTGGGTATTTAAATACCCATTAGGCAGGAATGGGTTAAACCAGTTTGCGAATATTTGGGCGAGTTTAATTTCTCCCCCGGTTTTGGTCCGGTAAATACTCGCTTCTGAGCCCGTTTGCGAGCATTTAGCGGAACACTCGCTAAGGCTGGGTTTTTGCCCGCTGGGTTTGCATTCTTTGACTTTTGTGGGAATAAAACAAAAAGTATTGAGCAAGAAAAAAATGACACGTGCTTGCACTGGGTCTTTAAATAATTTTAAGTATTAATATTATTTAACTGTAATGTCATCATATGATTGAACGCTGTTTTTTATTTTCCAATGTAACATTTTCGAATGTGTTCATAGAAATCGAACAGGTACCGTGTAGCAAAAAGGTGTTAACACATCACCCGTGAGTTCGAACACTCATTGGATTTTTTTTTCAAGGTATGGTTTATTTCATTTAGTTCTATAATAACAAAAAAATACTCTTCTCTTAAAAACAAAAAAAAAAACAATAATTCTGAAAAATATTTAGGAACTTATTTTTATACCCTCCACTGTAAGTGATAGAGGGTATATATCAGTTTGTCATTCTGATTGTAACATATAGAAATAAGGCTTTGCGACCCCATAAAGTAAATATATTCTTGATCCTTATAACAACCGGAGTCGATATAGCCATGTCCGTCTGTTGAAAACATTCTCACGACTTCAATCGGCGATAACGCGGTTTGGTTTTTGGCCAGAATGTTCCACGTATTCCTGAGCAGTTTGGTATTGAAAATCAGCGAAATTGGTCCATTGGAAAAAATTTTATGGTTGGAAACGTAAAAAAACTCATAGAATTTTCACATTAATTTTTGTAGTTTTATACTAAACTATTCCTTTTGCCGTGTGGTGAATTTCCATGTTGAAAATCTTTGTTGTTCTTTCTAATAGGTAAGTACTTTAGAATGTTCAGATGAGTATTTCATGTGTTCATACATTTATATGAATTTTGTCACACTTCACTTAAGGTCGCTGTGGCCTGATGGGTAAAGGACTGCGCTTTGGAGTCTGAGGGTTGTTGGTTCAACTCTCGTCCCAGCTTGGTTTTTTTTTAATAGTTCTTAAAAAATGCCTTTTTATTTTTAAAAAAAAAATCTTTTTGCAGCTTGTTTTTTTTTAACAGTTCTTCAAAAAATGCTTTTTTATTTTTAAAAAATGCTTTTTTACTTACTTTTACTACTCCTTTTGTCGCGTTGTGAATTTCCATGTTGAAAATCTTTGTTATTCTTTATAATAGATAAGTACTTTAGAATGTTTACATGTGTTTCATGTGTTCATACATTTATATGAATTTTGTCACACTTCATCTAAGGGTGCTTTGGCCTTATGGGTGAAGGGCTGCGTGTTGGGCTCTGAGGGTTGTTGGTTCAACTCTCGTCCCAGCTTGTTTTTTTTTTTTACAGTTCTTCAAAAAATGCTTTTTTATTTTTAAAAAATGCTTTTTTATTTTACTTGTAAACAAGTAACTTATTTTTATTGTTTTTAAAAAAGTACATTTTCTTAAAAAAAAGTACATTTCAAAGTACATTCAGTACATTAAGTACATTTCTTAAGTACATTTCATTAAGTACATTTCTTAAGTACATTTCTTAAGTACATTTCTTTCTTAAGTATATTTCTTAAGTACATTTAATTTTAAGTACATTTCCTAAGTACATTTCTTCTTAAGTACACTTCTTCTTAAGTACTTAAGAAATGTACATTTCTTAAGTACATTTGAAAGTACATTTCAAAGTACATAAAGTTCATTAAGAACATTTCAAAGTACATTTCAAAGTACATTTCAATGTACATTTTCTTAAGTACATTTTCAATGTGAGCATTGTGAGCAATGCATTTGTGAGCATTTGTGAGCATCCTGCGTTTGTGAGCATTTGTGAACAAGTAATTGCTTTTGTGAACAACTAACTTATTTTTATTTTTTTTAAAAAAGTACATTTTCTTAAAAAAGGTCCTTTTTAAAATTTAATATTTTGCTGGTTAACACTAAGGTGGAGGGTATCAAAGATTCGGCACAGCCGAATTTAACACTTTTACTTGTTTTACCTTAAAAAGTACTTATCTAATAAGCTTAGGTTTGATTTTTAGCTAAATCGCACGGTTAGATCAGTACATGTTCAGTTTTAAAAATTCAGTATTAAAAATTACATTTTTCTTGACAGTTTTCGCAGAGAGGATTAGAACACTTTGTTTTTCTTTGTAATTTAGATGGACATACATGACACAGTTTTCTTCCACTGCCTTTCTCAGGCTGAATTTTTGGAGGTGGAGGAGGAAAATCTTTTCCCAGAACTCGACTGATGGTCATGCGCAATTCTCTTGGTAATCTTTCATTATATGCACGTGCTTTCATGTGATCTAGCACCATTTCACTAACCATATTTAACAAAAATTGGCCTCTTCTCAATTTGGGGTCCATATTTTCACATTTTTTTTTGGTACGCAACGAAACAGTTGATATCCATATCCAGTATTCTATAAAAAATTGCCATCGGCCAACGACGAGTTTTGCGACTGCAGGAATATATCGAGCACTTTTTGTCAATCTCATCAACGCCTCCTTTTGTTTGATTGTAATCTACAATCATTAGTGGTTTGCCTGACACAATGTCGGATTCCTGGATGTGGTGTGTGGATGAAACTAAAAGGACTGCTTTATTTTTTTTTGGAACAAAGGATAATAGTGTAAGGTCCTTGGTGAAAGCGTAAAGTGAACCCGAAACTTCTATTTCTTTGTTTGGCAAAAAACATGCAGGGATCTCCTTCTTATTTTTTTCAGTTTTCCAAGATAGGTTAGTTTCTTTTTTAGCAAAGCTTCCATTAGCGGAATGAAACTAAACCAGTTGTCCGCTGTAATATTACGGTTTGAACCTTCAACAGCTTTCACAAGACGTGAGACTGATTGCGATGGCACCCATAATTTCTTCTCTTCTTCATTTAGTCCTATTCCATCAGAATTTTTACCATAGTAGATATAAGCACTGTAGATCTTTAGCCCATATTTAGCAGTTTTTTGTGGCATGTAGATTACAAATTTGCAACGACCTCTAAATGGAACCAGCATCTCGTCAATGCACATATAGGTGCCACGGGAGTACTGAGCTTGAGAATTTACGATGAACTTGTTAAATTAAATTGATATAGGAGCCAGCGGATCCTCTTTTAAACGTTCTTGTCTGGTCATATGATCATCAAACCTCAAACAGTTGACTAAATAAGAAAATCTATACTTAGACATAACGCAGCGAAATATTTCACGGCCTGTGCCGTCAGTAGAAAATACTGTATTGAGATATAAGGTTACAAAAGGTGTACATAAACTTAAACATAAGTTTTATATAAGAAAAATAAATAAAGTTACATAAAAATTCAATGGCTAACAATATTTTCTTTTTACTGTTTTATGTTGTATGACAACTAAATTTCAATATTTTAAATATATAGTTTTTTGGATATTATTCAATTTTATTGAACTTTGATATTGCATCAATCTATTTTGAATTTCCTGAGGAAAATTAAACTTTAAACCTTGTAATGAAAATTTTTTTAATTGAGGTTATTGTTGCAGTAAATTACAAAGTATTGGCTTAAATTTTCAAATAAAAATCTTTGTCTATTATTTCTTAGCATATTTTTGTACATTGAAAAACTTCTTTCTACCTCGACAGATGTGATGGGAGCATATTCAAATGCTAAAATTTCTCTTACATTATATTTTAAAGATGTATTTTTTGAAGAACCATTTAATTGTTCATAGATATTTTTAATTAAGTCAAAGCGTTTATTTTTATCTAAAACCTGTTTAAGCTTAAGCTGAATTCTATAAGAAGTATCGCAATACGGGACATTATTGATTTCTCTGACCGTATCTGAAACTATCTGTATTTGTTCATCAAGTCCAGATGTCTGTAGTTTTTTAATAGCCTTCACAATAAATCCATAATTAGATGAAATAAAAATTAAATCAGCCTTTGTTTTAGAACTTTGTAAAGTTTGTGTAGCAATTTGAATGGATAAAGCATCTTCACTCTTTAAAGCATCCAGTATTTCTAAAATCTTTTCATAGTTTTTGGCATAATAGTTTACCGCCTCCAGCCAGGTTCCCCATCGAGTTGTAACTGGCTCAGGCGGTAATGGTAAATCGGGATGAATTTCTCTAAAAATATCGATTCTGCATGGAGCTTTTAAAAACACTTTTTTTACGTTTGATATTAGAGTATTTACACTCTCATATGAATCTCTTATGCGTTCACACTCTCGATGAAGGCCATGAACCACACATGTTATATGTATGTGTTATCTTAGGATAAAACACTTCGATAGCCTTGGCAGCTTTAATCATGTAGGGAGCAGCATCCGTTACAAATAGTAGAATTGAATTTTTATTTAAACTATCTCCCAGGATTTTTATAGAATCATCAAAAAGCCCAGCAATTGTAGAATGATTGGGGTTTTCAAGGACTGCGGTATTTAATAAAAATATTTTCTTTGCAATTTCTTCGTCATTGAGTAGAATCCCAATGATTACGTTTGCGACGTTTCTTCCTGTAACATCAGTAGTTTCATCAATGGAAACCCATATATACTGATTTTTAACACATTTTTTTATTTTATCAATACAGTTGTTGTAAAGATTTGCGACATATTTAGAACGAAGTGTTGATTCTGATGGTACTTTAAATTCCGTGAATTCTTCTAAAGATGTTCGTAAGGTTTCATTTCGAATTTTAAACAGAGGAATATCTGCTGCAACAAACGCAGCACACAATTTCTCCCGAAATTGGGAATCTTTTGAAGCTCCTGCAGATTCGGCAAAAAATAATTGAGTTTTTTCTTTTTGAGACTTTCTTTCTTTTAATTGGCAATGTTTTGTGCCTTCTATATGTTGCTTAACTAAAAACACCGTATCTGCTGTACCATCGGTTTTAAAGTCCGGATAATCCTTAATGATGTTTCGTAATTTTGATGTCAGAGATGCCTTAGGCTTTGGCATTTTCTAAAAAAAACTAAACTTGTTAACAAATTTATAAAATTGTTTGTATTTAACATTGCGAACTTACAATTTTTTTTAATACTGTTCACTAAGAGTTCAACAAACTGAAATGAATATAAGCACGAACACGAATATCTGTGTTTAGGCTATAACACAAAATAAACAATCTCGACCATAGTATAACTAAACCAAGTAGTATCTTGCTGTCGACAAAATAAAATTTGTTTAAATACGTACTTCCCCTTTTTAATATTATGTGTTCTAGACAGAGTTACCATATATTTTAAGCTCAACAAAGTAATGGCCGCTATTAAGCCGCCCTTAGACATGTCACATGTGGATCGGTTGCAGCAACTTCAAGTTTACATCAACTTATCCATAGTGTGAGGTGAAGTTAAGAGTTTGCACAAACTTGTTGAGGTAAAATCATAACGATGTCAACTTATCCATGAATGTAAAGGGCACCTTAGACCAGCGGTCTAGTCGGCCGATTTGCAGTCGGGTCTTCCAGTGGAAGGGGCAGTCGGCCGAGCAGTCGGGAAAAATTCAAAACAATTTTGATTTTTTTGGAGTCGGCCGACTAGACCGCTGTTCTAAGGTGCCCTTAAGGAGGAGTTGAAACAACTCTCATACTCATTTTCAGTGAGGTGTGGCAACGTTGTCGGGAGAAAAGAATGAATTTACCAAAGAGAATAAAAGAAGGGAAAAATTACAAACAAATAAAAAACCTTAGTAGTGCTATTGTTAAACGTATGCAAAATATTAAAGTGGCGTTTTTGCATAAAATTTTTAATAGTTGTACATTGTGCGCATAGCGTTTCACTATAAGTCTGGCTAGATAATAAAGTTTGTTCAACCTATTTGAAAGTGTAAGGGCAAAATCACAATCGATAAAAAAATCGATGTTTACGTCAACTTCAAGTTGATGACCTAATCCAGAGGTCTAACTAAAAAACGCGCCGTTAAAAAAAATCACTTTAAAAAAATTTTACTTAAAAAATAATTGAAAATATGCTTTAAAAATATGCTCTTATACCAAAATATGCTCTTAAAACTAAAATATGCATAAATATGCTGTTAGGGTCAAAATATGCAAAACTATGTTCTAACAATTCGACGCCAGATTTGCTAAAATCTTTTGAAACGGATAAATACTTCATCCATTCATCAATACAATGTACAGGAACAAAATACGAAATTGCATATTTTTGGTTTCCCTGCTGATTAGCTACTGATTGGAATTTATTTCATACGCTCTTATAATTTATATCACTGTTCATGTCGTGCACGATGAAATGTCGACCGTGATCGGCACATGGTATATTTGATGTATTCCTGTGCATTTAAATTCGTTTGATAATATCAATGGTTTTGGTGTACTCAGTGTATTCTTGTATATTCCAAAACATTTCAATAAGAGAACAAACGATGTACATAATTCAGTTCGAAATATCAAGTCGTTTCATTCATTTCCAAAGAGTACTACTTTATAGAGTGCAATGAAACAAAACTAATGAGTAGACGGAAAAACTTAATGTCTTGTTTTATACAAGGTGGCGCAAAAGTAAACTTCCGATGTTTTTTGGCTGTAATTTAAAAAAAATGAAAAACTTTGATTCTTCTTGTGGATTATTTTTATTTGGTCTTTTAATTTTTTTTACATCAAGTCGAGAATATGATGTCATGTAAATGGCCGCCGCCATAGTTGATTGTCATTTGAGCCCTTTTTATGGCATTTTCCATCACTTTGGAAAAAACTTCCGTCGATAGGTCCTCACATTCTTGACGGATATTGTCTTTAAGAGCTGCAAGAGTCTGAGGCTTGTTGACATAAACCGTCGACTTCAAAAAGCCCCACAAAAAGAAGTCTGGAGCGGTCAAATCAGGCGATCTTGCTGGCCAGTGCAAATCGCCAAAACGGGAGATTAGGCGCCCGGGAAATGCATCATTCAGCATATCGGTTGTGGCACGTGCAGTGTGTGCCGTTGCACCGTCCTGTTCGAACCACATGTTTTCCAAACCCAATTCATCAAGTTGCGGCAAAAAGAACTCGTTGATCATTGGCACCGAGGACCCAAGTCTTTGGAGGCCCCTTAAAAAAAGTGCATGACTATGGGCAAAACTGGGAGGCATGGGTCTTTTTGTTTTTGGTCTTTTATCACGTAGTGGTGCCCGTATGTGGTTATATTTCCATGTCTTTAAAAATTACACACAGTGTAATATGAAAATTCCGACAATCAGGTATATTTTAGAAAATGCCCTATTGTTGACTACGTTTCGTATTTTCCGATTTCAAACAAAACAAAAATTTATATACTATTGTTTTCATGTCGTTTGCGTAGTTGTTCATACGCGTATACAAAATTTGAACTTCGTACGTTTTAAAAATTTTAACTTCTTTCAAGTTTTGACATAGTGTATAAAAATAGCTTTTAATAGAAAATCTTGGCTTTAACACGATGTCGAACATTTAGTTGTGCCATATATAGTTTGTGTGTAGGAAATATTTAGAAAACCATTAATTTTGAAAACAAAAAATTGACTTTGGACCAACACAATTTTTTGGCTTCAATTGTCTGCAATGCATATAATACGCAGTAGTTTGTGTCAATTTAGTAAATTTTTCCGTTTTAAAACGCCAATAATTATATCATCAGCTTTAAAGAAGTACGTTTGAAGCCAAAGATATTAGAAAATGCTCTTTCTCTTGCTGGTATACTTTATACTTATTTGCCAGAATTCAGAAATGTATTTTAGATCTAAAGTTATTGAATTTTGTGCGATGGATACAGCTTCGGAACCACTGTGCGGCGTTGAAAAATATTGCGCTTTCATAGGAGGTAATAATTTTACTGAAATTGGTGTACGTATATTCATAAACAAATAGTGCCCAACTGGACGGGTCATATTCATCCAAAATTAGTTATGGTCGGTGTATCTGATGAAGATATAAAAGGTTTCAACATAGAATTTAAAAGTATAAGTCCTTATATACTTTCCAAAATAAATAAATACACATGTAAAAAGCTAATTTAAATTATTTATAATTGTATATTTTTATATGAAGGGGACTGAAGCACCAAAACACCCACAATTTCTTGTGATAATATCACGAAAACGAGCTCTATCTGTTCTCAAATCCTTGCCAATAATACGGTGTCATATTTCTTTCTAAAAATCCTATCGCGTTTCAAAAAGAATGATAAAAACTTTCATTTCTGCCTTCGACATATCGGTTTTGATTCCATCAGTCAATTTTTTGTTAACGAGAATCTTACGCAGACCAACTACCAGATTCTACAAGCCGCCGTTCGTTTGAAGCGTCAGAAGAAACTACATAGTGCTTTCACCATACGAGGCTCAGTATACATCAAGAAACACCCTGATGATAAAGCACATCACATTGATGAATTTGACCAACTATCCTGTTTGGATTTGTTATTTCCTGATTGTATTGGGACCCATTCTTTTGACAACCATCAGCAGACTTTCATCGAACAGGAAAACTGATATGACTTTATTATTTAATAATATATTACTCTGTAAAGATAAATCTTTTATAATCATTTTTATTTTTATCACTATTTTCCATAATTTCGGAACAATTAATCCTATTTTTCTTAAAACAGACATCTTACTAGTTTCAATACTATATAGTTTATTACTCAAATTTCTAAAGTGCTTTATTTATGTTATCAAATATAAAATTTACAATTATGGCTACCTTAAATAGCTTGAGGGAAGCCACCAAAGACGGAACAGCTAATATGATTAGAGTATTATGCAGTCAAAGAGAAGGCTTGAAGATCTGCCACATAAATGCTCAAAGTCTGGTGAACAAAATCGACGAATTTCGGTACATATTTGAAAACTCTGGCGTTGATATTATATGTGTCTCTGAAACATGTTTTAACTCCGATATAGATGATAGTATAATTTCAGTGGATGGGTATAGTGTGGTGAGAGTCAATAGAATTGGTCATGGCGGAGGATTAGCAATTTACATTAAGAGGGGAATAGTTTTTAATACTGTTTCAACGTCAGCTGCTCCCGACCTTGTTAAATATGTTCTTGTCGAAATTAAAAGTAGCAACGGTAAGCTACTTGTGGGCGCAGTCTATAGACCAACTCGGAACATTAGTTTAGATTTATTTGTTTCCAATATAGAATCATACTCCATTATGTATAACGACATCCTAATCGCAGGCGATTTCAACTCTAACATACTAATTGAATCCAACTTAATCGACAAATTAATACCCCTCGGCCTCTCTCCTGTTAATTCCATCTTACCAACGCATTTTTCTTCTACCCGAAATACCCTACTTGACCTGTTTTTAGTTTCTGATACTTGAAAAGTCCTAATATATGACCAACTTACTGCTTCTTGCTTTTCAAAACATGACCTCATTTTCACAACATATGACTTCAAGTTATCCATTACTGAAGAGTGTATTACTTTTAGAGATTTTAAAAATATTGATCTACATCTCTTGGAAGAAGAGTATTCTAGAATTGATTGGGGTTTAATATACTCGATGATGTCAGTTGATGAACAGGTATCTTTTCTTGAGAAAAATCTGGAGTACTTATTCAATCTGACAGTACCTCTCAAAACCAAAATTGTACGACACGGTAGACGTCCTTGGTTTTCTGATGAAATTAAAAAGGCCATCACGCAACGTAACATTGCTTTTACTCGATGGAAGAGATTTAAAATCGTTGAGTTTCATGAAATTTACCGAAGATTAAGAAAACTTGCGAACAAATTTATTAAGAGTGCAAAATCAAAGTATTATGCCGATAAATTCACTACTGCTGTGGGGTCTAAGAAAACATGGCAAATTATTCAGGAAATTGGTATTGGGAAAAGTTGCAAACACGTTCCTATTGATGTAGATGCTAATAAGATTAACGAAAGTTTTTTGAACATACCCTTGACTAGGACAGATGTAGAATTTTATAAAGAACAGCAGTATACTGCCACTGAAACTTTTTCTTTTGCTGGTGTCAGTCAATCTGATGTGTTAGCGTCCTGTTTGTCGATCTCATCTAATGCTGTTGGAATAGATTACATGCATCCTAAATTTTTTAAAATATTATTGCCGAAACTACTGCCAATTGTAACGTGTATATTCAATAAGATACTCTATACTAGTCATTTCCCCAGCAACTGGAAGAAAGCTAGAATCTTACCTATACCAAAATCTATCTCTGACTACAGGCCTATTTCAATTCTGACATTTCTTTCAAAAGCATTTGAACGTATTTTACATAATCAGATATTCGACTACTTGGACTCCAGATCTCTACTTACAGACCGTCAATCAGGTTTTCGTAAAGGACAGAGTTGCATTACTGCTCTAATTGACGTTGCAGAGGATATCAGAAAAGACCTTGATGAAAGCAGACTTACTTTTTTAGTACTATTAGACCACTCCAAGGCCTTTGATACGGTAGATCACTCGATTTTGTGCACTAAATTAAAACAACAGTTTAATTTCTGCAGTACTGCAACACGTTTAATTGAATCTTACTTGACAAATAGGTACCAATATGTCGACGTAGGGAAGTCAAAATCGTCAATGCTATCAATAAATCGAGGTGTTCCACAAGGCTCAATCATTGGACCCTTACTTTTCTCTATGTTTGCAAATGATCTGCCAACTTATATCTGTGAATGTAGCGTACGTATGTATGCGGACGATATTCAGCTTTACTTAAGTTGCGAGCCGGAACATATTGATCAATGTGTTAGAACCCTGAGTCAAAATCTTAACAGGGTAAATCGCTGGGCATCGGGAAATGGTCTTGCCATAAATCCCGGAAAATCTAAATGTTTGATTATTGGAAAACGTTCAATATTGCCCACACAAACTCCACAAATTATGCTTAACAATCAGAAAATCAAAATCGTTAAAACTGCGAAAGACTTAGGAATTATTTTTAACTCCAGCTTAACATGGTCGGATCATATTAACACCATATGTGGACGCACTTTCTCAATGCTCAGAAATCTATGGCAAACACAACATTGTACCCCCTTGGAATTAGAAATTTACTAGCCAAAACGTATATTATACCTGTTTTATTGTATGGTAGCGAACTGTTTGCTAGCTGTGATTCGCAAAGTAGAAGAAAACTTAACGTCACTTTCAATAACGTTATACGCTATGTTTACGGTTTAAAGAGATACGACCACATTTCGTCTTTTTCTCATCAGCTCTATGATATAAGCTTTGAAAATTTGCTTAATATTTATAAGGGTATTGGTTTTTTTACACAAAATCATCAACACAAAACAGCCATATATTTATTTATGTTTTAAAACAAACAAAGTTTTTTTTTTTTTTCTCTCTTTTATATATTACGACTTATAATTTTTGTTACAGTTATGTCTTTATGTTTTTTCTATCTTATTTTACACTAGTCGTAAATTGCGTTTTAAATGCCTGTGCTGCAATATAAGACTTATGTCTTGTGTACAGGAATTAATTAATCAATAAATAAATAAATAAATAAATTAATAAATATTGCCTACATTATTTTCGATATGTGTTTAATATTAAATATAATAAATAATAAAATAAAAGTAAATTTAAAATATATGATTAATTTACATTTATATTATTATAAATTAGTTGATTTGATTCGGTTTGATTATATGGTTGGTTGGACTTTGATATTAGTAGCCCCTTTTTCACCAATTAACATAACTGACGTTAACAAAATTGATGTCCTTGAGCATTAAACGATAATTTGATAACATTGCGATTCGTTTAGAAAAAATACTCGTAGGTATATTAAATTTTGTTCTAAATACATATCGCACCCTTACTTCAAAAGAGTTTTAGCTCAAAATGATCAGATATTAATTTTTTGCTCAAAATTACTCAACTAGGACCATTTCATTATGCTGTAATAAGCTGTCGCCATTTTCTCTTCGCTTTCGCCAAAAAACTTAAATATGAATATGTCTATTAGTGATAATTTGCATGTATTTTTCACTTAGCAAAATCAGTTTTTTAGGCCAACTGAAAATTTGAAAATTTTCCAGTTATGACTCTTTCATGGCGGAATGAAATTAAACACCACGGATATTCAACCCAAATTGAAAATTAAATTTGCATCTAAAAATTCTACGCGAAATAAACTTTTATTGTATATGCATAAACCACCAGTGTTGGCTTTAATTTTGCTCAATATTTTCGTAAATTTTGCACAAATTCTGTAAATAACGCTATATAACGTTTAAAATTTTTACGAAAATTATAAAAATTATTGATGCAGTTTTCCAAACAATTTACAAACAATTCAAATTTTTAATTTGCCGTTACTCTTTCTGAGTTCTACCCTTCTAAAGCTTTATACCCATTATATATAATTAAAAATATTATAAACTGGTTGCCATTTTGCATAGGAATTGATTTAAACATTGCATTAATGAAAAAATCTACATGCGCCAAGAATTACGCGCAGAAAAGAAGGCCCCAGCAATATATTACAGAAACCATGTATATGTTTGCAAGCATTGTTTTCATGAATTTAAGATCTGCTGCGTTGTTGTTCCTTTGTTGTCTGTCACGTTTTTGTTTTCAGCCAATGTCAACAAACAAAGCCACATTTTGTTCAGGAAAACATATATAAATATTATAGCCAATTAATCATTGTGACTGCACTATGTTATATTGATTAGTAAACATAATGTATTTGGACGCAAGTAAATCATATTTGCGACAAGCTACAAATACGTTATATTGGGCTCCAACCAACAAAAAAGACAGATATCTGTCCATGTTTTTTTTTGAAGCCTTCAACATTACTATTGATTTTATACAAACAGATCCAGAAAAATCGGAAACCAACAAATTATTTCACGAAGCAAAGAACAATTTGAATTTATATTATAAGTGAATGATTTTATTTTTAATATTAGATGTCATATTGAATGAATTCTGCGTAAATAAAACAAATTTCAGTCATATTGTACTAGCAATTTTTGATACCTAGATTGAAAAAAGAAAAACTAATCGCGGAAGTTTTCATTAATTCAATATTTCAAGCAAATCCGATGCTAAAGTGGCAAACAGTTTATAATATTATTAGTTTCATACAATGGGTAAAATGCTTTATAATGCTATATTTATAAAGAACAGTAACCGCAAATTCAAAATTGCTGAGAATTGTATTTCTTTTAGAGTGCGTGATTAGTTTTGTAAATTTTCGTAAACATTTTAAAAGTTTTAAAGGGCTATTTACAAAACAAATACGTATTCAAACCAAAATTGGAAATAAATTAAAAAAAATTACATGAGGAGTCAGGGGACACCCGGTTGGAACGAAGTTCCTTTCGCTATATATTATGTACTAGTTAGTTTCAACACGCCTAAGGCGCCTGTTGAAAAATACTAGTGGTATTCATCCAAACAAGAAAACCCAGAACTTTTGCCCAGCGTAAGTTTGCCCCGAAGCGTGTCATGAGGCACCAAATAAAGTTGCTCAGTGTATTTATGCGGAAATTGTCAAAACAAAAGGCTGATAAAGTAAATAAACCAAGTAAAATTAAAAGTATATGCTTTACCTATTCCATTATTTTATTTTCTTCACATAAATCAAAAACACCCTCTTTTTTCAATTTTTCCAGGTTTGCTCAGCTAATATTTGCCTCGAAAACTTTCCACTTTTGTGACAGTCGCATTGTATGGAAAATTTATTTGTTTTGACCTTTGCTGTGCAAGTTTACGATGTTTTCGAGTTTACGAGATTCTTTCGAGCTTGCATGATGACCACTACTGTAATTTAAATGGATCTTTAAGAAAAGATACTTTTTGTAAAATGATACACTTTGTTTAAGAAATTTTTTATTTATTGAATGTATTTTTTTAAAAAAGGTATATTTTTAGGCCCCTTTTGTAAGAATATGTCTTATATTTTCCCGAAAAGGTCCTCTCTTTAATGAGAGGTACTTCTTTTATTAAAAGCTAATGTCTTTTTTAAGAAAAGCTACCATTTTTAATAAGAAGAGTATGCATTTTTTTTTACAAAGAAGTACTTTTTTTAAGAACAGGTACTTTTTAAAGAAGTGGTACTCTTTTCAGGAAACGGATATTTTTTTAAGAAAGTTATTTTTAAAGAAAAGGTATTATTTTATTTTTGTTTGAAAGAAAAGGTATTTTTTTGACGTAGAATACGTCTTACCTTACGGTATGAGGAGTCATGTCAGGTTTTTATTGTTGTAATCTTTATTTCATTGAATTTGAGGAAACGGCTAGATGAATTTTTTTACAATTTTTTTTGTAGGTAAATGAAGATGTTATCTTTCGTTTGATATACATTTCATATTGGTTGATATATTTCTAGTATTTTAATTTCTCAAATGAAAATTGTTTAAACACATACACTCAAACATATGTGTGGTGTTTGGTTGAGTGTTTTTGGTTGCTCAACATTGCTTAGGAACATGTATCTAGTAAAAAGTGAAACGAACAGCAAGCTAATGTTGCTTGGCAACATGTATCTAGTAAAAAGTGAAACAAACAGTAAGCTAACGTAATAAAGCTTTTTTGCGAAAGCTTCAATAAAGCTGTTGTAACATTAATTTAGAATTGTAAAGCGTAAAGCTTTCACACAACGCTCGAATGCTAATGCGAAGACTCGATAAGGTAAACCTTTTTTAATATGAGGGCGGCCCTCTCAACATTCGCAGAACTTATTTCAATAAAAATATTAATTAAAATACATAAATTAAATTAAGTTTAAAAAAATTGAACATAATATTTTTTTTTTAAACGGACTTGAATCAAATGCCTTTGGTAAATATAAAAATTACAGCAGACAGTTGTCCGAGGCCTTCGGCCACGGACTGTCCCTGCAGGCTGTGTCAGAGACACGGCCATTAAGTTTAACGTCGAATACGCCCTCCGATAAGACAGACAACATATATAACAATAAATGATAAATAATATAAGCAAATGAATTTATTGTTATATATGTTTTCTGTCTTATCGGATGGCGTATTCTACGTTAAACTTAATGGCCGTGTCTCTGACACAGCCTGCAGGGACAGTCAACTGTGTCGGACAACTGTCTGCTGTATTTTTTTAAGAGAAGGTATGTTTTTGAAGAAAAGCTTTTTTTACGAAAGAACATTAACAATTTTAAGAGTAAAAAAATTAATTTTTTAAAGGAAAGGTACTTTTTGTAAGAAATTTTTTTTAATAAAAGGTACATTGTTTAAGAATATCAATAGGTATTTTTTTTAAGAAAATTTACTTTTTTTAAAAGAACGCACTTACTTAAGAAAATGTTATTTTTAAACTTCTTTCACTTTGGCTTTTCTAAATGTACCTTTTATTCGGTTCAAAACTGCTATATGTAATAAACAGGCTCCACCTAGAAAATTTCCCAGGAAACAAGAAATTTGTCACATATGTTAGTCTAGACACAAACCAAACCAAAAGTACGAGTATACGAGTAAGTGCGCTGCCAAATGTAATTCCACGCTCAGGGTTGTATTTCATGGATTTGCCAGTCTTGCACTTTAGCTTGTCTAAATTTACTTTTTATTTAGAGCAAAACTACAACATGTTATACACAGGCTCCACCTAGAAAACTTCCCTTTAAACCAAACCAAACCAAGAGTACCCAATATAGTTGATAATAATGGGTTGTAATAAAGTAGTTAAAAAAAGTTGTTTAACATTTTTCATTTAGCCCCCATCCCGCAACGTGCGATAAGGAACTTCGTTCCAAAAAATTATTTTTTTCCAACAAAATCTACATTACATTTATACCTAAGAAAATAAAACTCAATCTTTGTTATCTCAGGGTTGATATATATTTCTTCCGCCTTTTTATTGCTATTTTTTGATTTTATTTAGTCAAGTTCAGGAATAAAAAAAATCGTTATTATATTTAAGAATTTAGAATTAAACAAAGAAACTTTTTGACAACAAATAAACTTTCTAACTTAGCATAACTATCATCAAAAAAAAAACCTTTAACATGGAGAATATTTGGAATGCATATGGCATAACAACACATGACGACAAGCAATTTCATATTTTTAAGGGATGCATTGAAGAAGGCGGCTTCAGTTACTGAATTTTTTTCTCCGAATCAATCAGTATCAAATTAGCAAAACGCGAGCGGAGCGGTCCCAAAAAGTTTTTTTGGAGCGTAGTTTGTGGCCGACAGTACTTTTTTTTTTAATTTTTGTGCAATTTCTCTAAACTTTTCCCAAAAATGGGATTAGGAAAAGTTTGTACGCCAGAGGAAACGCGCATTGTATTTAAAATGTGATGTGAGGGCAAAAAGCCATGTGAAATTGTAAAAATTCTTCACGGATCGACAAAACTGGTCTGTAATGTTACTTATTCCATTAAAACTTATAAAAATTGTACAATGGAAAACAAAAAGTAGAACCCACGTAGAAAAACAAAAACAACCGAAGCAGTGGGCCGAGCTATTGTCCGAAAGTCAAAGAAGGATCCATGAAGGATCCATGATATTGCCAACGCAATTAACTCTGAATTTGGGTTAAATTTGTTGGACATGCTTATCCGAAGACGGCTCAATGATGCTCAGCTCTTCGGACGCGCAAGCCGAAAGAAACCACTCTTTTCAAAAAAAAATTGCAAAGCATTTACTCTTTGCTCATACCCACAAATCAAAGGCTCTGCTGTTCTAGTAAAAAATTTTTGGAGTGATGAAACAAAGGTAAGTCGAATGTGTCCGGATGGTAGAGTAATAGTTCAACGCTCTAAATGCCAGACACTCAAACCACACTACACATAGAAAACCGTGAAGCACGCAGGAGGAAGCATATGGTATGGGGATCTTTCTCATGGCATTGGGTGGGCCCTATTGTGAAGTATTTGGATATGCTGAAGAACCTAATGGAGCCACATGCTTTTGAACAAACGACAGTATCGTTCACATTCATGCATGATAATGATACAAACACACACCAAAAATTGTCAAGGAGTGGTTTGCCGAAGAAATAATCCACATTTTAGACTGCGCGGCTCAAAGTCCCGATTTGTATCCTTTTCAAAACCTCTGGAATGATGTGAAAAGTTAGATCGCCTAACATAAATATGAAAACTTGGATGATCTTTGGACAGGAATACAGGGTGCTTGATTTTCGATTCCACAAGAACGTTGCCAAAATTTGATTAATAGTAGTAATTGAAAATATAGATTAATCCACTACGTATTAACCTGGTAACCTAAAAACCTCAATATTTTTATTGATTACTCGTACTTAAATATATTTCTTTTCATTTTAGAAATTTTAATTTGTTCTATTTTAGCGTCCAGATAAAATCTGCTATATAATTAACTAATGGCTTTAATTTGCAGTCATGTTTTTTTTTATAAAGCTTTTTGTTATTTGAAGTGAAATAAAAAATAAATATGTTTGTAAGACAAAATTTGTGCTAATTTAGTGTCCATGGCTGTATACGGCGTGTAGAAACTTTAAAAATTTAACTTAAGAATTCAGTGACACGAGAGTTGGGCATATTCCCAAAGCGGGAAATCCTTATATACATCTCCCAAAGACGTTCAGCTTATAACCTTGTCACTTTTCAGATATAGATTTTGAATTTAAGGGCGATAAGATTGTTTATGCAGATGGCGCTGTAATATCAGTAAAGGGCATGCATCCTAGCACCCTAAGAGATATCCTTCAAGACAAGTATCCTAGTACCCTAAGAGGTAGCCTCCAAGGCAACCAACAGACTTTGGGAAGATGGACGAGTGACAACCTGGTCCTGGTCCTTTGTAACCGAAGGTATAAAATACTTAGGATTTTGAATTGGTTTGAACTTAAGCTTGAAGAATGTGCTAAATTTGTGTGATTTATCTCAGCCAGACAGCTTAGCTTCAACCACAACAAAAAGGCGAAAAGAGAGGCGAATACCCGCTAAACCCATAAGAGGACCATGTATATGTTGCAAATTGTCTACAGCTTTCTATTGTTCGGTGACATATAGTGAAATTTTACGCAGAATATTATTTCGATACACTCCAACACCGTAAAATGCAGTTTTGTGGGAAATCTTAGCACGAACTCGGAATAATTAGGAAATTAAGCCTTAAGTGGATTCTCAGTTTTGACTTATTTTTGGCATTCAAGTTGAGTGTTTTTACTCTTTTCCACAAAAATAACAAAAAAAAGGCCAATATATTGAGACGGTGGAGGGTTAAAATATTTCACAAAAATGTGTCCCGTAAATATTTACATAAAATTTCTGAACATATCCTATACCTAAAATGTACGGAATCCGTTGTCAGATCCCTGTTATTTTCGAAAAAGTTTAATTTTGTTCCACAGGTTTTTCTGTTCTTCCTTCACCTTATTATTTATTTTCTGTTATAAGTGAAATCCATGCTTACATCAAAATAAGCAATTAGATATCAGAATTAAATCAGATCGAAACAGGCATTAGGGAATTCAAAAAGTGATTAGCTTAATAGGAGTGTGTAAACAACGTGATCAAACCCGCAAAATTCAATACTTTACATTTTGTTGGTATAATTTTGTGCTATAAGTTTGGAATACTCAAATTTGCTTATTTTTACAATAAACACGATTTAAGAAATTAAAAATTTCAAAACATTGGTTTTACATTACATCTCATAAAGGGATTGGGGAGATCTTCTCAAAACCAGTGTTTTGTGTGCCTTCTAGTTTTACACTCACTAATTTGGATCTTAAGTTTTACAGCCGTTCCGAATGGTATTTTGTGAAATTTTTATTGGCCGAATACTCCATAGTGCCGCCGTCGAAAGAAATGCAAGATCGTCAGAGCTGGGACCGAAAACACCATCACGAGTATAAGAACCGCGCCCGCTACAATTGCGCGGCCGACGACCACAAACATTTCCCGTATCAGTTCATATGAAATTTTCGTTCAAAAATTTTCGTTTCGTAAACAAGATCCGTTACATTGTTATTATGCCAACGTTATTTCGTACTAAAACTATTGTTTAATAATTGTTTGCGAATGAAATTTTGACCTTAATTATTTTCACTAAGAGTGTAATGCCAACGGCAAAAACTAGAAATTGATTACGAAGTGGAATTATTCATGAAATATTTGACAGATAGAAATAGAGATGGCTGGCAACTCTCTGCAACAACAATTCCCGCGCGAAGATATATAAAATTTTTTTTTACGAAATTTCCCAAGTCTTTAAACGTTACGACTTTCAATTACTCAGAAAGTCGTTCTGGAAACATGTTTCGGAAAACAAAATCTGTCATTTCACAAAAAAAAAAATAAAGCAAAATATTATGGTATTGTTAGTTTTATGGGCGGTTAGATAGAAGTGGCTATCAATATTGACTGCCTTAGTCCAATGAGGACTATTGTGATACGTCCCCATCGTGGAGTCTGTAAATTTACTTAGCATGGTTAGGGAGCATATACTCCAACCAGTTAGTACTCCACATTAAGGTCTTAAGATCATTCTGCTTAACTTCTTGAATGTCTGTAAGATCTAACATGAAATAAAATCCTATTTATTGTCTCCTACTGGTTTAAGAGGCCGGACAGTAGCATACGAGGTACATGACACCCTCAACCCTCCTCTTCATACCCATAGCTTCTGCAGAAATCTCTCTTTTAGAGATACGCTGAAGATTTGGAGATATTTTGAAGTCAGGAAAGAGATTGCAGAGTCTGCATAGCAGTCTCACTGTCAGAGTAAATATTGATCACTCGGACGGTGATGACGTTTCCTTCAACATGAGGGCTACTTAGTAGGTCTGGTAGTATTCATTCAAGGTCTGCACCCACCTATTTAGCAAATATCCCAAAACCAACCTTGCATCTAGTTTGCAGTCTGCTGCGTAAAAGTCTAAGTATCGTGTATTATCTGGCATACGTCCTTCCAGTCTTGTCTGACCGGGATATGAGTGGAAAGATGTATCTTAGAGGTCTAAGTACTGTCATGTAATCCACTTCCATCGCACCCTAAAATCGAGAGGAATATCTTAGGAAGATTGCCAACGTAGCAGCCATTTGCCATATTGTAGTAATAGGTGAAGGAAAAACACAAAATCTTCGGTAGAGGTTGTGCAAAGGGCACCCATGCTACATATTGTCGTTGCCTGGGTTTTGTCGACGGAATTAAGCAAGTGGATTTTTCCAAATCAAACGCCAATGAGTAGAACAAATTTTCCAAATCAAACGGCAAACGTAGAACAATATCGGGCGGACATTAGCTATATATATCCAGTAAACTATTTCATGGATAAATCCCATTGTTCTCTTTTCACGAATATGAGGCCAATGTGTGGGTCCACTGATCATATCAAGTGTTTGACTTAAAACAAATTCTTCTGTCGAAAGTCTGACCTAGATACCTGTATTATTCTTTAGCCAAATTTCTCTACCACATAGAGACAATATACGAATAGACGGAGCTTTCTGTTTCCTGGTAAAGAGTACTTGTACTAAGTGCACTAGATCGTGGACAGTGATTTCGGTAGATTTTTCCTTGTTGTAAGCAGGCTGGCATGTGGATAGCTGCCAAGATGTGGGGATGTCAATTTGATAACTACCCTTTCCTTTAGATGTTGCTGATTTTGGTTGTTGAGCAAACATCAAAGATCGTAGAAATTCAGTCAGACCTCAATAAGCTTCACAATTACATCTGTGAAAATATTGATATTCTATAAGTGGGAAAAATAACCGTTTACCTAAGGAATGAACCCCAGATTATTGAAAACCGTCATATACAGAAACCTCAATCTTGGTATGGTTGTTGACCAGCATCAGACGTGGAAAAATGAATAAACATTTCCCCATTAAAATTCCATCCCAATTAGTGAGTTCACCCTTTCTAGTTTTACACTCACTAACGGGTAATCTACCTGTTCCGAGCGGCGTTGCAATTTAGTCGATAGAATCGGCGTCACTAAGCGATGTGGAGAAATGTTAGGTGGTCAGAGTTGCGCACAGTAGCCTTTAAATCCACTAAAAATACCAAAATACTCTGGCGGTTATTTAAACCTAAATCCAAATTAAATCTGAAAAGTGTCATAGTTATGAAGGAACACTTCTGTCAGTTCATTCGATATTCAGCTGTGGGGTATTACCAATAACTCAATCATCAGAAATTTCAACCCAGAATATGATTCCAAACTTAAATTGAATTCGGTTTAAAAATCCCATTTGGGACCACAGACGAAAGGTTCTAGTCACAACCAAAAAATAATGTCAATCGTTTATAAACCAACTCAATTTTTATTTTTGGTTGGTATCTGAATAAATATTTGTGTTGTTGTTATATGAGACGCAACCCAGTCTTCTTGACTAACTTTTTACGGCCACCCCTGAAATAAACTGTGCTCCCATATTGGCCATGGCTTTCTAATGCGTCTTTAGAAGAGTTGAAACCTTAGAATAATAAAAAACAGACACAATTTCCTACAATAAAAGCGATTGTTGCAGCAACGGATACTACAAGTAGAACAATAATAAAAACGAACAGAGAATCATGCATCAAAATCAACATCATCAACTTTGAGTCGACTTCATCAAAAACATATTAGGTTTCAAATTAAACAACAACAGGTAAAAGAACTAAACTCGATTCGATGCGACTCAACTCAACTCGACACAACTGAACTGAATTCAAACCTCATGAGGCCAAAGAATGTGGCACCATTCAAAGGGAAGCAGAAGAAACATTAAGGGACCAAGAAACTCAACCACATGAAACAAAAGAATCTTTAAGTTTGCTCAGGAAAACCAGCAAAGGGAGGAGGAGAAAAGCAAAGAGAACGAGAGTTCTGATGAAGCAAAGACAAAAGCCAGAAACCCCTGAAGAATGGAGGATGAAAGGGTGTAGATAGCAAAGTGGCTTGACAATCCTTAACAAGTCTACATACCAATTACGGTAATAGCATAAGGTAACGTGTTTCCACGATCTATCGTAAATCATTCACAGCCGACTCGTAGATTACTGTACACTGTAAAGTAATCCCTATGTATAATAGGCCTCCGCGTGGTATCCTCTGGGGACCACTTTATCTTGATCATAAAGTGGAAGCGAATTCGAGCGGCCTCGAAATTTCCAGTCAGCCAAAAGATGTGTTGGGGGGTCAACATGATCAATTGATCGTGCCGTAACTTCATGTCTGATGGTAGCGCACTCAAGCATGCTCTTCTTCGGAGTACGGCTGGAACCCAACATCGTAGTACGGTCATGTCTCTGCTACTGATGTTGGTTACATGCGAGTGAAAGCGGAGAGATGGTTCACTCTCTTAAAACAAAACCCCCAATCTAAGGTGGAACAGCATATGCTCAGAGATGAATGGCTGGTGGGTAATCCAGTTCTAAATATGCGGACTTGGGGAACCGGGCGAAACCCCATTTAACGAAATGCCTTACTACGCCGTACAGGGCTAGGTGTAGTGGACCATTTACTTCCCTGTCTACTCGTGGGACCAAAATGGAAAAAATTACACAAAAAAATGAAAAAAAGAAAATGGAAGCAGAAATTGCTTTAAATCCGGAGGATGAAAAACCTCAATCTGGAACTATGGAGACTGAAACAGCCTCAACTTCCAGAGCTGCAAGAAGCGCAAGTGAGGAAATCACTCAAAAAATAGGGAAATTAAATGTCAATAAAGATGACAATCAAAAAAGGCTAAGTGGAGCTGCCAGAAAGCGAATGAACTTTCTTCTCCGAAAAGGATTGAACAAAGTTGAAGCTAGAGCCAAAGCCCTTGATCCAGAGGAAAAGCAAAAAATTGCAGATAACAAGAGGCAAAGATCCCTAGAGAATACTCCTCCAGAAGAGTCATCAAGGAAACGTCAGAGGGAAGGAACTGTCAAAGACAAACCCATGGCCAAAAAAGTTTACAGACCACTGACAAAACCATCCTTTAAGGATGCACTGGTTGGTCAAAAAGTAGCGATACTTGCGAAGGACTTCCCAAACACAGTCCTATCAACAGCTCAAATGGATGAAATCCGAAATAGCATCATGGATAAGGTACTAGAAGAGGAGGTAATAAAACCTCAATTCCTAAACAGTACATACAAAGCTGGCTATATGACCCTGCACTGCAAAAATGATGCCACGGCTGAGTGGATAAAAAAACTTGCTCTAAAGATTAAACCATGGGCAACAGCAGACTTGTGGGCAATGGAGGAAACTAAAGTGCCTCACCCCAAAATTGCTGTTGGTTATTTCCCCAACGCTGCCACAATTGAGACCGAAAGGATTCTATCCTTTGTCCAACGGCAAAACGATGGGCTCAGGGTGGAAGCATGGAGGATGCTTCGAAGAGCAAACAAGGCAACGAATGCTATGCTGGTCTTCTCCATTGACCAAATCTCAGCTGTAAAGCTGGAGGAAACAAAGGGTCAGATATCATTTAAATTTGGCCAGGTCCAATTACACCTCAAAGAGGCTGGTGGAAAAGATGTGGAGGAAGAGGGAACGAATGATGCTGACTCATCATCAATGGAAAGTGGCCCAGGTGAAGGTGACTCTGCACCTATAAATGCGTCGGCTATTCCAACAACAAAACAATCAAAATGAAGTGTGTCCAGGCAAATCTTCAGCATGCTAAAGCAGCATCCGCCGAAATTAGCAGAGGGTTTGCCAAAAACACCTACAACATTGGTCTGATCCAAGAGCCCTGGATTAGATCGGGTAAGATATGTGGGCTTAATATAGAAAAATGTAAGTTAATCTATGATATAAATGTAGAAAGGCCAAGAGCCGCTATAATCTTGGATGAAAACATTAACTCTCTTCTAATTTCAGAGTTCACAGATGGTGACCTAGTTACCATACTAACGGAGGCAAATCAGATGGGAGTGAGGAAGGAGTTGATAATTGCCTCAGCTTATTTTCCGGGAGAACAACCCGAAGCGCCTACTGAAAAAGTGAAGGCGCTGGTAAGTTACTGCAGGAAACACAACAAGGCGCTAATAATCGGATGTGATGCTAACGCCCACAATAAGGTATGGGGAAGCTCTGATACCAACAAAAGAGGTGAGTCACTACTAGATTTCCTTATGACAAACAATATTGCAATAGCAAATAGGGGTAAAAACCCAACTTTTGAAAATGCGATTAGACAAGAGGTCATAGATCTGACCATTGTCTCACACAATGTTCAAGATATGATCAAAGACTGGAGAGTCTCACAGAATAACTCATTCTCTGATCACAAACATATTCTCTTTGAGTTGAAAACGGACCTAATACAGAAAATCTGGTACAGGTCACCAAAGGCTACAAATTGGGAGGGGTATAAATCTGACCTTGAGGGTAGGCTAGAAACCCACGCGTCACCGATAATTTCAAGAGTAGATCTAGATGAATCGGTGGATAAGTTAACCGATGATATTTTGGAATCTTACGAAAATAACTGTCCTTTGAAAACTAAGAACACAAATAGAAAAGTCAGATGGTGGAATAAAAACCTTGAGAAATTAAGGCAATTGGCACGACGAGAATTTAACAGGGCAAAATCTAGCGGTAACTGGCAAGATTATAGAAAGGCCCTTACAAAGTATAACAAGGAGCTAAGAAAATCGAAAAGATCATCTTGGAAAACTTTCTGTGAAGAACTGAAGGATGTGCCAGAAACGGCTAGAATTCAAAAAGCCTTATCTTCACAGAAAAATCAGACAATAGGCAATCTCCGAATAGATGATGCAAATCAAACCTCATCCTTTGGGGAAACGTTGGAGCTTCTTCTTAAGACTCACTTTCCCGGATGTAGCTTTGATGAAGGTGATTCTATTAGGAACTATGAATCTGAAAATACAGTTAATTCTAACGACCCTATAATTAGACAAATCATAACATATGAAAAGATAGAATGGAGTATAAACTCATTTAAACCGTATAAATCACCGGGACCTGATGGGATATTTCCAGCTATGCTGGTAAATGGACCAGACTCACTGAGAAGACGACTGGTTCATGTTTTCAGGGCCAGTCTCGCTCTTAACCTTATCCCTACTAAATGGAAAAAAGTACAAGTGGTTTTTCTGCCAAAGGGGGGGAATAAACCAGCAGATCATCCAAAATCATACAGACCAATAAGTCTCTCGTCTTTCATGCTGAAAACGATGGAGAAACTTATTGATCTGTATATTCGTAATGAACTTTTAACTGAAAAGCCACTACACAATTTGCAATTTGCCTACCAAAAAGGCAAATCAACCATAACGTCGATACACAAACTAACCTCCATAATTGAAAAAGCACTGGAAAGGAAGGAAATAGCCTTATGTTCCTTTATGGACATTGAAGGCGCTTTTGATAATGCCAGCTATAATTCTATGGAAGGGGCGCTGATAAAACGAGAATCAGACCCAATAGTGATAAAATGGGTAAGCAAAATACTCTCACAAAGACAAATTATTGCTAATATGGGAAATACTAGCAGGAAAATAAACACTATAAAGGGATGTCCCCAAGGTGGAGTTCTCTCTCCGCTCTTATGGTCAATACTGGTTGATGATCTACTAGTAAAACTGAACGAAAATGGTTTTACCACAGTGGGATATGCAGATGATATCACAGTGATTGTAGAAGGAACACATGACGATACAATTGGAGAACAAATGCAAAATGCATTAAAATTAACATGGGAATGGTGCGAAAATGAGGGACTCTCTATAAATCCTAACAAAACCACAATTATCCCATTTACAAAACGAAGGACATTAACTATCCCTACGCTTCACATAAGAGATACGGAGGTTCAATTCGAGCAGGAGGTAAAATATCTTGGTATTATGCTGGATAGAACTCTCTCCTGGAATCCTCATCTAAACATGATACATAAAAAGGCTACAAAATCAATTTGGGCTAGTAAACAACTCCTAGGCAAAACATGGGGCTTAAGTCCAAAGATGTCACTATGGATATACAAACAAATGGTTCTTCCCAGTATACTCTATGGCTCGGTAATATGGTGGCAGAAAACCACTCAAATCACAGCCCAGAATAAATTGTCGAAAACCCAAAGACTAGCCTGTTTGAATATCACAGGGGCAATGAGAACAACGCCAACGGCTGCTTTGGAGGTTATCTTAAACCTTGACCCGTTGCATTTGGCAATACAAGGAGAAGCCTTTAAACAGGCCATCGAGCTTCATAAATTATTTAAATTTAAAGTAGGCGACCACACAGGACACCTGAAAATCCTTAATAAAGCTAATCATATTAAAGAGATGACTTTATGTAGTGATCAAATAGAGCCTGTACTGGAGCTGAAACGAAATTACACTGTTCTTATCCCAAAAAGGACTGAATGGGATTCAAACCCTATATGGCTACGTGAAGGAGCCCAAAAATGGTTCACTGATGGATCAAAAACAACAGAAGGGGTGGGAGCGGGCATAGTAGGACCCAGGTGTAGGCTCCAGATTCCCCTAAGCAAGGATTCTACAATATTCACAGCAGAATTATACGCACTCAACACGGCTACAGAAACGCTGTTAGACAGAAATCTAACAAGAACGAAAATAAACATAATGACAGATAGTCAAGCAGTTCTAAAGGCACTGAACAAACCCATCTTTCACCACAAATCAGTGTTGGAAGGCCATAGGGCCCTAAATCAGCTGGCAGAGAATAACAAGGTAACACTTGTATGGGTGCCAGGGCACAGTGGGATTGATGGAAATGACTTGGCTGACGAAAGAGCAAGACTGGGAGCGCAACGGCCATTCATAGGCCCAAATCCTCAATATGGCTTCACTAAAAAGGACATTAAAACAATGATCACAAAAGTAACAAAAGGAGAATCGAAGGAGTTTTGGATCAAAAAAGGACCACTCAAACACTCGAAAAAATTCCTATCACCCAATGAAAAAAGAAGCAAGGATGCTCTTCAATTGAACAGACCCAATCTAAGGCTCCTATGTGGAGCTCTCACTGGACACTACACATGCAACTTCATGTTGAATAAGATGCAAATAGCGGAGGAGGGAACATGCAGATATTGTTTGGAGGACGATGAAACCATGGAACATATACTTGCGAAGTGCCCTGCTTTTGCTTACCAGAGACTTAAGATACTTGGCGGATCCGAAGTTATGGAGGACGCATATAAAAAACTAGCGGTGAAGGATATTGTAAAGTTCCTGAATGATACCATGAATTAAACTTTAATGGAGGGCGCACAATAGATCTACCTTGGTCGCGGTGCAGGAGGACACGTCTCTCAACCCAATTACATCGTAAATCGTAAATCGTAACCCCTGAAGAAAAGCACAAGAAAATGATTGCTGTCTAAGGAAGTTGCAGCATACGGCAGATTTGCACGAACGTATGTATGTGTGTTGGTTGCATGTGTGGATATCTTAAATGGTCAATATTAAATTTGAAGTCCTGACCATATGGGGGTACGGGACCGACCAAAACCAATAACATAGTTGTGTTTGTGTTTTATTTGTAGTGCCCACCATGGACCAACTTTAAAGACATTGTGGTCAAGATGAAAGGAGCAACGGACGTTAATAACAAAGGAACTAAAGTAAATTTAAAAAAACCACAAGAGATGTTTAAGTGCTCTTTGTTTGCTTCGTCTTTTCTGTCTCGATTGCAAGGAAGGTTGTAAAACGTATAAAACACTGACGGACAGCCAGTGTCAGTCATTGTTTTTAGGCATAAGCAGCATGCGGTAAATGCAGTATGCCACAGAACAGTTTGTAGCAGCAACAAATGACCCATAAGATGTTCCATGATGTTTCTTTCTGTGTTTGGCCTTCTGGTCTTGAGGAGTTCTCACATGGTTGTGTTGTTGCCTCATTGTTATGGCAGTTGTTTTGCATTTGGACGTTAATTACAGGTTGAGGTTTACGAACATAACCTCTGGACTTGCAGCATGATTACGACACACACACACTGCATCTAAAGTATGCAATGCAACGAAATTATACTGCGGTTCGTGTGTACGTACCCGTTTTGAATTTCGGTTCCTTCAACGTTTATCTTACTTTTTGAATAATAATTGTAATATAGATAATCGGAGGAATCTGCATTTCACTTCGTCAGCTTAGATTTGAGTTTCTAGGAGCAGAAACTATAACTCAAACTAGAAATTATTTTTTTTGGAAAATTGGGATTTAATTAAAATTAGTGGTAAATTGGAAAGCCTTTTGACCTGTGTTTCAGCACCAAAAGATAAAATTGGGCTCGCAAACAACTTGTTGCAACACATTCCTCAAAAGATATTTGGGAAGCCCTTCGAACACTTTTATCTGTTTCTGCATTTGTTTATTATTCTGTTCCAAAACGGTATAATTACAGGTTAATCTAGCATCCGAAAAGGATGATAAGTCCATCGGTTAAGATTGCATCATGTATCCTGAAACGTATTTTTGCATTTCAGTTGATCATTCTGGAGGGCTGGAGAAAATATATTGATTCCTTAACGGTAAATCTCGTGGAGTTTTTACGCTATTAAGAGCTTCAGATCAGCACTAATATTTATGGAAAAGTCTTGGTGCCAAACTGCTTTATCGCGAGTGGTGTGGTGGTTTGAGTCCGACACGTCGGATTTCGCTTTTACTGATCCGATTAAGATCCGGGTTAACTCCGCTTTCGCTCATCCGAATCAGATGCAGTTCAGGTCCGCTTTCGCTGATTCCATTCAGGTAATCAAGAACATTGAATTTACTCTCAGACTAGTTGAGGCAACTTAATTTTCTTGTCAGATCGAAATGCCAGGTGGTGAGCGCTCTGCGAAAATGTCACAAATTTTAAGAAAGAATACTATTTTTATTTTCTTTAAATATTCATAAATAACACTATAAATCACATTAATTTAGTTTATATTTTTCCGATAATGTTTATGCTATTTATTTTTTGGTTTATTTATTTGCATTTTGCCGATAATGTTGCCTCATGAACGTTTCTAAACGAAATGCGTATGAAAGTTGGAGCAACTTACCTTTACACTGATGGATAAGTTGATATCAATTTCAAAAATCAAAAATCAAAACTGATTTTACTCAACTACTAAAAAATTTTCAAATTGTAAAAATTTTGTTTTTAAAAATTTGAAAAACATCAATGGAAATTTGAAATGCATCAATTGAAATTTAAAACACAGGAATTGGAATTTAATACTCATCAATTGAAATTTAAAACACATGAATTGAAATTGGAAGCACATCATTGTAATTTATAAGTCATCAATTGAAATTTAAAATACATCAATTGAAATTTGAAATACATCAATTGAAATTTAAAAGACATCAATTGAAATTTAAAAGACACCAATTGAAATTTAAAAATCTAATACATAGGGTCGGTTAATAATTTTTAAATTTCAAGTGACGAATTTGAAATTTCGTTTCATATGTTTTTCAGTAGATGCCTTTTAAATTACAATTGATATGTTTCAAAATACAATTGATGTGTTTTAAATTTCAATTGATATCTTTCAAATTTCAATTGATGTCTTTTAAATTTCAATTGACGTTTTTCAAATTGCAATTATAATTTTCAAATTTCAATTGATATTTATCAAGATTAAAATGATATTTTTTAAATTTCAATTGGAAATGGAGTAGTTTGTACAAACAACCAACTGCACCTTATGCCACGGATAAGTTGATGTCAACTTGAAGTCGCTGCAACTTATCCACGGGTCTAAGGACTGCTGAATGTGAATTGAAGAAGAAAGGTTTTTGAGTATTTTTAATGAATAACCATGCACAATATGGTCCTGATGTACTCGTTTAATGTATTTTATTTGGTATATTTGATCATTATAGAATAAATAGATATTTTGGTGCTTCAATGAAATATATTTTTTGATGACATTATTTTCACATCGGATCCGTTCTCGTTTCTAGATCGTTCTGTTCTCTTTTCCATATCGGATCTGATTTCATTTCGTTTTCGGAGCCGTAAACATTTCGACATTTTTTTTCCTCCTTCTTTATTGCAATCTATCAAATATTTGACAATATGCAACTTGTATAAAATATTCAAACAAATTTAAAATTCATCTCAGTCTTAGCTTGAAGAGAAAAAACCACTGCTGGTCCTCATTGTGGGTAGTGTACATTTCACCGAGTGCTTACTAGGTGCGTAAGTTTGAATCTTCTTAATCTTCTGTCATGTGTAGCTACTTCGACATCGGAACCGATATGATTTCGATGTCGGCTACAATTCTCGTTTCGACAACGAAAGGGGAATTACATCCGCTCGTGTTTCCGATCTGAGACAAATATGTGCTCGAGTTCACCATCTCCTCTAACACTCTTCTAATTCTTAGTTATTCAGCCTTGAATACAATACAGTTATTATCTTATCTCAGCGATGAACTGAGTTCAGGGTCGTCACTGAATTTCCCAGCTATCGTACCTGCTTCCATTTAGAAGGAGTCGGTGAAGATCAATTTAGCAGTGATTAAGCGGAGTTATCGATCCCCATACTTACTCCTATTCAGCATTTCTTCTCCGTGCATAGTGTAAAGTCCACCGTCGACAGTTTGTAGTCGTTTGCCCGATTCAAGTATCTATCCAGATCAGCCTAAACAATAATGGCATTCCCCTTAGGAGAATGTTCGCAGAATCCCAATTCTCTCACACGAAGAGCACCTCTAGAGAACCGGCATCGCGATCGCACGCTCCCAACTTGCTTGCTCGCCACGAGTGGTAAAATGAAGTGTTGTAAAACGCACCAGCTCCTTAGCCGTGATATATAAAACAATATATAAAGTGTACCAAACATGTACTTTTTGGGCCGTTTTATGTACTTTTTGAAACAAATAAAATATTATTAGTTCGGACATGCTTTGAACAACATTTTGTTAGTTTTATGAGTCTGCTTCCATTTTGTTAAAATTTGTGCTTATAATCCGTGTCGAAAAATATTGATAGACTTGCAACTGCTGCCAAAAACACAAATGTAGTTGCTATTTTTGGACTTATTTATCCCATGTTTTCTGAAATCTAATCTGATGACAAATAAATGTTACGTTTCCCTAAATATTCCTCAAGAAATATGGCACATTGGCCTTGCACCGATATTATGTTTTATTTTTCACAGGAATTACGGAGCTCTTAAAAGGGAAAGCTTTAGTAGGGGAATACAATCTTAAGTTTTTGGGTAAATTGTCAAAAAAAAGCTTTCCAAAATTTGGCTTCAAAAGATGAAGCAGAACTAAGCACACCATTAATGAATTTTTGCACATAACAGCATTTCCTAATAAAACCACACTGTTTTCAAAAATTTTTCAAATATGAATTTTTATGTAAATTTCATGTTTCATGTTATGTTTTCAATTTAGACCACTAGTTACTTAGGGAAGTTTCCTTAGAATTCTTCGTAGATTGCGGTTTAGCTATACAACTTTTGACAAAAACAATTGACCGACACTTTATGTATATTTGTGTTATACTTTATGGACATTATTGATACACTCGCTAAATTGTTTGCACACTTTATGCACTTTTTAATACATCTGCACTTATTGGTACAATTTATGAGCTTCCTTGGTATAATTTCCCGTACCTTCAATGTACTTTTTGGAAAATTTTTGTATATTTTGGGACCTTTTAGGTAGATTTTCTAGTAATATTTTTTACTCTTTGGTACATATAATAACATTTGTCCATTCTTTATTCGTTTTTTTAAGTTTTGCAAATTTTCCTTGCGAGTCCACTTCAACCGACAACTGTTGCTCAATGCGAGCCACCAGGCCAAGCATCCATAGGTAGTAATTTGACGAACAATAATCGCTTACAACCAGTGTACGGTTTCCGGACATATTTAAAAAAATAAATTTAAAACAATCAAATTTTGACAGGGTACATGCAATCCTTCTTCAGTCATTTCCCAGTATTTAGTTTCTATCAAAGATAATACCATGATACTTGGCTCCAGAAGATAGAGCCATTCTGCTAGATTAGGTAATCTTACGCCCACCAAAGCCATAGGCTCTTAGCCCAAGTCGGTAGCCTACCCACTGACTGATGGTGGATATAGTTTTCTCATCGACCAGAATCACTACGTCATCCGCATACGGCAAAATATTTCATCCTCCCAATTCGAAGTCCCTAAGCCATTTTGCCACTGATTATCATTTGCAAAAACTTCGCCTTGGGATTGACAATGGTACAAAATATTATTTCTTCAACAACGGAGAGAGAAACGGGAGAAAGCCAATATTTTGTCTAATGTCACACTGCTGCTCCTCAAAAAATACCAGTCCACAATATATTTTGGTAATCTAATAATATTTCGTAATTCTTATTTGTCACATAGCCCTCAATAGCTATTGTTAGTAGTCTATAACAAAGTTTATAACAAATTTAGCCTCCTTTGCTAGAGAATATATTTGCAATTCTACACTTTAATATTTCTTATCCTGTGTTAGTCGAATTCTGACCGGATTTAAAACTGTATAAACAAGAAAATATTAAATATATATAATTTAATGATATAGTTAAATATAATGCATTGTATAGTCATTAAGTTAAAGAAGCTTCGTTTACGTTTTCCTTAAACATTTTAATTCAACTTTAAATACTCATGCTCTATCATAATTAGCAATCAGCGTGATGTAGCATAATTGATAGATTGACGTAGACAGCTCTGATTCTTGCCAAGGGTTCACTTAATTTCGTTAAGTCTCGTGGCATTACTGGTGTAGAAGTTACATTGTCGCGTGAATAATTTCAGCTGGTGATTTTTAATTTTTGCTCTGGTCATTGACTTTGTTGAATTCATCTGGTCCCAAAGGTCGGACGACGCATAAATTCTTATTAAATACTGGAATGACTTTGATTAAATGAGGGTTTTAACACTTTGACATTATCACTTTTATGCTGTTAAGGATTTAAATGTTATATATCCAGTGTACTAGTATAAACAGCGTGGCAAAAAAGGAATAAAGAACACCCCATCTGGTCCGATTTTAACGAGCCATTTGTAAGCAAAATAATGGGCAAGGCTTGAAATACCTTTCGTTGGTAATACAGGTCGTAATGCAAGTTTGTTCACAAGCAAATTATACGAGTATCAACAAAAAACATTTGTTGTTTATGGTTTAAGCAAAAAGAAAACCTGAATTTTGCAACGTTTCATCATTCTCAACAAATTAGCTTTTTGTGTTCAAATATAACTTATGACCCAAACAGCCAAAAGAACATTTGTAAAGTGCCTCGGTTCAATTGCCAAATGTCTACCAGATTTTGTCCATACAAGTAAAGAACAAAAAAGATTGGAAGTCTATTGGCGACAAATTTGTTATTTTTCTACTGAACGTTGACCGCAACTGCTCAATGTTTTCCAAAATAAAAACGTTTATCGTACAAGTAATTTTTACTGTTGTAGTCGCAATTTCATACCCCAAAAGTTTTATAATTTACTTTTACGGCAAACACTGTATACAGGGTGATTCAGGAAGTTCCGGACAAATTTCTCCAGCGTATTCCTTGGCTCATTTCATGGAGAAAAGTCCACTAGGACCATGTCCGAAAATGCAAGGGTGCGAAATGGCAGCGGGTTCAAAATTTTCGGATTGGTGGTCGGAGGGTAGTAGGGTATAGTTGCTAACTTCTGAGCCAGTGGTCGGATTTTTTTGTTATTGGGCTTGTTGGAAAGGTCTTTAAGAGACCTTTCAGAAACAATAAAAAACAAAGTAGAAAAAGTCAAATCGTCGAGATACAGAGCTTGGAGAAAAAAAATTCACATAACCTCAATTTGCTAAGCCAGATGGCAGGTAACTTATGTTTTTTTTTATAGCCATACCTCTTACCTTTCCAAAATGACCTAAACGAAGCCCAGAGGTCTTACCGTTCCAAAGCTCTGTATCTCGGCGATTTTACTTTTTTCTACTTTGTTTTTTATTGATTCTGAAAAGCCTCTTAAAGACCTTTCCAACAAGCTCAAAAACAAAAAAATCCGACCACTGGCTCAGAAGTTAGCAACTTTACCCTACTACCCTCCGACCACCAATCCGAAAATGTTTAACCCGCTGCCATTTCGCACCCTTGCATTTTCGGACATGGTCCTAGTGGACTTTTCTTCATGAAATGAGCCAAGGAATACGCTGGAGAAATTTGTCCGGAACTTCCTGAATCACATTGTATATAAGTATTAGGGAGGGTCGAATTGTAGGGGGCCGAAAAAATGTAAAAAGGCTCATCGCGATTCTTTTTCCTGGGGCATTTGAAGAAAGTTTGCCGAAGAAACCATAGTTCTAAAATTAATTTCGAGCCTCCGGATTTTTCAAAATAGGCCTTTTTTAAATATTCAATAATCGAGTTAGATATTGGACTAAAAAGGCAAAATAACATTTTATTTCCTCTAGTTAAATGTGTATTTGGGGGTGTTTTGGGTCGACGAATCCAAAGCGCCAGAGGGCGCTTTAAGACAAAGAATGAAAAAACATATTTTTTCCTTATTTTACTTTAATATTTTTCTTTAAAAATTCAGCTTAAGGGCTAAATGCATATAAAATGTAAATGGAAAAAAATGCAATTGAACTCAGTAATAAAAGGAACAGAATCAATATTTAGTATATATTGTAGTTTTGAGCCCAATAAAAAGTAAATTTAGAAAAGCCAAAGTGAAAGAAGTTTAAAAAAGGAAATTTTCTTAAATAAGTGCCTTTTCTTAAAACAAATTAAATTTTATCAAAAAAAACCTATTCTTATGCTTAAACAAATCACCTTTTCTTTAAAAAATTACCTTATTGAAAAAAGTCCTTTGCTTAAGAAAGTAAATTTTCTTACAAAAAGTTCCTCTTCTTAAAAATAGTATTTTTAAATTCTTTATATTAACTTCACCTGTCTGTAGGCACGCATGCATTTCCCGTGATCCAATCGAGCTGAAACTTCGCAGGAAAACTAATGGCGATGAACTATCAAAATAGGAGTGGGATTGAACAAAGGAGCGTGGTATCTCCCATACAAATCACAAATTAAACATCCATTATTTCTGATCCTATGAACGATATTTGAACAAAATATGGTATGTTGGTTAAGTGTACATATTCTAAGATCTGCTGCAAATATGGGCAGGATTGGACAAAGGGGCGTGGTACCTCTCATACAAACCACAAATTAAGAATCCATTATTTCTGCTCCTGTTAACGGTATTTGAACAAAATTGGGTATGTTGCTGCAAATATGGGCGGTATTGGTTGTCATTTAAAGTTTGCATCTATAGTAATGTGTAAAATAAAATACCATGTGTACTGTATAAAGAATTTATAGTCAAAAACTATGTTTTTTACTGGTTGTTTTTTTTTACATTAGTACCTTTTATTAAAAAAAGTAAATTTTCTTACAACAAATTGCCTTTTCTTAAAAAAACTGCTTTTTCTTTAAAGATTATCTTTTTTACGAAATAGAATAACTTTTCTTGAGATGTGTACGTAATCTTAAAACTATACCTATTCCTCATTTCTTAAAAAATCACATTTCTTCAAAAAATACCTTTTCTTACAAAAATTCCTTTTCTTAAAAGTACCGTTTCTCAAAAATAAAAATACCTTTTCTTTTCTTGAGATAAGAAGCCTTTCTGAAAATTAGTACATTGTCTTAAAAAATAACCTTTTCCTACCACTTCTTTACAAAGTACCCGTTCTTAAAAAACTACTTCTTTGTATAAAAAATGCATACTCATGGCTTTTTCTTACAGAAAGAATTTCTTCTTAAAAATAGTTCCTTTTTTTAAAAAAACATTAGCTTTTAATAAAAGAAGTACCTCTCTTTAGAAAAGGACATTTTCTGGAAAATATAATACATGTTCTTACAAATAGGACCTATCAATATATATATTTTTTTAAATGTATTCTGTAAAAAAAAGTAATAAAATTTTTTTTTATTGCATTATGTTATGCGTCCCAGCACGGGATAATGCCATGTTTAATTGGCACTCGGCGAATAAAGCTGTAGCTGACTGGAATATTATCAAGAAGTATGTAAAGTAACCATTTGTTAGAGGTATTTGTTTAGATTTCGATCGTGTGCTGATTTGTCTAAAAAGCTTCACATTATACTAGAATAGCTGTACCTGGTGCGCTTCGCTACCCCTGAATTGTAACTTTAATGAACCCACCCAATTTTTTTTATTTTTTTCTATTTATTTAAGTGCTCCCAAATAGCCTGTTCGCACCTGTGTGTCAACTGTAACATACCGTGAAACTTTCAGGACGATCAATATATTATTCATACTATTATTCATATACTATACCAACAACATATATGCCAAATCCCATCTTCATACCTATAAGATATAGCTATTTTAAATTTCAAGTTGCATGGTTGATGTGGTATTACCCAATCGCAACCAGGTATAGCCAAGGACTATCCCCAGTACCACATTGTGAAAATTTCATAACAATCGGTCAATTAAAATAGGCGTCAAGCAGATTTTTGAAAGGGGAACGTGGCACCACCCACTTCCACCCTGGCTGTAATTCGAACTGCACGAACAACATAACTACCAAATAGCATCTTCATACCTCTGATAGGTCATGAGAAACAGCCGTTTTAAATTTCAAGTTGTATGGGCGGTGCCACGCCTCAGTATCCAATCAAGACCAAATATAGTCAAGGACTATTAGTCATCAGTACCACTTTGTGAAATTTTCATAACAATCTGTTTATTTAAAAAGCCGCCAGAGCGATTTTTGAAAGAGGGTATGGGACCGCCCACTTCCATCTTGGACCGCCCACTTCCACCCAGTCGAACTGTACGAACATCATATTTACCGAACATCATCTTCATACCTCTGATAGTTCATGAAATACAGCCGTTTAAAGTTTCAAGTTGTATACCATGTCATGTTCGATCCAACCCATTTTTCGTTGGAACACGAATTTTGCTGCCAAATGTCAAATTTTCAAGGCGATTGGTGAAACAGTCCTCCATATATTGCGACTTCAAAAAGAGAGTCCAGTGGGCGGGGCCAAAATTCAATAATTCAAGTTCCCTATTTTCACCACCGACCACACAGGTACATTCTGTGAAAATTTCAAGAGATCGCCCAAGACGTTTTAGAGTCTATACGGTACCAAAAAATGCAAGCTAACAAAGAAACCAGCAAGCAAACACAAACTCATTTTTATACATATGCTTATAGATCAGTGGTGACCTACCCATAGCCTCGCGAGGCAGAAAATAATCGTATTTTCCACACACACACGATCGGCAACTCACATGTACACAATAACTACCCAGCGGCGGAAATAAGGTATACGGAATGGTTCTTTTGTAATGCTTTCCTAAATTAAGACCTGCGGAATGCATGAATTTTTTCATCAGATATAACCAAGAAGAGAATTTTTAAAATTTTGAGACATCTCTTTTCCGATTCTTTTTAACCGTAATTTAATTGGTAAATTTCATACCTACCTATAAATAAATATGTAGAAGTGGATAATGATTTTGTGATAAAATAAATTATTTTAATTTTATTTTTGTTTAACAGAAATAAATTAAAGTAAATGCCTTCTAAGACCTTCCTCTTTGCATGCCTTCTAAGGCCTTCTTTAGGCAATGTGCAAGGAAGGCCTTGCCTCCCAATCTCACGCAATGTTAAAAAGAAAGGAGGAGGTAATGTGTAGGGAAGGCCTTCCGTATTTTAAAGAAGGCCTGTTTGGTCATGATTTCACGCCTTCCAGGTCATGACTTCCGCCGCTGGTATGTTCGATTCGAAGCATCAGTCTATGCCTGTGCGTTTGCCACCGCTCTCAAGTATATAATACGTTTGTGTGCGTGCGTTCGGTTTTGCCTACCACTGTTATAGACAGATAAGTTTGATGAATGTTTGTATCCCCATGTTGAATTGATGTCGAATTTCGTATCCAAACAAATAGTAATTCTTGTCCTATAATTATAAGATTAACCCTTGTTGTGCAGGATATAACAATAAACTGAAACTGAAACTGTTTTACAAAGTATTTACTTTATTCTCCTTTCATTGTCTATATGCAACCGTTTGTCGCTGATATTTGGAACTCTATTCATGAAATTTGTCGCCGTGTTGACAATAATTCTTCTAGGGTGCATACACGTAGGGAAAAGATTAGTTGGAAATCATTTGGAGCATTAGAAATTCCATGATTAAGACTACATTTTGATTAGGATTCATAATTATCGTACAACAGAATTATTTGTCGATGTTATTGATCAATTAAAAATAGGTCTTACTAAATAGAAGTTGTTACTACAGAAATTACATTGTCTTAACCAATTTCCGTATTTCTAACATCTGATTCATCTGAAAAGAAAGACTCAATACAACGTTAGAATTCGTGTTCAAATATTGGTCACTGTAATCATAATTTAGTTTCTGTTCCAAAACATTAGTCACAAAATTATGTATAGTATTCGATTTTTGCTAAGAAGCTTTGCTGTCAAAGAGGACTATATTTGAATGTTACACGAGAACTTTTCAGAAAAAATATTATTTTAAACAAAAAGTGAGAAACAAATTTGACAAAAAACAGAGTACATATCGTACGTAGATATCATCCATCGAAATATCAGTGGTCACAAACCATAACAGCCTAACTCGAGTTCGGACAAAATTGTGAAAAAAATTTTGAGAAGTCACCGAGCCAAAATAAGCAGCTCTTTTTTTGATAAGAAGTAAAAGAATTCGTTTTCTTGTTATCTGTAACAAAGTTATCACATAAACTCCGACTCATGGTTTCCAGTAAAGATATTCAACTTAAAGCTGCTCTCCCTGGAAAAGTTTAGATCGACTTAGGCTGTTATGACTTGTGACCACAGATATATGTAAGTATACTTGTTCACGTTTTGCGCCGTCTAGACACAGAATTTGATATGCTTTGGGCAAAAACAACTGTTGACACATATTTTTCTATACGAAATCAAAAGAAGGTCATTAAAGCCAATGTATATTATACTATTGTCGACAAGACGAATGTGCCCAGTTGATATATCTTACCACACTAGTTTCTGAATAATTATATTATAATTATAAAGGTAATACATATTTTCTCGGTACTCTCATGCACTGCGTTTTTGGTGTAGAATTTGAATGATATGAGTCATTAGGTATATTATGTCAGAGAATATAATCATTCAGGCAGTCCAGAGCAAACACCGAATTAAGCTTATTGAATTCGAAAATAATTGATCTATGGAGCTGTGCAAAGGAACCATTGCTAAGGAGGGAGAAGTCTGGTCTGGTGCCAACTTAGACAGTGAGGAGGGTGTCATAGGCCTAATAAGGACAAGTAATCGCGACCTTTCATCTGCCAATTGTATGGTTGGAAATTTGGAATGCGCTGCAGGAATTCGGCGACTAGTCATGATTGTCGTTAACATCGTATCACTTCCGTGTCTTATAGCTTCGGTCAGATTCATCTTAGGGTGTATTAAAGGGACCAGGAAGCCACACCTGACACCATACCACACCGGTATTGGGCGGAATGGAAGACAGGAACATGGATGAGACTAAACCTGTAAATACTGCAAGGGAAGTCACCTCACTATATGAATCCACGATCTTTGACAAGCTCGCACGTAGACTCCTGAAAGACCCCGATGAGGCCAAAACCACACTGATTAATATAATAGATAGATATAAACGTGGCTGCGAATAATGATGAAGAAAATGCAGATTTAGCTGCCTCTGTGGATACAGCAAGGGACGATATTTCATTGAACAAATCAAAGCTCATTGATGAGCTGTCGGATAGCCTCCTGGAAGACACCAAACAATACGGTGGTGAAGACAACGTAGCTGCTCATGTTGACACTACTACAGATAAACCTTCAACAATCCAAAGCTGCTTCAACAAATATGGTACAATATAATACAAAAATATGGAGCCGACGTCATCTTCATCCAAGAATCCTGGACAAATAATGGCATGATTTGTGGATTGAAGACCCTTGTTTACAAACGTCTCGTTTCCAAAGCCATAAGCAAGGCGACAACGTGTATAATTGCCAAGAAACAGGTGAATATACCGCTACCATTCTGGAAACGGGGAATGTCAAAATCTGGTTAGCGTCAGCCTGTATGCCCTATGAAGATACTGGACCCAGTATGTCGCTTCTGCTGATGAAGTTAATTGAGTCTTGTCCTACGTGCGGACGTCAATACGCACTTGGCCGGGGCGAAAAAAAGTTCAAGTTACAGGATTTGGTTAGCAAAAAAAAAATCGTTCACACTTAACTTCCCGCAATGTACTTGAAGTAAAAACGAGACGCAATTTTAAATTTTGGAAAATTTGCATATACATATGTAATTGGGATATACAGTGATGGTGAAATATAGAGGGCGGATCAATAAGTCAGTGACTTTTCGAACTTCCCTCATAGTTATATGAAACGCAACACTGCTGCAGCCATCAAGTATCATCTGTTAATAGACTACTGTCAAGTTTTGAGCAAGTTCCGTAATTTACTTTTCGTTTAACAGCTGTTCAAAATGTATAACCTCGTGCATTGTTTTAAAGATGTAAAAAAGTGAATTTCGAGTGCTCATTAAATATTATTTTTTGCGAAAAACCGTCAATCAAACCAAGGAAAAGCTTGACAAATACTATGGGGACTCTGCACCACCGATTTCAATGACAAAAAAGTGGTTTACTGACTTTACGTTTTGGTCGCACTAGTACAAATGCCGCTGAACGTTCTGGACGGCCAATTGAGGTCAATACACCAGAAAGTTTCGAAAAAATCCACGATAGGGTGTTGGCTGATCGAAGAGTAAAAGTGGGTGAGATTTTTGATGCCGTAGGCATTTCATATGGCAGTGTGGTTTCGATTTTAAATGATTAGTTGGGTTTAAGAAAGCTAACAGGAAGATGGGTGTCGCGTTTGCTCTCAATTGACCATAAACGTAATCGTGTGACAACTTCAAAGAATTGCATTTATTGTATACTTAAAATTTTTCCAATAATATTTTGATGCAAACGCAACTAATATGACATTTGCTATATTTCAAAATCTTCAGAGACTTCAAAAGACAACCCTATTGTATTAAATTTTTCCAAAACGTAAAATCACATCTCTGTTGTACTTCAACTGCATTTCCGGAGGTTAAGGGCTTCATTTTTATTCTGAATTTTTATGTGTGTCAGTAAGAGAGATAAGAGAAATCACCGTATTGAAGCAAGGATTTTAAAATCCTGAGAAAGTCTTGCAGAAAGCTGTTTAATGTGGCAAAGTCCACAACTACATTATCTCGTTGCGGAACAAATCCTTACAGAAGAAACACTACAGTGGACACGTTAATGTTTTAATCACCTGGCTCAGATGGTAAAGCACCGGAGGAGTTTCAAAGTGGACTACATTTTTCGGACCCCTGGTAACTAGTTAGACGGACAGAATCCAAGGTGGTATTCATTCCAAAAGCGGGGAAATCATCGTATATTAGTAGACCAATCAGACTCTCATCTTTCCTCAAGAAAGCATTGGAGAGGATGATTGAGTCATATCTGCGAACGACCATGTATACTTCTCAGTTGTCCACAAGTCAGCACGCTTACAGCAATTGAAACCGCTCTGCTCGCGCTAGCGACCTTCATGGAGATATCTGTTTACGTTTAACCCCGTCTTACCAGTTTCGCCTCTATCAGCACTTTGCATAGACCAAACTATCATTAATTTGATCTATGAATTACTTACGAGAAGACACATAACCTCGTCCCTGGAACACACGACATTAATACGAAATGTGAATCGAGGAACTGCCCATGAACTCCATGAACTTTCCACTCCGCTGGAATTTAGCACAGTCGTAGTATATGCTGACGACCTGGCAATTACAGTGCAGGGAAAATAACCCACCATGTGCAGAGATGTGTTCCAGAACTTAATTAGGACACTCTGTACGTGGACCACGGAGAATGGACTGGGTGTAAATTCAGAGAAAACCGTCTTATATATGGTGGCTGATGAAAGCCGCTACAACAAGAAAACTTGATAACTTTTTTTCCATCTAAGTAATTTGATTTTTTTTTGTTTTTGTAGAATGTAGATTTGTTTTGTAGATTTAATACAAATGGAAAACTGGGACACTGATAAAAGAATCTGGATTGAACGCCGCTATCACGCATTGGAGTCCGTAGTTTTGGTTCAAGGAGAATATAGGCTCACGTTTAGCGGCGATCCTCCAAGTAGATGCACCATTACGAGACTAGTGAATAATTTTGCAGACCACAGGACAGTCGCTAGAAGGCCTTATAGCCGAAACCCTTCCGTTCGAACAGAGGAAACTATTGCTGCCGTACCTGATGCCATACAACGTAATCCCAAGATTCTACAAGAATATTATCTTCTCAAATGGGTGTCAGTAGGCTAACTTTGTAGACAATAATGCATAAGGATTTGAACTTAGTCCCCTACAAAATTCAAATGGCTAATAAACTTAATGCAGCAGACTTGCTTATTTGCTTGGAATTTGGCCGGAAGATGCTTGGAAAGGTAGAAGGGGACGAGAACTTGCTGAATTGTCTTTTCATGCCTGATGAGGCTCATTTCACGCTGAATTGTCGGGCCATACTTCTTTGGAGAGACCGTTACTTGAGCATGCTAAAACAATTTTTCTATCCGGAACTAAACTGAAAGAGAATTCCTTTCAACTCTGTGTGGTTTCAACAAGAAGGTGCAATTGCACACAATCCTCGGACTTCCGCAGAAAATTTCCTAGCAGGCTCATTTCAAGAAACTCAACTTACCGGTGGCGCCCCAGGTCGCCTAACCTAACTCCACCGGACTTTTTCGTGTGGGATTATTGTAAAGACGAAGTGTACAAATCGAAACCGACAAATGTGGATGAACTAAAACAATCAATTCGAGCAACAATAGCTGCAATTCCAGCCACTTTGCGGGTAGTAACGAACAACTTTTTGCCAAGATGCCGCACTCAATTATCTTTATCTTTAAGGCTAATTAAACTATATTTAACACAATTCAAAGGGCTTTCCAATGAAAAAAGATTGAATAGCAGAATTTAACAGCCACCTATACATGAACCTATATTCGTATGTAAGGACCATCGAATCCCCGAAAATGGTTTACTAGATATTGTGTTGCTGTTGTATTTTTAATTAATTGTTAATTAATTTACGTACTAATTGTTAAATGAATATGCATGAAACTGTATTTGAAACTATGTCAAAGATGTAATCAAAAAGATTTGTAACAGCGTGAGGTTATAAATTTCATATATTGTTACACAAAGAATACCACTACTACTATACTATACTATACAGCTATTGTTCGACCGATATTGCTTTATGGCATTGTCGATAGGTGCCCAGTACTGGACAAATTCACTTACATAAGTCTGTTGACAAAAATTCCAAAGAATGACAATGGTTATCCAACACCTGTTATCAATAGATTTGCTGGGACCGCAAATGGAGGCAAAGTTGGCCTAGGTCATTCTTCGACTTTGAGGAATCTGCGGCTATCCACAGGAAAAGTCGACTACATAACACCCACTTCAAACTTTGAGAGAAACTTCTACACTCATATCCCAGACAGGCAGGATTGGCAAGGAAGCATACCAGGCTGTAGAAAATATTTAGGTTTCTCCACTGAATGCTCCAAATTAAATGGTATGTTAGGGTTTGGAGTCTATTCTAAAGAGCTGGGCCTAGACCTTGTACAAAGGCTACCATACCATTTTAGTGTATTTCAGGTAGAAGTCATGGCAATTGGAGAAGTTTCCCTTTGGTTGGGACGAAACGTCACCGACTCCGACAGTCTATAAAATTGCTATAAAATTTCTGCAAGCTATATTCCTGCAATCTGAGCTGCCCACAACTGCCGCGCATATCTAAATGGGATGGTCAAGCAGCGCGATATTCCAGGAAAATTCCAGGGAACTCACATTAATTCGAAGATTATATTAAAATTTGAAAGAGATTTTCATATGTCGTATAATAATCTTCTTAACTTCAAAACATTTATTTATAAAACAATTTACATTTTCAAATTTGTAAAAAAATTTTGTGAAAATCCTAATTAATTCTTATTCAAATAATGTTTGAAATTGTAGTAAATAAAACATGTCATCTGGAACTTATTTCTATTTTCTTCCTTAATTTCAATATTTCATAGTCACACAAAATAGTAAAAACCGGTTTACTGGTTAACCAACTTCAAACAATTGGTTTTCGGTATGTTCGAAAATTAAGTTTTATATAGCTAAAAACGGTTTAACCGGTTTCACAGGATATTCAGTTTCGGTTTGGGCGCTCTAGTATGACTCTGTTAGCTTAAAATTACACATTATCTAAAAATAGTTCGGATCAAAGACAAAACAGAAATTGAGATACAATTTGGTTTGTTAATATGTGGATTTCTACATCGGCTGAAAGCGGAAACATTTTCGAATGTCATATATTTTTTTGTAAATATGTGAATTTTTTCATCGCCTTAGAACGGAAATATTTGTGATAAATAGCGTACAAATAATTCCGTAGATGTGTGAAATAATATTATGGACCGATATATCCATTTTCAAAAACGATAATCCTCGGGCTGTACTAAATACAACTGAAATCAGTTAAAATTTCTGGGGCCGATATACTAAAGTTGAGTGTTTAAATTTGTATGGGGGCTATACAAAAGGTGAACCTATGGACCATTTTCAAAAACGGCCTACGAAATGATTGTGCACCAAATTTAGTTAAAATAAGGTAATATTCGAAATCTCTGCGACCGATTTTGCCAAGCTTCGTAAAATAATTTTAATAGGCGATATGGGACCCATTATCAAAAGTGGTTATCTTGGTGTAATGGACGCCTATGAACCAAGGTTTGTTGAAATTGGTTCATATTTGTAAACTCAGGATACGATAGTACAAAACTTGGTTAGGACGTTTGTATGGGTGCTATATCAAAATATGTTCCGATGGAGCCCGTTTCCAAAAGAGGCTATCCTTGGTCTTAGAAATGCTTTATATGGGGGTTGGTTAATATTTGTAACCTCTGAACCTTTAAAGCAAGGTAGGGCATTTTTATGAGTACAATATCGATATGTTGACTGATACACGCTGAAAAATCTGTAGTTTTTTGTAGTTTGGACGAAAATATGACGTGTGTTTGGAAGTCGTCGCAAATGTAGTATACTTGAGTGCAAACACATTGTGCTTGCTATTCAATATTACATGTTTCAGACACAATGATTAATAGGTTATAAAATATGTGTTTTCGATGCTAATATATATGTGTTTGCGAAACAAATACAGCTGTGTTTGCTGCACTGCTTATGCTCTCTCGAGAGCAAGATAATAAAAGATATTGAATTATTCTCTCAGTCAGTGATTCATAAATATTTCTGAATCAGCGTGTAAATTTTCGTGTATTCAGTCGCCAATGTTTCAAGGACATCAAAAGTGCTTGATCATTGAAAAAAATATAAACCAAGGCTCGGACGATTAAATGGTGTGTGATGTTGCTTTGGTTTTTGTGTGTGTGTTTCGTGTATATGCATGTGTGCTACCAACCTGACAAATGATTTTGAGGAAAGAAACTGGAAAGGGCAACAACGTGATTCCCTTTGGCGATCCGATCCTCTACTAAAAAAACCGGAACGGCTAACAATTTATGAAATTTAATAAAAAAACACATGTGATTTATACCTGCTGGGCTTGCATGAACTAGTTACCCAACGCACAGTTTAAGCCTTCTGAAGACAAAAATGTGAGAGACAACCACGAAATCAGATACTCATTTCATAAAAAAAATAATAATAATGCCTTCAATGGAAGTAACTGTAAAAAGGACCGTTCCAAATCTTTTAGTTTGTTGTATTAATCTATCTATATCAGAAATGGGTGTGGCCATCGGTGGTGTAACGGTTAGTGTGCGTGGCTGTTGTGCAGGAGAACGTGGGTTCCATCCCTGCTCAGACCACCTTACACTTCATTCGGCGACGGCCACCTCGCTTAGGGACGGCGACACAATCGAGGAATAAGCCATGAAATAGCTTCTCAAAAAACAGTTCGTGAAAACTGGTCCCAATCACTGGTGAAAACATCTCTTCATGGGATATAATGTTAAAATATTTTATTTATCAGACATGGGGCAAATTAATTAGGAGTAGGTATATGACAATTATAATTTGTTGTTTAATTTGAATTTCCTGTCCAAATGTAAATTCAAAAAACTTTCAATACCATAGACAATTATATTTATTTTCAAAACATTTCCCTCATATCTGGCAATTTTGGGTTTCAAATATTTTATATTCTACACGTTTATGAATTTGAAAGTACTACGAGGCAATACCTATCGAACCCGCAAATTTCTACAAATAAAATACTTTAAAAACTGAACTGCCAGCAGTCAAACAAATTCAAAATAATTAAAAGCATTCCCGTATTTCATTACAATTGGCATCTGATTTCATAACCTGCATTGCATTGCCTGAGCAAATGCAAATTCGAAATTTTTTATTTCCATTGCGAACATTGGTAATGCAAATTAAAATCCAATGCAAATTAAACAAACCCATGTATGATCTATATAAATATATAAAAATGAGTTTGTGTTTGTTTGTTTGCATTTTTTAGTAACGTATAGACTCGAAAACGGCCGAACCGATGTTCTTGAAATTTTCACAGAATGTAGCTGTGTCGTCGATGGTGAAAATAGGGTACTTGTAATTTTGATATTTCAAGTGGGCGTGGCACCGTCCATTGGACCTTATTTTTGAAAATTTGTGTGAATGCATTTGACAGGAAAATTCTTGATCAGACAAAAAATTGGCGGGATCGTATCAGTGGGCGTGGCATACAACTTGAAACGTTAAACGGCTGTATCTCATGAACTATCAGAGGTATGAAGATGATATTTGGTATATGTGTTGTTCGTATAGTTCGAATTACAGCCAGGGTCTAAGTGGGTGGTGTCACGGCCCTTTTCAAAAATCGCTCTAACGGCCTTTCTAATAGACCGATTGTTATGAAAATTTCAAATTATGGTATTGATGACCTGGTTGTTATTGGATAATGGGGCATGGCACCGCACATGTAACTTGAAATTTAAAATGCTTATATCTCGTGAAATATCCGAGGTATGAAGATGAAATTTGGTATTTATATTGTTATTTGGTATTACAAAAACTTTGACTACTAAACGAAGTTTGCCTGGTCCTTACTCTACTTTTATTGATTATTTTACAACCTCATGAGGTCAGACGTCTTACACATATTAAACAAATTTCAACATATTCTTCCAACTGGCTCTATCCTTCGCCTTTTCTCGCCAGTTGGTAACACCAAGAATACGGAGGGATTCTTCTGCCTGGTCTTTCCAGCGGAGTCTTGGTCGTCCTCTTCCATCGGGTTCCATCGGGTACGTTATCAACCACCTTTCGCGCTGGCTCATTTTCATCCATTCTGATAACATGGCCTAGCCAACGCAATTGGCCCAATTTTATTCGTCTAGCTATGGCCACATCAGAATATAGAATATATATAAAAATATTGGTTTTTAAAGAAACAGAATCAATTAAACTACCAAACCATTGTATTTCTCAATGGTCAACACGATAACTGCCTTAAATCTTGACAGATCACAATGAAATTTTGTCAGTGACTATTATTTGCCAATATTGAGTTTGACCACGCCTCTTCTGGTACCTCCCATACAACTCGACGCATTTAGTACAAAATGATATTTCTTTCAAACCTTTCGTCTGGTAGATGTTATTAGCTTCAACTCTCACACCGGTTAATAATCTGTAAATACCTACTTAACTGGAGGAAATGTACCTCTCATATAAAACAGGATGTTCGTCCGGGTTGCCAATCCCATAAATCGCGTGAAACACTTCCGACCTTAATGAAATTAGGTATAAGGCTGGACTTTATCAAAGGCCAATCACCGATTAGAACAAGGGTGATTTTGCCACACCCATTTTGGTACCTCCCATACAAAAGTTGTTTGGCCGTCTGAATGTTCGGCACGAGAAGTCCCGCAAAACGGAACCAATCTTTATGAAAGTTTGTACTAGTCAATATTTAGTCAACTAAAACTTTTCTATAGAAAATGAGCGGTTTTGCCATACCCACTCTGGTACCTCCTATATAAAAATTGGGCGGATGACCGGTTGATCGACACGATAACTCTCGCAAACTACAACCGATCTTAATCAAATTTTGTACTAGGCAATATTTTGCTAAAAGCTACTATGTAATTAATAACTGACTATTGTGCCACGCCCAGTTTCGTACGTCCCATACAAAAATTGGGCGTATTTCCGGTTTGCCGACTAGATATCTCCAATAAATCATAACGAATCTTAATATTTGGCAACAACTTGCCATGCCCATTTGTGTACCTCGAGTACTAATATTGGGAAGAAAAAATGCCCCAAAACTAACTAATTTGGGTATTCAATAATATTTAGCGCAATGCCAACCTGCTGTTAAATATTATTACTTTTGAGTGTGGGCGTTTTTTAACAGAACGCCCATGCAATGGATTACTTAGTGTGAGGGTATGATTAAGTCGGTTCACCCGTCTGAAACTTATGTACTGGTTTTCTGTATATATTTCAAATACCAGCACTAACTCCTAATACCTTTAAACTTTTTTCAATTGTTTTTTGATTTCCAATGAGAATGAGCAACATTTTTAGGTTGGAAAATTTTAAAAAAAATTCGTTAACATTTAAAAATGTTGCCAATGGTAATGTATGAAAAGTTCATACTACAAGCTTTCAAGGTCTGATCTACTTCTCTACATGAAAAAGGTTGGGGTTCGGTGGAGTAACAGATAATTCAGGACTCAGTACACTCACTGTCATGACTGGGAAGTTCACCATCAAATGCCTACAATATCGACATCCGAAATTGGGATGAGTAGTGCGTTTTTTGATTGATAAATTTCTACAGTTAAATTTCCTACACTTATTTCGACCCGTTTTACATAAAAAAGGGTATAGGCGCATAAGACAATTCCTTAATCGTAATACCCTTTTTGACCGCCGCCAATTTTTAATTTGCATCTTTTTTAACATTTTCGGATTCACCTTTTAATTTTACAGCGAAAACACTCTTTCTAGTATCCAGTCGTGTTGCAGAGTACAATATAAATATGTTTATATATTTGATCCTCTTATTGTTCCCAGTTTGTTTATTATACCTGCAGAATAAACCCTAAATTACTAACATATACTCATACAACATACTTATGTTGCTTCCCAACTACGTATTGCCTTTCACAAAAGACATCTAATACTACTGGACAAGAAAATGCCATCAGAGTTAAGAAAACATAAAATTTTGTATAGGCCCATAGAGACCTGTTAGTCTATTTAAAAGTCGTGGATCATTAGCGTGCATACGAGTTAAGGCGTTTGCTGGATACAGAATTATCTATTTGTGTACAATAAGTGTACATTAAATTTATTCGGGTAATTATTCCATCATACATAAAAACATTTAGTTACTTTCATATTATAACGATTATTTCCTTCAAATGCTGGCTGTAACTGGGGCTAACGTGATCCATTCAGGTGTTCCAATTTTCGAAGACGCGTAGGACATTTCTAGTGGTATTTGGTGAATGACGCGAGTAATGTTAGTTTCCAATTCCTCAACCGTAACCGGCTTATCTGTATAGAATTTAAACAGTGGTGCGGGGAAAGGAAAAAAGCATACAGGTGTGATATCACTTGATCTAGGCGACGCACAGTGGCGCCATTTGAGTTTTTTCGTTGCAAAAATCATATCTTTTGAGCAGAAGAATATAGTTGAATAATTTAAATGGCATATGATAGATAACTGTTCAGCCTATGAAACGAGTGTCTCGAAAGGGTGCGTACTTATGGGTTATCTTAGTTAAATTTGTGGAAAAATCAATTTTATGGTAACTGAAAAAAATTATTTTTATCAATTTTAGATTTTTTTAATTCTTTTTAAATTCTTTTTATGTTTTAAAATTATTACCCAACAAATAAAAAAACAAAATATTTTTTTTTTGTTTTAAATTTGTTTTTCAATTTTCTGTAAAATATTCATTACAATTCGTATTCGTATATCTAAAATACTAATCATTGTTAAATTATAATTATTTTCTAACTCTATTCGCGACTTCACATGCCACATGGAAGAAATAAGTAGATCGGAAGATGCTGCCAACTTGTTGAATAGGTCTTCATTTTCACTCACCCTTGATGCTTGACCGTGTTCTGCAATTTATATTTTTTATAAAATTTGTTAAAAGACTCCAGTGTTTCTTCAGAAAGCTCTCCAATTGGCAAAACTGTATTCAATTACATATTTGCCATGCGCTAATATTTTATGGAATGTCGGGGTCAACTTCTTTGGTGGATACATTTCCGCTAAAAGTGATGTAGTTTTCGATGCATATTGTCCATATTTTGTAGAATTGACGTTTTCTTTGTAGTTTAATTCAAGGTGGTTCCCAATCTTTTAACGATTTGATTGTCCATTCCAGTTACTGCCTCATAATTTTCAAAAAATCTCCAAGAATTGTTTCAATTGTTTGTGTTTCCGTACCCGTACTTGGGACACTCTACTTTTAGTCCAGCTTGTTTAAAAGAGCAGTCTGTATTTGCTTCTTTCTGATCTTGATGTATTTTTTTTTTTGATCGATGTTTTTTTTTTACGGCAATTTTAGCAATTTTCCTCGTTTTTAGAATCGTTCAAATTACCGAAGTTCTTCTGACCCTTTTTGCAAATCGGGCATGACAATGTTGAGGTTGTTCCTGCCAGTTCGTTTACAAATTTCCTTCTCCAATTTGGAGTTTTGTGGGTTTAATCTTGATTATTTGTTCTTCAATGTCGTTCAACGTGGTCCTTATGAGTTCCGTGGATTTTTCTAGTGTAGGCAAACTGCAGACTTTAGCCGCAAAGGAACAACAGATGCCATAAATATATTTCCGTCCCCTTTTTGCTTATAAACGCTTTGTCCGGATGATCCATCGCAGCCCCATTTACTGATCAATGTCAGTTTCTTAGGAACAATTTCCCCTAGCTTTTCAGGAAAACTCTCCAACAGCCGTTTTGCTGTATGGCCCATAAGATCCTGCAGATTGGCTTTCACAGAGGCTTCCGTAAACTAAGTAGGCAGTGGTCGTGCATTTATTTTGGCTTGCGAAATATGTCTGTATCCATATATTTCATCATATTTCTCTTTGTAAAGTTCTCAATCCATAAACAGAGCCAAGGGTTCTTCGGAACCATACTTTTTAATCGAAGTGGGCTTGCATCAGCAACAGATTTTGTAATATGCAACCTAACTTTGTCATTATCGTCTGTATATTTAATAGACAGAGCTGCCAATAAATGCTTCGTGGTCAAGTCAAGTTTCCTCTTTCTTGTGAAAATTTAACACTCCTCCCTACTGTTTTTGGCCTTCCTTTTGCTCGTCCTGTTGATGTGGTGGGTTTATCCACTGCCAATTTATGCAGGATGATGTCGTCATTAAGCCAGTCCTCGTATTTGGAGTTGAATTTCGCAATGGTTCGATTGGATTTTATCCATTGATATGGTTGACATTGACATTGATATGGTTGACTTTCCAAACGGGTCAAATAATTTTAAATTGTTCAGCGCCATGTTTTAAGTACTCGTTGCGCCAACTGCCAGTCGGAGACTAATCCAGGTATTATGCTTATTTTGCAATATATAGTCTAATCTATTACCTGATAGATGCCCTTTGGATTAAGGGTTTATAAAAATGGTTATGCTACCATGCCTAAAAATGTATCTGTTACGTGAATACATACGGATTTAGGTTTAAATATGCACTTTTGATATTGTACACGTGTCCGAATAAGATTTGTGCATACCTGTCAATATTATTCTGTGAATGGATGCTTGACTATTTGTAAGCCAAAGTAATTTTGAACTGAGGTGCGTACCTGCTAATTTCAATGAATATTTTTTGTGCATTCTGTGTTTTTAACATAATACTGGGAGCAGACTTTGTCAGAGGCTCTCAGGTACGCAACCGACTTAAAATTTAATTTTCAAACTAGTTATCAGTCAAAACATTACAGAATAACAAATATAAATCATATACCTCAAAAAAAAAAAACAATAACGTAGCAATGGGTTTCCACGGACACGGAATATGCAAGGGGAACAATGTATTTTTATACCTCTAGAAGCCAAAGTGGTGCCTAGAGGCAGATAAAGCCTCTTTCAAGTTACGTAAGGAACAATTAGAGAACATATTTTGAAAATATGGTAAATACAGGAAAATATAGTTTTTGACGTGACAACGTCTTAAATTAGGTTGCGGCTGGGAGTCACTTATGAAAAAGTGTAACGCCCGGTAACGTTACGATGAGTCACCGAACACAAGTAAACGCAATGTGTTTACTTGTGTGCCAGAAACGATTTGCTTTGCTGGCTTCTAGTGGCTGTTGGTCGGTGGTGTGAGTGTTTTTGTTTTTTGGCACATCATATATATGACGACTGAGCAAGTATGTATGTGCGTATATATGTGCGTGTGTATGAATATTGATTTAGATCAGTCTGCATTGGATAAGGTATTATTTTTTGTTTTTTTTTGTTTTTTGTTTTTTGGCTTTATGATATGTGTAGTGTATGTTTGTGTGTAGAAATTTTCATATGAATTAGGTAGCCAAAACGAAACAGAGAGCTGCGGTCGGCTTTAAAAACGATATGCGAATATGATGAATTGAAATACTTTTTGGTTAGTAAATTATTTTCTTTTGTTTTTAATAAAAGAAATGTTTATTTTTTATAATAAAAGAAATGTTTATATTTTATAATAAAGGATATGTTTATTGTTTATAATGTCACATTTGATAATGTGTTCATAGAAATCGCACAGGTACCTAGATGGTGTTGAAATTACTTCTATTTTCCTAAACCATAAGTTTCAATAAATGTTAAAACATCGCCCGTGAGTTCTAACACTCATTGGGCAAGTGAGTTCATTGCACTCCTATTGTGCAATTTAATTATATTCATATCAATAAATATTCTACCGAGAAAAAGACGTTGTCACGTAAAATCTTCGCCCGTAAAACCGACTTTACAGGCAACAATTTTTTTTTTTATTTTCTTTCAAAGTTGAAAAATTGTGAAAAAATGGATAGTTTAAGCAGTTACCTGGAGAAACATAAAGCAAACAATAATTTTGTTCTATTATTATACATATAATAAATACATTAATCAATTAAAAAAAACAAAAAAATATGATTCGTTACCTAGTTTTCGTAATGTTGCATCCGAAATAAAAATTGTGTCTTTTTTTGAAAACCGAAAATCGGTCAACTGTGAACGGTTGTGTCTTCTAAACTAAAAATCTGATATTATTAAGGGTAGCATTTTTGAAATCGTTGAAATAGGTTTATTCAAAATTTCGTAGTCGAACATGAAATTTTCCGAAGCTTGAAATTAACTGTTCACCAAATTTTTCCACAATAATGTGATGGTTTCTCGGTCTTTGGAGCAAGAAGCAACATTCTGTTGTAGCCAAGTATCGTCAAGATCACGGGTTTCAATTTTGGGCCGGAAAAATACCGACATAATGGTCGATATCAAGCGCCATATAAAGTTACGTTCCCGCCTCATTTTTAGATAGCTGTAGACCGATGACACTAGTACATAAACCACACCACCCCGTTGTTTGGTCTGGGTGTAATAGCAGCTTTTGAACCTCTTCGGTCATTTTTCTTATTGACGCAGCCAGAAATGGGATAGTCGCTGAACACACATTTGGACGAAAGCATTTGGTCTTCTGCAATCTTTTCAAGAGCCCAAAGACTGAAGCGGTGACGATTCGTAAGTTCCAAGGACTTCAGTTCTTGCACGAGTTGAATTTTGTATGTGTTTAGACAAAGATTTTTACGAAAAATATGCTAAGTTGTTACACACGATACACGGTATAACAACGCCGAATACACTCTTGGCTAACTCCGCTATATTTTTTGGAACGAAGTTCCTTATCGCACGTTGCGGTATGGGGGCTAAATGAATAAATTTTATATGTACAACCCAGTCTTATTACGCATACTTTTAGGATTTGGTAATTATTCCTAGATTTATACAGTCAGGGACGTATATGAGGGTTGTGTTCTTTTATGTTGGCTTTGTGATAGTCATGCTATTGTGAAGTGTGCTGACTTCAATGGAAGGCATTATGACATAATTACGGCTAAGGAAAGCGGGCTTCGCTGAACATGTTGGAAGTGTAAGGAATACGATTTTGACTTTTTTTAGGTTATTGCTTTTTGCATTATTAACAGTATTACCCCATTCTGTGTGCTTGCAGTTCAAGTCTCCCGCTAGTTTTTGCAAGTCTGCTCGTATTGAATTTATATTACCGGCCGAATAGTACGCACATGTAATATCTAAAAAGTTGTCGCAGTCAACGGGTATCTTTATGGCGCACATCTCTGAAGCATCTAGCGAATATCTACTTTTGTTATCGTGACTGTAGTATTGCATGTTATTCTTGATTAATATAGCAGTTCCCCCACCCATTGTTGCTTATGGTTTTGCTTATTTGCTTATGATTTTATAATTTTTAAATATTACATTGTGCCTATGGTTTAATTTTGTCTCATTTAATAGGATAATATCTAGTATCTACCTACTCTTAAAAATTTACCTATTCTTGAAAAAGGACCCATTCTTAAATAATTACAGTTTCTTAAAAAAAAACTTTTTCTTAAAAAAATATATTGGTATATGTAAAAATACCTTTTCTTACAAAAGTTCCTTTTCTTTTAAGTATCTTTTCTTAAAAATAAAATATTACCTTTTTTTCTTGACATAAGAACTCTTTCTGAAAATAAATAAATTTTGTTAAAAACTAACCTTTTCCTAAAAAGAGTACCAATTCTTTAAAAAGTACCTGTTCTTACAAAAGTACTTCTTTGTAAAAAAAAGTCATATTCTTATGGCTTTTTCTTACAGAAAGTATTTCTTCTTAAAAATAGTATCTTTTCTTAAAAAAAAACATTATATTTTAACAAAAGAACTACCTCTCTTTAAAAAAGGACCTATATAATACAAATTCCGGAAAATATAATACATATTCTTAAAAAAAATCTAAATATATATTTATTTTTAAAAAATATATTGAAGAAATAAAAAATTTTATTAAAAAAAGTTTTTTATTTTACAAAAAGTACCTTTTCTTAAAGATCCATTTAATTTATCGTACTTTCCAACGGGCGCTTTATACGTGTACTGAAAAGTACACAATTTAAGGAAGTGCTGAATAGAGACTTACGAGACACTTTTTTCTGAGTTTAGTTTGGAAATTGAATACAGTTGTCCGAAATACCAAAAGGTGTGCTCCTAAATTCGTTGCAACTAAGTGGTACATATAAAGGGTTTTCCAATAAGAGCTGTTATTTTGGTATTCAAAGAAAAATGCCATTTTTTGAGATACATGATTTCATAACAAAGAGGAAGGTATGCCGTTAATAATGAAAAACAACATCAGCCAAATGTCCACCACGACCACGCTTACAGCAAAAGTTTTTTGTAAGGCTCGTCCAACGGTATATAAAAGATGTCAAATCATATCCAGGCACATCCCTTTTGCAGGGATAATCTACCGAAAACGCATTCTTAAGTTTTAGAACGAAGTTCCTTATCGCTAAATGAAAAAATTTTAAACAACTCTTTTTAACCACTTTATTACAACCCATTAGTATCAACCATATTGGATACTTTTGGTTTGGTTTGGTTTAAGGAGTAGTTTTCTAGGTGGATCCTGTGTATTACGTACTGTAGTTTTGAACCCAATAAAAAGTAAATTTAGAAGACTGGCAAATCCATGAAATACAACCCTGAGCATGGAATTAAATTTGGCAGCACACTTACTCTTACTCTAAGTAAATAAGTAAGTAACTTTCTAAAAAAATACATTATCTTACAACAAATTGCCGTTTCTTAAAAAACTACATTTTCTTTAAAGAGTAGCTTTTCTGTTAAACAAAATAACTTTTCTTGAAATAAGTACCTACTCTTAAAATTGTAAATTTTCTTTCGTAAAAAAAGCTTTTCTTCAGAAAAAGCCCTATTGGCATCTTTAAAAGTTAAGAGAAAACATGTTAAATTTGGATTAAGTTGGTTAATTGAGAATATGTGGAGAATAAATTTCATAGTGTTCTTACGAAATTCGGTTTTCGTTATGCGAGCTTAACTTTGTAAGAGGTAAGTAGGGTAAAAAGGGGGTTAAGTTTTCTGGTACTACGTTTTTTTCGGACATTGATACGAATCAATGCCAGGAAAAGCTAGTAAGGGAGGGCATCGCTGACAATAACATCAGTCAGCTCAGATGACGTGCGATAGGTTATCCGATAATTCCTAATCACATTTTTGATTCTCGGTTTTGGGTTTGTTTTGTGTTTTAGCTTGCTAATTGGCGATTATCTTTCGGGCTCATTTTTTATTTTATGTCGCGATATATTGTGTTGATTAAGCCTCGGTGTGTAATCAATGTTCAGAGGCAGACTGTTGTTGTGCTTGGTAAGCGGAAGGATCACCCCGTCCGGCGAGCCACCGGCCCGGCGTAAGCATGGCACTCCGAGCACCCTGCGATACCATCTCATGAACTCCATAGCTAACCCTTCAAAATTTCAGTCTGTGCCCACTAGGGATGCTAAACGGGATTGATTTTAAAAATCTCGGGATTCGTGATCCCGTAATTTTTCGGGATTCTATTTTTAAATTTGTTTGGGAACAGGTCTATTTTACGACTTACACTCCAAAAACAACCACAAGGGGGGTAGAATACGTTATTCTAAGCAAAAAATTTTGGATTTGTGAGAGGGATATGGCGTTAACGTACCGTGTAATGACATTGATATCCGTTTTTTTTTGTATAAAACAATATAAAACAAATGTAGCACTTTTTGATAAATCGCTTAGTTATCGAGTTATCGGATGTTGACATTTAGACAAATTATCGATTTTTTTTTACTTTTCTCAAACAAAAATAAAAATTATTTTAAAAACATCGCGCGATTTTTCGAATATTTTTTTTTCAAACAAAAACAAAAATTATTTGAAAAGAATTTTTTAATTTTTGTTTGAGAAACGTAAACATCCCATAACTCGATAAGTAAGCGACTTATAGAAAAATGCTAAATTATTTTTTGAATTTGTTATGACTTGTTTTATACAAAATAGTGATATCAATGGCTTTACACGCTACGTTAGTGGAAAAGTATCCGAAATATCGGGGTCCATAACTCCGTAACTATGCATTTGCCCCGATTTTGTTATTTTACTTTCATTGCTTAAAATATAATGTTCTATCTATTGGAGAGTAAGCTGTATAATAGACATACATATGGCAAATTTAACTTACGGTAAGATGTGTTATTAAACCTTTTGTAGAGCCGCCATTGGCATTTAAACCCTTTTTGCACCATTAGGATTTCGACTCTTCCAAAAAATAAAACCACGCTGAACTTTTGTCATTGTTTTTAGTTTTATGTTTATCAAAATTAATAATAATTCCGAAAAATCCCGGAATTTACTTATTAAAATCCCGGGATTCGGGATTCATCAATCCCGAAAAATCCCGGGATTTCGGGATTTCCCCTTTGGCATCCCTAGTGCCCTCATGACAAGGTAGAAAAAAGTTTTTGCACAAGTTTTCTGGTTTGTTTTGCTTGCTATATTTTTCGAGCACTTGCATAGTGAAAAAATCCCAATTAAAATAAGTTTCGTTTGCATTTAGTTTGATGAAATTCTATTACAGTTGGTCAAGTTTAAGCTTTAATGTGTTAACGTCTATAGGCGCGGGTAGGGGATTACACAGATTGTCCGACTGCGATCACAGATTGTTTGGTGTTAAACTCATCCGAAACGGCTGGACCGATTTGTATGAAATTTTGTGTGCATATCGGGTAGGTCTCAGAATCGGCCAACATCTATGTTCATACCATTAAATGATAAGGGTGACCCACTCCTATATAGAACACAGATTTGTCCGACTGCGAAACACAGCTTGCCAAACTGCGAAAAAAGCACACACTGATGTAGCGGCAGCGAACAGTTGTCTTGTGTGGGTGCGGAGCACTCTCAGAGCAAAGAGAATAATGACGATGTTGTACGTTTATAAAAATGAGATAGCAAGAGAACAACGAAAATGGTGTGAATCAGTGATGGAAAAAGTGGTACAATTGTACCATTTGCGGTACAATTGAACTCTGAGTAGTACACTGGTACTCCCAATACTTTTTGGTACTATTTAAAATTTTCTGAAATTGTACTGTGGTACTTCTGCGGTTTTTTGGTACAATTCCACAAATTCTCCGGTCAAAAATCATATTCTAGTATGTACATAAATAGTTTAAAATATCAGAATTAATGATATGTTTCATATCAGTTGTGTAGTGTGATTCGTATATCGCATATGCTAGAACGTATGCGATACCACTTAACACATATCTACATTCATTCATATACTCTTTGGTTGTTGGCGTGTTCATTTACATTGTCACTATTCATATCGAGGTATAGGTCAGCAAAGTACATTGTACCAGTGAACGAGTAATTCGACTCCTTCTGTCTGACCGATTGAGCATTCACGATATATGAACCGTTTAACCACTAAGGAGAATCAATGAATATGTGTCACCATATAGAAACTAGATAGAACTAATAATGTATTCCAAATAGTATATAAGACCATTGTACGAATTCAGTCAAGTCAGTTTTTACTACAATGCTCTTTAATTGATGCATTAAATAAACAAACATATCGCTACTCCATAAGCGATTAAAATAGCCACAACTCCTCGCATTTTTATTACATGGCGACCGAGACAGTGGTCCGAATTAATAACTAAGGACCAGAGGACACCTGAAGGATGAACCTGGAGAAAGGACAGGGTCCTAAACCAATAACAATACAGGAATACAAGAGCCGCCAAGCCAAGGCGAAGCCACAACGGGTTTTAGCACACGTAACCAAAGTGTGTCCACCAAAGAGACGAGGCGGTTTCCTCGTAACAAGGCGCAGGGAGCGAGCAAGACTCTTAAGAATAATCAACGACAAAGTTCCACCATCCTGGGAGGTGGCCACAGAAATCTGGAAGAAGATAGACTGCATCGAGGCCCAGATGGAGGCATGGCAGAAATATAAGCAACAACAACAGCAGCAGCAACATTAATAACTAATACATTAATAGCAGCTAGTTTAAGCACGGAGTGCATGAATCTCATGCACCTGTAAGGAACGGAGGCGAGTTCGCCCGTGTTCACCTTAGGGACAATAAAGAAACGAACATCAATAGATAATATACATTTTCATTATTTTATTTTATTGAAAGAACGCAAAGCAAATTTACATTGAAATGGGGGGTCAGAATACAAAGATTAAAGACCCCAAGGCAAACGTAATCAATGAGGTTGAAATACAAGCACCTCAAGTTAACATTAAGAACATAGAATTAATGCTAGTTGTAATAACAATAGCAATATTAGCAAATATATGTATTAAGTTATATGTTATGCATAAGAAAAGCCTGAAAAAGAGATATTTGGGGTTGGCACCCGTGCAGAGAATTTAAATGAAAAACAATTTTTTTTTAAGAAAAAAATAAAAAACAAGTTTTGAGCGTAAATAAAGAAATATGAAAGGATATTTAATTGTGAGAATTTTTAGTTCTAGATGGAGACATGGGAATTGATTAGAACGATTTTTGTATCAGAACGGGAGAAATTCAGTAAAGCTTATAAGTGCATAAATAAGAACACATTTATAAGACCAGAAACGGTCAGGAAACATTTAGGCACATTGATAGTTACTTTTGAAGCAATTAGGAATTTGTTACATCAACACTCAGGACGTTTGACTAAAGAACATGAAGAAGAAGGTTTAGGGTTTTATTGGGAAACCAGAGATAAGCTAGTAAAAATATTTTCAAAATATCAGATAAATCAGGAGGTTCCTCATACAGTAAGTGAACCGGTTATAATAGACTTATATAGAGTTCTTACACCAGAATCATTCAAGAAACTATCACCCATAGGAGAAGACCAGTCGGATGCAGATACCGACTCAGATAAAGAAGTACAAGTACAAGATCGTAAGATGCCTTTAACAGCGATAGAATTTATAAACACAGCCTCGAGACTCATACCTGATTTCGATGGCAGGCCTGAAAACCTAAAAAGTTTTCTGGACGCGCTACAATTGGTGGGGACCATAAAAGAAACGCATGATGCTATTGCTGTTACTTTGGTAAAAACAAAGCTGCGAGGTACAGCAAGAAATATTATAGGCAATGAGGCAACGCTTGAACAAGTAATCAACAAATTGCAGACCTCTGTAAAAGGAGAATCAGTCGAGGTCCTGACGGCCAAGATTATGAATATACAGCAGAACAACAAGTCAGCCAATGAGTATACCAAGGAAATTGAAGATATGACAAGAGCATTAGAGAATGCATATATTGGTGATGGGCTGCCATTGGAGCTGGCCGGAAAGTACAGTACGCAAACTGCAGTTAAGGCGATGACCAAGAATTGTAAACTGAACGAAGTGAAGCTTGTTATGCGTGCGGGTCAATTCCACACGATGAATGAGGCAGTCTCGAAATTTGTTAATGCATGTACTGAGACAACAGGGTCAGAGAACACCATACTTAGAATACCTTAGGGGCAAGGAGAATTATGTAGCGGATGCTTTGTCTCGCATAACGATAGATGATTTGAAAGAGCTGAACCTGAACGTAGCTAAGATACACAGAATGACAACCAGATCAACCACCAAAACAGATAACAAGGAAGTCAGTAGCAAAGAGGAGAGTAAAATTGAAAGAAAGCCCAACGTATACGAAGTCATCAATAATACAGACGTCAAAAGAAAACCAAAATTAAAGATGACTATTGACCATTGCTATATTAAGCATGGCAAGAGAAATTTAATGAATATTAATATCAAGGATTTGTACACTAATGGGAAAATTGATTTAGGACAATTTTTCCCAAGACTTCAAAAGGAGGTCAGCATACAAAAAATTGATATATTACAAATGGCACCTACAGAGAAAATTTTCGAATTTGTCTCAATAAATGAATTTAAAGAAATGGGCAATAACAAATTAAAATGGGTAAAAGTAGCGCTACTACCAAAGGTGACAAAATTAAAAGAAAGCTCTGACATAAGAAGAACCTTGGAAAGATATCATGACGATCCAGTGGAAGGTGGACACTGCGGAATAACGAGAACGTTAAATAAAATAAAAAGACATTTCTACTGGCCAAACATGACTAAGGACATATCGAAGTACGTCAAGTCATGTCAGAAATGTCAAAAAGCAAAAATAACAAGACATACGAAGGCACCAATGGTGATCACCCACACACCTAATAAAGCGTTTGACACCGTGTTGGTAGATACCGTTGGTCCACTACCAAGAACAGAAAGTGGAAATGAATATGCAGTCACTCTAATATGTGACTTAACAAAATACTTGGTAACAATACCAATACCGAATAAAAGTGCAAGAACAGTCGCAAAGGCGATATTCGACTCTTTTATACTCACCTACGGTCCAATGAAGACGTTCATTACGGACATGGGTACGGAGTATAAAAACTCGGTAATGACGGATCTTTGCAAGTATCTGAAAATTGATAACATAACATCAACAGCTCACCACCACCAAACTGTAGGCACTGTCGAACGAAGTCACCGTACGTTTAACGAGTATGTACGATCATACATATCGGTAGACCGGAATGATTGGGATGAATGGCTAAGATATTTTACATATTGTTTCAATACGTCACCGTCTGTGGTGCATGGCTATTGCCCTTACGAGCTTGTATTTGGACGAATCCCATACGGATTCACAGATTTCAATAGCATAGATACTGTAGACCCGATCTATAATATAGAAGATTATAGTAAGGAAGTTAAATTTAGATTGGAAAACGCTTATAAAAGAGCAAGGTTATTAATAGATAAGGAGAAAGAAAAACAAAAAGAACAATATGATAGAAATATTAAGGATATGAAAATTAATATAGGAGATCTAGTGTTAGTTAGAAATGAAATAGGTCATAAATTAGACAATAGATATTTAGGTCCATTTATGGTTAAGGAGATTCTTAAAAATAACAACATTGTATTAGAAGATAAGATAAAGAACAAAACATTAAAAATAAACAAAAATAGATTAAAACTATTTGTTAAGTAATAATTGTTAAATATAAGTATTACATTAATGAGATCCGGATTCTGATAATTATTTTATTATTTCCACACTTTAACAATTTAACTACTATACATTGTATTACTAATAATAGAATAATAAATTATTCTTTTTAAAAAGGGAGGTGTAGTGTGATTCGTATATCGCATATGCTAGAACGTATGCGATACCACTTAACACATATCTACATTCATTCATATACTCTTTGGTTGTTGGCGTGTTCATTTACATTGTCACTATTCATATCGAGGTATAGGTCAGCAAAGTACATTGTACCAGTGAACGAGTAATTCGACTCCTTCTGTCTGACCGATTGAGCATTCACGATATATGAACCGTTTAACCACTAAGGAGAATCAATGAATATGTGTCACCATATAGAAACTAGATAGAACTAATAATGTATTCCAAATAGTATATAAGACCATTGTACGAATTCAGTCAAGTCAGTTTTTACTACAATGCTCTTTAATTGATGCATTAAATAAACAAACATATCGCTACTCCATAAGCGATTAAAATAGCCACAACTCCTCGCATTTTTATTACAGTTGACTCATCACTACGACTTCACAAATTCAACATTAACGCTTTCCAACACTAATTGTTAATACAACACAGGCTAGCACTTTGTTGCGAATGACCGTTGAATTGTATTCTTCTTCTTGGAATTGTGTCAAGCACTTGTTAAAAAGGGATTGTGCAAAACAACAGGATATGTAATACAAGATTAACAGGTGAAATGGATAAGTTTCTGAAAAAGTAACTGGAAAAAAATATGAATCAAATTATATTTGTAATTACTGACATTTTTTAACTAAAATTTAGGAACCATTTTTGCAGCCATCCTGCGGAATATGCTGATAAATTCAAAAAGGAAAAAGCGCCGAGAAAGATAAGGACAGAATGGACTGACTGACTTATATCCGTGGCTCAAGGACGGCAAACAAGGCAAATATTGTTTTTTATGTAATACTAAAATTAATGGAGGACAATTTCACGTAAAAAGGCATGGAGAATCGGAAGGCCACAAACGGTTGGAAAAGGAGGCTAAACGGAATCCAAAAATCGACGAATTCGTAGAAAAATCGAGCGCAGCCGATTCTATAAATGCAAAAGCTAAACGTTTGGAGTTAATGCTTGCCAGTTTTGTTACAGAACATAATCTACCATTCAGTGTTGTGGATCATCTTAATAATCTATTGCATAATGCTATTGACGATTACAACATATTAAATATTTTCATGTAAGTCGGCAAAAATCACAAAAAACCAACTTAAAACAAATTGCCAATTTTTGCCAACGTCAATATTATTCCATAATTATTGATGAGAGTACCGATTGTACTATTTCTAAAAGTCTGGCTGTAATAGTACGTTTGTATGATGGACGCTGCTTCGATCGATTTTTGGGATTGGTGCATTTGACTAATGGAACTGCGGAGACCATTTTTTAAAACACAGTGAAAATATTAAAAGACAATAACATTCCTCTAAGTAACTTAATTGGATTTTGTGCGGATAATTGTAACACTATGATGGGCAACAAAGGCGGTGTTCAGGCCTTGTTAAAAGATTACATATGGTTGCATATGCCATAACTTGAATTTAGTGGCACAACATGCATCGACGTGTTTGCCCAAATCTATTGATGATTTGATTAAAAAAAATCAATGAGAGCTCAATTCGTAGGGATGATTTTACTGAATTCCAGAAATATTTTGATACAGAGGAACACGTTATCTTAAAATATGCTCCTACTAGATGGTTGTCCAGGCAAGCGGCTATTGACAGAATACTAGAACAGTGGAATCCTCTAACGTATATTTTTACACTTTCTAATTTTGAACTTAAAGATAAAAGATACGACTAAATTTATTTTAAGTAAATTAAAGGATATGACTACGAAATTGTATTTTCTATTTCATTCCTATATTTTACCAATTACTAATGGAGTTAACATTGAAATGCAGGGTGTAGATACTAAAGTTCTTGTACTGTACGAGAGATTAACTCTTCTATACAAGCAAATTTGTAGAAATTTCTTGAAAAAATCGTCTATAGACGGTGTTGAAGTATATAATATGAAACTTTATGACCAGCTTCCATCCGAAAATTGTTTCTGTGGTGCAGCCGTTGAAGTTTTTATATCTGAAAATGATGCATGAACAAATTTTATTATTCAAAGAAAATGTCAAAAACTATTCTATAAAATTGTTAAATGAATTGATGGACAAATTTAATTTTCAAGATTCTCTTTCCATCAACTTTAAAAAATTTGCTCCAAAACATGTGTTAAATGGTGAGTCTAACAGTATTGTTCAATTTGTGTTAAAATTATTTCCTAATGAAATGGAAAATATTGAAAATATCAACAGTGAATATAGAGCGATTTCTGACATAGCCGATTTGGAGAAGTACGCTGATTTAACCATTAATGAGTTTTGTAAAAAAATATCTACCACTAAAAATACTTTGAATGAAGCTATGTTTCCAAACATTTACAGAATTGTTCAAGGTATTTTATCAATACCACATTCTTCAGCTTGTGTTGAGTGATCATTGTCTTTGCAAAATTTGATAAAAACAAAACTATGAAATAGACTACAGGTCAATACATTATCGTCACTTATACAAAGTAAAGATTTGATCTCATCAAATTTGACAAACTGTTACGATGTCCAATTAGCGAAAATTGTATCGCAGATTAATATAACGAATGCAGAAATAGAAAAAACTCATTACCAGAGTAAAGCTGAATTCATGTTTCATTCTGTACATAATGTAACTTTTAATTATATTTAAACATAAATAAAATAAAAAAATTTATCTCTTTGAATGTAATACCTAAATACACAGATTATAAATATAATTCATAATTTCTTAATATCGGCTTTTTCAATAAGAACGCTACAAAAGTTTTTTTAAATAAAACAAAACCGATTTTAGATACCAATGAAATTCTTTATTCCAGTGAAAGTACGTTCGATGCCATTATGTATGGAACTCGATTTCTTTTGCATGGCCGCCACGGGCACGCTTGCAGAAGTCCAGACGCTGAACCCAATTTTCGACAGTTTTCAAGCATAAATCGGCCGATACTGCTGCAATTTCACGTTCGATATTCGTACGAAGTTCATCAATCGTCGCTGGCTTGTTGGCATAGACCATAGACTTGACGTAGACCCACAGGAAATAATCTAACGGCTGGGCTGGGCCATTTCGTGAGATAACACGTTCACCAAACTTGGTTTCCAATAATTTGATTGTTGCATTCGCTGTGTGGCGCCGTCCTGTTGGAACCACATGTCCTCCAAGTCCAAATTATCGAATTGGGGCCAAAAATATTCGGTTGTCATTGAACGGTAGCGATTCGCATTCACAGTAATGTGCCGGTCTTGATCATCACCGAAGAAGTACGGCCCAATGTCGCCGCCGGCCCATAAACCGCTCCAAACCGTAATTTTTTCGGGATGCAATGATGACTCATGGATTACGTGTGGATTGCTGTCTGACCAATGACGCATATTTTGCTTATTGACGAAGCCATTCAGTCAGAAGTGAGCCGACCATAAGTTGAACGTTGCGATCTTATAAAGTTGAGGCCACTGACTCCAAATTTCAGTAGTAAGTTTTAATAATATCGACTCGTTGTAGGCTCGTATATCTTTCCATGATGAAATGGCAAACCTTAGTGAAGAGAAATGTCAAAAGAGCGGGAAAAAATATGGCGTCGTTTGCTGTCCCTATCGATTTGCTTTTGTAGCGTCTCTGTTGAAAAACCCTTTATAAATTCATATGTAAATATGTTATCGAAATTTTTTTGTTTCCTTTTTACATAAAATACAGATTATGTATTTTATCTATTTACTGTATAAGTTATTGAAACTTAAATTTTTTGTATTGCTTTAAATAAATTAACAAAATTAAAAATTTATATATGGTACAATATGAAAATTTTGAAAAACCATCATTGGTGTGAACCATAGTCTAATTATAAAGTCAGAGCATGCGGTCAGCTGTTCAGACTTTTTTTTGGTTTGTTTATGTTTTAATCGGTGTTTGTTTTGATGGCACTTAAGTAGTGTCAAACTGTTTCATCTTTTGTTTTGATTTGTGTCATTCTTTATTAAACGTTAATGGTGTTGGTTGACAACTGGAAGGTGCCGTCATAACAATCAAAACAACAAATTTCTGTCAAGATCGTCTGTTTTTACAACAACACGCCATGCTTCGACTTTATTATTAGACTATGGTGTGAACTTATGTAGCCTACATGGATGCGTAGGTCCGTTATGTCTAACTATTAAAAAGTACTTTTTCTATGAAAAAGTACATTTAATAGTAATGTAAAAACATATGTGTGAAATTGATCATTATGGTGGATGGTTTCTTTTTTGAAACAACAACATCTATGCAATGGCTTTCGATGAGAGCATGCATAGGAAAGAAATGTTGTGAATATTGATGGTTATGGCAAAGTATTTTTGTGGATGTTTTCGGACAAGTAGGAGTTTAGAGAATTCTCGCTTACTTGAGATTTGTTTATCCCTATAATATGTGATGATATACCTAAATACTTGTGAAGAAGGGAGCTGAAGATATGCCTAGGTGGGCATTGAAATAGCTACCCAGCAAAAATAAAATGAAGTACCTAGTTCTAGTAGAAGTTATTATTTTTGTACATCTTCTGCAACATTATGCGCATATTTAATGCAATTTTGATTCTGATCAAAAACAACTCCGAAAAATTTACTTTTGCATCACATCCATTGTGATGAAAATTTATTATAGAGCTAAAGGGATAGTGGAGAAGTGCAAAGATGCCTAAATATATTACTTGTTTTTAATTTGTAGTTACTTTCTTTCAAATTGCTTTCCATTTCCTTTCTTTTCACCTGTTGACAGAAGCATTTGGAGTACTAATAAAAGGTCAATTAATAAAATAATTAGTTATATAAAAAGTTAAGACCTAAAGTTGTAGCTAACTTATTGCCAAGACCTAAAGTTGTAGCTAACTTATTGCCAAGATTCAAATGACAAGAAATTTAAAAATTGTTGAAATAATAGTTTTGGTTGCTCGTTTGCGGACGAAATGTAGCAGAAAAATGTTAGCATAAATTGCTCTTCCAAACAGTCAAATAAGAAGTAGTGCCGCGTTGGACAACGTCATATTAAAAGAAGTGCTTCTGCACCTAAATTAGCACTACATCTTACCAAGTAGTTGTGGTGCAAATTCTACTTCTTGGTATACTCTTTTTTTGCTGGGTATATTCTCAACCATCCACCATAATAATCAATTTCACATTATAGTAGCGTTCACAATGGCAGCAACGAATTTGTAATTCAAGCCTTCTCGTTCCCACTCACAGTATTGCATATAATGCCCTCTCATGTTTTTCGTGAAATTGGAATTTAAATTTGTCATAGAAGTAGGTTCTACTTCTACTTCAAATTGGAATTTGTTCGAATCAGTTTATTCTACTGGCCGCTAGGGGCGCTCTACTTCGAATTTTGTTTTAAAACTTCAAAATATGAATGAAAATTTAAACATTTTGTATCAAAACAAACATTTTAATAAATAATATTATCTGTAGAATCTGCCAATAACAATAATTTCACATATAATTAAAATTTTTTATTACCAAGAATACAACACTGTCGCTGGCTTTCGAACAAATCAGCTGATGCAAATGTGAAATGTGTAGTTGTTTGTAGTAAGTGTAGTTCGCGCCAATTTTATTAATAAACAAAAGAAAAAAGTTTAAAAAAAGCTGACATTACCAGGTTTATCGAAACCGTCCAAGGCCATGACATATTATGGAACATAAGTTTCTAAACATTTCTATAGAAACATTTGAAAACAGTTCTAAAGAAAAATTTGAAAATATTTCTATAGAAAAATTTTAAATTCTATAGAAAAATTTTAAAACTTTTCTATAGAAAAATTTTAAAACTTTTATATAGAAAATTTGAGAATATTTCTATAGAAAAATTTGAGAAGATTTCTATAGAAAAATTTGAAAACATTTCTATAGAACAATTTAAAACTTTTCTGAAGAAAAATTTTAAAACTTTTCTATAGAAAAATTTTAAAACTTTTCTATAGAAAAATTTAAGAACATTTCTATAGAAAAATTTCAAAAAATTTCTATAGAATAATTTTACAACTATATAGAAAACTTTTAAAAGAATTCTATAAAATTTTACAATTTTTCTATAGAAAAATTTTAAAACATTTCTATAGAAAAATTTTAAAACTTTTCTAAAGAAAAATTTTAAAACATTTCTATAGAAAAATTTTACAACTTTTCTATAGAAAAATTTGGAAACTCTTCTATAGAAAAATTTGAAAAGTTTTCTAAAGAAAAACACTTAATACTTTTTGCTCCGGGTAGTGGTACAAACCTGAGGTCAGTGTCTCACATTTAATTTTTCTATTTTTTACTTTTTGCTTTTTCGTTTGTATTGGAATTCTCCATTGTTTTCAATCCCCAAATATGTATACTGCTGTATAATGTAAACAATGTTGCCAATCAGCTGTTTTTTGAACTTATTCGAACAAATTTGTTGCTTGCATTGGGAACGCCTGTTGAATTTGTTGCTATCATTGTGAACGAGCCTTATGTCTTTAATAATACATTCTCTATGATGAAAATTTACTTTTTATTATAAAAGTACTTTTTCATAGAAATTGATCTTGTACCGCAAAAATTATTAAAGAAAATAACATCTTAAAGATCGAATAATAAAACTAAAATGGAAATATATTCAATAAATAAAAAATTTCTTAAAAAAAGTTTAACATTTTACAAAAAGTTTATTTTTTTTAAATCTATTTAAATTATCGTATTTTTCCACGGGCGGCTTAGGCGTGTTGGAACTATCTAGTAGATAATATATAGCGAAACGAGCTTCGTTCCAACCGGATGTCCCGTGACACTCATGTAATTTTTTTTAGTACGGAGGTTTTTCGGATTTAATTGTCATTTTTTAATCTTTTGTCGATTTAAGTAAATAAGCGCTCTTTCGGAAATTCGTACTTGTTCGCGTTATATCAAAATGTAAATATGGTGGAGTCATTACGTTCTAAACAGGAAAAAATGGGTATCAAATCTTTTTGATGTGTAAACATCTATACGCTGGAGGTAAAAATCTTTTTCACAATACAATCACATTTAGAGTAAGATGTGCGATGTAATCGTTAACCAATTGTAAGCGTTATCAAATCGGTGTGAGCTATGTATGAGTGTATTAGTGTAATCATACGCTGCATACAATATACTCAACACCATCTAGTGTGCAATAGTAGCTACTAATTTTCACTAATTGTCGTACATTATGTTATCGTAGGCAAATGAAAACAAATAAATAAAATGAATACAAACACATTTAATTTTAATAACTTTTAAAAAGCTTAATAAGAAATTTACTAAAACAAAGCAAAATAAGGAAAACTAAAAACTAAACTTGTCAAACTATAAGTCTTCTTCGTGTTTGAGATTGTCATTCATACTTAACATCTGCATATAAGGACCATCTAGTGTGCAATAGTAGCTACTAATTTTCGAAAACCATTGCTGTAAAATAACTACATGCATTACATTTCAGTAAACAGCTGATTAATAACTTGTCAACCCCAACAAATACAAAATAATAAAATAATTTACAAAACACCAAAAAAATTATAACTCAGAACATAAAACAACACAAAGTGTATCAAAGCTGAATGGAGGTAATGTTAATTCTAACAAAATTTCTACTAGATTCCAATATAAATTAAGATTATAACATATCTTCATTACGTATTGTTGCCTTACACTGAAACTGGTGCACGACAATTGGGTAACAATCTCCATCTCATGCCAATTATTATGGGTGGAGATTTTAATACAAATTGTGCAAACCCACAGTCGCAAGCTTTATCACAATTTTTATTTGACTTGAATCAGAAAAATGTCCGAACAAAAAATTTAAAAATGTTTACAGATTATTCTCGTAAAAAGGATGTTCCAGGACATGTTTTATATGCCGTTGGACGAGCCTTAAAACCCCTTTCATATGATACTAATATTGTATGCATTGTCTTTAGCTAAAGTACAAATCTCTTTGAAAACTTAAAAAAAATACCTGTTTTAAATACGGTCCACCTCACAGGATCATAATGCTAGACCCGAAATATTTTGGGAATCATCATAAAATAATCCAAGGTACATTTTGCGAGGTGGACAAAAAACTTGTTTTCCCCAATACCTCCTAATGTACATACATCTAAAAAAAGAGAAATGACAGCCAAAAATTAAGATATTCTTTCGGCAGCAATGATTGCCTTGTTTAAGTTTAGATCGTTGTCTTTTAACTTTGACCACACCCTATATTCCTGACTATAAGTATTTAAAAATCAGTTCACATTTCAGTCAATATGTACTAGGCTTTTAATTCCTCTTGTCCAAAACTGTACGTAATTGACTATGATTGGACGTCACTAATTCCATTAACTTCTGAGAATCATTAACGCATTTCCTTTAGTTTATCCTAAAATTATTATATTAATTTTCCTTCAATATCCCTTTGACACTGCTGCATAAATTGTAAAGACAAATTAAAAACCCAACGAATCGAATGAATTGGGCTGATCAAATCCTAAGAACAATGCATTTTCAGTTCCCATTCTTTAAACAATCACAAAGGACACAACAAACACAAAGAAATATTAATAAAAAAAGAGTATTTTACGACTTTGTGCAAATAGGAATTGGTATTGGAAAAGCCTCTTATATTTCACTTTTTCCAACAGAGTTTTTCATCACTTACTAGCACTTGGCTTTGGGTCTTTCACTCGTCAATTCGATTGAATTGTTTTTTCCACCCTCTGCTCTTTCGATGCGTTGGATTACGTTGTTTTGTTGTAATTGTTTAAACAAAAAACGCTGATGAAACCCCTGGATATGTTTTGACTCTGTGTAATGGCGTTCTGATAAACAAAAGTCAGACCCAAGAGTTGTGCATGACGGGTTTCAAGAGTTTCCTTTTCTTTAGATTTGATTAGGTGCCAGTGAAATTGCTGCGCATTTGTTTAAACTCTGAAATCTAAACAACGACGTCACGAATTGGATGCCTCAAACAATCGTAAAATTGATGGTGTGCCAGAGAAATATGGTCGGTCATCAATGGAGGCGTGCAACATGTTGTGTGTGGAGTAGGTACTTGTTGTTGGTACGTAGTAGTGAAGGCTCGGGGTGTAGCCAAGTAACCCTCTTGAGGCCACGGGTAATTGACCCCAATTACAATGCTAGGCGAAAGGGATTATTTGACTTTTTTATGTTTAACTCATAAAACACTAATAAAGCCTATTGCTTTTTGATAGTTTTACAATAAAATAATACAAGTATTTCATTCGTCGGGTTTAAAGACATCAGTTCATATAAATAAATCGTATTCCTTTTCTTGGATTCGAGTAGATTTTCAGTTTGTACATATTCAGTTGATCGTAAAGTTTTCTATGCAAATGTGTTTAATACTGTTTTTATCGAGATTATAAACCGTCATGTGACATAGTAGGAGTGTTGGATTTTACATCAGATTCAAACACTTATATATCATAAATAATATTATTTTTTTCGGGTTGTAATTACAACTCCAGATGGAGTAGATGATATGTTATTTTGGGTGGCTTTTTCTTATAGACAAATCATTTTGGCAAATGCGGTGATGAAATTTGAATTATCTCATTTTGCTTTTGGAAATAGATAAACATGTAAATAAGCAATATAATTTGTACTTTCATTATATTCCTGTCAAGAAGTGTCATTTGCCACTTACTTTTAAAGAGCAGTGATTACTATCTCGAGGTTCTTTAACTAGCAATAATTTTAAACACAAATCTATTAAAATTGTTTGTAAAGACAACGACTAATTCAAAAAATATATATTATCGAACATTCAAAGAATTTTTCTTTTAATTTCTTCAGAAAATGACCTCTGATCTTTTCAAATACGAAACACAGCGAAATTACTCAAGTTAACTATGTAGTTTAAAAAGTAACATACAATTCTTAAACAGGTTTAATATTTTTTGATGCACAGAGTAGATGATGAGTGCTGCTTTTGACAAGCATAATAACACATAATACATTATTTTTCTGTTCAATTAATTGGTTAAATTTTTTTATTTGAGGAGAAGAATTTGGATTGTTCTGCGCCGCTATCACGCACAAGACGGTCGTCGTATCGTCGTGGTACCTCAGTTCGGATGAAAGAAACAAATAATTCTACACACGGATTTAAAGTTTGCCGATTTACTTCGCATTTTGCCAGAAGTTCGTTCCAAAGGGTAGTTGAGAACAATAAAGAATAAATAACATTCAAATAACAATAAACAAACCTTTCAGTATGTAATGAATAACTTTTTGATAATATGGAGGAGATAATTTAAATTCAATTATTTTTAACCCTAGTGAGATAACTTACGTCTCTGAGACATATGACATATGACAAATAAACATTTATTTATTTCTTTGATTTTTAAAGGGCATACTGTTCGTAGGTTTTGCAGTTTAGAATTTGAGGGCTGTTCTTTAGATATCATTTTTTTATAGAGCAAGACTTACAGCCAAAGTCACGATGTCGAAAGAAAGCCTAAGCGAACGACAGCAATGCACTCACTTTCGCTTCAAATTGGTAGTCACTATCTTTCGACTTGTCGTTCGCATGGCCTTACGTGTTGTAAACAAAGGCATTTAACCATTGTTAAACGACAAAGCTGCCAGATCTAGAATTCCAAAAAAAAAACCTTAATACCAAAAAAAAATCGCTATATTTGTGAAAAAACGCTAAAAATGTTTAAATAGTTACGTACAAAATACATCTCTGTGCCACTCAGTGAAAACAATTGACAGCAAAAAAAAAACAAAAACAAAAAGCATATGTAAACAAACCAAATTTTGTAATTAAGGGTTGTTTTTTTGGAATACGTTGCATGTTGTGCTCTACACAACATGTGCATACAATATAATTGTTCCGATGAGCTAGTCAGTACATCAGAAATTCCAGAGGAGAATATCTCGAACGATGATGAGGATGAAATTGAGCCTAGAGCGGTGGCAATACGGAGGGGTATTGCAATAAATTTATAATTGAAAAAATCCAATGAGTGTTCGAACTCACGGGCGATGTGTTAACACCTTTTTGCTACACGGTACCTGTTCGATTTCTATGAACACATTCGTAAATGTTACATTGGAAAATAAAAAACAGCGTTCAATCATATGATGAAGTTACAGTTAAATAATATTAATACTTAAAATTATTTAAAGACCCAGTGCAAGCACATGTGTCATTATTTTCTTGCTCAATACTTTTTGTTTTATTCCCACAAAAGTCAAAGAATGCAAAGCAACATACACTTGTACATACATACATACATTGTTATATTCGTACGATATAACCGAAGATCAACATAAAATACTTTTTTAATATTACTCCAAATTAATACTCCAAATTAAAACACTTAAATCTCGGCTCGCCGATATCGGATCGCCTTAATTTTTGGCCTAAACTCTTCGTCGAAACCCGCACTAGCTTTTTAATCCAAAAATTAATAAAATCGGCTATGAATTTCCGGAGAAAATCGCGTGGGACAATTATATGAAAATCGCCCAATAATCACTTTCAATACCGACTGCCAAGCAACGAACAGACAAACGATGATAAGACAAAACCGAAGATCAAAATAAAACACTTTTTTAATATTACTCCAAATTAATACTCCAAATTAAAACACTTAAATCTCGGCCCGCCGATATCGGATCGCCTTAATTTTTGGCCTAAACTCTTCGTCGAAACCCGCACTAGCTTTTTAATCCAAAAATTAATAAAATCGGCTATGAATTTCCGGAGAAAATCGCGTGGGAAAATTATATGAAAATCGCCCAATAATCACTTTCAATACCGACTGCCAAGCAACGAACAAACGAACGATGATTTACTCTTACAAACCTAACACTTGCGTATGTATTAAATTTATAGTTTACTGCCCTAGAGGCGCGCGTATAGATGTTAACACATCAAAAGTTATTTTGTTTTTATTTATTTATTAGACATAAATTCCTTTATGAATAAAAATATTTGACTCATAATTTGTGTCTGGGATGCAGCTGAATCTGCACTTCTTTTCGAAGCTTCTGTCTGAATGTCTGCCGCGTCTGCCATTCTCCTTGCCGACTCAGCCAATATTTTGGTCGCATTAGCCTGCTCTTTGGCAATGCTAGCTGCTTCCTCACTCACCCTTATTTGGCGACGAATAAGAGTATTCTGCTCGGTAACTCTTTTTTTGCCGAGGAGCAACCAGGCAGCTCGTCGTCAATGACAAAACGTCGTTTCTGTTGACTGCGCTGCTGTTGCTGTAGATCATTTGGTTGTGTCATTGGGCTGCTGTTTGGTTGTAGAGTGATGTGTGCCTGTTGAGTGGTGTGTGGCATTTGGCTGCCCTGCAGTTTCACAAGTAGTGGCTGGCAACATTTCATCGACTACATCGCCATTGATTTTTCATTGACTACATCGCCGATTACATTGGTACTCAGTGGTAATCTGTAAGGTAGTGTCTCCAGAGATTTTCTATTGTTTTTCTTAACCTTAAGAATTTAATATTGTTAGTTTCATCTTATGCCTTAAGTTGTTAACCTTATAGTTGAATTCAAATAAAAAATTTGAGTTCAAAATAAAGCGAATAATTTGTTGTACCGATGAAGTAATCGACGAACAGTAAGGCATTACCAAAGCGGACATCGCCTTGTTAAATTCGCCGCTCAAAAGCATTGCTGGTAGTTTAGCGAGTAATCGACGAAATGTTACCGATAAATGCGTCGACGAAATGTTACCGATAAATGCGTCGACGAAATGTTACCGATGAAGTAATCGACGAACAGTAAGGCATTACCAAAGCGGACATCGCCTTGTTAAATTCGCCGCTCAAAAGCATTGCTGGTAGTTTAGCGAGTAGTCGACGAAAGGTTTGTGGTAGTCGATGAACTCATCAGCGTAGAGTCGATTACCAATACTGCAGGGTGCTGTTGGGCTGTAGAGTGGTGTGTGCCTGTTGTGTAGTGTGTGGCATTTGGCTGCTGTTGGGCTGTTGTTGGTGCGGCTGGCTTCTAACGCCTTCAGTAGCGTGCAGATGTTGGCTATTTGTATGTTGCCTGGTAGGTGTTATTACTGCTACAGCTTTTCCACCTCTGGGTGGCGTGTCTATCAGGCTCTGGAAGCAGCAATCAATCGACTTCCTTGATTCTTCCACTGTATTTTGTAGGCCGTATACTTTGCCACTAGGTGCTGCGACTTTCGACAGAAACAGTGTTCGGTCAATTGATTGCTCCAGCTCCGATAGGGAGTGTTCCCGATATAGACCGCCACCAGTTTGCAGCATGCTCTTCTTATTCTCAGCAATTTTTTTTTGGTCCGGGATTTCAAGTCGGCCCAGGTCTGTAAATAAATACACAAAACACGCATAAACACACAAAATACATAAAACTAAACACTCACTTTTTTCCACTCAACAACTGAACGCATAGGAGGTCCCAAAGAGTTTAATTTTATTGTCACTTTTTTCCACTGCTCCTCTGTGGACAGTTTTGAGCCTCCAAATACTGGCGTATCACTAGCAAACTCAGGATTGTCCTCCATATATCCGACAAATGTTTGCAGCTGCAGCAACGTTGACTTTTTTATGCTGAAATAGATAAACATACATATGTAAAAACAATAATTACTCTAATAAAACAAATAATTAACCATTTACTTACCATTTATTTTCCATTTTGATGTATGTTATAAGAATTTTAAACTGAATCGTTGTATTAGCACTACGCGAAAACAAAAACACAAGTGACTGTTTTTGACATTTGTGTTCGCACAGATGACAGCGAAAATAATTAGTGACTACCGATTTTGTACTGAAATGCTTACGTTTCGTTCGCATTGATTTTCTTTCGACTTGTCGTTCTGATGCTTGTTAGTGACTTCGAAATCAGCTGTTTGTCGCTTAGAAAGCATGCGAACGTTAACTTTCGACATCGTGACTTTGGCTATTAATTTTATTAATTTGAAAAAAATGTTAGTTTAAAATATTTTGGAACATTTACTAATTATACCTCAAACTAGCATACGTCTTTAAGGCGTATGGTTATCTTTAATGTATAAAAAAATAAGGTTATCTTTTTAGGGTTAAAGGCCAAATGAATAAGGAACAATTAATAAATTTGTATTTAAAATTCTAAATGTAGCAACTTTTATCAGACACTCTCTATTACACTTAATTGCACATTGGCTAAGCACCTGAACTTACAATCGGGCAGAATGAGCTGGAAAAAACTATCACTAAACTCCTTAATAGTCCCGACATCATTGTCAACAGTGAAACAATTTTGGCTGTACACAAGTAAAGAAACATACATTTAGAGTTATTATAGATTTAACCCCCATATTAGGCCATCTTATTCGAGAAATATCGTAAGGCCGATATAAACAAGCGTTTAACATTATCCTTCGTGCTTCATGTATGTACATTAATTTACATATCTTAGAACTACTACGAACCTCACTTCGAAACTTCTAGTCTATTATAAAGATACTTTGCGCTAGTATTGGAATAAAAAATAAAAACCATTGGAAGTTAGCAAAAATTTTGGTTTGAAATAGGCGCTTCCGGTTGTGTACATAAACAATTTTTTTATTTGATTTTATTTCTAAAAATAATTAAAAAAAAATTAAGTTATAATGTTTTATTTATTAATACACTAAAAACTAGAAAGTAATTTTTCTTTTAGCCTCAATAAGTATATTCTTCTTCATGATGGGGTTGTACAAAGGTCCGCCTACTTAGCACTTCAACAACAATGGTCTAGATACTTTCAATAAAGAGCGTAATTAAAATGAATTAGTTAATATATTTTCTAGGGATCTCTGAAATAAAACGCTTGCATTTAAATTAAAAATGGTGACATTTAATTTTGACACTTAATTTGACATTTAATTTTGACATTTAACTTTGACACTTAATATTGACATTTAATTTTGACACTTAATTTGACATTTAATTTTGACACTTAATTTGACATTTCATTTTGACACTTAATTTTGACACTTAATTTGACATTTAATTTTGACACTTAATTTGACATTTAATTTTGTCACCATTTTTACTTTAAATGCAAGCGTTTTATTGGAGAGATCCCTAGAAAATTAATTAACTAATTCATTTTAATTACGCTCTTTATTGAAAGTATCTAGACCATTGTTGTTGAAGTGCTAAGTAGGCGGACCATTGTACAACCCCATCATGAAGAAGAATATACTTATTGAGGCTAAGAGAAAAATTATTTCCTAGTTTTTAGTGCACTTATAAATAAAACACTGTAACTTAATTTTTTTTTAATTATTATTTTATTTTTAATTTTTTAGTAAATAAATTTTTAATGTTTTATTTTTTTTTCATATTCATGTATTGTCATCCAAATCTGACAAGTTTGCAAAATTGGTCAACTGCAACTGTGTTAAAAATGAGTTACTAGATTTGAACAATACAGACTGATTTGAACAATACAGACTGACAGACAACAAAGCGTGTTAAATAAATCACTGTAAAAAGACAAAATCCTATGTCAATCGCTCACCTTAACATATTCTATTTTTTAGAGTTCACAAAAATGCTCTTAAAAAATCATGTTTCAATAACGGTTACACTTTTTAATCCCAAACCTGTTATTAACGTCATACAAAAAATATTACCTGTGCACTTTCGTACCTACTAGAAACACAGTTAAGCCACATATGAATGAATTTCGGAAATTTAATTTAATTTTTTCGGTTGTCAGCTTCACGTGAAATGTCCCTAATGTTAAGTGATTCTTTGTCTTCGGGGAGTTTGTGCAATTGCTCAATGGGTATCCTATCCTATTTAGTGAAACATATCTCGTTTGCGTAACACGAAAAATCAGTGCGTAGAAAAAATTTTCATATCGCATTAATATTCTTTACGTTTATAGCAATGACAAACTCGTTGCGATAATTGAAATAACTGTTCATGGAAACGTTTTTCGTTACAGTTTTTTTTTTATTAATTTCAGAGCAAATTCTTATACGTTTGTAGTAAACGCTTTTCGGTTCTCTTTAACGATTTTTTATATTTATCGAAAAGGAAATGGGATATTTTTGATTTATCAAATGTTCGTTTGCCACAATTGCACTCATCAAATGAAGTCAAATTATCTGAAATTATGGAGATGTGAGATTCGTTGAGCAGAATCGCAATTGCGGATTGTTTATAAAATCCGCTATTAAGTCAATTCTTCATTCCTGACCGCTACCGTCCAATGTTTTAGGCCGAGTTCATATCAACATAGCAGGACCAATTCGAGGAAATTACTATGTGGCTATGGTCGTTGTTTTTTCGAAATGGCCAGAAGTGGCACAAATAACAACAAATTCATTGCATGTAATTGCAAACTGTGTTAACGAATTTGTAGTCGCTAAGGTCACCCACAAATGATTATATCAGGCAACGGCACGCAGTTTTGTTTATACTATTCATATAGTCTATACTAATTCATCTAGTGAGAAAAATCCGAGCGAAAAGGAAACCTTCGTAATGACAATACAGAGCAACGCTAAATACAAATTATCAAAGGGTCACCGTCAGAACTATTTTTTTTTGGAAGGCAAATCCAAACCCTTTACAGTTATTGAAAAATACACCCGAAGTTAACACCGAACGGAATAAAAAAATGGAACAGGCATATAATAAGAAACGTGGAGCAAAACCACCAAACTTCAACCCTGGAGACAAAGTTTATGCCAAATCTATGTAGTTACAATAGCAAAATATCATGGACTCCTGGAGGAGTGATAGAGCGAGACAAATGGTTCCTGGAAGTTCTACTGTCAGCTATCGGCCAGATTTAGGAAGATCTTGCAGGATATGCTTACAAGTCGCTAGTGTTATACCAACAGGTTCCAATTCCTGGGAAATCTGTGAGGTAGTCCCTAGTCTGGCCAGCCCATCCCCTCTGTAGTTCCCCGGAATGCCCTAACGCAAACATGAGGTGAATATCGTCCTGCCGGGCCATCTCTATAAAAGAGCTGCTGCAGTCCTGAGGGACCACCAAATTCAGGAAAACAGATTCCAGGCACTTGACATGCCTAATTGTTAGAGATGCTTTAACCTAATGGTAGACGTAGGAGCAATCTACCTGCCTATACTGTCGACCGGGAATAAATGTAAGATTACATTTAGTGCATATGTGGAAGTGGTGCGTTGAGCACCCGTAACACAAATCGTCGCCATTCTGTGAACACTAGTCCCCAGTTTAAAATAGGTGAGTTTCTCCTGCACCAGCCACCACATGATAATCTCATAGAGTATTATCGGTCTCACCACCACTATAAACATCCAGTGAACAGTCCTCAACTATATCCCAACTAAATGGTTATAATCGCCTTTTTCGCCCTTTCCACTATATTGGGTCTAAAAGAAAGCCTGCTGCCACAAATATCACCCGGGTGTTTTGCAACCACCTCGGCCTTGGACGGGTTTATACCTAGTACATTTTCACCCACCTATCTGCCCATAATCCTTACGCTACTCTGGAGAATGCCCCTTAGGATCCTGGTATACTTGCCCTTACAGCTGTTGCCACGTCATACGTATAAGCAACAATTTTGACACCAGCCTTTTCGAGGGTGGCCAGGATTCCATTTAGCGCAACGTTCAACAGAAGTCGACACAGTGCCACCCTTGAGGTGTGATTCTGTTAACATACCTGTCAGAGATCGAGGTACTAAATTTGGCCGTAACGTGTCTATTTAACGCAGCCACAATGTCAAGAAAGGTATTGACAATAGTATACTCCTTAACATCCAACGAGTTCTACATGTGTCGTCAGTTCATGCAGTGCTGTCTCTGTAAATCTGCCCTTGCTGTACGCATACTGCTAACCGGATACTAATTGTTCAACAAAACTCCCCACAAATATACATTCATCAGCAGTTCAAAAGTCTTCAGCTAGAACGATGATACACACAGGGAAATGATTAGTTGGAAATCAATTCAGCCATTGGAAATTCCATGATAAAGTCTATATTTTGATTAGAATTCATAATTGTCATACATCAGAATTATTTGTCGATGTTATTTTATTGATAGATTAAATATACATAGGTCTTACTAAATACAAGTTGTTACTACCGACCTTAGGTTGTATTAACCAATTTGAGTATTTCAAAAACCTCATTCATCTGAAATGGAAGATACAACTAATAAAAAGTACAATATTAGAATTCGTGTTCAAATATTAGTCACTGTAATCATAATTTAGTTTCTGTTGCAAAGACACTTGTTACAAAGTTATGTATTTGATTTTTCACAAGAGGCATTGTTGTTAAAAAGAAACTACATATAGTTGAATGTTACACGAAGACTTTACAGCGAAACTATTATTTTAAATAGAAAATGATCAAAAAAAGTTATGAAAAAAACAATAAAGTGTATAGATATCAGCCAGCGAAGAATACATATTTTCATAAATTGAGGTGAAGTGAGACTTTTAAACACCATCATTGAATCTGAAGCCACTTTTCGAGATATAGAAATTTTTTCATATTTCCGATCAAAAATGGCCACGAAATACGAACCCTAGTTATAAATAATAATAATTTTGTTCATATTAAAATATAAAATACACAATTTTAATAAAAAATATTTTTTTTCTATAAAATTCATAAGGGGTTAAAGCATCATGAAATGGTTGTGACAGCCATCAAATTCAAGTACATAATTAGTTGAGCATACCAATATATTATTTGGTACAACCGAATTAGTTATTAAATTTTTCGTTCCTCCAACTAATATAATATTCACCACTACAGGATAATTTGATTGCTAGAACTAAAACTCGATTAGTTCTAAAATAAACATTTCAGTTCTTGCAACCAAAACTGAATTACAAATCAATTGATATGCACAACATTTGTTGATGCTGAACATAATTATTGGTAATCACAACAGAATAATGCTCGTCCAAGGAACCGCAAAATTTTAGTTGGCTGTAAATATAGTTGTGACAACGAATCTCTTCTCTGTGTGTAGTATTATAGGCCTAAATTATTTAGAAACAGTATGAGAGGTCTTTCTTCCTTTGGGAATAAACACCACCCTTAAGATCCTCTATCCTTTAGGTATAAATATACATAGAGTTTCTACACACGAGGTAAAACTTTATCAAGCAGGGTTCCAATAGATCGACCAGAGCCCGAAGTTCCATAGGTGGAACCATGTCTGGCCCGGTAGACTTACAGTGTTTGAAGCTGTCGATAGCTTATATGAGCCTGGATTTAGTAACACATTCAAAGGCAAGTCCTGGTCTAGGACGAGTATGTTCACTTGCAGCGATCCCCTAGTTCAGCGACTTGCCAGGGAAATGGGAGTTTATAAGGAGATTGAGTTGTGCGAGTTAATAAAAGAGATACAAAATACAGTACCATTTCACTTCCCACCCTTGCACTAGAATTGTTATTAAATGATCCCAATGGCGTCTCAATGACAGAAGCTGTTTTTAATAATAAATTGAAGCCAAATTTTGCAAGCAACTTCAAGCTAAATAATTTACTTATCTATTTGCTCATTAGGTGGCCGACGGTGGTTCAATGTTAGTGTGCGCGGCTCTGACCACCTTACATTTCTTTCGACGGCTGTCACCTCGCTTAGTGACGGCGACACTATCGAGTGATTAGCCTTGAAAAAGCTTCTCAATATACCGTTCGGGCCCGATGTAAAACATTCAGTGTAAAACTAGACTGTCCCCAATTATCGGTCTCACCACCGATAAAAATATATTGTTCATTAGATCGCATGCAGGGATAGGGGAGAGCTTTTAACAATTAGTGAGGTGTGCGCCGTCAAGAAAAATATATCTAGAATATCTATAGAATCTGAAACCCAGCTCAGCCCAAAATACTCGTAGCAACACGGTCTATGAAACGCTTTTAATTTTGTCTATTTTGAGTTTACTATGATTTGGAGATTTGATGATAAGCTATTTTATTTGTTTCGGCAGTTTCCTTTTCATTGAAAAATTCTTGATAAATTTGCTACAATTTTATAATTTTAGATTATTCAGTGCTAGTTTGCACTCACAAGCGAAATATTTCGTCCAAGTCTGTGGTATCTGTGACCTTCAATAACATTTCAGCCAGAGATACATTGACGCATCGGCCACAAGATCCTTCGCTGGCAATGCTTTCACCATTAAAATAGTTGCGAAAACAGGTCCTGGCCATGATTTAGTTGTATCTACTCAATTTGTTCATTTAAAATTCATAACAAGAAAACTGTAAATTAAAAACACCTGTCGCACCGCACTGCTCGGCACGACAACATACATACAAAACAACAAGTATTTTCGTAACTCTTCCAGTGGCAGGGGCAAACAAAAGCCATTGGACAGATATCATATCTATCCTCTGCCATCATCATCGCCACAAAACAGCAGCAACATTGAATAATGGTTTGTTATTAACACTAAAGACATGACCATAATTAGTATGCGCACCGCTGGCCGCTGGGGCCAATGACAACAATGGCCCTTGCCTCAATATGAAGACGCAGTCGAGTAGTAGAAGCCATTTTCATTCCAACAATTAAGCTGAACCCTGAACGATGTAGTCTCAGAGATGCGTGCGGGTACTTCGAAGATGCGTGCCACTAATGGAATTTATGCAAATCACGTCAGACAGCACCAAACCCGAAACAAACGAAACCACCAGCAAACCAACATGATACAATGTTGCATATCATTGTATGATAAAGACGGTGCGAAGCGGTGCAGATTGGTAGTGTTACCAGCAACAAAGTAAAAATTACCAAAATCGAGCCGTAGTAGTGGTACCACTTGAGGTGTAACCAATACCAACTGCCAGAGCCATTGACAAGCAGCAGTCAGTATTTGTTTAGAAAGTTTCCAAAAGTAAGCAACTCGTGCTACTTGTCTCCTGGTTGTTCTAGAGGTTCTTCAGCCAATTCTAGTAAAGTTGCGGGCTTTTCAACTTTAGGTGAGGCCACAGAAACACTCAACGAAATAAAAACGCTTACTCGCCGCGGAGGCAAGTAAAACTTGTTTTGTGCTGACAACAAAAGTAAATCCCACTATGGAAAACCAAAGCTAACAAACAACCACAACCAAGTCAAAGAAATCGCCATAAGACGGCAACAACAACCCAAAGACATCAAACCACACCACTACCAATGTACTCACAAGTTTATGTGAAGGAACGGGTTAAAAGTAGATCGTCAACACGTATCAACATGCAACAATACGTATATATTTATTTATGCATACTCAGACAGAGATACAAGTTCATATGACTTCATTTACATGAAATTACTTTTTGCGCTCAACTGTTTTGCGAGTTTAGCAAACTGAATGCGCGGTCTTTGCCATGCCTTATCGATCTGCCAGGGCTATGACTGTTGCTGTTGGCTTTAATATGGCATTTACTTCAAGCGCGTTTGAAGCAAACACACAGAAAACCGGATTTCTAATATACATACTACACACACAACATTACCATTGCCGGTTTAACATTAATGTGTGTAGGCTTGGTCAATACAAGTATGGAGAAGTAAGCACACGACTGGGAATAGTCTGATTATCCATAAACATGTTGCATGAAACGTTTTCAACATGTATACATGTCACTTCGAATGGAAATAACACAGAGTTGTTTATCTTTAGTTTAGTAACATGTTGATTTAACTAAGTGTTTATGTTGATAACAACTTGTTGATTCAGTTTGTTTGCCCAAGAAGGGAAATTTATTTTGTTCCATTACTTCGAAAAAGTTGCTGTGTATTTCGAAAAGGAATTTTTTGCTGGGTTTATTTCTTTGCTTAGTGCCGCAACATGTTTACGTAGAGAGAAAAATTTTAATTTCAACTGTTTAGTTTAAACAAATGCGACGAAATGTTTACAGCGCAATGTACACGTGATAATTAGCGCAACATTTTCATTTACGTTAATTTTGAATCTTTGTTGACAAACTAGATTAAGGTATTTTTTATCAGCATAATGTAAATACTTATTTTTTGTTAATGTATGAGACGTTCATACTACATGCATACAAGGCCAGGAAAATTTTTCTAATTGAAAAATGGTTGTCGAGTTATTTAAATGATTAGTCAATTTAAAATAATATTTCAAATAATTGTATCAGTTATATAGGAATACAATACGGGCCATATTCACAATACATATGACAGGTTTAGTAAATGATTTTGTATGGAAAATTTGACTATTAAAAGTATATTAGAGACAATGACCACTTGGAGGCTACCATACCATTGCATTGGTTTTCAGGCAGAAAAGTCTAGGCAAATGGGGAAGCGACAAAACCCGGCCTACTAGTTTTATTCATATCCATCGATCGCCGACATCGAGTTTTTGCTGTAGGTTCCAGGTGTTTTTCCTATTATTACTTTGCTCTTTCAAATCAAAAATAATTAAGGACTACATTAAATTTTTGAAGGAAAATTGTGTTAGTTATTCCAACGTTTTCATAGAAAATCGAATTTGTGCAAGCTATTTTCTGAAGAATGTCAAATCAAAATTTTATATCCGAAGGAAATTTAAAAGAACTCTCTCTAAATTCATGAAATAATTAAAAAAACAAAAATTACAAACTGCAATTATACAAAAAAATACAAAATTGTTTGCGATTTTTCAGTTTTGTTCTCATGACATTTAAGGGATTCCCCAACTTTTAGTCATTAAACCTAATTTTTTTGTAAACGTATTTACAAATTTTGTTTATAAACTGAACAAAATCCGGCCATCATCGAACCATTTTTCTGCGGCAACAACAGAGGCGTAGAGCCAATCACGCAATGTCATATTGCGCAACAACGAAATTGACATATCGCCCGGCATATCACCCAAAACTGCAAGTACAAAGATGGCATATCAGCCAAAAGTCATAAATTCAATATGATAGGAATTATTATACAGGGTGATTCAGGAAGTTCCGGACAAATTTCTCCAGCGTATTCCTTGGCTCATTTCATGAAGAAAAGTCCACTAGGACCATGTCCGAAAATGCAAGGGTGCGAAATGGCAACGGGTTAAACATTTTCGGATTGGCGGTCGGAGGGTAGTAGGGTAAACTTGCTAACTTTTGAGCCAATGGTCGAATTTTTTTTTGCTTGTTGGAAAGGTCTTTAAGAGACAAATCGCCAAGATACAGAGCTTTCGAAAAAAATGGAAAAATATAATTTAAATAACCTCAATTTGCTCAGCCAGATGGCAGGTAACTTATATTTTCCTTCCTTTAACATCAAATATTTTTTTCCCTTATGTGTTTGATTCTTCAGCCAAAAATTTCAATAAAATAAATTCTTAAACGTGTTAATTTACAAAAACAAATATCTGTGTGCTGTTATTTCGTTTCCAAAAACAAAAACAAACATTTTTTCATTTCAGTAAAATGGTCATAACTTTGGAACTGTACGACCTCTGGGCTTCGTTTAGGTCATTTTGGAAAGGTAAGTGGCATGAAAGGCTCCTTAAAGACCTTTCCAGCAAGCCCAAAATCAAACAAAAATCTGACCACTGGCTCAAAAGTTAGCAACTTTACCCTCCTACCACCAATCCGAAAATTTTGAACCTGCTGCTATTTCGCACCCTTGCATTTTCGGACATGGTCCTAGTGGACTTTTCTTCCTGAAACGATGGAGAATTTTTTCCGGAACTTCCTGAATAACCCTGTACATTATACAAATATTAGCATAATGACATAACAGTAATAATACCCTTTACATTGCAATGGTGATAAATGCTGGTTTGTCATTCTGTTTCGATTACCTGGGATGCTCTGCGATGTAGGCATTACCACTGGGACCTACCAACGGAATGAAGTACGATGCTTTTTAATGTAATTTTAAGTCGTATGTTTGAAGAATTATTTTTAGTGTCATGGTAAAATAATGAAGGTAAACTCGTTCGAACAGCTGTTTTAAATTTTTTCATTGTCGTTGATCGATTCAGAAGTCAAACTCATATGTACCTTGTTTTTGTATTTCTGTGTTGTTGGTATACTTACGTGTATAGATTGACAACTTAAGCGATTAAAACAAAAACAAAGTGCCTGTAACGTCTACTGCTACTACTTGGTTATTTTACTATTGATTGTGTATTTTCCCATTTCCATTTAGTTGTTAATACAGTGGGTTTGTAGGTATAGTAAAATGGAATCCACACGTTTTGAATTTGTTGTCGAAAAACGCCAAATTGATTTATTTAATTGATTATAAAAATGTTTATAGGAATAAGTCACTTTATAAAGAAAAAATTACATGAGATGTCAGGGGACATTCGGTTAGAACAAAGTTCCTTTCGCTATATATTATATACTAGTTAGTTCCAACACGCTTAAGCGCCCGTTGAAAAATACGATAATTTAAATGGATCTTAATAAACGATATTTTTTGTAAAATGCTAAACTTTTTTAAGAGGAAATATTTTTTATAGAAAAAACATTATGTTTTTAGGTCCTTTTTGTAAGAATATGTATTATATTTTCCTGATAAGGTCCTCTATTAAAGAGAGGTACTTCTTTTATTAAAAGCTAATGCTGTGATAGAGAAAATGTACGTTTTTTAAGAATCAATACTTTCTGTAAGAAAAGCCATAAAAGTATGAATTTTTTTTTTCGAAGAAGTAGTTTTTTAAGAACAGGAACTTTATAAAAAAGTGGTACTCTTTATAGGAAAAGGTTATTTTTTAAGAATATTTACTTAATTTCAGAAATGGTAGTTATCTCAAGAAAATAAAAGAAAAGTTATTATTTTATTTGTAAGAAAAGTATTTTTGTTAAGGAGATGTATTCTTTCAGATGATTTATTTTTTTGAAGAAAAGGTTTGCTTTATAAGAAATGGGAAATTTGTTTCGAATTGGTCCTTTTTCAAGAACGGGTACATTTTTAGGAGTAGGTACTTATCTCAAGAAAAGTTTTTCTCTTTCACAGACGTTTTTAAAGAAAAGGAAATTTTTTGTAAGAAAATGTACTTCTTTAAGAAAAGTTACTTATCTAAAAAAAATAAATTGTATAAAATTTTAGTTTTTTTAAGCAAAGGTACTTCTTTAAGAAAATTTTCTTTTCTGAAACTTCTTTCCCTTTGGCTTTTCTTAATTTTCGTTTTTTTGGGTTCAAGACTACAATATATACTAAATATTGGTTACAGGCTCCACCTAGAAAACTTCCCATTAAACAAGAAAACCGAAGCAAAAGTACCCAATATAGTTGATAATGCTGGGTTGTAGCATAATAGTGTTATAAAAAGTTGTTTAATTTTTGTTCATTTAGCCCCCATTCCGCAACGTGCGATAAGGAACTTCGTTCCAAAAACATTTTATAAATGTTAAGGTACGCGATGAATTTTTGTCAAATTAAGTGTGTGTAAGGATAATAAAAAGCTGTGATCTTCGGATCGCCCCAACCAGGAAGATGTTAAGTAAATTATGAATTGAAATTTATGTAAACCAAAAAAAATACTGGAGCTACTGAATGATACCAGTTCTTTGGCTGGCACAAGGAATGCTTTTAGGAACGAATGCGAAATCTAAATGCTTTAATGTTGGTATAAAACCGCGGTCGCGTCGTGAAAGAAGCTTTGTTGAACCGGTTATAAGATAATGTTTTGTATAATTGCACACTGCAATTGGCAATGGTCGAAGTTTTTTTTATCACAGAAGCTATGTATTCCATCGATTTGCCGTCATCCTCGCATTCATTTTCATCGGCTTATTAAAATCGGCACTACGCAGAATCGGCACTCCGGTTATAATAGCCATGAGTCGGCTCATTGCGAGATTCCCAGCATCATCAACCCTATAGTATTGTTCCCATTCATGTCGCCCCATAGAATACTTGTTATTCAAATTCCGGTTGATTCGTTATACAATCTTATGTGGGGTATTCTAGCCCGTTGTTGAGAATCAGCCCAGTTTACATTCCACATTCCTTCTTCATAAATTTTACACATTCTGTGAACGCATCAACCTCTGCAGGTAACACAGTGTTGTTCAGGACGGTGAAAAACCGTTCACTATTCAAGTGCTTAATGAAGAGTTCAATTCCCGTACTTCCATTCTTCCAATTTGTTTGTAGTAAACGACCTCCAAAAGTTATTTTTGCGATGATACGTTTTTTTGTTTCTCATAACATGACAAATTTGGATTGGCCCACATAAATTTCTCGAATGTGGGTGAGTTTTGAGAGTGAGAAATTTTTCTTCCGTGTATTGACTCCATTGCACTTGTCGATGTGGTTGTTAGCACGCCGCTAAGACCCAGACAGCACTTGCAGTGAGCATTGTGCACTTGTCACTTCCTCTCTATTGCCATTCACCAGACTACGAATCCATGACACAAAATCGGACTTATCACGCTCGTGAAGAGTCTGCTTGCAGTCTTAGTGTTGATACCTCATTTTCATCGTACAGCTTTCTGCAAAGAGTACAGCCCCTTTAAGATACACCCTTGAAAGATCTGTATTTTTTTTGATGTTAATATAACGTGTTTGTAGCTTGTGGCAAGTATAATATACTTGTGCCCTAATACATTGTGTTTGCTATTCAATACAAAGTGTTTGAGACTAAATTATTATTAGGCTATAATTAGGGGTTTTCCCCCGGGAAATTTGTTACTCCGGGAAACGGGATTAATTTTTTGATTTCCCGGGATCCCGGAACAGAATTGAGAGAAACACAAATATAAATATTTTAAAGACTTTATTTAAAATACTACTTTTGTATATACATTTGTACATGTATTAAAAAATAAATATAATATATACGTACATACATATTTACATAGGTTAAATTAATATACTTCAAAAAATTATTACCACAGAATATTAGTCTTAGGTTTTTGAAACCTATTTATTTGTCTCAACCTTAAAAATGTTTTAATACACAAAGCACATTAAGGGAATCGTTTGAAAGTTTATTTCTTATTTTGGTTGCAAAGTTACCAGCGACAGAAAATGATCTTTCAATGATCAGAAATGATCTTTCAGTTGGTTTTATAGTCAAAACTGCATTATATAAATGTTCCATTTTGTTCCCGTTCCTTACAACCACAATGAAGTAGCTTTGGTGAGAGTTCCCACTAATCACCATGGCCCTCTTAGACTGTGGGTGCTCGTCGAGTGAGCGAAGTATTTCTATACGGAAGACGCTGCTGTGATATCTTAACTAGTACTCCCCTATTCTGTGTTTGTGGTAATAATCAAATTGTAACCACAAAATTGATACAAAGTTGGCACCATTGTTTGTATCTGGTATTCTGGCTAAACAGTGACAACAAAAAATTCACCTCGTAACAAATAATTCACCTCACAATAACAGGTTGTCAAAAGCAGGGACAAAAAACAAAAACATATGGTTTTCTGCACAAAATGAACGCGATAAAAAAAGAAAAAGTAGGTATTTAATATATTTATGTTTTATTGAATCAAAATTAATACATTATTATTTAGGGAATTTTAGCGCACCGCAAAGGCACAGATGGATAGCTATATTGCCTTCCTCAAGGAACATCCAGAGATGCTAAGCGGAAAGAATACTGCACATCCGCGCCATATAGAAGAAGAAACTTTAGCGCCAACTCTCTGATCTACATCAAAATTTCACCACCGACAAAAGCTTCTGCGCTGACTTTAATAAGTTATTCTTCCCCCCGCTGTCGGTCCAATTTCTTGAGATATAGGCCTTTAAAGCTTGAGTATATCGTATCTCCGGGATTTATAATCCGATCTGGTTGAAATGGGAATCATAAACATATTTATTTTTATTAGCCCATAGGAGAGCTAATTAAAAAAACGTTTTTTAACCCCACTTTTCTGCTAAAAATTTCTTTTTTTTCAAAAAAATGCCCTATTATACTTATTTTTTGGCAGGTTTCGATAATACACAAGATCTTAGCTTTATTTAGAGGTATATTACTCAATATCCCTTGAAAGACCGGAGTTATTTACGTTAAAAATTTTGTAATACTTTCCGCGCTTTTTCAATCTTTCTAACACAAAATCAAGTTCTTCTTTCTGCTCCATTTGCATAGGACAAAGTAACAAAAGGCCTTCTTTCATTAAATTATTCCCGCTTGTCGTTTTGGTACAAAATGTATTATTATTTTTTCCCGTATACAGTTTTATTGTTTACTTGCAGAATTTATAAAATGATTTTGTATCAACTTTCCCGCAAATAAAAAAGCTGTCACCCACTGTTACCTCCTCTTTGGCTGGTAACAATTTTTGTTACTTTTGTCAAAATATCGATTTGTGACTATTGTCACATTGCTGTCAAATAGTAACCGTTAGTAGCATTTCTAGCCAGCTTCAAACCATTTATCTGTCTATCAGTGAGTGTCTTGTAGTCCGCATCACTACTTCTATTTATGATCCTAAAAGTTTGTTGACAATCGCAAGGAAGGTGGGAATTGTGGCTTAACACTAACGACAGGTAAAACCGGGTTCTCTGAGGGTGTCATTACATTCGGGACAGATGTGCCAAGGCAATAGCGTCGCCCGACCTGACATCAGGTCGGACTTCAATTGTGTCTAGTTTATCCAATTATTCGGGTAATCAAGTGACTCAAAAATAGGTTTCTTGACTCACTAGAACAACCGAGCAAAGTTTAGAATAAAGTAAAGTTTGTGTTATCACTCGAGTTATTCGAGTACTTTCACTCTTCTGGAATTGTTCGATTTAATAGAAAAATTTAAATTTAAATCAGGTATAATAAAATTTTTTTAATAAATACACATAAATCACGTTAAAAATTAATATAAATTTACTCATTAAATGTAATACATCTGACCTTAGATTGAGTCTGTGGCAAGATAATGTGCAAACAATGATGAGATCTGATCATATTTATACTCATTTGTACACAATAATTTGGAGAGTAAAGTTTGCTATAATTAGTTTTGCATTATAATTGTAGGCATAACTCTCTCAATAGTATGGCACCAAAATAAATACTTTTTTACTTGGTGCAATTGAGAAAAAATTACCAATATTTGAAAGGAGATACATCCGTCCATGGCCACTGAAAAGCGTCCGTTGTCTTTTATTATTATTTGTTGATCAAAGAATAAAGTGCATTATAAATTTAATTAATTCAATTTATTTGATTAATTTGATAAATTATTCCATTAATATCCATTAAAAATACTTGAACAAACGATTCACACAAATTGTGCGATTTATCTAACAACAGTTAATCGATTGTTGGATACCCTAATTGTGTCCATATTTGTGGACTTTTCAATATTAAGCATCGAAGGCAGTGTTGCCAGGAACTGACTAAAAAATTATGCTAAATGCCCTCAAAAATTGAGCCGTTTGCCAAACCATTACGATTAAAATGGCTTTTTAGTATTTTTTCTAATTCTGAGTGCAAACCACATACAGTTCCTCCAAGAAACGAGTGCTCATCTCGCTTCTAAACAGTTGCTAAGCGTTAACCGTTTAAATTAAAAATAAGTATTATTATTGTTTTAATTTGTTATAGTCTGTATCTTAATTTAATACAAAACACTAACTCAAAATATTGCAAGCTCCAATAAGTTTCACATTTTTTAAATAAAATTAATTTATTATTTTATTTGAGGTCAATTGTTTTTATCAATTTCTGTCAATAAACTTAGAATAGAATTTCCCAAGTTTTGGACAATTTCTTTTGGAATCAGTTCCACTTATCCCAGCGAACAGTGGTCAAATCGCGTTTACTTCAAAATTTCCTTTCTCGGATATTTCTCTCGTAATGAACCCGGCAATTTTCTTTGGAGTTTATATGTGCAACTTCGAGAAGAACTTCCGTCGGATTTAGACCATTTTACAAAAGTCACATATGTACGGTCCAATATGACTAATTTGAAGTTTGTTAATAATCGTCCATATATTTTTGTTCCAGGTAAAAAATTACCTTTTACAACAGTTTTTAGTTTGAGAGAGTAAGAAAGATTTTACGCTCTTTTTGAAAATTTACAAAAAAAGTGAACGAGCAGCATCCCACAAAAATTTGCAAGAAAACAGCTGATGAGTTTATGTTTGTTTTTTAATTGTGATTAAAAAATGGACAGGAAGCCACAGTTGACTACTGATGACGTCGTCGGCTCATCAGAATTTGCGGAATTACAAATTGCTATAAAATATTAAAGAAAACAAGAAAAAAAAACATGATTCTACTTACTTGTCTTTGATAATTTATTTTTTATTTGCTTTGCTTACAAAACAGCTGATTTTAAACAGCTGTCCTATCTTACAAATTTTGGTTGGCTAAAATTTATCCAACCAAAATTTGCAAACTCTCTAACATCGAACTGTCAAAATTTACATTCTCCAGCTCTCTTTTGCTGGTTTTTTGGAGTAAACGAACAGAAAACTAGCAACAATTTGCAAGAATATGCAGGTAAACGAACACACTTTATAATAATAAAATTTTATAAAGAATTTTGTCATTTATCTCTATACGGAGTTTTTGAAATTGGCAACCTATTTCTGATATTTCATGAAATAATATTTTGATTTTACGCCTGTGGAGTTACTTTGTTAGCAAGTAACCTAAAAATGTGATGTTGTACCTTATGTACCGATAAGTATCATGTAACATTTTCAGATAAATTGTGCCGTTTGCAAAAAGATTGTGCAAAAAAATTGCACTTAATTTAAAAAATTTGGAAAAATGTTGAGGAAATTGTGCCAAACGGCACTTGGCATAATTTTTCAGAATACAAGTGCCAAAACCAAAAAAATTATGCCAAAACGGCACTAATTATGCCAACATGGTAACACTTATCGAAGGTATTTATATCAGCTCTATCCTTAGTGATCTGCTCTCCATCTGTTTCGGACTTCATGTCGACTATGGCCGTATGCCTGTTACTAAGTGCGGCGTCCAGGCACCAGTAAGACACCGCCAACATAGTCAGATGCCTCTGAGTGCTAACTGACCGCGGGCATGGCACGCATCACATCCCGGATTGGGTTTGCATTGCTTTTGTAACTTTAATTAAAATACCCAGAAGAGGTTAAAACAATTGAACTGCTATATAAGTAGGTTTTTTCGAATTCCAAAGTTAAAATCAAAAATATAGTGTTAAGGAAATGACCGGATAGCCCAGTATATTTCCATATCTGGAATGTCATAGGCAGTTTGTCTGTTTTGTAGAAAATTGTGATATTCAGAATATAATATTCCCAGTTTAACGGAAGGTCTCCAACTCATCATTTTAGTGTCCTACTCTACGGCCCTGACTGTAATTTGTTTTCTATAATTATGTGGTGTTGTAGTTCCTTTTTTGTATTAACAAATCTATTAAAATATATAATATATTTTAAAATAAAAGCAGAAAAAAATAAATAAAGCGAAGGCCAAACAAGCCAACACATTGTGTCACCACAAAGTTGTGCCATTCATCGCTTTAACTAAAACATCACTTGTTTATTTGCACTTGATTGTGGATTCTCTTTTTTCACTTCTCACATTTTGTTCTTTCTTATTGTTTATTTACTATTTTCTTTTTTATTATCGTTATTTACATTAGTTGAAATTTTATATTTTCAATGGAATTCTCTGCTGTTGTTTTGTTTTTATTTTTCGCTTAACACTTCAATTTCTCATGTGGAAAGGGGATTCGAGTTACCCCACTAAAACAATAAAGTACGAAAGAATACAACTTAATTCGCTAAATGTGAAACAGAAGGAGAATTTGTGAATTAATTACTTAAAAGCAAAGTTAACCCAAAGAGTCGTCTGTCTTATTAACAAAATTCTAAACCGCAATTGCACTAAATGCATTACGACAGAGGAATATCCCGAGGTACCAACAAATCCCAACTATGACGAAAACTCGGAACTTTGCAAATTCTTTGAGTCATTTTTGTTATTGTATATCCAAAGTTGAATGCCAAAAACGTTTTGGTTATTATATACCGAAAGTCGTGTGTATTAGGGTGGGTGTTTTTGTGCTTTATAATAATTGAGTCGTGTATAAATTTGTCCTTTTTTAGGTCTCCACTACTAAGAGAAATCTGACACCTCACCATTAATATTAAATAAGTTCGTTATTCTAACCGATGAAATTAACTAAAATTATTCATTCAGAACAGTCATTATTCTTTATTTGATATTGTTTCGTCTTGTAAACACGAAAACCCATAACTTATTTATTTCATGACACAAATTCTTGAGATTTGAGCACGACCACATTTCCCTGATTATACTCTCACCAATAGGAATGTGGGTATATATCATTTGAAGACCTAAAGTATCTCTGACCAAATTCGTTTTGGGGCTTGTTAAGATTTTTTTCATGGTGGGTAACTGATGTAAACTTGTGCCAACTCAACATTTAGTCAGTGACTATCATTACGTTTAGGCTTGAAAATATGCGCCATGACCACATGCCTTCTGGTTCCTCCCTTACAAATCGCCAGCTTTTTTATAAAATCATGTTTCTTGTTAAAAATTTTCCTGGTATATGTGGTTAGCTTCAACTCAGATATTGGTTAACAACTGTAAACTTTTACTTAGCTGGACAAAATTAACGATGTTGTCACGCTAATTCTGATGTTGACACGCCCACTCTGTATACCACACCTGGACGGCCGTGCGCATTTGATCTTAATGATATGAGGTACAAGACTTCAGTTTGCCAAGTGTCAGTCACTCACTGAAACAAGGGTGGTGTTGCACGCCCATTTGAGTACGTCCCATACAAAATTTTTACGGCTTTTGACGGTAAACCACAACCGATCTGAATGAGATTTGGTTAAAAGCTACCGTGTAGTTACATATGGACAACATCGCCACGCCCATTATTGCACTTCCCGTACCAACGTTGGGCGGACAATTGACCGTTTTTTGAGTTCGGAATTATTTTTTCTAATAAAAATAAATAGTTTTGGCCACTGTATTTATACAACTTTACCGAATTATTCAAAACATTTCTTTCCCCCATACTTGTCTTGAAACTGAGATCATATTCGTCTGGATCAGATGTTTCTGTCTTAAACTATAGTTAAAATGGTGAAATTAAAATTAAAAACAAAAAAATTAAAAGCTGTATCATTTAATTTGTTGCTTTGTTTTGAATTTAGAGTATTGGGAGCCGCAACACACACAAAAACATATTTACCACTTTTCTCAGTAAATTCACAACATTAGGCTTGGTTGGTTGCACGTTGAAAAGTAATACGTTAATAATTACAGATAGAGGCATTAGTTCAAAACTACCAACAAGAATACATTATCTACTGCTGTCCTTGCTACGCACAATATCGGCGTTTCGTGCATGTGTTTTAAATACAACACAAATTTATACGAACAGTAAAAGAAATCTAAAAAGTACAAAATACGTTTAAATTTCACAGTTTTCAACCTAAATGACATGACAAATTTAAGTCAACAGTTAATGTGACTCCACCTGGTGTAAGTCAATTTACGTCTCTATCACACCGACCTCAGCCGAAGAGTGCAAAACGAAACATCAGATGAGACGGATGTTACATCTAGGTATATTTACTCTATGATTAGCAGACAGAAATTTGATATTTTGTAAACTAGTACAACTAATAACATGGAAAATTTTACTTAACGTCCAAAATTTATTTTGAGTTACTTCCGTTGGGGTTTATGTAAAGGCATCCTACTGCAATGGGGTTTGCAGAAGTTGATTTTTATGACGAAAGTATTTGAAGACTATAAAAATGACAATATTGTTATGAGAGGAAATAGGGACTATGTTGATATTATTAGATCAACTTATCGTATACAAATTTTAGAATTGCAGGATGGCCATTAAACTATATTATAATTCTTTACGAACGAACCACCCTAACAGGTATTTTGACTTTGTTGTTACTTTTCAGACTGCAAGAGTTAGTTTTTTCTGTATCCCATTTCTGCAAAGTTTACACAAATTATGAACATAATTTTTGTTTTAAATGAAGTTAACTTCGCCTCTCTAATATTTAGATAGGTTCAGACTTTGCAGTGGTTGGATTCGTGTGCATACATATATAGCTAAATATACGAGTATATAATGCAATAAAATAATATATTCGGGGTATTTAAACCACGCTGATATAGCGACGTAATAAAACTAACGAGAACGTGACAATTGTCGATGATCATTGTTAACATATTTAAGACTTTTTATTAGAGATACAAGCGCTTCGCACAAACAGCGAGCTGTGCGACTGGGCCCTACTCTTTTAAACCGATCCCGATCGTTTTTAAGAAGCCTTTTCCTGTTATTTTTATAGCGAACGAGGTTCGCGAAGGCAACAAATTCCACCACTGTGTCGCTATTTTTTAAATATTTATTTCGAATAAATTGATTATTCTTAAGCATAGCTGCTGAGAGCAGAATGACAAGTGACTGCTAACAAATGAATTATGACGTAAAATTACAGAAATGTTGTTGCCAAATGAAAAAAAAAACAACTAAAAGAGTTACATAAAAAAATAAATAAATAGTTTCCCATTACCTCCCATAAATGAATTAGGGAGAGCTTCTCACAACCAGTGAGCTGGGCGCTCTCTTTCTACTCAGTGATTGGACCTACAGTTTTACACCGGTTCCGAACGTTATTATGAGATGGATTTTCATGAGATGGTAGTCTATAGTGTCGACGTCAGTAAGCGAGCGGACCGTCGTTGAAAGAAATGTAAGATGGTAAGAGCAGCGATCAAAACCACCTTCTCATTAAACTGGCATATCAACAACACCGAAAAAGAAGCATTATCATGGACACCAATTTCTTGGTGGGATTTTTTAGAACTTTTCTTGTAATGCGTTCGCAGGAATCAAGAAAATAACCACTAATTAACCGTTTGCATGAAATTGTATGCACTGTTTACGAATGGGAACAAGAGACCTTCGGCAGAATGAATAAAGGAAGCATCGATAAGATGTATCTTTGAAATGGTAAACTCGAATACTGTGGATGACCAGTTATTTGGCTTCAAAGGTCGCAAAAAATTAACAAATATATTCGGAGTAAACCAGGAATATATGGTATAGAAATCTGGTGGGCATGCGGTACCACATATTTGTTTAGTCTAAACGCGAGAATTTATATAGGATAGCGAGAGGGTTCTGAAGAACTTAGTTGCTCCCCATACAAAGACAGCACACAATGTAACAATGAATAATTTCTTCGCCACCTTACCGTAGTTAGAAGAACTGGTCAGATGGGCATTGTCTGTAGTTGGAACATCAAAAAACAACCAATTCTAAGCTTAAACAAGGCGAGAAGTTTATTCAAGCAAATTTGGGTTTAGTCCTAACGCAACCAAGTTTTCCTACGTACGATTCCAGCAAAGGGATAATCCGTTTTACACTTGTCATCCTTGCATAGATATTCGGTTGTGTCCAATATAAGACAAACATCATCAAAAAACATTTATTTTATATTAAGGCTAGAAGTGATGTGGATACCATTAACAAAATCGTTTCCCTTTTCTTAACGAAAATTTTAATAACTCGCTGGCCATTGTCTACGTTTTACAATTTATTGGATTTGAGCTCCTGCTACTTATATAATTTCCGTCAGTAACAATCCACAAGGAGGGGTAAAAACACCTTAGTATTCTTGATATAAGAAGTACAATGTATTTTATGCAGGTTTCAATAGCTTTGTGGAAAATTTTTTTAAATTTTCCATTACAGGTGAACCAATATCTTCGAATAGCGTTAGCAACATCGAACATAGTCTGGCCGATAAAGTATCAGAGCGGAATTGTAGTGGAAGTACGAAACAAAAACGTAGCTGTTACAAATGCTACCATGAGCCAAGGAAGTAGAGATCTATACGACATGCATGTGTACCATGCAAAATGCCTCTTAGGTATACACAGACAAAGCGGAAAAATTTAAATATGTCTATATATACATCAAATAGTTGTTTACGTCGATTATTTCAATATATTTTCATTAAATTTATATTGGAAATAAAAAACACAACTATTACAGCTTCATTTACAACAAACATTTACCTAAAAGTAGTAAACATGACAGCAATATTATTTGTATCTACCCGGATAGATACTACTAAACCATGTACACAAAGAGATAAAATTAAGAAAAAATTTAAAAAAACGTTTTTAAATATAATTTTTATTTCATCTAGTGAAATAAATGGGAAAAATAATAACTGAATTTGAAGAATTTCTAAATAGGATTAAACCCCTCAGAGATATCAAAGAATGAAAATTGAAATGTCTACCCCGGTAGATACTATTAATGCGATGGTTAACAGAGAGCTAAAACTAAGCGACGTGGAATTTCATGAGAAAAGTAGGGAGAAAGTAAGCAAATGAACAGTTTTCCCCTCAACACGATTGACGACTTGTTGACATGAACAGATTTGAAACCACCAACTCCAAAGGGTGAGACAAGACCGGAGAGGACATATATATGCATAACGTATGTGCCGGGAGTGTCTGAAAGAATCAAACATTTATGACAGGGAGAAATACCATTTAGATGCAAAGTCTAACTTTACCCTAAATCGGCATTTTAGTAGGACTAAATCGAGAATCGGTATCGATGTCAAGCCAAATGTGGTGTCCGAAATCAAGTGCAACGGAGACAAAACCAACATCTGCCAGAAGGTGTAGGTTGGTACTACGATCAGTAAACTGAGGACGAGAATTTCATCACATAAATCATACCCAAAGGCACCTTATAAGCCTTTGGAACAAAAAAACAGCAGTCGCAGCCACTGTACGTTAACTGGCCACAAGTCAAACTTTGGCGAAGTGAAAATTGTAACTGAAGAGAAGATTTACTCACGACGTCACTTTCAGGAAATGCTGTGTGTTATTGACGGACGATCCATCTGAGAAAAGACTCAACTACAAGCGCGATACGGACCGATGTGCACAAGTTTACAGATACACAATTGACAAATTTAGGCGGAAAAATCAAATTGGTTGACAACAACTTGCAGCAAAGACTAGTTGTATATATTTTTTTACCTCACAATGTAATTATATGCATATACATATATTATTGTGATTTCCTACTCAATAATCTCTAACAGACAAGATTGCACTTGAGAGAAAAATGTTGTGTTTACTGTTTTCACTAATGTTTTATAAAATCTTTGTGTTGTTCTTATATTAGATCCTTGAAAATTATCAATGAAGTTGATCGAAATACTGGAAACCAAATACATTTTAACAAAAGGAAAATTATACAACTTCGTTTTCTTTTTGACGTAGAATACGTCTTACCTTACGGTATAGGGTCAGATTGTTATTGTTGTAATCTTTATTTCATTGATTATGAGGAAACGGTGCGATAACTTTTTTTAAAAATTATTTTGTAGGTAAATGAAGATGTTATCTTTCGTTTGATATACATTTCATATTGGTTGATATATTTCTAGTATTTAAATTTCTCAAATGAAAATTGTTTAAACACATACACTCAAACATATGTGTGTTGTTTGGTTGAGTGTTTGAGTTTGTAGCGTGGACACAAACTATGATGCTGTTTCAGTGTGGACACAATCCTTCGGCTGTTGTTTTGATTGATGAAATATTGAAATATCGTATATTTACTTATGTATTTAAGTGAAACAAAATGTTAAATGTGAATTTGAATTTAACATGGATATATAATTATAAAAAATATATGAAAAAATTAATTCATACATTTTTATGTTAAATGAAAGTGCTGCCAAGTAAGCAAAATAACAATGCTGTTTGACAGCAGCTGACAGTTGACGTTTAGTAAATTAAAATAAAAACTACTAATCAAAATGGCACCTACACGAAATACAAGAAAGCAACGAGTGGTTATTATGCAGAGAAACAAATACTCAGGTAAGTTTTGTGTTCCCTTGTTTATATATATTTTTATTAAAAATGTTAATTAATTTGTAGGCGCAACATCAACAACAAGAAGGTACCGTAGAATTGTGGTCAAATCCATTCTGGAAGTTGTGGTCATTCATATATGTAGAGATAAGATGATTTCATTACCCGAATTAAGAATAATAATAATTAACACCAAAACTATCTTAAATCTAGATCTCCTATTGCTCAAAATGTATCGTTATATCAGTATTAACGTGTACATACACATATAACAATAATACTTCAACAACATTATGTAGATTGTAATATTATCATTCCGTTTTCCTTTACTGTTGGTAACATAAATTCCTAATCCTGATTCGTAGAAACATTGGGAATTATTCATGAATATTAAATGCATCTCCGATACATGTTGCATTAACATTTGCTCAAGCACTTTGGTGATGTTGACAACAATTAACTGCGCGAATTTTATTAAGAGCAAACTTCTGTTGCCACACTTCATCTGTACAACTTCTGTTAACATGTTCTCATACTCATTTCAGAGTATACTCTCTCACTGTCATACATGCTCACTGTTGGTTCCGACGTGTTTACAGAATTAGATATAGAGAGAAGGAGAGTTGTATAAGCGAACAGAGTTGTATTGCTACAAACAACAAGCACGTACCTTTGTTTTAGCACACAACAACTGTTTCCCCAAACAAAACAAACAAATGGCAGCTGGAGACGCTAAAGAACAAGAAAAATTTTAAAAGTCAATTCACACAGTAAAAGAGAGCCGGAGTGAGAGCTCTCTGTCTCTCTCTGCGTAGTAAAATTTATGTACTTAACAGCAAAAACAGACTGAAATCATAAAAGAGCGCGCTACTCTCCGCACGGATGATGGAAATGTTTGTGTACCTTAGTTAAGCGAAAGATCTCTGTTGCAACGGACTGATGTCACGGACGACGGCGGTGTATGCGTACGATTCTACCCAATTTCTTGTTTGGATTAACCATTTGTGTGATTTTCTCCATTTGTGATAATTGCGGTGAAAAACAACAACGGAAACCGAAAAGAAGAAACGTAAACAATCGAAAATACTCAATATTGTTTGTGATTGAAAATCTGAAAGCATCAAAATGAAGTGGATAATAAGATGAAAAAACGAAAAGTTACAATAGAACCGTTAATAAAACAACAATAAATTACAAAACGAAATATCAACAAAAGGTAAACGAAAAAATTAAGTGAATAATATAGTAAAAATGTGAACGAAACAAAAATAACTACAAATACATGACAAAACCTTTAAAGAGCTATTGAATAGCATAGTGAAGAAAACGAATTGTAAAAATTCAATTTAAAAAAAAATTATCATTTGTGTCGGATGTGAAGAAAAATCAGTTTCTTCTTGGAAATGAAGAAAATTGCAAAAATATTGTGGATAAAATTGCTCTAACACCAATGAATTTAATTTTGTTACAACCCTCGAAACATGGGGTTTCTTTACCATGCTCCTTCTTCACAGCTCTTTGGATTTTAATACTTGAGTAAAAACCAGTGATATTAGTGACGTCCAGGTAAAAAAGAAGAAAGAAACGGACGGACAAAACAAACAATCGGTCAAGTCCAATTAGTGTTAAGGAAAGATCACACACAGCCAGACATGACATCTGAGAAGAGTTGGATAACACACACACTAGTACACTCTCTCAGATATCGAGCTACGGCCAACAGTTATCCAGCGAGTGGGATAGTGAACTCTCCTCAACTCCGGCTTTACCACCAGAGGTACTAGAGTTTTACGACACCTCGACACTGGTATCATTATAGCGAAGACGGCGTCGTTGAGTCGTTTACCTGTCAAACTGGTTCTCAATAATCATCGCTCGGCATAGCGTCTACACAATCAACATCGTGCTCACCTTAAGCCGTACTTGTCATACCTCTCTCCGATTGTCTTGTCATCATGACTACCTTACTGTCTCCTCGCCCTCTCGTTCTCTTGTTGGTGTTGTTTGTCATCGTCATTAGTTGTTGCTTTTATTGCTTGGTGATTGTTGTTGGCCCATAGTGAAGCAGAAATATGTCTTGATAGTTGTTGTTTTTGGTTTCTTATTTAGAGTTTAATCGTTTCTTCAGAAACGACTACGAACGTGAATAGAAAAGATAAATAAGAAGTAAAAATATGAAAACAACTCAGAGAGCTCAAGCTACTGGTAGTGGAGACGGCTGGGCAGCGTGGATGAAGAGGAAGAAGAGAAGCAACAGCAACAAAAGGAAGAAAACAAGTTTTTGTCTTTCGTTACGTGTTTATGTTTATGGCCAAGAAGTGACGCAAAGATAGGAAAAGCGGGACAAAAGAGAAGTTTTTTGTGTTTCAAAATTTAACTACACAGAGAGAAACAAACGGTGGTGTTGATTAATGGGAATATAAGGAAATTAATTAAATTTATCGTAATAATGCATTTTTCCCGCTATGCTGTATTGGGCAATAAATGGAGGAACAAACAAACTACTGCATCTTTTAATGATCGCAATTTGCAATAAGCTCAATCCTTATCACAGCTTGAAAATACAAATTCCGATAGCTAGAAGACTCACGAAATAAGCCACTGCAACGACACAAAAACTATCCGAATTAGTCGTAACCGAGTTTAGAAGTTGTCGCACACATATTAGAGGTATTATAACGTATTGCAACCGAATTTCAGTTGCGGGAACCAAATATAGTCTTGATAACCTGAGCTCGGTTGTCGCAACTGCAATTCGGAGGCAGCACTGTAATTTGGGAGTGCTACAACCTCTTTTCCAACGATTAGTTAGTTCTCTGAGTGTGCTCTTTTAGAATGTGCTTTGATACCATGTAAATGGATTTCAGTTTACGACAACGCCGCATAAATATTGGGCAATCTCTTGCCGATCGTAAGCAGGCTAGTGGGGCTTAGCTCTAAATAAGTCACTTGACGTTACGGCGTGCTCTTAGGTACTTGTCTTCAGAATGGTATTCTATATTCCCCCCAAGTTTTTTTTTAATTTATTAATTCTGTAGTGTTATTGCTAAAACTGAAAAATATCGGTATACAAGATCTAAAAGAGGCGGTTAGACCATAGTGGACACTCTTCAAGCAAAATTTCGATAATGTTTTACTTATTTCTGGAGCAAAAAAATACAGACGTTTTGATGCGTTTCATTTGGTATTCTGCTTCCAAAAAAATATATATACATATATTAAATCTATAAAAATAAAACACATGAATATTTTATCAGTATCGTCGTCACTAAGCGAGGTGTAAGGCTGTTCGTGCAGGAACCGAACCCACGTTCTCATGTACAAGTGCCGCACACACTAACCACTGTACCACCGACGGTCGTCATGTCAAATCTAAACGAAATATAAAAGTCCTTGCCATCTAATTCGCAAAAACTGCACCTGGGTACATAAATATAGTATGTATGTATTAACCTTATAATTATAAAATAATTTATAATTTGAAAATCTCTTTGAATGTTGTCAAAGTTTTAAAATTTGGACAGTAAATGGCGCCTTCATTTATACATTACTAAACTTTAACTTGACTATGATAGAGTTAACATTCAGCTTAATTTTAAAATATTCTACTGCAGAATATTTTATTTTGAAAAGAAACAACTGTATCTGCTTGCGTTTTTTACAACACAATTACAATCTAAAAAGAGGTTGTTACTTCTTCACACGAAATTAGCGAGATAAGTGTATTAAAGATTGGTTGATATATGTATGTATGGAATTGGTGAGATTGACACAAATGGCTTCTATGAATACAACTCTTGTCGAATATTTAACTTTAATCAATCAAATCCGTCGTAATTAAACCGACTGTCAAACACTGTAAGCCAGTGCAGACATTATTTTTTAATATCGAGTAATTCCATTTCCTTCATTCTATTCCAGTGTGCTACGGTTTTAAAGAAAATGGGTTAACATTTTAAGTATTATACGATCGTGTATAAACCGGGAAAAAAAGTTTTAAATGTTTGTGCAAACCTTGTGACAACTTTGCAGCTTTTGGAATTTAGTATCCTTGGATGTAGATAATAGGGATGCTTGGTTTTATTTCCTTAATAAATTGCCTATTATGACCTAAAAACCGATCCATGCTTAATACTTCGAAGCGTGGCAGCATTATTTGTAATGAGTGAAAAAATATGCGATATGTCAACACGTTTGCCACTAGTGCCAACAACTACAGTATTTACCTGGTGAACATTAATTGAAATTGTAATTTTAATCGAAATTATCCATTGGCACAGGTTTTTGGTTGTGTGTGCATTTGAGTTTCAATTTTCGTTTTACTGTTTCATTTGATCATATTTGCGTAATACTACCTAAAAAATAAAATATGCATTTAACATGTGTAGTAGTTAGCGGCCGTCGGTGGTGCAGTGATTAGCGTGCACTACGCTTGTACATAAGTACGAAGGTTCAATCCCTGTGCTAACCACCTTAAATTTTCACCCGACGACAGTCACCTCGCTCGGCGACCGCGACACTATCGAACACTTAGTCATGAAAAGGCTTCTCAAAATACTGTTCGCAACCAGTGTAAAACTGTAGGTCTCAATGAATGAGTGTTAAACTAGAAAGAGCACAATTCACTGATTGCGAGAAGCTCTCTCCCAAACATTCAAGGGATGTAGTTGGAAACTTATTATTTATTATTGGTACTTTTTAAATAAGCTTTTATCAAGCGATATCAAAGCTGACACTGCTAGTATATTTTCAAGCTCCACGTCAGATGACTTCATTTCATGGAAGGCATCGACAAATAAGGAAGTTCCTGCATAATGTTACAGAGGCCGTTTTTTTCATCGTGTATATATTGCCTTAAAACCATTGTAGTTCATGTCTTCAATACGTCAGAGAAAGCTGTTTAATTTCCGCAAAGTTGAGGCTGGAATTGCAGCTATTGTCGCTCGAATTGCTTGTTTTAGTTCATCCACATTTGAGGGTTGCGATTTGTACACTTCGTGTTTACAATAACTCCACAAGAAAAAGTCCAGAGGAGTTAGGTCAGGCGACCGGAGGCGCCAACGGTAGGTTGATTTTCTTGAAATGAGCCTGGACATTTTCTGCGTATTTCGGCCATTATGGGCAGAGCCATGTGTGCAGTTGCACCATCTTGTTTAAACCACACAGATTTAAATGGAATTCATTTAGCATGCTCAAGAAACGGTCTCTATTAACGGTAACGCGGAGTCCGCTTTCTTCAAAGATGTATGACCCGAAAAAACAGCGTAAAGAAACTGCACACTGTGACGCGAATTGGATGCAATTCCCTCTCATGTGGTATTTGTGGGTTCCAACCACTTCATACGCGACAATTTTGTCAGTTAACGTTGCCGTTCAGATTGAAATGAGCCTCACCAGACATGAAAAGACAATTCAGCAAGTTTTCGTCCTCTTCCACATTTCTAAGCATCTTCCGGCAGAATTCCAAGCGAATCGGCAAGTCAGCTGCATTAGGTTTATTACCCGTTTAAATTTTTTAGGGGAATAAGTTCAAATCCTTATGCATTATTGTCTGCAAAGTCTGCTTACTGACACCGATTTGAGAAGATAATCTCCTCAGGTTCCTCAATAAGTTCCTCTGTTCGAATGGAAGGGTTTCTATTATATGGCCTTCAAGCGGCTGTATCATGCTCTGCAAAATTCTTCACTAGTCTCGTAATGGTCCAGCTACTCGGAGGATCGCCGCTAAATGTGCGCCTATATTCTCTTTGAACTAAAACTACACAGATTCTTCTTGTAGTGTCCCAGTTTTCCTTTTTATTAAATCCAAGGATCAATCTACAAAAACAAAAAAATTAAGATTAAAAAAAGTTATCAAGTTTACTTTTGGTAGCGGCTTTCAGCAGCTACCCTGTATTTTAAATCGACACTAATGGAATCTTTCATGTTCCCAGTTTTGTATATTTTTCGAGAATATTATTTACATTACGGTATCTATGTGATAGGCTTCGAGCAATAATATCGCAGTAAGACCCAATTTGTTATACCCAAATGTGTTTTAGTGCAAATTTCTATACATGTATGTACATATATGTTTGAATATTTTAGTACTTTCCAAATAGCCTATCAATATAAATCTAACTCTACACATTGTAATATGTTATTATAGACAGAATCTTTCATTTTGACTTTTTCCCCATTGTGAAGTCATTTGTTAACTTCGGATGTATCCCCTCTTCCCATTGTTGAATCCCTTTTGGGTAGTCAAGATAATAATCCTTTTATCCTCTTACTATACATTTGAAAGAAGGTCGTTAGCAGCCTAATTAATGATTATCTGTCTTCGAATTGTCAGCCATCGTTCATTATCTCAACAACTGTTCAACAACTCCGTTACAACCAATCGGACAATTGTTGGCCTTATCCTAACAACTATTGTAACCTTTTGCATATAATATCCAAAATATTAGAAGAATATATATGTAATAGATAATATTGCAATAAAGTGTCAAATTTCCACCACCCTTCATGTCAGGTAAACCAATTCAAGTTAGTTTATTGTAATCTTTACCTTTACAAAAATATTGAGGGATATTTTTCAAATTCGTACTCAGATTTATGTATGTAGTTCACATTAATTTTAATTCAGTGGACGATTCACGATAGTCTGGAGCCTTAACGGATTTTGTCTTACGGACAGTCCTATTGATGGTGTCCATAACAACAAATATTTGAAATGACAAGAAATCATTAACACGTGAGATAGAAAAAGACGAGCAAACAAAATTTTAATTAGTGTCAGATTTGAAGACTGCTCCAGAGCGCTACGAGGCGCAGATGAGAAGAATCATAAACTTCGTAACGATCGTCCGCCAATGTGAGGTCAACTTCAACTTCCGAGTGTTTTAATAAGATACTAGATACAAATTTTAATTTAAAGCTAAGTTCACATAGTATATCGGGTGTGGAGTTGGTGCTGTTGTTAGGGAGAGTTGCAGTAGCTTTTTCAGCAAATTAAGACTGTAAAATAGATCTACAAGGAATGCAATACTACCAGGGAGATCACTTTCAAAGAGTCAAACGGGTTATCGTGGGTCATCTTTAAACTGGAAACAATTTTTCCATGTTGACTCTGGTTTTGGTTAGTCACAGTTTGGATTAATTAATTCTGGTAGGTTTTTTATATTGCCAATAGTTTCCAAGATAATACAATGTGATACCTCGGCAAAGAGTTCCAGAAATTTTACTCAATAATTTTTTTGTTAATACAATTTAGAAAAACATACTCGTATATTATTAGAACCATAGAATAATACATACATAGATAGACTTATTCTCTCATCTGACGTTTCATTTCACACTCTTCATCGTAGGTTTGTGGAAATGAGAGCAATTAAATTTAAAATTACCTTATACCAGGTGGAGTTACAAAATATGCTCACTTAACTTTTTCCTGTCGTTTTGGTCTAGAACTGAAAAATTTAAATATATTTTGCACTTTTTTGTTGACTCTTATCGTTGGTATACATTTGTATTGTATTTACCACAACCTGTTTTGCCACAAAAACACGAAACTCGGTTGTTGTTCCTTTGTTGATCTTTGTATACTATTGCCACTATCTGGTATTATTGAACCCATATTTTCCACCATCCAATGTTTACTTTCCATCGTACCTATGACGTTTAATTTATTGAGCGAATAAAAGTTTCTATGTACATATGTATTATTCTATGGTTAGAACTGTCTTTTAACATGTGTAACTTTTGACGCTACACACTTACAGAACAACTTGTTTGAAAGTTGTAGCAACCACAAATTCGGCTGCTGCCATCGAATTGCAGTTGCCAAAACCGAATTGAGGTTGTTACGACCTAATTTATCCTGCTCAACTGGAATTCGGTTGAAGTAACCTCTAAGAGGTTGTGAGAACCTCTAATGCGGTTGTGGCAATCTCTGATTCGGTTGTGGTGCAGTTTTGCCAGAAGGTACAAAAAAATGTGGTGATGAATGATCAAAAAAGGATGCAAACTGGAAAAAAGTGCTAGACATTTAAAAGCTAAACAATTTTTTTTACATCCAGAATTATTCATTAATGGTCAAAAAAGTGTTAAATGTAAAAATATGTGATTTTATATTAAAAGTGTAAAAGTAAGTGTGAAATTCACAGATATTTTAATTTTATTGTTTAACTTGTATTGTTGTTACACAGTTGTTTTGAATTTTACAGAATTATACTGCCAAGCAAAACCAAACTAAAATGCTGTTAGTGCCAAATATGTCATTTCCTTGAAATAAAATTACAAAGAGAGGCATTCTTTTAAAAACATCTATTAAAAATCGTCTAACACATTATCTCAAAAAAAAACTGCCAATGCCAAAAATAGGTATATAAAAAGCACCTACATTGCCGATATGACAGCACTGTTGTGATGACTTATAGTGTGGTTGTGACAAACTCTAAATTCGGTTAATTTAGCAGATTGTGATAAAAGAAAAATTAATAAATATTGAAAAAAGTAATATAAAACAGGAGAAAGCTCCTCACAGACCTACAGTTTAATGACGGTTACGAATGATTTCTTTCTTTCTTGAAAGTAATAGGCGGCCGTCGTCAAAAACCCACGTAACAACCTACCATTGCACATCTTTGGATTATTTGTGGATTAGGAGTAGGTTTTCGGCATTCAGAATTTAAATTCATGAGTTGGAATTCCCAAAGTTAAAAAGCTCCACAGACCAAGGTATAATAAATACTCGTATATATACAAAATCAAAATAGTGAAGAATATTGAGAAACAATGTCTGAAAAACGTCAAAGGACTGGGTCAAAATGGTTTAGACGGAGGAAATAGCACGTTATTCCTTATTCCTAAAAATGAACACCTCCAGGAAGGATTCTGGTGGCTGAAAGGAACTATATTGTTCGGCCGGTAATACAGTTTTATATACGCATGTATGGATGGTAATACGATACACTTCTACCGACGTAGGGCGTGGATATATTCCTAAAACCAATCTTGGTATACGGCTTCACATCGGTTTCGAGCTTTTAACAGATTAATTAGCGATAGTGTTGTTATTTCAAAGCGGGACGATCGGTGCGAAAGGAATTATGATAAGGACGATACTTTATGATGTAGGTAATGTAGATGAGTGTTACGTGCAATTTTGCTTCGCAGTCTTGTCTCCCGGCTATGCAATGATCATTTGTATCATTCTAATTTTTTCACATATTTATTGACTTTAGGTGACACATTTTGCGCAGTGTATCACTCACTATATGCTTAGTGTTGGCGAAGAAAGATGTAAGAAGATAAAGCCAAAAACATAACACAATACCAAGAGTGAACAGCTTGTGTATAGAGAAACTGCTTCTTGGAAGCCTGTTAGGTTCTTCATATGATGTTGTCGTCGTCACTGGTGGTGTTGCTGCTGCTGTTGGTTGCTGGTACTGCGGGTATTATTATGTTGAACTGTTGAAGCCTTTCAAGCGCAAATATACAAACAACTCTTAACAAATACATGTACAGCTGAATTAAATAAACCCTACAACAATCCCGTATACATATGTATGTCGCTGAACACACTCTGCTGCTGCTGTTTGTTGGCATTACCTGGAGTTTGTTGTTTGGTAAACAAGCCCTAAATTGCTTACCACCAGTCTCCGTAATACTGTGGCTGATACACCGATAGTGCCTGTGTTTATATACATATGTATATATACACATGTGTGCAAGTGTGTGTGAGAGTGCATAGATCTTTTTTACCTGGTCTACAACTTTATATTATTGGTTTTTATTCGTTTTGTCTTAAATTCGAGACAATATACTAGACAACATCAAGAGGGAAAAGAAGAAATTGTGATTCTTACATGGTCTCTACTTCATGGTCCCACGTTTATGTGAATGTTACTCTATAAGTTTTTTTTTTTTGCTGTTTCCCTTTTAGGTTACAGAGGTTTTTACACTGCTGGCGACCGTCGTGTGTATAAGTCAAGAAACCAAACAATAAGAAGCGGAATCACAAGGAATATTCTTAAGAAAAGAGAATCAACAAGACGAAGAAAAAAGTGCATATTGAAGACACTGAGAGGCAGCGGCAATAACAGAAATACTTACAACACCAAACAAACTAACAAACCAACAAGCAAGTCAACAAGTTTAAGACCAGTTTTAATCAAGTGAACCGTACACGGGGCAGGGGCTCCCAAATACAAGAAGCCATTTTGTTTTTCTTCTTGCCACAAGAATCGAAACAAAAGAGGTTAAGATACTGATAGAGTCAAAACGATCTTTAAGGAAACAAACATGACCTAAATAATAAGAGAAAAGTGCATTTAAAACTGAAATCGCAAAAAAGCCACAATTGTCAACAAAAGTGCGAGGCAAAATGTCTCGAAAAACTTAGCATTAACTTAAAGCCCCCTCTGCCTTTCTCTCTGTTTCCATATGAAAGTAATCACATTTCAAAAAAAAAAAATACAGTGCAATAACAAGTTCAACTAATTAAAGGTGTAACTAAAGTAACAAAACTTTTACCCGAATCGTCAAACAAAACGGGTATACAATTTTAAATTGACAAGTAAAAAATACAATAAAATAACACATGATTTTTTATCTCACGCCCCCACCAAACAACTGAAACAAATATTATTAACCTCCGACAGTGAATTTTTCAAGTGGATAATCATCATAATTAACGACACCAGCACCTGAAACTACATTCATCATTGGATATCACTCAAGCTTACTTTATATCTCAGTGATACTTTTTGGTATCACTCCCCCATCTCGTACATAATACCAACATGATGGCATCTTGGAACTACTTTTTGATCGGTGAGTACTGGGATTTGTTACAAATTTGTTATGACAAAGATTGCCAATGTAATTGCATGACGAAAACATCACCAGCTACATTTGTTGCTACAACCACTCCAAATGTTGCTGTGTTGTTTGTACTGGTAGTGTTCTCATCCATACACATTTGATATTAGTATTGGTTTTATGAAACTTGTTATGTGTACGTGAGTTGCAATTTCAGTGAGTTTAATGTGCATTAACAGAGATTGTTTTCTCCAGACTAAGATAGAAAGTTTCTAGTATTTCAATTGAACTTCGTGGATTGTAGACTAAATGCATAAGATTGAAAACAAAATGTTAAGGCCCAAAATGAATCGACAAACATCCTGAAGTGATCACAGTAAAGCAGAAGGATTTGAAAGACATTTAAAATGAACAACTGGGGAATTGGTTTTGTGAATTAATCCTTTGTATTCAATTCATATGTGGGTAACAAAGTAGTAGTTCAGACAATTAGAATTTAGTCGAAATTATGCATGTTGGTTTTTTATTTTTGGTTGGGGCAAGAATACTACTTTTTAATTGCATACGATTCCCTCACTCATAGAGATATTTGATACGAAAAAATTTGTATACAGGGGTGTGGAGTCGGAGTTTGGGAGTCAGTGTTCAGGAAATTTGTCCGGAGTTGCAGTCGGATTATTTCAGCCGACAATGCTTACACATTTACTAAAAATTTCCAAAATAGCAAAATGAAAGCAGACGAAGGAGTACAATACTACCCCTATGATGCCAATTGTGACACCGATGTCGAAGACATTGGTTAGCGTCGATCGCTTGACTGCACTCAATACAATTTCTTCCAAGCGAGTAAGATTGGGTCAATAATTCAGTTATGATGATCTTTAAGCTAGATGCTGTTTTCTATCTTTACTTTTATTACGATTCATCACGTTTCTCTTACTCCTATCCCTATTTCCAAAGACCAATGTAGGTCTGCATTTATAGGGGTCAATCTCAGATTCTTGGTCCAAATTGAAAAAGGCGTCATTAGTTTTCAAATTAAGTTCCCAGTTAATGTAATGACATAGCAAAACAGCAATATTGTAATTTTGGGTCACTCTCTGTTTGAATATAAGTTTTCCAGTCCTTTGTCATATAGGGTGATTAAAGAAGACCGAAGATTTTCTTTTATACACAAAACAAGCCAAAGTTTGTAGAAATATTTATTTTACTTCATCGTGTTTTTTGTATATGGCGTTTATGCCTAAAGTGCAATATGTGCTATAAGCTCACCACGTCTCCTCCGGCAACATGCGATGCTCGTATCAATATTGGGGATGGTTTGTTAAAATCCGCTGAATGGTGCAGTAGAATAGCTTCAATTGCTTTACACGACGACGAATTGAGGTATTTACTGCAATAAGTTTGGGTCGAATGACCTGTCCGACGACGCACGGATGTTGGCACGCTTTGCACCGCCTCAGTTTCTTCGAATTTCTGCACCAAACGGCTGATTGTTGAATCGGATGGCCGGTTGTGCTGACCGAAAAATCACGCTATGGTCACAATGCACTTCTTGCAGAACGACCATTTTCATAAAACTTGTTACGCATTGTTCAACGGAGTATCGCTCCATGACTAACTTTGTCAGTCTTTAGTAACAACAGCATGAAAAAAGTATAAATAAACATTAACATATAACAAATAATTATTGTCAGAGATCTGTATTACAATTGAATCTCCCCGTAGTTCTAAAGACATCTTGGAAAATGAATCACTTCTACATTTTTCATATTTATTTTTCATATTTAGTACTATTTAACAAACAAAAAGCATTAGGATTTCAGAATTTTCAAATTGCGTGAGTGGAGTCAGTGTTTTCAACATGTGAGGAAAACACCACATCCCTGGTGGGTTTCATATTAAACCCTAGATATCTTTAAACCAAATCCCTTATGGATGACTGTACCATGTTCGTCAGACAGTCTTCTGTTTTAAAGTACTCTAAACTTTAGAACATCCAATTTAAATTTAATTTTGGCCCATTGGGAGTGTTGAATTGATCGAAATACCGCTACTAGTTTTTGCTGCCCTGTGATTCGTAGGATTTATTTTATTATTGAACCACTTTGAGGCAGACGCCGAATACAACTCACTGTTGGCTGTAGTTAAGATAAAACATTGTGAATTTATCACTTTAATTATGAAATAATGAGAATAAACATCCAAGTTGGCCTTTCGACTTCGCTTGGCAAATATAAAACGTGTGGTACGGATTAGTCTTATCTAGAGTTACGGTGGAAACACTAATCATGTTTAACACATAAATATTAAATGTGGTTTTCTTAAAATGAAACTAGTTTAGTTCTTACAAGAAATGCAATGCAATGCAAAGAACTGTATTGTATATCGTATTATTGGCTTTGGTGTAGTAAGTAGTAATGGTTGGATGATATATGGGATATATCAGTTTGACCGAAATACTTTAGAAATCATACCAAAAGTTTAGTCAATGTTAGTACTCGCTCGATATATGTAGGACATCGGGACACACGACAAGAAAAGTGTAGGTTTCCTATTGACTGTCGTCGTACACTTCGCTCTCAGGGTTTAATCTGTTTTGCATTGAATACACAATCTTATTTGCTGTTTCACTAGAAATGTTGCCTTATTCTGTAGTAAGAGGGGCGACTGGGGAGGAGAATGAAGCTTTTTTTTAACGTTATATAACAGTCACTGCTTTACAATGTTTGCTGTGTGCTTTGGGTCATTATCTTGTTGGAAGTACCAGCTTCCAGAAAGGCCCATTTTCTTCCTGACTGCTTCTAATTATCCTTAAGCTAATTCAGATATGTGAAACGATCCTTAGCTGTTTAAATTAAAACTAAATTACTAATCCTAGCCGTCGACATTCGACCCCGTACCGTAACGGAGCAACCTTCGTGCTTCACTGTGGTATCAAGTTCTATTTTGAATCGCTCCGTTCTTTTTACGGAAAAAATTTTGCTTTCCATCACATCCAAATATGTTAAACTTTCTTTCATCACTAGAAGTCTTCAGTATCATTTATATGCTTTTTAGCAAACTCAAGCCGTCTAATTTTGTTTCCATTATTTATTAACGGGGGTTTCGAGGCACCCGGCTATGAAATCCACCGCTTCTTAGTACACTGCATACGGTTTCTGGAACCACAGTTGGTATCTAAGCTTTTTCTACATCTTCGGCGATATCAACAGCAGTTGCTCTTGCGTGTTTGTTAATTTCGTTCAGAATGTGTCGTTTTACTTCTGGGTTTATTGTTTAGTGTTTTTATAATTTTTTAAAACGGTTTGGATACTAGAGTTTAGATGTCCAACAATTTTCGAAATCTCACCTAAAAATGTTCTCGTTTTTTTATGCCGAACAATATGTTTTCTTATATCTTAACCAATTGCAACCTTTTTTAAACATTATCTAAGAACTATAACGGCTTCCAATAACAATGCATCACACATGTGGTTTCTTCTCTTGGAAAAATATCGTTACCCAAAGATAGTCATAGGTATACTTTTCTGTGTTTTCAAAACTGAATTTCAGTAATTTTTAGAAATAAACCATATATTTAGAATAAATTGATATTTTTGCTGCTATATTTTTTGGCATAGAATTGTGCAGTATAATTTAAAATTTATTTATAAAAAAAACTGATGAGTTTGTGTAAAATTCATTTTTCTAATGGGTATGTATACTTTTCTGTGCCACTGTATATCGGCGATCGGATAGTCTACAAACTCTCGACTCAACACCATTTGTATTTCAATCAGGTGTCGCGAAGAACATAAAAACACAAGAGTTAAGTAGACGAAGAGACACGACATATGTTTTCTTCGTCGAGAACATTCACGAACTGTGCAACACGAACATGTAGTCACATACACCCAACGAAACCAACTCGTATTGCGGTATTATCCAGCCAACCAAATTCGGAACGCTCCCGAACACGAGCGTGTAGAAACTCCCATAGTGCTCCTCAATGGAGTGTTTGCGGAGTGTGCACTTATAAAGGGCGTCCGAAAGCGCTCCGCCTGGGATTTTTTAGGAGCGATGAATCATATTGTCATTTGATTCTCTTTGTACTCCTAAAATGGATCGTGTAGCGACTCCCACAGCACTTCTCAAAGGAGGGTTTGCGTAGTGCACCTAGAAAGGGAGTCCGAAAGAGCTCCGCATGGGATTTTTTACGAGCGTTGAATCATGAGAAACTCCTACAAAATTACATGTTTACATACTTTTGTAAACATTTTTTTTTAAAGAAAAATAGATTGCATTACCGAAAATCTGTATGATTGCATTGATGCCTTATATTTTTAATAATTTATGAACTTAGGACCTGGTTTTAAGGTTTGTTTTCGAATGATTTGCGGAGGCTTTTTTAAAAATTAGACGTGAAAAGGAATCGGTGCGGGGTCTTTGCGGGTTATCTAAATGAGCGTGTAGGGACTCCGAAAACACTCATTTAAAGACTCCCTAGGATGCACTTTTTCCATATATTTTCAGTGTGCTGTTTTCTCCGACGGAAATGCTTCTTTGGGACTCCTTTCTAAGCCTCCCCAGGAGCGTTAGCGCACCATGTGGGGAGTCCTAACGGAGCACCTTGCGGACTCCGTTAGTTCGCTGGGTAACTACATGGGAAAAATCAAACAGATTTTAAAAATAGAGAAGAAAATATTTTCTAAATAATTTCATATACGTCTCAAAAATACAAAACCAGACTTTATCTCCGTCCAGTCGACTCTACTATAGGGAATATACGAATGCGTCCACATTAGTTGATCGTGATGTGTGAGGGGTTTCCAATAGGGACGGACGTAAGATGTTAAAATTGTTGCTGTCAAGTTGTGTGTGTGAGATATCAAAAAAAATATTTTATTTGAAAGGCCTATCAATGAAATTATGTGTAAAATATGACACCGTTCAAATAGTCACTGCGGATTTGCTTGGTGGCGCTCATCCGGGTGATACAATTGTCGATGACTCTAGCGCATAAATCAGGCTGAATTTGACCGATGGCACGGGTTGTATTCACTTTGAGGACTCCGTTCTTTTGTGGTTTATTAGTGTAGACCTGCTACTTAAGGAAACCCGACAAGGAAAAGCTTAACTGGGTCATTTGACACAATCTAGGTGGCCAGTCCACGTCGCCTCTGCGTGAGATAACAATTCCCTCAAATCGCTCGGGCAAAATGCCCATTGTGGCAACAGTTGCGTTGAATGTAGCGTCGTCCTGTTTAATCCACGTGTTTTTTACATCTATATCATCCAATTTTGTACCAACGAAATTGGTTATCATCCATCGGTAGAGCTTATCCGCTGGCGGAAATTTAAACCTATGATTGTCCATTGTCCAAACGGCCCAAAAACGGAAATTTTCTGTTTCGAAGTAGCTGTTAAGCAACAATGGGTCTCACCGCTGAACAATATGTTTGTCGAAAACATAAAATCTTCTTGAAGATTTCATGAGCTCGAAGACTGAAATGGAGGCAGGCTAAGGCTTTCCATGGTCAACTGTCTCATCTGTCATAAAATCCTTACTGGAAAAAGCACCTCGAAATGAATTACCGGATATAATTAACCAATTTTTGGTATTCGGATATTGCAACCCCAAAGATCACACACATTTTACTAGAACGGGATGGATTATATGTGGCTTAATAAGGTGGTGCTTAATTAATTCCGTTGGCAACACTTTTAAGTGGGATAGGTGGCTTATAAATATTATTGTATGACTAAGAGAGCCTTAACATGACAATAAACGTTGGACTAACTCCCTTAATGAGTGTGACCGCCCTTAATACTGTGGAATATAATCATTGTAAAAACTTAATTGTCGCTTGGAATTTTAAAACCAAAAATTGTAAAAAAAATAATACTGAAGATTGAATTTAACTAAAAAAAGAAAAAATATTTTCTCACTGAGTGGATTATCAGCCATAAGTCCCAAATCACACAGTTTGTTCGATTATACTCCGTGGACCGTAACTGTACACATAATGCAAAACGATTTTTTTTAGGATTTCTCATATGGTACGACGCAATGTAATATGTGGACCCTAGCGCATAGAAACTGTTATACTTAACAATTTGTATTATTTGCTTATAAATGCCACCAAGTGTAGAATTACAATACAATCAATTTTAAAAGCTCTCTTTAACCTAATTTATCCATTTGTGCTGTATGTCCTATGTTTCCATTTTGCTGTTTGTCGTGAACTTGTTAAATTCGCATATTTAAAATTTGTAAGACCATTAGAAGAAGTGAAAAGTGAAGAAAAGCACATGTGAGCCAGTCCTGTTTTGAAAACATCATCATAAATAATAGATTGTATGTAACAACGTATTAACATGACATTTCCCAGGAATCCATTAAATCCTTGTAGTAGAAACCCACTCTCTCGAGCCACTGTCTGTCACGGGCGCATCCATAGATGGGGTACTAAGACATCACTGTAATACGTTGATGAAACGTAATGAAAAGATGAGAATGTGTTACAATAAAATCATTGTTAAAATATGCAAAATAAATTATAAAAAAAAAACAGAGTAAAAAACATATTCATGCAGCCACTTTAGACAAAAATTTTCCGAAAACTCGCACACACTCTTCCGAAACCATTCGTTTACTTACTCCAACACGCATACACACGGACTCCTTTGATTTTTGCATAATTCATGCAAATATAGAAGAAACGCAAATCCGAAAAGAACAAACAAACTGCCGTTTTCGTTCCTGTCTAAGGACGAGTACTCATATACCGACAACGACACCGACGACGATGATAATGATGATGATGATGGCGATGATAATGAATCCATAAGCAGAGAATTGTTAAGCGTACAATAATTGGGGGCTTATTGAAATTCCAAAGAGAGGGACAAAAAAACCAAATCATTTATTTGCACAACATTTGTTAAAAAATAAGCACAAATGAAGTAGTTACAATGACGAACACATTACAAACATTTAACACACAATTTTCGCATTTATTCTGTTTGTTTTTCTCATATTTCTCTCTCTCCTTCAAATGCGAGTGATGATACACATCTCCTTGTTGTTTTGCTTACAATGTGTGCGAGTAATACGATTTCGTGCTAATAAATACGCACGCACTTTTCTTTTAATTTTACGCCGAAACACATACACCAACACTACCACACACTCGAACTCATACTATGCTGCTCATTCGTGTGATATCCTTAAAAAGATTCGCGTTTAGTTACAACAACCTCTCCTACTTATGCACACACAATACATTTATACACATACATATGAATTCTTGTATACTGGTGCGTTTGGGTTCGTTTTTTGTGGAAACGGAAATAAAGCCACTAAAGTTATAACTTGAAAAAAAATGTGTAACGCATAAATTTTATATTCTGCTCCTCATTCGCGTCTTTATTTTCTCTTGACGCCGCTGTCGTTGCCGTTTGTTGTTCTTCATGTAATTTTGCCTTTGCCGTGTTGGTTTGCTGCCTCGCGAACATTGTTCAGACCCATAAAATGTTTATATTAACGTAAAAATGCCATAATAAAAAACACGCAACATCCACCGCCAACATCACACAATGTAAACAACAGAAACTACAACAACAACAAAGTTGCTGCAAACGACTTGCCGTTTCCCAAAATGTTGTTTGCTATGGTATTTCATCAGCAACATTTTCTGCAGGCTGGAATTGTTAAATTTTAATATGAAAAGAGGAAAGATAAACTATGGTTCTACCAGATCCTGTCTGACACGTGAGGGCCATTTGAAGGTCCATTGATCTATTTATGATTGTGAATACACGCAGTCATAAATTGCTTAATGCCATAATTCTGTTGCGCCAATAGCAGTCAATTCAGTACCAACCGACAAAAAGATACCAAACTGAATTTAATCATTTTGATTAGAGAATAATCACGAAATACCGGACCAGCGCCTATCTGTTATGAATCACAGAATAAGATTATCACAGTGTTTAATAGAGCTTGCTATACTGTAAAATATTAATTAGATGGACCAATTGGCTGGCATACGTCGAAAAAGCACTTGGACAAATCTTGAACATTTCAAGCCTTATTAGGCTGTACTTAAGGTCTTTTTAGTATCGACACTTTGCAATCGATACCCATATGTTTTCTACAAGTCGATACTTTTCAGCATCGGTTACGCCAACACATTATCAATGCCTAACCCAATTATAGGTTCAAAAATGATTTTGACAAAAAATTAACTCCATTTTGGGGATTCTAAATATTCTCAGTCTATAGATTGTTTATTCGACCAGGGATTTAAAACACTTGTATACACTTTGCTTCTTCTGTAAAAGCTATGCCATATCTCACCGACATTCGATCGGACAATATTTCGCCAGCAATCAGAAGTATTGTTAGTTGCCATAACAGGTTTGCGAGTGACTCGAATTTATGAATTATGCAGGATCGTACTACCATTAAATTCAATTACGTGATCCTAAGTGCACGTGATCAAAATTTCAATCGCGTGCGGGATTGTGTGTGACTGGAATTTTTGGTATACACGCTCACGAATTATTCCACGAACCACACTCACGAATAACGCTTTTAAGTTTGAACATTTTATCAACAAAATCTGCTCGATTTTAGCTTTCCGACTCCAAAAATTCTTCGCGTGTGTTTGAAAAATATGAACAATGTTCAGAAATTGAAACGATTGGGTGGGCGTGCTTAATTGTTTCCTTTTGTATCGTTAGCTTGCGTGATCGTGAGTGAAAACTCACTCACGCGTAAACCTCTAATTGCGAACCAATTCACCACGTGGTTCCTTTGTCTTTACAATTATTGTAAAGATATTTGACATAAAAAATTAAGTTGGCAGAAAGTACGTGCAGAAGAAGAAATATTATAAATTCCAAAGTAGAGCCGTTGTATTCTTGCAACACTGCTGTTTGGAGATATAATACAAATGATGTATATATTATAAATCATCCAACTATTATTTATACCAGTGTTAGGAGAGTCTCCCGACTCAACACTTTGACAAGAGTTTTAAACGCAAAATCGAGTTCTGAAACTTGAAACTATCAATGGTATACACACAACTGAATTACAGTACGTGTAATGCTTTTATGATATTATACGAAGGAATTTCCGAAATAATAGTACATTTGATACGTCAAATTGAAAAAATTGAGATGGTGGCGAGAGCAAACGCTGCGATAGTTATGAAACGGAGCAACCCCTTTTTTCGGGCACTCGACACAAAGAGTTTACAGGTAACACCGTCCATCACATAGAGTGAGTGCAGCATTTGCTACTCAATCTCTCGGAAGAACAGAGGTTTTATACTGTTAGTGCACATTTTGGAGTTTCGATCAAATGCTAATCTAAACATTCCTGAAACGTTCCTTTCTTTGAACTGGATATGCTAATACCCAGGATGTAAATATATTGATTTAGTTAATATTTCTTTTTAAATAGCTTTTTTGTAATTAAACAAATTTATACAAATTAATAGTTTCTAATAAGATATCAAGCCCATAACAATTTATAAATAATTATGCAAGCTATTTCGATATCTGAGTTTCTGTACCTTGAGAATAGATACATTTCTTTTGATATTTACTTGGTATCGATAACACTGTTGTAGTCGAAAAATGTATCAATGTTCTAGTAAATTGTATCGGTTAGAGACAAGTCTACGGAGTTGATCGATACACATTTCGCTTCTGGCATGGGTTCCTCTAAGGGTTTTAGCGCTGCTGGAATGTTGATTAGATCTCATAATGTGGTTTAGACTTGTCTGAGACATTGTTGGTATCATATGATACTGTTATGCGAATACATATACATATAGAATAGCGGTCAAATCCAGAATCAAGTAGGTTTCCTTGAGCCAATTTGCTGATTTGTGTGGTCTGTTTTTCTGCAAGCTAATGTTCCGAGTTTTTTTTAGGATAACTTTAGCATGGGCTGACAGATCCGTGTTGGTTTGATTCGAGTTTTACTTTTCACTCAAAAAATATACAAAAATGTCCTTTGCAAGTAGTTTAAACCTGCACTACCTAGGACATTGTATTCGATTTGTAAAGACTGATTGCGTGATAGTAGACTTTAAAACTGGAATATTAATTTTTTTCAAGAGTTTAATTTTGTTTCTGAAAACAAATCGGGGCTGTGCAACATTTTTATATAAAAATACGATTAAACAGTTGGAACCACTGTGTTATTGTCAACTTAAAGACAACCAATACTGGAAACATTTTCATTTTATATATCCCCAATTTTGTAAATAGCAAAGCAATAAATTCCACTTGGTAATTGGACTGCTGACATATGTAAGCCTCACATCGAATTATATCCTATTATTTCGTGTTTTTTTTTGGCAAATGCTCGACATCACACGAAAAGCTAAAGCCAACCTAAAAACGACAGAGCGAAAACCTTAAATGATGTCTTTTTCTTATACAAATGAGTTCTGTAACCAGTAAATATTTGCACGTTTATGTTCGATTGTTTGAAGAAATGCGTGTCTGGAATTTCATTACATTTGATTTCAATCGTTTAAAGTATCGACGTATGTAGTACCAACATTTCAGCTGGTAGGAGTAGCAGAGCTATGCTGCAACCGTACTCCGGCACTTGAAAAGCCTTTGGCTTCTTGGCAAGCACAGTGGGTATACTGGAGGCAACATTTAAATATACACACGCATACAGATCGCCCTTCGTACGAGTATGCAAATATGTAATAAAGTTGTCTATGTACTAAGCGTTTTCGTTTATGAATACTTGAAGGTAAAGAGTTTTTGCTGAAATAACTTAATTTAAATGTTTTGTTGTTTCATTCTACTGGATGAGAACGTGCTGTAGCTGCTGCTGTTGTTTAGGTGTTTATTACACTTAAACACTTTTCTACTTGATTTCATTTGACCCAAATTGTTGTTATGCATTTTTATAAACTTGCATTCATTCTCTCATACTCTCAGCAGAAAGCCAAGTTAACATTGCATGGGTAGTAAGTGGCAGCACTTCACTCCAACCCCACTTCACCCCAACCGACAATGCTGCCAGATTGTCGCTCGTACTCGTGTGGTTTGTATAATGTTAGATACGGCAGGGGGCATAGTGACTAATAAGCTTTTAACAACAATTTTATTCTAATTTCTGTTGTGTTCTAAATTTACTGTAATTTAATTTATGGTAAACTATTTACTCATATATTGAAATCTATTGCTTCATATTTCATGAAATCAAAGTTTTTAAATTAATTTTTTGGTATTGCAACACGTGCCCCTTTTGAGTTTTTATATGAAACGCAATCAGTCTGTCAGTCGCTTAGAGTAAGAGCAAAGGTATGAACAAACAATTCAAATTGTAAACACTGGTGGCGACAGGGGGAGAAACGCTTGCCCAAGCCCCGCACCAGTCGATGCGTCCACTTCAAGTGTGCCTTATACTGGCTACGTAGATACTTAAATACGTTTCCGTGCAATTTCAGCTGTGTTGCTGCTGCTACTCTTAGTAGTATTAGTATTGTGTATAGTGGTATCGGTATTATTTGCACAATTGTTTATTAAAAGTTAAAAACCAAAAAAAGTTTTATGAAACAAATTCAAATTTAAAAACAAAATACAAAATCAAGTAGAATTGAGGAAAAAAGTGAATAGCGCCACTGAATATTTAAACATTCATGTGCATATGAGTGATTATGTATGTACGAGTATATGTATATATAAAAATGTATGTATCTAAGTAGCATACATATATATTAATATGTACAGTATAAGTTGAATCATACGTAACTCATTGTGCATATCGACTGCTGTTACTACCTAGAATGAAACCCGCAACTCATGTTGCAGCTGCTCATAAGTCGAAACATACAGTCGAAACTATGAAACACAACATCCTGGTACTAGGATGCCCTATTATTTGTGTCATTCCGAAAGTTCCTAGGAGATAGGACTATGTGGTGACTCGCGGGTATAAGACCTTATGTTAAATTCACAATACGTCTTATAATGTCGTTATAAGAGAGAAATAAATATTCGATAGAGGTATATGGAAGAGGTTATCACAATCAGTGTGGTGTGGTCTTTCTAATTGTACACTCACTGATTGGGATTTACAGATCTATAGAACCTACGTTCTCATGTACAAGAGTCGCGCACACTGTCACAGCACCACCTATGACAAACCTTAATATATCGTTGATCATTACACAATTCTGTGAAAGATGTGACAACAAATCATCAGTCACAAGATAAGGGCATAAAGTAGTTTCTTTAAGATGCTTATTACATCTTATCTCTGTTTCGAGATACGTTCGCAAAAGATGTGATGGTTTAATACACAACGCTTGTACGTGCTTATTAGTAAAAGATTTAATAAAGAGAGGTATTTTGGAATGGTTAAACTCTCAACTTGTATAGTTTATTACTGCAGAAAACGGTAGAATTTGCACACTTGGAATCTTGCTGTTCCCAAGTTTGAGTATAATCCATACTCTAGTGTAGTTCAAAATTTGTACTCAAATGCAGTCAAATTTTCCTACAAAATTGAGAAATTAACAATATTAAATTGTCTTGAATTAAAAGGCTTCGCAATAGTTCATATTCTGGAAACTAGATTGAAAATTTCTCCGAAAAAATATTCAAATCAAATAACTAATTCCGAAAATTAAGTAAACACGTAGGTACTACAAAAAGTAGTACTTGGGCGATACTAGTTAATTGCTGCTTTGAATATGTATCATTGCTGCGATGAAAGTGTTTCAATGTTGCGTTAAAAAGACTGACCATAAAACCACTCTACAATTCCTTCTTGCTGCTGGTGAAAAATTACCTCAAATAAATCACTACAAGTGTGCGAAAATGGATAGAAGAACATGGAGGAAGAATCCTTCATCTCTTCTGTTCGAATAATTGACTTTCAAAGTGAGCTAATAATTTGGCATCTTTGATCTATACTAATTCGTATATGTACATTTCATATACGATGGTGCCCATTCAGGCACAGTACTGGGACAACTGATATTGAACTTGTCACGGAGTTTGAAGCTAGTCATGTCAATGAGCGTATTTTCCTGAATTTTCTATTATTCCAATACGATGAACCATTTATCACTTGGAAATACAAGGTGTTTCCAACGAAGTCATCCGATGTTGTTTGGCTCTCATTTTTTTTCTAAATGAAAAACTTCGATTCTGTTTTTTGATTATGTTTATTTGAACCTTTCATTTTTCATCACTTCGGCGAGAACTTCGGGCGACAGATTCTCGCACTCGTGTCGAATGTTGACCTTGAGGACTTCCAGGGTCTCAGGCTTGTTCACGTAAACACGGGACTTCAAAAAACCCCACAAAAAAAGTCTGGAACGGTTATAGCTAAATAGCCAAAACGATAGATGAGGAGACCCGGGAACGCCGCCTTCAGAATATCGGTTGTGGCTCGCGCAGTGTGTGCCGTTGCTCCGTTTGGTTGGAACCCGCTGAGGTGGAAATGATGAAATGATGGAGGTGATCATTATGATTTTGGTGGAAAAATCGTTCACTTCGTCCACGAAATTGAGAATGGATTGGGCGTAGGTTACACGCGTTTGGCGGTCGACAGGCAGCAGCTGATGCACGGGCTGGACTTTGTATGGTAACTTGCGCAGGTCTTTGACCAAAATTCGCCATAGGGATGACCGGCTGATGGCGAATTGCGAGGCACGGCGTTTGGTCGATGTTTCCGGCGACAGCTCGACATCCTCGGCAACAGCTGCGATATTCTCGGCAGAACGGGCGCTCCGGGGCCGGTCACTCCTGGCAACGTCTCGTGTGGTCCAAACGGCGCAGTGTTTGCGCAGTCGGACGGCCGGGGAATCGGCGACGGTATTCGCGCTGCCCCAACACACACACACGAATTGTTACGAAAAAAAAAATAGACACGATTATTCAGCGTTCTTGGGAAGTGTATCGCTCCATGGCTTATTTACATGTCTTCTACATCTGTCTAGTCCACAAATGTCAAAACAGATTTGACATTGGCGGCCATTTGCAAAAATAGGAGCATCTTCCAATAGGGTGGTCACTTTTGAAACACCCTGTATATTTCTGATATTAAAAAGTAAGCAAACAAAATCGGTCATAACAAATATAAATTGCTAAAAATAAATCGCGCTATAAACTTGTGCGTCATAAGCACGAGCTCCGTCGATAACTATTTACATGTATCCCTAATGCGGAAAAGATATTACCAAAATTCTTTGCCAGCAAATTTTTGAGGTGAATAAAAGCGACAGCATTCTTCTATGGCGGTAAAAAGACAATAAATGTCACGGAAGACAGATGCTCATGCTCATGCCTGAGAAATAGTATGTGGTACGCATAACATTTTTTATTTTTCTTTTGATGGATAAGGCGGCATATAATTTGTTCTGTTGTGCACATATCTGTCAGGTCTGTGCATGGTTGTTGAATAAGTACTAATTGTAATTATTGGACTCGAACAGCGGTGCATACTTTTTTTAAGTATTAAACCCCAACATTTTTTTGAACATTGCATCCCGCTTTTTGGTAGTAATAATATGGTTGGGTTAGTTATACACTTTCAATTTCATTCATTTAACATATTGAATTCAAACCGCACAATGAATGCATTAGTTGCACCTACGAAAATTTCAGCAAAGCATGAACGAATGGTGTTCAAATATCGTGTGTGACTTGTTTCGTTGCACCAATGACAAATTCGTCGGATGTAGGGAATTTTTCGTTGAACCACTGTAAACGATCACGTTTCATGCATGCGACGAAACCGTTTTCTGTCCGTTTACACGGAATATAACTTCGGTAGTAAAATGATGATCTGAAATTATTGACAAGACAGGACTAACCATCAAAAAATAGTGGATTTAATACCTCGTTTACGCGACGCTTTAATTCGTATTCAACACCAATTGTGTTATTTACGCATCCTTAACACAAATCGAAATTAGTAAGTAATTAGTAATCGAGCTAAGTATAAACAAGACCTACTTTAACATGGTTTCGATCAACTATTATAAGTATATCATTTCTGAGTAAGTGTTGCCAACTCAAATATGAAACTGTTTGTTAACAAGGACAATTTAGTTAAATGACAGACTACAGAGATTTTATATTCTGATTTTAAACATAATTTGCTTTAAATTATCCTTTTTTCCTCAACCAAATTAAGTACTCAACTCTGATTTTGTATCATCATTTAAAAGTGGGTATACTAGATATAAGTACATATTTTCATGATGCGTGTAAATGCTTGCGTTTAATTGTGCTACACGAGTTTATTCGATACCGTATTTGGTGCCATATAAACTAGGTATAAGAGACTTTGATAATTTTTCGGGGTTAAATGTTATCCTCATTATAGATAGTGAACCACAACAAAGCGAAGGGACACCCTAATCCGGATATTTAATCATACATACCAGCGCTTCATTTCCAGCCACATGAGTGAGTGAGGGACTAAAGTTTTCTCTTCTTGTTGTTTTTGGATAACCAAAAACTTTGAAAATTAACATACGTACGTAACGTTCGTTCTCCCGATCGATGTCGATGTTTTTGCTTTCCATCAATGTTTTTTGGTTTCCATTTCGAGCATTAAAAAGTTTTGCTTTTGTAATTGCATTGTTTTTAGATTTCACCGTATGGAGTGAAAAAACCAGAATTGAAACTATAGTTTGTAATATATTGAGTTACCAGAACATGATATATTGTGCGAATTTGTTAGCGTTTTTCTTTTGTTTCGTTTTTTTTATATAGGTATTGGACTCTACTCGCGAAATTAAGCTAAAAACAAACAAAAAATATAAAATAAAATCCAATCAACAATTTATTATCATTTTGTTGTGGGGCTTTTTATTATTCGTTTTTTCTCCTTCTTTGCAGTTTTGCCCGAACTAAAACATTTGTTGTGGTAACGAGAAAATGATTATATTTACTCAACAGTAGTCGGCTTTTGTTCTAAAATGTTCAGAATTTATAGAATTTCGGGCTCAGCTAAAGTATTCAGACTAACTTATTAGATCACGAAATTTGCACATTAAGATGAGGTTATAGCCACTGGTAAAACCTCTTGGAAGTGAAATCTTTTTGAAATATTATTTCCTTTGCAATAAAATCTACAGTGAAAGATACATCGGTACGCACAGTCTGAAAATGTGTGAGGCTATGTGGTTCACGTCCAAGTTGTAATTAGCAAATATTTGATATTCGAGGGATCATTGATTGCCTCTAAAAATAGACAATTATTTACGTCTGTTTGATATAATTTTATACGATTAGTCGATAATAGAATTAAGTTATAGCAAATCACATGTGTACATACAAAATGTAAAACATTTAAATACATGATACAATTATATAGTTATTTTTCGCAAACGACTAACTAGCCGGCTAACGTCAGGTTTTTTCACAGTGTATATTGTTTTTTAGGTATTTGTTTATTTTATTGGCACTGAAGCGTATAAAGTGGATATTTGTGGGTTTCAATCAAGCTGGATTGCCACAAAAACTGAGAGAGCATTTGAATTCAAATTAAAAACCCTTTATCTATGTACAAGTATCGCTGGCATATTTCAATTTCAATTAAATTGAAATTTAATCTTTGTCAAGTACTCGAATTTAATTACTTTCTACATGGATTTGTTATCGTGCATGCTTCTTTAAATTACTTTAAAATTATCTTAAATATGCAAAGCCGTAAATATTAAATAGCTTAACTACAAGCCATATGCCATAAAACGCATACTATAGGAATATGGTTATAATTACACATTATACATTTAACCCTTCGAGACATAAAGTCATTATAGCCAACTGATCGAACCTGACTCGGTCAGGGCAAGTGCACGAGATGAAAAAAATACATGTCGATACGTAAACAACATGGACAGGTACAACAGGTATAAAACCCAAAAGAGAGAAATATACATACAAAAAATGCGAGTATATAAAAGAAATTATAGGCCATAATTAAAAACACATTAAGAGTATTTTTTTTTATATTTCAACCAACACTTTTCTTTATGTTTCATTTCAATCGCCCTTTGAAAGGGTGAAGAAAATTGTGTAATAATGTCTTCGTTTTAATGGTTCCATAACAAAAACAATAGGGATGAACTCAGGTTTTATTACACTATAGGAAAATAACGAAAAATAATAACCTTATTGGCTGGCCTATTGTTTTCGGCCGCATTCGAAATATGTATGCAAATGTTTCAATAACGCGTTTTTATGAAAAGAAACCCCATAAATTAAACCCATAAAAAGAATATTTAACACCTTATTGATTATAATATATAGACACATAGCTGCATATTTTACATTTACATACATATATATTTCCATGTAAATGTTATAGTTTTTAATCATTTGTTTCAATAAATCCATAAACATCAAATGCATTCATGCTTAAATATTATTAAGCTTTTATGTCCAACAAAGTTGCGTAAACTGAAGAGTGTTGTTTTTACTCACATGTGCAGTAGTTTCGGTTTGTAAAGGCCATTTAACTTTTATGAATATTTCAATTAGCTCAGAAATTTGTTGGTTTTTTTATTAAATCAAATGTCTGTAATCTACTATTACTTTTTATAGAATTGAAAACTTCAAAAAGTTTTAATTAATAGAGCATATCGATTTTGACCTTTATTGGATTGGCTTAAGGGGAATGTTTTGTCGGCTTAATGAAATGCATGAAATTAAACTGCAAATCCAATTAATGCCATTAGTTCTTCATAGTTAAATTGGAAATACGTTATATAGTTATGCTTGAATACTAAAATAATTGTATAAAATTCGTAAAATTATATAGCACCTTAATAGCAGTACAGTATGAAAAAGCTCTCGGATGAATGGACGGGCAAATTTTAGAAATGGTTGCAATTGTATGATTTTATCTAAAGTATTCTAATTTTCAATAGGGGCAGATTAAGTACGTGCATTCAAACGACCCAGGTTAGCAAACAATAGTGAAATACAAGTGCATATGCCGTCGGTGGTGCAATGGTTAGTGTGCGCGGCTCTTGTACATGAGATCCTGGGTTCGAACCCGGCTCTGACCACCTTCAAATTTTCTTTCGGCGGCGGCCACCTCGCATAGTGACGGCGACACTATCGAGTATCTAGCCATGAAAAAGCTTCTCAAATTACCGTTCGGAATCGGTGTGAAACTGTAGGTCCCAATCAGTGAGTGAAAACTGGAAAGCGCACAGCTCAGTGATTGTGAGAAGTTCTCCCCAGTCCCTTCATGGGATGTAATTGAAAACCATTTATTTATTTATTTATGGCTGTAGAACTGACGTACGTCAATGTTACTTTGCAGTTCTTTATCAAATGAGCTACACAGAGGCCAATTGGTTTAACTCCACAAAACATAAAGTGGAGAAAATATCTAAAACCAATCCATATGCCTCGGAAACTTTATTTTTTTATGAAAACTTTATGGTCACTTCTTCCTTGTGGGGGTAATAAATAACGAGGATTAAATATGATAGAAATAAGATGTTTTAGTTATAATACCAGAAATATCGCAAAAACTTGTAAAATTCTGGAGATAGTTCAATTGGCAGCTAATTATCTAATATTTTCCATAAGTTAAGAGAACTGCTGCATGCTCAGTTATCAATATCTCCTGTCACTTTCCAGCAGCCATGTAATGTATTATTTTTTTCCAAAAAAAAGTAACATTTACGCATCAATATACGGAATGAACTGAAATGCGTGTACAGTTGAGGTTATTTATTGAAATATATGAAGAAGTTTATTGTATTATTTGGAGCAATGTACCTTGCTTTATGGCATATTACCCATATTTGTAGACGTGTTTTCGAACTTAATTTTTAAATAATATCCAATATTAAAATTACAATTACAACTTCTTTGTCTATTGTGAAGTGGTGCGTGTGCTCGACTCGGTCCCTGCCCCGACCACCTCATATGTCTTTCGACGTGACAGTGACACTATCGTGTAATGGAACAACTTCTCAAAATGGTTTCGGAAACGTGTAAGGTTGTAGGTGCCAAGCAGTGAGTGAAAAATAGCAAGCGTATTCCTTCAAAGAATGTAATGGGAAAATATTTATTATTTATTTATACAGGGAGTTTTTTATGTACCAGGCCGATGTTTTTGGATGGGGGCTAAATGAAAAAAAATAATCAACTTTTGTTTAAACACTATTATGCTACATCCCACTATTATCAACTATATGGTTCACTTTTGTTTTGGATTGTGTCTAGACTAACATATGTTGGTAAACTTCTTGTTTAAATGGAAGATTTATAGGTGTAGCCTGTAACCAATATTTAGTATATAGTGTAGTTTTGAGCCTAATAAAAAGTAAATTTAGAACACCCAAGGTGAAAGATGTTTAAAAAATAACATTTTCTTAACTAAGTGCCTTTTCAGAAACGCGTAAATTTTCTCAAAAAAATACCTATTCATATTATTAAACAAAGTACCTTTTCTTAAAAAAAATAACTTATCTCAAAGAAGTAACTTTGCTTAAAAAAGTAAATTTTCTGACAAAAAGTACCATTTCTTAAAAAAGCATTTTTTAAAATAAGTACCTTTTCTACAAAATGTACATACATTTTCTTACAACAAATTGCCTTTTCTTAAAAACCCACCTTTTCTTCAAAGAGTACCTTTTTTGTGAAACAAAATATGTTTTAGTGAAACAAAATATTTTTTTGTGAGATAAGAACTACTCTTAAAAATGTACCTATCCATGAAAAAAACGACCAATTCAAAAAAAATCCCGTTTCTGAAAAACAAAGCCTTTCCTCAAAATAATACCTTCTCTTAAAAAGTACCTTTTGTTACAAAAATTCCTTTTCTTAAAATTACATTTTCTTAAAAATAAAAACATTAGATTTTAATAAAAGAAGTACCTCTCTTAAAAAAGACTTTTTCGGGAAAATAAAATTCATATTCTTACAAAAAGGACATAAATATATACTTTTTTTTCACAAAATATACATTCCATAATAAAAAAATTTCTTAAAAAAAGTATATAATTTTACAAAAATTATCTTTTCTTAAAGTTCCAATTAAATTATCGTTTAATTAGGCGTTTTGGGACTAACTAGTACATAATATATTGCGAAAGGAACTTCGTTCCAACCGCGTGTCCCCTGACACCTCATGTGAGTTGTTTTTAATAAATCTTAAACGATAAAATATTTTTTTTTGTTTAAATTGTTTTATTGCATGAAAGTTTGTTTGGTTTATAACAATTACGTATGAAACGTAATATGGGCTAAATGGCCGCCGCTGCGCAAATCTGTCAACTTTTAACCATATTTTGCATATCATTTTGTCATATTGCGGGTGTTATTGCTTCAATTTCTTCAATAATATAGCATCTGATTTGTGTTGTGCCCTACGTACGCTACGAATTCCGTCAGACTTCACTTTATCTCCCAGTGTATACACTGTTTCAAATTTCTTTACAATACGCTGAATGGTGGACTTGCTCGGCACATTATTTAAACCAACAAATCCCACAAAATTCTTCGATTTAATAATAAAATGATTTAGATAAAATGTTTTAATAACTTCAACACGTTGTAGGTGCGTTAGATGCTCCATAATAAATTGTTAAATGTCAACCCAACAGAGATTGCGGTCAAAAAACATCGGCCCGGGACATTCAAAACACCCTGTATCTTTTCGGATTATATCAGATTGCGATTATATTAGGCTTATTATGAGGGTGGAATTGTGATGAATCTACGAAACTATTCTATATATGCGTATCTCGACTGACCGACCGGGAAAATCGTCGGAACTGTTAACATCTCGTTGTACCGTGCATTGATAAATATGGACATTATCGGCAAATTCCGATATCCAAATCTTAATAAACACAATCAAAAAATCTGTAAACCCCCAACACTTAGTTTTTATTTATTAACATATCAATTAGTTTTAAATGTCAGTTTAAAAGAAATCGGTGAAGTTTAACTAAAGCATGCATGTATGTATATATAGTTACATAGAGAAATGATGTATAGACCCGATATCTCTCGCAGTAATTTGATGACATTAAGTGTGTTGCATATGGGCGGTTGCATGTTGGAAAGTATTGCTTTAATAATACCAGATAGAGGCACTGGCTCAAACCATCCAACAATAAATCAGCAACGGCATTTCGATGTGTGCCTTAAAATTTTTGTGTAAATATACCACAAACATATACTAACAATAAAATATAACAAAAAAGTCCAAAATAATTTTAATTTTCACAGTTTTTCATCAAAACGATATGACAATTTAAGCCAAAAATTTGGTTTAAGTCAATTTACGTCAAATATCTCTCTGTCGCACATACCGCACCACGAATAGTGTGAAAGGAAATGTCAGATGAGAACAATGGCGTCTCTATACATCATTTCTCTATGTACAATTATGTTATGAATTGAAAATGATTTCAGTTGTACCAAATGAATCCATGATAAATTCTGTTGCAGTAACCTTATTTTTGTTTAAAAACGGTAGTTGCAACCCAATAACTTCAAATTGGTCCCGAATGCGATGGATGAAACCGAATTGCAGCCGGATTGATTCTGAAGTCGGTTGATACAACGGAATTGATACCAAATTTTGTGGTGGCAATCGAAATTACATAAACTTTAGTTGATACCACCAAAAAAAAATTGAAATTCAGTTGTCACGACAGAGGTGAGTTGTCACGGTGAGGTTGTTTCAACTAAATTTCAGCTGTGGGGACTGACTTCAGTCGTCGTGGCAACCACAATTCCGTAGCAACATCCGGATTTACTGCTGCTTCAGTCTCTTTTCAAATAATTTGATCTATGAGTAAAGTCAGTTTATATTTGTGATAAAGAGTTAAAATCTGTTCCTAATATTGATCCGGAGTCGTAAAAATGTAAACGACCCCAAGTGCAGGATTTGCTTAAAAGCGAAATTTGGCAACAAAAATTATTTGTAAAAACAGTTTTTATGCTTTTTCATTTACTTTTTCCATAGTAATAAATAAAACCCGTCTGCTAAGGCTGGAATTCCACACGGATATTTGTTCGCAGTGCGTTTAGTTTAAGATTTATTAACTATGGTCATAACTGGAAACATCATTACTAACACAAAACTTTTATCGCAGAAAGCAAAGACAATTCACTGGAATTAGAGTTTTTTCCTGTATTTATCACTGTATTTTCTTGTTGCTGTATTTACAAACTACTGGACTCGGAGTGGAGCTGAGCATTTACAAAATTCTGGAGTCGGAGTCGTTAAATTTGAGCCAGATTCCACAGCTCTTTATTTAATTACCTATAAACAAATTTTTTCTCAGATTTTGAATTTTTGATGTGTTAACATCTATACGCGCGCCTCTAGGGCAGTAAACTATAAATTTAATACATACGCAAGTGTTAGGTTTGTAAGAGTAAATCATCGTTTGTTTGTTCGTTGCTTGGCAGTCGGTATTGAAAGTGATTATTGGGCGATTTTCATATAATTTTCCCACGCGATTTTCTCCGGAAATTCATAGCCGATTTTATTAATTTTTGGATTAAAAAGCTAGTGTGGGTTTCGACGAAGAGTTTAGGCCAAAAATTAAGGCGATCCGATGTCGGCGAGCCGAGATATAAGTGCTTTAATTTGGAGTATTAATTTGGAGTAATATTAAAAAAGTGTTTTATGTTGATCTTCGGTTTTGTCTTATCATCGTTTGTTTGTTCGTTGCTTGGCAGTCGGTATTGAAAGTGATTATTGGGCGATTTGCATATAATTTTCCCACGCGATTTTCTCCGGAAATTCATAGGCGATTTTATTAATTTTTGGATTAAAAAGCTAGTGCGGGTTTCGACGAAGAGTTTGGGCCAAAAATTAAGGCGATCCGATATCGGCGAGCCGAGATTGAAGTGTTTTAATTTGGAGTATTAATTTGGAGTAATATTAAAAAAGTATTTTATGTTGATCTTCGGTTATATCGTACGAATATAACAATGTATGTATGTATGTACAATTGTCTGTTGCTTTGCATCATAGATAAAGGAAATAAGTAGATATCCCACAGGCGTTGTCAAGTACTGTCACTAGGTGCTGTGTTGTCGTTTTGTAACTTTCATTGACGTTTCTCATAACATTCACTGACGTTTATTCAACAGTGTGGGACATTTTTTCAATACAAAAATAGAATCATTTTTCAGGTGGTGCTATTCAAACAACTAATTTAAGTTTTTCCATGTCGTTGTGTTCCCCACTTTCTAATTCAAATGCATTTTGGTTATGAGCTTTTTTGGTGTACTGTTGTTGTTGGTATTCGTTTGTGTTGACTTGTACAGCATCGGCCCACTAAACCAAACAAAATGCCTGTTGAAGTTGCCTACACCACCTACTGCTATCACCTGTTCTAAATACATCTCGCAAAGTTTATTTTGTTTGGGATCAAATGTTGTAATTATTGCATTCAGCTCCATCTAGAAAATATCCCATTGAACAAGGAATTTCCCAGGATATGTGCGATATCTAGTTAATTCCTTTATCTATGCTTTGCATTCTTTGACTTTTGTGGGAATAAAACAAAAAGTATTGAGCAAGAAAATAATGACACATGTGCTTGCACTGGGTCTTTAAATAATTTTAAGTATTAATATTATTTAACTGTAACGTCATCATATGATTGAACGCTGTTTTTTATTTTCCCATGTAACATTTACGAATGTGTTCATAGAAATCGAATAGGTACCGTGTAGCAAAAAGGTGTTAACACATCGCCCGTGAGTTCGAACACTCATTGGATTTTTTAAATATTTTTTCTCTGCATTCGATGTACAAAAGACGGAAATCCGATCTTAATACGCCATCGGACCCGTCTAGGAATTTTTGTTAAGGAACCCTAAACCTTAAAATTCTGGGTTTCTTGGTGGTGGGAAAATAATTTAACAATTGGTAACGAGACAGAGGCCGCGAAGAAATAATTTGATATACTAAGGGGGTAGCTTCCATATCAATATAGTAATAATACTAATTCTTAATATTAATACTAATAAGTTCGAATCCCAAATGTGTCACCCTATCGGAAGATGCTGTAGCTTTTGCAAATAACGGTTTTGTTTTGATATTTGTGAAGTAATTAGATACCGAATATAGGGCGAAAAGCCATGGAACGGTATACTTCAGAGACTCTGGGAGCTTTCGAGACTATTCGACAAGAGTGCCAAAAATTTATCGCCAGAACGAATAACTATGCGGTATAAAGAACGTAAGTAGTCAGCGACCATGGAGACGCTCAATTGGCCGATATCGTTTTTAACAGGTGATATAAAATAACCTAAACGTACAAATCAAGAATTTTAAACCAGTACATAAGTTTCAGTCGGATGAACCTACTTAATCACACCCTCACACTAAGGAGTTGTCTTAAAAAACGCCCATACTCAAAAGTGACCATATTCAATAGCAGTTTGACATTGCGCTAAATACTATTTATTACCCAAACTAGTTAGGATCCTAAGTGGGTTTGGGAATTTGTTGTGACTACCAACCAATTGCCCTCCATATTTACATACATATATGCGGGGTACAAAAATGGGCCTGGCTAGTTGTTACCAAAATTTTGGTCAATACCAAATTATTAATATGGGTTATGATTTATTAGAGATATCGAGTCGGCAAACCGGAAATACGCCCAATTTTTGTATGGGAGGTACGAAACTGGGTGTGGCACATTAGTCAGTTATTAATTACACAGTAGCTTGCAGCAAAATTTTGCCTGAAACTGAATTTTATTAAGATCGGTTGTAGTTTACGGGAGTTATCGTGTCGATCAACCGGTCATCCGCCCAACTTTTATATGGGAGGTGCCAGAATGGGTATGGCAAAACCGCTCAATTTCTATAGGAGAGTGGTATTTGACTAAATATTGACTAATACACAATTTCATAAAGATTGGTTCGGTTTAGCGGGACTTCTCGTGTTTTTTATTTCAAAAAATGCACCGTCTTCGCAAACTTCAAGAGACGGTTGTGTCGTGGTTATGTTTTAAATAATTTTATTCTCGTGTAATCATCCAGATATTTACGTGTCGCATGCAGACAAAAAATACAAGTACTGCAAAAAATATTGCGGGACACATCTATATTTATAACTTTTAATGCATGACAACATCGACGAATTGCGCCAAGATTTATTTACGACCTTGCAGTTGACAAAGTTCTAATAAGATTTGTTGACGATGTTATAGTTGACAAGGCTTTGGATGGCCTGCAAAAATAAATTACACTCTAATGAGATGTAAATTATTGGAGATCGTAATAAACTTTATCATTATGCTTTTGCAGTTTAAAAAAGTCCGTGGAACCTGGCTCATTTTAAATTGCAACTACCTGCAAAAACGGGATATATCTGTCAACATTTTTAGCCCAATTTATTATTATAGTGCACATTTTTATGTTTATTGAATTTATATAGTTCGTTTAATAAAATTGTTAGCAGTTTTTGTTAAACTTCACCTAATTGTTCCCTTTTTTCATTCACTTTTGCATAAACTATATAAAAATTTTAAGATATACGAATATAATTTCCTCTATAGAAAGAGTTTATCTCATTTACTAAGTTGTCCCATACTGTGTACAGTACATATTTATCTTCGATCTACTCCGAAAGAAGAGATGAAAAAAGAACAGCAATATTTGTGCGGACAACTTCATAAATTTTTGAAACGAAAACATAAACTAAATAGGAAAATGTTCCATTTCGAATTTAAATAAATAATGAAATTGTTAGTTTCTTTCTTTTGCAGTGTTGTTGATGTTCTCGATGATATTGCTGAACAACGAACTTTACCGGGATGTGTGCAGGCGGGGGGATAAATATAGGAACAACGATATAACAAACATAAAACTCTTTTGATGTAAAAATCATCATCTGGTCAGGAAAGCTATGTAAAGACCAAATAAAAACAAAAAAAAAATACGAAAACTTTGAATTTAATTGATTTATTATTCCCTTTTTTCGTATAACCTAAAGTGACCCTATCATCAGGGAAAACAAGGCGATGTAGAAGACGAAATAGCTCAACGCAAGGAAAGAGTAAGCCTAATAGAAACAACAGAATCTCAAGAAAACATTACATGTTCATAAAAGTTTACATGATAAATAACCCTAAACACACGCACACACACTTGCTTCAAATGAGCATATGTAAATGTGTGTGTATAGACAGCATACTAGCATGCAAACAAAAAACACAATACATTATAAATTCATCACATGAATTACGAGTATCTGTGAGAGTGTGTGCGTATCTTGTCTGTTACTGTGTTAAGATATTCTGAAAGAACATTTGCAGCAACAGCAAGTATGTTATATACACACACTCAGATTCTAAATGATCACAATTTGATTCTTTTCCTATACTTATCCTTTTAAATTCATCGTCATCGTCGTCATTGTCTTTAGGTTATTTGTTGTTTGCTACCCTTTGATACAGACCAACTCATACCAACACAATCATAAGACACGAATCAAAGCAAACAAAACTAAATCCAAGAGCGAATGGAAAGCCAATCAGTGTATTGACCACAAAACAACATTAAACAACAACTACAACTATGTATTCTACAATTATACAACACACAGTGACGAACAAAAGTGCTAAGCGTTAAATGCAATAATAGACTGTTTAGCAGACGTTATGCCACGGACTGGCATCATCGGTCTGTACACTGACTTTGTTTGTGGCCTCAATGAATAATTTTATAGAACGTGAACTAACGTACAGATTTTTCGCGGCAACGACGCTGTTTCCATTACCTAAAAATTTCATTTTCATTTCAGTTTCATGTTCAAAAGAGAACACCGTAAAAGCTTTCTTATAAATTTTCATTCTAATCGGTTAATATCAGAGATCGCAATAATTGGTCTCTTTGCTGCTTGTTAGAAAAATCCAATCGTCCACTGACACGATGCGAAACTGTTGCGAAAACCCTTCAAACATCGTTCTTCTATGGCTCGCTCTTCGCTCAACCGACGAGCGTTTTTGTTTGCTCGCTCGGCTCATGTATTCACTCGAGACACTTTACCTCGAAAAACTGGGCAAACGGTCTTCTGCGCATGAGCATCCTATCTATCCTCTTCTCCCTTCCTCTTGAAAGCATTGTCTGTGACGAAATAACTAAGGCACCAACATAAAGCTAACGCAACAATAAAAATATAGACCTTTTTAAATTCTTTATATTAACTTCACCTGTCTGTATGCATGTATGCATGCATGCATGCATACCGAAAAAAATTGGATTGATTTTTAACCCTTTTCTCGTGATTCAATCGAGCTGAAACTTCGCAGCAAACGACAAAAAACACGACGATAAAAATGAACTGTCAAAATATGGGCGGGATTGGACAAAGGGGCCTGGTACCTCCCATACAAATCACAAATAAAAAATCCATTATTTCTGCTCCTGTTAACGGTATTTGAGCAAAATTGAGTACGTTGGTTAGGTTTCCATATTCTAAGATCTGCTGCATATATGGGCGGGATTGAACAAGGGGGCCTGGTACCTCCCATACAAATTCCAAATTAAAAATCCATCATTTCTGCTCCTGTTAACGGTATTTGAACAAAATTGGGTATGTTGGTTAGGTGTACATATTCTCAGATCTGCTGCAAATATGGGCGGGATTGGACAAAGGGGCGTGGTCATATATAAATAATTTATAGTCAAAAACTATATTTTTTACGGGTTGGTTTTTTACGGGCTTTTTTGCTTGTTTTGCTTGACGAACGGCTCTGTTCGTATCGAGCGAGCAGTAAGAGACCGATTCGTGTGTTACGCTCAACCCGAAATCCGAGAGCGAAAACACGTACAAAACGGAAAAGAGGGTTGCTGTTCAGACACTGAGCGATTCCTTCTCATTTTTTCGGTCTTTTGAGTGAGCAGACCGCGCAGAAAAATTTTTATGGCCATATTTTGCGAGCTCTGATAGGGCGCTATATCAAAATGTTGACCGGTTTGGAGAATTTTAAACATTGATGGTCACTGCCCTAGGAAAAGCTTCAAATTTCGTTCAAAAGTCTATCAATCGAGTTTTGTTGAAGTACATGAACAGACGGAAGAGCAGACGTACAGGGCTAAATCGTTGCAGAAAGTGAATCAATCGGTATACTTATATATTAAGTTTGATCAATATCTATCCTGGTCTGACCACCTTACATTACTTTCGACGGTGGTATTTAGCCATTAAACACAGTCTCAGAATACTCCCTAATTCCTCCATGGGATGACATGGGAAAACATTTTATTTTATTTATACTCTATTACCATAGTATATAATAAGTGAAAGTAAGACATTACTCAGCTAACAATATTTCAAATATCAAACTCTTGAAATTTTTTTAATTTAGCTCTTATTTCTCCAAAATGTATACAACGGATATACCGAACTTTCCATTGCAGTGATAATGTATTCCTGGGACGAAGCTATTTTTTCAATGCTGTAGGGATTATCAGATTGTAGAATTCTATAACATTAAAAAAGGGAATGCATTAGCAAAGTTAACGATAATTTACTCAAACGATTTCCTGTAGGTATTAAAAGAAATTAAATAAAAGTGTGTTATATCTTTACAAGGTCGAAGACTTGTGACCTTTTTTTAGTTATTTTGTAAAAGAACGTATTTGTCCACAAGGAAACTCGACTTATGTACTTTTCCATATTTTTAAGTTAGTATTTTGTTTGTGAACCATGTTTTCAGTACTTCATATCCCGAATGTAGTGCTCCAGTATAACAAAATAGTTTCTAAGGTTGTCATAGTGGTACCCTTCACTTCAACACAATTTTTTTTCTAATAAGTCTTAAGACGAAAGATCTTGTAAGTTGAGCTGTCAAGCTTGTAAAATATGTGACCGTCAATGCCGAAATGCTCAGTGTGAGCAACAGTAATCGCGGCTTTTAGGTCTAGGATGTAAATGAATTACGTTGTTCGTTGACTTGCGACACAAACTTGACTTTCACTCCAACAGTTCGCTTTTCTAACAAATTTAGTCCACTTTTTGTTGTTACTGTAAGATATCGTATTTTTGCACAGCCATCTGAATCGGAGGCCTCTTACACCAGAAATCGAACAGCAACAATTCAAAGCAAAAATAAAACCAGTAGCAGCCGCAGTAACATCATCCATATGGGGGCACAACAATTGGCCAGTTGGAATATGGACATGATGCGCATACGAAATTAGACGCAAAGATTTGGCCACAGAACAAAAAATAAAATAACCGAAGGCTTTTGGAAACAACCACCAGCAACAACAACCACCAGCAACAACAACCACCAGGAACAATAACCACCAGCAACAACAACAAATGTATTACTGAAGCAATTTGTATTTCTTGGCTCCAAAAGTATGTGCATATGTACAGTATAGCCTCGCTAATCCGGTCACTAGCTACTCGGGGGGTCTCCAGTAATTCAAACAGTTCAATGTGTCGCACAGTTTATAAATTTAACCATAGTTTTCCCGATTGGTTAAGAAGAATACAAAGAAATAATAGTAGGAAGAATGCAGAATATTTTGAAATTTTTTTTTTATTCTCAGGAGATGTAAAGGGTGAATCATTTATTGGCATTTCTATGCAATCTGCCTCCCTATAATGTCTACTGGCAACAAATATATTGTTACATTCAGTGCATTAGTGGGAGTGGTGCGTAGAGCACCCGTGATGCGCTTAGTCGCCATTCTCTGAACGCTAGTCTGTAGTGCACCAAAGGTGGGATTCTTAAACACCTGTCACCACACGTTAGAACCACTCCATAGAACGTTATCGTCCTCACCACTGCTGTATAGATCCAGTGAACAATCCCCGGAGATTGTCCTCATTTACAGCGACTAGTCCTCTTGCAGGTGTATAGGGCTGACGTCGCCTTTTCTGCCACTATGTTGGGTCTGATACAAAGCTTGCTGTTCACAGTAACAGCCCGGTATTTGGTACAAACTGCAAGCTTAATTTCAGGACCATTCAACGTGATAGGTTCCGCGATATGTAATTTATGCCTTAGAGTAAAAAAGACAGGATTAGTCGGGCTTACACCTAGTCCATCTGCTCAATGTCCGTGAGCTATCTTGGAGAATGCCACTTAGGGTACACGCGATAAAGAACTTATAGAGTCAACATATCGGCCACAGCCCGAAGATAGCATGTATATTGCTTTTATACTGTAGCTCGGACAATTCGGTAATTCGGACAAAATTTGAAACTATTACATGTGTTCCTCGAGGCTATACTGTATTCGCAAAATAAGTTTCCATACGTTTCTTCTTGTGATCGGTGTTCAAGAGTTGTTCGATTGTCCGAATTAATGTATGTCTGTCTTTTTGCCGGTTGCCATGTGCCACATATGCTGTTGCTACTGTTCGTTGATGGTGTTTGTATGTCTTTTACTCTTGCTGGTTGATTTTAATAAAGACATTATTTGTTTTGCTTCTGGACTTTACTTTAATTTATGAAGTGAATGAGAAATGGAAACAAAAAGAACCATTAGCGAATAAAGCAGCAACGATAACGCCATGAACGAACAAAGAAATTAACCTTAGAATTCACTCTTTGGCTAAAAATATGTTGTGCATATGCCGGCAAATTACTGCGATGGCTGCAGAGCGATTATTATTAACAAAGGTCATTGGGATTAAGACAATTTAAATAATAATGGTTGAGGAGGTCTGTTTTTCGTTTGTTTTCCGATTATATTATCGCTATTCTGCATTTCGTTTACGATAATGCCGAGAAACCATTACAACGAATACACAACTGTGTTTATGTATATGAATTTCAAACAAAAGATAAATCCGGTGGTTATAATAAAATCAAACGAAAATTTAGTTTTAACATTTTGCTTAAATGTATAAAAACAAACCACAGCACTGATATGTTAAACCCGTAGTAATGATTACTTTGTTTCTTAACAATTTATGGTACCTTATTTTTCCACAAGCGTTTTGTTCATAATATTATACAACGCGCATACACACACACACACATGAAGGGCGTCTTGATATTTCGTCGCGTCAGCGGCGTTTTGCCTAATTTTACGCTAACTTTTGTATGCTGGCGGAACATTACGACGTTTTAATGTTTGACTGGTTTAGTATTTCAGAATTCAAGAGGAGTTTTAAACAATAGTATGTTCATACATATCTATACATTTTTGTTATACCACAAAGCACAGCCAAGTTTGGCTAAAGATTTGTTGTTCATCGTGTAAGTCAAGTTGTAAATTCTTAAATTCCTGGAAAAATGCCGGTTAATAATATTCACAATTTCTTAATGTTGCTACTTCAACAAGTTAGTTGCTTATTCCGCTTAATGTTTCACAGAATATTATTAAATCAAAATGTGGAAATTAAACTAAATGAAACTATGAATTATTAGACTTTGTTGTGTAGACTATAAGTATATTTGTAATGGCTCGTTTGAACAGACAGTATGTAGCTGTAGCGGACCTTACACTAACAGATCTGCATGACCGACAAAAGGCCTACTCGACTTTTTTATTTCACCTTGAAGTACAAATAATTCGGGTCAGCATTAGTGTTTCTCAAGTTGTCAATGTGGCAGGTGATGCGAGCGCTGCAATTTTGATGAACAAATATTTGAATATAAAATTATTAAATTCTTTATTTTAACTTCACCTGTCTGCATGCATGCGCAGCGAAAAGCTTTGGATTGATTTTTAACCCTTTTGCCGTGAACCAATCAAGCTGAAACTTCGTAGGCAAACTAACGGCGATGACAAAAATTAACTGTCCAAATATGGGCGGGATTGGACAAAGGGGCTGGGTACCTCCCATACAAATTCCAAATTAAAAATCCATTATTTTTGCTCCTGTTAATGGTATTTTAACAAAATTGGGTATGTTGGTTAGGTATATATATTCTAAGATCTGTTGCTTATATTGGCGGTTAAAAATCAAACCAAAATTTTTTCGGTATGCATGAATGCATGCATACAGACGGGTGAATTTAATATAAAGAATTTAAAAATAGTTTAGATTTTCTCCCACTTGTTTGGTAGGCTTCACCATATTCCGGCAGATAAGTCTGAACAGATCTGTTAATGGTCACGAAGATCTGCTAATATTATTTCGCCGTTACAGAACGGAATGTAACGTATCACAATCTTTTAAGCTACCGTCTAGCGAAAATTAGATCAAGCCAATTTCTTCCGTAACTGTTACGTCAGTTCAAAAATTGAGTAACTTCTTCTAATAACAACTAGAATCTAATAAACATTTTAAATGGTTATAACACTGTAGATATATCGCCAGGTAAAATGTCAAAAAACTAATGACAATTTTGATGTGTTGAATATGACAGTTTGAATTGAATCCAGCTATTAGGCCAAACAGTTGTTTATAGTGGCTAGCCTCCTCTCAGATCACTTTAAAGCTTTTTGATATGGAGTTTTATATTGACAACAAAGATATTCTCATTCAAAATTATTCATACGCCGAATAAAATTCTCTGCATCCCATGGACGAAACATGTTTGTCAGTTCAAATTCCTGCAATGATAAATTTCGTACAACCGACAAGTCTGACGTTGCTGTAACATATCATTGTTGAAGAGTACACTGAGAGAATTATCTTCATAATACCTATGAATTTCTTCATAGATTCTTGAAATGTTTCATTATTTTTCAGCCGAAGGAACACTTCATAGAATCTATGAAAGATTTTCATAGATTCCATGAAGTTAAATTTATGAAAATTTTGTAAAATGTATGAAATTGCTACATAAATTCTATGAAAATATTTCATAGATTCTATGGAAATATTTCATGTCAGCTATGAAATATTTCATAGATTATATGAAACTAAATCTACGAAAGTTTCCTAAAATCTATGAAAATCTGTCATTATAGCTATGAATGAGTTGCATAGGACCTATGAAAATCTTTCATGGAATTTATGAATAAGTTTCATCGATTCTATCAATCATTTTCATAGAGGGAGGGTAATAATCATGGGGATTAATAACGTTTGTTTATCGTATTTTTTACGATTATTAGTTTTTAACGCGAAAAGAGAAATTCTAAAATATGTGATGTTGCCGTTTATGTCATGCAAAAACAGCAAAGAGTAAGGAAGACCAAAAACTTAGTAAAACACCGCGCTATAAATTTAATAATTTCTATGTTGCCGGCTGCAACTCTGTTGTAACACTAAACTAATAATCTTCCTTATTCTTTTCTTAACCCTTTTGCTTTAGTTTTCATGCTGTACAGCGACATCTCCAACAACAATTTCAATGCTTCTGCAAGTGCTTGTTTGTGCCAAATCCATGCCTAAACCAGTGGAGGTTGTCGCATTAGAACAGCTGATTTTGCTTTTTTATGACCCAAACTGTCAAATTCAATGTATTTTGTTTTGTACTTTGTTGTTTACTTTGTTTTTTCGTGTTGAGTCGTGTTGTTTGTCGTTGAATCTTTTTTCCTTCTAATTTTATAGGTACATATTTCGATTTCACAACCCAGCAGAAATAAGAGCGAAGTTCGTAAATTATTTTTAAAATCTTTTCTCACAAAATGTATAAAAAATTCTAACAAATTTCTGTAACTATTGTTATACAATTTTTAATGAAGAATTTTCATAAGGATAATGAAATTTTTTCATACAATTAATGAAAAATTTTTAATGAAATTTTTCTACGAACACGTTTCGTAGATTTTGTAAAATTCCTAACATTTCATTCATAGGATCTATGAAATCTATGAAAAACTTCATAGGATTAATTAAGAATTGTTAATGTTTCATTTATATTATGAAGAAAATTCTTTCTGTGTAGAAATAACTTATTAATTTTTATAGTATATCATTTATATTTGTTAAGTATCACGCATTTGAAGTTGACGTGACGAATATGTTGCTCCAACGTACAGTCGTTTGTTCCACTGTGTTCAACTGTGTTGATTTTTCTAGTACTTTTCTTGGCAACCATGCACAAACACATGGACATAAAATTGATTGCTATAAATAACATAAATAACAAAACAAAATGTATCCATCAAAATAAAAATCGAAATGGAAGAGTAAGTTGGCAAAATAAGGGCTTGATGTAAATACATCCTTAAGTGTTTTGTAGCGCACCAATTAACCTATTCATCGAAGCAATGAAACATATTCCTCCAAATGCTGAAACTTTCAAGTAAATTAAATAGTTTTCTTCTGCTTTCTTTTTAAGGGAAACAATTCATTTCATATTTTGCACAACGTCTCGTTGGCTTTATCCCAATGTCCTCAAGAGTGAGTTCGTTGACTTATCCCGGCACAGCGGCTGCAAATTAATCGTAAATCTTGATTACGATGCCATGTTTTCGACAAAAATAGTTCCAAATTTGAATTCCAAACTTAATTAATGAATTTTGGCTGAAGAGTAATCCGAAGAGGTCCAAGAGCTGATACTACACTCGAACAAAACAACGCTTTGGGGTGGTTTTACCATCGGTGGCGTTAGCATCAGTTTCTTTAAAAATTTTGCTAGCCGCAATGTTAATGCGAATGACACCCATTATCGTACCATGATAATGTACTATTTTTTGCCTGAAATTGAAGCCCGTGATCGTGATCACATTTGATTTCAACCAGACGGTACTAGACTCACCGAACTAATGGTTTGAAATTGTTACAATTGAATTTGGTTCCCACGGTTGTAACAACCTCTATTTCGTATGTGATGGCTTCTAAAGTAGTAGTAACAGCCTCTGAATTCAGTTACCGCTATACGGTTATTTTGGCAGTGGTTGTACTTGCCACACAGCTCGTGAAACCATTGCATTACTGCGAGAACCATTCGGTAAAGAGAACATTTCACACTTCGGTCCGGTGAATTGGCCTCTTAGGTTACGTGGTATCATACCTCTAGACTTTTCCCTTTAGGTCTGCGTAAAGTCCAAAGGGTACGATTTATTCCACCCGAAATGCTCTAACATAACACCGAAAATTGGAGCCTCAGGTGTAGTTACGGCCAACGTTTGACTGAAGTGATCTTAAAAAAGTAAAACTTAAGAAAGGTTCTTTTGTGTGATAATAAATACTACCAGATAAAATTTAAAATTTTGCTTGTATAATATTAGCAGTTTACCCAAATTGGCCTTTATAGAACTTCGTTTTGTTTGGCCTCGATCAGTTGACAGGTACAAACGTATTTATACGTTCCGTAGTCCATCTTGTGGAGTTCCATTAACCTCGAAGTGCTCGACAATAACTTTCATCATCGGTTCCCTATAGTTGTGCCCCCATCAGAACTTCCGTGTCGCTAATTAAAAAATACTTCCCACTAAGTACGGTCGTAGTGAGGATTTGCATGATCAATGGTTGTGATAAATCACAATTTATCATTTCTCCTAATTCCTGCATGACCAGCACAACTCAAAAAATATAGTTTCGATTAAGACGACTCGATTAAGACAACTCAAGCAAAATGTTAATTTTAAAACTCTCTCATACCGAAAGTACAAACATACAAAATTTAAATTAATTTACCAAAATAACTCTTCCCGGAGAATACTTTGTAGTACATACTCAGTCCACAGCAGGTGAATTTTGAGTTGCCTTGAAGTTGTTGGTTCTCTGTACCAGTTTTGCATCGTCCTTTATTATTATCGCTTCCAGGTATGGCATTTCCTGATTCTAAATTACTGAATTAAATTTTTCGATAGTATAAATCCAAAACATTGAATATTACCCCGTCGTAGATTTATTGATGTATGTCGGTTTTATGGAAAATACCATTAACCTATTGCGATGGGCGTTGAATTTCCACCTACATCTCAGTTATTTCTTCGTCCTGTATTTTCGTTGCTGCCATGAATCTGTTGAAATGAAAACGTCCCGATAACATGTATGATCCAAGATAGCGCCCCTTCCGAATCATTCGAAACCCAAACATAGGTTCTGCGCTGTCAATTGCTTGGTCGAAATCGTCTTTGACAGCTACCTACGGATAAATGAGCTTCGGGTGAAAGCTGCGTTGATATTTCTTAAATGGGGATAGAAACATAATTTCTATCTATGTATTGAATCTATTCCTTTAAGGCTAAATCATACTTGTGCTATATATTTGGATTACAGAACAAGAATTACCATTTTACGGTAAAAGTAGAACCAACTTTCTAAGGCATTAGCGTGTTTAGCACTACAAATTTACAATTTCCATATTTTTTGTGATTAATTTCCAAAAAATAACAGCCCATCAAATGGCAAAGAAATATGAACCTCGAACTACAGCAATTATTCATAGACCGATAAATTTACCCTCGCAACCACCACCACCACCACCACCATCATCATATCCTTCAACGGCTTCAAAGCTTTTAAACTCTCAATTTGTAATGCCATACATGAAATACGAAAAAAAAGCAAAAACATTTCAAGAATTATTATTAAAACAAAAATGCACATAATTTTTAATTAATCACAAAATACCCTCAAGTGGTTTCCAGCACCATCAGTAGCAGATCAGCCTTATACTCGTGTATGCCAACAGACGGTCGGACTCCCACACCAAAACTCTTCCCGACAATGAAAGCACAAAGTGCTGATTCGGTTTGATGCTGTGAATATAATTTGTGGATACTGATGCAAATGTTATAATAAATAATTATTAATAATATTGAGCAGAAAGTCAGAAAAAAACAAATCGCAACAAATAGTGCAGGGAAATGAGGATTTCTGGCTGCAAATGATGAAGATGATGTTAATGATGGTAGTAGTTGGTGGTGGTGTGAAATAATAATTTGCAACTCAAGTACAGTTTTGTATCCGGTTCTGAGGACGTTTTATGTTGCAATTTACAAGTTAAGCAGACAGATATTATGCCATTTGCTGCTAATGTGTGTTTTATGTTTCTGCTTTATTTTTTATTGAAAATGACTGACAAAATCTTTTAAAGTAGATCGCATTTAAACAAAAGTAAAAATTTTGCAATCAAATACATAAATAAATGCTTTCGAGTATGGAATTTATACAAATGTGCAAGGGAAATCCGCAGGGAGTTCTAAAGTAGGGCCTTTTTGAATGGACGTTTCCAGCCCTCATATTTGGTGTTCCCTCTTTCTTTTCTTAGACCTAAGGTATTTCTTCAGTGCTCTTTATAAGCTAGTAATACACATATTTAGTAAGCCATGATAGATGCCAAAGCAATTTAGGTCATACATAGAGAAAACAAATTATTCGACAGAGACCAACAATTAATACTCTTCGTCTGATATCAAGAATTTAAAATTTTCTAAGCAGTGATGTAGGAATACTGATTCCAGAAGCGACTCTCTCGAATTTAGCGATATAGCGCCGTAAAAATGTCCAAAAAATTCCTACAATGAACTATGTATTTTGAAAATATATTGCTGCCAAAAAAACTGGTTTCCCATTACATCCCATGAAGAGATTCCGGAGAGCATCTCACAACCACTAAGCTGTGCGCTTTCTTGGTTTACACTCACTGATTGCGATCTACAGTTTTATACCGGTTCCGAACACACTACGATTGAACCACCCACGACCACTACACTGGTGTTAGTTTGAACAGTTTTAGCTTTTTACTGAAAATAATGATCACTTATCATCTTAAAAGTTCACAAATTCTTGGTGAATATTATGTGATATATCACTGAATGTATGAAACTATTTCATAGATCCAATAAAGAATTAATTTACCTACCCATTCTCCATTCTACTGCCATTTGTTGACATCAAAATAATCACGTTATTTTGATTCGCTTCTCTACATCAATATCGACATAACTAGAATTTAAATTCAGGTTCGTACGACGTTGATACACGCCGTTGTGTATTAGAAAATAAATAAATCTTTCCCCACTAAATTCCATGGATGGTACAATAAAATCTGCATAGTAATATCAGCATGTGTTGTTGTAGTTGTAGGCAGCAACAACAGGCATTTTGTTCTTGTTCTATTGGCTTCAGTTGTCAAACTTTAGACGAATCCATACCAAAAACACAAGAATGCAAAAGAGTACAAAAATAAAATATATGTGAGTTTGAGAGCTGAAGCGAAATATCACATGAAAAAACAATTAAATCAGCTGTTCAAATGACTTTAACGTGTACATATATACTCTATTATTGTACCATGATCCCATGAATGGATAGGGGCGAGCTTCTTACAATCAGTGAGCGGTGAGCTTTCTAGTTTCGTGCTCACTGATTTTGAGCTACAGGTTTAGACCGATTACGAATGAGTTTTGCAGAAGCCATTTCATAGCTTATTTGTCTATATTGTCGACGTCGGAAAGGGAGTGACCGTTGTCGAGAGAAAGTTAGGGTGTTCAGAGAAGAGATCGAATCCCAGTTCTCATATACAAGAGCCACGTACATATCTAATGCATCACCGACTGACACGCCCAAATAATTGCCGTATGTTTTTTCTCTCGGAAATTCCCAGTACTGTGTTGTGGGCTTTCGATATGACCCAGGATTCTGCTGCATAATGTAAAACTGGGTATTTGTTATCTCTGAGCTAGATCTCATGCCTAACGATACTGTTTTTTGTTTATGGCAGATCCGAGGAAAATAAATTCGTTCACTACCTCGAAGCTATGACGGTTATTAACGTCTACGATCTGCTCTAATCCACAGCGGGCTCTACTCGTTGCAACTATTAACTTCGTCCTACCCTCATTTTCTGTTAACCACACTTTTGTTGATTCTATATCGATTCTCGAAAATATAGAAAATAACTTCTCGCTCAGTCCGTCCAATGATATATACATCCTCAGCAAACGCAAACAGCATATGACTTTTTCGGCTGATGATTTTATTCGTGTTAACTGCAGTTTTTGTCGGGTAGGTCTCTATTAAGATATTGCAGAGATCGCCCGAAAGATTGGGCCTGGTATCAAATGGTTAGGTAGGATATTTATTTTCAGTCTTGCGGATTTGTTGATTTTGTGCGGGAAAATTATTGTTCCAATTTCGTCTTCATTAGGAGGGGATCGCCAGACTCAATAATTTTATAGTTAGTCAACTCCCTCATCTGCATTGGGTTATTCTAAGATGTCTCCATATCCCCAACATAGTCTGAATATCTGTACTGGTTTGTCTGTCGGTATTTTACTTTCTGCCACTTCCATTTTGTTCCCATAAATAGGCAGTTTGCTCCCGCCGTTTTTTCTTCTATCGCCCTGTTGCTGATCGCGTTGCGACTGACTGAAACTTGCCATATGTGCGCCATTTTTTGATCATTGGACATGGGTTTGCATAACGAAATTCGTTTCTGCTACAGTTTTAATAGAGCCGTTAATATATTGCCACTGCGCTTCAGAGGCATCTGAAGTATGTGTGTTCAGCGTTAGTAATTGCGGGAGTTTATGGCTACGGGATGTGGCTACCTCTAGAATTTACTGTTTTCCGTTATGCAGCTGTATCTCTGTTTCTGGTTTTCGTGCTTTTTCTTGTACGAATTTAAACATTTTGTATGTAATTTGCAAGTCTATTGCCAGGATATTGAGAGTTTCAAAAGCACCACGTGTTGGGGTACATTCAAACATCCAGTCAAAAATTCATAAGACAAATACTTAATGTTTTATAGCAACAAAGTGGAATATCATTAAATATTTTGTAATATCTATGTCAAAATTTAACTTTGTACGTACACTGTCAAGTAATCCATTGGACCCAAGTTTGAAGCTTGGGATGGATGAAGATGGTAAAATACTTTTTTTCAAAAACAACATTTTCCTTCTTTTAATGTTTCCATGGTATCTGATTTTGTTTTAGATAAGAAAAAAGTCAACATCTGATATTTAAATTACTGAAAAATATTTTTTAAATTTATATTTCAATCAGGTACCAGGAAACATTAAAAGAAAGAAAATATTGTTTTTGAAAAAAAGTAACAGGGGCTTCAATTGTTTTGGGTTTCCAAAGATTTGTTTATTGTATTGGAAAAAGTATTCTATTCCTTGCAGGGCCATAAACAAAAAGGCCTTTTTTGGGTACAACTTTTGGCTCTAAGGGAGCCTTCTTCGTTAGGTTTTTCTATAATCTTATCTTTTTTATCTATCCCTCTCGTTTTCTCTGCATACATTGTTTGGAAAATGACACAAATTCCATTCGTTTTAACATTACGTTCACATGAGTAAATTTTGGAAATTTTTATTTTATTTTATTTTTTTGTAGTCCGATGTTTACTCTCTCTCCCCATCTATCGATAGTACGCCTATGTTAAATGTGCTTGGGGAATCCTGGGAAAGTAACAAAAGGATATCCATGCCAAAAATTGTAAATTAAAACATCAATTTTGTTGCAACATTCAGCATCTAGCAGCCAACATACATCATCATCATCAGCAACTTCCTGAATTTAATTGAATGCATTTGTGTTTTAATTTGTTGTGTTGGGCAGATTTCACATATGAGATTTTAGATTGGAGATTTTTCAGATTTTATTTTGAAATTTTGTCAGATGTCTAGGAGTATTCGGGTGTGTGTGTGTTTGTTGGCCATCATTGTTTGTTAATTTTGAATACCTCAGAGTCCTGTCTAAAACTTTGTATTCATTTGTTTGTGTTCTGTTTTATATTTGGTATAAGGAAAAAATAAATAAATTGAGATTTGTTAGACAACAAAATAAAACTAAATTAAATTTACAATGACCATTTGGTATTTTTGCTATGGTTTTACTACGGTCACTAAAGTCTATATCCAATTTAGGATTTTTAATTTATTTTATTAGATAACAGAAAACTGTACAATATAAATAAAAGTTATTCTATTAAGGTGATTTTTGGTTATATGGAGAAGAATTCGTGTTTTATATCTGAATTATAAGAGAATATTTTAAAACATTACTTGTTAATAGTAGCCATTTCAGTACAATTATTCATGTTTAAAGCAGCTTCCATCTTGACAAATACACTGGGTAAGACTTAAGGGGAATAAGTTAACCATTCTTTATTTTAAAGAACACTGAAGTACGCCTCGTCTCGTTTTTTGTATGAATTTGGAAATAATTAGCTTTTTCTTCATTAAACTTTATTACTCCGATTCCGATCAGCGAGGACGTTTCAATAAACTTTATTAGACACAAAAAAGATCTCATATCGTTGTCATTCATTTGGCAAGTCTAGAACATTTTGTATGATGATTTTCAGTATCTGATCCGATATTACCCAGTCTTTGACAACAATGTTTTTAATCATTTGTCTCACAATATTTTAGCGAATGAACCTGTTACCAACTGACTAATTAACAACTGTTCGTCCAAAGTACTTACCCCAGTCTTTGAAAGAGTTACTATAGGTCTGCCTTAAATTTGTATGAATTTGTTATTGTTCGAATGCAGTACATTCAAAATTAATCCCTGGAGGAATTAAGGCAACATTTTGCCTCCTTAGAAAATTTAATAATAAACCAAAGCGTGAAAAATATTTAAAATTAAAAATGCAAATGCACACATACATGTACATTTACACCGACCTGCGGTGATTATTGCCCCTGATTCTCGTTATCTACCCCCACGGAGTGTAATGCCGGATTCATGCTTGTAAATTCTCAGCAATATTGATACGCTTAAAAGGGATAATCAGTTATAACTACCCCAAAGGATCACAAACCGGCTCGAACACGTGCAGCACCCAATTTCCCATCACCGTAGAATTGTTAACCTCCTCGCAGGGCTCTGCTGCTACTTCTGGAGTTGGTTTACACACATTGAAATGCTCGATCATCCCGTATAAACGAATATTTGTTCTTTTCAAGGTTCGCATTAAGATTCGCTTCGGGGTGGATTTAAAATTAAAAAAAAACAACAACAATTCACACACACACTTGTACTTGTATCACTACAAGGCCCAACAAAAAAAAAACTGTAAAATTTGACTTTGTACATGGCTTTATATGGCTTTTACAAATTACCGCAGTAAAACACAATAGACAGCAACAATACACATGCATTGACTTTTTTCTCCAACCCTTGTACAGCAAGGACTCTTCCACATCTGTGTGTGTATGGATAATTCTAGAAATCACATCGTATGCACGAAAACCCTACAAATTTAGCGTTCAATTTTTATATCTTTGAATGTAACTTGTCGCTCTTCTTTTGCCTTAGTTGCAATTAATATATTTCCCTGCTCTATTGTTGCCACCCCCTTTTGTTGATTTTTGTGTTTGTACTATTATGGCTTTTTTAAACAAACGGTCTGTTAACTTCTTTTATGGCATGTGTTAAGACTATCTATTGTTTCAAGTTAAGGGAGTTTTCTGGGTCTTAAACGTCACATTCTAAAAAGTGAGCATCGACAAAGAGTAGTTTTCCGGCTGGCTCTAGTCTGGGAGTTATTGCAATTTTTAACGGTTCTAATCATTTTAATGTTGAGTTTTAAAATTTTATTAATTTTTTAACAAATCTAATGGTGCACTTTTGAAATGAGGTGTATTTTGTTAAATGACATTTCTAAAGATTTGCCTCCAAAGGTTTTATGATAACAGCATAAGGACACTTTTATCCCTTACCTCCGATTAAAAGACAAGGGGAGAACTTGTCACAATCAGATAAATGCACAAACATTGAGTTTATAATTTTAGGATTGCCCTGGTGAAGGAAACGTGATTGAAAATCTGAATGTATTACACGTGTTTTTTTTTTGCATCATTAAATGAAGGTGATAGTACAAACTTCAGTCAACACGTGACTGCACCCGGTATTTCATGCACTCAAAGAATGTGTTAGTAAACGCCGGCGAATAGACTGCTGGTATTGTGGATAGCAAACTTCTTTGTCATTTCAGCAAACGTTTGTTTGTCGATTTAGCAAACAATGTGTCTGGCATTTTATCGCCGCTGCCAACAGTTTGTTATTATGCTAGTACATTTTCTGCAATAGTGGACAAATTTCCTGTTGATGAAACTAGCTGTAGACATATGTCTTGGGTGAATATGCATCACATCTAGTTAAGATATAGCTGATATTTCATTAAGGTATTAATATAACATAGCACAAGTCTCGTCCCAGAAAACAAAGGAAAATTGTCACGGCAATAATCGCAATAAAAAAAACAATTCGGTTACTGATAAATGTGAATATACAATGCGGTGGCTTAACGCGCTAGAACTTGCTGAAGCTAATGCTTCACATACATCGAAACGTTCGTCCAATTAATATGAGTTCGAATCTCACCCACGGCATTTACATTTTGGTTATTAACCGCTAAAAATATGATCTGTTAGCTTAATAGCCGTTCATACTGGGCAACATCGTAAATCCTCAATCAATTTTCCATACAAATTTGACATTTGGAGTTCAACATCTTGGGAAATTATACCTATCTCATTTTGTTTCACCCATCATTATTCGACAATTGTAAGTCTATCACAAGAACAAAGTTTATAAATATGACAAACACATATAAACAAAACAGAAGCAGGTGGTAGCGATACAAAAGCTGACGTAATTTTTCTCATATTGTTGTTTCACTTTTCTTTCAAATTCATATGTATTTCGATTTTCGAAAATGTGTTGTTTACTTGAATTGTTGTTATACGTTTGAGTTGAATTTGACAGTGAAGTGCAACTAATCAGAAACTAAATGGAGGTTGAAAGTGTCGTAATAAAACCACCTGGTAAAATACATGTTGACACAACAAATGTAGAAAACAAATAGAATGAATACGAAATCCAATAAAAATATGTTTGACGAAAGCCATCCTACATATTAGACATTAAATTTACATCAAAGTACACGTTGACATATAACGGCATCTCTAACATATTCTACCAAACATATTCTGCAAGAACATGTAAATGTTTCGATCATACGTCAAATATGTATATGTTTGCTGAAAACAAAAACGAGAGAGGCAACAAAGAAACAAAAAGGCAGAAAATGATCAATTCATGAAAATAGTGCTTGTAATCATGTACATGTTTACTGCAGTATGTTGCTGGGGTTGTAATTTTTAAATATAAAATGTACTCTACTGCTAATATGCTCTAATAGGAATTACAACTTTCTAATAATGCTTTTCGTATGGCGGACAAGCAGTCCGAAAGCACTAATGCAATATGCTTATATCAGAAGATAAAAAGTAATTTTTTTTTAAAATTTTATTACAAGTTTCGATTTTGCAAGAATATAGTAAAATTTCAACTCAAAATTATAATAAATTATGCAAGCATATGAAAACTTATGAAACCTCTGGTATTGGTCCAAACTGCGTAACCAGTTTCTCTGGGTTTGTTTTATTACCAGAGTTTGTGGAATTAAATGAAATGTTCTACTTTGTGGCGGGTTCGACATCGGTTTTATGTCTTCGGCATAGATTTTTTCAAACTTGGTGTAGGCTCAACATGTATTCTCGTCATAATTTCGATTTAGTGCATAGATGTGCAGCTAGTACTCTTTTGAGTCATCGTGTTTTCACACCGATAGTAGCCTGATCGTTTTTTCACACCAACATGTCCGAAAGCTTGCTGCTTGTTTACCGATTCAAAGTCAGTTGCTGTTCTGCATTTGACCAAGCAACACCGTATCGCTCTGCAAGCAAAATTATTTGTAATAAAAAACACTACACTTAAAAAATAAATTTTAATTGCCATGGACGAATATAAAGAAATTTTTATGTTTGTAAATGGCAAAAATCATAAATGGAAATAATCATTGGAGATGTTGATATTTGATTTTTTTTTTAAGATTTAGTTTTAATTTTTAATTTTTTTAATTTTAATTTTTTACTCAGTGTACTACTTTTGTTTTCTCTGCTTTTGTTCTGCTTGCTCCGTTCAACTTAACACAGTCGCAAAATTCGTAAAACTGATTTGAAATGCGTTTGTGTCAGTTTGCACATGTCTGGTTTAGTGGTACATTCAGTTTATCCCAACTTAGAAATTTTCCCCCATGGTTTTTAAGTTTCATATAAATCCGATTGTAGGTAAGGTGCGAAGGATTATTTGGTGCTATTAAGATTGGATTATTTACTCTATTTTAGAAAATATTTCAAATTTGAGTAATTTTTTATTTTTTGATTTTAAAGAAACAATTTTTTTGGCATATTTTATTTCTCTGTTTTGTAACATAATTTTGTCGCAATTGATCATAATTTGATTAAAATTGATTTCCACATGTTAAATTTTTTAGAATTTTGAAACTATAGAAAAATATTATTTTTTTCGATATTCTTAAACTGTAGCTCATACAGTTTTGGAGATATTGCTCTAAATTATGCTTTGATGCTACATGGGACAGCATTTTTGATATTGGTGATATTTTCTGGTGTTTTTATATTTTCCCCTCCATTCACCCCTCCCCATTTAGGCATAATAGTTGTGGCCGTCGGTGGTGCAATGGTTAGTATGCGCGGGTCTTGTACATGAGATCCTGGGTTCGAACCCGGCTCTGACCACCTTAAAATTTCTTTCGGCGGCGGTCACCTCGCATAGTGACGGCGACACTATCGAGTATCTAGCCATGAAAAAGCTTCTCAAATTACCGTTCGGAATCGGTGTAAAACTGTAGGTCCCAATCAGTGAGGGAAAACTGGAAAGCGCACAGCTCAGTGATTGTGAGAAGTTCTCCCCAGTCCCTTCATGGGATGTAATGGGAAACCATTTTTATTTTATAGTTGTTCTCCAAATGAAAAGAAATAATATTTCTTTTTAAATTTAGTTGTTGAAATTTGTTGCTGAATTATTCAAAATTACATGAGGTGTCAGGTGACACCCGGTTGGAACGAAGTTCCTTTCGCTATGTATTATGTACTAGTTAGTTCCAACACACCTATGGCGCCTGTTGAAAAATACTGTAATTTAAATGGATCTTGTAAAACGATAAACTTTTGTTAAGACATTTTTTATTACTTGAATGTACTTTTATATTTTCCTGAAAGGGTCCTTTCTTTAATGAAAGGTACTTCTTTTATTAAAATACAAAAAAATGTTTCCCGTTACATCCCGTGAAAGGATTAGGGAGAGCTTCTCACAAACCAGTGAGCTGTGCGCGTTCTAGTTGTACACTCACTGATTGGGTCGTTTTAAACCGGTTCCCAACGGCATTTTGAGAAGCTTTTTCATGGATGAATACCTGATAGTGTCGCCGTCACTAAACTAAGAAAAAGCCTAAGAGTATGACTTTGTTTTACAAAAAATACTTCTTTAAGAACAGGTACTTTTTAAAGAAGTGGCACTCTTTTTAGGATAAGGTTATTTTTTAAGAAAATTTACCTATTTTCAGGGAGGCTACTTATCTCAAGAAAACAAAAGAAAAGGCGGTACGTTATTTTTAAAAAATGTTATTTTTAAGAAAAGGAATTTTTGTAAGAACGGGTATTTTTTGTAAGAGAAGGTATATTTTTTTTGAAGAAAGCTTTTTTTACGAAAGAACAGATACAATTTTAAGAGTAGGTACTTATCTCAAGAAAAGTTATTTTGTTCTACAAAAAAGGTATTCTTTAAAGAAAATTCAGTTTTTTAAGAAAACGCAATTTGTTGTAATATAAAGTACTTTTTTAAGAGAAGGTACTTATTTAAAAAATTACTTTTTTTTAAGAAAAGGTACTTTTTGTAAGAAAGTTTACTTTTTTAAGCAAAGGTACTTCTCTAAGATGTTATTTTTTTAAACTTCTTTCACTTTGGCTTTACTAAATTTACTTTTTATTCGGTTCAAACTACAACATGTAATAAACAGGCTCCACCTAGAAAATTTCCCATTAAACAAGAAATATGTTAGTCTGGACACTAACCAAAAGTACGAGTGTAAGAGGGCTGCCAAATGTAATTCCATGCTGAGGGTTGTGTTTCATGGATTTGCCAGTCTTGCACTTTGGCTTTTCTAAGTTTACTTTTTATTGGGTTCAAAACTACAATATGTAATACACAGGCTCCACCTAGAAAACTTCCCGTTAAACCAAATCAAACCAAAAGTACCCAATATAGTTGATAATAATGGGTTGTAATAAAGTAGTTTAAAAAAAGTTTGTTTAAAAATTTTTATTTAGCCTCCATCCCGCAACGTGCGATAAGGAACTTCGTTCCAAAAGCAACACATATGAAAGTAGACAACTCTTTTTGTGACGATATAAATTGGTTATCTCTGCTTTATCGCCTTAGAGATATATAACCCAATTGTTTGTTGAGATGTACCTACCCAACACGATACCAGGATATTGTACTTAATTTTGATTTATGAAAAAAAAATTTTATTGATCCATTTTATTTTTACTCTTAACCATTTTTTTATGCCAAAGAATTTACTCGAATTTACTTTTGCATCCAAAAATGTACCCAGCAAACTCTTCGGTTGCAAAACATAAAAATAGTGCATTGTATCCGGTATACTCTTCGGTTTTTGCCAATGGCTTTTCGTCAAGGGGGCCCCTAAAGTGCTACTTTATATACTAGACTCTCGAAAACTGTTTAGAAAGTTTGAAATCAATAGGAATTGGAAAAATATTCAATCTGCCAATATAAAACCCGTTAAAACACTCGAAGTGAGTGCCAAAATCCAAAGGTAATAAAGTTTAGTTTGTAAATACTTTTTCGAAAATAGTATCTGGAATCTCTTTAATGATACAAGTAATGATTCAAGGTTGCAATTGGTACTGGTTTATGGGCATAAACGACAGACTTCACGTATGGCAACTAAATATAATCTATACGCGTCAAATCGGGCAATCTAGGTGGCGATGTCACTGGTCCTAAACGTGAAGTAAATTGCTCACTAAACTCATCCGTCGGTGGTGCTATGGGTATTGTGCGCGCCTCTTGTACTTGAGATCCAGGGTTCAATCCCTGCTCTGACCACCTTAAAATTCCTTTCGACGGCAGTCACCTCGCATAGTGACGGCAACAATATCGAGTATTTAGCCATTAAAATGCTTCTCAAAAACCGTTCGGACTGTAGGTCCCAATCAGTTAGTATAGAACTAGAAAGCGCACAGCTCACTGGTTGTGAGAAGCTCTCCCCGATTCCTGCATGGAATGTAATGGGAAACCATTTTTATTTTTAAACTCATCCCTAAATATGCCCATTGTTTCACGTGGTGTGTGGCATTTAGAATCGTCTCGATAAAGCCAAATACCGCCTAGATTCAAGTCTTGCATTTTGTGCATACAAAAGGTCGAAATCATCGAAAGATAGAGGATGCTGTTGTCAGAAATATTTCTCGCGAATTTTAATGACTACATTCAAGACTTTGTAAGCGTTGATCGCCTGTAAGTCTTTCCATGACGAAACGGCATTGAGAACCAAGCAAGTTTGACTTTAACACATGTCACGGATCACAAGGGAACTGCCAAAACTCTATATTCATCGCTCTTTATAATGAATATATAGTTATTGCGAGAACCAAAAACCTTCTGAAGAGATTATGTTATTGACACCAATTTTTTAATGATTGTTTAATAAACCAAGTGATGTCACTCAGTGAGAACGATATTGTTCAATATTGCCACCATATGTGTTAAATATTGATAATTTGATAAATACAATGATAGAAAAAGCATCATCACATGTGTGAAATTGTTCGTCGCCTCGATGAATATTTACATGGGAATTGGTCACATACTCATTGCGGCAGCGAAAATTAAAAGTGTTGGCACTGTAACGTTTATACTTCATACCTACGATGTGGTTACTCCAATGGATAAGTTTCACGGCTGCAATGTACGTTTTCATAGCTGCAATGGAATGTTGCAGTGTTGGAATAAGTTTGTTTCCTTGATGGAAATAATGGCTCCTGAATGGAACCCCATTGCTACATTGACGGTTGTAACTTTAAAGGTTTAAACGTATGTAGTTTGGATTTACATTTATGAAAAGTTAGTGTCTTGGCAACTGAAGCATCTACATATTAGTGGCTTAAGGACTTCAAACAGACTTGTTCTTGTAATTGCTATTTCCATTATTTCCGTTTTTCTTCCAACTTTTTTAAAACTGTTCTTTAATTTCTCCTGGCAGTTTGTGAATAGGTGGGAAGGTGAGAGGTGAATAGGTGGGCACAAATGTGCTGTGCATTTACTTTATAAAAATATAAAAATTGTGTCATTGTTTGGTCGCATAGATGACTACTTTGTTTCAGAAAACCATTTGTTTCGTCAACGAAATGATACATGTTAACACCAAAAATGTTTGGTGGGTCAATAACCAATAATGCTGACGCTGTTAAGCGTGCCACAATTGGAGCAACGATCGCAGACGTTGTGCCATAAGTAATATCAAACAATGCTGACGCTGTTAAGCGTGCCACAATTAGAACAACGACCCCAGAGGTAATTTACGTTATGCCAGCAGTCAACGCGACGGTGCACATTTTGCGACGTCATCATTAGTTGGTAAGGTAGTTATCATTAAGAATTTTGTAATTAATTTAAGCCAGTTCATTTTGAATCATTTAATAAAGAAGTCGCTCCTCTAAGCAGCGCAATACAGGAATAAACTTTAATCTTGTTAATTGGCGCCCAACTAAATCAAGTACCCGAACAGGCTACAAGTGCAACTAAATCAAGTACCCGAACAGGCTACAAGTGCAACTAAATCAAGTACCCGAACAGGCTACAAGTGCAACTAAATCAAGTACCCGAACAGGCTACAAGTGCAACTAAATCAAGTACCCGAACAGGCTACAAGTGCAACTAAATCAAGTACCCGAACAGGCTACAAATTCAACACAATCAGCAGGAAGAGACCGTAGGACCTTCAACTGAGAGCAGCTGTGAAAAATTGACCCCTGAGTACCAACAAAGAAAAAGGATTCTGTCGACCTTCCGGCTCCCAGTATGCTAGCAATTATTTTAGTGTGAGTATAGTGATAAGTGACTAGAAGCCACTACGAATCCTACGGGACCCTCTAGCGGCAGTAAGAAAATTGTAAAAACCAATCCTGTGTAGTTTAAACATAATAAATAAGTGATTAAAAATAAAATATTCAAAATATAAAAGAAAAGAAAAATATAAAATGGCAAACCCAAGCAATTTAGTGAGACCCCCTATCCTAAACATCCAAAATCCTCCCATACCCCAAATTCAACCTAACGTGAACGCGATTGATATCGACGCGATAAGGCAAATGTGTGCAGAACAATCCCGAAATGTAGTCAGGCAAATTCTAAATCCAAACGCAGATATTTCGGGAATAGACCAAGACATAGAGGAAAGATATAGGGGAAATCTTACCGAACTGGACAAAATTCCAGACGTGGTTAGGTGTCTTAGGGAATTCTCTGGCAACCAATCCGAGTATAGCTCCTGGAAAAAGAGCGTGGAAAGGATTTTAAAACTATATGAATCCTATAAGGGAACGCCGAAATATTTCGGTATCCTCAACGTTATCAGAAATAAGATTATTGGCAGCGCTGACGCCGCCCTAGAATCTTACAATACTCCTCTAAACTGGGAATGCATTTCCCGCTGTCTGACACTGCATTATGCAGACAAAAGGGATTTGTCAACCCTGGAATACCAAATGATATCTATTGTACAAGGCAATTGTACTATACAAGAATTTTACCAGGTGGTATACTCCCACCTGTCTCTAATAACAAATAAACTCTCCAGTATGGAGATGGGACGTGAATCGTTAGATATTCTAACACAAACCTATAGGGACAAAGCGCTGGATACATTTATCAGAGGACTTAAAGGTGATTTGCCCCGTCTTCTGGGAATAAGGGAACCCACAGACCTTCCTCAAGCTCTGCATTTGTGTCTCAAATTAGAGAACCAACAATATAGAGCACAGTATGCAAATTCCCATGCAAAAACCGAGAAATCTCAACAGCAACCTCCACCTCGTAAGAACTATAATCCGAAATATATTAATCCAAATCAAGGATTTATTCCACAATCCTTCAATCAAATACCTCAAGGGTATTTTAACCAAAACCAGCCATCAATATCTCAACAACAATTCTTTAACCAGATGCCTCAACGGCAATATTATCAAAATGGCTATGGTTTCGCTCCCCAACGTCCAACGGCACCGAAGCCGCAAGCCAAACCAGAACCAATGGATGTAGATCAATCCATGCGATCGAAAGCGGTCAATTATATGAATAGGCCGGTGCAGGATAACAAGTTTGTAGGAAAAAGACCTACCAATCAATCAGCACAGGTTCATCAACCAGCGAAAATACAAAGGAATTTTCACCTCCAAACAGATGCACTTCAAAACGATTCAAATGAAGAAAACTATGCATCGGAAATGTACAATTATGAAAATGATCAAGAATTACAACCATTAGATGAATATGTTAATGAATATAACACCTTCAATCAAGAGGATGAACAGAATGAAACACAGGAATTCATTGATATTCATTTTTTAGGCTAACAAGCTCGTCCCTACCATATATCGAGTGTAGGACGAGCTCAGGTCAAACACTAAAATTTTTAATTGACACGGGATCAAATAAAAATTATGTCCAACCCGAACTTATCAAAAACCCAATTCCAAATAATGAAACGTTTTACGCGAATTCTGTTGGTGGTAAAACCAAAATTACACACCATACGTTTATAGATCTTTTCCATACAAATTCTAATGGCACTAAATTTTTTCTGTTACCAACGTTGAAATCTTTTAACGCTATCCTGGGAAACGATAGCTTAAAGGAATTGAATGCGGTTATCTTTACTTCCGAAAATTATATGTTAATAGATAATAGAACAAAGGTGCTAATAAAGCAACAATACTCCCAATCCGTAAATACGATAAACATCAGGAACAACCATATGACTCAAAAACAAAAAGTCAACCTAGATTTAATTGTGAAGAGGTATGAAAAATTATTTAGTGACCCGAATGAGAAATTAACTGTCACCACGTCGGTCATGGGTGAAATACAAACCAAGGACGAAAATTCGGTATACTCACGGTATTACCCATATCCACTGCACCTAAAAGATGAAGTCGAAAGTCAGATTAAAGAATTATTGGATAACAATATAATACGACCATCTCGGTCACCATATAACTCGCCGATATGGATCGTACCGAAAAAGGCTGACGCCTCAGGGAAAAAGAAATATCGTTTAGTTATCGATTACAGAAAACTAAACGATGTTACTATACCTGACAAGTACCCAATCCCGAATATAAATGATATCTTGCCACAACTATCCAAAAGTAAATGGTTTTCTGTAATCGACTTGAAGAGTGGTTTTCACCAAATACCGCTAAAGGAAAGTGATATGAAAAAAACTGCATTCTCTGTGAACAATGGAAAATATGAGTTCACAAGACTTCCCTTCGGGCTGAAAAATGCCCCTTCAATCTTCCAAAGAGCTCTCGATGATATCTTACGTGAGCATATAGGGAAAATTTGTTTCGTCTACATTGACGATATCATCATTTTCGCAGAGGATGAAGAGACACATCTGAAAAACCTGCAAATAGTCTTTGAGACCCTACAAGGAGCAAATATGAAGGTCCAGTTGGACAAATGTGAGTTCCTAAAAAAAGAAGTAGAATTCTTAGGGTTTATCATATCAGATTCGGGAATTAAGACAAATCCGGAAAGAGTAAAAGCGATTCAAAATTTTCCGATTCCCAACACACTTAAAGATCTCAGATCCTTCCTCGGACTCGCGAACTTTTATAGACGTTTTATCAGGGACTATGCTAAAATAGCAAAACCCCTGACAATACTTTTAAGGGGGGAAAATGGACGCATGTCCAAACATGTTTCGAGTAAAATAAAAGTAGATCTTGACGAAGAGGCTTTAAATGCCTTCAAGAAATTAAAGAATACACTGATATCCGAAGATGTCTTATTAGCTTACCCGGACTTCGAAAAAGAATTCCAATTGACTACGGATGCCTCTAACTTTGCCCTCGGCGCTGTATTATCCCAGGATAATAGACCAATAATTTTTCTATCAAGAACTCTCCATAAGCCCGAAGAGCACTATGCGACGAACGAAAAGGAGATGCTCGCAATAGTATGGGCTCTCAAGTCTCTTAGAAATTATCTTTATGGCGCAGCCAAGATGAAAATCTTCACGGACCATTTACCTTTAACGTATGCGTTAAATAATAAAAACTCGAATTACAAACTGAAAAGGTGGAAGGCCTTTTTGGAAGATTACAAATATGAATTAATGTACAAACCTGGAAACACTAATGTTGTTGCAGACGCACTGTCAAGAATTCCACAGGAGGTAACACATATTAACTCCATGACAGCAACGCAACATAGTGATGAGAGCTCATCACAGAATCTAATAGACAAAATACAACTGACCCTACACCACAACGTGAGCACATCCCATCCTCTGTACCCCTTCCTATCCCATGAAACCAATCAACTCCAAGCCCATCTCAATAGAATTAAACAAAAAATGAATAATGTTTTGCGAAATAATGATAGACAAGTAATTGTAAATAAACTATCTATAGATAATATGAATGCTCTAGCTCAAACAACTAATCAAATTGTAAAGTATTTCAATTCTCATGAAATAGTCAATGAATCACAAGTATCAACTCTTAAATACAAAATAAAATTATTAAAAGAAGAACTTTTAAGTATTCAATATGCCATCCACTGGGCAAAAGCTGGAATAGTAAACTCATTCATTCTCACAAACAACGAAATAAATATTGTTAAACAAATTTTTGAAAAAGAAGCCATCCCTTATATTAATTTAGAAGAAGCATTCGAGTTCTCTGAAGTTAAAATAGCCTCCAGCAATAGTCATCTTATTTATATTGTTACCATACCAACTACCGATGTAAATTCATGTAATAAATTAATAGTTAAACCTACTAAATTTGGAAAATACGTTAATAAGATTCTGTATAACGAAGTATTGTTATGTAACAACTCAACTTTTGGCATAAAGTACCCCTGTAAATCATACAATAAATTAACCATCTGTAATAGTATTAATGTTGAAAATATAAATAATGATACCTGCCTAACAAATTTACTGAGAAGTCACACTTCAAATTGCACATTAATAGACAATGCCGACATACCCACTGTTGAAGAAATTGTTCCTGGAATACTCCTACTAAATCAAATCAACGAAACTATTCATATTAACGAAGAACCACGGGATCTGACCGGAACCTACATTCTGCAGTACCATAATGCATCAATAGGTGTCAAAGACAAAACATATAACTATTTCCAAATGATGGATGTTCAACCTTTACCACCTATTTTACAGCCTAGATTACCTGGATCAACGATTGAGAAAACGCTTACCTTACAATCAGTAAAAGAACTTCACCTCAAGAATACCGAAGAAATCGGTCTCCTAGATGTCAAGAACAGATGGACTTCAGGAATTAATTTTGGATTATCCACCATTATCATACTATTCGTAGTGATGCTTGTGAGAGGAAGAAATCAAACAAGCAAAGAAATTGTAACCACTATACCAGCAGTACACCTCTCACTCCCTGAAGTTGCCACCACAAATTTTATGGAATCGCAACAGACCCCAAGATTGTCCCAAATACCATATTTCTAAAATGTCACGATCGAGGACGCTCATAATTAAAAGGGGAGGTGTTAACACCAAAAATGTTTGGTGGGTCAATAACCAATAATGCTGACGCTGTTAAGCGTGCCACAATTGGAGCAACGATCGCAGACGTTGTGCCATAAGTAATATCAAACAATGCTGACGCTGTTAAGCGTGCCACAATTAGAACAACGACCCCAGAGGTAATTTACGTTATGCCAGCAGTCAACGCGACGGTGCACATTTTGCGACGTCATCATTAGTTGGTAAGGTAGTTATCATTAAGAATTTTGTAATTAATTTAAGCCAGTTCATTTTGAATCATTTAATAAAGAAGTCGCTCCTCTAAGCAGCGCAATACAGGAATAAACTTTAATCTTGTTAATTTACATTAATAAAATATTGCAAACAATATAAGATTAACCAGATAACAATAGTTTAAATCTCCGTTACTGACAATTTTTTATTATTGAAACTTCTTTCTTATCCAATACCCTAAATTAATTTGTCCGTCACATCACAAAGTTGTTGCAACAACGGTCAACAAAATCTTGTATCAGATATTTTGTTCCAGCAAAGACAAGATCATCTGATATATGGAACTTTTCAATACAGCAACTTAAACAGCATAACTTAAGCATCATAACTCTGTCAGTGTAGTAAGTTGATTAATCATCTGATGTTGTGATGCAATGAGATTGCACTGAATACTATGTTCGAAAATAAACATTTCTAAATGACGGTCTTCATTCACGATATTGCCACCAATTCGTATACTTCAGATGCATTAACATTAGTTAGCTCAGATGTCGCAACTTAGATTGAATGTGGGGGGCTCGTAACCCTAACAGTGTTGACGCAATTAGTAAAACCAGAATGATAAGTGACGTCCGCCGAATCGATAGGATTACTAAAGTATAGCTTATAAGAACCGCCGAAGTGTGAACATTGTAAAACCTCAATAGAACATTGAAATGAAAACTGTGGCACGTATTGTTTTAATTTGAAAAAAACTTAACTTTGCTAAATCATTGAATCCTATTTACAGTAATCGCCCTTAAGTCTTCATAACTGCAACAATTTAAAGTAACTGTCAAAATTTATAAGTTGTCAATTAGTTGCCACAGTTGCTTGTCAGATTTATGACTCTTCATCTTTTTTACGAGCATAATAATGCCAACTGGTGTACAAATTTACTTAAGTACTTCCATAAGCTCACCTTTATTTTATATTGTAATAAATATGTATGTATGTATGTATGTATGTATGTAGTATCTACAACACTTTTCCTTAGGCCATTCGAAAACCTTTCTTTTATTCTTATTCGAAAACTTTTCCAACCTAATTCTAATAGAGTTTCTTTGTTTTCTTTTCTAGGTAAGTGGCTCAATGAACGTTTGCCAAATATAACACACGAAACAAACAAACAAACCCCTCCCTGAGTTCATCTGCCTCCAGTTCCCATCACAGAAACAAACACCTAACAAGTTAAGCGTGTAAGTAAGCAAGTAGCATTATCGCTGTTAGTGAAACAGTATTCTCATATGGGATTAATTTACGACTATCAGCGGTAAATGTGGCAAATTAAATATCATTAGACATCATAAACATTATAACAAATTGTTTTTCTGTTACCGGAATCAAATGCGAATAAACGTCATAAAATCGCACAACAAACATATGAACGAATTTATGGCATTTTTTCACGAATGGGACACATTCGAGTTTTGAAAGCAACAGAGACGAGCAGCAAACACAAATTCTAAATAAACCCCAAAAAACGAGCAGTGAAAACACATACATATGTATTCAACCATAACGTCGTTTTGCCGGAGTTTAATGTAGAGGAAAATCAAAATAAAAATTGATTTGTGTTTTGCGCACTTGTAAATTCGAGTATGTGCGGTGGTGGGTGGGTGGGTGGTAGCTTCGACAAGTGTATTCTAGAACTCTGCAATGAACCTTACATATACCACTCCATCCACTCATTCTTCCAAAATCCACCCTTTGCCACAAATGGCTACCCTAATCGCAGCAGTTAAAGTCAATCAGCCACGAATGTAATAAAATATGACCTAAACTTCCACTATTGCCACCCTCATTTGCAATTGTTTGCCCTCACTTTTTGTTTTGTGGCAGGAATCGAAGTGGAATTATTGAGCAAATAGTACCCAATGGTAAAACTAACACTAAACGTTTAACAAACGCGTCTATTACAGCAGATGACTGTTGAACAACGCGTTAAAGTATCAATTAAATGTCAATCATTAATAGATATATACTATGTCAACAGATTGCTTTGGAACTGGCACAGAAGCGGCCGGGGGAAAGTCGGTTAAGTTGGTAGCAATACAATTATTTCCGGTCAGTCTGTCCTGCACGCTAAACAACAATCACGGTATTTTAAGAAAATTGTTGTTATAATCACACATTACTTGTCTCTGATTTTTCGAAATGGCAAAAGTTTTCAATACAATTGTAGGTTATTGAGTTTTTGTTTCCTCCTTCACTGCTTATTATTGAATTTGATTCACTTTCTCTTTCGGTGACATTTGGTGTTTTAATTTTTATTTAATGGCGAAAAACATTTGATTTGAGATACAATTTAATAAAGCCTAACAAAACATTTCAATGCTAATGATATAAATAATAATCTTTATTATTATTATTGTTATTATTTATTATATTATTGAATCCGAACCTAAAGTCAGCTTTGAGCTTCATATTCAGCACACATGAACACTTATGTTACAGAGAGTTACTACATATCTCTGCGTTAAGTCCCGTACTCAAAGCTAAACAATTTTTTTTGCAATAAGAAGTCCGCATTTAAAAAAATAATTAAAATTTCGTCGACGGAAAATTTTGCTCACACTTCACTTGCATGGTGCTCAGCGTTATGCAAAAATTTCGTGACAAAAATCAATTACAAGGTTGTTATACTTACTTACTTATCAGGTCTCGAACAACCCCGGGGATCAGGTATCTTACCAAACGAAGACAACATATTTCACCATCCAGTTCGATCGTTTGCTTTATCTCCACAGTTGGCAATACCAAGCTTACGCAGGGAGTCGTCTACCTGATCCCTCCAGCGGAGTCTTGGTCTTCCTATTTTTCGCCTTCCTTCCAGTTCCGTTTCGAAAACCCTTCCTGCTAGTTCGTCTTCATCCATTCTACTGACATGACGTAGCCAGCACAATCACGCTATTTTGATCCACTTTAATATGTCAATGTCGGGATAAATCTCATACATCACATGGTTCATGCGTCTCCGATACTCTCTGTTGTGCACTATAGGGCCATAAAATTTTCGGAGCATTTTTCTCTCGAAGACTCCTACAGATGTCGGCTTGCAATATGACCCAGGATTCTGGGCCATAAAGCAAGACAGGTTGTATCAGAGTCTGTTATAGCTGGTTTTTTGTTACTCTAAAATGCTTGCTTAGCCCAAAATAACACCAAGCACAATGTTATGGATGTTACGCGAAGATTATTTCGCAAGAAAATAACTGTTTGGTAATTGTTGGGTACCGAAATTTTGACATTTCGATAATTTTGACTAAAAAAAGTAACACTACTTGCGTAGAACAAGAATGGAGTCCGAAGAGGAATCAAGCATGCAATGCTTGCAAGGTAAATCAGAGATAGAAATTTATCGTATAGAGATAAATTACAACATTTAATACGAAAATTTGGCAAGAGCTGAATTTAACTTTTCAAATATTCCATGAACAATTTCTCGTGTCGCACTCCATTTTGGTTTTTTCGCATGACCCATTGCTTTTGTTTATCAAAAAAATCCATATGTCAAAATTTCGCCCCAAAATTGAGCATTCGAAAACCAAAATCATGTCCACCGGTTTATTGGACGTCGACCGACGGACGGGTTTCTACAAATTAGAATTTTCGAACGAGCGATAGAATCGGTTTCACCAGTTTTTGGTTGTTAAAATCTATAGGCACGGAAGGGCAATCTATCAAAGTGAACACATGCAACAACTCACAGCGGTAGCATCACATACGTGGTTGTTGTAGAACAATAGTCTCTGCCTGAAAATAAGCATGATGGTATTGATGTAGCAGCAGCGAACAAACAAGCAGTCCGTCGTCGCCAAATACCATTGAATTGTATAGAGAACTCATCGAACGAATTGTATGACTCAAAAGCATTGGCGACATCTGTCGAATGATTCAGCACGTATTACTCTCTTTTTGCCATAAATTGGTCCATTCATAATTTTGATGTGAAACATTGATGCCTTTTGAAACATTTGTGCTTTTTGTATTGTTTTATATAATAACATTGTCGAAATGGTGCATTTATATTGAAATATTCTATAGAGAGAAAAAGACTCGTTTATGCTCTTTTACTCAGACTCTCTACATGAGAGCGGAACAAGAGTGCAATAAGTTCTCTATACTATTTATTCAATACTGTTTGTTATGACTCTGTTTATGACAAAACAAAACCAATTATTTCAGTGAGCTAAATATTGCTTTATTTATTTTAACACTATCACATCTAATGTTAAACGTGATGTAAGAAAAAAGAAAGTGCAATAGCAAAAGACCCCTCAGCAAAAAATCTATTTTTTTTCAATGTTACACGTTTCGAAATCGAACAGGTACCGTGTAGCAAAAAGGTGTTAACATATCGTCCGGGAGTTCCAACACTCATTGATTTTTTGTTTTTAATTTAGCTTTTGCAAAACTTTAGATTTCAAAGAAACAAATTAATTCATCGTTAATTTTTTAATCGAAAGTTGTAAAAACTTTTACATGTTTAAATCTTTTTCACAGAAAAAAATAATGGGAAATGGGGGGAACGATTTGATTTCTATAGACTTTTAAATTTAATTCCCAAAGGATATTGGAAAAAATCAATAACCGTGTGAACATTTTTTATATAAATTTTAAGAAGATCAAATTGAATGTTTTGCGAAGAAACAATTTTTAAACAAATTTCATTGTAGCGAGTTTTCATTTTCGTTCTCGCAAAATTTTAAGATTTTCTCATCAATTATCATGTTTGTTTTGAACCATATTTTAATAATAACGGTTTTACTGTTTTAAAAGAAACAATTTAATACCTAAAGCTTCGTTTCCATATATCGTGTTTAGCATGTTTACCATGATTTGAGGGCAAAATCCGCTGAGTTTTTGGAAGAAAATTGAGCTAATTCCGGTACCAAAACATGTTAAACACTCTAAGTGGATGAGGTATTTAACTCTTGGACAAAAAACACGAAACTGGTGGAAACTGTTTCTCCTTACAAAACGGCGGATTTTTCGAAGCAATTGAAAACCCAGTTTTTGATTTTGGCCGGAATTTTGAATTCAAAAATCCCACAAAATTGTTTTCATATGAAATAAAGTATCCACAGCTTTGGCAAAATAACCCTTTAATTGAATTTGGTATGGAAAAATTTTGGCAATTCTTTATTTCGATAACTACACACTGAAAATAACGCCCTTCTAGCATATTTTCATAAACATATTATACATGAACCATGTATATGTTTGGAACACAGTTCAAACATTCATATATTTGCAAGTATCATGTTTACTGACAAACATGTATGCTTTTACGTGGAAACATATGCGTTCTTCATCCCTAACATCCACATACTTACGTGGAAGCATACTTACGTGGAAGCATTCGCGTGTTTCCCCCAAACCTACATATACTTACGTGCAAACATATACCAATTTTCTCCCAAATATTATAAGTTTTAGCAACGAATTATTCTTTGATTTTAATATATATATATTATTTATTATAATTAGTTTTAACAATATAAATCCACATTTATAAATAATTAATATAAACAATTAAAAAGAGTTAAAAGTCCCCATTTTACGTTTACTTGCACTGAATGCATTATTTGTTTTTTTTCATGCAATGGAAATCTGCTGTTCTTTTGCTTCTCCTTTCTTTGTAGTCTCTCACGTTTTTGTTTTCAGAAGGTTTCAGTTATGCGTTGGTTATCACTATGCGTTGGTACACAAACAATACACAAGTCTTGCTCATGCAACCCAAGCGTAGATTAATTACACTATGCATCATTTTGCAACCTAAACATTTTGATACGCTTGAGACTCAAACAACTAATAGTTACTGGTGAGTGAAGAAAAACCCTAGTTGGGTTTGGTCTGATTGACTAAGGTTTTTTTTAATTGGCGTTTGAAGTTTAAGGCTTAGAAATTAACTTTTGATAAAGAGAACACTTTTTGTAATACCTACATCTCAAAAACTATTCACATATTTGCTCAAGTGCCTTCGACAAAGTTGTAGCTCGTGAACTGCCCTACCAAAACCCTCAAACGTTTATTTAAAAAAATGCCACCTTCATGTAGAAAAATAAATAAAAACAAAACCCGTAAAAAACGGCGAAAATTATATTTTTGATGTGTTAACATCTATACGCGCGCCTCTAGGGCAGTAAACTATAAATTTAATACATACACAAGTGTTAGGTTTGTAAGAGTCATCGTTCATCGTTTGTTTGTTCGTTGCTTGGCAGTCGGTATTGAAAGTGATTATTGGGCGATTTTCATTTAATTTTCCCACGCGATTTTCTCCGGAAATTCATAGCCGATTTTATTAATTTTTGGAAGCTAGTGCGGGTTTCGACGAAGAGTTTAGGCCAAAAATTAAGGCGATCCGATATCGGCGAGTTGAGATTTCAGTGTTTTAATTTGGAGTATTAATTTGGAGTAATATTAAAAAAATTGTTGCCTGTAAAGTCGGTTTTACGGGAGAAGATTTTACGTGACAACGTCTTTTTCTCGGTAGAATATTTATTGATATGAATATAATTAAATTGCACAATAGGAGTGCAATGAACTCACTTGCCCAATGAGTGTTAGAACTCACGGGCGATGTTTTAACATTTATTGAAACTTATGGTTTAGGAAAATAGAAGTAATTTCAACACCATCTAGGTACCTGTGCGATTTCTATGAACACATTATCAAATGTGACATTATAAACAATAAACATATCCTTTATTATAAAATATAAACATTTCTTTTATTATAAAAAATAAACATTTCTTTTATTAAAAACAAAAGAAAATAATTTACTAACCAAAAAGTATTTCAATTCATCATATTCGCATATCGTTTTTAAAGCCGACCGCAGCTCTCTGTTTCGTTTTGGCTACCTAATTCATATGAAAATTTCTACACACAAACATACACTACACATATCATAAAGCCAAAAAACAAAAAAAAACAAAAAATAATACCTTATCCAATGCAGACTGATCTAAATCAATATTCATACACACGCACATATATACGCACATACATACTTGCTCAGTCGTCATATATATGATGTGCCAAAAAACAAAAACACTCACACCACCGACCAACAGCCACTAGAAGCCAGCAAAGCAAATCGTTTCTGGCACACAAGTAAACACATTGCGTTTACTTGTGTTCGGTGACTCATCGTAACGTTACCGGGCGTTACACTTTTTCATAAGTGACTCCCAGCCGCAACCTAATTTAAGACGTTGTCACGTCAAAAAGTGTTTTATGTTGATCTTCGGTTTTGTCTTATCATCGTTTGCTTGTTCGTTGCTTGGCAGTCGGTATTGAAAGTGATTATTGGGCGATTTTCATATAATTTTCCCACGCGATTTTCTCCGGAAATTCATAGCCGATTTTATTCATTTTTGGATTAAAAAGCTAGTGCGGGTTTCGACGAAGAGTTTATTCCAAAAATTAAGGCGATCCGATATCGGCGAGCCGAGATTGAAGTGTTTTAATTTGGAGTAATATTAAAAAAGTATTTTATGTTGATCTTCGGTTATATCGTACGAATATAACAATGTATGTATGTATGTACAAGTGTCTGTTACTTTGCATTCTTTGACTTTTGTGGGAATAAAACAAAAAGTATTGAGCAAGAAAATAATGACACATGTGCTTGCACTGGGTCTTTAAATAATTTTAAGTATTAATATTATTTAACTGTAACGTCATCATATGATTGAACGCTGTTTTTTATTTTCCAATGTAACATTTACGAATGTGTTCATAGAAATCGAACAGGTACCGTGTAGCAAAAAGGTGTTAACACATCGCCCGTGAGTTCGAACACTCATTGGATTTTTTTACATTTTAAAGTTTTTGATCATGAAGGTGGAATTTTTTGAATAAACGTTTTTTATAGGACAGTTCACGAGCTACAACTTTGCCGAAGACACCCATGAAAAATCTTGAACAATTTTCGAGATGTGGGCATTACCAAAAGTGTTCTCTTATCAAAAATTCATTTCTGAGCCTAAAACTTCAAACGCCAATTAAAAAAAACCTTAGCCAATCAGACCAAACCCAGCTATGGTTTTTCTTCTCTCATCAGTAGCTTTCAGATTTTTTTGGTCTCAAGCGTCTCAAATTTTGAGTGTCTCACTGTGTTACTTGTGTTTTTTATTGTACTTATTTCACAAATGGTCCGCCGTTCCGATTTTCTCAGTTAAGGGCTGCGATACACACATACATATATACGAAACACATTCACTAAAAGCAAAGCAACATCAAAACCCATTTAACCGTTCAAGCCTTCGTTAATTCCTTTTTCACTGATCAATCGCTTTTGATGTCCTTTGGCAAAACAACCCTATAATTGAATTTATTATGTAAAAATGTTGAAAGTTTTGTATTTTGACAACTACGAGTACATCTAGCATCACATGTATAAAAACAAAAACGGAGAACAAAAAAATCTTAACGATTGTTTACAAACGAAAATTTCGGGAGTTGGGGTAAATGGGAAAATATCGAGACAAGTCAGTACTACGACGATATTCCGAAATACATTAGATAGAATTTTGGGAAAAGGTCAGATAAACCTTTTTTCAGATCCAAGCAAAAGATTTTTGTGGACAAATTAGCCATTCTAACATAAAAATTTCAGAAACTTTAAATGCTATTGACCGAAAGCTTTACGCAATTTTAAACGTTCTCTGGCGACTACAACTATTCAGTGAACGCTTTGATTGTTAATGTTCTAAATTTTGAAACCAATGACAGCCGCGTGATATAAAGGGTTTTCCAATTTGAGTGATATGATTTGGGCCATTTTTTTTTCATTGTATACAGTAATGTTTACAATTTCGTCATGGAGAGATATTTGCAAGAAAAACGTTTACAAACTATTCAATTTTTTTATCAAAATAATCGTTCTCCAATTTCAATTTTTCGTGTGCTTTTGCCATTTCATGGTCGTAGAAATCGTCCACCTGGCTCGCTATTCGTCGAATTGTTGTAAATTATGAGCGTACATTTTCTTTACATAATGTTCAAGTGCCAATAAGGCAAGTGCTGCTGAAGACCGGAATTTATCTATTCCAAGACGTTGTCAACAATTGGGACTGTCTGACACCACAACCTGGTGGATTTTGAGAAAGGATTTGGGCTCGCATCCATATAAAATTGTTATTACTCCAGAACTGAAGCCAATGGCCCTTTGTCATTGGCAACAACCGAATTATTGTGAAAAAAGTTTGGGGATTCAATTATTTCAAGAAATTGTGACATTGAATGGCCTCCAAGAAGTTGTGATTTAACACCATTAGACTATTTCTTGCAGGGTTATTTTAAGTCATTGGTCTTTAGCAATACACCAGAATCTCTTCAAGCTTTATAGGTAAATATTGAGCGTGCTATTCATGATATACGACTTGATTTAGTGGAGAAAGTTCTCGAAAATTGGACTCATCAAACTCGTTCCCGCAAAAGAAAGGACGTTTTGTTCGGAACTTAATTGTATCCATTTTACTTCACATTAAATAAAAAACATTTGAATTTCCTTAACTGTTAGAGTTTTTCTTTTTAAAAGAAATCATATCACTCAAATTGGAAAACTCTATATTACCAATTACGCTTTGGAAACATCGAACCAAAGACATACGAAAACTTAAGTAAAATGTGATAATGCATTTCTTCTAAATTATGACAATATTGCATACAGAGTAATATAAAGGTGTTTCCAATAGGGACAAGCAGATGCACCAATTGATTAGAGATATCAAAAAATTGTTTGCCTATGAGATTTTTTTTAAACTACTTTATTACAACCCATTATTATCAACTATATTGGGTACTTTTGGTTTGGTTTGGTTTAAAGGGAAGTTTTCTAGGTGGAGCCTGTGTATTACATATTGTAGTTTTGAACCCAATAAAAAGTAAACTTAGAAAAGCCAAAGTGCAAGACTGGCAAATCCATGAAACACAACCCTCATCATGGAATTACATTTGGCAGCACTCTTACACTCGTACTTTTGGTTTGTGTCCAGATTAACATATTTCTTGTTTAATGGAAAATTTTCTAGGTGGAGCCTGTTTATTACATATTGTAGTTTGAACCGAATAAAAACTAAATTTAGAAAAGCCAAAGTGGAAGAAGTGTAAAAAAAATAACATCTTAAAGAAGTACCTTTGCCTAAAAAAGTAAATTTTCTTACAAAAAGTACATTTTCTTAAAAAAAGTAATTTCTTAAATAAGTACCTTCTCTTAAAAAAGTACATTACCTGACAACAAATTGCCTTTTCTTAAAAAACTAAATTTTCGTTAAAGAATACCTTTTTTGTAAAACGAAATAACTTTTCTTGAGATAAGTACCTACTCTTAAAATTGTACCTGTTCTTTCGTAAAAACAAAGCGTTTCTTCAAAAAAATACCTTTTCTCACAAAAAATACCTTTTCTTTCATAATTTCCTTTTCTTAAAAGTACCATTTCTTAAAAATAAAGTACCACCTTTTCTTTTGTTTTCTTGAGATAAGTAGCATTCCTGAAAATAGGCAAATTTTCTTAAAAGCTAACCTTATCCTAAAAAGATTGCCACTTCTTTAAAAAGCACATGTTCTTAAAAAAGTATTTTTTGTAAAAAAAAAATCATACTCATTAATTCATACTATCGAGTATTCAGCCATGAAAAAGCTTCTCAAAGTACCGTTCGGAACCGGTGCAAAACTATAGGACCCAATCAGTGAGTGTAAAACTAGAACGCGCACAGCATACTGGTTTGTGAGAAGCACACGGGATGTAACAGGAAACCATTTTTTTTATTTTAATAAAAGAAGTACCTCTCATCAAAGAAAGGGCCCTTCTCGGGAAAATGTAATACATATTCTTACAAAAGGGGCCTAAATATATAGTTTTTTCAAAAAAAGTTTATCATTTTACATTTTTCAACAGGCGCCTTAGAGGTGTTGGAACTAACTAGTACATAATATATAGCGAAAGGAACTTCGTTCCAACCGGGTGTCCCCTGACACCTCATGTAATTTTTCTTTCATTTTAAAATCCTACCAATGAGATTATCTGTGGAATACGACATCGCTGAAATGGTAACCATTGTGACATGAGCACTGTGGCATGTAGCATCGTTCTGCTAGAACCATATGTCGGTTACATCGGTATCATTCAATGTTGACTAAAATAAGTTATTTTATAGTACCCGGCCACCGGAATGGTATCGTCCAAAATCCAGCAATATTGTTTGTTAACATACCCGTTCGTTCAAATATGGTTCCTTGGAAATTCACTGGAATAGTCATAGTTTTCTTAAGAGTATTAAAAAACATCGTAGTTTTAATTGGAATATATATTGATTAGAACTGCTTTACCATAGATTGGAACTTCTTAACCGGCTCAAAACTGCTTAACCAATAATATGTTTTCTAATCAAATGTTAATTCTTTGTATTGCCTGCTTTTAGATCTAAGTAACCGACTAGGATCTAAAGTTTGCGAGTACTGCGACAGAAGCCAGTGACCTGAACTGTTTCCTGATCTCAGTGGGTGACCGTCATTGAAACAGTTTTAAAAGTTCCCAACGTATTGCCTGAAATGCCGATTTGAGACATTCACTGGCAATCAATAGTTTCCTTCCTGATGGGACCACTGACCAATGTTTTATACAAACACAACACTTCAGAACTGATATAAAAACGTACGCCTCGATCAATAATAAATTACAAAAAACACAGTTTGTGTCGACATTAACGCTCTTGGAGCGCTCCCAAATATCTGTTCCGATACATAAACGCTCGTAATATGTGTAATTTGCTTTTTGGCAAATATATAAGCTTACCATCTCCTAAATATTGCAATAAGTATATCCTTAGGAAGATTTAAAGTTCACTAAGTGCTTCGCTCAGCAAAAGTGAAACAGACGAACGCAGTATACCCGAAATCCTGCAAAACCGGAAGAATGTCGGATTTCCAAGAAAAAGTAAGAATAACATAGCAGAAGTACTTATGTGTTAGTGGAAATGTAAGTGGGTGTGTGAGTGGTGTGGTGTGTATTACTGTTAATAACATTTAAAATTTATTGTAGTCTACTTTTAGGCTTTATAACCATTTTTTTATTTAACCGTAATAACGTTTTGAAATTTATGAAGCTTTTTACCTCCATTTCGTTTTATTACTGTTTTGAAGGACTGGAGCCCATAAAAATGTTAGCCCAGTTGTTTGAGTTCGTGAGGGTGGATGATTGTTTTTTTTTGCGGAAAAGTGAAAGAAACTTAAATTAAAATAGAAACATTAAATTTTGGTTTCCTCTGGTAAGGACATCTTACCTTGATTGAGGCTATATATACAGGAACATAACAAAGAAGAGGTTGATATCCACCGACCAAAATGTCGAGTCTTTGATAGCGACTAGAAACCCATAAATTCTGTACTAGACTAAACTGTATGAACCTGTCAATCAGCATGTTTGCTCTACTTTTTTTGTCCATTTTCTTGTCGTTTGTTTTTTTTTGCTGTGCTGTTTGAGGTCCTTCAGAAGCAGTAGAATGAGGCTGTTAACAATTTATAAATAAATAAATAAATGTAAACAGAGCACATGGAGTGGGAAAAAATCGCTAGTAGTGGCAGAATTCTGGTGTTGCCTTAAAGTCGTTGCTTTCCTTTATTTTTCCTATTAAGGTTTGCCAACAATTTTGCCCAACGTTGCTGGATGGGGAGGTAGTGGTGGGTTAGTGATGGACTTGAAAAGTTGCGTACAAATACAGAATGTCAAATGTTGTGTTACCGTTTTACACTTTTTAACATGAAATTGTAGGATTTGGTCCAACAATCGTAGCAATTGGAGGAACGTGCGAGTGTGGAATGGTGGTTAAACATTTCCCTTGACAGAGAAACGAAAAGGCCTTTACTGTAATTTAAAATTCATTAAATGATTTTCTTCGCATTCGATTTAATGTTATTTCCCTGTCCATGCCTAATGCGTTCTTCGAGAAAATGTGGAAAATGTTTATTTGTTTTATGCTGAGCTTCTTAGGAAATCTTATGACGTCTAAGTGTTAGTTAAGCTTATTAGAAGTTCGATTGTTCTCAGTATTTAATGCTTCCCAATACATATTTCCAAATGCCATCGATTTGGGAATAGAAAAGTTTTCAACAAATCTGATTTCGCCTAATGTCAAACATTTGTTAGAGGCGATAAAGGCAAACTTTGCTAATAGATTGAGTGCAGCACCGTAACTTTTACCATAAATATTTATAAAAAAAAGTATAGATAACTCAGTTCAGAGGATCTATACTCGCATCCAGTTCCACATGCCTAATTAGCGAGCACTCAAAAGTTCAAGAAATTCGTGCACGTCTTACTAACTTTGAATCACAAGCTTTCGTTTTGTATTAAGTTTAAATATTTTATAGAATAACGTGAAGTTCAAATTATTGTCTGTTATGAAAAGTATAAACAAATTTAAAATTTTTATGAGATCATTCAAAAATTATTTGACGCTATCTAATTATTAGAGATTTCTTCTGGCAACACGACAACCCTGTTAGACACAGTTGCAAATGTTGTACGAAACACTCAGTGTAGGAGGCTAATAATAAGGCTGTTTTTTTATTCCATTAAGCTGTCGCCACTTACGGTTTTCCAAATAAAACGCTCCACACTTAATACTACGTAATGTGGCAACATTTGCTGTAATCGGTGAAAAAAGTGCGATACGGCAACACGTTTGTACCAAGCGCCAACAAATACATGGTAGCAGCAAATGTTGTTGTAGTTGTAAGCAGCAACAACAGACATTTTAATTTCGTTCATTTTTTCAGTTGTCAAACTCTACACAAATATATACCAACAATACAAGAATACAAAAAGTATGAAAACAAAATACATATGATTTTAACAAACGAAACGAAAAATGACATGGAAAAAACATAATCACATGTTTAAACAACTATACATGATAGATAATTATACCCTGATCAATACGCATAAAATTTACCGCTCGTTGTTCTGAACAATTTAATTCCAATTTTGTTTTCAATCGGAAATAAAAATCTATCCTCAAATTTAGAGATATAAAAGTATACGTAGTAGGGTGGGTCAATTGTTTTTTTCAAAAGGTGTATAGCCAAAACGTAATCTACGAAGAATTCTAAGAAAACTTCCCAAAGAAACTATGGGTCTAAAATCAAAACCTGGCTCCCGCCGAGAGACATAAAAATTTACGTATGACAAGTTTTTAAATTTTATATTTTTTTAAATTTACCCAAAAATGTAGGTCTGTAATATCGTTGAATAATCAGTAAAAACACAATGTTTTAAAATTCATGTTTTATTTTGTAGATTTAATTAACAGAACCTCTGAAATATAAAATACATATCTGTACTTATTTGAAAATGGTTAGTTTTTTAAGTCTTTTTTACAGTCCATTCGAGGTGTTCGGTTTCGACTTTCTAGAGTCACTGCCGTAACATCGTTTCCATTCGTTGCAATTACGCGTCGTGAGACATGGGAGATATCGAGTCGGCAAACCGGAAATACGCCCAACTTTTGTATGGGAGGTAAGAAACTGGGCGTGGCACAATAGTCAGTTATTAATTACACAGTAGCTTTTAGCAAAATATTGCTTAGTACCGAATTTTATTAAGATCGGTTGTTGTTTACTAGAGTTATCGTGTCGATCAACCGGTCATCCGCTCAACTTTTATATGAGAGGTATCAGAATGGGTGTCTAAATATTGACTAGTAAAAATTTTCATAAAGATTGATTCGGTTTTGTGGGACTTCTCGTGCTGATCTACAAAACGGCCAAACAACTTTTGTATTGGAGGTACCACAATGGGCGTGGCAAAATCACCCTTGTGTCACTCGGTGATTGGCCTTTGATAACGAGAAGCTTTATACCTAATTTCATTAAGGTCAGAAGTGTTTCAAGCGATTTATCGGATTGACAATCCGGACGAACACCCTGTTTTGTATGGGAGGTACCAGAAAGTTAAGTAGACATTTACAGATTATTAACCGGTGTGTGAGTTGAAAGTAATCACATCTACTAGAAGAAAGGTTTGAAAGAAATGTCAATTTGTGCTTATTGTGTCGATTTGTATGGGAGGTACCAGAAGGGGCGTGGTCACAACGCCCATTTTGAATCCCAAACTCAATATTGGCAAATAATAGTCACTGACAAAATTTCATTGTCATCTGTAAAGATTTACGGCAGTTATCGTGTTGACCAGCCAGCCAGACAGACAGACGGACATGGCTCAAACGTCTTAAAAAGTGTGTAATATGGCTCCTTGTATGTGTTACATTTTTTGACGTATTAAATGATATATACCCCCCATCACTATAAAAACAAAATAAGAAAAATGCATAGAGTAATATATATAAAAGACTGCAACTGCTTCTTCTTCCCTTGAGAACTGACGATGTATTAGAATCGAAGCGAATAGAGAATGAGAGTGTGAAGGAGAAAAACCTTCAATTTAAAAAATTTGCATTTTATTTGCAATCTATACAAATAATTTCACTTTAACACTTCATTACATTTTGATTTATTCACTTGTCGTCCCTTTATTTTAATAGATGTAAATCAAATTCTTACATCCAATTCTTCTTCTAAACTACATTCTCTATGGAAACACGGGTTAAAACCAAAAATTTTTTCTAAAACTAAAAATTTTTTCTTAAAACTAATAACATGTTGTCCAAAAAAAGCCCGAACTAATATTATATGATGTTTCGTTTTTTTAAATACTTCAAACTGAAATTTGTATGCCCCTCGGCGGGAGCCAGGTTTTAATTTTAGACAACTGGTTTCTTAAGGTAATTTTCTTAGAATTTTGCATAGATTTCGTTTTTGCTATACGCCTTTCGCTATTTTTGTCACCCGAACAAATTGACCCACCCTAATACGTAGTCTTACATTAAATAAAATAATTTAAATGAACTGACCATGTGTAAGCCATTTTGAAAAATTCTGCTTTTGATCCTCTCCCTAACAACATTATCTTCTCTCATTTTCATTATCTAAGATACATTTTTGTTGCCAATTCTTGAAATTTAACATGTGGCAACATTGTCATTGCTCAAGTCGGAATTGAAGTGGGAAATTGAAATGTCACTTAATATCGCTTAGCTGTCCCGTACAAATTAAGCTATAATTAACGTTAGCGGGGTAAAAAAAACACGCTTAATGTTAAGAGTATTTTTCCTGCATCCAGGAACAGAACACAATCGAACTAAACCACAGTATAATTTTATGTACTTATACAATGTAATTAAAATCTCATTTTAATTAATTTTTTTCGATTTGTCAGTGCCAGAGTTATTAATGATTATCTTTTCCCGTCTCATTTTGTAACATTGACATTTTGAACATTTAGAACACCTTTTCACCTAAAATTTTAACTTTGTGGTTTCATACCTGGCTGATGATTACTTTTGTGAAAAACAAGATAACCTTGCAAGATCTTAACGTGCATTTTTCCGTTATCGAATTTTTTACTTTCTCAACTGTCTGAGATGTCAAATGAATAGCAGCGTTTGGTAGCAAAACAATATCTGTTCGCCATTTTTTTAAGTCCTTAAACTGATTGGGGTTTTTGTCCCACACAACAAGGATATCTTTCATAGTTTCCTTTCGATTGTGTCCGGTTTTTCTGTCGTGTGTTCAATGTCATCGTTTATCAAATTGTAGGAGCAAACAAATCGAATGGAAAAGATACGAAAGAAAAATAAAACAAAGTGACACATCAAAAAATATAGAAGGAAGTAAATCCTTACCAACCATGATCAAAAAAAACAAAAAAAAAAACCCCAGAACACTACACAAAAAAGCAAAATTTAATTCCCCACCACACAAAAGTGTCCTAGAAAATGGATTTATATTTTAAAGTAATTAATTGCATTCAAATAACATATATTGCACTTGTTAGTACTATCAAAGCTATCACATATTATATCATGTATTAGCGGACCTGGCAAAAATGTCTATAAGGAAATTGCTTCGAATTAGGAACAACTTCAGCAATTTGCCCTCTGTGTTTAAGTATGTAAAGTAATGAGGGACGTTAAGGCTTTTATACATATTTCTTCATACAGACTTAATCCCTCGCGGCATCAGCAAGGATTTTGGCACAAACTCTTTAGAGTGTGTTAACCTTTTCGCGAAAGAACAAGTTTGCAGAGCAACAAACCAAAGAAAAAATTATGGATATAATTAAGCAAAAATATGTCGAGAATTCAAACAAAAGTACGAAAAGATAAATATAAGAAACATAAATAAATGTTGTACTTAATCAGTTTAACTGATTGTATATTTAATTTGAGCGCGATTTGGGGTGGGGGTTACAAAAAACATGAATTTCAAAGCCATGTCATTAATTTGTTCATATTTGCCGCAGTCGCCTCAACATCCTCGGCTGTACTACTGCCATCATTATTATTAATATTTCCATTTCCCCCCTGATTGCCTTAACCACCTCCTCCCAATTTGTGAATGGAATGCATATTAATAATTTATTCAATCACAAAACATTGTACAAACAATTTCTAATTTGTTTGAGTACTGGAGAATAAATCAAGTATGGTAATTTTTCATCTTTGGCAAAGCGTTTCACGCTCTCAGCCGTTTAAAAATTCATAGCATTTAAGAAAGACAATACAATGCCTAATAGGATTTGCTAGAGATATTGTTAGTTTCGTTTTACCCGCTGAACAAATTTAAAAATGTCTGTCCTTTTTCTGCCGAGCGAAATATGGAAGATATAAAGTCAAGTTAGTTAGAACCCAGGAGGTAGGATGCTGAAAAATATAAGGAAATTAAATGATACAAATTTATAAAATTAAAGGATTTATTACCAAATACTCGTAGGAGCCGTGGCTCACATGGCGACGCTGCAGTAACGGAATATGGGTAAAATTCGAAAATGCGAAGTAGTTGGGAAATGTTTCAACATTTTAATGGAGATTAAAACAAGAAACGCTGCCTACAAGTTAAGTTACGTGTTTGTAAGAAATTCGAAATTTATTAACAATAAATTCTGAATTAAAATTAAAAACATCCCCTTCTAAAGCAGCCTTGTAAACCAAAATTTCAATAATTAATTACAAAATTATTGCGCAAATAAATCAACGTTGTAACATCAGCTCTGTATTTTTATTGTATGTGTGTTGAACTAACAATATGAATTAATTATAATTATTGATGATTTTAATTAAGTAATTTGCAGTGAAATATTGCACAGTTTCACCGAATCAAAAATAAAAAAAAAGCCTGATGGAAGCAGGAAATAACCTAAACACATATTAATATTCCACTTAGCAGTATTGAATTCAGTTTTTTTGCTGCAAAAAACAAGTATTGAATGCATTGAGTATTTAATTTTTAATATATATTAAATTAATGAAATTCGTTGCAACCCACGTAGCCCCATTTTGCATCTCTCTCTCTCACTCTTTTCCACTCGCCCCTTCTCCCTATCGTGTACTAGGAACAAAGAACTAGAGTGAAGTTATACTACCTTTATTTGTTTAAATATCAATGTCTAATTGGTTAACTAATTATAATTCTGAATTATTTATTTAGAATTTATTGAGTATTTTGTGATTTTTTAGTAATGTGGTTATGTATGTGGATGCGTTTTTTATAAATATTTATTAAATTTTATTGTTTTGGATTTGTATTTATAGAGTAAATACGTAGTTTGTCATTGTTCCGTAGTTAATGACAATATTGTTTTAAACTTATATTTGTTTCTTTTTTTGCTTTTTTAATTGATTGGCAATTAATTGTAACAATAAAAATAAATTTATTAAACAAATTAACTCATTGACAGTTCTATCTGACTCAGTATCACTGCAGACATTTATTGTTGGTTGTATCACAGGCTCCTCCTATAAGACGCGCAAAACGGATAATATGCTGGTAGCCATGCCACACCTGATCGAAATGGTAATTGGGGATTTGATGGGGGACAGAGTGGAAGAGAGAATGAGCAATTGAAAACAGAAAAAGTTGAAGTAGTGTTTGATTGGTACTAACGACAACTAAATTTTGTTTGATGCTAGTTGCATCGATCGAAATCACGCATTCTCTTTATTTGTATTCGCTTTTTTAACAGCAACTCGAGAGAATTGGAAACAACTTTTGGGAACTCTTATCTATTGCCCTCTGCTTCTCATGGGAAAATATACAGCATATATGCACAAGATTTTCTATTTGTGAAAATTATTCTCTCCGTGTTCCAATCAGTAGCTTTCCCTGACGGAGCTGATCGAAATGGTAGTTGGTGATGGAGAGGACAGGAGCGGAAGGAAAAATGAGCGGTACCTGGAAGCAAACTAAGTACAAATAATGTATGATTGACTAGTTAACTAGACGTCGAACGAAAATACGCATTCTTAGTTTTCTTCGTTTTATGCCCCACTATAGAGTACTATATAAGAGTCTCCATCCCTCTCTTAGAGTCGCCATCCCTCTCTTAGCATTAGTTGGAAATATCTTCGAGTTTGAGTTGGACATATAGCTCACAGATGCAACCAACATAAATCATAATTTAGTGGTCGTCAGTATTAACCAAATACAATTTAAACTTACTACATGGTTTGCTTCTGGATGCTTATCGCTCGCTGATCTATCTACTCTTTTCGTTTGGTGATATGTGGTTTCAACAAGGCAACGTACATGCCATACGGTACTTGATTGAGAGATGAGTTCGGTGAACTATTTAACTCAAGTTTGGCCCTACATTCTGCTATTTGGCGCCTCGTGTATATATTTTGTTGTGTTACATAAAGTCGCTAGTCTATGCCAATAAGCCAGCGTCAATTGCAGCCCTGGGAAACCAACATTACATGTGTTATTAGCGAGAAACAGTGTTTCCAAGTTGAACTTTTCGCGGGGATTATTTTCAACACTTACATTAAATAATATTTAAATATTAGATTTCAATTAGTGATTTATCGAAATAATTGAAAATTTCGTACACTCTTTTAATTTTACGTTAATTTTTTCCGAAAAATAAAAACCAAACGACTCACAAATCACCCGTTACTTATTTAAGAAGAATATTAAGCCAAGCTTCAAACCAATTTTCAAACACGGCCGACGCAATGGTTTTTAGCGTGTACAAAGTTAAATTTTACCGGGTAACCTAAGTATATAATAAAATATAACCATTCTTTGCAATTATTTCTCAGGAAAACACATCTGAGGTTCCAACGTTCGAGGACGCCTTCGAGTATTTCCAATGGTATTTTGCGGATAACGCCAGTAATGTTGGCTTCCAATTCCTCAAACGTAGCTCATATCCAAGTAGACTTTTGACTTTACGTAGCCTAAAAGGAAACTGTATGGATGTGTCGTATAATATGAGTTAGGCGTCCAATTCATCTGTCCGAATCCTGAAATTAACTGTTCCCCATTTTGTTCCGTCATTGTATCACTGACTTGTGTGGCAAGTAACGCCGATTGTAGAAACCAAATGTCATTCAGATCAGGGGCTTACATTTTAGGAAGAAAATTGTCTCATTTTTAAAGAACTATTGATCGATGATTTCAAATATGACCTTATGAACTTCTCAGACATTAACTAATACTAACGAAATCGATCATAAAATTCAAGATTTAAAATGCTTTGAGTGATTGCATAGCCATACCAAGCTATTCAGATCGACGCCCTACCGATGTGGTCTACTTATTTCGTATTATCCAATAATGGAAATTGAGTTTAAAATTGTTTGATGGCGTTGGGATGCCGATTATGTCAACCTTAAGTTGATCTTAGTGCATGAAACACATTCCTCGTAGTACGCTGTTTTTCGAAACACTCTGTTGTGCCTAACTAATTAAGTCACCAGTGACAGATCAAACAATGCTGAACAAAAATACCATGATAGTACGGCAGTTTGAACTCTCATGAAACCGCTTCTGAATCTCGTTTCTGGAATACCTTTTGTGAAGTGAAGTTACGTGAATCGTCAAATATGGAGCATGAAATTGATTTAAATAAATGTTCAAATTCCAAATTATTCTTCATCAAAGGGTTTCAAAATGTGGCTTCACTCTTTCTTCCAGCGGTTTATTTGACAGACAAATTTCAATTAATATTATCTCAAGTTGCAAGTTAAACATGTTCCAACAGCCCAGCGTATATGTCCACCGCTCTAATATTTCTCGAACTATGTACGTCTAAGTCAGTGACGCAATGGCTAAACTGTGCGACCATTGAACATTAGAACATGGGTTCAATCCTTCTCTCGCAGCATCGTATTATAAGCCACGAATAGGCGCTCAAAGCACCACTATTAGCATTCGGTGTAAAATTGTAAGCCTGCTCAGTGAGTCTACAAATTCAACAGCCCTTAACTCCCTGATTGTGATAAGGTCTCCCCTATCCCATGATGGAATTTTATGGAATAACTAACTTTAAATAATTATGGTTCTCTAATATTGCGACTAGTTACAAATTTAATAAACTTCCGGCTGAAACAATTTGTGATTATTGTTATTAAAACATCCTGGTCTTGTCATACATAAAGAATTTTCATCATATCCTTTTAAGCTTTTAATTTTCTTTTTCGAAATTACAAGAGTTTTCACTGGGCATTTCTAATGTTTATGGTTATTGCCTACTTTGGTTAAATTACTTTAAATTCTTATCCTCTATCACTTGACTTTCTTGTTGCCGTAAAACAACATAAATTTTAAACTTTTTTTTTTAATGTTTTTATCTCTTTTCGTTGACATTTATCAAATTAAATTTTATATCTATCTCAGATTGTCTTGCTCGACATCAATCAAATGTCACAGACAACCTGATGCGAATGGTATTTAAAAGAAGCAATGAACACGAGAATCCAAAAGCTCAGCTACGAGCCAAATGTAGGTGTAGTGTAAACTTGAAATATAAACATTTCAAAGTGGCAACACTCGTACGAAGCGTTGATTAGGTAGATAGATGAGTAGCGAGATTTCGTCTTGATGAGAGATGCTTAGCTTGTTGGGATAAAATGAAGCACAAGTGACTCACTCGCTGGGTGACTACTCGTTTTAGCCGTAAATAGAAAACTAAAAAACTTACGATTCACAGCATGAAAACTACTGTCATTCCAAGCCAACTTGCTGTCATTGCTCTGCCAGTTGTTGAGTTCTAATGTTTTGGACTAAGAACAACATTTACTATAATTTTGATGCTTTCGCATTTGTTTCAACAAAAATACTATGAAATTTACAATTTTTATGAGCAAAATTTCCGTTGACCTATTTTTCGTTCTTGATAATACATCTCAAAGATGTCTACTACACCCCGGCAGAAGTGGTGGTTTTGGGTAAATATTTTGTCTACTCTGGTGTTCGTTCCACTTATTTGATGGTGTTTTTCAGTTATTTTCGGGAAATTATGTGTTACGATTTCGTAATATAAAAGTTGATTTCAGAAAAACTATAAATATTATTGAGGTTGTTAGATGTTTTCACTCTCAACAACACATTGGATTATTTTTAATATTTTCGGAGAATAATTCAAATATTAAATTAAAATACACAATGGTGGACATATTTTTGCATTATTCAGGAAAAAATACTTAAACTCAAACATAACCAAATCATTATAAATTTGTATAGTATTTTTGTTTTCAGATTGAAATTCGTTTTAATTTTTGTGCTGTATTTTTCCAATAAATTGCATACTTTACGCCTGAAAATGTTGGGGTTTATGGGAAACCTCATGTGCGCTTATTTATCATGTTTCACTATACGTGAAGGAGTGAGTGAATTGTACTTATATACTTATGTATGTACAATTGTGTACATTATATAGTAGTCCCATATAAATCATATTGCATGCTAAATATATTAAATGCGTTTATACTCCAGCCACGTGTTTGAATGTACGTATTTTGTATAACCAAGTATATTTCAATATTTTGTAAAATGAAACATCGAAAAAAACCATAAAGCATTAAACGAAACACCAACATCAGTTTCAAAAGCATCAGAATCAGCAGCAGCATCAGAAACAGCAACAAAATTTATATTATTTATGATGAAACACTTCATTAAATAAATGAGATGCATATTTGATATAAACCTGGTTGTTGTTTCGTGTGCGTTGCATGCCACATTAGCAAATACAACAATAATATAAACTACAACAACTTTGTAGTGCATACATGTAGTTTTTACGGTTTACCCATTAAGGAGAAAAATTCAAAAATATTTTGTGTAGTTAAATAGCAAAAAAAAAATAGAATGCCATAGACGTTACTAAAACTACATAATACACACTCAAAGAAAGGGGCATTTGTCTAAAAATATATTGAAAATTGTTAAAGAGAATTGACTTAAGAAATAAAACTAGTTTAAAATATTTTTATCATCAGAATTGTTAGACAAATTTCCATTATTTTTCCATTACATTCACTGGAAACAATTTGTGAAAAGGATATTCCATTTTACTGAAATACTTACTTACTTACTTATCCGGTCTCGGACAACCCCGGGGGGTCAGGGACCTTACAAAACGAAGATAACATATTTCGCCAACCAGTTCGATCTTCTGCCCTATCTCCCCAGTTGGCAATACCAAGTGTATGCAGGGATTCGTCAACCTGATCCCTCCAGCGGAGTCTTGGTCTTCCCATTTTCCGTCTCCCCTTCGAAAAACCTTCGTGCTGGTTCGTCTTTATCCATTCTACTGACATGGCCTAGCCAGCGCAATCGCGTTATCCTGATCCGCTTAACTATGTCAATGTCAGGATAAAGCTCATACAGCTCATGATCCATGCGTCGTCGATACTCGCCGTTGTGCACTATAGGGCCATACATTTCCCGGAGTATTTTCCCCTCGAAGGCTCCTACAGATGTTCCGTCTGCTTGCGATAGGACCCAGGATTCTGCGCCATAAAGCAAGACAGGTTGAATGAGAGTCTGGTACAGCTGGACTCTTGCCACTCGAGAGAGGGCTTTATCTCTAAAGTGGTTGCTTAGCCCAAAATAACATCTATTCGCAAGCACAATTCTCCGCTTGATTCCAAGGCTGACGTTGTCGTACTTGTTCACGGCAGATCCGAGGTATATAAATTCGCCCACTACCTCGAAGTTATAACGGTTATCAACGTTCACGCTTTGGTCTAATCGCGTGGAGGCCCTGTTCGTTGAAACCATTCATTTTGTCGTGTCCTCATTCACCGTCAGACCCACTTTTGCTGACTCCTTCTCAATTCTCGAAAAAAAACCGCAGTAACTTCTCTAATTGTGCGCCCAATGATATCTATTTCATCAGCATACACGAGCAGCATGTGACTTTTGCTGCTGATGGTTTTATTCATGTTGACTGCAGCTTTTCTCATAATGATCTCCATTAAGATGTTAAAGAGATCGCACGATAGGGTGTCGCCTTGCCTGAGGCCTCGCTTAGTTTCGAAAGGTTCGGTAAGATCCTTACCAACTTTCACTGGGGATTTGGTGTTCGTCAAGGTCATCCTGCAAAGGCGTATGAGTTTTGCAGGAATACCAAGCTCAGACATTGCTTCATAGAGTTTCTCCCATATCGGACTATCGAAGGCCGCTTTATAATCGATAAATAGGTGATAGGTGTCGATTAGTTCTTCGTGTGTCTTCTCCAGGATTTGACGTAGCGTGAAAATCTGGTCAGTTGTCGACTTTCCAGGCCTAAAGCCACGCTGGTATGGTCCAATCAGGTCAGCGATAATTGGTTTTAGTCTTTCGCACATTATACTTGATAATTATATGCTATGGATATAAGGCTTATTCCACGGTAGTTGGCACAGATACTCGGGTCACTTTTCTAAATATGGGACATAGTATACTGAGACTCCAATCGCCGGGCATGCATTCATCTAAACAAATTTTGCTAATGAGCTGATGCATGCACCTTATCAGCTCATCGCCGCCAGCCTTAAACAGCTCCGCCGGTAATCCATCGGCTCCTGCGGCTTTGTTGTTCTTAAGCCGGGCAATAGCTGTTCTGACCTCATTTTGGTTAGTAGGGGGGCAATCGACGTCGTCGTCCATATTGTGATCGATTATCCCATCGTCATTGGATATCTCAGGTACTAGTAGCGCGGAGAAATGCTCTCTCCATATTTCCAACATGCTCTGCACATCTGCGACGAGATTGCCGTCATTGCCGTTACAGAAGGGGGGCCCTGAACCATGTCCATTAGTTCCGTTTTTAAATTTTCGGTAGAATTTTCGGGCTTCGTTCTTCCTTCTGTATGACTCAATTTTCTCACTCTCGCGCTTTCTCCACTGCCGTTTCTTACGCCTAAAGAGACGGTTTACCTCCTTTCTTTTCTCCCTATACCACTCAGTTGCAGCTCTCGTTGCAATTGACTGAAGTATTACCATACATGCAGCGTTCTTTTCGTCATTTGCAATGCGACACTCTTCATCGTACCACGGTTTATTGCGAAGCGGTTTTTCGAAACCAAGTACGGTTGTCGCGGCAGTTTTTATAGAGTCGGAAATGGGTTTCCACTGCACATCAGGATCGTCATCGGGAGGGGGTGGGTTCTGTGCCAAAAGTTCCGAGAGCTTCCTTGAGTAGGCTGTGGCTACCTCTGGTAATTGCAGCTTTCCGATGTCCAGCTTCCTCTGCGTCTGGTTTCGTACGATTTTCGCTCTACTTAATCTTGTGCGAACCTTTGCTGCTACCAGGTAGTGATCAGAATCGATGTTAGCTCCTCTGATCACTCGTACGTCCATTACACTGGATGAGTGCCTTCCATCAATTACCACGTGATCAATATGGTTCTTAGTTCTTTGATCAGTGGATACCCAAGTAGCCTTGTGGATGTCTTTATGCTGGAATCTTGTACTACTAATGACCATATTTTTTTGCCGCGGCAAAATCAATCAGTCTCATACCGTTGCATACAGTTCAGCATGTAGACTGAAGTTGCCAATAGTTGGATTAAACACATTCTCCCTTCCAACTTTGGCATTAAAATCTCCTAGTACAATCTTAACTGAAATACTTAAAATTACTAATTTCTTAAATTTGTATTTATGGAATTCTTCTGATGAAAATCTTACGAAGAATGCAAAAAATAACAGAAACGATTTCTTTGAAAGCTTTAAAATATCTAACATTTCAAAGATATTCTGAATATTTCAAAGATATTCTGTGTGGCTAATGGCCCAGACTCACAAACTCGGGCGTGCGCATGCCTTATCGCATAGTCTCGGTCGTGATTGACATGAATCGCATATAATTCGACAAGTCTTTTAGGCTTGCTCAGTGTTTGAAATCCCTCCAAACGGGGATATCGTCTTTATGATCAGGGTTGTATTTCAGTTTGTGTCTTTTATGTGTGTTGGTGCACGAAAAATGGCCCAATATAATATAGTCAACAATAATTAGAAACGTCCCCAAAAATTTCCCATATAAATTTAAAATTTCGCGCAAGAAATAGGATCATATTTACCATCAATAAAATTTTTTTGCTCAAGTTTTATTTGAAAGCTTATAGGGTAAAGTAATTTTGAAACATTTTCCAGATTTTTCGGAAGTGGTTTAGAGGTCGCGAAGTCGAATTTCCTCCAAAAATCGGGTATTCCGGTCGTTTTTTGAATTTTACTTAAAACTCAGTCACTATTCAAGATTTTCTTAGTTTGTAAGCCAACAATTTTGAAGCTAAACGTCCAAACTTTTATCGAATATGCACAAACCAACAGTTTTGGCAATGATTTACCTCAATAAGGTACCACGTATTAAATTTTTTCATAAATTTTGGGTAAATTTTGTAAATAACGCTTTATATCTTTTCAAATTGCTATAAAAATTTAAAAAACTAATGATACACTTTCAAAGACGTATGAATTCCAAGAAATTTTGTAAAAAAAAAAATTTGAATTTACGGCTACTATTCCAGAATTATATAATTTTAAAGCTTGAAACTAATAATATTGTGAAACTAATAATATTATAATCTGTTTGCTATTTTTGCATCGGATTTGCTGTACATTTCTATGAAAATGTAAAATACTAATGATACTTTTTAAAAGACGGGTAAATTCCAAGCAATTTTGTAAAAATAATTTGGAATTTGCAGTTAGTGCTCCAGAGTTATGCCACTTTAAAAGTCATTACCCATTGTACGAACCTAATAATATTATAAACTGTTTGTCTTTTTTCATCGGACTTGCTTTAAACATTGTATTACTGAAAAAATCTACATGCGCTAAGTAACGACATAGAATTACACTTAGCAAAAAATGGCCCCGGCAACATATTACAGGAACCATATATATGATTGCTTGCAAACATATGTATGTTTCCTGCAATATGTTGCTGGGACCGTTTTTCTACATGTAACTCTTTTTCGTTACTTAGCGAATGTAGATTTTTTCATGAATACAGTGTTTAAAGCAAATCCGATGACAAATTGGCAAATAGTTTATAGTAATTAACTACAAAATTGCTTGGCATTTATCCGTCTTTTAAAATGCATCATTAGTATTTTAAACTTTCATAGAAATTTAAAGCAAATCCGATGCAAAAATGGCAAACAGTTTTTAATATATTTAGGTTCATACAATGGGTAAAAGACTTTAAAATGGTATAACTCTGGAACAGTAACATCAAATTAAAAATTGTTTTCTAAAGAATTCCTTGGAATTTATCCGTCTTTTAGAATGCGTCATTAGTTTTTTAAATTTGCATAGAAATTTTAAAAGTTATAAAGCGTTACTAACAAAATTTATGCAAAATTTATGAAAAAACGTTATACGTTGTAACTTATTGAGCAAAATCATTGCCAAAACTGGAGGTTTATGCACATACAATAAAAGTTTGAACGTTTTCCTTTAGAAATGTTGACTTACAAACTAAGAAAATCGTGGTTATTGACCGAGTTTTAAGTAAAATTCAAAAAACGTCTGGAATACCCGATTTTTGGGGCAAATTCGACTTGTGCGACCTCAAAACCTCTTCCGAAAAATCTGAAAAAAATCTCAACAATACTTTACCCTATAAGCTTTCAAATAGAGCTTAAGCCAAAAAAAATTATTGATGGGACACCGTAATCTACACCTAACCAACATACCCAATTTTGTTCAAATGCCGTTAACAGGAGCAGAAATAATGGATTTTTAATTTGTGATCTGTATGGGAGGTACCACACCTTCGTCTAATCCTGCCCATATTTGCAGCAGATCTTAGAATATGTACACCTAACCAACATACCCAATTTTGTTCAATTACCGTTAACAGGAGCAGAAATAATGGATATTTCATTTGTGAATTGTATGGAGGTACCCGTCCAATCCCACCCATTTTTTACTAGTCCATTTTTGTCATTCCTAGATATTTTTCCTAGAATTTAAATAGAGTAAATATATCTGTTTGCTGGACAAATACACACCGACTTCTCCTATTTTCTTACATAACGTATATATGGTTTGACAGGCCTAAGTTTCTTTGTTTTAAATCCGGTGAGTACATGAAAATCGGTTCATAACTATCTTACAGTGCGCAAAAGTACGCAACACTGGGTTTTACCTACCAAAAACCTTAAATATAAAAGTTGAGAAAAGTAAAAAAATTTAAATTTGGGCGCCTCGGAAATAATTTTTTTGATATGTCGTAGTGGAACTTTATTTTCCTCATGCCAAAAGCTATCGAAAAATTGATGGCACAATATCGATTGCTAAATCGACCCACCCTAACATACATACATATAAAATACTTTACTCCACAACTCGGAGTATGGCTGCCATCATAATCCGTTTGGCTGCTTCAAAAAAAGGGATTCAATATTGACAATTGTCTAAAGTTAGTTTACAATTTAATTAAATTAAATTTTAATTTAATTTAAAATTAAATTTTGTGCAACTTCAAACAAATCCCGAACACATGTTCAAACATAATTGCGTTTGAAAAAGCCTTTTATATAAAATATTTGAGCCGATAACCTTCGAAACATTAAATGATTTGTGCTAAACTTCTTCGACAATGCGAATCTATTAACCTCGATTTAAATATTTAAAGGTTTACGAGCTCGTTTTATGGCTGTAATTCAACATTAATGGTTAAGTTTGGTTTAAACTGAGAACGTTATTTTTGGGATCTAGTTTATTTGGGTCTAATTCGTCATCATACGTTAAGGTTAACTAACACAACATTACACCAAGTTTAACTCACAACCTAAACACTATCTCTACGCAAAACGCCATAAGTTTGTATCCCATAATTGCAGGTCTACAAATATTTCTTAGATATTGGCTATAAACACTTTATCGGTGATTGGATCGGCTATCGATTCTGAATCTGAATCGATGAAGTCATGTTCATGTTCACTCCATATTTTGTTGTGATCAAATTGCAGCTCACAAAGTATGAACCAATTTTAATGAAATTTGGTGCACATCATTTGATTGAAATAAGGCCGAACCCTTTGGAAGATGAGCGGAATCAATGCACGTTTTGATGTATTCCAGGTAAATCTTATCTGAAAACTAAGTAACATTTTGCAAAATCGAAATGAAAATCGCATAAAATAAGTATGCCAACGTGACTGTTCCACAATTTTATATATCCCCTAAGTTTGGTTGTATACGATCTGAAAGGTACACTGAATACATGTTCTTCGTTTTCTTAAGTCAGTTTCAACCAAAAACTCATTTCATAGGAACTGTGAAACATATTCATTGATTCTATCAAACGAAATGTATGAAATTCGTCCATTACATCAATGAAATATTTTCATAGATTCTATGAAAATGAGTGCTCGTCAATACATCTATGAATATTTTTCCTAGATTCTATTAAACTAGAATTAGGAAACTTGTTAATAACGTCTATGTAACATTTTCGTAGATTTACTGACACCTGTCGTGGAATTAAAATTCATATTTATGATCCCTCAGCAGTCGGGATTGTTACAAAATACATCATTACATATGTAATGAAATCTCGAAATGCAATACGAATTCCGTAGAATACAATTACGCGAAAAACAATGCTTGCAAACAAACTCAAAAATCGAAATGATAACGTTAAGTTTCTGAATTCCGTAGGTGATGTAATTTGCGATAAAAAAAATTCAGCCGAGAAAAACCTTCTGAATTAGGGGATCCCAACTTCAATTGAATTCAACTTGGCTTTCGTTGGAGATCGAACACAACTTTGCATTGAATTAGTGAAGAAAATTAATCTGATTAATGAGGACCAGTTAATAAAACGAGTTTCGTAAATATTACGAATAATAGTTTTTTGGGGTAGTCCGCTGTCCCGGTGGTGTAGGGTATCATATCATTCTTGACGGACTATTGAAAGACCTGAAACGGCGAACTTCACGCCAGTCTAACTATGGGTCTGTCTACTTGTTAATTTGTCTTTATAAATATAATCGACCAATGTGTCTTATACAAAAAAAAAATAGTTTTCCATTACATGTCTTGAAGGGACTAGCAAGAGCATCCCACAACCGTTGAGCTGTGCGCTTTCTAGATTTTCACTCCCTGGTTGGTGTGTACAGTTTAGCGAACGGTTATTTGAGGAGCTTTTTGAAGGTTGATTACTTTATAGTGTCACCGTCACTAAGCGAGGTGACCGTTATCGAAAGAAATGTGAGGTGGTCAGAGCAGGGATCGCACCCACGTTCTCATGTACAAGAACCGCGCACACTACCATTGCATCGCCGTAAGCTCTTCCGCATAATATCTTCTATTTTCGCATCATCTACAAAGTAAATAGGAAGAATGTGCCGGCATATGGATGGGATCACTTTTAAGGAATACATGTTCTACCAGTCACAATATTGGAGCCGTAATGTCCTGCCAACACGGTTACATTTCAATTGTACTGTGAGAAAACACAGCAAACATTTTGCCGACAATTTCTATATTATCAAATATTTCATGTAAATGGAAACAATGGTTCGAACGAAACTCAAAACCGTACATAAAAATATAAGGCGTTCTATTCATTGGAGTGTTCGAGTAGCAAATTCTGCATGCACTCTGTATGTAAGCATATACTTATCAATGGTTTGTGTCGAGTCAGGGGGTATCCATGTCACAGATGATCGACTATGAAATTGAAAATTGATAGAAAACAGACTAAGAACAGCTGAGAGAGGGATGCAGGATGCTCGTATCTATTGTTCTAGGCTCGAGTGTCCGAAAACATTTTTGTTCCATGTTGTAACAATCACAGTGATTACACTTAACACAATGTTAATTTATATGTTGAAGCCATTGAGCAATATGTTCTAGCGTTCTCTTGCGGTCATCGAGGTAGGAAGAAACTTTATCGTGTTTGAGTTGCTGTTGCATTTTACCCTCAAAACTGCGAAAAATAAAAGGAAATGCGTATTTTCGTTCGATGCAAACAAACGATTTGCGGTCGCTAGAATCAGTCAAAGCATAGAGCTATATATAAGAGTCTGTATCCCTCTCTTTACGTTCTCTCGATGACAACGAGGTAATAGGTCATTTCATCGGGTTTGAGTTGCTGTTGTATTTTACTTTTTTGTTAGACATAAAACTGACACAAACGAAAGATAACCAACATAAAACACAATTTAGCGGTCATTAGTATCAAACACTATTTAAACTTCAATTGTTGCATGGTTTACTTCCGGTTGCTTATTGCTCTTTCCACTATCTATTCAGTTTTCTATCAATTTCCAACTTCATAGTCGATCAGCTGTGGCATGAATACCCTCTGGTTGTAGGTATGAGAACGAGTTGTTACCATATTTAAATTTATTAAGTTTTACTAATATACATTACTCGTATTGTGGTTCGGTTGAGTGTATATGATTAAGTGTTGTAAACCACCTAATTTTGGTAGGTTAGACTAGAGTCAGAATCATATGTCTTTTTCAATTACATTAGTTATTGTTTAAAATAGAAATGAAGGAATTTATTTCTTATGTTTTTAGATGTTATTTATCATACCTGAATGTAAGTACGTTCTTTAAAATGTCTTCCTTGTGATGCATTGGTTTCTTATTTTAAATCGCCTAAGCGTTGCCGTATTAACTGAAAATTAAAATGTAGGATTAAATTTTGAAAAATAATATGCAGTGTTAATCTCTTATCAGCTATCAACTAAGATGAAGTAAGTTAATTGTCCACCATAAATATCTCTATCCTTAGACAATTACTTTATTGATGTCTGTTATTTTTTTGGTAAAGCTGCCTCACATGAATGGGACATGACAGATGTATAGCATAATACCTAATCAGTCATCTGTAAGCAGTCGTCAATACTCGTATTTGGAAAGAGTTCGCTTGGCCCCCTTCTAGTTGTTTTAATAAGCACAGTCCGGTGATATCTGAATTCCATTTCCATAACCCATTCAATAGTGAATACATTAGGAAAAACTAAAAGTGTTTCCAATTTTTCAATTTCCATACCTTTATTGTGAAAATCACCTATGGCAATTTACGCTCTCCTTTGTTTACAAAGACTGCTTTGTGTGACAATCTCGGTGGAAAACAAACGCAATGGGACAAACGAATAAATACTTCAGAAAAAAAATCCATTTGTTTCTAGTTGATAATTGAATGTTGTTTGCAATGTTTTTGTTACCTGTGTTTTGTTTGCTGTTTGTTAATCGTGTGTCTACAGTTCTATAGTTTCATTTCCTCGAGTGTAGTAATTCAATTTTTTTTGTCGCAACTAAAAGCAATACTAATGATGAACATGAGAAAGCAACTAAAAAGAAAACGTAGAGCAAACAATGAGTGAATGAATGAAAATCCTTAGAGCAAAGACATACATAGACATATAAGTATAACTGACTTAAATTTTGAGGATACTTTGTTTGGGTAAAATTCCCAGTTTGCTGTTGTGTTTGTTTTTTGTCTATCCTTAAAGTATTTTGTCACTCTTTTTGTTGTTGATAGTTTTTCCGATGTTGCCTATGGTGAGGCTTTAATTCGCACTGCATATTATCCTATGGCAGGAATGTTTGAATGTGTGTGTACTACAGGAATGAAATGCATCCATCCATGTGACTCTCGTACACATTTCTCTCTGTGTGTAGTGAGTGTGGGCTGTTGTCTGTACCCTGTCCTTAATGACATTTCAAAACATTCATATATTCTAAACAATACTAAAACCTCATCAGGCAGAAAACCGCATTCTAAACGTTTAGTTTTGCATTTTTGTTGTTGTTGATACTTCTAACTTTTGTTTTTGCTTTTCCGGGGAATTTTATTTTTGTTCGTTCTATAGTTTTTCGGTTTTTATTATGCTACGGTTTTTGTTTGCCAAAAAAGAGCCGTCGCTATCACCCACTACACCGGTTCCCCTCTAGCTCTTACTGGCTCAAAGTGCTTTATGTTTTCATTTAGTTCCAAATGTTGTCGTTTGGAGTAGCATTTGTTGTTGTTGTTGCTGCTGCTGTTTTTGTTGTCGTATTCATATGTTTTGTATGACACTATGAAAATGATGTTGAAAATAAAATGTTCAGTGTTTATACATGCCATTAGCAAAAGTGTTTATGGGATGATGTGTTGTTGGCTGTGTGTGAGTGAGGATCCTCATCCTCTAAAAAGGAGAAACTCGAACAAAAAATAATGAAAAATCGCACTAAACATAATTTTCGTCAGCAGTATCATCAGTGAAAGAGGAACTTGTGATACCACCAACTGCTGATGTGTATTATCGTCGTCGTCATTATTGCCATCGCTATTATCCGGTTAACATATCAACATCATTAGTTCAACACACACGAGCATTGTTATGCATACGGAAAAACATGATGATGTGCGGACGAGTGTGACGTTATGATTTTCCTATTGTAAATATTTGCAATACTACCACTTTATGATCCTTCAGTTAACATTTCAGTAGACAACAATGTTGAAATGTTTTTGCTATGCCAAAAAAAATCTGTGTCCTGTCTAGTTTGCTCCTTTTGCAACATTAAACGATTGGTTTTATGTTGCTTTGTTTTCATAAACAAACAGTTTCATATACACATTCATGTGGAGATAAAGTTTTGTTTCTCCAAACGACTCATATGGGGCATTATTTGTTAATGATTACATGCGTGAAATCTGACAGTTCCGATCTTACTAAATATTTTCTTGGTTTTAGTCAGGAGTGTATGAATTATGAAATATAACGGGATCTTATATCAGTAGTTTCCTGTAATAACTAATCTTGTCAAAAGATCTAAATTTTAAGCGGAATCTGTTTAAATTGATGAGTTTTAATACAAAAAGTGAAGATATTAAAAAAAAAATTACAGCAGACAGTTGTCCGAGGCCTTCGGCCACGGACTGTCCCTGCAGGCTGTGTCAGAGACACGGCCATTAAGTTTAACGTAGAATACGCCATCCGATAAGACAGAAAACATATATAACAATAAATTCATTTGCTTATATTATTTATCATTTATTGTTATATATGTTTTCTGTCCTACCGAAGGCCTCGGACAACTGTCTGCTGTAATTTTTATATTTACCAACGGCATTTGATTCAAGACCGTTTAAAAAAAAAATATTATGTTCAATTTTTTTAAACTTAATTTAATTTATGTATTTTAATTAATATTTGTATTGAAATAAGTTCTGTGAATGTTGAGAGGGCCGCCCTAATATTAAAAAAGGTTTACCTTATCGAGTCTTCGCATTAGCATTCGAGCGTTGTGTGAAAGCTTTACGCTTTACAATTCAAAATTAATGTTACAACAGCTTTATTGAAGCTTTCGCAAAAAAGCTTTATTACGTTAGCTTACTGTTTGTTTCACTTTTTACTAGATACATGTTGCCAAGCAACATTAGCTTGCTGTTCGTTTCACTTTTTACTAGATACATGTTCCTAAGCAATGTTGAGCAACCAAAAACACTCAACCAAACACCACACATATGTTTGAGTGTATGTGTTTAAACAATTTTCGTTTGAGAAATTAAAATACTAGAAATATATCAACCAATATGAAATGTATATCAAACGAAAGATAACATCTTCATTTACCTACAAAAAAAATTTTAAAAAAATTCATCTAGCCGTTTCCTCAAATTCAATGAAATAAAGATTACAACAATAAAATCCTGACATGACTCCTCATACCGTAAGGTAAGACGTATTCTACGTCAAAATAAAAAAAACACACCTATTCAATTTTAAAAACTTGGTCGTTATGAGGTGCGTAATTATAAAAGTACAATTTTTGTTATTTCTAATTTTTGTTTATAACTTCATTATACTAACAATAGGGTATTCCTTATATGGTGATTCCAAGTCAAAATTTATTTGTTTAAAGCTCGATATCTCGACAACGGCAACAGATATGGAAAACGTTATATAATCATTTCATCGATTTTGCAGGCAAATGATATAAAATACTTATGACACAGACCGGACTGTTCCTCAATTTAAATGTTTGTCAGCATCATTCTGTGAAAACTGCCGGTTATTCACACCAATTATCTCGAAACTTATAGGAGATATATAAAAAATTAACACATTATTTCGCTACCTACTACCCAAAAAGCAACCACCTCTCATAATTTAATTTTGCACATAAATGTGAACGTTGGCGTCTTTGAGAGAGGTCGAATCAAGGCTGATCTAGTAGAGGTTAATGCATTATAATAGCGGATTTTGCTTTCTTATGACTCTGTCTATCATGTATGTATTTTGTTATTGTACTTTTTTGTTTACTTTGTTTGGTCATATGCATTTGTGTTGAATTTGACATTTTGAGTCATAGAACAAACACAAAATCCCTGTTGTTGGTAATGAAGTGAAACCAAATTTTCGGGCGTTCCCGAGGTCCCATTTACAAGTCATATAAACGACGCTCTAATGCACAGTAAAGCACAAAAGCCTATAGTACTGTAAAATCATTTCCAATTTTTTTTTTAATTTTTGAAGAATTCAGTAGGTACGTGTATTACCTAAAACACTTACCAATCGTTTGATATATCTATATTGTTGCGAATTCTTTTCATTGTTGCGGATATTATTCATAGCTACAACATGTTTCCCTTTAATAGAAGGATCAACGGTTTTGACTAATTTACTGCACTGTCTATTATTTCACACTGTACAACAAGTCTTTACTCAATAACACTATTGCCGATAGTCTATACCCTTAACCAGCTTAAACTGAGCCTTACTTAATTTCTTCGCACGTCATCTATTTGCACAGCGGCAATTCAAAGTATCCTGATCCTTCTCGCAGCAGGGCCACCTATTCGTTATTTTATGTCATTTATAACATATCGATAGCCGTTTCAAGAACCATCTCGTGGTACTGCTATATGCTGTGGTATTTTCGAAATACTTACGGAGCACAGTGGACCAATTCGCGAGAAGACGGTCAAAAATCTATAACTTTTGATTGGATTGGAATTGTGATACGTAAAAATCGACTGACAAGAAAAAAAGTTGTGGAGGATTTAATGTAAATTTTCGTTTTTAGTTGAATTTTAGTATAGTGAAGTGTTTAAAGTGAAGTGTTTAAAGTGAAAATGCCAAACTTTGGCCCCCGTAAACAGTTTAGTCTTAAGGGCCAAAGGTCGGTTTTTGAAAAAGCATGAGTTTAAATATAGTTTATGACGAGTAAGTAGCGAACGTAAAAGTTAGATATTGGTTGAAATTCAGACAAGGGAGAGATGTTTTAATAAAAAAATCGTATGTGTTTCTTTTAGTTAAAATCTTTTTTTTTGAACGAAGTTCCTCATCGCACGTTGTGGGATGGGGGCTTAATGAACAAATTTTAGACAACTTTTTTTAACTACTTTATTACAACCCAATATTATCAACTATATTGGGTACTTTTGGTTTAGTTTGGTTTAAAGGGAAGTTTTCTAGATGGAGCCTGTGTATTACATATTATAGTTTTGAACCCAATAAAAAGCAAATTTAGAAAAGCCAAAGTGCCAGACTGGCAAATCCATGAAACACACCCCTGAGCATGGAATTACAGTTGGCAGCACACTTAAGGGGCCCTTAGACCTGTGGATAAGTTGCAGCGACTTCAAGTTGACATCAACTTATCCATGGTGTAAGGTGAAGTTGGTGGTTTGTACAAACTAGTTGATGTAAAATCAAAGCGATTTTGATTTTTTGAAGTTGATATCAACTTATCCATCAGTGCAAGGGGGAGTTGCATCAACTTTCATACACATTTCGATGAGAAACGTTCATGAGGAAACATTATCGGCAAAATGTAAATAAATGAACCAAAAAATAAATAAATTAAACATTATCGGAAAAATATAAACAAAATAAATATGATTTGGAGTGTTATTTATAAATATATAAAGAAAATAAAAATAGAGTTTTTTCATTAAATTTGTGATATTTTCGCAGTGCGCTCACCACCTTTCATTTCGACATCTGAAAAGAAAATGAAGTTGCCTCAACTAGGTTGAGAGTGTAAGGGCAAAATCGAAGTTGATGTCTAGTTATCGAAGTTGATGTGAACTTGAAGTCGAGCAACTTATCCATAGGTCTAAGGGCCCCTTTACTCTCACACTCGTACTTTTGGTTTGTGTCCAGACTAACATACTTCTTGTTTAATGGGAAATTTTCTAGGTGGAGCCTTTTTATGACAGATTGTTGTTTGAACCGAATAAAAAGTCAATTTAGAAAAACCAAAGTGAAAGAAGTTTAAAAAAATAAAATTTTTTAAATACATAAGTGCGTTTTCTCAAAAAATACCTATTCATATTCTTAAACAGAGTACCTTTACTTAACAAAATAACTTATCTTACAGAAGCACCCTTGCTCTTAAAAGTAAATTTTCTTACAAAAAGTACATTTTCTTAAAAAAAGTAATTATTTAAATAAATACCTTCTCTTAAAAAAGTACATTATCTTACAAAAATTGCCTTTTCTTAAAAAACTACCTTTTCTTTAAAGAGTACCTTTTTTGTAAAACAAAATAACTTTTCTTGAGATAAGTACCTACTCTTAAAACTATACCTGTCCTCTCATAAAAAAAGGTTTTCTTCAAAAAAAAACCTTCTCTTATAAAAACTACCTATTCTTAAAAAATTCCTTTTCTTAAAAGTACCATTCCTTAAAAATAAAATAGTACCTTTTCTTTTATTTTCTTGAGATAAATACCCTTCCTGAAAATAAGTAAATTTTCTTAAAAAAATAACCTTATTCTTGTAAAAAAAATCATACTCTTAGGCTTTTTCTTACATTACGATTTACGATTTACGATGTAATTGGGTTGAGAGACGTGTCCTCCTGCACCGCGACCAAGGTAGATCTATTGTGCGCCCTCCATTAAAGTTTAATTCATGGTATCATTCAGGAACTTTACAATATCCTTCACCGCTAGTTTTTTATATGCGTCCTCCATAACTTCGGATCCGCCAAGTATCTTAAGTCTCTGGTAAGCAAAAGCAGGGCACTTCGCAAGTATATGTTCCATGGTTTCATCGTCCTCCAAACAATATCTGCATGTTCCCTCCTCCGCTATTTGCATCTTATTCAACATGAAGTTGCATGTGTAGTGTCCAGTGAGAGCTCCACATAGGAGCCTTAGATTGGGTCTGTTCAATTGAAGAGCATCCTTGCTCCTTTTTTCATTGGGTGATAGGAATTTTTTCGAGTGTTTGAGTGGTCCTTTTTTGATCCAAAACTCCTTCGATTCTCCTTTTGTTACTTTTGTGATCATTGTTTTAATGTCCTTTTTAGTGAAGCCATATTGAGGATTTGGGCCTATGAATGGCCGTTGCGCTCCCAGTCTTGCTCTTTCGTCAGCCAAGTCATTTCCATCAATCCCACTGTGCCCTGGCACCCATACAAGTGTTACCTTGTTATTCTCTGCCAGCTGATTTAGGGCCCTATGGCCTTCCAACACTGATTTGTGGTGAAAGATGGGTTTGTTCAGTGCCTTTAGAACTGCTTGACTATCTGTCATTATGTTTATTTTCGTTCTTGTTAGATTTCTGTCTAACAGCGTTTCTGTAGCCGTGTTGAGTGCGTATAATTCTGCTGTGAATATTGTAGAATCCTTGCTTAGGGGAATCTGGAGCCTACACCTGGGTCCTACTATGCCCGCTCCCACCCCTTCTGTTGTTTTTGATCCATCAGTGAACCATTTTTGGGCTCCTTCACGTAGCCATATAGGGTTTGAATCCCATTCAGTCCTTTTTGGGATAAGAACAGTGTAATTTCGTTTCAGCTCCAGTACAGGCTCTATTTGATCACTACATAAAGTCATCTCTTTAATATGATTAGCTTTATTAAGGATTTTCAGGTGTCCTGTGTGGTCGCCTACTTTAAATTTAAATAATTTATGAAGCTCGATGGCCTGTTTAAAGGCTTCTCCTTGTATTGCCAAATGCAACGGGTCAAGGTTTAAGATAACCTCCAAAGCAGCCGTTGGCGTTGTTCTCATTGCCCCTGTGATATTCAAACAGGCTAGTCTTTGGGTTTTCGACAATTTATTCTGGGCTGTGGTTTGAGTGGTTTTCTGCCACCATATTACCGAGCCATAGAGTATACTGGGAAGAACCATTTGTTTGTATATCCATAGTGACATCTTTGGACTTAAGCCCCATGTTTTGCCTAGGAGTTGTTTACTAGCCCAAATTGATTTTGTAGCCTTTTTATGTATCATGTTTAGATGAGGATTCCAGGAGAGAGTTCTATCCAGCATAATACCAAGATATTTTACCTCCTGCTCGAATTGAACCTCCGTATCTCTTATGTGAAGCGTAGGGATAGTTAATGTCCTTCGTTTTGTAAATGGGATAATTGTGGTTTTGTTAGGATTTATAGAGAGTCCCTCATTTTCGCACCATTCCCATGTTAATTTTAATGCATTTTGCATTTGTTCTCCAATTGTATCGTCATGTGTTCCTTCTACAATCACTGTGATATCATCTGCATATCCCACAGTGGTAAAACCATTTTCGTTCAGTTTTACTAGTAGATCATCAACCAGTATTGACCATAAGAGCGGAGAGAGAACTCCACCTTGGGGACATCCCTTTATAGTGTTTATTTTCCTGCTAGTATTTCCCATATTAGCAATAATTTGTCTTTGTGAGAGTATTTTGCTTACCCATTTTATCACTATTGGGTCTGATTCTCGTTTTATCAGCGCCCCTTCCATAGAATTATAACTGGCATTATCAAAAGCGCCTTCAATGTCCATAAAGGAACATAAGGCTATTTCCTTCCTTTCCAGTGCTTTTTCAATTATGGAGGTTAGTTTGTGTATCGACGTTATGGTTGATTTGCCTTTTTGGTAGGCAAATTGCAGATTGTGTAGTGGCTTTTCAGTTAAAAGTTCATTACGAATATACAGATCAATAAGTTTCTCCATCGTTTTCAGCATGAAAGACGAGAGACTTATTGGTCTGTATGATTTTGGATGATCTGCTGGTTTGTTCCCCCCCTTTGGCAGAAAAACCACGTGTACTTTTTTCCATTTAGTAGGGATAAGGTTAAGAGCGAGACTGGCCCTGAAAACATGAACCAGTCGTCTTCTCAGTGAGTCTGGTCCATTTACCAGCATAGCTGGAAATATCCCATCAGGTCCCGGTGATTTATACGGTTTAAATGAGTTTATACTCCATTCTATCTTTTCATATGTTATGATTTGTCTAATTATAGGGTCGTTAGAATTAACTGTATTTTCAGATTCATAGTTCCTAATAGAATCACCTTCATCAAAGCTACATCCGGGAAAGTGAGTCTTAAGAAGAAGCTCCAACGTTTCCCCAAAGGATGAGGTTTGATTTGCATCATCTATTCGGAGATTGCCTATTGTCTGATTTTTCTGTGAAGATAAGGCTTTTTGAATTCTAGCCGTTTCTGGCACATCCTTCAGTTCTTCACAGAAAGTTTTCCAAGATGATCTTTTCGATTTTCTTAGCTCCTTGTTATACTTTGTAAGGGCCTTTCTATAATCTTGCCAGTTACCGCTAGATTTTGCCCTGTTAAATTCTCGTCGTGCCAATTGCCTTAATTTCTCAAGGTTTTTATTCCACCATCTGACTTTTCTATTTGTGTTCTTAGTTTTCAAAGGACAGTTATTTTCGTAAGATTCCAAAATATCATCGGTTAACTTATCCACCGATTCATCTAGATCTACTCTTGAAATTATCGGTGACGCGTGGGTTTCTAGCCTACCCTCAAGGTCAGATTTATACCCCTCCCAATTTGTAGCCTTCGGTGACCTGTACCAGATTTTCTGTATTAGGTCCGTTTTCAACTCAAAGAGAATATGTTTGTGATCAGAGAATGAGTTATTCTGTGAGACTCTCCAGTCTTTGATCATATCTTGAACATTGTGTGAGACAATGGTCAGATCTATGACCTCTTGTCTAATCGCATTTTCAAAAGTAGGGTTTTTACCCCTATTTGCTATTGCAATATTGTTTGTCATAAGGAAATCTAGTAGTGACTCACCTCTTTTGTTGGTATCAGAGCTTCCCCATACCTTATTGTGGGCGTTAGCATCACATCCGATTATTAGCGCCTTGTTGTGTTTCCTGCAGTAACTTACCAGCGCCTTCACTTTTTCAGTAGGCGCTTCGGGTTGTTCTCCCGGAAAATAAGCTGAGGCAATTATCAACTCCTTCCTCACTCCCATCTGATTTGCCTCCGTTAGTATGGTAACTAGGTCACCATCTGTGAACTCTGAAATTAGAAGAGAGTTAATGTTTTCATCCAAGATTATAGCGGCTCTTGGCCTTTCTACATTTATATCATAGATTAACTTACATTTTTCTATATTAAGCCCACATATCTTACCCGATCTAATCCAGGGCTCTTGGATCAGACCAATGTTGTAGGTGTTTTTGGCAAACCCTCTGCTAATTTCGGCGGATGCTGCTTTAGCATGCTGAAGATTTGCCTGGACACACTTCATTTTGATGGTTTTGTTGTTGGAATAGCCGACGCATTTATAGGTGCAGAGTCACCTTCACCTGGGCCACTTTCCATTGATGATGAGTCAGCATCATTCGTTCCCTCTTCCTCCACATCTTTTCCACCAGCCTCTTTGAGGTGTAATTGGACCTGGCCAAATTTAAATGATATCTGACCCTTTGTTTCCTCCAGCTTTACAGCTGAGATTTGGTCAATGGAGAAGACCAGCATAGCATTCGTTGCCTTGTTTGCTCTTCGAAGCATCCTCCATGCTTCCACCCTGAGCCCATCGTTTTGCCGTTGGACAAAGGATAGAATCCTTTCGGTCTCAATTGTGGCAGCGTTGGGGAAATAACCAACAGCAATTTTGGGGTGAGGCACTTTAGTTTCCTCCATTGCCCACAAGTCTGCTGTTGCCCATGGTTTAATGTTTAGAGCAAGTTTTTTTATCCACTCAGCCGTGGCATCATTTTTGCAGTGCAGGGTCAGATAGCCAGCTTTGTATGTACTGTTTAGGAATTGAGGTTTTATTACCTCCTCTTCTAGTACCTTATCCATGATGCTGTTTCGGATTTCATCCATTTGAGCTGTTGATAGGACTGTGTTTGGGAAGTCCTTCGCAAGTATCGCTACTTTTTGACCAACCAGTGCATCCTTAAAGGATGGTTTTGTCAGTGGTCTGTAAACTTTTTTGGCCATGGGTTTGTCTTTGACAGTTCCTTCCCTCTGACGTTTTCTTGATGACTCTTCTGGAGGAGTATTCTCTAGGGATCTTTGCCTCTTGTTATCTGCAATTTTTTGCTTTTCCTCTGGATCAAGGGCTTTGGCTCTAGCTTCAACTTTGTTCAATCCTTTTCGGAGAAGAAAGTTCATTCGCTTTCTGGCAGCTCCACTTAGCCTTTTTTGATTGTCATCTTTATTGACATTTAATTTCTCTATTTTTTGAGTGATTTCTTCACTTGCGCTTCTTGCAGCTCTGGAAGTTGAGGCTGTTTCAGTCTCCATAGTTCCAGATTGAGGTTTTTCATCCTCCGGATTTAAAGCAATTTCTGCTTCCATTTTCTTTTTTTCATTTTGTTGTGTAATTTTTTCCATTTTGGTCCCACGAGTAGACAGGGAAGTAAATGGTCCACTACACCTAGCCCTGTACGGCGTAGTAAGGCATTTCGTTAAATGGGGTTTCGCCCGGTTCCCCAAGTCCGCATATTTAGAACTGGATTACCCACCAGCCATTCATCTCTGAGCATATGCTGTTCCACCTTAGATTGGGGGTTTTGTTTTAAGAGAGTGAACCATCTCTCCGCTTTCACTCGCATGTAACCAACATCAGTAGCAGAGACATGACCGTACTACGATGTTGGGTTCCAGCCGTACTCCGAAGAAGAGCATGCTTGAGTGCGCTACCATCAGACATGAAGTTACGGCACGATCAATTGATCATGTTGACCCCCCCACACATCTTTTGGCTGACTGGAAATTTCGAGGCCGCTCGAATTCGCTTCCACTTTATGATCAAGATAAAGTGGTCCCCAGAGGATACCACGCGGAGGCCTATTATACATAGGGATTACTTTACAGTGTACAGTAATCTACGAGTCGGCTGTGAATGATTTACGATAGATCGTGGAAACACGTTACCTTATGCTATTACCGTAATTGGTATGTAGACTTGTTAAGGATTGTCAAGCCACTTTGCTATCTACACCCTTTCATCCTCTTTTCTTACATACAAACATTAGCTTTTAATAAAAGTCGGCCGCCGGTGGTGCAATGGTAGTGTGCGCGGCTCTTGTGCATGAGATCGTGGGTTCAATCCCTGCTCTGAACACCTTAAATTTCTTTCGACGGCGGTCACCTCGCTTAGTGACGGCGACACTCTCGAGTATTCAGCCATGAACAAGATTCTAAAAATACCGTTCGGAACCGGTGTAAAACTGTAGGACCCAATCAGTGAGTGTAAAACTAGAACGCGCACAGCTCACTGGTTTGTGAAAAGCTCACTCTAAGCCTTTCACGGGATGTAACGGGAAACCATTTTTTTTGATTTTAATGAAAGAAGTACCTCTCATCAAAGAAAGGAACTTTTCGGGAAAATATAATACATATTCTTACAAACGGGACCTAAAAATATACTCTTTTTTTAAAAAAATATATTCAATAAAGAAAAAATTTCTTAAAAAGAGTTTATCATTTTACAAAAAGGTATCTTTTCTTAAAGATCCATTTAAATTACAGTATTTTCCAACAGGCGCCTTAGGCGTGTTGAAACTAACTAGTATATAATATATAGCGAAAGGAACTTCGTTCCAACCGGGTGTCCCCTGACACCTCATGTATTTTTTTTTATTTTTTGTTTATAGTTCTATATCAATTTTTACTCTAAATTTGTAAAATAAATATTGATTAATTGACATAATTTTTTAAATGAAGAACAAATTATTATCTACATATGTAGGTATATAAAAACCAGTATAATTTAGTGTACTAGAAAACAATTACATATAAATCAGATTTTAGTTAATAGTTCTTCTAAATTTCCTTGATTTTCATCTTCTAGAAACTGTTTATCTTTTTTGTCTAATTCAACATAAGTAGTTTTCCATTTTTGTCCAATATTGGATATATATGGATCTGAAAGTGCACATTAAATCGTTGGTTGTGCTCTCGAAAGGATCTGTAATCTTTGTTTTTCGCTTCTTCATATAGATCTCCCATTGGTAGCATATTGTGAGGAATTATTTCTGTGGTCACAAGGCATAACAGCATATGTCCATTTTTTGCAACTTTTTAGGAGAGCTTGTTAAGGGTTCAAATTTCATTTGTAATGCAGTGATTGATCGAGATTTGCTAATAAATCTTTTCCAATATCTTGGGAACTACAAATTGGATTATTCATATTTGGATTATATAGTGTGCAGTACGATATATACAGATCGATTCTCGAAATATTGAATCTGAGCATAACTCGAGTTATGCTGTTATGCATTGTCACCATAGATTTATTGCCCATAGTACAAAATTTTGTAAACTGCGGCTGGCATATATCTTCAAGAGTATTTTCCGTTATAAAGTACAGCTTTTTTATTGGGGTACTCTCAAAATTTTGTTTGCATTTATCTTTCGGCTGCATGGTATAACTTGTAATATGATTTTGAGTCGTCTTTTTAATTCCTGGTCTACACCTGTAACTGATGCTGCAGTTTCTGGATCGGACAAAAATCTCCTGGCAGTGTTTCCATCATTTGAGTTTCCTTCTCCTTGTTTTGGTTGGTTGATTAGAGGCGTAGCAAAAGATATTTTTCCTGAATTAGTTTTTTTCTTTGCTTTCTTGTTTCTTCAGTTTCTTTGTTTTTCCGCACTGGACCAAATTTTAAATCATAACCCAATTTAAGAATATGCTCTATAAAACGAATTCTGGAGTGAAGAGTGGGCATTGCCCACTGGGCAATCCAAATTCGTAAGCTTGTTTAAAACTATCGTATTTTTGTGGCGTTGGCTTAATTGACTTGTTGTCTTTTGCCTTATAATGAAGCTTGTCGATGACTTTATTTTGGTATCGGTTTCCATAAAGAAATTTAAGGTGGTCACAGCAGGGATCGAACCCACGTTCTCATGCACAAGAGCCGCGCACACTACTATTGCACCACTGACGGCCAACTTTAATAGCTATTATAAATAACAACAAAGACCAGCATCTGTAACATATTAAGAGACTTTCTGTCATATCCTACTTGACATTTATTTCGCTGGCTTGCTCTGACCGGTTGAAGAACGGATAGAAATTCACTCCGCCAACATCCGGAAATGCAGAAAAAACGGGTGTTTCGTACTCTTTCATTTTTTTCGTATACTCGTTTGATGCCCTCTAAAAAACACAAGACGTAATATGAATAAGATGGGAAAAAGAAAGAGAAAATTTGTTTATAAATTATTATAAATATAGCTGAAATAAATATGACAACAAACTCAAAGCAAGACAAAAAAATAGGATCCAAATTGCAAAGATTGGCGGATACAGAAACGAACAATTTGACGCCACAAAGCCTTTTTCGGTAGCGGAACTTAAACGGGCATTTCACCCGTCCAATTTCCGATTTTTTTTCACTGTCGAACACGTTTCCGGAATTCAATGTCAAGTTGGATTCCATGTTAAGAGAGTTTGTATGGGTATCAAACCCACTTTGGCGGTACCCGATGTGCGATATTCTTGCCTTTTTAATAGATAAACCGCTTGTCCCTGCGGCGAACCATTTTGTCTACTCCAAGAATCCTAAAATTCTCCCAGGTAGGATCCCATAGTATACATCGTCCACCCAGCCAGTGCTTTGCACGCGCAGAGAAAGTGCTCACTGGATTCTTCCTCGTAGTTGCAGCTAATCCACAGTCATTTGCCTTAGCTTTAGCACCACGGCTAGCCATCAGAGAGTGCCCCATCACAACAAATCATTTAATAATGGACAACGTAAGAAAAACCTTTGTATTTATTTTAAAATGTAAGAAGTCCTCCTTAAACTTATGTCACTAAATAATTCTGATAATTTGTTACAACCTGAGAACTCAAATCTTAAAGTTTCCGTAAAAAAAGTTGAACACACCAAAATATTTTCAACCAATCACCATCAAATTTCCATTGTCTTGTTCATTTTGTGCAATAAAATTCAAACTGAAATTCAACATAATTGAAAGAAACTCCAAACTTATGAACCTTCTTCGCTCAAAAAGTTTCCCACACCCCCCCCCCCCCCCCCAAAATTCAAAATAAGGACAAAACAAAGTGTAGGACAATTGGAAACAAATGGCAACAAGTATTCATAAAAATAAAATGAAATATTGTTGCCAATACGAGCAACATAGAGTTGCATTCACAAACTACGCTCTGCACTGATGCAGAAGACGAACGAGAAGACGTAAAGTTTTGACAAAGTCCAGGCAATGCCAAAACCAACAGAGACGAGAGTAGAAAAATAAAGTATTTCAAGAACTCTAGATTGCTTTGCGTTAAAATTTCATCAAGTACTTTGGTGGTTTAGAGATGAAACTATCAAAAGAAAAGTGAAAATAAACGGATTCATAAGTTATCATTAAGTGAAAATTAAGAAGATGAAATCGAAATTGAAAATGGTAACATTTCGTTAGAATCTATGTAAGTTTCCGTTTTCTCAAGGGGGAGTTACCAAACTAATTATGGAATCCTTTTTTGAATTGATTTAGTAATTAGTACAGTCAACATAAGCGAATAATTAACAATAAATTTCGAATATTTCTACAAACCACTATGATAACTTAAAGATTAAGGGGAATAATTTATTATCATTATATATTTTATTTATTTCAAAAGATACCTGATTACTTGTCTAATATGTTTTCACATAAGTAGCTGTCTATTACATTTGTCGACCATTAACTTGATTTCATCGATTTCAAATTCAATGAACTCTCTGCAGATTTAATTTCGATTTCAAGATGAGTTTTTGGTCATTGGCTTCTAAAGTCATACAGACTGTTGTGGATGGGACTACTGTAACAGGCGTGTACCGTGACGATAGTGTCACGCAAATCAGACCATATATAAGCATATATGTATGTGTCTTTATGGATGTAAATGCTATCATGTTTCTTGTAAAATATTTGGATGATTTTCTCCCACTTTGTTTTGCGTGTAATGTCTTCTATAAACATTGGCTAACAACTAGATTGCCTTTTTTTTTGCTGTCGTAGTGTTGTTAAATACCTGAAAGTTACAATTGAGTTAATTTCGTGTACATCACTTTATGGATCATTTACTTGTAACGTAAACACTCACACTCCCTTCAGATAACCACTACTCACACAAAGACTCACAAGACTGAACGTCGACAAACAAGCAAAAAGAAAGAGATTAAAAGTGCGTGATTTTATATATTTGTTGTTTTTTTGTTTAAACAAAACTCAGGGAAAGAAAGGTGTTGAAAAGACATTTAACACAAGATTTCTCCCGGTGTACACGAGTGTGTATTCGTGTGTACACCATGACAGTTAATGGCGTTTGCAAGCGTTTCGTTGGCGGTTCATTCGCTTGAGCTATCACATAAACTTGTAAACTGCTGGTATGCTCCGCTCCGTTGTGGGCAAATAAATAGCAATGGACAGTTTGTGAAAATTTAATTCTTAAAATTATCAAATGTGTAATGCACCAACTTTTAGCTGGGTAAACCGTCATACCCTCATAGGTGTACGGACATACAGCCGGAGTTACACAGACCAAGGTTTGCAAATTTCGAAGATTATCTCCCTTAATCCACGCTAACCGAGAAGATTACTCATACAATTTTACGCTTTATAAACTGAAGGTTATTTTTTAAACTCATTATAGACCACGACGTCACAGAAGAAATCCTAATTAACCGTAACAAGCCGAGCGAATTTGAGCCGACTAGCCGTCGCCGCCGAGAATTTTTTTATACTCCGAGCCGCCGCCGATTTAATCGGCTAAAATCGGCTTAAAATATGAGTCGATTAACTCGAAGCCGCCGATTTTTTCGTTAGGTGTACTTAAAAACTTAAGTACTTTAATGTAACCAATAACGAATACCGAGATACTTGGTACTTGTACTCATGATGATTTGTACAACACTGTCTAACATGACACCAAGTTCCGTTATAAAACGAGAATGACAAACATATAAAAATAGTGAAAATGGCACAAAACTATAACATAACCTGGCGTTTTTTCAGAAATTGGTAAAACAGAAATAATATTCGAAAGAATACCCAAAAATTTGTCCATGCTACGGCGCCGGCTCCGAATGCTGGAATCATTTTGGAACCTTCATCATTGGAGGCAGAACCATTTTAAAGGGTTATATATTTGTTTCCTTCTTAAATCGTAATTTTAAGTTAACTTTTTTATTTTTCCTGTGAAACGTGTAAAACAAAGTAAATTTTGTTTCCGAGATTAGGTCGTTCCAATTTTTAAATAAAATATATGATCGGCTTGTCATTGGGAAGATTATTTAAACCGCTTTGAAACAACGTATAATTTTACCGATGTCATTAACCCACTGTGGGCGGTTTCAGGTTTTGGTTCAAACTTTTTGGGAGAATACTTATGTCAAAATATGAACCATGGTACAATATGCCTCATTAACCCTGGAAACCCATATTATGCAATTTATTTCATCAAATCCGCGCGATTTTTTTTTAATAATTTTTCAAAATGGGTATTTTTCATCGTTCCTCATATTATTTACTTTTTAAACCCCGTCCCACCGGCTGCAGTTTTTATAATAGTTTTGGAACAAAAAATGTATCATCATCATCTGGTGTTTAAAAGGTTAAAGAGACAATTAATACCGAAAATTAAAGCTTGAAATATTACCTTCAGAATATATCATACTTAGTAGGGACATAAATACTGTTACTTATATTTTGGGCTATAAAACAAAAACTAATGAACGTTTTTGTATAAATTTTTTTTATATATTTGTGTACAGTTTCCTTCAAATGTCCGCCCTTGGCCTTCACGCATGCCTTAAGTCGCATTGGGCAATCACCATGTTGTAGTGATCCGTATTAAAATCTCCCAAGTTTTATGTCAGCAATATAAAACAAATCACATGAGGTGTTAGGGGACACCCGGCTGGAACGAAGTTCCTTTCCCTATATATTATGTACTAGTTAGTTCCAACACGCCTAAGGCGCCCGTTGAAAAATACGATAATTTGAATGGATCTTTAGGAGAAGATACTGTTTGTAAAATTATAATCTTTTTTAAGAAATTTTTTTTATAGAATGTATTTTTTTTCGAAAGCGTATATTTGTAGGTCCTTTTTGTAGGAATATGTATTATATTTTCCCGAAAAGATAATTTTTTAAAGAGAGTAACTAGTTTTATTAAAAGGTAATGTGTTTTTAACAAAAGATACTATTTTTAAGAAGAAGTACTTTCTGTAAGAAAAAGCCATAGGAGTATGAATTTTTTTTACAAAGAAGTAGTGATTTTTAAGAACAGGTACATTTTAATGAAGTGGTACTGTTTTTAAGAAAAGACTATTTGTATAAAAAATTTACTTAATTTCAGAGAGGCAACTTATCTGAAGAAAATAAATCAATAGATATTATTTTATATTTAAGAAAATAAAATTTTAAGAAAACAACTTTTTTTAAGAAAATGTATTTTTTTAAGAGAAGGTATTTTTGTTTCGAAGAAAATGGTTTTTTAAGTAATAGGAATTTATTTTAGAATTGGCCCGTTTTTCAAGAATAGATACATTTTTAAGAGTAGGTACTTATCTCAAAAAAAGTAATTTTGTTTCACAAACAGGTACTCTTGAAAGAAATGGTAGTGTTTTAAGAAAGGCAATTTGTTGTAAGAAAATTTACTTTTTTAAAAAAAGGTACTTATTTTAAAAAGATAATTACTTTTTTTATGAATAGGTACTTTTTGTAAGTAAATGTATTTAACCAAAGGTACTTCTTTAAGTTAAGAAATTTTTTTTTTAGGAAAATGTACTTTGTTTAAGGATATGAATAGGTATTTTTTTGAGAAAATTTCCTTTTTTTAAGAAGGGGCACTTATTTAAGAAAATGTTATTTTTTAAACTTCTTTCACTTAGGCTTTTCTAAATTTACTTTATATTATGTTCAAAATTACAATATATACTAAATATTGGTTACAGGCTCCACCTAGAAAACTTCCCATTAAACAAGAAATTTTCCAACATATGTGAGACATCTAGTTAGTCTAGACACAAACCACAGCAAAAGTAGTTGGTAGTTGGTAATAATGGGATGTAGTATAATAGTGTTAAAACAAAAGTTGTTTACTTTTTTTCATTTAGCCCCCATCCTGCAAATATATTTAGAAATTTAAAGGTTATGATTTGCTTACAAGGAAAATAAACTTTTTTACAGCACTATATTATTCACGACAGACATACAAATAATATCATTAAATCGGTTATAAATGAAATATCGCTCGAACAAAATTTAATCAATTTAAATGTCACTCTCATTAAATGAGCATTAGTTTACAAACAAAATTCCAATTTTTAGGAATCACATGTCGGTTTCCGTCCTTTATCGTCGCAATTATATGTCTAAGGTGCGTGAATGGAAAAATGTATCACTTTATAATATTTAGTTATAATTTACTTCCATCGACTACCACCTTGTAATTTGTCATATTTTGCACTGTTATTAGGAAAGATATTGCTTGGATAAGCCCAACTTATTGTATGCTCTTTAATGTACCGCTAGTGTCGAGTCGCAGAGCCTTGTTAAACACACTTGCTTAAGATGAAACAAAAACCCCTACTGTCAGAGTTTGTCTTGTCTTTTACACACCGTCTGCCAGAGCGTTTGATCATCCATCCATCCATACGTCCGTCTGCCTAAATGTCAGTCCAAGCTCTTTCACTGTATTTCTCTGCGTAAATCGTACATTAGGTTTTACGCAGATTTCACTCGGTATTATCAATAAGAAAATCTACAACTTGCAACTATGGCAAGAGCAACCATGTGTGTGACTAATGGGTGGCTGGATGGGTACGTACATATACGCTCATTGGTATTGTTTGTTATAAAAGGTACCAAAACTCGGGATGGCGAAGAAAAACTTTCATTTGATTTAAACTTCAAGGTTTTCTGTGTTGGCAATAAATCGTTCAATCTTTCATACATTCATCAACAATTGAATGATATCAACCGAAAGAAACTGAAAACAAAAACCAATGTCGACTAAATCAATTTTGAAACATCACAGAATAGGACAAAGAATAAGAAATCTTGTCGAGATTACAACCATTTTACTCTTCTGGCCGATAATTAATTGTCTTTCCATGGTTTGTTTTGTGTAACAATCACGAAATCCACTTAAATATTCGATTAAAGTCTAAATAAATCATTGTGGAAATAACGATAGAAATATTTTTGCTTGTAATCAAATTAAATGTTTGGTATTTCTATTTGAAATTAACATTCCAGTGCAGTTTACCCCTCCCCGTTAATATCCTATCGAATGCCTGCCTCTGTCACACCCTCATGGTTTTCACAGCAATCAACTCTTTCCATTGGTTTTTATGTGTTTTTCACTTAAATGTCATTAACATTCATATCGAAATATCATCCACTTTACCCGTACCGGAAAGTATCGCTCTGTTCCATCCCAATCGCCCTACTCATTTGGTTTCGATATGTTTCTCTGTGTTTTACTTTGTTTGGTCGTTTATCATGTTCAGCAGACTGATTTTCGATTTGACTTTGAGAGCAAAAAAAAAAGAGAGGAGTACAAGTGCCACTTTTAAATACATTTCGTTTTATGCTTCACAAAATTAACCTGCTGCGAAGAACATGATAATGATGAAGGAGCTGATAAATAGGACATGGTCGTGGATGCGGACGCCATTGATGACGTGACGAGTATGTAAAGACCTCATCTGTTTCTTAATGCATTTTCGTTTTGTGTGCCTCTCTCTTTCAGTCCCTTCTTATCTTAATCCTCTGGTTAATCGTTTTCGCAACATGTTTCTCCAGTTCTGTCTTCTAGTTGCGTTCTTTTTTGATATACTATGCCGTCTCTTGTTCACAGATTCGTTTGATGCAGACAATTTGATTTCAGTGTCATAAAATCATTTTCCGCAGCACTTGAACACGACTGTCTTTTGCAAAGTCTGCAAATGCAATCACTAACATTTTTCGAAATTGCTACGACGAACAAGATATTGGAAAGTAGTAAATCATTGAACTTTGTATCCTGAAACTGGGCAAAAATTAAGGAATTGAACTCGTGGAAAACAGTTAAAGCCAAAGTTTTGTCTCTGAACTAAACTGAATAGGTTGGATTAAAAAAATTAATAATAAGTGATATGATTTTCGGTTTTCAATGAAGTTGAAAGTGAAGTGAAATATGAGTATATACGTCATTAAGTTCCACATGACATTTCCAAACAATATTTTAATTCGCATTTCAAAATGATGTTTTGACTTAAATAAGAATCTTTTAGGCTTTTCAAAATTTACATTATTTTATAATAAATGTTTTATACTTAATAAGATTTTCATATATGAAAATGACTTTGAAATTTAAATATGATTAAATATGGAATATGGATTCTACTTTAATTTACAATTTAAAGGTGATTGTCAAATTAAATTGGTCGCTAAAAATTGTAATTTAATTTAAAACAAAAACAAAAAAACCGGTTCCACCGGTTTTTACCAAAATTCAAATCCGTATACCGGTTTTTTTTAAAAATGATCATTTGAACAAACCGAAAACAGTTTTGAAAAATGTCAGGTTTTTTGCACACTATGTCCAATATAACACTTGGTATTCAGCATAATTTTAGACCCGTTTAAAGACATATGTTCTATTGTGTGGATTTTTGGCATACCTGTTTGAGGTCGAGGTGCCCCATTCGGCTCCTGGTGAGCATTTTGTATACTAGCGTCATAAAATCTACATACGTGAAACCCAAGGGGCTTAGTGTCAATTCTATCACAATAGGTGTGACATTGTTTAACGTACTCTCAATGCTACGAAAAGCAACCACTGTGTACTTTTTAGTACTCAATGCCGTTTCTCTGAATCCCATTAATTCATGAAGGGGAGTGTTGCCATAAGCTGTGCTAACTGATCAAAACCAAATTTCAAATTTAAAAAGGATCTAAATATTTCAAAGCAAAAAAATATTAATTTTGTGTTTTCATTAATGACCAAAAATATTCTAAATTCTTCAAAAAAAAAATACACACAACTAAAATTTTTGATCGAAAATATGAACAAATGTGAAAAAATAAACATTTTTCGAGAGTTTCTAAGGGTTATCCATAAACTGGCCCAATTCGTATGGATTTTTTTTAAAAATCGCCAAAATATGAAAAAGTGGTTATAACCCGAAAACGGTTCCTCCAATCCCAACAATAATAAATTGTTTACCTCCACAGGAGGCTTTAACCAATGGATGTATTTAATATGGCATCACATTTTTTAAACAAATCGCTAAAATTGTCTAAATGCTTTTCATAAAGTGGTCCAATTCGTATGGACGACTTTTTTTTAAAACTATCGCCAAAATAAAGAGGGTGGCAGTAACATAAATTTGTTACATCCATAGGAGGCTGTACCATTGGATGAATTTAATACGGCATCACTTTTAAAAAAAAAATTCCAAAAACTAAATTTGTTGGAATATATAATCGCTAAAACACCATTATATTTATATTTCGTAAACGGAACGTTCAAAAGTGGGCCAATTCGTATGAACGAATTTTTTTTTAAATAGCTTTATCTCTCGGTGCGTCCAAACGCTGAATGCCAAACGCCTTTCAATTATCCGTTAAACTAATAATTTTCACATCAAAATTCACTAAAACGCACATATGTGTTAGCGATTTTTTTTTAAATATAAGTGATGACGTTTTAAAGACATCCATTAGTTAAAGCTTCCTATGAAGGTAATAAAGTTATTATTTCTGCGATTGGACGAACCGTTTCCGAAAACAATTTCTTACATACAATTTGGAGCATTATATGAAAACCCCTTAGAAAAATGGGATTGGGTTACCCTGGGTACCCCTTTACCCATCAACCGCTTACCCATTCCCAATGTATAACTGATAATCGTGCAGGGTAATTACCAAACAACCGATTTTCGCATTTCAATTTTGGCAAAAACCGGTGGAACCAGTTTTTTTGGTTTGTTGTTTTAAATTGAATTGCGCATGTAGCACTTCCAAAACATTTGTTTAGCGACCACTTCATATACTTATTCGTATTTATACCTAAACATTTTACAAGTCTATATAAATTTGACAATCACGCTTTAATTTTAAAGTCAAATTTAAAGCATATTCCAATTTGGAATGCATGTTTAATATAATACGAGTATTTAAAAATTTTATTCAAATTCATATGATACTGATTTAAATTCCAAATCAAATTCCAAATTGCAAATTTGAAAGAAATTTTCATGTATGAACATCTTGTTAAGTTCAAAACATTTATTACTCGTATAAAATAATTTACATGACGACATTTGAAAAAAAAAAGTTTTAAATTTATATTCAAATCATAAAATCATTTTGAAATTTGGGAAAAATAGTTTGGAAATGTCATTTAGAACTTACTGAAGCCTAAAATCATATTTGAAAATATAAATCATTTTTCTTAATCCAAAATTTCATTAAAATCGTACACTTTATTAAGGATATTAACACAAATTGAGTAAGAACCGGTTACCCGACGTCATAAACAGGTTTTCGGCTTGTTCGAAAATTACGTTTCTCAAAAAACCGGCGCACGGTTAATAGTAAACGACCGGTTTACCGTTTTCAGCGGTTTTTCGGTTTTGGACACTCTAGTAGCTACCCAATATTTTCCTCAAACCTTGTGGGTAATGAGTAAACGTTCATTACCCATTCCCCACGGCGATGTGTATGGGTTACACAAGGGGTGGGGTAATTACGAACTCTGTATGTAACCATCTACAAGCAGTTATAATTTAAAAATTGCACATGTACTTATGTTTAAGTTAATTTGTCTCATCCACAATAACAGTTGCTCCAGACAAGTGCCCACAATTTGCTGCATGTTTGTGAAGACGTCAGTAATGGCGTCAGATTCAACGATTGTGTTTAAAAGTCTCACTTCACCTCAATTAATGGTAATACAAGTAAAATAAAAAAAAAAATACGTGGAACTAGATTGGTGAGATATATAAACTGGGTATATTCGTCTTGTCGATAACAATAAAATATACATGAACTTTAATGACCGTCTTTTGATTTCGTACAGAAGATATATATGCCAGCCGTTGTTTTTGTCCAAAGCATATCCAAGGCGAAAATTGTGAATAGGTATACTTACTATATATTACTATATTCTTCGGTGTATCTAATTATGTACTTTATTGTTCTTTCACAAATTTGTTTCTCACTTTCTGATTAAAACACGAGTAATAGTATTTCTGAAAAGTCTTCGTGTAACATTCAAAAACTCGTATAGCTCTCTCTTACAGAAAAGCCTCTTATCAGAAATCGAATTCATAACTTTATTACAACTGTTTGTGTAACAGAAACTAATATGTGATTACAGTGACTAATATTTGAACACGAATATTGTACAATGTAATTAGTTGTATCTTCCATTTCAGATGACTGAGGTTTTAGAAGTACTCAAATTAGTTAATACAATTCATATTTAGTAACACCTATTTTTAGTTTATCAACAACATAGACAAATAACTACGATGTATGATTATTATGAATTCAAATCAAAATAAAGTCTTTGTCATGGAATTTCTAATGCCTGAATTGATTTCCAACGAACCTTTTCCCTGTGTATACGTATACCAAAATAATATGCTACAAAATCACCTAAAATGGGATTGTCTGTCTACACAAAATGATTGAAAATGTGAAATCTTCACAAAGCATTTTATTTGATTTAACTTGACATCATTTGTATGCGATTATCAACTGATTTGTAAATTTTCCTACAGCTGTCTTAAAAAAGGAGTTCGATTTTGTGGTCTTGGAATACTTGGAGTCAATTTTATTGAAAACTTATAAAAACCTTTAATTGTTTATATAAAATATTAAGATCTTTTGTTTACTGATGCACTGAAGTAGATAACTGAGTATTGAAGCACATAACGTTCAAGTTTTAGTCTACAAAATTCTGCAATTGACTGTAAATGTAAAATGTAGACATTTTATTTATTTAAGCAATTTTTTATAAATTTTATAAATAAATCAGTGTATAATTTAAAATTTTGTACGCAGATTTAAATTGTTTTGCATATTAGAAACCAATCCCCTCCTAAGTTGGGTTGCAGTGTTTATTTTACCAAAAATTGTTTATGACAGGCGTATTGAGAACATTTGTTTATGTCAAATTCATTGGTTTAAGCTTGATGTCAAATACAATAACATTTTCATGTTGTTTTTTATGACAAATAAAAACTTTTGATTACAACAATTACCTATTATACTTCATTGTTTTATGATGAAGTCATTTAAAAAATATATTTTTAATCTCTTTAATTAATATTTCGTGCCTTATACCAGTGGCAAATATTTTTCAATTTAGTTTATCGCATTTTGTTTTTGTCGCATCTTCGTTTAAGCTAACATTTTGCCAGAGCTTTCAAATTAAATTGATAATTTCTTCATTTTAGTTTCATTCGTCAGCAGCAAAGATGCTAATATGATCATCATTATCATTGGCTTTTTATGAATGCAAATTCTGTTTCTTTTTTAATAAATGACTCATTAAAGCAGTATGCACAGTGGTAACAAATAACGTATGATTGAATTAGAATAATGAACAGATCAAATCTGGGAAGTCGTCAAATGGGTTCACCAATAAATCACAGTCGGTGTAGAGACTTGTGATTTCAAAGCATATCTCTAGTAAAGTTATGAACCATGGTATCATTGTACCTCTGTCGCGGCTGTTATTTCTCGATACATTTCTAGCATCTCATATAATATTTTATTTTAATTTATTTAGTTTTCATTGCTGACTACTTTAAGTACCAACAGTAAGCAAAAATTGACTAATGCCTAACGAACCCCTAATCTATTTTAGTCATACAACTACGACTAACGGTGCACCCGAAAAAATAAGTGGAACAAAATGATGTAAAACAAACTACGACCACGTCTGCGGCAAAAATATAAATCGTAGCCGATAGCAACAGTCACTCGCAAGAAAATGGCTACTGAGTGTGCGGTAGTCATAGACTTTATGTGGTTAACTTTAGCAATAGCAACTGAGTTGACCGTTTGCCTTTGCTATTTTAGTAGATTGCGTTAGTCAAAGTGAATATGATCGTAGTATTAACGATAGTACAAGATACTTGTTTCTGAATTGAAAGAAATCAACATAGTGCATGCGACTAGGTGCAGAATTTTAGATACGTATGTAATGTAAAAATGTAAAAATGTCAAATTGGTAATCAAAAAATTGTTTCATGAAAAACGATTTGATAATGAGTCAGCGCTAATTAAAATTTCAATAAGAGGTGTTTTTTTTATCAGCGTTTTGTTTTTATATGTATCAACTACACAACGGTTATATTATTTTAAATCGCTGCTATCAAAAACATGGCTTCAACAATCGCAGTAAAAAGGCAGTATCCTCAGACTGTCTGTTGCTGTCGGCTAATACCTGTGTGTTTGCCGCAGTCGTAGCCATAGCAAACGAAAACATTTTGTACGTATGCTGCTATTTCATTTCATTTTGTTCAAATCATTGTCGTAGTCACAATAAATTTTAGAATTATAAATTAGTTAAGACTTTCAAACCCTTGGTTTCGGGAACGGCCAATTGCTATCATATTTTTCGTTTAATTAGATTTATAACCGTTCACATCAGGAGAAACAAAATGAATTTGTAGAAACGCCAGGAACAGGCAAATATTTCCAAGAGCCTTTCATGGAAATATCTACAAATATATATACTTATACATATACTCAAGTGTATTGTGTATCAGTATTTTTCTATTGTGAGCCACCAGGATATCACACAGCAGGCATGGGGTAAGTGACATGTTGCATCCTCTGGAAAATGTATGGCTTGTAACTCACTGTCGGTTGATGAGGACGACGGCAATGATCTGGTCAAAAGAAAACATTAAAAACAAATAAACCCAGGTCTGCTCATCCGATGTGCCAGGCAGGATTTTGTGACTGTTTGGGTGAGTACATATCATAATAATTACAAAATGTCCTTGTTGATAGCCAAAGTCGTGGAAAATGAAGAGGAGGCACAGCAGACACTTGCCATGCAGCATTGCGATGGCACTACAATCAAGGGCCACACAACATTAGCCACATTGGCATGAGTAGCGTAGATGTAGCAGCAAGTGGTTGTAGTCTGTTTAATTGAGCAATAGTATGAGTGGGCAGACAAAGACCAAACCGACAGACAGCCAGACCGTGCACACATGTCGAGATGACGCATGTCTTTCCCGAGCATCCACTAAATCATGCAGCCAGCCCATGTGTGTATTTTAAAGAACACGGAATAAGATGCGTCATCATAACTGCATATGAATGTTGTGGCAGGGGATTTAAGGAGTTACATGCGGGTAATTGTGAAATGAACTGGGAGAGTAAAATTTGAGATGTAATTCTTTGTTTAGTGTAGGATTTTAAGGACGAACGTGTGCATCAAAAACTTTCACTAAACGAACTCGCTGCAATAATTCGTATAAGAGTATTAAATGCCAGTGTGAACATAATTTTGTGTTCAATATTATAATGTCCTGTTTTCCACATGTCAACGAAAACTATTATTTGCAAAATTGTTTTTCGGACTCTTGATATCTTTCCGATATATGGTAAATATTCTGGAAATGTGTATTTAACTAGGAACAATTAGAGAATTTGCCATTCTCATACTTGTGTATTCCATACAAAAGCTGGCCGTCTTGTCGATATGATGACTCCTGTACTACACTACCTACCTATCTACTTATCATAATGAAATTTGGTTATTTTGCCCTTCCCAGTTTGGTACGCTCCCTATAACACTGGCATACAAAAGTGGAATCCCGTCCGGTAGATCGAAGCGTTAGCTCTCTTAAAACACAACCGATCTTAATGAAATTCAGTAATACACAATGTTTGTCAATCCCCACTCTAGCCCATTATCTGGCAGATATGATAAATTGGAGAAAAACATAGGTAACAGGTTCTAATTAAATATGGTATTAGAGAATATTTTGCACAATACCAGTCGAAAACGCTACGCCTATTTGGGCAACTGAAGCTTGAACGACAGCACAAATATGTTAGTATTATCTCTTAAATTATTCCAAAAATTTGGATCAACCATTTTAAACGGAACTCGAAGCCAATGTATGACTTAATATGAGGGTATATTTTAGTCGGTTCATCCGACATTAATTTATTTTCTGTTATTTTATATTGTTCTGTTGCTGTCAACTCACTCTTTTACCATGACATCAAAGGGGTTGGATATGCCCACGTTTTCAATGGCTCAGAGGTAGACAAAGCGTAGACCATAACCATTTTAACTCCAGGCAACACTTTAATTATTTCTCGAGTGCGTTGGCTAAAGGTTTTCTCTGTTTCATTTTCATTATGAAATGCACTAAATGTAAGCACTGCAACAACTAGTTTGCGACATTTTCGTGGAACGCAATGCAAGAACAACAACAAAATAATTATTATAATAAACTGGGAAAAGAAGAGTTGACACATTTCATAGAAATTGTACTATAGCTCAAAACATTTTCATACTTTCACTTGGACTCGGACATCCAACAAGGAAACCGGATGCAGGTATTAATGTGGATATATATGTGTGGAGGATGAGCGTGTGGGTTTCCGTTAGGGTATCATAGAGATATTAGTCCTACGGCTGGGGGAAACAACGACACCAAAAGCTGTCATCGGCAAGATTTTTAAAATGTTAAGGGAAATGTAAACCAGCATCAACAGCAGCTCATATACAAATTCAAAGCGTTTAATAAAGAAATAGCTTGAATCGCAGAAAAAAACAGTGAGGAAGTAGCAAGACGACTTGAAACCAATTTGCCACCATCTTCAAAAATAGGACATACCTAGAGAGGTGCTTAGAGCTATAGTGTTGTGGTAGCTCAGGTCTCAATGTTCTCGCGAGGGTGATGTTTGGTATTACACGCAAATCTTTATCATCGCCTCACATAAAATATAGGATGCTGGTTATATGCGAAAGCGAGTACTGCATGTACATATGTAGTAATAAATGTTGCCTTACAGCCATAAGGTGCTGATGTGTTTGACTCCAAACTAAAATCAACAGTAGGTAAACATTTTATTGCAGCACTTTCCGACCACATCCTCTCTGCGTCCGACTGTGCAGCATCCAGGTTATTTTAAATCAACGCCACCATCTACTGGGTGGTGAATGTTTAGACAATAAAAGGCACATGTACCTACATGTATGTTTTAGCTTCTACGTTTTCCACTTACTCTCAACCATAATCTCCCACACGTCAGCTTAGGTTCGGAGGAGTGGGCGAGAGGAAGGCGCGAAGTAAACGACAATTTACTCTAAATGCTTTTAAATCCATACGGAAGATATGTCGACTATCAGAAGTTCAAAGCGAACACACATGCACACCGTGGAGAGAAGCACTAGCAGAAACTGAAGACAACAACAGTGTTTTCTCGTGTCCTTTGTATCCTTTTGAGTCTGTTCTCTAACCCAACAACTACGGCAACAACAACTTATGTTGACAGTCGTCATCGTCTCATAGTTGCAATTAGTTTTAAGCATTTGTTAGAAGCATCTACAGCATGAGGCAAGATGATCTAAGTGTAACAAAGCGTTTTTATTCTTGCAGTGAACTCTCTTCTGTTTTTATTTCATTTAATGTTGTTTGTGTCGAGTAAAGTGTTAGGCACCCAACGGGGCATGATGATTGTCTTGTAGCCTGTTCTTTTGTTTGCCCTGCTTCATTTCTAAAGCGTTTGACTTTAAGCAATTTCAAGAATAGTTTTTCGTTGTCTTTTGATGCTTGGAAGGAAAAAATTTAATTTTGCTTTATTAAATTGAGATGAAAAATCTTAACACGAGAAAGTGAAAATGGTTAACGGAAATATGATGGACGTGTCGCAGCTTCCACTAGCTAGTGTAATCCTAATAAAATCAAATGACAGTTTTTGTATTACAAAATTCGTTTCTTGAGTTCGAAACTAGAGTGCGCTTTCCTACTGCCTATTTTGTCTATTACTTCAACAATAATCCTGTCCAGGTAGCTGGCATAAACATGGAGATATCAGACATTTCCATGTAAATATATTTGAAGACTTTTAGTTAAATATTTCTAATATTTGTTATTTCAATACTGTTATAAATGATAATTTTTTCTAATTGAAGCAGTCAAAAAATATTGTATGATGTCATTTCATTCGAAGTGATTTCAACAATTTAATCGCTATTAACTCAAAAAGTAACTTGAGTTTATAAAATATTTTTTGGTTAAACGACATTAAGCAAACTCAATTAACTTTTACTTTTTATTACTTAAAACAGTTTTCTTTTTGGCTAAAGCCACTACTTAATGCATCCTCTTCCTTTGTTCCCCTCTATCTATGGATTTCACAGATTTCGTATGGCAGCACCTGCCCATCGTTTTTTGTTAACCAAACCAGTTTCGGTTTTATGATTCCTCATCTTCAACCTCCAGCATGTAAAATCATGTTTTGTACAAAAGAAAAAAATTTGTTATTATAAAATAAAACCCCTCCAAAACAAAAAACAACAACATCGATTGAAACGTTTGTTATATTAAATGATTACTAACACTATCAAATATAAAATATATATAATCAAAATATTTTTAAATAATATCCATTGGGTATGCAGAAGAAGAGGAAACCAAATAAACAAAAATATTGAAATTTGTAACCGAAAAACGCAGAAAACTACTATATAGTATTGTATATAACATGATTTTGTATATTCATTGCAATACATTTTCTACGAAGAGTGATAAAAAATATTTAATCAATGAAATGGTGAAACAATTAAGATCTCTGACAGAAATCTTATTTTCTGTCCATATATTCTCAAAAGTGGTCTCATATACGAGCATTGAGACGTCATGTATTTCTCTTGAAAGCTCCTAAGCCCACAAGGAATCAGATATTTATCCAACAAGGAGCCATCAACTTGTACAAGTTTTCCGTCGATATTTTTGTAGGGGCTTTTGAGAAATACCTTGTTTATTTTAATGTATTTCAAAACTACTGTTGAGCTTCAATACATTTTAAATATTAAAGTTTAAAAAATCAGCGAGTATAATAAAACCAAACAAAAAACTTGATATTTTAAAATGTACTCTACTCTATCTCTCCTTCTTCAAAATAATTCTTCTTCTACCAACGTAAAATATAAAAAATCGGAAAGGTGCAACATAAGAGCAGCAAAATAAGGGCAATGGAAAAACTCATCATTTAAAGTGATTCAGTTCTGTTGCTTATTATTTTAATTTAAGATGCTGTTCATGTCTGGTATTTCCCCTCACTGTCCTAATAACAACTTCGTACGGATCACTTCTTCCTCCCAACAATTGGAGCAATAGCCTGGCCAACAATATCCTCACCGTCTGCCACGACATCATCAGCAGTATTCTCGACAACAGTCACTGGTTGATGCAACTTTTTGTGTTAGTGTGTGATGCTGCCTCAGAAAAAAAAAACTACAAAAAAACAGCAAAAGTGTTGAACAACTCCATTTTGGTATCAATCTGTTGTTGGTTCATTTTGACGTTTTTTTCTTTCTTCACCATCCTCCTTCATGTCGAGTTTTGAGAAAAGCTTTTTAATTTTTTTTCCTTGCATTCTGAACACCAAAATACCTCAGTAAACGCCTTTATGATGTTGAATCTCGACTGAAACAACGATATAACGTATAATGCTGCTGCAAACAGAGTTTTCAGCCAAACGACAGCAAACAACCAACATCATCGACATTCTCGTCCTGTGTCGCATCCTCGTCATCATGCTGATGATGAAGAATTAAAGAGAAGCAAAATCATTACCAATACAAACACGAAAAATACATTCAAAATAATGCCTCGTCGAGAGTTCTCTTTAATGATAATAAGGACACAATACAAAAAACAGCTGCTTTGTAGGTTTTGGTTTATTTACATTTGTTGCTTTATAAATGTATCGACAAAAAAGTGGCAAGTTGTTTTCATTTGTGTGTGTGTGTGTGTGTGTGTGTGTGTGTGTGTGTGTGTTAATTTCATTGAATTCCATGCAAGGCCAAAACAATAACCGAATTCGGGCAGCATAAAAATAAACGTAAAACGATTCCAAATAACACCTGCCCCATCAGCAGCAGCAACGCAACAAAAGCTGGCAATTTAATAGAATGGGTACACATTTTCATGGGTTTTAAGCAAAGAGCCAAAAAAAATTAACTTTTTTTTTGCATTTTGCCGCAAAACATCTGTTTTTTATGTGTTCGATGAAATATTTAATAAAAAAAGAAAATAAATGTGACAATTTGGAATGAAACTAAATTAAAATTGTTAAAAACCCGTTTAATCTTTAATATCAGAAACAGCACCAAACGCAGTAGAATTCATGGCTATAGCATTTAAGAATACAAATATAGTATTCTGAAGGAATTTGACGTAAATCGTTTGTAACTGAGTCCAAAATTCCTAAAATATTCGCTGTATTGCAATATAAGGTGAAAACTTGATTTGACTATGACTTTAAAAAGCAGTGTTTAAAACGATATCGTAATTTCAGCTACAACGCTAATATTCAATAATCTCGGCGGTTTAAAAAAATTACATAAAACTGTTTCCCATCAATCGTAGTTGCTAATACTGTTATCATATATCCATAACGCCAACACTGCAGGTCCCGCAACAGCAAAAGCATTTGATGTTGATATGTTTTGTTACGCTTTTAACTTTGTCTACTAGCTACTGCTGCTGCTAGAAAAAACGGCTACAAGCAAAGCAAAAGCAATTGCCCACGATCCCTGATCGTGCCTTTGACATTGCTGAAACGAATATAACATATCAGATACAGCAATATACCGAAATAAAATCAAACGAGTAGCAGCTAAAATCAGCCAAAGAACAGAAAAAATATATAAAAACAATGGCTATATAATAAGTGTCGATGAATGGCTCTTTTGAATGAGGTGTAGAAAGAAGTGCTACATTGAGCATGTTTCCTCTTAGTATGTTTAACCTACTCTACTTAAACTAAATCTAATTTTTAGCATTTTAAAAATTATAATGCTATTAGGAACTGAAACATACTAATCTAAAGATATTTAAAACCTCCTCGTTTATTGCCATCACAATGAGGGAGTAATCATGAAGTATTAATAAGCCTGGCAATAGATTTCTATGAGAATACAAATTTTCAAGTTTTCTCTACTTCTGTTTTGTAAAAATACCATACTACACCGACGCAAATATTTTCAAATAAAATAAAAAAAGTTCCACAACGAAGTTAACTGAAACCAACTGTGAGAAAATTGGCAAGAACGTGTTTAGAATTTGCACCAAAGTATGTCAAAGTGCAAACAAATTTAACTAAAAATCTCCTTTAGAATCTATTCATAACATACATTTTTAACTAAATACAATTTAAAGCTAGAGCAATTATAAAATGTTTATTCTTTTTATTTTTTGTTTTTATTTGAATTTAATTTTAATTCTATACTCTACTTTGGCAAACAAAGCAAAATAAACATTTTAAATTTTTTCGTTGAAAATATTAACTACAACATTGGCTAAAGTAAAAAAAAAATTAAATAAGTAAAAACAATTGTAGTTTATAATTTAATGTAAATAGCACATTTCATTTGAATAACTTAAACTTTTCCAATATTACAGAAATATTACTAAGCCCTTGTTAACCTATTGTGTAAATCATTGGAAACGTCAACAATTTTATTTCCGGACATCGAATAGAATATTGTAACCATGAGAGAAAGATTTACTGAAACAAATTTGTACAGATCCAGTAGGAAATGAAAACAAAACCAAAGAAAACGGGAACAACAACGTTTATGGCTTTGGGTTTTCAATTCCTTCATCTTCTTTCACAATTTTGGTTTTCCTCTATACTAGTTGTATTTTGTAACTGTTGTATTTTGTTCTCTAAAACTTGTAGTGCCAATATAAAAAATATTAGGATACATATCGACAATCGCATATAGTGATATTTATTTCCTAAAATATTTTTCCAATACAGAGATCTCTTATACAATATTATTTCTAATATACTTATGTATATGCCTAGAATTTGTGACTTTTTTGATTATATAAATAAAGAGCAGGCCAGCCCATTTGACCATTAATTTTTAAAAAAATGCCTATAGCAACAATTTGAATTCATGTTCTGCCAAAAAAGGAATGAAAAAGGCAAGTCCATTTTAGAGTTTTACTTACTAACTAACCTAAAGCTAACTTAAAACTACTATTTACAAAGAAAAACGGGGGAAATAAACAAAAACGAAAAATAAAAAGCTCAAAGTTATTGGGAGGGATCATATACTAAATTGTCAGGATTAAAATCAAATGTCCTGTATCTCCTGTGATACAGCACAAGATCACCATTGGCGTTAAACACAATTTTTTCCAAGTGCAGAAGGCACAATGGCGAAAAGAAGCCGCTTCCCTGCAACGCGCGAGTGAAATTTACTTCATCAATCCAGGACCATCTCAAAGACCCGTTGTCGCTCTCTAAAGCTTTATTGAGGAGAACAATGGCCCGCCTCATCATATAACAGTCTATTCTGTAGATCTTCGCCCCTTCATAGACCCGTGAGTTAGCAGGGGTGGAATATTCGCCCCATATATTCTTCTTGCCCAGGAGATTCAGGCAATACCTAAGTATTTTCCTCTCAAATATTCTGACCCGTTCCATTTGATGCGAGGAAATTACGCTCCACGCTGGGAACGCATATGTTAATCTCGGTCTTATTATGGTCTTATAGATCGCCAGTTTTACCTCGAGGTAAAGTCCCTTTTCCGTACGTTACCGTACGCCGCAAATGCTTTCTTGCTTTTTGTCAGGATGTAATTGACATGTTCAATGAAGCTATAGTTCTCTTGAAAAACTACGCCCAAATATTTCATCGTAGGTGTGTTAGCTATTTGAACACCGTTAACCTTTATTGTAGGTATGTAGTCTCTCGCGTTTTTGTATAGTTTTCCCTTTTGGCCCTTAAAAATCATGGTGTTGCACTTGGGCACATTTATACGCAGTTTCCATTTAGCGAAATATTCGGCGAGAGTTGCCAGAAAATTGTTCATGTTCTTATTTGCCCTTTTTGCCAGGGATTCCGTGGCCGTGATAAGGATGTCATCAGCGTATATTATCATACTCAGACCCGGGGGTGGGTCTGGCAGATCTGCTAAGAATAAATTATAAAGGACGGGGCCCAGTATGGATCCCTGTGGGACACCAGCTCTAACCTCCATCACTTTTGATTCCTCACTTTCGACTTGCACCGCAAATGTCCTGTCTTTCAGGAAATTGGTGATAATTTTGGTAGTGGTAACATCAAAATTGTTTATCTCTCTCATTTTGTGTATTATGGCATCCTGCCACACAGTATCGAAAGCCTTCTCAAAATCGAGACTAACGGCTATGGTCGCACATCTTCTATTCAGACCCTTGGTGATGGTATCTGCCAGTGAAATTAAGGCATGATCCGTTGACAATCCCTGTCTAAAACCGAACTGACAGTCCTTTAGAATATTGTTGTCTTCGATGTGGTTCTTTATCCTTGCATAAACTAGTTTTTCGAATAGTTTTCCCAAATTCGGCAACAATGATATGGGCCTGTATGCACTACTGCTAGTAGGGTCTTTTCCGGGCTTCAAAATAGGAACGACTCGGGAATATTTCCATTTTTTCGGGAAATACCCGGTGTTCAAACATTGGTTAAAGAGTGTGGCGAGAAACGTCCAAGATTAGATATTCCGTCTTTTCCATGACTCTTCTTACAATTCAGCCGATTTAAGGCATAGCCAACTTCCTCTGGTGTTATGTGCTCGAACTGCGGTGGAATCTCGCCCGTACCATCAGCAGGTTGTGAAATGCTGAAATTAGTTATAGGCCCAAGGTCTTTCAGAGTTGTCACAGTTGCCCTAACTAACTCTTCGGTTATCTCTGAATTACTGTTGCTGACTGTCTGTATCTCAGCAAAATGGTTCGCCATTAAGTCAGCAATCTTTTTCTCCTCTACGACTTTCCTATTGTCTTGATCTATCAGGAGTGGGATTTTACGTCTCTTTGAGATTCCAGCATGCATTTTAATCTGCTGGTAGGTGTTGTTGCCCAGTTTTATTAATTGTAGTTTTTCGGCTCTGATGTTCTGCTCGAATTGAAGTATGGCATTTTTAATAATTTTCTCGGCGTTTTTAATTATAGCAGCCAGAGTTCTCTTCCTGTCTATTTCCAGGGTCCAGTGGAATCTTCTCTGTAATGTCTTTTTTTGTCGTATTAGGCAGAGTATATTATCTGGCAATTTCCGCATACATCCCAGTCTCAGGGTTGTTTTATCCATACTCGCTTCCATGGCTCCCTGAAAAGCCTCGGTAACTGCATCGACGGCTACATCTATTTCCCGTGTGCTCAAGTTTCTATATTTTGGGATGGCACAAACTTCCAGTCCCTCCTTCAGCTTGATGTTATAGCAATTTTTCCTGAAACTTTTGTAGTCGAAGACAAGCACCTTTTCAGCTTTTTCCATTTCTCCTGAGACAAAGGTGAGTTCCACAGCTCTATGGTCAGAGGCATAATCGTAGGTAACGAGTCCTTCGGAGGAAACACTGGCCCCAGACAAGGCCAATCCTACCGAGGTAATAAAAATGTCTATAAATGATCCCGACGTTGGTGTGACTCTCGTGGGTTCCCTTGTGGGTTTGATCTCAAGATTGGGAGATAACATGAGCCATTCCCGTAGAAGTTGTCCATTTTTATTCTCAACTAATCCTCCCCATTGTGGATGTTTAGCGTTAAAGTCGCCTCCGATAACCACTTTATCCTGTCCGACGAGTTCAGAAATAGCCTCAAGCTCAGATTTGCCTATAATATTCTTAGGGCCGTTGTAAAAAGCGCAGAAAATTATGTAATCGCCGTTCAACAGACGTACCCGAATAGTTGTGTTCTCCATTTTTCCAGTGTCAAGGAAGATCCTTTCTCCTTTCATGTTATTTTTCAGCAGAATTGCAGTTCCTCCGCCAGTTTTTTCAATTCGGTCCTGCCTAAAGGTCTTATAGCCATTCATCTCAAATTTATGCCTAACTCCTAGCCTATCTCCGCCAGCATTAGGACATCTGGTTTGTGTTGGTCCAAAAATAATCTTAAGTAGTGTCTCCGGTGTTTGGACACAACGGAGTTGATGTTTATGAGCATGCATTTGGTTTGTCTAGTCATGAAGACGAATGGAAAGGAGTAATCCAAAAAGCGCATTGGTCTTTTCTCCTTCATCGGAGACCTGTCGATATCTGTTGGCGAAGTTGCCTATTTTCTGCATGCATGTGTAGAAATCTTTTCCTAGAAGTTTGCGGCAATCACCATCAATTAATTTGAAAGCATTATCCGCCAGGGCAGCATCGGACTGCCTTCCGCCTTGCGCGTAACCACTATTAGTATTACCCCTTAAAACTCCAGCATACTGGCGTCCATCTACAGCGCCAGACATTGGAACTCTTCCTGGAATTCGGGCCAGACTCTTGGAGGCCTTCCTTTCCTCTTAATATTAGGATACGATTACTTTCCAGTTAAGTATCATTACATTTTTCCCTCCGCAAATTGTTTCATTTTAACTGATAGAGTAACACTGGCATAAGAATATTGGATATAAATATATCGTGTGTTTTGAGCTTGTCGCAAATGTAGCATTGTGTTTGCTGTTCAATATTACATGTTTGAGACACAATGGCTAATATGTTATAAATTATTTGCTTGTGATCCAAATACAGCTTTGTTTGTGATACAAATGCAGCTGTATTTGTTGCACTGTTTACTTATTTTTTTGTCGTTACGCTCTGTCGAGAGCAAAATAATAAAAGAGTGACAAAGAAAGACTTTTGTCAGCCTAAGTTAATGTTATTGCAAGTGTATAACTGTATTTTTGCATTACTCTTTCAGTCTGTGGTTCACAAATATTTCTGAATGTGTGTGTAAATGAAGTGAGTGTTTGCTATGTTGACTGACCTGCTGCACTTTAGTTTCATGCATTCAGTTGTCAATCGTTCGTTTGAGACGAAACACACGAATAATTTGACGTTAGTCTATGGACGTTAGGGATGCTGCATATATTTGTTTCCGCGTGAAAGTATGCGTATTTACAAATTAGTAATTAGTTTGCATTTAAAGATAAGTAAGTTTAGGACTTTGCAAATAAATGAATACTTGAACTTTGTTTCAAACATATACATGGGTCCTGCAGAATGTGTGTGAGAGAACATATTACAAATGCCATTAATTTTTATTCATTGAATTTTTATTCAATTTTTTCATTTTTATTCATGAAAAATTATTCGTTGGTTATTTAATGAAATTTTTTTTGATCATTTGCTGCATTTAGCTCCTATCTGTTCATAATATTATCATGTGTGATTTTAGTTACAGCAGTGACAATAACACATTCATGGATTGTATGTGATTTGCTTTTGCTTCGCTTGTCGTCGTTTTTTTTCTAGCAATAACAGTACCTGGTGGACTTAGTTAAAAGCATAACAAAACCAATGAACGTGCTTTAGATAAAACAAAATGCCAGTCGAATGCTTTTGCTGTTGCTTCTGTGTTTTTTATTAGCAATAGCATGAGTGGGGAAAATTGCTATTTAGTTTCTGACTGTATTGTAATCTGCACAACATGTCTTGAATGATCATTCAAGACATTCGCTTTTTTTTTCAAGGCATGTACTGTCGCGAAGTTGCGACAACCATGTAATTCGGGTCCTCTCGACAAAGCAGTCATGTCTAGGGTGTCTCAGTAAGAATGAACTTCTTCATTTTAAAATAAAAATATATTTTTTGAGACAGTTGTGATTTTTTATTGGATTGTAAAGAAGACTTGTTCCGATTAAGTGTGGAATAAAATATCCGTCAAATGGCCCCTACGGCTCTGATGATAGGCCATTATTCTTTTCATGAAATCTTCCACGTTCTTTTCATAGAGATGTGGCTCATCTCTATGGTTTATTCGCATAAACCCGATACATATTTAACAAACCCCCAAAAAAGAAATCGCACGCCGTTAAATAGTATGATCTTGATGGCCAGTTGACAACATAATTTTTTGAGGTAATTTGTTCTCAAAATCGTTCCTGCAATAAATCGATTGTTTCATGCGCGGTGGGGCAGGTGGCGCCACATAATATTTTATTTTTAAACGACCAAATTTGACTCTTACTGTGAGCGCACACTGACGAAACACAAATTTGACTCTTACTGTGAGCGCACACTGACGAAACACACTGCATTGATATTTGCAGCACTTAACGTGGAATTTTGTGCACTTTCATTTAATATCAAACACAGATATAAAATAGTAATTCTCATTTTTGAATAAATCTAAATTTTCACCATTCTGCTCCGGCGTGCGTCGTCGAAAGAAATTTAAGGTGGTAAGAGCAGGGATCTAACCCACGCTCTCAAGTAGCGCACGGTAATCATTGCACCACTAATATCGCACCATCCTATTCGGTGTTGAAATTTAGAATTGATGTTGCCTTACTTATGATCGCCACTGTTGAAAGATTTATACCTTCAAGATGCAACAAACCAAATCGTTAAATTTTTCGAAATTTCATTAATTTTTCATCTGGAATTTATAAAAATCTACACAATTTATACCAATCGCAGCCAATTTTCCAACAATAGACCGCTTTGTTTGTAGAACTCGAGACAGCGGCCGACTGGCAATAGATTCCCTTCCACCTAAGATATGACATCTCAATAAACTTTATGTTTTTTTCGGTGATGAATGAATGAATGAATGGAGTATCTACATAAAGTTTTGTAGAACTTTTATTTATGCGTTAAAAACACAACATTTATTCGATTTCCTTAAAATGTAAATTTATTGTTTATATTTCGTTTCCTACCCTGTTGTCGATCTACATCTGATTTGCCGCACTGGCGTGTGTGCTTCGAATGGATCTGGCACGCACATATTTAACCTGAGAGGAAACCTTTGACTTTTGAGGATCACCAATTGTTTTGTGTATGGCAACAACAACAGCATGAATACAATTATACTTTTCGCTCTTCTTTTTGATCACAGACATATGTTCAGATTTGTTGTTGACGAGTTCCGTGGTGCCCTTTTTCTTGAGTTTCTTTTGCTTAGGTTACCAACTACTGGAGGCACTGTGAACAACAACACAGTGTCAGATATGGAAAACACCTGCTTTCGTTTTGTTTTTTGCTCACTCACTCACCGTTCAGTCCATCTGCGTGGTAGATTTACTAGAGGTATTTATGAAGTTGTTCTGGGTGCATAATGAGGATCCCTTTTAATTCCCTTCCAATCCATCTAATGGGAAAAAAGTTAATTGTATGTTTAGCTGCAACCTGGTGTGAGTTTTGCTTTGTTTTGGAATACGTTTTATTTGGTCTTAGTTTCTCCATTCAGTTCATCAGCGTTTTACTCATTGAGGCCTAAATTTATTTATATAATTTCAGAAATTATAGTGCTCACGGAATGATTATAAACATTTGGAAAGAGATTTAATTTCGAAATTGTTTAGAATTCCAATTATGTTGTGTGTGTGTTTTGTGGCTACAAAAAGAATTGTACAAATATTCATCTGCAGATTGTGATGGAAGTCAATTAAAATGCATGCAATTCTTTTGAAACATCATTATAAATACGGAAGAAGATATAAACAACCGAGGATTGTATAAATATTTTGTTAAATTAAACATATTGCCGGCACGAGTGGTACGGCTGATTAATACAGCAGACTCACGTGGGTGAAAATAGTAAAATTTAGTTGCGGTTTAGATTAGTAATAAAATTCTATATGATTTATTTGCATGGTATAAGTATTTATAATATATATATCTTACATCTTCGTAAACTCATCATGATCTATGTGTCGTAAGGAGGTTCATTGTGACATTCAGTTACGCAATATTTTAATATGCTACAAATAATCAATAAGCTGGACTGTATTTTGTTCTAAGATCAATTTCGAAATACAATTTAAACCCCCAGTCTAAACGGTTTCCTAAAGCTCTATTTACAATTGTTGAGTTTGTCCCCTCAAGAAAAATAATTTTGACAGTTCAGAACCTAATATCAAATTATGTTGGCTCAGAACCTAATTATAACCGGGTGTTTATTCCAAGAAACGCGATAGGACTACCTTGTCAGATTTTTTTTTAAATTTTAATACATTAAGTACTTGGCGTACTTTCCCAAAGTCATGCACTTTTTTTTTATGGGCCGCCAAAGATTTGGGGCCTCGGTATCATTTTCGTAAAAATGTGATCATTTTCTCAGGCTCATATCTTGCAAACCGTTCAGAATTTCGATTTACTCTCTGAGGCAAAGTTGTAGATCTTGTCATAAAAAACAAAAATTGCGAACATATAAAATCAAAAAAACTTCACCTTCCAGATCAAAATTTAATTTTTTTTACCTTTTTCTCCTGTTCAGGTCCATAGGTAGCAAAAAATGAAATATGCCTGGCCAGAACCATGAGTTTGTTTGTCATGCACGCGATCATGCACCGACAGCAGCAGCACAGGCAATGCAGTAAGCTCAGCACACGCAACAAGGGACGCAGCACACAATATAAAAGCGACACGACGCTCACATCGAGGCATTACACAGCGCGACGACAACGAGAGCTCAGCGGTGAAAGTTATAAAGTGAAAGTGAAAGTAAAAAAAGTGAAAGTGCTACAGTATAATTCGCACACAACATTGGCAACTGACAATTTCAATATGCAGTGTGAAAATATTGATTTATTGATGTGTTAACATCTATACGCGCGCCTCTAGGGCAGTAAACTATAAATTTAATACATACGCAAGTGTTAGGTTTGTAAGAGTAAATCATCGTTTGTTTGTTCGTTGCTTGGCAGTCGGTATTGAAAGTGATTATTGGGCGATTTTCATATAATTTTCCCACGCGATTTTCTCCGGAAATTCATAGCCGATTTTATTAATTTTTGGAATAAAAAGCTAAAGCGGGTTTCGACGAAGAGTTTAGGCCAAAAATTAAGGCGATCCGATATAGGCGAGCCGAGATTGAAGTATTTTAATTTGGAGTAATATTAAAAAAGTGTTTTATGTTGATCTTCGGTTTTGTCTTATCATCGTTTGTTTGTTCGTTGCTTGGCAGTCGGTATTGAAGGTGATTATTGGGCGATTTTCATATAATTTTCCCACGCGATTTTCTCCGGAAATTCATAGCCGATTTTATCAATTTTTGGAATAAAAAGCTAGTGTGGGTTTCGACGAAGAGTTTAGGCCAAAAATTAAGGTGATCCGATATAGGCGAGCCGAGATTGAAGTATTTTAATTTGGAGTAATATTAAAAAAGTGTTTTATGTTGATCTTCGGTTTTGTCTTATCATCGTTTGTTTGTTCGTTGCTTGGCAGTCGGTATTGAAGGTGATTATTGGGCGATTTTCATATAATTTTCCCACGCGATTTTCTCCGGAAATTCATAGCCGATTTTATTAATTTTTGGAATTAAAAGCTAGTGCGGGTTTCGACGAAGAGTTTAGGCCAAAAATTAAGGCGATCCGATATAGGCGAGCCGAGATTGAAGTATTTTAATTTGGAGTAATGTTAAAAAAGTGTTTTATGTTGATCTTCGGTTTTGTCTTATCATCGTTTGTTTGTTCGTTGCTTGGCAGTCGGTATTGAAAGTGATTATTGGGCGATTTTCATATAATTTTCCCACGCGATTTTCTCCGGAAATTCATAGCCGATTTTATTAATTTTTGGATTAAAAAGCTAGTGCGGGTTTCGACGAAGAGTTTAGGCCAAAAATTAAGGCAAACCGATATCAGCGAGCCGAGATTGAAGTGTTTTAATTTGGAGTATTAATTTGGAGTAATATTAAAAAAGTATTTTATGTTGATCTCCGGTTATATCGTACGAATATAACAATGTATGTATGTATGTACAAGTGTCTGTTGCTTTGCATTCTTTGACTTTTGTGGGAATAAAACAAAAAGTATTGAGCAAGAAAATAATGACACATGTGCTTGCACTGGGCCTTTAAATAATTTTAAGTATTAAATATTATTTAACTGTAACGTCATCATATGATTGAACGCTGTTTTTTATTTTCCAATGTAACATTTACGAATGTGTTCATTGAAATCGAACAGGTACCGTGTAGCAAAAAGGTGTTAACACATCGCTCGTGAGTTCGAACACTCATTGGATTTTTTTTGCTACGTTTGCGGTCATCAAACCAGAAAAAAAACATCTACAAGATTTCAGAAGGAAAAGAATCTTTTAACTAGTGAATTCAAAAGAGCATATACATTGTTTTTCGACGAAGTGGACTTGACCGGTGAAAATTACACACCTAATACAGTGTGTCGCCAATGTTATAACAATCTCATGGCATGGTTGAGTGGAGGCAGAGGTACTATGAAGTATTGTAAGCCGGTAAACTGGATTAATCGCCCAGGTGATCATGATGCAACCAGTTGCTATGCATGCGTAAATTACACATGTCGTCTAAATCGACATTCTGAGAAGAACAAAATTTATAAAGCAACTGCAACAGCCACACTACCAGTGCTTGCACCTGAAAATTTTGTATCACCAAGGCCGCCAACTCCAGATCGTACTACAGAATTTACAGCAATGAGTACAGCAAGTGGTGTTACTTATGAAGATCCATTTGATACCGATTATGAGCCCCAACAAGGAAGAGATGGACCACAACTAATAACACAATGGAAATGGATTTCATTGTGGCCATATTGGGATTATCGCAGCGACTTGCAATATTTTTGACAGCTTTTTTAAAGCAAAGAAAACTCACACATGCTAATGTTAACTCTACGGCGTACCGCAAACGACAAGCTGAATTTCAGATGCTCTACACTCTAAATGATGACAATTCGTTCGCTTACTGCACCGATATAAAAGCTTTGGTGGTAAAAATGGGAATGAATTACATCGCTAGTGAGTGGAGATTATTTATTGATGGTTCTGTTTCAAGCTTGAAAGCAGTGTTGTTGCATGTGTCGAACCGAAAACCTTCCATTCCGCTAGCAATGGGTATCACCATGAAAGAAAGCTATGAAACATTGAAAGATATAATGGAAAAAATCAAATATTACGAAAATAAATGGAAGATTTGCTGTGATTTGAAGGTCATCAACATTATTATACTGTAGCACTTTCACTTTTTTTACTTTCACTTTCACTTTATAACTTTCACCGCTGAGCTCTCGTTGACGTCGCGCTGTGTAATGCCTCGATGTGAGCGTCGTGTCGCTTTTATATTGTGTGCTGCGTCCCTTGTTGCGTGTGCTGAGCTTACTGCATTGCCTGTGCTGCTGCTATCGGTGCATGATCGCGTGATACCTAAGCGCTACCTAAACGGTGTTAACCCTTGGACAAACACGTGGTTCTGGCCAGGCATATTTAATTTTTTTGCTACCTATGGACCTGAACAGGAGAAAAAGGTAAAAAAAATGAAATTAAAAAATTTTCGGCAAATTTTTCACTTTTGCGTGCTACCTAAACAGTGTTAAGAATCATCTCTAGGCAGTTTATATGTTCTAGAAATTTGTTTATTGAGATCTTAGGTAAATTTTTGTGGTTGATTGTTTCCTTGAATTTTTAACGGTTTGCTACCTATGGACCTGAACACGGGAAAAAAGGTAAACAAAAATCGAATTTTTTTAAGTTTTTTGCGATTTTGATCTTGATCACATCGTGTGAAACAAATAATTCCACCGTTTCTCGACATGTGATTAAAAATTATCTCTGTAACTCAAAGCGAGAAATATCACCACTGAATTCGTTTGATATTGGAAAATTCCAGTTAGCCGTCAAATGTCAAAATACTTTAAACAATTGGCCTGTTTTATTACTCCCTGCTAAACTATTTTTTGACCACTATGTATGGGCGCTAAGCGATTTTAAGTAGCTCCCTATACAAAGTCGCCGAAATATTAGTTTAGCGGGAAATAAAAAAACCGCCTAATAATACAAAAGCATCAAGCGAAGATGTATCTAGTTGTGGTCCGACCCTGTCAACTGTAGTTTGCTTTTACACTTTTTTGTTCAGTTTTATTGTTTGATCATGATGTTGAACTTGATCATGAAACAATATGCCTGTTGTAACCGCCTTTAATTACAATAACGCCTTCTATGTCTGGCTTACTTATTCTGCCACATATCCAGCTTTTAAAAACAGAAAATAAAACTACATTTCTGCAGCCGGTAGCAATATATACATACATTTTAGTAATGCATAGTGCGGCATTAATTATAGTCGAGGAATATGATTAACGAAATATGTTGCGCATTAACCGGAGACAGTTGCGACATGCGGAACAAGCCTAGTTTAGTTATGTCTCTTGGAGCTGGTAAAAAAATTTTAAAATACAAAACCTACCCAAAACCACCAAACCCAAACTTTTAAAATACCGTGTCTACCTCTATTTTCGAAGTTATGGGCTCTAAAGTTCTGATATACGGGAGGGTATATGTTTAAGGAGATATCTTACGCGATTGGTAGCAGCTTTTTGTACAATATGAGGCAACATATACGAAACAATTAAATGATAATTTTTGAATTTGCATTTTGGATATTCGATGATTATTTTTCTTAAAATGTTAACTTGATTTTGTTCGCATGCATAAAGTTATAAATATTTTGCAACGATATTTCCTTTTCTACGATACTGTTATTTATTTCGGGTTTTGGCATTTTGGGTGTAAAATTGTATAAACTAGAAAATTTTAATTTCTCAGTTCATTTTAGTAAAAAAAAAGAATGATTTAGTTTGACCTGAATACGAAGTGGTGAAAACTTGAGTAAAATCCCACCACTCTAGTGGTTCGAACTCTTAATTTTAACAAATTTAAAATTTTTGGAAAAAAATTTTAACTTGGATGTTTCGTTTTTTACCAAAAAGTTGTATTTAAATGCAAACAATATTCATCTCAGATACCAATACCTTCTAGTAGAAGTCTTTATGTTTACAATAAGATATAACATGATATTCTCACTCAACGGATTCAGGATGATATGGTCCAGCAAAGTACGCTATCTCGAGGAAAAATCACCAAGATGGCCTTATATGGGTGCCAAATCATAAAAATTGCAAAAGATGAGTTGAAAATGTTTTGTTCCCGATCGAGTACTTTAGAGACACAGACTTCCTCGCATTTTTCCAGTGCGGCGAGAAAAATTGACAGATGACAGAAAGTCCTCACAGAATAAAGTTACAGACACAGTTCAATGTGAACAATGTAAAAAAACTTTCTAAAAATACCTCGGATCGAAGACAAAACGAAAACTGAGATACAATTTAGTTTGTTAATATGTGAAATTCTTCATCGACTAAAAACGAAAATATTTCTTATAAATAACGTACAAATATTTTCTTAGATGGGTGAAATTTTGCATCGATTGAAAAATAATAGTTTTCCAATAAACAACCTACAAATATGGTAGCTGATATATGATTTTTTTTATCACAGGTTTTTCAATTAATATTTTATTTGAATTTTCAAATTTTTTAATTGAATTGAAAAATAATTTTTTTCTGTGTAAAGGCAAAATGTTGAAAAGTAGAATGCTGCAACTTTTTGGTCATTGACAAAAATATGCCTCGACGTATATGTGTAAGTCTCACAACAATGGAGTCAAGTTATTTTTAATGTCCGATTCGATATACGATGATTTCAATGATTTAAAATCCAATTTGTCTCTGTTTAATTGCACGATTATTATTAAACTAAATAAAATTAATTTAATAGTAATTAAATTAAAGATAAAATCCTCCTCAAGATATGTTATTGTTGCTCTTGACTAACTTATACTTTTAATTAGTAACAGCTCTGATCAAATTGTTTGCGCTACTTTAAATTTGTGGTTTGATGGACATAGTTTCTACGGATTAAGTTTCCGTAACATGTTATGAACTTCTATAACTAACTGTGTGAACAAGAAAGTTACAAATATTTTTATATAGCAATACATAAGTATATTTAATTGAAATAAAATACCTATACTTCTGGCATTTGCCTGGTAGAAGTTTTATGAAATCTACTAATTTTAATCTTTTTCAAAGAGAATAAATAGAGGAAATGTTAAAATATCCCCTATTCTTTTGCATATCAACGTTATCTGTATTTATTATCTTACTTTATGCAAATATGTATAAAAATTAATATTTGTTAGTGTATACTTTAATAACTTTTTTTTGTATTTTTCTGATCCCAATCACATTTTCAATCTTAAATAAATAAACTCTGTTGATCTTAATAAACACCAGGCAAGTATGAAAACCTAAAGACAAAGCCCAAAACAGACACAAAAACAAAAGATAGAACTTAATACAATGGGAAAAAGTTGGGAAAAAATGATAACAATTCAAATGAGTATGAAACTAGAACAAAGTGAAGTTGGTCACAGCAGCTGACTGAGGAGGAGTTGTGTTCCAACTGCCTGCTTGTGAACTCGTTTCATAGTTTTGTTTGTATACGTTACAGAGTTGCGTTTTTATCATCATTGAAATTATGTTCTTGTATGCACACATGGTTGTATGCAAACTTTTGCTTACATTCTATGCATTCATACATTATGGTGTTTGTATTTATAAACAAGTATTTATAGCCTTAAATTATGTTCAATAACGCTTTAAACGTAACCCAGGCAACATTTTATATATATATATATATCTAGTCATATATACTATATAGCCATATACTATATATCCTAGAGAGTTTGCAACAAATATTAGCAAGTATTGTCTAAGAACAATCTAATAAAAATATAAAGAATTTAGTTAATAATGTGTTGCATTTCCGTAAAAGGAGAGCTACAAACGTAGTTTTATTTTAACAATTTTTTGTAACATTTTAAAGTGATGACGACTATTTTGTACAGATATCCTGAGCAATTTGGATATTTGTGTTTTTTATGATTGTAGATTTAAAACATTTTGAATATTTAAAAACTTAACTCTCACTATAACGTCCATACGTCTCTCTTACCGTGAAATATTTCGTCCACCGGCTCGATCTTTAGTATTTTCTTTCCAGTTGATAACATCTAGCTTCCGCAGGGAATAGTCAATTTGATACTTCCAGTGGAGCCTTGGTGGCCATATTTGTCGGCTTCCTTCGTGTACATTGTCGAATACCTTTTGTGCTGGTTCGTCCTTATCCAGTCTACGGGCGTGGTGTAGGCAGCGTTATTTTGATTCGCATAATTACCTAAATGTCGGGATTATGTGTTCTTATCATTTTCGGATTTTTTTTCGCAGTTTTTTTTTTTTTTGATGTGTTAACATCTATAGGTATTCACAAAGTGAATACATCCAAATACAGTTTGGCTGCGATCACACAGATTGTCCGACTGCGATCACATACTGTTTGCCGTTAAACTCCTCCGAAACGGCGCGACCGATTTGTATGAAATTTTGTGTGCATATCGGGAAGGTCTCAGAATTGTCATCAAAATAGTCATCATATTTTTTCTATACTTTTTTTTTAACAAATGTTTCACTGCTATTTACAATAATTACTTCTGAGTTTATAGTTTTTGCTGAATCTTCATACATATTTCACAATTTACTAATGCATACTCGCTAACCTGACGTAGATGCGTAGAGAGAGAACAGTTTTTAAGCACCATTGGCGTAATCTTATTTCTTTCATTCATGGTTATACGTATTTTAAAATGAGATAACAAGAGAGCAGCGGAACTTATGTAGCGTATCTACGAACATAACAATGTATGTATGTACATGTGTCTGTTGCTTTACATTCTTTTTGTTTTTTGTGGGTTGACGTATGCGATTCGTGTCCGTAAGGAAGCTGATCCATTTCTCGCACACATAAACTTAAGTTTCTCTTAGCAACGTCACATGAACTATCTACCGAGTAATTAGCTATGGAAAGCTTATTCTAATCCACTTGGAGTGTGTGTACAAGTATACACCACCTAAAATATAGATGGTATTCGCCTGAGAAGCTTTATCCTATTGCTCCACGGGATATACTGGGTAAATGAGTACGATCGCACGAAAATGATTGGCAAATACTCATTAATTCACATCGATTGTCGTTGGGATAATTTTTACCCGCGTTCAACATTGTTTAGCTTCCAAAGACCCTTAATCAGATTATGAATGGTCGAATAAGACAGACGAAATCTTATAAAATTACAGCTGGGCTCGTATCCCAAGATCTACCGCCTGCATCGCAATATATAGTATTGTTGGGTTATCCTTCCATTTGTACGGAAATTCTTTTTCTGCGTTGTTGCATCGGGAGTTTTTGTTGTAGTATTTTCACAAGGCTTTTGCATTGTATACTTAAGTAGCATCGGGATTCAAATACAAACGTGCACATACATAAGAATATGAACATATTTCATAGTATGGACAGACATTTTGTATTATATACGCAAAAGTCGTTAAAATTGTATTATTATGGATTCGCCTTTGTGGGCTTTTTTAAAACGTTGCATTCTCTTCCCATCAAGTTCTTAGATTCTCTCATAATGATAAATAAAATGCATTGTTTACAAGCGTATGCATATACATACATACTGTACAAATATACTTGTTTCTGTAGATATTTATATTTTTGTGTGTGTATTGCAAATATTGTGAATGCCCAGGAATAGCTGAAGTTGCATTGTCTGGTGGCATATCTTATGACCAGCTCCATACAAAAGTTCAGCAGCTCAATACAACTCAGATTATCCACTTAAAAATGAAGTGGTAGCTGCTACTGCCCCTGTTGCTGATGATAATGGTGACAACGAAGATTATGTCGACAATGGAGATGATAATGATGGGTTATGACCAAACCTTAAGAAGCTTGCTCTATATGCCATTGTCAGAAAATCCTAAGGAGGGAGTGAATGGATTAAATTCATGCATATCGGTTATTATTCTGGCGAACCCAACTCCCAAAGCTGTTGTTGTTTGTCTGTTGCAGCAGCAACTTCTTAGGTTACATCCAGTTTCCGGTCTTCACGACTCTGTCAAGAGATGTGGGTAAATATCCCTTATAATGCAGAGTACTCACACGTACGTAGATATAGTATCTGCATATATGTATACGAATGTACGTACTTGTATCTCCACGAGTGTAAGGTGTTATCAAATTGTCATCAACAGTAGTATTATAATCGTCAACGTCGTTTACAAACAACCGCACCACATATAAATAATAGGGCGACTCAACTTGTGTCAGACAAAAAAGGTGAAAATAAACACCCAAAATTTAAAAGTTATGAAAGAATTTACGTTCTGGATTATTAGAGAAATAGTTAGGTACGTCAAAACTCTCATTTGCAATGAGAGAATAGTATAGTGTACCTATAACCATGAGGAGAAGGACTAACAGCAGAACATGTTGCAGCTGTTATATTTCTTTAATATTTTGATTTTTCTCAAAAACTTGTGGCATCAGTGTTGCATTTACAATGAAACGAACAAAATTAAAGAAAACGGGAATAAACGCTTTTTTAACTGTCTCATCTATGCTTATAATTTGGTTATTACTCTATGAGTATGGGTGTGACAATTTGTTTGTCACTTTGCAGGCAGATGTTTTTCCATTTTCCAAAACTGATAGTGTAAACCTAGAACAAACTGAGGATATGATTTCGCTTCAGTTAAAGACAATTGCATTCCATTTTTCTCTCCGCAAATCGTTCCATTTGATTTGAAAGTGGTACATGTCAAAATCGGTATAACATCTGGTTTTTGTTCGATTTTCCTATTAGGTAAATATTTTATCTTCCTGGATTATTTTTGTAAAAATCCGACTAACACTGCAATACGACAATTAAACGAAATCAGAACAGTTCATAAATCTAAATATTTCCAAACAAAAATCCAACTATTAAAAATTATCGTGTCATTCCAATTTCCTTGAAATCCTCAGAACACAAAACTGAATCTTCTAAAATTGACGAAATGTGAAATGTCTTCCCTTTATTTATGAATGTAAAAAAGTTAGTTTCCCCTTACCTGTGCTGATTGGATATGGGTGATTCTCACAGTCCGAAGGCTTTACGGGTTTTAATTTGTAGCCTGATTAATAAGGACGTATGACTTAACGCCGACTCCGACCCGTTAGCTATTGAGAAGCCATCTAATGGTTATCATTGGTTTGTGTCGGCAGTACTAAGCAGGCGAACACCACCCAAAGAAATGAAAGGATATCAAGGCTGAGATCGTTCGGTATTAATAGTAACACCCTGGATGTTTAATCAGATATGGTGATTTTATAAACTGCATGCTGTTTCTCTCTTTTGATTCTAATTTTCGATTCGGCATTTTTCGGAACAGTTTTGAAAGAGTAGAACTATAAAATATTTGTGTAGAGGCATAATAAGCCTCATTAATTTTGTTGAATTGTCTATAGTTTGCGAGATATAAAGCAACGAAATAATATAACATTTATTTTAAGCCTCCGTAATTTTCAAAATAAAGCTTCATTGATTTTTCTACAGTTCAAGAGATATTCCAGAAAAATCTTTAACAAATTTTACTAACTGGATATTTTTTGTTACTACAAGTTGAAAGAAACACATGTATCGCAGTCTAACTACAAACCCGTCATAACTTAAAACTTTCGAGAAGTTAAATTGTTGCCTAAAAACAGTAGCAACGAATTCTATCCGCTGTAATTGGACTTAATTTTCTCGTCTCTTTCATCAAAAGAATCCCGATGAGGTGACTGTAGTCGAAACAATACTATGGTGGTCAGAGCACCGACGGTAACCATGTTATCATGCTCCAGCGCTCCAGAGTGTCTGGGTTATTGCTAAAGGCCAATGACTTCAAATAACCCCACACGAAATAGTCTAATGGTGTTAAATCACAACTTCTTGGAGGCAGTTCAATGTCACAATTTCTTGAAATAATCGAATCTCCAAACTTTTCTCGCAATAATTCGGTTGTTGTACGTGCACGCATCCCCGTCTTGGTGGAACCAGATGTTGTCAAGATCTACTTCTTCCAATTTCGGCCATTAATAAATTGGTTATGAACGATCTATACCTCTCTTCATTGACGGTAACGGTGTTACCAGCTTCGTTTTGAAAGAGGTACGGACCGATGATTCCACCAGACCAAAGACCACACCAAACTGTCAATGTAGGTGAATGTAATTGTTGTCCATGAATAATTTGTGAATTTTTTATTTACCGCACAACCCAGATGAAAGTGACCCTCATCGGAGAAGATGATTTTCTTAAAAAATATCGTTATCGTTTTCAAGTTGTTCTAAGACAAAATCAGCAAATTCATGACGTTTACGGTAGTCCAGTGAATTCAGTTCTCTCCATGATGAAATTGTAAACATTACTGAATACAATGAAAAAAAATTTACAGATCATGACATACTACAAATGGCCGCAGCGTCACTCAGAAATCATATCACTCATATTGGAAAATCCTACATTAAGAGTACGTTGGTGGCCATTGTAGCATTCTACCGATATTCCACAGGTTGTATCCTACATATTTTTGACTTATCTGGCAAAATATCTTAACTTTACATGGAGAAAACTTCCTTAAGGTGCTCGTCCGAAATATGTGGAAATGCACGTAAGCAAGCCGCTCTTCCTTTTTGGCACAGATATATTTCTGAAAAGATCTTATTTCTCTTTGTGTGTCATGTCCAATTTTTTGGCGCTATCTTTTGGGACTGTAGAATTTTGGCTTTCAAATATGCAGAAATAAGAATGTCTGAGAGTTCATATATTTTAAAAACCTTCTGTACTGATAACATATGATTTAGGCCCATTTGAGCTATGGATTATTTTGGTGGGAAAAACAACGAGCTTTCGCTTAATGTTACTTGGACAAAAATGAGTCTGTTTTTATTCGAAATGTATTATTAATTTCCTTGATCGTGCATTATATTTTGATTCACGTTATTCATAATTACCGCCTTAAATCAAAACATAAACCATTTGCTGTTACTGTAGAGTTGGAGTCGTAGTTGGAGTCAGAGTTAGAGGCGGAGTTAGAGTCAGAGTTAGAGTTGGGGTTCAGGAATTAAAATTTGCGGAGTCGGACAGCCTGTTCCTCAATCTCGATCGAAAGCTTTCGTTCATGCTCTATTCGAAAAAATTTTGATTTGGGTTCCACAATCTTGCCATTTCAGGTCGAATGAAAACATAAAATTGAAGGTCCTTTCCTGAATTATCTATTATTCCAATAAAAACCAAGCATTTTTCACTTAAAATAGTGTATCAGACTTTGAAAACTTGTTGAATGAACTTCTCATACATTAAAATGCAACACTAATAAAAATAAGTTCGTTACGAAAAATTTAAAGATAACATTGTTCAAAACTATTCAGTACAAATTTTGGTTCCTCTATATCGAATGTGCTGTCATTTGGGAACAAATATAGATTCAGTCGAACGGAAATTGCGGCTTAGAAGAACACAATTTGAGTCGAGTGCGAGTGGCTGACTTTCGCTCGCTGCCTTTCGTTTGAGATAGGAGAACAGGCCTGGAGTTTTCTTGGTTTTAGGAAATCCCAAACCCCTGAACCAAACATTGGGAGCAGAAAACTTTGGACGATTATCTTACAGTTCACTCGGAGTCTATTTGTTGAATTTTTGTTGGGTCCACTTAATAAACATACATCAGCATGTTTGATTGGTGTCATGAGTCTCAACATCGTCAGGTGGCATTTGTAATCTTTATTCTCAGCTCTCCAACGATTTCCTTTTCTTTGACACAATAGACTGTTTTTTCATCATTCTATGTTATTTTTTGTTTTTGTTCTATGCACATTCCTTTTTCTTTGAACTTTATTCTCCTTCTCGTTACTGCTGATTTTTCATATTATCATCACTTTGCGGGTTCTTTGCCTATTTCGTGCAATGCAGGCACAAAACTGTCAAGCCTTGCCCGGATGACTGGATGGATGGATAGATGCCCCATTTTAGTAGAAATGATTTACCACATAATTAGGGAGTTCTTTCCGCTTTTAGTTCGCTTCAATTCATCATCATCGTCAACATTAGCGCGTCGTTTCTTTTTCACCACCGGTGTGAGATTGGAAATGTGAAGAAAAACAAAAGCCACTGCACAGAAATAGCGCTTCAACTGCTACGCCTCACGCCCTCTTTGGGATTTGTGATGCTTCCGTCAAGGGGACGGAGTTTGACTCTTCTTTTGTTTTGTTTTATTCGGTCGGTTTTGTGTTTTTGGTTGCCTGAAAAGCAATTATTAACTTATTAAATATAATTAAATGAAACTTCACACCATTGTTAATACAAGTATGGAATCTTTGAATACAGACATTATTCGCAGCCAACTCAGATCATTTCCCTTTGCCATCGAATACACGAAATCCATAAGAAATTGTGATGGAAAATGAAGCTTTTTAATCCCACGTATTTTCACACCATCGTCGCTAAAGTTAAGTTGCTTTTTGCATTTCGGCCAAGTATTTTATGCAGAGATTTCTTAAAAACCTTAGAAACTGAAAAAAGATAAGATTGTGTTTTGTGTCTTCTGTAATTAATACTGAAGGTTAACAAAATTATTCCGTCTGCCTCTCCACTTTCCGCACCCCACTTTACTTTAAACATTCGTTTTCCATGGAAACCAATTATTAGCATAATTTGTAATAAAAATAATTAGAATGAAATAATAATAAAAAGTTTTTATGCTCTTATTAAATTGTATATTTAGTAACATATTTCGTTTTCTTATTCTTGTTTTCTTCTCTTTGCAGGTAAGTCCAGAAAACTTGGTGTATCTTTCGAAAAACTCATAAAATTTTACAGTAAGTACTCACGAAAAATGCCGTAAAAATTACAATTAACATCAACAACATTGCACGGAATAATTAGCACGGAAAAATTAAACGTGAATTGTGTTGAAGGGAACTCAAGTTATTTGTTGGAGAAAGAAATACATATGTTGTGCGTTAGAAAACTTTTGACATTTTCAATGATTTTATTACTGTATATTGGAAGGATGCAAGTTTGAGAAATCATCAGTCAGTTGTGGTTAAGGTATTGGACAGCCTCAATTCATTATTTTTTAAAAGCTAGATAGTTTTTAAATATGGTCATGTAAACATGTATAAATCCAAAACGCTGTGTGGGAAAATTAGAATGTTTGATTCACTGTTACTCTCGCACAAGGGGGAAGTTTAGTATGAACTGCGGAACATGTTGAATTAACTATTGCATAGCTCCGGTTATAACGGGTCCGCCATCTAACGTTTTTTTTTCAACTAGTGCTTATTTCGTGAATGGTAACACTTAGCTCATGTCTGATTTTACAGATAATTAGTTTTATCTTTCCGCTGAACGAATATGGTTGTGTATACGCTTGAGCAACGCTGGGAAATATGGGAAAAATGGGCCTGCGATCGACTTACAGAAGATGCCGATTTTGCCAAAAAAAAAAATATCTTTTCAGATGAAGCTCATTTTAATCTTGGCGGGTATGTAAACAAGCCAAATTGTCGCATTTGGGGCACAGAAAACCCGCACGCATACATTGAAAAGCCGATGCACCCAAAACGAGTCACTGTTTGGTGCGGATTTTGGTCCAGAGGCATAATTGGGCCATTTTTCTTCGAAAATGAGCAAGGAGTGGCCGTTACAGTCAATGGCGATCGTTATCGGGCCATGTTGGACGAATTTTTGTTCACAAAAATTTGAAGGGGAGGATATTGGCAACATTTGGTTTCAACAGGACGGCGCTACGTGCCACACAGCCGAAGCTACACTCGATGTTTTGCGCCCTATTTTTGTAGATCGCATTATCAGCCGCAGACCTGATGTCGTTTGGCCACCTCGGAGCTGCGATTTGACACCGTTGGACTATTATTTGTGGGGTGCCCTCAAAGATAAGTGTTACGCCGACAAGCCAGAGACAATTGACGCTTTAAAGGACAATATTCGTGAAGCCATTGGTGAAATACAGCTGCACACAATCGATAATGTGCTTAAAAATTGGACCGATCGTGTAGGCTACTGCATGGCCAGCCGAGGCAGCCATTTGAATGAAATTATTTTACATTATTAACCGGAAGGATTGTACTTTCAAATAAATAAAGAAATTTCAGAAAATATTCAGTAGTTTTGTTTGATAGCATTTTCAAAAAAAAAAAAGTTATTTGGCGGACCCTTTAGCAGCGATACTTTTATTGTCTCCAAACTATTTTATGTTCTCGTTCGAAGTAAGAAATGACTACAAAGAATGAAATGTACAGACTCTTTTTTTTAAATCAAGATGGTCGGGCGTAATTCGAAATAAAAATTCAAATATTTTTTAGGAAAATTTTGCGATGAATGTTGCTTTTTAATTTTCAAATTATATATATGTTTGATGGCTCTGACACATACTTAAATGGAGCTGAATTCAAGCAATGGCACGAGTTTTATTAACTTCGATGGCAACGGTCATTTGTGGCTTATTGGCATATAGTCCGTAAGACTTTTGGAAATCCCGTCATGGCAACAAATAATTCGTCAGCATATACCAGTAGCAGTCCACCATCAGGTGGTTCTGGCAACGATGTTATAGGATACAGGATCCAGATCCACTCCCACCACAACATCTCTAACGCTAGAGTACGCATCTCCGACTTGAGTACGGAATTTGCGCCCCTTAAGGAAACTAGCCACCATCCTACAGGTGTCGATGTCGAATCCCATTCTCACCATTTTGTATAAGATTCCGTCCTGCCAGATCGAATCAAATGCCCTGGCTATATCGAGACCCACCGCTATGGTGGCATATCTCTTGTACAACGCTCGAGTCACATAGTTTCCGAAGACCATGAGCGCATGAGACGTTGAATGTCCTCACCGAAAACCAAATTGGTTATCTTCAGCGCCCGGTCGGCGCCCGGATTTGGTATAGGGATCGTGACCGATTCCTTCTAAGCCGCCGGTTAATATCCCAAATTCAGGCTGTGGCTAAAAAGAACCGCTAGAAAGTTCCCAATAGCGGCATTAACCCGCTTCAGGACCACATCAGGGATCGCATCCAATCCACTAGACCTACGATTAGATCTCCACCGTAACGCGTTACCAACCTCGGCAGGTTTTACGAAGCCATGCCGACGCCAGCTCCCCTCATCCACGCAAAACGACCTGTCTGCCATGGCATCTTCTCCAAACGTCACAGCTGGGTCTCCATCCGTCAAGCGCAGCATCTCACCGTCCACACCAAAAGTACTGGCCCTTGCACCATCGCCCACCGCATTAAGATCTCTCTGAATGCAGTCAGCAAGGAGGTTAGCCTTGCCTTCATCGACCACAATCAGGGTATCATTACAATCCAACATGTCAGAAATAGGTCTCCTGACCTTAATGCCCGCTGCGGGTTTCACCCTCCGAAAAGTGTCGCTGTTCAACTCCATACCGCGTAAATACGCCGCCCCGCTATTTTGCTCAAACTCACGTATGGATCCATGAATGATCCTATCGAGATTGCGCACTATAGCCCGAACCGTTATCGCCCTACCAGGATCTCCGGTCCTGTCGATTATCCGCCGCTACTGTGGTAGTACTAACATGTTTTGTATTAGAAATATACGATTGTGGAACAAAATAAAAACCGGTGAAACCGGGAGCTAAAAACCGGTTCAACCTCTTGCTCGGATGTGACAATTTTCAGAAAACTGGCGGTCGGTGGATGACCAAAAGATAGATTGACCGGTTTTCGGTTTTTGAATACTCTGGAGATTTGTCAACATCAGAAGCGTAACAGGTTCTGTTTGAGCTCTAACGTTGACATATCGTGACATTGCTAGTAGTTTGCTGCATGTAATGAAAATCGATCGCGTCAAAATCTAATGCGATTTGATTACAGTCATTACGCACTGGATTTTTTTTGGCACATTCTTATGATGAATCGGCATAGGAAACCATTTGGTCCTTACATTTTAGGTATAGGATGTGTTCAGCAATTTTATGTAAAAATGTACGGGAAACATTTTAGTGGAATACTTTATCCCTCTACCGCCTCAATATATGGGTCTAAACACCTGTAAAACAGCGGTGTAACGGGTTAAAATGTACTGCAAAAGTTACAGTGTGTTCCACAGTGTTATTTGACGAATTTTATTGGCCTATTTCCTTATATTGGGGAACAAATATTTTATATAAATATTAGTTCATCGCAGAAAAAGATGAATATATTAATTGATATCCACTATTTACACAAAAAATTTCATTATTACGTCAAATCGTATTCGATTTAAATAGATCGATTTCCATCACATACCGGACCAAAATGTATATCAGAAATGTTCTTTACTCGAAACAAAATCGTATTTTCCCACGATAATTAATAATTTTCATTATTTTATTTGGTTAATTCACAAAACAAGTTGACAAAATAAACATCTCTTCAAAGTGTTACACGCTCCTTCGTCACTGAGAGTATGCCGCTCTTCAAATCAGCTGATCACACTTTTTACTCTTTTGGTGGATGCTGTCATGATGTTTTCTATTTTGACTGTCTGTCTGACAACTAGTGTTGTCACTTTCTGGATAATTTTCCAAAAACGCGACAATTTAAAATTGTTTGGATAATTTGTGGATAATGGCATCTTTGTGTAATTTCACTTCCAAAATTTTGTATGCATTTTTGGTATATGCATTTTTGAGGTTATGTGAATTTTTTTTCCGAAAGCTCTGTATCTCGGCGATTTGACTTTTTTTACTTTAGATCTTAAAGACATTTTAAAGACCTTTCCAACAAGCCCAAAACCAAAAAAATCCGACCACTGACTCAGAAGTTAGCAACTTTACCCTACTCCGACCGACAATCCGAAAATTTTGAACCCGCTGCCATTTCGCACCCTTGCATTTTCGGACATGGTCCTAGTGGACTTTTCTTCATGAAATGAGAAATGAGTCCGGAACTTCCTGAATCACCCTGTATATATTTTTTGTCTATGCTTAAGGCTGGTAATTAGTTTCTAAGCCTTTCGAAATTTAGATTTTCAATAAAGTATACCAATGTAATTTTACCAATTAGAAATTGTCGATTTGTGGATCTTTTTTGTTGGTAAAAATCTAACATATTCTCAAAATATGACAAATATTAAATATTATTATTTTTTTTCGTCTCAAACTGTAAACTTTATTACTGCCCGGCATATTTACTGCCCACATAACGAAAATATCTCAGTTTAGTATTGAAATATCGCACATATCTGCTAAATAGTCATAAATCGAAATTTACACACTTTCAGTAGAGACAAAAAACAGGTTTTGCAAAGTTTAAAAAATTTATGAAAATTCTGAATAATAGACATACTGATACTGAATTTTTTTGACGAACATTGTTTTTTTCAGAGAAACTGATGCCAGGTTTTTGCAGGAGATAGAAATGGTTCTTAATTTTTTTTTTAAACAAAAAGTAAAATGGTGACATTTTAAGTTATGCCTAACTTGGTCAACCGTCCAGCTTTTAGCGGGATTGCCCCGCTTTTTGTGGAATTGAACTGCGTTTTGTTGGTGTCTCGTCTCGACTTGAATCTAAAATAACTAAATGATAATATGGAAATAAACCGCTTCGTTTTATATATTTGGCCTTATTTTAACTAATTAGATGTATGTATTTCTGGTTATGGTTATTTTGGCCCATAAAGCGGGACGCAATAGATAAAAACCAACCCGTAAAAAACATAGTTTTTGACTATAAATTCTTTCTATATGACCACGCCCCTTTGTCCAATCCCACCCATATTTGCAGCAGGTCTTAGAATATGTAAACCTAACCAACATGCCCAATTTTGTTCAAATACCGTGAACAGGAGCAGAAATAATGGATTTTTAATTTGTGATTTCTATGGGAGGTACCACGCCCCTTTATCCAATCCCGCCCATATGATAGTTAGTTTTTGTCGTCACCATTAGGTTGCCTACTAAGTTTCAGCTTGATTGGATCACGGGAATAAGGTTAAAAATCAATCCACAGGTGAATTTAATATAAAGAATTTAGAAAGAGAGAATTTTTCGGTTTTAAACAAAAATTTAAATAAAAAAACATATATTTATTTAATTTAAATACGACAAAATACATAAAAGAAACGTTAAACGTTATATATATATACAAATCACCTTGTAAGTTTAGATTCAAGTCGGGATGAGACACCAAAACCCGGGATAATCTCGCAAAAAGCGGGACCATCCCGCCAAAAGCGGGTTGTTAATGTTTGTTTTGACGCTTTTGAAATTGGGATGCGATATGTATTTTTGGGCGGCCATCTGCTTCCATAGATTTTCTCCTCCAGGTATACCCAACACATTTTGCTTCGATCTGATGATCGAAGTATAATAACTTAGCAAAAGAAGACTTTTCAACAGTAAGAATAAGTGGATCTAATACGTGGACTTGAATAAATTATTTTGAATTGAAAAACGTTTTCGTTAAAAAAATAATTGTGTAACTTTTATTGATTTTGGAAAATTTTTGATTGTTATGGGATATTATTTTCTCAGTCTGGTGGCAACACTGCTGACAACATATTCATAATCACATAACGTCCCGTATTCAGTTTTTGCGAACTGTTCTTAAGAAATGTTGTCATTTATCTCTAAACGGAAACGTCATATGAACTGTTACACTGAAATATCACAATGTTCCCAAATAATGAACGAACTAGTTCATTTTTCTGAGGCGAGCTAAGTGGAGCGCTCACTGGAATGAACTAACAATACAAACTGTGGCACAGACTGTACGTTACAGGTATTAGGACTCTTTTTAATTTGATAAGAGAACCATTATAAAACATTTGTTCTTTACTCGACATTACTTTTGTTTGTACTATTTATATTTCACTTAGGAAAATGTTTCTGGCCTTGCATGCTGGCAGTATGAAAGCTTTCATACATGACCATGTAAACTGACCACATCCGTCATAACAAATATCGAGTTGATAAACGCAATTGCAAATCTATACCGGAAATTCAACTTTGTCTTATAGAATAAACTAACCTCAATGTGATGAGTGTCGCATTGCAAATGATGAAATGAACGCTGCACGTATGGCAATGCTTCAGTCAGTAGCAACTCGAGCGGTATAGGGAGAAATTGAAACGCGAGAGGTACAGGTAGAAAATAAATGATGTAAACCGTCTCTTTAGGCGTAAGAAACGGCAGTGGAGAAAGCGCGAGAGTGAGAAATTTGAGACATACAGCAGGAAGAACGAAGCCCAAAAATTCCACCAAAAGGTCAAAAACGGAACTAATGGACATGGTTCAGGGCCCCCCTTCTGTAACGACAAGGGCGGAAATCTCATCGCAGATGTGCAGAGCATGTTAGGAGTATGGAAAGATCATTTCTCCGCGCTACTGGTACTGGAGCTGTTTAAGGCTCGCGGCTATGAGTTGATACGCTCATTAGCAAAATTTGGTTAGAAGAATGCATGCCCGGCGATTGGAGTCTCAGTGTACTATGTCCCATATTCAAAAAACGTGACCTGAGATTCTGTGCCAACTACCGTGGCATAAGACTTTTATCCATAGCATATAAGGTTCTATCAAGGATAATGTGCCAAACACTAAAACCAATTACCGCTGACTTGATTGGACCATACCAGTGTGGCTTTAGGCCTGGAAAATCGACAACTAACCAGATTTTCGCGGTACGCCAAATTCTGGGGCAGACCCACGAAAAACAAATCGACACCTGATACGGGAGAAACTCTACGTAGCAATGTCTGAGCTTGGTATTCCTGCAAAACTCATACGCCTTTGTAGGATGACTTTGACGAACACCAAATCCGCAGTGAAAGTTGGTAACGATCGAAACTGAGCGAGGCCTCAGGCAAGGCGACACCCTATCGTGCGAACTCTTTAACATTTTAATGGAGGTCATTATGAGAAATGCTGAAGTCAATATGAATAAAACTATCAGCAGCAAAAGTCACATGCTGCTCGCGTATGCTGATGATATGGATATCACAATTAGAGAAGTTACTGCGGTGTTTTAGGGAATCGGGAAGGAATCATCAAAAGTGTGTCTGACAGTAAATGAGAACAAGATAAAATTAATTGTTTCATGCCAATGGCTTTCACGCGACTAGACCAAAGTGTGGACTTTGATAACCGATATAATTTCGAGGTAGTGGACGAATTTATATACCTCGGATCTGCCGTAAACAAATACAACAACGTCAGCCTTGAGATCAAGCGGAGAATTATGTCTGCGAATAGATGTTATTTTGGGCTAAGTAAGCACTTTAAAGATAAAGCCCTCTCTCGAGTAACAAAACTTCAACTATGCCAGACTGTCATACAACCGGTCTTGCTTTATGGCGCAGAATCCTGGCTCTTATCGCAAGCAGACCAAACATCTGTAGGAGTCTTCGAGAGAAAAATACTCAGGGAAATGTATGGCCCTATCGTGCACAACGGCGAGTATCGGCGACACATGAACCAAAGCTGTATGAGCTTTATCCCGACATTGATATAGTAAAGCGGATCAAAATAACGCGATTGCGCTGGCTAGGTCATGACATTAAAATTGATGAAGACGAACCAGCACGAAGGGTTTTCAAAAACGAACTCGAAGGAAGAAGAAAAATAGGAAGACCAAAACTCCGCTGGAGGGATCAAGTTGACGAATCCCTGCGTACACTTGGTATTGCCAAGTGGAGAGATAAAGCAAACGATCGAACTGGTTGGCGAAATATGTTATCTTCGTTTTGTAAGGTGCCTGACCCCCCGGGGTTGTTCGAGAGCGGATAAGGGTAAGTAACCTCAAAACACGGAACTATGCCAGAATGCACGAGAAAAGAGGAACAAGGACCAAACAGGGTTTATGTTCATGGGTTGGAATAATTGACTTTTCGGTGTGAGTTGATACTAAACGGGTTTTGGTCGATTCTAATTAGCATATATGTATGTTCGTTCGCTGGAATTTGCTTTTACCCACTCTTATTTGTTCGTAGCATCATTGGCCAGCAACAAATCAATGTTGACTCCCATATTTTCCATGTTTGTAACGCTTTTTTTAACACGAATATTACATTCTTCGACAATTTGAATGAGGGTTGACACATTTACCATTTTCGGCGATGTTTCACAAGCATTTTTTTAGATGATGTTGTGTAAAGTTTCACGTGAAATGTTGATATTAGTAAAAGCATTCAGTGTTTTGCCAAATCTGAGACAGTGTTTAGAATCTTAACAAAAACTAAAATACGGGTTTCTGCACAAATTGATATTCTATTGATTGTCATTCTATTGATACTTAAAAACGCACAAGCAACAGCGATAGCATTCGCTGCCTGTGCTTGTTGGTTTGTTTTGTTAGGCTTTTAGTTTTTCCACTAGCAAGTGCTGCTGCTAGAAAAGCGACGACATGTAAAACAAAAGCAATAGCACGGAACACAAGATAATGTATAAACAGCAATATAATGAAACGCAAACAAACCAATAGCAGCTAAAATCAGCCAAAGACCCGCAAAAAACCAGCAGATAAAATTAAAGATGCCAATGAATTAGCCAATGAATTATATTTGATGAATGGCTGTTTTGAGTGATGGGTAGAGAGAAGCGCTGCTTTGATAATTTCTTCTTTTAGTGCGAATTCTATAATATCGGAAGGGTTGCAGCTATGCAATCGCATTGCGATTTAATAGGTTTTCAAATGTGTTACTATCTCTAATTACTTCCATTATTCTAGTTATCTCAATTTTTTGTTTATGTTATACTTTTTGTTCTACATTTTTCTACAATACCTGCAGAATTTCCCATATGACCTTTTTTGGTTTAATATACCTGCACTTTTCTGTTTTTTCAACTGTCATTGTCTACTCCTGTGGTGCTTAATCGTTAAGCGACGTTCAAAACTAGAGCGATTTCGAAATTTTCGAGAGTTCCACCCACGAAACATATTTTTTGAGATACAATAATCAACTGTTTATGAAAATGAATCATGAAAAAGTTTGGCATCGCGATGGGTCTGAACATGGCTTTAATTTGTAAAATAGCATCGTACATTACGGTGTCGGTAATGCTTTTTTCGAACCATGCTTAAAACAGCCATACATCAAAAATTATTTGCTTGCTATTTTCTGTGTTGTTTGCTGACCTTTGGCTGGTTTTCCTGCTTGTCGTTTACATTCGTTTATTTAATTTACTATTTCCATATTCCGTTGTGTGTGATGTTAGTTTCAGCAAAGATAAAAGCGCAATCTTGGATCGTATCCTATTGCTTTTGTTTTACTTATCGTAGTTTGTTATACATTCAGAATTAGCTAGTGCATAGAGTAATACATATATATAGACTTAACATTTCGCTCAGCAAATTTCTAATATTCGGGCTGGTGTGATATGAACGTTGGGTGTTGGAAAGAATTGCTTTAATAATAGCAGACAGGGGCAATAGTTTAAAACAGCAAACAAGAAAACAACAACGGCTTTCCGTTTTCTTAAAATTGTCGTATTAAATACAACACAAGTGTATTCTAACAATAAAAGATAATAAAAAAGTTCAAAAATCGTTTAAATTACACCGTTCTCAACCAAAAATACATGGCAAACTTAAGTCAACAGTTCTTGTAACTCCACCTGGTGTAAGCCGACCGCACCACGAAGAGTGTGAAAGGAAACGTCAGATGAGTCAAATGTTCTCTCTTTAAAGAATTGCTCTATGAGCTAGTGGGAAAAACAAAAAGCATAATAAAACAAATCAGCATTATTTTCTTCTTTTCTTTCTTTTATTGAACCCCATGAGGTCAGATACCTTACACATATTAATTAAACAAACAAATAAATAAATTAAACAAATTTTAACATATATCCCCAACTGGTTATATCCTTCGCCTTTTCTCGCCAGTTTGCAACACTAAGGATACGGAGGGAGTCTTCGGCCTGGTCTTTCCAGCTGAGTCTTGGTCCTCCTCTTTTCGTGCTTCCATCGGGTACGTCATGACGTCAAAATACAAATTATATAGCATTCTTTTCTTTAAATCAAAAAGCTAGTCGAATGATTTTTCTGTTGCTAATGTGATTTTTAGAAGCAGTAGGGCATACGTAGCTCATGCTACTGATATATGACAGCTGAGTTAGCAAAAGCAATTGCCGGCAAATATTTTTATACATTTTATAACCCTTTCTTATTCACTAATCGACGCTCATGCAGTCCACTTCATAAAGCATTCGTTTTTTAAATTCAATTTGTAATAATTTGTGTTGTTTGTATCGTACTAAAGTGATAGCAATTTAAAAGTACGGATGAATAAAAATTCTTTTGACTGTTTTTATAGTTGAATTAAAATATTCTCAAAAATTTTCGTTGAATATTACCTTTTGTGTCAGAAACAAATATGAGACTATGAGTGGTATTTTTTGAACTATCTAAAAGTGAATTCATTATAAGATTTAATGCATTTAATTAAAGTTGTACTGAACTCAGGAGTACTGATGCATCTTGGAAATTCATAAATTTGCAAAATACACAAATCTCTTCAGTTAAAGAAACTGAAACCAATTAATAAATGTTATGCAAGTTTGAATGTTGTTGCTATTTGTTATTGTGTTCCTAAGGATTTTATGCAAATACATCTTTGCGAAACGTTAGCAACATCAACAAAAAAAGTTTATTATTTTAAATTTTTAATATAACAACTTTGCGCGCTTCTCCTTCGTTTGTTTTGTTATCAAGCGAAGGGCGGAAGATGAGAAAAACACCAACATTTTCAAAGGTTTCGGAGGGGGAAGACTAAGGAACCAAAATGGCTGTTCAGTTGTGAGTTCAACTGAGCTTAAAAAGCTTACAGCATACACGCACCAAGCGCCAAACTGCTAGATCGTATCGTACACTGAGCAAAAACAAAAAGTTAAAAGTTTCTTTGGCATTTACATGTTTCTCTAGTCGTTTTTTGTGAAAAGTTTTCTTTGTGTTATTCTGTGTTGGCTGGCTGGCTGTGAGACTGTGTGAAAAACATTTCAATTTAATTTTCAGCTTAAAGCAATTTTACGCACAAAAAGGCGGAATCTCTTTAAAAAATGCATGAGAATAAATAAACAATGTACATGATGGAGATCTGTAAATTTTAAAAGTAAACAAACATTTTACTGTAGCCAGAATTTCCACACTGTGAAATCACCAGAAAAATGCTTAAAATATGCAAAACTAATATACATACGAACATCGCTTACTTTCATAGGGGTACGAGGGTGGGGTGGTCGACATCATATAGACCTGAATAGGACTTGTGAAAAATTGAAAACGAGCGAAAAGAAGTAAATAAAATAAACATCAATAAACGATTTTGCCAAATTCTTATGCATAACCATATTCTAGCGCAATGCCCAAAATTCCACCCACAATTACGTATCCATCTGTTCAAGCATCCCATATAAATTGTTTATCCGGCCGCTCGTCTGTTTACCCGATCACAGAGCGCTTTCACGTAAACGGCCAAATAAAGAATAACACACAGTCAGACAGACGGACACACTAACAATCTGGCAACGCCTTTGCACACACAAAATCAGTATCCTCGAATGGAAAGCCACCATTTAGCGCAATAAATTTGCTTGAAGACGAAATGAAAACGGTCCTCTGGTGCAGTATGAACGGCGCAAATAACCACCATGTACGTACATGCAGCAAATACGCGCTATTTCACTTGAGCATTGCCAGAAACGTGACTTGTTTTTTAACTAAACGTTCTATTCTTGATTTCAGTTTGTTTGTTTTTATTCTATTTTGTATACTCACCCCCTTGAATGCACTTTTTACTGGAGCCGCAGAGGGGAGAGTTTCTGTTTGTCATAAACAAACAGTAGTAAGCAGTAGCCGGTATATATTTGCAAGCAAGACAGACTTTAACAAATCCTACACAGATTCATGTAACTTTTCGTCGGTTTGTGCGCTGTTGGTGCCATATAACCCGTGTCTGTTTTGTGGTTGTTACAACTGATAAATGTTAATGTCTGGCAACCCCTTCATCTGGCATTACTGCCACCAGATATAATGGATAGCATTTGACTACTCATCTTCTTCGTTTTCTGCGTATACTCAGGTTCTTCTTGAAAATGACACCTTAACATTTATGATTTGTCTAAACTATATGTTTACTGTTGTGACTTTTACACTCCCTTTTGTGGTGGCAAATGTAACGAACGTGAATACAAATGTACGAGTATTTATGCACGTTTCATTGTAATTTGCTGCTTGAATTTATTTAGCATATTAACAAATATTTCTGTTGTTTGAATTCGTTGAGGCAGGAAATATAGAGAAGTAATTTTGCCAAGAAGGGTTCTACAATTATTACGGTTGTGTTGTGAGGATATATAAGTCCTGGAGAGGGGGTATGGCGACGCTTAAAGCAGGGTCAGATTGGTTACTGGTATAAATCCATACTAAGTTTAATATTACGCGAAAAATTTTACAATATTCCATATAAAGAAAAATGTGCCAATGTAGTACTAAGTTTTCGCACGAAGCATCAGCAACATGCGTCGAGCAACATTTTAAAATTTCTAAGCAATATTTAATGACCAATCAATTTGTAAGAAGAAATGCTTAATGTTGTCAACTCTTATTCTATTTAACAAAGAAGAAATTACACAAAAACAAAACAGAGCAGTCGTCAACACTGATCACTTGCTGGCCAATTTCGAGGTGGCTCAAATTTGTTCGTAAGAACGAACTTGGTACCAGCCTTTACAGAGGAAGCTTCTCTAAAGACGTATCGCTAACAACAATAGACTAATCTTGAAGAATCCAGAAGAACGTCTAAAAAGTCAGTGTAGGACTCTTGGTAAATACGCCAATATTCATGCAATAGAAAATATTCCAAGTTTCGTTCACGGTTTTGAATTCAATTCAGAGATCGTACCAGCTTATTCTTCATTTAGAGGTACTTTTACCAGTAGGGATTTAATGAAATATCAAACTGTCGTGGTACTTCTGTACACTATAGTTGGATATTTTATCAAGGACGGACTTTGCCAGGCATAGCGTCTACAAATTATGCAGCTGTATTGAGGAACGCTTCTGATCTTTAGACTTTTTCATTGGGGTTACGTACATTCCGGAGTCCTCATGGATGAACCGGCTATTATTGAGTAGTTGGAAGCTAAGATTACTTACGTCATTCGCCAAATACCAATTGAAATTCTCGCGTGCGTCCTCAAAAATTGAAACCTCAGAATGAAGAATGTGAGCTGCAGGAATGGTTAACATTTTAAGGGAAATGCTCGTTAAAAAATAAATGTAAAGATTCTTTCTTGTGTCTGATAATAACTATTAAACGATAAATTTAATGTTTTATTTTTACGTACATATACAGGGTGATTTTTATGTTCCAGGCCGATGATTTTTGACCGCTATTTCTGTTCGATTGACATTTGTCCGATTGTATATAACATTTGTGCAGAGCAGTTGATAACAATTTATTATGAAGAATAAATTATTAAAACACTTTTTCTAAATAATCGTTCAATTTTAAAAACGCGATGACTTTTGCGGGATAGTCAACAATTGAGCGTATTGTAAAGAATTTTGAAACTTTTATACACCGGGATATAAACTGAAGTCTTGACGAACTCGTAGCGTACGTACGGTACAAAATATTGCTGCAGTGAGATACAATGTTGATGAAAGCCCAGACACATTACTTAGACACCATGGACAAGAATTTCAAATGCCATTGTCAACTTCGTTCAAAATACTCAAAAAAGATTTGTATAAAATTCAACTGGCCCACCACCTAATGGAAAAGGTTTTGCAACTCAATGAATACGACCCCCCCATTTTTGGCGAAAAAACGATTATAAGCGATGAGGCACATTTTGACTTGGCTGGCTTTGTTAATAAACAGATCTGGGGAACTGAAAATCGCCACTTGACACACCAACGGTCTTTACACCCAATTCAGTTGCTCTAGAACAACATTATTGAAGAACTTGAAGCAGTAACACCCGTAATATGCCAAAAAGTTATGCAAAATATGGTTAAAAACACACAAATTTGCGTAGTGGGCAGAGGCGTCAATTTTTCCGATATCATATTTCATGCATAATTGTTATAAACGAAACTTTCATTCAATAAAATATTATTAAGTAATATTGTACCGTTTAAGATTTATTAAAAAAAAACAGAACGGTAAAAGCATCCTGTACATAAATGAATCACCTTTTGTACAAAATTGGTTGGTTTGCAAAAAGTATGAAACTTCGCGTCTTCCCAGCCTGGCGGAAGACAAATTGAAATTGCTGCAGTACTTGATTGCAGAATGTCAGTCTTCAATTATTCTCAGACTTGATTTTTATAGGATTTTATTTTTCCTGTCGATCACAATGAGCTATGCGTGAAATGATAATCGACAAACAGAAACTCAGCTTTGCGTCAGATATTTATCTGTTTAAAAGGGCGTTGAATCTTTATTTAAAAAGTATTGAGTTGTCAAAAGAACCGGCGCTCAGTGGGGTCGTTTGGACAAAAGTAATAATATGAAAAATGCAAAGCTAATTTTTCCATACTAAAACACTTACTTGGCAGCCCTTTTATGAGACCAAAATGCAATAAAGTAAGGTGTAAGGTGAATTTCAATCAAAATAATTTAATGTTTATTGCTTACTACGTCGCTTTCTTGTAGGCGATATCGTAAGGTAATGATTAAGCATACAGTAATACAGTTACTAGCATACAGTGAAGCAAGGCCATGGATATGATGTTACGATCTCTTATGCATAACAACCGATCTCTAATGACAGATTTGGAGGATGAAGTCAGAATACAAATTTCAATTTAGTTGATAAACGAGGCCGATGTGCATACATTTTATCCAGAAAAACCATTTCAAAATCGCTGTTCTTGTGCTCATTTTTAAACAAACAAATGCTTACGAATAGAAGGAATTCAAATAAGGAAAATTTTACATTAAAAATATTTATTCTTTATCAAAATCGGAAAAATTATACTAAATTCTCTGTATGAAGCAATTACAATAACACATTATTTTACAGCTTCGTAAATGTATAGAAATAGTGGCTTCTAATTTTCCTTAAATATGTCTGATTTGCCAACGTTCAAGTTGCTACTAATGAAACCCCAATGGTTACTCTTAGCTAGTGCTGCCAAGTAAGTCATTTTATACAGAAATTATGTTTTATTACATACCAGCTACGGAGTTTTAGTCTATTAATGAAATCGGTGGATATGTGAACATTTTAATTGGCGGCGAGCAAATGAAATAGTGTAAACTTGAAGTAAACCATTTGCATCAAAACACATGATGAGATCTGTTGAATCTCTAACTTTTTTATTTTGTTCAAAAAATAATGCGATCAGAGTTGTATTTTATATGAAAAGAAACAAGAAAATGTCAATAATCACTTTTATTTCATCACTTTTCGCTAAATCTTTGTTCACAATATTCGTTTTCTCTATTCTATTTTTAGTGTATGTCTTTTGTATTTTGTTTTGTCTCTAAAACTGATGGTGTAAATCGCAAGCAGAATAATAGAAGGAGTTCTTTCAAATGGAAGATAGTTTCATTCCATTACTCCCTGCGCAAATCGTTCCGTTTGCACTAATAGTTTAACACGGGGTTTGTTTAAATTTTCGAATTCCAAATATTTTGGTCACATGCACCCTATTGCAACTAACAATGTGATAGAGAGTGTCAAAATCGACCACAATGGTGACGTTCAACGTTTCAAGACCTGCAGCTTCTGTGAAAAATTCACACTGTCAACTCACACATCTTTCACTATTTGTGAAAAAATTAGTAAGACAGATGGAAATCGATTTGTAGACGATTTTCGGAAAATTTATATTTTTAAATTTTTGTTATATTTCACCCAAAAATGTTGCCATTAATTTTGGCATTATACAAATGTGTAGTGCATTCTAAAACGATCCGAACATTAGTTTAGTAGTTCTGATATTATTGCAACTTATATTGGAATAGGTCCCACTGTGCGGTAATTAATAAAAATTCAAACTATATGAAATACAAAGGCATCACCTAGGTTACAATTGCAACATAAGAGTTTTCTATCACTTTCAATATATGAGGCGAATTGATCCGGAGAGGAGTGAAGAAAACTTTAGAAAAAGATTCCTTCTTCTGTGTATTCTCATACAAATCTAATGCGAGACCAATACATACATTCATTGTGATGACAATATATGAGGAGCTTATAAATACAACAAAAGTAATTTATAATTGCATTAAAAGCTCGGAATTGCTGAAATGTGGAGTTAGACAAATTTGCATCTGAGTGCCTCATATCCTAATAATCTATTTAAAAACATGTATTTCTAAGTTATGAAATTAAGCCGCCATACTACTACAAATTGAGTCGCTTAAACGACGATTTCTTTTCATCACCATTTCAGCATCAACTGAAAACATCCATTTAATGTACATATGTATGTGAATGCTTTGCGAAGATATGAAGTTGTGTTTTTTGCTGGTGAACTTTCATCGTATACAAACTTTGTTTACTACACAAATTACACTCGGAGAAAAATAACTGTATTTATATGGCAATTGTATACATTCCCTTTTTACTTAGTTCTACACTAAATGAAAAACATAATTCCTGCCACACAAACATAAACATTAAAAACTTATTACTACTAAGTAATAATTTGTTGATATGCTCTACCTACTACAGCATAGAGCAAAAGTTAATCATATATAAAAAAAAAAAGTTCACTTCTACCAGTCAAGCATGTGCGTTGAAGAGAAAACAATAAAGTTGAGTTAAAGTATTGCCAGATTGTTTTTGTATGTACATGTAAACATTGTGGATATTGCCTCATGTTGCAGCGGCACAGGTGACACTGAAACAACACGGTGATTGAGAAGAAAAAAGGGAATTTTCTTAGTACACGAACCAATACTGTGTGTTACGAGATTTATCTGTAGCCTTCTAGTAAACTTATGCTGAAAAGTGTGTACTTTTAGCAAATTGCATTTAAAAAAATTGCTCGAAAAAAAAAATATAACGATAGAGTGAAACTTTTAAATTTAATAGTTTTCAAAATTTCATTAATATTTCTCGTGTTATAGTTGATGTTGTCCTCCTTGGAGTTGCTGGCTCTAATGTTTCTGTATTCAGTTACACTAAAAAGACAGTAATACCCCAGCCCATGGGAGGGAGACAGATACTTCCGTGCAGTACGGCAAGGCAGAGTTCCGTATGTGATTGCCATACTGCGTGAGTGAATGAATGAACAAATGAATGGGTTAGCAGAGTGAACACAAAATGCAATTTGTACGTGCCTCGATTTCTGTTGTTGTTGTTGGCTCCCAAACATACGATACGATACACTAGGACAGGGTTATTCAAAACTCTTTCATATAAAGTCTCAGACGAAGACCAGAAAAGTTTTTCCTGTTTGCAAATTATAAACAACAACAAAAAAACGAAAGAAAAACTCTGATGCACATGAGAGCTCTGGCACAAGTATCTGATGGAACGAACGTGGCCCGTATCTGTTGGGGTCTTTGGAGGACGGCCATTGTCGAGTTGCACACAATTGAATATAATAAGGCTATGTTGTTGTTGTTGCTGTATGTGTTAAATAAAATTATGAAATATCACATTTATGTCCTTCTAAACTAAACTAAAAAAGACAACAGAAATAAAAAAATAATAATATGTACATATGTATGTATAAAGTTATTTTTTAGTAGTTGTCATGAAAACTTCATATAAAACAATAAATGTATTATTTTTTTCTTATTTTCAACTCAAACATAATTTAATGGAAAAACTACAAAAACGTATTCGTTACTTTTCCTTTTGTTGACTCTAATGCAAAAACCGTTGATTATGTTAAACATGTTTTCATTATTTTACTTTGGTTTCATTGTATTTTTTTGTGTTATGAGTTTTCCATTTTCCTTTTCATTATGTTGCTTTAAAACCATAGACAATGTTAAGCATTTAATTTTACATATTTCACTTTTTCCCTTGCAATTTTCAGTAAGCAGTTATTCAAGTCCATATGTTAAAGTGTTTATGTGGCTGTTCATTATGCGCCAAAGTCATGAGATACCCCAAGTCCATGAAACGTTAAAGATACTTTACACTCAGGCTTGGACTTGTACTCGTACTTCAGCACTTTTCATGATTACACAGAAATGCTTTTTGCTTTTTTTTTATTTAATATCTGTCTTAATTAAACTGTAGTTATCCATGAAATTGAGAAAAAGCCGATTATGACTTTTGCAAAATCGCCACAGAAACAGTTTTTCATGATGTAACAATAATAATTAAAATGGCCATTGAAAGTTTATGACATCAAAGAGGATGACGAAAAGTTTTTTTTTTGAGATGACTTTTGCGATTTGTCTGCGCTTTAGAAAATATAGAAGTGAATGAATAACACACTTGTAAAACGAGTAACACTCAAACAAAATATAAATACTTTGCTGAGAATTTGGAGAAATTTCGGTGTAATTTGCAGTACGTAGGTTACGTTTATCTTGAACCATGTTGCCAAGCTCTATTTTGTTTACCGAAGTGATATTAAAATAGTGTCAGAAGAAATTCCATCGTTTAAAATGGCAAGTCACTCCTTCTTAGTTTTATAGCTTTAAAAGCTTAAAAGAGATACCAAGTTTACCGGACCGACACTAGTTCAAAATACAAACAAATATGTGCGGACACCTTTTGTGTTTTGAGACAAATATCAATTTATGTTTACAAACAAATATTTATCATCTTAAATGACTTCACAGGAGAACACCAAATTAATATCAATTAACAAATTCGCGTTCTCAATTAAATTCTTGTTTGAGTTTGCACTGGTTGGGTAGAGTTCAATAAAGTAAATATTATATCAAATATATAATTAATTAATCCATGGCTGATGATTCAATCAAATATATTTGTGCCCATGCATTATTTGGTTAATTTAGTTCGAGTGAAATTACAAATTTTTTATTTGAGTCAGTTAGAAAGTTATCCCAATATGACACTTAATTTTGGCACATAATTTAAATGAAACAATTAAAATTTAATTGAAATTCAGAAACTTTAACAGAAATTTTTTTCTCCTTGAATACTATTTTTCGATTTGCTTTGAGCTTTACAGATCAGGGTTTTTTTTTCATTTATACATTCAGACTTGTAATTTGTAGTCAACTGTCAGTACAATTTTTTGTACTTGATCAACTTATCATAGATATTTCGCCGAATTCGTAATCAAATATGATAATATAAACTTCACATCCTAAACACAATTAGGATGCATTTAGCAAAACTTCTTTTGAAACTAAAGTATATCTCTATTCATAGAGATATAGAATGGTCTTGAGCTTGAATAATAGAATAAAAAAGTACCAGTAAAAAGGCCAAATAATTAAAAATCTTCCTCGATTTATAGTAAAACACTGCGAATATTAGAATTGAGTGTTACAATTTTGGTGACTTATTTCTTATGAAGATAACACGATCTAAGTACAACTTTAAACCAATAGTAAGTTTAGCGAGGCAAATATGATACATACCTATCTAGGTATGTAAAAGAATGTAGGTACATTTATAAATATTGACTTTGGACAAGCAACTCTAATTCGTTGGTTGCAATATTCGTACGTACGGTTTCATGTCTATCTGAACAAAAAATCAGAAACCCCAATTTTTTCACACTTCTGGACGAAAAAGTTTTCGTTAGCATTTAGTTTATTGAATTTTTCAATAGCAGCAGTCCATTCAACCGCTGATGAAAGATCTCATGAAATTGAAAATCATGAAAGAATCATGAAATTTTGAATTCCAAATGGACAATAAGTATGAACTATGTTTAAAAAATAAAAGAATTTAATAGCAAAGATTGGGAAAATAAAATGCCGTGATTGCTTGTGCGTGAAACCTTTCTCTCTCCTCTTGAGCTTGGATGATCATCACGGGTAGAAATATTGTCAAGCTCGACAATGTTTGTAAACTGATTTCGCAAATTTCTAATATTTTCCATGAAGAGATCTCAAAAGATGTCTTGAAGGTACATATTTTGTACAAATGAGCCGGAGAGATGACAACAAGCATGGCTCCAATTTTATCACTTACAACAATTTTATACTTGCTTCGAAAAGCATTTGTTATTCAAAATCTGACAAAATTTGTAAATCTAAATTTGTCACAATTTGTAATATTTTGGAAAACTCTTGGAATTCCTGACCGAATTTGCACCCTTTGGATAAAGGAATTTTTGGGATGAATTTTAGAGTTCTACATCTTTTTTTGAAGACTTGAACGTACACGCAAATAACTAAAATCGATGAGAGCTCGTTCGGCGCCAAAATATATCTTTAGCCCAAAAATATTTCGTTTGCTACTTAGTCTCATGGTTGATCCAAAACTTGCAACTTTTCCCGTGTATAAAAAAATGTTTCGTCAAATGCGTTTCCTTTGATGCAAACGAAATTTGAGTTATCCCAGAATTGTCATAATTTACGTTTGCAGCAAATGAAGACAACCGTTTATTATAAACGAAAAAGTGTTTACACACAAAAGTGATCACTCTCATGGATTGCTTCACTCTTTTTGGATAGAAAACAAGTTTTTGCAAACACAAACACAGTCACTACACTGTTTCTTGGATTGAATATGTCTTGTTACATCAACAACAAACAAGCTAATCCACATGTTGAGTTAGTGCTATTCTTCGCCCAACCTGTGCGAAGACTGAGTTGATTGTTCAAGAAGGACTTGAACAATAGTGACCTCAATTACTTTTCAGGGAAAACGTAAACTCTAATAAAAAGTTAAATGAAATGCGTTGATTAATGAGGTTGCATTTTCATCCTAAATCGATCGTATTCAGTGTCATATAACTCATTTGCAGTAAGCAAAGATGCTGTTTGTCGCAAACATTTTTTGTTTCTCGTAAAGTTTTTATTAGTTTTGGAGTTCCCGTTACTCGTTTTTTTAAATTAATTTTTTCCTCAATTTCTATACTTAAAATATAAATAAACAAACAGTTGATAACAAATCATATTTAACTATTATACACATCCCCTTTATCGGGTTCTCAAGCGTATTAATTATACATACATACAACATTTTTTAAAACTAAAAATTATTAATATACAACAATATGTACATATATAACCCGCGCAAAGAAAATTTTTTGAAAAACTACTTTTCTATTGGATGCAAAGATAGACTCGTAGCTAAAGTCAGGTGATAAAAAAGAAAGAAGAGTAAATGATTAATTTAATTTCAGGTTATTGTTTTTTTAAGTTTACAGTTACCATATATCGTTTGTTGTAAACGTTTGCGATTCTGGGTAATGATTTTATTTATTTACGAGAAATGAGATAATATGTATCATTCAACGAATGTTCATTTTATATTCCTTAAACGTAGTTGATCAGGGAATTTAGATAGGTTTTTTATAATTTTTATAATTTTTCAGCATAAAAATATGTTAATCCAAAACAGTGTTAAACAAAAACTGTTGTAAAGATCTATTGAACTACTAGTCCGATTTGCTAATGTAAGTAACCAAACTGTAGAAGTGATATGTTTATAATACAATGTAAAGTACTTCAGTCTCTTGGTACAGGGTGAAACAGGATACAGGTAATACTCTTTGTATATATTTTATTACAATCTTAAATTTGTAAATTTTTTCACTTTCCCATTTTTATATACAATTACGATTTGAACAAATCTGATGCTCCCGAACTCAATTCAAGTTGACACGTCCCAGCAAAAATTATTAGAAATATTCTCATGGTAATCAGTTTTGCACTAGTTCCAGAAATGGTGCAGATACGCTTTATCGACTACCAAAGAATGCATCTTAAACTATTTTCAGAAAGTTGTTATAAAAATGGTGCTTCATTTGTAATAAACGTCGAGTATGACCCTAAATCTCAACGTTGTAAATTAAATGCTTCCGGTGAAATAATAGTGCAATCGTATAATTTTTGTGCGTAGTACCAACTGCAATTTCTCCTATTGTTTCCATTGACGGTGCGCGGTGCGCAATGGGAATGAAAGTCAAAAACTACATTATCACTCACTTTGTTTTCCACATACGCTTTTCTTAAGAATAGATTTAGAAAATAATACACAAATCATAATGTTAGCATCCATCAAGCTATCTTCCATCACTTACGGTCCAGTGTTGTTAAAAGCGATGGATTATGATGCACTTAAGAGAAAACAATCTGCCGTTGCCATCAGAATAATGCAAAATTAACGAGCTTTCATACGGAGCTTTCAGCTCTAGAAATCGAAAACTAAACGGTGTCATATACAAAAGTGGACACGCGATAATTTTTATGTATGACGTTTATTTGACAAGTAATGTGTTGCTAAACTGTTGCCGTTTTTGAAATTTAGTTTTATATCGGATCAGCCTGAAGTATACCTATAACACACTAGAAGGTTTGCAGTGGGACTCACAGTAGTTTAAAATATTGCTACGATGTTAGGTGTTCGTGTACATATTTCGGCTGGTTTGTGAAATATCGCATTAACGTACTACGATACTTTTCTAATAAGACCGCAAGATTAAAATTAAACTTTTAAAATTATCTCTAATTTTAGGTCTGCACATAAACAAACTTTTTTGTAAAAAAGTGAAATATCGTGTTTTTAAATTTTTTTTTTTAGATTTCTTTAGCATTAATCTAATATATATAGAAATGAGTTGGCGTGTGTTTGTGACAGCATAACTAAAGAACGGAGTGACGGCTTTGGCTGAACCCTTTTTTAATTTGTTCACTGCTGACTCCGAAAGGTATGTAGACAAAAAAATTTCCATAATTTCCATAGATAGGTGGCGCTGCAAAGTAGGTGGCACTGATGTCGATTTCGGTTATTTATGAACCGATTTGTTTCAAATTCGCAACATATAATTCTTAGGCAAAAGTAAAGGTGTTGATAAAATAGATGGCGCCCACGTCGAGATATTAATCATTGTTTACCATCTGATGTTATAAACACTTTTCAAGGCAGGACGAAGTCTGCCGGGTCAGCTAGTAAAAATATAAAATCAAAAATTTATTTTTTGTAGATTATGAGCACTAGTGAAAGAGAAATGAATGGTCGATTCAAAGAAGTGAATCCCTTCAAAGCCAACACCTTGATAAATTCACTAGCGTTGGCAGAATTGTTCACCGATTCCGGTTGAAGTTTCTATTACCTTTTTTTTAATGCCTTGGAAGCAATTTTTCACTGAGATCTTTAAGCAAATATATAGTATCAAACAATATCACTTCTTCTATAATCGGTTAAAATAATCGTTAAATTTATAGATAATGACCAAAACACCCTTAAAAATAGTTATGTCGAGTTTTGGGAAAAATCTATTAAATAAATCATCTCTAAAAATTTAAGCAAAAAGTAAAAACAAAGCAAACTACGTTGGAAATCATTTTCGATTTCGAGGAACCCGTACAATTTCTGAATGAAGATATAGTACCCAGATAGACAACCATTCAACCAATACTAAAATACAAACATTTGCCACTACATAAGTTAACAGATTTTTCAGTGTTGGCGAATTCCAAATGTTTTGCAAAGAAGTATTTCCAATTTTCACCTAAGTCAGGTAGGATAAATGGATTCCCATTACATCCCATGAGCTGTGCGCTTTCTAGTTTTACATACCGGTATTTTGAGAAGCTTTTTCATGGCTACATACTTGATAGTGTCGCCGTCACTATGCGAGGTGACCGCCGTCGAAAGAACTTTAGGGTGATCAGAGCAGGAATCGAACCCAGGATCTCATTTACACACTAATTATTGCACCACCGACGGTCACGACGGACCGATGCCAGGTAGAATATCCCCGCAAAAAATGGAAGCTTATCTAAAAGAAGCGCTTGTTCTCATCACTTCCAATGTCGCATTATATGCAAATTAACCGCTTCCATAGAAGCAAGACATGTGGTTCTCAATAAGCTCAATACCATCACAATAAGTTGACATTATATTTATTGGAGTATAACACGTACTAGTTCTTGTTTTGTACTCATTTCTCATGGAATGACTCACATATATTTATTAGTCTCTTTCAAAATTAATTGATCTGAAATTGACAAATGTAAATTTATGCGTGAACCTCACGAACTCAAGTTTTCTCACACGAAACCAATGAAGCAAACTCTAATGTGGACTTAATTTCTTAATCCTACAGCTTTAAATTAGTTGAGTTGCTGTTGTGCATCTAATTCAGTTGTCTTTTTCTGCTCATAGGTAGATGATTTTGTGTATAAATCACTTTAAAATAAACAATTCACAATTGATTGTTTTGAAAATTATGTGTGAAACCCCGTAAACAGACACCCAGACATTTCGAGATGTGCGAGAAGATTTAATTAAAACAAAATGAAAAGAAATACAAACAAATTGTTAGTATAAGAAGCTCAAAGATTTAAATGTTGGTATGTACGACTATAGACACACAGATTTGAATGGAATCCATCTTCATCTTCAGCCTCGGTGTGGTATTCGTTTGTTCTGGTGTTTGTGTAGGGGTAACAGATAAATTGAATCAACACTAACAATAAAGAAGTATTTTGCATACAAAAGCAAAAATTTATTTAAAACATATATAAACAGCAACAACAAGGCTGTAAACAAAAACAAGAACAAAGACAACAATATGTTTGGCATCAGCAGCCTTAAAATATTAAAGGAGGCGAATACATAATCTGCTACAACACCAAGACGAACAAACTCTTCTTCACTTTAAGCTGAAATACTAAAGATTCATCCCCATCCACATCCACATCCATGATTTGATTTTGATTGTCTTCATGGAATTCTTGAAAAGGATGAAGAAGAACTTAAAAATGGCATATCGCTTGTATCGCAAATGAATACTGACAATAAACATAAATGAAATTTGTAAACGATATTGTATCTTAAAGCTTAACAGGAGTGTCGGTTACACAGAGATTTATATGTAGGACACCTTTCTTACTTGTTTGACAGATTCTTGTGAGTTTCAAGCCAAACTACATAGTAACTGGCACACAGCGGAGGGGGTGGAAGAAAATGCTGGTTGATATTAAAACGAAAATTTACATAACTTAAAATCACATAACTGAAGCAAACGCAACCAGCAAAAGGATTACTGAAAGTCTGGCCTAAATGGATTGTACGGCATTAAGCTAAATTATTAAAATAAAAGTAACATATTTTCCACAATCTACAAAACTGTCAAATGCGTCCCATAATTTTGGAGAACATGATTTGAGTAGTGTCAGTTTAAATGATTTCTGGAATATTATTAAGTTCATATTCGTTGCGAAATGCAAGATCCTTGATAGTTGTCTCTGCTGTCGTTTTCGTATAAGTTACCCTGAGTGGAAGCACAAAATGCGTTTAAGAGTTTTTACTTGGTGAACGGATTTTTATTTCAAATAAATTGGTAATATACTTTATAAATATATAACGTTTATTTATAAATTTATAGTTAAACATAAATCTAATTCCGCTTCTACCAAGTTGTATTAGATTGTTGTTGGCTGTAATGATGCCTCTCTAGAAAAAAGTCTTGAAATGTTTGCAATTTAATACTTGAACTTATGGAGGTACACATACACATACATATTGATATATAACTTTGCATACTGGCAGGTTGCCGGCACAGTGACTTATGGTGTGGAATATGATGTACTGATAGGGAATTCTAACCAAACATGCAATACACTTTGGTGAAGTTATCGCCTGAATGCAAATGGACAAGTTGGTATTGTGTATTGTAGATAGTAATGATGCTCACAACCGAGGAACCGGATCCGAAGAACTGGTTCCTTACACCGAACCGGTGCCTACAAGAACCGAACAACGAATCGGTTCCAAATGAACCGAAATATAGGTCTAAATGAACCAAAAATGGTTCCAAACGAACCAACGACGGACGGCCCGAAAATCGTGTTCAAAAGAATCCAAAACGGTTCGAAATAGACCGAAAAGCGATTCTGAAACAGTTGAAAAACACTTTTTAAAGCACCGTAAACCATTCCAACATAACAGGGACTCGGTTCCATTGGAACGACACGTGTTCAAGTCTGTTAAAATATTAGACTTATTGAGCAGTATATTGAAACCGTTTTATTCAATAACTATTGAATTATCGACAGAGCAAATTGTACTTATACAATGTTCACAAGTTGTCATCATTATAAGAGAAATTTCAACGACTTTCATTCGTGCGATATTGACTTGAAGCACCACAGCAAGAGAATGGCAAAAATTGTACTGAAAACTTTTACCAAACGATTTTTCAATATTGAGAAAAATATTTATTTTCCATTGGCTACAATTTTAGATCCACACTTCACATGTTAGGGAGTTTAAAAAACCAACCCGTAAAAAACATAGTTTTTGACTATAAATTCTTTATATATGACCACGTCTCTTTATCCAATCCCGCCCATATTTGCAGCAGATCTTAGAATATGCATACATATTCCCAATTTTGTTCAAATACCATTAACAGGAACGGAAATAATGGATTTTTAATTTGTGATTTGTATGGGAGGTACCACGCTCCTTTGTCCAATCCCGCCCATATTTTGATAGTTCATTTTTGTCGTCATCACTAGTTTGCCTGCGAAGTTCCAGCTCGATTGGATCACGGGAAAAGGATTAAAAATCAATCCAAAATTTTTTCGGTGCGCTGACAGGTGAAGTGAATATAAGGAATTTAAAAAGAACAAGAGACAGATGGTTCCTTTTCGGACCAAATTGACAGCAATTACTGCAATCAAGTTTTATAAACGGCTCTTGAAATGCATCAAAATTTTGATGAGGACCTTATAAATAATCATACCGAACTTTTGGCATGATGGAGCAAGCAAGAAATATTGTATCCACGTCTAGCAAAATTACCAAAAACATGTTTGTTGATCTGCGGAACGTGCGTTCCCAGCGAAAGAATGTTTGCAACATCTTGGGAACTTGTTTCCATGAAATGAAATATCCTTACCACCGATATTATTGTCAAACTGTCATATTCTAGTATTTGTCTAGTATGGTTATACCTGATAGCACGGACTATGCTAGTCCACAGTTGAACTACCGGACAAAACTTCAGAATAATCATACCGCATATAGTGGATAGAGTGGAGTGGGAGCTGGGGTTTACTCAACTTCACTGGGTATAACACTATCAATCGCTCCCTCTGTTTTTGGCAGTATCTTCCGAACAGAAGTAGTCGAAATATCGGAGGCAAAATCACGCTATAGTAGCGAAGAGTGGGCAAATCTTCTCGGATAGCCCAGCGGCGCTAAGGGTTCTATCCCCAGAGCAGAATATGTCGATACTGATTCGTGAATGCAGGACTCTGCGAGATAAGTCCGGCGCCACAACAAGACTTTCCCTAGTCACTCCGGGTCATACGAATATAGCCGACAACGAAGCCGCGGAGGAACAGTCAGGAAAGTTTCAAGTGGAAATGCGGAATGATGAAACGTGATTGAAAACTCCCTAAAAGTGTTGGATACCGTGATTGATCGCCACTTCCACCTAAGGGCCGACAGAAACTGAAGAGAACTCGCCACCTGACACATATCACTTGGTATATGGCCTACATATGAGGGTTAGAGAACCGAGTTCCTGATGAATCTAATCAGGAAGACAATAGCCAGAATTACAGCTGTCATAACCGGTCACTGGACTGGTACTGTTGGCGTTGCTACGACGAACTTATAGCTGTAACCCCTGAAAATGTAAGGAGGAAAACTTTGGGAATGCACGTTTTTAACGGAATACAGAATCTGGGGAGTATTGAACTCAAGCTACATCTACAATACATTAATAGCACTACCTAAGTATAAGTACAAAAAATTTTTTTCCTGTTACATCCCATCTAGGGATTAAGGAGACCTTCTCACAAACCAGTGAGATATGCGCGTTCTATTTTTACACTCACTGGTGGGGAGGGTTTTACACCGGTTCCGAGCGGTAGTTTGACAAGCGTTTTCATGACTTAATACCCAATACACAAGAGCCGCGCACACTACCATTGCACCACCGACGGCCACAATTATAAGGGGGTAACCTCAATCTATTACTGCCACTATCTTTTATTTTCTATATTTTCTTTTCATGGTAAATAAAAAGGCTATTCAAAAGGCAACACTGCTACTTGGGCGAGATTCCATTGGAGGAACTCGCAGTCACTTAAATCTAACCTTACCTAACCCATATTTGTTGACATATTATGTATCACGGTAGAGAAATTGGGGTAACTGTCTTCAAAGAAATTGTAGTCTGTAAATTTCTTAACGGCTGTGGAAAATACACTAAACAACAAATATTATATTTAGATTCTCAAAATGGCTGTATAAGTTTTTTTTTTTTGTTTTGAATTGTTCTTCTTAGGTATATAGAAATTTCTAACTTTGTCAGATTGTCCTCCATCTGATTCTCCAACGTGCATTTGGTTTCATTGAATTTGGAACAAATGTTTTAGACTATTTTTACAGCGCTTAACATGCTACAGAAACCACTGTAGCTGCTCCTTCAGACGGGTGAATACTTCATAGTATAAGTACAACATCCATAATAGGAATTGTGTTGAAAATTCTTTGTTGCTAGTTTTGCCATAACTACAACAATCTTCTACGTTATTAAATTATATTGTATACAAAAGATTCAATTCAATGTTTACTTATGTTCTTCGCATATGCCATGTTGGTGTTTTTGTTGAGAAACATTTGTTTGCCTAACTAAATTCCTCAATTAAAGGTGGTGGGTAGGTACTAGTTTCTCACAAGGAAACCCAACAAATTGAGTATCTATAATCTGAGCGATGTGTGTTGGCCGTATTTTGTATGTAGAACAAACAACTTTGCCTACTTTTAGGCGCTTATATTTGACATACTTGATGACGGTACAGTGGAGGTCATAAAATATTGTACAGTACTAAGAAGGCCTTGCATAACACATAAACAAAAGCAAACACACGTATGAAAGAGAAATAATAATGATGACCTTATACTGCGTTGCAAAACTAAAGAATAGCTAAATAATTAAGCTGAATTAAACAAAAGATTTTTTAGTGTCAATGTTTAGCAAGGGTAAGCAGTACAAAATCGTATCTAATCATTTTCTTGAAATTTCAATGCTTCTAAAATTTTTTGTAATTTATTTTGTTATCATGAAAATTTGTGGCTATTCCCATACCCCAATTTCTAGTTGACTCTGGTTCTCTAGCTGCGAAACCGAAATTATATTAAATTGTGATGTCACCAACAAATGTTAGGCTTTTACAGATTCTTTTAGGTGGCTGGGTGTACAAGTATATGTGTACTTTCTCAACTATTCTGCCACATCCTAAATATCCTTTGGAAAGAAAAACACCGAATAAAAAACTCATCATTGGCTTTCTTATTGCCAGCAAAAATGTTGTCACAATGTAAGATGTCGTCGACGTCGACTACGACGCCCTCGTGTCACTGTACTTTCGTTGTGGTTGTTGTTGCTGCCGTTGTCATCGACATCAGCAACACCATCGACATCATCATCAGAAACATCTGCTGGCGGTCGTCAAGGCAATCACTTGTAGGTAATGATTCTGTGAATGGTGTCTAAATGTTCACTCAGACCCAACATCAACGTCACCTTCGCCATCGCCATAGCCATCACCATCGTAATATCCCTAGCCGTCACCGCTTGTTTTCTGCTCCTTTGCCTAGGCTGCCAAAATGTATCTGTACAGAATTTGTTAAACTCATTTAAGTCCCGTATGCTAGCGTTCATTCACGCTATAATTTAAGCTTTAAAATGTTACTCACTTAAAGCTGGTTCGTTGCCTTTTTGTTCACGTTATGTTTGCTCACTTTTTAATTTTTTTATTTCCTGTGGTGAAGAAAAATATTAGATTATGTTATTGGTTGATGATGATGTTGCTGTTGATGTTCACATATGATGGCGTGGAAGATTTTTAACCGATTTACACATATTACACAAAATATATGTGTAATCGATGCCTCATCCCTACCCCCATTCGTCCAAGTATCGCCGATACTATTTGACAATGATGGATTTCTGGGTAATAAATATTAAATGAGCTTTTATGATTTAACGCTTTTCGGGTAGAGGCTGAATTCTGTTTGTGTAAATGTTCCCAATGCTACATATTGCCATTGTATACATATTGATTTATAAATATATCTATTTTTCCATACATGTATGGTTCGATATTTTGGACTATTTGTTAAATTTATGAACGAAAAGGAAAATTGTTGCCAAAAAAAAAAACCCCCGAGCTGTTGTTTCCAGAACAAAGAGCATTTTTTACAATATTCTTAACTGTATTACAGTCATAATTTAAAATTAACCGGGATTGCCAAAGTATTAATATGGTGTACATGAAAATAGGAGCTCTTGGTGAATCTATATGTTGCACAAAATATGTAGCTTAATTTCACCAAACTTGGCATCATTTTTTTTAGAAAATATTTAGTTGTGCAAATTTAAATACATTCGTTTGTGCTCACAACAATTTAGCTAAAAGTTAAAATTGTCCCAACCAAATTGAATATGACTGTTAAATTCTATTCTATTTTTGGTTTATGGATTCCAAACTAAGCGCTAGCATCTTAATATCCAATGTTTTCTTTGAGTGTTAATGACAGAATGTGATATGATGTAACGCTAAAATATAATAAATTTAAATTGTTTCACGTCGCTTTTCCAATAAAATACAAAGCAAACACAATTATTGCCACCTGCTGCGATAGTTTGACAAATCATGGTCGAGTTACCAATTCTTATTCAATATTTCAATAAATGAGCAGAAATTTAATAATAGTATTGCATATAACAGTATATTTACCAACAACGCTTAAGGAATCACACATAAAGTGGTTTAAAAATTAGAGATGGCTCTTTCGTGAGAATTAAATCTGTTTAAGTGAAAGCTGAGTGGCCGTCGGTGGTGCAATGCGGACACCTCTTGTACTTGAGATCCTGGGTTCGATCCCTACTCTGACCACCTTAAATTTCTTTCGATGGCGGTCACCTCGCATAGTGACGGCGACACTATCAATTATTTAGCCATGAATTCCTTCATGGGATGTTATGGGAAATCATTTTTTTAATGAAAGCTGAAGGTCTTTTAGGGCTCTTTTAGTCAGGTTGCTATATTTGGGTAAAATAATTTCTGGCCTTATTGTAATTATTTATGGACGAACACAAGTGTTCAAAGTTCATAAAGAATATATGGATTTGGGGTTGCTCATGATGTTAATGCGGCAGGGTTTCTGTTATTTGTGGGTTTCAACAGATTTCGTGTTGATCTTTTCTGTGTTGTCAGTCTGATTCGCCCATTAGATGTGTGTATCAGCACATATTGTTACATTTACATATCCATTTACTATTATTTGTTGTATTTCTTAAATTAAATTTACCTCAAACTTCGGTTTAACCAATTTTGTTCTACCCACTTATACTTCGTTCTCTTTTTGGAGGCATCACATTTCATACCATTTCCTCTGAAAGAACAAATATATTTGCCAATTTATCTGACTCCAACTTAGAGTTGGCCGGTTGCGACAAATTACTGCACACAGCCTTATATCTGTTGTCACAAGGCATAACAATTTAACTTGACTTATGCTCAAATTTAATTTTGATGTGTTAACAACTATAGCGGCGTATAGGGACTAAACCTATCAAAGTCAGATTTTATGCTGCGGCTAAAACCAAATTTTATGCTGCTGCTAAAACCAGATTTTCTGCGACTGCGAAAGAGAATAATGACGTGTTAAACAAAAATGAGCGAGCAAGAGAGCAATGAAAGAGTGTTGTGGCAGGGGTGAGGCAAACGAAATTGTGTCTATAGCGTATGTATTAACATAATAATGTATGTATGTACATGTGTCTGTTGCTGTTGTTGAACGGAGATATAAAGCATAGCCACGCAAAATTTCATTTGCAAGCCCATGGGCTTGCGCAGGCGACGTTATGGTGACACACTAATACGTCAGCTACTTCGTACAAAGTATGTGTGATGTTGTGTGTTTGGCTATATCGTTGCTGTTGATATGGCAAACATGTAGTTATGTGACACACGTATACGTCAGCTACTTCGGACAAAGTATGTGTGATGTTGTGTGTTTGGTTGTTTCGTTGTTGTTGCTATGGCCAAACAAAGCGAGTCATTTGATGTTCAGCATTGCCCGGTGTATACAAAAAAACTATTATTTTTTATTTTCCAATGTAACATTTACTAATGTGTTCATAGAAATCGAACAGGTACCGTGTAGCAAAAAGGTGTTAACACATCATCCGTGAGTTCGAACACTCCTTGATTTTTTTTTTCGATAATTAAGCTGTATATGTCGTGTTACAAACTGTATCAATTTTTGGGGATAATCCGATGTGTAGTCCCCGAAATATTAGACAAGATTTATTAGGATATATCGATCTGTCACTACATTACAAATGGAATTTTAACCTTTAAAGTGCTCTCCTGAAAAGTTGCAAAAATAGACATGTCCTATTATGTCTTGTGACCACATATATAGACATGGACAATCCATCTTTATTGTAACATATTTGTCACAAAAATTAAACCTATTCACGGCAGTAATTAAATACTCAGTGAAAACTCTTTGTCAGCTAATGAAATCGTTATCGGTGCGGTGATGAATCTGGGCGTTGACTTACGACATTGACTTTCGTGTAACGAATCTTTGCATATCAGAGAGGCTTCTCGTCTCATGTCCTTGGGTCCTTCGGGAAATGATGCAAAAAATACATTCTTCGTTTCGTTGGTAATGTGATGGCAATGTCAAATTTTATCTCATCTAAAAGTTGCGCTGTTTCCAAAATGAAAGAAATTTTTAAAGAGATTCCAGTGCTGATTTAACTTATTGTTTTGTAAATGACAAAAATTTGGGTAAAACGTATTGGATTAAAATCAGGGTTCGTATTAGGTCGAGGACGAACTGATCCCAGGAGCCAAAATTGAATCTGGCGAACATCGGCTCGCGAATCGGCTCCGTTCCCACTTTATAAACATATTTGTGTGTTTGCGAAATTTGCATATGGACGCCTCGAACAATTCAACAATTACTTTATTTTGGCAATTGGAAGCTCCGTTTCTGAGTATTTGTATTGTAGTGAATTTTTTATTTTGTCGATTACTTAAAAAAAATTGTCACAGTGTTATAGGCACAACTTTATCCAAAGCCAAACGTTGTCCAGTTTTGAAATTTTGGAGATAGGTTTTTAATTTTTCAGATTATTTTTTTATGTATATACATTTTTAATCATTTGTGAAATCGATTTTTAGTTCTCGAGCAAAATATAGCTCGCGGCTCACCGGGATCCAAAGTTTAACATGTTGAATCAGAGCTGACAAGTTGAAATTTGCTAACAGGGCCACAAGTCGGCAGCCGACATGTAAATCTTCGATACCCGGGTCGCTGGCGATCCCATGGGAACCCTGATTAAGAGATTATGATAGCAAGTGCAAATTATTTTTGAACGCCATTTAATTCGAGTTAGTATGTTTTCGGTTTATTTGGCAACTCTGCGTTATTATTGCCGACTAATGCCGACGTAAGCTTTTTTCCGACTATCGCCCTACCTCTGTAAAGGAGAAAAAGAAAAAGCAACGCAGCTAACAATAATAAAAACAAAGTGGAAAATAAAACAGATATTTGCAACATCAACCAACCAACAACCGTCATAAATTCTACTAAGAGCAACAACAGAAAAGTAACAATTTTAATTGATTTTTATTTAAAAATGAAAATATAGACAAACACAAAGATATGTATATACACCAGCATTACATACATTTACACTAACCGCCGACCATTATTATGGCCAACATATTTATGATATACATACATACATATTTGGTATGGCCAACAAACAGTCACAATGATTTATGATTGTTAAAATTTTATGTACCAAAGGATATGAACCGCTGGTCTTTTTGCCTCCAATTTTCAGCTGGCATCCTCGTTTTTGTTATTGCTGCTGCTTCATCTCAGAGAGGTAATTTATGGTCCGACGACAAAATGGGAAGTGAACCAATTTGTTTAACGTTTCGCTTGTTTTTTTGCTGCGTTTTCGCATGACATTCTTTGAGAGAAAGCAAAAAACCAAAATGAAAGAGCAAAGGCAAAAAAGGAACGTGTTCATAAAAACCACAGATTATTGCCGCTGTTTTAGGTTATTTCTGATATTTTTTGTAGTACTACGGGTTTGGCTATAATTTCATATTCTCATTTTAAAGTTTATTATATATCCACAACATTTGTTTTCCGGGAGTCTCATCTCTCTTTTTGTTTTAGGGGTACCCTAATTTTGGCGAGAGGCAAAATGGTAGGGAACAAGTGCTATTAAGCAGTGGAGAGTCAAACATATTTGTAGATAATTTGTGCTTAAGGACAAACGATGAACTGGACTTATGCTTCAATGGGAAATAAAACAGTGAGTCAAACAAAACGTTTATCAAACTGTACCAGTAGAGCAAGCAGAAAGCTTGGGAGGGGCGGAGGGCGGATAACGGCTAGGGCAAACAGCAGAACCGCAAAATATAAATGTTGCAGTTTAAGTCCTTAATAGACAGACACTTAGACATATAACGATTTGTATGTCAGTGATTGTTAATGGCAGGAGCTTTAGTGAAAGAAAGGCACCAGTTTTTTCCTTGCATCGAAATTTCCTTCATTGCTTTATTCTTCTTGTAGACAAAGTAGCTCAGGAAAACCCACCTCAAAGTAGAAGACAAACGTTACACAGAGAAACCAACACTGAACTATAAAATGTTCGTTTAAAGGAAAATCACCAAAAAAAAATTACAAAAAAACTAAGGCCCAGCACCCACCCAGTCGTCTGTAGTCCTTAATTTTGCATTTTTTGTTCTTACTCGAGTAGAAAATTCATGTTTAAAATATACAAAAACTATTTCAACTTACAGCGTACCATCTTCCTACGAGTATCGTGTTCATCATCATGCTTTCGTTTCCTGCCATCGTGTTTCATCATTCCAAGACTTTTTGAACATTTCACCTAATTGCGAAGAATATTAAAGTGAAAGTAAGCACTTTGTTATGGCCATAATAATGTACCCTATACTAGCTACTCGTACTTGTGCACCTCTCCAGATCGTTTACTCATTTTATTTGTTCACCCGTGTTATTGCTGCTGTTTTTGGCCGTTATCTTCCTAGCCTTCTTATTGTATGTGTGTGTGCTTGAAGGAATTCTTGGAACAAAACCAAGTGTTGGTCTTCGCTTTAGGGTCAATTCCGTTGTTATGTAATAGTGGTTTTCCAACAGCTCCAGCAACAACAACGGCAGTGTGTATACAAAATTAAGAATGAAAATATTAAAGAATTGTTGAAAATAAAAGACTGTGCGATTTTAACTTCCTTGAAAAAGAAAACGCAAATGACTCGGGGATAATGAATCGTCATTGATATTTGCATTTTCGTTGTTAGTTGGGAAAATGATAATAAAAATTTAAAATTTATTGAGGGATTAATGCAAAATGGCGAGTAATGTTTTCTCATTTCATCCATTGTGTTTGAAGTATTTTCTGTTAAACACGTTCTAACAGTAGAAGTGTTAAACCCCATTCTAGTTACCAAACAAATCTGAACCCAGAAAACAAAAAAACGTCAGACCGCAAATTTCATCTCTGATTCCTTATCCCTGAAATACAGGAAATTTATTTAGTCAGAATTATTATTTAAAATTTGGTTTTGATCAACCTGATTTAAAAAAGATCTGATTTTGATATTGATGGATGAGGTTGCATTAAAAGTTTGCTTTATTAGAAAGACAATTTTATACCATTTGTGTTTGAATTAGAGTGTTCAAACCCGAAACCGGAAAACCCGGTTTTCGTCCAATTAACCGTGTGCCAGTTTTTAAAAATATTAATTTTCGAATAAACCGAATACCGGTTATTAGATGTCGGTTAACCGGTTTATACTCAATTTGTGTTAAAAGTTCGAAAATTTTTAATAATTAGACAAAAAAAGATATAACTGTCATATATGTCAATTATATATTTCAAATAAGTCACACTATTCGCAATGATTCATCATTCGAACAACAATAATATAATTTATATTAGTATGTCAAGTAATTGTTTATACATTATTAGATTATCATTCATGGAAAGTGCTTTCAAATTCCAACATGATTTTCAATTAAATAAGTTTAGTGTGAATATGAATTAAACTTGTAAATTTTACATTTAACAGGTATTGCAAATTGGAACCTGACGTACATTTGAATTTAAAAATAAATCTTTAAACGTAAAATTTTGAGATTGAAACACCAATAAAAATATTCAATTCATTTCAATAAATGTAATTAAGTTCTATTCAATTAAGAAGATAAAAAGAATTGAACTGAATTAGACTAGATTCGACTTAGTTAGATTAGATTGTATTTAATTCATTTGGACTAAATTGATGGAATTGAGTTGAGTTGAATTGAATTGAATTAAATTGCATTAAATTTAATTGAATTGAATGGAACTGAATTTAAGTAAACTGAACTGAACTGAACTGAACTGAAATGAACTGAACGGAATTGAATTGAATTGAATTGAATTGTATTGAATTTTATTGAATTGAATTGAATTGTATTAAATTGAAGTGAATTGAACTAAATTGTATTGAAAAGAATTGAATTTAATTGCATTGAATTGAATTGAATTGTATAGAATTCAGCTGAGTTGAACTGAATTGAATTGAATTAACTGATGTGTTCTTTACCGGAAAATATTAAATAATGACAAATATTTTTCAGAATAATAATGACTTTTTTACTGGCAACCAAAACAAGAGAAGACAATTTTATTTTGTGTTGATTTTGTATTAATTATTTTTACAAAAATTTTAACATATTGTTTTCCATACGAAACAAAAAAAAGAAAAATAACTGTAATTTAACCGCTTTAATCGGTTTTCTCCATTCTGTGAACCCGAAACCCGTTTTTCCGAAGAAGTGGTTTTTCGAATATCGCGAAAAACGGTTATTCGAAAATGCTGGTTTTTTGAACACTCTAGTTCGAATATAATTTGGGGAATATTCGTGCGCGCCTGGCTCGGAAGTGGCAAATTCTGGAAGTCCATTTTCCGACCACTTTTTCAACCTATAGGTACCTATTATTGCAATGGTTCGCACAATATTGTCGTTCAAGGCGTCCAAAATTTCCAAATAGTTTAGACACGTTATATCGCATGATTTAGGTGATAAATTGATTGACCCACTTCGAGAAATAAAACGTTCACCAATTGTTTCCTTCAATAAGTCGATTGCACTGAACCAAGATATTCGAAATAAATTTTGACAATTTGCAAACGGCGTTCTGTCGTCAGTCTACTCGTGATAAAATGTCATTCCAAACTGAACACAATATATAATTACTAATCAATTTGGAACCGTTTAATCGTTTTCGGAAATGAAATATTAAGTAATGTGTTTGTTTAAAGAAAATTTAAATACATATACAAAATATTTACGGCCAAATGAACCAAGACAAGAATATGTTATTTTGTGTTGATTTTGTATTAATTTTTGTACAAAAACGTAAACATTTCGTTTTCCATGAAAAACGAAAACACCGACAAATAGCAATAAATAAAATCGAAAATTAACCGGTTTCACCGACTTTTTCCATTCTGTAAAACCTAAAACCGGGTTGCCGAAGAAATGATTTTTCGAATAAACTGAAAACCGGTCATTATAAAAAGTCGGTATCTTGACCACTCTACTACAAATAAATATAAATTTGTCAGTTTAAGTGTTTTAAAAACGTGATAAACCACACACATGACTCGCAGTTGAAAAATTATGAATACTTCCTGTATCGACATTCAGCATTAGTCTTAGTAAGAGCCAGCCCTGGCGTAGTACTGACAAATTAATAGGACGGTCTTATATGTAATGCCAGCTCCTTCACAATTTATGTCTAATCTAGTGAGAATGTCAGGAAGATGTCTTATATAAATTGTCATCACCTACTAACATGGTCCTAAATAAATACTTTTGACAATGTCTTCAAGACAAAGTCTTTGATATATTTAATCATATTTTAACTACAAACATGTATTTTAACTACAAACTTGTACTTTGTATTTAAAACCAAAAACATCTGCTTTCTGTACCCATTGTGTCCCGTTTTTTGGTCACAACCAGTTGTTCATGAATATCTTACAATCCGCCATATTTTTGTTATGCGTAGACATTCTGTTCCCCGCGTCCAACTCTCCTGTCTCATCAAATATCAGCGTTCTAGTAGGATATGATAACAAGTCGCTAGGAATATGATAACATGCTTCAATTCCTTTGGAACTTACACAATGACACATATTAGACGAGTATTGGGTTACTGTGCCATCTCGGTAGGAAATCTGCTGAAGTCTTGGCCAGACGTTGAGTTGGATTGTCGGAGAAGACAGGACTATTATCCCTCAGCCCGCCGTCCACTTTCCATTCGTCAAAATATCTTTCTAATTCACGCTACGATATACAGATATCGACCGGATCATTTATTTTAGACCAATTCGTGTAGAAATTCACAAATTCCTCTATAACAGGAACTCCAGGAATTTCCAGGAATTCCTCTCCGACATGAGAGTGTAATATATCCGAACGAATGGTGGTTCCGCTTTTGACTAGTCGACAAAGGCAGGAACGTTGGGAGCTCCTTCCAGCACTGTTCCATGACCCTCTTCAACCATGCCGCATTGTGACAGTAGCCTTAACCTGATGGCAGGCGTAGAAGCCACCTGTCTACCTATAACGTTCACGTGATGCACATCGTCGCCATTACCTGAAGCCTTATGAGCAATGCACAATGGTTTCATTTTCCAAGTTCATGCCACCACATAATAATCTCATAGGGCATTATCCGTCTTACCACCGCTGTATGGATTCAATAAACAATCCTCGGAAAAAGCCCCCATTTACAACCCTTAGGCCTCTTACAGCTACAAAGTGCTATCGTCGTATTTTGCTTATTCTCCACTATGTTAGGTTGAAACTAACCTATCTGCCAAATATAACACGCAGTTATTTGGCACACTGCAGGCCAGATTTCAAACCCAGTCAACGTGACAGGCACCTTCATGTAAAAACGAACAGGTTGGTGTTAACCGTGTTTACACGTACACCATTTTCTCCGGTCCATCTGCATTGAGTCCATACGCTACTCTCAACAATATCCCTGAGTGTATTGCTTATAGCTATGAACACGTCGTCTGGTTAAACAACAATTTCCCACTTGATTTGTAGCCTTGATTTGACAGTAACCAGTATTGCATACAGCGCATGGTTCCGTGCAAGTTGCGACAATACTCCTCCTTCTGCTATGCCGAGTAGAGGTCGATGTATCCAATTTGGCCATGGCAAAAGAGCATTCCTGACCTTGATGTATTGTGTCATCTACGCATTTTAGATACACAACGAAACAACTCTTTCAAGTCCTTCCATACAGTGGCCCGTCAGTCCCCCTCACATTATGACTAACATGTTCCAATCCAGCTGGAACTCGTTGTATTATTTGTAACAGAACGAATTGTCATCAAGCACGTTTCATTTTCGTCCATGGGAAAGGTGGCATCTAACACCTCTTGTCTGGATCCTTATAGAGGAAGGCTAGTATTGAGTAGATACCCAATAAGTCTTTCACCCCGCCCATTGGTGTCAGGGCTAGGCAATAATAGATGGTGTGCGTTAGGCGGAATAAACACACTATTTATGTGCCAGTTGCACCAAAACTCTGTAAATGTTTATTCGATCCATATATTTATAAAATGGATATCTGCCGAAATATACTAACGGAATCTTGCTATGGTTTCCATAATTTCGCTAAAAACCACTTAACTTCACACTAATTAATTAGTCTGTTTGAATTCCTGAAGCCCTCAGAAATGATTTTCGAACGAAAAGTTGAAGAGTTGTATTGTGATAAATGAAAAAAAAATGGTACCAAAGCATATTATAAGGCCCTCCATTCATATCACCCGCCACTGGAAAAGTCGTCGACATATTTTGTAGGAAACAGAACATTTCAGGAATTTAATTATTTCCAGACATTCGCATGACACACTTTTCACAATTCGGTCTCGGCTGTAACCCCTTTAATAATCTAAATATTATAACTTGAACTTTATGGAAATACCTTTTCTTATGACATTTTTCTTAAATATTTCGATAACATTGCCGTTATTGTTATGGCAAACGTCCTATACTTTCTGTGCCAAAAAAAAAAACAGAAAATGAAAGAAAACATTGAACCCTCCTTCCCAAAAGGAAAACTCTTAAAAAGTAAAACACTTTCACTTTTTCATTCTACATCTCTAGAGGAATTCGCCATCCAAACTGTGGGGCCCCGACACCACAAACTCTGGGGACACATTAAAGTGGCGAGTGTTTCGGGGTGTTACAATAACAGTAATACAAACATAACGACCATTTTAAAAGGGACAAACACGATTTGTGTCTGTTTATGGATTTTATATAAAAATAATAATGAAAACCGAGGGGACCTAACTGGGTATTCCACAGTTAGTTGATTACTCTCGTCTGCTGAGAATGTGTGAGTGCTTGCGTATGCGTGTATGTTAAAGGGTATTACCAACTCTTTTGGGTGTTGTGTGTATAAGTGTGAGATATTGGCAACTGCAGACCGAGGATGGTGTCATAAATGAAGGTAGTAAGCTTCTATTACTTCAAAGGCTTAAACAGATTAAAAAAGTTAGGGTAGGCACACAATTGGTGTCACGAGCGACTGGGATATGCGACAGTGACGAGCAACTGGAACATGGGACGGTGACGAACGGCTCGACTTGTATTTCTTGTCGGAGAGTAGTAAATCGTGATCGTCGGTCGCATCGATTCTAATCGAAAAGAGAGAGAGAGAGAACATCTGGCAGTTTCAATTGCTTTTCTTCTCTGCATCGTAAAAACTTGCGGCTCTTATCCGGCATTGCCCTTTCAAAGTAAGAGTTTGGAGCGGCATTTGCAGTGAAAAAGTGATTGGACGCCGACGGAAACCGTAACTAGCGAGCGCTACAGACGGTGGGTTGCTTAATTGGTTCTCGAGCATTACCTGTACCAGCAAGACAGAGCAAGGGCTTTTTTAAAACACCAAACCTACATTTTGAAAAACAAATTTCCGGACCGTGTGATCTCCCGATTTGGCGATTTTAATTGGTCGGGCAGATCGCCAGATCTGACTGTGGCAGATTTTTTCTTTTGAGGATTTTTGAAATCTTGCGTTCACCATAACAAATCACAAACATAACTTCCGGAGGCAGTCGTCATTTGACCAATATCCATTTTTCAACTTCATGTCAACATTTCACCAGATAAACTTGCCGTGAAAACAGAGCCCAATTATTATCAATTGGCCATGAAGAAGAATTATAAATTAGAAAATATTCTATTCTATTCTGTTTGGACACTTACTCTATTTGTATGACTATTCTCTCAGATAACGCGTATTTTAATTTGAAATTATTGTCACTCTTCGTAAAAATGTGGAATACAGTTTTATCGCTCGTCGGTCTGTCTCAAATACGGTCGACTGCTAACGATTTTTGGAGATGGAATCGCTCGCGATCGTAAATGTGCTCACACACTTGTGTGTGACGGTACGCTTATGTCAAAAAGAGTAGCATGTGTGTATTGTGGCCCAAAACATACACCAAATAAAACGAATCGCCTCGAAATTTGCATCTTTCGCGATTTCCCGATTTCACATTTCTTTTCCGTCAGTTTTATGTTAATGGTGTCCATAGACGATAAATCTGAATCCCGATTCAACCATGTATATGTTGATGATTGCTTTGATACACACGGTGATTCATTTTCGTATAATCACTCATTTTCATTCAGCTTCCGAGCCCCAAAATTGTTGCATTGTGTGCGATGTATTTTATCAAAAGATATTTTAGTTGTTACGACCGTTGTAATAAAGAAAAACAAAATAAAGAAAGGCAGAACATGGCTTTGTACATTGCCCAAAGCAGTAAGCGAGCGACATACATCAATAAATTCCAAATGGAGTTTGTTTCCTTTCTTTCGCGGACATGTTTACAGTTTCGTTTTTCGACACAAATTGAGCAGTTTTACCACACACGGTTATTCACGAATGCATCAGAGTCGCGCATCAAGCCAAAATATCAAAATATTTTGATTTCCGCGACTCATGCCTGCATCATGTCTATTCCCGATTCTGAATCGTCGTGTATGGACACTTTAAGTAAGCAAAACATCTGAAGCAAAATTTTAATCAAATTTATTTTAAATTGCAAACAAGCTCAAAAAGTGTATTTTAAAAATATGTTTATCCCGCGCTAAGAACGTTTATGTGCGTTACCCAATTCAGCAACGGGCAGCTTTCTATCTGCGTAGGCTTTTAGCTTTCAGTGATAAGAAACATGTCGCTTGAAAACTAAACATTATATGTTTAATACAAAAAATTGCAAAACATTATTTTCAAATATTTACAATAAATTATTGTAGTACTCGTAAGTAACTGTAGGGGAATGGTTAGTGTGCAGGACTTCTGTAGATTTGAACCAAAATTCCAGACCCGCTCTGAAGAAATTTAATTTCTCTCGGTGGTTCAAATCGCTGAGTACCAGTAATGAGTAACTACCCATGCAAAAAGCTTAAATAAGCAAAGCTTTTCACTAATGGAAAGTCGAAAACCCCGATTTGTATGTCAGAAATAGAAACCTCAATTCTTTCTGATTGGCTAAGCTAAGCAAGCAAAGTAAAGAATGAAGTAACATCTCAAAGTATTCCTTCGACTAAGCCTACGTCATCCGCGAGAAGCACAAGCGTGTTGGTCCAGTACGATATGGGGACACAAGCGTTATTTTCAGTTTTCCCGAATATACTTCCCTTGCATATATTGAAAACTTCTTCTTCGGCAAAAAAAACTTCCGCCTAGTAATCAAGGTAACATATATACAGTTCGTTTATGTTCGGCTATTTGTGAACACCGTGGCTATTCATCCTATGTGAAACTGTTTTTATTTTGTATGTGATTTTCAACTAGAGACTACAACTAAATTGAGTATGGACAACTTTCCGTCCGCCTGAAACTAATATGACTTGGCAAGCTGTTATTAAAAATTGTCAGGCTTCTCTTTGTGTCATATTAAATTCTGCCCTCATTAATCCCTGACTTGCATACCATCCTCCATACACTTGAGGACCCAAAATGCCGTTAACGGAAGTTCGAAATCGGTATCATTGTTTACATATTGTTCAGTATTCAAAAACCCATTTTTTATGGTTTTATGCTCCGTTTGTGGACTTTATGGTATTGAAATAACATTATTTTCTTTATTTTTGCCTTCACTTTTACACACCATTCTCCTTTATTTTCTTTTCGATTTTGGTTCAAGGATATTTCATTCATTCATTCCTACTAGTATGCGTGTGTTGGTTGGGCCAAATTTCATAAATATGCAAATGTCCTTTTTCAGACCAAAGAATACGGATGCAGAGGGAAGGACCGCTGCTGGTTGTGAGGCTACACAGTAGTCGATTAATATTCCAAAGGTTAACATAAATTCTATTAAGTTTTTAAAGTATTTGTCGTTTCTTTCTCTATAATTATAAACATGTCCATATTTTTTATGTAGGCAATTTTCTCGGGCTAAAAAATAAATAAAATAAAAGGAATTCGAAACTCATTTTTTGCAGATGCGACGTGGACCCATGTCAGTCAATAAATGTTATTTTCAATTAACCAGATCTTTCACTGTTCGGGAGGGGATTGTTGTCAATGTGCAGGCGAGTGTTTCGCGTACCTCTTAGTTAATGTCTAACCCATTTGTTTAACAAATCTCCATTCATTAATTTAATTTAATGTGTATGATAAACTTGACAACGAAATTGTGGGTGGTATCTGTAATGGGGGTTTCCGTATCCATTATGTGACTATGGATATTGTTGTTAATATTCCTTGTAAAAATCTCATTTAACATGAGTTCTGTTTCATATCTAGCAAAGGAAAACAAACACGTAACGAAACGAAACGAATAATTTTTCAACTTAATGTTGCAATATTAAATTAATTTTCTACTTTATTTTGTAGCCCCCCTGTTTATATTGTCGTTGTTGTTTTATTTTAATTATATTGTTTTTACCGTTGTTGTTTAGAAAAACAACAAACAGGTCCTAACATGGCTAAAAAAGGAAAAACGTTCAAAAGTTTGACGGTGTCGTTGCTATACATTTAGGTTAAATATACAAATCCCCTTGTTGCCGTTAACACCCGAAATATGAAAACCCATCAAATATAAAAGTGAAATAAAATAAACCAAAAAACTTGTTGACTTAAAATTCATTTTCATTTTACTAATTGTTGCTACATCATTTGGAGAATTACATGCGACCGGCGCGTGGTGAACACAAATTGGTGGAAATAAGTTTTCAAAATTTAAATTTAACAGTTACAATGACTACAATTTGACTAAAGTGATTTGGTGAGACAGTCCTGCAATAAAGGCAAAGCCGTTATTGGAATAGTGTTAAATATTTGACTGATTTCGAAATAGTTTGACAACTTACGTGGGGTCGAAATGGTCGGTGGTGCAATATTTATGTTCGAGGCATGATGTCAATCATTTCATGAAGGTTTACAGTCCATAAAAGATCACGAACAGGTTCAAAAATATGGTCTCAAATGTTTGCAATTCTATAAATCTAAATTTGGAGTTGTCACATTTAATGAATGTAATTACCATGGGTATTTTTATGGCCCGCTAAACGGATTACTCGATCCACTAATTACTCGATCGAGCCATTGAAAGCGGTTCCGTATACCATATTCGTCGAAAATGCAGTTTAGCGGGGGATAAAATATCAAGCCTTATATATTTTTCCAAATGCTTCGATCTTTTACGTTTATCCTCCAGATTGTCACATGCAGCTTTCGCAGTTATTTATCCACCTAACTTATCCAGCGGAGTTTTGGTCGTTCTATTTTACTTCATCCTTCGATTAGAACTATTTCACCTTTCATTGTACTACCATGTCCTACCAAATTCAATCGGTTATTTTGTAGATTTGAGAAGACCAGGAGGGAACTTGTTCAAGGATCTTACGACTAAATATTAAACTATCATAAACAAATTAATTTAACAGATTTTCCTCGGGATGAAATATATTTTTCCCGATATCTCAGAACCGATCTTACATATATTTTTCAAATTTATTTATACAAAAGGGCCCATATTATGAACATACACGTTTTAAATTTTAAAATCTAAACAGGTTTGGTTCGGGAGATATATAAAAATCAAGATATAAACCAGATTTTTATGTGGACTTTATTCACTATTTTTTGAGCCGAAATCGGTAAAGACATTTGAAATAATAATCGTGTTTTGGTTACACCTCTTGGTTATATAATCGCTTGTTTTGAATGAACAACTTTGCAGAGACTTAGCAAGAACTTAGCGACGCGAATCATTTTCGCTAAGTTTAAACAATTTTTTTAACATCTTTTACCGTTTTCAACCATTTTTCAAAATTTTGAATAAAATTACTTATCGCTAATAGCCGTTTTCTTTGAAACTTAGCAACCGATAATCACTTGCTTGTAACCTAAACACAACTAAAATTTAGTTTATGGGTCGATTATCGATAGTACCCGGACCTCAGTTGCGTTGGCAACTGAAATAAAAATTAGTATTATGTAAGGCAACTTTGGCCAGTCGCCGTAGGTAACAGTGTTTCTCGTCGATAACAGAGTTTTGACACTTCGCCAACTGCAAATAATGTAAACAAACAATAAATCTAAAGTGTGTGAGAAATAAACGTGCCTTTAGGAAGAAAAGAAAAATCTTTTTAACACTAATGGTAAGTTCAGTGAAATTATTTTTTGACGAGTAAGACTAAGTACAAATCGTGGCATCTATTAGACGACACGTAAGAGACAACTCTAATTCTTTAGAATAGACGGCTACACTGGGTGAATGTTATTGCTGAGAATAATTGTTAATAAACAATTCCGTTTAAGGTTCAAACACACATTTTCCCTTCAAAATGAAGGAATAGTTTATTTAGTGGATATTTTTTGGAAAATGGCTTCAAACGAAGTCATCGGGCGACAGCAATAACTCCGCTCTTAAAAGTTTGTGCAGCTTTAAGGTTTTTTTGCGGAAGGAAGTTTCCAAAAGTCCCATGGTAACGACTTCAACCTTGGCATGGCTCAACCTACGTTGTCGGTTGTTTTGAAGGAAGTTGTGCATCTAATTGGAAAAAAAAAATTTGTACGATGTGGATTATTTCAAAAATGACGGAGAAAGAAAAGAACCAAAATTAAATCCGGCTTTACTAGAAAACGAAGTTTCCTGGTGTTGCCGGATGTAGTATAGATATGACACACGTACGTATCATTGGAGCGAAGAAAGATGTTCGCCATTTATACATAAATAGGAAAGGCTAGTTTAGTTTGAATGTTTTGCTGGTAAGTTATAATACTATAAAATTGCATGAGGTGTCATGGGACACCCGGTTGGAACAAAGTTACTTTCACTATATATCATGCATTAGTTAGTTCCAACACCCATAAGGCGCCTGTTGAAAAATACTGTCATATAAATGGATCTTTAAGAAAATATACTTTTTGAAAAATGATAAACATTTTTTAAGAAATTTTTTATTTATTGAATGTATGTTTTTTAAAAAAAAAGTATATTTTAAGGTCCCTTTTGTAAGAATTTGTATTATATTTTCCCGAAAAGGTCCTTTCTTTGATGAGAGGTAATTATTTTATTAAAATAAAAAAAATGGTTTCCCGTTACATCCCATGAAGGGATTAGGGAGAGCTTCTCACAACCAGTGAGCTGTGCGCGTTCCAGTTTAGTACTTACTGATTGGGACCTACAGTTTTACACCGGTTCCGAACGGTATTTTGAGAAGCTTTTTCATGGCTGCATACTCGATAGTGTCGCCGTCACTAAGCGAGGTGACCGCTGTCGAAAGAAATGTACGGTGGTAAGAGCAGGGAATGAACCCACGTTCTCATGCACAAGAGCCGCGCACACTACCATTGCACCACCGACGGCCGACTTTCATTAAAAGCTATTGTTTTTATGTAAGAAAAAGCCTAAGAGTATGCATTTTTTTTACAAAGAAATACTTTTTTAAGAGCAGGTACTTTTTAGAGAAGTGGTACTCTTTTTAGGATAAGGTTATTTTTTTAAGAAAATTTACTTATTTTCAGGAAGGCTTCTTATCTCAAGAAAAGAAAAGAAAAAGTATTCACCCTTATTACGGTTGTCGTCGTCGACATGAAACGATGTGACGACAGTTGAAAATCGGTATTTGTGTAGTCGTTATCGATCACTAACGACGACTGTCGACGCATATTTGGTATTTTGTAACTAGAATTGACGTCGACATTGAATTGAAACGACTCTATTTCTGGCGACACACTTTTTGATAACGACTTGAAGAAAATTCGCAATTTTTTTCTCAATTAAAGAATTGTCCAGTTTTATTTTAGTAAGCCAAGCTAATTTATTGACCTTATTTTTAATAATTTGAACTTATACAGTTTATGAAAAATAATATTGGGTATTAACACTATCACTGCCCTAAATCAAAATTAGTTGCTCGAATTGAGTTCTTTCAGGGATCAGTTAGAACTACAGTGTTCGGTGTCTTCAGTCTCAAGTGGCCACCAGTAGATGTATTGCCTAGGCAGTGGTTGTGTTCTTGTTGTTACATGTACGCCAGCTCTGCGCCCTTTCAGTCATGCAATTGGTGTCTTTTCATTTTAGTATGATATCTTGCAAACAAGCGGTCGCTAAACGTACAGTTCAAGGGAGCAAATTTCGTTTAGCAGCAAAATTGGATTTTTTCGTTTTTTTTTTGCCTGGTAGAGCATTAACTGCGGATCAATATGGTTACGATAATTAAACACTTTTTAGGAACTTTGAAAAACTTTTACCAAATTAAATAAAATAATAGAAGTACAAACGTAAAATGTTCTTCTTCCTGCTTTCATTCACTACGTATGACAACTTTGTTTATGTTTTTAATAGGTTATCGATAAACAGTCGACGTCGTCTCAAGACAGTTACAGAATACGAAACTAGCGTTGATGTGACGACAATGATGACACGAAGTGATGTTGCCATAAAAACGACAACAACGTCGTCGACGACAACCGCAATAATGGCGATCATTTTATTTTTAAGAAATAGTACTTTTAAGAAAAGGAATTTTTGTACGAAAATGTATTTTTTGTATGAGAAGGTATTTTTTTCTGAAGAAAAGCTTTTTTTTTACGAAAGAACAGGTACAATTTTAAGAGTAGGTACTTATCTCAAGAAAAGTTATTTTGTTTTACGAAAAAGGTACCCTTTAAAGAAAAGGTAGTTTTTTAAGAAAAGGCAATGTGTTGTATGATAATGTACTTTTTTAAGCGAAGGTACTTATTTTAAAAATTACTTTTTTTAAGAAAAGGTACTTTTTGTAAGAAAATTTACTTTTTTAAGCAAAGGTATTTGTTTAAGATAAGTTATTTTGTTAAGTAAATGTACTCTGTTTAAGAATATGAATAGGTATTTTTTTGAGAAAATTTACTTTTTTTTAAGAAAACGCACTTATTTAAGAAAATTTTATTTTTTAAACTTCTTTCATTCTGCCTTTTCTAAATTTACTTTTTATTCGATTCAAACTACAATATGTAATAAACAGGCTCCATATAGAAACTTTTCCATTAAACAAGAAATATGTTAGTCTGGACACAAACCAAAAGTACGAGTGTAAGAGTAAGTGTGCTGCCAAATGTAATTCCATGCTCAGTGTTGTGTTTGATGAATTTGCCAGTCTTGCATTTTGGCTTTTCTAAATTTATGTTTATTGGGTTCAAAACTACAATATGTAATACACAGGCTCCACCTAGAAAACTTTCCTTTAAACCAAACCAAACCAAAAGTACCCAATGTAGTTGATAATAATTGGTTGTAACAAAGTAGTGAAAAAAAAGTTGTTTAAAATTTTTTCATTTAGCCCCCATCCCGCAACGTGCGATAAGGAACTTCGTTCCAATAATTATTTATTTGCATATCAATGATGTAATTGTATATATGAGCGACTACGAAATGCGAATCAGGTATGTTGACGCCAGACATCCTGGTTCTACTCACGATGCCCTCATTTGGAACAAAAGTCCACTGAAGCAACAGGTCGCTGATTTCAGGGCAAACACATGGCTACTAGGGCTAAATTGCCGGAGTTCGGGCGCAGCTCAAAACTCGATAAAAGAAAGGCCGAAATTAGAGAAAACGAAAAATATGTTATTTTTTGTCGGACGGACCCATGTTTCAGACTTTTTATTTAAAGTCTGGAAAATTGTTCTGGAAAGTATTCAAAATGACTAGCAATGAAGCAGAATCATCATTCCCTTTAATTTGAACACCCACAATAATTGTCAAGACATACTAAATATGGTAAATTAGGGTTATCTGGGTGCACATTTGGGTTAGAAATACCTTTCATTTGAGTACCCACAGTTGCCTGTTTCTAGCAGTCTCTAATTGGACTCGTTGTTTGGGCCCTGTGGGCCCCATAGGTCTGTGCGATAACAAAAATATATTTTTTGTGTTCTTATATTTTGTTCGATTTCGTTTCTTTCAGAAGTTTTGAGCTCCGAGCTCTGATGATTTTGCGCTACTAGATTCTATTTTATTTAAATACTACTATATATTTTATGCAAAATTTTTTATAAATATTGCAATTTAACAACAGAAAATTAGAATTTTCTTTAGAACCACAGCTTCTGACTCCTTATCGTTCACCTGAACGTTTTGTTTTGTTTTAAAACCTATACAGCAACCAAAAATTCGTGGTTGCCACTATAACCTCTATCAAGCAACTGAAGTTGCTAGCTGTCAGTTGTCAAATATAATAACTTTTCGTCAACTGGCAACGCAACTGAGGTTCGGTTACTATCGTTAGTCAACCCATTAGTTTCCTCTCCTACAGTTCCTTTATCCAGATCATTTAATAGTTTCAGTTCTGTTAATCTATAAATCAATTAACTAATTCAGACGTTGCATTTCGCACTTTATTTATTTTGAAGGTTTTTTTGTCGATTCACTTCTATTGAAGAATGCGGAGCAAAAAAACGTCTACATTGAGATTAAATTGGGAAAAATGTGCCATACAATTCCAATTCCGTCTGAAGTAATACTACCTCAAAGACTGTCTCTTGCATTTAATCCAGTGTAACAGTTTGCCCTCCTGACAATTTGTATGAGAAACTATAAGCACAGAGATGGAACGGAAAACTGGTATCTAAACAAAAGGATCAAGTTCCCCTACCGGAATCGGAATCAAAAGACCTAGATCGCTTAGAGGAACTAAAATGCCCACGTCTACCATTTTGATTCACTTAAATACATCGATGTCGGGCTATAAGTGATACGACGTGGACACTTGCTGTTATCGACTATAGGTTCATATATTTTTTGGAGCATTTTAGTCCCGAACGGCAACCTTGCCAGTATTTTTTTAGGTCGAATCCCCAGAGAATTGCTTGTTATCCCCGAAAATACCCATACAACTTTTCATGATCCCATGATCCCAAAACAGTTATCAATTTTCTGCCGTTGGTCTAATAAAATATAAAGACAGTGCAAACAAAAAAATAATCCTTTTGCAATGCACTTGAAGCAAAATCCAGATGCAATTTAACATTTTAGAAAATTTTAATATAATTCAATTAAATTTTTGGAATTGTTAGAATTAAAAGGACAAAAGGTATTTTATTATTGTTGCTACTCATTGAGCAGTTCCACAGAAAGGTGTATCGAAATCAAAAAAGTTTAAGGTATTTCTATATTTTCAATACACCTTAATGTGGGACGTCAATATTTAGCACAATAGTCTTTTATAAGATGCAAGTAAGTAGATTTCCCAGTTGTAGCATTAAAAGCATATTCCCCTAATTATTCCATGCACTTCATTGTAAAAATTTTGACATCATTGGATTCCGGCCCAAATTGCAGAAACTCTTTAACATTCTCGCTAACCAATCTGTCGATTAACATCGTGCCCTGTACCTTGTTTGCTGTTGTTAAAATGACAGAAAATATTGAAAGTTAAATTCAAGAATAAGATCCAGTACAATAACGGCATTTGTAAGTTTGTCAATGTTGTTAGTGCTATGGAGATATCGTTATTTGGAAACAAGCTCACTAGATGTTAGAAATATTCTTTCGCTGGGAACAATCGTTCCGCAGATCGACAAATATGTTTTTGACGTGACTATGTACAATATTTCTTGCTTGCTCCGCCATGCCAACAGTTAGGAATGTTTATCTACTTATATAGGATCTTAATCTAAATTTGATCGAATTTCATTGGTTGAAAAGTACCCGTTTTTGAGACTTGATGGGTGTAGTTCCTGACAATTTGGTCCAACATTGAACCGTCAATCTCTTGTTAGTTTGAATGCAATGCAATTCAAAACCATGCATTTTCTGAGTAGATTGAAATGCAAAATTTTGAATTGTAATTGCCAACAAGGGACGTTATATTTTAATCGCATTAGATAGAGTAATGCATATTAAAATGCAATGCAAATTAAAAAGATAACAGATGTTTAACATAAATAAAATAAATATTATTTTATTAATTTTTTACATTGATTTTTGACAGATTATTTCGTTCACATCTTGGACGTCAATGTGGCTAACATGGTCCAGTATGAGCTTTCAGTGTTCGATGATAAGTTTGAGCAGTTCGAGTGGCATTTGGCGAGCACCGCGAATGATATTGGCTTCCACTTGATTAATCATAGCCGGCTTATCTACGCAGGCTTTGGATTTTACGAACACCCTGAAAAAAATGCCCCTGCAACATATTGCAGGAAACATGCATATGTTTGCAAGCATTGTTTTCATGAATTGAAGATCTGCTGTTTTTTGTTTATATTTTGTCTGTCACGTTTTAGTTTTCAGCAGTTTTAAATAAATAACGCTAAATTTTGCATCTAACATGTAATATCAGCAAACACAATGCGTTTGTATGCAAGTATACTATATATAGATACAAACACGTTATATTGCATCCAAACAATGAAAAAAGACGGGGTTTTCAGCGTGTAGACCCAAAGGGTGTGACATCACAGGATTAACTATTCACCAAATTTTTCTCCCAATAATGGTATGGCTTCGGTTGCTGTGTTGCAAGTAGCACCGTCATGTATGGGCCAAATGTAATCAAAGTCACGGGTATCAATTTCAGGCAGCAAATAGTACGTTATCATGGCGCGATAATGGCCGCCATTCACAGCAACGTTTTGGCTGGCCTCAGTTTTAAAGCAATGTAGACCGGAAATTCTACTAGCCCATAAACTACACTAAACCGTAGTTTTGTCTGGATGTAATGGCGATTCTTAAACCTTTTCTGGCTGCTATTCAGCACAAATATCACAGTTTTGGTCGAAACACTTGAAGAGCCCAAAGACGGAAACGACGAAGACTCGGAAGGTAGGTCAAAATTTTCACGCTGAATTTTCTACGCTTTTTAATAAAGATGCTGGAGTAAAATATGCCAATTCAAGCTTCTATGCTTCTATACTTCGTGCTTGGTGGCGTTTTATCCTATATTAAAAATTTTGGAAATTGCTCGATCTGTAGGCCGATAATATGGACCGTAAGGCGATCTAAGAGTAGGAAACACATTCCCCGTAAATCGCTGATCTCCATAATACAATTGAATAATTTGCAGACGTTTTGCCGGATTAAGTCTTTCCATGACGAATTATCAAACAATCCTGAACAATAACTCCATGACAGATAGACAGTCTTCTCTCCCATTTTCAGTTTTACGATATTTTTTGTGGTACTTCTGCCAAATCACGCTACCTCAGTTTATATTGTTAAGAGCGAAATACAATTTTTTTTGACTTTCCATGAATATATTTGCTACTGCATCAAAGACCGCCATTGTTAGAAAAAATATAGGAAACACATAATTGCCAAACTATCATCTGCAATCCCCGGATCCTCAGAAAAAATGTATTCCCAATTTTAAAATAAAGTCACAGAATAGTTCACTACTTCCGAGTTTATGTCGAGTATTTCCTGGCAATGCCAGGACTCCAATGCTAGCTAATGTGAGAAAGATGAATGACCTGCAGACCATGGTAACACGTGTTCAACTCAGGTAATCAGGTAACAGCAATCATTGAAGCTTATTCACGTATTACCGATCTACGCTGTCCTTGTAAGTTGGAGGAACAAAAACTTTCCGAGTAAAGTAAAGTCTCCAGGTTCGATAGCCTAGCGGAGAACTGCACCCTGGTCAGCCTCTGTTTCCTAATTCGCGGCCGAAATAAACCCGCCAATGGGAAAAATGCAAATTATCGCCACCGTTTATAATGGCAATAATAATTCAGAAACTTCTTTCCCAACTTTCCCATAATAGTGTGACGGACATCATTTACTTCTTGGATTACAATGTCCAATATTCTTTGTTTAATCTCACCGTCTTCTATTTATTTCCTAGAATGACAGTTGAATTGTTTCTCTATTGAATGCAAACTTTAATCGAAGGGATAACCAAACAATATTATCACTTGTTGCCGGAAATTGATATCATTAACAAATCCTTTAATTACAACAATAAGCCGATAGCAAGAAATCAGCTAACCACTGTTGCCTCAAATTAATCTTAAAGGGATACAACTTATATTTCAACAGCATCATCAAGGAGTGTATGATTTGGAGTTTGAGTACCAGACCCAATGGACAAAGTCCAAAAACAAACAAATGTTGGGGGGAAAATTTAATAATTTGTCGTCAAATAGGATTTATGATAAATTTCCATGGACGAATCAAAGAGAAATTATGATTATGAATTAGTAAGTGATAAGGGTAGGATTAGCATAATAACACCAACTACAACACCAGCAATGTCGACAAAGACGATAACAGTAATAATAGAATGGGGATTTTAAGATAAGCAAAACAAAAGAGGATCGAAAAAACTGTCACAACAAAGTGTGACAGTGATGGGTGTCAGCACTTGGAATTATAAGATATCCTTCTCCTCATAGCCTGCCTAGTAATATATCTTATTGCACTGCCACGCGAGTAGGACGAACAGGACATACCTTTATTTATTACTTTTTGTTTAGCACAAATACTTTTTAATACAAATTTGTATGATTTAGTCCTTGGTATGATTTACTATGTCAGTTAATTTTGTTTAAAACTTTACTCGTTTGTTGTTTTGTCTCTGGTGTTGTGTGATGAAACTTTGGGAATTTTTTCCTGCTCGAGCATCCTTCACTTCTTGTTTTTTTTTATTAACTTTGTTCTCAGCAATTTTACTTTTGTTCCATTTTTATTTGGTGTGGTCCATTTATTGTGGTCTCTTTTCCATGTTCTGCCTCTCTCTCTGTCTTTGTGTTATTTGCTTTGTCCACTTGGTTGAGGCTAAGGTCTGGCGGTTTGTTTGACGAAAATATAGGAGGTTGGAGGCAGGACTTTTGTTGGGTTCGTACTGACTGGCATGGGGATTCGTGTGCAGCACAAGGACACCACTGTCATTCAAACAACCAATTTTTTGTGTCGGTCCGTCGCTAGGTTGGTCGTTTGGTTAGTTGGTTGTCTTTGCTTTCAGATTCTGAGAGAAAGTAAGAAATTTATGTATATCCGGCTAGCAAACATTGTCACCACAAATATTTGTTAAGAAATTCCCCAAAGATGTTCGCGTTGAAGACGACTACTATATGTAAAATCCATTTGGATAACCCAGTTGTTAACGTAGAAACAAAGAGTCCGTCCCATTGGTCTTAGGTAGCCACGAAGAATGGATGTGGTAATAATTTCTCACAATGGCAATTGTCCGAGACAAAAGAACATCGTCGAAGGCAACAAAGAGATCCAAAAAATATTAAGCCAACATTGTGCTCTCTGCCTGCAACGCAAATAAAAAATTAATTCAATAAATTAATTTCGTATTGTTTCATTATCAGTGCTTGTAAAACCTAAATAAGGAGACGTTTTCGAGAGGAAAATGTTGAATTGTCCTGCAAGAAAGCATTACAGTTGCAAGAATCTCTTGAAAACTTTTCCTTAAAAGGTTCATCACAAGCGAAAGGGGGAATTTTAAAAGCAATAGATAATGAAATCCAAAAGGACTTAGTTGGGGTTTTAATTGCAAGCGAATACATTTATTTTTAACCAAATCACGGCTAGGACTTCTGGTACAGTTCACAAGTAAGTTACTTTATTCCATATAGTATAAAACAGTATTTATTTTCCAGAACCAGTATCGGCTCAGTCCGCAGTTTTAATCGGCTTCAACCATATTATCTTATGCTAGTCTGTGGTGCAATAATAGCGTGCGTAACTACTGCACATAAATCGCTAGTTAGATACCGTAGCCATTCAGAAGCATTCATATGAAGGATTCAATCAATTTGCTCTTCCTGTACATGGCTGTTAACTCGCCAACTCTGAATTTCATAAATCAAACTAAATATAATCTTAATTATTATATAAAAATTGTTTCCTTTAATTTTGTAAAAGCTGTTTATTGTTTACTGGTTATTCATGGAACTAATTATATCATATTTAACAATTTTGTTTAATTTACTCGCAACTTCCGGTAAACAAACACACACACTACGAGCACATAACATGGCAGTGTTGCACGTAAATAACTCCGCATCTGGTAGATACCACCGATTAAAGAGTACAAACGTCTGAGTCTGGAAAACAGATTGTTGTTGCATGTTAGCATATAATAATTTTTATGTTTATTGTGGTAAAAGGAAACATAATGAAATACGCAAATATCATACATATTTATTACAAAAACTTTTATGAAAATACCTTATGAGCGGTTGTCGGACACGTTGCGGGGGAGAGATATGTTTTATTAGTTTTCCTGCCGACAAAATCATAGCGTCCCAGGCAGTATTAAATTTAATAGTTGTGTTGTAATTGAAATTTTTAATGATTTTAGGGGTAATAAACGTAAGAGCTCGTGATTTGTAGTATATTACATATATTTAAATATCTCCAGGTCGACAACCATATGATAAGGTTATACAGGGTTAATAATTGTTCCGATGTTTACTTTATAATAACCGCTAACTCGATAGATATTACTCTGGCGACGATTCTTGTCAAAGAAGAATAATCTGTAGCTGCGCAAGTTCACTTCCATCCTCGAGAGTTTACGTTTATCTTCAAATTAATTATGGCATTTAGATTTCTTTGCTTTTTGATAAATTCCGTACATATACAGAAACTTTTTTAATTGAATCAAATATATTTAGATTAAACTTGTGTCCTTGAACCTACATTGTACAATTTTGGCATATCCATGTATGTGCCTTTATAAAGTATAATTTCTGAAACATGTTTTACTGATTGTTTTCTTTCATCTCTGTGTCTTTCCAGGTAAGTGGAGTTATTCCCTAAATGATGTGGTACACTCCTGTTGTTGCTGCTTGTTTCCTGTAATCAGAAAGCAACACAAACATTATCTTCTTATTTCAACACTTGTATGTAAATTCCAGCGCAGAAAAATCTCCCAAATATAATAAAGAATCACTTGAAAAGTTTCTCCATTGATTGCGAAGGTGCTCGAGAGGGGTGAAATACGATAAGTACGAGTAAATGTGTATATTTTATGCATGTGTGTGTAATTTTATAATACATAAGTGATTTTTCCTTGACGATTTTGTAGCTGTTCCAAAAAACTTTGGTGAAATTAAGGGAATGGAAAGCAGAAAATACTTTTACATGAGAAACAGCTTAACGGTGGCTGTAGAAAAAATAAGAAAAGCGAAACACACATTTGCAAAAAAGCAGCTTAACAGGGGTTTATACTCGTAGAAATAATATTTGATTGGACACGTTTTGAAAATGTATGAAAATTACTTTCCTGACTTAGACTTGATTTAAATTTGACTTAGGCTTAGAATTGACTTAGACTTGACTTAGACTTGACTTAGACTTGACTTAGACTTGACTTAGACTTGACTTAGACTTGACTTAGACTTGACTTAGACTTGACTTAGACTTGACTTAGACTTGACTTAGACTTGACTTAGACTTGACTTAGACTTGACTTAGACTTGACTTAGACTTGACTTAGACTTGACTTAGACTTGACTTAGACTTGACTTAGACTTGACTTAGACTTGACTTAGACTTGACTTAGACTTGACTTAGACTTGACTTAGACTTGACTTAGACTTGACTTAGACTTGACTTAGACTTGACTTAGACTTGACTTAGACTTGACTTAGACTTGACTTAGACTTGACTTAGACTTGACTTAGACTTGACTTAGACTTGACTTAGATTTGACTTAGAATTGAGTTAGACTTGACTTAGACTTGACTCAGACTTGACTTAGACTTGACTTAGACTTGACTTAGACTTGACTTAGACTTGACTTAGACTTGACTTAGACTTGACTTAGACTTGACTTAGACTTGACTTAGACTTGACTTAGACTTGACTTAGACTTGACTTAGACTTGACTTAGAGTTGACTTAGACTTGACTTAGACTTGACTTAGACTTGACTTAGACTTGACTTAGACTTGACTTAGACTTGACTTAGACTTGACTTAGACTTGACTTAGACTTGACTTAGACTTGACTTAGACTTGACTTAGACTTGACTTAGACTTGACTTAGACTTGACTTAGACTTGACTTAGACTTGACTTAGACTTGACTTAGACTTGACTTAGACTTGACTTAGACTTGACTTAGACTTGACTTAGACTTGACTTAGACTTGACTTAGACTTGACTTAGACTTGACTTAGACTTGACTTAGACTTGACTTAGACTTGACTTAGACTTGACTTAGACTTGACTTAGACTTGACTTAGACTTGACTTAGACTTGACTTAGACTTGACTTAGACTTGACTTAGACTTGACTTAGACTTGACTTAGACTTGACTTAGACTTGACTTAGACTTGACTTAGACTTGACTTAGACTTGACTTAGACTTGACTTAGACTTGACTTAGACTTGACTTAGACTTGATTTATACGTGACATAGACTTGACTTAGATTTGACTTATAGTTGACTTAGATTTTACTTACCATTTACTTACCATCCCCCCTCTGACACCATAACATTTCTTTTGGCCGGCGGTCACCTGGATTAGGTGCCGGCGACGCTATAGAATATTTAGCCCTGAAAAAGCTTGTCCAAATAGCATTCGGAACCGGTGTAAAACTGTAGGCTCTAACCAGTAAGTGTAAAAGTAGAACGGGCATAGTTCACTGGTTGTGATAAGCTCTCCATAATCCCTTCATAGGACGTAACGGGAAACCATTTTTTTGAGACTTCGCTCAGACTTTACTTAGACTGAACTTAAGCTTGTCTAGACTGGACTTTGACGTGACTTTGATTTAATTTGCATTTGCCTTTGTTTTAACTTAGGGTTGACTTCTACTGAACTTATACCTGACTCGAAATAACAATAATGAAAAGTTATACTTCTGTTCAGACAAATCTTTATACCGTATCCTCGCCTCTTAATGATCTAGGTCTATGAAATTTGACACCTGCAATTTAAATCTCTATTTGTATTAGTTTCGTACTGGCTGAGTTCTAGATACTTCATTCTAGATACTTCTGTTGTTATAGTTTTGATTGTATGATAAAGAGTCTCTTCCACACATCCTAAATGTCTTAGACCCTCTGTGTCCTCTGCGAAGTAAAAGGCAGCTGTGACAAATTTTATTACTGCTGCTGCATAGAACGCAAAAATCTCTGTAATGCATTCTACTCTCTACACTTGAGTTAAAACACCGTAGTTATTTTTAAAATTAAAAACACTATCACACGAAACTTTGTTTGCTATGTAAGTGTGCAAGAATGTAAAAGTAACCCTCTTAATGATGAAAGGGCTTTTATATATATTGTAGGTACAGTGAAGGGTTTCTTGAAAAAAATGTAACACAGTCAGCCATTTAAAAACTTTTTGTTCGATTAAGGTAAAATGTTACATGACCATTGTTAATGTATATCAGAGCATAACTTCCTGCCGTGGACAGCAGAGACCAAAGTGGAGCCTAGACTGGCCGTAACTTAGCACCACGGACCCACAACAAATTTAAATTGTTTCATTGTTTGTATTTATTTATTTATTTATTTATAAGCTGCTGGCAAAAAAAAACAATAAAAATTGGTTTCCCATTACATCCCATGAAGGAATTGGGGAGAGCTTCTCACAAACAGTGTGCCGTGCGCTTTCAAGTTGTATACTCACTGATTGGGATCTAAAGTTTTACACCGGTTTCGAACTGTATTTCAAGAAGCTTTTTCATGGCTAAATACGCCATTGTTTTGCCGTCACTATGCGAGGTGACCGCCGCCGAAAGAAATTTTTGAAGATGGTCAGAGCAGGGATCGAACCCAGAATCTCATGTACAAGAGGCACGCACTCTAACCTTTGCACCACCCACCTACAAAAATTATGCAATAATATGTAGGTTGACTCTTATAATTCGTTAGATAGTTGGGACACACATATGACATTTTAATATTTGTTCGTTTACTTTGGTCTGCAGCACCGGAATTCTCAAACATTTAACAATGAAAATCGGTAGTTAAATTGAAAAATTCGGAAATTTTGTATTGACATTTTTTTTAATTTTGACAATTTAACTACCGATTTTTTTCGCTAAAAATTACAGAGTTCGTGTGCAGAATTCAATTCTGAAGGAAAGATATACGTTTTAAATATGAGACGTGTAAAAGTAACATAAAACGCAGAGCAACAAATGGGAAGCTATGTGAATTCAAAATACTTTTTGACAATTCGGAATATAGCACTTGATTGATTGACAACGATTGAAATTTTAGTATGTCCGGCTTCCGAGTGGTCAACTTCTACAACCCAAATGTGTGGGTCTTCTTGGGTTTAAAGGTCCAAGCCCTACTGCACCTTTCCAATGACCACATGCAAATTTATCTGAATCCGACAAGCCGTTGATAAATGTTTAAACTATTTCAATTTTTTTTAGAAATCCCTCACTGTGATACGGTCTTTTGCTTTCGGTTCGACTTGTGATTTCAGTTTTGTTTTGTCACTTTATATCATATATTTCATAACGAATTTTATTTTCATCATTTAGGTGTTCTTTGTTTTCGCTGTTGTTGTTTTTGGTACTACGAGTGGAATCAACAAGTGGCGCTTGTGTGCATGTGTGAGTGTAAGCCGTCATCGCAATAGTGTTTGCTTGCTGCTGTTCTTGTCGCTTTCTATGTGAGTTAAAAGTTCCACTTTTGTGTAGCATAAAAAATCGTTATCCTTGAAATGCTACTTCACTACAAAGTTTTGCCTCTTGCCCGCGCTGATCCTGCAGGGGGTTTAGGAAAATGTTGCTCCAAATGAAAAAGTGTGTTAAGAATAAAACTAACATTTTCAAATAAGGATTCATTGAGCGTGAGTGTAATCACGGCATATGTCCATATGTGTGTGTGTGCCAACAGTATTACTTTACGCACAGCAGCAACAACAGCAACAATTGTGCCAACAAAACCGGGTACATATTTGTAGCATCCTTTTTCTACTTGGCTGGTGAAAAATTCCCATTCTTCGCAAGGATTTTCAAGTGGATTTTACCAGCAGCACTACTTGTTCCCATTTTTCGTAGTACGTTTGTTTTAGCGTTCATTTTATTCTAATTATATGCTTGAAAGGAACCTAACACACACACACAGGCAGATGCATTCATACTTGCTTAAATCGAAGGAAAATTCATTTTCTTGACTACAACACATTCATATTGTGTATGCAAGTACATATTCGCAAGCTCATATGTTTGTATGGATTTTATAACTAATGCTCTTTTTGTTGTTCCACTACCACAAGATGGCTTTACAGCTCTAGTCCCAGCATTGAGCGTCCTCACAACTGAACATAATTGCGGGAAATGCTTTTGTCAAGTGTGCCTTTAACTTGTTTTTGTCTTGATGGCAACACCGCCGCACAGTGGAATGTTTTAAATCAAGATACGGCAAAAAGTAAACGAAATCAAGTTCGAAATTTTAATCCTTGCACACGAATCTTAGATTGCTTACGTAGATCGCAGGCGTAAAGTTTTGGAAACCACTCTTCATCGCGTCTACCTCCATATGACATGAAATAAAAAATCGTTATATTTTACTTACATTCAACGACAGTTATATAAACGACGCTACTACTGGCTAAAGTTGAGACACGTTTAAAAAAATATATAGGGCTACGGCCGCCGCCCTTGTTAACCCAGAAAATAATTAATAAAGTCAGGAAATGATTACGTCGGATGCTCTATGGTAGCCATTAGTGTCTAAGAAATACTTCTCGAAGTATGTAGTTGGAAATGCATGTTAACAATATTGGAATTTTGTAATTTCCATTGGATTTTAATTTGCATAACTTTATCTATAATTATATACCAATCCTCCTAAAAAAGAGCATGATATATTATTGTTTACAATTTCACAACCAAAATCAACCATAGGCAGGAACCATCGCCTAAATAGAGTCACATAGTTAAAAGTTCATAGGAATCTGTCGTACAGTTTAGCCGTCACATACGTCTGCCTCTGATGGGCGTGGTAGTACCCACTTTTCGCATAAACTACAATATACCCTATACAAATCCATACTCTAGAATTCAAATAGTGTCGGATATATCATCGTTTTATATTTCGAGTTCTATGGGCTATTTGTCCAATCGATCCGTATACTACACACTCAAAAAAAAAAAGATATTTCTTAAATTTAAGTTCTAAACTTCTTTAAATTTGCTAAAAAATAATTTATTTCAACTGTAGGTCATTTGTACTTAAAATCACAAAATTGACTTCAATCTGCGAAAAAATTTCGTGATCAGAGTACAAGTGATAGGAGTATGAAATTGGAAATAAATAACAAATTTCCGTAATTTTTCTAGGATAACGCTGTAGTGAATTTAAGGACTATTATATCTACTTCAAGCAAAAGCTCTCCCTTGTTCCTTAATGGGATGCAATGGGATAACACGTATTTTATTTTTTAAAATTGAGTTCATATTGGTACTGTTCGGCCTAAGAAGACCCAACCGGAGCCAGTTGCTTTTCGATATCTTTAATGTGAAGCGACATAATGTTATACTTGTGTCAAAATGATTACTTGAACGTTTACGTTTTTTCCCCATGACATCGGTTAAGTGGCGGTGTTTTTTAAATCTTTCTGTCGAGAACTTGTGAGCGATACTTTTTCGTACGAAAAGGTACAAGGTATACCTTCCTCATATAGGGCGAAATTTTGGGTTATGCTGTTCTTAATTTAAGATCCGTACGAAGTTCAATTTTCCTCAGTTTAAGCCCATTTGGAATTAAATTTAGCTCTCGTTTTTCTGAGTCAAAAAGACTGTGCGCTGCCTTCTTTGGCCACCTCAACTTTTAAGCGGCAGCACCAAGTGAGTGGCAGCCAGCATCATTTGAACCAGCTAGTGAGTCACCAGTAGTTTGAAGTTTTACAAGTTGTTCGTGACACATACGTCGTATACAAAACTTGAATCGCGAAAGATCTGAATTCTCTCAGACAGCTTCATTGGAGCAAATATATTCGTGTAGCATTTAGTTTAAGGATCTTAAATAAATAACGCCAATATATGTCTATAAAAGTGTATTTTATCAGCCACTAGGACGTGTCTTAGTTTGCCTTATAAATTTATTGTTCAGTTGAAATAATATTAACCTACATGAGTTTGTGACACCAATGATTAGATTTTGAAACATCATTTTATTTACTCCAGTTACAAAATGTTATTTTGTGTAGTTGCACTTAGTTGGCAACATTACAATTCATATGATTTCATTGACTATAATACTGATGTCTTCTGCCAACTGATAAAGCTGTTCAATGGTACAACTATAAGATCTATAAACTGTTTACAACATAAGAGAGTAACTATTCACATATGCAAGTGTGTAAATGTTTTTGATAGGTACATAACATTTTATCCATTCACTCCATCTACGAAAGTGGCAACAAAAACTAAAAACAGGATATCACACACACACGCACGCAGAAAGAGACATGTGTATGCAAAAAGGATAGTGGGAAAATCTTAAGAAAAAATAGCAACTACTTTATTGAAATATCAAGATTTATAGTAAATCCTTGAAGTTTGAAAGTGCTGCTAAAAAGATTTATTTACATACAGGAATACACACACACACACGTACAGTTTTCTCTTCTTACACATCTAAACTACGAGGACGCTGTAACATATAAAGAGTATGAGGGGCTCACATTTTCTCTCAGATACGCTTATAAATATGTTGGGCGATGACGTCGTCATCATGTCGTTAGATATGTTTTTGAATATTAAATCCCCAGAAATATTTACAGAAGTCGAAAGAAACGAAAGCATGTTACGTAAATTCGAAACGGTGATAGACTGTTTTCACAAAGATTTTCCAGTACAATACAAGGAATCCTTTCTACATTTTAGAAAACTCAGGCACACACACTGTTGCGCTCAGTGTGAGGGACTGTCGGTATGCGTGGGTGTGTGTTGGTACAAGTTCCAATATTTGTGGCACGTCTCCCGATTCAATGGGAATCCTTTTTGCTTTATTTTTCTTAAACGTGAAAAAAGTCTATTACTCCTTTGAGCAGATATGGAAAGCCATGAAATGAAATTTCCATTTCGATGACATTGTCATTTGAAGCTGAATAGTGTGAATCTGTACGATATTTATGTGTACATATCTCTGCATATAAAGATTTAAGTTTATTTCTTATTTCTTTTTCGGTTTAAAAACCCTAGGAATTATATCGGCTCTACGACAGGGAAGCCATGGAATTGGAAAGATTTGACACTTGCAGTTAAGGTATGAAAATTAATACAACAATCAATGATGGTACGGTTTATGAAAGCCTAGCCAAAACGTTTTGAATTCAATAACATTATACAAACGAAATCAAAAAATTGAAGTGAGAAATATAATTTACACGTTTCGTTAAGATGGTATTGTGCTACCAAATGCTGAACTATTTTTTCCACATCTGCCAATTCTCTTTCTATTTCAACATACATACGTACATAAATTTAGAAAACAATTTTAATTCTAAATATCGAAGGCTGTCTGCTTCTACCAAAGGAAAAAATAATAGCACTTGATTGTTATTACAGAAAATTAGAGTAAAGCCCTAAAACTCACAGTTGTACACCGGATTGGGACCTACAGTTGTACACCGGTTCCGAGCGGTGTATTTAGAAGCTTGCGACCTCTGCCTACTATCAATTCATAGCGCTTGATTGCGAGATAGGAATTTATTGGGAGCGAGTGAAATAGATCGGGTATTTGAGTTATAAAATTGACTGTGGTCAGAGCAGTGGTGCCAGAGGGACGAATTTTCGTATTTTAATGGTTTTTGGGCCCAAAAAGAGAAAATTATATGACAATTTGTAGTTATCGTACTCCATTTTATTAGAAAAATAATATCAATAGACAGTGACAATTATCGAAAATTGGTGTTTGCAGAAGGACTCATGAAGTACAGGATTTTAAAACATACCTATATATTTTTTATATATATATAAACCCATGCCAATATAAAGATCATAAATATTATCTGTGTTAAGTTTCATCAAATTCGAACAATGGAATCGGAGGACAACTAATAACGGGATAATGATTAAAACGGCTAGATATATTTGTCAACTCTGTTCGTTGTTTTTTGCTTCACCAACAATTGAAAAGACTCTAGAGTAGAGAGATAAACAATATTTTGGGAGCGGTAATTTAATAACCGCGATTGAAAAATCACTGATATCTGCAGTGACAGGTAATGTTGTTCTTTCATAGTTGTCATTCTTTGAATGGTGTCGTTCTATCAATGTGTTAGTTTTCAGTCCCAGCATCGTTATGGTCATGTCAGACAGAAATATAAGTAGTTGATTGCGAATTCAAGAAGGAGACATATTAGTATGCTCGTTATCACGGTCACGGATTAAAAGAACGTTGACTTACAAATCACATGCACTAAGAACGACGGTCCTAAAATGTCACGGGATAGTTCATCTCTAAAGGCCCGTACTAAGTTCAACATTTCCGGTAAAATTTTACAATACGATATAGAAAAAAATTCTTTCGAAATATTTACGAAAATAATAACTGAGTAAATTCTCGTGCAATTCGACTTTTTTTTTGGACTGTTGGGAACACAGAAAATATGGTAGTTACCACTGATTTGTTACTGGCCAATGACGCTTTAAAAAAATGAGTGTGGTCAAAACAATTTCGCGCAAATTAACTTAGTAACACGCTTAAGAGTTTCAATAAACATATTTCTGTGCCGATAAGTAAAAACGACTTATGTGCGTTTCCAACTTATTTAGGTGAGCTTCTTTAGGAGGTATATTCCATGAGAAGTTCTGCCATTTAATTAGATATGTAAACAATGTCTGGTGTACGACTTCCTGATACATAAGTCAAATTAAACGAAATCTTGATCTGGAGGGAATTGACACCCCAGTGGTTATCGTAGTGCACTTAATCAATATTTTCCTAAGTGCACTTAAGACGTTTTTCCTTTCTGGCACAGATTTAATTCCGATATTTGGTTTAAAAATAATACTTCACATTCAAATACATGAAGTAATTATAGTTTTATATAAAAAAATGTTAAATGGTTAATATTGCAAATTTTAATTTTGTTCACATGTTTTAATGGCGGAAATGGTCCCAGAAAAAAATTACATTTCTGTAAAATCGAATTTTGATTGAAATAAACTTTAAAGGTGTATGACTACTTTTTCTATTAAAGATAAAAAAGTAGTTCTTTTAAATAATGTATTATAGTATTATACAATTTATAAGGTTTATTTAAAAAATTTAATTTTCTCTACTTCTAACTATAAACAATGCTACTTTGTTTGAATTGCTGTTCCTTCATTATACTTTTTATATATGAGCTACAATCTATATACTTATATATAAAAATGAGTTTGTGTTTTTGGTTTGTTTGCATTTCGGACCGATCTTTTTGAAATTTTCACAGCATGTAGCTGTATGGTCGGCGGTGAATTTTTGATATATCAAGTGGGCGTGGCCCCACCCATTGGACCTATTTTTGGAAACACAATATCTGGAGGACTATTTCACCAATCGCCTTGAAATGCATTTGGCAGCAAACTTCGTGATCGAACAACAAATGAACGGTATCGGATCAGTTGGTGTGGCATAAAACTTGAAACTTTAAACGGCTCTATCTGATGAACTATGAGAGGTATGAAGATGGTCTCTGGTATATGTGCTGTTCGTACAGTTCGAATTACTGCCAGGGTAGAAGTGGGCGTTGCCACGCCCCCTTTTCAAAACCGCTCTAACGGCTGTTTTAGTAAACCGATTATTATGAAAATTTCACAATGTGATACTGATGACCTGCTGATAGTCCTTGGCTATACTTGGTTGTGATTGGATAAAGGGGCGTGGCACCACCCCTACAATTTTAAATTTAAAATGACCACATCTCATAAACTATCAGTGGTATGAAGATGAGATTTGATATACATATATATTTCTTTGCTACAGTGGGAATTAAAGCAGGAACTGGGCGACGCCACGCCCCTTTTCAAAGAATCCGTTATAACATCCATAGTAATAATTATTGTTATGGCTGTGCCAAAGGGTATTACTAAAACTTTGAAGGCAAAACGAAGTTTATGTGATGAAAGTCTAGTCTTTAATTGAGTCATCGTAGTGCCGAGATATATATTCTTACATATATCAGTCATATCACCTTTACCCTTCATATCTTATACCTTATTCATATGGCCCATTGTCAGAAATGTTCGAATGCTCTTAACGTTGGCTATGGGAATAATCGCCCAAGTGAAAATCGCTCAAAACGACAAATGAACAATGACCCAAAATTTTTGGGTGTTTCTCATTAAAAAAAAAACCCAAAAAAAGAGGTAAAATCGTCCAAAAATATAAGAACATTCGCCCAAAAATATAAATCCAATTTATTAACAAACGCCCACTATTTTGTGGTGATTGTTCACAATGATAAATCGCCCAAAACTGTAGCGAACAACCGCCCAATTAAGTAAAAGGCGAATTTACATTTTTAAAAATTTGGGCGATCATTCATCATGAACAAACATCCAAAAAATCAAAAATACCAAAACGCCCAAACATGATAAAAAATCGCCCAATTTTTTTCCACATATTTTTTGGGCGATTGTTCATTTTTGGGTTTTGGGCGATTTTCACTTGGGCGATTATTCGCATAGCCCTAAACGTTCAGAGTATCCAGGTCATTGTTTATAGATTTTGGCCCCGTAATGCTGGATCATGTTGCACCGACGTTCTTTGTTCACTGTTCCCGACACGAGATAATCGGCCTTATTCCCGTTGTCGTCGTCGACGTCGTCATCAGATTTTTGTCAACTTTAGAACGTTATAAATGTATTGTCACATCGACTACAACAAAACTTTTGATGTCTATGATCCAAAAACAACCCTCTTAAAACATTACGCAAATTTTTTTTTTCCAAGTGCCTGCAAGTCGCCAATAAAAATGGTGTCGATATTGTATTGACGTCGACGACGACAACGGGAATAAGGGCGATAATATCTTGTATAGTTGTTTATGGAAGGTAATTTTCCCGCAGAATTGTCATGATTTTCTTCCTATTCTCGGGGCAAAACTCCTTGTCGCTAATTCTCAGAACTCTGTTTACAAGGTAGTCGCAGTGTTAATTATTGTACGCTAGGATGGTCTAAGAAAAAGTATACCAAACGTCCTGGAGATGTGGCCTTCTGGTGCCAATCCAATTTAAGAATATTTACTTGTCGAATTACAGTGGAGTGAAAATATGACAATTCACTGTGCTTTTCCTCTTCCCACGTGAATTTTGCCTGTCCGCTATATGAATATATGGCAATAAGCGAACCTTCAACTTCAGTCCCTTTCAATAGTAGGAACAAGTCGCCCACAGACTTGGTCAAAATTTTAGGTTTAGCCTTCAATGTCGTTGCAATTTCATCCAATAATTCCTCCAGTAACGAATAAATGATATAAAACAATGGAATTGCCTAGATTTTAATTTTTTGACCTCGAGCCGAACAAAAAAATTAATGTGAGTCCGATCACAGGGGAGATGTGTAAACATCTAGTAATGAAAATTTTTTTTTAAGTTGGAAGTACTTATGCTTTTAGTATATTTTTTTAATTAATCAATTAAAAGTATCAAAACTTTCAATATTGTAAATACATAGGAATTTGCTGGATTTTGTTTGTTTTATTTAACTTGTTTGGGCACACTGCAGTATATATGTACTGCATTAAAATTTACAGTAAGCCGAAAATTTACTGATTACTGAAAAAATTCAGTAAATTTTTACTGATAATGAAATTTAATTAATTCATAATAATCAGTAATCGGGCATTACTGATTACTGAAAATTCAATGCACCTCATCATAATCATGTAGGCACTTTATAAAAATTGCTGAAAAAAATTTTAGTAATCAGTAAAAATTTACTAGTTAAAGAATTATTTTTACTGAAATTTTAGTAGTACTGCAAAGTGCCCATCTATTGTACATGCCTTAAGTACAAATAGTTAATATTGGCTTATGGTAACTAAAATAAGATACATATATAAATTTTTGACTCGATTGTATTTAAAAATCTATGGAAAACTGCATCTATAGTTGTGGAATTGTTAGTTGTGGGGGTTTGTGGAGAATTGCTCATATGCAAGTGGAAAACGTCAAATAAAAATTTCGGTAAAGCTTGCGACTGTGGGTTTGCAAAATTTGTATTAAAATCTCCACCCATAATAATTGGCATGAGATGGAGATTGTTACCCAATTGTCGTGCACCAGCTTCAGTGTAAGGCAACAGTACGTAATGAAGATATTTATAATTTATATTGGAATCTAATAGAAATTTTATTAGAATTAACATTACCTCCATTCTGCTTTGATACATTTTGTGTTGTTTTATGTTCTGAGGTATAATTTTTTTGGTGTTTTGTAAAATATTTTATTATTTTGTATTTGTTGCGGTTGACAAGTTATTAATCAGCTGTTTACTGAAATCTAATGTTATTTTACAGCAATGGTTTTCGAAAATTAGTAGCTACTATTGCACACTAGATGGTGCTTATATGCAGCTGTTAAGTATGAATGACAATCTCAAAGACGAAGAAGACTTATAGTTTGACAAGTTAAGTTTTTAGTTTTCCTTATTTTGCTTTGTTTTAGTAAATTTCTTATTAAAAGTGCAAAAAATCTGTTTAAAAGGTATTAAAATTAAATGTTTTTGTATTCATTTAATTTATTTGTTTTCATTTGCCTACGATAACATAATGTACGACAATTAGTGAAAATTAGTAGCTACTATTGCACACTAGATGGTGCTGAGTATATTGTATGCAGCGTATGATTACACTAATACACTCATACATAGCTCACACCGATTTGATAACGCTTTACGATTGGTTAACGATTACATCGCACATCTTACTCTAAATTTGTGATTGTATTGTGAAAAAGATTTTTACCCCCAGCGTATAGATGTTTACACATCAAAAAGTGAAGTGATAAAATTCGCAATATTTAACGAAAATGGAAAGAAATGAAGTTCTAACTGCACTGCGAGTTAAATGATACGTATCTATTGTTATTTCAACTAGGATGGTGATTATAATTGTTCACATTAAGAATTAAAGAAGTTTTGTGTTTGTTCTTCTTGTTGTTTTCTGTCAAAATTTATTGTAGTTTAAATGCCCAACTTTGGGTGTTTAAACTGAAATCAACCGTAAACATAAAAAATTAATTCTGAGTTTCAATTATGTTTGATCGTTGATTAAACATGATTTTCCAGTTAATAATTGCGCCTAATAGCATTAAAACAAAATGTGGAGTTAGATCAGCTGGCATCTGATCAAATATTCATACATTACTTTTCAAAGTTTAACTTCAAATACACATGAAAGTAAAAACAAATATGTTAAATTCAACTTTCATCGAAAAAATCTCCATACGTTTCCATTGTACAAAAAAAGCAGTATACATATATTTTTGAAACTGGCAAATGATTTTATGTTCAAAGCAGTTAAAAAAATTAAGATTGGTGTAGAAATAACAGAGTAACCAATTTATAAGTGAAGAAAATCACTCTAAAATTGAGGTTTTAGCCCTGTATTGAGTAATTATGGAATTTACGTTCCCATAAGAAGTATAAAAATAACGAAAGTTTGGTGAAACAAACCCATTTTCAGGGCCGCATTGTTCAGAGCTGTAAATGGATAATTCTTAATTACAAACTAGCAATTATTAATTATAATTAATTCTTTTCACCAAAAAAATAATTGAATGGAATTGGAATCAATTCAAATTAAGTTGGCAAAAATTTCTCATGCACTGTACTGGCCTTTAACGGTAAGTTGATATTTGGAGGTGCATCGTCGTTCTAAAGAACGATTTTGTTATGTACTCGGACCAACCTCTACCTCTATTTGGTCTCTTGAAGAGTTTTTAAATCTATTTTATTTTCTTTTTGTAATTGATGATATCTCTACCCCCACAATTATTGTTAATACTTTGAGATTTTTAAGCATCTGTGTTTTGTTTTCTTCATTTCTCGTTTAACATGAACTAAAAATTATCGAACTATTCATGTGTTCCAATGTGTTAACGAGTCAATTAGATAAATCCCCATAGAAAAAATAATTAAAAATAAAGCAAGCCCGTGGAAAATTGAAGAGTCATAGCAAATGAAAATGAACTTTGTTTCGAAACGATTTTGTTACGCCGCGATTGTCTTTGTCTCGTCAAGTCCGTACTTCAGTGTTGCTGGTAATTAAGTCTGAACTGAAAATCCAATTATGAAGCTTATGAAAATTCAAGAAACCAACAAGTACATTGAGAGAGGTTGCAAGAAAGGGAATACATTTTACAACAAGCAAGCGAACTTTCCTCTCTGCATACATTCATGCGTACATGCATACATATCTACATATTAAGTTCCCTTGTGCCAATTTGCAACAAAAGTAGCAAAGTCCTCAATCACAACAACAGCAGCATTAACACAACATGCATCGATGCAACACTGTGACCACCACCACCAACACCACTAACACCGTCAACACCGTTGGAACAGAAGTAGTAAGAGGAAAACTACAAGAAAAAGTGCTACGCCGAAAGAGCAATTAACAAGAATTCCCTCGACTTAAACGATGCCACCATGCCACTTGGTTGAATCCACATTCATCTTGCACTTTCCGCCTCTGCAACATAAATGCGATTCTATATTCATTGTACCTTTGTATATACGAAAATTCATATATACAAACATATATTCCGATATATGAATATGTCACTATGTATGGCACAAACGAACAACAATATTCTTGTACTTTTACTCGAACTTGTGGCAAACAAAGCATTTAACATGGTATTGTTGCTATTTCAGTTGGTGTAGAAAGTAGCTAGCTACAGTGATGGCAGGATTTGAGAAGCATGAATAAATTAAAGTATCTGGCAGAGATGAAGGTTAAATTGTATTGTTATGAATTTTCAAATTGCCATTTTTGGCGCCATTTTATTTAATTTTAATCAAACAGGGTTCTTGTTAAATTACAATAATTATAACGGGTTCCTTTATTTTACTTGTACAGTACAAACCTAACAGTTTGAAATAAGTATTTTTCGATAACATCGAAAATTCCACATGGACTGTTTGAATAGTGTTCAGATGCCATCTGTTCTCGATTGTTTCAGACTATTTTTGCGATACCATCAATCATTCGTGATGATTTGGCATTAGAAGTTGTAACGACGCCATACTTTTAGGCGTAATTTACATTAGGCATTCAGCTGCAGTACACATCACTTAGTGTCTGTTGAAATTCTAATGTTATTTTGACAGAAAAGTTAGTCCAAACAAGTAAAGCATTTATCTTAACTGTATAATTATTTCTATAGTATTTATTATTAGTACCATATTAGTAATACAATGTAAGGGACTATTTTGAATACATTTGAAACTGAAGGAATGTGCTTTCTGTGTGGACTCGAGTTTTGTACTGGAAGAACTGCATTTTGTTTTGCATTGGTTCTCCAATCATTCCAACTAAAATGAGTACTGGTGGTCAGGATGATTGCATATATATTGATGCAATGATTTCTTCTCTAAATGATTACCTATACTTTCTCTACCGCTCCTAACCGGAACACTATGTATTCTACACATATTTGTGTAGAATTCTTACAGTGAGTACTAATTCTGGAAACCTATCGCAGAACATTTTGACGATGTAAACTATAATTGAAATAGTTCGTTGAATTTGTTTCCGTCATGTAAAGAATGCACATCATCCACTATATACTAGTACTGATACCAATGGAAGGGGTGAATTACTTCTTGAGTACCTACTTGAGTACCTTAGCATATGCAAGTGAGCTGAGTCGGAATAAGATTGCGTCCAAGCGAGTGAAAATAAACTCTTGGATGTGCTTCTGTAAATCTATAGAAGACACATTTTAGGGTAGCTGAAAGACTCTTCCGGGTATCGAAATAGTTTTAGCGCGGATTAATTTAATCTCCTTATGAATACGCATTTCCCTGCTAACATGCTGATCGATGTGATCGATGTATTTGAATGTACTTCTCCTAGAAAAGTAGTTTCCAGGGCAGGGTCAGACCTTGTAAGACATCCGGGGATGATATCGTATCACCCGAGTGGAACTCCAGGCTGTGTTTTTTATACCGATTAACTGGCTTATGAGGTTGTACACCGCGAGTATAGATTTTGGATACATAGGTCAGAGTTGTTTTTCACACCAAAGCTGATTACTTCTTATACACAGCTCCCAAAGACCGATAGGCCTATCAGGTTGTTATCGTGCCTGATGAACACTTTGGAACGACTGTTAGATGGGCATTTGCAAAAAAGTATTGGTGTAATATTACTATCTGCAAGTGCGGATCTAATCTAAAAGTATTGGTGTAATATTACTATCTGCAAGTGCGGATCCTGCATGAACTAGTAGGATTACTACTAAGGAGTAATTGATGATTGCCTTTCTAATCACTGAGGTTGCGTTCAATAATGTCACGCCCAGCGCGATAAAATTAAGACGCAAGGCTTTGGAACTCTTTGTACATCTTAAGGCGCTGGTATCGTGTGCTTATCAGTAGACGAGTCGCAGCCGAATTGAGGGCCTCGCCATTTACCAGGTATATCAACAGATATACACCTCAAATAGAAAGCATGTCTTCATTTTTGTAGAATCTCGTGTGTGGATTAGTTGTCGTCCTCGAAAATACAGGTGGAATTGATGTCATGGAAGAGTGTTAGAAGGTGTTCTCCTAGTAGGGTTGACGACGGGCAAAGAATGTGCACGCACAAGTATAATCTTTCCAACATACGATAAGAGGAGACATATGACCCTTCTGTGTTTATCTAGTACCTGGAGCTCTATGCTTGGGTCAGTCTTGGTGGGACACCCTCTGATAGGCCTAAAGGTCATGGCGAATATCTTTTGCGGAATGTAGTAGCCAGCATGAGGATGTTTGTAGTAGTCTAGGGACCTAGAAGAACTGATTAATTGGAGCGTCGATACGATTTTTAAGTTCTTGGAGCAATCTAAATACATCTGCGGTGCTAATAATATCATTAGTAGTATTGCAATGGACTAAACAGTGTAACTGAACTGTTTACTAACTGCTACAAATGCCCAACCTAATGCCAAGATCACCGGTTCTCAGTAGATATAAGGGAATCATAACTTGTTGAAAAATAACCGGTGTTAATTTGTTGATCCTTACAACATTTAAAGGAAGGAAAAACATACATGAGAGTGAAGAAGAAAATACATACATGAAGTCTTCTTAACAGGTAATCTGCAAACCATGGAAAAGGTAAGTAAGATCTTAAAATTTTCGTAGAGCATTTATGACATGTTGTAGAATTTTGTATTATCTTTCTGACATGTAATTTCTGTACAATTTGAAAGTCCATGTAGATGTTTATAACTTTTTGTTCAAAAATAAAATACCTAAACTTTTAAGTTGCAAAAGTCGGAACCCCACTGTCTTTTTAACCTGCGTATTATTCAAAATTCAACTTTGTGCTAATTCTCTTGTTCTTGTGCTGCATGCCAAAAAATTAGTTGGCCCCCATAGCAGAGTTCATACGTGCGGCATTCCACCGCAAGTGCTGCCATTATGAATTAGTATGTTGCCGCTAAAGACCTCATGCATTCGCACAAATATTCTACTTGCAATGTCTGAAGTTTGAAGCAAACTTGAAACTTGTATAGCTTACAACTAATGACAAAAGGCATTGTTTTGAGTTCTTCTACTTTTTTTCCTTTTGAACCAAATTCTCACGTAATAATTGCGTTCAGTTAGTTGCTTCACATGAATTCGACAACATTTTAACAAACTCTCTTTGCGGTTCCCTCTTTCACATCAGTGTGATTCCCTTTGCATAGTTGAACATATGTATTTGTAGAACCACCATGTTTTTCTTGTAAAATTGCTACAAGACATGACTTTAACAGCCTTTAATATGTATGAACGTGTTGTTGTACATTTATGTTGGATTTCCTTATGCGGGCTTATTCAGGGTATTGTGTGAGTTATAACAGTTCTCGTTTTTTGACAGCAAGTAAAAAAGCTTTCGATTTATTTGTTTTTCATATTTGCTAGATAAATACCTAAACTCGAATACAATCTGCTACAGTTGCATTTAAGAAATAATCCCAATGTTATCCGTAAGAGTATTCACAACTTGGAAAAGTCTTACTTGTCAAACATGCTAAAATCCTAATGTTGGATTTTATTGTAACAATCGCGATTTTTTGTTAACTGAATTTGAACTTTCTCTCCCTTGGGAGTTTTCTCTATACCGCACATGAGCCGAACACTACATTTGCATGTTTATCGTTTATAAATGATTGCTGCAATTATTTGATATATTTCCGAAACCCATTTGCTATGAGGCGCTTAACAATATTTGAAATGTTTCCACCAAACTAGTATAAGTTAGGGTGCTCGTATACGTGATTTTGTGCCACTATTGCAACCCAGTCTGTTTGTTGCACCAATGCGATTATTATCGTGATTGTTATCGCAATAGCAACCGCAATTCAAAACAAAGAAGTTAAGAGCATTTTCCAAGACTGTTGGAATATAGTACGAGTAGTAACAGTGCGATTGAGCCAACAATTTATAATAATTCATACCACAATTCAACCTAATTATATAACAAAGACTGTGAAAAATTTCTAACACGACATTTTAATTGTTGCCACAAATCAAGTCTGGAATGCAAAGTCTTCTACTCACATGTCCCACCGATTTATGCCCGCCCAAATGTTGGAGAAAAAAAAACCATTACACTAGGAGACCATTTTCTCCAGCATTAAGTGTGGGTTGGAACGCCTCAAGTAGTATTCAGAGGCTTAACCAAAAACTATTTTTAGTGAAAATGTTTCTACCAACAGTGGAATTAGGAGCCTTGGATTTGAATATAGTAGCTGTTTTGACGGTGGCCGTCGGTGGTTCAATGGTTAGTGTGCGCGCCTCTTGTACATGAGATCTTGGTCCGATCCCTGCTCTGCCCACCTTAAATTTCTTTCGGCGGCTGTCACCTCACATAGTGACGGCGATATTATCGAGAATTCTGGCATGAAAAAGCTTCTTAAAATACCGTACAGAACCGGCGTAAAACTGTACATCCCAATCATTGAGTATAAAACGAGACAGCGCACAGCTCAGTGGTTGTGTGAAGCTCTCCCCAATTGCTTCATGGGATGTAATGGGAAACCATTTATTTATTTATTTTATAGCTCTTTCGACGACTAAAATGCCACACTCTTTCGAATATGGTTAAAATTTAGTTTAACAGAAAGAATAACACATTTATGGAAATCAAAAAAGTTTTGCACTGTGAGCTGAGAGCCCTGACATATATTCTTAATTCAGTATTACATCCCATGAACCCTGTAACAATCAATGAACTGTGCACTTATTCATTGTACTACCACCCTTAGGTATGGCTGTATATGTATATTGTTACATATTTACGACTTATGCATTGTTTTATTTATAGTTAATAAAACCAGACGATAGTGGCAATAGCATTCTCTATTTGTACTGTACAAAATTCAACACTTCACAAAGAGTCCGTACACCATAACAACGTTTTAGAGTCATAACACTCGACAATATGTTTTATGCCCGTTTAAAATCGGACTGACTCGGAATGCGACAAATGTATAGCAGTCAAAAAATTCCAATCATAGTCGCAGTCAGGCGATCTCCTTAGTGGGTACAACAGCCGTTCGTGGTGAGATCGCAAATCGTATCTTTCAATCCTCAGCCACGATGTGTTATCGACAACGACCAACCAAAACAACTAAGCTGCAGCACCCACCAGAGTTGTTCGTTGACATTCAAATCCGTTGGGATTCAACTCATAGTTCAGGCAAAAATATAAAGCATTTTTTGTTAACGTATAATTTGATGCGGAATAATTTTAATGCATAGAAGGTGTCATATTATACTCTAGGTATCTTTGGACTAAATTCGTTTTTGGAGTTTAAATGATTAAAAATAAATTGTTGTCGGTGATTTTAAAAACTTTGTTTGGGATTGGGAATGGGATTTATGGCCACTCCCAGTCTAGTACCTTTCCTAAACAAAATCAAATATAAATATTTTCCCATTGCATCCCTTGCAGTGATAGGGAAGCTTCTCACAATCGTTGAACCGGTCGGTTTCTATTCTTAGCCTCACAGATTGTACCTTCAATTTTACCAATCGGTTTAGTTCTAAGAGAAGTTTTTTTATACTAGGTGGCCATCGTATAAGGTGGTCAGAATAGGGATCAAACCCATGAACTCATCTACAAGAGGCGGCCACGCTACCTATTCCACCACCGACGGGTACCTCCCGTACAAATCGACAAACTAACTACCGAATCTGTTTATTTCTAAAAATTTGTTCCAATACATGTGAATAATGTAAACGGAAACTTGACTAGAGGAAATATGTAAATTCTCCCTGTCCAATAATTGACTGTTAGAATCGTTAAAAAAACTTCTTATTAAACTTCACATTGAACAATATTGCGCCCAATAGCGGTTCGCTATTGCATATGAACCCATTTCCCATGTACATTCGGGCTTGTTCTAAAATTTGAGTCAAGCATTGTAAACGAAAATCAGACCATTTACATAACTTAAGGTGAGGGTATATTTAATTCGACTGAAAATTCTGTACTCGCTTTTAGACTCACTGATCACCTACATGACTCGCGTACAGTTTTACACCGAATCCGATCAGGTATGCATTGGAAATAATTTGCATAGCTAATTACGCCGCCACTGACCGTCGCCGTAAGAAACAAATGGTGGTCACAGTGACAATTAAAGCCACGTTCTCTTATACAGCAGTCGCGCACACTAACCACTACACCGGCGAGTAACCTCGCCAAAAATTGTAAATAAACCCTTTTTCGCTCTATCGACGGTACGAAGGTTGTGGCACACTACGAGAAATATACGAAATTGGGTATAATTGGTCGTGGTTAGTACTGCGGATAATCCAAGGCTTAGCATCAGGGAGCTAAAGTAAAGGTCAAGATATCTGTTATTCGTAAACTTACAGCTGTGTATGCTGTGTTTTGTGGTTCGCAGTTGTTGTACATTTTATGGTGACCGGACATAAATGTAGGGAAGGCTCATGTATGAATGCAGTAATTGAAATATATCGTTCATCAACTACCCTGAATTTCATTCAATATATTTTGTGTTGCTTTACTATAGTTCTCCCAACAATTGCAATTTTTCCTCGTTTCCTGGTTACATATAGATGATATATTTGGAAAGCAAATTTGCCTGTATTAAATCAATTTCTCGTTATCTAACCAATTTAGCAACATTCTAATCAATAGATTTTCCTTTACATTGGCTTTCCTCATCAGTAACAACAAATATTTAACTTTTAATATTTATTTGTATCGCAGCTTTGTATGCCAACGATTGTTCATGCATTTTCAATTTATTGGCAAATATTCAAAAGCATTTCCAGATATTTTTGCCAAAGTTTACAAATTTAATAAAAAAACAAAACTGTATATTTGTGTAGGTAGAATGTGTATTCATTTGTGTATGCATTGCCTCTGAATATGTTCGTATGATATTCATTGGTTATCCATCAGTGGATAATTCCATATACGCCGGTTTTGCGTTGTATGTAAATTAAGCAGGGTACAACTTGCATGTGCAATAAGCAAATACTTAACTCGGAGTGTGAAGCTACTAACAACTTGTTGTGCTGAGAAAATAGATGTTACTTTCCCATTTCATCCCGTGGAGGGATTGGGGAGAGCTTCTCACAATCAGTGTGCTATGTAATACCAGTTTTGTTGGGTTCACTAATCGTGATCGAGTGTTCCATTGATAATGTGTTGCCATCAAGGAACGAGGTGCCCATAGCATGGATTGAACTGTTAATCTTGTGTATTCGTGGACAGTAATAGTTGGACCACCTCCGCGTGACGGTCATATATAATATGTCCGCTAATAAGGTTGCATAAAATATGTATCACCTCAACCATGCAATATTTGTCATCTTTTTTAAATGTTCACCTGGAACTTGCGGCGTAGAGTTGGTTTACTCATAAGCAGCTCATAAGAGAAGCAATTTGAACCCTGACATGAAAATATATACGACTACGATTACATTGTACAACCGTATGTAAATTCATACAAAACGGGTGGCCTATAGTCTGACTTTTCTAAAGTGTAGCCACATTAAAGATTTATAGGCTGGTCCGTTAGGGATCGACGGTGTTCAGAAAAATTAATAAGCAAGCGCATAAAAGAGTATCGTTCGGATTTTTTTTTTGCAATTTAATGCTTATCGCGGTTTCATTTCTTGCATTTATTTTTTGAAGTAAATACTAGCATTTTGTGGTGCAATGGTTAGTGTACTTGAATCTTGAACATAAGAGTGTGGGTTCAATCCCTGTGCTGACAATCTCAAATTTTCTTCGCTGACGGTTACCTCGCTTAGTGACGGCGACCATATCGAGTACTTGCTATCGTTCGCAAACGGTGTAAATCATCAGGTTCCGATCAGTGTGTGAAAAAACTATAAGTGCACAGCTCACTGATTGTGAAAAGCTGTCCCCAACCATTCATGGGATACAATTGGAATATATATATTCTTTATATTAAAAACTTCATGTTACTACGAAAACATGTTTTATTTTATTTAATTATTGATAATTTTTGTTTTGTGTTCTAGTTGAAGCTCATCCTTGTTAATAGAGATACAGTTTTCAAAAAAGAAGTTTAGCAAAATGTATCCTCATGATTTCTAGCGGCAAATTTCATAATTCAGTTCCAGACGGGAGCTACTATATAAGTAATTAGAGCAAAAACAGGATAGATGAGGAACGAAATTGTGATAGAAGTAGGTCAAATTACGCTGCAGGAGAGGAGCAGGAATGATTATGTTAGGAACAGAGACATCATAGAGTACGATGTAAAGAGTGTACATGAGTGTTTCATTTCCTCCAAATTCTCTCTTCTAGAGTCAGTGAGCTAATTGGAGTTTTGATACAGTTAGTATTCATGCCAGAGTTTGGGATAAATATAAATAAAAATAAAGGAAATTTGCTGTGTTCGTTCAAATCAAAACTGATTTATTGCACATAAAGTTATTTAAAAAATCAAATTTAATGTTTGAATTGAAATTTGAAGTATGAATTGAGTTTGAATTTGCCTATCGTCATTCTCCTTCACTCTATCCTATATCAAATTTACAACTAGGACGTCGATCATCTATTTCATCGAAACCCTTAGAGAGAAATATAACTGGAATGATTAACGGAAGGAACAGATGAAACAAGAGCAAGTGAAAAATCCATATTACATTTGTAGAAGGGTACGAGTACAGTAGGTGTAAAAATTTGAACACTAAGGATCAAACAAGTGGTAGGTGTAGTGGAAATAAAGGTGATGAGACGAAGAGGAACGACGATGGCAGGAACAGATAAAACATTACTGGAACTATGCGGGCAGGAACAACCGAAACAGCAAAAGGAGTAAAATTCATTCAGTAACAGAAACAACAACGGTGATGTAAATTCCGTAATACATCAGTCGACGGGAACTGATACAAGTATCTTGAAAGACAAAACCAAAAGGAATTCCAACCAGGATACAAAGGGACGAGCTGGCTTTAATCAACTCAAAATAATTTGTTATAAAGGATTAAATGCTTTATCCTACGATACAAAACGTAAAATAATATTCACTAAATTTCTTACAAACGGTGTTGAACAGTTTCCAGGTTTTGAAAATATTGAGCCGTTGTTGAGAAATTTCCTTTAAAAGTTTGTAAATAAGCTAAATTGTACTAAAAACTATCGGGTGGGGCATGCAATTAGAACCATTCAAACCTGTGTTGAGTTACTTTTTTAATTAGTAAGAGAAAATTTTTATATTTAAGTGATTTAGTAACATAATTAGTATATGATTGCAATTTGAGGAGACAATGTTTTATGGAAATTTAAATTTGCAGTCCTTGCAATGCTCTAGTATTCGCCTTTAAATTATAGATTGGTACAACACAAGTCTAGACTCATAACTAGAGTGTCCAAACCGTTAACCGTTTGCCCGGTTTATACAAAGATAATTTTTGAACAATATGAAAATCAATATCCTTATAAAATAAGAACTTAAAACCCAATCATGGTTTTATGGAAAATCTGGAACAAAATAGAAACATATTTATTTATAAATGATTTTTCAGTTGCAAAGTTTTTTGTAGCAAATTTCGAAATTTAAATTAAAACTTCAATAAATTTTTCAAATCTAATATTAGTTTCAAACATGTAAATCCCTTCGAAATTTTAAATATCATTCATTGCAGGAACTTTGCTTTAATTCTGCACTCGACTGCGATAGCACCACATTAAAGAAGATCAACAAAGTCAAGTTAAGTCTAAACAACAACTAACTACTGGCAGCAACAGCAGTACTGAGAAAATCCATTGCTTCGCTTGACTGCGTCAGCAAAACCCAACAGCATAGTTGGATGATGCAAATGATTTCCTTTCTCCTTTTCGTTTTGCCGTTTGCTCTTGCTAATTTGTTGTTCTTAGTCTTAGCTAAGTAATTACAAATGCATTGAAAATAATCAAGTAACTTCAAACACTGCGCAAAACCCTTTACCAGGTGTCATGTATAATAAAAAGGTTGTTCCCAAAATGCGTTTATTGGAATTGTTGGAACAATAAGGCTGTAAGGTACTACCATTAACAGTTTACGAGATACTGACCATAAAACAAAAAATTTTAAATAATTTTGCCATAATGGGCTTGACTTGAAATCGACCGGATGCTTACCGAAAATTATTTTATGGTAATTGTTAGAACTAGGATGTTTACCGAAAATTATTTTATTAGAATTATTAGAATGGCTAGTGTGCGCGGCTCTAGAGCATGATACCGTGGGTTCGATGCCTGCTCTGACCACCTTACATTTCCATCGACGGCGGCCACCTCGCCTAGTGTTGGAGACAGTATCGAGTACTTATCCATGAAAAAGCTTCTCAAAAACCGGTGTAAAACTGTAGGTCCCAATCAATAGGTGAATAATTAGAAACCGTACAGCACACGCTCTCCCCAATCCCTTCATGGGATGTAAGGAGAAACGGTTTTTTTTTTTTAAATTATTAGAGTCTAAATATTTATTTGGATAAAATATATCAAACTTCCATGCAAAATAGATCAAGAACACCGACGAAGTAATAAAGCAGCACAATAATTTTTTATGACAATTGATTTCTGTTGGTATTGTATTTAAAACCAAACCACCCGTTTGCCAACCCATTGTAGGTTCTAGTTTTTATGTAATTGTATACTTATATATGAAACGGTTGATGTGCGCCTTCGATGACGCACAGTTTCATTAATTATGGTACTTGGTACAAACGTACTTGTGAGTGCATAATGCTGTTAATTATTTCACTTATTTCGCTTTATTCGTCTTTTGTATTGGAAAAATGCGCAGTTTTCATTAAGAGCGTGTAGCAATGCTTCATTACGCCAATAATGTATAAATAAATGCAAATGGCAACGGCAGTCGCATAGGATCATGACAAGTATTCAACGCACAAACAGATTTAGTACAGTACAATTTCGTGCATTCCTGATTGCATCAAAACAGCCTCTAAAACAACCTGGCATCTGCGGCACTTCTAAACATCTTGCCTAGTACACTCGTTAACAAGGTACGGTAAATAAGGAACTTTTCACGTTACCAAAAGATGAGCTTTCCTACATACATATATACGAGTGGGTAAAATATATCAACATTTTTATATGACAGATTTAATCATCAGTATTCATTACACTAAGTACCTCGCTTAGTGATGGCGACACTATCGAGTATATAGCCATGAAAAATCTTCTCAAAATACCGTTCGGAATCGGTGTAAAACTGTAGGTCCCAATCAGTGAGTGAAAACCGGAAAGCGCACAGATTATTGATTGTGAGAAGTTCTCCCCGGTCCCTTCATGGGATGTAATGGGAAACCATTTATTTTATTTATTATTCATTACCGGAAAAATTACTAGTGATTTTAACTTCCTTGTCCCAGTGGAGAACGCTTTTGAAGTGTGTAACTTAGCTATTCTTCAATACTTTATTACATGTGGTCATATTTATTTGTTCTTGACTGTTGAAAGTTGTTACGAGTGACAATGCTATTGACAATCATGCAAATACACTGTATAAATTTCACAAATATTATACGACTGTCCGCGTACGAATAACAATTTCAATTGAGCGAATTAATAACGCCGAACAGAAGAGCGTCAAACAATGACACACAAAAAACTTGTAGACTCCTGAACAGCGCAGCCAAATAAAGTTCCTACTCTTAGCGCATTATGCATGTAAAATTGTGAGAGATTTGAGTGACTTTGTTTTATGATGAATTGTACGTCAAACCTCTCATAACTTTAATAAATAAGGCCGGAAGTTTTTATACATTTGTACGACGAATTGGGGTTATCAAGTTCATTGATTTCAACTTATAAAAACTACTGTGCTGTACAAATGCTCAGAGATAAAAGAGTAATCTTCAATATAATAGCTTCAGTTGCATTTACTCTGTTGAAAAATTAAATTGAATTTCGATGTTATTGCCTTTTGTTTTATCCCTTCACTTGCTTGCAATCAGCGTAATCTCCATTAAGGTATACGTAGTCGTACTATAACCAATATCGCCAATTTCCATGTATTTCCGATAATTACAATATTTTTCAATTAAACGTCTTAATCTTATCCGCTACTTCGTTCGTCTGTCATCCATATTGCTGGAGCTAATTGAAAAGTAAATGGAGTTATTTTATTTTTGCGCTCTCTTTAGTTATGGCTTCAGCGTGCAACTGCAGTCTATGAATGGGGAATGGGAATAGACAAGGCCAAATATAAAGTAAAAGTGCACTTTCTCAAAGGGAAAGCACACAGGGTGGTTATCTTTTTTATTTTCTCACTTTCCACATGATGTCACAATATGCACTTCGTCTGTGACTGCGCATAGAGGATGATTCGAAACTCCGTTTGCGGTGTTAAAACTCCATAATTTCGGGTTGCAATAATGGAGTTACTCGTTTACTTTGATTTTCTTTGCAAACGTAAAAAAACACGATAGAGAAGAAAAATTAATTGCAAACTTTAAAACGAAAATCGTTCGTTTCCCTCCTTATTTTAACAGTCTCAGCAAATACAATTTTTGATGTTGCAATTGTTTTGTTGTTACTGGTGTTTGTCCCTTAGTATCTTTCTCTCTCTCTCTCTGCTCTGTTGGTAATATTCGCTTTATCTTATGTCGTGATAGTGTTGTACAAATATAATTTTCCAATTTTCAAAAAGTTTTCCTATTAAATCCTTAACTGTCATTCGCATCATAAAATAAAAGATGCAGTTGCATGAAATAAAGTGAACCGACGACTTCTTCACGAGGGAATTCTGATAAGTTTTCATGCATTACTTGTAGAAGGGAGAGACAGAAGTTACAGTCGATCTATATTTTACACTTGCAATACATCGCTTAATCCGAGTACTATGATCAACATTTCATGTGCAATTTTACAAATCACAATATAAAAAAGTGCTTGCGAAATATGGGCGGAAGTGATAAATGTGCCAATTCTCATTGAATTTGTCGAAACATTTGATTTATTGTGTTCAAGAAATGTTAAAGATACAGAAAATATGGCAAGCAACCTTGATTTATTGCCGACCAATGACTCAATGAATGACTCAATGAATATTTCGCGCAATCAAGGTTAGTACCAGGCTTTAAGTTGGGTACTAAGCTGACTTTTCACAGAGAAACTCCATATACAAAACATCATCATGAAATAAAAGCAATTTTTTTCCACCAGACAGTACGATGTTTTTTTGAGAGAAAAAGTTGATGTTTTTATAACACTAGTTAAATTGTACAGGTTGTGTTACATGAAATTTATTGTATTAATTTTTATATCTATTTTGATGACTTTTATTGATGGTATCTATCTGCCAAATTAATTGTATGAAAATTATAATTTTTTGTTTAACATGAGTTACCTCTACAAATGCAAATTGGAAAAAATCAATGCACTGGCAATTGTAATTATTTCCAAAGCATTTCCTTAATATCTGGCAGTTTTGGTTTTCAAATATTTTAAATATTTATGCACAGGTTTATGGACTTGAAAGTACTACGAGGCAACACCAATCGAAGCCACAAACCTCTATAAATAAAATACTTGAAAGAAGTAGAGAGGTGTCAGTGGGACACACGATTGAAACGAATTTCCTTTCGCAATAAACAAAAAAATACATACATATATATGTTTTTTCTGTCACCATATGCTATACTTATGCGCGTCTTTACAAAGCCGTGTGCGTCCTAACCTTCTCACTATCCTCCTGGGTTCGTATTTTGCGGGTATTGTATTACCCTGAGTAAACCATTATTGTAAACGCCGACAATGGAGAATTACCCATCACGATTACCCATTACGCACAGGTTGTGTAAGCGGCATTTGCCCATTACCCACGGTGATGGGTAATGTGCTACCCAAGATGGGTAATTGGCTACCTCATTTTGATCGAAAATATGAAAAATATTTTATATCTCGGAAACGGAGCGTCCAATCGATAAAATAACTAATTTTTACGAGTTTCTAAAGGATTTTCTTAAAGTGGTCTGATTCGTATTGAACATGTTGTTTTTTAAATATAGCGAAAAATTTCCATACCTCGGAAACGGTGCGTTCAATCGCAAAAATAATATTTTTGGCGTAGAATACGTCTTACCTTACGGTAGATATAGGGAGTCATGTCAGATTGTTATTGTTGTAATCTTTATTTCATTGATTATGAGGAAACGGCGAGATAACTTTTTTTAAAAATTTTTTTGTAGGTTAATGAAGATGTTATCTTTCGATTGATATACATTTCATATTGGTTGATATCTTCCTAATATTTAAATTTCTCAAATGAAAATTGTTTAAACACATACACTCAAACATATGTGTGGGGTTTGGTTGAGTGTCTGAGTTTGTAGCGTGAACACAAACTATGCTGCTGTTTCAGTGTGGACACAATCCTTCGGCTGTTGTTTTGATTGATGAATTATTGAAATTTCGTATATTTACTTATGTATTTAAGTGAAACAAAATGTTAAATGTGAATTTGAATTTAACATGGATATATAATTACAAAAAATATATGGAAAAATTAATTCATACATTTGTATGTTAAATGAAAGTGCTGCCAAGTAAGCAAAATAACAATGCTGCTTGATGCTTTTTGACAGCAGCTGACAGTTGACGTTTATCATTTATCATTTATTGTTACATATGTTTTCTGTCTTATCGGATGGCGTATTCTACGTCCGAAGGCCTCGGACAACTGTCTGCTGTAGTTTTTTTTCCCTAAAGAAGAGGCTTATTGGTAAAACCAAAATCATTCGAATAAAAAACCACTGAAAAGGTTTTAGGAAACGGGGCGTCTACGCGAATAACCAATTTTTGTGGTTTTGTTCTACCTACATTAAAGAGAATTAACTTCAAAAGAGATACCGTTAATGTAGCTCTGAATTACCGACACTTTATTACTAAGAAGTAGAACATTTTGTATGCAAGCATTGATTTTCGGAACGAAGTTTCTTATCGCGCGTTGCGGGATGGGGGCAAAATGAAAAAATTTATAACAACTTTTTTTAACTTCTTTATTAAACCCCATTATTATTATCAACTATATTGGGTACTTTTTGTTTGGTTTGGTTTAATGGGAAGTTTTATAGCTGAAGCCTGTTTATTAAATATTGTAGTTTTGAACCCAATAAGAAGTAAATTTAGAAAAGCCAAAGTGCAAGACTGGCAAATCCATGAAATACAACCCTGAGCGTGGAATTACATTTCGCAGCACACTTACTCTTACTTTTGGTTTGGTTTGTGTCTAGACTAACATATGCGGAGAAATTTCTTGTTTAAATGGAAAGTTTTCTAGGTGAAGTCTGTTTATTACATATTGTAGTTTTGAACCGAATAAAAAGTAAATTTAGAAAAGTCAAAGTGAAAGAATTTAAAAAAAAATACAATTTCTTAAATAAGTGCGTTTTCTTAAAAAACAAGTAAATTTTCTCAAAACAAAAATACCATTCATATTCTAAAAAAAAAATACCTTATCTTAAAGAAGTACCTTTGCTTAAAAAGTAAATTTTCTTACAAAAAGTACCATCTCTTAAAAGAAGTAATTTTTTTAAATAAGTACCTTTTGTTAAAAAAGTACATTATCTTACAACAAATTACCTTTTCTTAAAAAACTACATTTTCTTTAAAGAGTACCTCTTATGTAAAACAAAATAACTTTACTTGCGATAAGTACCTAGTCTTAAAATTGTACCTGTTCATGCCGTTTCTTACAAAAATTCCTTTTCTTACAAAAGTACCTTTTCTTAAAAATAAAATACTACCTTTCATTTTCTTGAGATAAATAGCCTTTCTGAAAATAAGTAAATTTTCCTAAAAAATATCCTTTTCCTAAAAAGAGTACCACTTCATTAAACACTACCTGTTATTAAAAAAAAGTACTTCTCTGTAAAAAAAAAATCATACCCTTACGCTTTTTCTTACAGAAAGTACTTCTTATTAAAAATAGCACATTTTCTTTTAAAAAAACATTAGATTTTAAAAAACGACGTACCTCTCATTAAAGAGTTTACCTTTTCGAGAAAATATAATACATATTCTTACAAAAAGGACCTAAAAATACACATTTTTTTAAAAAAATACATTCAATAAAAAAAAATTCTTAAAATTTAATTTTACAAAAAGTATCTTTTCTTAAAGATCCACTTAAATTACAGTATTTTTCAACAGGCACCTTAGGCGTATTGGAACTTACTGGTACATAATACATAGCGAAAGGAACTTGGTTCCAACGGGGTGCCCCCTGATACCTCAAGTAATTTTTGTTTCAATATGTTTCCTTGTGTAATTTACTTAAATAAACTTTTTCAGAGTATTGTATTTATTTGTGCAACTTGAAAAATTTAAATTTTGACAAATTTTATTAATTCGTTAATTTTGTATCCTGATGATGCTACCCAATGGTGTAGCGACATATCGAAAATAAAAAAAGCAACACTAAAATGACCCCAACTTTGAAAAATTTTGATTAGTTATTATAACAAATTGAATTGAAATTTGTTTATTTTTCGTATTCCTCTTTTGTCTTTTTGTATATTTTGTTTCGCAGATATGCTATTAGATATAGTTTGATTGAATAAACACAAAAAAACAGCTGATTACTGTCTTTAGGAATGAGTTAGGAAATGACACAAACGTTACTGCAAGCGACAAAATGTTCGTGAAACGCACAATTGAGTTCTCATCTGAACCAAACAACTGAGGCGACGTCAGGCAATGTAATAACAGATCTGACATTTAAATTTTGTTTTCTTATCCGACCTCAGTTGAAAATAGAACAGGTTTATTTTATACCTCCTTCAAACTTCTTCAAACCATCTGAGATTTGGTGTCAAGTCGCTGATGTTGGTTATCATTGTTGGTAGTTATTGCTTACATACATTTTATTATATTTCCTACCTTAAATTAGGGGGTTTCGATGAAACAGCTGTTCGATTTGGTAGTTGAATTAATAGTAGGAAATACAGTGTAATGAACGAATAAACGATTAGTGACTGGAGGTATACCATATCTTTTATACACTTAAAATACATTTATGGATGTTTGATTGATAATAATGGATTTTACATTACGTTTGTTTAATGATAATGTAAAGGGTCCGCCATCTAACGTTTTTTTTCAACTAGTGCTTACTTCGTGAATGGTAACACTTAGCTCATGTCTGATTTGACAGATAATTAGTTTTATCCTTCCGCTGAAAGAATATGGTTGTTCTTACGCTTGAACAACACTGGGAAATATTGCGACATTACTTTGAAAATCATGGTGTGTGCGAAAATTACGTACGGATTTTGGAAGAAGAGAAGCATCGTCAGCTCCTTTTCAGATGAAGCTCATTTTGTTCCAGTGACTTTCAAACCTTTACGGTCCAAGAAAAGTAGCTGTTACACATTCTAGGTATATTAGTCTATTTTTGTTCATATAGTCATTTTCACTATAATACTATTTTCACTATTTATCTATCTCTACAACGACTTGCATAACAAAAGTGTCAAGTTCTGACAATGGTTTATAAGTAATATAAATAATTGTATGATGCTTAAACAATTTCCATAAATTGCAATTTTGTACTTCTTTTTTACTCAACTTCAAAAACTCTTCATTAATTGTGGCCTTGATTCGAAATGAGGGCCACACATTTCCTTTTGTATCTTCGTATATCCTGTATAGCTCTTCCAAATCACATCTACAATTAATAAACATATATACATATATATACATATACATATATATATATATATATAAATAAAGTGAATTCGTTTATTTTAATAAATTTTTAATTTTGTCTTCTATGAAAAAATAGATAGTTGAGTGGTATTAAAGGAGAGCCACATTAAAAATCTTACTTGTTTTACCAGCATTTTCTTACTAGCTCTGGCAACGTGGCAGTTAAAAATCGTATTTTTTCTGATTTTTGTGACATTACTCCTGCTTTATTTCGTCAGAAGTGGAAACAATACCTAAGAAAACGGTTTTATTTAGTGTTGGAGACGGAGTCGTATTTTCTTCAAATGCAGGAGTCGGAGGCGGACACCACAGCCACTTTAAACAATGGAAAAAGATCTAAGTCGCAAAATGTCACATCCACATTAAGTTGGCCAAAAAAGTGCATAAATCGATAAGAGGCAAATTACAAAATTTTTTAACAAAATCGATCAACTTTTATTTTTGACCAGGACAATTGACATATTTCTCCCCGTATGCATAAATACTAATGCAGACTTTGTTGTCAGTTAGAAAATGGCGTTTGAGGGTTTCATAGGTTTAGATATTAGAAATAGCTTTTGATATTAGAAATATATAAGATCGGGATCAATCAATCAATACATTTCCAAATTGTTTTTATTTCTTTAAATTTGATTCACATGAAAATACAAATTATAATTCACATTTTATAAATTGGTCAAATGTATGAATAGTTTCGTCGGCAAATGACAGACAAAAGTCCAGTGGTAAAGCCTTTAATCACATCTCTGGTTATCCATTTCATATCGCCACAGGAAATTGCATTACTTGAGAACCAGTCCCGTGACTGGTTTCGTTGTGGTCAGCAATCGGACCTAGTACTAGAACTAATTAATATGGGGAATCGGTAACTTTTGTATGGCGTTGACCTCGGAGGTGTGAACTAACGCCTATTTGACACTCTCTGCCATGTCTTGAACCAAATCTTCAATTTCACTTGAACAATTCTAGGCCTTAAAGGACCTGCCCTGTTTTCGATCCAGTGGACCCCATGAGTCCCATTCTATTATTTTTTTTTGTGACCCGCCCTACCAACTAAATTGACTCTTCTTTTACACTTTGGAAGCAGTTAGGGAACAAATCCACACATACATATTGCTGCAAATTTTCTAACTACTCCTCGTTTCGCTGCTAGATGAGCTACAGCTTTATTCATTTGCCTGTATGTACTTTATAGCATGCGCTAGTCTATAGAATAAACTGTTTTTAAACATGAATGTGTACGTGTGCGCGAGTGTGTTGCATTGTGTATGTCACCACAGTGTGTGCATGGGCAACTGTGTAAGTCGGTGAATGGTTGCACAGAGTGCAGTTGTTGCTACAGTTTTGGCAGTTAAATAGAGTGCGAGCTGCAGCAGTAGAAACAGTGGCAGTAGTTGTGACGATCATAAAGTACCAACAGCAGCAGCAATAGTGCCAGCTACAAACATTGCATGCCACACGTTAAGAGTGCTATAAACACAGTCACTCAAATAATATAACTGCACTTACAGAGCTTGTTCTTGACTTGTCTTTTGCTTTTTGGTTGTTGTACTCTAAAGGCTGGCGTTGTTGTTGTATTACACAAGATAAAGGATGAAAATTTATAAAAATCTTTAAATCTTGTGACGCGACAAAGTTTCAACATAAATTTTACTTTAGCAACTGTTACAAGACGGCAAAAATCTTGTGCTGCAGGAAGCAGGAAGAAGTCAACGTAAAAAGGAATGACGACGGGTGCAACACAAAAAAGAGCAGCAGTGGAAAAATTTAAATTTTATTGGTGTTGTATGACTTATAAAATGTGCTTTAGTTGTTGCTGCAACGCGATGGGGAGTAGCTACGATCAGACATAGCTCTCCATTGTACTCCGGCCCATACTTCATCCTGTTTAGCGGCAGAAAGAAGCGACACTCCGGCCGTGAAAGAAGAAACAGTTAACTGGTTTTTATTATCATTTACTTGATTTGCTAGTTATCTTTCTTAATAATATATTTAATTTTTTTTAGAGAAGATGTAACGTAGACGAAAAAATGGAATAGGCAAATTTCATTTAGATTTGTCATAAAAAGGACAATTAATAATTCATCAGAGAATGATAAATTTAAATAATTTCATATTAGTATTTCTGTCACTTTTTGACAATTCAATATGAAATATACTACAACTGTAGGAGGGAAGGCGATACCTTGAGATGCAATATCTCACTTGCGATTAGTTGTTGCTCTAAGTTGGCCATATCCTTTGCTGGTAGAGGTTTCCTGCAGTAAAAGGGTATCTTATCAAACGTTGGATTCATATCGAATTACGCTTAAGTATACTTGCTCTTATTGTTTTATTCATTCGAAGCGTTTAGCTTCACTTCAATGTTCATAATCCTCTTTTCTTGCATAACATTACATGGGATCCTTGGATGTCTATGCTTTTACACGGAGTTGTGTTAAAGTGCCCCCCCCCCCCCCAAACTTTAGACTACTCAATTCATTTATTATTTATATAAAATATTGAGCCATAAACTTCTTAAACACTTAATTCGCTTTCTTCCGAGAATGTTGCTATGTCCTTTTACTCTTCCATCATCTCATCCTTTGTTCACTTTGGCTAAGTTATTCGCAGTGTGTGTGTGAGTTACAGTTTTGGGGTATGGTTGATCGGAAAGATTTCCACGTGTTTTCCTCTCTAAAGACTTTGTGTCTCTGTCTGTGGTTAAGCAAACTAAACTTGTGTGGTTCATGGTTGCTATTCCTACATATTTGCCAAAGGTGTAGAAATGAAGAGCTTTTCAAATCTGAATTCCCATAGCAAAACTTCACAAAAAATTCAAAGTGAATTCCGTAACATTTTTATGTAATTTTATTGGAACATGTAGTAAACGTGAGCGTCAACTTTTCAGAACGCTTCAGTATAACATTTGGAATCTGTGGAATTTCCAAAATTGCAAGGCAATGAAATCTTTGAAATGTCAAGATTGGGGATGAGGATAGGTGGGGTTTTGGATAGGAAATGTCAGTTATCCTTGGATAGTGTTAAGTATTATACAAAACAATATCCATATTTCTGGAGAGCAAACATCTTTGGACAAGAGTATAATTTTGAAACTGGTACTGATCGACTGAGAATCATATTATGTATGGCTTTAGCCATGTCTATTTTTCTGCCTTGAATTTGTTCATATTCACATAGAAAGTTTATTAGCATTTCGTGATACTTACTCATTATCCAAGAGTAACTTAAACCCGCACACAATCTGGCGAACATTTCTTTGGATAGGGCCACATTCGAATGACGGTGGCGTTGTACTTCGTAAGCAACGTGTGCAATGTCTGTAACTACTTTCTCTGAGATATTAGCACATTAAGTATATGACTATGTTGTAACACTATATTTACATGGCCGTACGGTACAAGAAATGCCACAAAAATTAATTAGAAAAACATTCTAGGTTAATTTGGTGAAAAACATTCCCCATATTAAAAAATTAATTCTCAAGTCAAACACGCTAACAAGCTAGCTTCGAAAGTTATCATTTAAAACTACATTGATCGCAAAAAATGTTGCAAATTTTTACCCGCAGTAAAAAGCGCTATTTAATACCTTTGAAATGATATGTAAACTATGCATATCCGAAAAGAAATGGTCGTAATATTTGCATTTTTGTAAAACAACTTTGAAGCTTTCAGGTCTATAAAATAGTTTAATATTGAATGTGAATGCATTAAATGTTTCAATAAAATCGGAAAAATAAGAGAAATACAATGGTTTGGTAGTTTAATTGATTCTGTTTCTTTTAAAACCCCAATATTTACAAACAATTTAAAAAAAAAATAAAAAAAAAATTTATTGAAACATTAAACTGTTATTAAACTGTTTTATAGACCTGAAAGCTTCAAAGTAGTTTTACAAAAATTCAAATATTACGATCATTTCTTTTCGGATATACACAATTCATATATCATGTCAAAGGAATTAAATAGGGCTTTTTGATGCGGGTAAAAATTTGCAACATTTTTTGCGATCAATGTAGTTTTAAATGATAACTTTCGAAAAATTTTGAAATACTACCGACAAAAATAAAAATAAGCTGTATAATTTAACGTTATGTTTGAAAGAATCATACCGAGCTACGAAGCTGAGTTTATAACCTTCACAATGACATCTTCAGTGTTAATATACGAGTAGAAATGACGGAGATATTTTGATTTTTTCTTAGGACTCCACGAAAATCCACTAAAAAACGGCATTAAAACTTCTACAACTGAATCAACTTCAAAAATACAAATAAAAGCAATATGTGCAATGCAAGAACTCCTAAAGGTCTACGTATCCATAATAAATTTTCCAAATATCTGCAACATCTTAAAAGTTACACCCAAAAAACCTGATAATTAGAGGTGTTTTTAAAGCAAAATAGCTCACAATTTGCTGAACCCAGAATCGCAATATTTTGCAAATAGTCATTAAACACTCTGAACTTCATTTTTAGGTGGTGACCTAAAAGTGATTTTTTTTGTATGGGATTTTACCCACCCTAATGTGCATGTGTCTGTTGTGGGAATAAAACAAAAAGTATTAATCAAGAAAATAATGACACTTGTCTTTAAATATTTTTAAGTGTTATTAAGTATTAATATCATATAAATGAAACGTCTTCATATGATTGAACGCCTTTTTAAATTCTTTATATTAACTTCACCTGTGTGTATGCATGTACATATGTATGCTGAAAAAATTTGGATTGATTTTTAACCCTTTTCCCGTGATCCAATCGAACTGAAACTTCGCTGGCAAAAATTAACTGTCAAAATATGGGCGGGATTGGACAAAGGGACGTGGTACCTCCCATACAAATCACAAATTAAAAATCCATTATTTCTGCTCCTGCTAACGGTATTTTAACAAAATTGGGTATGTTGGTTAGGTTTACATATTCTAAGATCTGCTGCAAATATGGGCGGGATTGGGCAAAGGGGCGTGGTCATATCTAAAGAATTTATAGTCTAAAACTATGTTTTTTACGGGTTGGTTTTATATTATTGTGAAAGGTAAGTCAAATAAAATGTGGGTGCGGGGTGCTCTCAGAGCAAAGAGAATAATGACGTATTATACGTATATAAAAATAAAAATGAGATAGCAAGAGAGCAACGAAAATTTAGTGAACTTGTGTAGCGTATGTACGAATATAACAATGTATGTATGTAAATACAAGTGTCTGTTGCTTTGCATTCTTTGATTTTTGTGGTAATAAAGCAAAAAGTATTGAGCAAGAAAATAATGACACATGTGCTTGCACTGGTCTTTAAATAATGTTAGTATTAATATTATTTAAATGTAACGTCATCATATGATTGTACGCTGGTTTTTATTTTCCAATGTAACATTTACTAATGTGTTCACAGAAGTCGAACAGGTACCGTGTAGCAAAACAGTGTTAACACATCGCCCGTGAGTTCGAACACTCATTGAATTTATTTTACATGTATCATCAGCATAAGTGTGTAGTTAATCAATCTTGCATAAGATTGAGTAAAAAGTTCGCCAATAATCTGTTTATTATTTCAATTACATACGTAATCAACTTCCTTCCGTATAATATTAATATTAATCAAAAAAACGGAATGTTTGGGTATTTAGCTATTCCGGTGCCCATAAAAACATCTCTTCAAGCCCCTTTTCCACAAGTATTTGGGAATATTATGACGCCAGGGATAATAAAATTCAGCTTAATTAGAATTGTTTTAACACATATTAAGACGGTGTCGCAAATATAACATACTTGTGTCCAAACATATTGTGTTTGGTTTTCACTGTTCAATAATCATCAATATGTTATGATACAAGTTTTTGACCCAAATAAGGCTTGAATTGTTGAAAACTGCTGAAACCAAAATTGTGATAGACAACAAATAAACAGAAAAGCAGCAGATCTTAAATTCATTAAAACGCAAGTAAAATATATAGATGTTCCACACATATTCATACTTGGATCCTTCTTAATGTCACAGGGACTGTTTTTTTCCAGCGTGTATCAAAAAATGCTTGCTTTTTATGACCAGGCAATTCTACTGCTATTAGAAAAAATGCACTGTTATAATAGTAAACTGTTTGCAGTGTGGATAAAGTACCTTACAACATTTTTACTACCATTTTTACTAATATGTTAGTCAACGCAACAAACAAATATTTGCTAAAACAAAAACGTATGTGGGCTGAATTGTGGGCTTGTCCCTTAACAGCGATCTTTTCTGTTGTGTTTGCGTAAATATTTTGTTGAGTGTATTTTATATGAATTTACAGTTAATCAAGTATTCGGCTCTATCGTTAATGGGAAAAGTAATAATTTTAGTAAGGCTGTTAGTTGTTTAGCCATGATTAAGCGATAGTAAACCGCAATAAAACGCCGAGTGTTATTACTTTTGCGTAAAGTCACATAACGTAGGAACAAAATGAGACTTGGGTCATGAAAATCGATGAACGCATTTCGCTTTTATTCACAATAAAGTGAAGTGATCTCATTTTGGCAAGAAAATTGATTTTTTGTTTCAATGACATGTACAAAATTCTTTGGACAACACATTGATGCCCTTTTTTATGATTCGTAGAATTAAAACAAAGAAGCGTGAGATAATTTATAAATAATGCTTATTTATTTCCTTTATTTCGTCTCCACAGTGGGTGACTTCTTCAGGGAAAAAGTTATTATATGTTTTGATAATTACTTACTTATCCGGTCTCGGAAAACCCCGGGGGGGTTTCGCCAACCAGTTCGATCTTTTGCTTTATCTCTCCAGTTGGCCATACCAAGTGTACGCAGGGATTCGTCAACCTGATCCCTCCAGCGGAGTCTTGGTCTTCCTATTTTTCGTCTTCCTTCGAGTTCGGTTTCAAAAACCCTTCGCGCTGGTTCATCTTCATCCATTCTACTGACATGGCCTAGCCAGCGCAATCGCGTTATCTTGATCCGCTTAACTATGTCAATGTCAGGATAAAGCTCATACAGCTCATGATTCATGCGTCGCCGATACTCGCCGTTGTGCACTATAGGGCCATAAATTTTTCGGAGTATTTTTCTCTCGAAGACTCCTACAGATGTTTCGTCTGCTTGCGATAGGACCCAGGATTCTGCGCCATAAAGCAAGACAGGTTGAATGAGAGTCTGGTACAGCTGGACTCTTGTTACTCGAGAGAGGGCTTTATGTCTAAAGTGCTTGCTTAGCCCAAAATAACATCCATTCGCAAGCACAATTCTCCGCTTGATCTCAAAGCTGACTTTTGCTGCTGATGGTTTTATTCATGTTGACTGCAGCTTTTCTCATAATGATCTCCATTAAGATGTTAAAGAGATCGCACGATAGGGTGTCGCCTTGCCTGAGGCCTCGCTTAGTTTCGAAAGTTTCGGTAAGATCCTTACCAACTTTCACTGCGGATTTGGTGTTCGTCAAGGTCATCCTGCAAAGGCGTATGTGTTTTGCAGGAATACCAAGCTCAGACATTGCCTCGTAGAGTTTCTCCCGTATCGGACTATCGAAGGCCGCTTTATAATCAATAAATAGATGATAGGTGTCGATTTGTTTTTCGTGTGTCTTCTCCAGGATTTGGCGTAGCGGGAAAATCTGGTCAGTTGTCGATTTTCCAGGCCTAAAGCCACACTGGTATGGTCCAATCAGGTCAGCGATAATTGGTTTTACTCTTTCGCACATTAGAATCGCACATTAGAACCTTAGATGCTGGGTTCTGTGCCAAAAGTTGCGAGAGCTTCCTTGAGTAGGCTGTGGCTGCCTCTGGTAATTGCAGCTTTCCGATGTCCAGCTTCCTCTGCGTCTGGTTTCGTACGATTTTCGCTCTACTTAATCTTGTGCGAACCTTTGCTGCTACCAGGTAGTGATCAGAATCGATGTTAGCTCCTCTGATCACTCGTACGTCCATTACACTGGATGAGTGCCTTCCATCAATTACCACGTGATCAATTTGGTTCTTAGTTCTTTGATCAGGGTATACCCAAGTAGCATTGTGGATGTCTTTATGCTGGAATCTTGTGCCACTAATGACCATGTTTTTTGCCGCGGCAAAGTCAATCAGTCTCATACCGTTGTCGGAACTGTCAGCATGAACACTGAAATTGTCAATAGTTGGATTAAACACATTCTCCCTTCCTACTTTGGCATTAAAATCTCCTAGTACAATCTTAATGTCATGGCCAGGGCAGCGGTCATACGTTTCCTCTAGGAGCTCATAGAATATGTCTTTGGCATCATCATCTTTCTCTTCTGTCGGGGCATGCACACAAATTAGGGAAATATAAAAATATTTCGCTTTTATGCGGATTGTGGCTATTCGTTCACTCACAGGATTGAACCTAGAGATTAGATGTCGCAGTCATTTGCCAACTACAAATCCGCAACCAAATTCATGTTTTTTTTCATGGCAACTGTAGTATATATCGCAGTTTCTTTTTCTTGTGCAGCCATGTCCTGTCCATCGCATTTCCTGGATAGCGGTAATGTCAGCCTTATAACTTTCGAGGACATCTGCCAGTTGGATACTTGCACCGGATCTATATAGAGTTCATACATTCCAAGTGCATATCCGTAAATCGTGGTCCTTATAACGTTAGCGGGGGTCGTCAACAAATAGGGGTTGTTTATGTTTTCTGTTTCGTTTTTGTATTTTCACTGCCATTATGAACGGTGGCGGGAGGCAAACCCAGTCCACCGGGTTTTTGCATTTTACCTACTGCCAGGATATTTGATTGCAGCCGCCCAAGATGGATCAGACGCTGACCAGGATGCGATATGTTGAACCTGGATTTTCTTCTTTTAGTTTCCGCCGTTGGCCCGTATGTTTGGCTCATCCGCCTTCTAAGGACAAAATAATATGCCCGATTGTTTGATGAGCTTCAGTGACAACAGTCACCTACTAAACCTGATTTGATGCTCATTTGTTTCGCCTTCTCACTCTAGCTAGCTAACGGAGGTTTCCGAAAAGCCATTGCCCAGGACATACTGCGTGGAAGTAGTGAGCTGCTTGAACTGCCCAATGATGGAATCATTTCTGGCCACTCCCAAGTGATTGGCAATCAGAAACTTTCCACCTCCACGGACAGTCCCATGTTTTGATAATTAACAATTCAAAAAAACAATTCAATAAACTTCAATATCAGAATTTTTTTATTTCAAAAAAAAAGAGCGGGAAGTATAAAATTTCCTTGTCAATATAAAAAATATCTCATAAAAAAGACAAAGACAAAATTAAGTTAACAAAATTTAAAATATTAACTTAAATATTGAAAATATTTATGCTATTTAACATTAATGTAATTACCCTAATTGCTAATAACTAAATGTCTGTAATTGTGAGCAATATTCGCTATGTATGTTTTATAGTTAATCCTTTGTGCTATTGGAACCTTAATGATTTGTAACATTTCTAATGTATATCTGCGTTTGTAAATGTTTTCTGTGTTAAAAATTGATGTATTGTCAAAATCAGGACAATGATTCAAATTACTGCAGTGTAATGATAATGCGGTTTTTTGTGTAGAAGTGATTTTATTGTATTTCTGATCGGATTTGTACCCTGCAATTCTAGTTTTTAGTCTATTTTTTGTTGTACCTACGTATGCCATATTACAATTATATTAGCCTTACCCTTACACGGTATCTCATAAACTAAATTGGACCTTTCAAATTTGTTTATTCTATCCTTTGTTCTGCTGAATAATGAACCTAAAGTACTATATGTTCTGTGTGCCACTGAATGTTTCTTGTCATCAAAAATTTTAGATTTTTCTAATCATTTAGATATAAGAGATACATAAGTTAGAGATTTATAAGTTTTCGGTTCAGTTACCGTTCTCGTATTCATGTTATTTCGGTTCTTATATTGTCTTATTAATTTACAGATAAGTTGCATTGGGTAACTATTGTCATTCAGAATATTTTTAATCCTTTCAATATTAATTCCGTGAAAATCTGTTATAATCCTTCCAGAAGCTATGGGCTTCTGATACCAATCCATTTTTAGATTATTATCCTCTTTTATTACTAATGTATCTAAATAAGCAATTTCAGAATTAGATTCCTCCTCAATTGTAAATTTTATATCGTCATGAAATGAATTAAATGTTAACAAAATATTATTAACTGCACTTTCCGGAATAATGCAGAATAAATCATCAACATATTTTGTAATTATCCTTGGTTTCAATACAAGAATCTAACAATTCCTCCATTACAATGTCAGCTACAACCGGAGAAGCAGGAGATCCCATTGGAAGTCCTTTTTGTTACATGTATACCTTATTGTCATATTTAAAATATCTGTTCTCAACTATACAGAATCTTAAAATACGTAGGAAAACGTTCTGTTCCATCTTCGTAAATTCCCATATAATATTCATTTTCTTTTAATTATTTCCAGAGTCATATCCACTGGTATATTCGGAAATAAAGATACCACGTGAATGAAATCATTTTTTCATCATCTTGTATCTTTAAACTTTTTATCCTTTCTCTAAAATGTAAAGAATGTATTACATTATATTTAGAGTTCTCAGTTACTTTCCTAAGAATATTTGTAGTATACATACAGAGTTCATAAGATGGGGAATTAACAAAAGAACATATTGGTCTTAATGGGAATTGTTCCTTATGAATTTTAGGTACTCCATACAATCTAGGAGCTGTAGATATGTTCGTCTTCAATTTGTTCTTCTCAAAAGACGTAATAATCTTTAATTCGAAAAGATCCTGCACTAAATTGTTATTTGTCCCCTATAATCTGGTAGTTGGATCTCTATTTACTAATACAGATGTGTTGGTATCACCTACAATATTATTCATTCTAGATATGTAATCACACTTATTCATTGCCACTGTGGTATTTCCCTTATCAGCATTAAAAATAAGTATATCCTCCTTTTCCTTTAAGAATTAGAAAAGAATTAGAAAGATTAGAAAAACCTAAAACGCAGATATACGTTAGAAATGTTACAAATCATTAAGGTTCCATTAACACAAAGGATTAACTATAAAACAGACATAGCGAATATTGCCCAGAATCACAGACATTTAGTTAATATTAATTAGGATAATTACATTAATGTTAAACAAGTTAGGTATTTTCAATATCTAAGTTAATATTTAAAATTTTGTTAATTTAATTTTGTCTTTAAGTGTATTTTTATTTATGTTTTATGAGATATTTTTTCATATTGACAAGGAAAATTTTTTATTTCCCGCTCTTTTTTTGAAAGGAAAAAATTTGTGATATTGAAGATTTTTGAATTGTTTTTTTGAATTGTTAATTATCAACACATATAATAATAAGTTTCTCCCTGAAGAAGACGCTCAATGTGGAGACGAAATATTGGAAATAAATAAGCATTATCTACACATATCTACTTATTTCCTTTATCTATGATTCACACCAAGTAAAAATTTGAAAAATATTACGAAAACAGTGGTTAATTCGTTTCAGAAAATATTCAAGACTGCTTATGTTCCTTACTTGTGGTATACTCCGAAATTTGGCTACAACGGATGAAGCACTGCAACGAATTGTGCTACTTTTGCGTAATTTTTACGCACACTAAAGGGTACCAATACTTTCGCGGCAACAAAATTCGCTACGCTAATGTAGAATCGGTTATTCCAGCGGTTCTGTACTCACCAGAAAAACGTATAGCGGCATCAGTGGAGATTCCTAATGATGTTCCAGAAATAAGCAAAGGAGATCCTACAGTAGTACCAACCATGCTATCAACATATCTTGCATCGAATGCGAGAGTCCAGAAATATCGGAGTTTGTACCAAAACCCAATAAACTTGGGACTGCAGTGCCACATTTAGTAACGCAAGCCAACTTCAACGAACTTGTACGAGACGGAAATTTGTCGAGGAGAACAGCGGAACTCTTTGCATCGCGCTGCAAGCAGTGGAATATAGTGGCGGCTGATTTTAAAATAACAGCCGCTCGTGATCGAGTTAGCACTATTCTATTGACAAATTTTTTAAAATGCACGAAGACCGGGGATGTTTGCAAAAATCGGTTACCCTCATATTTCAGAGGAGTGGTGACCTTTCATCGATGCATCTTTGAACATCCTTAATGTCATGCTGCTTCATAACGGTAACAAACTTCCATCTGTTCCGATAGCATATGCCACAAACCTCAAAGAAATATACGACGGCATGGAATTAAATTAGCGCTGATAAAGAACCAAGAGCACAATTAGAAAATATGCTGCGATTACTCATGGGTGTTAAGCGTGGATTTACAATCCACCAGTGCTTTATGTCTACATGGGTAGGTCGCCAAAGAGATCAGCATTACACTAAATTTAAGTGAAAGCCGCGCACATGCTACAAAGGAGGCGTAGAAAGTATAGAGCATCTACCATTGGTGCAGCCGTTTCAAATCATTTTGCCACCACTACACATTAAGCTCGGTTTCGTATCAAATTTTGTTAAAAAAACCGGATCTTGATTGCGAGTTAGCGCAAAATTTTTCCGAAATTGAGCGGTGGAAAGATTCATGAAGGTATTTTGTTAAAAAGTCATTCAGTAACTTTATTTCTTTTGAATGATGTGTACGATTTAAGGTGTTTTCAATAATCCGCAGATAAAACAAAATAGTTGCAAGTTATGAATTTTCCTCAAAATTGAATGCTATCGAACAACGTGCATGGAAAGGCACACTTGCCGTTATTGAGCAGTTTCTTGGTAACAAAATATATAAAAATATGGTCGCAGAAATGATTTCGGGATATGGCGGAATGGGCATTTTAATGTCGTTAAAGATCCACTTCCTTCACAATAATTTAGATTTTTCCCTGATGATTTAGGAGCTTGTAGCGATGAGCATGGCGAAAGGTTCCATCAGGACATTACGGCGCTTTAAAAGAAAAGACATTACGCATATATTTGGCGAATACTTCTGGCATATTTGTCGCGATACTGAGACAAATGCTTAGAAACGCCAAAAGAAAAGCCCTAAGTTTCTTTAAAAGCTTTGACATTTTAACGTTCGCTTATTCTCAGATAATAAGGTTCATAAGGGCCCTTCCTCGTAGTTTTTATTTTTACTATTGTGCAAAAATTAATAAAAAAAAAACATAAAAGCCGTAACCAGTACAAAACAAATCACAGCATAAAATACTATTTAGGTATTAACAAAGTTAATAAAAAAATTCGGTTTTTTAACGAACTGAAACCAGTACAAAAAACCGATACCCATTTTGAAACCGGCTTATCATTATACTTTTAGAAATTAAATTTCATCAATATCCAACCACACCTTCTTTTTTTCCTCACAAATATATGGAGCCATTTATTTCGCTCTGTGGCACCAGAGAACTGTAAACATCAAAAAGCAAAATTATGTCGTATACATGAAAATCGACGATACATGTGTGTTTTTATTTTTTCTCCCCTTTACGATAAAGTATATTTGGTTCATAGGACAAAATGTGTGTAACGTAGTGTAATGATAGCGTATTTTTTTTTTAATTTGTTTACTGGAATAAACTCAAAAATTTATTGTTTTAAGTGTATTTGGATATGTCTACATATATTAATGCATTTTCAAAAATTAAATTCCAATACATATCTTATAGGCCAACACTCTAATGATGCAGTTGAGTTGATCGGTTATGCCCGCATATGTTTTAAAATTTTTTGAAAAAAAACTTGCACAGTGGTATTGATTAATAATGGTCCATTTCGATTCGATTTTAAAAAAACTCATACAAATTTTAATAAGTAAAACAGTTTTAGTTGCTTTGATTTAAAAGCATATTTGGAAAACAGAATGTGTAGTCATAATAACGTTTAATTTACATTTTTGTACATTATGTACAGTTTTAAAAAGGAAAAGGCTTACAGGTAACATCATACACAGTGCGATAAGCATGTACCTTAGTTTACATATCTTTTGAACCAGTGCATATCCCATTTTGAAGCTTCTTGTGTATTATAAGTATACTTGAAGCTTGTTTCGAATTACTAAAAAATTTAAAGAAAATGAAGCCAACTTACAAAATTTTTAGTTTGAAATGGTCAGTTCCGGACTTGTGCATAAACAAGCGCCTAACATCATACTCAGTGCGACATACATGTACATCGAAAAACATCTCTTTTGAACCAGTGCATATCCCAGTTTTATAAATTAAGATAATTTCGAATTAAAAAAATTGTTAACAAAATGAAGCCAACTTACAAAACTTTTGCTTTGAAAATGTCACTTTCGGTTTTGCATGAAAACTCAGAGCGACATGCATGTACTTATACATTAAAAAATACATTTTGAACCAGTGCATATCCCATTTTGAAACTTCTAGTGTACAAATTTTGGTTGGAAATGGTCACCTCCGGTTTTGCATATGAAATTTGTTTTCAAATTTCTTTGTACATTTGTTTCATAAGGCGATACAACAAATAAAGAAAATTAAATTTTTATGCTGACTGATTTTGTATTTTAGTCATTTAAACACAGCTTTTGATAGGTTTGTTTTGAGGTCTGAGCTGGTGTTAGATTCCGTTTGAAATTGAATAAAACTACAATGCTTATGACTCACAAAATACAGAAACCTTTGCTGCTACAAACTATGTATATTGATATGCTAACTGCACCATCTCTGTTCAATTGACCATATTACAGACCAGATACGTCGAAACCCTAACAAAGTGAATACACCGTGAAAGACAAAATCAGCCGAATAAACAAATTTCCTAATGGACTTTGGATAACTCTTTCGCCGTTAAGTTTATTACTTCATCTTCTTCGTATTTTGTATTATTTGGAGGCATTTATTTTTACTCTTATATATTTTTGTTGTTGTTTTGCTCTGCCGGCCAAAGACATTACTTATGCCTGACAGCCGTAAAATATGCTAAACAAAACGTTTTACTAATAGCAGCCAGCCACCCCAAACGTTTGTTGTTTTGCTGTATCATATTAACGATGCAACTAAATCTACGCATAAAAATGATATATGAACCCTTTTTTTGTGTGTGCCGATTTTATGGAAAGTTTTCTGCGATTGGTTGAGCCCTTGTTTCCCAGCTGGAATAATAAAATCTATAACGGATATTGTTAAGAAATTTGTTTAAAAATCAGACAGATTGGAATTGACCCACAATTCATTCATTCATTCATTTATACCCATAGCCATCTATCCTTTCAACCACCAACCCCAATGGTGGCCACAAATGGACCACATGATAATACTACTTACGGGTAATGCCACCACTTGTTCACGTACTTCATCAGCAAAATTAAATCCAGACACGGACTAGGACACTCACACTCGAACACAGCCACAATTCCATTCCTATAATTTCCCTTTCCGCACTGATAAGGTCTTTATTTCGATTTGATTTTCCGGTTAGGTAACAAAACTGAAAAGCAATGAATCTCCTCTTTAAGCTGTAATCCCTAACGAGTGTTTGTGTGTACATGAGTGTGCTGGCTGGGATCTTGGCCATAATGCCAAACGAGACTGCCAGGTGATTGGGATTCATAATACGTCTGTAACAATTTTTACGGTCAACAATTTTTCTGTTTCAGCTCCTTTTTGTTTCATGTTTTACAACACAAAAGCTGACTTTGTTCTAACCTTTTCAATTTGAGACCTACAAATCCTTTCGTCTGACTACAGGAGCAGGATAAGGATTGCGTTTGGTTTGGGATTCTCCCATATTTACGAGTATTCTAATTTAATATAAATGCTTTTTATGTCCGAGATGTTTGATGAATTGCGAAATTGCCATTTTCATGGAGTGTTGGACCATGTCAAGTCAAATCCTTAGCCACCGCCACCTCGCCTCGGTAGGAATATATTTCTGATTCCATATGCGCAACGGGAAATCGATGCCAATCTGGGCGCACACAACGTGTAATCAGTACTTCCATAAGCGCTCCTACCCGATTTATTGTAAAACGAAATGTCAAGGATGTTGTTTATGACGGCACCAGAAAGTTAAATATATTAAATAGGAAAATGTTGCTTCCATTTGAAAATTTTTCACATTTTAAGCGAAGGTCATACAGAGTTACGGGGCTGACAATTGTATTCAATTTTATTTTTGTTTGTTTCTTCTCAATTCTAAATTTCTCCTTCTTTTTCTATTTGTCTCTTTACAGGATTTACTGTGCTATCCATTACAGTCGGGGATGAATCACTCGATACGCGAGAAAATACAGATCTCACACTGAAATGTCGTTTCACCGAGAAATACGACGCCGAAGATTTCACATTCTACTGGGCCAGATGGACAGCGAATCCATCACAGTTCGAAAATGTGGCTTTTGGCGATGTTCAATTAAACTCGGGTTACAGGTAAGCGAATAAGAACTAAATTCTTATAATACTTAATAAAACTAAGGCTAATTGTTCGAAATTATGTTAAGTAGAACAGAACTACTATTAAAATTCATTAAATTTGTTTGTAGTGAATTCCTTTCTCACCTTGCCCCTTCTTGGGCTTAAATTGTTTATCAAATGTAAATTTTATGCAAATATAAATTTCAAACGAATTTATATGGCAAGTGCTGTAAAGAACTTAAAGCACATAAATGTTCACTTAAATCGCGAGTATTACTTGTTTCACCATTTTATATACGACATTAAAGGGAATGCGAAACGTTTCAAATGCTTCTTTGTGTAATTGATCTCTCCTCTGGGAAATTTAAAATTTTTCGCTAGTTACAGCTCCTTTTCTACTTTGAACACTCATAATTTCAACTTGAAACAAAGTTGAATTAGGCAATTATTTTCTTTTTTATCTCTTCATTCAAAATCCTAACGCGCCCTAAGTTATTGTGATTTTTTTCTTTCTTGCCAAGTCATTAGAATTATAACCGAATAAGTAGGGGGTAAGTTAGTAACTTTTGCATGCAAAAATATATGGCAATCATCATTCTTAGAACAAATTTTACTTAAATTTCGTGAATTTGTGTTTTTGTTTTATGGGAAGTAAAAAAGTAAATGTTTTTGAAGTTTCAAGTCATTGATTTTTGTATTATTTTGTACCAACTCAAATGATTATGAATACAAATAGTATATACAATTTTGATTTTAGATTAGGTGTCACATTTTATGCACATAAATCAAAGCATACATCAAGGCATTGTGGATTATTTGTATTCATTGCATACTTTTAAGTTTTCAAAAATAACAAAATCATTGATATTGACAAGGTGATTTAAGATTCTTTGCAATGTGTTACTGCAAACATGTTTAAGGCTTCTAGAATGACAGTTACGTTCCGTTTTTAGTGTCTACTTGCATTATCCTTTTTCTAATGTGACTACTTTTAATAGTTGCGGTCACTTTTTAGTTACAAATTGAAAATTCATGATTACTAAATTGAAGCGTATGTAATCCCATTGCTCCGGAATGCGCTTCTAGAGCTATTGGGGTATTTGTGTTTTGCTAGTTTAGCTGCTGTTCAGATTTTATGGCCTCATGTATATTTTTGTTAAACGTATTTTTTCCGAAGAACATGCAATTTATCTCACGGCTTTTGTTTTCCTGTCTTCGGCACAATTGTAACTATAGACTAGTACAAAAAAAAAAGTAAAACAAACTAACCTCAAATAGCTGTATCTAGTGCCTCAAAATTTGCAAAAATGTTGAAAAGTTTTCACTTTTTCTGTCTTTTGACGTAGAATACGTCTTACCTTACGGTATGAGGAGTCATGTCAGGTTTTTATTGTTGTAATCTTTATTTCATTGAATTTGAGGAAACGGCTAGCTGAATTTTTTTAAAATTTTTTTTGTAGGTAAATGAAGATGTTATCTTTCGTTTGATATACATTTCATATTGGTTGATATATTTCTAGTATTTTAATTTCTCAAATGAAAATTGTTTAAACACATACCCTCAAACATATGTGTGGTGTTTGGTTGAGTGTTTTTGGTTGCTCAACATTGCTTAGGAACATGTATCTAGTAAAAAGTGAAACGAACAGCAAGCTAATGTTGATTGGCAACATGTATATATTAAAAAGTGAAACAAACAGTAAACTAACGTAATAAAGCTTTTATGCGAAAGCTTCAATAAAGCTGTTGTAACATTAATTTTGAATTGTAAAGCGTAAAGCTTTCACACAACGCTCGAATGCTAATGCGAAGACTCGATAAGGTAAACCTTTTTTAATATTAGGGCGGCCCTCTCAACATTCGCAGAACTTATTTCAATAAAAATATTAATTAAAATACATAAATTAAATTAAGTTTAAAAAAATTGAACATAATATTTTTTTTTTTAAACGGACTTGAATCAAATGCCGTTGGTAAATATAAAAATTACAGCAGACAGTTTTCCGAGGCTTTCGGCCACGGACTGTCCCTGCAGGCTGTGTCAGAGACACGGCCATTACGTTTAACGTAGAATACGCCATCCGATAAGACAGAAAACATATATAACAATAAATGATAAATAATATAAGCAAATGAATTTATTGTTATATAAGGTTTCTGTCTTATCGGATGGCGTATTCTACGTTAAACTTAATGGCCGTGTCTCTGACACAGCCTGCAGGGACAGTCCGTGGCCGAAGGCCTCGGACAACTGTCTGCTGTAATTTTCATCATTTTCGGCCCATATTTTGGACAAGAATTGTGATTTTTGTTTGGGTTGCATAATAAGGAGTAATTAATATTTGTAATTGAATTCAATCATTTTTGAAAACTTTTCCCCCATGTTATGTACCAAATATCAGTTTGAAAATGAAGTACATAGTAACATTTTATGACACGGACTGGCAAACCCCTATTCACAATACTGATCTTATTCGACGGAAAAGTTATATGAAATTGATAAATGTTTTTCAATAAACATTAAGTTATTTATATGATTAAATTCTCTTCAAATTTATGAACAATGGGAGTAAGCGAAATATACAATACTGGTCCAATTGTTCGGAAAAAACATTTAAAATATATGAATCTTTTTTTTTTAGAATCTTAGAATTAAAAAAATTACGTCATAAACAATAGAGTATTACGATTGAATTCTCATGGAAATCAGACACAAAGGGTGAAAACCAAATTATCGTATTGTATCAGGAACTTGACGGTGGCATTGTCAATTTTTCGTACTTTTTTTCTAGATACTTTAGTAAAAGTAGCCGAGAGTAACAACTTCAATGGATATTAATTAATTTATGTTGTTTTGTATTTTGCTACGTTTCTCGAATTTTCGATGTAAAACACAGCTGAAAAATTAATAACATTTTTAATTTGATGGAAATAAAGTTAAAAATAGCTCTTTGTGAATGGTTTACGATATATGAGTTAAAAATTTTAGTTTTCGAGAGAAAAACTGATGTAAGTCTACAGTTTGGTAGCCATGGGCCGAAAATGGTGAAAAAATATAAAACAATTAAAATTTTTCCACATTTTTGCAATTTTGATTCACAAGATGCAGTTTATTGGGGTTAGTTTTTTTTACACTTTTGTTCTCCTCGTCTCTATCTACAATTGTGCCGTACACATTAAAATTCCAATCGGTTTCCGATATATAGCCATTAGAAGAATTGCATGTTCTTCCAATGGCCGCCTCGCGGTTCCGATTTGAACCCGTTAGACTGTTATGATAAGATAAATGTTATGTAAACAATCCCGAGTACATTGAGGGATTAAAACTCGAAATAAATAAATAAATGGTTGCGCATTACATCCCATGAAGGAATTGGGGAGAGCTTCTCACAACCAGTGAGCTGTGCGCTTTCTACTTTTATGCTCACTGATTGGGACCTATAGTTTTACACCGGTTCCGAACGGTATTTTTGAGAAGCATTTTCATGGCTAAATACTCCATAGTGTCGCCGTCACTATGCGCGGTGACCGCCGTCGAAAGAAATTTTTAGGTGGTCAGAGCAGGGATCGAACCCAGGATCTCAAGTACAAGAGGCGCGCACACTACCCATTGCACGACCGACTGCCTCGAAACTCGAAATAGAGGCCTAAACAATCGAAAATTGACTGAAAAATTGGGTTGATCGAATCAGGTACTGTGACTATATTAGTATTTTTTTAAAATCGAAACTAAATTCCAAATTTTACGCGACCCACACTTTAGTTTCCCGTTACATACCATGAAAGCATAGACATATGTACATACTCTGATTGGGACCTGCAGTTTTACACCGATTCCGAACGGTATTTTCGATCTCAAAATGCAAAAAGACTGAATTAAAAATAAACGATTTTTTTAAAACGCATATTTTTCCATTTCGTCATAAAACCGAAACCAGGTTTAGTACCTCGGATTAACTGACAACCGGTTTCGCCAAAAATCGGAATATTCGAAGTAGAAAGACAACTGAAAATCGCCATTTTTGAAAAACTGGGTTTTTATATACATTATTTCTAATGTTATACTTAGCAATATGTCAAAAACGACTTTTTGCGAAAAAGAACTTTTTTATTGTTGAATATGAATCTTTGGGGACTCAGAAACAATATTTATTCCACGAGTTTTTTTTTAAAAATTAGTTGTATTTCAAAATATAACACAGTTTAACCATTTTCGTGGGCTTAAAAATTAAAAAAAAAAAAACTGGAATTTTTTAATTTTTTACAATAAACTGGGTTAGTAGCCTTTCATTTAAGATGAATATTTCATTCGTACACTGAGAGAAAAAAAATTATTATAATAATAAGTGGTAAAGGTAGATTTACGACTTTTTCATTTAAAATGGCACAAAAACGGCTAAAGATTTTTGGCCAAAATTTTCTATTTCTCGCTTAGAACCTTAAAATCTTAAATTCTATCAAGGCGCTTCACGTCACAAAGCTTAGTTTGGACGTTATGAGTTGAGGAAGGTAAAAAAGCTAAAAATTTTGGATTTTTTCCATTTTTCTTGAATTTTTTTCAATTTTTTTTCCAAACGAAACATTGTACTGCGAAGCGCCTTGGTATAATTTAAGATTTTAAGGTTCTAAACGAGAAATAGAAAATTTTGGCCAAAAATCTTTAGCCGTTTTTGTGCCATTTTAAATGAAAAAGTCGTAAATCTACCTTTACCACTTATTATTATAATAATTTTTTTTCTCTCAGTGTACGAATGAAATATTCATCTTAAATGAAAGGCTACTAACCCAGTTTATTGTAAAAAATTAAAAAATTCCAGTTTTTCGGATATTAATAAAATTACAGGAAAAAATTCGTAATCAGTTGAAAAATCAATGACAACAAGAACACCCTATAATTCACATACCATGTAATTGAGGGCCACCCTAATGAGCATTTCAGATAGCCGAATGTATCCCCAAATCAGTACATATAATTTGGTACATATATCTTTAAATTGGAAAAACCACTTTTTTTGACATATTGCTAGTTATACTCTTATTAAAAAGCTTCTCAAATTACCGTTCGGAATCGGTGTAAAACTGTAGGTCCCAATCAGTGAGTGAAAACTGGAAAGCGCAAAGCTCAGTGATTGTGAGAAGTTCTCCCCAGTCCCTTCATGGGATGTAATGGGAAACCATTTATTTATTTATTTACATTTTCATAGTGACACAAAATCATTACCGATCCCTGTGCTATATTATTATATTTATATAAGTTCTTGCACCACCAATAAATGTGGGCTGGCTAGCGATTATCGCCTATAATTTCGCTATCGCCTGTAGGCAAGCGGTTTAACCAAAAAAAATCCTAATAATACCAAAAGATGTCGAAGTACTTTGGCATTTACGTGTTTGCTCAATTCTCGACAATTCCTTCCCCTTTCTAGCTGAAGTCTGAATAAAAAATGTATTAAATTTTCTTAAAACCCAATTAAATATAACAGATTTAAAAATAATTATTCAAATAAGATAATCAAAATTAACAAAACCGAGGTCTTTCAGAAAACTTCAGAAGTAACTGGAATTATCCTGGTCATTCGAAAAGCTATCTCACACAAAAATTCAACTGTGTTTTACAGATAAACTAACCTCAAAACAACTGCAACCCTGCGAGAATGTAAGAGAAAATATAACATGGAGGAAAATCTCCTTCTGGTCTTGTTGTTGAAACAATTAGCTTTCAGATTGATACTGAGTGTTTTTCGATCGATACCAATTCACATATGTAAATTGCATATAAAGTTTGTATATACTTATAGATACGATTGTTGATCTTCTGAATGGTCTAAATCGACAAATCGGGAGTTTTTTCTTGGTTGCCTGAGAATCAAGAAAAAAAATTATTTGTTTCGCACGAAAAGTACGTTTGTTTACAACCGTTTCAATCACGGCGCTTTGATGAGGTGGTACCATTGAAACGGCTTATTTTTCTACTCATTTCTTAGACATTTCAGGTTTCCCAAACTCCAATATATTTGTTTTATACTTTTTTGTTTACCTATGTTGTTATAATATATTTGTGCTAAATTTGTTTGTGGGAAAAGAAGTAGACAAAACAAAATCCCTTTACTTGTACGCTTGGCCGTCGGTGTTGCAATGGTTAGTGTTCGCAGATCTTGTACATGAAAACGTGGGTTCGATCCCTGCCCTGGCCACCTTACATTTATTTCGTAGACGGCCACCTCGCTTAGTGATGGCGAGACTATTGATTACTTAGCCATGAAATGCTTCTCAAAATACCGTTCGTAACCGGTGTAAAACTGTAGGTCCCAATCAGTGAGTGCAAAAACTGAGAAGACACAGCTCACTGGTAGTAAGAAGCTCTCCCCAATCCCTATATGGGATGCAATGGGAACCAAATCTTTTTTTAGAAGGTTTTGGTTGTTTGTTGTCGTAGTACCACCACTTCAATGCGACTCGATTTTCAATCTAGTCCAGAAAAAGACCCATTCGAACACAACAGATTTCGTGACGATTTTGGGCACAACATCAAGAAAAATTTTCCCAGTGCGAATAAAATTAATTAATTTTTAATCATTGATCAAAATTATTTTCTTTTAGTTTTCTTTTATGTATTTTACATACATATATTTCACACTACAAGTAACATAATAATAAGGACCAAGTTATGTATATTCGGAGCATTTTCAAATTTGGGAGAATTTGTAAATGGGATAGAAAATTTCGTAATAACACACTAACTTAAAAAGTCTAAAATTGTAACTGTTTAAGACTTAAAATAGTTAATTTAACTAGTTTTTGGCGTAGAATACGTCTTACCTTACGGTATAGGGAGTCATGTCAGATTGTTATTGTTGTAATCTTTATTTCATTGATTATGAGGAAACGGCGAGATAACTTTTTTAAAAATTTTTTTGTAGGTAAATGAAGATGTTATCTTTCGTTTGATATACATTTCATATTGGTTGATATCTTCCTAATATTTAAATTTCCCAAATGAAAATTGTTTAAAACATACACTCAAACATATGTGTGGTGTTTGGTTGAGTGTTTGAGTTTGTAGCGTGCTGCTGTTTCAGTGTGGACACAAACCTTCGGCTGTTGTTTTGATTGATGAAATATTGAAATTTCGTATATTTACTTATGTATTTAAGTGAAAAAAAATGTTAAATGTGAATTTGAATTTAACATGGATATATAATTATAAAAAATATAAATCAAATTAATTTGAGTCTGTTATTTATCATTTATCCTTACTCTTTTAATTTAAAAACATATTTATCCTATCTTTCCTACCATAAGCTTATGCATATTATCAAAAGTAACTATCAAATAAATAAATGCATTTGCTTATGTTATTTATCATTTATTGTTATATATGTTTTCTGTCTTACCGGATGGCGTATTCTACGTTAAACTTAATGGCCGTGTCTCTGACACAGCCTGCAGGGACAGTCCGTGGCCGAAGGCCTCGGACAACTGTCTGCTGTATTTTTTTTTAATGCACGTTGGTCAATTTTATTAAAACAGATAATCACTCTGAATACGGTTGTTGTTGTCGAAATACGACTAGTGTTAATTTCGTTGTATTGCCGCAAAATTAACATTAAATGTATTTCGACTACGACAAACTTAATAAGGGTGATAATAAAAAGATTTCAACTTCAAAAGGCCATAAAAATCGAGCTATGTTTTCAAAACCCTTTCAGTGCTTTTGTCTACTGAAAGCCTACTTTTATTTGCCTCATCTGAGATACAATCCGTAACCCCACATTTGTAGCATAGAATTACAAAATCTAAATGTGCACTAAGTGGATTTCTTATGAAATGTCAACTTAGAACGCTAGCAAATGAGTGTGTAAGATCTGAATAGTTATACCACGATATATCCAAACTACATTAGCTTGCTTTTAATGAACTTCGTAAGTTCTATTTTTTACGGAAATTCTCAAGATCTGGTTGAGTTAATGTTCTTGAAATTCGTTAGTAAATTTGAAGTTTCTACCTGCTGCAGTATTTACTATTCATTTGTATTGAAATCTTAGTTTTTTTCCGCTCCATGCTTGCTTATTTTATGCAACCCGTTGCACACTTTTAGGCTTCACTGAACAATTTTTTGGGGTTATTTCATTAAATTTATTACTAAACCAACTGTCACAATTAGCGTAAGACACCAGCAATTTGCATTATCCCTACACAATATTTTCCCAATTTCAGGTCATTTTCTCCTTCCTTACCTATTTTTAGTTAAAAACAAGTTTTTAAACTTTAATGAAAAAATTAAATATGTTAAAAAAATGGTCATGGATAGTCATTGCATTTACTTTCTTGAAAAATCATGCCTGGAAATGAAAAAAAAGGAAAAATCTTATAATGAAAAAATGTACACTAAGCTATTGAGTGAAAGAGAAATCAAATAAATTACTATGATCCAGCATTTTTTGTTCATTATTGTTCCATGTACCCGCATCAGCGTATTTCAATGGTTTGGTTCTACTGCTTTCTCTCTTCTGTATCCTGATTTCTAATTCTTCTTTCTAGCAAATCCAGAAATCATGCTCCGCCAATAACAGAGTTATATTGCATGGAGAATTCCTAATTAAAATCAAGTCGTCGGAACACAGCTTAACCACAATAGTACAACAAATGTCTTTAGAGTCGTTAACTTTAAACCAACTTTGGCAGTTGTTGGTTAACTCTATGCTTCACTGACTAACTTGAGTAACTAGTGGGAGTGTTAAGGTGGCTGGCACTTGTGGAATCCTCTTGGGTGGATGGAGAAATGGTGGACTCATTTGGTTTGGCTCCCCCAAAAATCTCTTGCATAGTTTTGCCACATTATATGAAACATATATACATATTTCATTAGTATGCTGTTCTGCATTTAGGATTTCTCCTTGGGGTTCTTTTGTCCTCTGCTTTTGATTCTGCCATAGATGATTCTCGGCTAAATGAGTTTGGCATATATTCATTTAGAGGTATGATGTCGAATTTTAATTTTGCTTATAGTTTTACTGCCTTTTTTTCTTTTCATATTTTAACTCTACTTATTCGTAATTACATAATTTAGAATTTAATTAATTTCAAGTCACATTTTACATATGGGTACTATATGAAGTTTGTACCTTTTATTAATTTCTGTTTAATGTAAGTGTTGGTACAGACCTGTTTCTCAAGTTCCCATTCGAAGGTCCTTTATTGGGATTTAAGAGATCGCCGAACTAATATACTTATACTGTACGCTTCCATGCTCAGAAAAATTTCGTACCCGCAGACTAAATTTCTCATTTCTTGGGAAACAGAAAATGTGTCATGGCTGTTGTACATCGGACTAAAAATTTGGAGCTGTAGAGTAGCCCAGGTTTATATCCGAATAGGGTCAAACATTTTTGTATGTTTAGTCTTGTACTTTTTTGTAATTATACAGCCAAAGATATAATTTTTCTATCTTATGCTGACAAAATATATATAAAATATATATGTTGTTGTTATATTAGTTTAAACAGAGTTAAAAAGAGATAAAATCAATTAAATTGAAGATCTTTTAGGAATCTATGAATGTATGCGTATACATGTATTTGTTAGTTTTATATATGTACATACGGTAAAAACAAAAATAATTTTACAGCAATAAAACGACTTTTACAAAAATTTTTCTCAATTGGGGGGAACGGAACGTTTCACCTTTTTTGTGTACATGCCAACTTTTACAAGTTGAAGAAATATTTCTGCAGTAAAAATAATATTCTTGGGCAAGCGACCCCTAAACATTTTTTTGTGTGCGGATGAGAGAAAAGTGACCGTTTTGGCAAAAGTGGCAACGATGGTTTGTTCACTGCGGGCAATTTTGAGATTGCCTTCATTGAAATTTCAAAAAGATTTTAGTATAGTCTACTGTCATAATAGGTATCAGCACGAATCATACCTGGGTAAGTTTCACTGAGACTGCTCGGTGCATTCGATTGCATTTTAAGGTGATGACTGACGTGAATTTCTTTGCATCATAAATCTACATGTGATACCGTTTTTATAAATGTATGCCCTTTGACCATGAGTAACCGTTATTTCACAATGTTTAATATCCTTTGTAAATAACTTATTACATGTTTCTACGCATTGCCAGGGAAATAACCTAAATCATAGTTTTGTAAAGGTGTTCTCTTGGTGTAAAATTTAAATGGCATCATATGATGAAAACTAATTTTATTTATTTCACTAAAAAAATATTAATGATTCAACAAAACAAGTATCCTTTGGGACGACGCAAGTGATGAAAGATAACAAGCGAAAGATGTGGTATTCGAGATTCTATTTGTTATTTATTTATGTTTATCCTCAATAGCGACTAAATAACACAGGAATAAAAGCAGCTGAAACTGTTTCAAAATATCAAAAATATAAAGTTTATCCAGAACGCAAGAAACAACCTCAGACTATAGGAGTAACCGAGCAGCTCACACAACCAAAGCTAAGCTCCATAAAGACACACAGTCTTACTTACCTACAAACAATTCCACATAAAAATCCTGTTTGCAACAATTTATCTATCTGCTGCTCTCTTCCTAGAGTCCTTTAGGGATTGCTGTATAAAGCGAATATACAGTAACTGATAGTATGAACGGAGCCTGAAACAGGAATCGTTCCTTCGGTGCCTGGTTGCATTTGCTATACGAACATCAACGGCAGCCAAGTGCATATTATGATAAACGCTACTAAATGAGCATTTTCCCAGTGTTGGGTCTCTGCTGTAAACTCTCGATTGTATGGATTGCACTTGCAGTTTGCCTTCTTTTTGCTGCCGTTTTCATTTTCTTCCCTTTTTTATGTACAGAGCAGCCAGGACGAATAAAACGTTTACATACACATAAATTGCAATTCTTTTGTATTGAGTGTTAAGAAGTTTTATGAGTAAATAAAATGGTTTTCGTGCAAAATTGATATGAAGAGAAGGGACGACGACAAACAACTGTACAATGAGGGTGATAAAAGCAGAGTACAGGATTCACTTTAATACGCATATAAAATAGATTTATTTTAAAATTTACTGAATGATGAAATTGAGAAAATTTGCAGGGGGCTTCGAATTGATATTTTAACGATAACTTGTCATAAAAAAGTATTAAAGAAGTCAACCTTAATGTATCCTGTTAAAATTTCCAATAGATTTAGAGCCCATTATCAGTTTTATTGTATGCTTTTTATAAGTATGCTTCTTAAAATACATTTTAGAACTAATAAATGATATACTTCCGATGTTTTAGTAATTTTTCCCCCATTAAAAATATTTTTTAGCAGAAGAAATTTGTAAAGAAGAGATGAAATTAATTATTTCGGTGGATGATTGGGAATATTCGTATTTCGATGCCCAGCAAGGCATTTCATCAGCTCCCTTCCCGACAATTATTTAGGTATATCATCACACATTATAGGGATAAACAAATCTCAAATTAACGACAATTGTGTCAACAACACCTACTAGTGCGAAACCATCCAAACCAATACTCTACCGAAATCATTAATAATCACAACTTCTTTTCTGTGTAGGCTTTCATTGCAAGCCAATACATAGATGTTATTGTTTCAAAATAGAAATTGTATCGATCGGTTCCGGTTTTTAATGTTTCGAATGACACCCGTCAACTATTATACTAACTGGTAAAAAGCATTAGATCAGTGGACAAAGAAGCTTCGCAGTTATTAGCCCATGGCTTACTTGCATTCAAAAGTGATCTGTAAGCAAGGGTGGACTTACCTTCAGTGTCCCTCCTACTCTAAGTTAAGGAGAGTATTTATTTAAATTTAAAATAACGCGAATAAATCTTTCAGCAGCTTTTTGCTGAATAGAGTCCGAAAATGTATTATAGTGGGTTCTGATAAAAATAAGTTCTACCTCTTACTTGTGGCAACTAGATTAGCATAATTTAAACTCATATTGCTTATGATAAAGGTCCAATTTGTGTGATTCCAATTAATTCAACGAGTTATTTCAGTACTCCGAAAAGTTTCAAGTAGGCTATATTATATTGTAATATCTGTTTGGCCTGCTATAATTAAGTTGTTAAATTCTTGCCTTCCAAACGGAAACCAACACAATAGTAATAAATACTTGATTGAAGGAAAACACGAAAAACAATTAAAAAACACCAGTTTTCTCAAACAACCTTCATTTTGGGCTCGAATTTGTTCTTGGTGTTGCTGTTGCTTTATTCCTTATACATATATACGTAACCCAATTCATTAATGGCTCATCTCATGTCAGCCACAAACAATACCCTAAACGTTTCTTATTGCCCATAAGTGAGTTGAAATAAAAAAAACTTGCTCACGAACAGTAAAGCATACATTGAGGCAGCAATTCAGTTGAAATGCCGCTGCTGCTTCAGATTTTAGTGCAGCAGAGGTCTGGGTTTGCACACCAGAATATCCTTGATGTTTTACTCCGATTGTCATTACTGGCAATGCCTTCCAGCAGCTCCTGTTTGGTTTCTTTTGTTAACAACATATATGACCAAAAATACCAGCAGCAACAGCAAAAGTTGTAGGAACTCTTTTGTTGCATGTATAGACACGTAGAGACCAGAGCAACAGAAAGTAAGAACTAAAATGAATTCATTGAAAATTGTATAAACAAAAAACACTGAACCATGAATTAAATGTATAAAGAGGAAAGGATGATGAACGAATGAATCACTAGGAGAAGAAGGACAAGCACTTTAACAAGCTGCTCAAAAAAACAAAGGACCCACATATACACAATTGTATCCTTCCAACAAAAAACCTACATATCTTAAATATCGTACGTGTATGCCCTGCATTATCCACTCAGAAAACATAATATATATTATGGTATCAAGAGAAACAACAACGAGTTGCATGTGTTATATGTTATATTGTAACATACAAAAATCCAACTGTGAACAGGATCTTGCTATCTTAGCCAGGTACGTATGGACCAAAATGTTATGAGTCCTGCTGCAGCAATAACAAACATAAGAAAATATATTCTTGCATCATGGTACTCAAGAATGCCAGGACTAACATTAACAAAGTAAGAGAAAACGAAGAGAGAAAAGGATGCGAAATCAGATAAACAAGCATAGGGCGACTTAGACACTGAAGTGAATGTACAACTTGCTGCATTCCACTTGCAAAACAAATAAAAGCGTATACGGACTTACACATACACACAAGTTGGCTGCTAGGTTTTCAAATCTTCATGTTGATGGCTGGGTGTCCCACTCACATATATACTAATACAATGACAAATATGAGTATCCTCTGACTCGCTTACAGTGCTAAACTACGAATAGTTGCCATAAAGTTATACGCATTTGTAAGCTTTGGTTAAAATAATATCAAAATGACGACAATATTTTAGTTGTGAAATTGAATTAACTACTCGTACACTAAACCATTTACACCATAGCAAACTCAGTTAAATAATTTACACAACGTTTGGTTTTGTGTTTGTATTAGTGGTCCATATGGGGCATGGTTTTGTAAATCCCGGAATGCGGAATTTTCAAATATCCAATTCTGGAATCCCGGGAAATGTCGAACCATTTAGGAATTTTTGGAGACAGAGGGATTTTCCAGCTTTTTCACTACTTAAAACTATTATTATTTTATTAATATTTACATTTAAACATCCCATTCTAAATTTACTAAAGCCTAATATTTATTACTAAAAATGTCACAGTCACACACAGACAATGTACGTTGAAAATCAATTAAACCCATTTTATTCTTGAAGAATGTATTCAACATTATTGCGATTGTAATATTTTTTTATTTTTTTGATAAATTTACGTAATCTTGCGTGCCATTTTATAAGGTAGTTAGTTCTTCACTTCTCATAATGTCACTGCTCATACTACGAGAACTTTTTAAAACGTAAAATGCTGTTCACTCACTACTTGCGCTGGTTTGTACCAGTTTATAAAATATCATGATCTTTTAAGTCACATATGCTGTCACTCGAAAAACACTTACCGTGTTATTATATAAATCATAAATGTGGTTTTATAAATCATGGAGGGTGAACGAACCTGTAATGCCAATGCGAACACGACATTGGAAAATAGTGTTTTATAATTCCCAACGCTTTAGCGCTTCAATAAAAGATATCACTGTCGATCGCCGTCAATCGTCGATTGTCGTCGTCAAAAAATTATTTGTAAATCCTCAAGTACTTGAAGCGAATTTTTGCTTCAGTTTTCGGGTCTTGTTTCAGTATTGTTTTAGAGTTACTGCAGAAATCAGCTTACGTTTAAATGCATTTTAAAAGTAAACCTACTGAAATCTTTTGAATATTTATTGTTCAAGTTTTATTATTTTATTTTATTTGTTCTGCCAAAGATCCAATCGGAAAATGATCTATGTGTTTAAAAATCCCATGAAATCGATTGCCATGGGCATGACATTGATTTTGTCCAATCACGCATTCTTCTACATACCACTCGTCAACAAACAGAAAATCGCAGGGAAAAGTTGCATAAAAAAAATCCAATGAGTGTTCGAACTCACGGGAGATGTGTTACACGGTACCTGTTCGATTTCTATAAATTTTACATTGGAAAATTAAAAATATCGTTCAATCATATGATGGCGTTACATTTAAATAATATTAACACTTAATACTTCATATTTTATACCCACAAAAAACAAAGAGAATGCAAAGCAACATACACATGTATATACATACTTTGTTATGTTCCTACATACGCTGCACAAGTTCACACAATTTTCGTTGCTCTCTTGCTGTCTCATTTTTATATACTTATATCCACGTTATTATTCTCTTTGCACTGGGAGTACTCCGCACCCACACAATACAACTATTCGCTGACGCTACATCAGTGTGTGTTTTTTTTCGCAATTTGACAATCTGTGTTTCGCAGTCGGATAAATCTGTGTTCTATATAGGGGATTGGGTCACCCTTATCATTTAGGGGTATGAAAAATAGATGTTGGCCGATTCTGAGATCTACCCGATATGCTCACAAAATTTCATACAAATCGGACCAGCCGTTTCGGAGGAGTTTAACGGCAGACAATGTGTGATCGCAGTCGGACAATCTGTGTAATCGCAGTCTGAGAATCCGTGTGAGCGCAGTCGGACAAGCTGTGTTTGGATGGATTCACTTTGTTAACTTAGGCCGTATCCGCGCCAATAGATGTTAACAAATCAAATAGGATAGTGCACCAATGACTTTTGCACATATTCTTGTAAATTTGGTGTGACAATATGTGTGACTAAAAAGTTCATATTAGTGCATAAAACATTATAATTAGAAACAACCGTTAGGTGAATTGCAACCACCTGTAACTACACTTTATATTTTTATACAGGAGCAGACATTTCCATCTTACATTTTTCCATCTTACCTGAAGTAAGAAATTAACTTGACCAATAGTCGAAAATATGTCAGACAAAACTGAGCGGTTTAAGTTTTCAAAATACTAAATTCAGTAAAATGAATGATTTAGTAAATGATGTCGTCGTGTTTTTTTTTGTTTTATAAAAATACAGTATCATTTTTTAAATCTTCAACAAGTTATCGTTGTTGAAACATATTCTTTTTGAGTTCGTCTCCGTATGAAGTCATTTGCTCTTCATTTAATTTTCAAAGTCGTCGTAGAATATTCTCAGAGATATCTGTCATTGAAACGCAAAATCGGTATGAATTATAAAATAAAATTTTTTAACGCTAGGTTTGCGGTCGCGTTATGCGTTCGTTCGATCACCGAACGTATGCACATCCTACGAAATGTAACCGTAATCGCATACCTCAAATTTTCGGTAATAGCAAAAAGTTAAAAAATTTATTAAAATTTGGAATTACTTCGATAACACGGAAGAGAAAATTAATACTAATTTTTACAGTGGATTGAAATAGTGCCTGGATATTATTTTGAAACAATCAGTTTTAAAATTTGCTAATTTTGAGTTGTTACACTTTTGCACTTATGATGCGATATGTGTAAACGATGTTATTGCATCTACAATAATAAGTCATCCAACACAGGATGAAAAGTGTGAATCGTTTTCAGTACGCGCTTCTTTCTAAAGGCGTTGCCAGCTAGGCAGCTCTGTTAAAACCAAAGATTTGTGTTGACCCTGTCAAAATCATCATATGGGAAATATAAAAGTGCTGTATCAGGTCATTTAGTAGTATTACTTACTAATAGAACCAAACAATTGATCAGGATCCCAAAAGCAAGCCCGAAAATTCAGGAAATTATGAAGTGGTTATCACTACGTTTTATATATTTTCTGCATTAGCCACCACGTTAACAAATTTAAATTAAAATCTAAATTCAGAACTCGGTAAACTATTATCGTTATATTTTAAAATATCGGGCAATGGTTAAAGTGAGCGACTCATGAGGATTTGGGTTCGGTTTCAGTTCGACGTCGATGACCTCGCTTATTGACGGCGACACTATCGAGTAATATCGAGTAAAATCAGGTAGTTCAAACGTATATAGCGCATTGCTTACTGATTGTGAGAAGCTGTCACCTGCACGTACATGGAATGTAATCGGAAAATATTTATTTATTTACATTAGAAACAAGAATATAGCTTAAAAATATTGTAAATAGATTTTTTTAATATGTAAGTAGTACAAACATTTTGAGTTTATGTTAATACATTTGCATAAACTCTTCAAATATTAAGTTTTATTTTTATTGCTCCAAATTAATGAATTGGGACTCGAAGAAATATGGTTCCAACAGGACTGTGCAACTGCACACATACCTTGCGTAGCAATTTAGTTGTTTGGCGATTTAACGTGGTCGGCAAGATAGACCGATTTGGCATCCTTCTTTAGGGTTTTTGGAAGTCAGGGGTCTAGGTGAACAAGCTACAGCCACTGAAAGCTCTCAAGGAGAAAACCCGAGAAGAGTGTGATAACTTGTCACCCGAAGTTCTCGCATGGCGGTATCCAATTGACAGACATAATCTTCAAAAATAATAATCTTGAATGTCCAAGAAAAACGTTTTAAAAAGAGTTAGGAAATAGACCAAGTTGTAAATTATTAATGATTCCTAAACTACATTAGATGCTGTACATATTAAACGTTAAATGGAGCAGTATAAATAAAGAACTACGTAGTAAAATGTATCAATATCAATGCTATCAATATCTCTCTTGTTGTATCGGAAAATGGATACAGATATGTGTGCCATTTTGGACACGAACTTTTTTCTATCTGGCTTTTAAGAATACACATTATTCCAATTTAAAAATTCGTTCATGGACATTGTGACCCTTCTACAGTAAGACAAGTGTTGGAATCGATTAAAATATTTTATTGATATATTTCTAACTTCGTTTCAATAATTAGCCTACAGTATGGTCAAAGTAAAGCTGATTTGTTTTTCTTCAATTTTTCGACTAATGTTTCGAAACAGCCAAGAGTACACCTTGATATGTTGCCATTGCTCCAATAAAATATTTCTCGGCTCCTCAGCATAAATAATTAATTTCAGTACATCCCTAGGTTGGTTTCGTGGTACATCAATATTCTCCATAATATCAGTTTCTGTTACATCTTGAGCATCAGGGTTTTCGATAATTTCATTAGTTCAATAATTCAATATGTCTTTATGTAATACACAATCATAAAAGTCTGACAGTGTCAAGTGCGCTTGATTTAATTTTTGGGTGAGCCCATAGATCTTGTTGCCTTTGGTATTTTGGAAAACACTCAAATCTCCAGCCGATTCTTGTGCTAAGGACACTGAGTGAGCGAAGTCCGAATCTCGAGTAACCTCAAGGAATCGGAAGTATCTCCTGTGATTTTCTAATTTTCTCGATTATTTAGAAATAAGCCTTGTAGAGCGCCTGTGGTTATAATGAGTTCCAGATTCACAGAAAGCTCTGTCGGCGTAATCTGAAATATTTAAATAGTACTTTAATTCAGTATTACTTTACTTCTATATTCAATTTAAATAAGTTCATTATAAGCAGGAAATGAAAAAATAAATGTTTCACATTAAAGGACATAAAGAATCATGCGGGCTGTTTTAAATTCTTTTAATTTTTGATATGTTAACATCTATAGCGGCGTATAGGGAATAAATCTATCAAAGTCAGATTTTATGCTGCTGCTAAAACCAGATTTTATGCTGCTGCTAAAACCAGATTTTCTGCGACTGCGAAAAAGAATAATGACGTGTTAAACAAAAATGAGCTAGCAAGAGAGCAATGAAAGAGTGGTGTGGCAGGGGTGAGGCAAATGAAATTGTGTCTATAGCGTATGTATTAACATAACAATGTATGTATGTATATACATGTGTCTGTTGCTGTTGTTGAACGGAGATATAAAGCATAGCCACGCAAAATTTCAATTGCAAGCCCACGGGCTTGTTCAGTCGACGGTATAGTGACACACTAATACGTCAGCTACTTCGTACAAAGTATGTGTGATGTTGTGTGTTTGGCTGTTTCGTTGCTGTTGATATGGCAAACATGTAGTTATGTGACACACGTATACGTCAGCTACTTCGGACAAAGTATGTGTGATGTTGTGTGTTTGGTTGTTTCGTTGTTGTTGCTATGGCCAAACAAAGCGAGTCATTTGATGTTCAGCATTGCCCGGTGTATACAAAAAAAACTATTATTTTTTATTTTCCAATGTAACATTTACTAATGTGTTCATAGAAATCGAACAGGTACCGTGTAGCAAAAAGGTATTAACACATCATCCGTGAGTTCGAACACTCATTGATTTTTTTTGTTAAGAAGAGGCTGACTGTCAATGTGACGGAATTAAAAAAATTGGGATCCAAAATTATGCTCTATTTACAATACTGTGGGTATATCACACTGAAGAAGAGGCTGAGAAAGAAACTCTCAAGGCAAAGGAAATAAAACAATCGGCGTCCGAACTTTTTCTCCACGGAAATTATGCCACCGTAATAGAGTCTCAATTGTCTGAAGGTAATACCTGATGAGGGTAAATGTTTCCACACTAATTCCGAAATATTAAAGAAAATTCATCTCGTTATTGCGGAACTAAAATTAATACAAAATGAGAAGAGAGCCAAAAGGATAGAGACTCCTGAACAGAAACTGCATAAGTCCTTTTAGCTCTGGTGCATTGGATTCAAGTGAAACCAAGTGTCAATTCAATGCTAATACACATTAGAGCACAACACAATATAAAAGTTATCGGATCCCCACATACTTTAGTCCTGGAAGTAGAAGCGGTTCACGATTCCACGGAACCAGTTACGTGACTGGTTCTAATCCAATCCAATTTCCCGTAGGGTTCTTGTCGAATTTGGTCTATATAAGACTATTTTTGACTATTGACTATTTTGATGAGACTATTAACCTCTTCTTTAATTATATCGCCACAAAAATAATAAATTCGAGATATTTTGTTAATGCTAGGCGGTGTATGTTTAAGGACGTCACATGGTGCGCTGGATTCAGTGTTAAATATTGAATTTAAGTAGGCCTCATGAATTTCAATCGATTATATTTTTTATCAATTTGTCAAACCAACACTCAGGGGATGCTCCGTATAAATGCAGTGCATTATGTTGGCTAAGGAAAATTGAGGTAGAGAAGAGTGGAAAGTGGGAGTAGTGTCTGTTGGCATTTGCCTTGAATCTTTGTATGTCATAATAGGTAGGAAATACACCACCCGAAAGCCGCGTACTTCGGCTAAATATCCTAACGTCTGGCGTAAGTCGACGGATGTCCGAGGAACACATACCGTGGAAGTATCGATAGAACAGCGGCACGCAACCCCCATTGCGACGATGCTCAAGAGAGGCAATAGAGTTCCATACCCTACTGTCCCTATCAACACCGTCGCTCTCCTCTGGACATGGTCGAGAAGCTCCAACGACATATGTATATAACGCCCATATATTGGGCCTGATGTAGGTAGTGTAGATATTAAGAAATCAGATGGATTGAAGTATTTCTGGCACCGCTTTAAAAAGGCTAGACACTTAAATGCATCTTTCGACACTTCAAATGTATGTTTTGCACAACGAATATCACATTGTATTTTCATGCCCAGAACATCAAGAACATCTGATTCATCAATAGCCACACCGTCCATAGACAATGACGACACACCTGAATCAGCAATCCACTTATGCGGAAACAAACAACACTGGGTCTTACCCACTTTAAAATCTACTCTATTCATTCGACCCTATTCTACAATTGACACCAAATCCCGGTCGAGTATTTCATTCATCGTCCAGCGCTTGACTTCAATCTCATGAACACTTGGCCTACGGTCGAATGAATAAGATTGGCAGAGATTACTGTCATACGCAAAGAAGATTGGATTCAAAGTCTGACCCAGGAGATCGTCAATGAATATAAGAAAAGAGAACAGTCAATTTATGCTTGTCGGATGAAATCCCATCTACAACAACTCGTATTGTGCGATCTCTGAGAAAACTCGATATAAATCGATATATAAAGCGAGTTTTGACAAGAGTGCATAGTGCCATACTCTGGATGGATCCACTCCACTGTTCCGAAAAGAACGCCGTCAAGTCTCCAGTTGATCTCATTCTACGGAAACCAAACTGCCGATCATTAAGAAGGTCATTGGACTCAAGATATTTTACAAGATGTTGGTTAACCATGCTTTCCATTACCTTCGAGAGCGCAGAACAAATTGAAATTGAGCGGTAATTTGCAGGGTTATTTGCAACACCTCTTTTCGGGATTGGCTGGATATTAGCAACCTTCCAACGCACCGGGAATACTCCCGCACGGTAGGCAAGGTTGTAAAGGTTACTCAGTGAATGTACCAGCGTCGAAGAGCACCTACTCAAAACCAGTGTAGATATGCCACCCGGGTCGGGGGATTTATTTACGACGAGATTCGCAAGAACCTTTCTAACTCCTCGTGTTCGAAAAAATATTTTGGGCATGGAACAAGATACGTAGTTGATTACGGGAAGTGGATGAATATATATTATTTATGAAAGTAGTATGCCAATTTAATTCGTTGCAGCTTTCCTAACGTATTATTTGTTTATTTACAAGTAGTTAATTTGCTACACGAAAAATATTTGCTGCTCGACCATGGCCAAGATTTATAATACTGATTTAAGTTTATTTTACTTTTACCAAGATTTTTCAATTCATTTATAATTGAAAGAGTACGTCCTTGTTGCCTTCCGTAGGGGAAGACAATTATCGATTCGTTTCGAATATAAATTTTATTGCCTATCCTGGAAATTATTTAATGTCCTTTGTTTTGTTGTTTCTTGTGCTGAAAGGACATCTTAACATTGTGCCATAAATTAAGATTCATAGTTGAAACTAATTGCTCTACAGAAAGTCTAACAGTCATTTCAATATTCCTTTCAATTTATTTTATTGCATAAACTTGACTGCACATACATGCTCGAACATATCTAAATGCCAATTGCAAATAACACAATATTTATGTTGAAATATTTCGGCTCGTTTACAAAATAAAAAATATTATCATTCACAATAATTGAAATGGAATATTTAGTTGAAGAGAGATATACATACAATTATATTTATGGAATAGTGTATGATAAAAATTTAATAAATCGAAATATAGGCTTTGGTTCTTTTCTATCTAATCATTGCTTGAAGTATACAATGACGATGAGCCTAATTGATGCTACACAATCAGATGCAATAAGAGTTCAAATAAATAAATAAGTATTGGCAATGAGAAATGTGATTCTAGCAACGATTCTATACATTGTTCGGAATACTGGAAAGCAAACTCTTAAATCTTGAAGTAATCACTTCAATATAAACTATTTGCCAAAAATACAAGAAAATTTGCTGTTTAGGACCAACTAAAACCTGTTCATATAGTACAAACTATTCATTTTTAATAATGTCAATAAGAAATATAAAAGAATGCGAACATCCATCTTAATTCGGTTACCAGATACCAATTTTGTAGGCTGCAGGTGCTTTTTAAACTCTTATTATTAGCTGCCACTTGTGTCGACAGCCTACGCTCAAATGCCACAGTAGAGTCCCACACAAGTCGTCCCACAAAGGACCATCCTACGTCATACTATCTTTGTAGTTGATGAAAACTTTCTATAGCTAGACAAGCAACATATAAATTCCCTTTTTAAAAATAATCATGTTGACGAATTCATAGTTGTCGTCCAAATTTTAGGGGGTCACTTGTTTGACCCGCTTAAGCCATCCCCTTGCATAGACGACTGATTGATTCAGAGAAAGCTAACCTAAATGAGCGAGAGCAATAACAAACAACATTTCAATGACACTTGGTATTTATATGCACATTAATGTGTTTGCCTTCCTGGTTTACGGTTACTTAAGATTGTCGCAAATAAGCTGAGAATTTATAGTATGTATTTGCCAGAAGTGAAACTGAAATAATTTCATCGCTCTGGAGAATGTGGATATCTAAACTAAAAATAGTTCCTGTAGATATAATCCGAATCCTCTCAAAGGGCACTTTGACAATATTGATAATTTTTCAATTATTTACATATAAAGCAAAATGTAGGTCGGCACAAATACACATTTTAAGCGAGATGGCAGTATCTGCGATTTCCAAGTTTTCGCGATTTCAACCATCTAAACATATTTTTTTTCATACAAAAATCAGATGTTTATGGAAACAAAATCACGAAATCAAGCGTATACATGAGCATTTCTTAAGACAACGAAACTTCGTTTGTGGTAAACGAACATTAATATTTATGAGAAGCATATCCAGCCGATTGAACTTCGACTAGAGATCGGCAGCCAATCAGGATCAATTCAAATCCCAGTGAATTGACATTTTTGTTTTATTTTTATTTTTGACTAGGTTAATATTATAATAGTATTATATTTTATTTTTTTGGTTGCAAATGCAAGTTTATTTTAGTACTTACACTTTCCCTGAAATGGAGATGGTGCGTCTATACACCGAGCTATCGCTGGCATTGCTTAAGTGCTTAGATTGTCACTAATTTTGTATGGACAGCCAAGTGATATTAAGCGGCATTTTAAATTGACGCTTCCATTCTGTGTTATGGACAAAGGTAAGTGTGCGCGACTCTCGTACATGAGGACGCGGATTCGATTCTTTCAGTTACCTCCTTAAAAATTCCTTTCGTCCACGGAAAGTACTTAGCCATGAGTACTTAGCCATGAAAAAGCCTCTCAAAATTCCGTTCGGAATCAGTGTAAAACTGTTGGTCCCAATCAGTGAGTGTAAAACTATCAAATTAAAATTTTCCTGTACTCCAAAAAATTAAGCAAAACCGCGTCAGAATCGGTGTTGTGAATTAAAAGATAATAAGAAGAGAAAAAACATTTGGATACGTACGCTCGGTTTGAGCAAAACGTCTATAAATCGTCGGCGATAATCGCTTGCTAGTAGTACCGGAAACACACAACACAACATTAGTTGTATTTGTAACAGGTGATAGTAGTTGGTGTTGATGCAGGCAAACTCAACACGCATTTTATTTTGCTTGGAGAAACGGAGTTTTCATATTCAACACAAATGTATACTAACCAAAAAATACAGAAACAAAATACATAACTTTTGACTAGACCCTCCTGACTGTTCTGGTAATAGCTCCTGATATAAATTCATTTTGGTGCTCTCTTTATTTCTGTATTCTCTTAAATTTGTCTATTCTTAATTTGCATTACTTATCTAATGCAACTGCTAAAGAGTTAACATTGTTCGCAATGATGTTGTTGAATTTGCATTTGCTCAGGCAATGCAAATGCAGCTTGTGGAATCGGATGCCAATTGTAAGGAAATATGGGAATGCTTTGAATTATTTTGAATTTATTTGACTGCTGACAATTCTGTTTTTAAAGTTTTTTTGTGTAGAGGTTTGTGGCTTCGATAGGTATTGCCTCGTAGTAATTTCAAATACATAAACCTGTACTGTATACAATATCTGAAAACCACAACTGTCACATATGACGGAAATACTTTGAAAATAAGAACAGTTGCTAATGGTAATTAAATTTGTTTGAATTTGCATTGCTTACAGGTAATTCAAATTAAACTACAAATTATAATTTCCATATTATTAATTTTCCCAGGTTTGGTTGAGAATGATCACTAGCGGGTGAATACGTGAGTGTGTGCATACACTGGTTCGTTTTACTCAAGTTCACTCGCAATTTTTATGTTTGCTGTAAAACTAATTCACATCAATTATAAACGAAGACTCGCTTAGAACAATACCAACGATATTTGCGATAAATGTTTACATTTGGAGCAACCATTTCAGCAGGGGAGGTTCGGTACGTGCAAAAAAAAATATATATTTATGCGGTAAATGACTTCCAAACGCCTTTTGAGTGTATTATGATTTACCTACTCAGCAACACGAAATTTACAAGAGTGCATTTGGGATGGGAGGAAAAGGAATCTATGTGGTTGAGAAGTCGAGCAAACAAACAGATTGTCTTTAGTTTAACTCTGGCGGACATCATACATTTTAATATTTATCTTGATTTAAGGGAAAACGTATCCAGGGCGTATAAGCAAACTGGCATGAGGAGCATAAGCATTATTTGATTAATTCTCGTGTTGAAACCAAAAACAGAGAAAACGAAAGGCGAATTTTAATACATACCTGCCGGAAGCCTTCGTACGAGGTCATGGTTGAGTAATAAAACATCTTCCCTTCCCTTCCCTTCCTGACAACCTACCAGCTACATCTTAATTGAATTGAATTCACGAAACCAATGTCAAGTGATTTGCTTACTTAAAGAATTTCAAGTTTCCATTTCATTTTAGTTGGTTTCCTCATTTGGCCATTTGTTGTACTTCAATTAATCTTATGTTTTATTTTCAGTTCTTATTTCGTTGCTTTCATGTTTAACATTTTCAATTATCCTTATCTGTTGTGCCACACTATGGACTTGTTCTTGCTAGGTTATCTGTATGTGTGTGTGGCGACGACTTTTAATACCAATTTGATTTTAACTGATATCCATTTTGTGCCCGTGTTTTCATTTCTCTTTTTTTTCCTTTTCTCTTCCGTATTTGCAGGCTCGATTTTCGTCCTAAGAACGGCATTTACGATTTGCAAATTAAAAATGCCTCCTACAATCGTGACAATGGCCGTTTCGAATGCCGTATTAAGGCCAAAGGCACAGGTGCCGATGTGCATCAGGAGTTTTACAATTTGACCGTGCTCACGCCGCCACATCCGCCCGTCATATCGCCAGGCAACATCGCCATTGCCACCGAGGATAAACCCATGGAATTGACATGCGGTAGCATTGGCGGCTCACCCGATCCGACGATAACGTAAGTACAAACTCTGCCTCACTACGTGTTACTTTTTTCCTTTTCCCCAGCTTCCTTGGCGGATGCGTTTTAAGCAGAAATGCGAGGGAACGAGTGTATGCGTTGGTGTATATTAAGTCGTGGTCATTTAATTGAAATAAAATCCGGGAAACCTTGGAGATGTAAAATGTACATATTTTATATGGCTTTTTGAACGCTTTTGGTTTTTTAAACATTTGGTTTTTTTACTTTCTATCTCTCGCTCGCTGCTTGTTGCCATCATACACGTGTTGTTTTAATTTATGTTTAAAAGTGAAAACGATTTGAAAACATGAGACGCGAAACCTCCAGCAGCTTCAGCTGGAGCAGCGAAAGAAATTACACTGTATAATAAATTTTTTCACTTAATTCCCTTATGACGGCCACGAAATGTGTGATATTAAATAAATGTCATAAATTTCGTGTATTCATTATCAAGAAAGAATAATGTAAGAGAATTGAAAGCGGAGGGGCTTTCGAAGGAAGCTTGAAAACTGTCAAGCGTATGAATGGGGTTAGACAAGATATTATAGATGTATCCCATAGATGCTAAGACGTCTAAGTAGTTTAGTAGTAGTAATATTACATGTTTCCAGTTCGACCATTTCAATGGTCGCAACCCAAAATATCCATGCAGTTAATGTGTTTTGAAAAAATTCAGAAAACTGTAATCTACTGTCTTATAAAATAAGAGAAATGCTACATGTGCTTTCTGTCTCTGATAGTCGTAAAAATTAGCTGTTACATCCTTGAAGCTGGCATTATCTGCCCGTTCAAAAGCTTTCTAAACAGTTTTCATCCCAAATCGCATTCTCCCTTTATCTGTTAGCGCCATCTCTAAACCATATGTTTCTGCAAGGACTAGGAATGGAGACAATTAAAGTAATTGACTTATTACGTTGCTCAAATGGATTTATGTGTTGCCAGCTTATTTTCTCACTCTCTTGATGCATCCTTTTCTATGAAAACAACACAGTTTTATAATGACTTTTAATAACTACTATAAGTTTTTAACACATTTCTATGTTGGCAACAGAATCATTAACAAAATTGAGTTTTCATATCATGAGGGAAAGTGGCAGAGAGAAGTATACAGTGTGAAAAAGAGGGAAAGCTTAAAACAGAAACATTAAATTTTCATATTAAATCAACTTGGTATATTGCTTCCTTATCCTGTGTTTCAAAATGGACAATTAGATTTCATTTAAACGAAACTATAACAACATTTTAAAATTATGTTAAACGGAAGTGGCAGAAAAACCACTCCTCAGCAACACAAGGCCAAGAGGGATCTATGTAATTCGCCGCAATCCCATCACTTGCATCATTTGCCAAAAATTAAGTAGTCGACCACCTCCCTGAATGTTGTGGAAAATATTCGGAGGCATCATAAAAGTTTTAACCAGGCCCTCACTGGAACACATATATCCCTATACAAAACAGAAAGGGATGAATAACAAATAAAGAGAGACAGTGGAACAAATGAAAAATACAAATAAAACAGAATGATGCCACTTAACGATACGAGTAGAACAGAAAGACAAAAAAAAAATTAAGGGAAACTATTTCAACTACCACAGATGATGATAAAGTACCAACTCACACACTCCTCGACTGAACAATTGTTGTATTGCTGCCCCAACTGCCAACAAGCAAAATAATAAAAATCTTGTTATTTTTGGGAGTTGTTAGTGTTTTTGTTTTGTTCCGTTTTTTGGCCTTTTCACATTTTTTTCCAGCATGTTGTTGCAAAAAATAATTTTTCATGTTTTTGTTTCATTTCCGTTTCACGTTTGGACATATCTATCTTTGTGCAACGTCCGCAGCTGGTATCGTGAAGGCAGCAATACAATACTGCAAGCTGTTGTGCTTAAAGGAGGCTCAAAGGATCAGCCCACCAATGCAACGCTATCCATAGTGCCACGTCGAGAGGACGATGGTGCCAAATACAAATGTGTTGTTTGGAATCGTGCCATGAATGAGGGACAGCGTTTGGAAACCACAGCCACGTTAAACGTTAATTGTAAGTAAACTTTTCATTCTCTCTATCTCCCACTCTGCCCAGTCACCACCCCCTCTTACAACTGTATTCCCTTGCCCTTTTGGTCCTGTGATGTGTGATATTGTAAATTTCGTATCCATGTGAAAGAAACGAAAATATTTAAATTGTATTAAGACAGGACATGTCGCTGCCGAAGTCTGTGTACGAGTATGAATGAACAACGCTGCAGTTAAACATCAAAATGAAAACGAATAAGGATTATGTGGGATTGCAAGAGTTTCTCGTGGAATGTAAACTGTAAATGTTGTCACAATGTTGTCAATTTTTCAAAGACAGCGTTTAAGATTGCTGGTGTGTAACAATTGAAAGATTGAAGGTGTGATGGAGTGGAAATAATTTTGTTACAGAGAAGGCTACAGTGTTTTATACATGTAATAAATTTGCATTTACAACATTTTTTGAAATATGTAACTCTATTTACCGGCTCCCTAGGAATGAATGAGTGTATAGTTGTGGTTATAATTTCTGGTAGTTTTTAATTAACAGTGGTTCAACTTGATGATTTTTCTCAAATTTTACGCTCATTAAAATATTATAATTTCGTAGAATAACTGGATATTCATCATTTTAGGATCAATTAAAAGCTAAGTTCAATGCTCTTAACTAAAATATATTTCCTAAATGTGTTTATATTAATTTGAATATTAAAATATTTACTGTTCATAAAAGTAGCACCAAGTACGAATTTCAAATCATGTCCAATTTCGCGGTTTAAACAGTGCGATTTAAACAAGAAATTTTAAAACATCGTTGGAAGGGTCTTACGGCAGTTGGAAAGAGCATTTAACATTTTAAATAAGGATATTGTGGAAATAAAACAAATGAAGTAATTGTTCCGCATAACTTTTAAGATTTGGCGGTTCGCATTAACATTTCTATATGTCATATATCAAATAGTACCGCTGCCGCTTCCCTTGAGTGAATACTCTAACCTTTCATTTCAATTATTTGACAACAAAAATCTATTACAATCATATATAACTTTTTGTACAAATACAGCATTTAATTCCAATTGTATTTTTCTCATTCACCCCATCTCCATTATTCCACCGTTTAACAATCGTAATGTGATTATAAAATTCTAAACATATCATTAGCATGCGCAACCATAGTATTAAAAATCATTTAGAGGTCATAGCTAGAGCTTTTGTATTAGTCACTGCAACTGACCATTCCACCGCCACTATCATCATCTACCACAGTCGTAAAAGGTGATAATAATTGGATATAATAGAAACAATTGTCAGTAGAAATTGTACGGATAAATGTTTATATGCTCTCTCATACGTTTACTATTCTAAATGTACTAGTGGTATTTGGGGTCAACACCATTTCCTAAAGGAACAGAAGAACTGCTTTCAATTAAATTTTAAAAAAGTTTTAAAGAAATATTGGTCTTAAGTCGATTTATAATCTCACATTCAAAATCGAATTCAATACAACTGAATTTGGTATAAGTTCTCTGGACCCTCTCGACCCTGTGTTTTAATTTAATATACGGTTTAAGTCTGAGTTACATCCGGCGAGGAATTTTTAAAGGTTATTGTAACCCTTTCAGTGGTTGTCACAACCTAGATTAGAGGTTGTGACAGCCGCATTAGAGGTTGTCTCAACTACATTGGAGGTTGTCACAACCATGTTAGAAGTTGTCACAATCGAATTTAGAAAGTGTCACAACCGAATTTATAGGTTATCACATTTATATCAAAGAATTTTTGCATGTGTTATTGATAATATAGTTTCCAATATTCTCATAATCAATTTCAAAACGAGGAATTAATTCACCTTATACGGTATAATCTTTAGGGGAAATTTTTTCATGCCATGACAGTTTTTGAAGCCCTAGCCTTCAAGGGGCAGTGTCGCTATATCGTGTGCTATATTATTGTTAGCGTGTATATCAGCACATCTCAATCGACCGACCTCGAAAGTCTTCAGAACTGGTGACATCTGCTTGTACTGCACGCTGAGAACTACATATGATGACCACAGAACAAAAACGCCGAATAAAATTGTACAGAGCAAAAACGACGTAAAAAAATTAACAGAGCAAAAATGTTCATGTGACACTCACACATGTTTACATGCATGCTCGGTTGTAGATTTCAAGAGAATTACCGATTGCGCTTGCCCGTTTGCTCTCGTGATCGGTCGGCTCTCTTGCTCTTTTTTTTTTGTTTTTCGTTGTTCGGCAAGTTGAAGTGAAAGCAAAGAAAAAGAATGTTTCGCAAAACAGCATACAAAACTTTGTTAAATTTATTTTCATGAATTACTTTCGGCTGCAAACATGGAAGATGAAAATCATGGTAAGTAGTATTTAATTAAATATATTAGGTATTATTTTGTTTTTACATATTTGAAAACTGCATTTCATTTAATAAGTTTTTGGGCACAAAAGGGTTATTGTAATTTCTGGTTTTGTAATAAAAATACTATTGCTATTGTCCGTTAATAAGTACTTTTTGTTTGTTTTGCAAAATTAAAATATTGTTTCAAACGTTTTGCAAAATAAACCATTCTTATTATTTCTTTCACTTCGACTTGCTGGACAACTAAAAACAAAAAAAAAGAAAAGCGAGAGTCGACCAACCGCGATTGGCAATTCCCTTGAAGAGTCCGACTGAGCATTTTTGCTCTGTTAAATTTGTTGCGTCGTTTTTGCTCTGAGCGATTTTATTCGGCATTTTTGTCCTGTGGTCGTCATATGTACATTATCTGAAAAATATGAAGTTGTTGTGCGAAATCCGTAATTTCAATATTTTTATTTGCCTTACTTTATAAACACAACAATTTTTTACGAAACCTCGACAGCAACAATTCTCCGTTAGTTTTATTTTTTATAATAGTATAATAGTTTTTAGACTTTTAAACGTCAGGCTTAGAATATTTAGAATTATATTGTGGTAACCGAATTGAAAATTAATTCTGTTGCACGTACAGAATTCGTAAGAAAATAGGTTGGAGCAACCTAACGTTTTATAAATAGGTTTGTTGCAACAAACGAAAGCCAAAGTTGGTTATTGAATCCAAATTCGGCTGTTGTTCCGAAATTAAAGTAAACTTGGTAGATAGAACGAATATAATTGGAATTTCAGTTGACACAGTAGAATCAGTTATGGGAAGAATTTGTTTCAACCCAATTTCAATTGTGGGAACAAACCCCCAATTCGGTCGTGGCAACCTCAATTCGATTAGTTACACCCGAAATTACGGTTGATACAACCTCTCTTCAATCAAATAGTTCTGTGAACGTTATTTGCAGGAACTACGGGAACCGGATTGAAAAACACTAAGGAAAGAACATTCGTTAATGAACATTCCATTAACCTTAATACCCTTTATCACATAGTCCCAATAAGCTTTTACGATTTTAATTGATTTCACATATATAATTTTAGTAGTGCTTGGAAATCAATTCTAATTCACGAATAGAGAATGCATTTCATTAATATTCGATTCCCGATTTCCCGGGAATTTTATCCGGGAATTCCGTAAATTTCCAAAAGTATATGATGGAATATTTTAGCAACAAAAAGTATTATCTATCAAGCTCTTCTTGCACTAGTATATTCGATATGTTTTAAATTTTTCGTAATGTGTTTATTACTATCAGTTTACCACTATTCGTAGGGCTGTGACCTTTTTGTTTGTTAATTTACACTGATATGATGAAAAGTTCCATACTCCCGATGATTATAAGTATCGTTGCTGCTATAAAGCATGTGCATGTTAGATTTGTTGAATGTTCATCATTGCCTTGCTCCAGCAATTCAATTGTTGCTGCTGCCACGAGTACGAGTACATCAGTTGTGCATTTTCTAGAAAATAATTGTTAAGTTTTTGGGGTTTAAACTCTTCTTGTTTGGACATCTTATGATTTTTTCAATATACATATTATTTATTTATTACTTTATGTAGTCAAACATGTAAACTTATCAAAATGAATATGTGACGGCAACGTATTAGTTATTATAGCGCTGAAACTGATTTGTAACAAACAAAAGAAACTCGGTTTTTCCACCAATCTTAACTACCTTTTTGGTAATACGTCATTCAAAAAACAAAAATAATTTAAAATATTTTTACGAAATACCAAGGTGGCAAATATCATAAAATGGGCAAAGGAAGGGTGCTTGATGTTAATGTTTGTACTTCATTCATATGCGAACGATAATATTTAGATACCGAATAGTACTTATTTACTTGTTTAATTGAATTCTCACAACCCAGAGGGTTTAAAGGCCTTTCAAACGGCAGATAACATATTTCTCTAATCGACTCGATATTTCGTATTTGTTCAGTACTAGTAGATAACGCTAAGCTTTGGTCTACCTGATCCCTCCAGTGGAGTATTATTTCGCTCTTTTAACCCTTTCTGTAGGATTTGTAAGTCAAAATCACTATCACCTACTTTAAAGTTAACATCTTTTTGTTACATCGGAAAACAAAAAAAAAAAAATTCAAGCTCTTTTAAACATTAATAAATTTATTTAATAAGTACTTTATATGACGCCCAGAATGCAGTCAATTCCTAAAGCCATTATACGAAATGTATTTACTTCCATTATACATACAATTTAGTTTAAAATTGTTTTGTTGTGGTTTGAAGTATTTTTTTTGTGCTGAAGGGTCTGTTGCTATTGCACTTTCTTTTTTCCTACATCTGCTTTAACATTGTGTGTAATATTGTTAAAATAAATAAAGCAATATATAGCTTACTGAAATAATTGTGTTTGTTTTGTCATAAACAGAGCGACGACGACCTGCTTGTTTGAAGGCTGGCATACAACTGAATAAAAACAATATTTAGCTCACTGAAATAATTGTTTTTGTTTTGTCATAAACAGAGCGACGACAAAAAGTATTGAATACTATGGATAACTTATTGCACTCTTTTCCGCTCTCAAGTAGAGAGTCTGAGTATAAGAGCATAAACGAGTCTTTTTCTCTCTATAGCATATTTCAATATAAATGAACCATTCCGACAATGTTATTATATAAAACAATACAAAAAGCATAAATGTTTCAAAAGGCATCAATGTTTCACATCAAAATTATGAATGGACCAAGTTATGACAAAAAGAGAGTAATACGTTTTGAATCATTCGCCAGATGTCGCCAGTGCTTCTGAGTCATACAATTCGTTCCATGAGTTCTCCATACTATCCAATACTCTTTGGCGTTCACGACCTGCTTGTTTGTTCGCTGCTGCTACATCAATACCGTCACACTTATTTTCAGGCAGAGACTATTGTTGTACAACAAACACGTATGTAGCGCTAACGCTGTGTGTTGTTTGCATGTGCTCAATTTGATAGAGTGTCCTACCCGTGCCCATAGATGTTAACACATCAAAATAAATATGTGGAAATATATAATAAATGATATAGGATATACAAATACGCGTGGAAAATCTGTATTTTGTTGTTGTTTGGAGGCAAATATACCGTGTTTGTAGCTTGTCGCAAATATATAATACTTGGGTCCACACACATTGCCGATAATATTCGATATTAGATGTTGGAGTCACAATGATTAATATAAGTTTTTTAACCCAAACGTGGATTTGTATGTTAAAAACCAAAAACGTGACAGAAACAAAAAAGCAGCAGAACTTCAATTCATGGAAACAACGCTGGCAAACATATACATACATGCTCCCTACAACATATATATGCTCCCCTTGTGGTCGCATGTACAATATATCTACATTTGTATTAATCAGTTAATCGAATAATCACAAATTTCTTATTAATCAAAACATCATGTTTGAATGATTGTATTCATTATTCAAATAGTTTTGGGAAATCATACCAACACATAGCATACAAACAAAAGTAAAGTATTTGAATAAATTGAGTAAAGAGCGTTGTTGAGCAACCCAGCAGGAAAAGGGAATAAACACGAAGCGAGAAGGTAATGTGTAGCGTGTATTAAAATTGATTCCAGAATGCATTATTCTTAACACAGGGATGTCCTAGGAAAAGAATGAATAATTTTAATGTGTCCAGAGAATGCATTATATAATTCGTTCTTTTTAATGCATTATTTAACATGTTATCAGGAATGAATTCTATAATGCATCATTTATAATTATTTACGCGAATGGACGAATGCAAGATTTATAAATACAATGTTAAGCCATCAGAAAAAAATCCCATTAGATGACGTATTGTGACAAACTTCAAAAAGAACTGGATTGCCAACTCTGTGTCTGCCTACTATTACTTAAGATAGGTAAGATTTCATGTGAAAAAATCTATGTTTTACAGCGAGCTAGCAACCCTGTAATTGAAATCACTTTGACAAAATTGTCAAGAAAAAATTGGGCGACAGATAACGGTATTCCGAATGAAAGAAAAATCGTCACACTCAGAAACAACACATTCCATTTTCGCAGATGTGGGAATGCACTGGGGAATCAATGTGCAATTTTGTCAAACGACATTACCCTCTCGATTCTTTGGAATGTCTTGTATAATGTAATTATTATAATGCATTATATAATTCATTCTCAATGTAATGCATTCTTCACTTTCCTGCTGGGAACTTCGAACTGATAAAACCTAAAAGCATGAATTACGCAATTATTGAAATTTTATTAATAAATGTTTATTAGACTTATCAATTAATCATGAATACGTAGTAATCAAAATGAAAATTATTAAGCAATTAATCGCACATCCTAGGTAAATAGCTCTAAATATATTGGTTCAATTCATATTGGGTTTTATCAAAACGTGGACAGATATGAGCTATTTTAAACAAAGGCTTTAAAATTGTGCACCAAATTTAATTAAATCGGTTTATACTAATTACTTCTGAATGGGTGTTACTATTTAGTTGGGGATATACTCGTATCAATATGTGAATCTATGTGGATCTTACGAATCATATCTTGTTGAAATCTGTTACTATTTGTAGCCTCTGGAGCCGATATCTCCAATATGGTTGATAAAATTTGTATTGGGGCTATATCAAAACGTGACCGATATGGCCCAGACCCAGGAATAATTATCCTGGTCTACGAAAAGCATAAAATAAATAAATGGTTTCCCATTACATCCCATGAAGGGACAGGGGAGAACTTCTCACAATCACTATATAAATCTACTTTCAAAATGTTATACCATCAGCTCTTCAGGTTTCAAATACTGTCCGGTTTCAATCACCCTTCATGCTTTGAAATCGGGCAACATCGGTGTATGTTTGATATTGATTCAAATTGAACTAACGATAGGCTGCATATATTAACCGAGTTCATTGAAATATGATACATATGCTTTTCGTAGGTGGCCGTCGGTGGTGCAATGGTTAGTCTGCGCGGCTCTTGTACAGGAGATCCTGGGTTCGATCCCTGCTCTGACCACCTTAAATTTCTAGCGACGGTGGTCACCTCGCATAGTGACGACGACACTATCGAGTATTTAGCCATGAAAAGGCTTCTCAAAATACCGTTCGGAACCGGTGTAAAACTGTAGGTCCCAATTAGTGAGTATAAATCTCGAAAGCGCACCGCTTACTGGTTGTGAGAAGCTCTCCCCGATTCCTTCATGGGATGTAATGGGAAACTATTTATTTATTTGATCGTGTTTTTTTGCATATTCTGGTAGTGGACTAAAATATTTTTCAAATTAAAAAAAAAATAAAGAATTTATTTAACTACAGAACTGCGTTTGAAAGCAAATAATATGCCGAATAGCTGCGATTTCTTCATTTCTCCTTCGGTTCAGTTCAGATCCTTCTTCTATATAGTAGCAGAAAATTTAGATACATCTTTTCTATATTAAACCATCGGCTTATTACAATTTTGATTCAAAACAAACCTGTTGGAGCGACCTTAGGAATATTTTGAGTAACACTTCTATGTATAATGTTACGATTGTATTAAAATTCCTTTAAATACCATAATATTGAACAGGTTACTTTCGTTGTGTACCTTATCTTACAAAAAATGCTTGTATCACCTCCTGCCAGTGCCAATTTATTCGTAACAGAATAGTTTTCGCTTAAAGACTTGCGTACTGTTCTGAACTTAGCGGCGCCTCGGGGCTCATGTTTAGGAACGACCGTAATCTATGTATACATGTTCACTTCCCCATGGAAATGGTGTAGTGTGGATAATAAAAATAAAACAACAGCTTTTCCTGTATCTACAACCAGCAATTCCCATGTTTAATATAAAATTTTATTTAATTATTGATTTTACTATATGTAATTTCACATTTCATTAAACTCACCGGTAGTTCAATATGAAAATCTACCTCCATATAATGTAAAATGCATATTAGTGTCATTCGCAATACAGAGATTGAGTTTGAAGAGGACACCAGCGTATAAACTCATTTCGCTGAATTATCTGCAAAAACAATCTTGAATTACGCTAATTGGCTTGACGGCAATATCCCGTGTGGGCGATTTAATTAAGGCATCAATTAGCCATCACATCTGATTCCTATGTTGACCGACTAAGTTGTTGTCAACAGTTCGTCTATTATGATCAACAGATTTCTGACAATTAGTTCCACTGTTCTTGTTGTTGTCATACATTAAGTATGACAATTGAATTACAAGTCGTGTTACATGGAATGTAGGGGGAAAAGGGGTTTTATTACTTTAAACGCGTTCGTTTTTTAAACACGAACATTTCAGTAAATGCGTAGGTTAGAGACAATTTACTCTGCCGTGCAACATCGCGTGTCGCCGCCTGGGTGTGAAAGGCTGGCTTGATTTGAAGGTGGACTAACTGAGTTGGAGGTGGAGCCCTTGATGAGGTATGAGCATGTCCGGCTAGTGTGCGGTTAGGTCTGATGGAAATTAGTTATTCTTGTGGTTAATGTCGTTTAGCTGGTCGGCTGCTGATGACGTTGTTATTACTACTGGGGACCGCGGTGTTGCATGTCAGTTGGTGGTCATGCAATTAGGCGTAATATCACCGTATGACGGTTTTAAATTAATAACCCGTTTAAAAGCTGCGTTTAAAACATTTATTATGATTTATTTAGTATTTTTTGATGTTGCTGTATTTTTTACAGTTTATGGATTTAAGTGAATTTAGAAATCGACACACCAATCTGAGTCTTATAACTACAGATAACTCTTGGATTATTAACACACTTTGAGAAACAACGTTCTTTAAATTATTTTCCCCGACATTTGCTTTTTTCTCTCCTGTGTTTTGCTAGGTTTACCTGTAGTTGCGTGACATACTAATTATCACAAATCTCACGAATAGCTTAATATCGTGCATATTCCATAATTTTTTCAAAAAACTTTAAAGCAAATAGTAATGTTATTAATTTTGCATTATTACCGAAGCTGGTATAGCAGCATGTGCGACTTTTTACTCTGCGGGAAAAACCCTTTCAGAAAAAGGCCAAATAGTTAATCCATCAAGTCATAAAGGATTAAACCACTTTTCATTAACATTATTATTGATTCATTAAAAATTTAACACCCGACCCAACAATGTAGTTTCAGCTCCTTATCTTCGATGGCCTCCACTTTAGTGTTAGTAATGGTGCTAAGACCTTTACCTCTTGCTCACCACTTTCTGTTTCCTTCCGAGGTGTTTCATTATTTTAAATGGACGTGTATATTCCGGTGTCGTTTCACTGTTTTTGGTTTGCATTAATTTAAAAAGAATATGTGAGTTTGGCAAAAGGGGCCAACTGCCATAAATTTCCATGATTATACCCGGGACCTGTGCTCCCATTCGGATTTTGTATGCCAGCATTTGTATACACACAGACCCAGAGACTTAAACATTTGTTTTTAAATTTTATGAGGGCTTAAATGAGACATTTACCATTAAAATTGTGTCTTCTAAAGCGGATGCCAAAAACGTAGCCAACTAAAAAACAATCTCAAAATAAAAAACCAGTGTAACTTATATGCGATTGCTGCTGCCAGCAAAGGCTTCACCTCTTTAGTTGGTGTTAATGATGGTACGTACACCGACCGGCTTCATGGTTACAGTTAAACATTTCGAAAGAAGTTACCTCGTTTTTTGCATAAGGCACAGTGGAATGAAAGAATGAATATGTACAGAAGAGTCCAAAATTGTAAAAAGGATTATAAACATGTAATTCGTGCAACTTCAAAGTGCTGCCAAGTTATTTCATATTGCAATACAGCTAAGAAGTTCTCTCGAAAAGATTTATAGCATGTTCATCGATATGGAATGTAAGCTTCCGTTCTTGTTGTAGTCGAAAGAATACCCAGTTGGTTTATCTATCTTGTCATTTCAAAACCAATGCGCTGTCACCAACGTACAAACCATAGACAAATGCGATATAGAGAAGCGAGTTGACTCAGTATATTTATGAAGTTTGGTGGGTTGCATATGGACGCTGCTTTTTGGAAAGTATTGCTTTAATGATACCAGATAGAGGCAATGGTTCAAACCAACCAACAATAAAACAGCAAAGCCATCTCGATTCGTGAGTTAAAATTGTGTGTAAATACTCCACAAACATATTCTAACAAAAAAAGATAATAAAAGAGACCAAAATAGGTTCACAATTTTTCATCTAAATGACATGAAAAATGGAGGTCAACAAGTTTCAAATAACTCTCTATCGCACCGACCGCACCACGAAGAGTGTGAAACGAAACGTCAGATGGGTAGCTCTGTATAAAATTGATCTATGGTACAAACATTAAGGCAGTCTACCAAAAGCTTCCGAACTTGAGTTTCATATATGGGCATTTCCACAGAAAGGTCAACCTTTTGTCACATCACGTCACTCTCGATAATTACTTATATTTTAGGACCAGTTTGTTTGATTGCCGTAATTTCTTTTAATAAATATGTAGTTACTTACATTCTTTATTTAGGAAAAGAATAGAAAGCAATCGAACCACATGGTCATAAAATATAACCAATTAACGAGGGTGACGTGATGTGACATAGGGTGGCACTTTCTCTGGAAATGCCCATATAGCCGCACTTGCTGTTCTATTTATAATAGCCGTTTTCCGATTCTCAGGAGCTACATATTATTTCTAAAATGGGGATATCGCGGCTTACAGAAATTTATGCACCGTATAATTCGTAAGGAAAATTCCTTGCAGCACCCACACTTGCGTGTTACGAGATGTCCCTAAGTGGACCCGGTTTTTTGATCCCAAAGTCCGACCGTCAAACATTTTGTTAATTTTTGGGTTTCTTAATTTTTACTGTAATTTGTTTTTTATTTGTAGTTTTCTTGGTAGTCGGCAATTCAGTCTTATTTTCAAACAAATAAAGACTGTTTTTGTAAAAACGTATATTTTAAATTGTAGTGTTTAGCACGTATGTATGTTTATTTAAAATTTATATTAATATTTCTTTGCAAATTTTGTTTGGATTTAGAAGCCTACGGCAACTACAACGCTGCTCTCACCTTATTCAATACGTCTTGCTCTATATACAGAGTGGTGTGAAAACAATCGTGCGATGTTGTTTTGCGAAACGACATAATATTTTGTTTAATTTTTGTCTAGATATTTAAGTTTCTTCTATTACTTTTTGAAAATGATATCGGTTAAATGATCGCCGTCATTGTTACTGACAAATGCAAACATTCAGTCACTGTGGCGAGAAATTCGGGCGGTAAGTTATCGCACTCTTGTCGGATATTTCCTTTGGGAACTTTCAGCGTCTGTGAGTTGTTCCCATAGACCAGTGACTTCAAACCTCCGGAAATCCAGATGTCTGGACCGGATAGTGATCTTACCTACATGTTACCTACGGCGTCCTCGAAAAATTAAAGCCCAATGACATCTCCGACGAAAATGGAGCACCCGGGAGTGACTTTGAGTGTATGTAATGGTCATACCCTTAGCGGCAATATTCTCGTCTGAACGGGCACTTGAAGACCTTCCGGCGCCTCGTTTGTCATGGGTTATTCCAGTCTGTTCAATGTTTGTCCAGTTGGCATGGACGGTTGGGACATCTACGCCGAACTTCAGGTTGCATCAATATCCCTAAAGAATTTTTTCGTAAAATAAGTAGTCCCAAGTATCCTTAACAGTATAGCTAGTTGTCCCCATTTAAAGAAGTTATAACATCTGCCAAAACGGTGACACATTTTGGGCCACTCTCTATTAGAGGTCATGTTTTTAAAAATTACATAAAATGAACAAACATCAATTTATTTTCTTATGTTATGGCTCTACTGGAAAGAAAGAGCATTGGAATTATATCTCGAATACGGCTTTATTGATGTGGCTGCGAGACGGCCAATGGGCACCTAGTAGTATGCAGGAGATCGATAGATTGATGGGCTGCGTAACATAGGGCGCCACAAATATCGTGCAGGTTGATATATTCAATTTCAGCCCACAAAGTGTCGGTAACCATGATCTTGTAGCACTCGTCCTTGACCGAAATGGGCCTGGATTGAGTCGCACTCACTCGGCCACTTTAATTTAAGCCTTTGACTCGCAGTCAAGATTGTGAGCGGCAAATAGCTTACTTATTGTCTTATCTGGTCACGAACAACCCCGAGGGGTCAGGGACCTTACAAAACGAAAATAACATATTTCGCCAAGCAGTTCGATCTTTTGCCTTATCTCTCCAGTTGGCAATACCAAGTGTACGCAGGGATTCGTCAACCTGATCACTCCAGTGGAGTCTTGGTCTTCCTATTTTTAGTCTTCCTTCGAGTTCGGTTTCGAAAACCCTTCGTGCTGGTTCGTCTTCATCCATTCTACTGACATGGCCCAGCCAGGGCAATCGCGTTATTTTGATCCACTTAACTATGTCAATGTCGGGATATAACTCATACATCTCATGGTTCTTGCTTCGCCAATACTCGCCGCTGTGCACTATAGGGCCATAAATTTTTCGGAGTATTTGTCTCTCGAAGACTCCTACAGATGTGTCGTCTGCTTGCGATAAGACCCAGGATTCTGCGCCATAAAGCAAGATAGGTTGTATGAGAGTCTTGTATAGTTGGACTTTTGTTACTCGAGAGAGGGATTTATCTCTCTCAGTGTAAAAATAACATGATTCAAAAATATGATTGTGTGACCTCCATGTAGTGTTAAAGAACTACAATGGCATTGTCATATTTTCGATTTGTGGTCATTTATTTACTAATTAGAAAAAAATATTTTGGCAAGAAAAGTTTTTATTTGTCGAAACAATGTTTTTATTTCTGATGATTGCTAAATCCGTTCCTGGGTTTACTTTCGACCTCTATTACATGGAATATTAAACTCTATTATAACGCAAATTATCTAGTACAACTACTATCGAAAAGTAAATAAATAATTTCCCAATGGTGGGAAGGGGGAGAGCTTCTCGCAGTCAGTGAGCTGAGGCTAGTTTTACACAAACGGCGTTATAACAAGATTTTTCATGGATATGTACTCGATAGTGTCACCGTCACTAAGCGAAGTGCGAACGTTGAAGGAAATGTAAGGAGAACATCTTCTCATCTACAAAAGCCACACACACTAATCACTACACCTCCGACGGCGCACTGATCATATACGTAGATTTCGGGAAATGTGACATCACTTTTTCCAATTTTCGCTTGTTTGTTTAGGTCACTGCGATGGTTGTATTTGTACTTGGTGTATTACATAAACTCAATTGTACGGTAAAAGCGAAATAAGTTATTTCATTAAGGATTAACCCAAGTCCTGTTCCTGAAATTCGCACCCTCTTAAAATTACTTTAATTACCTATTTATTTTGTAAATTATGCGTACCATAGCGTTAAAAATGCCATATTTCAATTAAATTTGTTTTAACAGCATCATATGGTGATGACAAATATTTTAAATTAACAAATTCACACTTTCAGGTAAAAAGTTTATACAACTTTTTACTACGGAGCCCCTTAAAATATGATGCCCTACACATGGGATTATCAGCCTAACGACATCAACTTTACAACAGCTTTGACCGCTAGTAGTTTTTGCCAACCAAGGGATAACAAATATAATATATTTTATAAATTTGGTTAAATTTACACCCAGTTACACATTATAAATCTGTACTCGGTGCGGTTTACACCATTGAGCAAAAGCCACAGCACGAAAAAAGGAACTTATTATGTATTACATTATTATTCGTAGTCAAAAATATTATCTTGCTGTGTGGGTTTTTTTGTGTTCTGCATCTTTTACGGCTCACACATTTGCCAGAGCTTACCAAACATATTTCAAAATTTAATTTTATACAATCCTTTTCGAAACTTTGCATTCGTTTTAGGGAGGAGACAGAAAAGTTTGAAAAAATGAAACCAAAGTGAAAACTTTAACATTCCCAATGAATATTCAAATGGGCCTCTTTACTCCTATACATATGCAATTGGAAAAGTGGTAAATTTCCCAAAAAATACTACAATTTACATAGATATACATGAATGAATGTATTCAGTGGCGGAAAAGCATTATTTAAGGCCTTTTAAAATATTCCTAGAATACTAATGTATAATAATAATTTAATTCAAATGGTATTAGAGAAGGTTTAAAAAAAGGATTGATTACAAAACGTTGTTAACAAAGAGCTCCGGGTTGATAAGGTTCCATATTATAATCGTAAATGTTTAACTGTTGCTAAGCAGAAAATAAGTTCAACCTACGAAACGTTATATGTAATATGGAATACTGTTTCCTAAAGGACACAACTATTTTGTTAAAGGCTAGGGTCAGTTAGGTGGTTGTCATTATTGAATCTCTTAGTCTATTGACGATCGTAGTATTACAACGGGTCTCATACTCCGTCGCTCCGGGCGCTCAAGCCATATAATACCTCATCCCGAAATTACAGAATGTGGTTGAAGAAGAGTCGTGCATTAGACCCTGGCGAACCAATTGGTACTCTCCAAAAAGGTCCTAAGATCATTTAACTTAACTCCCTGAATGTGTGTTAGATTAAGTATAAAGTTAAATGTTAGATATTGTCTCCTACTCGCACAAAAGACTTGGCACACCATATTAGATATTCAAAGCGCTCGTCCTTCTCTTCATCCTCACACATTCCGCAGTAATCATAAGCTGAGATGGCGAGTGTCCAGTCAATAAAATTATTTTTTTTTGCTCAAGCCTTATTTGAATGCTTATGGGTTAAAGTATTTTTGAGAATTTTTTCAGATTTTTCAGAAGTGGTTTAGAGGTCGCGAAAGTCGAATTTCCCCAAAAAATCGGGGTTTCAGGGCGTTTTTTGAATTTTACTTGAAACTCGGTCAATAACTACGATTTTCTTAGTTGTAAGTCAACATTTTTGTAGCTAAACGTCCAAACTTTTATTGTATATACACAAACCACAAGTTTTGGCAATGATTTTCCTCAATAAGGTACCACGTATTAAATTTATTCGTAAATTTTGGGCAAATTTTGTAAATATCGCTTTGTATCTTTTAAAATTCCTATGAAAATTTAAAAAACTAATGACGTAAAGCCTTCTACCCATTGTAAGAAACTAATAATATTATAAACTGTTTGTCTTTTTTCATCGGATTTGCTTTAAACATTGCATTATTGAAAAAATCTACGTGCGCTAAGTAACGACAAACAATTACACGTAGTAAAAATGTCCCCGGAAACATATTGCAGGAACTATATATATGATTGCTTGCAAACATATATATGTTTCCTGTAATATGTTGCTGGGGCCGATTTTTTCTGCATGTAACTCTTTGTCATTACATAGCGCATGTAGATTTTTCATGAATACAGTGTTTAAAGCAATTCCGATGAAAAATTGCCAAATAGTTTATAGTACAAGGTGGCGCAAAAGTAATCCTCCTATCAGAAAATGCTATAAATTTTGCGATTGGCCCCTAATGCCAGTTCTGTTTTGACATTTGTGTAGTAAACACATGCGAAATACACGTTAATAAACAATGTTACGCTACACTGCTCCAGAACGCGGAATATTGCTGACTATTTATTTAACCAATAATCGGTCGGTGACTTTGGCACAACGTGAATTTCGTCGCAGATTTCCTGGCCATCCAACGCCTACTGGTGAAACACTGCGACGTTTAGCCGCTCGCCTCGAAGAGACTGGCACAACACGAGATGCTGCCAGGCGTGACAGACCCCGGAGTAGCCGTTCTGCAGAGAATATTGCTGCTGTAGCCGATGATGTCATGGATGCACCGTCGACATCGACCAGACGACGTGCCACGCAAATGGGTATCAGTCGACGGTCTTTACAGCGAATTTTGGTACAAGATTTGAAGATGTTTCCGTACAAAGTCCAGACGGTGCATCAGCTGTTAGCTGCTGACCGCCAATCGCGTCTAACATACGCTCAAGCCATCCTTAATCACCACCAAGAGGAAGATGATTTTTCATCAAAAATAATCATGAGTGATGAGGCCCATTTCCATCTTAGCGGGTACGTAAATAAGCAAAATTTACTCTTCTGGGGCACTGAAAATCCGCGTGTAACCCTGGAAGAGCCAGTACACCCGCTCAAAGTCACTGTATGGTGTGCTGTTTGCGCTGGAGGAGTCATCGGACCTTTTTTCTTCGAAGACGTCGCGGGCCAAACGGTTACTGTGAATGGTGAGCGCTACAGAGCAATGATCAACGAGTTCTTTTTGCCGCAACTTGATGAATTGGGATTGGAAAACATGTGGTTCCAACAGGACGGTGCAACGGCACACACTGCACGTGCCACAACCGATATGCTGAAGGATGCATTTCCCGGGCGCCTAATCTCCCGTTTTGGCGATTTGCACTGGCCAGCAAGATCGCCTGATTTGACCGCTCCAGACTTCTTTTTGTGGGGCTTTTTGAAGTCGCGGGTTTATGTCAACAAGCCTCAGAGTCTTGCAGCTCTTAAAGACAATATCCGTCAAGAATGTGAGGACGTATCGCCGGAAGTTTTGGCCAAAGTGATGGAAAATGCCATAAAAAGGGCTCAAATGACAATGAACTGTGGCGGCGGCGATTTACATGACATCATATTCTCGACTTGGTGTAAAAAAAACTAAAAGACCAAATAAAAATAATCCACACGAAGAATCAAAGTTTTTCATTTTTTTGTTTTAAATTACAGCCAAAAAACATCGGAAGTTTACTTTTGCGCCACCTTGTATTATTAGTTTCATACGATGGGGAAAAAAGTGTTTTAAAATGGCATAACTCTGGAGAAGTAACCGCAAATTCAAAATTTTGTCTACAAAATTGCTTGGCATTTATCCGTCGTTTAAAGTGCATCATTAGTGTTTCAAATTTTCATACATATATTTGGAGCATTTGTGTTACAATCTAGCTGGCTTGCTGGAAACGAAAACGCAAGACTAGCGATAGTTGTAATTTGTCGGAAATACGTCAAGATTAAGTACAAAGTGTCAAAATAATAAAGAAGTTTTGCAACGTTAATCAAAAAGTACACAGAATTTATCCATAATCATTTGAAATTATATTTTAAGTCCAGTTTTCGGGTCTATCTAATGATATAGAATAACATAATTTTTCCGAGATTGAAAATATTGTGAAAGCTTAAGTTAGATATAATCCGATTAGGGAAAAGACATAATTTTGTATATTGAAATTATTGAATTGTGTACCAAAATGGCCTCTCCGAAAATTAAAAATTTCGAAGTTTTCTCTCAATGCAATTATGAAAATTCAAATTTATAATTGAATTTTCATAACTTCTCCAATTTAAATATATAGTTCTTATCTGACTATATACCGCCACGATACGTCAGATTAACGACATGAGTCCATAAAACGAACAATCGAATCGGTCAAAACTAAAACGTAAATCAATTGGACCCCTGAAGTCAATTGAAGTAATTCTGGTAAAAATTTCCTAATGAAACATCTGAAGAACTAAGGTCTTAAGTAGGTAACTTATTTGACAAATATTATTCGTTTTATCTACGTTTTAATTGTTCTCGATTCGCTCGCTCGTTCGAATTCGTATATATCGCAATTTTCGGAATCTAACCCTTGGCGCCAAGGAGCTCTCACTTAAGAATAACAGATATATCGGGAACAAATTTCCGCCAAAATAATAGTGTGTTTAGTTTTAAAAATTGGCATATTGTCGGTCAACTATGTAGCGTAAAAGTTCTGCTGATCAACGTTTTCCTTGCAAGTCGCCTTATTACCAGGATATTGTAATCCAAACAAAATGTTTCAACTGGTAAGCAAGAGAAGCATACAAAATAAGTGATAATCGAAGCAAGCGCTGTAACCAAAACTCGTCTATTTTACATACTAAAGTGTTTGCCCGCTTAAAGCCTTTTATGTTTCAGAAAACTAACTTGTTTCAGAAAACTTGACAGTCCTTGACAGTATTTATACAAATACATATATATAAATATCCACAACATACCATGTAGGGATTGAGGAGAGCTTCTCAGAATCAGTAAGCAATGCGCTTTTTCTAGTTTAGACTCGCTGATTGGGGCCTACGGTTATGCACCAGTCCCGAACATCATATTTAGAAGGACTTAATCGTAGCTTTTTAATTGTATCTAAATGGTAAGATTATTGCCCTTTTTATGGAAGTCTGAACATATGTGTTTCTTGCCTACAGAGATGACCTTTTAAAACGCTTGGTTCTAAAGTGAACAGAGTTTCTGTCAGGATTATTGCCCGCAGCTGGGTATACATATTTGCTATCATGTGCGTGGACTCGTGTGTATCCTGTGTGTGTGTTTGCACTGGTAAATAAGTAAATGCAAGAGTTACAGATAGTTTGTTTGTTTTGTGGATAACAATTTGTCCAAAGGATTGTGGCTTCACACCTTTTACAGTGTGTCCGTGTGAGTGTATGGTAAATATATTTATCTCACTGTGTGTGGCTGTGTGAAAATTTAAACTTTTCTTTATATATATATGTACATATGTATGGACATTTTGCTATACACGCATATGTGACTGTATTGCCAGTATATTGGTTTGAAAGTACATGTCTTTGTAGTTTCTATTTTTTGTTTTGCCTTTTTATGGGTTTTATATGTAACCTAAATCCTTTTTTAAGTATTTTGTTGTCAAAGCTGTTTGCCATTAAAACACAAGAAAATAAAACGTAAAATAAATAGAAGCGAGAAAAACGGAGAGGTAAACGCAAATATACAAACCTGAGTAACCCGAGGCTAAGCACAGAAGTACAAACATAGACATAGTGACAGTCACAGTTCCAGCCACACAAGTTCACAACCATGGCAAGTATAAATACAGACGGAAACGGAAATGGTGTAAGGACTTAACCAAAGCGTATGGAAAAAAGCTGGACAACTGGAAATAAACAAAACGATAAATCGAAAGGTTAGCACGGGAAAGGACACACTCACAGACACACACACACACACTTGCACATGTACGAAGGGAAGTGCTGAATGTGTTACAACTACTACGATGGTCTGCTGTGTAATCAATTCATGTGTAAATACAGTTATTTAATTGATGGCTAACAAGGAAATCGTGTTTTAAAGCCATATTATCGATAGATGATGGCTAAATCAAGGCCCGCCGCAGCTTAAGCAGCACACACATACACCAATAATATAAGTGCAATTGCTTTCATACATATGCAAATGATTTCGAAGTGTTTGTAAACATGCCAATCGCCATGTTTATCAATCGTAGAAACATGATAATGTCAATGTACATACACACTGGCATGTCACATTTATATATGTGTATGTGTTTTAAAGTATTTGTGCCATATGCGCGTGTGTATGCATGCATATCTTAATATTCATGTTAATTTAACTGGGTAATTGAAACCTGTCATTTTCATATGTATCAATTACTTTTCGGTATTTTAATTATATGTGTTTATATATGTATCTATTCTTGTTGTTGCTGTTTTATTCATAGAGTAATGACGTATAGAGTACCGATTTGTCTCAGTAAATTTACTGTGTGTGGTGTGGTTGCATGTGGACGTTGCATGTTGGAAAGTATTGCTTTAATAATACCAGATAGAGGCAATGGCTCAAACCAAACAACAAGACAACAGTAACGGCATTTCGTTGTGTTGACATACACCACAAATATAAACTAACAATAAAATATAACAAAAAAGTCGAAAATAGATATAAATTTCACCGGTTTTCATCAAAACAACATGAAAAATTTATGTCAACAATTTTTGTAATTGCACCAGGTGGAAATTAATTTACATCAAACCACTCTCTATCGCACCGACCGCACCACGAAGAGTGTGAAATGAAACGTCAGATGAGAAAGGTGGCTGCTCTATATAACATTGCTATATGTTATTATTTCCGTCTGATTGTATTACGTCGTTCACATACACACACACACGCTCACTCTCAGTATCACACGCTTGTATGTGTTAGTGTTTGCATTTGGTTGTGAAGAATCTCTAGGGTCTTCACTCAATACACTCAAAATTCGCAAATTACATTAAATGTGATTGTATTCGTGCATGAGTGTGTGTTCGTTTGCATCATAAAGTTAATATGTTTTAAGTGAAAACAAATGTTGGTCTTGCCAGCCATGTTGTTGCTGTTGTTGTGTAATTTAGATTAAACTTACCATAATTAAGTTTTAATTGAGTTTTAGTTTAACTACAAAATAATTCATTGCTTTTATTGCCTTCACTTGCCTAATTTCAATACGCATCGTGTGGTCTGACTTTCATTTAAGACGAATTTTATTGACTATTTTACCACTTTTGTCCTTGTAGACTTAAGTGTGAACGCTTGTTTGTTTGCGTGTGTGTTTCATTGTGCGTCGTGGGCCACAGAAAATGCAAGAGTGTGTATACAGTACGTATATCCTTGCGGTATAATTTAAAGTAAATCTCTAAATGCTTGCCACTTAATCATTGCAATTTATTTTAAGGTTTTTATTGTGAATATTAACCCTTTGACTGCCGACTGTAGGTAAATTGCTGTGAATTTTTTACCAAATCTTTATGGATACGGCGATTTTGTTCACATTGTTAAGCACATTTTGTTTCCGAAATTGTAGTCCTGTAGTTTGAGAATTCGCTGAAGTAAAGTACTAAAGGAAGTTAGACTTTAGTGGTGTAAATAAAGGAAAATATTTAAACATTACAAAAATCATAGATTATATCAGTTAAATGCCAATAAAAGTGATAAACATTGTAATACAAAACTTGGCTAAACGCTTAAATCAAAAATACATTATTTAAATTCTACCTAGACAAGAATTGCATTCGTTGCATTTATTCGTTTAAATAGGAGTAGGAAAATTGACATCAACCCTAAAATATTTCTGACAAAGGAAATCACCCTTTTTCGAATTATATGTATTTAACTGTACCAAACACGCCTATTATGGTTGTGCAACTTGCAGCCATCCAAAATGTTCCGTTAAGTTTCTTAAAGGGTTAATAAAATAAATCGTCAAATGTACTCACCGTGCCATGGCTTGCAAACGTGCACACGTTTCCAAATACCTTTTGCAACCTGGAGTGAAAATTAATCAATGCTTGAATAGCTAGAAAACCAGTGTAACATTTTTGAGTGTTCTGCCGTTGCTACTAAATCCATTAAAAGTTTTACCAACTCCATGCCGACTGCTGCTGAGGAAAACAAGGACGACAACGGAAGGAAGGAAGGATGAAGCTGTCACAAATGTTTGTGACAATTAAAAACATTAAAAAATATTTTCAATTAACCCTTAAATTAGCCAACATTAAGTTGCTTAGGCATTTTTACGTTCCATTTATTAGCCAAGGAGATCCTTTTGCTCTGTTGCCACCGCTGTTAATCCTGGCAATAATTTATGGGCATTTATGTCACTTTTGATGCTCGCTTGCCTACCTTTTGTTACCTTGTATGCCGTTTCTTTATCCTTATAATGACAGCAGTGTTGTTGTTGTTTACGTTTATGTTTTTGCTTAATAGTTGCGTAGTTATACAAATTCCCTTTAAACCACCCTCACCCTAGTCTACACTACTTCAAGGTTGTTGTTGATAGTCGCGGGATATTGTTGAGAAGTTGATAGTTATGTTATGATAGGGGGGACACGCACACCCCCATTCTTGTTGCTTGTAGTTCCCTTTCTCGTCTTATTTATCAACAATTACTTATTTGCGATTATAAAACATATGCTCAGGTGGCTTTACCCTGTATTACTTCTCTGCTACGGCCTTTATTTATCTATTCTGTTGTGACAGAACGATCTTGTATTAAAGACAACGCCAATGAAAGGTGCCGTTGGATTCGTAGTCGTCGTCACTGCTGTTGTTGTTAACCCCCACAAAATAAATCCGTAATTTATTGGTAGTCTGGCATAAAATTAAGGACATCCCATTTCAGTTGCAGGATTTGTTTTGAAATCTTTGTCAGCCTGTGTATACATTCATACATATTTGGCACATATAAACGGATTATCGAATCGATTTTTGGACTATGATTTGTGTAGGAAAAACAAAATAAATATAGAAAAGTATGGGCGATAGGTACAAATCTGTTTAGGGTTCTACCTAAACAAGGGCGAAAACTGTAAATTCATTCACAATGGTTTTTTTTTGCGTACGCTCTTACACTCCGGTTCACTTATTTAAAGGCACTAAAAACTCCATATTCAGCAGCCTGTATCTTTTGTAACTTGTAACCGATTGAAGAATTTTAAAATGGAAATGGAAGCTAGACATCTTGAGATATAAAAAAATCATGACAATAGTGGCTTCTTAACTACAGAACATTTTTTGAGCAATTTAAAAAAGTACAAACATGTGCTACTTTTTTTGGTTCACTTGAACAAAGTCACTTTAACTAATTTTAATGAAAATCAGTTTTTCTTTTTTTTTTAATTTATTATACTCTAATTAAGAACTATTAATAATGGATACAACCCCCTTTGTTTTTAATAACTTCAAATGTATGGGTTTTCATTGAGAGATAAAGAGAATATACATATGTAATCCAACGAAATTTGATTCCAAGCATCCTTAATGGCCTGAATTAGTGACTGCTTGTCATCAAATTGTCTACCTCCTTCATAGACCATACGAGATAACTAACCCCAGACATTTTCGATAATGTTTAGATCTGGCGAATAGGGTTGCCACTCAAGAATATTAACATTATGGCTTGCAATGAACTCCTTTACTCGCGTTGTGTATAGGGGCATTATCCTGTTGCAATATCCTAGATATGGGACCAAATAGTTCACAATAAGGTTTTATAGCTTGCACCAGTCATTTTTGCACTTTGAAATTCAAGATCGATGGTGCCATAGTACGTAATAGCACCTCACACCATAACGCCGTCATCTCGGCTGTGATGTCGGCTCAAAAAACGCTTTTCTTTGCGCAGATCATGGAAATAATAGTTGTAGCCATCAGGCCCATCCAAATTAAACTTCTTCTCATCCGTAAATAGAACGGTTCTCCAGTCATTTACATGACCTCTTGGCTGCACATCCCATACCTTGTAGTCTCTAGCGAATTGAAGCCGCTTTGCCTTACGCGGGGCACTAAGTGGCAGCTTTTTTTGTAACTTCAGGTATTTAAGATACTCACAGCTCTTAATTACTCTGCGTACTGATGACTTGCTCGCTTCCACTCCAGCTTGAGCTCTTAGTTTTGACAAGCATAAGGCAGAATTAGAAGTAATTCTGATGATTTTTCTTTTTTCATACGCAGATAAACACAACGAAACCCTTCCTTTAGAAATTGTTCCATACCCCTCGGGTCCTTGATGTAATTGTCGACAACTGTTGAGCTCCGTCCAATTGTTTTAGCTATTGCGCGGTTAGAATATCCTTCAGAGCGGTAAACATCGATTTTAGTTTTTTCGTATAGATTTAAAATTTTTTGTCATTTTGGCTCGTAAAATGATTAAGATGTAATAAGTTGTAATAAACAAACCCTGCCTACAAAAAATCATCGTTTACTTTAAAAATATCAACAAAAAAAAATTAAGTGCCTTTATTCAAGTGAACCAAACAAAAATAGCACATTTTTGGACTTTTCTTTATAACTTGCTCAAAAAAAGTTCTTTAGTTAAGAAACCACTATTGTCATGATTTTTTTATATCTCAAGATGTCTAGCTTCCAGTTCCATTTTAAAATTCTGCAATTGGTTACAAATACAGGCTGCTCAATATGGAATTCTTAGTGCCTTTAAATAAGTGATACATTTTGATTTTAATATATTTTGGTCTTTACGTAGTCATTAAAAATAAACACAACAATAATCAATTTTGCAGACCAAACTTTAATATGACACAAAATAACAATTCTTTACATTTACTTTGTAAAAATTATTTATTTTATATATTGACCGTAACAGGGGCTAACATAGCACTTCTAGTGACTTGACTTTTTGTTAACCCATTAGAGCATTTCCGGTGGTTTTTGGCGAATGACGCGAGTAATGTAATATAATAAACCAGATAGAATTTTTGTTCGACACTTAACTGTTTCGTCGTAAGCCATCCTCCTGAATTTTGTCCATGTACTCTACGAATTTCCTGCAAAATTTACATTGGCCCATTTTTTTGATGTCTCATCTACACTTCTATCTAAAACAGCAAAATTGTTATGTACAAAACAAAACATTTTATAGATGTTTATTTTTATAAAATTTTGTAAATAAAACCAAACAATCTGCTTTTTACCCATTGTGTCCCACTTTCTGGGCAGGTTATATATGTAACGATATCTCTAAATGCTATGAGATTTATTTAGCATAGAACTGCGCGAAACAGAGTGCTGGCACCCTAAGACAAGATAAAATAAATATAAAGAATTAATGAGTATTCGATCGAAATCACGGGCGATGTGTTATATAAACACATTAGTAAATGTTACATTGGAATATGAAAAAAGAATAGATTTTGAGCTGAAGGCTCTTTTGCTATTGCACTTTCTTTTTTCTTACATCTGCTTTAACATTAGATGTAATATTGCTAAAATAATAGCTCACTGAAATATTTGTTTTTGTTTTGTCATAAATAGGCGACGACGACCTGCTTGTTTGAAGGCTGGCATACAACTGAATAAAAGCAATATTTAGCTCACTGAAATAATTGTTTTTGTTTTGTCATAAACAGAGCGACGACAAAATATTTTGGATAGTATAGAGAACTTATTGCACTCATTTCCGCTCTCGTGTGGTGAGTCTGAGTAAAAGAGCATAAAGGAATCTTATTCTGTTTATAGAATATTTCAATATAAATGCACCATTTCTACAATGTTATTACATAAAACAATACAAAAGGCATAAATGTTTCAAACGAGATCAATGATTCACATCAAAATTATGAATGGACCAAGTTATGACAAAATTAGAGTAATTCGTTTTGAATCATTCGCCAGATATCGCCAGTGCTTTTGAGTCATACTATTCAATACTATTCTCTATACTATTCAATACTCTTTTTCGACGACGACCTGCTTGTGAGTTCGCTGCCGCTACGCCTATACCATCGTATTTATTTTCGGGCAGAGACAATTGCTGTACAACAATCTCGTATGTGATGCTAACGCTGTGTGTTGGTTGCATGTGTTCACTTTGATAGATTGCCCTAGATTTGATAGATTGCTCAATAAATAGTTTCCTATTACATCTCATGGAGGAACAATCAGTGAGCTATGCTTCCTTTAGTTTTGCACTCACTGGTTGGGGTCTACAGTTTTACACCGACACGGAACGAAGTTTGGGAACCTTTCTTATGGCTAATTCTCAATATTATCGCCAGCGAAAGAAATTTAAGTGGTCGAACCCACGTTCTCTCTCACCTACAACAGACGGACTTCTGAAACATTGCACCAACGATGGAAACACAAGATACTGGAAATTACTTTCTTCATTCAATTAAGGATGAAGTTTAATGAAATTTTTTATGAATACGTTTATTAAACTCGCAAACTCTGTATGATAGGTATACATAATATCTATGAAATTAACAACAAACTTCATAGGCTTATGGAAAATGTTCCGTATATGTTACGAATAAAATTTGTTCAGTGCGTTTTAATAAAATTTTGTGATTTTGTATACACATTTTCCTTCTCTCTTTGATTATATTCTTTGTAAGTCTGGTTCCTGTTTTGCTTACACTACACTACTGTGGCGGTTATTTCGGTCTCGGTTATCATAGAATCATGGAACTGATAAATGCTGCCATTAAATGCCACGTGTCCCATAATGTAGGATTTGTTTAATTTGTATTGATGTATTTACAACAAAGGTATAGGTACCTTTGTTATCCTTTTACAATATAAATATCTCGAAGAGGTTGTTAACAATGTCTTAATGCATCTAACATTCTTTGGACTTAGTTTGTCACTCAGTTTATCTTTTGCTAAAAGTAATTTCGAGTGGTTAGATCGTGTAAGACCTTAAGATTTTGTGTCAAGAGTTCATGCGTTTTGTATTCTAAACAATCCCTAAGCCATCTTGCCAACCACCCCAATCTCCTAATCCATTCACTTGACTTTTTGACTTTAATAACATTTCATATTAAAATTCACCAAAGATAACCTCGTCAAGTTAGAAACTGTAGAGTGATAGAGATATAGAGAAAGGGAGAGAGAGAGAGTAAAGGGAAATCACAATATCCTCAATATTCTTCGTCGGAATATTTGGCCAAAAATACAATTGATGCAAACGACCTTGTGTGAAGCGGTGTAATAATGTATGTATGGGCACGTGTACATGTTTGTGTGTAGTACGCTCTATGACTGTAGTATGGTGAGTTTTCCGTAACAAAAAAAGACCAAGAAAAGGAAAGCATTTCAAAAAAATAATACAATCATTTCAGAAGCAACACGCATACACTTAACGTAGGAAAACATAATGAGAGTGTGTGTTGGTTTTAGTTCCTGTTTGGAAAAAGCCCAAAGAAAACTTTAAGAAATGCTGAATGGAATGTTGGGTAAACATTCTTACACTCGCACACAAGTTCAGCTATGCAATGAAATGTCACAATCTCCTTTCTAAAATCACTATGTATATAAATTAAGCATTATAATGAAAACAAACATAAACGCACAAGGCCACATACACATTCATGTGTATACTATACAGACAGAGCATGCTCATTCTCACTTATGTTATCCTGTAGAAAATTCACAAGAAGATGTGAGCTGGATGGAGTGTCTATTTTCATAGCAATATTAAGGATTCTAAAAGCTTAACCATACAACGAATAAACATCTTAGAAGGCATCAAATGCGGCACATGAAATGTCATTACACATTCAAAATGCTCATTCATACATATGGAGGAGGAGCGAGATACAGGCACTAAAACAAATGTGAGTTCATTCGAATGTGAAGCTGTTAGCGTTGTTTTCGTTTTCTTTAGCTGTTTTTTACAATTTGTCTAGAAGTCTCCTAAGTAATTCCGGCTTTTTACATTATTTCCTTATAGAAACAAAACGGATGAATACGGAAACACACACGAACGCCAACAAGCATATCATTGTCAGACAGTGCTGACCGTTAAAATAGCAGCTCAAAGAATTTTGCAAGCGGTGAAGCATGTTATTTTGTATGATTTTTTCTTAATCAAGACTGCAATGGGGCAACCAATCAATTTTTCGGTCAAACTCACTTTCTGAAGATTGGGAGAAATTATATACCAATAAGATTCACTTGAAAATTGTTCCACAAGAAAACTTGGCGTGTTCATTGTTTTCCGGTCCACAGTACAGGGAGGCAAGTTCGAAAATACCATTTGGAATATTTACGGAGTTGTCGCAATTATTTTTCTATCAGGCCTACTTCAGCTAATTTCATTAGCAATGGGACGAAAAAATATATGTATGTAAATCTGAGAGTTTCGGGTTAGTTAGGGAAAAAGATGACCGGCCGTAAAAAAATTTGGACAGCCTTAAAAAAATATGGCCCCCAGAAAAATGTCGCAAGCGTAAAAATTACAATTGTTATATTCAGAAACTATGATAATACTAGATTTTTTTAAATTTATAATTTACAGTTGATTTCACTATGTCTATATATCATACAGTCATTTTGTATGGAATTTATAGCTTTTAACTGCCAGTTAGCTCGAACTCATTTCGGTGAAATCGGTAGTTAGAACAGTTTAAGAAAATACAATTTTTGCTGTGAGTTTTAAACACTAATCTAGGTTTTTTTTCTACAGTTGCCACATTTTTTGGATTGACATATTTTCTGGGAATTAAAAGTTAAGTTTTCGCGTCAGCTTGTGAATTTTACCTCTAATATACATTTGCGTTCGAATTTTTTACCTATAGATTACTTTTTTATTCGACCGCATTAAAAGATTATGTAGACGCCATTTTGAATATTATAATTTAACCCGTTGACGACCACAGGCACGTATGTCTTCCCAAGGATTTTTGGTACCTATCCATGGTAGAAGACAGTGAGGGCATGAGCCACTGAGAAGTCTATGAGCCATCAAAGTGGGTGAAAGTGGTGTTACTACAAAAGGATGGAAAAGGTCGAAAAAGGGGTGCACGTGGGGGGTAACATCACACACAGAGAAGAGAATCGTTGTCACAACTAAATTTACAGCCAAAATGGCGGTCCCTTGTACTATCACATTATTCAGTTGTGATTACCAATAATTGTGTTCCCTATCACCAAATATTGTGCATATCAATTGATTTGTACTTCAATTTTTGATGCAAGAACTGAAATATTTAGCTGAAGCCACAGCAACCATAAATAAATGTGATCTGTCAATCGAGTTTTAGGTTTAGCAACCAAATTATCCTGCAGTTGTGATTATTCTGTTGGCTGGGTCAATGAAAAATGAAAAAATTAATTCGGTTGTATCAAATAATATATTGGTATGCTGAACTAATTACTTGAATTTAATGGCTGTCACAACCATTTGTTAATGCCATGTCCCATTATGAATTTAAAGGAATCAAAAGTATAACTATATAACTTTTTATTAAAGATTGTTATTTTATATTTAAATACGACCATAATTATTATTATTGGTAACAAGGGTTCGTATTTCATGGGTAATGGTTTATCCTGAATAACCCATTATTATTGCCGTGGGGAATGGAATATCCACGGCGATAGGCAATTGGCTACCCAGGGAAAACCAAGCATACTTTTGAGAGAAAATACGAAAAAATTAGAATAAATGTATATATCTCGGAAACGGAGCGTGGAATCGAACAAATACAAATTTTTGGCATTTTCTAAGGATTGAACATAAAGTGGTCCAATTGGTATGCACGGGGTTTTTTAAATCGACAAAATAAGGAAACCGCTAGAATAAACAAATAGATCGGAAACAGTTTATCGAAATGCAAGAATAATGCATTTTTTATCTCCATAAGAGTCTTTAACCAATGGATGTCTTTCATACGGCATCACTTTTTTTATTGTGTTAACATCTATAGGCACGGGTAGGGCATTCTATCAATGTGAAGACATGGAAACAAGACACAGCGTTAGCATCGCATGGGTGGTTGTTGTACAACAATAGTCTCTGCCTGAAATTGAGTATGGTGGTATTGATTTATCTGCAGCGTACGAAGAATATTGAAAAGTATAAAGAACTCATGAACAAATTGTATGACTGAAAGCACTGGCGACATCTGTCGAATGATTCAAAACGTAATACTCTCTTTTTCTCATAACTTGGTTCATTCATAACTTTGATGTGAAACATTGATGCTTTTGGAAACATTTATGCTTTTTGTATTGTTTTATGTAATATCGTAACATTGTCGAAATGGTGCATTTATATTGAAATATTCTATAAAGAGAATAAGAGTCCTTTATACTATTTTACTCAGACTCTCTACATGAGAGCGCAAAAAGAGTGCAATAAGTTCTCTATACTATTCAATACTTTTTGTTGTCGCTCTGTTTATGACAAAACAAAAACAATTATTTCAGTGAGCTAAATATTGTTTTTTTTTTATTTTAACAATATTACATCTAATGCTAAAGCAGATGTAAGGAAAAAGAAAGTGCAATACCAATAGAGCCTTCAGCCCAAAAACTATTGTTTTTTTCCACTGTTACAGGTTCGAAATCGAACAGGTACCGTGTAATCACATCGCCCGTGAGTTCGAGCACTCATTGATAAATCTCTAAAACTAAAATTTATAAAAAAAAACATCTATAAAACCTCTCATTCTAAATTCTCAAAATGATGTTGCTGAAGTTTTAAAGAGCAAAAACAGGAAAAAATTTATTTTTCTACTTTAAAATTTAAAGTAATTTTTTTCTTCAAAACTTTTAATGCACATATACGTATACCTACTTGACACATGCTACATTTCACCAACGCACCAACTTATATATTAAAATTTCCAAAATGTGAAACTGCATCTCGTTTTTGCCTCAAGTGAATGCGGGACTTGAAGGGGTTAATGTTTTGTTCTAAAATTCTGTGTGTGTTCTCTACTTGACTTATAGAACGATTTTATACTAACCAAATCCTGTAGTTGCAAAGTTCATTCAGTAAATATTAAATTATTTTTTCCATTTTGGAACCAATTTATGCTCCCTTGCAACACTTATACTCGTAGCAGTTTCAGTTATATCCACACAGCCTCACCAACGATTTGTCTGAATGAGAGTCTTGAAAATATTATCGGACTATATGAAAATGCAATTAAAGTTTCTGAGGAAATAATTGCTCTAAAGAGAATGCTGACACCCAAACACAAGAATTAATTCCCTCCTTCAGTTAATGAAAAATATGTTGCGTAAACTTTTTATAAATACATTTCGTAAAATCGGAAACATTTTGATGTGTTAACATCTATAGGCGCGGGTAGGGACTAACCTCACAAAGTGAACACATTGAAACAAAAAAGCACACAAATTTGTCCGACTGCGATCACACAGATTGTTTGGCGTTAAACTCCTCCGAAACGGCTGGACCGAAATGTATGAAATTGTGTGTTCACATCGGGTAGGTCTCAGATTCGGCCAACATCTATTTTTCATACCCGCAAATGATACGAGTGACGCACCCCTATATAGAAACCAGACTTGTCCGACTTCGACACACAGATTGTCAGACTGCGAATAATGAGCAAAGAGAATAATGACGTGGTTGGTTATACGTATATTAAAATTGTGTGAACTTGCGTAGCGTTTGTACGAACATAACATTGTATGAATGTTCATGTGTCTGTTGCGTTACATTCTCTTTGTTTTTTGTGGGAATAAATCAAAAAGTATTAAGAAAGAAAATAATGACACATGTGCTTGCACTGGTCTTTAAATAATGAGTATTTAAATGTAACGCCCGTGATTTCGATCATTCATTGGATTTTTTCAGTGTACATATTTTAGACTAGAACCTTTCAACTGAACACGTCCTTTAAGTTGTAGCTCAAGACATGATATAAAGTGCCTAATAACTGTTAGTTAACACCTCAGAGGACAAATTATAGACATCAGTCCCAGAACTATGGCCGGTTCAAAAATATTACTAGTAAATAGATTACATTATTTTGCCCACCGCTGTAATTATCTATTTGATAATCTAAAGATTCTACTGCTCCGTCGTTGTTTACAATGATGGTTATGATTATGATGCTGATGATATTAATGACGTTAACTGATCATAGTGACATCACCTCCAAGGGTGACGCAAAAGGGTATATGTATCTTTCGCTAACCTCAGATCTAGACAAACATACATTCAGAATTTCGAGTTAATATCGCCACAAAAGGCAGTATAATAAAACAAAAGTCAAAAAGAGGGCCAACAGTAGAGACACAAACAAACACATTAAAGATTCGTTTGTTTCCCTTTTTGCTACACCACTTTACACTTACAGGCTTAAGCATTTGGTACTCACGCACACTCTGGCATTAACACATACCAACGTGGCAAATATTTACTGAGATAGAAAACATCTTAAATGTTGTCTATGGGCATATAGATGTATAGATATGAAGATACATGTAGTTGTTGAGAACAACATCACCATCATCATCACAAACATTAGGTGAATGAGATAAATGAAAAGCCTTAAAGAAACCTCAACCGAAGCTTTTAAACCAAAGGACGTGTAGTTTGACGTTAGACCCGCTCTTAAAGTTCATAGAAAATGATTTTGTCTCTCTTTTGTTCATCCTTTACAACGGCCGCCAAGGAAGTTTTTTCTTTGGGAATTTTCAGTTACTTTTAATCAGAATTTAGTGTTGCCTTCCTTCAGCCGCTCGCACTAAACCACCGAGTTTAACTTCAATCAAAGAAATGACTTTTATTGTGGTTGTTATATTGTCATATCGTCCTTTGGCATTGTATCCTGACATTTAGAGCATGTTTTAATGCTTCGGAATCTGTGCATGGGATATTTTGGTGTTTTGGTCATGTCATGTGGAATGTATGCTGTAATGCATAAGGAGCTTCGAAATTTGTTCGATAAATGAGACAAGAACGACAACTGAAAGAGATTGCAGATTAAAGTAAAGGCGGCATTTCAACTTACTGACGATCTCGGCTGTGTGAATGAAAATAATTAGAAGGTTTATGCAGGTCAAAGACATGTTGATTAAATATTATTGATTAAGCCGGAATATGAGAATATTTCGGGCGTTGTTCTTTTTTGAAATTAGGATGTTAGGTCAGATCCAAATTTGCATCCAAGATAGTGAAGAGAATTAATTTATTTGTGAATTTGAACTGCACTGAAACATGTATGAATGTCCAAACAAACTTTATTGTATTCCTCTCAGTTTCTTGAGATGGGGGTTTCACATACTGAAGAATCCATTTCCATGGGAAAAACATTTAAATCGTGGTTTCCTAGTGTGATGATTAACAAAATAGGGAAGTATAAGTGCATTGACGCAACTCGTTGTTTGAAAAGAGCTGAATTTGTTGATAAAATATCGAATTCCTACAAGAATCGGGAATATTATTCCCATGATTGGAACAAAATCTTATCATTATTATATCCCTGGTAAGAATCATTATCAAAGCATTCCCATTTCTTTTTCTATATATGATCGCATCTTGTTGCGTCAGATGAAATTCTAAATTGTTGCTGCTATGATGCAACTTATGATTTGTTAAGCGTTAGGGTCGACAAATCAAGGTTTGTCATTTCTTTCTTGTAAATATATGTTCACCATGACTACTTTGTCTGTGATCCAGTCGAGAAGTCAAATGAAGTTAATCGTGCAGCGTTATTTGACAAGTCTGCAATTGATGCTGATTTATTGGCATAACCGTGCCACTTTACCTAACCCCACAAAAATAGTCTAGCGACGTCAGTTCCACGATCTAAAAGGTCAAGTTACTGGTCCTACACGTCAGATAAATTGCATTGCCGACTCGTCTCGCAATAAGGTTTATTTTTTCCACACGAATCATGTCGCCTATTTTCGCCGGGCGTCATGGCAGTAACGTTGTGAACATCGTCACTGTCAGAGAAATATGGACCGATGATTCTGCCGGCTCATAAACTGCACCAAACATTGCTTTTCGGATTGATTGGTTGGATTGATAGCTAGTGTATTGCCTTTGGTTGCCCATCAGATCAAATGCGAATTTCGCTTATTAACACACATATTCAACCAGAAATGAGCAGAACATAATGTTTCGGTAAAAAAGGGCTCTTCCCCAAGTTTCTCTTACGGCCACTCACCGCAAATCTGACACTGTGACAGGGCGCCCGGCTACAGTTGTTGAACGTGCTGTATTTTATGCACTTTTAGACAAAAATTCTTGTGTTAAATCTTCCACGTAGTAGAGTAAAGAATCCCAGTGGCTGACTAATGAACAAATCACGGTCATCATTATTAATTGCGGTTACTGCAGCATATTTGATATCCATAGGGATTGGGGAGCGATTGTTACAACCAGTGAGCTGTGCGCTTTCTAGTTTCACACTCACTGGCCGTCGGTTTGGTAATGGTAATGTGCGCGGCTCTTGCACATAAGAACGTGGGTTCGATCACTGTTCCGAACACCTTAGATTTCTCTTTCAAGTATTTAGCTTCTCAAAAATACCGTTCGGAACCGGTGTAAAACTGTAGGTCCCAATCAGTGAGAGAATTGATGCACAATAGCTTAAAATTGTGCGAAATTGATTACTCAGTAAGTCGGTAGTCTTTTATAGTACGAAGTTTTATAAAATAATTAAACATTGTTCGGAGAAATGAATGAAATTACCTATATAAAAAAGGAACAGAAAATTCATTAAAAAAATTTAGTTTTACTGCAACAAATTTCTATAAGTTTTCGATATAACGATAAGCCTAAATTCTGTTGGCATAAATTCAATTAAATCATAAAAAATATTGGGTATGGCACCCGAATATTACTTTTGTCCCAACCATTTCCCCAATGAGTTATGTTGGGGCAACCAAATTTACAAACTAATTCAATTGTGGCAACCCATAAATTCAGTTACGTCGGTTCGATCGAAGTTTTCTGCAAGTGTATTTGGTACAACTTTAATGTGATCGTTACGATAAAAGATAACAGGACATTGAGAAAGTGACCCATAGTCATTTCTATAAGAATTCGAAATCGATAGAAGTGAAACTCAACGTTTGCAACCTAATACTTTAAAAGCGCAATTATCGCCCTAACTGCCAACATGTTTTGTTCTATGAATCTATTTCCAACATATGCCGTACTTCATTCACCTGAATGCCTTTCAATTTACATTATGGAGACCATTTCGCGAAAGTATATACACCGACTCATTCACTCACGTTGTTGACAAACACCTGATATGAGTATCAAAGCCAATTACGCCAACGATGCTAGGATATAACACAGACAGACAGAGTTGTTGAATACTCAATACCCAATCGATTCCGGGGTATCCAAATAAAATTACGACACAATTGTTGGTGTCATAATGTTATAAATGTATTTATGGATATCTAACTAAAGGTATTCACGCCGCATGCCAGGTCGTCTGAAGTCTAACACAATTGGCAGGAGAGCAATTTCCCTGGATACTGTATCAATTGGGTGTAAAGGAAAATAATTGTTATAGTATGTGAATGTGTGTATATGTGTTTATGGATGTGTGAACTGGCATAGATATTGTTTTCGCCATTATATGTGATACGTCATAAACTGTCAAATTCAATTCAAAATTGTGGTTTTTAAAGATTTGTCATTGCAGTGTTTGTCCTCGTTTGTTGTTTTCGTTCTCGCAATAGATATATATTCGTATAATGTAGGGTTTGTGCAAAATCTAAACGCAAACAAGATTTAATGAAGCATCTTCAATTGATAATTTGACAATTAGAAAAACAAGAATAAAATCTAAACTTCATTTGATCTATGACGTTGACGAAATATGCTTCGTTTGTTATCTAAAATCAAATATTACCGCAACTTAATTACGACGTAATGACGCCAGATTATTCCACATCCAGTTTGCTGTAATGTTTGTATTAATATTAAAACATACATCCATAGTATATACAGACATACACCAATGTTGTACTGCATTGAAGTATTTGTGTTTGCAATATGATTTCAACACTCATTGACACTCACAGTGAAACATGTCAATTGCAAATGTCATAACAAGCTAATTAAATGCCCTTTTTGCCTTTTGCATGTTATGATAACATTATGTATTGTAAAATTTGTATTACTATCTCTGTAAAATAGTCTAGCAGTGAACATGGCTCAAAGGAGCATAGAGAGTGGGAAATATAACTAGGTTTTTGTTGAAAATAATTCATTTAAATATCTCACGTTTGAAAAAATACTTCCATAGCCAGAGTGTTATAACAACTCTTTTTCATCATTTATTACCAAGTTGTTGTCATAAATGAGAACGTAATTTGTCTCTGCTCTAACCAGTCCAATTAAATGATACATGCTGCAAATGATGTTACGTTGTCACATGACGATTCAGCGTTCGTATGAATTTAAATATTGTTTATTGTCCATTAAATTTGAAACTCCGCAACAATTTTCTGATTCTGAATACATTTTTAATTAAAATTGGTTTTGTATTTTTGTCCGTTACGCGCAGTTCGAGTATATTCTTTTTTCACTTACATGTATTTGCACTCTCATTCATCATCATCGTGTTTTCCTTTTAATTAATGCGTGATTGACTGAGTACAAATACATACATAGAAATCCTTTGGCCATGATGCATTTTTGATATTCAATTTTGTTCGACTATAGGGAATATTCAAAGGATTTTTTTAGTGTTGCTGTGATTCAATAGTTTCAATTCTATTCTATTTGATATTTGGCTATATTTCATGAGTAAACTGAAACTACTCAGTGCAGTATATTGCGATACATACCGACTTGTTACTTTGTTCAACTCATAGTTAGTTGGCTGTAAATAGCGGATCGGATCGGATTAACCATTGCACTAACCCACATCCACCTGCACATACAGTGCTTAAGACAGGGCAATAATGTTTGGGGCTAACGTTAAATTAAATTAAACCAAGCGAAGTGGCTTAATTGCAGAGTTGTACTTATTGGATTTACACCATCATCGTCAAATATCAATGGGAACATTTTAAAAATCCATGAAATGGCACCACTCCTAATGCAATAAATAGCGCTTTCAGTTCTGTATACCGTCAAAATAAAATTAGGTCAAATGGCGTCAATATACCGGTCACGTTAACGATGTTTGAATCACCAAAAATCAATCATTTGAAAAATCATGTTATTACGAGGGCTGTCTTTTAAGTTTTGAGATAAACAACTATTTATTATCGACAATGGCTTTATTGTTTTTCAAAATACTCTCCATGAAGACTAATACACTTTTACAAACGTTTTTTAATTTAATTTTCGAACACCCGTTACCACATTTTTACTTAAGTATGATTTAAAATTAAATTTAAACTTTGATCAGTATGGCCGTCGGTGGAGCAATGATAGTGTGCGCGGCTTTTGTGCGTGGTCTTGACGTGGGTTCTATCCCTACTCTGACCACCTTAAATTTCTTTCGCCGGCGGTCACCTCGCTTAGTGATGGCGACACTATCGAGTATTTAGCCATGAAAAAGCTTCTCAAAATACCGTTCGGAACCGATGTAAAACTGTAGGTCCCAATCAGAGGTCCCAATCAGAGATGCTCTCCCTAATCCCCTCGTGGGATGTAACGGGGAAACCAATTATTTATTTATTCAGTATGGCCATATTTAAATACAGCTAAGATATTGTTTCGAATTTTCGTTTTATTATTTTTAGAGATTTTTTATTTCCCGCTGATATAGCCAGGTTCTTTTAAATTTAGATATAGACAATGTTACTTTTAATGTCCTTAGTACCAAAAACTACGCACTTGAAGTCAGACTTGTCTAAGATTCGCTCCAATCGGTTATTTATATCAATTTTTGTTGCTCACCAGCCATGTATGGAACCAGCTCGCAGTAACATCGTCTGTTCGGTAATTGGCAATAAGCTTTTCTAATCTGTTAGAACAACCAAACTGTGACACACACCACAAACTGTTTGTTGAAATTCTAATGTTAGTTAGATAACTGAGGATTCGTAACAATATTTTAAAATACAAGACTTTGAAAAAAAACTGTCACTAAACCATTTTAGGCACTACATGTGTAATTTAATATTCTTGAAAAGACTGGTTTCACCGGATTTTTCTCAAACTAAAAACCGGTTTCATAAGGAACTGATTTTTGGAGCAAACTGAAAGACGGATTTTAAAAAACCTCGGATTTCATGGCACTCCAGTCGAACTACAAGTTTGAAAGACTTTTCTATTGCGGCCGAACATCCACTTTGAACACATCAGACGTCGAAAAACCTCGCAATTTATTTCCGATGTCGGGTAATAAACACAAGCACTGGGTTTAAAATTTGAGAGAGCTCGCAAACAAATGGTGGGATACTGTTCTACATTTTTCTAATTGCAAGTTGGTGTCTTCTTGACCGGGTTTTCCGAAAAAAAGGTGGCCAAACGATTCTTGCGCGAACAACATTGAAGACCCATATTGCTCGTCTTGAAATTTCAACGCAACGTTCCGTGCTCATATGAATATATCCATGATTTATCGTCTATCACCAAAAAAAATATACGACAGTCCAGGTACCGGACTAAATTTTTTCAATATTTCTTTGCACAAATCAACACGATGAAGGCCAAATATCGAATACCCCAAAATCAGCACGATAACTCACATGCTGATCTGGAAATATCACTTACCCACACATTTGTTGTTTAATGGCTCTAAGCTCAACAGAATTCGGACGACCTTCACATACTTCTTCCTGGACCAAATGACGACCATGATGACGTATATGGGCATTTCCACCGAAAGGTCCACTCTGACCGAAAAAAAAAAAGTTGTCCACCAGTTTTTTTACATGTCTTATTAAAGAGAAGTATTCAAAATTTATTAAATAGAAGAGTGCTTGCTTAGGTTTCCTTAGTTGCGATGGTGTGTTATCGAGCTACAAAATACAGGTTCATGTTTTACAATTTACATTTCTAAGAGTAATTATGCAATTCGAATCTTCGAAAGTGGAACCCGTGCAAATAAAAGCAGCTCAAACTGCATTTTCAACTAGAACAATAATCAAAGACTTTATATAATTTTTTATAACTATCTACTAGTATCTCATCTTGTTCTCCTAAACATTATTTTACAAAAAAAAATATTTTTCGCTTAAAATGTCTTTTCAACAAGCGAAATATATCTAAAAAGTTAAAATATACATATAAAAGCTAAAATTCATGTTTTATTTGCGTTAAGTCATTTTTAAATAACAATTTTGACTCAAAATTTTCCAGGGGAAATTTAAGTAACGTAATGTCATGTAACGTCACGTCAGATACTAATGTAAATTAAAAAAAAACTTTGAAAACATTATTAAATTTTATAACTTGGAAAACGAACTTATATTGATTTAAATGCTACTAAAAAAAGTTTCATACAAAACGCCTTGCCAAATTCGCAGGGTTTTGAAATTTTGTAATCCAAGTCAAACGCCCACTTCTGTTTTTTGTAACGTCACGCCAGCTCATATTTTTGCTTCTATTTTTGAATCCTCCGTGTCGATTGCTCTCAATTTCTTTAATGAATAAAGTGTTACTTAATTACTACGCAAATATAAAACAATCTTTTTAAAAATATAACTTTTTCATATTTTTTTTATATATTGTTTTGGTACAAAGTCACGTAACGTCAAAATGGAAATGCCCATATGCGGTGGCTCCCGCTGGTCCTTCATCAAAAAAATAAATAACTAAATGGCTTCCCGTTACATCCCATGTAGGGATTAGGGAGAGCTTCTCGCAACCAGTGAGTTGTGCGCGTTCGAGTTTTGCGCTCACTGATTGGGACCTACAGTTGTACACGGGTTCCGAACGGTATTTTGAGAAGGTTTTTCATGGCCACTAAGCGAGGTGACCGCCGTCGAAAGAAATTTAAGGTGCTCAGAGCAGGCATCCAAATAACGATCTCATGCCCAAGACCTCGTACACAACCATTGCACCACCGACGTAATTCAACTATCGTTGAATCCAGTTCATCGGCACTCATTTGTTGAGTTCATCTACGTCCAAAATCATAAAAATAATCGCCGAAAATACCAACGGTGTTAGTTCATTGTTTAGTCGAGATAAATTTGTCATGACTGTGTAAAAAAATTGAACGTCACTCGAAGAAAAAACGTTCTAAGCTCGTGTACCATTAAAGACGACAAACTTAACGAAGCCGTTGTCAGGTATGACGTATTTTCACCGGTATTGCCATAGCTCAAAACTTAAGTGGCAACCCTCGTACAGCCCTTGAACTGGCTCTGCCTTAAATCAGACACGCTTGCATGTAATGAGCTATAATTACAAGAATCGGAAAATATAATTTCAGATGTACTGGCACATATACGTTTTTAATCATCTCGTCTCGGAGCAAAAGTGTTTAGTTGATTTCATACGAAAATTAAAATCTACTTTTAAGGATATAACCAACATGGAAAACGCTTGTACTAACTTTGTTATTTAGAAAATGAAAGGAAAAACAAAAAACGCGTCAAATAAATTATCATATGACCGAAAGAAATGTCGCAGAATTTGTGGAAAAAATACATTTAAATCGAATCGTGTGTATACTGAATGCAACTGGCGCTGCCACAACTTTTGTGTAAAGTAGAACGTCGAAATCCATTACAATAAACAAACTGATTTAGGATGTATAGATAGGTGGTGTGCTGAATAGAGTGGACGGGATGGACGTCTGCACAAAAGAACGCTTTACACCAATCACCGCGGCATGTACAGATCCAAAGCACGTGCATTGCAAGCTTTATGCCACATATGCAACAAATTTCTGTTGAAAACCAAAACTTTGTTAAAAAAAAATATTTTCATTAGTTTCGCTCGCAATGTACGTCCAATCGTCTGTCGCACTGTTAATGTGACTGTCTGGCTGGCTGGATGTTGGCGTATGTTTCTATGTGTCAGTCTACATCAACTTGTGATGGCATATATGTATGTTCAGCGTAGCTACACTGTTGTATGCAAAACAGGAATGCCATACAACACATGCACAAATCACCCACACGCGGAAAGAATATTCGCCCTGCAACGGATATCATGAGGTAGATGGCCACATGTGATATCTTCATTAGAACTTGAGAGGCCTTATCGATTAAGTGCAACTTAATTGCTCCTAACAGAATGCATGTAGAAACGGAAGTTTGTAGAGGTTAATACATTATTTTAGCGAAAACGAGATTACGATTACGAGAAAATGGGGCCTAAACATGACAATCGTATTCGAACACACAATCGTAATGACTCACATTTTTGTAAATATAAACTAATTTGTTTATTTTTATAAATTGTCTCCGGAAACAGAGGCGTTCGGCGAAAAACTGTATTCCAATGGCTTATCGATAATAGTGTAGCTACCGAATCACATTTCGCATGTCCGTGGTTGATTTTTGAAATATTTGAGATCCAAAAAGTGAACATTTCGATCGAAATCTGTCGATCGCGATAGCCGTGATTAGGCCCCAGTTGTATTTCGATTGGAAAGGGCCGTCTCAGATCCGCTTCTGGGTATATGTGTGTATACTGAGTGTGTGTTAGATAGAAGTATGCTAAACAGTTTTTCTGGCAAGGTTCAAAAATATCCCCATTTTTTGGTTGATATTTTCTTTGAACGAACATACATTCATGAAAAATACTTCGTTAACGATCCCATCACGCCAGGTTCAAAATTTTTTATTAGTTATGTGTATAAAGTTAAGAATAAACTTTTAAAATCAATTCATAAAATTTTCAGATTTTCACAACAATGCAACTCACTCTTACAGTGTGTATTTCCGTATCCGCATCATAACTATAAATTAGAATTTGACGTCTCACGCGTAATTCAAAGTAAAGTCAATCATGGGGTCGTGAGTGCGTGTGCGTGTCAATCGCGTCCATTACAGAAAATTTGGAATTCACGTTCACAAATCACACTCACGAAAAATACCCACGAACCACGCTAACAAATAAGAAGATGTTACCAAGAGATATGGACAAAGTCTGAAACCAGCATGCAGATTTAACTCTATGCTTCCACAAACTATTCCAGTAAGTTTGAAAAAGGTGGCTTTTCGATTTTATGTCACGGCTGGCCGTAACATGTGTCTATTTATAAATATACATAAATTCCAAACTTGATTTTGTTTTATTGCGATATATATAACTTGCAATTTTCATAAGAAGTATGTATGTATGTCACAAAAAGTTTAAAAAGCTCATGGCTAATATTAGAAGTGTTTGACAATAAATATTAAAAATATTTAAAAAACCATGGGGAAATAATGCGTGGTACTTAAATGTAGTGAGTGGTCGGGTGTGATACATTTTCGTGAGTGTGTGTTATAGTAAAATGTTGAAATAATGTCTAGCGTGAGAATTTGTTGAGCTCGTGAGCGTAATTGAAAATTCATTGGACATACAATCTTTAAAATTTAGTTTTGCCGAAAACTAAATATAATATTGGTTTGAAATTTAAGCTGATAAGAGATCTTTCACTTAAAAATATTTATAAATATATTAAACACTAAGAAAAAATTCAAATTGAGTAGCTGAGAAAGGACCATGCAGCACGACGATCCAAAATTATTAGAGGTGTTATACAAATTTATGGAAACTAATGAAACATTAAATATGACTATGATAACTACAAATAATGATGCAAGTGATTCGCCAAGTTTGAAGGATTGATTTATTAAATTTATTAAATTTATGAACAAGTTCATATAAATAAATAAATTAACTTTTTTCGTCAATTCTCACGAATTTGTCTGGGTCACACACGACAATTTTACTTGCGCAAGTTTTTGTCAATTCCCTTATGAATTTTTGCTTTCTTTAGCTCTTGCTTTTTTGACATTCCATTTTACTTCAATTATAAAAAAATTTTATTCGGAAGGGAATTTGTTATAAAGTGTTTTCCAATTTGAGTGATATGATTTCTTTAAATAAAACACCCTAATTCTTAAGAAAATTTAAATGATTTGTATTTAGTTGTGAAGTACATTCGACACAATTAAATTCTGAATAAAACGCCTTTCAAATGGCCTCCACGTCTTCCTTTGCAGGAACAAATTCGATGAACCCAATTTTCGAGCACTTTTTCCACTAAATCAAGTCGTATGTCATGAATAGCAGGTTCTGTATTGACTTGTAAAGCTTGAAGAGAGTCTGGTTTTTTGCTAAAGACCAGTGACTTCAAATAACCCCACAAGAAATAGTCTAATGGTATTATATCATAACTTCTTAGAGGCCATTCAATGTCACAATTTCTTGAAATAATCGAATCTACAAACTTTTCTCGCAATAATTCGATTGTTACACTCCAGCTTCATTACGTAAGAAGTACGGACCGATGATTCCATCAGACCAAAAACTACACCAAAGTGCCAATTTAGGTGAATGTATTGGTTGTTCATGAATAATTTATAATAATAAATAAATTCATGAATAATTTTCTTCGCACCAGAATCGACGATGATTTTTCTCCGATGATGATTTTCTTTATCGTTATCGTTTTCAAGTTGCTCCAAGACAAAATCACCAAATTCATGACGTTTACAGTAGTCCAGAGGCTTCACTTCTTGAGTGATAACAATTTTTTACGGATGCAAGCCCAAATCCTGTCTCAAAATTTCCAAGGTTGTGGTTTGAGACAGTCCTAATTGTTGACAACGTCTTGGTATCGATAAATTGCGGTCTTCAGCAGCACTTGCCAGAATGGCAGCAATATTTTCATTTCTTCGAGCGGTTCCTTGTATTCTCTCCTATAAACTCAAGAATTTCTATGACACCAGCTTCCTCAAATATAATAACGTTTATTGGAGTCAAATCTATGATGATTTTCATTATATTTATGGAGATTTCCTTCAGTAGGAAGATTCTCTGAGTTTAGCTCGGTTTAAACAGACATGCTTATAGTTAAAGAGAATAATCCAACGATACTACATGGTAGTTCAATTAATTTGCAACTTAGGTATATTACTTCGACTTCCAGAAATTTCCAAACTAAGTTCACCGTTAATGGGGTAACTGAACTTGTGTGTGATCGCCGCCCCGGTGCCTATCATTTCTACACTATTAGCGATGAAAATGCTTCTCAAAAAAAATGTAGGTATCAATCATTGAGTATGAAACTATATAGCGCACAGCTCACTGATTGTGAGAAACTCTCCCCTGTTGCATCGACAATTTAATAGCTCTTGCATATGGGAAAATATTTACATTGTGTATTTAATCTCACCATAAGAGGAAAACAAAATACAGTATTGAAGAATGATGGTTAGCAGTCTACAATAATTATGTGCAACACAGGATGTAGAAGCTCAAAAACGCCATACAATTTTGAACGTACGTCCATATACTTAGCACAAAACCACGTCCAGTTGTGTCCCCGTACGTCACAATACTGTTTATTTGAATTTGAATTTTATGACCGATTTTGGTTGTTTTAGTTAATGCATGAGAAATTCATACTTCAAGCTTACAAAGTTAGGAACATTTTTCTAATTAAAAAAATGGTTGGTTTTTGTTGGTTTAATAGACACAGATGTTTAACATTCACTTGGATGCCTAGTTTCGAACTCCGTGACAAGTTCATCATCAGATGTTTAATGTGCCTGAAGTGATACCATCGGTAGATCATCAACCGCATATATGAAAACTCAATTATGCAAATTACATATGCTAATTAGTTTCGCTGGAACATCCCTAAGTATTAACACACACTGAAAAGTCCATAAGTCTAACACAAGAACAGACAGCTTTCTTCCACCATGTTCTTCATTTCCTCTTGCATACTCGCATTGTTACATTGTTGCAGTGCTTTGAGTTGAGTTTTGTAATCTATATCACAGAGTTGTATTTTTCTGTGGTATATGTTGTTTTTGATGATCGTTCTAGTGTCCTTTATTGTTTTACAAGCACAAGGATATTTCAGCTTTGCTTCCGGTATTACATTAACCTTTTGACGACCATAGGCTAGTATGTTTGCCGAAGGGCTTTTGGCATCTATAATTACTTAGGAACAGAATAGTTGAAATGTAGTCATAGATAATGTAGAGAAGAGGGTAGTGGCAATAATAGTCCATTGGGCGCTCTATCTGATTTGATTTGCCCTCCATAAGTTACCAAAGTGACCGAAAAGACATCTTAGACTATGGGATGCAGCAGATCGAAAAATGGGGCGAAAATGGGATCGTACATAAGTTAAACTGTCAACCAATATACCGCCTAACGTGCTTACATGGATCGAACATATGTTTGGCAAGTATGCCTTTAAACTAAAATAGTTTAAAATGTCCAAAAAATATAAATCGAATAATTTTAAAGATGACTTTAATTTCGTTGATCCAATTTGGGGATATTATCATATTTTTCCTTAGCCTATTTGGTCCATTTTTCGCAATTACTACTAACAATTGATATATATTTACCAATCCCATAACATAACTCACCAAACCATAGTACGTATCCTTTACAATTTCATTACATATTCATTATCTTTTGAGATATTTTCAACAACTTGTGTTTATCTACATAATATTGTAAACTAAAACAAGAACAATGACCGTGAATAAAAATTTTCTGCTACATGTTTTTCTATATATATTTTTATTGTTCACAGTGATGGTGATCTAGAGTCAGTATAGAATCCTCCACAAGTCCACTTTAAATGGACACCCTTTGAATGGATTTGTATCTATTATTTTTTGCAACTCCCAATTACTGAGCCAACAACTGTGCTAAATACTTAATTATCCGCACTTCAAAATCGAGTCGTATGCGGAAAAAAATCTATTTAAACTTTGTTTCAGTCAATATGGCAAAGCTTAAAACTTTGTGCATAACTTTAAAGCTTACTCAAGTGTTCTTTGCGTACATTTTGCTTAAGCTTTGTGCTGACGCTCTCATCATCTCAACTTGCAGCAACGTTTCAAGATGGCTAGTTTTCCTGTTCGCCGGAACAACTGAAAACTTTTCTTTCGTTGAAGATTCACTTCCGCTCGCCATATCCTCTCCTGTCGTTTGGTCGCTCGCTCGCTTTCACTCGAAGAATTTCATTTTGAAACTTGTGTGTCCTGTGACCCAAATACCAAATAATTAAATCCATACCAGAAATTTCTAGTTTTCTTTGAAATGCACTTTGAGCGACACGAACAAACTGAACACTGAGCGACAGACTACCTAGTATTTATTAGCATAGACATAAAGTTGGGCAGGAGGGCCAAAGTCGTTGCAAGAAATCGTTTAATAATATGCGCCAAAGTGATGGAAAGGAAGTGATTTTTAGAGATTTAAAACAATCAGGATGAAGTTAGTTCAGTTCAAATTGTGCAGAATTATCATGTACTATATATAGGATTCCTTTGCAACAACTTTCAAAGAAAATATAATTAATAGAAAGTTGCATCTTAGCGTGTACAGATGGGTTTGTAAAGTGGTATTGCAATTTATCGAAATAAATGGATACTCCAAAGTATATGTAGTCTTTTGCTGGAATTTAGAGCAAACTCCTATGAACCATTTAGAAATACCCAAGTTATTCAAGCATTACATAATTATCTATATGAAATTGACAAAATATTAAATCAGACGCAATCTTCTATTATTCCCAATTCGGCATTTCTGCTTGGCGTCTCCCAGGACAAAAAATTGTGTTTAAATTTGAAAATCCTTAGAAGCAGTAATGTTTAATCCCCCCATTGAATTATACTCGTCCACAATAAATACAAGAATTGTTTTCTAAATATTAATTAATTTCACTTAAAAGCTTCTGGAAATTCCAGAAAAATTTCTAAATACAAAATGAGTTATTTAAACTTTTAGACGAGTATTTTGCAAATGTTTTGAATCGTTTAACAGAGCAGAAGAGTTAACAGAATGGCATTTTTACAGCAACAGCCAATTAAACAAATGACTGAACATTAATGTGTGTGCGCATTTGTGAATTAATGTACATACATAACCATATATGGATGTGTCTGCTGTAAGCCTACAAGTTGTGACTTTATAAGACAAGTACAGGAGAACACAAAAAAATCAACATACATTCACTCATACATCTAGACATTTATTTCATAACATTTCCATACACAAACAAAGCTAAGCTCTCACAAAGGGAGTGATGTCAAATAGTAAAACTACAACAAATGAACAGTATACTCGACGGTATCTATCCTTTTTTGATGGAAAACAAATGCAAAAACGAATATTTAGGTATTGTCCGATTTGAAGGTTAAATTTGTAATCTAGAGACATTTTTGTGGAAATGTTCTATTAAAATTTCTGTGCTGGTAAAGTTGCAATTCGGTTTCCAGAATGGCTATACCATCCTCCATTTTAAACAACAAAATCGGTTACAAACTTTCACTATTATGTCCTTCGTGTATTTAAAAGTGCTTTTTGTATGTGTATACATCTTTCTAAGAGTGTTTATGACTATTATGCCTTATGGCGAGTGTGTGCGTATAGGATTGCCAATCAGCCAGGAAATGCGTGCAACAAAAAAGTGTCCATTTCCGGGGAAACAAAGTTTAATTACTACAATGCCCTTACAAAGTTAAGGGTATTGATAGCATTCAGTTTAGTACATAATGCAAATTTTTGTGCAATATGTGATGTTGGCTACGGGTTCTAAAAAGGTTTGCCGACGTTGTTTGGAGTTTCCCAGCTAAATTTTGTAGACCTAAAGTAATTTTGGCCAACATGATGTGATACGAGTAGATAACCTGATATAAAACTAACAGCTGATATATGGTTTATCAGAAGAAATGTGTCAGTAATACCATTATTGTTCGTTTAAACACAATGTCCCACATAGCTACAACGTAAGACGCGCAGCCGAAAATCAATGTGACTGACTTCGAGTCCAGATCGTGGAAATTTTGGTAATCAAGAAAATGTCAATAATGTATAGTCACTTATGGCTTCAATTTAAAGATGACTATGTGGGCCGTCGGTAGTGCAATGATTAGTGTGGGCGGCTCTTAACCACCTAACATTACTTTCGACGACGGTCACCTCACTTAGTGATGGCGACACTATCGAGTACTTAGCCATGAAAAAGCTTCTCAAAATACCGTTCGAAACCGGTTTAAAACTGTACGTCCCAATCAGTGAGTGTAAAAACTAGAAAGCGCAGATCTCACTGATTATTTTTTTTATGTGTGCTACAAATGTTCTGAAAAAAATTTTGAATATTTTAAATAAGAAGAGTAGAAAAAAATTTTTTTTTTCTAGAAAGAAAGTCTTCCGAGCACAAAAAACATCAGGGAGATTACAAAATAAATGAAATTTTTTCATATACATATCTTAGCGAAGAAAATAAATCACACCTTAAGAAAAATCCATAGTTACATAATATAGAAGTTATGAGGAACTTTTCGACTTTTTGGGTTTTTTTTTCGCATGGTTATTTGTTTTGTCAGATATGACGACTAGGTTTCTTCGTAAAAATACAAGCTATACATATAAAAAAAAAATTGTCAAGTTTCTTTGGTGTTGTGTAATTTTTTTTGTAAAAAAATTATTTTGTCCTAATTTTGGCCCATTGTAGTTAAACTACTGCACCGATTTAAAAATGATGTTCACAAAATTTGTAAAGCACATAGTTATCTTGAAACTGAGACTATACCGGACTTGTTGTAATCTGAAGTCAAAATAGCTGGACGTGATTGGGTCAAAGCCTGTGCGTAACTTGACGTAAATAAAATGAGTACATGTTACAATTACTACAAGGACTTGCCTTTGCCCCGTTGCACAAAGTTCCTAGAATGTGCATCCATATTCAACAATTTAATACGAAACATAATATTTCCGTTTTTCCTGAGATTTCCAAACAAAAATTGTGTGACTGACAGGCAATACAATTGAGAGAGTTTCCGACTACCGTCGGGATGCATTCCCTATAGTTGTCATCCACATACAGTGTTTACATAATTGTCTGCATAGTACAGACATAGTTACATTTTTAGTATTTAGATCCTAGATGTGTGTTGTCAGTTGTTGCTTGTGTATTTCTTACTGCGAATGCAAATGAAATCTTTGTTTTATTTTTAAGGTGAATTACAACCAGCTTCATACACACATGCATACGTGGGTAAATACTAGCACAAGGGGCATTCTAAAGTCATGTTACTCGAATTTGTATTCTTGTATTCTCATGTGGAGCTATGACTCCGGTATAGGTTACAAACTAGTAAGTTTTGGAAGTGTATGATAGCCACTACATCAGGACACAGACACCAGAACACCACATCAGGTAGCACGTGCCAAATAAACATTGATAAATACAAATATCAGCAGAAAGAGAGTCCATGAAGAAACAACATGTTGCCTTACTCACACAAAAAGCGTACAATTGCATGTCTGTTTACCTTACCCACAGGTGTTTTTGTACAATTCGATACTCTTCATCTAAGAACAAGTCGAAAGTGCACAGGCTGGTACACATCGTCAACTATAGCAATATCGGTGCTAAGAAGGTCTACTTCTTTTCTCATAAAGTAACGAAAGTTGCTTGATATGTTGTCCTTTATGTATAAAAAAACACACAGTAGTAGAACTATAAATTGAAACTGAAGCATAATAGTTGAAATCAAGAAATATAAACCTGTGCAACATATTTTCCATATTTATATTTATGTAAATAAATAGCGAAAGGTTGAAATTACTTTTTATTGCTGGTTTTGCCACACATGCAACAGCCACTCAGAGCAGCAACCTTGCAACATATGGCTTACAAACGCCCGTCTTGTATTTACCCCCGTTAGCCCTGCCATCGTAATTCCTCCGCCAGACTGTTGCAAGGTGAGGGAAAGTAAAACTTTCCATAAATATATACCTTGCATGCTATCATTTGTAATCTTGGAAAATGACTTCTTCCCATCTTTTCTGCATAAAAACAAACAAACGTCCAAAGTAGCTGCAAGTAAAACTAAACAATTTAAAATGTCTTGTTGGGTTTTTTCTCCTGAACACAGATATGCGGCAGTAAAACTTTAATTATTTTTCATATCGTATTTATGGAACTACAGAATATTAATAAAGTTTTGTGTAGCCAATCAATAAAGGTTTCATTTTATACGGTAACTTTTTTTATTTATTTATGTTCCCGTGGAATGTGCAGTCAGAGTTGGCATCTTTTGCTCATTCTTAGATTCTTGTAGTTTTGCCTAATTAAAACTTCGTGAATATCATAAAAATGCTCATAAACAATACGCAAAACTAATCGTATTTCAAGTGAAACTCATTTCAGCATATTTCATTCAGAGAACTGGACAAAACGGAGCAAACCAAAAAAAAAATTGGAAGAAAAAGTAAAAAGTTTGTGGAAATCATTAAAACGATATTATATAATTTATTAAATTTCATTAAGATTTGTTTGGACAGGAATTTACAGGGCAAAAGTTGGTCAAATGCAGGGACATTTATTGGATTTGTTGGTAAAAGTTATACAAATTATGTGAACTGAAGACTAAAATGGACAATGTAGTTTTAATGGCAGATGAATGATTAAGGATGAGACGGACTCGTTATATTAATTAGAAGAATTTTTATAGTTTCTAACGAAAGTACATATAACAAGTTATGTTACAAGATATATATACATAAATTAATCTAAATCGCATAATTATGGTCTGAAAGGTAAGCTGTTTTTAAAGTAATTTAAGTGAAAACTTGAAAGTTCTGATATTCTTTGTAAAAGCTTGGTTCGTTTAGCTCAAGTGTTGGCGTCAGTGTATTAACGACGCCAGTCGATTATGATATTGTTACAATTAAGTAAAAGATTTTACTTACTCTTAATGACCAATTAACATTAAGTAAATAACAGTAGGGTTATTGTGGCGCCTTAAGGTATACTCTTACCACAATCCGGTTGACGAGTCGGCTACCAGTACGTTATTTTTAAAAACTATTCTACTACACTCTGGAACAATCTGGAAACAGGGTGACGAGAATTAACTCGTATAAATAGAGCAGGTTTTGGCATTATGAGTCAGTTTGTGATTAACCGCCGGAAAGTAAGCAACGCGATTTAATAATACGTACAACATAAAACTTATTGTAAAGAGGTGTAAAAAAGTAAACTGTTGTACTATATAAGTAAAAAAAAAAGGAAGCTAAACTGTTGTAAGTATCGTAATTTAAAACGAAATTTGTTATATTATTGGAATAAAATGTCACAAAAAGGACGAATAAGGATATTCGTAACAATATGATACGAAATTAGTTGCTAGCCCTATCCATGAAGCTTGAATATAGATGTCGGAATGAGATAATTCTTCCTAACAAAATTAGATACCATATAGTCCTCTATTAGTTGGCTCGTATTGCGCTTCCCCCATGATCTCCGTGTTAGCTCCTTTGAAGAGCAGTCAAGACATCAGGAACAGACACTCAATACCTTTGGCAAGCCATCTTCTGCAAGAGCAAACTTTTTCTCCTGCCCAAGAGATACCAATTGAACATTAGCCCCCTTGATTAGTGGTGAGGATTGTCCAAATCTCCTCTGTGCTATTGATTATAGAAACCGCTTGAAATGCAAGTCCACTTCATATCTCATTGCGTGTAAATCATATGCGCGACACGTATTCAGACAATTTTTGTGCAATCGCAGTCAGCACGATTCTCCTACAAAAAGACCTACAACGCCCGTACTACCAGGTGGGCATAATCTCTCTTCCGAGCAACGCAGTGAAGCTGCCCTCAGTTTTTTTTATTTCTTTTTTATTTTATTTATTTACTTAAGTAGTAAAAACATATTGATATTAACATATATATATACACAAACTAATTAAAGAAGCGGAAAACTTACATATATATAAAATAGATAGGGGATTAATAAAAACTAAAATCTGCGAAGGAAAACCTGCCGTCCGTCATCGGTTTGATACTGAACTAATCCATTCTCATTGAACTCTCTTTACTTGTTACTTGTATTGTTAGAAAGATGTAACTTTGCGCCAAGTTCTCGAAGTCTGTTTGTGGTTTATACGTTGCGTTGTTGGTGTATTGAGTATGTGTAGTAGTGCTGTCCGGTTCCGCGTATTGGAAGAAATGGTTCTGTCGAGTCCGGTTCCGAGAATAACCGGGTATTTGAACCGGTTCCGGTTCTCAGCGAATAGCAGTCCCAAAGAGGCTTATGTATAATATCTTATTATAAGTATATTAAATTAGATAAAAATACACATTTTCCTACCACGATTTAGAAGGCCATTTTATCTTTAAGAAACTGAGATTGGATAAAGATGAGAAACCCTTCTCGAATATTAGTAAAGTTCCTCGTATAAAATATCGTAAGTTGCCATCGGTAATTGTGGATAATACTATTATACATTCTAGTCAGGAATAGGCAAATTTATTGGCCAAAAACTTTCTTGATACTTAAATACTTAAACAATCTCAGATCACCTGGGTTCACCCTCCCATGACTTAATGACCTCTAAATTTATGGATCTATTTAATAGTACTGATATCGAAGCTTATCCTATGGATTACATTCAGGATGATTATGTAGTTAATTTAATCCATACTTTGACGAGAAACATGTCTACTGGATTGGATGAAATTCGACTGATACTTTGAAGATACCCAAGGTAATCCCGGTTCTTAAAAGCTGATAGCCATCGAACACGGTTGAAAGCTATAGCCCGATAAGCCTGCTAAGCACAGTTGGAAAAATCTTCAAAACAAATCATTGGGGACAAATTGTAAGTTTATAGTCATGTTTTGGTTACAAGCAAGCGATTATTTAGCGAAAAGTCATATTATTCAAAAATATGGCAAAGTGTTGTATAAGGTAATAGATATCAAAATAGAAAAATTATAAACTTAGCGAAAGTGATTCGTGTCGCTAAGTCTCAGCTAAGTGCTTCATACATATAAGCAAGCGGTGTAACCAAAACATGCATATTATCCCAAATGAAGAATTTGGGTTCAAAAATTTTCATAGCCCTTCTCTTCAAGTAAAGTGGATTTGTAATCATCAATCTTATGGATGTCGATACAGCCTTCGATCCTGGTCAGCATGATGCCCTGGTTTCGAAATTAATCCAATTTGGCTTTCCTTTGCTTGTAGTGAAATTAGTAAATAGTTTTTTGGCGTAGAATACGTCTTACCTTACGGTATAGGGAGTCACGTCAGATTGTTATTGTTGTAATCTTTATTTCATTGATTATGAGGAAACGGCGAGATAACTTTTTTTAAAAATTTTTTGTAGGTAAATGAAGATGTTATCTTTGATATACATTTCATATTGGTTGATATCTTCCTAATATTTAAATTTCTCAAATGAAAATTGTTTAAACACATACACTCAAACATATGTGTGGTGTTTGGTTGAGTGTTTGAGTTTGTAGCGTGAACACAAACTATGCTGCTGTTTCAGTGTGGACACAAACCTTCGGCTGTTGGTTTGATTGATGAAATATTGAAATTTCGTATATTTACTTATGTATTTAAGTGAAACAAAATGTTAAATGTGAATTTGAATTTAACATGGATATATAATTATAAAAAATATATGAAAAAATTAATTCATACATTTTTATGTTAAATTAAAAATAAATAAGCTTTATTTAAATTTATTTTATTTAACTTTAAGCTTATGTATATTATCAAAAGTAACTATCAAATAAATAAATTCATTTGCTTACATTATTTATCATTTATTGTTATATATGTTTTCTGTCTTATTGGATGGCGTATTCTACGTTAAACTTAATGGCCGTGTCTCTGACACAGCCTGCAGGGACAGTCCGTGGCCGAAGGCCTCGGACAACTGTCTGCTGTTTTTATTTTTTTACGAGATGGAAAATTTAAAGCATGCATTCATAACATTCTCTCCCCTACAGTTTTGGTTCCAGCAGGGGTTCCGCAAGGTTTAGTTATTAACCCTGCGTTATACATAATTCATTGTTCAGATTTTCCGAAACTAACAATCTGCAGTGCCGCGTTATATGCGGATGATGTCTGGATTTTGTATTCTGATAATTCGCCTCACATCGTAACAACAAGCCTTCAAAATGCTGTCCAAACAGTAGACAATCATATGTTTAAATGGAAGATAAAGTTGAATATCTGTAAACCCCAGGCCATCCTATTTACTCGAAAAAGAACGCCTGCAAATATCAGGTCATAAATAAGACGTGATAAGACGTAACATGACATATTGAGGGGTAATCCTAGATACAAAACTCATTTTCCGCGATCATATTAATTCTGTAAATAATAAATTCAGTATTGCTATATGAATGTTGAACTCAAGTCTGTCAGTTGGACACAAAATATTATTATGTAAGTCGATCTTTCAATCCATTATTATGTGTGCACCGATTGTCTGCGGAACATGTGCTAAGTCCCATTTAAAACCTTAAAAATTTGACAAAATAAATTATTGCGAATGATGTTGAAAATGCCTTGGGATTACTCTACCAGAGGATTACATTTACTGTCTAATGTAAAACTTATATCAGATAAAATTGCTGATGCAATATATCGTTTTAATCACTATTGTAGAATGCCCACTAACCTACTGGTCAACAACCAAATTTAACAAAAATAAATAAGAATTTGTCACGTAGAGAAATGTAAAAGTACAATTTGTAAATATGAAAATTAAATAAAAACTAATAATTTGTCTGCTTTCATGACCATACGTCTCTTGTTATGTCTATATTTATATTAATATAGTTTGTTCTGGGTTATAATTATGTACTTAAATTCGAAGGGTTTTAGTGGCAGGTTTTCTTTCGACGGTTGTCTCTGCGCTACTTTACGTGTTGTACTCAAGTTTTTTCGTAACTGAGACTTAAAAAATAAGATCTTAGTATTTCAAATGTCGAAATATTTGTGCAATATAATAGTTCTTTAAGGAATTGCCAAAGTAATTGCAGTTATCAGCTTTGATTAAGCTTTGACATTTATGCATGGTCGACATTTTTCCGAATTTATCTGTTAAAATTAATCTCCATTTTGTTAGCTATTTTATAACAATATGAATAATACCTACGCACACACACATTCACATGCATCCATCGTCCTTTCAAATACAAAACTACAAAAACATTTATAATTCTACATAGATACATACATACAATGTCAGGCAACGAGTAATATCCATGGTAATAGGCATTGTTATTTTAGCCAGGCAGAAATAGTAATCGGAGGAGTTGTTGTAGGCGTCTTAACTTAAGAAACATTGAAGACGAACCCAATCACAATGTGACGGAACAAAAAGGAATTGCATGGAAACTAGTAAAATGTGATAATGTTCTTGGGAAGAAAACAATATTGTTTGTTGTTGGTTTTCTACTTGTTTATGGACCATGATAAAGACTATTACTCAACCAGGCAACACAACTGAATCTAACGCAACGACCGTGTCTGTCTACCTCCCTGTAATGTAAAAAACCGCCATACACCATTGGCTACATGTTCTCCTTGCCACCCGAAAGAAATGAGGAAGTACGATGGAGCTCTAGAAGCATCGGCTGTAGAAGAAGCAAAAGCTTTTACTAAAGGAATGGTAATAGTCAAACACAAAAACAAACCAGATGTATGAGTTCATAGAATATTTAAACTATCTATCTATCTATCTTTGTGTGAGCATTTGTAGCTGTGTAAATGTAGTAGGAAGACGTAAAAGATTCATTTCTCTTGAAAGAAACAGGAAAATACTGTAGTATTTTACACGCAGTTAATGTTGTTTCATTATTGCCACAGCCTCAGTTTAGATTTTGTATAAAAAATGTGTGGGGCATTACAGACGGAAGCGGTGGCAGAAGAAAACTGAAAGCATATGATGTTGCCCCAGCTACATGAATTGTGCATGTGTGTGTGAGTTATGATGATGTAGACAAGAAATTATGATGATGTTACTATGCTTTGTAACTAACCAGTTTTACACACACCCTAGCAATCATGCACCATTTAGACTTACTGTACAACATTATCAAAACGGCGAAAAATGTAGCTAACGCAGCTCGCAAGTACATGTACTAGTTACAAGGGCCAAGTTCACGCGGCAAATAGTGACTATGTAATAATAATAAGTACAAGACACTACCTATCAAAATACAGCACAGATTGTGACATCAGAAATTGCATGTGAGTATTAGGGAATTTATTTAAGATAGTTAGTTTTAGAGACATCAATATGCTGCAAGATGCCCTATTTTTTAAAATTTAATTTTATTGCACCTTTGTGAAGTCTTCATAGTCATGTTATAACTCCATAGGCAATAAAACCGCTCGACTTTATGTCTCAATGTGTTGAGAAATAAGGCAGTCAATTTCCTAAGGGGTGGCGCGCGACATACGCGACGGGTCGCGACGTAGTACATTTTAATTTCAGTGCTCCAATATATATTGCAGCATTTTTGGTCTCTTTTCGATGACCGAAATTTCAAGATTTCTCTAATACTGCACTTCGTTTATCGACCTATGAAGATAGAGAGTAGTGAGAGTGGCTACACCACTCGGCTCCCCACTACAGTTATCTTCTTCTTTAGTTCTGTCAAATTCATGTACTTTGTATAAAATATTACAAAACTCTGCACAAACCAAAAAAGCGAAAAGGATAACACCTAATACATTTCTCGCACAGTTCTCTAAAATGAAGAACTAACTGTATGACTGAGAAAAATTTCATTAATATCGTACAAAATACAAGATCAACATTATTTGCATTTATTACATTTTGCGAAAGGGTAAGGGAACTATTGTGTGATCTATACAAACTTATCAAGACTTGTCAACCAACAATTAAGAGAAACGGCTGAGACAAAAGGAACCAAAATATTCTTCCCAATTTGTCGTGCCATTATCAAGGATGGCAAACTTATAATTTGTTAATTATTAAAAAGAACTACACACATTTGTATTTGTTAATTGAATTAATTTTCTTTGTTAATAAAGGAAATCAAATACACTAGATAAATGTTACGCAAAAAACTAATGCCATAATGGCTTAATTTCACTTCGTCTGTGGAAATAATGCTATATTTCCTAATTTCTCAATATTATGAGAAATAAGGCCATATGGCTTTATTTTCTTTGGCCTTATTACACTGCACCGTCATAGATATATTCCCACAAAGCATTTCCCAGATTTCAAGTTATCAGTACTAGCTAAGTTTACATTGTCGAACAAATATGTTCTAACAAAAATTTAAATTTTTTGCTGACAACTACTTGGCGGTCGAAGGCCCCTCTACACCTTGGGTTCTTCCAACCTCCAATGCAAACTTACAAGTGAAAAAAGACCCAATAACTCATACACTAACTGAAAACCAATAACTTTTCTTTATTTTTTCTGCAATCTGAAACAGTCTGACAAGCTTTAGGGACACAGATTTGGACCTAGTCATCTAAACCTATTCCGAGTGGTGTTTGAGAACAGCTTTTTTTGAGAACAGCTTTCATATTGTGACAACGAGAGGAGACATTTTTCCGAAAAACGTTTTAGAGTGCTCTGTGTGGGAATGGAGCACGTGTTAGTATGCACAAGAATTGCGCATGATGTTCATTGCATTAGGTCCTAGTACCCTATTTACTCTGCAGCTTGATATTTGATTATGATTTTTTAATTAAAAGTCCAATTATATTAATGTGGAAACTGCGTTTATAAAATAAAAGTCCATAATACCGCTAACACCTTTTGCTCTAGTTCATAACTTACGATTAATCTTCATCATTTTGTTTCAATCTTAACTTTTAATCTGTTACCAGAAATTGGGCCTCGCTGTACTCATATTGTGTTAGATAGTTTAAATTAAATAAGTAAATGCTTTCCAATTGCATCCCATGAAGAGGCAGGGGAGCGCTCAGTGAGCTGTGCGGTTTCTAGTTTGCCACTTTTTCATTGGGGCTCACAGTTTCAAACCGGTTCCGAACGGTTTTTGAGAAGCCTTGTCATGGCTAATTACTAGATAGTGTCACCGTCACTAAGCGAGGTGGCCGTCATCGAACGAAATGTAAGGTGGTCAGAGCAGGGATCGAAACCACGTTTTTAGTACAGGAGCCACACCAGCCATTTTTAATCAATTAATGCGTTAAAATAAAATCACTTCTCAGTAACAGCACGCATAGTTTAAACCAAGTTTAACCAACAAACAACGGTGAACTTCTTCCCAAAAACTGGCTCTTATTGACGGTGTCGGTGTTGGTGATGGTGTTGTGTTTTCACTTATTAAAGATTGTACAAGAAGAAGAAAAGATAAATATCTTACTTGTTTAAGCACTTTTAACTGTAGCTGTTCAGCTTTAGCGTTTTAGCTAAAAGTTTCAAGACCAGTCGGGGTCAATAGCATGCGAGCACTGTACCAATAGAGGAATGCACAAGAATAACACGAGTGATGAAGATGATACCACGGAACCCACACTTGGCGAACACAATCACTAACAAGTGATGCATAGTTTCGATGAATTTTAAGATAACTGCTATGATATATGAGACACACACAGATGTACATAAGGCGAAGAATTATAAATTATATGTTCATCTCATCACGCTAAGCAATATATCTCATATATTAGCCATCCCATGCGTTTCTTCCTGGTTCTTGGCTCTTTCAATTGTTTTAGGAAGCGAAAGATACGGGAAGGGCATTAGGGTTGGGAGAAATCAAATTACTCACACGTTTCGTCTTCTTGACATCAAGTGCAACATGTTTGTAACCATACACCACCATAAGTGGTAACAACATTGTATAAATGACATTAATTATGGTTGTTTTACTACGAACGACATATGTTATCCTGACACCAATGCACGAATTTGTCCTGGTACTCCTCCCTCGTCTGTGACACCATCATTGCCCATGTTTATGGAGTAATGGAGGTTGGCCGTTTCATATCTAACGAAATTAACTTAAACTTGGCCCTTAAGACACATCATCAATTGTTGTTATTATTTGTTCTTAACGTGTGATTTTCCTCACTTTGCGCACGCACGAATATCCTTTGCAAATCCTTCGCAAGCAGTTTTCTGCCTTGTGGTGAATGAATGTTTTCTTAAATAATAGTTTTGGTTATCTAAGGAGGAAACTTTAGTACATTTTAATCTTATATCTCTAGAGCCTCAAGCTGGCAACAATAGCAGCTTACAACTTAATAACTTTTACATTTCGTATCAGCGATTTCATTAGTGTGTGAGATTATTTTTAGCCCCTCACAGTCAAATCTGTGGAGTAAACAATTGGAGGCAACGATCTGTGGAAATGGTGTGTACACCAGGGCAAACGATAATTCACAGATTTGGTATTCTCATTAAGAATAACAACCCTCCACCACAGGGTCTGTCACTGTAACGGCTGGCAATCATTTAATCAGAGTTAAATAAAACTTGGACTTGAGCTGATGTGAGTTAGATTGAGTTGTTGAGATACAATTTTTAACCCATCTTAAGTTGTACGATAAATTTGACATATCTAGTATATAATTTTAGAAAAATTCTCGAAGAGCTTAAATAAGAAACATAGATTTATGAATTAAAACAAGTTTATAACGCATAATAAAGTTAACATTAAGAGTTTATGTTAAATCTTTTAACAACAGCATCTTCAAAACCTGTTTCCTAGATTAAAGATAAAAGATGTAAATTGCTGTTTGAGAAATAACCCACGAGTTTTCTACAAAATTTAAATTTTAATTAATCTTCAGCTTGATAGAAGAGGGTATGTGTTTTAGGGATTTATTTAATATGATACTTATCAGCAAATTGTCTGCTGTTACAAGAAATGTACTGTCATGACAACAAACTGTTTGCTGTGTTGATAAAATAGCGAACAAATGTTTGCTAAAACAACAAACATATACTTGCTGAAATAACAAACATGTTTGCCCCCCCTATCCTTTTTCAGTAATCTTTTTTGCTGAGTTTCTAATATAGTTTTTGAGTCCACTACTAAGATGTCAGTTAAAGGCACGTTTTCCAAGCGGGTTCGCTTTGAAAGTTTTTTTCCTGGATAATTGCTCGATAATATAATAATAAGATCATTGAGAGATATAATAGGGAATATAGAGGGAGAATAAGTATATACCTCGATAAAATTTGTAATTTTACTAAAATTTTCGATTTAATTTTTAATTGAAATTATTGAATGCTAAAATTATAGTAAATTGTGCAAAATTAAAATGAATTAGAGTAAGAGTAAATTAAAGTTAATTCGTACCTTGCTGCGGGTTTTGTGATTTTTTATTACTGGAGCTGGTCAAACGGGCTTCCCACTTCTAGCGGATATCTTGTTTAACAGTTAAGGCTTTCGGTTGGGGATTTTCCCCTCTGAAGCAGGCCCAACACTTCTTCACGGCTTCGGCATAGATTTGTTCAAATCCTGGTCTAGTTCCAGCATTATTTTTCGCTTATGCACACACAGGGAAATGATTAGTTGGAAATCAATTCAGGCATTGGTAATTCCATAATAAAGTATATATTTTAATTAGAATTTATAATTATCATACATTAGAATTATTTGTCGGCGTTAGTGATCAATTAAAAATAGGAATTGTTACTATAGAAATTAAGTTGCGTTAACCAATTTGAGTATTTCTAAAATCTTATTCATCTGAAATAGAAGATACAAATCATAAAAAGTAAATAAATAAATTAAATGGTTTGGGAAGAGCTTCTCACGACCAGTGAGCTGCGCGCTTTCTAGTTTTATACTCACTTCCGAAAGCTATTTTGAGAAGCTTTTTCATGGCGAAATACTCGATAGCATCGCGTATTTGTACCATCGACGGCCACAAAATAAAAAGTGCTATATTAGAATTCGTGTTCAAATACTAGTCAGTATAATCATAATTTAGTTTCAGTTACAAAAATAGTTGTTACAAAGTTATGTATTCGATTCGAAAGAGAAACTATATTTGAATATTACACAAGGACTTTTCAGAAATACTATTATATTAAACAAAAAGTGAGTAACAAATTTGTGAGAAACAACAGAGTATAAATATATAAATATTCACCGAAAAATGTGGTAGGAATACATATTCTCATTTTACGCCGCATAGACACAGAATTTGATATGCTTTGAGCAAAAACAACGGATGACATATATTTTTTTATACGAAATCAAAAGGTCATTAAATTCCATTTGTATATTTTACTGTTATCGACAAGACGAATGAATATACCCAGTTGATACATCGCACCACACTAGGTTCTGAATAGACTGTATTTTTTTATTTTACTAGTATTATCATATATTGCGGTGAAGTGGCACTTTTAAACGCAATCGTTGAATCTGACGCCACTATTCACGCCTTCACAAACATATGCAAAATATTGTGGACACTTGTCTGGAGGAACTATGGTGGTATAAATTAACTTAAACATACGTCTAATATTTTTAAATTATAACTGTTTGTACATGGATACAAAAAGAGTTCGTATTTAAATAAAAAATAGGTATAATTCGGAAACGGCGGGTCCAATCGCAAAAATAATATTTGTTTAACCTATGGATGTCTTGAATGCTGCTCCACTTTAAAAAAAAGAAAAACAATCGCTAAACCTAAAATTTCTCGAATCAAACATTGCTAAAACGCCCTTATGCCAATTTCTCGGAAACGAAGCGTCCAATCGAAAACATAGCTAGTTTTTAAAAGTTTCTAACTGTTTCTCATAAAGTGGGCCAATCGTATGGAAGATATTTTTAAAAAAATGCCACAATAAGAAAATCTCTAAAATAAGTAATTTGTAATAGCTCGGAAACAGTGTTGTCCAATCGCAAAAATAATAAATTTGTTACCTCCATAGGATTCTTGATCCGGCATCACTTATATTTACGGCATCACTTATTTTAAAAAAAAAATCGCTAACACATACGTATGTTTTAGGGATTTTTTATTTGAAAAATGTTAGTTCAATGGATTTTTTGTGAAAGGCATTCATTGCCTAAAGCCTACTATAGAGGTAACAAAGTTAATATTTTTGCGATTAGACCCACCCCACCGTTACCGAGTTATTGCCATTTTTTATTTTAACGATTTTTTAACGATTTTCTTATTATGTTGGCGATTTAAAAAAAAAGAGTCGTCCATATGAATTGGAGCACTTTATGAAAATCCCTTACAAACTCGCAAAAATTGGTTATTTTTCGATTGAACGCTCCGAATCCGAAATATAGATATAATGGCGTTTTTGCGATTTTTTATTAAAACAATGTTAGTTTTAGCCATTTGTTTATTCGTTCCATCCATTGGTTACAGCCTTCACGTAGGTAACACAAAGAATTTTTTTTTGCGATTGAAGGCACCGTTTACGAGTTTTAGCCATTTACTTATTTTGGAGACTTTTAAAAATAAAAAAATCCATATAATGAAATCGCTGTGACGGCTTTTCTAATAGACCGAATGACCTCCGGGCTCATCCACGCATATGCGACACCTGATCAGGAAATTATTCATTGCGGCCTGAAAGGTTGAATTCAGTGAAATTTCTTGGTCTCGTTTTGTACACCTCTTGCTTGACATAACTCTATAAAAAAGTGTCGTGCAGTCAGGCCAGGTGGCCTTGGATAGCGGAAGTGGCGTTTCTGGATATTAATTTGTTTGGGGATTTCCTATAGAGGTCCGCTATAATAGTGTTGGGTATGTGTGCAGTTGCTGTTGAAACGAATTCGTCTTCGGAGTAGTTCTGGGTGAAACAAAGTGCTTCAACATCTTTAAATAATGGTTGACCGTTGCTCTTAAACCGTTTTCTTCACAGAAGTATGGCCACGCAATGCACCTTGATGAGACTGCGCACCACACAGTGGCTCGTTCTGCGTGCAGTCCCGTCTCATGGAGTATTACTGGATTAGATTCACTCCATATATGGCAATTTTGCTTGTTTACATTGCCGTTTAGATCAAAATGGGTCTCATCAGACATAAACAAGCAATTTACCTAGTTGGTGTCTTCTTCGGCCATTTCAATAATTTTTTGGCAAACATCCAGACAAATTCAGAGGGTTTAACTTGCTTACAATTTAGACTTTGTACGGAAACAAGTTTAAGTCATTATGAATTATCCGTTGTTATGATCGTATGCTAACTCCAATTTGCAATGATAAGTTTCGTGCCGAAGTGCTTGGATTTGCTTGTCTCGAACCTGAACATAGGGATCTTGATGTAACGGTCTTCGTGCGATGCTATTAGATTCGGAAAACATATTTACCCATCTCATAATGGTCTATCTAGTCGGGGGAGTGCCGCCAAACTCCCGCTCAAATTCTCTTTGGACGGAAATGAACGACTGCAAAGCATGGTACCGCTGCACTATCCAAATTATCCTCTCGGTATCCCAAGCATCCAGTTTAATAAATCTAAATAATAACCTGCAAAATAATAAATGAACGTGCCGATTACTCATACAGAAGTAAAATTATTACGTTTTGTTTTTGTAGCACGATTCGCGCGCCACCCTGTATCAAAGAAATGTTTATACTTAAATTCATTTTCAGTTGGTATCAACACTTTTTAATCTTTTTGACAATTTAAGTACAAATAACAATGAGTTAATGTCAAGTAAAACGATTTTTCCAAATGATGACCGTAGATGGTTTAAATTATTAAATATTACTTACGTTTTTGTTTAACTAAGCAACTAAGGAGTTTTATTGGTGTAAAAGAAAATTTTAAGTATTAATTTCAAATAGAAAATAAGTACGACACACACATCGGTTGAAATCAGTGTTGCCAATTTAGCTTTTTCCCGCTAGATTTAGCTTTATTTTAACGTGCTTATCGAGAGAAAATGGAATATAGCTTTAAGCTTCTTTTCTGGCTTTTTCAAAAATTTGCAGATTTTTTTAGCTCTTAATACTTTGGCAGATATTATTAACAAATTGTACATCAATAACGACGAAAGGACGATGCTAACATAACTGCTATCTTGGCTTTGAATTCATATGGATATATTATATTATAACTTCGTAAATGTTTCATTACTTTAAGATTACCTGACAATATACAAACATTACAAAACATTGACCTGTTTTACATTTTAAGTACCGATAAAGAAGATATAACTATTATTTTAAAGTTATGTACAATGCAAGAGTAAACTATTGGTAGAATAAAAGACCAGTACTTTATTTCAATTTTTACAATGAAAGAACACGACTTATACTACAAAGTTTTGGGCTGAAGTATTTGAATATAGAGATGCCGTTGGAAACAAAAAAATTTAAAAAATATCCGACTTTGTTCTGAGGCTGTTATGCCTTCCTTAGTCCAATGCAAATGTAGAACGAGTTTTTAGTAACATTAATCTTGTGGAGACGAATGTACGTAACCGAATAAAACTTCGGACTATAAACTCTTTTCGTTATATCTGTGCTCACAAGGAATAACAACTAAACTTGATTTCGGCCAATATTCAACAGAGGATTTTAAAAATTTTAAATCGTTGTCTAAAATCAGGCATTTTGATTAAACTAATATTTAGAAATTCTATGTTAGCAATTTTATAATATTTAAATTTGAAATTCAATTTATGATAAAGAAACAATTAACTTGAGAGAAGTAAACAAAACGAAGTCAACTTTGTCCTAACTCGTTTTTAGCTGTTATTCCTTGTGGGCACAGAATATCTGGCCCTAACTATAATTTTACATAGGTACTTACATTACTATTTAATTTGTATTAGGTATGGTTTGAAAAGAAGCGAAAAATACTGTTTTCAGTATGAAGTTCCAAGAAGATTTCTGAAAATGATTGGATCAAACGAAAGTTATGACGAATGCAACAAAGACGATGAATATGATTCATACTATATAGGGTGAAAAATTGCAGAAGATGGAAATTTTGTCCTTCCGGCGTGTAAAATATAATATTTTAAGAACTATTGCTGAGATTTATCTGTATGTGTTGGTGACTGAAAATCTAAAATTAAATAGGTTGGCATATTTTGACGCCAAGTAATTGTGTTTATCACAAACGTATTTCCAACGTTATCACCCTTATTGGGTTTATACTCTAATATCTATTAATCTGATACTTTCGCTAGTGCTGCCATTTAGCAATTAGCAATGTCTCGGAAAAATATTTAAGCCCAGCTTTTAAATTTTTTCAGACTCTCTGGTTCTACTGCAAAGTAACAACAACGGAGTTGGATTTTCCACCACAAAATGTTAGCGAGAATACAACAAGCATTTGATTACATTCCTCCATGGTGGATAAGACCGCAATAATCTATTATACTGTGTGGGGTAAACTGGCAAATACATACATATATGAGTTACACATACATACATATGTGGTCGAAATGTACCCTTGATTACTGGAGGGGCGTGTGGAATAATATATATGTATACTTATAGTTGTTGTTATAGTTGCTTATGTTAATGTGAAGTGAAAAACACAAAAACTTCACAATAATGTTTTTGTTTCATTTATCATGTTTAGGTGGTACTGGTGTTGTGGTTTGGATTTACACTCGAAACCACTCAACACTACGAACACCATTGCCCACTTCAGTGCAACCCAAAACCTTTATGAGACTAGGCCCAGCCAGTGTTTCTTACATGTCTCACATGAGTTTGGGCCAAACTCTCAAAAAAAAAAAATAAAAGACAAACTTTTATAATGAAAATATGTATGTATTTATATGAAATGCCAAAACAGATCACAATCACAACGAAAATGGTATCCCCATATATAAGTATACATACATATGTACATTAGGGTAATAACTTTTTGCATTTTTTGCAAATATCATATCTCCCCAGACAAAATCGTGTAGGGCATGGACAAATATTAAGAACTGCGTTTTTAGTTTTTCGCTATCGTTAAAAAACGTTACGCACCAAACGCGTTAAAGTTTTGAATCAAACAAAAATAAAAATAGTACAAGCTTTGTAAAATATCGCGTACTTTGAACCTAAAGTTTATATCTTACAATACCTACTTTTAATCATTTATTGTTATTATTTGTTTACATAGTACTTACATATGTATGTATAAACCATATTATAAAAACATTGTTATTAAACAAATTAAAAAAAAATATATTAAAGGCATTTTAGAAATCGCTGTCGGTTGCGTAAGGTTTTTTTTTTTTACTACATTGAACTAAAATAGTTTTTTTTATCATTAATACAATATTTGCCATTAAAAAAGCCCTGGGGAGAATGTTGTCTAAAAAAAGTTATCACCCTAATGTACATGTTTGAATGCTGTAAAGTTGTGTATGCGTGCGATTGTTTTCACTCCAATATTCTACTGAGTTTTGGTTTGTAGTATAAAATATGATATTACAATTCAAAACTGACAACCACCACCAGTTAATTAATGCTGAGTTTGGTATTAAGTTCAAAATGACGAGCGCTTTTACATTTTTGTTTAAATATTTTATTTCAATACTTCAATAGCACCATAAAAGTAACTTTAGGCATTTTATTTTTTCGCTTTATTTTGCACTTAAATTCACGGGAATTCCGACGAGGAAAAAAAGGAAATCGAAGAAATCATATGTTTCGTGGCCACGCTATGCTGGTGCCACCCGCTGACATTTGACAGACATCATTAGCAGAATCTTACGGTGGCTGTATTGAGAAGTTGAAAACTTTAATAGGTCACAATGTACTAAGTGAGATGGGTGATTTGACGGAGTGTGAAGACTTGGAGCAAAATGAGAAACCTGTGTAACTGAATAGGGGGTGTGTTGAAACATCTGCTGATGACACCCTGTGACTTAAATATAAAGGGCAACTATTCGGTGTGCAATTCAATAGATAATTTAAGCGGTTAGTAGCTTCCGGGTATACAATACAACGTTGACAATGTAACTAAAATAATTCCCCGTGTGATGGTAATTTTAAGGCGATTGACGTCGTCAATCAGACTTTTTTGATAACACAAACCTTATGTTCGTTCTGAGAAATAATGAAATGTACATATATTTTTAAATATCATGTAAAGGTTTTAACTCGATTTATGTTGCATTTTCGAGAATTTGTAATTATTTCAGTGTCTGCTCTTGTGTTTTGTTTTTGTGTCGAAAGTGACGAAGAAACGACGGAATATAGTTAGAGAATGCTAGTGTGAATTGTCAGGCATCAGTTTACAAATCCCCGTAACTGCCTGCTACGTGCACCACTTGCACTTCGCAAGAATTTGACAGAAATCTGTTTCATTTCTGACAGTAAACAGCTCCAGACACTGTAAATGTAAATTAAGTAGAAATCACCAATGGAATATGCAACATTACATGTAAATCACTGCAGTCATTAACGCCCGTAGCAATTCAAGCAAATCAATATTTGCTTACAATTTTAAATTTGGTGAAATTAAATTAATATTTGCAAAGACCAAGTAAATAAAAAAAGAAAACAAACTCGTGAAAACAGTAACAGTCTATATGAAAAAATGTTTTCATTTGATCTCTCACTTACCTCCCCTGTCACTTACTTGAAGATATGGGTTCAATACGCCTCTTGGCAAATGAGTATTGGTTGTGGCACAGAATTAATTCACAGATTTATAGACGAACAAAAATTATACAAGCTCTTGAGATTTGAACTGGTATGACAAGATTGAAGATGCAGAGCCAATAAAATCAAATTCCCAGGGTGTGAGTATGTCTCGTTGTTTCTCAGCGCGTGAGTGTGAAGCACTACTAGGAGTGTCAATAACCCCCGAGCAAAGCAGTACAAGGACGTAATACAAGGACGTAATTTGTGGAAATAAAGTATATTTCGATGCTAAACAAACCCAGTTTGTCGGTGTAAAAAATAAAATATAATCGAATGTGGTGCTTTACATCGCTGCTGTTGTTGCTGTACGCACCAGCATTTTTAATGGATTTTTAATCCAACAACTTTTTATGGCAAGATTAGAAATAAATTGAATATTTTGTTATCCCTGTTTGTGTTGCCTACCCTGCATGGCCCCTCATTCATAATGTTTTAGCAAGCCAAACAACCAAACAACCAACCAACAACCCATCAATAGATTCTATCAAAGTCCATTCGCAAAAAAAACCAAAAGAAAATAATACTCTATCAATCCGGCAACATATTGGCAGGTCAACAGGGCGACCAGGCTCTCTAGTATCGCGTGCAAAAAGTATTAGGATTGTTTGGGGAAAACAGAATAGCTGTGATAAAGAGGATAACTGAAATTATTGGGTAGTGAAATTTTATACGAGTAGTCAACTGTTTTTATGGACAAGCGGATTTCATGCATGTAAAGCATAGTTGCAGTGTAGGGATATTATGGGTCTTATTATACAAGACGCATTGTTATAGCCACATGAAACGTACCAGTGGTAACTGGCTTTGAGAATCAAGCTGACGTTTGCGTCACAGTATGTGAATGTGTGGGAAACACAAATGAAGATTAACATAATGAGTATGATATTTTGCGAAATTTGCACCTTAGAATGTGTTTTGCTAGAAAAACATGCTTACTTCAACCCTGTATACAAGGTTCGTATTAGCTTGGGAGCATTTCACTCCCGAGCCAAAAACAAAGACATTATTTTGGAGATCAGTTTCCGCGACTTTATCATATTTATATCTTCGCGATTTTTTTTTCACTCCTTTAGAATCACTCAAAATTGGGATACTTTCACTATCGAACACACCGTTTCCGAGATATTTGTATTTTTCAATTTTGTTCACATCCGATTAATTCCAAAAATATCAACAACGAGTAAAAACGCCAAAATAAAACATGTTAGTTTTGAGTAACGTCTGCAGTTGGAGATGTTTTTAAATTTTAAAATTATTTTTTGGTCTTTGTTTATTAATTTTAGTTTGAACTGGCTCGGTACCGTGGCTCTGGCTCGCAAGGTAGGAACATGCTATTAAATGGAGATTTCGGCTCGAAAGCGGCGACGCGAACCCTGTCTGTATGCGGATTTTCATAAAAGGAGTCGATTGGACAACTTAGGTGTTTATGTCAAAATCCTACTCGGAATTTAACGTAGATTATATAACGTAGACGTAGATTCCTCTACTGTATTCATTGAGAGATTGCAATGAAAAACACTCAAGCCCATTCCAGCAGTGCTTCTCGTCTCGCCGATCTTCAGTGATGACTCTCTGGTCATTGTTGGTAACCCCTGTGAAGCATCCAGTTATTTAGTGTCTGCCGCAAATACAAAGCTAACCAGTTCTATATTGTAACAATAGAATTAAAGTGTAAGAGAATGCCAGTTATTATTACTGGATAAACCCCCGATATTCTACTCTAAATTGGGAGATTGGTAATTCCTATAATTGATTTCATTTAATTTATAATTTCTGTTACATGTGAAGGAATTTATCTTATTTTCCATGTCGCAAAGATTTGTAACACGAGTCAGCGAAGTCGAATCTTTTCATAAAAGATTTTATTTGATCCCGGGCAATTGCGGACACAACTATACTCTTGTATGAAGGTGAACCCTTGATCAGCAGCTCGAATAATTGACGATCGGCATTAGCAAAACTGCCCCTTTACCAGAAAATTTCTTGAATAGAGCCCTTTGCTAAAATCCTTTTGCTCTTCACACACAAACAATATTTCTGATTCAGTTTAGTTTTTGAAAAACTCCATTTCAAACCCAAAACACTTATGTATACGACATATGCGTATTATCTCATATTATGTCAATCATGGGCAGAAAACGTAATTGCATTATGAGTATTTTTTTTTACAACACTGCAAACGAATATATGCAGGAAATATTAGACGCTTGTGTGTGTGGGTACAGATAAGAAAGATTTGTTTTACTGTTGGCGCTTCGTTAAAAATGCCATCCAGTATGTGGGCAATTTAAAGTAAGATACTACGATTTGTAACAGAGTCTAATCTAACAAGATTCCTTGAAATGCGAGTTTGAAACGTAAACTTTTCCGTGTTTCACCTTGTAGTACCGCATAGATAAATTCCAGGAAAAAATAAACTATTCAACATATGTATCGCACACAAAAGTACTTTATTACGCATTTTAAAAAGCGCAACATGTCCTTACTCTATTTTACAGCGCATGAATTCCGGACAACGGTGACATCCTCAACCCTGTTTACGTAGAAAGATAACTTAGACGGATCGTCTGGACATGTATATGACCAAATCTACCATAAATGTTTGACCTCTAAGGACTTCTTCTCCTTACATATCCCACCGCTGGTCACCTTCAATTACATTTATCCATTTTTAATAGACTTTTCTCTCTTTCCCAACACGTATTTTCGTTCATAATGAAATATCAATAGAAACAACAAATACACATCAAATATACAACAAATTGTGTTATTTTTGTGTAGAATTTATATTTTACTAATCGTAAATATACGATAGATACAATCCATAAAAATAACATCACACGGCTTTAATTTAAAATTGATGGCGTAAAATCGTCCCTTTTTGGCTTTGTAAACTCAAGGTCGATGGGATATTCATTGTTAGGCGAAAAACGTAGAAATTGGGCAACAGAATTGTTTGGACAACAGCCTTTGCATAAAGTTAAAATATTTATAAACACCAGAGACAAGTTGTAAGTATTGAGTTCAGGGATGTAAACGTTACTACAATTGTACTTCCTTTGGTAAAACTAAGACATTAAATGTACAATTGGTACAATTTTAAATTTGCCCAGTTTATCAAGTTTAATTAATTTACTGTTGGAACTTTTGTTGGCTCTTATGCACTATTGTACGCAGGTTTTAAATGAGAGTCCAGAACGTTCACAACAAGTATAAACAAGTCTGTGCCTCGGCGTGTTCGAGCAGAAAATGCTGCACGCACTCCTAATTATCATAGAATCAATCGGCTCTATCTAATGCCGACATAATTGTATCGAGTGAAATTTTGTCGACTTCTTAGTAGAATAGATAATAGAACCAAAGAAGAATTTCAATTATGAATCCACTCATGTTCTGCACATTCGTGTGGCGCAGTTCGTGAGTATGCTCAAAGGATATCTCGATTAAGTGCTGCTGTTTGTAATTACCCTCCTCCGTGTGTAGTGTCTCTTCGTTTGCCTAACTCGTGTGGTTTTGCGCGTCGCTGCACTTTATCAGCATACAAAAGGTATTGAGTTAAGAGTTTGGGAGACTTCCCGATCGTTGGTTAATTGCATCACCACCTAGTAATTTGTTCGCAATGAACTTCATTACTAGTATCATTTATTACAACAGCTAATGCAAAACAAGAAACAAAGGCAGGTGGCGACAGCGAATATTTTATATTACAAACAAAAAAAACATAAAATGTCTAATCCTTTAACAATAAAAATTTAAAATATCAACAATTCTAAAGCAAATGCCAAATCAGCATTTACTCAAAAACAATCTTCAATTAGTGAGTCATTGAACAGACGGTCAATGCCCTAGAACGGAAGTAGAAAGTTGAAAGAGTACAATTTTGTAACCTCCTTGATACGAGTGTACAATTCTCATTTTGCATCCCATCCCATTTCCACCCAAAATAGATTTCCAGCACTAGCATTCGATATGAGCCCAAGTACTTCAATTAGGTCCCACAGCGTCAGAGAGGAGTAGGGGGATTTCGGCCACTGTTCTTTGGCATTGTTAACAATGTAAACAATTTAAAGACAACATTTTCAATGCAAAACACGAGTTTGTCTTTCCGACTTTCCACTCTCTTGCTCTCAAAAAAACGAAATAGATTTAATATTGATTCCATTGTAGTTATTTCAAAAATTACGTATGTATGTGCAAATCACCAATGATATTTTTTTTTTATAATGAAATGTCCCTAAACAAACTTCGTTTGCGTATTATGTCTCCATACCAGCACTGTCAAATGTGTCTATCACACTATACAACAATAGCTCGTATTTTATTTAGAACAACTATGGTTGTATCACTACTTGGCTTGGTGTTGACTGTATTGGCGTGCGATGTTATCTGTTTGTTTACACTGAAATGTGTACTTTAATTTACATCAACTTAAAAGATAGTTTGGTGGACATTAAGATGTTCCACATTTTTCTCATACTTGCATGCTTCGTTATAATTTTGAAAAAGACATCGCTTCTTTTTAATCCGATCACCAAATATAACTAAACAAAATTTGAGTTAAAAATAGCACTACATTAAAAAATCACCACACAAGAAAATAACTTCTCTGGGCCGGGGTCTGGGGGCCCCTGAGTACGTGCCTGTTCACGACAAACATTTGCTAGGTCCATCTAAACACGTTGCTATTCGACATTACATTTTAAAAGGTAAATACCTGACGTTTCCCCCACGTGCGCCTTTATTTCGACCGTTGCATCCCTTTGAACTAATATCACTTTTTGACCCAATTTGATGGCTCATATGGGTAAAATCCGATAATTTAGAGAATTGACGGCTACGACACTATTTTTGCTCCTACCCTCTTCTATAAATCACCCATAGATTCATTTGCTGTATCTCCTATCTGAATCGTCATAGGTGGCAAGAACCCTAGGACAAACATACTTGCCTATGGTCGTCAAAGGGTTAAAGCCAGAATCACAATTTAAGCATCAGTTGTAAAAAGCATTAACAATGCAGGCAAAAAATCTACTTTAAATTCCACATATCGTTAGCAGAAATTCGAAACCACGTAACTACAATTTTAATTTCTATTTCCAAGAGAAAAAACAATCCTCGTAAAAGGGTGAGGAATTAATTTTTCAATTCAAATTTTCAAACTTTTGCTAAAGTAAAGTCTTACCTTCAGTAAGATGCGAAAATATACTGGAAAACTGCATTCTTTGTATTTATTTACCAGTTTTTTTTTCAAGTCCTTTGAACAAAATGCAAATTGTAGTTACGTTCTTTTGCATTTTAGCTGGCGATATAGTGTTGAGCGTTGAATATTAATAAAATATTTAAATATACGAATTATTTTCAATTAACACATTCTTCAACCTTACTCGTACCTAAAATTTTGTCATCGCGCAAGGACCTTCCGTGTTGTTTGAAAAAAAAAAAATGTTGATCTCATCTAAAAACTAAGTAATATCAAAGAAATTTCCAACCATTTGTCTCATAAAATGCATTTTAAACTATGATTTTATCTTTAGACAGTTTTATTTGTAAATGTTTCATAATATTTTACTAATCTTCAAGAAAAAAATATGAAGCCTGTGTTAGATAACACGGGCGCATAGGTCAGACGTAGAATACGTTAGTCATTTTGCAATTAAAATATATGAATTAAATATAATTTTTGATAAATGATTTAAATCTATCAAATTTATCTTTAATTTTTATGTTAAAAATTTAGGATAGTTTTTAACAAAATTTGGGTACACTTTATATCAATTCGATGCACTTTTGAAAACAAGTGTAAATACTGCATGTGGCAACACTGGTTCTGTAATGTTCACATAAAACATGCATTGTCATTATTCTTCTTCTCTTTCTCACACTGGTTCTGTGATGAACACACAGATAATCGTACTGCTCTTACACATGATGTTATAATACATAAAATACAAAGCATATGAAAATTAATACAAAATTTGAAGGAGTTAAATTTTGATTTACTTATAGAATCAAAAAAATTATAGGTAGCAATATGATTATTTAAATACAAATCAAAAGAAGACATATTAAATATGTTACGACCATACTTGAATTTTCTTCAATGCATGCATAAAGTATTAAAAACTTATAATGAAAGTGACAAACATTTTCTCAAAATTTTGCGCTCCAGATCAACACCCCTTCCTTACCGTATAACGTATTCTACGTTAAAACACTGTGGGTCAATTTGTATGGGACCAACAAACTTGATACTCTTCGATTTCGATGAAATTTCGATATACCTGTGTTAATGTGAGAATAATTTTTGAATGCGACATCAGATCTGCCATTTGTATTTTTTATTCCTAAAGAGAAGGTTAAAACCTATCAGGCGATACCTTGATCGTTACAATCTGATATTGCATTCAAAAGTTATTCTAACATTAATATAGGTATCTCTTCACAAAAATGTAGCAGATGGCCAACTTTACACAGCTATAGAACATGAAGAAGCAGAAGCGAGTAGAATATAGGTGCGAAATTGCATCGAAATCGAATAGTATCAAGTTTCAAAAGTATGGCTTATGGGTCGATTTTTTTCGCTAACATACAAATTTTTAAGTGAAAAATGGCGGGCTCGATTTTGATTTTAGACCCATGGTTCCTTGGGGAAAGTTTTTTAGAATTTGTCGTAGATTACGTTTCTTATATACTCTTGGTCGGCAAAAACATTGACCCACCCTAGTGTACACACAGAAAATTAAAGTGGTAATATTGCGTCACATCAATGAATCAATGTCAATAGAATAATGTTTGCCCTGTTGCAAGTATAATTTTACAAATGTTTAATAATACTGGCATGGGTAGTTTATAATATTTTCTTAAATTGAAGCAAAAATAATTAAATATATAATAACACTGCAAACGCATTCATTGAGATTCTGGCTTAAACATTAAACATAAAAAATTTTATAATTTTTTAGAAGAATATTTTTAATTTTTATGAACTAACAGATCAGGAGTTATCTACAATCAGGTTAAAAGTGTAAACTGTCGGAACTAGGACTTGAACTCACATTGGCGGATGCTCGTTCGGTCTTGTGTACATTGGCACCTCCAGTTTTTGTTGGGGTTTTTCTCCCTCGTGTGAATGAATTTTTTGTCATTACAAACATTATTTTCCTCCTTACTAATTTCATTATCTTTTATTTCAATACTCCTCTAGTAAAATTAAAAATATTTTACAAATCAATTATTCATATAAATTTAAGTAGTAAAAAAAAAAATAATTAAAAAAAATTAAGTTACAGTGTTTTATTTATAAATGCACTAAAAACTATAAAATAATTTTTCTCTTAGCCTCAATAAGTATATTCTTCTTCATGATGGGGTTGTACAATGGTCCGCCTACTTAGCACTTCAACAACAATGGTCTAGATACTTTCAATAAAGAGCGTAATTAAAATTAATTAGTTAATTAATTTTCTAGCGATCTCTCAAATAAAACGCTTGCATTTAAATTAAAACTGGTGACATTTAATTTTGACACTTAATTTGACATTAAATTTTATCACCATTTTTAATTTAAAAGTTAAATAAAACACTGTAAAAACCGCCCCGTTTCAAAGATCAAAGTAGGTTGCTAGTTCCTACAAAGTAGTCGGAATTCGCGTTTGTTTGGGACGTGTTTTATTGTAACATATTGGAGAGTGAAATAGAATGAAATTCATTCGATATCTTCCACACGATTATTCTGATTTCGGTTTACACTATCAGGTTTGGGGAATGCAAAAACAGCTGTTTTCAAAGGGAAAAACTAAATACAACAAATATAAAATAAGAATTGGATACAAAAAACAGCATATTGTGAGCAAAAATTAAGCATTCGAAAAAAGCGACGAAATACAAGAGATTGCCCCCGTTTTTGCTCGCTTCATTCAAAATGCAACCCTGATTGCATCAGTTTTTGATGGCCATCCAAAAGTGTAACAGATCGGTCAAAATATGTTGTGCAAGTCGTTCTTCGACACTATTCTATCCGCTCTCATCAAATGAAAATTGTGACATATCCAACAATTTCTTTTCTAGTGTAAGTAACACTGCATTTACTAAGGGGCACAAGTAAGTAGGTAGTATACATTTAAGCAACTACAGTTTACAACGTTTTTAATTAAAACAATTTAATGGGACGCGTATTATCACAAGTGAGGAAATTTTACTAGAATGTACTTGTATCTTCATTAAAACTAAAATGTGGACGGCAAAACTGCTGAAATAAAGTTACACACAAATTTTAGAATTTACGCTATTACAGGAAATCGATTGATTTTGATGTCACATATAGAAATATAATTAGAAACTTATGTCAGAAGTAGAAATCGCAAATCGCAAACTACACTATGATAATGTAAAGCGATTCCCACAATCACCATGTGCAATATCCATGTAAAATGAAAAAGAAAATGTTCAAATTAAATGGAATTTAAAAGTCAAACCTTCGGCATTTCAAGTTAACTTAATGTGCATTCAGTTAATCATGAGCAATTCAACATTTTCCAATGATCTATGTGGACAAAGTTTGAGTGAAGGTTTATATAACAAAAAAGTGAGCTTAGCACTATTTCTCCACATCCAAACTTGTACATTGGGAGCTAATTTCATATCTTTCCAGTAAACTGCATGTCTACATAAAGAAGATAAATATGCCACTTAACGATTTTTACGCGTTTCTCGATAGACTGATTCAAATTGCACTTGAATCTGTTATTTATATCAATCATTGCTATTATTCAGCCAAATTTTGGTTAAGCCAACAAATTTAATAAATTTTTCTCTACAATAGGGTTATAACCAGTGTTGCCAATTTAGCTTTTTTCCACGTGCTTAGCGGGAGAAAATGGAATTTAGCTTTAAGCTTTTATTTTCTAGCTTATTTCAAAGATTTTCAGATTTTTTTAGCTCTTAATAATTTGACAGTTATTATTAACAAATTGTACATCAATAACGACGAAGAAATTCAATTTCCTAAGAAAAAGGTACTGGACGATGCTAACATAATTGCTATCTTGGCTTTGAATTCGAAACTTTCGCCAACAAATTGAAAGAGTCATTCAAATTAAGTTCTATGTAGTAGTGAACAACAAATTAGAAACAAATTCTCAGACTTTATTGTTGAACTAATGAATCAATTGAAACAAAGGTATGAGTTTGAGTTCATATGGATATATTATATTATAACTTTCGTAAATGTTTCATTACTTTTAGATTACCTAACAATATAAAAAACATTACAAAACATTGATCTGCTTTACATTTTAAGTACCGATAAAGAAGATCTAACTATAATTTTAAAGTTATTTACAATGCAAGAGTAAACTATTGGTAGAACAAAAGACCAGTACTTTAATTTCCAATTTATAAAATGAAAGAACACGACTTATACTGCAATGTTTTGGGCTGAAGTATTTGAATATAGAGATGCCGCTGGAAACAAAAAAATTTAAGAAATATCCGACTTTGTTCTGAAGCTGTTATGCCTTCCTCAGTCAAATGCAGATATAGAACGAGTTTTTAGTAACATTAATCTTGTGAAGACAAATGTACGTAACCGAATAAAACTTCGGACTATAAACTCTATATTGGCAGTTAGGTAACTTTTCGATATATCTGTGCCCACAAGGAATAACAACTAAACTCGATTTCGGTCAGTATTCAACAGAGGATTTTAAAAATTTTAAATCGTCTAAAATCAGGAATTTTGATTAAACTAATATTTAGAAGTTCTATGTTAGCAATTTTATAATAATTAAATTTGAAATTCAATTTATGATAAAGAAACCTAACTCGTTTTTAGCTGTTATTCCTTGTGGGCACAGAATATCTGGCCCTAACTATAATTTTACATACATAGGTACTTACATTACCATTTAATTTGTATTAGGTATGGTTTGAAAAGAAGCGAAAAATACTGTTTTCAGTATGAAGTTCCAAGAAGATTTCTTAAAATGATTGGATCAAACGAAAGTTATGACGAATGCAACAAAGACGTTGAATATGATGGTGATTGGAATTTTGGAAATTTTCGCATAAATGCGCACTCGTCACATTTTAACTGTTGACGACTAAAGATCTCACTTACCAGCTTTTGTTACTGATAATATGGAATAAAAATTAATTCTTTTTACTTTTTTTTTACAAAACTACACTGTTTTTTAAAGGAAAAATTCAACTTTTTGTTAAATTTTTTTTTGGCTTTTTTTAGCGGGTATTCTCATAAAATTTAGCTTTTTAAAAAATAATTCTGGCAACGCTGGTTATAACAGACCTCGCAATAGCCCGAATAACCTAATTTTTGACGTTCAAAAAGTATTTACGCAGACGCTGTCTTCAATACGGCACCAACTTTTTTTTATTCATATTTTGAACTTCATATTTTGTAGGAAATTCTTCATACCAATACTGGCAACATTTTTGAAATGCTTTTATGAAGTGATGAAAATTCTATGAATTTTGTTATTCCCTTATGCAGCCAATTTCGTGTAACTTTTAAGTATCGTTTCATGATATGCATGAAGGTTTCATAGATGTGATGAAAGCCTTCCTCAATTTGGTGAATCTATATTGATGGCAGCGTTTCATAGAGTTGATGAAAAAGTTTTCTCTGTGTGTACCTATAGTTTGTGAAATGAAGTAAAAAATTTAATACAGTTTTAATGTTTAAGTTAAAGTTGCTAGATACTCGCCTCTATTTTTGAATTTTTAGGTCATCTAAATCGAGTCGTGAATTCTTTGCAAATAAAGAAACGTATGACATTCATAATGCTAACGGTTACTTGCATTGCAATTAAGAACGCTTTGGTCTCTCTCTTCATTTTTCTTTATTCCCACTTCGATTGTCAACGACAGCGATTTTTCAAACAATCTTGTTGGTTACACTGGTCTATATAATGTATAATGTATTTTGTAAAGCGCACCACAGATTTGTCCGTCATAGGCACGAGCTTCGTCGATAACTTTCCCACTGTTCATAATATTAAATTGGGAGTGGCGTTTAATGGACAATAAATGCTATTGATAACCGAAGCTCATGTTCATGATTGACAGTTGTGTGGCCCGCATTACAATTGCTGCAAAATCTCTTGAAAATTATTCATAAAATTCGACAATTTAACAAATAGCTTATGCAGGAATGATGTTAAAAACGATTGTGTTGCAAAAGTCACCCGTTACGAGTATTTAATGTCATAGAATAAGAGAAATCACATTTGGACAAATCATTTAGATTTACACATCAGATATATGTCTGTATGTATCAACAAATGTACTCGCATCCCATGTAGTACAGACACAAAGGCAGATTTACATCAACTTGAAGTACATCCATCATTATATGTTTGTAGAAGTGACGAATAGTTAATAACTACTTTATGGCATTTTGTTGTTTTCGATGACGTGCTGGTGTGGCTAAGAGATGTGTAAATACATACAAATTTGATATTGTCGAGAACACTTTCAAACTTAGACTTTAAGCCCTCGCAAGTTTTATTGCGTCAAATGTCAAAATCTTGGTAAGAAATCTGATGGAAGATTCTGTGAACATATCTGAGTGATTCAATATTTTTTGAAGAGGTTTCTTATTGAATAGATTGTACTGTATCCTGGATTTTTGGAATAAAAGAAAGATAGTCAACATAAATTCTTAATTGGTTTGACCTTACCTCCTATCATCTTCTAAACCAAATTGACTCAGAGGAAAAGAAGAAAAGTTGCGTTTGGCCAAACCGACACAAATGACATTGGTAGGCCACCTTTTCTCTGCCTTGGTGACTTTATTAGTGTCATTAAGAAAGTGCCTCACATGCAGTTTTTTCTTTTTCTTCTTTTGTGTTTTACCCCTCATTTTCTTTCTATTCCCAGGACATTGTATCCTTCCACTGACCGAGCTTTGCACACAAAAGCCGTTAGAGATAATAAAATGTTAGTCTATATAATTGGAATGTGAGTGGTTTTCACCATGGCTACACCTGGTGCACTTTAACTGTGGCATTGTGACCACCATCACTGACGGAGGAAACAAAGCTGAGCTATGCACAATATTTCCAATCGACCGAGCAACCATGCGACCGACCTCTATTGTTCACAAAACTTATTAAACTAAAACGGAATGAGGATAGTAAAGAGATAAAACAAACAAACAGAACGTGTAAAAAACATTTTAATTACATTCAAGGACTTGAGAGTTCGGGACACTAGCACTAGGTGTATATTTATTGAAACAGGACTATTGTTGGCCACAATCATCACGATAACGATTCAGATTTGATGGTGCGCTGTGTTAATGGTTCTACTTGTGCTTCGAACTAATGATGAATTTATGATTTATTTTGTTATTCTACGACTCCTCCCTCAGCATTAATTGCCAGAAAAACAACCAAATGATATTTTCTTTTGAAATGCTGTATTATCTCATAGTAACGAACTGATTTGCAGAGATTTAGTGGGAGCTCGCCAAAGAAATGTTGTTCCTAATTAACCTTAGATTACGAGAAAATAAAGCAAAGAGCCAGAGGATGTGCGTGCCTGAATTTTAATAAGTTGCAATGGAACGAAGAGGAAAATATAAAACAAAGCAAAAAAATATATCTTGAATAGACAAAAATTGCCATGGTAAAATAATCAACAATGTGGTTATTAATAATTCGTTTCGTCGCCGTTTATGTCTTGTGGATGAAATACTATTTGCTGTTTCTTGTGTGCGTTCCCACCCATTGTGCCTGTTCTGACCGAACCTGGGGAATATTCAATTAAAGTTGTCGGCCGCCCTCCATTCGCATCCACTTCTCTAGGACTTCGCTTATCATTTTTGGCACATGCCAAAACACTTTTATGTTTATAAATTTTCGCTCCCTTCTCATTTCTTCTCTTTGGACGACTCATTATCGTCGTGTTTATTTTCCACAGTTGTTTGCGCTTACACGGAATTTGAATGTTATTTTGAGGTATTTACATTTGTTTTGTTTTCTTGTTGTCTTTGCAGATTATCCACGCGTTGAAGTTGGTCCTGAGAATCCGCTGCGTGTCGAACGTGATCGCACTGCGAAATTGGAGTGTAATGTCGATGCTAAGCCCAAAGTGCCTAATGTACGCTGGACACGCAGTGGCCGATTCATTAGTTCGAGCCTCGTTCATACGATACACCGAGTCAGCATCCAGGATGCCGGCAAATACACATGCTCGGCGGACAACAATTTGGGCAAGACGGGTGAGCAGGAATTGATTCTAGATATTCTCTACCCGCCCACTGTAGTCATTGAGTCTAAAACTCGCGAAGCCGAAGAGGGTGAAACAGTGAATGTACGCTGCAACGTCACATCCAATCCCGCTCCCATCACCGTGGAATGGTTGAAAGAAGGCTCCCCCGAATTCCGATACTCGGGCGATGTCCTGACTCTGTCGTCCGTTAGGGCCGAAAATGCCGGCAATTACGTATGCAGAGCCGTAAATGTTATTCAGTCATATGGTCAAGAGAGAACTGAACGTGTTGGTAATTCCACTGTGGCATTATTGGTGCGCCATCGTCCTGGTCAGGCCTACATAACACCTAACAAACCCATTGTCCATGTCGGTAATGGTGTCACACTTACCTGTTCGGCCAATCCGCCAGGATGGCCAGTACCTCAGTACCGTTGGTTCCGTGATATGGATGGTGAATTTTCCGCCACCCAGAAAATCTTAGCTCAAGGTCCTCAGTACTCCATTCCCAAAGCCCATTTGGGCAATGAGGGTAAATACCATTGCCACGCCGTCAACGAACTCGGCATTGGCAAAATGGCAACGATTGTATTGGAAATTCATCAACCTCCCCAATTCCTGGCAAAGTTGCAACAACACATGACACGTCGTGTGGCAGATACTGATTATGCTGTGACTTGTAGTGCCAAGGGTAAGCCCGCTCCATCGGTCCGTTGGCTAAAGGATGGGGTTGAAATTCTGCCTGAGCTAAACCTGTACGAAGTTAAGACAAATCCAGATCAAGGTCCCAATGGCATGGTTACCGTACAAAGTATGTTGAAATTCCGTGGCAAAGCCAGACCCAATGGCAATCAGCTTGTACCTGGTGATAGAGGTCTATACACGTGTCTGTATGAGAATGAAGTGAATTCAGCCAACTCCAGTATGCAGCTGAGAATAGAACACGAACCAATTGTATTGCATCAATACAACAAAGTCGCATATGATATTAGAGAAACAGCGGAAGTTATATGCAAAGTGCAGGCATATCCCAAGCCCGAATTCCAGTGGCAGTTCGGAAACAATCCTTCGCCTTTGACCATGTCCTCAGATGGCCACTATGAAATTAGTACCACCACCGATAATAATGATATATATACATCCGTCCTACGCATTAATTCGCTGTCGCACTCCGATTATGGCGAATATACTTGCCGTGTTGTGAATTCATTAAACACTATTAGGGCCCCCATAAGGCTACAACAGAAAGGTGCTCCTGAGAAACCCACTAACACCCGTGCTATGGACGTGGGGTCGAACTACGTTTCACTATCCTGGGATCCTGGATTCGATGGCGGACTTAGCAACACTAAATTCTTTGTAAGCTACCGACGTGTGCCCATGCCCAGGGAGGAACAACTGATACCTGACTGTGCTACCTTGGCCACAAGTAATACAGAATGGATGGAGTTTGACTGCCACCGCGACAACCCGTGCAAGGTGACACAATTGGACCAACATCAGAGTTACGCATTTAAAGTAAACGCCTTAAATACTAAAGGCAACTCACAGTATTCCAATGAAATCCTGACCACCACCAAAGTGAGCAAGATTCCTCCTCCTTTACATGTGACCTACGATCCGAACTCCAGAACATTGGGTATTAATGTTGGAGCGACATGCCTCTCTTTAATTGCTGTTGTGGAGTCAATGGTGAATAGTGATACTCCCATGGCGGCTTGGGAAGTAATTGATCAAGTGAATCTACAGTTATCTGGAAACGGTCCCACATTTAAGGAAACGGTGCTGGATCGCCTGGTTGCCCCTCGCCGTAGTACAGCTGGCAGAGCTTTGGGTCACTCCATAACTGAAGACGACGATGATGAAGCTAGCATGAACACATTGGCCCTAGAGGATGACAACAGTCCCACTGTTCGCGTAAAGCTGTGTTTGCGTTCCAATCATGAGCACTGTGGCGATTACACGGACGCAGAAAGTGAGTATTGCCCAAAATGTGTTTCGTTGGAAATATTAATTACAAATTTATGGTTTGCCCTTTCTTTAATCAATTGCAGTCGGCCGGTCTTATATCGCAGAGGCTTCCGCTTTGGCCACACCAACATTAATAGCCATTATCGTGTCATGCATCGTTTTTGCCTTATTCGTTGGTTTATTGCTCATGTTCTGTCGGTGCAAGCGCAATCAATCGAAAAAGAGTGCGGCCGCTAAAGATTATGAAATGGATTCTGTTCGGCCATCAATCGTCGCTGCCCAACAGAGCCAAGCACCACCGCCCTACTATCCGGCCAGTGGGCTGGACAACAAAGCCCTCGAACATTCCATGGACTTAGCTCTGAGCATGGAGGAGCAGAAGAGTGCCTTGTATGCCACACAAAATGGCTACAGTTATCATCCGGGCAGTGGGGTTGTGGGTGGTGGAATAGGTATACCTGGACACACGATACCTGGCAATGAATGTAAGTACAGAGATGAAACAAAAATGTTGCTACCATTTATTATTGCGGTTCAATGAAAACGGTTAAGTGTTTTTTTTTTCTACTGCGTTTGCAAGTGATTTGGAGCATAATGGGAGACATGTGATGGATCATTTGTAAAATGTTTTATAGTGGAAGGATTTTTTAAATTGCTGCATTTTAGGGTTAACGATAACAAATAGTGGAAGTTATACGAAAATAGTTTGCGTTATTTAGTTTAAAGGAAAGTCATCGGGCGACACAAAATACTGAATATTGGGAAAACCCGATTTATAACAGTAGACCAAACATACATATGTTCATAACAAACTATAGTATTCTTGTAGAAGAATGATAATTGTTTGTTATATCAAGAAAAGTCAGTAAATAGAGTTGGACATGATGTATTGTAAAGTAAAGTCATGATAAATTTAAAATAAATTAATAAACGCAATTTGCGGATACGATACACATTGGCAATATTTGTATTATTCGTTTGTGGCACGGCAGTTCTCGATCAACCCTCGTATGTTGGCTGTACTGCAATATCACGACCATAAATCACATACCGGGAACATTGAGAAAAATTGTGCTTACCTTCTCCATTCCTGCTTAAACGATATTAATGATTCTCCCATTTACTTCCTGTTTCCAAAGGCGTCTCACTGGCGATTTGTTCACCTGGATTTTGTTGAGGTAACACGTTGGATCTGCATGAAGGGTGATGGTGTCTGGCGAAAGGTGTAAGGCAAAAGAAAATTGGAATAACCATTTATTGTACTTTGTTCACACTCATATGCCAATTCCACTCACACAGACTCACTAACTCACCCAACACCATGCATTGTAATGAAACCTTAACATGGTAGTGTTGGATGAGGACATTCACACATAATACCGCAACAACATTGTCTGCGTGTGTGTGTTTATGCAAGTGTTTGAGTTGGATCTGACATAAACTACAATGACCGACTCACCAACCCATGCAACCACATTCCCTGCCAAACACTGCATCCAATGTTTTGTCTCTTCACGTGGGTTTGTGTTCGAATCTGTGTGTGTGTGAATGGAGAGTAAATGATTGGGTAGATTTTGCGGTTTTACGCATTTACAATGTTTCACCAAAAACGATTCAATATTAATTGTTGCCATTGTTTATGACTCTCTGATACAACAGCGTTTGTGGCAATTCTCTTACACACATTCCATCTGTCTTTACACTCTGTCTTTGCTACTTGCTTTTCCCTCCTGTTTTATATATAAGTAGATGTTGTGTCGCGTATACGCTTGCATTTCCTTCCTTCCCGCTGTCTCATGAGCTCTTCTACTTGGTGAGGGTCAGTATATGAGTACATGTATTGACCTTTGTATTTCCTTTGCAATTATCTTCTACCGTATACGATGTCTTAAGAGTTTCTTATAAAGGGTGATGTTATTACGGATTGGTTTTTCAGTGTAGAATGATAATTCCTTGCGATTCGTGACATGTACCAATGTCAAACGGACTTCATGGAAAAACATACTCGAACAACGCTTACAAATCATTCATTTTATTTTTATTAAAATTCGTACTTGGCTCATCAGTTATCAACGACGAAGTTAATTTCTGGGTGAATGGGTATGTCAATAAAAAAAGTATCACATTTGGCCTAATGCCCCACCAAAGTCTTTAAAAGATGCAGTGGTTTATGAGTCGGCGATATCATCTACCCGAATTTCTGTAAATATGATGACGGCCCCAATGTTACCGTCAATGCCACCCGCTTTCTACGACTTTTGAACACTCTCCCCCAAAATGCACCAGCTGAATTTGGTCGAACTGTGATTTCAACAAGGCGGCCCTACTTGTTACTCATAACGTGAGACAATGAACCTTTTGAGAGATATGTACGGTGAGAAAATTATCCCACGTATAGAACCAGTGAATTGCCCACATATATCGGGTGAGTTAAATCCTCTAGCCCATCTTTTTATGATGTTGCGTGAAGTCAGTTGTCTATGCCAAAAAACTACCATCAGTTGCAGTCTTGGAAAAAAAATTTATTGTGTTGCTAACAAGATGCCCACCGCTATACCACATAAGTGGTTCAAAATTGGGCATATCACGTGGAGCACTGACAACGTGGTCATGCCCAACATTTCCGCGAAATAAGCACTGCATTCAGTTATCGACCTAAATAAAAGTTCCTGACACTTTTGTAAGATTTGTGTGTTTATTTTGATAATTAAAATCCCAAACAAATCACCCGTTACAAGTAACTTTCGTTCACAAGTTCCTTGGAACGGAAATGTGAAATGTCGTAGAGAAATTGCATTTGCAGACATAAATGAGAAAATTGTAATTCCATTATTAGCCTCTGGGGTGTTTGATATGAAAGATTCTGCATGAGATGATTATAATTACGAATAAGTTATCGTGTTCTTTGCATTCGTTACAATTCGTTTATATTTCCATTTTCCTTTTCTTCATTTGTCAGATAATTATTGAAATAATTGGAAGTTGTAAAAAAGCAATAATGGAATACAAGCAATAAAGAAATGCGAATTCCTTTGCTCATTTTATTTCGAACGAATATTGAGCAAATTGCAAATACTTTTTCAATGTTGGTGAACGGCTTTACGTCCATCATGAGAAATTATGCGAAAGTCGCTACTTGGTCATTGTTTGCCTTTTGTAAACATGTCCCTGATGTTATTTTAAAGATCCTTAATTTCCGATTTTGTGCAATTTGGAAAGAGAACAGAGACAGTATTCGAAACTTAATTACGAACAATACGTTTAAAATAATATTTAAAATTATACGATCGTCATTGGCATTGATGTTTAACAACCATTAAAACGATCAACCGGTTCGCGTCCTTTCAGATTTGACTTGTGACTGATTGAAATATTTTCACTAAACCGTAAAACAGTATTCCCAAGAATTTATTACCTCAAAAATAAAGCAAATTTTCCATCTGCAGTCCCACTGCCGGGCATTTCCTTCGTCCGGTAAGAGTATAAAGCATACAAGAATAGTAGAAAAAGAAAAAAAAATGATTTCCTACCAAACAATTAATTTACTTCCACTTTTATCCACCGTCAACTCTAGTAATTGAAAATCAAACCAATTTCCTTAAAAGTATTGAGGTCTAAAATACTACTAAGATGCTGTTTCTGTATGTAGGTACGTACATATGTATAAATAAGTAGAGTTGCTGTTAACATAAAGGACCGCAAAACAACAATTTTCATTTGTAACCACATATTATGGTAAAATTCTGAAGCATATAGTAATTCATGTATAGAGTGAACATTTCACTCATCTGTCGTTTCCCTTCCCTCTCTTCGTGGTGAGTTCGCTGTGATAGAGAGATGTTTGACGAAAATTAACTTGCACCAGCTGGAGTTACAAGAATTTCGGACGTGAATTTTGCATGTCATTTTGGTGAAAAACTGCAAGAAATTCTATTCAACATCCTACGTTCATATCACACCAGGCCTAATGTCAACAATTTGCTGATCGAAATGTTCACTCTAGATAAATGAATTACTCTATGTCCTTAAGCCTCCCAATAAAAATTTTTGTTGGAATTCAAGTTTAATTCAACAGTAATTCCAGCAATGTTTTACAATTTCAAGTGTTGAATTCAACTTGAATTACACTTTAAAAAAATACCAATCTCCAGCAAAATTCACCCTTGAATTCAATTCGAACAATAAACCTTAATTACAGTGTAATTCATGCATTGAATTACAGTTTAATTTAAAGCGAAATAAATAAGTCTGTGCGTTGGAATTCAAGTAAGAAATTGCGTTTGAATTCATGCTGTAAAACAGTATTAAAACACTCCAATTCAAGCCTTATTTCTAGTCTAATTGCAAATTCGAACTAATGCATTGATATTACATAAAATTATTCAGATGTATTTAAATGGAACAGCATTAATACATAGGATACATAGAGAATCATATTAATAATTTATACATAATTTATTACATCTATAGATCTGACATATATTTTGCTCAGTTCTGCGAGAAAGATATATCAACATTTTGAGAGGTCCTAATTTAGATTTTGAACACATACTTTTCAATAATTCAAATAACTTTAAATCGAAATTTGAAATCAAGTTTAAATTCAAACAATTTTCAAGCATTTGATTTTTAGAATTTTTTGTGCTTATTGGGTCTGTTTGAATTATTACCTATAATTCAGTGTAATTGTGCGAGTTCACTTTGATTTCCAATTTTTTCAAACCCGTTTCCCATTTTCCATCTTGTTTATAGCCAAACCATTCAAAAATACATATTGCCTAGAGCATTAATTGTTGTACACACAGCGATAGAACATGAGTTCAAACCTCGGCGAGGGTACACAATTCAAATATTATTTTTTTATTTAACGTAGCACTTGTTTGGATTTTTTAACATAACTCATTTACCAAAAAATATTATAAAAATAAAAACATTGAAAATATAGGTCAAATCTAAACACGAACCGATGTCCCACGGTGTTATATGGCAAAATGTGACCAAGTTCATATTTTCATTATTAGGTCTTCTTTTTTAAAAGCAGACTAGTCTACGATCCACCGTGCGAATTATTGGTTAAAAACACACACCTCAAAAAAAAAACTGCAAAAACTTTTCAAGTGACCTAGTTTTACAAATTATGTTTACAAATTATGGTACACCCTCCAAATATGAATTTACTGTTAAACCCCATCATTGGGAGAGTTTGTTCACTTTAAAATTCGTAGCTTAGTTATTTGTAAACCGAGTTTAGGGGTTTTAACAGTGTTGGAAACAGGAAAATTTCAAATTAATATATATATATGTTTTTCGAACAATAGCAGTGAGTGGAGATTTTTTCGAGGAAAGTTCAAATGTTCAACAATTTCCGTAATTTTTTGTTCTTTACTGTGTTTATTTTTAAATAAAACGTAAATCTATAGGTGACTTTGAGAAATTTTGCTCAAGAGACCATAGCTCTAAGTAGGATTGGGAGGCCCCCAAAATTTCAAAATAGATATTTTTCCATATATACATAGAATAATTTAATTAAATTCGTCATAAAATCGGATAGAATTATAGCAGATTTCTTAGTATGGGCTTGTTTGAAAGGTATTTTTATCACCTTTCAGAATCTGTATTGATACCAATACTTTTTTTTATTTTTAGTAGAGATATTAGGAATTTTTTGTCGAAAAATAGCCTAAATGAACTTTTTCTACAGGTATCAATACAGATTCTGAACGGTGATAAAAATACCTGTTGGGGGGCTCCAAATCCGACTTAGAGCTATGGTCTCTTGAGCAAAATTTCTCAGAATCACCTATAGATTACGTTTTTGCTATACGCTTCATCAAAAAAAATCGTTCCATACAATTTGACCCGCCCTAATATATATATATTACTTCAAAATTAAAATTGCATAAAAATTTACAAGTTTCGAATGTTTTTCTTCTCAATGCATTTAATTTATCCCTAGTAGTGGATTTGAATGTCATCAACAATTTTACAGATGGCCCAGATATTGGCAATTTCCCAGTTTTAGCAAAAACAAAACCATAGATAAAGAAAATAATGGATAAAGCGCGACCATTGTCAAATTTTTTTGACTAGGTGCTGTCCTGTACTACTTACTGTCACTCTCACAAAAGTTCCCTATGATTCTCGTTGACGATTATTCCACACTGTGAGACATTTTTGTTCAAAAAAGTTAACAAGGGAAATAGAAATTGTGACGAGTTTTCATCGACAATTAAAAGCATAATGGAAATTATTGTTGGCTTTGCTTGTAGTTGTACAACGCAGAATGATATTTGTATGTATAACAAAAACGATTTCAAGTCGTTGATCTTATTAAGAGTAGAAACCCAGTAAGCCCGGCTTTTTAATCAGCACTCTCAGAGCAACGAAAATTGTGTGAACTTGTGAAGCGTATGTAAGAGCATAACAATGTATGTATGCATGAATGAAAGATAATAAAATTGCGCATTGCGTAGGTCCGTTATGTGTGAATGAATTCTCTCAGTCTCTCTGTGACGTTAGGATTACTATGCATACTATGCTAATTTGGTGGCACGCCTGCCTGTTTAATCATTTTCTTGAAAATATTATAACAAAAATGACAGTTTTGTCTATAAAATATCTCCTGAATAAAATTGCCTACAAAAAACATTAAATTCCCCAACATTTTACTCTAACGAATTCATATGTATATCTTTAAATGTATTACCAATTTTAGCTTTTCAGAAGAGTCAATATTTTTGGCAATATATTCATTGAAAACATAAAATAATAAGAGCATACCTCACGCCTTCTACTCTCCATTTGACATATGATATCACGACCAAAATGTTTTCAATGAACACACATCATCCATAGTTTTTATATTATCTTTGTCCCTAGTCGACCTCCTCAGATGCCAATTGATCTAACTCTGCATTTTGGAATTTTCGAGATTTTAAGGATATGATTAAAACCTCCTCATTCACTATCATCTCAATGGAGGAGACATCCTGAAATATGGATAGTTCTCAAGCTAGGTTTGAACAAAATTACACAGAAGTCGGAAATACCTTTTCAAGTTTTGAGTTATTTTCTGTTTTGTGGACTTAGAGTAATTGACCTCTGATTAGCTCAGTGCATAATCGCCTTAAATATAAAAAAGTTTTTAGGCTTTGTTACCCTTTTCCCCGCTTGGGGGTATCAAGTGCTATTGTAGGAAAGTAGAATAACTTTTATAATTTGCATCTGATTTGAAAAAAGTAATGCTAAGACGTTTCAGTGGAGAAATCTCTTTTAATTTACTTATGAATACAAAATAAATAAGAAAATTAGTCTCAAAGTCGAAAACTGAACCATTTGTACATATCATAAAAAAGTCGCTTCGAATGCTCCATTCTGTTTCGCTTCTATTATGTGAGAACATCGAAAATCGGTCTGAAAACAGTGGTTCTTCAGAATAGCTCCGAATTTTTGAGGCTGTTTTTGAAATTTCGAAAACTGGTTTGTCATGCACTCAACTGTAACACAGTGTTTCGACTGAATTCTTTTTCATTTGTTTGAGGAAACACTTACACTGGACGAAAATAGCGAGCATTTTGATAAATTAAAAACATTTATAAAAATCAAGCACTCCCTATTGATTTTGCTATATGTTTAGAAAGGGCAATAAGTAACACAACTTCCAGTCAAGCTCGACCTACTTAACCTTGACGTATTACAGCCGCTGTGGAATTTTACCATTATTTAATGTGAATCGAATTGGTGCATAATGAAGTCTTAAGAATATTGCCACAGTGTTCACAAGTAGTTCAGCAACTTACAAAAAAAGACATAGCTGCTAGAGGAAAACAAAAGAAACAACTATGTATGTATTACTCTTCTATGATTTGTAAACTGTTTACTCTTTTCAAATGGGCTAACCCCCCACTTTTACGAAGGCAGAATGTGAATGATGTTCGGAATGGTACTCAGGATAAAGGCAATATATTCACTCATGACCTCTTTGTAATGTTCCATTTAAAATAATTTTTGTGTTGTTGTATTGTTTCTACTAAAATTTTTTGTTTTTAAATTTTCCTTGTACTTTATTTGTGAAAAATTAGTTTGCTTTGTTTTAAGGTTTTAACTATAAAACAAATGGCAAAACATTCAACCAACAATGAGAGTTGCGTTAAGCCAATTAACAGAAGCAACAATGACATTAGCAACTGCTACAGCAACAACAGCAACTACAGCAATAATTGCAACTAAATGGGGATAACACTGGTGGCGCATAAAATGAACACAATGTAAAAACTCATAAAGTGAAAGAGAAAAAAAAATCTAAACAAACTGAAAGTAAAAGAACTAAATGCAATGTAAACGCTTCTAGGTATTAGTGGCAAATACTGGAGCAGCTTATAGGTTAAAATGGCAAAACAACCACAACAACCCAAGGAGTACATGTATTCAAACCAATTTGGCATTAAGTGGCAACAAAAGCATTTGCAAAAGTTCATAGATGTCATTGAAAGACGCTTAAAGGGGTACATTTGCAATTGAAACTGTTGGCGACAAATAAAAGAACGAAACACAATCACAACAAATATAAAATGAAACCAGGTTAAATGTTAGGTTATCACGAAGAACCCTTTACAAATCGAACTAAATCGCAAAAATGTTTCTTTTCATTGTGATATGGCGAGATAATTAAGTGGCACATAAATGAGCAGAAAATCATATTTATCGCAAAACTAAACCATAGCGGGTGTTGACTTACAGCCTTAATAATCAGCCGTAATTCCCAAGTTTAGCTATCTGCCAGTTCAAATTATTTTCTGAGTATTGATATTATCTATATTCTGCACGAAAACGGAATTGGATTGAACAATTACTGTCATGCCAGGTTTGTTATTTATTGTGCAACTTAATTTCTACATTGATTGGTTCAACTTTCGTAAATGTATTTGAAATTAAAATACATATTACTACAATTACTTACCCCATCTTACCCCTAAACCTGCAGATCTCCATTCTATCAGTATCAATTCATTCCGCAATAGCTTTTAGTGGAAACTAATTTACTTACATTAGACACAGCCAACTGTGTTATATCTTTTCCATTGCACCCATATTTAATGGTCTCTACACATCTGTGCAACATTATGCCGTAAATACTGCATTGAAAGTAACATTTGTTTGTGAAATAAATACGATTTGGATTAGACAACCACAGTGACCAATTGTTAAGTCAGCCGCAAAATCCGCCGCGGAAAGCAAATTTATGCACAACAGCAGCAAAACCGCAAAAGCAAATTGCAACTCTGTTTCAAAAGAGTTCAGTATTTGCACACACAAACACAGTCAACCCCATCAATGGTGCACTCCAGATCGGGCGCCACCGAATGGCTATGGCAGGGCATGAAATTGGAGCTGCTGGGTAAAGTATTTACTTTGTGGTGTACATAAACTATTTTGCAAATGAAATTTATGTTAAATATGATGCAGCTTTCGCTCAAAGTGAAACTTGTAATCTAACGAAATTCCTTAGAACGCATCCTTTCATTTTGTGTTATCTGCAACGTCAGAGAGAAAAAACGCTCAGCAAAGTGTAAAGTTGTTTATTTAATGTTTGTAGTTTTTGCCTTTATCTCTCTTTGTCCTAAGTAAAGTCGTGATAAGTGCGGATAAAACAGACGGAGAGCAAAAACGTATTTACTACTTCAAAATGACAACAGTGAACCGTAAAACGACCCGATTCCTTAAGGCCTTCACACTGTAACAAAGTTAAGAGTTGTATATTTGTGTTTTTCTTCCGTTTTTCTTTTGGCTGCCTTCAACTTGTTTGAACTCATTTCCCTTCTAAGGATATGGACAAGAGCTTAATGTTTTTAAAGTAATTCTTTCAAACCCTTCCTTAAGACATACGTACAGTTGACTAACAGTACAGTTATCTTGGCTTTTGCATGTTTATTTGGTTAAAATGATATTTTGAGGACACAGTAAAGTTGGCAAGGAGATAAACATATGGTCAATCATTGACGGTCATAGTGTGGAATGCCATATTGTTGCCCTCTGTGTTGGCGAATTCCCTGGGGATATTCATGTGTCACATCTCTTAACAAAGGTTAAAGTGTGATTTTTAGTATTGTAAAACTTGCCATAGAAGTTACCAAAAACAATTTGTTTTTAATGACTTTTTAAAATGCCCTCTTTCTCTAGCAGTTAATAGAAGCGCACAAAGAAACAACTACCAAACAACAAGGACACTTGATTATAACTTCATTTAGTAGTAAAGTTTTTGTGTTAAATTGTTCTAAGAGTTTTTGGGCCATTGTCGTAATGTTCTTGCAAGCAATTAAGCCCAATAATATGCTCAAGTTTTTCATTGGCCATTAAGCCTAAACATATGCAATGGCAGAGTGTCGCTACCTCGCTCTCTGTCTCTCTCTCCCATACACTGGTTACATTTGTGACACACACACACATATTAAATTAGTATTTAAATGAAATTGTGGTTAAAACCATAACAAATGCTTACCACTTATCGTTGTATTGTTTAGCAAACTATTCATTCAAAAATATTTACCAATTCTCTGTTGTAATTGTTAAAGTTTCGCCTGTTTTTTGTGATGTTGTGTGTTGTGTGTTGTTTGTTGGGGGGGGGGGGGTTAAGGATGGAGCTGAAGCTCAACAAAACAATAACTGTTAATGAGTATTAAATAATTTGTTAAATGAAATCTTCAAATGAATTCATAACACAAAATACAATTGCAGGAATTTACAATTTGTGGTAAATTATTCCAAGATTGTCTGTAAACAATGCAATTTTGCAAAACAATGCAAATGAATTTAATTGTATTTATTCATTTTTGTCACAACAGTATCTGTTTGGGAGAGAAAGAGAGATACTGAAAAATAAAATAATTGCTAGAATTATTGCAAAATTCTTAGAAAGGAAATATTGTTTCGATTTTGGTTTTTCGGTTTTGAAACAATAGTTATTCATCCACATTCCCAGAGCTGCGGTCTTTATTTCAATTTAAGGTAAATATTAATGGGCATATTAAATGACAAGTATTGAAATTGTACCCAATACTTTCGGGAAATACAATAATAGACATTATATTTAAATAGCCGCATTACAAAAGACTACACGACACTTTCAAATGTTCTGTAAAAGAATTTTAGATTAAGTAATTTTTGTTCCACTAATTTAATTCATGCTAGAAGCCATTCAAGAGTTTTGTCGGTAAGGAGGCTTATACTGAGTTTTACAAACTTTATTGAAAAGGTCAGTTGAAAAGCGTACTGAAAATATTCATATTAAATTACATTTACATGAACAGAGTCGGGCATTTACATTTTGTTTAATTGCAGAATGGCCTATAGTGAAACTGAGCCCTATAAGATTTATACTCCACATTTTGAGCAACTTCAACATCTTTCGTCGGGTCTTTATTTCAATTTAAGATAAATCTAGCTAACACTAAATCTCTGCCTCAAAGTATTTATCGTCCGATTCACGCGACAAAAGTACTCAGCTATTGTGCAAGACCTTATTCTTCATCAACTTCTTCTATAACCAAACTTTGGTCATATCCATTACCCTTCAGCTCTTTCAAACGTCTATTTATGCTATGCACAAATTTAGGGAAATTATTTACTACTTCGCTGCATCTTTCTTCTGTATATTTTCAGCGTCACTTGTTCAGAGTTACCCTTTCGACGAACTCCTAATCTTGTCGTGGCACGGCAACTTTGCAGTTACCCTTCACACTATTAGTGATTCCCGCTTAATCTCTACAATCGTAAACACTTTCTTGAGATTTTACTTTAAAAATATCCAAGCCAATTGTAGCAATTATGTTAACAAAATTGGATTCCCACTTCCAACATAATCGCTGCCAAATTTCGAGGGATACACTGAAAGAAAAACCTTCATACCATTAATGAATTCTTACATTGCATGAATGAAAAGTGTCATTGCTTTTGAGCCAATGTCGGGCTTCATTAATGCTATGAACAATGTTACACGAAACGAGAAATGATTCATAGACCTGAAATTAATGTAAACTTTCTGACCGGAATGAAACATTATCATTGTATTAAAGAAATATGTTACATTGATATTATAAACCGTTTCATTGATGTAATGAAACATAGTCATTGATGTAATAAAAATGTTACATTGATGCTATGAACATGTTTCATTGATGCTATGAGCATGTTTCATTAATGCAATGAACATGCTTCATTGATGGTTTGAACATGTTTCATTGAAGGTCTGAATATGCTTCATTGATTGTATGGACATATTTCATTGATGGTATAACACGTTTCATTGACGGTATGAACAGGTGGTATGAACAAGTTTCATTGTTGGTATGAATAGGTTTCATTGATAGTATGAACAGGTTTCATTGATGGTATGAACCGGGTTCATTGATGGTATGAATATGTTGCATTGATGGTATAACACGTTTCATTGATGGTATGAACATATTTTATTGATGGTTTGAACGGGTTTCATTGATGGTATGAACCGACTTCATTGATACTATGAAGACAATTCATCGATAGTATGAAGATATTTCATTGCTGGTATGGTCAGATTGGGGCGAAAAAAATTTTGGGGGGGGGGGGGGTAGAACACAAGATTCTAAGCAAAATATGTATCCCTATTTTAGGAGTTATGGGCCTCCAAAGTTCGGGCTTTTTGTGGTACGATTTTTTTCGACTATTAGGTTTTCTGGGACGGGCCAGGAAGAGGAATATCTCTGTTGCAAATTTTGGATTTCTGATTTTTTTTGGATTTTTGGGAATATTTACCCATACAAAAGTGTCCCTGCGTGGACCCGTTTTTTTGGACTTTGTGGGTCCCCATAGGTCCGGCCGGCAAAAAAGTTTGGTTTTTGAAATCCCCTTATTTTGCTCGATTATTTTTTTTTTTTTAAATGGCGCGGGATTCTGCATTTCAGCCTTTTATTTATTTCTAATTTATTCCTTATCTCAAGCTGGAACTCATATATTGTGTCACAACTACTGTACATATATAAATAGTACATAAATACATACATTTATACAAAGCGTACCTACATACATATTATCCTTTAACCAAATTAATGAATGGTTCACAATTAATGGAATTGTACATTATATTAAATAAAGATGTTTCATTATTGGTTTTTTAGAAAAAGTATTTTAAAATTCAATAAAATGTGTGTAATGTAAAGGGTGGCATATGTAATAGATTCTACTTTACAATGTCGATGAAATGTCTGCAATATTTCTCTATAGTTTCCCATATTTACATGAAAAACATATTTCATTCCATCAATGTTAAAGGTTTCTTAGCATTAATGAGGGTTCACATATTCAAAAACTGCAGCAATGAAGGAGTTCATTGAAGTAATGTAACATTTCATAGCACCAAAGAAACTTTTCATTGCATCAATGTAAACCCATAAATGTAACCCATTCATTGATGCTACGAAGCGTATTTCTTTCAGTGGAGATGTGTTTCTGTGTTTGATGTGTGACTTTTGAATAACTCGCAACCAGGATCTTCTCTTTCTCCATCAGTATTATCAGCCCATCAGCATCAAAATCTGGGGAATTCAGCGTGAACCCAGACAATCAACATTAATTTTTATCGGAAACTCATTCATGTTTGACTTAACTGTATATGTACTTCTAGTAGGTGTGAAAGTGAATACGCTTTATCCCTTTTGTATGATGTTTACGTGTCATGTTATGTGATTCTAAAGTGTTGCCGATTTTGAAATTAGGTTGGTTAATGGTATTTTTCGAACTAAAAAAAATAAACAAAATAAATATTAAACTTTGCGATTGCTATAGAAAACTGCCTGTTCTTTTTAGAAATAAAATAAACACTTTTACTCTATGTGCCAAAGCCACATTCGAACCAACATTTCTGGGACTTCGACCGGTTTTTGTACTACAATTGTTTATTCCGAAATTATAGGCGCTTGTTTTTGTCGACTGGTTTATGAAATACGATATTTGTCGAACCGCAACATTATAATTAAACTTATAAAATTATTAATTTTATTACCCTCCAAATTCCGATTGGTTCCGCACATACACAAAATTTCTCCATCTTTCTATTCTTCATATTTCTCAGTTTTTTTTTGCCGAAAATAAGTTCAGATGAACTAGGAATTCATTATAGCCATAAGTTGTAGCTGAAGTCCGTACGCCTCCAGTTAGGTAAATATAACATGCCAATAAACCATTTAAGCTGGTGGGCATTTTTTTTTTGTTTTTTTTTTTTTTTTTGATTAATTTTCACTTTTGTTAACATCAAACAGATATTTATAATAACTAAAACATTAAACTTGTTATAGTTTTCACCAATGAAATAATGTTTCATATTGTAGCTTATAAATTTCTTCGTAACTTTTCAAAATAGCTATACTTTTAAGTAAAACTTCCATTTAGAGCTGCATAATTGGTGCAGAAATGCTGCATTTTGCTATTTTCTTCAAATATTCGCCAATATTTATAGAATTTAAACAAATTACAAAATAATACCTTCTACAAAGTTGTAGCGCTTAATATCCTTAACAATATTGTTAACTACACTAGTGAACAAAAATTACACTTAGGGTTCCAAAATAACTGTACCAAATCATAAATTTTAAATTTTTGGTTATAACTCCTAAACTATTAACAGCGGAATGTAACTATGTTCTCCAAAGTTATCCAGCATAAGGCCTTCTCTATAATATTGTCAAATTTATCAACGTCATAAAATGTCATCTTGGACCTACAATTTTTTTGAAGAAGCTACCGGAATTTATTTTTCGATAGGCAAGAAATGTTAAAACGTACAAAATATGTGAAATTTGTCATAACATTTCGTCAAATAATCGAGCAAAAGTGTGTTTTTCCTTACAAATATGTAGGAGTGTGTTGTTATTTTGCGAACACGTTTTCTACTTTGGTGTACACTTTTTGTACGTTTGTGTACTTTTCTGTAAATTTGTTGTAATTTTTGTTTACTATGTGTACGCTTTTTGTACTTTTGATTAAAAACCAGTGGAGAATCTCTTTCGTCAAATATTTATTTTTTACATTTCGTATATATCGGGTTTTTCAGTAAGAGCGCTACAAAGCGCTGTTAAGTACATTCGTACGTAACGCTCTTAAAGTTGGGGCCACTGACTCCACATTTCGGTAGTAAATTTTAATAATTTCGACTCGTTGTTGGCTCGTATATCTTTCCATGATGAAATGGAAATGAAGAGAAATGTCAAAAGAGCGGGAAAAAATATGGCGTCGTTTGCTGTCCCTATCGATTTACTTTTGTAGCGTCTCTGTTGAAAAACCCTTACATATGTATGTACTCGTTTATTAGGAGGGCGCTCTTTTTCCATGTTGCTTTGTCAAAATGTTGAAATATGTTGAGCTCATAAAGTGTTAAATTAGTATGGAAAAATGTTAACAAGTTTACCAAATTGACTGAAGATAAAAGATATGGCCTAGTGGGAAAGACTATAAAAAAAATCAATGAGTGTTCGAACTCACGGATGTTGTGTTAACACCTTTTTGCTACACGGTACCTGTCCGATTTCTATGAACACATTAGTAAATGTTACATTGGAAAATAAAAAATAATAGTGTTTTGCATACACCGGGCAATTCTGAACATCAAATGACTCGCTTTGTTTGGCCATAGCAACAACAACGAAACAACCAAACACACAACATCACACATACTTTGTCCGAAGTAGCTGACGTATACGTGTGTCACATAACCACATGCTTGCCATATCAACAGCAACGAAACAGCGAAACACACAACATCACACATACTTTGTACGAAGTAGCTGACGTATTAGTGTGTCACCATAACGTCGACTGCGCAAGCCCAAATGAAATTTTGCGTGGCTATGCTTTATATCTCCGTTCAACAACAGCAACAGACACATGCACATACATACATTATTATGTTAATACATACGCTATAGACACAATTTCGTTTGCCTCACCCCTGCCCAACCACTCTTTCATTGCTCTCTTGCTCGCTCATTTTTGTTCAACACGTCATTATTCTCTTTCGCAGTCGCAGAAAATCTGGTTTTAGCAGCAGCATAAAATCTGGTTTTAGCAGCAGCATAAAATCTGACTTTGATAGATTTAGTCCCTATACGCCGCTATAGATGTTAACACATAAAAAAAAGAGGCTAACATATTTACCACCATATTTATGTGGTTTATCCGCCTTCTGTAGTGAAAATACTAATAAATTGTCAGCTTACCACTGTTAGCAATGTGGTAATTGCAAGGTACGGAAAAACACGACTCAAGAGCCGAATCTTCATTCGATTTATAAGTTGAAATCCGACTTACAAATATTTTAACTCGTGAATAAGATTTTTTTAAAAAAATTTTATTTTTCGGTCCCGCTCACGAGCGTGGTCTGACTAGTTTTCCTTCATTACGCAACATCGCGAGCGAGCCGAACATATTTTGGGAGCGAACTGAGAGCGAGAGCAAAACTGGCTGCGGTCATTTTCATTTAACATTTTGATGCCAAAAAAAATATTTTATTAAATAGGAGACTACGTCTATTTTCATATCACTAAATTTGAAGGATTGATTTTTATTTGCGATTGAAAACAAACTTGGACTGAAATTGTTCACAACATTGCGCGGCAAATGCTATACATATTGATCATGGTAGAAATATTTCTCACGCATAGTCGTTTAAACAGGTGAATCAATTTTTTGATGACATTTTTCGTTTCACTTGCCAAACTCATGTGTTCTGTTTTCGTACTTTTTTGTACACTTGTGTTGTTTGTATACATTTGTGTAGAAATCGACAACTGAATGGAATGAACAAAAACAAATGTCTGTTGCTTCTGCCTAGAACTACAACAACACCTGATGCTGCAAACGTGTTGCCATATCGCGTATTTGGTCACCATTGTATCAAATTTTGCTACATTTCGTAGTAGTAAGTGTGGATCGTTTTTTGAAGTCATAAACGACAATAGATTAATGGAGTAACAAAACAGCCCTATTGTCGACTTCGCGCCCTTTAAATTTAAAATCCCTCACGATTTCTGGCTATTAGAGGACATTTATACGATGCCTTTCTTACGTGCAATTAACTGTGTGCAGTTCTTGTTTGTCGGCAAACGGGATAGAAAAAATGCACTGCTTTCGTTTTTGAAACATTTTTTGATATTTATCTTTACTATCGTTAGTATTTTTGTTAATTTGTTGTATTTGTATTCTGCTTCCTAAGTGTTGAGGTGTTTTTAAAATACTTATACAGTCAACGCCCGGTATAACAAATACTCAGTTTAACGAAATCGGGATATAACGAATGAACTAAATTTTTACATTGACTACCTTATATAACGAACGTTTTCCGATTTTTAAACTCAGTATAACGAATGGTACAAAAAATGCGTTTGTCTAATAAAAAAATGTAAACAATGCAAAAAAACTTCGTTATAATACCGTTGTGTTTTTTTTTTTGATGTGTTAACTTCTACAGCGGCGTATAGGGAGTAAATCTATCAAAGTCAGATTTCGTGCTGCTGCTAAAACCAGATTTTATGCTGCTGCTAAAACCAGATTTTCTGCGACTGCGAAAGAGAATAATGACGCGTTAAACAAAAATAAGCGAGCAAGAGAGCAATGAAAGGGTGGTGTGGCAGGGGTGAGGCAAACGAAATTGTGTCTATAGCGTATGTATTAACATAATAATGTATGTACATACGTACATGTGTCTGTTGCTGTTGTTGAACGGAGATATAAAGCATAGCCACGCAAAATTTAATTTGCAAACCCATGGGCTTGCGCAGTCGACGTTATGGTGACACACTAATATGCCAGCTACTTCGGACAAAGTATGTGTGATGTTGTGTGTTTGGTTGTTTCGTTGTTGTTGCTATGGCCAAACAAAGCAAGTCATTTGATGTTCAGCATTGCCCGGTGTATACAAAAAAACCACTATTTTTTATTTTCCAATGTAACATTTACTAATGTGTTCATAGAAATCGACAGATACCGTGTAGCAAAAAGGTGTTAACACAACATCCGTGAGTTCGAACACTCATTGATTTTTTGTGTTTACATTCTACATACTTGTTCTCTTGAGCATAAAAAAACGAAGTGTCTTTGTGTCTTCTGAACTTGATGGTTTAATAAATATCAAGTCTTCAAATCATTCCAATTAAATGTACATAAAAGTTTTTCTTTGTTATTATGTTAATTATTGTTTAATTTTTTTGTTAAAAATTAACAGAAATGTGAATACCTGTTATTTTGTATTTTATTTTTGTAATTGCTTAAACTATTGTTGATTTCACTTTGTTGCGAATGACTTCAATTGCTTTTTTGTTAAAAGTTTTATATTTGTATTGCTACGAATGACCAATTCAAGAAGATTCAAGCGTATTGCATGCAAAAATGCACCGTATAAATGCTCATGATTTTAAGAAGCAACTTTAAAAGACAATAAATTGCATGCAATCGATTTCATCGTATAAAAGGCCTCTTACAGTCGTGAGCGAGTTATATTTTCAAATCTTTAGATCTAAAAGTCGCTCGCGAGTTTTACTTTCTAGAAACGGCATCGATGTTGATTAAAATCGTGAGCGAGATAAGAAATTGCGCTCGCTCGAGATTTATTCATTCGCGTGCGATCGGAAACGAGCGCTCTCCGTAATATGGATAATTCGTCATCTAATGCTACCTACATCTGAATGCTCTTCCCACTCCAATCTTGATTTGCAACTACACCACTACATCTGGGTATCTTGTCCAAAAGCGGATCAATTGTCTATTGCTACATTACTTAGGGAATGAGAACTATCAGCAGATAACGCTAAGCTAAGTTACTGGAGTTCTGCCCAACTCAACGGGGCAACAGTCTCATTTTCTGGCTACAGGTGTCTACAAAAGTATATAGTGTGTCTCGCAGTTAGCGAAATAAGTATATAAAAGGCGACAAGATGACACCAGCAAAACAGTTAAATATACCTAGAGCTGCCGTCTGTCCCATCTGACGTTACCTTTCACACTCTAATTGGTGAGGTCGGTGCGATAGAGAGATGTCCGACGTAAATTGACTTATACCAGGTGCAGTTACAAGAATTGTTGACTTAAATTTGGTTGAGAACTTTGGACTTTGTTGTTATCTTTTATTGTTAGTGTACATTTCTGTTAGCGTTACACAATAATTTTAACACACAAAAAGAAATTTTCTTGTAGTTCCTTTCGAACCAACGTCCATATGCAACAAACCCTAATCTCGTAAATTTACTGAGAGAAATTGTTAATCTAGGTATAGAATTAATATATAGGACATGTGATGAGAATCACGAGATTTCCGAATCAGATGCGATTTGGAAATCGTGTGATTTATTTCGCCATGTACTGGAGTCCACTCGTTTCACTTACGTATCGACAAATGAAAACATACTTAGGGAATTCACATGGTCTCCTAAAGTCATAAGTCGTAAAGTCATATTTAACAAATTAGTACATATGACTTATGCATGTGAGCAGCATGTTGTATGTGCTAAATCATAAGTAATAAAAACGTTAAATAAACGTCAAGCAACAAAAGAAAATTATTCAAAAAAATTCAAAAATGCCAACAAGAAGTGAAAAAGATAAAATTTTTACGGTTTTGTGTGAAAAGTTTGTGCACAAAAACTTAACGAAGTAGTTTCTTCTCCTTCCATTTGTCCAATTTCGATTTTTTTTTATTATTTTACCAATTAAAATTAATTCTTAAGTTAATGTTGTAGCAAAATGCAAAATTTCTTAAAAACACAACAATATATCTGATTAAATAATAAACAAAAAACAGCTGACACTGAACATACAACATAGTACACTGGAAACACAGACATGCTCAGGTTGAATAGTCGTAAAATATATTTACATGAAGAATACCAACAACATATTTACAACCGTTGTATTATTTTCGCATATACGATAAATACCACACAATAGTACACCGTGTGAACTCCCTAACTATGTTTCTACTGTCAAACATAAACAAACAGAAGAAGAAAGATTAGTGCTTCTCTTAATCCACCAGAGCGTGCGTAAGTGAAAATAATTTATAATTAATCTAAAACAGTGCTTTAGCTGCATCGGTAAAACATTTAACGCAGAAATGCAATTTCATTAACATTTTCCAAGTAAAACAATAGAAATTGGGGAATAAATACTTATACACAAATAAAAAAAATATAGACAAATCAAAACGTCGGACAGCACCAAATTTTCGAAAATGAAAAATCAGCTGTGTTGTATTAAACCGCCAGTGTATCAGAATTCAAATGACGTAAATTGTTAATAAAGTGTTTAAACTACGAAATATATTGCATGAACATTTTTCGTAAACATTACGAGTTTTTATAAAAACGAAATTACATGCTAAATTTTATTTGTGCATCATTGTGTTGCCTCTTTGATGGTCCGTTTGAAACACATACATTAGTGCACCTCGGTGTGCGCTTGTGATTTGAAGTCGTCAGATTTTTGGTGATCGCGAACGACATCACACCCATTAAGCGATTTTAAATCGCAATCGCAAATGTCATGCGAAATTCGATTGCCATCACATGGCCGTACGGTTTAGTCATACATAACCTGACCAACCGTCCCGATTTTAGCGGTATTGCTCCGCGTTTCAGTGTATTATTCCGACTTGAAAAATAATAATGACTCTAAATATACAACGATCTTTGTTTCCAAAAATTATTCGCTTTGCATGGAATTACCGCTATTAGTATAACTAACCCAGTAAACATTTTGTTTGCACAAAATTAATGGTGATGCCGGTGTTAATACCTCTCATTATATATATTTCATGTCCTTTCTTTCACCAAGCACGTTTAGGTGAGGGAGGTGAGAAGTTTTATTGAAAAGAATGAAAGGATTTACTCCTACACTTACATTCATACGTATGTATGTATGTAGCTTGGTTTTTTCTTCAAGTTTCATTTTCATTTTAAACTTTGTACTAAAGTTGCAACTTTCTTTCTTTGTCTTTGACGAAAGGCAACGCAAAAAATTAAAGGACTTTGCTGTTTTGTCATGAAAACTGCTGTGCTGGTTTGCTTGCTTAGCTCTTCAAGTGATGCCTTGGATACACAATCCGGGGTTAGGACCCGGAATTGAAGTTGTATGTATGTGTATGAGTGCGGTAAAAGTGTTCTTGTTGCAAAATGTTGGTTTATATTGTACGTGTTTTAGTGCCACCATAAGTGATTGTTATGCACTTTCTCAAACCTCTAACATTTTGCCATTGTTTGTGTTTTGTTGCTGTTCCTGACGCTGTCACCGAAGTTGCCTGATGGTGACGATGATGATGATGATGATGATGCCCTGGTTGTTATTTATGCTACCTGGTTGGGCCATCACATTTTAAGCCATATTGTTTATCATCGTTGATTATAATGGTTTTGAACAAAGTTGATTCTTTTCGCTTCACTCAAATAAAAGGTGTGTTTTTTTGTTCCAGCAACACAAAAGAAAGGATTCACAAATATTTTGTAAAAATATTTGAGAGTTTGTTTGTGGGTTTATGGTGTAACATTTTATTAAAATGCTGTGTCACTAGAATATCTCTGAACCAAACAACAGTAGCTTACGTAACCTAACCTATGCCATCATAATTCTTCAATTTGCACTATCATAGCTAGTTAATTTTTCCAACATATGCATATTAAAAAATTGTCATTGAATTTCAAGTTGTAGGCCCGTGCCTTATGTGGTTTTGGGTAGTTTTTAGGAAACCAAATTGCAGAAACTTCTTTCAAACTATTTGTTGGTTAAAATCTTTAAACCGGCTTGTTAGGAATTTTTATTAAACATTTTTTTAAAAACTACTTTCAGCCTATCGACCAAAATCTTTAAAATAAAAAATTGCTCTAAAGCAGGAGATAATTATGTAAGAAACGATATTCAATCCATTGTTGGTTTATCTGTAGTGAAGTTTTATGAACACATGCATTTTAAATGGTTTATGAGAACTGTCATTTTCGACATATCACTATCATTAGGACGATTATCGTCCTACACAATTAAGCCCAATTAATGAAATCAGATTTTTTTTATAAATATGTTCCGTGTAAAATGGAAATGCATCATACTTTTTTTTGGTTTTAACATTCTTTTTTATTGACCTTTGGAAGTCTCAGATAAGAGATTTTCCAACAATATGAGGAAACGATGTAGATTTGGTTTTATAAACAAAACAACATACCGGGCTGGAGCGTGTCTATTGGTGAGTCATCGCACTCCCTGCTTGTAGGATGTTCTTACTTAAAGTTTCAAACGGGAAGGATTGTTGGCGGCATAATTAGAAGAGGCATTAATTCAACTTCTGGAAGCCCATATTGTTCGCGTATTCTCTAAAGCACTGACAGCAAATGTTCAAGCCATATTTGCGGATCAAACCCTGACGGTTAGAGCATGCACGATAGCATCTGGACCCTTGACCGTATTTCTGCAGGTATAATGCATTAAGCCGAAATCACAAGGCAAGGGAAATTGTCAATAAGCGACAAGAATACAAGCACCAAATTTCTTCGAGTGCTACTGATAGTCTTGTATTTTGAATGGTAATGAAACTAGGGAAGTACAATTACTTAATTGATTAATCAGACATTGTGATTACTCGGCATATTTTGATATATTTAATCATATTTACTATGAATAGATTAATCTTCAATTTGATTAATCAACATTTATGATTAATGCATTACTCTAAAAATGTATTAATCAAAATTTTTAATACTAGAACAATACATGTTTTTAAGTTTTTTTAATAAAATTATTCAAGTATGATTAATCACTGTGCAATGTTACCATAGTTTTGAGAAATCCGAGTTCTTGATTACTCAATTAGCTGATTAATCATAATATCAAAAATTTTATTAATCGATTAATAGCATTAAAACTTTAAATATATGAAATATCTACAATTAACACATGCTACGCATGAAACAATACTTTCAAATATGTGACTTGAAACCAATGGTTGAAATTTTCCTCCTTATTTCGAAATTTGCAATGCGAATGCAATTCCAGCTCAATTATGCAGTTTTTTTCGCACAAAATTGTTGCTGCAGTAGAAGTAAATTAAATTTGTGTAAAGAAAACGAAAAGCCCCTTTGTGAAATGCCGTACAGCATGCGTTCTGAATTTGGCTTTAGCTTAACTATTTCTCTCTATTTAAATATCTCACTAAAATGGAATCACTTATCCTCGATGCACTTCTGCTTTCTTCAGCCTTGCATTATGTTATTCTTCTTGTTATCCTTTGGCTACTGGCAATGTGAGCGATGAGGAAAGAAGTAAAACACTCGAAGTTGTTTTCAATTTGTTTTGTTTTGCCTGTTTATTGCTGTGTATTTGTATCGCTTTTATGTTATTTCCCTTTAAATTGATGTTGCAACATTTGTTTAACTTTCGGCATTTGTTATAGGTTTCCCTATTGTTTGTATTGCTTGAGTTCGAGTTGCTGTTGCCGCTTCTGCAGCTGCCGTAGAATTTCTGAATTGCATTGAAAGCTATTTCTCGTATTTGCTTAACACTTGATTCTTGTTAGAGGGAATTGTCTTAGTACACCTCCTGGTCATTGCCAATACGGGCGACAGAGCTGAAGACAATTTTAGAAAAGACAAAAACTCTGCAACAGAAGTTTAATTTTGTCGGTTGTAAGGTCCTTTGGAGACTTTTTTTATTCCAATATTCTCGTTTTCCGTTTGTTACCCAACTTCCGTTTACAATATGGCGGCGCTTTAGCTGTCTTTTTCTCACCATTTTCCTCGTTTGTGCTCCCCATGCACACTGTCCTTTACTGGCTTTTGGAAATCAACAAAAGTTGTAGAAACATCAACAACAACAACAAATTGTTCAAGTTCTTTCGGTAGTGAATGTAGTCTTTGTTGGTCCGTCGAATTTAATCATTGTCTCGGGTTGTGTATTTGGCAGTGTGTGTGTGTTTGTCTCTATGGCAGAAGTGTTTGTGAGCACTTGTACTTCCTGTTTATTTATTTGTCGGCGAAGCCAGTCAGACATTCACAATAGGAGTTGTGTTAGTGTTGCTAGCAAAGATTTTTCGATTGTAGCCATGTGTTGTTGCTGTAGTCGCAGCAAAAATGTCAATTCATTTGTGTTTTGTATTTTTCGTGATTGTCGTTGCTGCTGCTGCTGTTATTGTTGCTAAAAGCCGTTGTTAAACATTTTTCTTTTAATATCGCTGGTCTCGTATTGCTGCTGTCACACACCCTTTCACATCTCTCGTTTCTTAGTGCAACTTTTGCTTTTGTCGTTGCCACATTTGTTGAATGCAATAAAGTTTTTTCTTTTTCTGGGGTTTTGTTGAACAACAAAAACGTGCTCTGCTTTGGTGAATGTTGTCGCTGTTGTTGTTGCTGTCGTTACTAGTTTTTTGATTGTGGTCAAATTAATTTATGGCCAAGTGACTTTGGACAATTGGAGTAATAAATCTATTTAAGTATAATATTGAGATTTTTTTTCATTCTCCTTCCTCTCTCTCTTTGCGAAGACAGAAACCGAAAACAATGATAAAAGATGGCAATTTGTTGCCAAGAATGAATAATTGAGTTGTTAATTAATTTTGCAAGTATATATGAAAACAACTCTTGCTGATAAAAGGAAATTATTTTAAAACGAAACAGAGAGTAGTCCGGGATTTTTCTCATTGTCCTTGACATAAGAAGCACAAATTTGAAGTGGTCAATGTGGGCTGAGAAAACAAGTGGACACCACAAAGTATCACGGTAGGCGGATAAAAGTTCGCGCAATACTCGTATAACATTCATAGTTGCTGCCCGTTGTCCCCACAAAGTAAAACGCTAGCGACAAATAAATATGTTTTATTCCGATTTCAAGGTATACCAGATATGTTGTAGATAATTCGGACCGAGAATACTGTGTAGAAGGGTCAATCTGTGTAGTGCACTGATTCGTATAAAACACGAAACACTTCGGCTTAAAAATTGGATAACAATGATTATAGAAAATATATTTGAACAAGTAAATACGAAGAAGTGTTTTTTTTTAAATATTTGTTTTTCAAAATCTTGAAATATGGTAAACAGTAACAGAATTTATAGGTTGTCACTAACATAAAGGACGTCGTCATATACGATTTAGTGGTTGTCTCAACGGCATTAAAGGTTGCCACATCCGCAATAAAGCTTGTCACAACCTATTAAAGGTTCAACCGACCGAATTTCAGTTGTGGAGAATAAATAATTCGTGACTACCTCAAGTCTCGTTGTGACAATTATCACATTTACGGTTCCGACCTCTTTTCAAAGAATCATTTATGTATTATGAGCTAACTTTTTTCTTCAATTAGTGAAAATACGGAAACAGTCGAAAACTGGACTTGAACTCACGTTGGTGGGCGATCGTTTCGAAGTTTTTGACTCTTATCATCAGCGTGTCTTAACGTTCTGGGCCAGTGGCCGTCTGTTAGAATTTTTCACTGATTTATGTTTAGTCCCATCGCCTCTTCTCCCTTCTCCAGCTTTCAACAATCTTTAATGCATATATTATTTTAAAGAAGTAGATACGAAAGTGTCTTAACTTGTAAAATGGATTTATAGTATAGACTACCCTAAAAAATGTATGCGCATTTAGCAGGGTTAACATTGTTACATGAGTTTAAATTGCACAGCTTCTTGATGTATTAGTATTTGTATTGTGTTTGCATATTTCGAATGCAGCTCAGCTGAAAGACTTTAGTTCAGAAATATTTAGATTGATTCGTCAGGAAGAAGAGAGTCGGCGTTCCATGATTTATCAACGGTTATGTTACCTATTGGCGGCAGTCGATGAATGACTACCTTAGACCTTTTAGTTCATTGCGATGTCACGGGCCATCAAGATTAAGTGCTATCATCACCGAAGATTAATTTTGTTTTCTCGAAGAAGCTTAAAATCCTGCCAAAGCCTATCTGAGAGAATCCCTAAATAAGTCGCATGGAAGATGTTGTTGTAGTCTCGCAGCCTGTCTACCTAACATATAGCGACTCCTCAATATTCAATACTTGTTGATACATCTGCCCTTACAATAAATATAAGATTCATGGACTACCGGCCAGAACTGTCCAGTGCATACACAATCTACGCCCCACTTCCACCTGTCCTGCATTGTCATATGGGAACGTTCTGGCAGAATATGTTTACAAGTCACTTGGGGTATGCCAACCCATTTCAATACCTGTGTAGTTTGTAAGGTGGTTCATAGTCTCACCAGTTCATCCGCTCAGCTGTTCCCTGAAATTACCCGGTGCCCTGGAACTGATACAAGGTACAAATTTTACATCGTGTTGGTAAGAGATCTGCGCCAGACCTAGGCAGATGTTGAGTTCAGGACGTTACAACTACCCCAGAGAATGCCCCTTATTGTCACGCCACCTGCATAAGCAACAAATTTCTCACTCTCATTTTCGAGAGTGTCCAGTATTCCATTAACATAGTTGATAGAGGACAAGGGGTCAAATTCTGCTGTGACATATCTCCTGGGAAGGATCCCTTATAGAAGCACTATTATATACTCGTCCATTTTAAGTGCCGATTGCTCTAACTCTGTCGCACTAGGCGTGATGTTATTAAGCTCATCCCTATCATTAAAAAAAAAAATAACAAGCCTGTGTTAGATAACACGGGCGCATAGGTCAGACGTAGAATACGTTAGTCATTTTGCAATTAAAATATATGAATTAAATATAATTTTTGATAAATGATTTAAATCTATCTAATATATACGCATACAGCTGATAGCTAGTTACTAAGTTTTTGTAACATAAGTAGGCGTTTGCATGTATTAAAGTTAATTAATTTTAGATAGGATAAGTTATGTGTGATAAGTTATTTTATGTATGTACAGTATAATTTTTAGTAAAATAAGACAACAACAAAACTACCAAAATGATGGCGATAACCCAAATAAGTTTGGAAACCACTGATCTAAACGATTGGAATAGTTTTGAACAAGATTTAATAATTTATTTTTTAGTTTGTGTGCTCGAAGACTGTATGCCATGTTTAAGGATGAAACTATATCTAGTTTAACGTATTACATTATAGCGACATCTTCATTTGAAGTACAGCTACAGCAATACATTTTATGATATGGCAGCACAATAGATTAACTGCTTTCCAACTACTTTCCAATGTATTCACAGAAATGTGTTTAGGAAAAACGCCATTGATATAGTGAGCGTATCCATCGCCAATCCTTTGTATTAATGTACACACACACACATTTACACGCTGCTCGCAGAAGTAAATAAACGACAGCAAAGATCTGTAAACTTTCAAGCACACACAAGTGTCCACGCTCCCCTCCCTTCATTTTATGTTCCCCTCCAAACGAACTAATAACCGACCGATCCAACAAAACGAAATGTACACACACACACATTTACACGCTGCTCGATAAATAAACACAGCACAGCAAAGCCAAAATCATTTGATTTCACAAAAACAACAACGGCATTTACAAACCAACAACAACAGCGGCATGTACAAAAAAAGTCTAAAATATCATGCTCTTAAATATTTATTTCCTTAACTACATAAAACTTTTATATATAGACATATAATTTTTTTAATGTAATTCGAAACAAAACATATTACCAAAACTGAGTAACATATAAAAATTGCTAAAATATGTTTTAATATTTAAGTAAAAGTGGGTGAAAGTTGACAAACATTTTCTCAAAATTTTGTGCTCCAGATCAACACCCATACCTTACCGTATAACGTATTCTACGTTAAAATTATATGTATCCTGCTAGGTCAGATAGAGCTGTCGCGATAGATCTATCCTACTTGTCTCTTCAAGACTTGGCTTTACCAAATAGTCGTCGTGACTTCATTATATACACCAGTTCGACATTACACCAGGGAGGCTTTTCTTTCTCCCTTGAATTCTTCTTGGTCATGAGATTGAGAACAACTGATTGAGAGCACAGATAGTCTCAAATAATTTTGCAAGTTTTTCGTGGAGGGGCCAGTGAGCTCCCCTCACGCTACGACGAACTATATCAGGCAGTGTCACATTCCAGTCCTACTGGAATTCGATTTATTTATTATTTCAGTGACGACATTCTATTCCATTTCATCATTTCATATAGGTGCTCCTCCTTTGAAAAGTGGCTTCTAGTACCTCTTGCATGGAGTTAGTAGCGAAAGTTGGTTCCCCATCATGGATGGTTAGCATTTCAGTCCGCCCCCACAATTACCGGACCATATATTTCCCTCCTCTATGAGATATCTTACGCACATAATCTATTGTTGGTGCTGACTGGTGTCTTCCTCCCGAAGCAGAAGTTCGTGTTGCATTTTCTTCTTGGAGCGTGTACCAATCGACTAACCAAATCCTGGCTAACAGGATCCTGGTCATCTTTTTCGGATAAGAATGTATATTTAGGACAATGCATCCACAACATATTTCCATTTATCCTTCGGAATAATTCCGTCCTCTCCCACTTGCGATAACTACCGTAACGAGGCTCTTCGTCGTTTGTTTCAACATGGTCTATGAACCCTGGCATAAACTGAATGAGCATTTTGTAATCGTACGACTCTACTTTGACTCCATCACTTTGAAAAGGCTCGATTTCACTCCAACACCGACTCCAGCACTTCGTGAAAGTGCGTCAAATATTAAGTGAATATTTAAGAAACGGATATCGATGGTCGTAATTAACTTTACACTTTTTTAAATTTGTGGCCGAACGCAAAACTATTTTTGTATAATACTGTGTACGATAAAAAAGTAAACGAAAAATCATTGAATCTACTGTCGAAAACTTTCAACTTTATGTTACGTTAACTTACAGTCAAAGATGAAACGTCGAAGGTGGTTCGTACGTAGGTGGTGGTCGTAGGATAAATTTGCTTCTAAATGTGTTTTTGGGCATTCCCAGAAAATTGGATGGATCCATGAAAGCCTTTAAGCAAAAATTATTTAAGGGACACCTTACCATAAGGCCGACTGACGTTTCATTTTCATATTTATGCGATTAGCCATCCACAAATGTATTACCACGTTTGGCTTGATTACATTTTGGACAATTTCATAAACCTTCATATGGTTTGTCGCGATTTTTATGACAGCAATTGCCTTTATCATTGCTGGCATTTATACTTGTCCTAGCTGGCATCGTTATCACACACGTTCAGCAGACGGCACTTATACGTGCAAGGATCATAAACTCATAAATGTGGTACCGCTTGCCCCACCTTCAGATGACAAACATAAAAGAAACCCCCCCAAAAAAAGAAACATTTTGATTACATGATTGTATCGTTGTCGTAGGTCGGGTAATAAAAAAAATTTGATTGTAAACACGTCATATCCATATCATCATATACGAGGAAGGGACCTGTTTCGAGGATTCTGTCACGCCAACTCGTGTGAGAGTTGCGATTAGCAAACATTCATATCGCAACACCTCGACTCAGAAGTTTTCCATTCATTTGCATTGTGGTTGTTTCTTCATCATCGCAATAATTTATGAAAACATGTTTATTATAACAACAACAATACTGTATAAGAAAGGAAAATAATTTGACAAAAATTATTTGTTTGAAAAGCGACAACAAAAATGGAAATCTAAAACGAAGGATCTCAGAGTACCTGTTTAGCATAATATCGCAATCCTGATTTTTCTCTCTTTGGTCTTTGCATACCCCAAGCGTAGCATTTTCCTTGCTGGCTTAGTAAATGAAAAATGTGGTTATTGTTCAAAGAAGGAAATTACGATGATGCTGATGATGATACTGGGAAAACAAACTTTTTAATTAAATTACAATGCCATCAGCAATGGTTACACTTGCACACACACGCACTGGCACCCACTCTCATACATACTGATTGTGTTTGTTTTTCTTGTGTTGGTGGAAATGAAAAAAAATGCGCAAAGAAAATATAATTTTATTTCACACATCCTTTTAGGTCCTACTTAATAATGGCAAACGTGTCACTGCAGTGGTATTTGGTTCATATGGGTCGGTTTATGCTTGGTCGGGTATTATTTGTACTTAAAGACGAGTGTATAAACATGACCTTATAACATGTTGCCCGTTCATCTTTGTATTCCAACATACAAGGACTCTCTGCGTCCAATAGAAATGACGGATATCGATGCATTTCCGTTAATGATTTTTTTAAATTTTATTATTTGTTGAGAAAATAAGAAAATATTTATACAAATATGAGCAGAAGTCGACATTTTTCAAAGTTGCTGAAACTTATTAGAGCTGTCAATTCCTATTAGTTTGATGATTTAATAAAAACTGCTCATGAGTTCCAGTCGGCAAATAATAATATGACAACCAAGTCAAAATGGTGACATTTAATTTTGACACTTAATTTGACATTTAATTTTATCACCATTTTTAATTTAAATGCAAGCGTTTTATTTGAGAGACCGCTGGAAAATTAATTAACTAATTCATTTTAATTACGCTCTTTATTGAAAGTATCTAGACCACTGTTGTTGAAGTGCCAAGTAGGCGGACCATTGTACAACCCCATCATGAAGAAAAATATACTTATTGAGGCTAAGAGAAAAATTATTTTCTAGTTTTTAGTGCATTTATAAATACAACACTGTAACTTAATTTTTTTAAAATTATTTTTTTATTTTTAATTTTTTAGTAAATATATGTTTAATGTTTTAATTTTTGTTTTCATATTCATGTATTGTCATTCAAATCTGACAAGTGTTCAAAATTTTAGTTCGATTGGTCAACTGCAACTGTGTTAAAAATGAGTTACTAGATTTGAACAAGACAGACAGACAACAAAGCAAGTTAAATAATAAAAAAAAAAACACTGTAAAAACTATTTTAATATTTTGAATATTTGAGTATTTTATTTTAAAATTTGTTAATAGCTCACAGGGCCAATATTGCTGCTTTGTAACATGGCTATGCTGTTGAAAGGCCTTACACGATCTCTTGAAAACGTTGTACACTCTCGATCAGATGAATCTAACCACTTAAATTTCTGGTTTTATTAGGCCATATTTTTAAATTTTTTGTCAGCTGCTAAAATGTTATTACCACGGGAAAGGACATTTTCGTAAGATTGCAAAAGTAACAACAGAAACACTAAAGTTCAGTGCAACACTACTATAAAGGTCCTTTTCCAAAACATGAAAAAAGAATTAAAAAATTACACCGGTTGGAACAAAGTTCCTTTCGCTGTATATTATGTACTAGTTAGTTCTAACGCGCATAAGGCGCCCGATGAAAAATACAATAATTTAAATGAATTTTTAAGCAAAAAGATACTTTTGTAAAATGATAAACTTTTTTTAAGAATGTTTTTTTATAGAATGTATTTATGTTTTTTTTTTAAAGTATATTCTTATGTCCTTTTTGTAAGAATATGTATTATATTATGCCGAAAATATCCTTTTTAAAAGAGAGGTACTTCTTTTATTAAAAACTAATATTTTTTTTAAAGAAAATTTGCTTATTTTCGGGAAGGCTACTATCACAAGAAAAGAAAACGAAAGGTATTATTTGATTTTTAAGAAAAGGTATTTCAAGGAAAAGGTATTTTCAAGAAAAGAAATTTTTGTAAGAAAAGGTTTTTTTTTTAAGAAATGGGATTTTTTTTCCTTTTTTCAAGAGTTATAAAAGTTATTTTGTTTCACAAAAGAAGTAATCTTTAAAGAAAAGGTAGTTTTTGAAGAAAATGCAATTTGATGTAAGTAAATTTACTTTTTTCACAAAACGTACTTACTTTATTTAAGAAAATGTTCTTCTTTGAATTTTTTTCGCTTTGGCTTTTCTAAAATTCATTTTATTGGGTTCAAAACTACAATATATGCTAAATATTGATTACAGGCTCCACCTAGAAAACTTCCCATTAAACGAGAAATTTCCCAACATATCGCACCCTAAATACAGAAGCGTCATAACTCAAAATTTCTAGATTTTTATTTTTTGCTTAAAAACAAACACCGAGAACCATTTCTATCTTCTGCAAAAATGTGGCGTCAGTTTCTCGTCCTTTTCGTCAAAGAAATCCTGTATCTGTCTGTCTACTTTTGAGACTATTCATACATTTTTTTAGCTTTGCAAGCCAGTTTTTTACCTCTGCTGAAAATTTGTAAATTTTGAGTTGGGACACTTTTGTGTTTAGGGTGCGATATGTTAGTCTAGACACAAAGCAAAGCAAATCTACCCAATATAGTTGATAATACTGGGTTGTAGTATAATAGTGTTAACAAAAATTGTTTAATTTTGTTTCATTTAGCACACATACCGCAATGTGCGGTAGGGAACTTCGTTCCAAAAATTTCCGATCGTATGATAAGAATCATTTAACTAATTTTAATTACAACTGCATTGTTTTATAATTTGAAAATATGAACCATTATTATTTACTTTATTCACAATATTGTAGTTGTAGCCATCGAAATTAAATTTATTTTCTAGTACAGTACCACAGTACACCAATCATTAATATGCCTCTTATTTGAATGTCCCATATGACGTGACTAATTGTAACCGAAAGTAGAAAGTAATATTTTTCTTTTACTAATTATTTGATGTTTGAATGAAATGCAACTCCGTGAAAAAAATTAGAAGTGCAAAGTGTTTCTAATCATATTAACGAAATAAAATTTTGTTTTTTTTTTTGTATTTTTCGAAAATGACGTTTATAATACTATTACATTAAACATTAATATTGTTATTATTATTTTTGTAATCTGAAGAAAATGCCCTTTCCGATGGTTGTAACTTTTAAGCTGTCGACAAAAGCTTTAAAAAGATATGGCCTACTAAAACCAGCAATTTTTGGAGAATGAGATATTTTCATCTCCACAGATTTCGGCAGATGCCACTTAAGGAGCTTCATAGAAGCTGTACAACTGAAAGTATAAATTAATACCTTTTCATGACAATGTTCAAAATTCAGAGGTAGGTTAAAATTTTTTGATGATTACACGAGTTATTGGGCTAACAATAAACTGTGCCTATCATATAATTTTAAAGTATTGAACACAGTTTCATTTCAAGTATTTTGAAGTATTAAAAACAGTTTCACATACAATCAATAGCGCTAAATTGAAACATGATGTCGAATATTGGCAATCACATCTGTTTGTACAAAAATATATAAATTAAACGATCGATATGGTGTCCAATATTTAAATGACAAAACTTTAATCCTTGATTTATATTAATATCGTTCATAGTACATGCGCTTGTCGTCAAAAAAGGGGAAAATATTTAATAGACGTAACAAATACTTTAACGTACATATGTACATATATTCTGCCCCGTTTCGGTTATTCTCTCCGACGTTTTTACATAAACATGACTTCGTTTCAACATCGTCATCATATCGACTGTAATTTGGTATTATATAACTACCTTGAGATTATGTCGACTATTTATCAAATTCCTACTGAATGACAGAAAGAAGAAGAAGAGTTGACCAATTTCATTTAAAGCCCCGTAATCTCTTCTTGCGAAATTTTGCCATTTATCTCTAAACGGAAAATTTGTTGCAGAGATTAACAACATATCTGTGATTTACCGTGCATATATTTCATGAATATTTCCTCTTCGCACTCCATTTTAATTTTAACACATTTTGTGTTACTTTTTTGTCAAAATTATCAAAATACTAACATTTCGCTAAACTCAAATAATTGTTTTCGTACGAAACAAGTTTGGCATAAAAACCCTGGCATTGATTTTGATTAAATGAAAAGTATTTCCTGAACAGAATTGTAGTGAATGGCTACTTCGTGTGGACTGTAGTTTATTAATTGTTTCTAATACTGTCCCGTTTCCCTACCATTTGTAGTTAAAAGTAATACAACAATATTTCTAAGAACTGTATGTTTATAACGATGTTTATTGCAAAGCATTTACTACTTACTTTATTATATAAGTAATATTTGACACATGAAATGAGAATAGAAGCAAATCTCCTTTGGTAACCGTTTCTATGACTGTGAATTTAAGTCATTTTATGAGTCGTAATTGCTATACATAAAATAAATAAATAAATAGTTTCCCATTACATCCCATAAAGGGACTGGGGAGAACTTCTCACAATCACTGAGCTGTGCGCTTTCCAGTTTTCACTCACTGATTGGGACCTACAGTTTTACACCGATTCCGAACGGTATTTTGAGAAGCTTTTTCATGGCTAGATACTCGATAGTGTCGCCGTCACTATGCGAGGTGACCGCCGCCGAAAGAAAATTTGAAGGTGGTCAGAGCCGGGTTCGAACCCAGGATCTCATGTACAAGAGCCGCGCACACTAACCATTGCACCACCGACGGCCACGGATAGAGTATATACTTATAGAGACAAATTTACAATTTTGTTTATTATGAACCCAAAGATGAATGATTTCTGTAGAAATATTCAAATAATTTTTCGTGTTAATCGAAATTATAAATCAATATTAAAATTAAAAATGAACTAATTTCTATATTCATATATGTACGATACGAAGAAAACAACATTTTGACCGTAGTATTAAATAATTTAAGTATTTAATAAATTTATTATTATGTACTACGTATATAAAAGTATAAAATACAAATTATTCAGTTAAAGAAAAATATGCTTAGGAAATAAACAACTCTTTGGTTTTTTATTTTTTTTTGGTGGTTTGTTTATTCATAGGATTTTCCTTTTTCATTTCAAAGAAGTTTGACAGAATTGAACAATATTGCGTTCAGTTTAAGTACTAAATGAATTGGGTTTCCAATCAGTAGTAAATAGCAATGGAAAGAGTTTAGAACTATATGTACTAATCACTGAGTCTCTATATTAGACAGCGTACAGCTCACTGATTCTGGGAAGCTCCCCTATCCATTTCACGTAAAAGTAACGATATATTGCGATAATAACCAAAAGGGATGTTAAACATTGTTATGAGTTTTATAATTGTCCTTTTTGCAATGTTTTGTTCCCTGTTAATAAAACACGGTTCTTTTAAATTACGATAAGTAAACGAAATTTCTTAACTTTGTTCAGACTAAACGCTTTACATGACAATGTAAATATACAGACTTAACGCTTTACAATCAGTCATTTCCGATAGCACTATTACTCGACGATTTATACAATTACCCTCCTGATCAGTTTCGCCGCAAATCAGTTTTATATACGTATTTCGACGTTTCCTGTAAAATCTCGCAGTAACGCTGTCTAATCTCTACAGTTCTTAAAAATTCAGCATCGATTTAATGGTTAGTTTCTGTTTTCGATTGTTACAGATTGCTCTTGCGATATAAGCAAACAATTGTGGTGTGTTGGAATAAGGTCGGTATACTTTTAGGCGTAATTAACATCAGGCAATCAAGATGAAATATATGTATACCACAAACTGTTTTTTGGCATTTTAGTTCTATTTTAATATTCTACTTTGACTTAAATATTGGTTAAGCCAAATATTAAATTAGGCATTATACAATGTTCTGTCCAATGCCAACTGCAAACTTTTGTATGGGAGTTACTATAACGGGCAATGATCATTTTCAATTGTATAGTGACATTTGACAAAATATTTTCGACTACCCAATATGATTAAGACAATTGTATTTTAAAGCCTGTCCAACCACCCACAAAGCTACCGCAACGGCATCCGACCAACTTTTTATGGGGAGTACCAGAAAGGGAGCGACAAAGTGACGTTTGACAAAATAATGCCTACTACTAAATTTCATAACGATCGATTCTGCTATACAGGAGGTATAAAAGAAATAAGCAAGTGGCTACCAAAAAACTGAAAAACATGCAGTGAAAAATTATTATTTTAAAATCAAATAAATATTTGTATTATCTTTTGTATTTCCCTTAACTACTATGTTCTCAGACCCACACAGCTTTTCAAATAGGCTTATAAGCATAGATATCCTGTGTCACATTGTGATATCATTACCACTTTTCTCCAAGTTGTCCCAAAATTCACGCAAGTTTGAATGCCATTGAAATGTTTCTGGGAATGTATGACATGTGGCACTGTCTTGATGAAACCACTTGTCGTCCAAATCCACATCAGTCAATTTAGGAACAACAAAACTAGATTATCATGTCGCGACAGAGCACTATCAACTGTTATTGGCCGACCAGGCGCATTTTCGAAGAAATTTGGTTCGATGAAGGCCCCAGCCCAGACACGTTGTTGACGCATCAATTGGAAATTGAGCGTCGTCACTGAAGATGATTTTGTTCTAAATCCCTTCATTATGTTTAATATACATATATCTCAACAACGAAAATGGGTTGTTCTTTAATTTACAATTCCATTTGTAATAACCTTGAACTGTCAGCTGTCATGCTTGTTTTTCTTCATCAACTCGAGGTATCCATGCCACAGCTGATCGACTATAAAGTGGGAAATTGATAGAAAATAGAGTAGATAGGTGAAAGAGCGATAAGCAACCAGAAGCCAACTATGCAGCAAACTAAATTTAAATAGTATTTGATTGATTTTTAGATTCCAGGCATGTGCTAGGTTCATATCTGCTGATATCTACTGATTGAATAGATAGATGAACCTCAGACTTTTGTAGCATGTTGAATTAAAAAATGCTATAAAAGCATGATACATCGTCTACAGAATAGCATCGATATGTACATGACCGGGGAAAATATACAGAAGCATATAGTACCTATATGTATGTATATTATTCCTAAAAATGGAAGAACTAATATTTGAACGTTAATTGAAAATATTAGATTTGCCAAGTTAACATTGTAATGTCAATGAACAGATTTCGGGGTGTATTTTAATTTAATTACCGGCACCCGATTTTAATACTTTGAAACTACAGTCACAATAAATACAATCGCTTACGATTTAAACCAAAAAAAAATTATATTGTTCATTTCTAACTCATCAAATGTTCAATACTTATATATAACAAAAACTTGTAATTATCCCTACAAATATTTATTCATACTGATGAATTCAAATTTTCAACTTATCAGAGAAAGAAGAGAAAATCAAAAATTTTGATTAAATCGTTTTCCAGCAAAAAAGGAGATATTTATCAGCGATGAAAAGAATACAACGTTTTTTCGGAAAATATCATAAATGTAAATAATTTGAATTTTTGAAACTAATATAATTGATTTGAAGCTAAACACATGCAATGAAATATTATAATTTGTTAGTGGTACGATGTCCCGGAAATATTTATAACATGATTAAGAAATACAAGTGACACGAAGTCTGTATTGGACCCTCCGGAGGGGTGAACATCCCAAAAACTCGTCCCGCGGAAAGCTTTGCTAAACAAAGAAACTATGCGGAAGGCGCAAAACCGATGAAAGCCCTGAGAAATGCCGTACTAAGTCCGGCCGAAGGCCTGTCACTCCTACAATTTTCCATATGCTAAAATATGGTTATGTGGCTCCCCTGATGTTACACGAGAACAGTTTAGTTCCAAATAACAATACAATCCATTTGAGTACCCACGCTTACAAGGCGACCCTATGTGGGCCCGTCGTTTTGAACCATGAGTACACGCTGAAAAACATGGGCCTCAGCAACATATTGCAAGAATCATATACATGTTTTCGTGAATTGAAGATATGCTGATTTTTGTTTCTTTATTGTGACAGACAACAATGTTTTCAACAAAAAAATCCAGATTTGGGTCGCTAATGCATATATTATAACCTATTAATGTTTTTGTCCCAAACAAGTCATATTGAATAACAAACACAATGTGTTTGGCCACAAGTATACTATATTTACTGCAAGCTACAAACACCTTATATTTTTATCCAAACAATAAAAAAATCACATCAGGTGTCATGGGACACCCGGATGGAACGAAGTTTCTTTCGCAATGTATTATGTACTAGTTAGTTCCAGCACGTATGAAGCGCCCATTTAAATGGATCTTTAAGAAAAGGTACTTTTTGTAAAATAAAAAACGTATTTTAAGAAAACCTTTTTTTTTGCAATGTATTTTTTAAAAAAAGCTTTATAATTTTAGGTCCTTTTTGTAAGAATATGTGTTATATTTTCCAGAATATTTAATATATTGGTCATTTTTTATAGAGAGGTACTTCTTTTATTAAAAGATAATGTTTTTTTTAAGAAAACGTACCATTTTTAAGAAGAAGTACTTTATGTAATCAAAAGCCATAAGAGTATGATTTTTTTACAAATGAGTACTTTTTTAATAACAGGTACTTTTAAAAGAAGTGGTACTCTTTTTAACACAAGGTTATTTTTTAACAAAATTTACATATTTTCAGAAAGCGTATTTACCTCAAGAAAAAAGGAAATATATTATTTTTAAGAAAAGGAAATTTTGTAAGAAAAGGTATTTTTTATAACAAGATAACTTTACGAAGAAAAGGTTTTTTTAAGAAATTTAAAATGGTCCATTTTTTCAAGAATAAGTAAATTTTTAAGAGTAGATAGACAGTAGATATTGTGCTATTAAATGAGACAAAAATATACCATAGACACAATGTAATATTTAAAAATTATAAAATCTTAAGCAAATATCGAATTGATGCAACAAGCGGTGGGGAACTGATATATTAATCAAGAATAACATACAATACTACAGTCACGATAACAAAGATGCTTTGGATGCTTCGCTAGATGCTTTGGAGACATGCGCCATAAAGATGCCCGTTGACTGCGAACAACTTTTTAGTTATTAAATGTGCGTACTATCCGGCCGGCAATATAAATTCAATACGAGCAGACTTGCAAAAACTATTTGATTTTATGAATCTTCAAAATTCAAATTACTACTATGTACTAGCGGAAGACTTGAACTGCAAGCACACAGAATGGGGTAATACTGTTAATAACCCAAAAGGCAATAACCTAAAAAAAGTCAACATCGAATTCCTTACACTTCCAACATGTTCAGCGAAGCCCGCTTTCCTTAGCCGTAATTATGTCATAATGCCTTCCATTGATGCCAGCACACTTCACAATGGCATGACTATCACAAAGTCAACATGAATTAACACAACCCTCATATACGTCCCTGACTGTACAAATCTACTAATAATTACCAACTCGTAAAAGTATGCAGAATAATACTGGGTTGTATACTGGGTTATAGCATAATACGGTTATAAAAAAGTTGTTTAAATTTTTTTCATTTAGCCCCCATCCCGCAACGTGCGATAAGGAACTTCGTTCCAAAAATATATATTTTTCAGCGTGTAGGAGCATCAAAAAATATTTTTCTGGATTTTTAAAACTCCTTCCTGTATACTTCAGGGTGATATGGTGTTAGTAAAATAAAATATGTAAATACATATATTAAAGAGTTTCAAAACATAAATTCCTCGCGACCTTTATTAACACGATTTGATAAACTGACCAATGAGACTTCAGAAATATTGGATGATATTCCGCAGTTGAAGAACATACCACAGCCGATTTTCGCCGAATTTTTGAAGGACAACAAAATTTCGTTTGCTGTATTCAAAAAACTCATACTTATATGCTTGGATAACCCAATAAACATTTGTGTGGGAAATCAAGTTGAATTCAACTTGAATTCCATCCATATTTTCCAATTTCAAGTGTTGAATTATACTTCAATAACACTGTAAAACAATAGCAATCTCCAGATAAGTTAACTATTGAATTCAATTCAAATATTAAAGTGTAATTATAGTTGAATTCAAATCAAACTAAATAAGTCAGTGCAATTCAAGGAAGGAATTACATTTTAATTCCAGCTTTAAATCAGTATTAATATACTCTAATTCAAGCCGTGTATTTTATTTTCAACCCCCTATTCAGAACGAGCACAGTTGCTTCGAATTGACCATAATTAGAAATAAATATATTTAACTGGAATATAAATTGTTATGATTCATACATAACGCTATAAATTAGGAAGAGCGAATGGATAATTTGTAAATAAAAATTTATTTAAGATATCAAATTTTATGAGTTATCTAATGGAGCTGCATCTGATGGAGCAGCAAATTTGTCCTTGTTTATCTACAATGATAGAATTAGTATTAAAATAATCAGGTCCTCGAGATCTAGATATCTACCTACCTATTTTATGGCTCTTCTAGATTGGATTCTGGACGGCTAAATGGGTTATTGCAGTCCATGTGTAAATGGTAGATAAATACGAGTTTCGTTTGAAGCTCTTCCACTTCTTCGCCCTATAAATAAGCGCTGCAACATGTGGTTTATTTGTTAATTGAAATCAAAATAAATACTTACCATATTCCTTGAATTGACCTTAGAGTCACCGTTTTTGATTTAGTCCATTTTCCGATATATTCGAATAATAAATTACTATTAAATATCCCCATAGCTGACGAATAATATTGATGGCAATTTCAAATAAAATATTTCCAGAAAACTTCAAACTGGTTTGAAAACGAAGATTAACATCAAGTTTCAATTCAGGCAATACTCAAACATTTGAATTTTCGAAATTTTTGTGCTTATTGGGAATTTTCTTCTTTCATTGCCCTAGGAAAGTATTTACTTTTAATGTCAAAAGTCTTGATTAGCTCTAGGAAATATGTAGTTTATTTAGACTGAATAATTTTTTCCTCATTTAAGCGATTGAAAAACTAAGGTTGTATTTGTGTTGTTTCCTCGTATACGATAATTATTTTAAGATATTTATTATTGAAAAAAAAATATTTGCAAAAAAATAAAAAAGTTATTATATTTTCTTGTGTGTTTTGCGTGCGATATTTTTCGAACACTTGCATAGTGAAAAATTCTGAATTCAGAAGAGTTTTCGTTTGCATTTAGTTTGATGAATTTTTCAAAAGCAGCATTCCAACCAACCGCTGATGAAGATCTGTGGCTAGATCTGAAATAGCTATACGGTTTGCCAGGAATCAAGAGGATGCATTTGCAAAACATCTTCCTTTTTAAAAAACAAGATCTCTATTTATTGCGATATATGTAGATGGTCTTGAGCTTGACCAATGAAATAAAAAAGTACCAATAAAAAAGACCAAAAAAATCATCCCCTATCAAAATTATGTTTATCAGTACAGTTGGAAAACATTTTTCAACTTCTATGATATTTTTGGTTGATGGAAATGGAAACAAACCGTTTTCGGTCGTTGTTTAATTATACAAACAGGTAGTCGGGGTAATGCGGTTTTATTTAAGTGAAATGCCGACCAAGGCTGTTAGCACCTACTAGTTACAATCTCATCACAAACGGTCATTGAATTCGCTAAGGAACTTTCAGGAATATTGGAACTTTCAGTAATTTGGACTATTGGCAACATTACGCGAAAGAGGGCAATTTATGAATTGTATGACTTAAGTATTATGATTACTAGAAATAGCTAAAAGTATACTTCCCCGAGCATTAGGACAAGTTTGGTGACTGCTAAACTTTATGATTGAGTAGAAACTTATTGTGAATATTGTCACTATCCCAATTATAAAATAGCCTTGTTTTATTAACGGTAAATAAAACAGCGTCAAAAAGGATAAGTTGGCATAGCCGTCAGGTATTCTCGGGAGTTAAATATATGCTGTAATGGTGGCAAATCTTTCTATACCGCTTGAGTTGAATAGACTATAGAAGGGTCAGACGGTATTATAATATAAACTTACCTTGTAACTTGTTTAAAGAAATAAAGAAAACTGTGTGCTTGAAACAAATCAATCAAAATATAAAAAAACCAAGTGAACCATAACCTCAATCTCATCTATTAACCACTAACCGCAACAATGAACAAAACCCCATTTAAAAAATGTATTAATTTATTTTCTTAACCTCTTGTTTTTTCGGTACATTCCTGTTTTTAGGGGTCAATATGGGTTACATCGAAAACAATTACTCCAACTCCAACAATGGTGGCAGTGTTAATTCACAGGACTCTTTGTGGCAAGTGAAAATGTCGGGCGCCGCTGGTAATCAACAGAACCTGATGCCTGTCTCCCACAACAATTATGTCGAGCAGCAGCCCACCTATGGCTATGATCCATTAACGCACGGCGGCTATGGAGGTGTCGACGATTATGCTCCCTATCCCCAGCTGACGGCAACGCCCAGCCAGCACGGTGATGAGTATCACAATTTGCGTAATAGCCAAAATCCATCAAGACAAGACTACTGTAGCGATCCATATGCATCGGTGCAAAAGCCTAAAAAACGTGTTGACCAACATTTAGGTAAGTAGAAGCACCATATTAATGACAGTTTCAGCAATCAAACTAAATCATCAAGATGACTTACTTGTCTACCTGAACAACCTGGGGCAGGTTTGCGCCATCTAGGCTATTGGTTTGACATTTCGATCAATGATGCCAACTGATACTTTAGCTACTGTGTATTTGTCAGAGCAGTTTATAATGACAAATTAAATTGACATTTAATACTTCTACTTCCTTCCCTCTTGACCACCATTTGTATTATAAAGTATATCTATCAAGTATAAGGCTTGCGGTAAAATTCACCAGACTACTTTAATGTTATATCTATAATACACAATCTTGTAGGCCAAAGTGCTTTTAGATAAATCACCTTAGGCTTCCTATAAGTCCAAGCATAAGGACGACGAGCGTAATAAGGCCTATTAACCAACTTATCGCCAATAACAATACTGTGCCAGGGCTCAGTGTCGCTGGCAACAATGTAGTCAGTAAATGACGATGCAGGATGTGGTGGCTGGCAGTGGCCATAGTGATTATGATGATAGCATCTCTGATTTTGCTGCTTGAAAGATAAAGGAGAGAGAGGTAGTGTTGGGAAATTAAGATTCAAAAGTAAATGGAACGATGATGGTCATAATAAGTGTCACTGTGGTTCCAAAGAGTGTGTCAGTGCGAGTGTTCGCCTAAAAGGCAATCATGCGGTTACTGGCTGTGTCGTCAGCAGCCACTGTCAGGGAAAATGAAAGAAAAACAGCAACGGTCACGACAACAATTGGGTTTATCCTGATTATCCATGTATTACAATTGCCGATTGTCCTTGTGGTATAGACACGTACATACTGACTGGAGTCGTGACTCTCTCCCTGCACCCAATCACTCGTTCACTCAGTAACTTTGGCATTAGAGGCAACTCACTCAGTTGTCGTTTATTTTCTGCTACTGCGTTCCTATGGTTGTGAACTCTCAGTGGTAATTCTGTTTTATTTTTGATTTCCGTTTTCTCATTCTTCTTTTCTTCATTAAATCCACAAAAATTGGCATATTGTTCTTGTTGCTACTTGTACCGCAAATACTAATTCGTAATTCATCTTTCTTGCGTTTTGCCAAAGTCCCTGTACGTTATTCTTAATTAATCATCGCATTTTGACTGTTATTTCATACTTTTTTAGCCACTTTTATTTGCTTTCGGTTCATTTAAGCGGTTTCATTCTTCAGATTAGTTTTATGGTTAATGCCAAATGACATTCTATTTGTCATAGAATGTCAAAAAGTTTATTTCTATCAATCATTTCATAACCCCCTTCACCAAATCCACAAAGAAAGAACACAACGCAACGAAAACTGCTACGAGTAACTGGAATCGTTTACAGCTGAGCCTGGAAGAAAACGTATTTCTCGATGGATGAATGAATGGATTTATATTATTTGCCAATGGGAATGTGATGTATGATAAATCAAAGTCAAGGTTAAAATGTATAAATAAAATGTCAACTTGGACCACCTTCGATTTACATAAGGATGAAGTATGTATGTACATTAGGGCACCTCAATATTCACACCAAGAAGATTCAAGTTTATTCTTTTTTTTATTGCGGAGAAAGAAGAAAGGGTTGTCGATAATTTGAAAATAGCGCAATGCAAGCGTTTTATTAGAGAGATCCCTAGATAATTAATAAGCTAATTCATTTTAATTACGCTCTTTGTTGAAAGTATCTAGACCATTGTTGTTGAAGAGCTAAGTAGGCGGACCATTGTACAACCCCATCATGAAGAGGAATATACTTATTGAGGCTAAGAGAAAAATTATTTTCTGGTTTTTAGTGCATTTATAAATAAAACACTGTAACTTAATTTTGTTTTAACTATTTTTTTTCATTTTGAGTTCGTAGTGCACCGCTACTGTTTAAGTGGCATCAGCGAGAACATGTTCTGATAATATATTTTCTTGGAATAGCCCCGATAACATTGACTGACGCCTTATACGAAATAATGTTAAGGTCAAATTTTCCTGATTTTATCAACCGAAAATTTTCAATTTTGCGTTGCGTATACGACATTGCGAATCAAGTTGGATGAGTTAAACTAAGCACTCTTAGCATCTTAAGTCTCTTTATTTGGATGTGCCTCTTCCCTCCTAGTCCTATCCCAATTTGCATCTTTAGGTGGCATCCCCTAAGTGATTAAAAATGTTAATAGCGTGTTCAGCGATCTTTTTTTGTTTAAGGTGACGAGCGATTGCTATCCTGGCCATCAAGATTTTAGTGGTGTTTTTCTTTTCTTTTTTCGTCCGGGAGTAATAGCTCATACTCACAGTACATTGTTGTCAATGTGTTATTTTTTGTGATTTAAAATGCTCTTCCTCTTGGAATATTCGAAATTTTTGCAAAATAAAGGCAATCCTGTCTTATCAACTATTTTAGTGTAAAGCAAGGCAGCTTGAAAAGGTAGAACCAATACTACAAAAATTACAACAAGGCAACAACCGGCATTCTGTTTTTGTTTGGTGCGTAGTTTATATCAATATTAACGTACTACGAACAACGTGCACAAAATAACCAAAAGTTGACAGCAAATGAAAAAAATCAAATCAGCTGTTCTTATAATACAACCTTATTGAGCAGCCTTGGTGTAAACCAACAAAAATTCGAAGTAGTAAATTTTAGACTCGAATGATCAATCATCAATGATTACCGAAAACAGAAATAGCGAGTATAAACGTAGAATGTTTTTTTTTTCTGCGAAATATTACAGCTCAACGATAGTTGTTTCCTTATTGTCTAACTTGACACTTATTTCACCCGTGTTTGAATCTGTTGAACCAAAACTTTTACGGAAAGAACCTCTTTTTGTATACACTCTAACTAAAGAGTGAGAAAAAACGAATGGTAGACAAATTAGTTGCAAAAACTGTCAATCCCAAGCTTCAACAATGCCATTTTCTTCAAGTAAAGGTCGTGATAAGCCTATTTTTAGAGAAAGTTAAAAACATTTTGCTGAACTTTTGGTTTATATAAATGAAATATTTTCCCATTACTTCTCATGAACGGCAGCTGTGCTGTCTCTATTTTTACACTCAATGATTGGTGTCTAAAGTGTTACACCGGTTCTGAACGGGTTTTTGAGTAGCTTTCCATGGCTTATTACTCGATAGTTTCGCTACCACTAAACGAAGTCGAAAGAAGTGACAGGTGCCGTCGAAAGAAGTGACAGGTGGTCAGAGCAGGGATCGAACCCACATTCTGATGCACAAGTCTTGTTCACTATAACCACTGCACTGCCGACGGGCATTTGATTTCTAAGCTAAATTTATTGTGAAACTTGAAGGGAAAATAAAAGGTAAATCAAGAGAAAACTCAAAGCTAATGTATGTCAAGAACAATATGTGTTAGATGCAATTTGAAGCTCTTTCATGATTACACTGGATTTTTTTTCAGTACGTAGAATATATTAGTGGTGTTTACTTTCAAACTTCTGCCGTGATTTTAAAGATCACTCTGCTGTATATGCAAAGTCGTGATTGAACAGAGGGGGTGGAACATAGACTAATACATACATAGATACTTTTATTCTCTCACCTGACGTTTCATTTCACACTCTTCGTCGTAGGTTTGTGGAAATGAGAGAAATTAAATTTAAAATTAACTTACACCAGGTGGAGTTACAAAATATGTTCACTTCACTTTTTCATGTCGTTTAGGTGTAGACCTAGAAAATTTAAATGTATTTTGCACATTTTTGTTAACTTTTATCGTTGGTATACATTTGTATTGTATTTAACACAACTAGTAGTTTGCCACAAAAACACGAAATTCGGTTGTTGTTCTTTTGTTGGACGTTGTTTACTATTGCATCTATCTGGTATTATTGAACCCACGTTTTCCACCATCCAATCTTTACTTTCCACCGTACCTATGACGTTTAATTTGTTGAGAGAATAAATGTATCTATGTATGTATGTATTAGTCTATGGGGTGGAACCACGTGTACGCTATTCAAGTTTAATCGATACTCCAGGCACCAATTGTATACCATTCGTGTGGGCACACGCCCACATCGTTTCTATCCACAATCCAATAGACAAACGTAAGCTTACATCTTATAGCTAGATCTAATGCGATTTTGTTTTATATTTTGTTGACCAAGAGCGTAAAAAATGTTCATCCAGAAATGTGACAATTAGTAAATTTATACATTTATTTTGAAAACAGAAATAAATTAATACAAATTTTGCAAAATGTATACATTTAAATTTGGGATTCAGATAAGAGATACAAGCCGCCACTAATCGGCTTATGTCGACTTGAAATACGAGTCGTCAGACAACAAAGCCGCCGAGTTCAACTAATGGAACACAATTTGTTACCATTTCACCTAATCCTGGGGAAAACAAATATTACTTTTATTCGATTACTTATGAGGAAAAAGTGCGGTATACCACTTGGGAAGGAATACACGAAAAAATAGCACATTTAGTATGAAGCAAAAATGCAGAATTCCTATGCGTACAAAATTAGATTTGAAAATAATACTGAAATTGAATGAGATATGGGATCACAAATAGCTCAGTGGCAGTGATTTAAAGGGCAATGTATCTAAACGTAACGTTCTAATTGAGACGATTTAATTTAATTTTATAAATCGAACCAATTCCGAAAGCATCCGCCAAAATTCCACTGTGGAAATCATTGAGTGGCCTTATCATATCTCCACCAAATATAATTCAGAGTTTTTTAGAAAACACATGTAAAATGTCCAAATAAATACCTGAAATGTGACGCGAAACGGATGCGATAATCAGACCACTGTATGATATTTAATGTGATTAATCTTTCATCTTGCTTTAAGGGAGTTCTGTGGCTACCTTCGCAATATCAGGAGACTTGGGAGTATCTAGTGCAACATTTAAGAGATACAACTAAATGTAATTTTGGGTATCTTGGAAACTCATGGAATTCTGTTTGATTTCACCTGAAATCTTCAAATATATAAACGATACATTATAATTATGTTATAGAAGATCGAATACGTTTAGGATTTGAAAAAAATCTGTTTTTGTTAAGTCCAACAATGTTGTTCCTTTAAGCGAGCTTCCTCTTTCGATTCCACTCTGGTATAGGAATTTGAGTCATTTTACATCCCTTCCAACTCCAATCACCGGATTTGGAATTGTCTCTTATAGTTTGTCAGTTTGGCAAAAAACCGATAGTTATTGGATATATTGTTTTCCATGGGGCAATTTAATTATTACATGATTATAATTTTTAGATTGACCTTAATTACCTCTGCAAATGCAAAATTAAACACTATATTCTCTGCCAGTACTCTAACTACCAAGTCGAACAGCTGTGTCATCAAAATCTCAAAGAGCATGGTATGTAGAGACTCGAAAACTCTCATAGAAACTGGAAACACATGAAAATTCCCCATGAGTCTAGTTCGATTACGGTGCACTGTCTAAGCAACCCCAAATGCAACATCTTCGAATTCTAATTCCGAACAATACAATTCTTTTTGAATTTGTATTAGACAAAATAATGCATAGTAAAATTCAAATGAAAATTAAAAAATCCCAACACTATTCAGCATTCATCAACGGAAACTTCAAAACTAATGCAGCCACTATAATCGGAAGCGGAATAAATCTAACAAAGTAAATATGGCGAAAAAGAGCAAAATTTCTGAATGATCGAAATGAATTGGATATAGAAAAGGAACCTACGGAGTTTAGTAAAATAGAGAACGGAACTGCAAGAGAAAAAATATGTAAATGGAGTTAAAACTAAAGATAACTAAATAAAATGAAAAAGTACATAATGAACTGAAAAAGCGAAATATACTACAAAAGTTAAAAAATATAAATGACGGAATTGTAGGAAGTTCATAGAGCAAATTAGAATAGATACTCCATTCCTCTCATGTCACCTTTCACATAGGTTTGTGCAAATGAGAGATATTTGACGAAAATTATTGACTCAACTATTTCCTGTTTTGGTATAGAATTGAAATTGAAATGTATTTTGGAATTTTTTGGTGATTTTTATCGTTGGTATTTGTTTGTATTGTATTACACAACCACACAAACACGAAATACGGTTGTTGCTGCTTTGTTGTAGGTTGTGTTTTATTGGTTCTATCTGGTATTGTTGAAGCCATGTATTGAAACATCCAACGTTTAGATGCAACCAAACCTATGAAGTTACAATTTTTGAGAGAATAAAATTCTCTATTCTAACGTGCTCTGTGAGTAAGTTGTACACGTAACAACAAATACAGAACGAGATTATACAGTGAATTAACAAGAGGAACTAAGGAGCAATTAACTAGAAATTTCCGGAACTGGTTCCTCTGGTCCTTTTAGCTACAAAATTCCGTCATCGAGTTACTTTCTAATCTGCTTTTTTTTCCCTGAAAACTGTGATTTTGTTTGACATATGGTGGTATTCTATAAGTCGTGAATCAGTCACTTCGCGTTACTTTTGTCGTTTTTGTAGTTTATAAAACGTTACAGCTGTTATGTGACTACCTGCGTTCGGTGACTACCTGGGTTTTTGATCACTTCAGCTGTCAAATTGAACACGCCACAGTTGTTCGCGTTAGTTAAAGCAATAACAAATTTAAAGAAAAATGTCGATCGAGGACAGGCAGATGGAAGTATTTTGCATTTCATTGCTTAGAAGTAGTTGCAAATTTTGGCTGAAATGCATTCGACAGATAGAGCTCAAACTTATTTTATTTAAAATAATTCAAATTTATACTGTTTACGCACTGAAATTCTTATTTACAATAATAAAATTAGAAATGGAACGTTCTAATAAAAAATGCGTTGCAAAACAATTTTAATTATATTCAAAAAATATAGACATCAGTTTATGTTGACAATAATAAACAAAAGAACCAATGCATTATTACAATCAATTCATACCCCGATAAATGGCACGAGTTTTTGAAAAGACAACTAATTTAATATAGATGGGGAAATTTATTGGACATTAAACCCCTAATTAACATAGGTTTTTACACATTTTATGTGGAAATTGTTGGTATTTGTTGTATTATAAATAATAGCAATCTTAAAATCTGTTGATCTACTGAAATAGAATTACATTTTTTAATCTCTTTCATTCTATTTCACTCAATATAACTTTTTCTGATCTATAATTGTTTGCTTTAGTTTGGCAACTCTATAAACCGCATATGTCAGTGATAGCTTTCGTAAACAACCGCAAGTGCGAAGTGATATATAAAATACCATTTTTTGACTTTGGCGTCGCGTTGGATTTTGTGCTTACGTTCACTTTCGGGACTTTTAGAATGCTACCCATAGTGTTTAGACTGTAATCCGTCGATATACTACATGCCATTACTGAAGAAAACAGAACTTATATTTTGCACAAAAGATTTTACTTTGCATAAATTGTTCCAATGTCCTTTTGCAGGACAAACACATGTGCAAGAAAAGTATAAATTATGCTTACACTGAAGGCAAAAACTATCCTAATTCTCATATGTGTTAGCTTCAAATAATAACACAGAACAATGTGCAAAAGTTTTTCAGTGTCTAATAACATAATCCCATTTAAATATTTTTTTTTCCATAATTTCCTTAGAGTCCGACTGCCTTTTACCCCCTGCTCCCTATGCTTTGTAATGGTAATAGTATTTTTTTTTTTTGAGTTTTGCCATTGGCAGATGTCGGAAACATGGTCAACTTGTGAGTGGGTCGATAACTTTTACGGAATAGTAAAAATGTCCTCATATAACAAGTTTGCATAACAATGGCAATCTGGAGGAAGAAGAAAAAGTAGACCCAACAAACAAAGCTGTGTTGGCAATCAAATTGGGCGGAAGATAAATCCTATTGCGGCATTAATCAATTTCGTATTGCTGCGTTGGTGGTGCAATGCTTAGTGTGCACGACTCTTGTACATGAGAACGTGGATTCAATCCGTGCTCTGACCATCTTGAATTTTTTTCCACGACGGTCACCTGGCTTCGTGACGGCGCCACTATTTGAGTACTTAACCATGAAACAGCTTCTACAAATACCATTCGGAACCGGTGCAAAACTGTAGGTCCCAACCAGTGAGTATAAAACTATAAGGCGCACAGCTCACTGATTGTGAGAAGGTCTCCCCTATTCATGGGATGTAATATTATTTATTTATTAATTTATTGCGGCTGAACCCCTTTTCGAGAGTAAAGTCGGATTGTCTGCAATATTTCCAAGAAATATGAAACAAAACGCATTTACTGACGCTCGACCAAAATCTCACATCAGCAAACTAAAGTATTCTTATCCCTGGAATAGGTCCACCACTAGATATGTGAGTTAAGTATATTTATATTTGTTTGGGGCAGTAGTTTGTTCAATTGATAGTGTGAGTGGATCTTATACATGAGAACGTGTGTTCAATCCCTGGTCGTCGACTGTCGCTTAGTTATCGCTTAGTTATGGCAACACTATCAAGTATGTAGTCATGAAAAATCCTCTTAAAATCTCTTTCAGAATCGGTGTAAAGCTATAGGGCCGAAGCAGTGACTACCAAACTAGAAAGCGAACAGCACACAGAGTGTGAGGACAATCGCCCTGTCCCTTCATGGGATGTACTGGGAAAATATTTATTTTTGTTGTGAGCAAACATTCGGAAATGAGGGTTTTCGGCCAGAGTTATGGGTTTGGTGCTCTGTGGTATTTTCGACCATAGCATTGCAATTTCGTATTGTAATTTCTTTGCAATTTCTTTTCTGAGGTGCCTCCAACACAGGCTTCCGAAGAAGCGTTTTAGAACACAATAAAGCATCTAAAGTGTATGGCCTGTGGCGTTATTTGCTCTGGATAGATCCACCACGAGCGGTATAGTTTTTTTGTTGCTTATTGAAGCATTATGGGCACAAAGGTGGCAAAATAGCATCACCCACGTTCTGCTACCATTGGAGTTGTTAACAACTTTGTGTGAGTTCGTACTTACACTTACGTCCTACTACATAGATTAAGTTTTGTTAAATTCTGGAGGCCATTCTGTGCCAGGAGACGTTTTTAAAATGCTCCCAGTATCATGAAGTCGTAATCCGCTATTTGAACCACATTGTGTCGTAGATAAAAAAAAGTTACCTCGAAATGAGCTTTGTAGATAACAAAAAGTCACCTCGAAAGTACTGGCAACGTCGTCAGACAGCAGTAAGGAAACTTGAAGTAAACCACTTCTGTTCTTCCTATTAAATTAATTGAATCCCAGTATTGGTACATTCGAATCTTTGATCGATATATACTTCCCATGTGTACATTTCGTTAAAAGTTGGTGTAATAAAAATAAATAATGATATAGTAAATAAAAATAAAAAATTACTTTTAAAATAAATTAATTACTTTAAAAATTACTTGATATAGTAAATAAAAAATTAAAATTAATTACAAATAGTGCTAGTAACAATAAAGCAGCTGTGACAGGAACATCTGGAACATGAGGAGCAGGAACAGGAACATCAGCTGGAGTAGAACAACAGGGGGATGAGCAGGAACAAGAGTAAAAATGCAAAAACTTCTGGAGCAGAAACGTCGCAACAAAATGTGTGGAACGATAAACAGGAACATAACGATAGCATAATGGGTGATAAGCAGGAAGAGCAGTAACATGAAGATGACGAACCTGAATGTCAGGGTCTGGCCTCAACCGCTAATTTATGTAATTAATTTAGAATTCAGGATTTATAACAAGATTGATTAATAGAAGCAGGACTGGTTTATCGAAGGAAAATGGTTGGCAACACAAGCTAGATAATAGTTCCGGATTAATTACGAATTAAATGTTGCTTAATTATATTGAAAGAATCTGAAGCGGGTAAGGAATTATAGATCTCATTGTAAATGAGGCAAACGCGGCGAAAAAGATTGTAGTAATCGTAATTATAACGGACAATCGGTAGTTTTATAGGATAGAAATATCGGGTTTGTCTACAGGGAACATTAACATTTATTTGACTCACGAGAAAATTTGAGTTTTACAATAAACATAGCATTTAACATATACCTGCGTTTTTCAAGTCTAGGAAGATCAATATAATTCCAAAAAAAAACAATCAATTTTCACTTAGAAAAATATCTTTAAACAGTTTCGAACTTCTTTCTCATACATTCACATGTCAAATATTTTTTTGTTTTGTCAAACCAAAAATATTTGGTTAATGTCCCTTAAGTATTATTTAGAAAATAAAAAGGCGATGCTTTGGCAATATTAAGAAATGTTAAAAATACGAAACATAAATGTTATTTACCTTTTGTTGGGTTAGTATTGCCGAAATATCTCGGAAGTGATAAATAGATGATATCTACAAATAGTACTAGGAATGCATTTTGTATAGCTATGACAAAAAGGAGACATACCCTCCAATTGTTTATTGGGTTGGAGTTTCAAATTTCGGCGTTAAACCAATTCGATAAATATCACCAATGTATGCCAGTCTTTTCTCTCTATATATCTAAAGATAAAGACTTTTACTTTTTAGCTTCTAACACACACATTGAGTTGTCAATGGTTGGCTGTGTAAGAGATAATGCAACAATTCTAGGAGGTATTAGACGCTCTCAGCCTTTATGGGTCTTCCGGGGTTACGTGTGACGGTATATGCATGTGTGTGCGTGATATATGACAATGGCGTGTGAGTGCCAGTGCGCATTCGAGTGTAAATTATTCACATTATGTATTCGTTCGAGGTAAAATTGTATAAAATGGAATCCATAAAGCACTAAATCTGCTGTAATAGCATTATAAATACGCTCTCCTCTAGAACATCTTATTAGCATTAGCAGGGTGGCAGAAGGGTTGGCTGCGAAGTGCAGAATATAGTACGAAAAGAGTTATTTCTTGGGAACGAACACACAGGGTTCCTTAAAAACAAATTTATGTAAATTATGAACGAACATTCGCCTTGGCCATAAGAATTGAAACATTTGTTAGAGCTGGAATTTATTTTAAAATAGTCCAATATGTTTGGGAATAGAACAACAAAATTAATCATCATCTAACCCATATTCATTCATTCATACTAAAAAGGATTAGACTTGAGCTGTTGTTGAGGATGTTTTGGTACAGTATAAACACACAGACACACCCTAGCACACTTACATGTGTATACCAAAACTGCATAAATCTTTTTTAAGTGGATATTTTGGAATATAAAAAAATCCTTTTAGTCCATGAATTGTATGTCTGTCTGTACGAAAATACCCTTTTCTAACAACCACTGTGTGCCGGTTCGCCCTTGCCATCTTATCCATATCATAACATGAGTAAGTGATGGCGTTGAAACAGTTGTAGTTGCAGTGGCAGTAGTGGCGGTTGTTTAGGGTTTTATTTGTATGAAAGTTTAAAGTACTGCTCTTTTTCTAGTGTTGTTAACACCGAATATTTGGTTTGGTTCTTCCAAGCTCACTTGCATTATTCATCCACTAGCTAACAGTTCTCAGTCCAACTTTGTTTGCGTTTAGACTTTTGGTTTCATTTTCCTATTAGTTTCAGTATTTTTACAAATATTTGTTGTTATTTAACAAAAAATAACACAAACAACTTTACCACATGTTTAAGGACATCATCGTCGTCGTCACCATTATCATCATCAGTATCAGTACAACCGAACCACACTATTGAACACGGCAGCAAAATCTTCTGTCTTCCCATTGTCAACACCATCATCATTATGAATTGTTTGTCGAAGATAAACCAGTTTGGATAATAAAGATATTTATACGGCAGGTACATCTTCATTTAACTAAACTGCATCCAAACGAGGGACCACACAAGCATACATTAATATGTAGACCGATATAGTCAGTTGACAATCTAATACACTTTCGCAAATATTGATAGCATTTGGACAAGGGATTGTAAATACAATTTTACTAAATATTCAAAAGAAATCTAAATATTTTAATATAAAAGATAAGGCATCCTAATATCTTTAGAGTATATAATAATGCAAACCCGTTTTCATTTCGTGGTTTATTGACTCACGGCCCAAAGGACATGGGAGTATAGGAAACAGGAAATTAATGTTAGTAGAAGACAGTTTACGTACCATAGGCTGGAAAAATAACCGTATAAAAATGTTTTTCCATACCGACATTGCGGAAATATAATTTATTTTATATTCATGAAAAATATTATCCAAGTAGTATTTTTATGTATTTCCTTGTTATCAGTTCCTTGAATTCAGTAACATTAAACCAAAAGGGATTGTCGTTTTTGGATATGAAGTGTTGTTCACATTGCGAAAGTATCAGTTTTATATCGTTCAGATAATAAATACGAGACATTAACAATTAGAGTTTTTGTTCCGACAAAGATAAAAATTGTTTGTGTAAACACATACAGATATTTGCGATTATGAGTCAAGATCTAACATGGGGCAAATTAATTATGTGACAACTATAATTTGTAGTTTAAGTTACCTCTACAAATGGCAATTATATACAAATTAATTCAATTGGAAATTCCAGTTATTTTCAAAGCATTTCCTTCAAACCTGACAGTTTTGGTTTCAAATATTTTATACAGTACAGGTTTATGAATTTGAAAGTACTACGAAGCAACATCAATCCAAGCCACAAACCTCTACATATAAATACCATAGATAAATAAAAATCTATAGATGGTGAAAGATAAGTGGTGGATTTTAAGCTAAAGGGAAATTTTCTAGATGGCGCCGGAATGGTGCATATGGGCAAATTTCCCTGGAAATAAAATCTATATAACCATGCTTTTTTGCCTTTGGTACTGTCAACAAATATCAAAAGTGATATGCTTTTCTGTTATTTATATTCCATTTTCACATTTAAACAACAGAATCGAAATAAAAATTGTATACTGTTGAATACCTTTTTGGCGACGACGACCTGCTTGTTTGTTCGCTGCCGCTACATCAATCCCATCATACTTATTTTCAAGCAGAGACTATTGTTGTACAACAACCACATATGTGATGATAACGCTGTGTGCTGTTTGCATGTGTTCACTTTGATAGATTGCTCTACCCGTGCATATAGATGTTAAAACAGCAAAGCAAATATTTTTTAACACTCTAGTATCACGCAACATTTCGCGTCACGAAATTTTTGTATATTTATATAGTTATTGTGGGAATGCAAATTTAATAAGAGCTAAATACTGGCCTGGATGTTGTCGTGTAGTTAAATGTTCACATGACAAAATTATGCGGATTAAGTTTTCCGCAAAATCACTGTACTTTTACGGTTCTAGTGGCTGCTGACTTATTCAGTTTGAAGCTCTTAACTTTTTTAAAATCTAATACATCCGCTAAATATTTTTGATGATTCAAGTTTTTATATTCTACATATATGGTTAAAATTTCGATTTTTAATCATTTTTATTTTGAAAACCAAAAAACATTATCAACATTCTTATGGGCATTCATGGCCTTCTATGGGTTTTATTATTTTGTTTGCATTAGAAAAATGTACATAAATGTACATGTACATGCTGTGTATTTATCAATATGTACATGCATAGAATTTTCCAGACAGTGAAGACTCTATTTTTCACACTAAAAGTCAAACATTCAATGGGACCGGGAGAGGTGAAACATGATTTTAGTTCGTGTTAAATACGATTTCGAGTTATACTTGCTTACATCGAGCAGGCACTGTACATCTACACACATATGCAAAGAATATAGATGTTATATTCTCTGTATTTTAGTCCGAGTTTATATATCCATTGCGTTATCTTTTTTACACTTTATGATTCTCCAGCCACAGACTTTGGCTTTTATTTGTATTTCTGCACAGTTAAGCTCGTTCCGAGTTTCGGTGTTTGTTTTGTTTCCGTTATCATCTCTGTCCATTGTTTCTGTTGTCGTTGTTGTGTTGAGTCCAGGCCTTTAATAGCCATTGAATGAACACTCTATCTACTGTGGCAAGGAGAGGGACTATAAGGCGCTATCCTGTTCATGCTAAGCGATGGGAGGACAGACAAATGTTCAAACATACGATATTCATAATAAAAATGTGAGCAACTTTGCAGTTATTGCCTCTATAAACAATAAAAGGGACCAAACTGGCCAGTTGACCATTTTGTGTTTGTGTGCGAAAGTCGACAAATGAAAAGCGAAGCGATACAAACAAACAAGAATCGTTCAAATAAATAAATCCTTGGGAATTTTCAAACAATTTTGAAATACAACAAATGTCTATAGAGGACTTCCGTTGGGCTTCTTTCTTTCGGAAATGCATGCAACATTTTAAATCAATGTTGGCTATTGGTAACTGCCTTAGAGATTCGTTTATTCCCTACAATCTGTCTGTTGTTTTTCTTTTTTCATTCGCTAACAGTAGATTTAGTAAATTTTTGGGGCAAAAAATAATAAACATTTGTTGTTAATATTTATACAATTCGTGCACATTTTCAAACTGTTTACCGCATTATCCTTTTTTCATTGAAGTTGATTCTGACACAGATGTAGTCGCTCGTGTGTTCATTAGGCAGCACATCAGACGAAATTCAGAAGAAGAAAATGGAACAAATGTTAACTACAGTCATTTGTTGCCAACATCAAAATGGGCAAAAGATTTAAACCGTCATAAAAAAGAAATCTAAATAAATAAAAATAATTAATTACATTCAGGTTTCATTATGTGACGTAAACGAATTTGGAGTAAAAGTCCTTAACGAAAACTTTAGAAACTAAATAAGCACGTTGGAGGAAGGTTTTTCTTGAATTTACACTGGTCCATGCCACTGCTGTCTAGAAACATCACCTTGTCATCCTTTTTATGTCTTTTCCACTCTAATGTTGGCCAGAAACTTTTGTCATATTCTGTTTCGATCACAAGAAACCCCATAAACCATTAATTTAAACGCAAACTTTTTTAGCGACTTTATTTAAGCCTGAGTGGAAATCATTTGATGTGAAATTTTGTGTTACCCAAAGCTAGTACGAGGGTAGGTTAGGTCAGTTTAGGTAGAACTGGTTGCCACTATTGTCGTAAAAGATATTCGACGCTCTCGCCTTCCTCTTTACCCTCGCAACACCTACTGTAACCATGAGTTTAGATTCCAAGTCTAGACGATTATCTGTTTGGCAAACAGTGACAGCCATCCACTAGCGAAAATATTTAAATTTTTTTCGAGTGATACAAATCCACCAAAATTAATTTACATGCAGAAAGGGGCATTCCCACATGCTTCCAGTCCAGTGGAACAGGTAAAGAATACTCTAGTCTAGCTAGCTTATAGGCTCTATTGGATATCAAGCCAGACCAGAGTAAAAGAATAAGTGCCTTTTAATATCTGGCATGCGTCTTAGGTATGTGTAGAAAAGTTTCTCTCGGAGGTTGATGTGGGTGCCATGTAGTCCACTTCTAGCATGGTTTGCCGCAGGCCCCTAAAAGCGTGTAAATATCGATTGCTGATACACCGCGAAAGCAGCCTTGACTATTTTCAGTCATTGTCAGTATTTGCCTGTCCAGCAAATCTAGCGGTATCGAGTTAGATACGTCCTCAAGACCATCAGTAGGGTTGCGACAAGCATATCTGCTTCAGACGGATTGATGACGTTGACGCCATTTGCCTGCCCAGCAAATCTAGTAGTAGTATGTGAAAGATAACCCTAAAGTTCTCAATAAGCGTTGTGCAACGGGCACCTCAAACTCACACCATTGCCAGGAGATCCAGTTTTTTTCCATTTTGATCAACCAAAAGACAACATTGTAAACCAAAATTAAGCGCAAATATGTGTATATATCACATAACCTATATTCGCCGATGCACCCCATTGCTCTCCGAAGATGCTTTTATAGAAATATAGGGTGACTACCTATTGTATTAGGCTTGGAGGGGAGTTTCCTGTAAGGAATAACGACAAAATACCTTGCATTATCCTTCAGGCAAATTTCTCCACATTCTGAAGACAGTGGTTGAATATTTTGATCGTTATATTTCCCAGTAAAGAGTTTCGTGTTATCATAGATTTACAACATTAACAACTAGCCCATCATCCGAGGCCAACTTAGAGCATCCTGAATAAGCCCTAAAGCTCAACTCCAAATGCATATAGGTAGTGCCGCTGTGCTTCGACAGCCAGGTCGTCAGCATATGCTACGGATGCTACGAATTTAGTGGAAAACATCAACTTTTGTTTTTCCTAACATTGGAAAAATGTTGTTCAAAATCATTACTATTCCAAGGACTATTGTTTTGGTGTACTTCCTGACCTTCCCTCGTACATGCAAAGAAGGCGTATTGCATAAGTTTTATGGAATAATTATTGTGACGTTTTGTAACTAACATCATTTGTGTAGGTGACATTGCCTTATGATTATTATGAGTTGTGTCTAAACATAGCATCAATCAATCTAAATTTTTGTTTACTAATATCTTTAAAAAATAATCAAAAATCTTTTAAAGTTTCTTTAAATCATTTGTCAAAATTGTTGATGGAAACCTTACCCAGGGCCACACATTTTATTAAAAGTGATATAATTTACATGTTATTAGTAAAACTTAGGATTTCATAATTAAAATAAATATTAGACGTCATTAATCTTCTGACTGATACTAGATGTTTGAGTTACGAAGTAAGATAAAAAGAAATCGTTTTACAGAAACTTTAATCCCTTCAAAATGATAAAGTTCCCAACAGGGTCAATTTAACTATCAACGTAACAAATCGCAGTAAACTCACAAAAAAAATATTTCCTAAATTTGATATCAAAACTTCTTTAAATTTGCTTCAAAAAAAGTCGCATAGGAAGTTGAACTAAATGTGGGGATGTAGAAAATTGCAATAGCAAATTTCCTGAGTTTTCTAGTATAAATTGGTATTTAGTATAAAATCTAGTAAACTTGAGGAGAATTTTATTTAGTTCACGTACTCACATGAATACACGTACTCACATAATACTAGACCGAGTGACAAGCGCATTTGCCGTGACAATAAATAAATTAGTGACAAAAACTTCAATTTACTATTCTGGATGTCAAATGAAAGATCTTTTTGTTTTAGTTGACAATGATAGTTATAACGTTTACAATAGCACATGACAATAAACATGTTCTGTAATTAAACAGCACAAAATTAAAAAAATAACCAATTTATACCAGTTTCCAAGGTTTTTAGAAAAATTTATTCAATTCACATCGTTAAAAATTGAACCAAGTTTTCTAAATCATTTGGAAACCTGAAAAATTTGTTAATTTGTTGATTGGATGTATCCATTTTACTAATTGGCAATACGTAGGGATAGGATTGCCATGCAAATCCATGATTTTTCCCAAAAGTCTAAAAGAAATAAACTCTACTTATCTTGACGAATCACACAATTTGCAGAAAAATCACATTGAGTTGTTTGTGCATATTTTTGGATTTTTTATTAAATATGCATATTTTTGCATACTTCCAAATAAAACTATGTCTATGTCTAACAAAATTAGGCAAAATTGCCGGATATCGTGAGAGGCTCAAACTTACGCCAAGAAATTAGTCGAAGATACTAGAACATGAAAAATTTAAAAATTCTTGAATGACCGACCCATAGAACTCACTTGGTACCATAAAGGATTGCGAGGACGATGTGCTGGTTTTATGTATGTTCTTTCGTTGTAATAGTCCTCAAAATAAGCTAAAAAAATTATATAACAATCTTAGATAACTCGATGAGTTTTCGGATCAAACGCCGGCTGCGTTTCCGATTCACAAGACCCCCTATATCGTGGTAAATTAGGGTTATTTGAGTCCCCAAACGATGCACCACAAAACACAAGACATCATTAAATTTGCGAAAAGAATGCCTTTCATTTCAGTAACCACACTTGCCAGTTTTTAGCCGCGCCTAAATGGACCCGTATTTTAGACGCTGTAAGCCTCATATATCCGACTGATATAAAAATAATTTTTCGTGATCTCCATTTTTCTCTAATTTCGTTTTTTACCAAGTTGTAAGCTCCGTCGGGCTGGCAATTAAACGTTATTAACAACGTATTGCTGAATTTTCAATGTGATGATTTTTTTGTTGCCTTGAGTAATAACAAATGTTAAAAAAACATATTTATAAATGCATTTGTATTAGGAGCATATTGTTCTAAAATAAAAGCATGAAAACCTTTTTATAATAGTCGTGTTTTGGTTACCAGCAAGCGATTATCGCTTGCTAAGTTGGAAAGAAAACGAAATTTTAGCGAGAAGTCATTTTATTCAATAATACGAAAAATGGTTAAAAACGGTAAAAGATGTCGCTAAGTTCTTGCTAAGTCTTCGCTAAGTGCTTCATACAAAACAAGCGAATATATAAGCAAGCGATGTAACCAAAACACGCTTAATATTTGTTAGGCAAAGGTATTGTCAGATTAACAAATTATGAATTTCAATTGTTTTCAAAAAAACACAAAAGCCCTTCATAAGGTAGTTTTTAATTTTGGTAACAATGATATTATTTTTAATGATTAAACAAAAAAAGCTTTAATCGTATCACAGCGATTCCAGAATATGTAATTGAAATGGCAGTGACAAGAATTCAAATACAATAAACTCATGAATGGCTGTTGTCACGAATTCGAGAATAGCACTGTTAAAATCTTTTAACTTAACTGGAATAAAAATACACAGCAAATTTAGCATTCAAACAAAAGAGAATTTTGAATAATACCTTTGCAATTCTTATTTAGTTCGTGGTGGGTACCATACAAAAAGTCGACTTATATTACCTGTCGGGCACGCCGAACGGATCTTACCAGTCCTTATGACGACTAGTAATATACTTTCGAAGTGACTAGTATTTAGTATATTTTCCTAATTTTATGTTCGTTATTAATACTTGACTTGTGGAAATAACTTATTTGATATAAAGACTTAGTAACTCTCCTGTAAGAAAATATTCCTACAAATGAAGAAATATGTGATGTTTCGACATGTTCAAATTGGTATATTTTAAGAAAATTTTCAATGTCGAATTTCCCCATTTTAAGTCCATTCTTGCACTTGACTCGTTTGATAGACTTGTTCCACATTTGTATGAAAATGTTAGTCCTTTTGGGGAAATGTGTATTTATTGGATAGAATAAATATACTTTTCCTTTATTCCTAAATCTGAATAAAAAATTAACTTAATTTGAGTTGAAATATCTTTGGATCCATTCCATAAAAATTAAATTTTCCCATTTTAAGTTTATTTTTAAAAAAATTTCCCATTTAAAAAAATAGAAACAAATCATTTAAAATTAATTAATAGTCAGATAGTTATTGAGAGTTTAACATACAACTAAGAAAGTGATACTTATATTGAAACAAAACTTTCTCCTCGACTCTCGTTGACTCCAGTTTTATTTAAACACAACGATATATCCGCCAACAAATCGATATATCCGATGATGAGTTTGGGAAGAATTCATGATGTAAATGTTAAAAAAAAAACACATATATGTGTATATTTACACTCGCAAATACACACTCTATCATTGCTAATTGAAAATACATGCCACCAGGTTAGCACTGAGTAACAAAATGAGGGAAGTTAAGTGCCTACAAACAGGCCTGAAAAGGCAGTGAGAAGGTCAAACGGGAAGCTACGGGACGCCGGTATAAACATTAACTATTAAGCATTTAACAATTAAGCAATAAAACTTTTCTCAATTGTAATACTAAAATAGTATTTTCTAACACCTACAGCCTTAAGAAATAACATTCGACCTCAGTTCTTATGGTCAAGCGTGTTCTCTACTCGGTTAGCGCATGTTATGATTGTGCAATGGCGAATAGTTGTAGTTGTCCTGCTTAAAGATGAGCAGTAGTGATGTTCGGTTCCGCGTATTTAAAGAACCGATTCTGTCGTGTCCGGTTTGAGAAGAACCGGGTATTTGGATCGGTTCCGGGCCTCAGCTCTTGGTTCCTTTGAAACCGAGTCATGTTATTCTGCTACTATCTTACGACACTTTTTAAACCGTTTTGCAGTCCTTTAAGGATAGGTTTTCCTTGTTTTTGGAACCATTTCGGTTCTTTTGAACCCGTTTTCGGCCATTTAAGGACCGTTTTCGGTAATTTTAGAACCGTTTTCGGTTCCTTTGAAACCGTGTTTGGTTCTTTGGAACCGATGTTCGGTTCCTGTAAGCAGCGGTCCGGTCGGTTCTCATAAGAACCGTGTTTCTCGATTCTGTGCATCATTAATGGGCAGGATTATTACCATCCGTTCAAGAGGCGTGCTTAAGTATAGTAAGTTTGCATGTGTATCGCATATTTTAAAACGAGTTTAACAAACGAGATGTTGATGCACTCAGCAAAGAGACGACTAAACTTAATGTCAAGTGGAAAAATCCTAAGGAAAATTAATCTTCGTATGGATTCAGCGATGTTTGACCTCAAATTAAGTTCCTTTTTAGAAAAATAAAGTTCAAACTTCTATAAATTTAGTCCAACTGTTCCATCTAATAAGTATATGTTATCTCAAACGAAAGACAGTTTATTGCAAAAGAGCCAATTTCTTCCGAAATCAGGTGTAAAATTAGGAAATTAATTTAATCCTAATCGAATTTTACCTGCGACTGTTTGAATTTTTTTCGACTAATCCATAACTGACCTTTTATCTTAAAAGAAGTACAGTTTTTCTTAATTTTAGGACTTCATTTTCATAGAACAGAATTTAAGAATGAAATAGTTCAATGAATAAAGAACATATTAATTTGCCTGAGCTTATAGCATCCTAACTACAAAAGTTATAATTCTATATTTTCGGAATTTAACCTTCAACTTAAATAAAATAACCAGGTATCTATCAGCTGTAAACATCTGAAGTAATTTTCTCTGTCCTTTCGTCCAAAAAAAATACCCTATGATTGTGTTTTTTCTTGAGAAGTGTCATACATTTAATTAACAGTTGTTTGCCTCTACTGAAAATTTATAAATTTTGAGTTACGACTCTTTTGGAGTTGGGGTGTGATATATTGTCAGTCCTCATAACGACTGGTAAGATTGGAAAATAAGCCTCGTGTCGGAGTCTCCCGCGGAGATCAACAAAATTATACTACTTGTACGACAGCAACCAGGAACAAAATGAGAATTGGGTAGGTAGAATACAAAATTCTCAACACTGAATAAACAATTTTATTGTGTTTTTTGTTTTTACTCCAGATAATTAAAAGTGTTTCAAAATTAAATACGTGGCTTTCAACGCTTAATATTCCTAATATTAGGGAAATTAGAACTTTAGATAAAACCATTCTATATATGTATTCCAAATTCCTAAATTTAAGTTCCAAAGTTCCTTCAATTTTGTTAAAAAATTAATCAATTGTCGTCCAAATTCAACTAAATCTGAGGACAGTTTCGTTAATCAAAGTAGACGTGAAAATTGAATGTGCTCAAAATAGTGTGACAAATTTCCTTACATTTTCCCAATTTCTTTAAAGTGGCGTACTGACTTCAAGACGTAATTCAAGATGTGTGGTGTTCACACTACTTTTAAAAATTGGTCTAAGTTTAAGGCAAGTAGATCTTTGCTGAATTAGGATTTTCCTCACTTAAACTCCGTCTGTGCTTTATTTCAGAAAGAAATTAACCTGATTTGAGTAAATAATTGACTTCTTTAAAATTTATTTGGGTTGAAAAATGTTCCTTCATTTTAGTGTATTGCTCGCTGAAAAATAACGGTCTCTCTAACATATTCTCCCAGACATATTCTGCAGGAACATTACTATGTTTGCAAGTCCCAAACTCACATTTTCTGGCAAACATGCCCTTTCCTGTTTCTTTCCTCAAAATCGTTTCTCACTTTGGTAGCACACATACATGTATATGAAACACATACACAAAAACCAAAGTAACATCACAAACCATTTGAGCGTCCGAGCCTTCGTTTATTATTTTTGCACTGATCAAGCGCTTTTGATATCATCTGTCCGATGAAGCAATAACGACCGAACGCAAAATAAGAAACACTGACTTCATCTGCAATTTGCACGCACATTCAGGAATATTTGTGACTCACTGACTAAGAGAATAATGCAAAAATACAGAGACACATTTACAAGATAGACTCAATCGTTGGCCCTCTTTTATTCTCTTGCTCTCGAGAGAGCATAGACAGTGAAACAAACACAGCTGTATTTGTATCACCAACATAAGTATATGTGGGTCGCAAACACATATTTTGCAACATATTAATCATTCTGTCTCAAACATGTAATATTGAATAGCAAACGCAATATGTTTGGACACAATTATATTATATTTGCGGCAAGCTCCAAACACACTTTATATTTGAATTATATATGAATTATATATATTTGGGAATTAAATGTAGTTCTCTTTTTCTCTTCATTTTAATATTGACCTCAATTTTAATATTGGGTATAATTCTTATTCCGATATGAACGTAGAGTCTTTTCGACTATACAATTATTTTTCGGGTTTTTGTAAACTAAATTGAATACGCTTTTTCTGCAATTAGATAATATTTTCCTCAAATTCACTACAATGCTCTCATTTGCAGGAAATTTTTCCTAGAAAAACAAGGAAATTTGTTATATTATTTTTACGTGTAATCTGGTTAAGTAAAGTTAACATAAATTTAGTGCAATTTCCTAATTCAAAGCACAAGTAAACTATAATGGAGTACATTTCGGGAACTAAATTTAAGGAAGTTGTGTACTAAAATTATGGAAATCTTATTTTCTGAGCTTGTGTTTCCAATTTTTCGGAGAAGCAGTAGCAAACGCCTAATATATGCCTTCCTGTTACAATAAGGCGAAGTTGAATGTCAACCGACTTCACCAGAAGGCCTATTTTTAGGCCTATTCTGAAAATTTCTACGCACTGACGGTGCTGGGCAATAGGACACACGCCCAGCCACAGATGGAAAGGTACGCAAATTGTATTTACGTTTGTGTATTTAAATGAAGATGACTCTGCAGCAGTAAGCGAATGTGTGTGAATATTTTTACATTTGTTCTCATCTTTACACAAAAACACACACACCCGACTGCAACAATAGCAAGAATGGAAAGAGCAACAGAAAGAAATTAAATAAACTTTGTTGTAATGTGTTATATTCATCAGCAATGATGGGCCGCCATTTTGCATTTCCAATCAGATAACGAATGCGGAAATTGACAGTTTCCAGTCATGTTGTGTGCATTATAGCACATCTTCGTAAATGTGTGTGGCTGTACATGCATGGGTGGATATTATCAACAATTGAACGTGAAGCTCCACATCATTTCATGTAGTTCGATGTGATGATGGATAACAAAACAAAGAACAGTCCGCGGTAAAGACATTTAAAAAGTAGGCAAAACAAAAATAGGCCATTGCATTAAAAGAGTTCGGCAAATTTCTGTTTTTGTTCCGCAGAATCAAGTGGAAATTTCATGTACTATTTGTATATCACTTATGGTTTACGATTCAATAAATACAGGCAGAAATGAATAAATAGGACCAAAATAAATAAACATAAATTAATGAATGTTATTGATAAAAATGTATAAAAAGCCAAATAATTACTTGAACAAATAAATGTTGTTGGTCTTGGCAATTTACAGCAATAGTTCCAATTTATAACCTAGTAAACATTGATAGTGACGATAAATCACAATGAATATCTCGAAAACATTTCCTTAATTTCCACTCAAACTCTTAAGAGATAGAGACAAGCGAAGGATAATGATAGAAGACATTCGAATAGTAATGCCCTAACAAATAATTGCTTAGGTCACTGTCTGGCAGGATGACCAACTTTTCTATGATATTTGCTTTCTGGAAGGGGTTGGGCGTGAAAGAGCAACCTACGCATACACGAAATCCCATTTAGTTTGTGGTAGTTATCCTGTAAATGGAAGATGTATTGACCAATGCGGGTTATTGATGGTCGACTCGTTTAAAACATTTATGCGTCAATGAATACAAAATGAAAGCAAAGGACATAAACGCATACGATGCTACTAATACTATTATGATGCTTATTGAGGTATAGTAAGTTAGCAGTTACTATGTCGTGCATAGAGGGGAAGAGAGAGAGAGCGATAGGTGTGGTGGGCCAGACACATGGGCAGACATGCCGACTGATAGACACATACAACTGATGACTAGACGTTTGTGGTTTGGGCCGGAAGTACCTTTGTATTTGAAATACATTATCAGGGAATAATCATGCATTTCAACAAGCCTTTGTACTGGCAGTCTGTTCTATAGAAATCAATTGGAATTTGGCATTATCCATCACATGCACACACAACAGTTTGGATAATGGGATCATCTCAGCAATAGTTTGAATTATTTATAACAAAACTGAAACATTTCAGCGATCCCTGAGGCAACGATTCTTATGGTTTTTGACATAGACTACAAAGATGGGTAAATAAAAAGTCATTCAACATTATTACATATTAACGAAATGTAAATCAAACTGCTTCCAACACAGAACAAATACAAATGCAATAATAAAAATGAGCAGTTTCTTGTTTTGTGAAGATTTAACTATTCATCATGTCTTCTTTAAAAACTTTAAATGAGTTCTCCAATGTAAAATGGGAAGAATCGTTTTATTAAATATCGAACATAAATAAATATTTAACGTATGGAAATGGTTTAACGATTGGAAATGGAAGAAAGAGAGGTGGGGAAGAAATAGCAACCAAACATAGACATTTGATGTCGCAGGACCTCAGGCCGACAGATGAGTGAAAGTCACATTGCTATATGAATAAGTCTGCATACATACACATTCACACTTATAAACTGGCGTGCCCTTTGAATATGTGTAAACTGGTAAGATTCAGTGGGTTAGTGTACGTATGCTGAATATCCTGGTAATAGGTTTATATTTCTACGAAAAGCTTAAATATTTTTTTTTCTCTCATGCCACTGCAAATGTTAAATGTAGCTCTATATAAACATCTGTACCCTGAAAGTTGAGCAACATTTAGCAAATGATTAACTCTCAGATGAATACCATAAAACTTAGGTAAAAACTATTACTTTCTTTTATACTGATTTTGAGATTTTATCGATACATAATTGGATTCGGTTTAGGGATGACTTCAAAGACGTTTTTTTTTGACTTTGAAATATTCAAAAACTTCAACGAAAATGAGGTTATCAAAGCCAGGATATATGTATGCTCATGATTAACATAGGGTGTCACCAAAATCATGGAAGATTGAATGTAATTTATTTGTTTCTCGGTAGGTCTGGCCTGTAACATTGTCTTGATGAAACCGCATGTCGTTACTTCCATATCATATAATTTAGGAACAACAAAAGGAGACAGTTATCTGTTATTGGCCAACCAAGCGCAATTTCGAAGAAAAAGGCTGACCTCATCTCCAAATCTACACCAAACAATGAAACGTTGTTGATGCCTTTGCTTCTCAAATGCGACAATTTTGCCGACTATTCAAGTCATCAGGATGAAAATTTGGTTCATATCTGAATACGATCATTAGTTTTAAAATATATATTAACAACGAAAACGCGTCGTTTTTCATTTAGAGTTCCATTATTAATAACAGTGAACTGTTAGATGTCACGGTATCTTTTTCTCTTCAACAACAACAACCACACACTTGGCACGAAATTCAAATCTTGCTTAAATTTTCGGTCACCCCTGATTATACCGAAATCTTTTAAATTTCGTTTAAATAACTATAACAATTTTATTTCTCTCAATATTTTTTCATCATTTTTTCCACATTAAATTAAATGTTTGTGGCATGCGTTGTCCTGCAATGTCGAAAGGTAACAATGAAGTGACCCAAACTCACAGACTGCCATAAAAGCGAAAAAAGGAATTCCATTTCGGTTGAACTGTCAGTGCTGCAATCGCAGCCGCATTTCCGATTTTCAGCACAACAAAATAAGGGCGGGAGGATTGCAGGAGTATAGCACACACTCTCCTGATTCCGCTTAAAGATTTGTAAAGTTTTATTTCCGGTCATGCTGCAACTCCGACAAACTGTGTGAAACAAAAAATTAACATCAAATGCACACAACGTGTAAAATGTTGTTGTTCTCTGTTTGTAATACTTGAAACAAATTTAAGCAAATTTTTACAATTTAATTGCTTTAACTAATTGGTTTTCCGTGTTTTCTGTTATTTTTCTCTTTTAAATATTTTTGTTTAATTTTAAATTTTTTTTAAAAAATGCTTTCATAACTCTGCAGCGGATATAATACAGGATGTTACGCTCTAACAGAGTGCTGTTAATGTAAGTTTCTGCAACAGATGGAATGTTAATGCGCCATCAAGCAACCGATATAAATGTTTGTAGTGTTTTTGATTTTGTTGTCACATTACACCTGTCAAAACACCCACACACCTATATGATTTATTCCGTTTTGAACTTCTTCCACACACTGAAATATGTATAAGTTATGCGACACTTTTTCTAGATATTTAATAATAATTTTCTACACCGTTTCCTTTGGAAGGCGATAGCTTTCTGTGAGATTAACAATGGAAAATATATATTTTATTGATTGTTTTAGTTTTCTAAGTTTTTTAGTTAATTTCGAACGAAATTGTTTTGTATTTCAGCTGGAAATGGTGTAGAAATTTAGTTTTGTTTTCCTAAATGTAAATGTGTCTTTAGCATGTGAAATAATTTTGTTTTCGCTTTTTGATTACAGATTCACCATATCACGACGTAAGCGGTCTGCCAAATCCATACAACATGGAGCATATGGAACAAGATGAAGTTATATCGCCACAACAACACATGTCCCTGAGTTACGATGACAGTTTCGAGGGTGAATACTCGTCCACACCGAATTCACGGAATCGTCGTGTTATACGTGAAATAATTGTATAAATTATCACACAGACATTTCACACATACATACATCAATCAACACCACTAACTACCATTTCACCTGCCAACACATTAAATTCAACCCATCTCAACTGCATTCATCTACAACTTTATCTTGTTTAAGTTGGCGTCGATGTCGGAAACTACAAACTACAGCCCCCCTCAAAAAACAATTCCCACTTGCACCTTTTTTTATAGCAACGCAAGAGCAAAACAAACCCAATGGACAAATGTAAAATATTTTATCATTTTCTTCTTGAATTAAATGAAAAAATGTGCACTTATTGTTATGAAATTAGCTACGTGAAAATTGTGAAAACCCACTATCCTCCCCCAAAATGCCATCCCATCCATATGCAGCATATAATTTATGTTTGCATATCCTCTTTGAGGATGCGTTTAACTGCAGCCCCAGGACGAGTTGCATTCTGTGTAACCATCAACATCAACATCAATATCAGCATCAGCATCTACATCATAGTTATCATTCATGCAACTTCATTAAGATTAGCTCGTTTTCAAGCAGAAATACAAATGAATTTAAACAATTGAAAAAGTTTTTGTTTCGTCATTATATTATTGCACTTTTTCCAATGCATTATCCGATAAGTTCGTAACGATATCAACGAAACTGAAAACAAATTATTTTGAAAGTTGCCATTTAAAAACAAAAGCTAAATAAATTTACTTATATTTTTGTAGTAGTTGTATTAATCTATTATTATAGTTCTTTTTTTTTGTTAATACTGTAGTTAAGTTAATTGATTTTTTTACTATAATCATAATGTTTTTTTTATGAAAACCGTATATAGTTTTTAATATAAATTAATTATTATTTTTTAAATACTTTATTGAATAGCAACCTCTGCCCAGTTTTGCATTAACTATTGAAAACCAATAGAAATAATTGTTTTTTCCCCACGAGAAGGTGCCGTTTCTGTAGGTTTAATTTGTTTAAACTTTTCCGTAATGAAGTTAATAACAACCATAAGAGCACCAATGAAATGCGTTTAGCAAAAATTTCGGTTTCATCGATAGTACATCGGAACTTTCGCTCAAATCTATTTGTTTTCTAATGATCTTGTTTTGCGGCAATACGTTTGTTTAAATAATGTTTTTCTGTTGTTTAAATAGAATTTTTTTTGATCTGTGTTTAAAACTTTATCCGTGATTAAGTTTCTGTCAACCCCTAAGTCGATGTCGAAAATCTTATTTTGTATTTGAAAAAGTCGACAAAAAATTCCCTATGATATAATTTTATATTCCACATGCAAGGGAAACGTTTTACCGTTTAGGTAAGAAACGTGAAAGAAATAAACAACAATAAACTGCTGCTCCAAGTTCTACAAAAGAGAAACAAATTCTACGATTTTCGTTGTATCATTCGTACAAGTTCATCGATTTTCGCTGTATCAGTTGTACATTGTGTAATGTACTATATTTAATTAACTAATCTAGTGAAATATTTAATGAAACAAAATCTGTCAAGTCCTATATACCAAACCATAACAAAAATTCAATCATCAGACCGATTGAATTCGTTTCAAATTAAGTGGACTCTGGCAAAAACGTTCTCTTTAAAATTATTTGGATTATTTTTGAAACTTTATAAATAACAGGAACCAAAATCGAAAATATTGCTCAAAACCTCAACCCATTTTATCTGATCGGTTTTAAAACTAACCACTTTATCTAAATATGATTAATGTCATACGTACATTGTTTTTACTAATTTCTTTTCTTGACATGAGTGTTGAGAATTCAAATAATTCGATTTTTATCATTTCCATATTGAAGATACACGTTGAGGCTCAAACGTTTGGTGTTGTAGACTTGCAACGGGTTAGATGTGTTTTCCACCAAACAGTTTATCGGATCTTCCGCAGAAATATTTCTAAATTAATTTTTCCCCAAAAAAAAACTATTTATTTTCTTGTTTTCCTAAGAGCAATTGAAATGTTGTTTGCTTTCTCATTTCGACTTTCAACTTACTTACCTGCTAAAATTTGCTTTACGTTTGTTAAAATAAATTTTGTTTTACAAAATTATTGAAAATAATTTTAAAAAAACCGCTACTGAAGAAGCTTTTAATTCAATTATTGATTATTTATGTTGTGTTTGCTTTAAATTTTATTAAAATAGTTTATACAAATTTGTTGCAAAACATCTACCGAACTTCCACTATAAACACTTGTTCAACGAATTAAATTAAATTAAATAAAACAAAATTCTACTTAATTACAAATATAATTAATAACTTTAAACCAACTAAACAAAGAAAAAACAAAATAATTTAAAAAAATTAAAAACAAAATGAAATCTCCCACAATTGTTTAAAACACTATCTAAGCTATAATTAAAACATAAACAAAACAACTACAAAAACCTTGAAAAAAAACCGACAACAAAACAAATTCAAAACTATTGCAAATAAGCTATTTAAGTATTGAAAAACAAGAGAGAGACAAAAATATACATACATACATATATATTATATTTAAGAACAAAAAAATATTAAAATAAAAAAAAAACAAGAAAAAAACAAACGAAACGAAAAAATTATATTTAATGAAAGTGAAATATTTTTTTTTATGTTAAGCTATGGAAAGTAAAAACAAACCCCTAGAGAGTAACTAATTATAAGCAACGATACATGAAACAAATTAAGTCCAAAATTTCACAACAACAAAAAAGAAAGAAGTTAAACAAAAACGGAAATAAACAAATCGCGTTACTTAAATGTAAATAATGTAATGTAATTGTAATTGTAATGTAATGTAAACAAAACAAATATCTCATTTTATATTTTTTTGAAACAGAATACACAGTTTTAGGTACTACGTATTTACTTTACAATTGGGCGTCGTAATGCGTTTTCGACGTTGTGAAATTATTAAATTATACATAAAAATTGATTTCATTTAATTACAAGAACAACAACAGTGGATACACAACAACAACAACAAACCCATACAAACTTAATGTAGTTAATTAAATTATACATATTACAACCGACAACAACAACAACAACCAGAAGAAACATCCAATAAAAACTATATGAAATATTAAACAAAAAACAACAAACTCCGTATTTTTATTTCTTTTCCTTTTTAGGGCTTTTATATGCTATGGGGGTTTTGTTTGACTGGCAAATTTGGTATTAGAATTTGTCCAGTATGCCGAAAGAGAAGCAAATTGTTTTCATAAACATTTATTTTAAAAACTATTTGAGAGCTTATAATATCAGAGTTATAGTCTTTTATACCATTAAGCTGTTGCCGCTTATGACTTTTGATGAAAAGGATCCACACTTAGTACTACGAAACATGGCAGCATTTGCCGTAACGCGTGAAAAAATACGCGATATGACAACACGGTCGATGCCAGTGCGAAAAAAATGATCTTCAATCCAAAATAAAAATGGATAATCCAAATTAAAAACTATAACCATAACGGGTAGTCCAAATACAGGTACCTTTTTGATGTGTTAACATCTATAGGCGCGGGTACGGCCTAAATTCACAAAGTGAAACATCCAAACAGAATTTGTCGACTGCGCTATCACAGATTGTCCGACAGCGATCACACATTGTTTGCCGTTAAACTCCTCTGAAACGGCTGGACCGATTTGTATGTGTGCATATCGGGTAGGTCTCAGAATCGGTCAACATCTATTTTTCATACCCCTAAATGATAAGGGTGACCCACCCCTATATAGAACACAGATTTGTCCGACTGCGAAACACAGATTGTCAAACTGCGAAACAGTACACACACTGATGTAGCGGCAGCGAATAGTTGTATTGGGTGGGTGCGAAGCACTCTCAGTGCAAAGAGAATAATGACGTGGTTATACGCAGTGTTGCCAACTGTTGTAAGGTGAAGAGCACCAACGGCTCCATTAAAAAGCGTAAAAACGGGTAAAACTTTGGCAGAAAGAGGGTAAAATGGCAAAGCAAAACTGAGCAAAAGTCAAAAAGCAAAGTAAATATTTTTGAATTTTACAAGAGTATGCACTAACTAAAGAAATATATTTTAAAAAAATTCTTCAACCACTAATTAATTACACTGTGCTAGTTCAAAAATGTAACAAGCGGGGCACCCATCTAGTAAACCTAATTCGAGTACGCTGAATCCAGTGGTGCAAACCATTTTTTTAGGTTAGCTCTTGTTTAGAAAATAAACACGATTGAAAATTTTGGTTAAAAGTAGATAAAAACACAATTATTGGGCGAAATACATAATTCAAGGCCCGGGCCCAAAAAAAAACAAAAACCAAAAATCGAGAAAGATATGGGTATTTCAAAAAGGTTTGGGACCATTGGGGCCTACAGGGTCCAAAAATAGGCTCCCCCTAGGGACTGTTGGGTATGGGGGCAAGTGTGGGTACTTAAACGAAAGGTATTGATCTAACGAATTCAGCGCTACCATTATTTTTTCAGTGCACATGCGTAAGCTGGGTTAAACTCAACCAAAGAAGCCACACTTACTCCTAAAATTCAAACACCCATATTTTGCTTGATATAAGCTTGTTAAGCGATTTATGTTTATATACAGTGCATTTATTTACATTCCATTTACACTCCATTTCATTATTTTTTCAATTTTCATTTTCTGATTCTTCTAAATCATGTTCTTCTTCTTGCAAATTCCAGCAAATATCACCCAGAAGTGAATGTAGCTTTTTGCCACTATACCAGTGCTCGAGTCTTGCAGTCACTTGGTGAAAACGCTCGCCGTGTTCATCGGATTCTGCTGGTGATTGTTCAGCGAATTTTTCTACATGGTGATGCAAAAAATTAATTTTTAAAGACATTTTAACATTTAAATTGTGAAAAGCATTGAGCATGTCTTTAATTAGTATACGCCAATTCTCTGATCGATGAATTCCGAGAACATTCGCTATGACCGCTTTTACGCAAGCCCATGCTACAAATTCAACAGCACTGAGTGCATTATTAAATGCTTGATCCTTCATTAGCCGACGAATATCCGGACCATTAAGTATTCCTTTAAAACAACCAGAAAATAAAACGTTATATAACATTTTTCGAATCATATTTTACCTTCTTTTATTTTCATGCCACTTAAACGAGGGAAAATACGACGTAACTCATTGAATGCATTTCCGTCTGGGTCCAATGCTTTTAGAAAATTTTTCACAATTCCTAGCTTGATGTGGAGAGGTGGAAGCAACACCTTTTCGATTGGAACAAGTGGAATATCAATAATATTGTTTCGCCGTACTATGATTTCATCACGTGATGGCCAACTGTGTGCACTATATTGGTCGCCAGTAAAATGGGTATCCTATAGACACATAAAACACATATTTTTGGTGTAGCCCAATTGCATTCCTCGTAAAAGAGCCACCACTTTTAAGTCAGCGCAGATTTTCCATTTATGGTCCTCATATTTTACCAACTCCAGAATTTTTTTTAGTGATGAGTATGTCTCTTTTGTATTGGTGCTCAGCGCAATTGGAACGGAATTTTTTGAATTAGTGATGTGTAGCAGAACCGCTTTCAAACTACTTTTGGATGAATCGATAAACAATCGCCAATCTTCAGATTTATATCCATTTTGTATCGTCAAAATCAATCCGCGAATATCAATACAATAAGCTAGTGAATTATTCTCAATCGATCTGAAAAAATTCGTAAACCGACGCTGACGATTGATTGCTCCGTAAACACAAACATCTGGTGCCAAAATGTTTGTTTTTTTTGAATCCTTTGCCAAAAGAATACATTGTCGTTGCGATAGTTTTAAGCGTCGTACCATAATATCCAAACGATTTTGCGTGATTTCAATGTGGTTACATATCGCAGTGGCATTTGATGGCTGATATTCCGACAAAAGATTTCCATCAACAGATTCAAATATTGATGATTCATGTTCATTGGTAGGGATTGGTTTTTCCGGAACAGGAATTTCAGCTGAGTGCAGCAGTGGCAATTGGGAATATTTTGTTCCAATGTATGAAAACGATGCACTTTTTAATCTGTTCATACCAAAGACATTATTCACACACGCATAACATTCAGCTGAATCATGAACTTCAGAATCTATCCAAATCATTGGAACACCAAATGGCATGGCGGCACCAGAAATTTTCCATTTATTCAGATAGACAATGCACGACGTACAAACGATAGATGGTGCCCAAGGCACACAACTATGAACACATTGTTTAAAATAGTCTTCATACAATTTCTGAATTTCCGAACTAATTTTACGGCGACTGGGCATAATTGTGAATCTTCCACACACATAACAAAAGTTATTTTATCTACGGCACTTATCCATTTCTAAAATTAATTAACCGATTGCCGAAACATATTAATATGAAATACTTACCGATTATAACTAAAGATAAATTATAAATAAATTAGAGAAAAGAGGCAAGTCTTAACTCGAATGAATCCAAAAAACGAGAGGACGGGAAAAGGTGAAGTAGGTTGCAGTATTCTTAAATGGCGACGACCAGTTTTGCCAGATGTCCAGATGATCAGCTGTAAGCTAAAGACAGCCCTGATTACTTGGTAACAGTGATACAAAGTTATAGTTGATAGTTTAAATGTTTACGACGTTAACTTATATAAACATAAATCGCTTAACAAGCTTATATCAAGCAAAATATGGGTGTTTGAATTTTAGGAGTAAGTGTGTCTTCTTTGGTTGAGTTTAACCCAGCTTACGCATGTGCACTGAAAAAAATAATGGTAGCGCTGAATTTGTTAGATCAATACCTTTCGTTTAAGTACCCACACTTGCCCCCATACCCAACGGTCCCTAGGGGGAGCCTATTGTTGGACCCTGTAGGCCCCATTGGTCCCCATAGGTCCGATCGAAAAAAAAGCTTTTTGAAATACCCATATCTTTCTCGATTTTTGGTTTTTGTTTTTTTTTGGGCCCGGGCCTTGAATTATGTATTTCGCCCAATAATTGTTGTTTTATCTACTTTTAACCAAAATTTTCAATCGTGTTTATTTTCTAAACAAGAGCTAACCTAAAAAAATGGTTTGCACCACTGGATTCAGCGTACTCGAATTAGGTTTACTAGATGGGTGCCCCGTTTGTTACAAAAAAAAGGGTGCAGATTCGAGCACAGTGTTATTAATTATTTTTTTAGTAAATTTTTAAAAATTTACTATTACAACGGATATGGTGAAATTAATATAATTTTATTAACAGATATAACAAAGTTCAAATTTAGAAAACTATGTTTTTTTAAAAGAATTAGAATAGATGAATTTCATATGAATTTGATATAATCGGTGGGTCAAACTTTTATGTATTGGATATGACTACAATATATCAATCATATATACGAAGTGCTGAAAAACACGGGCAAAGCGGACATCAGCCCTATAAAAACAATCATCATTCACATGGCTTTGATATATATATAGTGGATATATTCTTGCATTCAAGTATTATAGTTTTGATATATCAAAAAAATATTTTTGGCTGACTGGGTCTGAAGTGTTTTAACAAAACCCCTAAATTTCAATAAAAGTGACTACCATGTTGGATAAACCACATTGAGTGTTGAGAAAACATGCTAATTCAGCCATTTTCATTTAAATTGTGTGAATCTAGTGTGCGTTGAACTCTTGTTGTGTTCTGAGACAAACTCTCATGTGCTGATATGTTTTATGGGGGATTACCTATGTACATCGAATGTCGGTAAAGAAGGCAATATAAAAGTTTTTGTTTAAAAAGTCACTAAAAGCACTGTTAAAGAAATAGGAAAGCACTAATACTTCACGATTTTTGGGTAACGGGTACATGGTAAGAAAACGGGTATCGTGAATAGGGAAAATCACCAAACGCAGTGCTTTAAGCACTAAAATGGCAACACTGGTTATACGTATATAAAAATGAGATAGGAAGAGAGCAAGAAAATTGTGAACTTGAGTAGCGTATGTACGAACATAACAATGTATATATGGGCATGTGTCGTGTCTTTAAATATTTTTAAGTGTTATTACGTATTAATATTATACAAGGTGGCGCAACAGTAATCCTCCTATCAGAAAATGCTATAAATTTTGCGATTTTCCCCTAATGTCAGTTCTGTTTTGACATTTGTGTAGTAAACACATGCGAAATACACGTTAATAAACAATGTTACGTTACACTGCTCCAGAACGCGGAATATTGCTGACTATTTATTTGACCAATAATCGGTCGGTGACTTTGGCACAACGTGAATTTCGTCGCAGATTTCCTGGCCGTCCAACGCCTACTGGTGAAACACTGCGACGTTTAGCCGCTCACCTCGAAGAGACTGGCACAACACGAGATGCTGCCAGGCGTGGCAGACCCCGGAGTAGCCGTTCTGCAGAGAATATTGCTGCTGTAGCCGAGGATGTCATGGAAGCGCCGTCGACATCGACCAGACGACGTGCCACGCAAATGGGTATCAGTCGACGGTCTTTACAGCGAATTTTGGTACAAGATTTGAAGATGTTTCCGTACAAAGTCCAGACGGTGCATCAGCTGTTAGCTGCTGACCGCCAATCCTGTCTAACATACGCTCAAGCCATCCTTAATCACCACCAAGAGGAAGATGATTTTTCATCAAAAATATTCATGAGTGATGAGGCCCATTTCCATCTTAGCGGGTACGTAAATAAGCAAAATTTACGCTTCTGGGGCACTGAAAATCCGCGTGTAACCCACGAAGAGCCATTACACCCGCTCAAAGTTACTGTATGGTGTGCTGTTTTCGCTGGAGCAGTCAAAATGCCTTAAAAAGGGCTCAAATGACAATCAACTGTGGCGGCGGCCATTTACATGACATCATATTCTCGACTTGATGTAAAATAAATTAAAAGACCAAATAAAAATAATCCACAAGAAGAATCAAAGTTTTTAATTTTTTTTTTAAATTACAGCAAAAAAACATCGGAAGTTTACCTTTGCGCCACCTTGTATAAATGAAACTTCTCATATGATTGAACGCCTTTTTAAATTCTTTATATTAACTTCACCTATCTGTATGCATGTATGGCGAAAAAATTTTGGATTGATTTTTAACCCTTTTCCAGTGATCCAATCGACCTTAAACTTCGCTGGCAGACTAAGGGCGACGACAAAAATAAACTATCATAACAATATGGGCGGGATTGTATAAAGGGGCGTTGTACCTCCCATACAAATCACAAATTAAAAATCCATTATTTCTGCTCCTGTTAATGGTATTTGAACAAAATTGGGTATGTTGGTTAGGTTTACATATTCTAAGATCTGCTGCAAATATGGGCGGGATTGGACAAAGAGGCGTGGTCATATATAAAGAGTTTATAGTCAAAAACTAATATGTGGGTGCGGAGCACTTTCGGAGCAAAGAGAATAATGACGTATTAAACGTATATAAAAATGAGATAGCAAGAGAGCAATGAAAAGTTTGTGAACTTGTGTAGCGTACGTACGAATATAACAATGTATGTATGTATGTATATACAAATTCTTTCATTTTTGTGGGATGAAACAAAATGTATTGAGCAAGAAAATAATGACACATGTGCTTGCACTGGTCTTTAAATAATTTTAAGTATTAATATTATTTAAATGTAACGTCATCATATGATTGAACGCTGTTTTTTATTTTCCAATGTAACACTTACGAATGTGTTCATAGGAATCGATTTTTTTTATAATTTTATTTTGACATTGGTATAATAATATTCGAAATATTGACTATCAATCAGAATCGTACCTCCGCGGGTCTAACTGAGTCGTTTTACTCTAGAACAGCGGGAGAAATATTTCAAACTTATTTCCGAAGTTGATTGCGTTTGTTGAAAATAAGTTGTGGCCCAAAATTAAGAACCCACCGTGCGTGCTGTACGCAAGTTTGCGTAAAAAGATTGTAAGACAAGCTTGCGAGTCACAGTCCCCGTCGTCGTGTTGCTCGGACCAATGAGATTGTCAGTTTGGTGTGGATTTTGAAGTGGTGGCTTCAATGGTCCATTTTTTCGAAAATTCTGCTGGAAACGCCATTTTAGTCAACGGCGAGCGCTACATAGCCATAATGAGGGCTTTTTATAAGCTGACATGGTTGGTATGAACTTGAAAAATCTGTGGTTTTAGCAGGATGGCGCACCATGCCAAACAGCTCATCAACCATTCGATCTTTTGCGCACTAATTTCGGTAACCGTGTTATCAGCCGTCTTGGCGATGTCAATTGGCCGCCTCGGAGCTGCGATTTGACCCCTTTAGACTTTTTCCTGTACCGTGGGTGCCGTTAAAGTTCGATGCTATGCGAATAAAATAGAAAGTTCGGGTCAGTCGTTAGGTAGAACTAGAAACCGTAAACATAGTCTTAAAAATTGGACTGACAGCAAAAGATACTGCGACGCCAGCCGTGGTAGCCACATGAATGAAGTCGTGTTCCTTAAATAATGGGATTAATTAATAAAGCCATTGCTGGTGTTTTTGTTGGATGTGTGTACATTTGAGCTCCAATTGCATTTACTGAGGTAGTAATGCAATGCATGGAGTAATTTGTAATCAAACGTTTTGCCGATACAACTTTTAAAGAATTGTTCTGATCATTATGGAATTTACTAGGCATTTGAAGAGAAAGAGTCAGGATTTCAGAATATTGTATTCAGATGCACCCAGTGTAAACACAGTGGGTATTACAGGGTGTCAAAGTTGACTTTGGTGTTGTTTAAACTGTATCAACCCCTGTACCCATGTTCTGTAACGTATTTGAAAACATCTCCATTCCACCGTTTCTCGACCTGTGAGTAAAAACTGTCTCTGTAACTCAAAGCGAGAAACACCATCACTAATTTCGTTTGATATTGGAATATTCCTTTCAGTTGTCCAAAATCAAAATACACAAACAACACATCAAACCAAGATGTATCTTGTACAGGTGGAAGCGTTAGAACAACTAATTTAATTTTTTCCTTGTCTTTGTGGTCCGATGAAAATCCTATTTCAGGACCCACTCGCGAACACACGATTTTGAGCACTACCATATTTGAGGAAAATCCTATTTTAAGATTACTATGTAGTAAAGACCATCGCAAGGGACTTGTGCGGCAGCATTTTTGTATAATGTAATGGAAAATAACAAAAAAAAACTGCAATTAAAATTCTCGATAACTTGCTTAGTTATCGAAAAATCGGATGTTGAAATTTTTAAAAGTTATCAAACATTTTTTTTACATTTTGCGTAAAGATATATGTTTTTTTTTTGATAGTAAATCAGAAGATACAAGTAAAATTAAATAACTCTTTCGATAACTGGCTTAGTTATCGAATGTTGATTATTAATATATATATATACAAATTTCATGTTTCGATAAATTAACGAAATCAATAAATAAATTAACGATAATATTCCTCTGGTGTAGTTCAAACACCGGCTTCAGCATAGTATTTTATGTTATAAAGCTTTGAGTTATTTGTGTAGCTAAATATTATTACATAAAAATTGCGCGATTCAGACAAGTCTCTTACACGGTCTCTAACACCCCCCTCTAAAGCCCGTCGTATAACCGATTTTCCCCAAATATGGGTATTTGACGTTTTGTGCTTATAATCTGATGTTCTATTCCCTCCTACCAATTTTTTTGCGACGATATTACCTTTTCTGTGTTATCATAATTTGTTATATGTACCTATGTAAGGGTTTTTCAACAGAGACGCTACAAAAGTAAATCGATAGGGACAGCAACCGACGCCATATTTTTCCCGCTCTTTTGCCATTTCATCATGGAAAGATATACGAGCCAACATCGAGTCGAAATTATTAAAATTTACTACCAAAATTTGGAGTCAGTGGCCTCAACTATAAGAGCGCTTTTCATCGGAAAATCATCTTCAGCGATGAGGCTCATTTCTGGCTGAATGGCTTCGTCAATAAGCAAAATATGCGTTATTGATCAGACAGCAATCCACACGTAATCCATGAGTCATCATTGCATCCCGAAAAATTACGGTTTGGTGCGGTTTAATGGCCGGCGGCGTCATTGGGCCGTACTTCTTCCGTGATGATCAAGACCGGCACATTACTGTGAGTGCGAATCGCTACCGTTCAATGATAACCGAATATTTTTGGCCCCAATTGATAATATGGACTTTGGAGGACATGTGGTTCCAACAGGACGGCGCCACACAGCGAATGCCACAATCAATTTATTGGAAACCAAGTTTGGTGAACGTGTTATCTCACGAAATGTTCTATGCCAACAAGCCAGCGACGATTTATGAACTTCGTACGAATATCGAACGTGAAATTGCAGCAGTATCGGCCGATTTATGCTTGAAAACCGTCGAAAATTGGGTTCAGCGTCTGGACTTCTGCAAGCGTGCCCGTGGTGGCCATGCAAAAGAAATCGAGTTCCATACATAATGGCATCGAACGCACTTCGATGCCAGAATAAAGAATTTCATTGGTATCTAAAACCGGTTTTGTTTTATTTAAAAAAAACTTTTGTAACGCTCTTATTGAAAAACCCTTATATAAAACTGAAACACTAAACAATTTTTGTTGGTTTAATACATTTTGTCGTTCTCACAATGTTTTGATATGGGAGTAAATTTGAAAGTTGAAAATATTTTTCCAGTGAGGCGAGAAAAAACAATAAAGTTAAATGTGAGAAACGGGTTTTTGTGCTAAATCACCACGTTTCTGTTTCATTCCACATGTTCCATGCGAGAACTTTATTGATGTGAGAGTTACAGAACTCTACACTTATAGACCGATTACAAAGGATTTAGTACTTTTGGGAGCCAACTAAGCAAGATAAACCAAAAATACGCAAGTGTTACGGAATATATTTTACTGTTATTAAGAATTGTACGGTTATTCAAAAAACACAATATTTTCCCGATAAAGCACCATGATACATTCAGTATTTTCTTTAGAGTATTCCAAGAAACCTATAAAAAAATTTAAATTTTTCAAAAAGACAAGGCTTAGGCAAATATATTTAAAGCACAAGTACGATCATTTGGAAATGCATTCCCAGAAAATGTGCAATTGTTTAACGAATTTTTCAATTTCAATGATTGGCAAAAATTTCGCTCGGGGTTTTTTTTATCAATATTTTTATTTTTAGATCGTAGATCCCAATAGATCCCAAATATGCTTTTTGTAAAATGATAAACTCTTTTTTAAGAAATTTATTATTTATTGAATGTATATTTTTAAAAGAAAGTATAACTTTAGGTCCCTTTCGTAAGAATATGTATTATATTATCCCGATAAGGTCCTTTCTTTGATGAGAGGTACTTCTTTTATTAAAAGCTAATGTTTTTATATAAGAAAAAGCTTAAGAGTATGATTTTTTTACAAAGAAATACTTTTTTAAGAACACGTACTTTTTAAAGAAGTGGTGGTTCTCTTTTTAGGATAAGGTTATTTTTTTAAGAAAATTTACTTATTTTCAGGAAGGCTACTTATCTCAAGAAAAGACAAGGTATTATTTTATTTTTAAGAAAGGGTAGTTTTAAGAAAAGGAATTTTTGTAAGAAAAGGTATTGTTGTAAGAGAAGGTTTTTTGTTTTAAAGAAAATCCCTCTTTTTTACGAAAGAACAGGTAAAATTTTAAGAGGAGGTACTTATCTCAAGAAAAGTTATTTTGTTATACAAAAGAGGTAGTCTTTAAAGAAGGGCTAGTTTTTTTAGAAAATTCAATTTGTTGTAGGATAATGTACTTTTTTAAGAAAATGCACTTATTAAGAAAATGTTATTTTTTTAAACTTCTTTCACTTTGGCTTTTCTACATTTACTTTTTATTCGGTTCAAACTACAACATGTAATAAACAGGCTCCACCTAGAAAATTTCCCATGAAGCAAGAAATATCCCCCCGTATGTTATACGTTAGTCTAGACACAAACCAAGCCAAAAGTACGAGTGTAAGAGTAAGTCTGCTGCCAAATGTAATTACATGCTCAGTGTTGTATTTCATGGATTTTCCAGTCTTGTACTTTGGCTTTTCTAAATTTACTTTTTATTGGGTTCAAAACTACAATATGGAATAAAGAGGCTCCACCTAGAAAACTTCCCTTTAAACCAAACCAAAAGTACCCAATATAGATGATAATAATGGGTGTAATAAAGTACATAGTTAAAAAAAGTTTTTTTAAAATTTTTCATTTAGCCCCCATCGCAACATGCGATAAGGAGCTTCGTTCCAAAACTTAATTGGAATTGCATTGATCTATAACATATCTACAAATTTGTATGATACTGTGAATATGTACTTATATACACATAGGGAAAGATTAGTTGGAAATCTATTCAGGCATTGAAAATTCCATGATAAAGCCTATATTTTGATTAGAATTCAAAACTGTCATACATCAGAATTATTTGCCTATGATATTGATAGATTAAAAATAGGTCTTACTAAATACAAGTTGCTCTTGCAGAAATTAAGTTGAATTAACCAATTTGAGTATTTCAAAACCTCATTCATCTGAAATGGAAGACACAACTAATAAAAACTACAATATTACAATTCATGTTCAAATATATATTAGTCACTGTAATCATAATTTAGTTTCTGTTACAAAAACACTTGTTACAAAGTTATGTATTCGATTTTTCACAAGAGGCTTTATTGTGAAAGAGAAACTATTGTCACACGGACCCACTTCAGAATAAATTAAGGCAAACGCGATGTTTTTTATATCCAAAGTGAAACGTTTAAATCAAAAACTAGTCGATATTTCTTTTAGATAAACAATGAAAATGTTATCACCAAAATTATGAAAAGAAAAAGTCTTTCTATATCTCTATATCTCGAATCGAATCGAAAAAATTACAAATTTGTACAGTTTTCTAAGAGTTTCTCACAAAGTGTTCCAATTCGATGAAATAATTTGTTTACAAAAATCGTCAAAATAAGAAAACCACTGAAATAAAAAATGGCTTTAACTCAGAAACGGTGCGTCCAGTCGCAAAAATAATAACTTTGTTACCTGTACATATAAGAGGTTTTAACCAATGGAAGTATTTAATGCGATAGCATGAGAGGCATCCATTGGTTAAAGCAACTTACCAAGTTTGGGTTATAAATAAAAATAATTTTTATTTTTTAATAAACCATAATTTTAATAAACCATTTTTTTTTTTAAATTTTTTCTATAAAATTCATAATAAGCATCTCCACATGGTTGTGACAGCCATCAAATTTAAGTACATAGTTAGTTGAGCATACCAATGTATTATTTAGTACAACCGAATATTCACCACTGCAGGTTAATTTGATTGCTAGAACTAAAACTTGATTGACAGATCACATTTATTTCTTGTTACTGTGGCTTCAACTAACTACTTCAGTTCTTGCAACCAAAACTGAATTACAATTCAATTGATGTGCACAACATTTGGTGGTACTAAACACAATTGTTGGCAATCACATCTGAATAATAATGTGATAGTCCAAGGAACGGCCAAATTTTAGTTGGCACAACAATTTTAGTTGTGACAACGAATATCTTCTCTGTATGTACATTCAATGAATAATTATTACCAGGACAAATTCATTAATTTAGAAACGAGCCTAAGAAAGGCTGGAAATTTCTAACTTAGACTCTAGGTACAAAATCGAAAACGGAGATGAACATAGGGAAATCATTCAGAGCGACATTGATAAAAAAATTATTAGAACACTCCTATATGATGATGCAGGGGAGGTTGACGGGGGTCTACGTATAAATGCTTGGATTTAGATTTTGACGGGACGCTGTATGATCGGTATATATGCGGCGAGACTAAAGATCAAGGCAATAACTTCTGTAGAAGAGGTAACGATGAAGAAAAATCCACTGCACATCTTGTCTGTACGTGTCCAGCACTAGCAGGAAGGTGGTTTTCTACCATGGGTTCCAACCTGTTTAGGGCCCTGAGAGAATGAACTCAGATAACTCAGATAATATTACTTATATTATATTTTGAGAAAACTAAATTCTTCTTTCTCGTACGCTTTCATTGATATTCTTTGGGACTATTCCTAGTTCCAGGACATGGGACTGTCCGTGGAGGTGGAAAGTTTCTGATTGCCATTCGCTTGGGAGTGGCCAGAAATGATTCCTTCATTGGGCAGTCCAAGCAGCTCACTACTTCCACGCAGTATATCCTGGGCAATGGCTTTTCGGAAACCTACGTTAGCTAGTTAGAGTGAGAAGGCGAAACAAATGAGCATCAAATCAGGTTTAGTAGGTGACTGATGTCACTGAAGCTCATCAAACAATCGGGCATATTGTTTTGTCCTTAGAAGGCGGATGAGCCAAACATACGGGCCAACGGCGGATAGAAACTAAAAGAAGAAAATCCAGGTTCAACATATCGCATCCTGGTCAGCGTCTGATCCATAATGGGCGGCTGCAATAAAATATCCTGGCAGTAGGTAAAATGCAAAAACCCGGTGGACTGGGTTTGCCTCCCGTCACCGTTCATAATGGCAGTGAAAATACAAAAACGAAATAGAAAACATAAAGAACCCCTATTTGTTGACGACCCCCGCAAACGTTCTAAGGACCACGATTTACGGATATGCACCTGGAATGTAAGAACTCTATATAGATCCGGTGCAAGTATCCAATTGGCAGATGTCCTCGAAAGTTATAAAGCTGACATTACCGCAATCCAGGAAATGCGATGGACAGGACATGGCTGCACAAGAAAAAGAAACTGCGATATATACTACAGTTGCCATGAAAAAAAACATGAATTTGGTTGCGGATTTGTAGTTGGCAAAAGACTGCGACATCTAGTCTCTACGTTCAATCCTGTGAGTGAACGAATAGCCGCAATCCGCATAAAAGCGAAATATTTTTATATTTCCCTAATTTGTGTGCATGCCCCGACAGAAGAGAAAGATGATGATGCCAAAGACATATTCTATGAGCTCCTAGAGGAAACGTATGACCGCTGCCCTGGCCATGACATTAAGATTGTACTAGGAGATTTTAATGTCAAAGTAGGAAGGGAGAATGTGTTTAATCCAACTATTGGCAATTTCAGTCTACATGCTGACAGTTCCGACAACGGTATGAGACTGATTGACTTTGCCGCGGCAAAAAACATGGTCATTAGTGGTACAAGATTCCAGCATAAAGACATCCACAAGGCTACTTGGGTATCCCCTGATCAAAGAACTAAGAACCAAATTGATCACGTGGTAATTGATGGAAGGCACTCATCCAGTGTAATGGACGTACGAGTGATCAGAGGAGCTAGCATCGATTCTGATCACTACCTGGTAGCAGCAAAGGTTCGCACAAGATTAAGTAGAGCGAAAATCCTACGAAACCAGACGCAGAGGAAGCTGGACATCGGAAAACTGCAAGTACCAGAGGTAGCCACAGCCTACTCAAGGTAGCTCTCGCAAATTTTGGCACAGAACACACCCCCTCCCAATGACGATCCTGATGCGCAGTGGAAACCCATTTCCGACTCTATAAAAACTGTCGCAACAACCGTACTTGGTTTCGAAAAACCGCTTCGCAATAAACCGTGGTACGATGAAGAGTGTCGCATAGCCAATGACGAAAAGAACGCTGCACGTATGGTAATGCTTCAGGCAATTGCAACGCGAGCTGCAACTGAGCGGTATAGGGAGAAGAGAAAGGAGGTAAACCGTCTCTTTAGGCGTATGAGACGGCAGTGGAGAAAGCGCGAGAGTGAGAAAATTGAGACATACAGAAGGAAGAACGAAGCCCGAAAATTCTACCAAAAAGTTAAAACAGAAAGGGACAATCGATCACAATATGGACGACGACGTCGATTGCCCCCCTCCTAACACAGACTAGGTTAGAACAGCTATTGCCCGGCTTAAGAACAACAAAGCCGCAGGAGCCGATGGATTACCGGCTGAGCTGTTTAAGACTGGCGGCGGTGAGCTGATAAGGTGCATGCATCAGCTCATTAGCAAAATTTGGTTAGATGAATGCATGCCCGGCGATTGGAGTCTCAGTGTACTATCTCCCATATTTAAAAAACGTGACCCGAGTATCTGTGCCAACTACCGTGGAATAAGCCTTTTATCCATAGCATCTAAGGTTCTATCAAGTATAATGTGCGAAAGACTAAAACCAATTATCGATGACCTGATTGGACCATACCAGTGTGGCTTTAGGCCTGGAAAATCGACAACTGACCAGATGTTCACGCTACGCCAAATCCTGGAGAAGACACACGAAAAACAAATCGACACCTATCATCTATTTATTGATTATAAAGCGGCCTTCGACAGTCCGATACGGGAGAAACTCTATGAAGCAATGTCTGAGCTTGGTATTCCTGCAAAACTCATACGACTTTGAAAGAAAGTTGGTAAGGATCTTACCGAACCTTTCGAAACTAAGCGAGGCCTTAAGCAAGGCGACACCCTATCGTGCGATCTCTTTAACATCTTAATTGAGATCATTATGAGAAAAGCTGCAGTCAACATGAATAAAACCATCAGCAGCCAAAGTCACATGCTGCTCGCGTATGCCGATGATATAGATATCATTGGGCGCACAATTAGAGAAGTTACTTCGGTTTTTTCGAGAATTGAGAAGGAGTCAGCAAAAGTGGGTATGACGGTAAATGAGGACAAGACAAAATTAATGGTTTCAACGAACAGGGCCTCCACGCGATTAGACCAAAGCGTGAACGTTGATAACCGTTATAACTTCGAGGTAGTGGACGAATTTATATACCTCGGATCTGCCGTGAACAGAAACAACAACGTCAGCCTCGAGATCAAGCGGAGAATTGTGCTTGCGAATAGATGTTATTTTGGGCTAAGCAAGCACTTTAGAGATAAAGCCCTCTATCGAGTAACAAAAGTCCAGCTATAAAAGACTCTCATTCAACCTGTCTTGCTTTATGGCGCAGAATCCTGGGTCCTATCGCAAGCAGACGAAACATCTGTAGGAGTCTTCGAGAGAAAAATACTCCGAAAAATTTATGGCCCTATAGTGCACAACGGCGAGTATCGGCGACGCATGAATCATGAGCTGTATGAGCTTTATCCTGACATTGACATAGTTAAGCGGATCAAGATAACGCGATTGCGCTGGCTAGGCCATGTCAGTAGAATGGATGAAGACGAAAAATAGGAAGACCAAGACTCCGCTTGAGGGATCAGGTTGACGAATCCCTGCGTACACTTGGTATTGCCAACTGGAGAAATAAAGCAAAAGATCGAACTGGTTGGCGAAATATGTTATCTTCGTTTTGTAAGGTCCCTGACCCCCCGGGGTTGTCCGAGACCGGATAAGTAAGTAAGTAAGTATTCCAGTGTATCATCGTAATATTACCCGGCAATATTTCCCACAAAATATTTTAGCCATTTTTGTAAATTATTACCCACTTTTACGTTAATAACTTGTAACTTACGTGAGCAGTTTTCAATGTAAAGCCCATGATTTAATTTTATAAATATATACTTGATTAATATTAAGTATTCTATATACTTAGACGAATTTCACATTCATAATTTAAAAGCTCAATTTGAAAGCTCACAGAAAAATTTCATATTACATGACAAACATCGGGCATTTAAATTTCATTTAAATGTACAATTTTCAACTGTGAACTGAGCATTAGAGTAACAAAATATTTCATTATGCCACCAAGGGAAGGTTTTGTTTACGATCTCAGATTTCATCTGATGAGCAGGGTTAATTTACAATTTTTCTTCAATACATCAGAAGTAATTTTGAATTTTGATTTGCAATCTTCGACTATACTGTAGCTCTTTCTGTCCTCACTTGACAAATATTTTTAACGTGTTTCAGAAAAAAAAATTATGAAGAAACTTGGAAGCTTATTTGAAATATTTTAACTTTTTTTACCGTTTTCAGGCTAATTGTAAAGAAACTAACTCTCTTCAAAGGCATTTCAGGCTAAAAGTTCATTGACAATTTTTCGAAATATACTTAGCAATATGTCAAAAAAAGTGGTTTTCCAATTTAAAGATATATGTACCAAATTATATGTACTGATTTGGGGATACATTCGGCTATCTGAAATGCTCATTAGGGTGGCCCTCAATTACATGATATGTGAATTATAGGGTGTTCTTGTTGTCATTGATTTTTCAACTGATTACGAATTTTTTCCTGTAATTTTATTAATATCCGAAAAACTGGAATTTTTTAATTTTTTACAATAAACTGGGTTAGTAGCCTTTCATTTAAGATGAATATTTCATTCGTACACTGAGAGAAAAAAAATTATTATAATAATAAGTGGTAAAGGTAGATTTACGACTTTTTCATTTAAAATGGCACAAAAACGGCTAAAGATTTTTGGCCAAAATTTTCTATTTCTCGTTTAGAACCTTAGAATCTTAAATTCTACCAAGGCGCTTCGCAGTACAATGTTTCGTTTGGAAAAAAAGTTGAAAAAACTTCAAGAAAAATGGAAAAAATCCAAAATTTTTAGCTTTTTTACCTTCCTCAACTCATAACGTCCAAACTAAGCTTTGTGACGTGAAGCGCCTTGGTGGAATTTTAGATTTTAAGGTTCTAAACGAGAAATAGAAAATTTTGGCCAAAAATCTTTAGCCGTTTTTATGCCATTTTAAATGAAAAAGTCGTAAATCTACCTTTACCACTTATTATTATAATAATTTTTTTTCTCTCAGTGTACGAATGAAATATTCATCTTAAATGAAAGGCTACTAACCCAGTTTATTGTAAAAAATTAAAAAATTCCAGTTTTTTTTTTTTTTAATTTAATTTTTTAATTTTTAAGCCCACGAAAATGGTTAAACTGTGTTATATTTTGGAATACAACTAATTTTTAAAAAAAAACTCGTGGAATAAATATTGTTTCTGAGTCCCCAAAGATTCATATTCAACAATAAAAAAGTTCTTTTTCGCAAAAAGTCGTTTTTGACATATTGCTAAATATACTAATACACAAAAATTATATTTAGATCCACTTAATGAATGTGGAAACAAATCATTTTATCATTCCAATTTATAGTTCTTTACTTATTAGTGTACTAATGGAATAGGATATCCTACAGAGTTGTAGTACTTAAAATTCTTGAGAACGTTGTCAAGTACAGTAACCGAAAACTATTCCGTTGATTGTTCCAAAATCATCGTAACAAATAAAAGATTTAACCCTTTTTCACACTTTCTCTAGGTTGTTCCTTAAAGATACATTAGTCAGGCGAAATATGAGCAAAACTCTTCTTTGGCTGGTAAAAAAAATTGTGATGATCAGGGTTAAAACCAGTAACTGATACCACGTCCATGTATTTTCATACTTTTTTGGTTTGGTTGAGACCCCAAGTCTACTGTTGCTCAGATATATAAACCCCTTTCGTTACCCAAATTTTCATTTTAAATCATTAAAATAATTTCCTATATATTTTCTTTGTATGTAAGTGTGTGAAATATAATTATCTCAGAGAAATACTATTAGAAATAATTAGAAATACTAGGGACTAGAGGAAAATAGTACTCGGGACTAGTGGAAAATAATCGTAATATGATACTATATTACCAGACTTCAGGGTGGGTCATTTAAACATTCCGCATCTGGCAACCCTATAATTTTTTCTTTTGTTTTCAGATCGGTTTATGGCAGCCCGCGTTAGAAGTGTGACCCCACGTGAATTCGTGGCATAGAACAGTTCACGTCATCACAACGCGTTGTTATCGTACAGCTTTACATTTTCTCAATTGTGAGAACGCAACGTGCGTATCGTGCAAAATGTCGAGTGAGGAGTGCGCCTTCAACCTATACCATTAGCACAGGCAATCTTGGTAATGATGGTGTGTTGACAGCATCTGTGTACACATCGTGCTGAAGCGAAGCGGAAGAGTGAGAAAAGCGGGAAAAACCCAGAAGACAAAAGGCAGTAGACTGCAAACGAGTTCGAAGAAAATAATTGAGGACGTGAAGAAGGCCGTGGTGATAGCTGACGGCGTGGGAATTTATCATCCAGTGATGGATGAAGCGATGGACGAGGGGATGAAGAAACGTAGGAGAGAGTCCTACGATGCGGAAGAGTACAAAGAGCGATACGAGGCGGGTGTCGTGAAGATCAAGAATCTGGAGGCAATGCTGGAGAAGGCATTGTGCGAGATCGCCAAGCTTAGGAAGATGGTCCGGAAGTCTGAGTCCGGCACCGAAGATGAAGAAGACGAACAGTCCTCTGAGGACTACTCCACATCCGATGAGGGAGAGGAAAGCGAGATGGTGTCCGTGGAGGCCATCAACAACAACAAGGAGGAGTTTCCATCGTTGAGCGAAACGATGTCGAGACCGACAAAGAGGGATTCGGCAGGGCAAGTCGCCACACCTGCCAGAGTAAAGGATGCAGCAGGGCAAGACGCCACACCTGCTCGGGATACGGTAGGGCAAGACGCCACACCTACCTGGACATCAGCAGCGGCCAAGAGGGTCAAGGCAGCAGATGACGACGCAGCAGCTTGGACAACGGTGGTATCAACGGCAGCGGCCAAGAGGGCGAGGACTATGGCGAAGGCTTTACCAGCAGCATCAGGTACAGTTGCCGCAAAGGGTGCGGTGGCTGCTGACAAGCCATCTACATCGGCAGCTGCAAAGAAGGCGGCAACGATGTCATCAACTGCGGGAGCAGGTACTACGGCGGCATCAACTGCGAGAGCGGCAACAGCGGCATCGACGAGAGCAGGTACAGCAGCTAGCATGAGGGCAGCTGCAGCAAGGAAGAAGACGGGAAGATCGATCCCGGTCATTACGACCTTCGATATAGACGTCAAATTGATACTGCGGAGCATAAAGAATACGCTGGGGCATGATAATTTCAGCCTCAGTATCTTAGGTAGAAAGTCTACCAACATTGCCGTGAATTCCCTTCAGGATCACGAGAAGTTAAGGACGCTGTTGGAGGCAATTAGCGTAAGGTTTTACACCCACACTCCTCGGAGTGTGAAGCCATACGTGGTGATAATTAGGCGGCTATCTGACACGTTTGACGTGGAGGATGTGAGGGGGTATTTGGAGGGTCTTGGGCTGAAGCTCGAGATCATGGGACTGACGAAAATGGGTGGCGATCGTTGGCTGATAAAGCTATCGAACGAATCCGATTTGGTCAGTTTCCATGAACTGACGAGTATTTTGCATTGCCGTATCAGATTTGAGCGGTTTAAGAGGGGTGGGCCGACGCAGTGTTACAGGTGCCAGCGGTTTGGACATGTGGCCAGGAATTGTAACATGCCATCGAGATGCGTGAAGTGTGCAGGACCGCACGAGTCGGAGGCGTGTACTTTACCCAAGAAGGGTGAAGCTGTGAAGGAGGTGCCGGTGGAGGATGAAATCACCGGGGAGGTGACTATGCAGGCCCCACGCAAGGTGAAATGCGTGAACTGTGATGCTGAGGGTCATACGGCTGGGGCAAGGGATTGCCCCAAGAAGATGGCGATTGCGGCGAAGATGCGTGCAGCGCGGAATGGACCGAGGGTCAGTGGACCAGCGAATGCTCGGGCAACGATGGTGAGAAGACCAGGAGTGTCATATGCGGATGCGGCAGGTGGTACTCCCAGTGTACGGGCGAATTCGGGCCGTGCTACGGCTCCTATGGCGGCTGTTTTTGGAGGTCCTAGGTCTGGGACAGGGACTGATGCGGAAGTTGGTGCACTGAATGCGGATTGTCGCAGGATGATGGGAGGCAGCGTTTTCGACTGCATGATGAAGGTCCGGAATTTCGCAGGAGGCTATGCGGGAATCCGGGATGAAGCTGGAAGGATGCGGGCCATGGCGGCCTTTATGGAATCTCTGTTTCATTCATGAACAGACGGCTGAAATGTATATTCATCAATGTGAACTCCATCGTTTCAAGGCAGCGGAGGCACTATCTGGAGCTGTTTTTGGCGGAGCACAGACCAGACGTGCTTATGATGGCGGAACATGGACTTGGTGACCGGCATAGACTGGATGTCAGGGGTTATGTGACCCATAGGTGTAATTCGAGCAGTGGTCGCGGTAAGGGGACGGCGATACTGATACGGGACGGGATTCATTGCATCAGGCTTGGAGTGGATACCGGAATTATGCAGAGCACTGCTGTCAGGATCAGCAGGCCGGGTGGCACCGCCATCTCGTTAGTTTGTTTGTATTTGCGTCCCAGCGCAGTACTTTCCGACTCTGACCTACTCACACTTAGTGAGCTGGTGAGAGACGGAGATGTACTGATTGGCGGGGATTTAAATGCTAAGCATTCTGACTGGGGTGGATCGGTGGTTAACACGAATGGGCGACGCTTGCGGAATTTTCTATTGGGATGTCCTGATTTGGATGTCTTTTCTGCAGGGGAGCCGACCAGGGTTTCTGGTACTGCAGCATCGTACATCGATATATTTATGGCTTCTCCGGGCATACGTGTGTCTCAGGAGCTGAGGGTTCTGGACTATGAATCGGATCACAGGGCTGTGGAGATTCAAATGGACTGTGGCGAGCTGGTTCGGCGGGAGCGACCGGTGATGTACAATTTTGGGAGGATGAACGTGGACCGGTTCAACTCATTGCTGCGGGGGTCTCTCCCCTCTGCTGCTCTTCCGGTGGATCGTAATGTTACCATTGGCGAGATTGATGACTGCGTTGAGTCTATGGCTGAGTCTTTTCGACAGGCTGTTGATGGTGCTGTGCCGAAGATGACAACTGGGAATGGTGGACTGCCTGACCTCCCCCCCAGGATAAAGGACCTGATTGGACAGAAAAAGAGGCTTCGGAGGACTCTTTGCAGGACGGGGGATTTCTCCCGCATTCCTACTCTCAGGGCTGAGATAAGGCAGCTTAGTCGGATCATCGATGGTGCGATTGCTGAATTTGAGGCTGGTTTCTGGACGGATCGGCTCAATGCTATAAGGGTGGACAGCACTACATTTGCTAAGGTGAGGGCGGCTGGCGGACTACGTCGAAGGGATCCTGTCCCGGATATGTTGGACGAGGGCAATGTGCCCATTATTGAGGAGGTGGGCAAGGCTAATCTCCTTGCGGCGGGATTTTCTGCGGTGCATGGCGTGAATGGTCACTTGAGGACTGGTGACTTTGGTGAACAGATTGCTGCTGAGGCAGCTGATTTGGTGAGCCACATACCACGTGTTGCTTTTGGATCGGGGATCATGGCTGACGGCGCAGTTGGTGCTGGGCGTGTGGATGACCTGATTATCAGGGCTGCGGATGTTGGTGGCGCTCTTAGGAGGCGTCCGCCTAAAAAGTCGTCTGGACTGGACGGCATTCCTGATGTCGCTTTGAAGAGGACTGATTCCTTCGTTTGGACCTTTCTGGCGGTTCTTTTGAACCATTGCGTCAACTTGGGCTACTTCCCTAGGGCCTGGAAGAAGGCGGCGGTAGTGCCTATTCCCAAGCCTGGGACGGATCGGAAGAGGGTCAGTGGGTATAGACCAGTTTCACTACTTTCCCCTTTTGGGAAGCTTCTGGAGCTGTTCATTCTGGACCATGTACGGGACCATTTGGCTGACCGCGGCATCTTGCTGGATAACCAGTTTGGTTTTAGAGGGCGGCACTCGACATCACATGCGCTTATGGTGTTTTCTGACCACGTGACTAGGGGTCTGAACAGGAGATACATCACAATAGCTGCTAGCCTGGATTTTGCCAAGGCCTTTGATACGGCTTGGCAAGCGGCGATACTGGTGAAGATGAAGGCGGCTGGATTTGCTGCTGACGTACTCAGGATGGTTGCTGGCTTTCTGGCGGACAGGACGTTCCGTGTGAGGGTTGGCGACTCCCTCTCTGAGGAGAAGATGGTGACGGCGGGTGTACCGCAGGGCTCGCTATTGGGACCTGTCTTGTACAACATCCTTCTCAGCGATATGCCCCTTCCCCCGGGGGGGGATCTGTTGCTGGTTTATGCGGATGACATCCTTATTGCGGCTTCTGGCCCTAGGGCTGTCAACGTCAATCGGAGGCTGAACACTTACCTTGAGACCCTGAGTGGTTTCTTCTCCAAGTGGGCAATTGGGCTAAATGTGGCCAAGTCGAAGGGGATCATCTTCAAGGGGAAGCGCGGGAACCTGTACCCGAACGCCAGGGGCTACATCCCCAGGCTCAGAGTAGGAGATGCGGACATCGGGATTTCAAGGGAGATCAAGTACCTTGGAGTGATGTTCCATGAACGGTTCACCTTCGTGAGCCATGTGGACTACGCTTTGCGGAAGGCAAGATTTGCCTTTTCTGCATACTACAGGCTGTTGGCGAGGGCGAATGGACTGAGTACGGAGGTGCGACTGTTGGTGTACAGGCAGGTTATAAGACCTGTTATGACATATGCTTTCCCGGCCTGGTTTCCCATCTCGTCGTGTCAGATGGAGAGGCTAAGGCAATGGGAGCGGAAGATACTCAGGACCTGTCTGGGACTGAGGATGACGGTGATGGCGGATGGATCTTTTCGCTCGCCCTCCTGTAGGAGGGTATATGATGGTGCTGGTTTTGGGAGGATCGACAGGTTCATGGTGGACTCTGCTCTATCCTTCCTGGGGAAAGCGGCGGGTGTGGGAAATGACCTGGTTAGGGCATGTTTCGACACAACGGATGCGGACAATCTTCTGTCTCGCTGGTTCTTTGGACCAACGGACCTTCTGGCCCTCAGTAATGGGGGCTATCTAGGAGCGGACGGGGATTTGCTTTTTTACCACAGGAGATTCGGTACATTGGGTATCGATGATCCTGTGTATAATACTGCTCAGTAGTATTGTACATGCCAAGGTGGAGACTGGAGATTCTTCGGAATTTCTAGTCTATTGATTTATGCGATCCAGCTTGCTGGATATATTGTTTTTTATTTTTTATTTAGTTTTTAGGTTGTTATTTAATTTTTAAGTTTCTTTTATTTTTAGGTCGAGATGACAACCGAGGCGTTCCTGTTTTTCTTCAATTTTTCAGGAAATTTATATTTTCAGCGTATATAATTTATATTTAAGACTCGATGTACGTATATAATGTTTTTTATAGGAGGATGGAAGTTTCCGAAGGGCACCCTATGGGTGTGAGGGAAATAGAATAGGTAATGTTAAGTAGTATGTATTGTATACCAGTAGAATGTGTAGAAATATTACAATAAAACCAGTTAAAAAAAAAAAAAAAAACTTGGTAATGACAGTCGTGAAGGCCGACGTCGTCCGAGTCGGTTTTATAAGAACATTCGGGCTGTAGCGGCCAGCGTTAAGAGGCCACCTTCAACATGCAGTTGTGGACATTCCTCGCTGTTGGGAATATCTCGCACGGTTTTCTGTCGCATAATTCGAGCTGTTTCAAAGGTACTCCCGAACAAAATTCAATTAATGCATCGATTTTTACCGTTTGACAAGCCATGTCTCTTGGATTATGGGAATTTCATGGGATTACGGAGGTTTAAATGGTCCACCCTGTACAAAGGAATAAAAATTGTCTTAAAATTTCGTATTTATGTATTGTAGTATTTAGCATAAAATATATGGTTTTCGAAATCGACCTTTCCATTTTAGTAAATATGAAACCTTTTGGAAGGAAGTTCCTTATCGCATATTGCATGATGGGGGCTATATGAGAAAATTTTAAACAACTTTTATTTAACCGTATTTTGATATAACCCAGTATTATTCTGCATACTTGTAGGATTTCGTGGTTTAGTGTTTGAAAGTTGTACCAATTCGTTTTGTTATTTTATTGCATACGTTTAGACATAATTGATAATTATTACTAGATTTGTACAGTCAGGGACGTATATTAGGGTTGATTTCTTTCATGTTGGCTTTGTGACAGTTTTAAGAAAATGCACTTATTAAGAAAATGTTATTTTTTTAAACTTCTTTCACTTTGGCTTTTCTACATTTACTTTTTATTCGGTTCAAACTACAACATGTAATAAACAGGCTCCACCTAGAAAATTTCCCATGAAGCAAGAAATATCCCCCCGTATGTTATACGTTAGTCTAGACACAAACCAAGCCAAAAGTACGAGTGTAAGAGTAAGTCTGCTGCCAAATGTAATTACATGCTCAGTGTTGTATTTCATGGATTTTCCAGTCTTGTACTTTGGCTTTTCTAAATTTACTTTTTATTGGGTTCAAAACTACAATATGGAATAAAGAGGCTCCACCTAGAAAACTTCCCTTTAAACCAAACCAAAAGTACCCAATATAGATGATAATAATGGGTGTAATAAAGTACATAGTTAAAAAAAGTGTTTTTAAAATTTTTCATTTAGCCCCCATCGCAACATGCGATAAGGAGCTTCGTTCCAAAACTTAATTGGAATTGCATTGATCTATAACATATCTACAAATTTGTATGATACTGTGAATATGTACTTATATACACATAGGGAAAGATTAGTTGGAAATCTATTCAGGCATTGAAAATTCCATGATAAAGCCTATATTTTGATTAGAATTCAAAACTGTCATACATCAGAATTATTTGCCTATGATATTGATAGATTAAAAATAGGTCTTACTAAATACAAGTTGCTCTTGCAGAAATTAAGTTGAATTAACCAATTTGAGTATTTCAAAACCTCATTCATCTGAAATGGAAGACACAACTAATAAAAACTACAATATTACAATTCATGTTCAAATATATATTAGTCACTGTAATCATAATTTAGTTTCTGTTACAAAAACACTTGTTACAAAGTTATGTATTCGATTTTTCACAAGAGGCTTTATTGTGAAAGAGAAACTATTGTCACACGGACCCACTTCAGAATAAATTAAGGCAAACGCGATGTTTTTTATATCCAAAGTGAAACGTTTAAATCAAAAACTAGTCGATATTTCTTTTAGATAAACAATGAAAATGTTATCACCAAAATTATGAAAAGAAAAAGTCTTTCTATATCTCTATATCTCGAATCGAATCGAAAAAATTACAAATTTGTACAGTTTTCTAAGAGTTTCTCACAAAGTGTTCCAATTCGATGAAATAATTTGTTTACAAAAATCGTCAAAATAAGAAAACCACTGAAATAAAAAATGGCTTTAACTCAGAAACGGTGCGTCCAGTCGCAAAAATAATAACTTTGTTACCTGTACATATAAGAGGTTTTAACCAATGGAAGTATTTAATGCGATAGCATGAGAGGCATCCATTGGTTAAAGCCACTTACCAAGTTTGGGTTATAAATAATTGTTTCGCAGGTACCCTTTTGGCTCACCTCTTCGTCTATGTTGGCCGGGAACTGGTACGTCCGACGTGCACTGGATGTAGTTGGTCGGGAATGGCTTCTTCCGACGTTCCGCAGGGGCCACAAATAGACAAAAAAATAACGCACTTTTGGTGTATTTAGTAGTAGTGGGCTCGTCCCACGTACTATACTTTATTTTTACTTTATTTTAATTTTTTCCTCAACACTTTTAAATTCTTAGGTCTGATGTGCCTGTTGCCGCTTTCTACGATTTTTTTTTGATGTATACAAAAAGTAAACATCACGGGCCACACATCAAATTCGTGACGCCGTTGAGTAAATGCTTGACAATCACAAGCAACAAGTTCCTTAACGCCGCTGAGTGACATCAACCGCTGATACAATCAGACAGGTAGTGATGGTTGGGCGACAGGCACATCATCAGCGACAGGCGTAAACATCCTGCCCACCTTGCGACATATCGTCTATCCGATGTATCGCAACGATTAATCGTACAGATTTGTCTGTGCCTTTTTTTTCTTTGTTTTTAGTTCAAAAAAAAAAAAAAAAAAAATTCAATGTAATTCAATAACAATTATTAATCAATAAGAAAGAAAGGAAAATTATGAAATTTAACAAAACAAATTCAATATACGTGAAAGAAAGGCAAAAAAATTAACAATTTAAATAGATATGTAAGTGATGCCGACTGCTTCCCCTCCTGGCTGAGACACGGTTAGGTTAACTTCAGACGTTCACCTGATAGTGGTCGTTCTCCCCTTCACCAAAGTATGCCGGGCCAAAGACTGTGGGCTGTATAAAGATTTGGCCGGACTTCACTACAGCTGGCCCCTTAAAAACTTTATGGGCTACATCAGCTCCGAGCACCATAAACACGCAATACTGCCTCCACCACCACTGGTCTGCGTGGTGAACACCTTGGAGCAACGGATGCGTGGCTGTCCAATCCCGGTCAATTTGTTTAATTGGTGTGATGGCCAATTCGGTGTCCAGCACAGCACATCGTACTTCGATGGGTGGACGGTCATATTTTCGGTGCTGCAGTTTGACTGTAGTATACCCATGTTTTACTTGGCAATGGTAGCGAGACACGGAGTCCTGAGTGATGCAGGAAACAGCACGGTTGGGGTCAATGAGGACTCGGATTTCCTTCTTCGCTCCCGTCACATCCATATGCACGCGTACAGTCGCAGTCATGGGGAACCAGGTCCTGCCTTCGGCCATCGGGTGCAAGAGGCTGTGGTGCTCGCGCTGGCACAAAACGCAACGGTCCTTGCTCTTGCAACGTTCGCGTAGATGCGATTGTGCAAGGCAATTGCGGCACAACTTGAGGGCCACCACCTTTCGCCGTTTCTCCACAATGGGTAATACCAGAAATTTTGTGCACTCACGCACAGAGTGCAGGCGCTCGCAGATAGGACATGGGTACCTTTCGTTGAATAGCTTATTCGACATTGTTTTTTTTCCTGGAAATATAAACACATTAGTATGGCGTATGGTGAAGGGTTTACGGGAGAGGGACAGGATTAGCAATCATTTAAGAATCACGCGGCAAAAGGACCATCTTATGGATAGGCCTTTTAATAGTGCCGTTCTGCGTTCGCAATTCAGCGACACGGACACGGTTATCAGAACCGCGAAAGACTTTTGTAACACGACCTAGACGCCATTCAGTGGGACACAATGGTTCTTGTCGGATTACAACCAAATCATTCTCCTGGAGATTCTCTTGAGCAACCTTCCATTTAGTACGTTTTTGAAGCTCTCTGAGATACTCTTCTTTCCACCTGAGACACAACTCTTGCTGCATGGCTTTCACCTTTTGCCAACGCTGAATAACACTTTCAGCGGGAACCTTTCCCATCGGTTCGGCGGGGGTTAAAAGGGCAGAGCCTATCAAAAAATGCCCGGGAGTAAGTGCTGAAAAATCATCAGTTTCATTGGACAGCGGACTAAGTGGGCGAGAGTTGAGACACGCTTCTATCGATGCTAACATGGTGGAAAATTCCTCAAAAGTGTATTTGACTTGACCACTGATCTTCTTAAGGTGGGTCTTAAAACTTTTCACCCCAGCCTCCCACAAGCCTCCCATATGAGGCGCGGAGGGGGGAATAAAGTGCCAGGAAAGCTCTTGATGGCCATATTTTAAGACAGCTTCGTCTCGTAGCTCTTTGATATGAGCAACAAAATCAGCGCTAATTTGCCGAGCTGCACCAACAAAGTTTTTCCCGTTGTCGGAGTAAATTCGGCTAGGGCAGCCACGGCGGGAGATGAAGCGCGTCAAGGCGGCTAAAAACGCAGGGGTAGAGAGGTCACTTACGGCTTCCAAATGAATCGCCTTTGTCGAAAAACAGACAAAGAGGCATACATACCCTTTCGTAATACGACAGTATCTACCGGTAAAACTCTTGACCTCAAAGGGGCCGGCGAAATCGACACCTGTCATATTAAAGGGGCGACTAAGGGTGGTTCTCTCTTCAGGCAGATCTGCCATAATTTGTCCCTGGTACTTCTTTCTATAAATGATACATTCTTTACAGTTATTAAGAGCAACTTTTACTAGATTTTTCGCTTTCAAAATCCAACATTCTAAACGGATGGTATTTAGTACGAGACGTGAGCCCCCGTGCAACGTAATTTTGTGGATGAACTCGACATAGAGTCGAGCGAGCCGACTACCATAAGCTAGGATAAGAGGATGTCTTTCATTATAGGACAAACTCTTAGTAGACCCAAGTCTACCGTTCGCTCTGATAAGTTGAGATTTGTCCAGAAAAGGTGTGAGTGTTAGCAACGGGCTATTGGCTGGAAGATTTTTCTTTTGCGTGAGACACGCGTGTTCTGCGGGAAAGTGACGCTGTTGGGATAAGAGAAATAGTCGATTCTTAACAAATGACAACTCTGCAGATGATACACGAATCCCTTCGTCAGCGTTTTCCCTTGCCGTTTTTAGCTTAGTTCGCTTATAGAATCGAAATACATATGCGATGACGTGAAGAGCCCTAGGTAGCGATGAGAAACGATTTAAAATGTCATCATCATCTGGAGAAGATCTAGCAACAAATACCTGAACCCCTTTAGATTCTTCCGACGTCACAAAATCCCGACACGATTTAGGCCACAAATGTTTCTCTTGTGAGAGCCATTTTGGTCCGTGCCACCATAAACTATTGTCTTTAAGTTCAGAAGCGATCATCCCCCGGGTTGCTAGATCGGCAGGATTATCTTGTGACACTACATGAGCCCAATTCCCATTGCCAATTTTTTCCAATATCAGAGCGACTCTATTAGCCACAAACGTTTTCCAACTGCATGGTGGCTTTTTGAGCCACGCCAACACAATTGTCGAATCCGTCCATAAATACAGTGATGACGTAGCTGGCACTAATTTTGGTATTAGGCTGCCCACCATTTTGGCCAAAAGCACTGCTCCACATAATTCTAGTCTTGGGAGCGACGGTTTTCTTATAGGAGCAACTTTTGTCTTTGATGTTAAGAGATTTGTGTATATTTTATCCCCCATCTGAATTCTTGAATACAAGGCTACTGCATAAGCCGCCTCTGATGAATCACAAAATGCGTGATACTCTATTAATTATTATTGGCTTGTGGGAGGCTGGGGTTTTTTATTTTTATTTTTTAATAAACCATAATTTTAATAAACCATTTTTTTTTTAAATTTTTTCTATAAAATTCATAATAAGCATCTCCACATGGTTGTGACAGCCATCAAATTTAAGTACATAGTTAGTTGAGCATACCAATGTATTATTTAGTACAACCGAATATTCACCACTGCAGGTTAATTTGATTGCTAGAACTAAAACTTGATTGACAGATCACATTTATTTCTTGTTACTGTGGCTTCAACTAACTACTTCAGTTCTTGCAACCAAAACTGAATTACAATTCAATTGATGTGCACAACATTTGGTGGTACTAAACACAATTGTTGGCAATCACATCTGAATAATAATGTGATAGTCCAAGGAACGGCCAAATTTTAGTTGGCACAACAATTTTAGTTGTGACAACGAATGTCTTCTCTGTATGTACATTCATTAATTTAGAAACGAGCCTAAGAAAGGCTGGAAATTTCTAACTTAGACTCTAGGTACAAAATCGAAAACGGAGATGAACATAGGGAAATCATTCAGAGCGACATTGATAAAAAAATTATTAGAACACTCCTATATGATGATGCAGAGGAGGTTGACGGGGGTCTACGTATAAATGCTTGGATTTAGATTTTGACGGGACGCTGTATGATCGGTATATATGTGGCGAGACTAAAGATCAAGGCAATAACTTCTGTAGAAGAGGTAACGATGAAGAAAAATCCACTGCACATCTTGTCTGTACGTGTCCAGCACTAGCAGGAAGGTGGTTTTCTACCATGGGTTCCAACCTGTTTAGGGCCCTGAGAGAATGAACTCAGATAACTCAGATAATATTACTTATATTATATTTTGGAGAAAACTAAATTCTTCTTTCTCGTACGCTTTCATTGATATTCTTTGGGACTATTCCTAGTTCCAGGACATGGGACTGTCCGTGGAGGTGGAAAGTTTCTGATTGCCATTCGCTTGGGAGTGGCCAGAAATGATTCCTTCATTGGGCAGTCCAAGCAGCTCACTACTTCCACGCAGTATATCCTGGGCAATGGCTTTTCGGAAACCTACGTTAGCTAGTTAGAGTGAGAAGGCGAAACAAATGAGCATCAAATCAGGTTTAGTAGGTGACTGATGTCACTGAAGCTCATCAAACAATCGGGCATATTGTTTTGTCCTTAGAAGGCGGATGAGCCAAACATACGGGCCAACGGCGGATAGAAACTAAAAGAAGAAAATCCAGGTTCAACATATCGCATCCTGGTCAGCGTCTGATCCATAATGGGCGGCTGCAATAAAATATCCTGGCAGTAGGTAAAATGCAAAAACCCGGTGGACTGGGTTTGCCTCCCGTCACCGTTCATAATGGCAGTGAAAATACAAAAACGAAATAGAAAACATAAAGAACCCCTATTTGTTGACGACCCCCGCAAACGTTCTAAGGACCACGATTTACGGATATGCACCTGGAATGTAAGAACTCTATATAGATCCGGTGCAAGTATCCAATTGGCAGATGTCCTCGAAAGTTATAAAGCTGACATTACCGCAATCCAGGAAATGCGATGGACAGGACATGGCTGCACAAGAAAAAGAAACTGCGATATATACTACAGTTGCCATGAAAAAAAACATGAATTTGGTTGCGGATTTGTAGTTGGCAAAAGACTGCGACATCTAGTCTCTACGTTCAATCCTGTGAGTGAACGAATAGCCGCAATCCGCATAAAAGCGAAATATTTTTATATTTCCCTAATTTGTGTGCATGCCCCGACAGAAGAGAAAGATGATGATGCCAAAGACATATTCTATGAGCTCCTAGAGGAAACGTATGACCGCTGCCCTGGCCATGACATTAAGATTGTACTAGGAGATTTTAATGTCAAAGTAGGAAGGGAGAATGTGTTTAATCCAACTATTGGCAATTTCAGTCTACATGCTACAGTTCCGACAACGGTATGAGACTGATTGACTTTGCCGCGGCAAAAAACATGGTCATTAGTGGTACAAGATTCCAGCATAAAGACATCCACAAGGCTACTTGGGTATCCCCTGATCAAAGAACTAAGAACCAAATTGATCACGTGGTAATTGATGGAAGGCACTCATCCAGTGTAATGGACGTACGAGTGATCAGAGGAGCTAGCATCGATTCTGATCACTACCTGGTAGCAGCAAAGGTTCGCACAAGATTAAGTAGAGCGAAAATCCTACGAAACCAGACGCAGAGGAAGCTGGACATCGGAAAACTGCAAGTACCAGAGGTAGCCACAGCCTACTCAAGGTAGCTCTCGCAAATTTTGGCACAGAACACACCCCCTCCCAATGACGATCCTGATGAGCAGTGGAAACCCATTTCCGACTCTATAAAAACTGCCGCAACAACCGTACTTGGTTTCGAAAAACCGCTTCGCAATAAACCGTGGTACGATGAAGAGTGTCGCATAGCCAATGACGAAAAGAACGCTGCACGTATGGTAATGCTTCAGGCAATTGCAACGCGAGCTGCAACTGAGCGGTATAGGGAGAAGAGAAAGGAGGTAAACCGTCTCTTTAGGCGTATGAGACGGCAGTGGAGAAAGCGCGAGAGTGAGAAAATTGAGACATACAGAAGGAAGAACGAAGCCCGAAAATTCTACCAAAAAGTTAAAAAAGAAAGGGACAATCGATCACAATATGGACGACGACGTCGATTGCCCCCCTCCTAACACAGACTAGGTTAGAACAGCTATTGCCCGGCTTAAGAACAACAAAGCCGCAGGAGCCGATGGATTACCGGCTGGGCTGTTTAAGACTGGCGGCGGTGAGCTGATAAGGTGCATGCATCAGCTCATTAGCAAAATTTGGTTAGATGAATGCATGCCCGGCGATTGGAGTCTCAGTGTACTATCTCCCATATTTAAAAAACGTGACCCGAGTATCTGTGCCAACTACCGTGGAATAAGCCTTTTATCCATAGCATCTAAGGTTCTATCAAGTATAATGTGCGAAAGACTAAAACCAATTATCGATGACCTGATTGGACCATACCAGTGTGGCTTTAGGCCTGGAAAATCGACAACTGACCAGATGTTCACGCTACGCCAAATCCTGGAGAAGACACACGAAAAACAAATCGACACCTATCATCTATTTATTGATTATAAAGCGGCCTTCGACAGTCCGATACGGGAGAAACTCTATGAAGCAATGTCTGAGCTTGGTATTCCTGCAAAACTCATACGACTTTGAAAGAAAGTTGGTAAGGATCTTACCGAACCTTTCGAAACTAAGCGAGGCCTTAAGCAAGGCGACACCCTATCGTGCGATCTCTTTAACATCTTAATTGAGATCATTATGAGAAAAGCTGCAGTCAACATGAATAAAACCATCAGCAGCCAAAGTCACATGCTGCTCGCGTATGCCGATGATATAGATATCATTGGGCGCACAATTAGAGAAGTTACTTCGGTTTTTTCGAGAATTGAGAAGGAGTCAGCAAAAGTGGGTCTGACGGTAAATGAGGACAAGACAAAATTAATGGTTTCAACGAACAGGGCCTCCACGCGATTAGACCAAAGCGTGAACGTTGATAACCGTTATAACTTCGAGGTAGTGGACGAATTTATATACCTCGGATCTGCCGTGAACAGAAACAACAACGTCAGCCTCGAGATCAAGCGGAGAATTGTGCTTGCGAATAGATGTTATTTTGGGCTAAGCAAGCACTTTAGAGATAAAGCCCTCTATCGAGTAACAAAAGTCCAGCTATAAAAGACTCTCATTCAACCTGTCTTGCTTTATGGCGCAGAATCCTGGGTCCTATCGCAAGCAGACGAAACATCTGTAGGAGTCTTCGAGAGAAAAATACTCCGAAAAATTTATGGCCCTATAGTGCACAACGGCGAGTATCGGCGACGCATGAATCATGAGCTGTATGAGCTTTATCCTGACATTGACATAGTTAAGCGGATCAAGATAACGCGATTGCGCTGGCTAGGCCATGTCAGTAGAATGGATGAAGACGAAAAATAGGAAGACCAAGACTCCGCTTGAGGGATCAGGTTGACGAATCCCTGCGTACACTTGGTATTGCCAACTGGAGAAATAAAGCAAAAGATCGAACTGGTTGGCGAAATATGTTATCTTCGTTTTGTAAGGTCCCTGACCCCCCGGGGTTGTCCGAGACCGGATAAGTAAGTAAGTAAGTATTCCAGTGTATCATCGTAATATTACCCGGCAATATTTCCCACAAAATATTTTAGCCATTTTTGTAAATTATTACCCACTTTTACGTTAATAACTTGTAACTTACGTGAGCAGTTTTCAATGTAAAGCCCATGATTTAATTTTATAAATATATACTTGATTAATATTAAGTATTCTATATACTTAGACGAATTTCACATTCATAATTTAAAAGCTCAATTTGAAAGCTCACAGAAAAATTTCATATTACATGACAAACATCGGGCATTTAAATTTCATTTAAATGTACAATTTTCAACTGTGAACTGAGCATTAGAGTAACAAAATATTTCATTATGCCACCAAGGGAAGGTTTTGTTTACGATCTCAGATTTCATCTGATGAGCAGGGTTAATTTACAATTTTTCTTCAATACATCAGAAGTAATTTTGAATTTTGATTTGCAATCTTCGACTATACTGTAGCTCTTTCTGTCCTCACTTGACAAATATTTTTAACGTGTTTCAGAAAAAAAAATTATGAAGAAACTTGGAAGCTTATTTGAAATATTTTAACTTTTTTTACCGTTTTCAGGCTAATTGTAAAGAAACTAACTCTCTTCAAAGGCATTTCAGGCTAAAAGTTCATTGACAATTTTTCGAAATATACTTAGCAATATGTCAAAAAAAGTGGTTTTCCAATTTAAAGATATATGTACCAAATTATATGTACTGATTTGGGGATACATTCGGCTATCTGAAATGCTCATTAGGGTGGCCCTCAATTACATGATATGTGAATTATAGGGTGTTCTTGTTGTCATTGATTTTTCAACTGATTACGAATTTTTTCCTGTAATTTTATTAATATCCGAAAAACTGGAATTTTTTAATTTTTTACAATAAACTGGGTTAGTAGCCTTTCATTTAAGATGAATATCTCATTCGTACACTGAGAGAAAAAAAATTATTATAATAATAAGTGGTAAAGGTAGATTTACGACTTTTTCATTTAAAATGGCACAAAAACGGCTAAAGATTTTTGGCCAAAATTTTCTTTTTCTCGTTTAGAACCTTAAAATCTTAAATTCTACCAAGGCGCTTCGCAGTACAATGTTTCGTTTGGAAAAAAAATTGAAAAAACTTCAAGAAAAATGGAAAAAATCCAAAATTTTTAGCTTTTTTACCTTCCTCAACTCATAACGTCCAAACTAAGCTTTGTGACGTGAAGCGCCTTGGTGGAATTTTAGATTTTAAGGTTCTAAACCAGAAATAGAAAATTTTGGCCAAAAATCTTTAGCCGTTTTTATGCCATTTTAAATGAAAAAGTCGTAAATCTACCTTTACCACTTATTATTATAATAATTTTTTTTCTCTCAGTGTACGAATGAGATATTCATCTTAAATGAAAGGCTACTAACCCAGTTTATTGTAAAAAATTAAAAAATTCCAGTTTTTTTTTTTTTAATTTAATTTTTTAATTTTTAAGCCCACGAAAATGGTTAAACTGTGTTATATTTTGGAATACAACTAATTTTTAAAAAAAAACTCGTGGAATAAATATTGTTTCTGAGTCCCCAAAGATTCATATTCAACAATAAAAAAAGTTCTTTTTCGCAAAAAGTCGTTTTTGACATATTGCTAAATATACTAATACACAAAAATTATATTTAGATCCACTTAATGAATGTGGAAACAAATCATTTTATCATTCCAATTTATAGTTCTTTACTTATTAGTGTACTAATGGAATAGGATATCCTACAGAGTTGTAGTACTTAAAATTCTTGAGAACGTTGTCAAGTACAGTAACCGAAAACTATTCCGTTGATTGTTCCAAAATCATCGTAACAAATAAAAGATTTAACCCTTTTTCACACTTTCTCTAGGTTGTTCCTTAAAGATACATTAGTCAGGCGAAATATGAGCAAAACTCTTCTTTGGCTGGTAAAAAAAATTGTGATGATCAGGGTTAAAACCAGTAACTGATACCACGTCCATGTATTTTCATACTTTTTTGGTTTGGTTGAGACCCCAAGTCTACTGTTGCTCAGATATATAAACCTCTTTCGTTACCCAAATTTTCATTTTAAATCATTAAAATAATTTCCTATATATTTTCTTTGTATGTAAGTGTGTGAAATATAATTATCTCAGAGAAATACTATTAGAAATAATTAGAAATACTAGGGACTAGAGGAAAATAGTACTCGGGACTAGTGGAAAATAATCGTAATATGATACTATATTACCAGACTTCAGGGTGGGTCATTTAAACATTCCGCATCTGGCAACCCTATAATTTTTTCTTTTGTTTTCAGATCGGTTTATGGCAGCCCGCGTTAGAAGTGTGACCCCACGTGAATTCGTGGCATAGAACAGTTCACGTCATCACAACGCGTTGTTATCGTACAGCTTTACATTCTCTCAATTGTGAGAACGCAACGTGCGTATCGTGCAAAATGTCGAGTGAGGAGTGCGCCTTCAACCTATACCATTAGCACAGGCAATCTTGGTAATGACAGTCGTGAAGGCCGACGTCGTCCGAGTCGGTTTTATAAGAACATTCGGGCTGTAGCGGCCAGCGTTAAGAGGCCACCTTCAACATGCAGTTGTGGACATTCCTCGCTGTTGGGAATATCTCGCACGGTTTTCTGTCGCATAATTCGAGCTGTTTCAAAGGTACTCCCGAACAAAATTCAATTAATGCATCGATTTTTACCGTTTGACAAGCCATGTCTCTTGGATTATGGGAATTTCATGGGATTACGGAGGTTTAAATGGTCCACCCTGTACAAAGGAATAAAAATTGTCTTAAAATTTCGTATTTATGTATTGTAGTATTTAGCATAAAATATATGGTTTTCGAAATCGACCTTTCCATTTTAGTAAATATGAAACCTTTTGGAACGAAGTTCCTTATCGCATATTGCATGATGGGGGCTATATGAGAAAATTTTAAACAACTTTTATTTAACCGTATTTTGATATAACCCAGTATTATTCTGCATACTTGTAGGATTTCGTGGTTTAGTGTTTGAAAGTTGTACCAATTCGTTTTGTTATTTTATTGCATACGTTTAGACATAATTGATAATTATTACTAGATTTGTACAGTAAGGGACGTATATTAGGGTTGATTTCTTTCATGTTGGCTTTGTGACAGTCATGCCCATGTGAAGTGTGCTGGCTTCAATGGAAGGTATTATGACATAATTACGGCTAAGGAATGCGGGCTTGTTGGAAGTGTAGGGAATTCGACGTTGACTTTTATAAGCTATTTTAGGAGGTCAAGAAAGGATTTCAAAATTTAAATTCTGTTTTTGTCTCTATTAGTTCGAAACTTAAATCGTTGGAGGATATACTTGATACTTTTAAATGGCCTGAGGACATCTCGTCGCCCCCAAGACGGAATAAAAGCTTCTAGTGATCGCAATTTCATTGTACTAGTAACTCCTAATTTGGATAATTTAGAAAGTCTTTCCTTATCTCCGAAACAGTCGTCGTCTGTTGTTCCTTCATCCACAACAGTCAGAGCCTGTAATCATTATGAGTTTTATTATAAAAATGATATGCTAATGATTATATTATTAGTTTTAAGGATTTTTTCAATGATATTGATTACATTTGAGTAATATTATAAAAATCAGACCATAATCATTATTTTTTAGCAAAAAAAAATCATAAGTAATTATTTTTGTGTCTGAAAGTTTATTGAATTCAAGTAATTATAAAAAATTTAGTACCATAATAAACAATAGTAATTTAATAATTTATGATTTTTTATATGCATTGTCACCAGATTTTCTAAACATCTATGCTGAATTTGTACAGCTTTATAAATTCAATTTGTGCAAATCAATTTAACACTCATGTAAAATAACTGAAACTGTAAAATAACTGTACTGAAAAATTTTTAATAAAAAAACTACATAAATATCGTGATATTTATATACTTAAATCTATGGTCTAATTCAATCAAATTTTTTTTTATTAAACAATAATTTTAAGATACCACCTGAATTTTTTGGCTTTTGACGTTAGTGCAATATCTTCATGCGATAGGTTAGTATTGTGTCTAAAATCTCCGACATTGTACGTTGTACTTTTTACTGCTTTAATATTTATATGACGGAAATCCCATTTGTATAATAGATATATATTTGTTTGTCCAGGTACATAAACGCCTCGGGTGGGACAAACCCTTTTCGTAATGCATCACTTAAATAATTCTCATTTGCATAGTAGGAAGCCATTATTAAATTGTTTTCACACTTTGTTGTGCAACGTAGTATATGGTTTCTTATTAAATTTATGATGTAATTGTCAATACGAATTATTATGCTTATACAATTTCTTATTTGATATATACTTTGTGTACTGACTGTGTGCTGTTCTGTACAGAGAAGTAGAGGCACTTAAACATTTCCTTTCGAATATCCTTAATTTTTCCATAAACACCAGCGACACGTTGAACCAGACAGGACAACCATATGTTATGACAGGACGAATTAACGTTTGATACATAATATTTTTGACACGGCAATTTAAATATACATATATTTAGAATTTTTTTTATACTTTATAAAAAAAAAGCTTTCCTTGCCTTCGAGACTATCTCCTTTATATGTTCATAAACGTATAAATATATGTCCAGTACACCCCTACATATTTAATTTTGTGTTTGTCCTCAATGCTCGTATTCGAAAGGTTTGCTTGGATTCCGAATTATTCCCAATTCCGTTTTACGTCGTTATTAAATTCTCCTACTGGTGGCCGAAATACAATAGTCTCACACTTGTTAGTGTTTATTTTTAAATGCCAACCAAGGGCAAACTCCTCGACCATTTTGAATGAGTTTTGAAGTCCTTCATTAATATTAGATATTGTCTTATCAGCATGATAGATACCAATATCATCGGCGAATGCCGACTAGTTAGTTAGTGATTCCAGAAAAGCTCCCATTGCATCTTGCATTTACTCTTGGTCCGTATTCCTAGGTTGTCTGTATTATCCTTTCCTAGATCTTGCGGGTTTATTTCAGCTTTTCTTAGTATATTCCTTTCAGATTCGTGCACAACTATTATAGTTAAATTGAGTGGTTTAGTTTTTTTAATATTTTCCTAAGTTGGGACAATGGCCGTCAGTGGTGTAAAGGTAGAGTGCGCGGCTCTTGTGCATAAGGACGTGGGTTCAATCCCTACTCTGACCACCTTAAATTTCTTTCGAGGCGGTCACCTCGCTTAGTGACGGTGGCACTATCGAGTATTTTTAGCCATGAAAAAGCTTCTCAGAATACCGTTCGCAGCCGGTGTAAAACTGTAGGTCCCAATCAGTGAGTGTAAAACTAGAACGCGCACAGCTCGCTGGTTGTGAGAGCTCTCCCTAATCCCCTCGTGGGATGTAACGGGAAACCATTTATTTATTTTTTTATGGAACATTCTTACTGGTATAACTGTTTCTAACTTGATTTTCTGCATCACCACCTTATCAAACCTTTTCCAATTTGTTCTTTTAAATTTAAATTTGAACGTTGTCCCCACATTCAAAGTTGTCATAACATTCGGCTCACTCTCAATTTTTACAATTAATTCCACTGCGTTGAGGTCGCTATCGTAATCCAATGTTTTGAGCCAGTTTAACATTTCGTTGACTCTCAGTATGTATAAATAGTTGTATTAGCCCGATCGAGGAAAGGAGCATAAAGCTTGCATCTGAATTCTGTTTCGTTTTCCGACAACCATACTTTTTTTATGTGCTTGCAGTTCAAGTATCCCGCTAGTAAATAGTAATTATTTAAATTTTGAAGATCCATAGAATCGAATAGTTCTGGCAAGTCTGCTCGTATTATATTTATATTGCCGGCCGGATAGCACACACATATAATAACTTATAAGTTGTTGCAGTCAACGGGTATCTTTATGGCGCATGTCACTAAAGCATCTATCGAATATATACTTTTGTTATCGTAAGTGTAGTATTGTACCTTATTCTTGATTAATATAGCAGTTCCCCCACCCCTTATTGCAACAATTCGATACTTACTTATCTGTATATATTATATAAAATTCTCGTGTCACAATGTTAGTTACCTTACTCCTCCGAAACGGCTGAACCGATATGTATGAAATTTTGTGTGCATATCGGGTAGGTCTGAGAATCGGCCAACATCTATTTTTCATACCCGTGCCACGCCCCTTTTCAAAAATATGTCTGACGGCTTTTCTAACATACCGAATGTTATGAAAATTTCACAATGAGGTACTGATGACCTGCTGACAATCCTTGGATATATTTGGAAATGTTTGGATAAAGGGGCGTGGCACCGCCAATACAACTTGAAATTTAAAATGGTTGCATCTCATGAACTATCAGAAGTAAGAAGATGAGATTTTGTATATACATATGTTGTTGGTACAGTATGAATTACAGCCAGGCTGTAAGTGGGCGGTGCCCCGCCCCCTTTTCAAAATCGCACTGACGGCTTTTCTAATCTACCGATTGTTATGAAAATTTCACAATGTGGTACTGATGATCTACTGATAGTCCTTGGTTATACTTGGTAGTGATTGGATAATGCATCGTGGCACCGCCCATACCATTTGAAATTTAAAATGGCTATATCTCATGAACTATCAGATGTATGAAGATGAGATTTGGTATACATGTTGTTGATACATTATGAATTACAGCCACTGTAGTAGTGGGATCTACCAGGCCCTTTTTAAAATAAACCGTTATAGCAGTCATAATAATAGTTTGATCGTCACAGTATGTTACAGTTCCCTACATATACGAACTGGCTATTTGGAAGCAAGCTGGCAAAAACGGTCGGGGTGCTGCCCACATGCGTCAATATTTGACTATTACATATACTATATCAAACAATTGTCCGTAAACCAGGCACTTGACAACTTATTTCAATGCCTCTCAAAAAATATATGGCCGATTCGATTTGAATCATTTTTTTTTAAAGTTCAATGCTTCTAACTTTAAAAATAACATTCGAATCATATCGGCCATAATCTTTTGAGATACATTGAAATATGTTCACAACTGCCAGGTGTACGGACAATTGTTCGATACAGTGTAGGAATGTGTAGTTCGGTAGATATACTACTGATATAATGCAAATTACTTTTTGGGGAAGACCAATAAAAATACGGCTATTAAAAAGGTCAGACTATGACGCTAAGAAAGTGACCACAGGTACGAATGAATATGAATTCTGTTGCCATTTGCGATGATCATTAATAAAGCGCAAGGGGAGTCGCTTAAATTTGACAAATCCGTGTTTTCCCAAGGACAATATATGTTGCATATTCACGTGTAGGTAAACCTTCCGACTAATATACATTCGCACCAGATGGCAAAACTACACATATTGTATGTCACTTGATAAATTCTTTTCTGATTCATTAAAAATACAATTCAGGGGTAGCGAAGCGCAACGGGTACAGCTATTATAGTATAATGAAAAGCTTTTTAGACAAATCGGCACACGATCGAAATCTAAACAGATACTTCTCACACATAGTTATTTTACATTCTACAGGTTTATTTGTCCATTGTCAACTAAACGTGGCATTATCCCGTATCGGAACGCCAGCAGATATATTCATTTACTGCTAACATAATGGAACAAAATAATTTTGTTCACCCTTGGGCATTACAAAAACTTTGAAGGCAAAACGAAGTTTGCCGGGTCCACCTATCTTATAACTGTATAGATATATATGTATATAGATATTGATTAAAGGCGCTCCTCCTAGAAACTGTCCATTAAACAAGAAATGTCCCTCCATATGTTAGTCTAGACACAAACCAAAGCAAAAGTACCCAATATAGTTGATAATACTGGGATGTAATAAAGTTGATAAAAAAAAAGTTGTTCATTTTTTTTCATTTAGCCCATAACTTCGTTCGCACCCTTTTGTAATGATGTGTTTTCCTATGTAAAATGTGTGAATTCATTTGTGGCCATGACATCATTGAAAACTTTTTGTCGGCAGGGCGAAGTATTTTCTTAGAAAATAACCTTTTCCTAAAAAAAGTACCTGTTCTTACAAAAGCACTTCTTTGTAAAAAAAACTTCATACTCTTATGACTTTTTCTTACAGAAAGTATTTCTTCTTAAAAACAGTACCTTTTCCTAAAAAAAACATTATCTTTTAATAAAAGAAGTACCTCTCTTTAAAAAAGGACCTTTTCGGGAAAATTTAATACATATACTTACGGAGCTAAAAATATATTTTTGTTTAAACAAAACATTGTCGAAAAAAAAATTTTTTTTTTAAAGTTTTTTATTTTACAAAACGTACCTATTCTTAAAGAGATCCATTTAAATTATCGTATTTTTCAACGGATGCCTTAGACGTGTTGGAACTATCTAGTACATAATATAGAGCTAAATTTACTTCGTTCCAACCGGGTGTCCCATGTCACCTCAAGTGATTTTTTTTGTTCTCTTTGGTCTGACCACGAAAATGTTCCAAGCTAAATTTGTCTTCAGAAAATTTTTTTACCAGTGTTTGTTTTGAAATTTGATTTATTTATGTATTTTTTATTAAATTTGGTTTGAACATTTAGCCCCTTTTTTTTGTGAGAGCTTCTAGCCTCACTTGTGGAAGTCGTCCAGGCTTCTTCGTCATTTTTCGTATCGTTTTTGGTTGCGCTCGAATTTCATTTCGTTTCATATATTAGTCAATGGAAATATAAATTCTTTACAGACTACGATTTAATTACAAAGTGTACAATAAAAAATGTATACAAAATTAAAGCCAACAATGCCAGTATCTATGTATAAACAATGTACTGCGATACAAAATTTGTTATAAAAATTCATTCTAAAATTTGAAGCAAACTTTTTTTGAAACAATATTCAGATATATAAACCTCTTTTTGTGTGTTTGATTCATAGACGAATACATACATAGATACATTTATTCTCTCATCTGACTTTTCATTTCACACTCTTCGTCGTAGGTTTGGGGAAATCAGAGAAATTAAATTTAAAATTAACTTACACCAGGTGGAGTTACAAAATACTATGTTCACTTAACTTTTTCATGTCGTTTTGGTGTAGAACTGAAAAATTTAAATGCATTTTACACTTTTTTGTTGACTTTTATCGTTGGTATAACATCGTTGTGTTTAACACAACTAGTTTGCCACAAAAACACGAAATTCGGTTGTTGTTCCTTTGTTGGACGTTGTTTACTATTGCCTCTATCGGGTATTTTTGAAATGCGAGGGTTAACATTTTGACCACTGCATGGCCGTCTGTAGCAAGGTAAGGACGAAACTACTGTGCTGATTTGTCTTATCATCAGGAACGCCCACTTTCATATGGACATATGGAAGTTGATTTTGAGCAAAACCTTTATATGTATTTGAGACATAGTAACAACAAGTTAACACTATCCCGCCCTGAATCTAAATTCCATAAAAAATATATTTATAATGCACAGAAAGAAAAATTTAAGTAAAATTGCCTAAAATTATTGTTTGATTTTCCCTAACTGCGAAGACAACATAGGGTTTGGTAAGATTTACGGCAATAAACTGGGTTTATTTTATTTAAATAAGTTTATTTTATGTTCGAAAAATCATCCAACATTTTAGGTACTTTTACTTATTTATTTTGGAAATTTAACTATAAGTTCACCTTAATTGCAATTTTGCACATATAATTTCGTTAATTTATCGACTAATTTAGTGAGTCTAGCTGAAATTATTAGCTATTTAGTTTAGTAAAACTATGACCAAATGTCGACAACCAAATTCAATTATTTATTATCAAATTTTAAATAACTAGCGTGTTTCTCAATTGAGATTCAAATACACAAGTCCACAAAGTAAACGAATTTCAGCATATTTCATATTAAGCGAAAACATTCAAATTAGTGGCAAAACAATGGAGACAACATTTCCCTTAAACGCTGTATTTTAGCAATGGGTTCCTAAACAATTAAAGACATACATACAATAATATAAATTGTATTTTTGTCCTCTGATAGTGACGCAGCTGTACCGCTTGTTAAATCGGTGATATCCTTCCGGGGAGAACCCTGAATTGTCCAGATCATATTGAGTATGGCACCGGCTAAGGAATGGAAATTGAACATATGTATGAAAGACATACATTACCCTTGAATGAATGGTTTCCCGTTACATCCCACGAAGGGATTAGGGAGAGATTCTCGCAAACCACTGAGCTGTGCGCGTTCTGGTTTTACACTTACTGATTGGGACCTACAATTTTACATCGGTTCCGAACGGTATTTAAGAAGCTTTTCGATAGTATCGCCGTCAGTAAGCGAGGTGACCGAGGTCGAATGAAATGTAAGGTGGTCAGAGCAGGGATCGAACCCACGTTCTCATGCACAAGAGCCGCGCACACTACCATTGCACCACCGACGGCGTTTAGTCTTAATATTTAGCTTTAACTTGGTGCAATCATCCTGGTTTATTGTTAACAGATCCTCTCCCAATGGTCAGCATGCATTCTTCTCGTTTGGAAATGTTCATCAAAATATTGATTTCAATAAACGTTACTCTATTGTCTGGATCTTTCGAAATCTTGACATATATTTTCCAATATGTATGTATGTATATTCAGTAAGGATTGTAATATTCAAAACGACAAATATTTCTAGAACACATTCTTCGAAACAATCAAAACAAATATCGAAAAGTTTTACCCATAGAGAAATGTCATATAGAGCTGTCATCTATCTCATCAGACGTTAGAAAGTTATTTGTCAAAAATTGACGTACACCAGGTGGAATTAAAAATATTTTTGATTTATATTTTGCATGTCGTTTTGATGAAAAACTGTGAAATTTAAACGAAATTTTTTGTTATCGTTTTTTTTGTTTTGTATGTATTAGTCGCGTATTTACCAAAGGGTAGTGATGAACCAGCCGATCAAGTAACGACTTGGAGAACTTATAGAAAATGTGCTTTCAAAGAAGAAACGGTGATAGGTAACTGGGTTCCGTTGTGCGATTTTCATATGTTTGCAGGCCCGTATCAAGCCAAAAGTGCAAACCCATCTACAGGCAGTAAATTTTGCCAATTAAATCGATGGAAAAAAGGGATATTCTGTGACAAAAAAAAATCAAAATATATTGCAGTTTTAGAGCAAAATTGCTTGTGTAGATCCCAATTAACAGACAAATTGTTAAAATTAAATACTTCTGGCATTCCACTCTCATTCTCTATATGTTTTCGCCGTCTTACACGGAACATAAAACAGCTGTTGCAAACTCTTGTTAATATAATACTCTATTGTATTTACACAATATATTTAACGCACAAAACGAAATACCGTTGCTGTTAATTTCTTGGTTGATTTGAGTCATTGCCTCTAACTGGTATAATTAAATCAATTCTTTCCAACATCCAACCGCCGATTCGCAACACACCAAAGTCATCAATTTAATGAGTGAGTTGGCTACTCTATACGTCATTACTCTATGATTGTCATATGTTGATTTACCCTAACATGAAAAGTGCGAATTGTCTAAAAGCTTAGGTAAAAAATTGTACTTTTGTAAGGGTGACTTTCACACTCGTCATTTAAAAGCTCAATTTAAAAGCTTACTGACATATTATTAAATGCCATTTAAATGCCAAGCATCGGGCATTTAAAGTGCATTTAAATGGAGAATTTTCAACTGTGAAACTGGTCATTAGTATCATACAAACAAAGTTTACTTAAGTTAACGGAGGCAGATTAACCTTGAGTAATGCATTAAAATGCGTGGTTAACTGCAATTAATATAAGCCATGTTGTTGGTCTTGTTAACCAATTTTGCATTTAAACCTAGTAAAAATTGCTCTGCTTTTCCATCAAATGAGCGAAAATTTAATTGTTTTTGTAGGAAATATATAACTTTACATAAAAGGTTCACGAAGAATATACGAAGCCTATTCGAAAGCTGGCCATTCTAATTTAAGTCAAATAAAACTTTGTAATCCCTCTTAGGATAGTATTCTAAATGTCACGAAAGTGAACGTAAACGCAAAAGCCAACGCGAACGCCAATGTCAAAAAATTGTAGTTTATACATACATCACTTCGCGATTGCGTTCGCTACAATAAACGATTACAGATTAGAAAAAGTTATCTTGAGTGAAATGCGCAGAATGAAAACGATTAAAAATGTAGCTCTATTTCAATAGATTAACAGATTTTAAGATTGCTATTATTTATAATACTGCAAATTCCAATAATATTCACATAAAATGTGTAAAAAAACTATGTTATTTTGGGTTGCTATGTCGAATAAATTTTCCCATCTATAAGTATTCTAAAGTAGTTGTATTTTCAAAAAACACACGCCATTTAGCGGTATTTAAAATTTATTTTTTCTTTTGTTTATTAATGTCAACATCAACGATGTCTATAATTTTCTAAATATAATTATAATAGTTTAACAACGCATTATTTATTTCAACTTTCCATTTCAAATTTGATTATTGTAAATAAGAATTTCAGTGAGCAAACAATATAATTTTGAATTATTTTTTAAAAAAAATTTGAGGCCTATCCGTCGATTGCATATCACCCAAAATTGGCAACTGCATATAAGCAATGAAATGCCAAATACTACCATTTGTCCATCCTCGATCGACATTATTGTTTAAATTTGTAATTTCTTCAACTAACGCGAATATCTGTGGCGTGTTCCATTTGACAGCAGAAGTCATCAAAAACGTAGTGCTGCGTTTTATAAACTACACATTAAATAGCGTAACTCAACGCAGATAGTCACCGAACAGCTGTAACGTTTTATAAACTACCAAAACTACAAAAGTAACGCGCAGTGACTGATTCACGACTTATGGAATACCATCCTTAACGTAACAAATTAGTTGGTCGGTTAGTGGAAAAAATATAACCAGTCACGGGTAGGATTCGAACTTTCATTTACTTGACCATTGATAAGATGTTTGTGAAGCATCATTTTCAGCAGCGTCTAGCTCGTTAAGCAAACGCACTGCCTGTATTCGATAAATAATTTCGTTACATTCTAGTACACACCCTTTTTGTGCACATCATTGAACCAAACGATCAAAAATTTAAAACTTAAGAAAAAAGAGTTTTGAGGACGAAATCTGAAAAACACTTTAGCACCTCAAAAAACTGTGAAAAACAGATAAAACGGTTCTTATGGTAACACTGATTGTGACGGACATGAAGTCGCCGAAGAGCCGAACAAACAATTCTCAAAGAGTTCTAATTTTGAAAATAAACTCCAATAACTTCTAAATGTTGCTAGATGTGTCACGAATCACAAGGACATTTTACAAGAGTCTGTCTTTACATTTGGAAATTTCAAAACTAACAATTTAAAGGATGGGCCATGAAAAATTTGGACATCAATTTCGGTTTAAAATAATATTAAATATTTCATCTTCTTCACAACTCATAAACGACTTGGGATATAACTTTTCACGGGCAAACTGGAAGTTATACAAAAGATTTGTGAGAGCTTATTTCCAAAACATTAATACTTACAGCATGAATACTTCAGCCGAAATCGATGAATGTATAAATAATTTCACCTGTTGCTTGTTAGAAGGTGTGAGACAATTTGTACCTTTGCGAACTCCACACAAAAATTTTGTTAAACTTCCAGCTTTTGTTAGAGAACTGATGAGAAACAGGAACTATTATCGCAGGGAATGGACTCGATATAGGCAAATCTCTGACTTCACTATCATGAATAGGTTTAATGTTCTTATTCGTAGTGGCATTAGCATGTTTCGTAACAAAAGGTGGAATGAAAAATTGAAAACGCTTCACAAGGCTTCCAAGCCATTTTGGAATGTTTCCAAAATCTTAAAGAAAAAATCTGTTCCTTGTCATAGTCTCTTGAGTGATAGTGGGGTTCTTATATCTGACTCCGATAAGGCAAAGGCGTTCGCGGAATCATTTTGTTTAAACCACCAATTATCGAACAATTTAGGTATTGAGAGCCACAATATTTTAGTTGAAGAAACTGTTAGCCAATTCGATTCTATGGCCATAACAACTCCAGCCGCAGAACAAGTGTCAAGTTCGGACGTGGAAGGATTGATAAAAGCTTTAAAACGTATGAAAGCTTGTGGTCTTGATAAGATTAATAATGAAATGCTTAAAAATCTTCCGGAAAATGCAATAACCTACTTAACATCAATCTACAATGCATGTTTGAAAATGCAATACTTCCCAAATGCCTGGAAAACAGCTAAAGTTATTCCGATACCAAAACCAGGAAAACCCTTGAATAGGCCTGAAAACTATCGTCCAATAAGTCTTCTTAGCAGTCTGGGAAAGATATTAGAAAAAATTTTAAAAGAAAAGCTTCTAGATTTTATCAGTGACAGCAATATTTTGCCACAAGAGCAGTTTGGTTTTAGGCAAGGTCATTCTACGGTCCACCAAGTAAAAAGAATTTGTAACGGTATCAAACAAGGGTTTCAGTTGGGGCAGTCAACTGCATTGGTGTTGATTGATATTGAAAAGGCTTTCGACTCCGTTTGGCACTCTGGTCTCGTTTTTAAATTAATTAGTCTCCAGTTTCCACGATATTTAGTTAGAATGATGAAAATGTTTCTTTCTGACAGATTTTTTTGTGTTAATGTAGGTAGTTCCGCCTCACAGTTAAAATTAATCCCAGCGGGCGTTCCACAAGGATCTGTTTTAGGACCAATTTTATATAATGTGTTTTGTGCAGACGTACCTATTCTAAATCCATGTAATTTTGCTGCTTACGCGGATGATTTGGCAGTATATTATTCACATGAACTCGGTCATGTTATAGTGACCGAACTTCAGAGTGCCTTAAATAAATTGGAAGAATATTACTTCAAATGGAAATTAAAACTTAACTCAGACAAAACACAATCAATCTTTTTCACTAGAAAAAGAAAGTTATGTTTTTTGCCCGACCGAAATTTAAATTTATCTGCAAGAGAAATTCAATGGTGTGAAAATGTGAAATATCTTGGCATTTTCCTCGACAAGAAAGTAACTTTTAATAAACACGTTTCCTACATTGTGGAAAAGGTTAACTTGTATAAAAAAATACTTTATCCGTTAATAAACAGGAATTCATAATTAAACATTGATAACAAAATGTTAATTGTTAAAGTTATATTTCAAGCAATTATCCTGTATGGTTGTCCTGTATGGGGAAATTGTGCCAAAACACACATAAAGCGTTTACAAATCGCCCAAAACAAATTATTAAAAATGGTACTACGACTGCCTTGGCATTTTTCGACCACCCGTTTGCACTCTATAAGTAACACTAAAACTGTATCTGATTGTATAAATAATGCAATAGAAAACTTTATGACGAATTGTTCACTGTCAGAAAATACACTAATTTCAAATTTATATGTATAATTGTCTCATTACTTGTTAATTTATTGTCTTATTTATATCTCATAAATTATGATTCTAATAAGTTTTTACATATCATTTTCTTTTTTCCCCTTTGTATTGAAGGTTTTTGTTAATAGTTTTCCTTCAACCATCTCAAATATTATAAATATAGATACTATTTTATTTTCATAGCTTTACATAGATAATACTTTAGATATAAGGCCAAGCCAAGTCTGTGAAATAAGTATTAGAGTATATTTCAAATGTAATGTAATGTAATAATAAATAATATTACAAGACATTTTTGCAAAATTATGATTTTATTGGAAAGGTCAAACATTCCCAGTAGAAAAAAGAAGCATGCAATAATGCATTACAGTATTCTTACTTTCCGTTCGAGAGTGATGCTATCTTCCCTTACGAATTCCCATTACTTTCTTAAAAGAATTTCCGCCTGTCGTAAGCATTATTTTGAAAGGATAAGAAGACATGATACATGCTTCCACTTTTGTTTCCAAAAATAAAGTGAAGGTAATACATGTTATCACTCGAGAAACTTCGTGTTTGGATTCCACAATAACTTCTTTTTGGCAATGAAAGTGTAATGTATTGCAATATTGAGAATGTGTATTCCGAATATTGTTTTTTTTTTGAAGAATTTGTAAGTTATGCTTTCCAAAAGCATGCATTTTTACCTTCTTACAGTGTAATATGTATGCGTAAGGTATAAAAATGTATTTAAAATATTTGTGTTATCAAATAAAATTTTAAAATTTATAAAATGTAGATAATAATTACTTATAACACGCCGTCTCACGCCAGTAGCCGAAATGAAATGACAGAGAATTACGGCTCCATGAAATGTGGCCCCAGTGAAAAATTACTCCAAACCCAAAATGAAAAATGACCCCAATATTTTGTACTACCTACAACGACAAAGTTTGGGCCTTTTACTTACGTGTTGTTGTAGGTAGTACAAAATATTGGGGTCATTTTTCATTTTGGATTTGGGGTCATTTTTCACTGGGGCCACATTTCATGGAGCCGAGAATTACATTTTTTCTTTTCTCGTCCAACAACAAAATTAAGCAAGCATAACTGTTTTTTGGCTACCCTGAACGCCGTGTAATATGAGGTCTATGCTGATTCTCCTGTAGACACCTCCAGTCTGTTGTGGCGCAAGCTGGTACCAACGCCGAATAAAGCTCACTGCTTTTGAAAGTAAGCTATCAGTTTATCGTTACCAAGAAGCCATTGCCAAGGTGGATGAAGTCTAGTCTGGTGCAAAACTCGACGTCGCTGACATGGCCGACATGCCGTCCCATCCAAGAGCTCGTGGCTGGATACCGGCATCAGTGAGGAGTCTGTTATATGCTGCCATAAAATCTGCGCAATTTTGGCTCCCTGAATAATGGCCCCAATGCAAAATAGCCCCAACGCAAGGAATGAAAAATGGCCCCAATTTTGGGGTGATTTTTATAATGAAGAATTGCCTCACTATCAAATATGAAATTTAACCCCAATCCGAATAGAAAAAATGCCCCAAAAAATTTAAACATTCTTTATGAAAAGGAAAAAAGGCCCCAAAGTTGTAGAATTTGCAATATGAAAAATGACCCCACAATTAAAAACAAATATTTTGTGTCAAAATCAATACGAAAAATGGCCCCAATTATTTTAAACACATTTTTATTTATTAAAATTTCAGACAAAATTAATTAAATACTTTTAAAGTATCTTCTACTTTACATCTACAATAAGGACAATTGAAGCAGTCCATGTTATTTGCAATAGCTTGCGCCTGCATTTTGAGTACGCATTCACTGCATACTTTTAAATGTTTGCAAGGTAACAAAACCATATCTGGAATGTTGTTTCTACAAACGACACAGTCGCTACGTTCAGGAACTGAAGTATTATCTTCTTCTTCATCTTGGGAAGCATCCGCTCTTTCTTCCCTATCCTCAAATATATTCTCCTGGGAAATCATATCATCCATTATATTATTTGGTCCATACACCATTCTATTCAGGAATGCTGCGGCATTGATTTTTCCTTTCTGTAGCAGTTGAGTTGCTTCCTCAATTTTATTGCTTTTAATAACATCGGCCTTATTGCGTCGTTTTTGGACTGTTCCACCACTTTCCACAATCATTTCAAATTCTCGGGTTTTAAAAAACTCCTCATTTCTAATGGAATTAAGAAACTTAAAGAAATCGCCATTCTTTTCTATGGATTTTCCTAAAACTGCATTATAAGCTTCCACTGCAGAAGTTGTGCGAGTGCTTTGTTGGTATACACTTATGCCTTCACAGCCCACCTGAAAGTTATGAAAAGTAATTGTTGTAGAAAATATACAAAACATTAAAAAATGAAAATAAATCACCTTCAAAATCCATTGGTTTTCAAAATATTTTAAAAACTCTGCAAACTTATTTTCACTGTCCATTAGGCGTATAGATTTTCGAACATCTTCAAATGACATTTGTATAAGACTTGGAGGAAGCAAAGGAAGAGCCATAAGCTTCTGGATTGCCATTGATGCTGGCTTGGAGTTCCGAACGTACTATAGCAACGGCTTGCGACTGCTCATGATCCGCCTTACAGCCTGGCAAAAATGAAACCTAAAATGAAGTGCAGAAAACTTATTTACTTCATAATTAAATTTAATGTTTTCTATAATATGTTTACCAGCATCCAACAATTTTCACTGTAGGAAAAATATTTTCAACAGCTTGCTGTAGTCCCCTCTCGAAGTCCATAACGAAAATGGTCGGTTCCATATAGAAAATGTTATCATTGATGTACTGCAACATGTGCTCATAAGAAATTTGGTTCTTTTTTGTCATAAGCACAAAAAATATTGGAAATATCTATAATAAGAGTTTCCAAGGCTTACTATTGAGTTTGGTAAATGCCGTAATTTAAATATATTTTTAGTAATTAATTTTCTGCAGTGCTAATACTGTAACTATACTTAATAATAATATTTATATGTATGTATCTATATCACCACAGAAAAATATTTTTGTTTTTAAGAAATTAGGTTATGGCAGACCTGAATAGAATGGTGTATGGACCAAATAATATAATGGATGATATGATTTCCGTAGAAGATACTTTAAAAGTATTTAATTAATTTTGTCTGAAATTTTAATAAATAAAAATGTGTTTAAAATAATTGGGGCCATTTTTCGTATTGATTTTGACACAAAATATATGTATTTAATTGTGGGGTCATTTTTCATATTGCAAATTCTACAACTTTGGGGCCTTTTTTCCTTTTCATAAAGAATGTTTAAATTTTTTGGGGCATTTTTTCAATTCGGATTGGGGTTAAATTTCATATTTGATAGTGGGGCAATTCTTCATTATAGAAATCACCCCAAAATTGGGGCCATTTTTCATTCCAATATCTTTATAAACTGATTTTTTTTTTAAAATCATCTTTTGATCTTTTACATATAGCAGCTTACTGTCAATTTTTTCCCCAACAATATGTTCACAATCCACTTTAATTAATATTAAATTTTTCTTCACTGTTTCCACACTTTGATGTTTTCACTTCAAACTTTTTTCGAAAATGACCAACTATAAACACAGCAAATGCTAACTTTACTCGCAGAAATACAAAACTTAGAGTCCCGTTAGAATTTCAGTAGATTTACAAAATTACTCATTTTATGATAAATGAAAAATGGCCCCAAAACCAAAAAGGAAAAATGACCCCAAAACTTCATAAATTTGGGGCTATTTTTGTTAATGCAAAATTACCCCAACTTAGAAAAGGAAAAAATGCCCCAATTAAAGTGGATAAATTGCCCCAAATTTTCGTGTTGTTGCCCTCAATAGTAAAATTTGGGGTCATTTTTCATTTTCGCTTTGGGGCCATTTTGCATTTGGGCCATTATTCAAGGAGCCGCAATTTTATAATTGATTTCAAGAACTCCTCACAACTGCCGCGCACGAGGTGAAAAGCAGTTCAATGTACATCTTGATACTAACTGTTATTAGTATCAGTAAAATAGTGTTTAAACTTAGTTGTTGTTTTGAATTCTCCCATTCACTTTCTCCTCTTTCAATTTCCAACTACAATTTCGTGGCTTTAAATTTGTTTGCCGTTTCATTGTCGCTCTCCACTACATATGATGCTATTATTTAACCAAATAATTTATATTTCAACTTATATTTCATTAGATTACACAATGCGGCAATTTGATGGTAAAGGTGTGGAGAATGGATGCTTCTTGTTCTGGGTGAGTTTATAAACTCCTGACAAAACACTGACACTCGTCCAGCGCTAACATAGTCATTCCGTTTTTAGCCTTTTCGCTTTCCCAGCGGTTAATGTTACGATATTTGGATTGTCAGTTTCGTTGCATACTACAAATAGTTGTATTATGTTGTCTCGAAAAATAAGTCTGTTGACAAAGGCCACAGTAAGCGTTCTAAAGTTTACAACTTAAGTTTAGTAGATTAAAACCCTAAACAGAGATCATCAAGTCAGTATATTTTCCCCATAATTGTATGTAAAAGGAAATACAATTTTAAATAACCATCTGATTTCAATTTGGAATCTGACTTTATTCAGTAAATTATTTGATGATTTTTCCAGTAGAATATTTTAACCCTTTATATTCATTTTTACGGAATAAGTCCAGACGCAAACTTATGTAACATCATTGCTTAAAAAGTTATTTTGGATTTCTACATACAATTATAAGAGAAAATATGCTGATTTCATGATCCCACTTTGGGGGTTTTTATAATACAATCTTTGACTGACTGAACCTAATACATTCACATAGTAACAAATCATCCATTCCCTAAACCTTTACAACCAAACTGATATCTATTCTGAATATATCGACTATATAATAGTATAAAGAATATTTGCTTACGCACAGAAATAAATGGGATTTACTTTAGTAGCCTGCACTGCTTGAATGAAGCTCAACCAGAAATAGTGTTGCAGTGTGTTAATTATAGTTTGTATTGAAACGCAAATAAAAAACAATAATTTAAAATTTTGTATACAATTTAATATCGACGGCAACAGCAATTAATTTGTAAATACATCACCAAAGCAGCTCAATCAGCTGTTGTTATTTCCGATGATTTAGCCAGTGGCCTATTTATCTACAAAAAATGTTGAATTAATTATATTTATTATTAAATTGAATTTACAAAAACGCCAAAGGGGTGAAAGTACAAACATTTATTGTTAACATAGGTAGAATAGCAACTGCAATTTTTGATTACTGGGTTTTCAAAGAAGAAAAAAAATATTTTTTGTTAAATTTGAAGTTTTAACAAACTGCCACAAAGTGTTTTAGAACAGAGCTGCAAACCACTTGTGTTGGTTCGGTTCAGTGGTTCGCACTACAGTGGAGCCTCTGATTTGGTTCATGAAATGGGCTTTAAACCACGTCGAACAGTCGTTTTGCTTCGGTTCAGCAGATCAATTTTGTAATAATGATGTCAATATACGTATGAAATTTATTTGGCACTTACTTTAGGTTTAATAGTAAAATGCTTTCCAATAATGATTCGTCAATATTTGATCTTATATCCGAAGTGAACAATTTTAGTGTTGTAAAAGGTCGCTCAACAGATAGGAATGTAAAAATGTTTTTTGAAATACTATGATAATTTTGCCATTACTTATTCCTGTCTCCACATACCCAAGTGTGTTGCCAAAGGCAATGGTGAGTACAACAAAAAAACATTGAGAATTTGGAAGCAGTTGGAGTTTTAGAAGATCTTCACAGCTGCCTGCTTCTTATATGCAATAAAGAAAGGCAGAATATATATATATAACGGGTTTTTCAATAAGAGCGTTACAAAAGTTTTTTTTAAATAAAACAAAACCGGTTTTAGATACCAATGAAATTCTTTATTCCTGTGAAAGTACGTTCGATGCCATTATGTATGGAACTCGATTTCTTTTGCATGGCCACCACGGGCACGCTTGCAGAAGTCCAGACGCTGAACCCAATTTTCGACGGTTTTCAAGCATAAATCGGCAGATACTGCTGCAATTTCACGTTCGATATTCGTACGAAGTTCATCAATCGTCGCTGGCTTGTTGGCGTAGACCATAGACTTGACGAAGCACCACAGGAAATAATCGTACGGCGTCAAATCGCACGACCGAGGCGGCCAATCGATTGGCCATTTCGTGAGACAACATGTTCACCAAACTAGGTTTCCAATAAATTGATTGTGGCATTCGCTGTGGGGCTTGTAGCGCCGTCCTGTTGGAACCACATAGCGATTCGCATTCACAGTAATGTGCCGGTCTTGATCATCACGGAAGAAGTACGGCCCAATGACGCAGCCGGCCCATAAACCGCACCAAACCGTAATTTTTTCGGGATGCAATGATGACTCATGGATTACGTGTGGATTGCTGTCTGACCAATAACGCATATTTTGCTTATTGACGAAGCCATGCAGCCAGAAATGAGCCTCATCGCTGAAGATGATTTTCCGATGAAAATCCGAATCATTTTCATGTTGTTGCTCAGCCCAATTCACGAACATACGACGCTTATGGTGGTCAAGCGGCTTCAGTTCTTGCTTCAATTTGATCTTGTAGGGATGTAGGCCAAGATCTTTTCGCAAAATTCGCCACAACGACGTCACAGAGATGCCCAACGCTTGAGAACGACGTGTGAGAGACACATTTGGGCTTTCTTGAACTGAAGCCTCAGCGGCAGCAATATTCTCGACACTACGGGCACTTCTTTGTCTCACTGGGACGGGAACAACTTGTAGACGCTCAATTGTTGATCTGGTAGGACGATTATGACGACCATAAATTGGACGTAGCGCCCTTAAAGTTGAGGCCACTGACTCCAAATTTCGGTAGTAAATTTTAATAATTTCGACTCGATGTTGGCTCGTATATCTTTCCATGATGAAATGGCAAACCTTATTGAAGAGAAATGTCAAAAGAGCAAAAAAGTATAACTAAAAGAACTTAAATTCTGTAGAGCCCGAATTCCGTTAATATCAAGAGAGCAAAGAAAACCAGTACATAGGTTTAAGCCGGGTGAACCGACTTAATCACACCCTCACCCTAAGTCATCCATTGCGTGCTAGTTCTGTTAAATACAAGGTGGCGCAAAAGTAATCCTCCTATCAGAAAATGCTATAAATTTTGCGATTGGCCCCTAATGTCAGTTCTGTTTTGACATTTGTGTAGTAAACACATGCGAAATACACGTTAATAAACAATGTTACGCTACACTGCTCCAGAACGCGGAATATTGCTGAGTGTTTATTTGGCCAATAATCGGTCGGTGACTTTGGCACAACGTGAATTTCGTCGCAGATTTCCTGGCCGTCCAACGCCTACTGGTGAAACACTGCGACGTTTAGCCGCTCGCCTCGAAGAGACTGGCACAACACGAGATGCTGCCAGGCGTGGCAGACCCCGGAGTAGCCGTTCTGCAGAGAATATTGCTGCTGTAGCCGAGGATGTCATGGAAGCGCTGTCGATGTCATGGAAGCGCCGTGAGCGCTACAGAGCAATGATCAACGAGTTCTTTTTGCCGCAGCTTGATGAATTGGGATTGGAAACCATGTGGTTCCAACAGGACGGTGCAACGGCACACACTGCACGTGCCACAACCGATATGCTGAAGGATGCATTTCCCGGGCGCCCAATCTCCCGTTTTGGCGATTTGCACTGGCCAGCAAGATCGCCTGATTTGACCGCTCCAGACTTCTTTTTATGGGGCTTTTTGAAGTCGCGGGTTTATGTCAACAAGTCTCAGACTCTTGCAGCTCTTAAAGACAATATCCGTCAAGAATGTGAGGACGTATCGCCGGAAGTTTTGGCCAAAGTGATGGAAAATGCCATAAAAAGGGCTTAAATGACAATCAACTGTAGCGGCGGCCATTTACATGACATCATATTCTCGACTTTATGTAAAAAAAATTAAAAGACCAAATAAAAATAATCCACAAGAAGAATCAAAGTTTTTAATTTTTTTTTTTAAATTACAGCCAAAAAACATCGGAAGTTTACTTTTGCGCCACCTTGTACAATAAACTACCACACTCAAAAGTGACCATATACAATATCAGATTGACATTGCGCGAAATATTATTGAATACCCAAATTAGTTAGTTTCCTCCCAATATTTATATGCGAGGTACAAATATGGGCATGGCAAGTTGTTGCCAAAATTTTGATGAGTTCCAAGTTTTATGAAGACCGGTTATGATTTATTGGAGATATCGAGTCGGCAAACCGCAAATACGCCCAACTTTTGTATGGGAGGTACGAAACTGGGCGTGGCATAATAGTCAGTTATTACTTACTCAGTAGCTTTTAGCAAAATATTGCCTAGTACTGAATTTTATTAAGATCGGTTGTAGTTTATCAGAGTTATCGTGTCGATCCACCGGTAATCCGCCCAACTTTTATATGGGAGGTACCAGAATGGGCGTGGGAAAACAGCTCATTTTCGATAGGATAGTTTCATTTGTCTAAATATTGAGTAGTACAAACTTTCATAAAGATTGGTTCGGTTTTGCGGGACTTCTCGTGCCGAACACCCAGACGGCCAAACAACTTTTGTATGGGAGGTACCACAATGGGTGTAGCAAACTCAGCCTTGTTTTAATCGGAAATTGGAGTTTGATAACGTGAAGCCTTATACCTAATTTCATTAATATCGGAAGTGTTTCACGCGATTTATCGGATTGGCAACCCGGACGTACACCCTGTTTTATGTGGGAGGTACCAGAATGGGCGTAACACCCTCGCCCATTTCCTCCAGTTAAGTAGGCATTTACAGATTAGTAACCGGTGTGTGAGTTGAAGCTAATCACATTTACCAGAAGAAAGGTTTGAAATTAAATATGATTTTGTGATAAATGTGTCGATTTGTATGGGAGGTAACAGAAGGGGCGTGGTCACAACGCCCATTTTCAATCCCAAACTCAATATTGGCAAATAATAGTCACTGACAAAATTTCATTGTGATCTGTAAAGATTTACGCAGTTATCGTGTTGACCAGCCAGTCAGAGAGACAGACGGACGGACATGGCGCAAACGTCTCAAAAAGTCCTGAAACGAATTTCGTACAAAGATACGAAGGGTCTAATATGGCTCCTTCTTTGTGTTACATTATTTTACGTATTAAATGATATATGCCCCCATCCCTATGGGTGAGGGTATAATGAAAACATGGTGGAAAAAAGCTGTCTGTTCTTGTTGTTAGAATTATAGGCCATTCAGTGTATTATGATACTTATGGCCAGTTTTTAAGTGGGTAGTTAACTATTGGATTACTTAATCTTAATTCTAAGTTAATTAGAGGTTAACTTTGCATTTAGTTTTCCAGTGGTGAGTTAATGTAAGTCGCCATATTGTCAACTAATATGACAACCCTTGTATTCTTATTGGAAAAAACGTGTGTTTTGGGATAAATACCAAAACAACAAAGGGGAACAAACAAAATGGAATTATGTAAAATAAGAAATAGTTGCATAAAATCGAAGTCATTTTACCAAAAATGTGTAAAAAACTATATAGGCGCAACAATTACCGATCTAGGCTCAACGTATGTGGACAAATACGCAAACATGGAACATGTATTTGATACAATCTTCATTTCTCCCTTTGACACTCAGTAATTTGATTGTCAAAATAATAACCAATGTTGGTTGGTTAACTTATAGTTAAACAATGACTAAAAAACACAATTCGATGTTTATTCACAATTTAACTAAGAATCGAAGATCACCACTGACTGAAAAACTGGTCATTTGGGATCTTCGAGCGTTACTAATTTGCACATTTAAATTGCAGAATTGAGTTTTTATACATACGATTGATGATCAATTCAGGCACAGTAGTTAGGCATCTGATGATGAACTTGCCACGGAGTTCGAAACTAGTCATGCCAGTGAGTGTGCTTAACTGAATTGTCTATTATTTCCAAAAAAAAAACCAACCATTTTTAATTAGAAAAATGTTCCTCACTTGTACGTTTGTAGTATGAATTTCTCTTACAAAAAATTAAAATTGAAAACTGTTTCCCCTTCTTTTAGACTTATTTATGAGCCGTAAAAGAGGCACATGATTCAACAGCATTTATTTTGCAATCTATAAAGAGCTTCTTGAAGGCAATGAATATATTGCGTTTAGTTGGCACTATCGACTGCTTCTATTTATTTATTTATTTATTTTATTTTATTTTGGACTTCCTGCACAACGAGATTGAATCTTATAATTAAAGTACAGGACTTTATATGTATAGTTAAACAGTTTGATCAGTCCCAAAGCTATTTGTATAAGAAATTAGAATTATATAATCCAAAAATGTTTAGAGAAAATTAATTATTTATGATAATTACTAAAATTAAATATAATTTAGATATGTATCATGACAATGATGGTAAAGAAACAAAAGAAATATAACAAAACAATACTGGGACTATAATTAAAGTTAAAGAAAAAAAATACAAAAAGAAATAGAAAGTTTATTTTTCAAATATTTTTGAAATGATTGAAAATTTGTTTTTTAAATAGGTTAGCGTTGCTGATTAATTGAAGGTTATGTGGTAGTGAATTCCAAAGACGAATGGAGTGGACGAAGAATTGCCATTTGGAAACGTAAGATCCCTGAGCCATAGGTATCAGGATATTTCCTCTATTAGACCTAGTAAAACGAAGATTGACAAATAATTAAGTTGGGTTTCTAGTGTATATAATTTTATGAAGGAACAAAAGTGATTTTATATTAAGATATATCTCAAACGATACTCCATAAAGAACTTTTTTGAAACGTGATACAGAGTCAAATCTCTTCAACCCGTATATATACCTGATAACATTATTAAATACAACATTTAATTTCCTCATACTTTTTGAGTCTGAATAAGAAAAAAGTTCCGAGCCATAAATTAGTCCAGGTAATAAATAAGTTTTTGCCAGCAGTACTCTTATATGGAATGGGGTGAAGGATTGGGTAGACCATAAGGCTCTGAGCTTTGAATACGTTTGTCCGATTGCTATGTTAATGTGGTTCGACCATGTAAGTGTTCTATTGAAAGTTGCTCCTAAATTTTTAGCCTGAGACACAATTTCAATTTTTTCGCCATTAATCATAATTTTCCAATTAGCGTCAATTGATGATGTTCTATTACGAATAACAAGACATTTTGTCTTCAAGGGATTAAGGCATAGACCGTTTGCAGTTGCCCAGTTCTAAACTCTAGCCAGGTCACTGTTCAATCTTACAATGCATTCATCTACAGAATGTAATGGTGAGCTTAAGTTTAGCTGTACATCATCAGCATACATGTGTACTCTGCAGTGTACTAAGTGTTGGGGCAGGTCATTTATGTACATGGAAAATAACAGGGGTCCCAGAATGTATCCCTGAGGCACTCCTCTTGTAACAGGTAGAACAGTAGATGTAGAATTTGTGGTATGAACAGATTGAGAGCGTCCGGTGAGATACGATTGGATTAGATTGACTGATGTGGAGGAAAACCCAAATTGACTTTTGAGTTTCATGCATAAAGTAGAATGTTCGACGGTGTCAAAGGCTTTGGAGTGATCCAACAGAACCAAAAATGAAACATTACGATTTTCCAAATCGCACCTTATATTTTCTGACACCTCAACTAATGCACTGATGCAACTGTGGTTAGGACGGAACCCTGACTGTTTTCCATATAATAATGCGTGTGATGCAACATATGTGTGTATTTGCCTATGGAGTATCTTCTCAAAAATTTTAGAGAGGAAGCAAAGAATGGCGATTGGTCGGTATTCATTGCCCGATTTAAGCAAAGGGAGCACTTTGGCGTGTTTCCACGGTGTCGGAAAATGGCTAGTAGTAATTATATGATTAAAGAAATGTGTTATGTGGGGAAGAATGAACGGAAACAGTAATCTTAAAAACCTGGGATCCATGTTGTCAGGTCCTGTGGCGTTTGAATTAACAAGTGATAAACAAGTAAAAACTTCTGGCTGATTGACGCAAGCAAATTCAAACTGAGAAGCATTGTTGTCGGTTCCATTTTGAAAGTTATACAAATTGTTTGATGTTGAAATTAAGGGAATATTAGTGAATTTATTATTAAGTGTGTTCGCATCGGCCTGACAATTTTTGTTTTGTTTATTTTTACCTATCCCAATTTCACGTATTGTTCTCCACTTTTGTCCTGCGTCTATAGCGGAACTGAATTTTTTTGAATAGTAAACTGATTTCGCGAGTTTATTCTTCGTGTTTACGTCTCTCCTAGCAGCACGAAATTCATCACGAAGTCCAATGGTTTTGAATCGCTTCCACCGATAATATGTTATATCCCTTCTAATAATCGCGTATTTTATTATGTTAGAAAACCAAGGTTTGGAATTCGATTTGAAATGGGGGACCTTTGTTCGACAAAACGCATTGGCAACTGCTGCCGAAGATATTCCTGCTTCCTACTGCTTTTTGGCATGCACAATCTTTGCTTGGACACCTAGGCGAGCAAAAAATGGTCTGGAGGCACAAATTACGGGATCACCATGCAGGTGTTGCCAAGTTATGACCGGAATCGTACGTAAAACTTGGCATCCACTCGTAGGCAGGAGATACGCTAGTAGCTGTGGTCATGATCACTGGTCACAATTTGGTATAGTAGATATGCGTCTGGAGTTTGAATCTCAGTCCATAATTACTACAGACGCTGCGGGGATAAAGATGATAAAACTCTTTTCAAACGAGAATATTACTCACTGCTTCGTTTATTGTTCCCAGCAATTTGGCTTTTGGTGGGTAGTATATCAGTTGGCGATTGCAATACCGTAAATATTTGGTATGAAAATATACTTATTACAGCTGGTAGTTATTGTTCTGTTTGAAAGTGAATCTTAACGAAACCATCAGCGTAGTCTTCTGCACGCTGAAAAAAGACGGCGTCTGTAACATATTCTCCCAAACATATTCTGCAGGAACCATGTACATATATGTGTGGAACACACTTCAAACATTTATATGTTTACAAGTCCCAAACTCAGGTGTATTTAAATGCAAACATTTGCATGAAATATCCATATACTTACGTGGAAGCATTCGCGTGTTTCCCCCAAACTTCCATATACTTACATGGAAACTTATGCGTACTTTCTCCCAAACATAATAATATTTAGAAACTAATTACTCTTTCTTTCTTTTACTCTTACTTATATATATAATTAATACAAAAGATTTAAATGATTTTTACATTTACTTGCATTGAATACATTATTTGTTTGGTTTTTAATCTGCTGCCCTGTTGTTTCACCTTTCTTTGTTGTCTCTCACGTTTTTGTCTTCAGAAGGTTTCAACTATGAGTTGGTACACGAACAATATACTAATATACAAATCTAGTTCATTCAAGACAAGCGTGTATTAAGTACCTGTTTTTTATTATATTTCACAAATGGTCCGCCATTCCGATTTTTTCAGTAGAGGCTCGGGCAGAAAAATGGATTCATGTTGGCCCTCTCCAGTTTCTTTCCTCAAAATCATTTCTCACTTTGGTAGCACACATAAATATATGCGAAACACATCACAAAACCATCCGAGCTTTTGTTTATTCTTCTTTCACTGATCAAGCGCTTTTGATATCCTCTGTCCGATGGACCATTGCCGACTGAATATATGAAATTAAATCGCACTACATCACGCACATTCAGGAATATTTATGAATCACTCGCTGAGAAAATAGTGCAAAAATACAGATACACACTTACAAGCAATACACTCGTTGTATCACAAAATCATATGTATTTGGGTCGGAAACACATATGTTACAACATATTAATCATTCTGCCTCAAACATGTAATATTGAATATTAAACACAAGGCGTTTGGGCACAAGTATATTATATTTGCGACAAGCTCCAAACACATATTATATTTGCATCCAAACAACAAAACACGACAAATTTTTCAGCGTGTGTAAAAGACGTGGATCGGAATCGAAAGTGCTTGTCTTTTCTGTTCCGAACATCTCTGTGGAACAGCCGAACTTCTTGGGAAAGACGAATAGGACGCAGTAACTTATGTGACACCAAAATACATATAATTATTATTGGACCAGGAATATAAACTTTTTTACTGGTAAAATATTGAATTTAAATAATCTTTTGAATCTATCTGCATTATTATTACATTAATCCCATTACATACCATTAAGGGATTGGGGGGAGGTTCTCAAAACCAGTGAGTTGTGCGCTTTCTAATTTTTCATTCACTCATTGTAACTTACACCGGTTCCGAATGGTAGTTTGAGAAGTTTTTTCATGGCATAATACTCGATAGTGTCACCGTCACTAAGCGAAGTGACCGTCGTCGTAGGAACAAATCAGAACAAGGATCGAACCCACGTCCTCATGCCACAACATTAATTCCATAGAGCCCCCGAAAAATAGAAATCATTGTTAATTAAATTAAATTTTTTCTGGTTCTCATTCTGGTTCACATTCTCTCTCTTTGATGGAGATTTAAAGAGAAATTTGACATAACAACCGAGCATTACCATTATCACAAAATCTGTGTTTCTCATTTCTGATCAGGTCAAATTTCTAAAATCATTGTCAAAATAAAATCGCGATAAAAGAAAAGCAAAAGATTTTAAGTGACAAATGCATTTCATACTAAATTATGGGCTTGTTTTCGTAACTTATATAAGTTAAGATAACCTGTTATGAAAAAATCGAATAGCCCTTAGGACGAATTAACTTGGCTTCAGACAATAATGATTCATTTGTATGTTACCTTTGTGGAAATTCTGTAAGTCAAATAATATTCAATGCCAACGTTATAAGTTGATTGTTCATTTATATGAGTATCCTAGAAACAGGGTACAACTTAAGCGAAGGACATACGATGAATGCGAAGAGAATCCAATAAACGAAACAGGGGCATTCCTTAAATTAAGAAGGATCCTCTAACAAACTCTATTTATAAAAAATATTACAGACTTCATACATTACCTGGATGACATTTGTAATTAATTTATCTCATAACATTCAACTTGAAGTGTTTGCACCCTGCATCCAATTTACCAACCATCTCTACATTTGATGTCACACAAGATTGAGTGGTTGAGGGCCGCTATATACCTTGATCTTAAAGCTGTAACGGATAGCTGAACCCTTCAAAAATCAACTACATATTTCACCTTTCTGACAAACGCTAAGCCCTGATAGCCGTTGGGAAATCATTAAGTAATATGTGTGGTTTTAAATGGATTTCTGTATTTACAGTCGTCTAGGTCCATCAAGGTAGTCAATTTGTTTCCATCAGTTTTAATTTTACCGGCAGGTCATCAGCTAGAAAATTCATTGTTAATCCACAGAGTTTGAACATCTTTTCAAAACGGCACATAATGGTCGTAACAATAAGCATTGACGTCAATGGAATCATCCAAATGTACCAAGTTGTCGTAGGACCGTTTATTCTGCAATGTGTCTGAATTGCATATGGTGTTTACCAAAAATAAATATTATATAAATATAAAAAAAATTTTGTTTGAAAAATTACTTACCCTCCCCCTACAGACATAATAATTGTTGAAGTGTCGTGGAAATGTAGAAAAGTGAATGACAATTTTTGTATTAACAAGCAAAAGTGGTAAATTCGGCTGTGCCGAATCTTTGATATTAAAATATTAAATTTTAAAAAGGACCTTTTTTAAGAAAATGTACTTTTTTAAATAAATAAAAATAAGCTTAAAAATAAAAAAGCATTTTTTGAAGAACTGTTAAAAAAAACAATCTGGGACGAGAGTTGAACCAACAACCCTCAGACTCCAACGCGCAACCCTTTACCCATCAGGCCACAGCGACCTTAGATGAAGTGTGACAAAATTCATATAAATGTATGAACACATGAAAGTACATCTAAACATTCTAAAGTACTTACCTATTATAAAGCACAACAAAGATTTTCAACATGGAAATTCACCTCACGGCAAAAGGAGTATAAAACTACAAAAATCAATGTGAAAATTTTATGAGTTTTTTTACGTTTCCAATCATAAAACTTTTTCCAATGGACCAATTTCGCTGATTTTCAATACCAAACTGCTCAGGAATACGTGGAACATTCTGGCCAAAAACCAAACCGCGTTATCGCCGATTGAAGTCGTGAGAATGAGAAAGACGGACATGGCTATATCGACTCCGGTTGTTATAAGGATCAAGAATATATTTACTTTATGGGGTCGCGAAGCCTTATTTCTATATGTTACAATCAGAATGACAAACTGATATATACCCTCTATCACTTACAGTGGAGGGTATAAAAATGAGAACGTGGTAGTACTTGGAGAATTGTACATGTTAACGAGCAAGTTATCATGTTGTACGAGTTAATGTGTACAAGTTACGAAAAAAACGCCCCTAATATTAATCTCTAATAATTAATAAGTGTTAGAACTCTATAATCTAAGCAGTCACAAGCAATAAAAAAATGTAATTCCTCTAACTGTGAATTTCAATATAGAACTGTTTTCCAATATTTATCATAATAATATTATATATAGTATATTATATGTTTATTTATTTTGAAGCAGTTCACAATTATATATACTATTATACATATACATATATGTTCCTGTTTTATTTGAACACAGTATGAAATTATATAAATAACCACATGTTGATATTTACTACATTTTTAATTTAAATGCAAGCGTTTTATTTGAGAGATCCCTAGAAAATTAATCAACTAATTCATTTTAATTACGCTCTTTATTGAAAGTATCTAGACCATTGTTGTTGAAGAGCTAAGTAGACGGACCATTGTACAACCCCATCATGAAGAAGAATATACTTATTGAGGGTAAGAGAAAAATTATTTTCTAGTTTTTAGTGCATTTATAAATAAAACACTGTAACTTAATTTTTTTTTAATTATTTTTTTTTTAATAAAATAAATAAATAATATTTCCTATAAAGCGTAAAATTTCATATATAATTGTTGTACATACTAACGGCATTCTACACAAATTAAAACAACAGAGGAGTCTACCATCGGTGGTGCAATGGTAGTGTGCGCGCCTCTTGTACATGAGATCCTGAGTTCGATCTCAGTTCTGACCATCTTAAAAAAAAAATTCCTTTCGTCGGCCGGCGGTCACCTCGCATAGGTCCCAATCAGTGAGTGAAAACTAAAAAGCGCACAGCTCAGAGATTGTGAGAAGCTCTCCCCTGTCCCTCCATGGGATGTAATGGGAAACCATTTATTGACTTTTTATGAGTCTACTATATCCTATATGATACACTAAAAGAAAACTTCTCTTTAACTGTTTCTGGTTTTTTGCCTAAAAAATAACAAAATAAAGCAAAGTTTCAAATATAAACCATAATTTCTAAACACCTCGCAACATTAACAGTGTAATGCTAACAACGTGCCTAGTTTAAGAACAAAGGACATAGAATTTGGCCGGAAATATTTTTAGTTTTTTCCAATATCTACAGTTTTGTGATTTTAGATATTTAAGTTTTAATGTAATACAAAGAGGGTTTCGTATAAACTCTGTGAAGTCTCTATATGTACACAAATTTATAAGAGTACGCCTGTTATTCATATAGAGCAATGGTATTTCCCTTAATACTGATTTCGACCTATTGTCTGCAGGGCTAGAAAGGGGAATTTTATTATTACCTAAGGTCGGAAAACTTTTAAATTGCTATATCCTTTGGTTACAGACGGGAGCAGAGGGTGCGTTATTTAAAACTGCATTGAGTGGTATCTACATCGCTAAATTTGTTAATCGATTTCGGTAAAATAATCAATTTAATATAAAACGAAATAAAAAAGTTTACTATGTGGTAAAATGTATGACAGTTTGAAAATATTATAGTACAGTGCACTCGCGCTAACTTGACTACTCGCAAACTTGAATACTCGCTAGCTTGAACATATTTGTTAATGTTAATGAAAATAATAAAACATATAACTCAAAACAACGTGTCGAGTAAATCAACTTTAAAGATTTTTCTTAGTCCAAAAACAGTAAATTTTGAGTTATAGCAGTCTTCTAGTAAGTGAGCGATATGTTAGGTTAGGCATACCAAAAAAAAAAACCTTTTTTAATATAAAAATATAGCATTCGTAAACTTGAACAAATTCACTATCTTGAACTGGCCTGGTTTTAATTAGTTCAAGTTAGCGCGAGTGCACTGTACTCGTACATTGACAAAAAAGAGTTCCTTCTATTTTTCGTTGCAAATAAAATATATTTAGTGTATGTTTTTGAAACGAAGTTCCTTATCGCACGTTGCGGGATGGGGGCTACATGAAAAAATTTTAAACAACTTTTATTTAACTACGTTATTACAACCCATTATTATCAACTATATTGTTTGCTTTTGGTTTGGTTTAACGGGAAGTTTTCTAGGTGGAGCCTGTTTATTACATATTGTAGTTTTGAACCGAATAAAAAGTAAATTTAGAAAAGCCAAAGTGCAAGACTGGCAAATCCATGAAATACAACCCTGAGCATGGAATTATATTTGGCAGCACACTTTCTCTTACACTTGTACTTTTGGTTTGGTCTGTCTCTAGACTAACATATGGGGAGCAATTTGTTTTTAATGGGAAGTTTTCTAGGTGGAGCCTGTTTATTACATATTGTAGTTTTGAACCGAATAAAAAGTAAATTTAGAAAAGGCAAAGTGAAAGAACTTTAAACAAATAACATTTTCTTGAATAAGTGCGTTTTCTTAAAAAGGTAAATTTTCTCAAAAAAAAAATACCAATTCATGTTCTTACCGAGAAACTTTTCTTAAAAAAAATACCTTATCTTAAAGAAGTACCTTTGCTTAAAAAAGTAAATTTTCTTACAAAAAGCACATTTTCTTAACAAGAGGAGTTTTTTAAATAAGTACCTTTTCTTAAAAAAGTTCATTATTTTACAACAAATTGCCTTTTCTTAAAAAATTACCTTCTCTTTAAAGAGCACCTTTTATGTAAAAGGTCAGCAGGTCGTCAGTACCACATTGTGAAGATTTCATAACAATCGGTCTATTGGTCTATTAGAAAAGCCGTCAGAGCGATTTTTGAAAAGGGGGCGTGGCACCTCCCACTTTCACCCTGGCTGTATAGCCTATGTCACCCGCTAGATGATTGTGAATATTGTCTGAAAATTTCATCAAAATCGGTCCAGCCGTTTTCGAGTCCATTCGTTACATACATACATACATCCATTTTTATATACATAGATTGGCACAGAGCAATCATTGTCCAGTTGTTATTTTGTCCAACACATATATCAGACAAAATAATTAGTTTTCTCACTCCACCCAGTTGAAGAGTGTATGTATTGGCACGAAATGAATTTCAATATACATGATGCAATTTCAGCAGCACCCCATTTTGCAACACTTTCATGCCAAGTGTACATATGGGCTGTGTTCTGTTCCATATTATGAACTGCAAAGTTATAGTTAGAATATTGACGCTGATAGTAAATTTCAGAGTGCGTAAGATTAGGTGTTAAAATAACTTGTAAGTCAACACAAATAACTACTGTATCATTAGTATTTTTAGCAGAGTTAGAATCTTGCATAAGTTGCAAATAAACTTTTTCCGCCTTTTTATGATGAGTTTCGGCCAGTTTTTGTATTAAGTCAAGTTTTTCTGGTTTGTCGGCATTAACCATATCAATAAACTTATCAAACGTTTTGCATGTGTCAGATCTCGGATATCCAAAGCGACACGTAAACTCCGTGTTGAAAATATGCCTGTATGTGTTGTAGCTCACTTAAGTGTCTTTTTTTTTTTAACTTTAGATTCATTTATTGTCCATATTCTGTTATGCAAATATCAGCTCTTATATATATACTTTCATCTTTTCTCTAGCATCAATTGACGACTCTAGAGTTACAATTTTTTTCTGGGTAACTTAAATATAGACGGCCAGCCCATTTACTACTTTACCTATTACTTTCCTAGAACCTTATTTTCAGTTTTCCTGGGAAAAGGACATTAAAAACCCTGATTATTTTTTCCTAAAAAACTAACTTACAAACTAACCTACTGCTAAACCTATACTAGAAAATAAGATAAACAAAATGATATAAAGCAACAAAAGAAAAAATGCACAAATGATAAAATAATAATAAATTATAAGAATTCATCCAACTTGAATCGTATTCAATTCAACAATAGCAATCATCTCGATCCTTTCTACTTTCGATATTTTGCCTCTTCTATTTTGTCTCCTGACTTTTGAGATGATGGAATTAGTATTTATGAATATTACTTTAAGGGGCTTAACCATGAATTCTCAGGCTCATCATTAGGCCAAATAGGGCCCTGGCTTTTTCCGAGCCATCCGTGATGCGGGAATATTCCTCCGCAAAATCACCTATTTTACTCATGCATGTCACGAAATCCTTTCCTAGGTATTTGGAGCAGTCGGTGTTTATTGTATCAAATAACTGGTTTGCTTGCATCATTTGCGTTTGGCCTCTGCTCGCCGTATTTGCTCTTGTTCTTTCACTTACGGTGTTATTAACTGCATTGGCATATGATCTTGCTCCCGTTCTATAAGCCGTGGGGAATCTTTTCGGTGTGATTTCAATGTGCGTTCTTGCCGCCTTTCTTTCGTCTAATCTTTTCTTCACCTCTCTTCTTTTTGAGCAAAACTGTGAGCTTGCCACGTGTCCTTCAACGTCGCAGTTTGCGCATTTTACTGGCATACCAATTGTTTTGACTATAAGTCCGGTTGTCGGGTCTTTGGCCACAAATTCCTGGATATTTAGTTCTCTGTTCGGCACCTTGCAGTTCCCTGGGCCATGGGATTGGCTGCATTTAACACACCTATATGGCATGCTGCAATTAGAAGAAACGTGGCCAAATCGCTGGCAGTTGCGGCACTGAACCAAACCTCCCCTTTTATATCTCTCTATTTTGACGACGCAATGCAGGATGCGCTTAATTGCAAATATTGACTTCAGGTCTGAGTCATGGCTGAACTGTACCAGCCATCGGTCTCCATTAAGTTTGATGATACGATCGATCTTGTACTGAATCTCGAGTAGCTCGAGATAGTCCTTTATTTGTTCAACGGTGTATGTGCTCGACAATCCTCTAATCAATATGGATATGGGCTTTAGGTCCCATGGGGTATACGTATAATAGTTAACGTTCCTTGCCTTCAAGAGATTTCCTATTTTCTGGTGGTCATCATTACTGTTCAATTTAAGGTCTACCATATTTTTGTTCGCTATCCTAATTGAGAACATATCATGTCCAATTTCCCCCCTTATTATCCTAGCCATTTCATTTACGTTCGTATCATATATTTTAATAACGGGTGGGCTGACCTTACCTTTTACATTATTGTCTCGTTTTTCTATATAAGTTCCACCCGGTTGGGTTGATGTCATCTTGGTGTTGTGTTGTCTTTGTACTGTTACTGCTTCGTTAATTGTTGGGAAATCATCAGCGGCAATTGCCTCGCTTACGGAATAGCGGTTCTTCCTTCCGATGACAGTACTCCACTCTTGGCTTCTTGCGGTGGTTTCTTCTTCGTAGTTTTCGTCATAATTTTCGGAGCCTATAGCTTCTGCATCCATCAAATCATCTTCTTCACTTTCACTTTCATTACCCCTTGGGGTTTTTAGCATTATTCTATATTCATTGATCTTCTTTTGTTGATTTTGTAATTCAGTTTCCTGACTTTTCATTTTATTTTTTGATTCTATTAGTTCATTTTCATGACTTTTTATTTTATTTTTTGATTCTATTAGTTCATTGCTTAGCATTTCCACTTTTTCGACCATTAACTCTTCGTTAGTTACCTGGAATGTGTGGCAAAACATTTGTTTACATACTCGCTCTATTTTTCCATTTGAACGCAGCAAAATATAATTTACAGATGTATTGCGACGCGATGTACCCTCTTCTACTCTCCTTTTTTCAGGTTTTTTCAATTCCATAAGAGAGGCTAGCAACTTCGATTGCTCATTGTAATTCAGTGTATAAAAAGCAACATATCGTTGTTGTATTTCCTTCCAATTTAAATTTCCCATAGAGAAATTTACACGAGCAGTCACAAGTCTAAAACCAGAAATTAAAAAATAATGAATCATATTGTACTTACAACGTTCTTCCAAATTACCTTAGCCTTTTATTTGGAATTATGTTTCCATTTCTTGAAATATACGACGCACCACAATTCCTTAGTCTTTTGTTTTTAAAATTTTTCCAATTTTCAACATTACTTTTTCTTTTCGAGACTCGATTGCACTGAATTGTTCAGAATTGTTTATTGCGTCCATTACGTACAACGTTTTTCCACTGACTGAGTACTTTGAAACCCCTTTAAAATGTCATTGCCTACTTTTTTTACTCAGTTTTGTATTTAAATTATCAATGAGAGTAATTCTAACGGGAATCCATCAAAAAAAACCTTTCTCAAAAAGTGTCGCTTACAACCCTATTCGCGAGAACGCTTCATTTGTAGAGGAGGAGACAAACTTATAGAATATTGCATTTCTATGGCGTCTGTGTCAAAACAGTTGGTGCTACAGGGTGTCGAATTTCAGCATTTTGATAATCAACCATTTTTTTTTTGTATTTGATTTATAAACAAAAAATATAACAAAATTAATTTATATTACAAGAATTTACAACAAAAAAGTAGTCGGACACTTTCATTACATTTCCCTTAAACTGTGAATAGTACTATTTAATACTTAGTAGGAAGCCCTTGGGCTTTGATAACTGCTTCTAATCGTCTCGGCATTGATTCTACTAAGTTTCTGCATACAGAAGGATCAATTTTCGACCATTCGTCCTTTATTGCCTTCTCGAGGCTTTTTTTTCTTGGAAATCACCTGCGTACAGAATGTGCCTTATGTTTGGGATCGTTATCCAGGTAGAAGTGAAAAGTGTCTTTAATGCCCAACCTTTCGACACTCGGAACCAAATTTTGTTTCAATATGGACAAATATTTGGATTGGTCTTTAATGCCATCTAATATGCACAGCTCTCCTACTCCAAACGCTGACATGCACCCCCAAACTAGCACGGAGCCGCCTCCATGTTTCACAGTGGCTTTCACGTTTTTTTTCTTTTAGTTCTTCGTTTGGCTTTCCCCATACATAGGACTGTCCGTCAAATATGAATAAATTAAATTTACTCTCGTCCGTAAATAAAACTTTATTCCAGTATGAAATATCCATAATTTTATACTTTTTTCCAAAATTTATGCGTTTACTTCTATTGGCACTATTAACATATTGACATTTCTCTTCAGTAAGGTTTGCCATTTCATTATGGAAAGATATACGAGCCAACCACGAGTCGAAATTATTAAAATTTACTACCGAAATTTTGAGTCAGTGGCCTCAACTTTAAGAGCGCTACGTCCAATTTATGGTCGTCATAATCGTCCTACCAGATCAACAATTGAGCGTCTAGTGGAAACATTTGAATCCACAGGCACAGTACAAAATGTCCCAGTGCCAGTGAGACAAAGAAGTGCCCGTAGTGTCGAGAATATTGCTGCCGCTGAGGCTTCAGTTCAAGAAAGCCCAAATGTGTCTCTCACACGTCGTTCTCAAGCGTTGGGCATCTCTGTGACGTCGTTGTGGCAAATTATGCGAAAAGATCTTGGCCTACATCCTTACAAGATCAAATTGACGCAAGAACTGAAGCCGTTTGACCACCATAAGCGTCGTATGTTCGTGAATTGGGCTGAGCAACAACCTGAAAATGATTCGGATTTTCATTGGAAAATCATCTTCAGCGATAAGGCTCATTTCTGGCTGAATGGCTTCGTCAATAAGCTAAATATGCGTTATTAGTCCGACAGCAATCCACACGTAATCAATGAGTCATCATTGCATTGCCCTGCTTCTTCTTTGATGATCAAGGCCGGCACATAACTGTGAATGCGAATCGCTACCGTTCAATGGTAACCGAATATTTTTGGCCCCAATTGGATAATATGGACTTGGAGGACAAGTGGTTCCAACAGGACGGCGCCACAAGCCACACAGCGAATGCCACAATCAATTTTTTGGAAACCAAGTTTGGTGAACACATTATCTCACGAAATGGTCAAGTCGATTGGCCGCCTCGGTCGTGCGATTTGACGCCGTTAGAGTATTTCCTGTGGGGCTACGTCAAGTCTATGGTCTATGCCAACAAGCCAGCGACGATTGATGAACTTTGTACGAATATCGAACGTGAAATTGCAGCAGTATCGCCCGATTTATGCTTGAAAACCGTCGAAAATTGGGTTCAGCGTCTGGACTTCTGCAAGCGTGCCCGTGGTGGCCATGCAAAAGAAATCGAGTTCCATACATAATGGCATCGAACGTACTTTCACAGGAATAAAGAATTTCATTGGTATCTAAAACCGGTTTTGTTTTATTTACAAAAACTTTTGTAGCGCTCCTATTGAAAAACCCTTTATATTTGGCCATTTGATGATGACCTTGTACCGGATGCTTTTAGTTTTATGGATATAATTTTTTGTTTTATGTTTATGTACAGTTTTTCATTGACCGACAGTTACATTCAAATAGGAAAATTTATTTATCAAGGGTCCGCCAAATAACTTTTTTTTTTGAAAATGTTTAAAAAAAAAAACTACTGAATATTTTCTCAAATTTCTTTTTGTATTTGAAAGTACAATCCTTCCGGTTAGTAATGGAAAATAATTTCATTCAACTGGCTGCCACGGCTGGCCATGCATTAGGCTACACGATCAGTCCAATTTTTAAGCATATTATCGATTGTGTGCAGCTGTATTTCACCAATGGCTTCACGAATATTGTCCTTTAAAGCGTCAATTGTCTCTGGCTTGTCGGCGTAACACTTATCTTTGAGGGCACCCCACAAATAATAGTCCAACGGTGTCAAATCGCAGCTCCGAGGTGGCCAAACGACATCAGCTCTGCGGCTGATAATGCGATCTTCAAAAACAGGGCGCAAAACATCGAGTGTAGCTTCGGCTGTGTGACACGTAGCGCGGTCCTGTTCAAACCAAATGTTGCCAATATCCTCCTCTTCAATTTTTGTGAACAAAAATTCGTTCAACATGGCCCGATAACGATCGCCATTGGCTGTAACGGCCACTCGTTGCTCATTTTTGAAGAAAAATGCCCAATTATGCCTCTGTACCAAAATCCGCCCCAAACAGTGACTCGTTTTGGGTGCATCGGCTTTTCAATGTATGCGTGCGGGTTTTCTGTGCCCGAAATGCGACAATTTTGCTTGTTTACATACCCGCCAAGATCAAAATGAGCTTCATCTGAAAAGATGATTTTTGGGCAAAATCGGCATCTTCTGTAAGTTGATCGCAGGCCCACTTAGCGAAGCGAAAATGCATTGGATGGTCAGTTGGCTTCAACTCCTGAACCAATTGGACTTTGTATGGCGTCATACCAAGGTCTTTATGCAAAATTCGTCTCAATGATGTCTCCGAAACGTTCAATTGTTGAGAACGACGGTGAATTGATGTTGATGGCGCTTCACGCACACTTTCTGCCACAGCAGCAATATTCTCGGGTCTACGCACTATTTTTGGCTTTTCACGCTTTGGTTTATCGATGAGGATGCCAGTTTCTTTCACTTTTTTATACACAACCATATTCGTTCAGCGGAAGGATAAAACTAATTATCTGTCAAATCAGACATGAGCTAAGTGTTACCATTCACGAACTAAGCACTAGTTGAAAAAAAAACGTTAGATGGCGGACCATTTATATTTACGAAATTAAATTTACTCCCCGTAAATATATGTATTCGGAGTTTAGGAAAAATGGCAAAACTTAAAATTTTTCAACGGACGCATAAAAACCACGGCTTACTGAGTCATTTCGTAACACGCAATTACTTCACTGAATTTAGTATTTTTGTGAACTTTAAACTTGTGTCTAGCGTTTACTAAACTACCATGACTTTTTTAATTACTTATGTTGTCGCACGAAAAACAAAAGTATATGAATCACGAAAACATAATAAATTTTTTAATTTCTTCCGTCGGTATAGTTTCACTATCTTGATTATATTTTGAGATAGATAGATGCGATCAAGCCCAATACGGTCCCAATTTCAAGCAACTATTTGTGTAATAAATATGTTTAACATCGCACAGTGGGTAATGATACGCACGACCACGGCAACTGTGTCACAACTTTTAGAGTATTGTTCGAATCATTTAGGAATGTAGCAGACATTTATAGAAGAGGAGCCAGGTTTTCAGAATATTGAATATGAAGCTACCCCCTCTGAACACACTTGGTGCTACAGGGTGTCAAAGCTGATCACTTTGGTGCTGTTGAAATTTTAAAAGCCTGGTACTTCTACATGAACAAGACGATTACAAAGATTTTTACTTTTGAGAATCTTATATGCAAGAGAAGCAAAAAATACGCTAAGAGTTCCGGAATATTTTAACCGTCACTAAATTATTTTCAATCAAAGTTGTAAAACTTGTGAATTTTTTTTTATTAACGTTTTTCAGTTTTTGTTAATAACTCGGCCATGTGAGGGAAACGAATATTTCTGGAAACACCCCTAAATTGGGACACTACAATAAATAAAAATAAAATAAATAAACAATAATCTCAAAGTTGGATTTTTTTTCAACCTGGTACCATGGTTCATTCACTATTTTCTTTAGTTTTTTCTGAAGAAAACAATACAAATTTTTAAAATTTTTTGAAATACAAGGTTTTGGCAAATATATTTAATCTTTTAACAAATTTTTCAATTTCTTTATTATTATTTTTTTCATTTTTGTTGTAAATAAATGAGTTCTGGACAGCTTAATATATAAACAAGTCGAATTTTCATAGATGATTTGTTTGGGATTAAAATTCTCTCCTTTTTTTGCCCTATTTGAAACATACTTAATTAGGGGTAGTTGATCGTGCATTAATCTATAACACATAAAAAACTGGCGCTAGGTAGATGGACCCCTGGAAAATATACTCCAGACACAACAAGGACGATAATGAAATTGAGCCCCAAATTTGGGAATGAAAATACACCCCAAAAAATGAAACAGGGCCCCAAAAATAAATGAAAATGCGCCACAAAAATTATTTGGGGCCCATTTGCATTATAAATATGAGGTGCCCTATTTCATAATAAAACAGAACTCCAATAAGATAAATAAAATTGGGCCCAATAAAATGAAATCGGGCCCTAAAATATATTCGTAACAAAAACTTGAACATAATGTATCCCACAACGACTGTTCGATTAACTACTCCAATGAGCATGTTTGTTTACAGTGTTTTTTTGTTATATTATTTAACTTGCTTTGTTGTCTGTCAGTCTGTATTGTTCAAATCAGTCTGTATTGTTAAAATCTAGTAGCTCATTTTTAACACAGTTGCAGTTGACCAATCGAACTAAAATTTTGCACACTTGTCAGATTTGGATGACAGTACTTGAATATGAAAAAAAAAATAAAACATTAAAAATTTATTAACTAAAAAATTAAAAATAAAAAAATAATTTAAAAAAAATTAAGTTACAGTGTTTTATTTATAAATGCACTAAAAACTACAAAATACTTTTTCTCTTAGCCTCAATAAGTATATTCTTCTTCACGATGGGGTTGTACAATGGTCCGCCTACTTAGCACTTCAACAACAATTGTCTAGATACTTTCAATAAAGAGCGTAATTAAAATTAATTAGTTAATTAATTTTCTAGGGATCTCTCAAATAAAACGCTTGCATTTAAATTAAAAATGGTGACAAAATTAAATGTCAAATTAAGTGTCAAAATTAAATGTCAAATTAAGTGTCAAAATTAAGTGGCAAAATTAAATGTCAAATTAAGTGTGAAAATTAAATGTCAAAATTAAATGTCAAAATTAAATGTCAAATAAAGTGTCAAAATTAGATGTCAAAGTTAAATTCAAAATTAAATGTCAAATAAAGTGTCAAATTAAGTGCCAAAATTAAATGTCAAATAAAGTGTCAAAATTAAATGTCAAAGTTAAATGTCACAATTAAATGTCAAATTAAGTGTCAAATTAAGTGTCAAAATTAAATGTCAAAGTTAAATATCAAAATTAAATGTCAAAGTTAAATGTCAAAATTAAATGTCAAGTTAAGTGTCAAAATTAAATGTCAAAATTAAATGTCAAATAAAGTGTCAAAATTAAATGTCAAAGTTAAAGTCAAAATTAAATGTCAAATTAAGTGTCAAAATTAAATGTCAAATAAAGTGTCACAATTAAATGTCAAAGTTAAATGTTAAAATTAAATGTCAAATTAAGTGTCAAATTAAGTGTCAACATTAAATGTCAAAATTAAATGTCAAAGTTAAATGTCAAAATTAAATGTCAAATTAAGTGTCAAAATTAATTGTCAAAATTAAATGTCAAATAAAGTATCAAAATTAAATGTCAAAGTTAAAGTCAAAATTAAATGTCAAATTAAGAGTCAAAATTATATGTCACACAAAGTGTCAAAATTAAATGTCAAAGTTAAATGTCAGAATTAAATGTCAAATTAAGTGTCAAATTAAGTGTCAAAATTAAATGTCAAAGTTAAATGTAAATATTAAATGTCAAAGTTAAATGTTAAAATTAAATATCAAATTAAGTGTCAAAATTAAATGTCACCATTTTTAATTTAAATGCAAGCGTTTTGTTGAGAGATCCCTAGAAAATTAATTAACTAATTCATTTTAATTACGCTCTTTATTGAAAGCATCTAGACCATTGCTGTTGAAGTGCTAAGTAGGCGGACCATTGTACAACCCCATCATGAAGAAGAATATACTTATTGAGGCTAAGAGAAAAATTATTTTCTAGTTTTTAGTGCATTTATAAATAAAACACTGTAACTTAATTTTTTTTAATGGTTTAAATGAAATATTGCCCTAGAATAAGGGAAATTCACATCAATCGATTTATTTTTAAAATATTTAAAAGGTAAAAAATATTCATGGAACAGAAAATAACCTCATGTTAAAATGTTTTTGATTGTTTCCGTAATATTTGTATTTGTCAACTTTTAAAATTCTGTTGTTATGAACAGAAAATCTCACTGTGTCAACTTTTTTAAATTGGCATAATTTTTTCACAATTGTTAATTTTGTTTTGTTTTAATTGTTAAATATTGGTTATATCTCCTGATGATGCTACACAAAGGAGTAGCTAAATATCGAGGAAAATAATATAACAACAGCAAATCTGACCTCAAGCTCGAAGAATATTGATTATTTATTGATAAGGAAAAGGTCGAACAACAGAATAAAAATACGAAAATAATAAAATTTAAATTTTTCCTCCCCCCTCCACATGTCAAAACACGATTTACACACATTTAATATCCTTTGGGTCAATATGACCCAACTAGCGATATTGTAAGTTTAATCCCACTTTACCATTTCTTTCCTATTGAATATCATTGAATTGAGTTCATCTTCATTCAAAATCATCGATCACTCATTTTTTGAGTCAAATAATCAATAAAATCGCTTTCATTGAATATTTTTTCATTCAAAATTTTATTATTCTCCAACTGTGGGCGGGATTTGGGGAATCCCGCAAAGGTATCTTTTGAAATTTGTTTTATGAGTTTTATGAGTTTAAAGAGTTCATTCAAATTGCAATTCGGTGATTCCCCGTTTTGTATATGAAAAAAAAAATATTTCGCTATGATGATGCTAGAACTTTTGTCTCATTAGAATATTTTCTTTCAATGAGTTCAGTTTAATTTTTGGTGATCAGCGTGCATACATATATTTTTTTTGTAATTGATCATAATTGAGTATTTTTACATAATGACATAATGGTATGATAGAGCTTGATGCATATGTTGGATTACAAATAATGGCAGGAGTTTATAAATCTCATGGAGAAAATCTCACTAGCTTGTGGGATGAAAAAAACGGAAGACCTATTTTTCGAGCTACAGTGAGTCTCAAGCGATTTGCGAGGATATCAAAGTGCCTACGGTTTGACAGCTCTGAAGACAGAGAAGAATTCGTGACAAACTTGCACCGATAAGAAGCGTTTGGGACAAGTGGAGTAATCAGCTCAAAGTTTTTTACAATCCACATGAAAATGTTACTGTAGATGAACAATTGGTTCCATTTCGAGGTCGGTGCAGTTTTAGGCAATATATTCCATCAAAGCCCGCCAGATATGGCATAAAAATTTGGGCACTTTGCGATTCCACAACTAAATATGGCTGGAATATGGAAGTGTACACAGGCAGAGCAAGAAATACACAGCCAGAAAAAAATCCAGGTGAAACTTTTGTACTTCTTATTACATTTATTACATTTCCATATTTTTAATTTAGGTGCGAGAGTGGTGCTAACATTATCAGACCCTAATTTTTTTACTACATACAATCTTGCCATTCAACTACTTTCTCGGAATATTACATTAGTTGGCACTGTCCGTAAAAATAGAACTTTTTGCCACCAAAAATTCTGGATATGAAAAAAAAATCCAATGAGTGTTCGAACTCACGGGCGATGTGTTAACACCTTTTTGCTACACGGTACCTGTTCGATTTCTATGAACACATTCGTAAATGTTACATTGGAAAATAAAAAACAGCGTTCGATCATATGATGACGTTACAGTTAAATAATATTAATACTTAAAATTATTTAAAGACCCAGTGCAAGCACATGTGTCATTATTTTCTTGCTCAATACTTTTTGTTTTATTCCCACAAAAGTCAAAGAATGCAAAGCAACAGACACTTGTACATACATACATACATTGTTATATTCGTACGATATAACCGAAGATCAACATAAAACACTTTTTTAATATTACTCCAAATTAATACTCCAAATTAAAACACTTAAATCTCGGGTCGCCGATATCGGATCGCCTTAATTTTTGGCCTAAACTCTTCGTCGAAACCCGCACTAGCTTTTTAATCCAAAAATTAATAAAATCGGCTATGAATTTCCGGAGAAAATCGCGTGGGAAAATTATATGAAAATCGCCCAATAATCACTTTCAATACCGACTGCCAAGCAACGAACAAACAAACGATGATTTACTCTTACAAACCTAACACTTTCGTATGTATTAAATTTATAGTTTACTGCCCTAGAGGCGCGCGTATAGATGTTAACACATCAAAAAATAAATACGTTCTCCTCTTAAGTTGTCTTCATCATTCAGCCGATGTAAGAGACGATGAAAAAAAAACCTGAAATAATACATCATTACAACCAAACGAAAGCTGGAGTTGATGCGCTTGATCAACTAGTTGCTAATTACACATGTAAGCGCATGACTAAGCGATGGCCTGTTGCATTATTTTCAAATATGATAGATGTATCAGCATATAACTCCTACGTCATATGGATGACAGCACTTCAGTTACATATAAAAAAAACTTCAGACGCAGGCTTTATCTAGTAGAACTTGCAGATCAGTTATTAAATGAGCATATTTTGCGAAGAAAGGTTATGCCACATGGACCATCAGCAAGAAATGTTGTTAATAATATTCAACAACAAAATGATCTCACAGGTGCCTCGCAGTGTTCTAAACAAAATACTACAAATACACTATTGTCCAGTAATTTACCAAATAAACGACAGCGGTGTTTCTTTTGTCAACATGGAAGGAATTCAAATAAGTATTCCACTAAATGTGATTCTTGTAAAAAATTTATTTGCAAAGAGCACATGGTCACATTGTGTATAAATTGTCACAAAAATTCTTAAATTTGTATACATTAGTATTACAAATATTATTATTATTTTATTATTTTTCAAAAAAAAAAAGGCTGAATTTAAAATTTAATTTTATATTATATATATTTTTTTTTAATAATTGCTTATTTATTTTAGTTTATTATTTTATTTAGTTTTTTATTATACTAAATAAAAAAACAACACAACAAATAAATTTCCTATATTAAATATGAAATTTTGCTTACATTTTAATATTGGGTCATATTGACCCAAAGGATCATAGGAAGGGCACATATCCAAGGGATGCAGAAGGGTTAAAAAGTGTTGCAGTATTATTCTTGACCGTGAAGTGGTAATTGAATGAAAATGAATTGTGAAGTGTTTGTTGAAATCAGAAGAAATCAATATATCAAAATGCAGTTAAATATGAATTTTGGAAGGAGACTTGTAATGCCCGATGGCAAATGTGTTCCAGCTTCACATTATGTTGACCACAATCATGAGAGTCAGGAGGCAGATTTCAAGGAAATTAAGGTTTTGAACAAAATCAAGGCAAACTGTGTCGATATTGCTGGGGGATTGGGTGGGGAAATGAACACCGTAAGTAGCATTCGAAAAGCTTCATACTTATTCTATGCACTTTAATATGAGGTTAAATATTTTTATTTTTCAGATATTTCCAATATTTTTTTTGGCGCCACGAAATTATGCCCCACGAAAATACACCCCCCTCAGTTCTCTCGCGACTGTTGTTCTGAGTAGACGTACATATGTAATGGCAGACGCACCTCCAAAAACATTGTGCGCGAAGTGTTTCAAAACATTGCAATCAGAAAAGTATATTAAGTGCAGCTTGTGCAATGGCAAATATCATTACTTTTGCTCGGGCGTAATAGACACAAATTCGCTTACAGTTGTGAAATCTTCAAATAATATATTCTATAACTGCAATGATTGCATTTCTGTTTCGAAAGATGTTGTAGCGTCAGTATCATTGCTATCTCTTGAGGTGAGAGAGATAAAAAATATGCTCACAAAATTTCTTGTTGGTGACAAGAGTGTGGTAAATGCGCGGATTATGCCCAATTCGGTTGAAATGAGTAACGAATTGCCGCCTTGCTCTAACAAATCGACTCAATTATGCTCTTCATCTCATCATATTAAAAACAATGCTAATAATTTCAAACATAACGGCGTTGCTGCTGGTGCTGGTGCTGCTTCTGGTGTTGCTTCTGGTGCTACTGCTGCTGCTGCGCATGAGGTTGTGGATGTGATTGCAGTCTCTTCTGATATGGTTGTTGATGCTTCTGTTGATGTACCTGATGTTAACAGTGTGGTTGTGGCTAAGGCTGCAGTCAATAATTCTCTTTGGTGTAATAATGCGCATGCTGCTCCCCTCTCTGGCTCTCATCGTGAGGAGGCGCATAACCCAACGAACAATTCTGAATGGGTGGTTGTGAATCGAAGGAAACCTCGAAAGAAAGTTGCTGTTTTTGGTGTTAATGATAATACTGATCTTGATGTAGTGGTTAAGAAGAAATGGATACACTTATCTTCATTTAAGCCGACAGTCACTGAGGACCAACTCATTGATTATGTGGAAAAACGTATTGACATTGCTAAGAGTCATATGGCATGTTATAAATTAGTTAAAAAAGATGCTTATTTAGTGAATTTAAGGAGTATAAACTTCAAACTTGGAATTTCGCCTGAATTTTATAATGAATTGTTTAATCCGTCAATATGGCCATCGCATGTTAAAGTTCGCCCGTTTCAAAATTTTCAAAGGGGCCCGCAGAAGTTGATGCAAACTTAAATAATCGAAATAAATTTCAAAATCTTCGCATATATTACCAAAACATGTCTGGTATGCGAACTAAAGCTGACTATATCTATATGGTAACATCGGAGGCAGATTATGATGTCATTGTCTTCGTTGAGACTTGGCTCACTCAAGATTTTTTTGATGGCGAGTTTTTTAATCTGCATTTGTACAATGTATTCCGCAAAGATCGCGATTTTGCTAAAACGGGATGTACCCGTGGAGGTGGAGTGTTGATTGCAGTAAAAAAATGTTTCAAAGCAACTTTGTTACAATTGGCCAGCAATGATTCCCTTTTTGATCAAATTGGTGTGCGTCTTGATGGTTTGGTTGGTGCTCTGTTCATAATAGTGTCCTACATACCACCTAACAGTACTGATAGCCTCTATGATGCTCATATAGACAATATAATAAAAACAGTTCCAGAAAACAATGTAGATGGTTGCATTGTGCTTGGTGACTTCAATATTCCTAAGCTTAATTGGAGTATTTTTCCTGATTCAAATTATTTATATGCAAGTAATGTAAATTTATCCCATGAAATTAATATGGTTGATAGTATGATGGGTTCAGATTTGATTCAAATTAATAAGTTTCATAATTCGCTTCATAGATTACTTGATCTAATTTTTGTTAGCAAAAATCTTAATTTCACTATTAGTAGATGTGATCATCCAATCAATCCTCCTGGTGTTCATCACTTACCCATAGTATTGGGAGTTGCATTTTATAATTTTTCTGGTGTTACTAATGAAATGAGTGATTTAAAGTATGACTATAAAAGTTGCGATTTTCAAATAATCAATGAAGCAATACTAGCAATTGATTGGATGAGAATATTTGCCAATAAGTCTTTAGAGGAATGTTATTTTTTATTTACTGAACAAATTAAATTAATATGTCAATTTTATATAAGAAAATTGAAGCCGAAAGTTTACAAAAAACCGTGGTATACAACAGGGCTGAAGAAGCTAAAAAATCTAAGAAATAAATTTAAAAACTTAAGCGAGAGTCAATATTCTGTGGAACATATGAATAAGTATAAGCATTATGCAAGGGAATTTGATTTTTTAAATCGATTTTTATACAATCAATATATAATGGCATTTGAAGACAAAATTCACACTAATCCTAAGTCATTTTGGAGCTTCATAGCGTCAAAGAAAACGCATAGTAATTTTCCTTCCGTAATGGTTTTTGGAGAGAAAATAGCAAATTCAAAATCTGAACAAGCGAATTTGTTCGCAGAGTTTTTTAAGTCAAATTTCCAATCATTTAATTCTACTCATGGAGGTGATAGTAGGCTTTTAGGCAACGTGGAATCTGTTGTTGACTTTGGGTCTTTACAGGTTTCTGAACTTGATGTTATTTCAGCGTTAATTAATTTGAAGGAATCAACTAAAGTTGACGAAGATGGCATCTCTGCACATTTTCTTAAAAGGTGCAGTAGTTCTTTATGTACTCCTTTAGAATTCATTTTTAATTATTCTTTAAGAATTGGTAAATTTTTGGATGTTTGGAAAATGTCTTCAATAACACCAGTTTTTAAAGCTGGTCAAAAGAGTAAAATAGAGAATTATAGACCAATCTCTAAATTATCTAATGTGTCAAAACTTTTTGAGCATTTGGTATATAAATATATATACGCTTCTGTCAACCCTTTTATAACAGACCGTCAACATGGGTTTTTAAGAAATCGTTCTACTAGCACTAATCTTTTGTTATTTACTAACTACTGTATTGAAAGTTTTGAACAAGGCCGTCAAGTAGATGCAATTTATTTGGATTTTTGTAAGGCATTTGATAAAGTGCCTCATGGTATACTAATGATGAAGCTACGTAAGTGGGGTTTCCATTCTTCTTTTCTGAATTGGATTCTTTCATATATTTCTAATAGATGCTGTTATGTAAGTGTAGACAACTGTAAGTCATCTGTTTATGTTGCGACGTCAGGTATTCCACAAGGAAGCGTATTGGGTCCGATTTTGTTTAATATATTCGTTAATGATATTTGTAAATGTTTTAAGTTTGTGAATTATCTGCTTTATGCTGATGACATTAAAATTTATAGCAGGATTGCCAATTTTGATGATGCAGTGGCGGTGCAGATTGATCTGTGTCATGTTGTTTCATGGTGTTTCCTTAATGATCTTCCATTAAATATTAAAAAGTGCAATCATTTAACCTATGCTAGATGTCTTAATATTATAAATTCCACGTATTACATTGACAAAAGCCTGCTGGTAAAAATTGATCATATATTGGACTTGGGTGTAGTTTTTGACACAAAGCTTTATTTTGATTTGCATATTGATTATATAATCCCAAAAGCTTATTCTGTTCTTGCTTATATAAGAAGAAATTGTAAGTCATTTACAGACCCATATATACGTAAACTGTTATACACGTCATTTGTGAGGTCGAAATTGGAATATGCTTCTGAAGTATGGAATCCATATCAGGATAAATATTGCAATAGAATTGAAAGGATTCAAAAAAAGTTTATAAAATTTGCCTTATTTTCATTAAATTTTACAGATACTATGCCATCGTATGAATCTAGATGTAAGTTGATACATTTAGATACGCTTATTAACCGTAGATCTAAGAGATTAATACTGCTTGTATATAAATTGATAGCTGGTCAAATTGATTGTCCATCTCTTCTTAGTATAATTGGCTTCAATGTTCCTTTTAGACGTCTTAGATTTAAAGAATTTTTTAATGTATCAGTTCATAGAACAAATTATGCTATGTTTGAACCCATCACAAGAGCTTTAAAGGAATTTAATTTAATCAATATGAAATATGATTTGGATTTTGCAATGCCTATTGGTAAATTTAGTAATATGTTAGATTTAATTTACAACTAGATATAAGAATTATTTGATAAGATATTTTCTGGTCTGTAAAGAATTGTATTCTAAAGACTGAATAAAGAAATAAATAAATAAGTGAATATGAAATTAGGCCCCAAAAAAAATATATAGAAAACAATAAATTTTATGGTTTTTTGAGGCCTAATCTGTGTTGAATAATTTTGGGGCCTAACTTCATACAAGTTCCTTTGGACCAAACAAAACCAAACTGAATTAAAGTAATTTATATGAACGTCAAATAATAAAGTTTGATTTTTATAGGAAACAAATGAATATCTTGGACATTATAATATTTATATTTAAACATACACTTCCATAACGTCTTGCACAAAAGCACGACAGTAAGGACAATTATATCCTTCTTCTTTTCTCCCAATTGCATCCACTTTTAGTTTCAAATCGCACTGATTAAGTGCTTGCAAGGCAATAGTACTATATTTGGAGACTTTTCTTGACACACGGCACAAAGTCTGTCATTGTTACTCGCTGAATTTTGAACTTCATCAACATTTTCGTCATCACTGGCAAACGTTTCAATATCTTCATCCTGGTTGTGCTCTTGAGGTAAATTGTCACTACAAATCCCATTTGATTCGTTTACGATTCTTTCAAGAAATTTCGCAACAGTTATCTTTGCCTGATCTAGCAACAATGTAGCTTCTGCGATTACAGACTCTTTGCTGCTTCTTCTTTTTCTTTTTTTTACAGATGGTCCACCCTCGCAAAGCATATTGAAGTGGCGACTTTTAAAGAATTCTTCCTTTCGTATCGCTTGTACAAATTTGAAAAAGTTTCAATTTTTTTCTATTAGTTTCCGTATTACGCCATTGTACGCCTCTACAGAGGAAGTAGTACGCGTACTTTGTTTATAAACACTAATGTTATGGTATCCAATCTGAAAAAAATAACACTTTAGTATACCAAGTAGAATCCACACAGTTGTAAAATACATACCTTTTTTAGCCATTGTTTTTCATAGTACGATAAAAATGAACCAAATGTTCGTTCCCCATCCATTAATAACAATCTTGACTTTACATCCTGAAAAGCCGCGCATATTAAGGATGGAGGGAGCAAAGGTAGTGCCATTAATTTCTTATACTCCTTCATTGCTGATTTTGTAGTTCGTATGTACTGCAATAAAATACGATTCTTTGCTACATATCGCCTTAGAGCTTGGCAGTAATGAAACCTAAATGGAAAAAACCAACGATCTTTCACATTAGAAACATGTACGCGTAAAGATTATAAGTTATAACAGGAATCTAACACTCATATGCAGATACATATATAAATATGGGGTAAAACTTAAAAATTAAGTTTCAAAAAAATCGCGCGATTATATATGTATCTGCATATGAGTGTTAGATTCCTGTTATAACTTATTATCTTTACGCGTACATGTTTCTAATGTGAAAGATCGTTGGTTTTTTCCATTTAGGTTTCATTACTGCCAAGCTCTAAGGCGATATGTAGCAAAGAATCGTATTTTATTGCAGTACATACGAACTACAAAATCAGCAATGAAGATTGTGCAAAGTTTTTTAAATCGAATTGGAAGACAGTGTCATTAAAATAGAGGTGAACCAATAACATAAACAACATTATCCACGTTCCAAAATTTTACTAGAGTGGGAACCGCGAATAATATTGGGCCCTGCGAAGTCTTACTCCGGCACTGGACAGTACATAGATAATAATAAACGTCACGTTTATGACTTCACGCTTAGCAACTATTTGGTGTAACAAACGAATAAGAGTAAGAAGAGAATAATATGTAAAATATTTGTTCATGTTTCGACATATGGTGTCTTCAGCGAATAGCTTGTTGCGTTACTACACGTTTTGGGGCCTATTTGCGTGTTTTATTTTTACATACTTATTGTAATATATAAACGGGAATTATACCCCAAAACCCATGCATGAAAATAGGCCCCAACTTTGCATAGAGAACAACAAGATGATGTATTGGGGCATATTTTCCTTTTTTGGGGTGTATTTTCACACCTTTAAAAACCGATAATGCAATTAGGCCCCAATACAATTTTTGGGGTCTATTTTCGTTTTATGTTTGAGGTGTAATTTCCTGGGGTATATTTTCGTAATGCAATTAAACCCCAAAAATGGGGCCTAATTTCATATTCACTTTGGGGTGTGTTTTCGTGGGGCCTAATTTCGTGGCGCCGCACCCGATACCATGAACCAAGTGCTAGGCGAGTTTGGTGAGCAATTAATCTCACGTTGTGGCGCTGTCAATTGACCGTCGTGTTCGTGTGATTTGACCATACTTGACTACTTTTTGCGGGGCACGTGAATTCTGTCATCCAACCAAGATTGCTGACATGGAAGACAACATTCTACATGTCATTGGTGCGATACCGTTCAAAATGTTGGAAAAATTTTGCCAAAATAGGACTTTCAAAAACAATGCAAAAAGGAAAAGGCTGGCATTGATTGGTCTATCCAAATAAATATTTCATTCACTCGTACACGTTTTCTGTGTATTCCTCAATTTGCAAAACCAAATATAAATTTTTCTGCATATCTTACGAACTAACTAGCAAGACAACACTACAGTTAAGTATGCCACTTAGTAGTGTAGACTTTAATATCGCATAGTTCAGACTGAATTTGGAGTAAATTACAACTAATTTACACGGGGAGTTTCTTGGGTTTTTTAGTTCCAAGTTAATGAAGGAACTTCAAAATGCTCGAATTTTTTATAAATGTGAAACATTTGCATAATCAGCGAGTTTGTGAAACTGAGAATACAAATGTATATGGACTGTTCAAACTGTTGCGAAACTTACATGCATTAATTAAATTTAAAAAATCTTCAGAGTTCGATGTAAGAAGTGTGTCACAGAAACAAATGATTGTTCTAAGAGATTAGGAAAGGTTAATGTCAATAAGTGGTCACTTTAAGTTGAAAGCCACGATCTCACCACTGCGAAATTCTCTGGAACAAACGACCACAGATGTCTTTACCACAATATGGTTTCGGAAACGGCTGGGGACATGATATATGTATGTATATGGTATAATTCACCGACCGGAGCACAACTTGTAGCAATATAAAGTTAGTATACGTCGTCAACTACTAGCGATATTGAGTAAAGGCTTTTTGACCTTGTCATATGACATCCCATCCCGGTATTCGGGGTGAGCGGTATTTTCGACACTGACGTACCAAATTATGATCCACAAAAATAGTCTGCCATTAGTTGAACTCCCTTAATAAACGTTAGATCCAAAAAAAGTAAAACTCTAAATAATGTATACTACTGACACAAAATGCGAGGGCGGAGCATATCAGATTTTCGACACGGTCTTCCTCCTCGTCATTCCCGCAGCTTCAGCACTGACATTAAAAATCTAGAAGCGTCTATATATATCCAGCCTAGGATTGAGTATTAAGTTTTTCGAAGGCTTCAGGACATATCTCGGCCACGCCATTCAAGTGATCCTGTAATTTGTGCCTGCAGACCATACTTTGTTTGTCTGTCTACGAACTTCGGGTAAAGGCATGAGCTTGCATGTAGCAAGGAGCATATTCACGTGCTCCATATTCAATGGTACAAGTAAGGTAATCCCTAATATTGCTAGGTAATCCCTAATCTTAAAAGCGTTCCCTGGAATGGATCCGTGCCCCGGCTCCCAAACTCACAGAAAAATTCGGTTGAGACAGTCGAATTAGCCGTAACCGTATTTAGAGGTTGTCACAACCACACGAGAGGTCATTACATCCGAATCAGAGGTTGTCTCAACCGAATTATAGGTTGTCACAGCCTCATGAGAAGTTGACACAACCGCATTAGAGGTTGACGCAACCTCACTATAGGATACAACCTCATTAGAGGTTTACACAACCTCATTAGAGGATGTCACATCCGAAGTAGAGGTTGTTACACGCGACTTTAAATAGTGGCAAAAATGAATTTTGAAAGTTCTTTTTGTTTTACTACACAATAAAAGTGACCCATACAAAATGTGCGAGTGCTAAATGAGCGAATACTATTGCGCCGTACACTTACGGTGATTCTTCAAAAGTGCAAAATCTTGCGTTGGATTCAACCCACGAAGGGTAACCGAGAAATGGACCAACAAGTGGAATCAATTACACTGTGGAACAAAATTAAAATTTTTCGAAAATAACAAGGTTCTGACAACGGATTCTGGTAGAGGGGAAAAATTACTTGTATCGGCGGTTTGAAAGTTTACGTCTGGGCCTTTTTTAAGTGTGGGTGAACTTTTATATTATCCTTACATTTTATGTATAGGATGAGTTGAGCAATTTAATGTAAAAATTTGCGATAAACATTTTTATCGAATACCTTAACCCCCTACCGCCTCAATATATGGCCCTTGTTTGATGTTTATTGTGGAAAAGGGTAAAAAACATTTAATAGGTGTGGTAACAGTTTAAAAAGTACCAAATAAAAAATATTCCTCATAAAATTCTACTGTAAATTTACTAACACACCAGAGCTCAAAGCTCACCTTGAATGCCAAAAATAAGTCAAAATGTCAAAAATGCTTTTTCTCAAATTTATTTATATTTGGCTTAATTGTACTTGAATGTAGGTATGTATGAAAGTTCTTCACATCGAATCAATTCATTCACACAATCTGTTGCGTTATACAAGTACTACGAGACGGGGCAATAAGAATTAAAGGGCAGTTTCAATTCTACCCATCACCCTTTTTGTTTTCAAAACTGCTTACATGTACTTACATGTAAATTAAACGTTTTTATGACTGCACATTCTGTTTTGCAAATGTGCCATGTTTTACGTCTGAGAATTCCTTTATAATAATTTGCTGCTGAATTCTACCTGTAACTCTTTTTGTTTTCAAAACTGCCCTGCTAAGCAAGAAAGTCGCATCTCCATTTTAGTAGTTTTGAGATGTTTAGCTTGTAAGTTTTTTGTCTTTCGCGCCTTAAAATTAAATGTTTTTTGGAAATTTTCGTGAAAGTGACCGTCTGTGGTGCAATGGGTAGTGTGCGTGCCTCTTGTACAGGAGATCCTGGGTTCGATCCCTGCTCCAACCACCTTAAAAAAAAAAAATTTCTTTCGATGACGGTCACCTCGCTTAGTGACGGCGACACTATCGAGTATATAGCCATGAAAAAGCTTCTCAAAATACCGTTCGGAATCGGTGTAAAACTGTAGGCTCCAATCAGTGAGTGAAAACTGGAAAGCGCACAGCTCAGTGATTGTGAGAAGTTCTCCCTGGTCCCTTCATGGGATGTAATGGGAAACCATTTATTTTATTTATAGGTAGAATGCTAAAACCCGGAGGACTGGGTTTGCCTCCCGCCACCGTTCATAATGGCAGTGAAAATACGAGAACGGAAAATATAAACAACCATTATTTGTTGACGACCCCCGCAAACGTTCTAAGGACCACGATTTACGCACATGCACTTGGAATGTAAGAACTCTATATAGATCCCGTGCAAGCATCCAATTGGCAAATGTCCTCGAAAGTTAAAAGGCTGACATTACCGCTATCGAGAAAATGCGATGGACAGGACATGGCAGCACAAGAAAAAGAAACTGCGACATATACTACAGTTGCCATGAGAAAAAGACATGAATTTGGTTGCGGATTTGTAGTTGGCACAAGACTGCGACATTTAGTCTCTATCTAGGTTCAATCCTGTGAGTGAACGTATAACCGCAATCCGCATAAAAGTGAAATATTTGTATGTTTCCCTTATTTGTTGTCATACTCCGACAGAAGACGAAGATGATAATGCCAACGATATATTCTATTAGCGCCTAGAGGAAACATATGACCGCTGCCCTGGCCATGGCATTAGAATGTACTAGGAGATTTCAATGCCAAAGTAGACAAGGAGAATGTGTTTCATCCAACTATTGGCAATTTCAATCTATATGCTGACAGTTCCGACAACGGTATCAGACTGATTGATTTTGCCGCGGCAAAAAACATGGTCATTAGTAGTATAAGATTCTAGCACAAAGACGTCCACAAAGCTACTTGGGTACCCCCTGATCAAAGAACGAAGAACCAAAGCAGAAGAAGGCACAGAGAAGGCTGGATATCGGAAAGCTGCAATTAACAGAGGTAGCCACAGCCTACTCAAGGAAGCTTCGCAAATTTTGGCACAAAACCTACCCCCTCCCGATGACGATCCTTCGCAATAAACCATACGAAGAGTGTCGCATTGCAAATGATGAAAAGAACGCTGCACGTATGGCAATGCTTCAGTCAATTGCAACGCAAGCTGCAACTGAGCGGTATAGGGAGAAAAGAAAGGAGGTAAACCGTATCTTTAGGCGTAAGAAGCGGCAGTGAAGAAAGCGCGTGTGTGAGAAAATTGAGACATACAGAAGGAAGAACGAAACCCGAAAATTCTACCAAAAAGTCAAAAACGCAACTCGTGGACATGGTTGAGGGCCCCCTTCTGTAACGACAAGGACTGAAATTTCACCGCAGATGTGCAAAGCATGTTGGGAATATGAAGAGACATTTCTCCGCGCTACTGGTATGTGAGATATCCCATGTCGATGGGACAATAGATAACAAAATGGGCGACGATGTCGATTGGCCCCTTCCTAACCAAGACGAGGTCAGAACAGCTATTGCCAGGCTTAATAAGAACAAAACCATAGGAGCCGACGGATTACCAGCGGAGCTGGTTAAGGCTGGCGGCGATGAGGTGCATGCATCAGCTCATTAGCAAAATTTGGTTAGACGAATGCATGCCCGGCGATTGGAGTCTCAGTGTACTATGTCCCATATTTAAAAAGGTGACCCGAGTATATGTGCCTACCACCGTGGAATAAGCATTTTATCCATAACATATATGGTTCTATCAAGTATATGCGCAAAAGACGAAAACCAATTATCGCTTACCTGATTGGACCATACAAGTGCGGCTTTAGGCCTGGAAAATCGAGAACCGACCAGATTTTCACGCTACGCCAAATCCTGGAGAAGACCCTATCGAATCGACACCTATCATCTATTTGTCGATTATAAGGCGGCCTTTGATAGTCGAAACTAAGCGAGGCCTTAGACAAGGCGACTCCCTATCGTGCGATCTTTTTAATATCTTAATGGAGATCATATTGAGAAAAGCTGCAGAGCAGCAAAAGTTACATGCTGCTCGCGAATGCTAATGATATAGATATCATTGGGCGCACAGTTAGAGAAGTTACTACGGGTATTTCGAGAATTGAGGAGTCAGCAAACGTGGGTCTGACCGTAAAAGTGGACAAGACAAAATTAATGGTTTCAACAAACAGGACCTCCACGCGATTAGACCAAAGCGTGAACACTGATAACCGTTATAATTTCGAGGCGGTGGACGAAATTATATACCTCGGATCTGCCGTAAAGAAACACAAAAAAGTCAGCATTGAGATCAAGCGGAGAATTGTGATTGCGAATTGATGTTATTTTGGGCTAAGCAATCACTTTAAAGATAAAGCCCTCTCTCGAGTAACAAAAGTCCAGCTGAACCAGAGTCATTCAACCTGTCTTGCTTTATGGCGCGTAATCCTGGATCCGAAACATCTGTAGGAGTCTTCGAGAGAAAATTACTCCGAATAATGTATGTGCATATAGCGCACAACGGCGAGTATCGGCGGCGCATGAACCATGAACTTTATCTCGACATTGGCATAGTTAAGCTGATCAAAATAACGTGATTGCGCTGGTTAGGCCATGTCAGTAGAATGGATGAAGACGAACCAGCACGGACGGTTTTCGAAACCGAACTCGAAAAATAAGAAGACCAAGACTCCGCTGGAGGCATCAGGTTGACGAATCCCTCCGTATACTTGGTATGGAGAAATAACGCAAAAGATCAACTGGTTGTCGAAATTTGTTATCTTCGTTTTGTAAGGTCCCAGACCCCTCGGGGTTGTTCGTGACCGGATAAGTAAGAAAGTAATTACGAGCCGACTTCAACAAAATTCAGAAAGCTACATATGTTTATATCAAACAAATTACAATATAGGTCCACTTGGGCCCTTTTTGCGTCTATGAAAGATACAGTAGTGGGCACTGAAAAAGAAGCAACTGCTTTTAAATTATATTAACTAACACATTTATTCGGGTGTATTCAAACAAAAATACATACATATATCAATGTTGTTGTTTTGTTAGTGATTATATCAGATATTCGAGATTTGTTGTTGTTATTATTATTATTATTTTAGTTATTGTGTTTACTGCAATTATTGTCATTAATACAAAACAAATTGTATCAATTAATTCCTAGTTTGTATAGCATGTCCTTTCAAACGATGAGTATGCTTAATTATCGTTTACACCTGTTCGAATTAAGGATTTTGATTTTTTGAAGTTGAAATCAACTTATCCATCAGTGTAAGGGGAAGTTGCATCAACTTTCATACGCATTTCGATGAGAAACGTTCATGAGGAAATATTATTGGCAAAATGCAAATAAATGAAACAAAAAATAAATAAACTAAACATTATCGGAAAAATATAAACTAAATAAATATGATTTGTATAGTGTTATTTATAAATATTTAAAGAAAATAAAAATAGCGTTTTTTCCTAAAATTTGTGATATTTCCGAAATGCGCTCACCACCTTTCATTTCGACATCTGACAAGAAAATGAAGTTGCCTCAACTAGTTTGAGAGTGTAGGGGGTAAAATCGAAGTTGATGTCTAGTTATCGAAGTTGATGTGAACCTGAAGTCGAGCAACTTATCCACAGGTCTAAGGGCCCCTTTACAGAGCTGCAAAGCCGAACGTGATATTGCGAGCGATTGTGCAGCGATTGATGACACGTTCATTCCATTTTCATGAAATGGTTACGAACTGGGAGTTGTATCATCGTAGATAAGTTGGAGTCCTAATCATTGGGAAGCGGAGCAAAGCAAGGTAATGTGTTGCATATTTTTTTGTTTGTATCGCCAGCACTGTAGTAGTGAATGCTCTTGTAACGATTTGATCATCTTAAATTTTCACACTCCTATGCCACGGCACTGCTGGTGGTTTAACCAGCTTAAGCTCAGCCTCGCGTTGACTTTTTGCAGTCGCAAAGTCGGTCTACGACAGTGGCAATAAAACACAAATTGGTACCACTTTTCTCTAGCGATTAGCTTTCCCTTTGTTTTGAATCGACGGACGATTAACTATTTTGGGGGATTTCTGATGTTGTTGAAATCCCGTTTGCCCTCCCTATGGATTGTCAAAATAAGAAATCCCCAATGACAATTCATGACGAATTAGGCTGAGTCCCCCAAAAAGGATCACTGCGACTTGACCATACTAATTCATTACCTGTTATTTGCACCAAAGAGTAAAGATACCAGAGAGAACACTTCTCTCAGCAAATTGATGACATTACGCATAGGACGGACGTTGAATATTGAAAGTAATTATACTTTTTTATTTATTTTAATGTTCAAGACCATTCAATATTTCTATTAATAGAAGTAGAGTTTTATAAAACAAAATAATTATATTAATAATAAGAGATAGAGGCATTGAAACAAAACAAAAAACAACAGCATTTTGTGATTGTGTATTAAAATAAATGCCTTAAATACAACACAAATTCTAACAATAAAAGAAAATAACAAAGGTGCTCTCACAGATTTCCATCAAAATGACAAAACAATTTTAGTCAATAGTTCTTGTAACTCCACCTGGTGTAAGTCGAACATCTCCCTATCACATCGTTCACACAACGAAGACTGTGAAATGAAACTGAAATGTCAGATGAAACGAATGTTCAATTTGAATATATTTACTCTATGGTTTTCACTCGCTATTATGGAATGCAATTTCCCGGAATAGTTCATTTCCCGGGAAAGCGGGAAAAATAAAAAAATTTCCCGGGAAACATTTGAAATAGTAGTCCCTTATGTAATATAATTTTTAAATTGTTTCCCATAAATTTTGTACCACAAAAGAGAAAAAACTGTAAACACATCTAAAATAACGTAGTTATGCGAGTTGCAGTGTGTTACGAAATTAGAAAAATTGATGCATCTAATACTGACGAGGGTGTACTTCTATTCTAAATTGACAGCATAATTTATGTGAGACTTACCTAACTTTCTCACTAAATCAGTGCATAAAACTAACTCATTTTATACATTTTCACTGTATACTTCCAATGAAATTCCGGACGCTATAATTATATACAACCACCAGCTGAGTTTGTAGCAGTTCCTTTTGAACTTTGAGAAAAAAAAATTATTTTTTTCCATTTTAAACTTAAATAATATTTAAACTTATCGAATACCCAAGTGTAAGATGATCTCGCTTGACAACACTTTTTGGCAAAAAAAAATTAAATTCCCGGGAAAGATGGAATTGATTTGGAATCAAATTTACGTGAAATGATGGCCGGGAATTCCCGGGGTGCATTCTCTATCCGATATGCATAATTACTGAAAAATCGATATAAATTGAAACGGTATACAAATTCACGTAGTTTACTTATCGTAAATCTCAACTAGAAGAACATTTGTCCTCAACGCCCATGGGCGTTATGTCCCTGGGCGTTATGACGCGTCACCAAGCAAAAAGGTAAAAATACAAAAAAAAAACATGAGTCTTCGAACTCACGGGCGATGCGTTAACACCTTTTTTTACACGGTACTTGTTCGATTTCTATGAACACATTAGTAAATGTTACATTGGAAAATAAAAAAAAATTATTTAAAGACAAGTGCAAGCACATACGTCACTATTTTAATGCATAATACTTTTTGTTTTATTCCCACACAAACAAAGAGAATGCAGAGCAACAGACACATGTACATTCATTAGTGGTCTTCATGAAAGCTCGAAAGAACCTCGTAAACTCGAAAACAACCTAAACTTGTACAGCAAACGTCAAAACAAACAAATTTCCCATACAAAGCGACTTTCTCAAAAGTGGAAAGCTTTCGAGGCAAATTTGCTGCGCAAACGTGGGATGGAGAAACGTGTAAAATTTTGACATTTCGTTGTCATCCGACTTGGATGGATAAATAAGTGATAGCACTAGAACAGTAGAAAAAGTACACATTTACAATACATGCAATTGCTACTGCTACCATCTTATGTATCCATCTTGGTCAGCTGATATGGTTTTGAGCACAACTACGCTGAGCAACTTTACCTGGAGCCCCATGCAACGGTGCGAGAGAAACTTGCGCTGAGCAAAAGTTCTCGGCTTTCACGTTTGCATGAATGCCTCTATTGTGTTATGTTCGTAAGCTTACACTTAGCAAGACTTCGTCGTTTAATGGCCAGTTTTTAAGTGGGTAATCGTAATGGAAAGTTAATTTGAAGTTAACTTTGCATTTTGTTTTTCAGTGGTGAGGTAATGTAAGTCGCCATATTGTTAACGATTATGGCAACCCTTGTATTCTTATTGGAAAAAAACAACTGGTTTGTGATAAATACCAAAACCACAAAGCGGAACAAACAAAATGGAATTATGTGAAATAAGAAATAGATGCATAAAATCGAAGTTATTTTAACAAACATGTGTAAAAAACAATATATGCGCAATCATTTAACGATCTAGACACAGCGTATGTGTACAAATACGCAAAACAGAAGCATATATTTTATACAATCTAACATTTCTCATTTTGACAGTCAGTAATTTGATTGAAAAAATCATACGGTTCTGACTAAAAGTTAACCTACCAACATGGTGGGTTAAATAATAGTTAAACAATGACTGAAAAACACAATTCGATGTTTAACCAGAATTTAACTAAGAAACGAAGATCACCACTGGCCGTAAGACAACAATTCGCTGCTGCAACATCAATACCATCATACTTATTTTCGGGCAGAGACTATTGTTGTACACCAACCACATATAATTTGCAATGCTAACGCGGCATAGCTTCGACGTAGATAACAATGCGTGTTGTTTGCATGTGTTGACTTTGTTAGATTATACCCTACCCGTCTATAGGTTAACATATCAATAAATATGTCTTTTTATTATCGCTAATATTTTACTTTTTTCTGAGTGAATTTCAATGGCCTCTGATATTAGAAAATGAATCTAGTTATATATTCATCTATTTCATCATTCGTTAAATTCCGATAGTTCGGTATAACTGTTTCTAACTTGATTTTCTGCATTACCACCTTATCAAACCTTTCCCATTTTGTCCCTTTAAAGTTAAAATTGAACGTTGTCCCCTCATTCAAAGTTGTCATAACATACGGCTCACTCTCAATTTTCACAATTAATTCCACTGCGTTGTGGTCGCTATAGTAATCCAATGTTTTGAGGCAGTTTGACATATCGTTGACTCTGAGTATATTTAGCCTGGAATCCGTTATGTATAAATCGTGGTATGAGCCCGATCGAAGAAAGGAAGGTGCTACACTGAACGGAAAGGCATCTTCACACGGATGACAATGTTCATCACCCCAACAACTTTTGTCATCGAAAGTGAGCTAACGTAACGTTTTATTCCCGCTATGAAAATATGTTCATCAACTGCAAATTGTTCGTTACTGTGGTGAAAGCATGGTTGTTGCTGCAATAAATTTGCTTCATTATTGCAACGAACTAGTCTCGTTGCTGCAATAAACTTGATTCATTGTTGCAATGAAAAAGTGTCGTTCTTGCAAGGAATTTTCTCCATTGCTGCAATGAATTTGTTCATTGCTCGTATGAATTTGTTTCATTGGTGCAACGAATTTGAGTCAGTGTTGGAATGAATATGTTTCATTACTACAATGATTTTAGTTCATTGCTGCAATGAATGTTTTGAAGTGTGTTTGAGATTATTTATTGACAATTATACATAAATACACTGTTAGTATTACACTGAAGGTGTTTTGATAACAATTTTTTTAATTTTTGTTTTCAAAAGTCTAGTTGCTAAATATGTAGATTATATTCATTCCATGTTGAAACACTCGTCTGGAGAAGATTGTGGTAGTCGTGAGGTTGAGTGTTATTTTGGCCGTGGTATTCAGGTCCTGCAATTAAAAACATATATGAGGAATTTATTGTTAAGATTTATATTTAAGACATGTACATATCTATGTCTGTACCTACCATGAACATAAGCTCTACTCCCCTATGCTCTACTCCTTTAAGATAGAACCACATCATTGTTTTGCTAAATCATACAATTGTTTTTGTGTTGAAGGTTTTGATATTCAATTGTAGCGCCAAATCTCCCTGTCATTAAGCCTGTGATCGCTCTGTATGCAATTTCTTCAACTGCTCTTTTATTTATTTCAACCAAATTTGTAAAAATTTCGATTGGTTCGTCGTACTTGAAACATTGTTTTTCTTCGTTTTCATTGACTTCGACTGCCCGCACAAATGTATGACTTTCGTTTTTTCTGAATCCAAATACCAACACAACGGAACGGGCGCGATTTTGTTGCGACTTGTACCGTCAAGCGCATTCACACACACAAATTTTCAGTTACATACTTCGAGGTAGTTTTTCTGCTATCGATGCGTCTTTGCGTTTCTTTGCTGTCGTGTTGCTCCTTGCATTCTGTTTTTTTTAGCTATTTGATTTATAGATTCGCAAGTTACACAAACGATCACAGCAAACACGTAAATTCACACAATTTATTTTTCACAATAAAAGATTATTAAAATTATTTATTTAAATTATTCCGGCGGAGAAATATGTCTACAACTTTCGGTTGTTGCAATGGATCTGATTTAAGATGGGTACGTGACCCACCACTCACGCTCACCATTTTCTCTTGCTGGCTTCTTTTTTACGCTCTCTCATTTTTTCGAATGCTTCTCTCTCTATACCATCATAAAAATTAATTTCGATACAATAACGAAATTGTTTTGTCAACTAAAAACGTTAACAAACCTCCAAAATAAATAAATATAAACTATAAAAAGTAAGAAATAAACTAAATATCAGGAGTTTAAACCTCATGCCTTTAATTTTCAACCCATTTTTCTATAAAATTCAAATTAAATAAAATTGTTGCAGGAACAACAAGTAAGTTGTTGCAGCAACGAAATGAAAAATTGTCAAAGAATTCAAGTATGAAATTTTTCGTTGCAGCAACTACTAAATTGTCGGATATATGACACTTTTCACTATAACAAAATCAAAACATTAACGAAAATGTTTCATCCATGCGACGAAGCGTTTGTCTTTCAGTGTAGAATCAAATGCTTTTGGCAAGTCTGCTCGTATTGCATTTATGTAGCCGGCCGGATAGCACACACATATAATAACTTATAAGTTGTTGCAGTCAACGGGTATCTTTATGGCTCATGTCACTAAAGCATCTAGCGAATATATACTATTGTTATCGTAACTGTAGTATTGTATGTTATTCTTGATTAATATAGCAGTTCCCCCACCCCTTGTTGCATCAATTCAATATTTTCTTATGATTTTATAAGTTTTAAATATTACATTGTGCCTTTGGTTTAATTTTGTCTCATTTAATAGGACAATATCTACTACCAACCTACTCTTAAAAAAAAAAATTCCCATCTCTCAAAAATACACATTTTCTTCAAAAAAATATCTCCTCTTATAAGAAATACCTTTACTTACAAATTTTCTTTTCTTAAAAATAAAATGTTATCTTTTTTCTTGAAATAAGTAGGCTTTCTGAAAATAAGTAATTTTTCTTAAAAAATATCCTTTTCCTAAACAGAGTACCATTTCTTTAAAAAGTACCCGTTCTTACAAAAGTACTTCTTTGTAAAAAAAAGTCATTCTCCCATGGCTTATTCTTACAGAAAGTACTTCTTCTTAAAAATAGTAAATTTTCTTAAAAAAAACATTATCTTTTAATAAAAGAAGTACCTCTCTTTAACAAAGGACCTTTTCGGTAAAATATAATACATATTCTTACAAAGAGGAGCTAAAAATATAATTTTTTTTAAATCCCTTGTAGAAAAAATTGTTTCTTAAAAAATATTGTTTCTTATTTTACAAAAAGTACCTTTTCTTAAAGATCCACTTAAATTATAGTATTTTTCATCGGGCGCCTTAGACGTGTTGGAACTAACTAGTACATAATATATAGCGAAAGGAACTTCGTTGCAACCGGGTGTCCCATGACACCTCATGTGATTTTTTGTAGTCCCTGATATACGAAAGCTTATGCAAAAGGCTGAATTTGACCAAACGAACTTAAAGACGTTATTTACAACTTTCTAGGCAAACATCATGCCGCTAATGCTCGCATATACGTCGACACCATGCTAAGTGCTTTTGATAACCTAGGTGTTCATATGTCAACTAAAATTCATTTTTTGAATTCTCATATGGAATATTTCGAGCATCAGCTGGTAACTCATTCCGATGAACATGGTGAACGATTTCATCAAATATGTGCACCTATTGAAGAAGGCTATAACGGAAAGTATTCATTCTCTTATAGCTGACATATGCTGAACATTGTTTGATAACAACGTGGAAATACCAAGAGCTAGAAGAAACATGTAATACATAAATTTTTGCTTAATAACCCAATTGTATAAGGATCTTTTATTTATAGATATTATATCTCCAGCGTTCTTTTGTTTGGTAACTTATATGAGAATTTTAAGTAAAGTATTTTTCAATACACATCACTCCCCTAAAACACAGTCTTGTGGGATATTTTAGCGCCAACCCGGAATAAGTACTTTTGAGGTTTGGTACGTTAAGAAACTTATAGTAGATTTAATGAGAAATATTTTTTTAGTACTATTTTAGTATTTTAACCGTTACTCCACCATTATAAGGGTGTTTTTAGGATTTTCAACAACAAAATAACCAAAAAGATCCATTAATTGAGGCGGTAGAGGGTTAAAGTATTCCAGAAATATGTTTCTCGTAAATTTTTACATAAAGTTGGTGAACACATCCTATTCCTACAATGTAAGGATAACATGATTTCCTATGCCGATTCATCATAAAAAAAAATTCCGACGTAAACTTTGAAAACGCCGATACACAAATATTTTCTTTTGCCCCCTATACCGGAATCCGTTGTTAGAACCGTGTTATTTTGTTGTGTTGCACTGTGTTTATAAATACTGTCAAAGCTGCATTTTGGTCATCAACGGACCATCACTTGTTCGTCATTGTTAATTACTACAATCAATTTATCGCAGTCGAGATAATGACGAAAATCCATACGAAAGACAACGTAAACCAGTTGGGCAATGTTTTCACGAGGGTTCGTTCCCACTATCAAAAACATCGCATAATGGACCGCAGTTTGGTATGGAGTTTCAAAATTACTACAACACAAAGAGCATCAAATTGATTATAACGACACCATATTGGCCCCTGAAAAGGTGCGAGGTGGTGCGGCGGAATTGCTATTGAAGGTGCTGAATATAAGTCAAGCCTTGAAAGGTAACTAGAAGGAGGATTTGCGTAAATAGTTGCTGATGTAGTTATCGGCTCCGCACTGAATTACGTTGAAATCGCCAGCCAAATTGATGTTCAATCGAAATAACCTTCCACCAAAACATTGTAGTGTATCTACTAAATTTAAGTATATAGTTAATATTAACTACAGTTTTAAATCCATTTGTTAACTAACGCTAAGGAATCTCAAAGGATTATTAACAATCAGCTGATAGCTTAGCGCGTTTATCAACACTGTTTATCTTTTGGAGACTGTTCACAATCAGCTGATTGATTTCTAAACATACCCTTAATCTTAAATATAAGCAGGACTAAATTGTCAATAAAAACTCAGTTGAAAATGTAACTCGCTGACTAGATCAGATTCGTTTTATTCTACTCAAAACTAGCACTTTAAAGTGCTGAATACAGTCTATAAATTAGCAGCCAGTGGGGTTCTTAAGCGCCGGCAAAATAAAATAGGCAGTTCCTGCTAAATTAAGTCCGAGCTTTACCCTTCATAGCGATCCTACCAAATCCTGGCGAGAATTCAGTTCCCTCAGAGGAGTATATACCGGCCAACAGCAGCAACCATACGGCACCAAAATATAGCAATTGGCTACATTCAAACGGATAGTAAATGCTGATCCACCATAAAGTTGGGAGTTTTATTTCATTCAAGTGAGCGCTCCTTTTAGTTCAGCTCAACTGAATGAACTAGTTCATTCATTTAGTTCACTAGTATCATTGCAGCTTGACAGTTCATTTGAGCTGTAATCTAAAGAGCTCAACATTGTATGTTTAGTTCAATCGCTGCGAATAATCGCCAAATGATCTGATTTCTTTCAGATTTCTAAAGTGTTTTGAATACTGTGATATTTCTTTACACTAAATCACCCTATTGAAGATCGACTTAACGATTGGGTTCACGTTATCTTCTGGAATAAAAGTGGTGATTCAGGCTGTAGTTATTGTATAATAGCCGGTTAAATATCCATTTCACAAAGGTTGCAACATTAGGCACCTTTGTGCAAATTGAGTGAGACAAGAGAGCATGAACTAGAACATAGCGGAGAGAACTGCACAACTGAAACACAAAAAAACTGCTGAAACAATTGAACTGCTGCAACAAAAGAGCGGAACAGCGTGAACTACTTCATCTAGTACACAAGAGTGAATCGTTCAATTGAACTAGTTCGTTCGTGAACTACACAACTCTAATCCACCGCTGCATTGGGAAGTGGCATCAGTGATGTGGGTACAAACTGAGAAATTAGAGGCCGGGATGGCAGCACAGAAGAAAACTTTAACCACCATGAAACAATAATATTAATAAAAGAAAAATAACACAAAAAATAAACATTACAGAGCTTGTTAATTAATTAAATTTCAAGAAAGAATTAACGCAAACTTTATAGAACACGAAAATGTATACTAGACAAAAACGTAAATATAAAATGATCACAGTGAAAACACAAAACGATTAATTCTGGTAACCAGTACCCGGTACCTTAGATTCATATGCACAGGGTGCACACAAAAAATTGCATTAAATCGTTACAGTAGGTTTACACTACAAAAAGAATAAAAAATTAGTTTTTTTTGGAAATCTGTAATTCTCATTGCAGATGTAATTCTCCTAATATTAAGTATGTTTTTTTTACCCCGCTAAAGTTAATTATTGCTTAATTTGACCGGGACTTACTTTACTTTTATTGACTATATTACAACCTCTTGAGGTCAGACGTCTTACACTTATTAATTAAACAAACAAATTAAACAAATTTCAACATATTTTTCCAACTGGCTCTAACCTTCGCCTTTTCTCCCCAGTTTTTAACACAAAGGATACGGAGGGATTCTTCTGCCTGGTCTTTCCAGCGGAGTCTGGGTCGTCCTCTTTTCCTGCTTCCATAGGGTACGTTATCAAAAATCTTTCGCGCAGGCTCATCTTCATCCATTCTGATAACATGGCCTAGCCAACGCAATTGGCCCACTTTGATTCGTCTAGCTATGTCCACGTCAGAATAGAGATTATATAGCTCTGCGTTCCAGCGACGTCGGTACTCGCCGTTTTCCCTAACAGGACCATATATTTTACGGAGAATTTTTCTCTCGAAAACTCCCAGGTGTTTTTCATCCGCTTGCGATATGCCCCAAGTTTCGGAGCCATATGTCAAGACAGGTAAAATGAGAGTCGGATATAACTGGACTTTTGTCTGTCGAGAGAGAGCTTTGTTCCTAAACTGCTTGGTGAGCCCAAAATAGCATCTATTTGCAAGCACAATTCTCATATCTATCTCCAGGCTGACGTTGTGGTCCTTGTTCACGGCGGATCCAAGGTAGACAAATTCATCTACCACTTCAAAATTAAATCGGTTGTCAACGTTCCAGTGCGGACCAAGTCGAGAGGTTTCTCTAGTCGTTGACACCATAAATTTTGTCTTGCCCTCATTAACAGCAAGACCCACCTTCGCTGATTCCTTTTCGATTCTTGAAAATACTGCAGTAACCTCTCGCAAATTTCGCCCAATGATGTCTATGTCGTCAGCATACGCCTGCAACATATGGCTTTTCGAGTTAACCCTTGTCTGGTTCGTATTTACTGCAGCGTTTCTCATTATTATCTCCATTAAGATGTTGAAGAGATTGCACGAAAGTGTGTTGCCTTGTTTAAGTCCTCGATTGGTTCAGAATGGTTCAGTGAGGTCTTTCCCCACTTCCACTGCTGATTTGGTGTTGGTGAGCGTCATTTTGCCGGAATCCCAAATTCAGACATAGCTTCGTACAGTTTTCCCCGTATGGGGCTATCGAAAGCAGCTTTGTAATCGACAAAAAGGTGGTATGTATCGATTTGCTTTTCGTGGTCTTTTCCGGGATGTGGCGTAGCGTGAATATTTGGTCAGTCGCGGACTTGCCAGGTCTAAAACCACACTGATAAGGTCCAATCAGGTTTTCAATAATTGGCTTTAGTGTTTCACATAATACGCTCAACAAGACCTTATACGCGATGGATAAAAGACTGAAACCGCGATAGTTTGAACAGACAGACGGATCACCCTTTTTGAATACAGGACATAATACACTGAGAATCCAATCCTCGGGCATAGATTCCCCCAGCCATATACCGCATATCAGTTAATGCAGGTGGGTTGTCAGTCCCACAACTTCAGCGGGTAGGCCATCCGCACCAGCGGCTTTATTATTCTTCAGGCGGGAGATCGCCGTTCTAATCTCGTCTTGGTTGAGGGGGGTACAATCTATACTATATCCTGTCCATCGAAATTTCCTGGATCGCTGTGATGTCAGCTTTATATTTTCTGAGGACATCCGCCAGTTGGAAAGTGGCACCAGTCCTGTGTAACGTTCGAACATTCCAAGTACATATCCTTAAATCATGGTCCTTAAAACGTTTGCGAGGGTCGTCAACAGTTGGGGGGTTTCTTTGTTCATTATATTTTCTGTGTATTTTCATTGCCAATATAACGGTGGCGGGAGGCAAACCCAGCCCACCGTGGTTTGCATTTTACCTACTACCAGGATGATTATGTTTCAGCCGCCCATTATGGATCAGACGCTGACCAGAATGCAGTGTGTCGAAACTGAATTTTGGTTTCCTCAATTTTGATCCGCCGTTGGCCAGAAGTGTTGGCTTATCCGCCTTAAAAGGATAGAAGAATATGTCCACTACTTCGAAGAGCTTCAGTGACAGGGTCACCTAATAATCCTGAGGATCGCATTACCACTCAGGTTGCTTATTCGTTTTGCCTTCTCACTTTAGCTAGCTAACGGAGGTTTCCGATAAGCCATTGCAGAGGACATACTGCGTGGAAGTAGTGAGCTTCTTGTACTGCCCAATGAAGGAATCATTTCTGGGCACTCCCAAGTGAATGGCTATCAGAAACTTTACACCGCCAAGGACAGTCCCATATCTTTGTACACACAGTCCCACAGCCAATTTGTAAGGGACAGCTAAGCGATATTAAGTGTCATTTCAGTTTCCCACTTAAAATCCGACTTGAGCAATGACAATGTTGCCACATGTTCAATTTGAAGAAATGGCAACAAAAAGTTATCTAAGATAAATTTTGTTATCATTTCTTGCGAATGAAAATACTATCAAGGAGAGACTCAAGAGCAGAAATTTGCAAAATAGTTACACAATTTAAGTTCATTAAAATTATTTTATTTAAAGGAAGACTACGTATACTTGTATATCTCTAAATTTGAAGAATAGATTTTTATTTGCGATTGAAAACAAAATTGGAAATAAATTGTTCAGAACAACGCCCTGTACATGTTATACATAATATGGTAGAATTATCTATCAGGTATAGTCGTTTAAACAGGTGATAAAAATTTTTCCGTGTAATTTTTCCTTTCACTTGTCAAAGTCATATGTAGTTTGTTTTTACACTTTTTTATATTCTTGTATTGTTGGTACACATTTGTGTAGAGTTTGACAATTGAATCTAATGAACGTCGTTTGTTGTTGCTGCTTACAACTACATCTGCTGCTACCATGTAACGGGTTTTTCAACATGTAACGGGTTACAAAAGTAAATCGGTAGGGACAGCAAACGACGCCATATTTTTTCCCGCTCTTCTGACATTTCTCTTCAGTAAGGTTTGCCATTTCATCATGGAAAGATATACGAGCCAACAACGGGTCGAAATTATTAAAATTTACTACCGAAATTTTGAGTCAGTGGCCTAAACTTTAAGAGCGCTACGTCCAATTTATGGTTGTCATAATCGCCCTACCAGATCAACAATTGAGCGTCTAGTGGAAAAATTTGAATCCACAGGCACAGTACAAAATGTTCCCGTGCCAGTGAGACAAAGAAGTGCCCGTAGTGTCGAGAATATTGCTGCCGCTGAGGCTTTAGTTGAAGAAAGCCCAAATGTGTCTCTTACACGTCGTTCTCAAGCATTTGGCATCTCTGTGACGTCGTTGTGGCAAATTTTGCGAAAAGATCTTGGCCTACATCCTTACAAGATCAAATTGACGCAAGAACTGAAGCCGCTTGACCACCATAAGCGTCGTATGTTCGTGAATTGGGCTGAGCAACAACTTGAAAATGATTCGGATTTTCATTGTAAAATCATCTTCAGCGATAAGGCTCATTTCTGGCTGAATGGCTTCGTCAATAAGCAAAATATGCGTTATTGTTCAGACAGCAAACCACACGTAATCCATGAGTCATCATTGCATCCCGAAAACATTACGGTTTATTGCGGTTTATGGGCCGGCGGCGTCATTGGGCCGTACTTCTCCCGTGATGATCAAGACCGGCACATTACTGTGAATGCGAATCGCTACCGTAGAATGATAACCGAATATTTTTGGCCCCTATTGGATAATAAGGACTTGGAGGACATGTGGTTCCAACAGGACGGCGCCACAAGCCACACAATCAAATCAATTTATTAGAAACCAAGTTTGGTGAACGTGTTATCTCACGAAATGGCCCAGTCGATTGGCCGCCTCGGTCGTGCGATTTGACGTCGTTAGATTATTTCCTGTGGGACTACGTCAAGTCTGTGGTCTATGCCAACAAGCCAGCGACGGTTGATGAACTTCGTACGAATATCGAACGTGAAATTGCAGCAGTATCGGCCGATTTATGCTTGAAAACCGTCGAAAATTGGGTTCAGCGTCTAAACTTCTGCAAGCGTGCCCGTGGTGGCCATGCAAAAGAAATCGAGTTCCGTACATAATGGCATCGAAAGTACTTTCACAGGAATAAAGAATTTCATTGGTATCTAAAACCGGTTTTGTTTTATTTAAAAAAACTTTTGTAGCGCTCTTATTGAAAAACCCTTTATTTGTTGGCACTGGCTACAAACGTGTTGCCGTATCGCATTTTTTCATCCATTACAGCAAATTTTGCCACATTTCGCAGTATTAAGTGTGGATCGTTTTATTTGGAAAGTGGTAAGTGGCGATAGCTTAATGGAATAAAAAAACAGCCTTATTATCAACTATTTCATGTATAAACACAATTGTTATATTGATATTATTTTGCATTTTTAAATGGAATCGATTAAGGAATTATTAATGAATTAGGAGAGTTGAGGTCAAATTTAAAAAAAGCAAAAACAGAATCTATGGAAGTAAGTACGTAGAGAAGAAACTGGAGAGAATAGAAGGGTATTGTAACGAAACTTCGTGAGGATGACGAAGATAAGAGCGTTGAAAGCCTTGGATTAGAATCGGAAAGTCTTCACGGAGAAATATTAGAGAATATAGAGCCAAAAACTGAATCATCACAAGATAAAGAAGAATCAAATTTACAGGAAATGGCCTCATTTGACATTTCATTGGTGGGTAAAAACACTAAAAACTTTCAAAGGTACATACAAATATTTGTAGGATTTTGTTGCGCAGTCCGAACTGCTGCATGACCTGCTTAAAGCTGAAGATAAAGAGTACTTCGTTAAGTACGTCTATAATTTTAAATTATTGGCACATATGTCAATGATTCTCGGACATTCTAATAGGCCGACAACTTTTGCAGAATTAAAAAAGGGTTTGGAAGATGCCTATCCAAATCCAAAGACCTTACCACAAGTCTTGACAGAGTCAGATACTTCGAAACAAGACAACAGAAACATATGATTGCAGTGAATCAATTACTGAACCTTCAGACCAATTAAGCGTATTTGAAATGAGTGAGTGACAAAAAGGTGTGAATGTAGAATAGCAACCACTTTTGCTTGCGAATATGCATGCAGCTTCCAAAGAGGCAACCGAAAAGTGTGTCCGCAAAGAAAAGTCTAGGCTTGGAAAATAAAAGTGTATACCAAGTGAGAGACAGAATGAATAGCTCGAATGGCAATTTTAGGAATAACAATAGTAATGGTAACACAAACAACAATTTCATCTACAGCAATTATAACTCAAATAACGCTTACAGAAGCAAAAATACTAATTTCAGAAATAATAGTAAAAGGCCTAGCAACAATTATGGAAACAATAATAACAACTCAAACTGTAATCCCAGAAATAACAACAGTAATTTCAGGAATAATGGTTATAACAATAATAACAAGAATGACAATGCAAACCACAATAGAAGCAATAACAATAATGGAAATATAAAATACAACAACAGAGGCGATAGTAAAAGGCGTGGTTATATAACTTATAGTTAGAATGCCGATCAAGTAGACCTCGACGAAGAGAACGACCAAGGAGAGTACTATGCTGGAAATATCGATGACAGAGGCTACAATCAGGGAAACTCCAACGGCCGGGCAATGGAAGATGTTACCCAGCAAGGCCAAAATTGAGAATTTCCAATATATCGGAAAATTTAAATTCACACGTAGTTCTAAAATGTCTGAACATAAATCGTGAATTAAAATTGTTAATAGACACGGGTGCAGACATTTCAATATGAAAGATAAAAAATTTATCACATATCAACACTTCATGAACCGCAAGTCTGACAAGAATATCGAAAGAAACTATACAGTGTACGATATAGACACAATTGAATTCAGCAGCCGTGGATAAGAACATTATTCACAATTTTTATATAGTGGAGAATGACTTTCCTATAGCAACGGATTTAATAATACTAGAGATATATGGACAAAGTACATATGCAAAATCGATTTTGAGACATTTATGATAACTTCAAATATTGATGGGCAGGAGAATATGCTACCAATGAATTCGAGACCATTATATCGAACAAATATTATCGTACCGGCGAGGTCAGAGGCAATTACTCCCCTTGATATTCAAGTAATTCCGAAGAGTATTGTACTAAATAAGGAATTAAGGGAAGGGGTGTTTCTAGGAAACAGCTTGTCACCTTGACAAATTTGGATTGCAGGATACAACCATTGAAGAATTATACTACACACTGGGCTGGTAAAGCGGGTAAAGTGAGTAACGAAAGATTAAAACTGTTGTTAAGCAAATTAAACGTTGAATGGAGTGATCGAATTGGAAAAAAGTTTCTGATCGAAATTTTCACAGAATTTCAAGATTTTTTGTCATCTTCCAGGTGAAGAACTAAGTGTGAACAACTTTTAAACACAACACATACAGACATCAGACCCAACACCACTACACATAAAGAATTACAGGTTACCACAATCCCAAATGGAAATAATAAATATACAGGTAGATCAATTGTTGGATGATAACATTATAGAACATTCGATCAGTCCTTATAACTCACCATTATTGGTGGTACCAAAAAAACTACTGGAATTGATGATTAGAGTTAAAAAGTTCAGATGTAGAATATTTCAGACATTTTTAATAATATTATTTCAAAAATATGTATACAGGGTGATCCAGGAAGTTCCGTACAAATTTCTCCAGCGTATTCCTTGGCTCACTTCATGAAGAAAAGTCTACTAGGACCTTGTCCGAAAATGCAAGTTTGCGAAATGGCAGCGGGTTCAAAATGTTCGGATTGGCGGTCGGAGGGTAGTAGGGTAAAGTTGCTAACTTCTGAGCCAGTGGTCGGATTTTGGGTTTTTTTTGGGCTTGTTGGAAAGGTATTTAAAAGGCCTTTCAGAATCAATAAAAAAAATAGAAAAAAGTCAAATCGCCGAGATACAGAGCTTTCGGAAAAAAAAATTCACATAACCTCAATTTGCTCAGCCAGGCGGCAGGTAACTTATGTTTTGTTGAAATATAGCCGACTACTGGCTCAGAAGTTAGCAACTTTAGCCTACTACCCTCCGACCGCCAATCCGAAAATTTTGAACCCGCTGCCATTTCGCACCCTTGCATTTTCGGACATGGTCGTAGTGGACTTTTCTTCATGAAATGAGCCAAGGAATACGCTGGAGAAATTTTTCCGGATCTTCCTGAATCACCCGGTATATGTATACTAACTAAAAGTCAATATACATCGCTATTTGCTGAAAATTTTAATTTATATTTGTTATGAGGTTTATTGAACAGAAATAACAACTGCATTATTATTTTATGAGGTGGGGATTTTTTTTTTGAGATGAAGGAAGATAAGTTTCTTTCTCTCTGTTCTGCAGTTATGCTTGTTCTTGAACTTATATTTGTTTGTTTTATCTGTAATATTAAATATAAATATTAACGGTAATCGGCTGTTCACTTATTGGCTAATAAAACTTGTTTTGTAAATAAATTAGTGGTTCCTCATTTGTGATTGAAATCCACACGTGTGGATTCGCTTCGCTGCTGCTGATTAAAATTAAAAAAATAAATCTTTATTTTAAAAACAAATAAATAATAAATTGATAATTCCAAATTAATTGAACTACGTTTCAAATGCAGAACGATCCGTTTGACTCTAATGATTCTGTGTGTGATCCAGGCTATCATCCAAAAGCAACTTCGATGCAGATGGAAGGCGACAGTATGTGACACTTATCTCATTTAAAGTACACATTAAAAATGCTATTTTTTGCAGACTCCGATAGCAATTATTCTATCATACATTCAAACATCCCCTCGTTGTGCAGTAATAACATATCCAATTTACCAGCAATCAATATTCCTGGTGGTACCTCTAAACTAACTGTTTTTTATCATAAAAAATAAATTACTAATGCGAATTGCTCACAGAACTTACTACTTATACATCAAGTCAAAATATGGTGGAACGTAGCCCAGTAAACTTTTATACATCATCTGATTTCAAAAAACCAGTAGCAAGTCGGGAAAGAAACATTAATATTGATGGAAGAAAACAAACTATACGTAAGAGAAAGAGACAGCACGGTGAAAAGTATATCACAAAAAATGGTAAGGAGAAAGAATCGAAATCCATCAAACAACCCGCCATGAAATTCAAAAATTTATTTAAACTGTTCTACAAATTTTGACGGAAAGTCAAAGGACAAACATTTTGGAGGCATTCTGGTCTTTGAGTGATGCGCAGAAGAGTTCCTTTTATAATAAATTTGTGGAAAGGAAACATGTTGAAAGCCGACGGCTCGCGGAAAGTCAAAAGAAGTCTTACAGCTTTTCGTATTATTTCGAAAGAGACAGTTTGAAAGTGAGAGTATGTAAAGTTTTTTTTAAACGCCATAGATACATATCTCAGATTTTAAATCTATTACCATTTTAAAAAATCTTAACGAAGAAGAGACGGGAGTACCACAGGAGACAAAACAGGGAAAGCACACAAAAATTGCTTGGCAGAAGAATTAAAAACAAAGTTCGAAGCCATATAACCAACTTCCCTGCGCTGGATTCGCATTACTGTAGGGCGACTACCACAAAAAAATACTTAGAGGAGGGAAAACTATACACTTTGTTTGAAGAAAAACATCCGGATGCAAAAGTGTCTGACAACTTTACAAAAATATTTAACACTGAATTTAATTTAAGCTTCCATAGACCCAAGAAAGACCAATGCGATAGATGTTATCTTTACAAAAAATAAGTGAAGTATGATAGATTAAGTGACAGTGAGAAAAAGATATAGGAAATGCACACTACAGAATTTTTTTTGATGTGTTAACATCTATACGCGCGCCTCTAGGGCAGTAAACTATCAAACTAATACATACGCAAGTGTTAGGTTTGCAAGAGTAAATCATCGTTTGTTTGTTCGTTGCTTGGCAGTCGGTATTCAAAGTGATTATTGGGCGATTTTCATATAATTTTTCCACGCGGTTTTCTCCGGAAATTGCTAGCCGATTTTATTAATTTTTAGATTAAAAAGCTAGTGCGGGCTTCGACGAAGAGTTTAGGCCAAAAATTAAGGCGATCCGATATCGGCGAGCCGAGATTGAAGTGTTTCAATTTGGAGTATTAATTTGGAGTAATATTAAAAAAGTATATTATGTTGATCTTCGGTTATATCGTACGAATATAACAATGTATGTATGTATGTACACGTGTCTGTTGCTTTGCATTCTTTGACTTTTGTGGGAATAAATCAAAAAGTATTGAGCAAGAAAATAATGACACATGTGCTTGCACTGGGTCTTTAAATAATTTTAAGTATTAATATTATTTAACTGTAACGTCATCATATGATTGAACGCTGTTTTTTATTTTCCAATGTAACATTTACGAATGTGTTCATAGAAATGGAACAGGTACCGTGTAGCAAAAAGGTGTTAACACATCGCCCGTGAGTTCGAACACTCATTGGATTTTTTTCTGTAAGATTGAACGTGATAGAGATATAATGTAAATTTCGAATAACACAATAGGCGTGTGCTTTGATCTGCAAAGTCACTTAATTTTCGCTAAGGATTTTCGTCTGTATTCTATTACAAAAGAAAGCTTTCTGTTTACAATGTGACAGCGACAGTATGTACTCAGAAAGCTAATGACAAAAAATTTACATAGTTTGCTGTTTGAAGTGTTCCTGAATCGATATTGCCAGTGCAGTTATGCGAATTTTGGAATCCGTTTTGCAAGACTTTCGTAGTACTGAGCATAATATTCTATGGAGCTACTTTTGTGTGCCACAAAATAAAAATAAAATGTTGTCTTCCGCTTTACTTTGAGTTATGTTTGAAAAACGTAATATCAAACCAATAATACAAAAATTTTCTGAACCTGGACATTCTCAAATTCAGGAGATGGACGCTATTCATAGTGCAATAGACCGATGCCTTAATTTAAACAAATATACAGCCCCTTAAACTTGACGTCCAACTTAGAAAACTATCGATCGCAAAAAGTTAAACTTAAAATTATTAAAATGTTTCCACGTGATTTCAAAATGTACTCAGTTATAGCAAACAAGTTAATAAGATAACAATCAATAAAATATGGTAAAAATTAGTTGTATGTTACAGTACAAAACATCCCTTAGAAAAATAAATACCAATCGACATGCTTAAGAAAAAAAAACATGAAAGGTGGTTTTACAAACACAAAACAAAACTAAATACATTGAAAGTCTGTATATTTATCTTCCGGAAGAAGATGTTAAATACTTTTCTAACTTAATATCTGGTTAGTAAGACGAAGTTTACACATGCAACTTTTTCAATGCAACTTTGAAAAACTCTGCTGACGTTCTTGAGTTCTTAGGAGAGAGAGGTAAGAAGAACGGAACGGGGAAAAAACTACCAAGTGCTCTGCAACTCCTTTTATTTTCATTCGCAATTAAGTTGGCTGTAGAATAATTTGACGTTTCTCTTTAATCGTTTGTTTATTTTTGATGGTTGACACAAGTCGTAAACAAGTGTAGTGAAGTCGACAGTAATAAAAAAGTGATTTAAATAGTAAATAAAAAGTGATTTCGCATAATTTTGTGCATCTGTAGCGGCGGAATAAAAATGTCAACAAAATGGTCGAAAGAAGACACTTCCAAATTTATCGTGTGTGTGCAGCAGTATCCCTGTCTGTACAATGTAAAGTCCATGGAATACTTGGACCGGACTTTGAAAGCACAGGCTTTCAATGAAATTTTGGCGCAAATGCGGGAATGCTTGCCAAATATCGGTCTGGACGATGTTAAGACCAAGCTGAGAAATTTGCGGACTCAGTACTTGCGCGAAAAGCGGATGGTGGATGGTTCAAAGAAAGGTAGAAGTGGAATGAACGACGTTCATATTCCAAAACTTTGGTGCTACGACCAGCTTGATTTCCTCAAAAATCACATAGCAATGCGAGGCAGTGAAGACAACACGGAGGTAAATATAAAGTTATGGGCCCCATACATATGTATATTTTTTTAATTTTGACAGACAAAATATGTTTCCTAATAGGAAATTAAAAAATTATTAAGTTTTCATACCTATGTTTTAATTTCTTTAGCTCTCAAATGTACCATCCACGAGTGAAGATGGAGTAACCGCAATACAGGAGTGTGAAAATACTACCTCGAGGTCTTGCGCCGACTCCAGTCCCTTTGAGGAGCCTTCGAGCAAAGGTATGTGTAACAATGTTATTTTTCTTAAATGCTAATTATGCAACAGTAATGAACTTTTATTTTTTAGAAAGTTCTTCCGGTAAAAGCAGTACTTGACAAAATCGAAAACTTTCAAAGCAAAGTATTAAGCCAACAGAAGAAGAATAAAGAGTACGATTGGTTGGGAATGCAAGTCGCTTCCCAAATGGAAAATGTTGATCCCGAGGATCGACTTGACGCAGCGTGGAAGCTCCAGTGCGTAATGCGTGAGTTCACTGATAAGGCACGTAAACGCAAGACGTCTGCAAGTTCCACAGCATCCACCAAGGACCTCCTTCAGCAGTCAATCGATGAGATTTTTGATGAATCGGATTTTGATTAGGTAAAACACATTTTTATTCGCTTCTCTGAATTGTTTCACTAATCCTTTCTTTTTTCAAAGCAGTGAAGAAATTGCTCAGAGGAAGTATTGCTCCACCAAGTATTTTACGGATCTCACACTGTGCCAAAAACGTGCCTTATATTTCGATTATGATTTTTTTAAATTATAACGAATTCTTTTCCTTTAATTTTTTTTAATTATAATGAATTGTTTTACTTTAATTTGTTTTTTTAATAATAAGCTATGAATTGTTTTTGTTTATTTTTTTGTTTTTTTATTTACAATTAAAATTTCAATAAGTTTATGAATAAATGATTTGTTTATTATATATACAAAAATAATAACTTAATCTTTTGGAATTGATTTGTTAGGTGATTTTTAAAATTTCTACTATTATATTTGTTGTAGCCAATCTAATTTTCCTTCGTTGCTGAAGTACGCTGCAAATTGTTGACGGATGGCTTCTGCTTGACCCCTTTGGGGATTGAAGGTACTGCCCGATGTACCAGCACTGCTTACTGGTGTATAATTTTGAATGGAGTTGACATAGTTTTCGTCACGATCCAGCAAATAGTTGTGTAGAGCACAACAAGTAATTGCAATTGTTTGCACCTTTTCGGCTCTTAAATTTATTGGTGCTAGAAACACCCTAAAACGGTTAGCTAGCATGCCGAAAGCATGCTCAACAACATGCCTAGCACGGGACAGTCGTGCATTAAAGACTCGTTTTTCTACGGAGTCTGTATGGTAGGGGTAGGGCTTCATTAAATGCGTTTGCATTGGGAAGGCATCATCGCCAACTACTACATAAGGGAGGTTCCGACCGTGTCCAACCACAGCATTTTGTGGTATGTTTTTACCTTCCTTCAAAACTGTGCTGAGTTTGGTTTGGAGGAACACTCCGGCATCATTATTGCGTCCATTGCATCCTATATCCACAAATATAAATTTACAATTGGCATCAACAAGAGCCATCAACACAATGCTGTTGGTGCCTTTGTAATTGTGGTAGAATGCACCATCTTTGCGGTATGACCGGAAGTTTATGTGTTTGCCATCCAAAGCACCGATACAATTTGGGAATTGCCACTTAATACCAAATTCCTTAGCTATAGCCTCCCACTCCAAAATACTGCTGGGAAACTGTAGAAAAACATATAAAAATAAACTTTCCATTTAAACAAATTGTAAAAAATATATACCTTCAAATACGATCCTTTCAATTTATTCAATAACAGTCTACACACTTCTGGTACTGTATTTGAAATTGTCGACTTAGACAATCGTGTCTGGTAATTCAGGCTTTGGAAAGTCTCCCCTGGACAATAGTTAAACTTTATTAAATAAAACATATATATAGGCAAAACTTCTAACTCACCAGTAGCTAGGAATCGCAATGTCAATGCTAGCTTTTCCGCTGGTGGAATAGCGTCTCTCATATGCGTATTGGAACGCGTTAAATCCTGCTGCACTAACGACAGCAGAAATTCGAATTGACTTTTCGTCACCCTTAAAAAATTTGTATAAGATGCTTCGTCATTCAACAGGAGCTCTTTGAACGAAAACGATCCGCGCTCCGCTCTATTTCTTCGCCAAGACTTCACCCACAACCGCTTAACTCTGCTTGTTCTTTTTGTTGGTAATAAACAAACGTCCTTCACTAAACCACTTAACCCTGAAATGTTATACGATATATAATTTATTATATTTATACTCGAAGTATGAACCACGAACCAATTATTATCTCCACCTTTTCGTCGTAGTTCGAAATAAATTCATCAGCTTGTTCCATGCATTCTAAAATTTTTTGTAATATTAACACTTTTCCATTTGTATCCATTGTCACAATATTATTTATCTGTTTTTCACACTATTTATTTCACAATTTAACTCAAGTCAACAATTTTATTATGTTTCCTTCTCAAATTTATAGAATGTCAGAATCAACAATATTAAAAACAAGAATTGCAGCAATTCTAACGCGGACGAATTGCACGTTTAAACACATGTTGCAACTTCAAAAGAGAATCGTAAAGAGCTGCAGCAGAGTTTTTCAAAGTTGCAGATATAAAGTTGCATGTCTAAACCCGGACTAATAGAAAAATCAGCTTTTTTATTTTTTTTTACTACATATAATGAAAACTTGTGTTCGGTTCGAGTGATTTAAATTTGTCTTTATATTCTGATTTTTATAAATAGTTTAGTTTATAACAATTACTGTTCTATGGAGTATAGAAATTGAAAAATTAATTAATGTTTAAGTTTATGATTAGAATTCATTTTTTTTAATTTACAATAAAGTTGTTAAAATAATACTTACAACGCTTTTCTTTCATGAGCAATATAAATATGCATTATTTGCACATACGTTTTTCATTGTATATCCGCAAAATTGTTATACAGTATGTAACGGATATAAGAAAATCAAAAAATGCCAAAGAATTTGTTCTTATATCAGTTCTTTTCTTATAACGAAACATTCTATATAAGCACATTGTTCCTTGTATGTGATAAATTTTTATAAGAAAGTTTTTTTCTTATATCAATGATTACTTTTCATAAGAAATTATATGTTTATAGTTTCCTGCATGCACAATTGAAAGACTGCTGTGTTCTAATTCAAGTCTGTATTTGATACATTCAAAAAACTTAAAAAATACATATGTATGTACATATAAACATAAACGTATGTACATAACAAGTTAACATAAAATAAAAAGAACTAAATATTATCAAATTCATTTTGTACATAAAAGTAATTTTTTATGTTTGAGATCTATCATTTGGATAGAAAATAGTCCATTTTTTGCACAAGGGATTCATCTCGTTGTTTATATAAAATGTTTTCAATATGAAATATGTTATTATCAGCATCGGAATCTAAATATTGCTTGAAAATAAATAATGCTTGAATAGCTTCTTCTCTTTTTGGTTTAAATATTGTACTTGCGACTTCTTCCTCCTCTTCTTCTAAATCTTGTTCGAGTACATCGTTAATTATTTCATCATCACTCAATGTACCAAAGCAATCGCGTTTTTCCAAATCAGACATATCTTCTAGAAAGGAATTGTATTCAGACCCCAATATAATTTCAGAAATCTCAGGCTCCTTAGATTCACTCTCGATAAATTGTATTCCACATTTTCGAAAGCAATTTGTTATAGTTTGAGGAGTTACAAGCCACCAAGAACGTTTAATTATTTGTAAGGCCATTATGTTTTTCAAGAATTTATCCATGCAGTCTCCGTCTATTGCGAAAATTTGTTCCCGAATTAAAATTTTTCTATAATGAGCCTTTTATGATTGAATAATACCTTGAAAAAGAAAAAGTTTATGAATAATTGTATGTATAATTTAGAATTTTTTGTTTACACCTACCGTGATCAAGAGGTTGAATTAGGTAGAAAAACAATTTATATATTTTCTGGAGTGAAATCAAGTTTGTGGCATTAACACAATTTTCTTATTAAGTTTTTTAAATTTTTCATTCATTTCTTTTAGAATTTCACACCATGTGGCACTGGTCATCCAAGCCTTTTTGTTGTGTTTATATGATATGGGAATGGTTTTTCCGCGGAAGCATCTTGGTTGTTTGTACTTGCCGATTGAATAGACATATTTGTCGGAGCCACTTGCATTAGTTATAGAGAAGTGTTATCCTGTCTTTCGGTGTCTTGAGACCACTCATTTGCGTATTTCCATAGCTGTAGGAAGCATTTGGCAGTGCTTTGTAGAGTAGGCCAGTTTCATCCACATTACATATAAATATTATCTAAGGAATATCTGGCTAACAATGTTGGAGCGATCTTCTCCTTGAAATTGATAGCAGATTCTGCGTCGGCAGAATTCACTTGACCACCCTTTTCCATCATTTGCTCGAACAACTTGGACATCGCTCTGTTAAGATCTTCAAATTTTGGTTTTCTCTGTCTTTTCTTATTCACATTTTGTATAGCACAATAATTATTTTCAATATCTTTCGAGTTTTTAATTATTTTCGATAGCGTTGAAACTCCAATTCTATACTTTTTTGCAATTTCATTTCTTTTCCCTCCGTTTTTTATTTCATTTAATATTTTGATTTTAGTTTTTATGGGTAAATTATTTCTTTTTGTATTTGTATCCATTGCTTTTCTTTAACACAAAACATGTGACTAACAACTATGTAAATAAACAACAAAAACCTGTGCCGACTTCATTTACACACAACGGCTTAAGAAAGAAATGTTTGTTGCGGCTCAAAATCGTCATGCAATATATTTCTGTTAGTCAATGAAAGGTTTACCAAAAATAAGTTTCTTATATAAAATGTTTTCCTATGGCGCCTGTCATCTCGGTGTTAGAGAAAAAGTTTCTTAAACTAGTTTTTTTCTTATAAACGTTGTTTCTTATAAGCATTTTTATTTCTAACAAAATGTTATAAAACGACATGGTGTTTTTAAAAGCCTCTCTTATATGCTTTTTTTCTTATAGGAGTTGTTCTTATATCCGTTACATACGTATACGATGTTATACCGTGTTTTATATTTTGTTTTTATGGATATACAATTTTAAAATGCCTAAATATTTTATAATCTACAAGAGGTAGCGACCTGGGGCCTAAAGAGATTGATAGATCTTAAAAAATTACCTCAGGAAGTGGTCTTATCTCAATTTTTTGGATTTTGTGATATACGTGCAAATATACTCCGGTACGACGATATGGTAAACACATTAATTACGACCTACATACTTATGTATATCGCTAACTATAAGAGTTATAATGGTACATTGAAAATTATAATGTCTTGTTCACATTAACAACTACATATGGATAAATCTGAATATGACATACAGAATTGTATACAATGTAAAGTGAATAAACAGACTAGACATATAAAGGAAAAATTTGTTTTGACCGATACACCAAGTACAACGTTTGAGACTGTATCAATTGCTACGGTAGGTCCTCTACGTCTATCATATTAACCATACAGTGTGATTTAAGTAAATATGTAGTCGCATGTCCCATGGAATCTAAAGATGCGAAAACAGTAGCAAAAACATTATTAGTGCACCTTACCATCACGAGACGTTAGGATCAATCGAATGAATGAAACGAATTCTTGTTAAATTTTTGTAAAGACGATGAATGGAACCACTGGGTTCCATATTTTACATTTTCGTACAATACGACGCCACACATTGATACTTGTGACTCACCCTATGACTTAATTTTCGGTAAATTGCCATACTTGCCTAGTGAAAAGATTAACAAGGAAAGACAATTTTATAACATAACATGCTGATGAGATGAAGTAAAAATTAAAGTTTTCTCTCCAGAAGGCAAAAGAATATCTTGACAAGGTTAAACACTATAGATTGGATATCAACATGCCTCTTAATCCACTTAATTTAAATGAAGGAGATTTGGCACTGATAAAGACAGTGAATAGAAAAAAAAATCAGGCAGCATATCATGGTTCATATAAAATACTTCATAGAGAAGGGGTCAATTCCATTATAAATGTAAATGTAAAAGACACAATCAAAAATTAAAATTACGAAATGTATTTTATTTAAGTCTATAAAAAAATAGTTTTATTTTGGTAAAAAAAAACAAATAATATCTACTAAATTTAAGTATATAGTTAATATTAACTATAGTTTAAAATAAATATGTTAACACTAAAAAATCTCAAAGCATTGTTAACAATCGGCTGATTGTTTAGCGCGTTTATCAGCACTGTTTATCTTTTGGAGACTGTTCATAGTCAACTGATTGATTTCTACACATCCCGTTAATCTTAAATATAAGCAGGATTAAACTGTCAATAAAAACCCAGTTGAAACTGGAACTAGCTTCTATTCAAAACTAGCACTTTAAATTGCTGAATACTGTCTCTAAATTAGCCGCCAGTAGCGTACTTAACCGCCGGCTAAACCAAATAGGCAGGTCCTGCTAAAGTAGGGCCGAGCTTTACCCTTCAACATAACCATTCAAAACCGATATACAGCTGCGCGATCATGATAAAGAAGAGGAGAAAGGGAGTGCAGGCAAAGCACATTGAAATAAAAGAAGGGGCACTGCTCCTGTCAACTTAATTAAAAAAAAAAACAGTGTCCCATAACATCTCATGAAGGGATTGGGGAGAGCTTCTCACAATCAGTGAGATGTGCGCTTCTCGTTTTGCACTCACTAATTGGGCCTTACAGTTTTACACCGCTTCCGAGTGGTATTTTGAGAAGCATTTTCAAGGCTAAGTAGTCGATAGTGCCGCCATCACTAAGCGAGGTGACCGACGTCGAAAGAAATGTAAGGTGGTCTGAGCAGGGATCGAACCCACGTTCTCATATACAAGAGCCGCGCACACCGACGACCACTGTTAAATTTTGGGTAAGCTGCGTCATTTAGTTTTGTGTTTGACAGTCAGATAACCTCTTGAATTTCGACGAAAATTAAAAACCGATTTTCGTGTGCTCGTCAAGCATTACCTTTCCCGTAAGAAACACTAGTCTGTACCATCAACTGCAATACTTACTCAAAGTTTACTGAAATCGTACCAACAAAATGGTGCCGAACGTTCAGGTTGTCAGCCAGAAATCGTTGTAAAAATCCATGGAATCATATGGGGGATCGGAGAATGAAAGAACGTGAGGTGGCTAAGGTTGTAGCTACATATCTCGTTTTGGATGAATATTTACACTAGATTATAAGCGCAACCATGTGACCACTTCAAGGGAGTGTTTGGCGAAGTTCAACAGCAATCCGAACCAGTTTTTGTACCGCATCGTGGATACAACATGGATCCATCACAACACACCAGAGAACAAGGAACACTCAAGCAGAGGACTTCTCCGGGTGAAGAAGGCCTATGTGTGTCCGTCGGTCCACAAGGCCATGGCGACAGTTTCTTGGGATACATGCGGTGTCATTCACAGCGACTACATTAAAATGGGTTAACCGGCCACCGGCGAATATTATTCACAGCTGTTGGCCAGAATCGATATTTATTTAAAGCAAACACAATACCATTTCCTGACGAAAAAAGTGTTCTTCTCCATGACAACCCACAGGTGCACAGATGTGTAGTCGCCATTAGGGATCTGTAAGTCGACTAATCGACTTTTAGTGGTAAAAAGCTGAAAAGTCGAAATCGACTTTCATAATGTGCAAAAGTCTAAAAATCGACTATTGTTTTCGACTTTTTGTATGTTTTGTTGCCAGATTTGAAAATTTAGATTTCATTAAGAATTTTTTTTTAGGCTGGCAGCATAAAAATGATATCTAGCATTGCAATATTCGGATCGGGAAAATTGTATGTCTTGACATTCTCATTACTATATTTTAATATATCACAGCCGGCTATTTTCAACGCGTAGCGATGCCGCTGTTAAAATTGCAGCCTTTTTTTACTATTTGAAACCCTTTTCTAGCCAATTCATAATTTTTCTTCAGCGGAGAAAAATCGGCGCCAAACAACTGAGCCAGCACCGCCGCAAAATGTTTTCACTCGGCTTGCATCTTTGGTGTGTAAACGTTAAACGCATTTTAGCCCCCATTTTTAGAAATAAATATTTTTGAAGATTGTTCTGAATTGTTCTAGGATTGTTCTACAATGTTCCAAAACGATGATTTTCTAAAATATAATTTGTACCGGTAAATCGAAAAAAAACAATATTAAACTTTGCACCCCATTTTTGGAAAAACGAAATTTTTGCGGTTGTTCTGGGTTGTTCTAGTTGTTCTAAACATTGTTCCAAAACAATGATTTTCTAAAATATAATTTGTACCGGTAAATCGAAAAAAACCAATTTTTAATTTGCACCCCACTTTTGGAAAAAAAAATTTTTTGCGGTTGTTCTAGTTGTTCTAAACATTGTTCCAAAACGATGATTTTCTAAAATATAATTTGTACCGGTAAATCGAAAAAAACCAATTTTAAAGTTGCACCCCATTTTTGGAAAAAAAATTTTTTTGCGGTTGTTCTAGGTTGTTCTAAACATTGTTCCAAAACAATGATTTTCTAAAATATAATTTGTACCGGTAAATCGAAAAAAAACCAATTTTAAAGTTGCACCCCATTTTTGGAAAAAAATTTTTTTTGCGGTTGTTCTAGGTTGTTCTAAACATTGTTCCAAAACAATGATTTTCTAAAATATAATTTGTACCGGTAAATCGAAAAAAACGAATTTTAAATTTGCACCCCACATTTGTAAAAAAGAATTTTTTGCGGTTGTTCTAGTTGTTCGAAACATTGTTCCAAAACAATGATTTTCTAAAATATAATTTGTACCGGTAAATCGAAAAAAACCAATTTTAAATTTGCACCTCACTTTTGGAAAAAAAAAAATTAAAATTGGTTTTTTTCGATTTACCGGTACAAATTATATTCTAGAAAATCATCGTTTTGGAACAATGTTTAGAACAACTAGAACAACCCAGAACAACCGCAAAAATTTCGTTTTTCCAAAAATGGGGTGCAACTTTAAAATTGGTTTTTTTCGATTTACCGGTACAAATTATATTTTAGAAAATCATTGTTTTGGAACAATGTTTAGAACAACTAGAACAACCGCAAAAAATTTTTTTTTTACAAAAGTGGGGTGCAACTTTAAAATTGGTTTTTTTCGATTTACCAGTACAAATTATATTTTAGAAAATCATTGTTTTGGAACAATGTTTAGAACAACTAGAACAACCGCAAAAAAAAAATTTTTACAAAAGTGGGGTGCAACTTTAAAATTGGTTTTTTTTCGATTTACCGGTACAAATTATATTTTAGAAAATCATCGTTTTGGAACAATGTTTAGAACAACCCAGAACAACCGCAAAAATTTCGTTTTTCCACAAATGGGGCGCAAAGTTTAATATTGTTTTTTTTCGATTTACCGGTACAAATTATATTTTAGAAAATCATCGTTTTGGAACATTGTAGAACAATCCAAGAACAATTCAGAACAATCTTCAAAAATATTTATTTCTAAAAATGGGGGGCTAACTTCGCACACCTGGTTTGGTTGGCAATAAATTTGTGTAAACGAATAAATAAATTTTAAATCCTAATTGTTTTAAGAAAATTACGGCATTGTACGAATTAAAACCCATGTTAACCCAAAAAAGGAATTAGTTTGGTAAGTATAAAATATTGGCATAAAAACAATGGAAGCAATGCTCTGATCCACACCAAAATTTCACTGTGTTGTGATCACTGTGTTTTTTCTCAATATATTTGAAAAAGTAAATGCACAGTTTATATTTCATTTTTATATTACAGAAAACAAGAAATTATAATGACGCCTAGTCCAGTGTGGTAATATTTTCAGAAAATATGCGATGGATCAAGCGTCAAATGCACGCAGTGCAATAAAGGTTCAAGCTGTGTTTGAATGTACTCAACGAAAACGACTCAAATCACAAACAATTTTGATCTTATCTGGATTTGGATTAGCACATTTTTGTAAATCGTAATCTTTCGCTGAGTACTCAAAAAAATACAAATGAGTTCATGTTAGAGCAGCAATCCAAATCCATTTTCCGTTTTATTTTACTCAAGTAGAAAATAAAACGACCATGTTCTAGTTGTGAGTCGTAGAATAAAAACAACGAACAGAAACAAAAATAAAACGATGTTGTCACAATACTAGTCAATGTTTATCTCTGCTAGAGTAAAGAAACAATAAGCTTGTTTTTTTATTCGCTGCTAAACTAATTTTTCGACGACTTTGTATGGAGTGCTGCTTAAAATCGCTTAGTTCCCAATACAAAGCGTCGAAAAATGTGTGTATCGTATGTACGAATATAACAATGTATGTATGTATATACAAGTGTCTGTTGCTTTGCATTCTTTGACTTTTGTGGGAATAAAACAAAAAGTATTGACCAAGAAAATAATGACACATGTGCTTGCACTGGGTCTTTAAATAATTTTAAGTATTAATATTATTTAACTGTAACGTCATCATATGATTGAACGCTGTTTTTTATTTTCCAATGTAACATTTACGAATGTGTTCATAGAAATCCTAGTCTAATAATATAAGTCGACGCGTGGCGTGTTGTTGTAATATGAAACGATTTTGACAGAATTTTGTTGTACTATTGTTATGACAATACACTCGATATGTCAAAACCATTTTATATACGAAGAAGAGGCAAAGGAAAAACGCCAAAGTAAATAATTACATGCACAGAATTACATGTATTAAAAAAAAAGTAATAGGCAGAAAGTTGGAACGCATTTAAGATCCAAATTGGTAAGTATCCATCGGTAAGTCCATACATATGTAGGTAATTTTAGTTACTTCTTCTATATATTTTTAGCCAGCAAAAAAACTACAGGCGGTGAAACGACCAGCGTAAGCAAAGAGGGCAAGGAATCAAAACAAATGATGAGACAAGTTTGACACTTCGAGTGTACTACTTAAACAAAGAATGATAAAAAGAAACAACCCAATAACAAAATGCCTGATCAGCTGGGCTTATGCTTCCACTTATATTATTACACTATGATAGAAATCGAACACGGTAGCAAAAAGGTGTTAACACATCGTTCGTAAGTTCGAACACTCATTGGATTTTTTTTAACAAAACAAATAAGTACATACAATGTAAAACCAAAAATACATACATACATAAATAAAAATTAAATAATTCACTACTAAAATTCATTTAACTTAAACAAAATACATATAATGTAAAACCAAAAATACATAAATAATAATCAAACTAAAACAATTATTTTTTTTTTATTTTTTCATTGTTTTTATCCCACGCGAAATCAAAGAATCGAAATTTCTTCTCTTCAGTATTTTGAGTTTTGTGTTTTTTTCTTGCTTAACTTTGAATCTCAAAGCACATTATTTTCTTTTGCTTGTGCGACAAGAAACCACGATTGCCTGTGGTTTCTCTGTGATCAACTCATATTGTTTTCGTATATTACTCAAATATGGTAATCCAATTTCTAAAATCTTTAAATACAACTCAAAAGAAATCCAAGTAATCCAAATTCATTGCTGAGTCGATCTTCGTGGATTTTGGATTTCTATGACGATGATTAAACTAAGATGAATTTGAAATTGGATTTTGAGAGTAAATTCAAACACTGTGTTCAGTTCAATAAAAGCACCACTCGTTTGGCGACTAACTTAAAAATTGTTCACAAGACAGATTTGAAGAAGGCGAGTGCTTCAGAGACAAGTGACGAAGAGGCTCAAGAATTCTCTGGACCTTTGGATAAAAGTTTTCAAACAATTTCTGCGGTTGGTGGTAAGTATTGTGAATTTATAACATTGTGAAGTTATAACTCCCTAGAGAGCACCATGTGATATGTACTTACATACATTAGACTGTACTGAAAAACGTTTCACGAATTTCAAATGACGCGTATTGAAGAGCCCATTACGGGAACGTCAAACTTTTTTGATGTGGTAACATCTATAGGCGCGGGTACGGCATAAATTCACAAAGTGAATCCATCCAAACACAATTTGTCCGACTGCGCTCACACAGATTGTCCGACTGCGATCACACAGATTGTCCGACAGCGATCACACATTGTTTGCCGTTAACTCCTCCGAAACGGCTAGACAGAATTGTATGAAATTTTGTGGGCATATCGGGTAGGTCTCAGAATAGGCCAACATCTATTTTTCATACCCCTAAATGATAAGGGTGACCCACCCCTATATAGAACACAGATTTGTCCGACTGCGAAACACCGACTGTCAAACTGCGAAAAAAAACACATACACTGATGTAGCGGCAGCGAATAGTTGTATTGTGTGGGTGCGGAGTACTCCCAGTGCAAAGAGAATAATAACGTGGATATAAGTATATAAAAATGAGACAGCAAGAGAGCAACGAAAATTGTGTGAACTTGTGCAGCGTATGTACGAACATAACAATGTAGGAATAGACATGTGTCTGTTGCTTAGCATTCTCATTGTTTTTGTGGGTATACAATAAAAAGTATTAATCAAGAAAATAATTACACTTGTCTTTAAATATTGTTAAGTGTTATTAAGTATTAATATTATTTAAATGAAACGTCATCATATGATTGAACGCCTTTTTAAATTCTTCATATTAACTTCACCTGTCTGTAGGCATGTATGTTGCCGGAAAAAATTTGGATTGATTTTTAACGCTTTTCCCGTGATCCAATCGAGCTTCACAAGCAAACTAATGGCGACGACAAAAATGAACTATCAAAATATTGCCTAGATTGGATAAAGGGGCGTGGTACCTCCCATACAATTCACAAATAAAAAATCCATTATTTCTGCTCCTGTTAACGGTATTTAAACAAAATTGGGTATGTTGGTTAGGTATGTTGGTTATTCTAAGATCTGCTGCAAATATTGGCGAGATTGAACAAAGGGGCGTGGTCATATATAAAGAATTTATAGTCAAAAACTATGTTTTTTACGGGTTGGGTTTTTATTATTGTGAAAGGTTAGTCATATAAAATGTGGGTGCGGAGCACTCTCAGAGCAAAGAGAGTAATGACGTGTTATACGTATATAAAAATGAGATAGCAAGTGAGCAACGAAAATTTTGTGAATTTGTGTAGCGTATGTACGAGTTTAACAATGTATGTCTGTATATACAAGTGTCTGTTGCTTTGCATTCTTTGATTTTTGTGGGAATAAAACAACAAGTATTGAGCAAGAGAATAATGACACATGTGCTTCCACTGGTCTTTAAATAATTTTAAGTATTAATATTATTTAAATGTAACCTCATCATATGATTGAACGCTGTTTTTTATTTTCCAATGCAACATTTCGAAATCGAACAGGTACCGTGTAGCAAAAGGTGTTAACACATCTCCCATGAGTTCGAACACTCATTGAACACTCGGCCGTTAAAAGTTTCAATTCCTAGTACATTATCGAAAAATAAATATTTTTTGTTTTTGATAAAATGGGGTTCAAATGACGCGTCATGATGGGCATACATTAGGACGGGATAATTTTTTTTTTTTTGTTGAAACGTATAGCAAAATCGTAATCTATAGGTGATTTTGAGAAATTTTACGGATTTGGAGCCCCCCAAAATTTCAAAATAGATATTTTTCTATATATACATAGAATAATTTAATTAAATTCGTCATAAAATCGGATAGAATTATAGTAGATTTCACAATGTGGGCTTGTTTGAAAGGTATATCACCTTTCAGAATCTGTATTGGTTCCAATATTTTTTTTTATTTTTAGTAGAGATATTAGGAATTTTTTGTCGAAAAATAGCCTAAAATGAACTTATTCTACAGGTATCTACAGATTCCGAAAGGTGATAAAAAATACCTTTTGGGGGGCTCCAAATCCGACTTAGACCTATGGTGTCTTGAGCAAAATTTCTCAGAATTCAATTTGACCCGCCCTAACATACATATATAGAAAAAAAATATTTTCTAAATTTTGACAGTACATATTTGTTCACGACGTCAAATTAAAATGAGATTTGTAGATCTATTTTATATAACAATTAGGAAAATGCCTATATTTTCAAATAATCCCATTTTGATACAACAGGTTTGTCTTTATGTTTCGCTAAATCACCTTCAAATATATTTTATGGAATTTTTATGTAAAATACATTAAATACATGCATGTTAAAGGCCTTCAAAGTTTCAGTGATGCCAGACGTAGGGAAAATTCCCTGTATGTAGGTACATTCACCTTTAAAATGGCTGCGTAGGGAAAAAGGGGCAGATATTTCACATTTGTTGATATGTAGGTACTTTTGTAAAACGTCCATAAAAGAAATATATTTTTAATGGGATCGTTGGCATCGACAGAATTTCTCTTAATCTGGTACAAACACAGTATAACTGCAGTTACACCTACCAAGTTTATCGGTATTATAAATGTCAAACTCCTTAAGAAAAAAATTGTGATAATCCCGAAAACATATATGAAGTCAATATAACAATATAGTACAAATTTGTTTTAACTGATGGGTGGTAGAACTATCTATTAGGTAGTCGCATTAGCAATTCCGTTGTTAAGCTATCAAAATTAGCTGAATAATGAAAAACGCTATGTAAACAAAATGTGAAAAATTGTATATGCTTGTCTTACTTGATACAAAGTCTATGCTATTAAATTGCATTTTGATTGAAATTCCTTGAATTTTATTAAAAACAAATAGAAACAAAATCGAATTTGACAGCTTACCCACGGAAAAGTTGAAATAATCACAAATCAGCTGGGCTGACGCGTTTACCCGATATGTAATTTTACCATGAACTGATGCATGGAGGGGGTCTCTGTGAGAAAGCTCGTATAAAGTGACTAGCTAAATAAAATAGAAGAAAGTTACAAACAGGAATTGGTGATAGATCCGAAGTTGCCTGATCGTGTTTTTTTTTGCATGATTGTTATGCATATTTTCATCCATGCAAAAGAACAAAACACATCAGCAGTGAGCAAAATTTCCACAATTAAATCAATGAATCATGAATGAAAATGTTAACAAAATCAAAATTCAATGGAGTGCGCGTGTAAAACAATTTAAAAATATTGTTATATTCTATTTTTTTAAGTTTTTATTAACTATCTTTCAATTGTCATTTTCAATTAAAAAATGCGCTTGTTTTTAAAATAAATGGCACAGAAGTGAATTAAATCCAATTACTTTTATTACTTTTTTAAAAGTACCTGTTTTGTCTGCATATTATCGGGCAAATGTGTAGGGGAAAAGTTTGAGAAGATGTAGGGGAAATAGGGAAAGTCCTTTTTGTGCGTAGGTACAATACAAATTATTGTCTGGCATCACTGCTTTAAAGTGACATCGTGAAAACATTCCCTGTAAAATTTTTGATCAGCTCTTCAATACGCGTCGTTTTAGCTTTTAGTTTTAGTTTTGGCTTTTTGAGAGAATTAGTATAAAAACCAAATAGGTTTAAACCGGATTTTTGACAGAAAAAAACAACCGGTGGCACAAGTTTTTCAAAAATTTAACTTTTCGAATTTGTATAATTTTATTAATTTGTTGCCATTTCTATTTACAGTCGACGGTCACAAATATACATCGTTATTAATTGCACTTATCCACTCACTGAAGCTCATCAAACAATCGGGCATATTCTTTTGTCCTTAGAAGGCGGATGAGCCAAACATACGGGCCAACGGCGGATAGAAACTAAAAGAAGAAAATCCAGGTTCAACATATCGCATCCTGGTCAGCGTCTGATCCATAATGGGCGGCTGCAATCGAATATCCTGGCAGTAGGTAAAATGCGAAAACCCGGTGGACTGGGTTTGCCTCCCGCCACCGTTCATAATGGCAGTGAAAATACAAAAACGAAACGGAGAACATAAACAACCCCTATTTGTTGACGACCCCCGCAAACGTTATAAGGACCACGATTTACGGATATGCACTTGGAATGTGGGGACTCTATGTAGATCCGGTGCCAGTATCCAACTGGCAGATGTCCTCGAAAGTTATAAGGCTGACATTACCGCTATCCGGGAAATGCGATGGACGGGACATGGCTGCACAAGAAAAAGAAACTGCGATATGTACTACAGTTGCCATGAGAAAAAACATGAATTTGGTTGCGGATTTGTAGTTGGCAAAAGACTGCGACATCTAGTCTCTACATTCAATCCTGTGAGTGAACGAATAGTCGCAATCCGCATAAAAGCGAAATATTTTTATATTTCCCTAATTTGTGTGCATGCCCCGACAGAAGAGAAAGATGATGATGCCAAAGACATATTCTATGAGCTCCTAGAGGAAACGTATGACCGCTGCCCTGGCCATGACATTAAGATTGTACTAGGAGATTTTAATGTCAAAGTAGGAAGAGAGAATGTGTTTAATCCAACTATTGACAATTTCAGTGTTCATGCTGACAGTTCCGACAACGGTATGAGACTGATTGACTTTGCCGCGGTAAAAAACATGGTCATTAGTGGCACAAGATTCCAGCATAAAGACATCCACAAGGCTACTTGGGTATCCCCTGATCAAAGAACTAAGAACCAAATTGATCACGTGGTAATTGATGGAAGGCACTCATCCAGTGTAATGGACGTACGAGTGATCAGAGGAGCTAACATCGATTCTGATCACTACCTGGTAGCAGCAAAGGTTCGCACAAGATTAAGTAGAGCGAAAATCGTACGAAACCAGACGCAGAGGAAGCTGGACATCGGAAAGCTGCAATTACCAGAGGTAGCCACAGTCTACTCAAGGAAGCTCTCGCAACTTTTGGCACAGAAACCACCCCCTCCCGATGACGATCCTGATGCGCAGTGGAAACCCAGTTCCGACTGTATAAAAACTGCCGCGGCAAGCGTACTTGGTTTCGAAAAACCGCTTCGCAATAAACCATGGTACGATGAAGCATAGCAAATGACGAAAAGAACGCTGCACATATGGTAATGCTTCAGTCAATTGCAACGCGAGCTGCAACTGAGCGGTATAGGGAGAAGAAAAAGGAGGTAAACCGCCTCTTTGGGCGTAAGAAACGGCAGTGGAGAAAGCGCGAGAGTGAGAAAATTGAGACATACAGAAGGAAGAACGAAGCCCGAAAATTCTACCGAAAAGTTGAAAACGGAACTAATGGACATGGTTCAGGGCCCCTCTTCTGTAAAGACAAGCACGGAAATCTCGTCGCAGATGTGCAGAGCATGTTGGGAATATGGAGAGAGTATTTCTCCGCGCTACTAGTACCTGAGATATCCGATGACGATGGGACAATCGATCACAATATGGACGACGACGTCGATTGCCCCCCTCCTAACCAAGACGAGGTCAGAACAGCTATTGCCCGGCTTAAGAACAACAAAGCCGCAGGAGCCGATGGATTACCGGCGGAGCTGTTTAAGGCTGGCGGCGATGAGCTGATAAGGTGCATGCATCAGCTCATTAGCAAAATTTGGTTAGATGAATGCATGCCCGGCGATTGGAGTCTCAGTGTACTATGTCCCATATTTGGAAAAGGTGACCCGAGTATCTGTGCCAACTACCGTGGAATAAGCCTTTTATCCATGGCATATAAGGTTCTGTCACGCTACGCCAAATCCTGGAGAGGACACACGGGGAACAAATCGACACCTATCATCTATTTATCGATTATAAAGCAGCCTTCGATAGTCCGATACGGGAGAAACTCTATGAAGCAATGTCTGAGCTTGGTATTCCTGCAAAACTCATACGCCTTTGCAGGATGACCTTGACGAACACCAAATCCGCAGTGAAAGTTGGTAAGAAACTTACCGAACCTTTCGAAACTAAGCGAGGAATCAGGCAAGGCTATACCCTATCGTGCGATCTCTTTAACATCTTAATGGAGATCATTATGAGAAAAGCTGCAGTCAACATGAATAAAACCATCAGCAGCAAAAGTCACATGCTGCTCGCGTATGCTGATGATACAGATATCATTGGGCGCATAATTAGAGAAGTTACTGCGGTTTTTTCGAGAATTGAGAAGGAGTCAGCAAAAGTGGGTCTGACGGTGAATGAGGACAGGGCGAAATTAATGGTTTCAACGAACAGGGCCTCCACGCGATTAGACCAAAGCGTGAACGTTGATAACCGTTATAACTTCGGGGTAGTGGACGAATTTATATACCTCGGATCTGCCGTGGACGGAGACGACAACGTCAGCCTTGAGATCAGGCGGAGAATTGTGCTTGCGAATGGATGTTATTTTGGGCTGAGCAGGCACTTTGGAGGTAAAGCACTCTCTCGAGTAACAAAAGTCCAGCTGTACCAGACTCTCATTCAACCTGTCTTGCTTTATGGCGCAGAATCCTGGGTCCTATCGCAAGCAGACGAAACATCTGTAGGAGTCTTCGAGAGAAAAATTTATGGCCCTATAGTGCACAACGGCGAGTATCGGCGACGCCTGAATCATGAGCTGTATGAGCTTTATCGTGACATTGACATAGTTAAGAGGATTAAGATAACGCGATTGCGCTGGCTAGGCCATGTCAGTAGAATGGATGAACATGAACCGGCGCGAAGGGTTTTCGAAACCGAACTCGAAGGAAGACGGAAAATAGGAAGACCAAGACTCCGTTGGAGGGATCAGCTTGACGAATCCCTGCGTACACTTGGTATTGCCAACTGGAGAGATAAAGCAAAAGATCGAACTGGTTGGCGAAATATGTTATCTTCGTTTTGTAAGGTCCCTGACCCCCCGGGGTTGTCCGAGGCCGGATAAGTAAGTATGTTTATGGAAGTGAAGAACAACATGCCGCAGCAAACGCCTCAAAAAGATGGGTTTAAAATGTTTTGCAGAAAATTGCAGCCGTTATGCCGTCCGCCAAGAGTAATAACATTCACCGAATGCTTAAACAAAAGTACAAGGAACTTTCCGGCAAAATTGAACTCGAAATTCAAGAAGCTGAATCTATTTGTCTAACTACAGATTTGTGGACACACAGGCATACAATGCAATGCTGCCTTGGCTTAACATCGCATTATTTGGTGGGTGAGTTTCATGTCACAACTTTATACCAGTTTTCGTTTCTTTTTGTATGCTTTTATCTTTCATACAGCTTTTACTTTATGAAGCAAAGTGGAGTTTGGATTAATTCTTGTTTTATTGTTTATTTTCGAAAGGAAGAAACATGAAGTCGGTGGAACTTGGTGCTTATCCTATAAACGATTGACAATTTAAGAACGAAGCTACGTGAAATATGCATTGAGTGGGGGCTGGGAGATGAAAATATATCCGCCATAGTTTCTGACGGTGGAGCAAATATCAAAGGAGCAATCCGACTAGAATTTGGCCAGTTCAAGCACATATCGTGTTTTGCCCACGCTATCAATAATATTGGGCAGCGTGTTATTGAAATTCATGATGCCAATTTTGGAAAATGTGCTAATATTGAGAAAGGTAGGCATTGCTGCTGCTATTGAACTCCTAGACTCGTCTATTGATGAGGAAAATTGTGACGACATCGCCGGCCTACTGGTAAATTCGGATGCTTCACCGCTGCGGATTTTACAATTTAAAGTAAAATCCATTGTCAAATTCTTTAGAAGCAGTGAGGTAGCAACAAAAGAATTTAAAAAAATTCAGATGGAAGGCAACGATCAAATATATTTAATATATATTCCCGAAAAAGGTGGAATTCTTGTTATGGGATGATAGAACGGTTTATTTTACTTGCTGATTGCGTGGGTAGGGTGCTCCTCCAAGTTCACAGAGAGACCGCAGCTCTCGAGCTAAACCTCCAAATATGTTAACAGGCGATGAATTGGAGGCGTTGGCTGAAGTCAGGGATATCTTACAACCACTTTGGCACATCACGAAGGAAATATGCGCGGAAAAAAATGTTACAATTAGCAAGTGTATTCCGCTTATTGCAGGACTTCGAATCGTAAGTTCCATATACATATAACTTTAAAGAACTTATACTTTTTAAACTCCATATCCTAAATTTAAATTATCGTAGAATAATTCGTGTTTACTGAATTCGAATTAAAAGGCTAATATACAGACGAATCTATAATGTATGTATATATTTACAGTAGTTACATATATCATAAATGACGTTTAAGAATAATGTTAAGAATATATTTCACTAATATTTATGTTTTCGGAAAAAAGTTAGATGAAATGATTTTTTTAAAACCTATTCTCCATTATTTAATGCTTTTTAGAAACTTAATTTACTCAATCCTTCGACGCAGATTGGGAAAAAAATTAAGGAGAAATTATGTGCTGAAGTCGAAGAGAAGTTTCGCAGCATTGAATTACTCAGAGCATATGGAGCGGCGACTCTTCTGAACCCTCGATTCAAACTGGCTTTTCACAATATTCGGAAATCCTCTCGCCCTAATGTCTTATGTAGGTAAGATTTTGTTCCGACTTATTGATCTTAATGCGTTGACGTTTTTTTTGTTTACCTATTTTCCAAACCATTATTTTATTTATTGAAAATCTTTATTTCCTATTTTATGTGATCTCGTTAAAAAGGAAATTGAGTACGCTCACAGTACTTTAGCAGCTCATTGTCAAGAAATTGAAGTCCAAGAAGTGGGTCATTTGCCACTCTGAGGACATTTGGTACTTAATAGACAGCTCTGTGCGTATTAGAAATAGACAATTAAGTGTGGATGAGGACACTGGAATTCCTCTCCATTTGGTACTTAATAGACAGCTCTGTGCGTATTAGAAATAGACAATTAAGTGTGGATGAGGACACTGGAATTCCAATGCAACTGCGGCACTTCCTGGCAAGCCAAATTGTACATCGAAAAGCTAACCCTAATCCATTTATATCTTGCCAAGTCGTGGAAAATGAATATCCATACATTTGGAAAGTTGCCAAAAAGATTTTGCCCATCATTGCTACCTCTGTTGCGTGAGAACGATTATTTTCACATGAAGGAATAATATCCAACCAGCTGCGAAGCCGACTTTCTCCACAACATTTAAATATTCTAGTATTTTTACACTCTTGAGAAGAAGACATGTAGTTCTCCAATTAAATTGTTTTAAAATAAGTTAAACTGCCAAAGGTTTTTGATCTCATTGTTATAAAAAAAATAATTTTTCTATGAGAAATTCTATGTCAAACCGAACACCTTTTTGACACCACAATTTTTGTTTTCGTTGAAATTTTGTAACAGCGTTCTTCGCTTAAAAACATTTTATACGTGTTTCGCGAAAAAAATCCTTTTTTAAGTAGTCATGTGTTCGAAATCAATTCCATTTTTTTCTAAAATCTTTCGGTTTGACATGAAAAATACGATATGTACCTTTATTTTTAAAATATTGAACTGAATTTTTATATTTTTTTGTGAACATGAATTTTATTGACATTAAATAAAATGTATATAATAAATACATTAAATAAATAAAAAATGCAATTAAAACGACCGTTTTTTAATAATCATGTCATTCGATTCGTGTAGACGTATACGTCTTATAGCAGATTGGATGTATTATAGCAGATTGGATGAAAAATAGGAAACTATAAAAAAATTATTTTTAAATTTGTTCTGTAATTTACTATGAGCAAAATAAAATCGCTATGTAGAAAATGCTAAATACTTCGCCATTATTTGTTAAAAAAAATAATCGAATAGTCGACGAAAAGTCGACTTTTCACATAGTAAAATAATCGAAAAGTCGACTTTCCAAATATTTGAAATAATCGAAAAGTCAACTTTTCAAATATTTTAAATAATCGAAAAGTATACTTTTTGTATCAACTATATATCCCTAGTCGCCATGGCAACAATCCATAAATTGAGCAACGAAATATTACCTCATCCACCATTTTCTGCGAATTTTGCCTCCAATTTCTATCTCTAAACCTGAAGAAATGGCTCGGTGGAAAGAGATTTGAGTCGAATCAGGAGATCGCCACTGACGCATATTTTAAGCACCTTAGGTAAATCTACTATTTGAAAAAAAAAAATGGAAAACGATGGACTAGAACGAGACAGTGTTGAAAAATAGAACGTTTCTTTGCGGAAAAATGTATTTGCATCAAAGATCACGGAGTTGCCAAACTGCCGTCGTAGTTATTTTAGCTTGATCAGATGTTTCTATCTTAAAATATAGTGAAAATAGTGAAACAATCCCCGACGAATATACAAATTTAAAAACCTATGTTTTTTTTTTGAGTTAGAAACCCAAAATGCATTAAAAAAGTGGTCGCAGCTTTGTGCCAATCGTGCAGGTCCTATGGGTTGAGTTTTTATATCTAATGCCGCAACACTTTTTTTACCGTTGCAGCATTGGAATTAGCCCTGGTTAATTTGTTTATACTCTGAATTTCTTACTGTCCACGCTTCGATTTGTATGACCCAAAAGCAACGACGGATGAGCGTAACATCACACAAATATCAAAACCGTATAACTACCATAGACTAATACTTATAGTAGACCTAATAGTTCTCTCACCAAATTTATGACATTTGGCCTGGTGTGATATTTACGTTCGATGTTGAAAAGAATTGCTTTACTAATACCAGATAGAGGCAATGGTTCAAACCAACGAACAAAATAACAACAACGGCATTTCGTTTTGTGTGTTAAATACAACACAAATGTATGCTAACAATTACAGTCAATACAAAAGTTTAAAACACATTTAAATTTCACAGTTTTCCACCAAAACGACATGAAAAATTAAAGCAAAAAGTTATTGTAATTCCACCTGGTGTATATCACTTTTCGTCAAACATCTCCCTATCACACCGACCGCACCAAGAAGAGTGTGAAAGGAAACGTCAGATGAGCCAAATATGGTCTCTATTATGATTTACTCTATGATCACTACTTACATATACAATTAAAGGCTATAAATCATAGAGTAAATTTATAGTAGAGCCGCCATTTGTCTCATCTGACGTTTCCTTTCACACTCTTCGTGATGCGGTCGGTGTGATAGAGAGATGTTTGACGAAAAGTGATATACACCAGGTGGAATTACAATAACTTCTTGCTTTAATTTTTCATTTAATTTTGGGGAAAAACTGTGAAATTTAAATGTGTTTTAAACTTTTTGATGTGTTAACATCTATACGCGCGCCCATAGACTAATACATACCTAGATAAACTTATTCTCTCATCTGACGTTTCATTTCACACTCTTCGTGATGCGGTCGGTGTGATAGAGAGATGTTTGACGAAAAGTGATATACACCAGGTGGAATTACAATAACTTCTTGCTTTAATTTTTCATGCCGTTTTGGTGAAAAACTGTGAAATTTAAATGTGTTTTAAACTTTTTTATTGACTGTTATTGTTAGCATACATTTGTGTTGTATTTAACACATTAATTTTAACACACAAAACGAAATGCCGTTGTTGCTATTTTGTTCGTTGTTTTGAACCAATGCCTCTATCTGGTATTAGTAAAGCAATTCTTTTCAACATCAAACGTATACATCACACGAGGACAAATGTCAGAAATTTGGTGAGTGAAAGATTTTCTCTACCCATAGTTACTCTATGCGCGCGCCTCTAGGGCAGTAAACTATAAATTTAATACATACGCAAGTGTTAGGTTTGTAAGAGTAAATCATCGTTTGTTTGTTCGTTGCTTGGCAGTCGGTATTGAAAGTGATTATTGGGCGATTTTCATATAATTTTCCCACGCGATTTTCTCTGGAAATTCATAGCCGATTTTATTAATTTTTGGATTAAAAAGCTAGTGCGGGTTTCGACGAAGAGTTTAGGCAAAAAATTAAGGCGATCCGATATCGGCGAGCCGAGATTTAAGTGTTTTAATTTGGAGTATTAATTTGGAGTAATATTAAAAAAGTGTTTTATGTTGATCTTCGGTTTTGTCTTATCATCGTTTGTTTCTTCGTTGCTTGGCAGTCGGTATTGAAAGTGATTGTTGGGCGATTTACATATAATTTTCCCACGCGATTTTCTCTGGAAATTCATAGCCGATTTTATTAATTTTTGGAATAAAAAGCTAGTGCGGGTTTCGACGAAGAGTTTAGGCCAAAAATTAAGGCGATCCGATATCGGCGAGCCGAGATTGAAGTGTTTTTATTTTCGAGTATTAATTTGGAGTAATATTAAAAAAGTATTTTATGTTGATCTTCGGTTATATCGTACGAATATAACAATGTATGTATGTATGTATGTACAAGTGTCTGTTGCTTTGCATTCTTTGACTTTTGTGGGAATAAAACAAAAAGTATTGAGCAAGAAAATAACGACACATGTGATTGCACTGGTCTTTAAATAATTTAAGTATTAATATTATTTAAATGTAACGTCATCATATGATTGAACGCTGTTTTTTATTTTCCAATGTAACATTTACGAATGTGTTCATAGAAATCGAACAGGTACCGTGTAGCAAAAAGGTGTTAACACATCGCCCGTGAGTTCGAACACTCATTGGATTTTTTTATTGACTGTTATTGTTAGCATACATTTGTGTTGTATTTAACACACAAAACGAAATGCCGTTGTTGTTATTTTGTTCGTTGTTTTGAACCATTGCCTCTACCTGGTATTAGTAAAGCAATTCTTTTCAACATCAAACGTATACATCACACGAGGACAAATGTCAGAAATTTGGTGAGTGAAAGATTTTCTCTACCCATATTTACTCTATGCCAGGCCTTCCCAAATGGGGGGGCATGCCCCCCCCAGGGGGGCGCCAAGAACTTCTCGGGGGGGCGCGAAGACCACGATGTAGGAGATTTTTTTTCTTTCTATACTTTTATGGTTTTGAACTTCTAAAATAAAAATTATCTTATTTTTCGTCGCCAGCCGCCAAGTACCACCATTGTGCTTAATAGCAAAGTGTAGTAACAGATGTTCTGCTGATACTAAAAAAAACAACCGATTTCATGCAAATTTTGTTAACTTTTTTGATAAACGTTTTCTATTCATTCTCGAGTTCATATTCGTCAAAGATAAAAGTATTGAAAAAATATTGTTAAAAGTAGTCAAAAGATAGTTTTAAAGTGGTATTATTATAAATAAAAGAGTCGGGAAAAACTTAATCCACAATTTGCTACGAAGTGTTTTTATTTTGTTTTGTAATCAGAAGATTAACATGTCATCTCACTATTGAATTAAATTCATTTAAGTTGTTTTTGTGTATAATTTGATGTTTTTTTAATTGAAGCTATTTTTACTATATTTTTTTAATGTTAATCATAACATTAATATGTTATCTTACTACTGAATTGAATTCATTTAAGTTTTTGACCGCATGTACCTAAAAATGTACCTATAGATTATATGTATAAATAAAAATTTATAAAAAATATTTCACCTTTTGTGGGGGGGGGGCGTTTGGAAATTTGTACTTGCTAGGGGAGGCGTAGGCCTCAGAGACGTGGGAAGCCCTGCTCTATGCTATAAATTATAATTTGAAATACACTGAAACCGTAAACTCGATTGTATTGATTTTGTTGTAAAATAATTTTAATATATTCTATAAACAAGAGATTTACACAATGTCAATTGGACGACTAACTTAATATGTAATTATGAGCTATAATGACGTGCACTTTATACTGTAATGCAATTTATTTAATTTTTCCGTTGCAAATATTGTTGTTTCCATTTGTTTACTCACATGGAAACATCCTCTTCTCACAAAAGTACACATCATTGTCATCCTTCCCGATAATCATGGACGTCAACAGCCGCAACAACATCTGTGACATAACAAATCGGTTATTTGCAAATGTACGTATAAGCAGCATCTGTGTGTGTATACGTATGTAGTTTTTATTGAACACAAAACAAATATATAAATAATTATAAATTTTGTATTCATATTAATTTGCTCATCAGCTTTGTTTTTAAATATAAAATAGTTTTGTTTGACCAGATTGCTGGATATCCTGGTGTGCTTACTGCTTACACTCGGAACATAATTGCTACAAATTTGAGAATATACTCGTAGAATTTCAAAGCCTGAAATTAAGCACCACGAAATTCATCCCAAATTGAAAATAAAATTAGGACCCATTAATTCTATTATGGTTGCCTGAAAGTGAAAAACACCCTCAGAAAGGTAAATAAAAAATAAATATTTTCCCATTACATCCTATGCAGTGATAGGGGTGAGCTACTAACAATCACTGAGTTGTGCGCTTTCCAGTGTTTTGTCACTCACTGAGAATGACTTACAGTTTTAGACCGGTTCCGAACGGATTTTTGAGAAGCTATTTCATGGCTTATTTCTCGATAGTGTCGCAGTCACTAAGGGAGGTGGCCGTTGTCGAGTGAAGTGTAAGGTGGTTAGAGCAGGGATCGAACCCACGTTTTCATGTACAAGAGCCGTATACACTAACCATTGTACCACCGACGGCCACATAACCTTACCTTTCCAATAATAAGAGAAAATATCTAAAACGGTTCTCTTGCACAACAGCCGCGCACACTAACCGTTGCACCACCGACGATCACAAAAAGGTAAATATGCCTCAATATGTTGTGTTGTTGATCTCTCTGTAAAACTGGAGCCTATTTTTGGGTTTGGGGTGTAATTTCCATTCAGCATCGAAATATTTACATATGTACTGGCACACGACGTAAATAAATTTACTAGATTTATACGAGTATTATAGTGTATTAGACATTTTAATAAATGAAAGGAAACCGTTTTATTTTAGTGGAATCAAGGTGTCCAGTATGCCTCCGTTTTGCATATATTTTAAAAGTGGAAATGCATGAACTTTGAAAATCCGTTTGTCTTTTGCCGAAGTTCATTCGAATTTTTATTAAATCTCTAAATTTTGAAACCGTCCTTCTTACACATTGGTAGAAAAATAAATTAAATCTGACAGACATTTGGAAATGTGGTAGAAACCTTTTAGAGTCAAATTTGAAAAAGTTTGAGTAAATGTATTGTGGCAAAATTGACAAGTGTTTTGCATTTTAGTTGACAGGATCGTATATGCAAACGGTAGAGTCTACCAGCCTTATTCATAAAAAATCATGTGTGTGAAGTTATCCACAGTATTCCATCCATAAAATTTTGTGGAACATGTCTGTGGTATGTATGTGGAACGTAACTAATTTTTCAAAACGTTCATCATTTTAGGAACAATCTGTTCACAAAATAATTAAATCTTAACACAAAAAATATTTTTAATAAAATGCGATTTGTATTTGATTATTATTATTAGTATTTACTAACACAAATGTGACTATTGTGGGCGAACAGTCAGCACTGTTTTCTGTGTCCCTCCATCAGTTAGATAAAGCAAGCACTAACAACAAAATAAATCTGAGTCCGGTATTAATATTTGGCATGTGCCCTGATGGATATATTCGAGAGTCCTTCTCCACAAGGCCGTCAAATATGGTCAAAAAAGGATAACGCTAAAATTTATATTTCTTCTTCCCTCCGATCATTTGGAAGAAAAGATTGGTATAAATGGACTCTATTGGAGTCCCACATACACATCTGATAGGTGGTACTTGGGGCATATTCCAGAGTCCTTATCCACAAGGCCGTCAAATATGGTCAAAAAGATAACGCAAAATTTATATTTCTTCTTCCCTCCGATCATTTGGAAGAAAAGATTGGTATAAATGGACTCTATTGGAGTCCCACATACACATATAAATTTTAGCGTTATCCGTTTTTGACGATATTTGACGGCCTTGTGGATAAGGACTCTGGAATATGCCCCAAGTACCACCTATCAGATGTGTATGTGGGACTCCAATAGAGTCCATTTATACAAATCTTTTCGTCCAAATGATCGGAGGGAAGAAGAAATATAAATTTTAGCGTTATCTTTTTTTGACCATATTTGACGGCCTTGTGGAGAAGGACTCTCGAATATATCCATCAGGGCACATGCCAAATATTAATACTGGACTCAGATTTATTTTGTTGTTAGTGCTTGCTTTATCTAACTGATGGAGGGACACAGAAAACAGTGCTGACTGTTCGCCCACAATAGTCACATTTGTGTTACTAAATACTAATAATAATAATCAAATACAAATGCATTTTATTAAAAAATATTTTTTGTGTTAAGATTTAATTATTTTGTGAACAGATTGTTGCTAAAATGATGAACGTTTTGAAAAATTACTTACGTTCCACATACATATCACAGACATGTTCCGCAACATTTTATGGATGGAATACTGTGGATAACTTCACACACATAAAAAATCATTAAATTAGCTCTAAAGCATTCATCAGTTGTTGAAAGCTTTAAGATTTGGCGAAGGTTTTATTAGAACCGTATTCATAATGAGTATTTTAACCGGGGAACAGATAATTGAATGACAACCCTGTTTTATGTATTCTCACATTGCTTGTGATATAAAAACAAGATGACCAATAACCGATAGACCGAATTAAATTTTTTTTATTTAAATGCGTCAATGCATTTTTGCAAAATTTTAAACATTAATGAAAATAACTATTTAAGAAACTATCAATTAATATTTGCTATATTCATAAATTTAGAAGAAGTGTCAAAAAATAATATTGCATTGAATTTCATATTAAACCGGATAATTGGTTGTAGTTCCAATATTTTGATTTTATATACATCACTATGTAAACAAATGTTCATTTTGGTTAAAAATTGGAACGAAACTATACTGTGACACTATAAACGCTGCAAATAGACACAAAATAATTCCAATTCCACAAAAGTTTTTTTTAAATAAAACAAAACCAGTTTTAGATACCAATGAAATTCTTTATTCCTGTGAAAGTACGTTCGATGCCATTATGTATGGAACTCGATTTCTTTTGCATGGCCACCACGGGCACGCTTGCAGAAGTCCAGACGCTGAACCCAACTTTCGACGGTTTTCAAGCATAAATCGGCCGATACTGCTGCAATTTCACTTTCGATATTCGTACGAAGTTCATCAATCGTCGCTGGCTTGTTGGCGTAGACCATAGACTTGACGTAGCCCCACAGGAAATAATCTAACGGCGTCAAATCGCACGACCGACACGGCCAACCGACTGGGTCATTTCGTGAGATAACACGTTCACCCAACTTGGTTTCCAATAAGTTGGTTGTGGCATTCGCTGTGTGGCTTGTGGCGCCGTCCTGTTGGAACCACATGTCCTCCAAGTCCATATTATCCAATTGGGGCCAAAAATATTCGGTTATCATTGAACGGTAGCGATTCGCATTCACAGTAATGTGCCGGTCTTGATCATCACGGAAGAAGTACGGCCCAATGACGCCGACGGCCCATAAACCGCACCAAAAAGTAATTTTTTCGGGATGCAATGATGGCTCATGGATAATGTGTGGGTTGCTGTCTGACCAATAATGCATATTTTGCTTATTGACGAAGCCATTCAGCCAAAAATGAGCCTCATCATAAATTGGACGTAGCGCTCTTAAAGTTGAGGCCACTGACTCCAAATTTCGGTAGTACATTTTAATAATTTCGACTCGTTGTTGACTCGTATATCTTTCCATGATGAAATGGCAAACCTACCTGAAGAGAAATGTCAAAAGAGCGGGAAAAAACATGGCGTCGTTTGCTGTCCCTATCGATTTACTTTTGTAGCGTCACTGTTGAAAAACCCTATATAAGTTACTTTAGGTATTTTCGCGTAAAATAAGTTATTTAGAAGATTATATTTAAGTTTATAGAAATAAATCCAAAATATATTCCTTATATAGGATGTATGTACATTAATTTTCCCGAAAAGGTTCTTTCTCTAATGAGAGGTACTTCTTTTATAAAAAGCTAATGTTTTTTTTAAGAAAAGCTATCATTGTTATTGAGAAGTGCTTTCGTAAGAAAAAGCCTAAGAGTATGATTTTTTTGCAAAGAAATATTTTTTTAACAACAGGTACTTTTTAAAGAAGTTGTTACTCTTTTTAAGATAAGGTTATTTTTTTAAGACAATTTACTTATTTTCAGGAAGGCTACTTATCCCAAGAAGAGAAAAGAAAAGGTATTATTTTATTTTTAAGAAAGGGTACTTTAAAGAAAAGTAATTTTTGTAAGAAAAGGTATTTTATGTAAGAGAATGTATTTTTGTTTGATGAAGAAAAGCTCTTTTTTTGTGAAAGAACAGGCAAAATTTTAAGAGTAGGTACTTATTTCAAGAAAGTTATTTTTTTTTACAAAAATGGTACTCTTTAAAGGGAAGCTAGGTTTTTAAGAAAAGGCAATTTACTTAAGGTACTTATTTAATAAATTAAATTTTTTAAGAAAAGGTACTTTGTTTACGAAAATTTACTTCTTTAAGCAAAGGTATTTCTTTAAGATAAGGTATTTTATTAAGTAAAGGTACTCTTTTGAAGAATTTTTGTCTGAGAAAATTTCCATTTTTTGAAGAAAATGCACTTATTTAAGAAAATGTTATTTTTTTAAACTTCTTTCACTTTGGCTTTTCTAAATTTACTTTTTATTCGGTTCAAACTACTCCACTCCACCTAGAAAATTTCCCATGAAACAAAAAATATCCCCCCACATGTTATATGTTAGTTTTGTACAGTTTTGATATGCAAACAAACCACAATGGCACATTCTCCATATTAAAATTTTCCAAAATGTGAAATTGGATATTGTTTTAGCATCAAGTGCATTGCGGGACATAAAGGGGTTAATTGTTTTTTCTGAAATTTTGTGTGTGTATTCTACTTCACCCATAGAACGAAATCACAGAAGCATATTCTAACTTCGATCTGACAAATGAGGCATAAATCAATTTGAGTGTGTTAGGATCGGCAAATTCAGAACAATTCCTTGTGATGAATCCAAGCAATCTATATGCTTTAGGAATAATAGAATCTATATGCTGAATGAAAGATAAGGATGAGTCAAAAACAAGACCAAGATAGTAGATTTTACAGATTTCGAGATATAGGTACCTAATTTGAAATCAAACTGAATTGGATAATGAGACCTAAAATAAGAAACATGTACACATTTAGCGAGATTTAAAGGAAGGGCATTCAAAAGACACCACTCATTTAAGTGTTCTAAGTCAATTTGCAGATCAAGAGCATACCGCAGTGAGTCCGTTTTTAGAAATATTTTTAAATCATCAGCACATAAAATAAATTTAGATTTAATGAAACATGAAGAAATGAAATAAATAGGATGAAAAAAAGTGGACCGAAGATGTTACCCTGAGGAACACCAGATGTTTGCAAATAAGGAGTAGATTGAAACCCTTCAATAGCTACTCTACAGACCCTACCAGAAAAATATGACTTTAACCACAATAACAAAGTATAATGAAAACCCATATGCTCTAGCTTAGCAAAGAGAATACTTTTGGACAATTTGTCGAAATCTTAAGCAAAAAAATGTCTCTACTTAGCTTCCTTGCTCAAAGGCCGATTCATCACAAGGAATTGTTCTGAATTTGCCGATCCTAACACACTCAAATTGATTTATGCCTCATTTGTCAGATCGAAGTTAGAATGATTTGGTATCCACATAGTGGCATTTATGTTGCTCGTGTGGAAAAAGTTAAAAAAAATATATGAAATTTGTTGTTTCTTTAGTACTGATGGTAAATCCATTACATACATATGAAATAAAAAGTTCATGGTTGGGGTTGGCTTCTTTAGAAAAGAAGAAGAAATTCCAGTCTGTTATGCTTGTTTTTATATTATTAATGGCGGTATTGACTACTCAGATCTGCTTTCTTTAATTCCATTTAATGTTCCTCCTAGAAGTCTGAATTGAAATTTTTAATGTACCTTGCCACCATACTAATTATGGGTTTAATAGTACATTGGCACGAACTTTGATCTATCTTAATGCTATTAATGTTAATCAACAGAAGAAATCAAAGAGTTCTGCATATCCAAATATTGTTTCAAAAAACGTTTGCTTCAAATTTTAGAATGAATTTTTATATCAATATATAACGGGTTTTTCAATAAGAACGCTACAAAAGTTTTTTTTAAATAAAACAAAACCGGTTTTAGATACCAATGAAATTCTTTATTCCTGTGAAAGTACGTTCGATGCCATTATGTATGGAACTCGATTTCTTTTGCATGGCTACCACGGGCACGCTTGCTGAACCCAATTTTCGACGGTTTTCATGCATAAATCGGCCGATACTGCTGCGATTTCACTTTCGATATTCGTACGAAGTTCATCAATCGTCGCTGGCTTGTTGGAATAGACCATAGACTTGACGTAGCCCCACAGGAAATAATCTAACGGCGTCAAATCGCACGACCGAGGCGGCCAATCGACTGGGCCATTTCGCGAGATAACACGTTCACCAAACTTGGTTTCCAATAAATTGATTGTGGCATTCGCTGTGTGGCGCCGTCCTGTTTGAACCACATGTCCTCCAAGTCCATATTATCCAATTGGGGCCAAAAATATGCGCTTATCATTGAACGGTAGCGATTCGTATTCACAGTAATGTGCCGGTCTTGATCATCGCGGAAGCAGTACGGACCAAACCGTAATTTTTTCGGGATGCAATGATGACACGTGGATTACGTGTGGATTGCTGTCTGACCAATAACGCATATTTTGCTTATTGACGAAGCCATTCAGCCAGAAATGAGCCTCATCGCTGAAGACCAGCGGGTAATTTTATAGAAAATACTTTATAATTTCCCCTATGGGAGTTTTTACTCGGTCTGTTTGCTAAATTTACAATTTTCTAAATTTATGTTAGTTTCCAATATTAGTGCTTGGTATTCTTCAGACATATATAAAGGAATTCTCATTAATGTGGTGACTGTTTCTAGATATATATTTTTGATGAATTCACCGAAAACATACCACGTCAACGTCTGCTGGTGAAGATCTTGGCAAAATCCGATACAGACAGCCTTGGTATCATTGGAACATTTTTGTTCTCGACTTTTTTGAAAATAATATAAAGCTAATAAACAAGCTTTATATTATTTAAAAAGGACTTGAGCTTTAATAAATTTAGAAAATTGTAAAATACTTTATGGTACAATTTGTTACTAAATCGTAGTCTGTAAGGAATTTGTATTTCCATTGACTTATAAATGCAACGAAATGAAATCCAACTCGACACAAAGTTTTGATACCACTTCTAAATTAAAGTTTATACTCGTATTATTCGATCTCTAAGTTGTTATGTTCTTTAATTCTTGTTCGGTTCAAGACCAATAACTATTAAAAAGTAATTTTTCTATGAAAATATTAAGCAAAAAATATGTGAAATTGATTATTTTGGTGGATGGTTGGGAATATAGCTACTTCAATGCCCACCAAATTAATTTGTTGAAGATAACTAATATTAATTGTTCAGGTTTTATAAAGTATAACAAGCAGTATTATATAAACATAAAACGGAGTTGTCAGTCCTGAATTCAGAAAGATTTTTTTATATACTTTTTGTTAATTTTATGTGTTTTCAAACTCGAAACCAAAAAAATTTGGCTGAATATTTTTTGGAAATTTTTTTAATTTGCTTCTAATTTTCTGTCTGTATACTTTTCCAGTAACAAATAGTCTTGAACTATTTTTGAGAGAGTAATATAGATTTTACTCTCCCAGTAGAAAATATCACAAAAAGTGCACAGTAGACATTCCATGAAGGAATTGGGGAGATCTTCTCACAACCAGTGTGCTGTTCGCTTTCTAGTTTTACACTCACTGATTGGGACCTACTGTTTTACATCGTGTCCGAACGGTACTTTGAGAAGCTTTTTCATGGTTAAATACACGATAGAGTCGCCGTCACTAAGCGAGTTGTCCACCACCGAAAGAAATGTAATGTGGTCAGAGCAGGGATCGAACCCACGTTCTCATGCAAACAAGAAACAACGATTGCCATGAGATTGTACCGTTCTCAAATTATATCCGTTAAAGTTTATATTATTCGATCTTTCAGTTGTTATGTTTTTCAATAATTTTCCGGTTAAATATCTCTAATGCCAATCTCATGGCAATCGTTGTTTCTTTTGGCGTAGAATACGTCTTACCTTACGGTATAGGGAGTCATGTCAGATTGTTATTGTTGTAATCTTTATTTCATTGATTATGAGGAAACGGCGAGATATCTTTTTTTAAAATTTTTTTTGTAGGTAAATGAAGATGTTATCTTTCGTTTGATATACATTTCATATTGGTTGATATCTTCCTAATATTTAAATTTCTCAAATGAAAATTGTTTAAACACATACACTCAAACATATGTGTGGTGTTTGGTTGAGTGTTTGAGTTTGTAGCGTGAACACAAACTATGCTGCTGTTTCAGTGTGGACACAAACCTTCGGCTGTTGTTTTGATTGATGAAATATTGAAATTTCGTATATTTACTTATGTATTTAAGTGAAACAAAATGTTAAATGTGAATTTGAATTTAACATGGATATATAATTATAAAAAATATATGAAAAAATTAATTCATACATTTTTCTGTTAAATGAAAGTGCTGCCAAGTAAGCAAAATAACAATGCTGTTTGACAGCAGCTGACAGTTGACGTTTAGTAAATTAAAATAAAAAAACATATTTATCGTATTTTACCTACCATAAGCTTATGTATATTATCAAAAGTAACTATCAAGTAAATAAATTAATTTGCTTATGTTATTTATCATTTATTGTTATATATGTTTTCTGTCTTATCGGATGGCGAATTCTACGTTAAACTTAATGGCCGCGTCTCTGACACAGCCTGCAGGGACAGTCCGTGGCCGAAGGCCTCGGACAACTGTCTGCTGTTTTTTTGAAACAACAACATCTTTGCAATGGCTTTCGATGAAAGCATGCATAGGAAGGAAATGTTGTGAACATTGATGGTTATGGGCACGGTTGCCACAGGTATAAATTTTAATTACCAGAATTTTATAAGAGAGTTACCAAAAGTTACCAACATTTGGAACATTAAATGTTTATTTAAAATAATCAATATAAAGATTACAAAATAACAAAACATAAAGATAAAATGTGGCATATTGTCTTTGAATTGCAATGCAAAATTATTGAGTGCACAAGTATCCTACCGCTTCTATAATCAATCAGGAATCAAACCCGCGCGGAACAGTTTGCTCATCATAAATATTATTTCATTCAAAATATTTTTCCCTTTTTAGTTAGATTTTTCCACTTTATTTTTTCTGGTGAACGTGAACTTGTCTCCATTGGGAAGTTTACTGATTGCAAAAAGTACATTTAAACAGCACAAAGTGTTCGTTAGTGCGAAATAGACGAATATATTTGGTTGTTTAGTGCGAACGACAGCAAGCGCGTATTTTGGTTAGGCCCATAACGATTCAATTCTCCCAAACAGTGTTGCCAATCCTTCATATTTTCTTCTGTTTGCAAGCAACATTTTAGATCATATTTGGACAAATTTTCTAATAGAAATTTGAAACCAAATATTTTTTCTTCTAATTATTTCATTTCAAAATGTTACCAATGTTACCAATTTTGGTTGGATATTACTAACCGTGGAAAGTATTTGTTGTGGATGTTTTCGCACAAGTAGGAGTGTTGAGACAATTCTCGCTAACTTTGGTTTTGTTTATCTCTATAATGTGTGATGATATACCTAAATACCTGTGGAGAAGGGAGCTGATTATATGCCTTGGTGGGCATTAAAATAGTTATATTCCCAATCATCCACCATTAATGATCAATTTCACACTTTCCTTTTTAATATGTCTATTAAAATGTACTTTTTCATAGAAAAAATCTTTTTAATAGTTATTGATCTTGAACCGGAAAATTATTGAAAAACATAACTACTGAAAGATCGAATAATATAAACATAAAAGTCATATTATTCAAAAACATGTCGAAATTATAATCTTAGCAAAATAATACGTTTCGCTAAAGGTACGGTCAAATTGGGTAAATAGTTGACCAAAATACGTTTTATTATATTTGCTCAACATTTTGTCGTAGCAATACAGGGTGTTTACACCACGCACATTTATTTGCCTCATTTTGTTCGATTAACCAGGTGTCAAGAGAGGGAAAATACATGTGCCCTGTGTCTCTTGTAATTGAGATCCTGGGTTCGATCCCTGCGCTGACCACCTTAAAATTTCTTTCGACGGCGGTCACCTCGCATAGTGACGGTGACAATATCGAGTATTTAGCCATGAAAATGCTTCTCAAAAATACCGTTCGGTTCGGAACTTGTGTAAAACTGTAGGCTCAATCAGTGAGTATAAAACTAGAAGCGCACAGCTCACTGGCTGTGAGCTCTCCCCGATTCCTTCATGGGATGTAATGGGAAACCATTTATTTTTTTTTTTTTTGTATATCCTAATTTGTTGCAGCTTTGTCGAATTAGAGCCGAGTTCAAATGTTGATACATATTAATAAGTTTAGGAACTTTGCACTTTTTTAACTATGTAAGCAATTTTATAACCGTTGAACAAAATTATCAAAATATTTTTAATGTTCAGTATTTCTTCGTTGTAGTTTAATGTTGGCGGTTCTTCCCCCCATTGTATTAATTTGAATGGTAAAAGCTGACAGCACTGCTTATACCACCTTTTATTCATCATAAAAAATAGGAAAATATTTCCCCTTCAGTGGCCCACACTTTGGCCACATTGAACAAAGTCTTATTTGAAGGCAAATAATTTTGTTTGAACAAAATCAGCTGTTTTCTGTTTGCCACACAAAAATGTCTCCGCCCAAGAAATATTTGACGTTTTTCGTCAAATAGTTGCCCAAACTTAAGTCGTCGCTACGTGTTTCAGACATAGCAAGCGGTGTAGTCAAAACACGTTTAGTTTCTGTCCCAAGAACGCCCAACAACTTTCGAACAAACGTTATAAATTAATCACTCAAAACTACAATAATATCTTTTATAATATATTTTTGATTAAAATTAATACTTTCTTAAAGTTTTCTAATATCGAACACTCTTCTTCTTCTAGCTTCAATTAGGATTCGAGAATATTCGTTAACTAGAAGCTCAAGTTAGTATTACGATTGCAAGTTGGAATTGTATGTAACAACTATTATAATCGGTGCCCTTTGTTTTATTTTAGCAACCAGCTACTACTACGCCCAAGCAGTTTCCACAATATTGAAAATGTTTGTACATAATCTTAGTCTATAGTACTATCTAAGAATTGTTTTGGCACGTTGTCGAGTTTATCGAAAGTCAATCCACCTCAAGATTTTCTAGAATGTAGGAATTTGGGGTAATGTGGGATTTTTCGGATATGTCGGGGTATTTTGACTCACCATTCCCTCTATATCCCTAATGTGAGTAGAGTTTTAACTTGTCTCGGTACCGTACAGCCTAATCCCCATCTTCACAACAGATATAACAACTTTCGAAGGATTTGAAACTATTCCTACGATTAGCAAGTTGGGCTATCTCCAATTTGGGCTTCACTACAGTTTTGCACTGAATTCGCAAGGACAAATTTAATTGCATAAATATTGTTAAGTGAATATTTGAACAGATGTAATGTAGCGTTGATTTTGTTCAACTATTAGGTCGATTAACAGATATTATATTATTTCTTTGAAATCAAATATCTACGTATACTATACCTAATAGTGTTTCGAGGGTGAATTGTTAACACCTTTTTGTTACACGGTACCTGTTCGATTTATATGAACGCATTAGTAAATGTTACATTGGAAAATAAAAAACAATAGTTTTTGTGCTGAAGGCTCTTTTATCTTATTGCACTCTTTATCCGCTCTCATGAGAGTCTGAGTAAAGGAGCATAAACGAGTCTTATTCTCTTTATATAATATTTGAATAGAAATGCACCACTTCGACTATGTTATTACATAAAACAATACAAAAACATAAATGTTTCAAAAGGAATCAATGTTTCACTTCAAAATTAGATGTCGCCAGATGTCGCCAGTGCTTTTGAGTCATACAATTCGTTCCATGAGTTCAGAGACTATTGTATTGAGACGCTGTGTGTTGTTTGCATGTGTTCACTTTGATAGATTGCCACAGTTATTATTCCTGTTGTCAAATACTGGATTCGGGAGCGTAATATTCAGAGAATTACTACTGTAACATTCTATAAAGGATACTTGGTTTCGGCAAGTAAACGTATGTTAAACGCAAACGCAACAGTGGCGTTGAAAATACATATAATATTGCTACGTATTTACTAATTCTCATTTTCGTCTTGTATTGTTTGATTTCTCCTTAATAAATGAATGTTCAATGACTATATTTTGTTATTCGACCTTTGTTTTACCAACAAATAATCCAACTGATTCGAGCTGGAGGTCAGCATTGCTTTTTTCTGTTTTTCGTTTGTATTTGTGTGTTACTTTTATTTGTGTAACTTCAAAAACTTTCATTTAGACAATTTTTATTAATTTGGTTTCCTGGTAATGTGACAGTATTTATTTTTATTAGTGAATTCGAATTTAACACATCGCATATCAGGGGATTGGTATTAGACAGAAGCCAAAAGCTACTCTCCTTCAAAACTGTTTGTAGTTTTATAGTCAGGAACTTAACTAATCCATACATTAACATACACGAGATGGTGTAATTCGTTCATCTGACGTTTCACCTTGTGCTTCTACAGAGAAGAATCGAACGTCTGTCAGCTGTTTTACTGTTACAACGTTCAAATACTCCATTTTTAAATTTTTATTTTGATGTAAAAATTTTCAACTTTCAGACGTTTCATTATATTTAGTCAAAAAGGCAAGAGCGATATAGTGGTTCTGTAGCCTGTTAATCAATGAGCAAACCAAACATAATGAACCATGAACATGTACTCTTTGATCGAAAGCGAACGAATACGAGTGCATATAATGCTTCGTAGGCCCGAGTCAAATTGTATTCATTTTGCTATTTGTTCCTCGCGTACCGTTTTCATACAGTCATAGATAAATAGACAAGAGTTTATATATCTATCTTTACGTTCTTTCGATGACGACGAGGTAGTAGGCCATTTCATCGAGATCGAGTTGCTGTTGAATTGTATCCTTTTTTTGGACACAACAATGCAACTAACATAAAACATAATTTAGCTGACATTAGTATCATTTAAACTTAGTTTGCTTCTGGTTGCTTATCGCTGTCTCGCCTACCCACTCTGTTTTCTATCAATTTCCTACTACATAGTCGATAAGCTGTGTCATGGATACACCCTGATACATTCCCTATACATGTAGCAACACCACCAATGAGTAATTGTTTTGGTTGTGTATTTCTATCCGCGAATATGCAAAAACCACAAATGTAATTCAGGGCAAACATACAAATTTCATTCATATTCATGTGTTTTTCATTGCGTAGTAAACTAAAAGCCATACCCACGATCTCGAAAGAAATCCTAAAGCATCGTTCAGGTATAATGTGGTTTTGAAGTTTTCGGGATTTCAACCCATCAAACATATGTTTTGCAGTACAAAAATCTGCTGTTTATTGAAATGAAATCCCGTAAGCTGTGAAATCCCGGAATACCTGAACGTAGCTTAAGAGAACGAACTTCAATTAATTACCTTATCCCCGATGTGGATCATTAACGTTCGCTTTCTATCTATACATACGTCAAACAGCAGATTTGGGACTCACTAACAAGCGAACGGAAAGATATACACTTCTGTTCAAAATCGGACCCCACTTACACCCTCTCCAACAAAATCTAAACAAACGAAGACAGTAAATCGCATTGTTTCAAAAATATATCTTTAGAGTTGGCGTTCGCATGGTTCTACGAGTTTTTGTGTGGCTGTTGATCAAAGCAATAAGATGAAGCTGTCGAGAGATGAGTACGAGCAACCAGTATCCGTTGACGTTTCTGTACCGAAATGAAAATACATTTTAATAAAAAATGTCATTTTCTATCCATTGTGTTTCTTCAATTGAATTTTATTTAAATTGTTTTTGTTTCAAGCCTGTATTTGATTTCCAGCAATGCGACCAGGTGGTTTCTGTGGCACAGCCGATCGAAAATGTACTACACTGAACGGAAAATCATCATCACACGGATGAAAATGTTCATCACCCTAACAACTTTTGTCATCGAAAGTGAGCTAACGTATCGCTTCATTCCCGCTATGAAAATGTGTTCATCAACTGCAAATTGTTCGTTACTGTGGTGACAGTATGGATGTTGCTGCAATGAATTTGCTTCATTATTGCAACGAATTTGTTTCGTTGCTGCAATGAATTTGTTTCACTGCTGCAATGAATAGGTTGCGTTCTTGCAAAGAACTTGCTTCACTGCTGGTATGAATTTGTTCATTGCTGCTATGAATTTGTTTCATTGATGCAACGAATTTGAGTCATTGTTGTAATGAATATGTTTCATTACTACAATGATTTTGTTTCATTGCTGTAATGAATGTTTTGAAGTGTGTTTGAAATTATTTATTGACAATTGTATATAAATATACTGTTAGTATTACATTGCAAGTGTTTAGATAAAAAAAAATTGAATTTTTGTTCTCGAAAATCTATTTGCTAAATAGTCAATATTCATCCCATGTTGAAACAATCGCCTGGAGAAGATTGTGGTAGTCGAGGTGTTGAGTGTTATTGTGGCCGGCAAACTCAGGTCCTGCAATTAAAGACATATACGAGAAATTCATTATTAAAAATTATATTTAAGACATGTACATATCTACAGCGGTGTGCGATGAAATAGAGTCAACACTAATCAACATTTTCAAAACAAAAACAAATGTAGAAAAATTAAATTTTGTTTATAACTTTTATTTTTAATTGTTCAATTAAGAACTAGATATAACATTTTAGAACATTAATGTCGTAATTTAAAATTAAATCATTAGGTATAAATCAAAATATTTCAAAATGCCCCGTTTTGCCTGTGAATTAAAATAGAGTCATCGCGATTCATCATCTGAACTAGAATAAATAGCTGTGTCAAATAAAATGTATGTTTCATTAATCCTTTATATTATCTCAGTACTTAATGAAATAACTATTATTTTTTATCACAGCTAAGCAACGCCTTGACATTGAATCATCAAGTCTCCACAAGTCATGTTTTCCACGCCGATTGTACCAGTGTCATAAGCTCATCTTTATTAAATTGATTTATTCCTTTGATAGACACTTTAATGTCCCGCCACACATTCTGAATAGGATTTAAGCCCACTATTATTTTCAAACGAAGCTTTTGCTCGCTTCGATGTGTGTTTGGGGTCGATATTATGTTGAAACACCCATCGAAGCGGCATTTCTCATTTAGCACAAGGCATCATGATGTTTTTTTTTAATACAGTGGTATAATATGCAGCGGCCATTGTCTGTTCAATTTGGAATAAAGGTTCTGTCCCAATGTAAGAGTAACAACCCCGTACCATTATGTTTCCGCTACCACGTTTAACTGTGTGGATTGTGTTCTGGGGCCTGAATTCGGTCTTGGTAGGTCTTCGTACAGGAAGATTACTCTTATCATAATTACCCAATCTCAAAATGTTTCGCCATTTGCGTACGGACTATTTCACATGCTCCTTGGCAAAATGCACCATTTTTTGAACGTTCCGTTTGGATTGAAATGGAACTTTTCGGACACATTTTGCCTTCAAATTGTTTTTAGTTAGCATTTTTCTTAATGTAGAGGTGTCAACATCCCGATCGTATTGCTTTTAAGGGCGGAAGAGGTAACAAAAGTCAAACTCTACGTGGCGCATTATTTTTGGTTCCAAATGTTCTGTAATTTTCAGGGTTTTACCGTCTGTTTCGTGGATTGGGGTTATATTTTATTCCGGTCTCCAACATTTTCTTTGAGCATCCAATTATGTCAGTAATTTGTATGTAGCTTCTGAATTCTTTTATCGTCTCTTTTATTCTTTCTTGGCGCTCATGATTGCAATATTTACATCGGCCCATTTTGGGACGTCAATAATGATAATTTATTAATGCTACTAATAAACATTAATCGTATTTAGAAGCAAAACTTTGTTTTCAAATTTAAATCCAAACTACCATTAACCATTTAAAAAAAATCAATGAGTGTTCGAACTCACGGATGATGTGTTAACACCTTTTTGCTACACGGTACCTGTTCGATTTCTATGAACACATTAGTAAATGTTACATTGGAAAATAAAAAATAATAGTTTTTTTTGTATACACCGGGCAATGCTGAACATCAAATGACTCGCTTTGTTTGGCCATAGCAACAACAACGAAACAACCAAACACACAACATCACACATACTTTGTCCGAAGTAGCTGACGTATACGTGTGTCACATAACTACATGTTTGCCATATCAACAGCAACGAAACAGCCAAACACACAACATCACACATACTTTGTATGAAGTAGCTGACGTATTAGTGTGTCACCATAATCTCGCTTGCAAATGAAATTTTGCGTGGCTATGCTTTATATCAGACATGTGCAAACTGACACAAACGCATTTCAAATCAGTTTTACGAATTTTGCGACTGTGTTAAGTTGAACGGAGCAAGCAGAACAAAAGCAGAGAAAACAAAAGTAGTACACTGAGTAAAAAATTAAAATTAAAAAAATTAAAAATTAAAACTAAATCTTAAAAAAAAAATCAAATATCAACATCTCCAATGATTATTTCCATTTATGATTTTTGCCATTTACAAACATAAAAATTTCTTTATATTCGTCCCTGGCAATTAAAATTTATTTTTTAAGTGTAGTGTGAATGCAGAACAGCAACTGACTTTGAATCGGTAAACAAGCAGCAAGCTTTCGGACATGTTGGTGTGAAAAAACGATCAAGCTACTATCGGTGTGAAAACACGATGACTCAAAAGAGTACTAGCTGCACATCTATGCTTTATATCTCAGTTCAGCATCAGTAACAGACACATGTACATACATACATTATTATGTTAATATATACGCTATAGACACAATTTCGTTTGCCTCACCCCTGCCACACCACTCTTTCATTGCTCTCTTGCTCGCTCATTTTTGTTTAACACGTCATTTTTCTCGTTCGCAGTCGCATAAAATCTGGTTTTAGCAGCAGCATAAAATCTGGTTTTAGCAGCAGCATAAAATCTGACTTTGATAGATTTAGTCCCTATAGATGTTAACACATCAAAAAATTTTTTGTAATTGAGTCTATTTTATAGCACACGTCATTACATAGCCTTTAAAATACTGACACTGACCTGGAGAACAGTAGTGTACAAAATTTATTAAAAATGACGGCATTATATTCAGCAGAGGACCGGTCAATCAGGTTCAGAATTTCTTGACATGAAACATCTTCGACCACTGATTTGCAGAGAATAAAACTTTTGACGAGTGTGTGACTCTATTTCATCGCACACCACTGTATGTCTGTACCTACCATGAACATAAGCTCTACTCCCCTATGCTCTACTCCTTTAACATAGAACCACATCATTGTTTTGTTAAATCATGCAATTGTTGTTGTGTTGAGGGTTTTGATATTGAATTGTAGCGTCAAATCTCCCCGCCATTAAGCCAGTGATTGCTATGTAAGCAGTTTCTTCAACTGCTCTTTTATTTATTTTAACCAAATTTGTTAAAGTTTCGATCGGATTCATTTGACAGTACGTTGAATTGTTATTTTTCATGTTCGTCGTACTTGAAACACTTTGTTTCTTTGACTTCTTCGTTTTCATCGACTTCGACTGCCCCCACAAGTGTATGTATGGCTTTCGTATTTTTCTGAATCCAAATACCAACACAACGAAACAGGAGCGATCGAATTCTGATTAAAACACGAACATTTTGTTGCGACTGGTACCGTCACGCGCTTACACACACACAAAAGTTCAGTTACATATTTCGGGGTAGTTTTTCTGCTATCGATGCGTCACTTTCTTTGCTTTCGTGTTGCTTCTTGCATTCTGTTTATTTATCTAATTGATTTACAGATTCGCAAGTTACACAAACGATCACAGCCAACACATAAATTAACACAATTTAGTTTCCACAATAAAAGATTTCTACTAATTATAACTAATAAGTCTGTTTTAACAAATTTATTCCGGCGGAGAAATATTTCTACCACTTTCGATTGTTGCAATGGAACTGATCTAAGATGTGTACGTGACCTACCACTCACGCTCACCATTTTCTATTGCTGGCCTAGTTTTTACGCTCGCATCATAAAAAATAGTTTCGTTACAATAACGAAATTGTTTCGTCAATTAAAAATTTTGACAAACCTCCAAAATAAATAAATAATAACTATTAACTATAAAAAGTAAGACCAAATATAAGTAGTTCAAAACTCATGCCTTTACTTTATTTTAATTTTCAACCCATTTTTCTACGAAATTCAAATTAAATAAAATTGTTGCAGGAACAACAAGTAAGTTGTTCCAGCAATGAATTGAAATATTGTCAAAGTCAAGAATGAAATTTTTCGTTGCAGCGACTACCAATTTGTCGGATATTCCACACTTTTCACTATACCAACGTAAAAACATTAACGAAAATGTTTCATCCATGCGACGAAGCGTTTTTCTTTCACTGTAGGGAAATGATGTAGAATGAGAGACCAAGGAAGACATACAGATTATAGGCCATGCAGCAAACTAAGTTTAAATAGTGTTTGATTGATACTTAAGACAATACATTATGTTTTATGCTGTTTGCATTTAAAAAGAAAATATTAATTCCCTTTTATTTCCGTCCGTATTATGCCAATAAAAAGGGAAAATTACAAAAGCAGCTCGAACTCTAGGAAATGGTCTACTACATCGTCGTTATTAAGAGAACATGAAGAGAGGAATAGCGACTCTTGTCTATTGCTCTATAGTTTAGCCAGGGGGTTTCTAATGCACAGCTGATCGAAAAGCCACTATGGAATTGATGTAGAATGAGACATCAAAGAAGACATACAGATTAGAGACCATTCAGCGAACTAAGTTTAAAAGTGTTTGATTGATACTAATGAACGCTAAATTATGTTTGCATCGAACGAAAATACCCACTCCCTTATATGTCTGTCCGTGTTTTGCCAACCAAAGAGTAAATTACCAAAGCGAACTCGATGGAATGGTAGTAGTCATGAAGAGGCATCGAAGAGAGTAATGGAGTCTCCATAGTATTGCTCTGTGGTTAAGCCCTTTTAGGGCATTTTAAGCTCTTTTTGTGTTGCTGCTCTTTTTTGGAAAAAAAGAGCTATTGTCGTTTCGGACGTTAACAAGTTGTGACCTACACTGAACGGAAAAGCATCGTCGCAAGGATGAAAATGTTCATCACCCCAACTACTTTTGTCATCGAAAGTGAGCTCACGTAACGCTTCATTCCCGCTACGAAAATGTGTTCATCAACTGCAAATTGTTCGTTACTGTGGTGAAAGTATCATTGTTGCTGCAATGAATTTGATCCATTATTGCTACGAATTTGTTTCGTTGCTGCAATGAATTTGTTTCATTGTGTAAATAAATAAGTGTCGTTCCGGCAATGAAATTATTTCAAATTCATAGCAACTTCAACTTCATTGCTGTAAAGAAAAAATTCATTGCAGCAATGAAGTTGCTTCATTGCTGCTATGATTTTGATTCATTGCTGCTATGATTTTGTAGCATTGCTGCAATGAATATTTTAAAGTGTGTTTGAAATTATTTATTGTTAATTGTACATAAATGCACTGCTAGTGTTACATTACAGGTGTTTTGATAACAACTTTTTGAATTTTTGTTTACTAAAACTACTAATTATATATTAGCCCTTCTACTCGTCTGGAGAAAGATTATGGTAGCCGAGAGGTTGAGTGTTATTGTGGCCGTTGTAGTCAGGTCCTGAAATTAAAAACAAATATGAGGAATTTATTATTAAGGTTCATATTTACGATTTGTACATATCTACTTATGTGTGTATAAGTACATACCATGAATATGAGCTCTACTCCTATATGGGTTTCATCACAGCAATTGATCTATGGTCAAAACTTCCTTTAACATAGAACATCATTGTTTTCTTAAGATATGCAATAGTCGTTGTGTTGAGGGTTCTGTCATTCAATTGTAGCCCCACATCTTCACGTCTTTAAGCCAGTGATCGCTCTGTAAGTAGTTTCTTCAACAGTTTTTTTTTTATTTTAAACAAAATTGCTAAAATTCCGAATTGATTCATTTCATTGTTCGTTAAATTGTTACTTTTTATGATCGTCTTACTTGAAAAACTTTGTTCATATGACTTCTTCGTTTTCATTGGCTTCGAATCCAAATACCAATCCAACGAAACAAGCGGGACCGAATCATGGTTAAAAAACACCAAAATTTTATTGCGATTTGTACCGTCACGCTCATACATACACACAAATGTTCATACATATTTCGGGGTAGTTTTTCTGCTATCGATGCGTCACTTTCTTTGCTGTCGTGTTGCTCCTTGCCTTCGGTTTATTTATCTATTTGATTTATAGATTCGCAAGTTACACAAACGATCACAGCAGACACATAAATTAACACAATTTAGTTTTCACAAATATTTATATTATTAATAAGTATAACTAATTAGTCTGTTTTAAACAAATTTATTTAAATTATTCTGGCGGAGAAACATGTCTACCACTTTCGGCTGTTGCAAAATAACTGATTTAAGATATGTACGTGACCCAGCATTCACGCTCACCTTGTTCTCTTGCTGACGAAACACAAATCGACACCTAATACTTCTGCTAATCTGACACGCCTTTATGGAATACCACTGACCGACACGAAATCCCCAAAAAATATTGGTAAAGATCTCACCGAAGCATTTAATGTGAGGCGAGGCCGCAGGCAGAGATCATGCGATCTCTTCAATATATTCAGCAGGGATAAAACTATCGGCAGCAAAAGTCACATGATTAGACTTATACAACATTGGGCGATATATGCGAGAATTTACTGCAGTATTTTCTAGAGTTTCGAAGGAATCAGCAAAAATTAGTTTGATAGTAAATGAGGACAAGACAAAATTAAAGGTTTCGACAAACAGAACATCCACCCGATTGAATGACAAAGTGAACGTTGATAACCGCTATAATTTCGAGGTGGTTGATGAATTTATTTACCTCGGATCTGCCGTGAACAGAAGCAATAATGTCAAACAGGTGATATTTTGGGCTAAGCAACCACTTCAGAGATAAGACCCTCTCTTGAGAATCGAAGATATAACTAACAGTATACGAGTACAACCAATGAACTATGCGCGGGTTTAGACCCCAGCGTTTTGCTATTGGTCTTTTATGGATATATGGCCCTATCACAGTCTTTGTTCTCTTGCCTGTATGTAGCGTTTGAAGTTTAACTTCCTGTCAAGTAAAATACCTCAGTATTTACAAACTTCTATAAAGCTGACCAGATCATACAGAGCACGAGGGTGATTTTGTCACACCCATTTAGGTATCTCCCATACAAAAGTTGTGATTCTGGCTGGTTTTTAAGCTAGATAACTCCCGCAAACCCGAAACGATTTCAACTATGCTTTTTTTAAGCAACATCACTCTTCTATGAAAAATATGTGGGGGACTTTCCGGTTGGCCGATACGCTATATCCCATAAACCCCAGCCGATGTTAATGAAATATTTTGTCAAAAGCTACTATGTAAATGTACATCTTCGCCACGTCACTTTTTGTATCTCTCAAGCATATATTGGGCGGATAATTGGCTGGTAGTCACAATAAATTGCGCCCATTTACAACACCCATTCGAATATAAAACTTTTTTATAAGACCTCGGACCCAATGGGCAACTGACATTTCTGTAGTTGTTTTGTATTTCTAAAAACATTAAAACTTCATTTATCAATATGTAAATGCAAGTATAATAAATGATTTTTTTTCAAAAATTCGTATCATAAGAAGGAAATGAGTTACTGTGTAATGCAATGCGAATCTCAAATATGGGGTCTACCATAGACCATGGTATAGTAAGTAAGGTAAACGCAGTAGAAGTTGTAATTTAAACTAAAAAAGGCCTTTTTTTTGTTTGGTGTTCCTAATCTGTCAAATTTTCTACATGTGTGTATGCTGGAGTAGTGGAGTACCGATTCCCGGGATTCCCGGTACTCAAACTTACTTTGTTTGGCTGTCACATTTGTCGAGGGATTTGATGCGACAGGCATTTCATCTGGCATATCATTTAACATCCTTTTAGCACAATTTCTTATAATTTCTTGATCATCGATGTGTTGAAGACCTTTATACCTAGGATCAAAAAAAGGAGCCAGCATTCTTGTTGTTGGATTTATGGCGTCATTTGTCCAGAATGTTTTAATAGTCAATTGTTTTATTTCATGTTTAAATTGTGATGAAAAATATGAGTCATCATATGCGACGTTTAAAAAATTTTTCATCCACTCGTTGATTAATGGGCGAACCATTGAAATAGACGATTCATTTGAACACCAAAGATCAGTTATTGCTTTCAAAGGGTGCAAAATTTCAATTAAATTTTCAATTTTGGACCACTCTGATTCGGAAATTTCAAATTTTTGAGCATCGGCAACCAAAGTTATCTGAAATAAAAATAGTCAGTAATTTCGAAACAATTTTATTGGAAATTATAAGGTAGTTAAATACAACAAGTAAATTTTAATTACCAACATTCTGTAAACAAACGTAAACTTATCTCTCTGTCGGACAAAAATTTTCTATTGGAATACGATTTTCAATCAGCCTTTCTAACATCAAAAATGTTGAGTTCCATCTAGTGGCTATACATACTTTGAATAACCTTTAGAGGTTTCATGGACAATTGTTGTTGTTTTTTTGTTAGTTCTCCAGAAGCTCGAGTGAATGATTGAAATGACCGACTATCTTAGACACAGTTGAAAATAATATTTTTAATTCTTGTGTGTCGAGGGTTTTTTTATTACTAATTGCAATGAGTGTGTTGCATACGTAATCTTATCATTGAACTCTAGACCGTAGACAGCTCTTATCGCGCGGAGCTCTGATATCTGTAACAATGCCCGATAGTTTAGACTTATCGATCCACTTTTGTTTCATATTATATAGTGCTTCCCCTATGTTTTCTCCCGTATGCTGGTCTGCTATTTCCACAGTGTCCAGGGCAAATTTTTTCGGGCACCAATCGTTCATGATTGTATGAGCGATAACTCCTAAATAAGATTCATTTGGACTGGACGTCCACATATCAGTAGTAAAAGCAACATAATCACGTTGTCTGAGATATTCGTGTATGTTCTTTCCTATATCATCTTATAGATTACGAAGTTTTCGCTTTGTAGCCTCTTCCTTAATGGGTTCTTTATAGAGATACCAGCCGCGAATAACTTAAAACCTCAGCTTGTTACAAAGGAATACGGTAGCTGGTTGATTGCTATCATTTTCACTAAGCGATTGTTTAAATCTTCAGAGGAGTACATTTCACTGTTATTTACAACTGTCGAGGAACAACAATTTTCATCGCCACCGCTGTTTTTATCAATTGAATGAATGGCTTTTAAGTGTCGCTTAATGCCACTGGTACTCCCAGCATTACATTTTATTCTTGATTCACATTCCAAACAAATTGCATAATTGCCGTCTTTCTGACATGACTGCAAATAAAGCTTTTACTTGCCATTTCCTTAAAAAATTGTTTTTTCACTTTATTTACACGTATGTTAATTATTTTTTCATTCAAATATTTGCATACACATTAGAGTGGGTCAATTTTTTTCTCGACAAAGCGGTTGTCCAAATCGTAATCTACGACGAATTCTAAGAAAATTTTCCAAAGAAACCATGTGTCTAAAACTAAAATCGAGCTTCCGATTTTTAAGGAGAAAGTTTTGTTTACATATATATATTTTGTTCTAAATATGTTAAAATTTTATCAAGTCTTCTAAAAAACTTAACAAAAGTAATTATGTTGGGCTTTTTCGAAAGGAAATTTCATGACCTTTTGAAAGTTGTTTAGATAACTTAACAATTTAGATGTTTAGTTTAATTTTAAATAAGCTTTTAATCATTAAATGGTACACGAAAAAATTAAAGATAGTTGTGGTCTTTAAAAATAATTTAAATATTTATGAAATTTTTGTATTAAAAAAGTTCTCGTTTTATGTGTAGAATGTAGAATGTAGAAAGTTCTCGTTTTATGTGTAGGTTGTTTCCGACTTTGTAAGTATTTCGCTTGGGAATATGCCACCCGCCTTGTCAGCAAAACAGGAAAAAAAACTTTCAACGGACGTTATGTACTTATATCAGATATCTTTCGCAATTCATAATGGTTCCTGTCCAGAACGTTTAGGCAACATAAAACCTGGGCCTATCGTTCATTCCCGTTGGTTAACCAAAGCTGCTAGACTTCTGCGATTGTATGTAACTACAAATTCACAATCCGAAAATTTAAAAATTTTAGCAACGTATGTCATGAATGTTTACGTACCAATGTACTTTAATGTAAAGTATTACGATTCAGTTATACATGGAAGTGCACTCTTATATAAATTTATTTCTTCAACACAATATTTGCCACAAAATTTGCGTGAAATTGTAAATAATGTTGTTCAAAATAACGGATATTTTGCCCACTCAGAAAATGTGCTTCTAACAATGATTTTTGACAACAGAAAGGAAGTGCGCGGAATGGCTGTAAAAAAAATTTTATATTATCGTGAAAATCTTTACGACTCAACAAAATTAAGAGTTTACAAAAAGCCAACTATAAATTTTAACTGCACTAATTACTTCGACATGATAAACTTAGATAACGATGCCATTTTATCCGAGCCCCCATTCACTGCAAGCATACCCTATGAACACTTGCTCAATTACATAGAACTGGACAATCCACCGCTTCCGGATCCACAAATTCCTCTACACATTCAAGGAACCGAGCGGTTTGTGCAACTACTGACTAGAGTCTCACGTCGAACTATTGAAAAAAATCGCGATGGTGTTATGGCAGTCACAGTTAAAAGTCGAAACCTAACACCTAGGATTGATAGCAAGAAAGACTTTAAAAATAAGTAATGTTCAAATAAAAAGTGTGATATTTTCAAAACATTGCAAAATTGTAACATAACTTAAAATACAAGGCCTTCCAATTTTTTGATCAGTTTGAAAAAAATTTGCTTATACAAAATGATACACATAGTAAGACTTTTAAAAACATAAACAAAATATTGGAAAAACTTGAAACTTTTTTGAGGGGAAAATATCTTCTCACATGCCCGCCATTTTTTTTTTATTTTCAATTTAATCTCACTTTAATGAAGAGTATAGTACAATTGGTACAGCTGAATATACCACTCTTACTTGTTTACCTTAACTTAAGCTTATTAAAAAAATAAATAAATAAAACTTTCTCGTTAAAAATCGGAAGCTCCATTTTGATTTTAGACCCATGGTTTCTTGGGTAAACTGTCTTAGAATTTGTCGTAGATTACGATTTTGACAACCGCTTGGTGACTTTTTTTCGATCCATACAAATTGGCCCCCCCTAATATACATATATTTTTCCCATAAAGTATTATATTTTTTATCTATTTTTATAATTAAATTATTTTAGAAATTTTTTCTGAAAATTTATGTCACTTCTTATCACAACCACACAATAAATATGCAGAATTAAATTCTCTAACAAAACACACTGAAAATCAAGGCACACTATTTTTTTTTTGCAGGCACGGGTATGGTATAAACTAACAAAGTCAACACTTATTCCTGTATGAAATAGTTACCGTTTTAGGTCTATCTCGGTCCGGTGTTTCCCCAGTTTTTATGCAAATATCACATAAATTCGTGGAAATGTTCAACTAGTGTCGTTCTTCTATCGCGAGTTATTTGTAAAAGTACTTTAGAAAATTTCAAGACATTATGTGCACCTTTGGTGAACAAACCGAAGAAAACATAATTTTTTTATTTCCCTGGAATCCCGGTACAAACCTGGAGCACTAATCTGGAGTAAAAGTAAACAAAAATGTACAAAAACAAAATACATGTGAATTTGAAATAGGAGACACCTAAGAAAGAAAATAGTTCAAATCAGCTGTTCTAACGAACTAACCTTACTTATTCTACCATGCCATAGACGTACACTTTGAAAAAAAAAGTTTAATAAAACAAAACCCATTATTTACAGATTGAATTAACATCCCATGTGTTTAAGGCGGTTTCGGATCGTTATTTATTAAATACTGTTGAACGCTCCGTTGAACCAGGTTCTAATGTGCTTTGATTTTGTTAATTTTTTTTTTTAAAATATTTCTCTTTTAAATTTGTTAATCTCTTGCCACAAGGGTCTTTAATTCTCAAACTTTAAAATCAATTCTCTGTAATTTTTTTTTATTAATAGATTTTTTGACATGTACTTCTAAACCAAATAAAAAGTGGCCCAACGCCAAATAGACATTACTGAGGCATGCTGGCAATTTCAATTTCATGTATATAATTCTTGAATTTCAATTTAACAAATATAAAGGAATACAGTTTAAAGAAATTTAAAATAATTGTTTCAGATATAATATTTACATACGGTTTTTACATAAGAAGCGTTTCTAAATTCTCTCTTATATATGTAACTCTTAAGATTTGTTTTAAATCGAGACACAACATTAAATGATTTTAATGACGATGGCAATTTATTGTACTCAATGCTACCCATACATTCTATACGCTGTTTTGTTGTTTCAAGCCTACATCTTGACGATCTCAGATTTTGACTATTCCTTGTATTGAATACATTTTGGTTCTGCAAAAATGTTATAGTTCGGTGCCCAATATTGTTCACCGATTTACACACATACATGAAAAGTTGATATTCATACAAAGCTCGTATAGACATTATTGATTCACAATAGTTTTTATGTAGCGATAGCGTGGAATAAGTCCTTGGTAATTTAAACACTATTTTTAGGGCTGTGTTTTGCATTCTTTGAAGAGTTTTTAGAACAGTTGAATTTTTAAAAGCATAAATTATTGCCAAGTAATTAAGGTGACTTTGTAAAAATACATTGAATAACAGCAATTTCGTATTTCTGTCTAACAAATTCTTCATTTTATATAAAACCCCTACTGCCGGAGCAATTTTACACACTAATACCTAAATACTTGACATTATTCACTTCGGTTATAATGTTGCCATCAATACAGACACTAAAGCTGTTATCCAAGTTAGCCTGGGGCTTGAATCGAATTAGTTTTGTTTTACTAGAATTGACAGCTAGTTTATTAAGTCTAAAATACTCAAACAATAAGGAACAATCTCTTTCGATTGCAGTTTATAAAACTAGGTCAAAATTTCGTCAGCAAATATATACATACGTCCAGCAAGTTCAAGATCACTTAAATCATTTAAGAACATTTTAAATAATAAATGTCCCAAACAACTACCTTGGGGAACTCCACATGTTACTTCCTCCGTTCGGCTTTTAGCATCAGAAATTTGTACATATTGCTTCCTATTTGTTAGATAGCTCCTAAAAAGCATTAGCTCACTTCCCTGAATTCCATATTTTGACAATTTCTGTAATAATATTTCATGGTCTACAATATCAAAAGCTTTTGATTGATCTAAAAATAAACCACCAACGCCTACCTGACCCTGATACAACCCGTTGCAAATAAAATTTACTACGTTTACTACCGCTTCTTCTGTACCACAACCCTTCCTAAAACCAAACTGGTACTTATATATATAACTGTTGCTGTCAAAATAATCCTGCAATTTTCCATGTATAATTTTTTTTATAAATTTTGTCAACCACGGGCAGAATAGCAATGGGCCCAAAATTTTCAACAGATGATGCATTGTTCACTTTAGGAATTGGGATTATTTTATTAATTTTCAAGCTGTCCGGATATTTAGCTGTAGTTATAATCATATTTAAAATAGAGGTTCATATCCCTGATAACTGCTCCTGACTTTCTATAAAAACTCTCGGTATTAAATTATCATACCCGGCACATTTGTTGAGCTTTACCCTTCCTAAAACCAAACTGGTACTTATATATAAAACTGTTGCTGTCAAAATAATCCTGCAATTTTCCATGTATAATTTTTTTTATAAATTTTGTCAACCACGGGCAGAATAGCAATGGGCCCAAAATTTTCAACAGATGATGCATTGTTCACTTTAGGAATTGGGATTATTTTATTAATTTTCAAGCTGTCCGGATATTTAGCTGTAGTTATAATCATATTTAAAATAGAGGTTCATATCCCTGATAACTGCTCCTGACTTTCTATAAAAACTCTCGGTATTAAATTATCATACCCGGCACATTTGTTGAGCTTTAGGCTTTTGATAATCGATATTATTTCGACCTCAACAATTGTAGAAAGAGAGAATATTTCCGGGTTTTGTGCCAGCGTTCTGAAGAAGTTCCAATCATCATCCGCGCAGACAGAAATACTACTTCTAACGACTCGTATGGAATTAACAAAATGCATACTAAGTGCATCAGCCTTATCTTGAGCGGTCACAATTTTTTGTCCTGTCTGTTAGCAATTTTTACAATTTTACCTGAAAATGCTAGAAGTCCATCGAATTTCTTACTTTTAGTTTTACGGCGTTGTTTAAGCAACTTTTCCTTGTATATAATTATGTCTTGAAGGTTTTCATTAATCCAAGGAGTTATTTTAAATCTAATAAACTCTTTACATTTTCTCTCGGAAGTTGCATCCTCATCTACATCAGTAATTGTTGAAATAATTTTCTCAGCGTAATCGGTTGTATTTTGTATACTTAACGACAAATTTTTTTCTCGTAAAGACGTTCTTACTCTATTATAATCACAAACGAATTTTACTTTTTCAATGTACTCTCGTGGCTTGAAACTGCTTCTAATTTTACAAGAAATTATATAGTGATCTGTTAAATGGCATTCAACAGAATCAGTAACAATGCAATTAAAAAATTTTGCTAAAGACATGATCAATACATGCAGTGCTCGAAGGCCTTGTTACAAGATCATGACAATTACGACAATCAAAATTCAAAAATAAGTCTTTTAAATCATTGAAACGGCTACTACGATTCAAGTCTATGTTAGAATCACCAAGAACTATTAACGGACCATACGCTAGATTACTTGTGGACTCTTCAATTATAGACAAAAAATTTTCTACAGAGCATTTCTGTGAACGGTAATAAGTCATCAACTTTAAAGGTTTGTTATTCATTTTAAAGTTTTCCAACGAAATAGCAATATATTCAACAAAGTTGTCAGATTTACAAAATTCTACAGAAAACTTTAAATATTCTTATATTTCTTCTTTATTCTAAATATTCTTCTTTAAATACATCTTCTCTACAGCAGAGTACGCACGAATAACCTGGAATACTATAAAGCTGTGTTAATTCATTCTGAAACCATGTTTCTTGAATCGCAATAATATTTGGTAGCTGTGACATATTAAAAATGAGTGATTTAAATTTATTAAACTTTACTAATGAAGAAACGCTTCTTATGTTTACAGAAATTATGTTAAAAAAACTAAAAGGTATATTTAAAATGTTTGTGTTAAAGTTGGAAAAATCTTGAAAGTATTGATTACTTGACATTAAAGAATAAGAAAAATATATTTCATCAAACCAAAAATACAATTTAAAAGAATAAAAAAATAATATGGTTAACACATTAAATATTAAGAAGAAACATACGACTGCGGATTCTCATCATCACTGGACTCGCCTACATCATTGGCTGCTTCATTATTTATTAAAGAGTTGCGCATACGAGATTTTGCAGTTGTGGCGTCGTCGACTTATTGTTTTGACGTAAACGCCAATTCTTTGAAACGGAGATACCGATATTCACAACTATGCCACTATTACCAAATATCAATGTTTAGAGATAGAAAAACAAATTCGAGTAAACATCATAATAATGGTTAGATATATAAAAAAATACAGCAGACAGTTGTCCGAGGCCTTCGGCCTGTCCCTGCAGGCTGTGTCAGAGACACGGCCATTAAGTTTAACGTAGAATACGCCATCCGATAAGACAGAAAACATTTATAACAATAACTGATAAATAACATAAGCAAATGAATTTATTGATTTGATAGTTACTTTTTTATAATTATATATTCATGTTAAATTCAAATTCACATTTAACATTTTGTTTCACTTAAATACATAAGTAAATATATGAAATTTCAATATTTCATCAATCAAAACAACAGCCGAAGGTTTGTGTCCACACTGAAACAGCAGCATAGTATGTGGTCACGCTGCAAACTCAAACACTCAACCAAACACCACACATATGTTTGAGTGTATGTGTTTAAACAATTTTCATTTGAGAAATTTAAATATTAGGAAGATATCAACCAATGTGAAATGTACATCAAACGAAAGATAACATCTTCATTTACATACAAAAAAATTTTTAAAAAAAGTTCTCTCGCCGCTTCCTCATAATCAATGAAATAATGGTTACAACAATAACAACCTGACATGACTCCCTATACCGTAAGGTAAGACGTATTCTACGCCAAAAATCTGACAACAAATTCGGATAGACTACGCACAAAACCAGTAGACACATATGAACTCGAAAAAAACATAAATGGCATATACGGCAAACAATAATCAACCGACGATTAGTATTTTGTTTGAGTACAATTGAAAGCATACATACATTTCTCTCTCTGAGTATTTGTGCGCTTAATGCGGCCTTTTTATATTCTCATAGTTTTAAGATAATTTCAAACTTCAATAAAGAAGGTTAACAAATACGTTCCTTGAATTCATGTGGAATTCCCTTGAGTTTCACTAATAAATTTATATGCGAAAATAACGTTAGGCCCACCGGTTCACGACCAAGTCTTCAACAAATACTAATTGTTTTATTAGAATTAAAATTATTTGTAAATATTGACATATTCATAAAAAGTTGTGAGAAGTCTGAGAGGTGATTTATCATACAAACATCGTCTCTCAAACTTCTCCCAGCTTTTTATGAAGAAGGCCGTTGGTTTTTAATTCCAATTTTGAAAATATGCAATCTCCAACTGAATTATATTTGTAGCGGAGTAATAATAAGGTTAAGGTTAATGCGTTGCCAACTACATAAAAACGTTATAAAATGTTTTAAATCATTGTATACTTTTAGGCGAACAATTTATATCTCCGCACCAACAGTCTTTCATTGTTTTCTTGCTCGCTAATTTTTTAACTCGTCATTATTCTCTTTCTGTGATAGAATTACTTAATGATATATGCAAAAAAAATTTGGCACACCAACAGCAAAAGTTCACGTCATAGGGTTTTAGAAACGAGGCCTTCCCCACGCTCATGGTTTGCTTATTCTTAAAGTCCAAGATAAGCCAAAAGACGTTGAAGCTATCGATAAGGTAATTCATGCAGAGATACCTGATATACAAATATCTCCAAGGTTACATGCAATTGTTACCAAGCACATGATTCACGGACCATGTGGTCAGCATAATTTCAATTCGCCGTGCATGGTAAATGGGGTTTGTTCGAAGAAGTTCCCCAAAGATTTCCAAGAGCAAACGAATGCCAATTTTAACGGTTACCCGAAATACCGTCGTACAAACAATGGAGTTACGGCAACTGTTAATGGCAGGACCATTGATAATTCCTAGGTGGTGCCATATTTTCCGTATCTGAGCCTAAAATTCAACTGCCATATAAACGTCGAAAGCTGTGCATCAATCAAAAGCGGCAAATACGTTTTTAAGTATGCCTACAAAGGTCATGACTGCGCTAATATTGCAATCGCGGAAGAAAATGTTTTGAATCATGACGTGATCAAAACATTCATGGACTCTCGATATATCAGCGCACCAGAGGCTGCTTGGGGGTTGATTGGCTTTCATATGCATGAGCAGTCACACAATTATTCGACTACAAGTTCACCTACCAGATAAGCAAAATGTATATTTTACGGAGGCTAATTTTGCTACAACCGCGGCAAATGCTGCAATTAAAAACACAACGGTAACCGCTTGGTTTAGGTTAAATGAAGAAGATGATGCAGCAAAAGAAATGCTGTACGGTGATCTGCCTCAACATTATGTTTTCGATGCAAAACTCAGAAAATGGCACAAAAGGCAAAGAGGAGCAGCGAAAACAATAGGCCGAAAATATTCCGTAAACTTGGCCTCTGATCCAGAAAGATTCTGCTTACGCCTTTTATTGCTTCACGTCACCGGAGCCACTTCGTTTACTGACTTGAGAACGTATGAAGGCCACACATACTCAACTTTCAAGGAAACTACGCAGCGACGAGGACTACTAAATGAAGATGCCACATGGGACGCAACACTCCAAGAAGCAGCGGATCAAAAAATGCCTCGCCAATTAAGGGAATTATTTGCATATCTGTGTATTTTCGCATTTCCATCGAATGCGGCGGAACTTTTTGAGAAATATAAGGAACAGTTGTGCGAAGACATAAATATTCACCAAGGTCAAGACAATTTTTGTGTAAATTGTGACAAGTTTGTTCTACAAGATATTCAGAGCATTCTAAATTCACATGGTATGTCACGACTTTGGACTTCGTACGCCTTCATATGATATGCTGCAGATGTCTGCTCCTTATTACGATGTGGTTGTCGAACGAAATAAAGGCAGTGCTATGAGGAATGCACTCAACACTGAGCAAGTATCTGTCTTCGATTCCATAATGACTGCTGTTAGAAATGACCGTCTTCCGCAAAGAACATTTTTCTTAGATGACCCAGGTGGAAGTGGTAACCCTATTTATACACAACTTTGTTGAGTCACATACGTGGAGATGGTAACAATGGGCTACCCGTTACGTCAACTGGCATTGCGGCCAATTTATTAGATGGTGGAAGGACATACCATTCCCAGTTCAAGTTGCCCATTCCATTAGTGGACACTTCCACCTCATCAATGCGAATGACGTCACCGGATGCAGAAATTATAAGGAAGGCCAAAATTATAATTTGGGACGAAGCTACTATGGCTCCGAGCACCGCACTCAAAGCTATTAATCGACTGCTACAAGATATTATGCAGAATACAAAAACGTTCGGTAGTAAAGTCCTATTACTTGGTGGAGACTTTAGACAAATTCTTCCTGTTGTTCCTCATGGAACGCGAGCAGCAATTGTTGAGGCCAGCATCAAGTTCGGTGATCTTTGGGAGAATTTTTAAGTTCTTCGCCTAAAAACCAACGTTCGTTCCGTTGACACAAACTTTAGCGACTGGCTAATACGCCTTGGCAATGCAGAACTGACAAATACCCACGGACTTTCTGATGACACCATTCCCATCGCAGGTGACCTCATTTGCAAGGACGACATAATCAAAGAAATATTTGATAAGCACCTTACCATTGAAAATGTTGCCCAATATTCAAAAATGGCCATTTTATGCCCTAAGAACACTGATACTGAAGAAATTAACAATAAGGTATTGGGTTTATTTAATGGCAATACCGTTACATACCTCAGTTTCGATTCTATAGACGACTCAAGTGATGAGGACAACCAGCATTACCCTATAGAATTCTTGAACGAGTGTACGCCACCAGGTATGCCGGTGCATAAAATGTCACTACAAATTGGGCGATAATTATGTTAATTCGGAACCTGAACACAAAACGAGGACTATGCAACGGGACTAGGCTGATAATTACCGATTTGAAGCCAAATCTAATAGTTGCATCAGTTTTGGCAGGCAGTGCAAACAATCAGGTCATCTTCATGTGAATTTATCTCCAGTGGATTTGAGTGGATTTATTCCAACAAACCCGGATCCTCCCTTCGTTTTGCGCCGACGGGAATTCAAAATCAAATTGGCTTTTGCAATGACTATCAACAAGTCGCGAGGCTAAGCGCTGGAAAAGGTCGGTATTTACTTGCCGGAGCCTGTCTTTAGCCACGGGCAATTGTATGTGGCTTTCTCGAGAGCGAGGCGAGCTGCGGATATCAAAGTTAAAATACTGGACGGACCCTTCCAAGGAAAGTTAGTGGCCGGATGTGAAACCACTTTCACAAAAAATTTTGTGTTCAAAGAAATATTTTCAAAGTAAATATACAAACAATTTTCAATGATATATGAAGTTATTATGCCATTTTACACAATTTAGTGCTCAAAGATTAGTAGCTTTTAGAAACGAAATACTGGATAGAAGATTTTATGGTCAGAACGTTAAATACCACTGAAGCCGTTTTTTTTTCAAGATCTTCGACCGTCGTTTGACGGGCTTTTCAACTAGTAAACAATAAATAGTAGTTGTGAATTGTAAGTTTTGCGTTGTGTATCCTGTACCGAGTTCACTAACTATTCGCCGAAATATAGCGTAGTTGTGCAGAGTAATTGTAAACTAGACGTCGTGTAAATAGTTTGTACTATTGGCATTATTATTGGCATTTATAACGGGAATAATTGTAACGAATAAAACACGAGCAATACAATACAGACGACTGATCGATGCAATTTAAAAACTTACAAGAAACTGAAATAGATATTAAGCGAAAATTCTAGAATTATAAATACAAAATGGACAAGAATTTAAGCCCACATGCAAGACATATCCGGAAAATATTGAGACTCATCAAAAGCTACAAATAAGAAACAGCCAGAAATTTCGGAAGTTGTAAACAACATGGAGATACAAAGCAATAAACCGCTCCGAAAGGTCCAAGAGATGTTCGAGGTTATTGAATAGAAGTTCAGGGAAGTTGAAAAGACGGTCGAGGATGTCTAACAGAAATTAAAGGGGAAAATGGATGAACAATTTTAATGAACAGTGAACAGTGATTGGCATTGAAGTCCAAGTGGTACAAGTGGCAGTAATTTTCATTGTTTCTGTTAGAATGAAAGATTCAACTTTATGTACCTCTTGATGTGTTTGTATTCCAGCTCGAAGTAATTTGTAACAATAGCATTCCAAAAAAAAAATATAACTGGGTTTGTCATTGAAAAGCAGTGCAGCATAATTTATTCTAAGTGTATCCGGAAGTTCTAGAAACAACTATGATGAAGAAGTTTCGTGCCCAAATTTATATATATACAGCATGAAATTGAGATGTCGTGTGCAACGTTACGTGATTTTGCACCCGAGGTGGAATGGCATATCCTGCAGAAAAAACATTGTTTAAAATCAACGATTCTATTGGATTGGGCAACAAGCTACAGCCGATTGGATTGGAGATTGCACTCAGCACATAACAACTAAATGACCGTCACGAAGGAGTTGAAGGCAAATCATGAGGAAATGTTGCGTGCTCCCGTCGAGCGGATTATAGTAAATTTGGAAGTCCAAATCAACATGGACTAATCTACCAAATTGCCAGGAATTCTCGTTATTCCGAATCAACATGCAGAAATAAATACGACGCTTTTTGTCGTTTAGGTGTCCCTGTAGAAATATGTTCAGATCAGAGTAGACATTTTGAATCTATCATCTTGAAGGAAATGCGAGAGTTGTGCGAAATACGTCGTATGAAGGCAACGTTATTTCATTATGAGACTATTAGAGTAGAGGGGAGGTTCAATAAAACCGTGAAACAATATGTACAAAAGTTTTCAGTTCTGATCCAAAATATTGGAACAAACTAATACATAAATACCTTTTAGCCTATAAAAACAAATGGTTTCCCATCACATCCCATGTTGCGATTGGAGGGAGCTTCTCACAACCAGCGAGCTGTGCGCTTTCTAGTTTTACACTCACTGATTGGGACTTACAGTTTTACACCGGTTCCAAAAGGTATTTTTGAGAAGCTTTTTCATGGCTAAGTACTCGATAGTTTCGCCATCAGTAAATGTAAGGTGGTCAGAGCAGGGATCGAACCCCCGTTCTCATGTGCAACAGCTTCGCCCAAAACCATTGCACAAGCACTGATTATTATTCTTGAGCTTCTGCGGTGTCATTATTAGCACCTTGGCACCGTATTCAACAATTGGGTCTTTGTAGGTCTTGAGTCCTGATAGACAGTATCAGATAGCTGCTAGATGATTTGTAAGCTGATCGAAGAGTTGCTGGGGGAAAAATTAACCTAATGTGATAATTGAACACCTTTTAGCATATACTGAAGGGAAAAGTTCGTCACATAAATGAAATTATTCGTCGCCTCTACGATTTCCATCAAAGTGAAGTAACGTCCAGTTTTATCATCGCAAGTTAAACGTGTCCACTAAAAATGTTCATCAGTGTGAGTTGAAAGTGTGAGAGTTGACAGTTGAACAACAATGGTTGTATTGATTGATGTCATTAATTGTTGCTGCGATTAATACGTATCCGTTCTGCTGGATTGAATTTGATTTATAATTAATATGTTTCACTGTTGCCATTAATAAGTCTTATTTCAACAATGACTATTTTTCACTACTGCTATAAATATGTTTCATTGCTGGGATTAATGTGTTTCACTGTAGTGATGACTGTATTTCATTGTTAAAAAAAAAATATTGTATAACTGCGACCTATATATTTCACTTCTTCACGTTGCCATCAAATACTATGTAAAATTGCCAGGGTGAATATGTTTCATCTTTGCTCTGATTATAAAGTAGACGCTTCATTGTTATTGTGAACTTATTCCATTACTGCAATCATAATGTCCTTCAATGGGTGTTTCATACTAACATGAATGGTTTTTTCTTAGGGATTGGATTTGTATCCATGACGCACTTACTGTGCTATGGTTTATTTTTATAATTATTTTCGAAAACTTAAAACACATCTCTTCTAATTGTGTTTGTGATAAATATAAATTATATTTTAATAATTTTTACTCATAATTTGTAATGCGAAACAGATTATAAGAAAATCCTTGAAAGCTTTTGTAGTGTTTAATGAATGAATGTGCAATGTTCATACATAAAGCTGTTTTAATTTATTTAATAAATTTAGATGTGTTTAACATAAATGTATTTTAATCTTCATATTTAATTATTTTAAAGTGGGTCTTGTTCCAAAAGATTATGAAAATTTCATATAGTGTGAAAAAGCATTAAATTGATTTGATATTTGGCAGTCTGTCGCGGAGTGCAGAAGAAATTTTGGAATGTTGTTTGAAGCACTTTGTTTAAAGATCATACATATTTATTTGGAATGCTTTGGCTTATATACTGTTAAAATTACCGTACAATACAGGTATCAGTGAAATAACGACAGAACATGAACGGGATAATGACATTGTTTTAATGAAACTATGGCGTTCCATCCATTCGACATTAAGTATGTCAATGCAACAAATTCCACAGTGAAAGAGTAACAAGACATTCAGTGACGTAATGACACTGTAATAGTGGAATATGTTATTAGCAACAATGAAATATATTCAATGCAGCCATGAAACATGCGTCGCAGCTATAACTCATTTATCCATATTATCAACTTTGAAATACTGAAATATATTTATTACGGAAATGAAACATAATTATTACAAAACTGTAGAGTATAAATCGCAGCAAACAATCAACTTCAATGAAACCATTTTAGTTCAATTTACGACTCCCTCACAGTGACGAAACCTATTCAGCTAATTAACATATTTTCGTGGCCGTGATTAAACCGTACTCAACTCGATGACTACGATAATCGTGGGGGCGACGAATAATTTTCGAATTTTGGTGTCATTACCTCAATATTTTTGACCGGCAATCATGTTGCTCTCAAACTGCTTATATCGTAAACCTCACATATTTCTTTCAATATGATAGATTTAAAATTCCTCCCTTGATCCGGATATTGTTCCATTGGAAAGCTACTTATCCACAGCTTTAAGTAAACTTTGCTGATTACACTGAGGAACAAATTTTTGTTTACTACGTGCTGTGGGTTGCGTAGAGATTGACTTCCACTTTTCAGCACCTCATATCTAAAAAGCAATAAGTGCCATGAAAACCCTAAATGCAGATTTAATTTGTGTATTTCTTGTACATGGGTAGCCAGAAATGATTCCTTCATTGGGCAGTCCAAGTAGCTCACTACTTCCACGCAGTATGTGGCTTTATCGGAAACCTCCATTACCTAGCTCGAGTGAGAAGGCGAAAATAAATGAGCAGCCTGATTGGTTATGCGATCACTGATGTGTCTCAGGCTTAGTAGGTGACTGATGTCATTGAAGCTCATCAAGCTTTCGGGCATATTCTTTGGTCCTTTAGAAGGCGGATGAGCCAAACATATGGCCCAACGGTAGATAGAAACCAAAAGAAAAAAATCCAGCTTCGACATATTGCATCCTGGTCAGCGTCTGATCCATAATGGGCGGCTGCAATCAAATAACCTGGCTGTAGGTAAAATGCAAAAACCCGGTGGACCGGGTTTGCCTTCCTTCCGCCAGCGTTCATAATGGCAGTGAAAATGTCCTCGAAAGTTATAACGCTGACGTTACCGCAATCTAGGAAATGCGATGGACATGGCTGCACACGAAAAAGAAACTACAGTTGCCATGAAAAAAACATGAATTTGGATTTGTAGCTGGCAAAAGACTGCGACATCTAGTTTCTAGGTTCAATCCTGTGAGTGAACGAATAGCCACAATCCGCATAAAAACAGAAGAGAAAGATGATGATGCCAAATTCACTCATATTCTATGAGCTCCTAGAGCAAACGTATAACTGCTGCAGTGGAAACCCATTTCCGACCCTATAAAAACTGCCGCAACAACTGTACTTGGGTTTCGAAAACCGATTCGCAGCAAAGCATTGTACGATGAAGAGTGTCGCATTGCAAATAATGAAAATAACGCTGCACGTATGGTAATGCTACAGTCCATTGCAACGCGAGCTGCGACTGAGCGGTATAGGGAGAAAAGAAAGGAGGTAAACCGTCTCTATAGGCGTAAGAAACGGCAGTGGAGAAAGCGCGAGAGTGAGAAAATTGAGTCATACAGAAGGAAGAACAAAGCCCGAAAATTCTACCAAAAAGTCAAAAACGGAACTAATAGACATGGTTCAGGGCCCCCCTTCTGTAAAAATAAGGACGGAAATCTCATCTCAGATGTGCAGAGTATATTGGGAATATGGATAGATCATTTCTCCGCGCTATTGGTACCTGGGATATCCAATGACGAAACAATCAATCAAAATTTGGACAACGGCGTCGATTGCCCCCCTCCTAACCTAGATGTGGTCAGAACTGGTATTGCCCGGCTTAAGAACAACAAAGCCCCAGGAGCCGATGGAGTACCGGCGGAGTTGTTTAAGGCTGGCGGCGATGAGCTGATAAAGTGCATGCATCAGCTCATTAGCAAAAGTTGGTAAGATGAATGCATGCCGGGCGATTGGAGTCTCAGTGTACTACGTCCCATATTTAAAAAGGTGACCCGAGTCTCTGTACCAACTACCGTGGAATAAGCCTTTTATCCATAACATATAAGGTTCTGTAAAGTGACCATATCAGTGTGGCGGTTTGGCCTAGAAAATCGACAACAGAGATTTTCACGCTACGTTAAATCCTGGAGAAGACTTATAAGGCGGCCTTCAATAGCCCGATACAGGGGAAAGTCTACGAAGCATTGTCTGAGCTTGGTATTCTTGCAAAACTCATACGCCTTTCTAGGATGACCTTGACGAACACCAAATCCGCAGAGAAAGTTGGTATGGATCTGACCGAAACTTTCGAAAGTAAGCGAGGCCTCAGACAAGGTGACACCCTAACGTGCGATCTCTTTAACATCTTAATGGAGATTATTCTGAGAAAATCTGCCGTCAACATGACAATCAGAAGCAAAAGTCACATTCTGCTCGCGAATGCTAATGATATAGATATCATTGGGCGCACAGTTAGAGAAGTCACTGCGGTTTTTCGAGAATTTAGAAGGAGTCAGCAAAAGTGGGTCTGACGGTAAATGAGGACAAGACAAAATTAATGGTTTCAACTAGCAGGGCCTCCACGCGATTAGACCAAAGCGTGGACGTTGATAACCGTTATAATTTCAAGGTGGTGGACGAATTTATAAACCTCGGATCTGCTGGAAACAAAAACAACAACGTCAGCCTTGAGATCGAGCGGAGAATTGCGCTTGCGAATAGATGCTATTTTCACTTTAGAGAGAAACAAAAGTCCTACTATACCAGACTCTCATACAACCTGTCTTGCTTTATGGTGCAGAATCCTGGGTCTTATTGTAAGCAGACGAAATATCTGTAGAAGTCTTCGAGAGCAAAAAACTCCAAAAAATGTATGGCCCTATAGTGCACAACGGCGATGCATGAACCATGAGCTGTATAAGCTTTATCCCGACATTGACATAGTTAAGCTGATCAAAATAACGCGATTGCGCTGGCTAGGCCATGCCAATAGAATGGATGAAGACGAACCAACTCGAAGGGTTTTCGGAACCGAACTCGAAGACAAATAGGAAGACCAAGACTCCGATGGAGGGATCAGGTTGACGAATCCCTGCGTATACTTGGTATTGTCAACTGGAGAGATAATGCAAAAGATCAAACTGGTTGGCGAAATATGTTATCCTCGTTTTGTAAGGTCCCTGACCCCTCGGGGTTGTTTGAGTCCGGATAAGAAAGTATTTCTTGCACAATTAATATGAGGTACGAGGCGGACAATAAGTCCGGGACTTTTTGAATGAAACACAGTTTTTTTTTGCGCAAAAAAATTGATTTTCCAATATAGTCGCCTTTTCGCGCAGTACACTTAGTTCAACGTTTCTGCAATTTTTGTATCCCTTAAAAAACAATAGGATTTTTCGAGGTCCATACAATAGGCTTTTGTCTGATCAATAATTTCATCGTTGGAGCTAAATCTCTTTCCACTGAGTCAATTCTTTAGGTTTGCAAATAGGAAATAGTTCAATGGCGCTAAATGCGGAGAATATGGCGGATGAGGTACCAATTCGTAGCCCAATTCATGAAATTTTGCCACTGAGGATACACACGAGTGCACCCGTGCAGTATCTTGACAAAAAATAACTTTTTTCTTGGCCATATGGTCGTTTTTTATAAATCCTCGTTAAATCGGTCCAATAAGTTGGCATAATATTCGCTGTTCATTGTTTTTCTCTTTTGAAGGTAATCGATATGGATTATCCCGCGTGCATCCCAAAAAACTGTTGTCATCACCTTATTGGCCGACAAACTTACCTTGGTCGTCTTCGGAGCCGGTTCACCGGAGAAACCCATTGTTTAGACTGCTGCTTGACCTCCGGAGTGTGGTAGTGGATCCATGTTTCATCCACAGTTACAAAACGCAGCAAAAACGCCTCGGAATTGCGGTTAAACAACTCCAAACAATCCTTTGAAGTTGTCACGCGATTACGTTTATGGTCAATTGAGAGCAAACGCGGCACCCATCTTGCAGACAGCTTTCTTAAACTTTTGGTGTAGACTAACATATATTGGGAAATTTCTTGTTTAATGGGAAGTTGTCTAGGTGAAGCCTGTAACCAATATTTGGAATATGTCGTATTGTAGTTTTAATCCCAATAAAAAGTAAGAAAGAAGTTTAAAAAATAACATTTTCTTAAATAAGTGGCTTTTCTTAAAAATAGTAAATTTTGTCAAAAAAATACCTATTCATACTTTTTACAAAAAGTACATTTTCTTACAACAAGTATTTTTTTTAAATAAGTAACGTTTCTTAAAAAAGTGAATTTTCTTACAACATTTTCTTTAAAGAGTACTGGTTTTGTAAAACAAAATATCTTTCCTTGAGATACTACTTTTTTCTACTACTACTTTGTTTTACAAAAATTTATCTTAAAAATAAAATAACACCTTTTCTTTTCTTGAGATAAGTAGCCTTTGTGAAAATAGGTAAATTTTCTTACAAAAATAACCTCTTCCTAAAAAGAGTACCACTTCTTTAAAAAGTACCTGTTCTTAAAAAAAGTATTTCTTTCTAAAAAAAATCATACTCTTATGGCTTTTACTTGCAGAAAGTACTTATTCTTAAAAATAGAAGAAGTACTTCTCTTTAAAAAATTACCTTTTCGGGAAAATATAATACATATTCTTAAGCGCCCAATAGACCACACAAATCTTTGGGCAAATTGCTTAAGTGTGTCAGTGAAATAAGGTTGTATGTGTCAGACGTACGACTTTGAGCAAATCGAGCTGAAAAATCGAAACCATTTAGATTTTTCGGCAACTTTGCGCAAATATTTGTGTGGTATGTGGGCATTTGCTCAGTGCGTGACAAAATGACATAAACTTTAAATGACAACCAACCCCGCCCATACTTGCAGCAGATCGTAGAATATGTACAACTTACCCAGTTTTTTCAAATACTGTTAACAGGAGCAGAAATATTGGATTTTTAATTTTTGATTTGTAATCTCGCCCATATTTTGATAGTTAATTTTTGCCATTAGTTTGCCTGCGAAATTTCAGCTCGATTGGATAACGGGAAAGGGTTAAAAATCAATCTAAATTTTTTTCCGGCATCCATGCATACAGGCAGATATAGTTAATATAAAGAATTTAAAAAGGCGTTCAATCATAATATGATCATATTATGATGACGCTTCATTTAAATAATATTAATACTTAATAACACTTAAAACTATTTAAAGACAAGTGTCATTATTTTCTTGCGTAATACTTTTTATTTTATACCCACAAAAGACAAAGAGAATGGAAAGCAACATACATAAATATTGTTATGGTGATTCCTACGCTACACAGGTTCACACAACTTTCGTTGCTCTCTTGCTATCTCATTTTTATATACGTACATGGTGGAACACGGAAATTTCCTTTTTTGCACTGCAGGCTGTGGCGGCACTGTTGGTCGAAGAGAGGGGAGAGTCTGCGTGGCTTATAATGGCTGACGGGAGATTTGTATTCGTCTGTCTTTTAGTTGCCATCATGCATTGGACATGTGAGGAGAGGTCATTTTGCGTTGAAGCGTATTTTTGAATTCATGAATTATTTGTGGCAAACGTTTCCTGGACGGCTTATCTCTTTGAGGGGCGATGTGAACTGGCCGGCACGCTCACCAGACTTAGCCCCATTCGATTTTTTCCTTTGGGGTTACCTGAAGTCGAAAGTGTATATCAACCGTCCCAACACCTTGGAAGACCTAATTAACAATATTGAGGCTGAAATTGGCAGAATACCAGTCGACATGCTTGTTACAGCAGCAGTGTGTGAATAGCGAAGGTCGACATTTGCCAGATACACTATTTAAAACCATGTAATTTAAAACTTCCCTTATTGTTTCATATAATTAAAATATAAAAAAAAAATTTTCTTCTGAGACCTACCTAATATGAACACAAAATTTCCAGCCGTTTCGGAGGAGTTTAACGCCAAATAATCTGTCATCGCAGTCGCACAAATCTGTGTTCTTTTTTGTTTTGGATGTGTTCACTTTGTGAGTTTAGTCCCTACCCGAGCCTATAGATATTAACACATCAAAAATAAATTAGTGCTCAACCTCACGGACGATGTATTAATACTTTTTTGCTACACGATACCTGTTCGATTTCTATGAACTCATTGGAAAATAAAAAATTACGTGAGGTGTCAGGGGACACCCGGTTGGAACGAAGTTCCTTTCGCTATATATTATGTACTAGTTAGTTCCAACACAACTAAGGCGCCTGTTGAGAAATACTGTAATTTAAATGGATCTTGTAAAATGATAAACTTTTGTTAAGAAATTTTTTATATATTGAATTTATTTTTTTAAAAAAAGTATATTTTTAGGCCCCTTTTGTAAGAATATGTATTATATTTTCCCGAAAAAGTCCTTCCTTTGATGAGAGGTACTTCTTTTATTAAAATAAAAAAAATGGTTTCCCGTTACATCCCGTGAAAGGATTAGGGAGAGCTTCTCACAAACCAATGAGCTGTGCGCGTTCTAGTTTTATACTCACTGATTGGGTCCTACAGTTTTACACCGGTTCCGAACGGTATGAGAAGCTTTTTCATGGATGAGTACTCGTAGTGTCGCCGTCACTAAGCTAAGAAAAAGCCTAAAAGTATGATTTTTTTTACAAAAAATACTTTTTTAAGAACAGGTACTTTTTAAAGAAGTGGTACTCTTTAGGATAAGCTTATTTTTTTAAGAAAATTTACTTATTTTCAGGAAGGTTACTTATCTCAAGAAAACAAAAGAAAATGTGGTACTTTATTTTTAAGAAATGGTACTTTTAAGAAAAGAAATTTTTTTTTAAGAAAATGTATTTTTTGTAAGAGAAGGTATTATTTTTTTGAAGAAAAGCTTTTTTTTACGAAAGAACAGATACAATTTTAAGAGTAATTAAGAGTCGGTGGTGCAATGGGTAGTGTGCGCGCCTCTTGTACAGGAGATCCTGGGTTCGATTCCTGCTCCAACCACCTTAAAATTTCTTTCGACGACGGTCACCTCGCTTAGTGACGGCGACACTATCGAGTATATAGCCATGAAAAAGCTTCTCAAAATACCGTTCGGAATCGGTGTAAAACTGTAGGTCCCAATCAGTGAGTGAAAACTGGAAAGCGCACAGCTCAGTGATTGTGAGAAGTTCTCCCTGGTCCCTTCATGGGATGTAATGGGAAACCATTTAATTTATTTTATTACTTATCTCAAGAAAAGTTATTTTGTTTTACAAAAAAGGTATTCTTTAAAGAAAATTTAGTTTTTTAAGGATTTGTTGTAAGATAATGTACTTTTTTAAGAGAAGGTACTTATTTAAAAAATTACTTTTTTAAGGAAAGGTACTTTTTGTCAGAAAATTTACTTTTTTAAGCAAAGGTACTTCTTTAAGATGTTATTTTTTAAACTTCTTTCACTTTGGCTTTTTTAAATTTACTTTCTATTCGGTTCAAACCATAGATAAAGGAAATAATAGATATAGCGCGACCATTGTCAACTTTGTTCACTAGGTGCCGTCCTGTACAACTGTCACTTTCACTGAAGTTTCCCATAATTCTCATTGACGTTTATTCAAAATTGTGGGAAATTTTTGTGAAACTAATTTAAACAATGGAAAATGTGACAAAATTTATGTGATTTTACATAATAGCATTTGCTTCTTATGTAAAAAAAACTATTTCAAAGCCATGAGGGCGGTGTTGGGATATCAATAGGAGAAAACCGGTAAGACCGCCCAAATATGAACATCCCGGAACGCCTTTTTAATCTAAAAACTTCACCGCCCAAAAACTGTAGCAACTTCTGTGGTCGCAGATGCCAAAACCGTTAGAGTGTCTGAGGACTCTCAACAAGGAATGGTAGCTGAACCGGTGAAATGGCTTTGCAATTCGATGACCATCAGATATTCTACTTTGTATTCTTGATATTTTTGTTGAAAATTATTTTTTCAAAAAAAATCCCATTTATTGCTTTCAACGACATCTAGAAAATTACCCATTGCACTACAATTTTCCCAACACTTGTGCTTCATCTATTTATTTACTTTATCTATGGTTTAAACTACAATATGTAATAAACAGGCTCCACCTAGAAAATTTCCCATTAAACATGAAATATGTTAGTCTGGACACAAACCAAAAGTACGAGTGTAAGAGTGCTGCCAAATGTAATTCCATGCTGAGGGTTGTGTTCCATGGATTTGCCAGTCTTGCACTTTGGCTTTTCTACAATATGTAATACACAGGCTCCACCTATAAAACTTCCCTTTAAACCAAACCAAACCAAAAGTACCCAATATAGTTGATAATAATGGGTTGTAATAAAGTGGTTAAAAATAAGTTGTTTAGAAAATTTTCATTTAGCCCCCATCCCGCAACGTGCGATAAGGAACTTCGTTCCAAAAAAGAAGAGTTTTTGTGCTGAAGGCTCAGTTACTATTGCACTTTCTTGTTTCTTACATCAGCTTTAACATTAGATGTAATATTGTTAAAATTAATAAAGCAATATTTAGGTCACTGAAATAATGGTTTTTGTTTTGTCCTAAACAGAGCGCCGAAGACCTGCTAGTTTGCTGGCATACAACTGAATAAAAAACAATATTTAGCTCACTGAAATAATTGTTTTTGTGTTGTCATAAGCAGAGCGACGACAAAAAGTATTGAGTAGTATAGATAACTTATTGCACTCTTTTTCCGGTCTCATGTGGAGAGTCTGAGTAAAAGAGCATAAACGAGTCTTATTCTCTTTATAGAATATTTCAAAGATTTCAAATGCAGCATTTTAACAATGCTACTAAATAAAACAATACATAAAGCATAAATGTTTCAAAAGGCATCAATGTTACACAACAGAATTATGAATGGACCAAGTTATGACAAATAGAGAGTAATACGGTTTGAATCATTCGCCAGATGTCGCCAGTGCTTTTGAGTCATACAATTCGTTCCATTAGTACTCTATACTATTCAATACTCTTTGGCGACGACGACCTGCTTGTTTGTTCGCTGCCACTACATCAATGCCATCGTACTTATTTTTAGGCAGAGACTATCGTAGTACTACAACCACGTATGTGATGTTAACGCTGTGTGTTATTTGCATGTGTTCACTTTGATAGATTGCCCTACCCGTTCCTATAGATGTTAACACATCAACAAAAATTAAAACGAGATCATTAAGACCGTGAGTTAAATTTGTCTTGAAACTAAAACATTTCGTCATGCATATGTGACTTCCAGAACCCGCTCACGAAGTCACATATATAAACCCCTAGAGGGAAGCAAAATATCAGGCTGCAAATTTAAACTTTATATATGTGTCAATGCATGCTTTCAGGCGCAGCATTAATCGCCCTGTTTTTTCCATAATGTTAGTCTGATCATTACTTTTTACTTGATCGTAACAATATTTTTCTGCTGCTACACTTATTGTCCAAATGTCAGCTTATCACATTTTGTTTACATTTTCGTATTTTTTAAATGAGCTGATACCAAAACTGACGCACCAAACAAAAACAGAATGCCTGTTGTTGTTGCCTTGTTGTAATTTTTGTAGTATTGCTTCTACCTTTTAAATCTGCCTTGTGCCAAACTTACAGACAATTATCTGATAGAACTAGACAAGCAGATTATTTGGTATTAAGCAGCTCAAACAAGATAAATTTTGAGTATGGGCATATGATATGCGCATATTCCCCATACATTTGATAGTTACATATTTTAAAACCTTTGAAAAAAATTTCGGTTTTCTAAAAATTTTTTTTTTCGAAGGACCGGTGTCACTTGTTATTTCAACTCGATAACCGGATTTTTCGGTTTTTACACAACTGATATAACACCGCAGAATTACACACCTAACTTCTTTTTCATAGCGCAGTATGATTACTGACGAAATCAGACAGATACAAAATCTTTGCCAACGAATTATTTCGCTGATAATTTGCTGAAATTAGTTTTCCAATTTCCGGAATTAATGACAACACTTGTGGTATGTTAGCAGATATTCAAAAAACAGGGTATTCACAGACCAAAATGATGTACAAAACGACCAAAGGAATATTTACTCACAAAAATTGTGCCTAACTGGAGAGTCAAATATGTATGAGAACACATAGTTTGAATAAAATAAGTAAATAAATACGGGGTGGGCCATGCAAAATTTGAAATATGAACCCCAGTTATTTCGAATCGGATGACCAATTTGAAATCTATGAAGTGACTGATTTCTTGTTAAATACCACAAATTTACAAAATGGGTCGCTTTACGCTCGAAAAAATATTGGCATATATTATAATCCTTTTTCCTAAGTTCTGAGGCTTCTGAGGTACGAAATACATTCGATAGAAATAGAGTGCCATCAGTTTGTGAAGCGAATTCGTGAATCCGTATCCATAGTGGGCAAAACTAATCAGATACGTGCTCGTCCGGTGCGAACTCGCCACCGTTTGCAGAACTGAACATTTCTCGCACTTCGTTTCCCAGAATTTTGAGCGTGTTTACGGAAAAATCATATTTTCCGATGAAGCTCATTTTCAACTCGTGGGTTACGTTAACAAACAAAATTGTCACATTTGGGGCTCGGAAAATCCACACGTCATCTAGGAGAAGACAATGTATCCACAACGAGTTACTGTTGGGTGTAGTTTTTAGCATGGCAGTTTTAGTTTAGCACACAGCCAACGTCACAATCGATACTTTCAGCCGAAACTCGGAATTCCATTGGCCGCCTCGCAGCTGCGATTTGAACTCGTTAGATTATTATCTCTGGAGCGCCGTAAACCATAAGGGTTACGCAAACAATCCCGAGTCCTTAAAACACGAAATAGAGGCCTATACAATCGAAAATGTACCGCAAAATTGAGTAGATAGAATGAGGTAATGTAAACCTATTCGAACGATGTTGTGTTCATTCCTCAATTTCAAGAATGGGCCTTACCAATAAAATCAAAATTTTGAAAAAATGCTCATTAATATTTTTTCAAAGCGAAATTAAATTCCAAATTTTACATGGCCTATCCTTTTAGTTGCCCATTACATCCCATGAAGACATAGACTCGCACACTATGATTAGGGCCTGCAGCTTTACACCGGTTCCGAACGGTATCTTGATACGCATTTTCATGGCAATAGTCGATCTCAAAATTCAAAGATATAAATTAAAAATAAAAAAAAGTTTTAAATTGTGAACCGGTTTCTATACCTCGGTGTAACCGAAAACCGGTTTCGCCAAAATCAGAATATTCGAAGAAACCGAAAACCGACATATTTACACTATTCACCCTTGAAATAGCCCCACAAGGAAAAGTCTGGAGCAATCAAATCAGGCGATGTAGATGGCCACCTCAAATCGCCATTTTGGAAAATTATTCGATTTGCAGATTTAAACTGTTCTGTCATATTCCAAGCGTGGTGCCCAGGACTTTGTATTTGGGCGAACACCGACGAAAGGTGTGGTTATAAAGCTGCAACTGGACAGATCGTCTCTATCTGAGAAGAAAATGTCAACTTTTTCAGCCGGTCTGCCAGTTCGAGGTCTGCCTGTACTCCTTGAATGTCTAATAGTCCCAAATTTTAGCATAATTTTCCATCATTAATTATCAATCTTGTTTTTTGCCCACTTATACCCACAAAATTTTATCTGTGAGAGAGAGAAAAAGATTACAAAGCACAAACAATGATATTAAACATTTTTTACATCATATAGTTACTTTCGCCACTTTGATTTAATGGCGCGCTCAAGAACTTTTAGGCACAAGAAAAACATGCACACAAATTAAGTCCAAAATCGATTGCATTCTGATACGGGACAAATTGGATAACCAAAATTGGCAACGAAAACTTTGGCCACAACCTTTGTTCTTTAAAATACGCGTTCAATCACGTGTGATTGTACTAATTGATGATGTATTGATGGAATCATAGAGTAAATATGGGTAGTGAAAATCTTTCACTCACCAAATTTCTGGCATTTGTCCTCGTGTCATGTATACGTTTGATGTTGAAAAGAATTGCTTTACTAATACCAGATAGAGGCAATGGTTCAAAACAACGAACAAAATAACAACAACGGCATTTCGTTTTGTGTGTTAAAATTAATGTGTTAAATACAACACAAATGTATTCTAACAATAACAGTCAATAAAAAAGTTTAAAACACATTTAAATTTCACAGTTTTTCCCCAAAATTAAATGAAAAATTAAAGCAAGAAGTTATTGTAATTCCACCTGGTGTATATCACTTTTCGTCAAACATCTCTCTATCACGCCGACCGCATCACGAAGAGTGTGAAAGGAAACGTCAGATGAGACAAATGGCGGCTCTACTATAAATTTACTCTATGGATGGAATCGTGTGACCCAAATAACACATATTTGTTTCACTTACGATTGTAAAAAACGAAATAATATAAATCAATACCAACAATATTGTTTCAATAAATGATGAATACCATGAAATTCAAATTCAAGGACCGAAACTGTTTGATATTGGGAAACACACTAGAAATAAAACAATTAAAAAATAACATAAATAAAACTATAACCTTTTTTGAGCCATAGCTGTTAAATTTCGATTACGATTAGTATTCAATTTGATTACTTTTAACAAGAATTGTATTGATTATATAATTCTCTATTCAACAATTTCGGGTTCCTAATTGATTCCAATTACAAATAATCTAAAAGTAATCACGAAATAATCCGACTACTTTCAAAGACTACGTTTGATACTTTTTGATTATTTTAAAAGATTTAGCATTTATATTATTTTATTTTCAAAAATTTGGATTTACAACATAACAAATTTCTAAACAAATAAATTTATATGAAAAATATACACATATATACATAACATAATAAACTTACAGCCTTATTCATAAAAAGTTGTCTCATAACTTTTTGTGAATAAGGCTGTTACAATTTAAGTAATTTATAACTGCACGAAAAAGGGTCAAAAGTGCAACATACATCGATCTTATGAATTGGGTCAATCCCTTGTCCAGATGGACAACCCCAGGCCATTATGTTGCCTCCTACGTGCTTTATGGATCGATTCAATATCTCGACATAATAAAGGACGTGATGCACACTGGGACAGATTGAAAAAATGACCGGACAAAATTCCAAAAATCGGAGCAATAATCCAGATAAAATAAGTTACTTAACCAGTGGCCAATTAACCACTGAGGTCGAAAATTAACTGTTTTGAAGGTTCCATGCACGTTGTTGATCAGGCAAGGGGCCCAAAGTTGAGTATTGTTTCAATGCATGCATGCAGGCTAATTTTGGGTTATTTTTAGTAGATGTGTGTTATATGAAGGTTATGTTTCTGGTTGTTTTAAACTCTTTTTATTGATTTTGTGTTATAAGAGCTATGAAAATGTATATTAAGTTAATTTAATTTAAAAAATAAATAAATAGTTTCCCATTACATCCCATAAAGGGACTGGGGAGAACTTCTCACAATCACTGAGCTGTGCGCTTTCCAGTTTTCACTCACTGATTGGGACCTACAGTTTTACACCGATTCCGAACGGTATTTTGAGAAGCTTTTTCATGGCTAGATACTCGATAGTGTCGCCGTCACTATGCGAGGTGACCGCCGCGAAAGAAAATTTGAAGGTGGTCAGAGCCGGGTTCGCCCCAGGATCTCATGTACAAGAGCCGCGCACACTAACCATTGCACCACCGACGGCCGGTGGTTCTTAAGGTTTCTAGTTCAATTGCTATGAAAGTAGTTGACTAAAAATATTACATTTTTTAATCTTTTGTGTACCGCCAAAAATTAGCACCAACTAGGAACCGCGCGCGATTTTCACTTCTGAATACTTTGGACCCTAACCGAAGTCACTGATTTTATTTCGTTACCCTTTACTACCATTTACTGAAGAAATTTTTTTTTTTAAACTTTGCTCTAGTTTTTGATTTCAAATTTAAATATAAATTACTTGTGTAAGAATTGATTTTTTTCAGTGTAAATTCAAATACATTACTGTGTCGGAATTTAGGTCTGGCAATATCATAAAATGCCAAACTAAAATTTCGAAATTTCAAACTAAAATTTTGAAAGTTCCGAGGACGACGATGATGAAAATGTCGAACGTAATGATATTTTTTTTTTTAAACCAATTTTTTATGGTCCCAAATAAATCTTGTATGGTTACGAAACAAACTTCTCAAACTTTTTATTTATTTTATAATTCCTAATAAATTTGGTAGAAAAGTTGCAAACGTTAAACCTTGTTAAGAAACTAAATTTTATGTGAAAAGGTAGAATTACACATGCTCTTCCCTCCGTTATGTTAGTTATCGACATCCTGATCGAAAAATGTTTGCCAAAAATGAAATCGGGCCATCCAAAAACCTATGAAACGAAGCCCATAACGTTTTTTTTAAATTTAACCCCCCCCCCCCACTATAACTCCAGCCCCCACCAACCAATGGAAAAAGCAATGCCAGAAATGACCTCAGCACCCCTCGAAAAGCTACCGGCTAATGAGTTTGACACGACTAAAACCAAAAACAACGACGTTAATAATTTTGTCCGGTCATTTTTTCAATCTGTCCCAGTGTGTGATGTAGCCATATGTTGATGAAGAAATGCCACTACAATGGAGGATCGATCCAGCATGATAACGATCCAAACAATAGAGCAAAGTTGGCAATGCGACAGATGTTCTTCGTTGGACTGCCGAATCGCCCGATCTTACCACAATTGAGAACTTGTGGGAGATCGTTAACACGAAAATCAACCAAGAAAATTGAAAACAAAGGAAGATCTTTTCGAAGCCGTAAAAATAGCCTGGGAAGGAACCGGATATAATTTTTAATTTAATATGCACATATACTTATATAAAAAAATGGTGTCCCATCACTTCCCATGAAGGGATTGAGGAGAGCTTCTCGCAATCGGTGAGATGTTCGCGTTCTACTTTTACACTCACTGATTGGGACCTACAGTTTTACACCGGTTCCGAACGGTATTTTGAGAAGCTTTTTCATGGCTAACTAATCGATAGTGTCGCCATCAATAAGCCAGATGACCGTCGTCGAAAGAAATGTAAGGTGGTCTGAGCAGGGATCGAACCCACGTTCTTTATGTATAACAGCCGCGCACACTAACCATTGCATCTCCGACGGTCATACATATACTTATATGCATGTAAAATAAGTAGAGATGGGCACAGTACACGCGATTTGCACGAATCGTGCATAATCACACGTTCCAAGTCATGATCGTGAGTAAGTGTTCGCTCTTATCACTGGGGCTGTATGACCGTGAGTAAAAAGCAATTTTAAAGATGGGAATCAAAAATCTCGTACAATTTATACCGGTAATTTGATGTGGATCACAATTAGGGTCATTATAGTTGTGAATGACATCCCATAAGTATGAAGTAAATATAAAATAATCAAAAGTAATCTCTGAAAGTAGTTGGATTATTTTCTGATTACTTTTGATTCTTTTTGATTATTGTGTAGTAATCGCAAGTAATCCTGATTAGTTCTTGATTATTTGTAGTTGTAATCAATTATAAGTCTTAAGAAACTGAATATAATCGTAATTTAATCAATACTGCACCTCTAAAAAATATGTATTTAACTAGTAATTATTACGATTACTAATCATTACTTAACAGCTATGTTTTGATCACAGAGTTCCACAGATAGTAAAAAATTCTGCATAAAACATGTTTATGCAAGATACTTTCCAACTCCCTCCCCTGTTACGATTTGTTAATGAAATCAAATAGAATTAAGCACATTCAATACCAACACCAGTGACTATAAATAAAAAAAATCCTATGAGTGTCCGAACTCACGGGCGATGTGTTAACACCTTTTTGCTACACGGTACCTGTGCGATTTCTATAAACACATTTGTAAATGTTTCATTGGAAAATAAAAAATAGCGTTCAATCATATATATGATGACGCTTCATTTAAATAATAATAATACATAAAATTATTTAAAGAACAGTGAAAGCACACGTGTCATTATTTTCATGCTTAATACTTTTTGTTTTATTGCCACAAAAAATAAAGAGAATGGAAAGCCACAGACAAATGAACATACATACATTGTTATGTTCGTACATACGCTACACAAGTTCACACAATTTTCGTTAGTCTCTTGCTATCTCATTTTTATATACGTATAACACGTCATTACTCTCTTTGCTCTGAGAGTGCTCCGCACCCACATTTTATTTGACTTACCTTTCACAATAATAAAAAACCAACCCGTAAAAAACATAGTTTTTGACTATAAACTCCTTATATATGACCACGCCCCTTTGTCCAATCCCACCCATATATGCAGCATATCTTAGAATATGTAACATGTAAACCTAACCAACATACCCAATTTTGTTCAAATACCGTTACCAGGATCAGAAATAATGGATTTTTAATTTGTGATTTGTATGGGAGGTACCACGCCCCTTTGTCCAATCACGCCCATATTGGGACGGTTAATTTTTGTCGTCGCCATTAGTTTGCCTGCGAAGTTTCAGCTTGATTGGATCACGGGAAAAGGGTTAAAAATCATTCCAAATTTTTTCGGTGCGCTGACAGGTGAAGTTAATATAAAGATTTAAAAAAAACCAACCCGTAAAAACATAGTTTTTTATATATGACCACGCCCCTTTGTCCAATCCCGCCCATATTTCCAGCAGATCTTAGAATATGTACACCTAATCAACATTTATAATTTGTGGTTTGTATGGGCTGCACCACGCCGCTTTATCCAATGCAGCCCATATTTCGATAGTTTGTTTTTGTCGTCGCCATTAGTTTGCTTGCTAAGTTTCATCTCGATTGGGTCATGGGAAAAGGGTTAAAAATCAATCCAAATTTTTTCGGTGCGGTGCATACAGAGAGGTGAAATTAATATAAAGAATTTAAAAAGGTGTCAATCATATGATGACGATTCATTCAAATAATATTAATACTTAATAACACTTAAAAATATTTACAGACAAGTGTCATTATTTTCCTGCTTAATACTTTTTATTTTATACCCACAAAAACAATGAGAATGCAAAGCAACAGACACATGTTCATACATACATTGTTATGTTCGTATATACGCTACACAAGTTCACACAATTTTCGTTGCTCTCTTGCTTTCTCATTTTTATATACGTATAGCCACGTCATTATTCTCTTTGCTCCGAGAGTGCTTCGCACCCACACAGTCGTTTCGCAGTCGGGCAAATATGTGTTCTATATAGGGGTGGGGCACCCTTTCCATTTAGGGGTATGAAAAATAGATGTTGTCCGATTCTGAGACCTACCCGATATGCACACAAAATTTCATTCAAATCGGTCCAGCCGATTCCGATCGCTGTCGGACAATCTGTGTGATCGCAGTCTGATAAATTGTGTGAGCGCAGTCGGACAAATTGTGCCTGAATGTATCCACTTTGTGAATTTAGGCCGTACCCGCGCCTATAGATGTTAACACATCAACAACTCGGAACAAATTGAACACGTTTAGTGGTTTTCTGGGACATATGGTGCGTTTTTCCTCGTATGTCAGTACACTCGTATGTATATTATTTGATTATATTGATTTTCATAATAGTTATCCTACAGCCATCTCAATAATTTATAATTTTTATTACTTTCTAATATTAACCAAATAATATATTAGACGTAATACTGGTACAGTACTTATATATTTAAAATTTATTTTTTTAATAGAAAATCACTTGTATTACGATATATATGTACACTAGACCGTACCTAAAAATAACAGTAAACAAAATACAGCAGACAGTTGTCCGAGGCCTTCGGCCACGGACTGTCCCTGCTGGCTGTGTCAGAGACACGGCCATTAAGTTTAACGTACAATACGCCATCCGATAAGACAGAAAACATATATAACAATAAATGAGCAAATGAATTTATTTATTTGATAGTTACTTTTGATAATATACATAAGCTTATGGTAGGAAAAATAGGATAAATATGTTTTTAAATTAAAAGAGTAATGATAAATGATAAATAACAGACGCAAATCAATTTGATTTATATTTTTTATAATTATATATCCATGTTAAATTCAAATTCACATTTAACATTTTGTTTCACTTAAATACATAAGTAAATATACGAAATTTCAATATTTCATCAATCAAAACAACACCCGAAGGTTTGTGTCCACACTGAAACAGCAGCATAGTTTGTGTTCACGCTACAAACTCAAACACTCAACCTAACACCACACATATGTTTGAGTGTATGTGTTTAAACAATTTTCATTTGAGAAATTTAAATATTAGGAAGATATCAACCAATATGAAATGTATATCAAACGAAAGATAACATCTTCATTTACCTACAAAAAAATTTTTAAAAAAAGTTATCTCGCCGTTTCCTCATAATCAATGAAATAAAGATTACAACAATAACAATCTGACATGACTCCCTATACCGTAAGGTAAGACGTATTCTACGCCAAAATGTTCGCCGTACTCCTTCGAATATGAAGTATTATTGCAAAGCAGTTTCGAATTTTTTTTCCGAACGTAGGGGTCGCGACTTTAAATTGTTCTTTATATTTTCTGCATTTACAATCGGATCTTTAAGTGTGATACATGGATGATTCTGTCTTGAGGAGACCAATTTTTCTGCGTCAAAAGCTATTGACCTCAACTATCCTCTTCTAGTAAAGAAAAAGGAAATAATGGAAATTTTAATCAACCATAGTTCGAGGTGATTCCAGTTGCCTGTATTTTTGGCGGCTGTCAAGTTTCGAAAAAATGTGGCCCAATCGTTGGTCATCAGTGACGGCCATGGCGGAGTCATGTACAATATGAACATAACACTCGGTGTTTTCAGAATGGCGTAGATAAGCTGTGAAATTAATTAAGTTTAGCAAAGAAAACAATATCTTTTCCTATTATTTCTTTTGAACATTGTAATGCTTCCAGCTGGTCTTGCGTATAGAACTGCTAGGATGGCGGCTCAATTAATTTGAATTTGTTCCAATTGATCATATCGAAGTACACTTATAACGCGAAATCAAGAACAAACTATTCCACTTACTTACATTGTATTTCAGTGGAGTTTTAATAATTTTATAGTAATCGTCCAGAAGCTTATCCAAACGTTTACGAACAGATATAATAGGAATGCCTGCGCGCTGCCTCAAAAGACTACTACTTCTGAACACATGGTGTTTAAAATCACCCAACTTTCGATTTGGATCAGTGTTATGCCGCAGATAAAAGAAATGATCAATAACATCGCACTTTGTCGGTAATTTATTGATGTTTAATGCACTGATCGTAAAACGAATTTTTTAGTTATTTGGTATGAGGTTGGATGGAATGCCATGCCAAGTCTTCTACTTGGTCGTGGTTGCCCGGGATATGCCGTTAAATTCATCGTCCGGTGGTTTGGTATTGGCTGGAAAGCCGTATCAATAAACTTCTCCTTGCTTGTGGTAGGTGTGAAGGTGGTGGTGGGCGTTGGCCGTAATGCCGTATTAAAAGAGACACAAAGGTGTTGTGGAAAAAAAAGCAACACAAAATTGGTTGGGTGTTGTTCAATAATGTACAATTTTATTTGCAATATTGCACTATTATTTCACTTTTACTTTTAAACACAACTTTTAATTTGGCTCTTGGCACTGAACTTTTCCTATTTTATAACGCGAATGCATATAAATTTTAGTAGAGGCAAAAAAGGTAACCAAAAACTTGGCATGAACGGAGTTGCTATTTTTGGTAGCCATTAGTGTTGCTCCGATTCATGGTACAATAATATATTCATGTTCAAGTTGTTTGAACAGCTGATTTCATATTAGATGTGTTAACATCTATAGGCGTGGTTAGGGACTAAATTCACAAAGTGAATACATCCAAACACAGTTTGTCAGACTGCGATCACACAGATTGTCAGACTGCGATCACACAGATTGTTTGGCGTTAAACTCCTCCGTACAGCTGGACCGATTTTTTTGCATATTGGGTTGGTCTCAGAATCGGCCAAGATCTATTTTTTATACCCCTGAATGATAAGGGTGACCCACCCCCATGTAGAACAAAGATTTGTCCGACTGCGAAACACAGATTGCCAGACTGCGAAAAAAAAATACACACTGATATAGCGGCAGCGAATAGTTGTCTTCTGTAGGTGCGGAGCACTCTCAGAGTAGAGAGAATAATGACGTATTATACGTATATAAGAATAAGATAGCAAGAGAGTATCGAAAATTGTGTGAACTTGTGTAGCGTATGCACGAACATAACAATGTATGTATGTTCATGTGTCTGTTGCTTTGCATTATCTTTGTTTTTTGTGGCAATAAAGCAAAAAGTATTAAGCAAGAACATAATGGCACATGTGCTTGCACTGGTCTTTAAATAATTTGAAGTACTAATATTATTTAAATGTAACGTCATCATATGATTGAACGGTGTTTTTGATTTTCCAATGTAACATTTACTAATGTGGTCATAGAAAACGAACAGGTACCGTGTAACAAAAAGGTGTTAACACATGGCCCCTGAGTTCGAACACTCATTGGATTTTTTTTCATATGTTATTTTGCTTCAGCTGTCCAACTCACATGTATTTTGTTTTTGTACTCTTTTGCATTCTTGTGTTGTTGGTATGCATTCGTGTAAAGTTTGACAACTGAAGCGAATAGAACCAAATAAAAATGTCTGTTGTTGCAGCCTACAACTAGAAAAACTCATGCTGCTCTTACCATGTAGATATTATTGTACCATGCTCCGACTCTTTCGATATTACAGTGGTACATTAGGGTAGATATGCTGGGTAAGTACCAGAAGAGGGTACTTGAGGTCAATAACTTTTGACGCAAAAAAATTGGTCTCCTCAAGACAAAAACATCCATGTAGCAGCACACTTAAAGATCCGACTGTAAATGCATAAAATATAAAGGATAATTTACCTTACAATAATACTTCACCTTTTTTTCATAAGTATTTAAAATAGGAGAAATTGATTACAGCTCCAAATTCTCGTTCAATTTGATGTCTATGTATACATACGATAAAAGTAATAGGGACTGGTTGGCTTAAAGAAAACGTCGAGCAATTCCAAATATATCATTTAGCCGCCAACTTTAAAAATTATAACCATTCAAAGTCGGAACATTTAAACATATATCTTGAAACTGGGAAGAATTTGTTCATTTTTATTTCAATAGTCGCTCACGGATTCCGAACTCAGTATTACGAAGAAGGGGAAAACAGACTCACAGCACCTGGGAGATAAATGCGGTGTGTCAGTAATTTCCCGATCGCTACACAATAAAATGTTATAGGCGTTACAAAACTGCATAGAAATTTTATACATTTTTGTAATTTTTACTGGTTTTAAGCTATAGAAGTTTTCCATTTTCCATACTAAGAGGAACAGTAGATGATTGGAATTTTCTACTGTTTAGTGCACCCAAACTTCATATCGGATTGGTGCGATGTAGGACGATCATTTCAAAAGTTAAGAGAATTAGCGTGAAGGTTTTCAAAACGGCAGTCATAATTGTATTCTAAATTCGCATAAGTGTTGAGTGGCTTTCGAACGAACTAGTTCTGTCGAACTACTCTTTGCGGTAAACTATGTGAACTATTTCTGCAATTTCGCTCTCTTAGCTCATCAGTCCTTCGGTTTACACTGAGATGCCTATTTGATCACATCATGCAATTATTCATGTCTTTTCGACCCCTGCTTTAAGTGTTGCCAATTTATTTCGTTTTAATTCATTGATCTCCTCAAGGGGAATTCGATATGCTGTGCGTACTTTGTTTGCAATATCCGACCCAAATATGCATGCGCCTACATTGGGGATTGCCCTTACACATAGGGAAAAAACCCGAAAAGTCATCATTTCCTATTAAGCTTATTTTCACATCATTTCACGTTAACAACTATAATTGTCGCATGGCCTTAAAACACGAAATCAACGCTGTCGTTCACGAGATAAAGACCAGAGATGGGCGAGAGTGAACGTGAGCAGGACTAAATTTTGCTCACGTGAGCGTGCGTGAACGTGAGTAGCGAAAAAATCTTCGTGCAGCATTTTCGCGTGAGTCACGCATATGTCCCACTAATTGATATCAATTAATTTAGATTTTCTTAGTACTTTGTTAAACAAAGTATTTTTGGAAACTTCTAACATAATTTCCCTCGAACAAGGCGTCGTTAATCATCTGTATTCCAAGGAGCTCTGCTACAAGCGAAGGAGTTTTTCAACGTTTCACAGTGGGTCCAATTGCAAAAAAGTGGTAATAATATCAGAACTTCTAATCTATAGGCCCGATTGTTTTAGAGTGTACAAAGTATTTGTAGGGCAGGAATTTGGCTTTCAAAATCTGGTATTTAGAGGTTGCACGTTTTGCTACAGTGTGTCAACATAGACCACCTTGTCGATGATCACACTTTCATGGTATATAACTTCTAAACCGACCGATTGTAGACCGATTTAAAAGCTGTATGTATACGAGATTCTACTAAGCCGTACAAACAAACACCAAGGACAGTCGTGTGTCGTGTCTGTAATGGTTACAAAGATATGTACATGGAATCGAAAGTTACAAATGTAAATTTTTTTTTTGGTAAAACTTGGTAATTTTGAGTCAAAATGTAGTCCAAATTCATCTTATGGTCAAGACATCAGCCAAATGTAAGCTGAAAACATTTTTAGATTATTTCAAATCGGTCGGTCAAATCGATTTTAAAATTTTAAAACTGTTAAAAACTGAATTTGTTATATAATGTACCATCATTCTTTCAATAGATTCTTTAATTTGGATGTTTTAACATCTATAGGCACGTGTAGGGCAATCTATCAAATGAACACATGCAAACAACACCAAGCGTTAGCATCATAACGTGAGTTGTACAACGAAGAAAAATCGAAACCTGAGATGCAATTTAGTTTGTTAATATGTCAAATTCTTCATCGACTAAAAACGAAAATATTAACGTAGAATACGTTATACGGTAAGGTAGGGGTGTTGATCTGGAGCACAAAATTGTGAGAAAATGTTTGTCAACTTTCACCCACTTTTACTTAAATATTAAAACATATTTTAGCAATTTTTATATGTTACTCAGTTTTGGTACTATGTTTTGTTTCGAATTACATTAAAAAAATTATATGTCTATATATAAAAGTTTTATGTAGTTAAGGAAATAAATATTTAAGAGCATGATATTTTAGACTTTTTTTTGTACATGCCGCTGTTGTTGTTGGTTTGTAAATGCCGCTGTTGTTTTTGTTGTTGTTGTGAAATCAAATGATTTTGGCTTTGCTGTGCTTTGTTTATTTATCGAGCAGCGTGTAAATGTGTATGTGTGTACATTTCGTTTTGTTGGATCGGTCGGTTATTAGTTCGTTTGGAGGGTAGCATAAAATGAAGGGAGGGGAGCATGGCCACTTGTGTGTGCTTGAAAGTTTACAGATCTTTGCTGTCGTTTGTTTACTTCTGCGAGCAGCGTGTAAATGTGTGTGTATGTACATTAATACAAAGGATTGGCGATGTATACGCTCACTATATCAATGGCGTTTTTCCTAAACACAATTCTGTGAATACATTGGGAAGTAGTTGGAAAGCACCTAATCTATTGTGCTGCCATATCATAAAATGTATTGCTGTAGCTGTACTTCAAATGAAGATGTCGCTATAATGTAATACGTTAAACTAGATATAGTTTCATCCTTAAACATATGGCATACAGTCTTCGAGCACACAAACTAAAAAATAAATTAATAAATCTTGTTCAAAACTATTCCAATCGTTTAGATCAGTGGTTTCCAAACTTATCTGGGTTATCGCCATCATTTTGGTAGTTTTGTTGTTGTCTTATTTTACTAAAATTTATACTGTACATACATAAAATAACTTATCACACATAACTTCTCCTGTCTAAAATTAATTAACTTTAATACATGCAAACGCCTACTTATGTTACAAAAACTTAATAACTAGCTATCAGCTGTATGCGTATATATTAGATAGATTTAAATCATTTATCAAAAATTATATTTAATTCATATATTTTAATTGCAAAATGACTAACGTATTCTACGTCTGACATATGCGCCCGTGTTATCTAACACAGGCTTGTTATTTTTTTTGGTAAATAACGTACAAACATTTTCGTAGATGGGTGAAATTTTGCATCCATGGAAAAATACTATTTATCCAATAAACAACCTACAAATATGGTAGCTGATGTGTGATTTTTTTATCACACGATTTTCAATTAATATTATGTTTCAATTTTCGAATTTTTTAATTGAATTAATAAATTATTGTTTTCTGTGTATAGAGCACTGTTACCATATTGGCATAATTTGTGCCGTTTTGCCTCATTTTTGTTTGGTTTTGGCTTTTTATTACTTAAAAATTTTGCTAGGTGGCGTTTAGCACAATGCTCCTAAAATTTGTAAATTTTTTTTAAATTTTGGTGGAACTTTTTCGCACATTTGTTTTGCAAACAGCACAATTTGTATACTGAACTTTTCTCCCTTTAATATAACGGAAAACTCTATTTTTCCTGCATATTTATTGGTGTATTGGGGAATAATACCTCATTTTAAGGTTCCTACATTCGAAAGCGCATTTTGCGGATGCCAAAAAATTTATGAGAAGTTCATACTACAAGTGCACTAGGTCAGAACCATTTTTCTGAGTGGAAAATGGTTAGTTTCTGTTGTGGTTGGTCTTTAAGTACCAACTCGTACACTCAGAAGTCAAATATTCCACCACACACGAGCACTACAATATTTTCTAGTAGAAAACAGGAGCGTATCATCAAATATGTCTTGAAGTGAATACCTTTACGTATACCTGGGTCTGCGGAATTCCTATGCATCACGACACCTTTACTAAAAAAGAATAATGAAAATTTCATGAACCGAAACTTTCGCTCACTTTCGCCTCGTTGCGACAATTTCGTGAACAAAATCAATTACAGGGCTGTTATGCCAAAGTAATTTGGAACGGAACTGTTTGGAACGGAATTATGACATTCCGACAATTTTGGCAAACAAAGTAACTCCACAGAGTAAAAGTAAAAACGAGTTCATGAAACAGCTGTTTAAATTAACAGCTGTTTAAATTTTCAAATGCGAGATGAACACTTATTTTGGGGGGTCACGGTGTGTGTTTTGGCCGCACTGTTATAAAAAAGGCGTGAAAGACAATTTTATCATAATGTTTTTGCAAACGGCACAATTTTTGAGGAAATTTGGCATACTCTTTTAGTCGGTTTCTGACAACACTGGTATAGAGTACTCATGCAACGAATTGTATGACTCAAAAGCACTGGCGACATCTGGTCATAAATTGGTCCATTCATAATTTTGATGTGAAACATTGATGCCTTTTGAAACATTTATGCTTTTTGTATTGTTTTGTATTTCATATTGAAATATTCTATAAAGAAAATAAGACTCGTTTTACTCAGACCCCACATGAGAGGTGAAAAGGGTTGTATAAAGTTCTCTATACTATTCAATACTTTTTGTCATCGCTCTGTTTGTACCAAAAAAATCCAATTATTTCAGTGAGCTAAATATTTCTTTTTATTCAGTTATATGCCAGCATTCAAACAAGCAGATTGTCATTGCTCTGTTTATGTACTAATTTGTGCCAACACGCCTAAGGCGCCCGTTGAAAAATACGATAATTTAAATAGATCTTTAAGAAAAGATACTTTTTGTAAAATGATAAACTTTTTTAAAGAATTTTTTTTGTATAAAATGTATTTTTAAAAACAAAAAGTATATTTGTAGGTCCTTTTTATAAGAATATGTATTATAATTTCCCGAAAGGCCCATTTTCAAAACAATTTACTTCTTTTTTTAAAGGCTATTTTTTTTAAGAAAAGGTACTATTTTTAAGAAGAAGTACTTTGTGTAAGAAAAAGCCATAAGAGTAAGAATTTTTTACAAAGAGTAACTTTTTTTAAGAACAAGTGATTTTTAAAGAAGTTGTTCTCTTTTTAGGAAAAGGTTATTTATATGAATTTGAATTATGGTGAATGTATGAGAAATTATTACTACAAGCTTACAAGTCATGGACATTTTTCTACTTGAAAAATGGTTGGTTTTTGTTGAAAATAATAGACAATTCAGTTAAGCACACACTCAATGGCATGACTAGTTTCGAACTCCGAGACAAGTTCATCATCAGATACCTAACTACTGTGCCTGAATTGATACCATCGGTTGATCATCAATCGTATATACAAACTCAGTTCTGCAATTCACATGTGCGAATTAGTATCGATCGAAGATCCTTAAGTATCAACATCACTGAAAGGCCTATAATTCCAACAACAAGAACAGAGCGAATTTTTCCACCATGTTGTTCTTTTCCTCATGCATTCTCGCATTGTTGCAGTGCTTTGAGGTGAGTTTTAATCTATATCACAGAGTTGTATTTTCTCGTAGTATAGCATTTTTGAAGACCGTGCTAGTTTCAGTTACGTTTATTTGAATTTGAATTTTTATGACCAATATTTGTTAGTTTATGCTTAATGTATGAGAAATTCATATTACAAGCTTACAAGTCATGAACATTTGTCTAATTGATAAGGTTTTTGTTGGCAATACGATAATAGACAATTCAGCTAAGCACACGCTCACTAGCATGATCGAATATTCTTAAGTATCAACATCACTGAAAGGCCTATATTTCCAACAACAAGAACAGACAGAATTTTTCCACCACGTTCTTATTTTCCTCATGCGTTCTCGCATTGTTGCAGTGCTTTGAGGTGTGTTTTGATCTATATAACAGAGTTGTATTTTTCCGTGGTATTGCAATTTTATTGCTTCAATCATTTTCATCTCCAGTAAATTAAGAGTAGCGGTTGCGCGTAGGGAACTGTTGTTACCCTTCATTGTCATTCGCTGGCCAGTACCGGTCACCATTTTCCTGGATAGATCAAATCTTCCGCCGATGGCCCTTTTATGCTAATGTCTCTACCACATTGAGACAATGGCTGAATAAACGGAAACAAATGCTCCCTTATAAATAGTACGAGCTCTGCCGATTTACGCCCAGCCTATACTCCGTGGCTAACTCAGTGAGTCTCCTGATTAAGTCCTGGAACACATTTCTGCATATGGATTCGCAGGTAAATGTTACGACTATGCAACCTGATCCCTCCAACGCTACCAATACACTAACCAGTGCTAAATAGTGGAGATAAGATTACCACTTGGGGTGTTCCTTTATTAACACTTTGATTTAAACTCGTGTGACACAGGTACGTGCAAGCAATCCATACGTACATATATCAATCTAAAGTGCCGATAGAGCTGATTTTATCGACCTAGGAAAGACGTCATTATAGGTACCATCTATATCGGCAAATGAGACAAGAGTGTATTCCTTCAGGTAAACAGAGATATGAAACTAACTAAAGGGTGCAAAGATGTTTCCGTTGATTTGTCCTTATTGTAAGAATTACGTATGATCGTTCGCAGATGTGAGTCAATTATCCTCGCCTATGCCTTCAGAAAACATATGGGTATATTATTATTTATTAATAGATTCATAATATCGAGCCCTTAGAGCGAAATTATCGTAAGCGCCAATTCTTCGAAATTTGTTTTATTGTTGTAATACACATTTTAGCAACTGATACATAAATACAAATTGCCAAAAAATTTAAATTGCTAATATTTTTGATAAAAATTTGGGGTGAGATTTTATCGTAAGTCATTGTATGCATTTTACAAAAATTTATATTTTATCGTAAGCGACAGTGTGTATGTAAAGGCAGGACCGCAAATGCTTTGTTTTCTGGACGAATATGTAGATTTGACTATGTAAGGAATCTTTTGGGCTGTGTTCAGACAGTTCCGTCTAGTTTTTGACCCAAACAAATAATAAAAAAAAATCATGACCAGGCCATGTACCAAATTTTTAAACCTGATGTTGTTTGAAGTATATAAAAAATGTCATCAATTTCGCACAAACCCATATTTTTATTATACGATCCAATAAAATTTGGCATTGCCATACAGTAAAAAAATAAATACCCTATTGTTCTTTTCCAATGTTGCGTTTCCTTAAAAATGGATTGCTTCTCAACAAAGGTAAGACGATTTTATTAATTGTGTTCAAAAAAAAGTACTGACATTTATTGTGGTTTCCAGGACAAAGAAAATCCTCAGTTTCCTATGGGAATCTGCAAATTGGTTGATTACTCTGATTCTGAACATGATGAATCAGATGTTGACCATTTTCTGGATGAAACAACTTGCGTTGGGAAACGAGGAAGAAAGAAAAATCTAAAAAACGATAAAAAATGTTGCATTGTTTCAAAGAATATTAAGCCAAATCCTTGTCTTGGTAAAAAATGTCAAAACTCTTGCCCTCAAAACTTTTGTGAATCGGATCGGATTAAAATAAATGAATTCTACTGGGGATTGGCAAGTGGACCTCGTCAAAAAGATTGGCTTCTGTCATGTATTAAGGAAAAACAAATAGGAAGAAGACGGGTATCAAGTGGTAAAAGAAAAGTGACTTATGAGTACTACATAAATATTCGTGGCCAGCATACCCAGGTTTGTCAACAATTTTTATTACAAACACTTGGTATTTCTCAAATGACTTTGCGTCATACCCTATTAAATGCAAAAACTAAAAGCATTGTTCGAAATAAGAAGACAAAAAAGCCGGCACATAATAAGTGCTGCGATTTCAAGATAAATGTAGTAAAACAGTATATTGAGAATTTACCTGCGGTTCCATCCCACTATTGCCGCAATAAAAGCAATAAGCTCTACTTGCATTTGTACAAGCTTTATGTGGAGCATTTGAAGGAAAGACAGCAAGAATCATCAATAGTCTCACTATACAACTTTCGCACAGTTTTCAATAATGATTTCCATTTGGAATTTCATACTCCAAAAAAAGATAAATGCAACATATGTGAAAAATTTAAGAATTTGGATTGAAAGATTCCAGTGAATATAAAAGCCATATTCTGGATAAGGACAAGTCCAAAGAAATCTTCTTGGCCGAACAAGCGAAGAGCAAGGTGGAAAACGCTGACACATTATGCGCAAGTTTTGATCTACAGAAGGTGCTTAATACACCTTATGGCAAAAGTATGAATCTTTTTTACTCCAGAAAATATGCTTACTACAATGAAAGTATATATGAAAGCGGAACCAGATCTGGATATTGTTTTTTGTGGGGCGAATGTGATGGCAAACGAAGATGCAATGAAATATGTTCAGTGATTTTTAAATATTTGACCATAGTGGACCAAAGGAAACAACATAGTACTGTGAATTTATTTTGTGACAGCTGTGCAGGTCAAAACCGGAACCGGGCCATATTGTCAATTATTCCATTCTTTTTAAAGAGTTCTAGTTGCGTTAAGAAGGTTAACATAACATTTTTGCTGGCCGGTCATACAATGATGCCTGTTGACTCTATACATGCTACAATTGAAACATTTATTAAAGGAAGAACAATTTGGGCCGCTTCTGAGTGGTCGACATTAATTTCTAACTCACGTTCGACACCAAAATGTTATGAAAGCATTATACTTAATCATTCAGATTTTAAGGACTGGAAGTCATTTTCTATTGCATTTCTTCCATCAAAAATAAAAATTGAATTTCACAGTTTGAGATCTGCCCATTTTGACAAACTGAACTTAAGCGCACAATTTAAATATGGATACTTTGAGGATAGTAAAGTGAATGAATTGAATATAAATTTAGTAATTCGCTCCAGAAACAGTTCAATGATCGTTGCGAATGGACCGGACCTACTCTACCCACAAAAACTAAAAATATCAGTGGAAAAATTTAGAGATCTTCGAAATTTATGCGAAAAGGAAATAATCCCTCAACGATACCATCAGGAATACTTCAATATGAAAAGTGGAGACCAAATCAAAGACACACTAGCTGAAACTGACAACGAAGACATTGATACATCTCAATATTCTTAAAACACAGTTTAAACCTTTTTATATCTATATAAATATTTATACCTACTTGTTAAATACAACACATAGTCTGAATAAATATTTTAAAAATAAATACACACTTTTGTTTCTCATTTTGCGTTTCAAAGTACAAAATAACATATCGTAAGCGCCACAGATTTGTCACTGTAAGTATATCCAAATAAAAAGTTTTTATCGTAAGCGCCAAAACTACTTCATAGTGCAAACAATTAGCCATTTTTAAACATCAGTTCGGTGACTGCAACAAAATTAGACATTCTTGCCTCCAAACATATTTGATTTAGGGAAACAATTTTTAAAATAATCAAAAAAAAACCTTCTCCTGTAAAATTCGTGTTTTGTCGCTTACGATAAATTCGCTCTGAGGGCTCGATATACATTACAGTTCAAAATAATTAGTATTAGAATATAGAGTTATGATCTATAATTGGCGAAGCATTTATTGCTATAGCCAGATTGACAATTAAGTATTACACATTTTTAGCAAATTTCCTCCCCTTTATAGAATGCAAATGTAGTTAAGTATTGTAAAGGACTAAACCTCAAATTCTCTCATTATTAACTTTCTAAATTTCAAACATGATTCTAAATATAAATAGAGCGAGTTGAAATTATTGCCATTTAATATATCAATTACTTCATTATAATCTAGAGAAGTATGACCAAAGTGAATTCTTCTTATTTCTCTATAAATGAGGCAAATGCCAATGAAGTGACATGTATTTTCTGATTCGTGCATGTTGCAAATTGTACAAATACCATCAGGGTTGTTCTTGAAGCATCTAGAATTAAGATCTAATATCCCACCTCTAGCTCTAAATTCAGACGTCAGGAATGGTGTGATGCTGTAGTCAAGCTGCGAATATAAATCGTGAAACTGACGCATCGATGGCAAAGTTGTTCCTCTCCTTAATCACCAACAAATCTAATATCTCCCTCCAGTATAGACAAACGGGACTGCCACTATTCGGAGGGGAAAAATTTACCACGTCACATAAATTCACCCATTCCCTTGCCCAAAATACGTTCATTCGTATTATCGTCTCCGCCAATTTTCTAGGTAATCTATCTGAGCCTAAGGAAAGTACCCTATTTACGTAGGAGTAGTGTAGTTGTAGTGAAGAAATATAAAGTGAGTTAAACCCGGTTTCTAAATATAGCATATAATTTGGAGTATTAGCCGGAGGGTATAGCATTTTTTTAATAAAAAAACGGAACAATTTCTCCACATCAACATATTTTTCGTAACCCCATATTTGAGCAGCATACGGCATTATAGATTTTGACGCAGCGTTAAAAATTTTCAGTTTGTTGGCTTTAGATATGCTTGGATTGTTTATATATTTTGACCATGTCGAACTAATAGCAACTTTGGAAGCAGAAAGTTTGTCTCGTAAATGGCTTCTAAATGACAAATTGTATGTTATATCCACGCCAAGATACACATAATTATTGACTATTTCAATATTCTCCTCACCATAGTGCCACTTCAAATTCTGAGGTATTCTAGTACATTTTCGAAATACCATCTTAGATTTTAACAAATAAACCTTTAAATTCAAATTTTTAACAATATCCATGTAGAGCATCAATCATATCCTGTAGTCCATTAGGAGTATCAGACATTAGAACAATGTCATCTGCGTACAAAAGAATTTTTACATCTATACCAGCCACTTTTACACCACCTGGCAGAATATCAGGAAGGTCATTTATGTAGAGAGAAAATAACATTGGACTCAATATACATCCCTGCTTGACCCCTGTTTCCACTGCAAAATTATCGGAAAACATACAACCGTCCCAGACACGGCTTTCTGGATTATTATACAAAGATTGCAAAATCCTAATAATCTTGGATGAAAGACCTATACACGACAGTTTATAGAACAGACTGTTTCTTGAAATCGTATCAAAGGCACAAGAAAAGTCCACAAAAAATGCATACGTATGTGTGCCACTCAGATGTTCAAATTCACAACGCTAACCAGATTAAAAATATTGTCCACCGTAGAATATTCCTTTCTAAAGCCATCCTGGAATTCGTTTAAAATATTGTTACTGGCCTACCATTCAGAGATGCGATTTAACAGTATGCTATTGAATATCTTGCAGAGAGTATCTATTAGCGACAGACCTCTATAATTCGTGACCAAATTTGGATCACCCTTTTTATATAGTGGAATTAGAATAGACTCTCTAAAAGACACAGGCACCTTTTGATTCATAATCATTTTGTCAAAAACGAACAACATTCGGGTTATAAGGCTCTGAGGGGCATATTTATAAAATTCGTACGGAATTCCATCGGCACCAGGGGATTTGTTCAGTTTAAGGTTTTTATAACTGCATATAATTCACAGTACTCCATGAGTATATATGAAATATGAGAGACTGGTTGGTCTGAAGACTCGAACTAATATGTGATGGTTTATCGACTTTGGGAATTTGAATTCTCTCCATCCAGCGGGAATATAGGATAGCTTGAAGCAGTTCACATAAAGTTGCAGAAATCAGGTAATTGTAGAGCTTACAATTTCCTATTGTCCAGTGTGTTTCGTTTGTCAAGATATGTATAAAATAGCCAGAGTGACATCGGTCATAACCGATCAATGGGCGATTGGTACACATGCTGATAAAATTGGAATACAACACAGGTGTTACTGTCCTACTGTTACTGTTGCGACGACGAGGATATGGTGGCGACCCCCGAACACTATCTCCTACAGTGCTCAGCCCCAGCGTATATAAGGAGGACAAATTTCGGAAAGCATTTTTGGACGGAATATGGACGGAATTCATTCGGCTTCTAAAATGCATTAGCAATACTAATAGGGCATCAGTAGGAGACCGCAATTTCGGGCAATTGAACGTGACTAATTAAAACTGGATCACTCCTACTTGGGTGAGATGCCTTGTAAGGAACTCACAGTCACTCCAACCTAACCTAAACTAACCTTCATTTAGTCGTAGTAAGCGCCACTAGAGAATATTTTCGTTTTATGAGCTAATTCCCGAATGAACAAAGTCCCAAAAATAAAATGTACTAATTCCCAAAAATTTACAAACATTTTTTGAGTTGTTTGATGTGAAATATCTTCAAAACTTATGGGCGTTATTTGAAGATTTTTTGTAGTTACTTCATTTATTTTTTGGAACTTATGTAATCAAATTTTATTTCACAACAAATTTTAAATAAATTTTGTGAGCAGTTTTAACTGAGATATCGGTTAATGTGTGTAATATTTTACTTATCTGAAAAAATTGGTGAGGTTACCACGCACATTGTGGTTACCACTCCTGCATTTTTATCAAAGACAAGTCAACTACAAAAACGAGGATGATTTTGCCACAACCACTTGGGTACGTCCCATAAAAAAGTTTTGTGGCCAGCTGGTTGGTTGACAAGATAACTAACAACTAACCTTTATGAAAATTGGTATTAAGCAATAGCTGTTCAAACACTACGCTGCTCTAAAAAAGTGGGCAATTTTACCATGGCGTCAGACATTTACTAAATTACTAATCACTTAAAAATGTTTTTTTGGAGCATATGCCTGAAAATGGATGTGTCAGGATATACTTAGACGTCATTTTTATAAATACCCTTGGACGAGCCTTAAAAACCCATTTCATATAATATTAATATTTTATACATTATCTTTAGCTGAAATACAAAATTATCTGATAAACTAAAAAAAATACAGAAAAATGTTCCTGACCTTGTATGTTTGTAGCATGAACTTCACATACATTAACTAAAACTAACAAAATCAGTCACAAACCATTAGCCATGACACTAACCCGTCATCAAAAAGCTATATCACAGAAAAATGCAACTCTGTAATATAGTTTAAAACTCATCTCAAAGCACTGCGACACCATTTTTTTTGGAAAAATAAGAACATGGAAGAAAATAGCTTTCTGTTCTTGAGCTGGAATTATTTTAGAAAAATGTTCCTGACCTCGTAAGCATGTAGTATTAAATTCTCATACACACCCAGAGAACTAATTGTTTGGAAAGAGGTTGTAGCAACCGTAAATTCGGCTGATACCACAGAATTGATGTTGCCACAACCGAATTGAGGTTGTTACGACCAGATTTAGTCCCCACAACCGAAATTCGGTTGAAGCAACCTCGTTTCACAATTGATTCGGTTGTGACAACTGAATTTTCAATTATATTCGTTCAGTCAACCAAATTATCTAAAGCTTCGGTTGGAACAACCGAATTTGAAATTAATTCTCATGCAGCAACCGAAATTCGTACTAAATTCGGTTGGAGTAACCGAATCTAGTAAATAGTAGTATACAAATTTGGCATCAATTCGGTTGTAACTATCGATGTTGGTATCAGTAACCGCATCTAGCCTAAATTCAGTTGCAATGGCCGAATTTGATGTCAACTCGGTTGCTGTAACCGAATTTCTCATGACTTGTGTAGGTACAACCGAATTTATTTTCAATTCGGTTAGCAACACATAATTCTATGTATTTAAAATCTGACGTTTAAAATTCTATAAGCAAATATTCTTTTAAAAAGTATTAAAGAATCTCAAGACTTGTGTGGTTATTAAAACGACATTAAAACGTCTTATTTTGCAGAAATTATTCAAGCAGATATCAACAATTTTGAAGTTTTTCAAAGTCGGTCTTATGAGGTATGCTGCAACCGATACACCTAAATCAACCGCTACCATACGTCAGAATTGGTGCGGTGTCCTTTGATAGCCGGGACTTCAAAAAAGGTCAGGCTTGTAAAACAAATATGTGTAACCCTATAGTATTACCCTATCATCACTTGATAACTTAACTTAATAACTACCCCGGCAAAAAATTATGCATGGTAAAAAGCAGTAATGGAAGCAGAAATTGCTTTAGAAGCACTAGCCAGTGCGCTGATAGATGCGAATTATTTTTGAACAAAGTTCCCACTTAGAAGCTTTCGATAGTGCCAAATTAAAGCAAGGTACTCACTGCTTTCAAGAAGCTCTTCTTTGTATGCAGAAAAAACGCTGTTTTTCATGTACTTATTTTACGGCTCAGAAAGCAGTTTGAGAGAATGGCTAAAATTATGTTTCGTATTCAGCCCTTCTAATAAGCAAAATTTTTGATTTTTTGTCTATTCGTATGTTAAGAAAACACGAGAAGTTTTCTCACTTACTTTTGGGCTTCATGGAAGCACTAAAATTTGATTTTTTTCTAATGACCACAAAAAAATATAAAAATATTTCATTCATTGCTTAAAAGAAGCACTAGAATAAGGAAGAGCCATGATTCGACCAAAACCTGTGTTAAAAAAAATTAACAGAATTTTTTGTAAACATCAATCGGCCTTATTCCCGTTGTCGGCATCAGATTTTTGTCATCTTTATTACTTCGTTATTATATTAAGAAACTTCGAGTTTTTAATGTCTCTGCGTTTCATATTTATTTTGTTTGAAGTGGACGAAAATTTTTCTGGGTACAGTTTTTACTTAAAACAAAACACACGTTCTTCACTACGGCGGTGTTGAACGCTTAAGCATTTGTGTTAGCCACACAGCTTCTTTCCAAGACATTATTCAGCAAAATTGAAGCTCCAAATTTTTCAGAATATATTAAGTTAAACGATAGTTAATTAGATAGAAAAATTTGTATCTGAACTGTAGTGTGGTAATTGTAAATCGTCAAACTATATATATATATATTGTTGATAGCATTGGTTTTGATGTCATTGCATTTTCTGAGACATGGCTTAAACCTAATGTTTTTAATTCTGAGTTGTTCTGCAATAAGTACATAGTTTATAGAAAAGATCGTGTTGGTAAAATTGGTGGTGGTGTTTTAATCTCAATTGAGAATTCTTTATCTTCTGAGTTGGTTACAGTTGATGACATTGGCGATCTTGAGTTTATTGTGGTATCCATTAATTTAGGCGATTTGAGATTGTTTGTCACATGTTCTTATATTCCGCCATCTTCATGCTTTGAGGTATAGCAAGAGCATATTGACGCTATTGCAAAAGTTATTGCGTTAGCCAGTAGAAAGGACCGTATTTTAGTATTGGGTGACTTTAACTTGCCGTCTGTGACATGGGTGTCTTTACCCGATACTAATTCTCTGACTCCATTGACACCATGTGATTGGTCATCTGATTTTGTTACGCAAATTTCCGACCTTGGGTTGATTCAATTGAACGAGATTCCCAATTCTATGAATCGAGTCCTTGATCTAGTTTTAGTGGATGATTCTAACAACTTTGATATTTCTCGAATTGATCCGTTAATTTCTCCTGAGGATAGTTACCATCCAACGCTGGGAATTAATTATACATATGATACCATGCAGGTTGGTTGCAATTGCTCTTCGTCCTATGTTGGCCTATGCTTTTCGCGTGCGAACTTTATACTTTTGAATAATCTTATCTTTGATACCGACTGGCATAGTATATGTCAGTGTGATAATTCTTTTGAATTTGAAATCGACCTGGATGATTTCTATAATATTATTAATGGCTATATTTCTAAGTCTGTACCCAAGAGGCCAATAAGGGGTAATACTGGTCCCCCATGGTCCTCAAGGGCTCTAAATAGTCTCAATAATGTAAGTATAAAAAATCTGGACTGCTAGCAGACTATGCTAGGTATATTGTTGCTAGGAGTAGATACAACTCTAAATCTCGTGAGAGTTACAGATTATATTTGGATAGGTTGAAGGCTAATTTTAAACGGAACCCCAAATCATTCTTTAGATTTGTTAACTTGAAGCGTAATTTCTCTTCCACACCGTGTAGGATCAAAATGAACGGTATTGATTATTCAGATGAGGAGTCTGTTGCTAATTGTTTCGCTGATTTTTTCGCATCTATTTATTCCGCCCAAGCCTATGATGTTTCCAAATCATACCCGTACACTGTCCGCTCTACCATTCCGTTTGATGCACCTGTCGTAAATTCTTCGTGGTTGCTAGATAACTTGATCAGATTGAAGGCCTCGAATAAAGCTGGTCCTGATGGTATCCCGGACTCTATGTTGAAATACTGCTCGAATTCTCTCAGTTTACCGTTGACTCTCTTATTTAACGCTTCGTTGAAGTTCGGTCATTATCCTGCACAGTGGAAGAGCTCTTATATAATCCCTCTCCACAAATCTGGTAGTTTAGTAAATGTTGCAAATTATAGGGGAATTTCAAAATTGAGTGCCATTCATAAACTTTTTGAGAAGTTAGTCACAGAGGTAATTTCTCATCAGGTTTCCTCTATTTTAGATCCATGTCAACATGGCTTTCGGAAGGGTCGTTCCACCGTGACTAATTTGCTTCAGTTTTCCTCTTTTATTATTGACGGCTTTATTAATGGAGATCAAACTGATGTGATTTTTACCGATTTTAGTAAGGCTTTTGATAAAGTTAACCACAATTTGTTATTATATAAACTAGGGGCAATGGGTTTTAATTGTAACATGCTGAATTGGATTAGGTCTTACTTAATGAACAGAGAACAGATGGTATCATTTGGTCGATCATTCTCAAGATCTATTTTTGTGACATCTGGGGTGCCTCAGGGCAGTCATATTGGGCCGGTTCTATTTTTGTTATTCATTAACGACTTACCCGCCTCCATAATGCACTCTAAATTGTTAATGTACGCTGATGACGTGAAGATATATTTTTCTTACAAGGATCCTTGTCAATATACTTTACTTCAGAGGGATTTGTCTACTTTCCAGACGTGGTGCGAAACCAATTTGATGGAGCTTAATTTTACGAAATGCAAGCATATGCTGTTCTCTAGGTCATCATTATTTTCGGCAAAATACATTTTAGGTGGCAATGTTCTTGAATCGGTGGATTCATTTGTTGATCTTGGTGTTCTCTTGGACAGAAAATTAAATTTCAACTCCCACATAATTACGATGGTAAACAAGGCTTATGGCGTTCTGAACTTTATTAAACGTTGTGCAAAGGAATTTTCAGATCTCTACGTTACGAAAAATCTTTTTACTTCACTAGTCCGCCCTATTCTCGAATATGGATCAGTTGTTTGGGACCCCCAGTACAATTTGTATGTTAATATGATTGAATCGGTCCAGAAACAGTTTCTCATTTTTTGTATGAGAAATCTTCAATGGAACCCGAACCATAATCTTCCTTCGTATAGCAGTAGACTAGCATTGATCAGATTGCCGACTCTTAGTAGTAGACGTACCATGATAAACTCTATTACAGTTTTGAAGATAATTGATGGATGTATATGTTCTGAATTTCTGTTATCTAAGATTTTTATAAATGTCCCATTGAGACCCACGAGGTACTATACACTCATTCACATCGAGTTTCACCGTTCGAATTATGCGTCCTTTGATCCAGTTAGGCGAATGTGTCGTGACTTTCATGAGCTATATCAGTTTATTGATTTCACTGGTAGTTGAGAAACTACAAAGTCTAGGATAATTTGTCATTTGAACCGATTGCATTAGTGCGATATATAACTGAGTACCGGGCTTATGTAAGTTTACTTTATCCTTACTATCTGTCTGACTTATAATTTGGTTTACGTCTGATATGTTAATATCTCGTGATGTATTTTTATACTTATTTATGTTAGTGTAATACCAACTGGTGAATAATTTCTGTAGTTGGTTGTAACGTGTGAACTTATGATCCTTGCTCTCCCGTTATAGACCGGTCAATAATGTGTACGCTGCCCCCACGTTATGGGAAAAAAGGGCGGGTTAATTTTTTTTTGATGAAGCGTATAGCAAAAACGTAATCCATAGGTGATCCAGAATCACCTATAGATTACGTTTTTGCTATACGCTTCATCAAAAAAAATCGATTCATACAATTTGACCCGCCCTAATATATATAATATATATATACTGATATAGTTACTATAGATATTATATACATATGTAGTAATATTAAATGTCTCCGTACTATAGCCACATTTTTAAATTTTACAATGGTTTATTATTATTATTTATTAATAGATATTTTATATTATTAATTTAAGATGTAACAATAGATAATACAATTTATCTATCTTTATCTAAAATGGTTTAAAGCTCAATAAAATTCCCTATTAATTTTAACAACGTTTTAACAATTACAATAAGCGCTTAAAAATCAACTCGTAGAAGCACTTCCGTGTAAGATTCTTATATATCTGTACTCTACCTTACTGCACTGCATACAAGAACCAAGAAGCAGTAAAGAGCTTTTAAACACTCCAACTGCTTCTAATTTCTAATAATTTTTTGCTGGGTATCATGACTTGATTTTGCCTACGAAATTTTCGCAAAGACCTGAGTACCAAGCAAATGAAAAGTGACCAAATTTTCGGTTCATGAAATTTTCGTTATTTTTTATACACGTACTTCTTATGGCAACGAAAATTTCATAAAAACTGAGTACCGGGCTTAATGAGGTGTAGCAACCTCTAATGAGGTGTACCAACTTCTAAAGAGGTGGACCAACCTCTAATGAGGTTGTGTCAACCTCTAGTAAGGTTGTGACAACCTCTAATTCGGTTGGACAAACTCTTAATTCGGTTACGGCTAATTCGGCTGTCTCAACCCAATTTTTCTATGAGTGCAGTAACAAAAAAAAATATTTTTTAAAAATGTTCCAGCTCACGGAAGCTTAATGCTATACACGAAGTAGTTTGGGAATCATCATAAAATAAATTAAGGTACACTTTGAGGGGTGGACAAAAGGAACATTTTTTTATGTGAGTCGGTCTAATGTATACATTAATAAGGCATTATATGGTATTCGGAATCACCTCTATTCAATTTAGATAATATAAAATAAATAAGACAAACAGAAGAAATTTTCGAACATATTGTATAAAGAATAGTCGTCGACCAATTTTGGACTGCTTTTCATTTTTAATTTTTGGACAATTTTTCATTATGATTCAATGCCAGAAGTGGATAAAAATTGCCCAAAAAAATGAAGTAATATGAAAAAAGGAGTTATAAACTATTTCTTCTTATATTTATATGGGTAATTTTTATTCTCATAAAACTATCGAGCATATTCTTTTGTCCGTAGAAGGCGGATAATCCCAGCATATGGGCCAACGGCGGATAGAAACCAAAAAAAAAATTCCATCCTGGTCAGCGTCTGATCCATAATGAGCAGATGCAGTCAAATATACTGGCAGTGGGTAAAATGCAAAAGCCCGGTGGATTGGGTTTGCCTCCCGTCACCATTCATAATGGCAATGAATATACAACACCGAAAAAGAAAACATAAACAACCGTTATTTGTTGACGACTCCCCCCAAACGTTATAAAGACAAGGATTAACGAATATGCAAGCACTTGAATGTAAGAAATCTATATAAATCCGGTTCAAGTATCCAATCGACATATGTGCTCGAAAGTTATAAGGCTGACATTACCGTTATCCAGAAAATACGACGGACAGGACATGGCTGCACAAAAAAAGAAATTGCGGCATATACTACAGTTGCCATGAGAAAAAAACATGAATTTGCTTATGGATTTGTAGTTGACAAAAGACTGCGACATCTAGTCTCTAGGTTCAATCCTGTCAGTGAACGAATAGCCACAATCCGCATAAAAGCGAAACGTTTTTATATTTCCCTAATTTGTGTGCATGCCCCGACAGAAGAGAAAGAAGATGATGCCAAAGACATATTCTACAAGCGCCTAGAGGAAACGAGTGACCGCTGCCCTGGCCATGACATTAAGATTGTAATGGTAAGGTTTAAAGATAAAGTAGCCAGGGACAATGTGTTTCATCCAACTGTTGGCAATTTCACTCTACACGCTGACAGTTCCGACAACGGTATGAGACTGATTCAGTGTATGAATTTACTCACAAAATCCAATTTCATATTTATCTTAGTTTGATCATCGTCATAGAAATCGAAAATCCACGAAGATCGACTCAGCAATAAATTTGTAGTATTCTTTTGAGTTGCATTTATAGATTTTAGAAATTCGATTACCATTTTTGAGTAATATACGAAAACAATGTGAGTTGATCACAGATAAACCACGGCAATCGTGTTTTCTTTTCGCACAAGCAAAAGAAAAATATGACGGCAGTCTTCGAGCTTTGAGACTCATATTTTTAGTCAAAAAAAAACGACATTATGAGTGTAAAGCAAAGAAAAAACACAAAATTGAAAATATCTTTATCTTTAGAACTATTTATGTAATTTTGGTTTTACATTATATATATTTTGTTTCAGTTAAATGAATTTTAGTAGTGAACTAATTAATTTTTATTTATGTATATATTTTTGGTTCTACATTGTATGCACTTATTTGTTTTGTTAAATATGAATTTATTTTATTTGAATTCATATCATAAAAAAATAAAATTGCCACCTTCGCAAAAACTGGGATTGTCTTTGAGTCACGAGCATCGGTTTCATTGTTCCTTTACTCTAGCAGAGATAAATATACAATCGTATTGTGACTACATCGTTTTTTTAAGTGAGTGAAGTTATAAACGTTAATACCCAGCAAAGACACCAACCATTTTGCTTATTGTGAATTGTTAGGAAGAAATTAATTTGTAATCTGCTGCGAAAATTTAGCTTTTCCCGGAAAATATTGATGCAACCACAACAAAATTTGCACATGATATGGAAAATCCCCTGATCTATCCAGAAATGGTAAAACCCAGACGATTCTTTATTCTAGGACAATGTCACAAGGCTGTGAATATTGGAGCGGTTGTGTGGGCATATCCGGAAAAGAGCGGGGTTAGCATCAATCATGGGGATATCATAAGTAGTCAGGGAGCCAGGGTATCCAACCCTGTCCCCACTTTTTCAGATTCGATTACAGAGTGAGCGTATACGTAGTGAAAAATATTGTTATCATTGACAAATTCTGGAGAGGATGAGTAGACATATCTGAAAACGATAGGGGTGGCATCAATCATGGGGCTACCATAAGTAGTTTCGGACCCAGGTATCCAACCCTGTCTCCACTTTGTACAGATTGGATTTCAGAGTGGGCGTATCCGTAGGGCGAAAATTCAGATTTCATGTGGAAAATTCTGGAGAGGACGAGTGGGCATATCTGAAAAACGGCATCGATCATGGGGGTACCAGAAGTAGTCTGGGAGCCCCGGTATCCAACCCTGTCCCAACCTTTTTCAGATTCGATTTCAGAGTGGTCGAATCTGTAGTGAAAAAATTCAGTTTTCATGTGGGAAATTCTGGAGATGATGAGTGGACATATCTAAAAACTGGCGGGGGTGGCATCGATCGTGGGGATAGTATACGTAGTCTGAGAGCACCTGTATTGAATTCTGTCCCCACATTTTTCAAATTCGATTTCGGAGTGGGCGTATCTGTAGGGAAAAAATACAGATTTCATATGGAAAATTCTGCAGAGAACGAGTGGGCATATCGGAAAAACAACAGGGGCGGCATCAATCATGGGGATACCATAAGTACTCTGGGAGCCCTGGTATCCAACCCTGTCCCTACTATTTTCAGATTCGATTTCAGAGTTGGCGTATCCGTAATGGTAAATATTGGTATCATTGTCAAATTCTGGATAGAATGAGTGGACATATCTGAAAAACCAAAGAGTGGCATCAATCATGGGGATACCATAAGTAGTCTGGGAGCCCCGGTATCCAACCCTGTCCTCACTTTTTACAGATTCGATTTCAGAGTGGGCATATCCGTAGGGAGAAAATTCAGATTTCATATGGAAAATTCTGGAGAGGACGAGTGGGCATATCAGAAAAACGGCGGGGGTGGCATCAATCATGGGGATATCATAAGTAGTCTGGGAGCTCCGGTATTCAACCCTGTCCCCACTTTTTTAGATTCGATTTCAGAGTGGGCGTATCTGTAGTGAAAAAATTCAGTTTTCATATGGAAAATTCTGAAGAGGATGATATCTAAAAACCGGAGGGGGTGGCATCGATCGCGGGTATAGTATAAGTAGTCTGAGAGCACCGGTATTGATCGATTGCCCACCTCCTAATCAAGACGAGGTCAGACAGCTATTGTCCGGCTTAAGAACAAGAAAGCCGCTGGAGCCGATGGATTACCGGCGGAACTATTTAGGGGTGGCGGCGGTGAGCTGATAAGATGCATGCATCAGCGATTATTTGTCGAATTAAAGCGATTATTTGTCGAATTTCTTTGGAGTTCCGATAACACCTCGTAAATTCTGTCGGGCGAATACGAAAGTGCAGCCGTAGGCATCCTTATAGTTAGTAGGATTTGTGCATAGGGAACGACGCCTATTGCGCTATTTTCTTTAAGCTTTTGTACCCTATAGTGGGCATTATTAGGCCAATGAGCCTGAGTTAATTTTAGTTTGTTTTCAAGTTTCTACTTTTAAGTAATTCTAGCGTAAGTGAAGGAAGCGTGAATCGTTTTTGGAACTAAGTTCCTTATCGCGCGATGCAACTTTTTTTTAACTATTTTATTACAACCCATTATTATCAACTAATTGGGTACTTTTGGTTTGGTTTGGTTTAAAGGGAAGTTTTCTAGGTGGAGCCTGTTTATTACATATTGTAGTTTTGAACCCAATAAAAAGTAAATTTAGAAAATACAAAGTACAAGACTGGCAAATCCATGAAATAAAACCCTGAGCATGGAATTACATTTGGCAGCATACTCTTACACTCGTACTTTTGGTTTGGTTTGTGTCTACACTAACATATGGGGGGATATTTCTTGTTTTAATGGGAAATTGTACATATTGTATTGTTGAACCGAATAAAAAGTAAATTTAGAAAAGTCATAGTGAAAGAAGTATAAAAAAATAACATTTTCTTAAATAAGTGCGTTTTCTTAAAAAATTAAAATTTTCTCAAAAAAGAAACCTATTTATATTCTTAAACAGAGTACCTTTTCTTAATAAAATACCTTATCTTAAAGAAGTACCTTTGCTCAAAAAAGTAAATTTTCTTACACAAAGTGCCTTTTCTTAAAACAAGTAACTTTTTTAAATAAGTACCTTTTCTTAAAAAAGTACATTATCTTAAAACAAATTGCCTTCTCTAAAAAACCTAAATTTTCATTAAAGAGTTCCTTTTCTGTAAAACAAAATAAATTTTCTTGAGATAAGTACCTACTCTTAAAATTGTAAATTTTCTTTCGTAAAAAAAAGCTTTTCTTCAGAAAAAGCCCTATTGGCATCTCTAAAAGTTAAGAGAAAACATGTTAAATTTGGATTAAATTAGTTAACTGAGAATATGTGAAGAATAAATTTTATAATGTTTTTACGAAATTCAGTTTTCGTTATGCGAGCTTAAGTTTGTAAGAGGCAAGTAGGGTAAAAAGGGGGTTAAGTTTTCTGGTACTACTTTTTTTTCGGACATTGATACGAATCAATGTCAGGAAAAGCTAGTAAGCGCTTCATAAAGGAGGGCAACGCTGACAATAACATCAATCAGATCAGATGACGCGCGATAGGTTGTTATCCTATATTTCCTAAACATATTTTTGATTCTCGGTTTGGAGTTTGATTTGTGTTTTTGCTTGCTAGTTGGCTCCTTTTTTATTTTATGTCGCGATATATTGTCTTGATTTAGCCTCGGTGTGTAATCAATGTTCAGAGGCAGACTTTTGTTGTGCTTGGTAAGCGGAAGGATCCCTCCGTCCGGCGAGCCACCGGCCCGGCGTAAGCATGGCACTCCGAGCATCCCGCGAGACCATCACATGAACTCCATAGCTCACCCTTCAAAATTTCAATCTGTGGTTTTAGCTCATAGGGTAAAAAAATAATGTCAGAATTTTTTTGGGGGCACCCCCAAAAATGTTTCTTTCTGTCAGATTTTAGGATTGTCAAAGTTTGAACACAATTGAAAGATGTGAACACGTGCCACTGGGGCCTCAAAGATTTGAAAATCTCTCTCATATCTCTAAAACGGTTCATACATCAAATTGAAGGCGATTCTGCTTATATTTTATATGCAATAAAAGAATACGTAAGTAGTACTAAATTCGAGATAATGAAGCCAGTGTCCCTAAAATCGTGACTAGGTACCCCTTAGAGCGAAGATGGAACCTATTGTGAAAAAACCCATTTTCCTTCCTATATTATCAATTTTTGGAATGAAAACAATTATGTACTTAAAAAATCAAGTAAAATAAATGTCTGTTTTCATTTTATTCTTATTTAAATTTATTCAAGGAACTGACATAATATGGTTTTGCCGCTATCTGGATACAGCTGACGGCATCTGCTGACTACTTGGAGAACGTATTGTTTTTGTTGCTCGTCCTTTGTAAGTAATTGGTTGTAATCTGTGATGAACTTGACTCCTCGCTCTGCCATGTCGTTCACAACTTTCAAGTTGTTTACCATCCTTTCCCCCTCCTGGTAGTTGATTTTCTGCGGCCAAGTTGCAGGATCTTTTTTCAGAAATTCGGTGTTAATCTTTAATGTCTTGAACAACAGGTAAGTCTCACTTGTAATTAGGGCTGGGAGACCGTTTTCTAGGAATTTCGGCAGTTGTTCTTTTTTTAGTTTGGGTCGCATATTTCTGGAGCACTTCTCATTTTCTTCTGATTGATTTGTTAAGATTTTTGTCGCCATTTGGCGATTTACGGTGTTTTGCACTGTCGGGTCAAACAATGCCAGGGAAACAAGTTCAGGACTAAGATAACACAGGTGATTTATCATTTTGTTAATTCCTTTTTGATATTTTGTAGTCAATGCTTTCGTATTTCAATAGAATGTGAATGAGGTCTAGGTCTTGTTTTGGTGCTAAACACGCTCTGGGGCGTTAAACCAGGCTTTACAGTACAGTCGAACGATGAAAACACAAAGTGCTTGTAGGGCCTCTTGTTCTTGGGAAGTCAGCTTAAACTGAGTTGTATTTTCAGACAGTAAATAGCTTTTGCCATCCACCGGGCATGGTGTACTGGAGCTGGAGACCGGAAGCGCACATCTTTTCCGTCAAGATGGCCAAGATATATCAATGCCAACTGTAACAGCTCTTTGTAGTCGTCTCTTGGCTGGCAGTTCTTCTTTGATATTCTCTACTTCTTCTTTGGGCAGTAGTTTCAAAACATTCTCGCCTACATCGAACTTGGATTTATGAATCACCGACCATTCTTTTTGAAATCTCTTGAATATGTCTGGTTGAGGTCCCGATGTGCTTCCAAACTTGCAGTCAAAACCCCCTCTCAACAAGACTTCACGCTCCATTGAGTCTCCCAGTATTTGATGCTGTTGTATCGAAGCACATAGCCACGACAGAGCTGACGAGACCCCATTCCTCTACATTTGTACACTGCTAGGGATTGTTCCTCCCCTGAGCTACTGTCAGTTTCAGGAACGCCTAGGAGTTATTCTTTCGTCCCATGTGATACCAGAACAGCAACCCGTTCTTTCTGCTGTTTTGAGGATGCCTGGTAGTAGTTTTCCATCTGTCTTGAATTTTTTCCGTGTATTTTTCACCGTTTATTCTCCGCTATTCACGGATAACGCTTCTGGAGATCTTATATTCTTTGGGATCCTCTCCGAGAGCCTCTACTGTAGCCAAAATGATTCCTATCGGACACCTTACAGCGGTCCAGCAACAATGACAATTTCATGGTTAGGACCTCTTTGAAGCCACGCTTGATTCTCTTGGGGGCAGATGGTCCCTCAGATTCTACGTTCATCTCGAGCTCTTCATACGGCGTTTCACGTCCTTCTGACTCTTGAACAATGAGATGAGACAATAAGTATAAAGTTAATATTGATGGAAAATTTATTTTTTTCAAATGCTTAGCCAAATTTCCCGCTTCAAGTTGTTTGTCCAACACCTTCCGTTGTTTCTGTAGTAGTCTTTCTTCAGCTTGAGCCAACTTCAGGTCAACTTTACTATGACATTTTTCTTTTGTTTTGTAGGAATTCGAGCTTTTGTCCAAAAAGAAAACCTAGCCAACAGTAGTTGTGGCAGTCTCTCACATTTAACTTCACAGTACGCAAATTGTAGAACATAGTAGCCAGAACATGTCGATTGGAGGGCAGCTTACACCCAGTTATTTGAGCAGATGGATAGTCAATTAGTAAAATTTTGTCTCTACCTCTACTTCTCATGCCATATGTAGAAACCATCACTTTTACGAGAAATAAAAATGCTCACTAGAAGAATGAATAAATTACACTAACTAAAACGAAGAGTACGTGTTAGTAGGTACCGACCTAATTAAAATAAAAATGTCTTTTGTAGTTAATATTTAGTGTTTTTTTTAAACTCGATCACACGAACGTAGAACAAAATACGACTTTCACTGTTCAGCGAATATTTTTCAACTGACCAAGAAACAAAATCATAAGAGCAAGAACCACCTAGCTATCCTTTTCTTTTTTAATAACAGACTCTGAACCCCTGGACTTCTACTTAAAATGTAACAATAGTTAGTAGGGTAACCCAATACATTTTTAAACTAGTTTGGTTTTACCTGCTTGGGGTCGCCAGTGATACACTATGAGGAAAAAATAGGTACATACCTGACATGAAAAAAAAACATTGTTGTGGGTCTAAAATTAACGGTGACCATAGTAAACATATTTAAATGAAATGGGATTCCAAAGTACAAGTATTTGGCCATAATAAGCAATAATAATACAAATAACGCATCTTCGCTCTCAGGGGTACCTAGTCACGTTTTTAGGGACATTGGCTCTATTTTTTTGGTTTCAGTACTAGTTGCGTATTTATTGTGTAGAATATAAAATGTTAAAAACAGTATGGTCTTTAATTTCATGTATGACACGGGCAAATGGCTTCAGCCGTTCCAGAGATATGGGTCGCCAAACTGCCAAAAAAATCGCGATTTTCAAACCTTTGAGGCCCCAGTGGCACGGGTTAACATCTTCCAATTGTGCTCAAACTTTGGCAGTCTTAAAATCTACCAAAATTAAACATTTTAGGGGGGTGCCCCCAAAAAATATCCGACATTGATTTTTTAAAACCACCCTAGTGCCCACATGACAAGGTAGAAAAAAGTTTTTGCATAAGTTTTCTGGTTTGTTTTGCTTGCGATATTTTTCGAGCACTTGCATAGTGGAGAAATCCCAATTACAATAAGTTTCGTTTGCATTTAGTTTGATGAAATTCTATTACAGTTGGTCATGTTTAAGTTTTGATGTTTTAATATCTATAGGCGCGGGTACGGCCTAAATTCACAAAGTGAATACATCCAAACACAGTTTGTCCGACTGCGATCACACAGATTGTCCGACTGCGATCACACATTGTTTGCCGTGAAACTCCTCCAAAACGGCTGGACCGATTTGTATAAAACTTTGTGTGCATATCAGGTAGGTCTCAGAATCGACCAACATCTATTTTTTATACCTCTAAATGATAAGGGTGACCCACCCTTATATAGAACACAGATTTGTCCGACTGCGAAACACAGATTGTCAGACTGCGAAAAAAGCACACACTGATGTAGCGGCAGCGAATAGTTGTATTGTGTCGGTGCGGAACTCTCTCAGAGCAAAGAGAATAATGACGTGGTTATACGTACATATATAAAAATGAGATAGGAAGAGAACAGCGAAAATGTGTGAACTTGTGTTGCGTATGTACGAACATGACAACTTATGTATGTACACGTGTCTATTGCTTTGCATTCTCGTTGTTTCTTTTGAGTATAAAATAAAAAGTATTAAACAAGAAAATAATGGCACAATTGCTTGCACTGGTCATTAAATAATTTTAAGTATTAATATTATTTAAATGTAACGTCATCATATGATTGAACGCTGTTTTTTATTTTCCAATGTAACATTTACTAATGTGTTCATAGAAATCGAACAGGTACCGCGTAACAAAAAGGTGTTAACACATCGCCCGTGAGTTAGAACACTCATTGAATTTTTGTAACCGTCCAGCCGACTTTTTGTATGATGCATTTTGAAAAACTTTTTGTTTTTAACTATTTATCTATTACTAGAAATCTAGAATGGCTTTGAGCATGAATAAATAGAATAAAATAGTTCTATAAAATACGCTTGGGCTAACTGTGCTTGATCACGAACAACTGCAATTAAATAATTTATCATATGGTTTGACTATCCTAACCCAATTTTTTTTAACCCTCGAGCCGACTTTTTGTATGAGCCGGTAAAAATTCGGTCAGCCGCGCAGATTTCGTCGGACAGCCGGCCTTAAGTCGCTGCCGCCGATTATTTTGACTACGGTCTTGTCGTAGTTACCGCCGCAAGGGAAGATTTTCAATGTATTAGCAAGGTATTTGAACCGCCACAGACGTAAAGGACCGCCACAGGCGTAAACCTTCTTAACAAAAATCGTAAGGTTTTTAAAATAATGTTCAATATTTGGATTATAATTCTCATTTCACGTTCCAAGTGTCGCAGTAAGCGCCATAAGAATTTATCAATGAATTTATTAGTTATTTATATTTGGAATACAAAGTGAAGAAGTGTGCAGCAACGCAGGTACAAATTTCAAAAAAGGTATACTTTTTGTACAATGTTTTTTTTCCGTTACTTCTCTTTTAAGGATATGGCTTCCACAAAGCATTTCCATCTTATACTGTTGCCCGTTGTTGTTTTTGCTTCTACCCATGTTAAGCTGTTCTGCCTTAGTTCCACAATAATCGGATCTCCAGGTGTTTCGTGGTCAACCACGATTTCATGAGCCTTGAGGATTCCACTCAAGCGCCATCCTTGTGATTCTGTCGGGGTGTTTTCGCGTGGTGTGTCTGATCCACCTCCATTTCCTATTCATCATGTCCAACAGTTCTGTGTGGTGTAAAGTGTTAGGCCAGAATATCTTGCATATAACTCTCAGACATATAACTGAAGCTGCATATAACTGCAGCTTTTGCGTGATGTGATACGATACAAGCCACCGTACAACTGAGTTGATTTAACACGAGTTGAATATTCTGAGCTATGTGTGACCTTTCTCCATACTGACCGCAGTCTCCCTAATGTCTCCCTCGTCTTATTGAGCCTGTTGGTTACGTCTGTATCAGCGCCGCCGTTTGTAGACTTTATACTTCCTAGATAGTAGAAGCTCTCTACATAGTCGACTAGTTGACTTTGTAGCATGATATTTTCTGTGCTAGTAGTGTTGATTTTCATGGCATTGGTTTTCTTGATATTTATGTCAAGTCCTACATTTCGAGCCAAACTTTGTCAATGTCATCCGCGTAATCCAGATCATCGAATTGGCGTGAGGGACTCAGTGTTAATCCTCTTCTCTTTGAACAGACTTGGCTCATTTAATCATCCAGCACGATGGTAAATAGCTGAGTGATAGTGGGCAACCTTGTTTTTCTCTAGCATTGGTGTGGAATGGTTCATTAATATTCCCGTTGTGAAGAACTGAGAGCTCTGCATCCTTGTGCATCGCCCTAATTATTCGAATTATATTCTGGGTTACTCCTTGTCTTCTCAATGCTTTCCATATGGTAGTTCGTCTGAATGGTATCAAAGACTTTCTTGAAGTCGTCGAACAGTAGATACAAGGGGGTAGGCCATTCTTGAGATTGTTCCATAATGATGCGAAGAGTGTTGGTCTGATCTACGCAGCTTCTATTTGGCCGGAAGCCTGCTTGTTCGTCTCGCAATATGATCTCTATTTTGCTTTGAATCCTTCCCAGTTTATGGGGTTAGGCAGGGTAATTCCTCTCCAGTTGTTGCAATCTTTCAAGTCGCCAGTTTTTGGCAACTTTACAATGATGCCTGTCTTCCAAGTTGGAGGCAGTCTTTCTTCCTTCCATTCTGATGTGATGTGAGGGCGTACAAGTTCAGCCGTAATTTTGATGTCAACCCGCAGAAGCCCCGCTGGTAATCCATCTTCACCTGATGCTCTATTATGTTCAAATTTTCCAATCGCATCTTTTATATCATTCAGATTGGGACGGTTGTACGATATTCGCAAGTTATTTTCTGCGGGTTGTCCTAAATAGCGTTTGTGGCATTGCTAATTTCATTGAAATGTTTCCTCCATCTCTGCATCATTGTTCGTTGGTAGTGTGCCAATAGGAACCGCTTGGTTCATATAACAATTTCGATTAGAGAGACAGTCGATATATTATGTTGGTATTTATATTTGCATTTATTTATAAAGATTAAAACTACTATTGAAGTAAAACATTATTTAAAACCTTTATATTACGTTTTCAGGATTTTCTGTTAAGTTTGGACCTGTTGGACCACAAGCGCTCGAGAAGAACAGGATATACTTATAATTCCTTGAGTTTATTCGAGATGAGAGCCTCACTCACTCAGTGCCCTTAGAACATGTGTCGTCTGGAGATTTGAGTGTTTATCCTAAAAGACGTAAGACCCAAAACAGAATCAAGGTCACTTCACGCTGTCAGTCTTCAATGAACGTATAAGACGTGCTATTACTGCTGTGCTACTTCCGTGACCTGGAGAAATGTGATTGCGTGCATCCTTTTGAATAGTAAATGAAAATACGCCTGAAATTTAATCCTCCATAGGTTTGTTTATGATTAATGAAGATTGAGCACCTCCATTTTAGATTGTTATCCGCACCAGGGATTGGATATCGATACATAAACTTTGTACTGTTTTGCAGGGGTTTGTAGTTATTGTTGCAGTTTTGCTGCAATTGTTGAAATTTGCAACTTTAAATGAATAATTTATTGTCATATCGCATGATGGCAAGGAGACATTATAAATATTTGAATTTGACCACTTAATCGCAGACAAACATACAAACGCACGCATTAACGAATTGCCACAAAACAAGCACACACACAAACATTAACTGATATTTACACATGTATAAATATTGAATTTAAATCATATATTATGCCATGAATAAATTACTCGAAAATCCAATTAAAAGCAAATCAGTTAAATTGTCAGTATTTAAATTTAAAATTCCATTCGATTGTTGTAAACTGCCCAACGATTCGCTACGATACGTCGTCTCCCGTTACTCGTTGTGCGTCGCTCTTCCTCTTCACCTTATTCTGAATCCACTCAATCGAACAGTTTTACATTCGAAAAGGCAATACAAATAATGTATAGACTCACTCATACACACAAAACGACAAGGACATGACAAATGTTACAGTTTTCACAATTAGGAACACACACAGCACACATTTAGGCATCTATGACTGCTCAACATAGGGGCATTGATGGACATGTGGACAGACATCTGGTCTAAGACGAAATAATGGCAATACATGCTCAAAATGAAGGAAAATATCAACAAATATTAAAACAGCCATTAAGTTTCAAATGGTGGTCACTCAATCACACACATGGGTGAGTATGTACTGACCGAAAGACCGACAGACATCCGCCGATTTGTCCGCCACTCTATTTACTGGGAGTGAACAGCTACGGCGGAGAAGAAGAACGTGCAATTTGCAATTTAAAATGTCAATCATGATTGAATGGTAATTTCAAAATCGGAAAATAACAATCAAAACGAGAGAAATATTGAAAATCGACAAACAAACATAAAGACAACAACTACTACCGTAGCTACTAGCCACGATCCTGATAATTTGTGAGTGTGTATGTGAATCTGTTCCAATTTCAGTTGTAAAGGACAGTGAAATAAGCGAAATTGCATATGCTGCGAGAAAGAGAGTGACTCAATGAATGTGAGTGGGTTTTGAGTAACCCCCTCAAGTATGCAATGAATTCGCGACAACTTTAGGAGTTGCACAGTGAAACGAAGATATTAATAGTCGTGTTGTGGTTGCAAAGAAACCGACTTTTTTGCGATAAGTAATTTTATTGAAAAATATGAAAAAGGGTTGAAAACGGTAAAAGATGTCAAAAAAAAAATTAATGTGAGTCCGATCACAGGGGAGATGTGTAAACATCTAGTAATGAAGTTGGAAGTACTTACGCTTTTAGTATATTTTTTTAATTAATCAATTAAAAGTATCAAAACTTTCAATATTTTAAATACATAGGAATTTGCTGGTTTTCGTTTGTTTTATTTAACTTATTTGGTTAGTAATTGAGCACACTGCAGTATATATGTACTGCATTAAAAATTACAGTACGCAGTAAATTTACTGATTACTGAAAAAATTCAGTAAATTTTTACTGATAATGAAATTTAATTTGCATTACCAGTAAAATCATAGGCCGTATTCATAATAATCAGTAATCGGGCATTGCTGATTACTGAAAATTCAATGCACCTCATCATAATCATGTAGGCACTTTATAAAAATTGCTGAAAAAAATTTTAGTAATCAGTAAAAATTTACTAGTTAAAGAATTATTTTTACTGAAATTGTAGTAGTACTGCAAAGTGTCCATCTATTGTAAATGCCTTAAGTACAAATAGTTAATATTGGCTTATGGTAACTAAAATAAGTATATAAATTTTTGACTCGATTGTATTTAAAAATCTATGGAAAACTGCATCTATAGTAGTGGAATTGTTAGTTGTGGGGGTTTGTGGAGAATTGCTCATATGCAAGTGGAAACCTTAAAAAAAAAATTTTGATAAAGCTTGCGACTGTGGGTTTGCACAATTTGTATTAATATCTCCACCCATAATAATTGGCATGAGATGGAGATTGTTACCCAATTGTCGTGCACCAGTTTCAGTGTAAGGCAACAATACGTAATGAAGATATGTTATAATCTTAATCTATATTGGAATCTTATAGAAATTTTATTAGAATTAACATTACCTCCATTCAGCTTTGATACACTTTGTGTTGTTTTATGTTCTGAGTTATAATTTATTATTTTGTATTTGTTGCGGCTGACAAGTTATTAATCAGCTGTTTACTGAAATCTAATGTTATTTTACAGCAATGGTTTTCGAAAATTAGCTAATATTGCACACTAGATGGTGCTTATATGCAGCTGTTAAGTTGAATGACAATCTCAAAGATGAAGAAAACTTTTAGTTTTTAGTTTTCCTTATATTTGACAAGTTTAGTTTTTAGTTTTCCTTATTTTGCTTTGTTGTAGTAAATTTTTTATTAAAAGTTTATTAAAAAATCTTTTTAAAAGTTATTAAAATTAAATGTTTTTGTATTCATTTTATTTATTTGTTTTCATTTGCCTACGATAACATAATGTACGACAATTAGTGAAAATTAGTCGCTACTATTGCACACTAGATGGTGTTGAGTATATTGTATGCATCGTATGATTACACTAATACACTCATACATAGCTCACACCGATTTGATAACGCTTTACGATTGGTTAACGATTGCATCGCACATCTTACTCTAAATTTGTGATTGTATTGTGAAAAAGATTTTTACCCCCAGCGTATAGATGTTTACACATCAAAATTTGTCTAAACTTAGCGAAAATGATTCTCGTCGCTAAGTCATCGCTAAGTGCTTCATACAAAACAAGCGAATATATAAGCAAGCGGTGTAACCAAAACAAGCTTAATATGTCATCTGTTTTGCTAATCGCGTGGCACTCTTACTACGTAAGTAATTAATTCTGGTTCCAAAATTCCAGGATTTATTGCATTATCTGTAACAGTTGATTATTGAACTTTGTTTGGGTAAATTAATGTAAATTAGATATAACCAAGCTAGGAGAGATTTTCAGTAACTTATATGCACTATATCCTAAGGGCATTGTTGCTATTTCTCCTACTAGCCAATTGAAGTGGAGTATATGCATTAAGTACCAAGAAACTCGTTGATATTCTACCTACTAAGCAATTGCCGTATGTAGACGCCCTTCAGATGTGTCGGGTACAGCAACAATCAAATATGAGGGAGAACATTAAACACACATAAGAGCGTATGCATGAATCATAGGCCAATATATATATATATGACTTACCATTTTGCTCAGCGAATGTCTGACAGTTGGCCTGGTGTGATATGAATATTGGATGTTGGAAAGAATTGCTTCACTAATACCAGAGGGTTATTGTGTTTAATGCAACACAAATGTTTACGAACAATAAAAAATAACAAAAAGTTCCAAAATACATTCAAATTTCACGGATCTCAACTAAAATAACATAACGAATTTAAGTCAACTGTTCTTGTAACTCCAAGTGGTGTAAGCCGACCAGCTCCTATCTCACCGACCGCAACACAAAGAGTGTGAAAGGATACTTCAGATTAGACAAATTTTCTATCTGTAAAGAATTACTCTATGGCATGAATCACCTGAATAGTACCTATATCAATACTGGTGCGTCTTAGGTTCTCAAGTGACAACCGCCAGTGTAGGTTATCGGTTTATTATGGGATTTATTTTGTCTTTCGAAAGCGGCTGAACCAACATTGCAGGTCAACGGCGGATACACATAAAGAAAATCACAATAAAGGTAAGGCTTACTCAAGGCATCGGTGCCCTTGTCGCAGTCTGATACAAACAGGTAGGCTGCAATCTAAATCCTGGCACTACGTAAAAGAGCCTACCAACCACCACTCTTCACAATGGGAATGCGAATAAAAAAGCTAAAAAGAAAATATAAACCCCTGTCACTATTTGTGTATATCCCCAAGGATCACGATTTTGTAAATTCACTTGGAATCCAAGCTCCGGTGCCTGCAGCATTCAACTGACAGATCTTGCCGAAATTATAAACAACTAATTTAGTTAATTGTCATCCTTATACGAATGATATTTTTTATTTGTTCAAGCCGAAAAAACTTAATTGGTAGCCATGACTTACAGCAAATCGACTTAAACCAATTAACAAAATTAATAGTATCAGTATTTATAGTAGATATACAACAAAAAACGTTTAAAGCACGAGTCCGGCCTAACTTTTTTTGTATGAGGGCCAACCCTGTCTAGTGTATACTTTACTACTATCGAGTTATACCATGTATAATTGTAAGTATATGGTTCTCGGGGTATATGACATGTGTTACCGTGTTGTTGAAGCCCCATGTCGTCGACATCGGAAACATGTAATTTAGGAAGAACAAAACTAGAATATCATGTTCCGTATAGCACAATTAACTGTTATTGCCCACCCAGCCGTATTTTCAATAAAGAATGGTTTCATGATGCCCCAGCCCAAAATATGAACAGTCAGTGCACTAGGTCTCAAGGGTCACTTTCCGTGGCCAAAATTATTTGCTTTTTTGTTTGTCTGCTATTTCTCGTTACATTTGGTTGGAAACATACCATGTCAAGTGAGCACCCCCCAAAAACCCCTAAATCATGGATTTTTAAGGAACAGATTAAATGAATGCCTATGCCAATACTAATCATAGACCGAAAGGACTTTCCAAAATTTAAATCTTTATTGTTTATACGGATGTTTAAATATATTAATTAGTTTTTGTGGAAAATCTCTTCTCCACGAAATGAACTAACTATATTCGTAAATTTATTTATTTACCTATTTATTTATAACAATTAAATAAACAATTCCATATTTATTAATGTTCTCATGTCTCGGTTTTGGGCTCAAAATGTTCTTCGGGCCTTGAGCTATAAAAATCCGAAAAAAATATGACTTCCCGACTCATTCTGTTACTCAGCATAAATTTTCTTCGATTCAAGTTTACGAACGTTTACACAAACGTTTCCAGATTCTTTCAGTTTCTCTACTTTTTCTTTCGACATTGAATTCAATTCGTCTTCAATGAGCTTATAAACTGCTTTCTCACGTGGTTTCCACATGTGCAAATTGATAAAATTTTTAATCCTAGCGTTTTTAATATTAAACGAATGGCCGAGCAGTTTAAAAAAAATCCAATGAGTGTTCGAACTCACGGGCGATGTGTTGACACCTTTTTGTTACACGGTACCTGTTCGATTTCTATGAACACATTAGTAAATGTTACATTGGAAAATAAAAAACAGCGTTCAATCATATGATGACGTTACATTTAAATAATATTAATACTTTAAATTATTTAACGACCAGTGCAAGTACATGTGTCATTATTTTCTTACTTAATATTTTCTATTTTATACCCACAAAAAACAAAGAGAATGCAAAGCAACAGACACATGTACATACATACATTGTTATGTTCGTACATTCGCTACACAAGTTCACACAATTTTCGTTGCTCTCTTGCTATCTCATTTTTATATACGTATAACCACGTAAGCCGCCCACACAAGACAATTTTTCGCTGCCGCTACATCAGTGTGTGTTTTTTTCGCAGTCTAACAATGTGTGTTTCGCAGTCGAACAAATCTGTGTTCTATATAGGGGTGGGTCACCCTTATCATTTAGGTATGAAAACTAGATGTTGGCCGATGCTGAGACCTACCCGATATGCACACAAAATTTTATACAAATCGGTCCAGCCGTTTCGGAGGAGTTTAACGCCAAACAATCTGTGTGATCGCAGGCGGACAAACTGTGTTTGGATGTATTCACTTTGTGAATTTAGTCCCTGCCCGCGCCTATAGAGGTTAACACATCAAAAATAAGTTTCAGGGTCTGTTCACAGTTTCAATGAATGTCGATTGACGCAACGTTTTACAGATTCTAAAACTCACAATTGTAATCCCTTACATTCAGATAATATAGCTTGTAAGATATATCTGTGGCTTGGTGCTAAAAGGGCCAATGTCAATATTTTGCTGTTATGAGTTACTCACTGTATTAGATTTCTTCTCTTGCTCTCTTTCATAATGCTAAAACATCTAATGTTAAACTGAACCCAGAAGAGGCTAATAAATGTAATGCTGACCAATGTCATTATGAACTCATCTATAAAATTTAAAGCTAAAAGGGCCAATGTCTACTTTGGCCCTTTAGCAATCGACCATTATTTTTTGTAATTATTCTGTTATCAGTCTTCGGCCTTCTGATTGAGGAATAAAGGAGATAATGCATAATTGAAGAACAATGGGGATTATTCAAATGTGTGACACTGACGAAAATAGTAGGCTATACATTAAAACAGGTTAGTAGGTTATACATTAACTATACAACCTTTTATCGTTACTTACATATTCCAAAATCAGCATCAGTCAGGGATGTTGAAGCCAAGCAACGAACAAATTCAAGCGATTTAGAACCGTTTGATGAAATTGGTGGTGAATATGTACCCATAGACAATAATTCGTACACTGACAAAAACCAATCAAACAACTCACGCAAAGGAAGTAAAAAGGAAACAAGGATGGTGCTACAAGAAAACGAAAGTGAAATTCTTCCAATAGGACCCGAAATATAAGAAAGTCATTGTAAACTCAACATAGGGAATATACGGCAGTGTCGGGGAATAAACCAATACCTGCCAAACAAGTGAAAGCAGCGTACATATGCAAACAAAAGTGTTATGAAAAAATTACCCCTGAGGAGCGCCAACTTGTTTTTAAAAGTTTTTATAAGTTGCCTAGTTCTGGACAAAATCAGATTGTGGCAAATTCCATACAGGAACATGAAAATCGTGTCCAACGATTAAGACAGAGTGATCAGAAGAGCAGTAGACGAAACTTTAGTAGTAAGTATTTTTTGACAAAAACACAACGGTGAGAAAAGTCTGTCAAACCATGTTTCCAAATACACTTGATATAACTTTGAAAAAAAGCTAGAGTAATTGTAGAAAAGAAATGATTTATCGGAGCAAATTTCTTTTAGCAGCAAAATCAGATTTCTTTCGTTCGTTTCGTTTTTGCCCTGATAGAGCATCTAATGCAGATTTAAAAAAAAAGTTTGCGGAAGTCCATATTTTCCGAAATATAGGTCTACAAAGCTTGAATGTATAATCGCGCATAACTCTGCCATTTATTATCCGATCCTGATGAAATAAATTTCATTAAAAAGGTCCTTTTAAAATCTGTCCTAAACGTTTTTGGGGGTGCTTACTTGACATGTTTTTTGTCATAGTAAATGATTTGGTGGATCAAAAAAGTTAACAACTATACCCCGTTATACAGCGTACCGCCAAAGCTGGAGAAATAGTATGTTATCTATCATATGGCAAAACATCGGATCAGAGTAAAAGAAGGGAGGGAGTCGACTTTTTTCTATCAAAATCAATAAATAACAGATTTGGCTGTGGTTCTTAAGAAAAGCCCATAAATACCAACAAAAATCAGGAAATTGTGTATGGAAGAAGTAAAACCACGTACTGAACTTTCAGAGGAAAAGTTTTGCGCATTTTTCCTTTGTAGAAAATACATTTTCGAGGAATCAAACTTCAGCATTAGTAAGGAAGATGAACAAAGTATTAAAATATATATGTGACCTGGTCTACGGAAAGGGGGCTTAGGTGTAAAAAATCAATTTTCACTTTTTGGTTGATTCGGATGGAAGATGAGATGCTTTTTCACGTGGTGAAAAGCAGAAAATCCTAACTTGCTTAGAAGTGTACTAAAAATGTAGAGAAAGAAGAGTAAAAATACGACAAAATATAATTTATTAGTAATGAACAAAATACATTGAATTATAAGCTATAAAGACATGATTATACAGTAGAAAAACGTATTATGGGCCAAAAATAATAATGCTGAGTAGTTTATGTATTTTTCTTTGTTTTCGTTTTCCTTGAGATCTTTTTACGTGTTGATCCTGAGGAAGATGGACCTGGTTCCTCGTCTGGTTTGAGAACATCTTCACTAGTTTTTGCCTTCCGTTTCTTCCGCATGAGATACACATACTTCGTCTTCATCATCATCGCTCTCCATAGTTGTCATCATCGTTTTCATCATCCTTTTCATGGAAATATTGTCCGTATACGGCACTGAACTCCTCATCAACACTCATGTTTCATTTCATGTGAAATGCGAAGACGATAATCAACAGCAACAGTAAACGTCACTTCTTCAGTGTTAAGGGTGTGAAGATAAATTTATCCGATAAATTTATTTATCGAAGACACAAACCACTTATACAAAATTTCTGTAATGTCATTTTTTGTCAAAAAAAAAAAATAAAAATTTTGTACAGAAAAAAGAGCCAATAAGCGTTTTCTAAGCCATTTATGATGAACACAGCATATAATTAGTTTTATATAGAAACAAATATTTTTTTCTTCCTGTAAAAAACTGACATTGGTTATTTTTTATCTAACCTTATCTTATCTGTCTAGCCGCCTAACACCGTAGAAGCGCCTAAACAGCGCAGCCTATATATCCTGATTCCATTTGAGATCGGAGATATAGCCTAATTTATGAAGCGACGAATGTCATTGACAAAAATAATGATTTCGAGTGCCAATATTGGACACTCCTGATAAAACTGAATGGACTAACTATATATTCGAAATTAGCCTGGGGGCACATAACATCCCCCTTACAAATAAATGCCGATTCCATTTCAGATCGGAGATATAGTCAACTTTATGAAGCGACCCATGTCATTGACAGAAATAATGATTTCGAGTGCCAATATTGAACACTCATGATAAAAGTGAATGGACTACCTATACATTCGAAATTAGCCCAATGGGAGCACATAATATCCCCATTACAAATATCTGCCGATTCCACTTCAGATCGGAGATATAGTCAACTTTATGAAGCGACCCATGTCATTGACAGAAATAATGATTTCGAGTGCCAATATTGAACACTCCTGATAAAAGTGAATGGACTAACTATATACTCAAAATTAGCCCCATGGCAGGAGATAATATCCCCATGACAAATATATGCCGATTCCATTTAAGATCGGAGATATAGTCAACTTTATGAAGCGACCCATGTCATTGACAGAAATAATGATTTCGGGTGCCAATATTGAACACTCCTGATAAAAGTGAATGGACTACCTATATATTCGAAATTAGCCCCATGGAAGCGCATAATATCCCCATTACAAATATATGCCGATTCCATTTCAGATCGGAGATATAGTCAACTTTATGAAGCGACCCATGTCATTGACAGCAATAATGATTTCGAGTGCCAATATTGAACACTCCTGATAAAAGTGAATGGACTACCTATATATTGGAAATTAACCCCATGGGAGCGCATAATATTCCCATTACAAATATATGCCGATTCCATTTCAGATCGGAGATATAGTCAACTTTATGAAGCGACCCATGTCATTGACAGCAATAATGATTTCGAGTGCCAATATTGAACACTCCTGATAAAAGTGAATGGACTACCTATATATTCGAAATTAGCCCGATGGGAGCGCATAATATCCCCATTACAAATATATGCCGATTCCATTTCAGATCGGAGATATAGTCAACTTTATGAAGCGACCCATGTCATTGACAGAAATAATGATTTCGATTGCCAATATTGGACACTCCGATAAAAGTGAATGGACTAGCTATGTACTCCAAATTAGCCCCATGGGAGCACATGACATCCTCATTACAAATATATGCCGATTCCATTTCAGATCGGAGATATAGTCAACTTTATGAAGCGACCCATGTCATTGGCAGCAATAATGATTCCGAGTGCCAATATTGAACACTCCTGATAAAAGTGAATGGACTACCTATATATTCGAAATTAGTCCCATGGGAGCGCATAATATCTCCATGACAAATATATGCCGATTCCATTTCAGTTCGGAGATATAGTCAACTTTATGAAGCGACCCATGTCATTGACAGAAATAATGATTTCGAGTGCCAATATTGAACACTCCTGATAAAAGTGAATGGACTACCTATATATGCGAAATTAGCCCCATGGAAGCACATAATATCCCCATTACAGATATATGCCGATTCCATTTCAGATCGGAGATATAGTCAACTTTATGAAGCGACCCATGGTCATTGACAGCAATAATGATTTCGAGTGCCAATATTGAACACTCCTGATATAAGTGAATGGACTACCTATATATTCGAAATTAGCTCCATGGGAGCACATAATATCTCCATTACAAATATATGCCGATTCCATTTCAGATCCGAGATATAGTCAACTTTATGAAGCGACCCATATCATTGACAGAAATAATGATTTCATCAATCATGGGGATACCATAAGTACTCTGGGAGCCCCGGTATCCAACCGTCCCCACTTTTTACAGATTCGATTTCAGAGTTGGCGTATCCGTAGTGAAACAAATTCAGATTTCATATGCAAAATGCTGGAGAGGACGAGTGGGCATATTTGAAAACCGACATATCAATCATCATCATCAAACAACTAAATGAAAAATGTCAAAAAACAAAACTTTTATAAATAAAAAAACCTTCGATATGCTTGGATTGAACCAGGTACCATAAACCTTTAAAAAAGTTATCAGTACGATATTACGCGTGTTATACCACATTACTATGTACTAGATTGCCGTCATTCATTGTATGTTTTGTTCTTTCTGTCTTTGTACATAGTATGTACATTCGTTGGGCACATATTTTATGAACAAAAGAGGAGTTTCCGAGTGATTTCTGATGAATCTCAGACGAAGTGCTTAATTTAATAATGCTGCAAACATTTTAACTAAATTTATATATATATAAGCCAAATAAAATATACTTAAGTATGCAAGTGTGTTAGAATTTCTCGGTTTAATAAAAAAAATATAAAAATATCATTAAGCCGCAGCAGGATTCGAACCTCGTGCATAGAGAAACTGCATGCATTCTGTTTGGCCCTTAGTGCTCTAGACCACAGAGCCACATTCCTTTCCTTGTATAAGGTTAGCATTTATTGATACTACATGTTCGTTCTATACCATCAATATTTTTTTTAAGTTTGCAATTCGGGGAAGAACACTACTTATCTATTTGTGTGTATACATTCCAATCCAAATGAATATTTGTATGTAGATATGTTAAGGTTTAGTATAATTGAAACTTGTGATGGGAAATGTGGTGCAATGTACCACTTTTGGTGCAATTGAAACTTTTTTGGTACAATAGTACATTCAAGAATGTTTTGGTACAAACAACCACTTTTTTCGTTAATATTTTTAAAATCGCTCAAGTAATATTATCTATTCCTGAGGCTTAGGAAATCACTCGGACACTCCTCTTTTGTTCATAAAATATGTGCCCAACGAATGTACATACTATGTACAAAGACAGAAAGAACAAAACATACAATGAATGACGGCAATCTAGTACATAGTAATGTGGTATAACACTCTGAAATTGAATCTGTAAAAAGTGAGGACAGGGTTGGATACCGGTGCTCCCAGAGTACTTATGGTATCCCCATGATTGATGAAATCATTATTTCTGTCAATGATATGGGTCGCTTCATAAAGTTGACTATATCTCGGATCTGAAATGGAATCGGCATATATTTGTAATGGAGATATTATGTGCTCCCATGGAGCTAATTTCGAATATATAGGTAGTCCATTCACTTATATCAGGAGTGTTCAATATTGGCACTCGAAATCATTATTGCTGTCAATGACCATGGGTCGCTTCATAAAGTTGACTATATCTCCGATCTGAAATGGAATCGGCATATATTTGTAATGGGGATATTATGTGCTTCCATGGGGCTAATTTCGAATATATAGGTAGTCCATTCACTTTTATCAGGAGTGTTCAATATTGGCACTCGAAATCATTATTTCTGTCAATGATATGGGTCGCTTCATAAAGTTGACTATATCTCCGATCTGAAATGGAATCGGCATATATTTGTAATGGGGATATTATGTGCTCCCATGGGGCTAATTTCCAATATATAGTTAGTAAATTCACTTTTATCAGGAGTGTCCAATATAGACGCTCGAAATCATTATTGCTGTCAATGACATGGGTCGCTTCATAAAGTTGACTATATCTCCGATCTCAAATGGAATCGGCATATATTTGTAATGGGGATGTCATGTGCTCCCATGGGGCTAATTTGGAGTATATAGCTAGTCCATTCACTTTTATCGGAGTGTCAAATATTGGCAGTCGAAATCATTATTTCTGTCAATGACATGGGTCGCTTCATAAAGTTGACTATATCTCCGATCTGAAATGGAATCAGCATATATTTGTAATGGGGATGTTATGTGCTCCCATGGGGCTAATTTGGAGTATGTAGTTGGTCCATTTACTTTTATCAGTAGTACCCAGTATTAGCACTCGAAGTCATTATTATTGTCAATGACATGAGCCACTTCATAAATTGGGCTATATCTCCGATCTTAAATGGAATCAGGATATATAGGCTGTGCTGTTTATGCGCTTCTACGGTGTTAGGCGGCTAGACATTTGAAGTTCATTCACCTTTGTCGTGAGCGACCCAGGTTAGATAAAAAATATCCAATGTCAGTTTTTTACAGGAAAAAAAATATTTGTTTCTATATAAAGCTAATTATATGCTATGTTCATCATAAATGGCTTCAAAAACGCTTATTGGCTCTTTTTTCTGTACAAAATTACTGTTTTTTTGACAAAAAATGAGATTTTAGAAATTTTGTATAAGTGGTTTGTGTCTTCGATAAATAAATTTATCGGATAAATTTATCTTCACGCCTTTGAAAATAATAGAACTGAAAAGAAATTGAAGACAAAATTTTATTGCTATTAGTGAAATAATGGCGAAAGTACCTTTATAAATTCTTATATAGCACACAGAAGAATGAACAGTGGATCTTCAAAAATAATTTATTGTAGCTGTTATGAATTCAGGTGGATTTCATTCGTTTAAATTTCAATCTCGAGGGCACAATATTTTGAGGAAAATCAAAAAAAATTTAAGAACTTTAACAGATCAATAAAAAAACTGAAAATCGTTCTCAAGTTTACACTATTCCATCCGCTATCATTTCTAGGAGTCAGATAGAGCTGAATTTCATTAGTTTAAACATGCATATTGCTGTTGATGCATGCATGAAATATATATAGTAAATAAAAGCGAACCAAAACACAACCTTGTGGGAAACCAGACATACCAATTTCAAGACTGGACTCTCTTTTCTTTCTGTCCAATTGATTTTGATCAGCATAAGCCTAGTATTCGTGAATCCGTAGAAGCATTTAAGCTTCTTACACAGTATGGCGTGACTTAAATGCTTTTGAAAATTATGAAAACACTTTACTGCGGCATTCCCCATATCGTTCTCTTCTATTATATCATCAAGTACTTTTAGTACTGCAGTTTTGCAACTAGAGCCACCACGAAAACCGAACTGAATTGGAGCAGTGAGGTAATTTCTGATTTAGTAGTCCGATATATCTTTAGAAAGTAGGGAAGTAAAGGTCTCCGACAGTTTATACACAATGAAAATGTTGTCTTGAACAATTTATCAGTAGTGATGTCTTAGGACTAGAGTGTCCAAAAGCGAAACCGGTTAACACGGTTGCAATCAACCGTGTGTCGGTTTTTTAAGAAAACGTAATTTTCGAACAAACCGGTTATTTGACGTGGGTTAATCGGTTTTTTCTTAAATTGTGTTAATGTTCTTAACAAAATTAATAACAAGTGGTATGATTTTCAATTTTTAATAAAATTTTGGAATTAAGGAACATGAATTATATTGATTGGTTCTATATGCTATATAGATTTATATATGCTTCAATAAGTTCTAAATGACATATCCAAACAATTTTTTTTTTTTCAAAATGATATTATGACTTGAATTAGAAATTAAATTAAAAGTAATTAAGCTTAAAATTTTTCTTTTTTAAATTTTTATAATAAAAATTATTTGATTACTAAATGTTTGAAACTTAATAAGTTTTTCATACATGAAAGTTTTTTTCCAATTTGAATATGAGTTTCGATTTTAAATCAGTTTACTTTTAAATTTTACATTAAACACGCTTTCCGAATTGAAATATAATATATGTACATGTATTTTTAAATTCTCACCCAGAGGGATGGGTGTATATATCATTTAATTCGGGGAAAAATGTAACGCATAGAAGGAAATTCGTGTTGGGTCTTTTACGACAACTGAGCCATGTCCGTCTGTCTGACAGGCTGGCTGGTCAACACGATAACTTCCGTAAATCTATACCGATCACAATTACATTTTGTCCGTGACTATTATATGTCCATACTTAGTTTGAAATTGTTTCTTGAAAAACCTTTTCTGGTAGATGTGATTAGCTTCAATTCAAACATTGGTTAATAATCTGTAAAAGTCTTCTTAACTGGAACAAATGGGTACCTCCCATACAAAAGCTTGTTAGTCGTCCGGGTTGTTAATGTGATAAGTAGTGTGAAACACTTCTGGTTTTAATGAAATTTGGTTATACGCTTCATGTCGTCAAACGCCAGTCACCGATTAAGACAAGGGTAATTTTGTCACGCCCATATTGATGCCTCCCATACGTAAGTTTTTCGTCCGGCTGATTGTTCGGCAAGATAACTCCCGCAAAATCGGACCAATCTTTATGAAATTTGGTGCTGGACAAATTTTAGTCAAATACCACTCTTCTATGGAAAATGAGTGGTTTACCAGACCACACATAGATTTAATCACACCTATGGAACAAATTCATTACAGCAATGGAATAAATTCATGAAAGAATGAAACTTATTCATTGCAACAGTGTTCGAAATTCATTGCAGCAACAACCATACCTTCAACATATTGACGAACAATTTGTAGTTGATGAACACATTTTCGTAGCGGGGATTCAACTGTTTGTTAGCTCACTTCGTATGGTGAGAGTTGTTGGGGTGATGAACATATTCACCCCTGTGACGAAGTTTTTCCGTTCAGTGTACGTATGATAACGATTCACTCAGTCGCATCGATTCACTCAGTCGACAAAGCGGAATAAGGAGGGGAATATTTTCTAGTGGCGATGAGCTGGCAAAGTAACGGGTCCGCCAAATAACTGTTTTCTTTTCAAAATGTTATAAAAAAAAAATTGTTGCCTGTAAAGTCGGTTTTACGGGCGAAGATTTTACGTGACAACGTCTTTTTCTCGGTAGAATATTTATTGATATGAATATAATTAAATTGCACAATAGGAGTGCAATGAACTCACTTGCCCAATGAGTGTTAGAACTCACGGGCGATGTTTTAACATTTATTGAAACTTATGGTTTAGGAAAATAGAAGTAATTTCAACACCATCTAGGTACCTGTGCGATTTCTATGAACACATTATCAAATGTGACATTATAAACAATAAACATATCCTTTATTATAAAATATAAACATTTCTTTTATTATAAAAAATAAACATTTCTTTTATTAAAAACAAAAGAAAATAATTTACTAACCAAAAAGTATTTCAATTCATCATATTCGCATATCGTTTTTAAAGCCGACCGCAGCTCTCTGTTTCGTTTTGGCTACCTAATTCATATGAAAATTTCTACACACAAACATACACTACACATATCATAAAGCCAAAAAACAAAAAACAAAAAAAAAACAAAAAATAATACCTTATCCAATGCAGACTGATCTAAATCAATATTCATACACACGCACATATATACGCACATACATACTTGCTCAGTCGTCATATATATGATGTGCCAAAAAACAAAAACACTCACACCACCGACCAACAGCCACTAGAAGCCAGCAAAGCAAATCGTTTCTGGCACACAAGTAAACACATTGCGTTTACTTGTGTTCGGTGACTCATCGTAACGTTACTGGGCGTTACACTTTTTCATAAGTGACTCCCAGCCGCAACCTAATTTAAGACGTTGTCACGTCAAAAAAACTACTGAATATATTCTCAAATTTCTTTTTTTATTTGAAAGTACAATCCTTCCGGTTAATAATGGAAAATAATTCTCTGGCTTGCGGCGTAACACTTATCTTTGAGGGCACCCCACAAATAATAGTCCAACGGTGTCAAATCGCAGCTCAGAGGTGGCCAAACGACATCAGCTCTGCGGCTGATAATGCGATCTTCAAAAACAGGGCGCAAAACATCGAGTGTAGCTTCGGCTGTGTGGCAAGTAGCGCCGTCCTGTTGAAACCAAATTTTGCCAATATCCTCCTCATCAATTTTTGTGAACAAAAATTCGTTCAACATGGCCCGATAACGGCCGCCATTGACTGTAACGGCCTCTCCTTGCTCATTTTCGAAGAAAAATGGCCCAATCATGCCTCTGGACCAACATCCGCACCAAACAGTGACTCGTTTTGGGTGCATCGGCTTTTCAATGTATGCGTGCGGGTTTTCTGTGCCCCAAAAATTTTGCTTGTTTACATACCCGCCAAGATCAAAATGAGCTTCATCTGAAAAGATGATTTTTTGGCAAAATCGGCATCTTCTGTAAGTCGATCGCAGGCCCATTTTTCCCATATTTCCCAGCGTTGTTCAAGCGTATACACAACCATATTCGTTCAGCGGAAGGCTAAAACTAATTATCTGTCAAATCATACATGAGCTAAGTGTTACCATTCACGAAATAAGCACTAGTTGAAAAAAAAACGTTAGATGGCGGACACGTTACATTCATCAGCTCATATGCCAAATTTGGTTATTTCCCGGCTTAACTGTATTAAAATAAAACGATCTTACTCTATGTGCAAAAGCTTCCAAAAACCCGTTCCTAACCGGTGTAAAAGTGTGGTTCCCAAATCACAGATTGTGAAAAGCTCTACCCTGTCGTTTCATTGGATGTAATGGAAAAATGTCGATTAAAAACCACAACTAAAGTCATATTTATACTAGGGGAAATAAGCGAAACGCAAATTGACACCTACTATATCTTTGTTGTTTATGTGGCTGCCTTTGATATACTGATATGAAGAACACCTTACACATCTATATCAGAGCGGATTTGCTCCTGACGAATGATACTGACAGACAGCAAATCCACAGTGGAGGTTGTTAAAGATCTTACCGAATCTTTTGGTACCAAGCGAGGCCCCAGATCAGGTGACAAATAATCATGCGATCTCTTCAACGTATAAATGGTGGTCATAGTGAAATAATTTGCAGTTAAGACGAATAAAACAATCAGTAGCAAAAACCTGATGATATACTTTTGGCCCGTGGTCGGTACAAAGAGAACATGCCATAAATCTGAATGAATTGGTGTGTTTGGACTGAAAGAAACAAGTTCCGGTATTCTTCTGATTTTAACCGCCAAATCTGTTTACATTATTTACGGTAATAAAGAATACATAATTAATAACTTTATGCGCTAACAGAGCTTAAATATAAATACAGTTATTTTAACACTACCTGGCTTGATGCGAGGAACAGCTTCATTCAAATAATTCCACAAAACGTCATACTCCCAATCGAATTCACAAATATTTATTAAAACAATAATATAAATTGATTGTAGTTTGTTATTCTTCGTTTGTTTTACCAATAAATAATACAAAATTTGTCGAGCTTGGGGTTAGTATTGCTTACGTTATTGTTGACATTTCGCTAATCCATTGTCAGCTACTCCATAAAGTTAGCAATATATACAGCAATATAAACAGCAATCGACAAAATATTATTTATTAATAATATAAAAAGTTAACGTTAACTTATTGACCTTAATAACACTGTTGTAGGTGAAAAATTTATCAACGTTCTAGTAACTTGTATCGGTCAGTGGCAAGTCTACTGAATTGACACCCATGAAATGTCATGTATGTGCCATGTACCATGAAATGTATAGAGTCAAATATTTTAAAAAAATCGATTTTTAAAAAACAAATGTTTTATCTTCAGGGTCTCCAAATTTTGCACTCACAATATTTCTGAACATATTATAATACAATCTGGAACCCGGTTCAATTTTTAAGAAATCGATTTGCGGTTTGTTCAAAAAGTAAATTTTTCAAGAAACCTGTTTTCGGTTATTAATTTTGGCATAAACTGTAAAATCGGGTTTGGAAACTACCCACTCTAAATAGCTGATAAAGATCACTTCGTATTTTAAAAATGGACATAAATTTAGTAAACTTTAGAATTACTATACCTTTAACCTATTCCTATTCTATGTCTCAATGTAGTCAATAGTTTCGCAGTTATAAAAAAAGAATGGTGGAAGAAAATATTTTTTTTGCTTAAAAAATTAAAATTTTTTATTTTTAAGAAAAAACAACACAAATAGGAAATGGCAAAAGGGGTAAAGATTTATTGGTTTATCCTAAAGTCACATGACCTATGAACAAAATGAGACATTAGACGCGTTTCGCTCTTATTCACAATTTAGTGAAGGTATCTCAATTTTTCAAGATCATATGCAAACAAAAGAATTATAATTCTTAAAGTTGTAATTTCCTTTAAGGCTGTAAGAGATCATGTTTTCTCCGGTTAGTGAAAAAAAAATCCAATGAGTGTTCGAACTCACGGGCGATGTGTTAACACCTTTTTGTTACACGGTACCTGTTCGATCTCTATGAACACATTCGTAAATGTTACACTGGAAAATAAAAAACAGCGTTCAATCATATGATGACGTTACAGTTAAATAATATTAATACTTAAAATTATTTAAAGACCCAGTGCAAGCACATGTGTCATTATTTTCTTGCTCAATACTTTATGTTTTATTCCCACAAAAGTCAAAGAATGCAAAGCAACAGACACTTGTACATACATACATACATTGTTATATTCGTACGATATAACCGAAGATCAACATAAAATACTTTTTTAATATTACTCCAAATTAGAACACTTCAATCTCGGCTCGCCGATATCGGATCGCCTTAATTTTTGGAATAAACTCTTCGTCGAAACCCGCACTAGCTTTTTAATCCAAAAATTAATAAAATCGGCTATGAATTATATAATTATATATAAATTATATAAAAATCGCCCAATAATCACTTTCAATACCGACTGCCAAGCAACGAACAAACAAACGATGATTTACTCTTACAAACCTAACACTTGTGTATGTATTAAATTTATAGTTTACTGCCCTAGAGGCGCGCGTATAGATGTTAACACATCAAAAATGTAAATGACGCGGGTGGGATTCGAGAACTCACATTCGCTGGACGATCGTTTCGATGTTTGTGAAGCATCATCTTCAGCAGCGTCTAGCCCGTTAAGCCACTGCGGTGTGCACTTACACAAGTCACTAACCGGAGACATTTATTGATTGTGTGTAGAGCGATTGTTGTCGCTACTTACACATTGCTTTCCTACTTACATGCACTGATGCAGAAGTTTTTTGAAAGTTCTATTTATAGAACGAACTATTCTAATAATTCTTGACAAACCTTCCCTATGTTGTGAATAAGAGCGAAACGCGTCAATCGATTTTTCTGATCCATATCTCATTTTGTTCATAGGTCTTGTGACTTTAAAAAAAAAAGTGCAAGGGAATCAGAGAATTGGTAATAATCGATTTTTTTAAAAATTTTACTTAAACTCAGTAGACCTGCCAATGCAATTTACTAGACCGTTGATACAAAAATTTCATGCCAAAAACTACAACAGTGTAATATAAAGTATGGGTTACCAAATAAAAATTATTGGTGAAATTCTGAAATTATGCACAATGTTAAAAGACATTTGACGGTACTTACTATCGTGACAACACTTCGTTGAATCCTGATGACCTACTAAATGACTGTTGTCTTTCTAATCCGCTCTTTGTTATGATGTTTGTGTTGTATACGTGTAAAAAGTGGATCGCGTTCGGCCGACCACTCTTTTAGATTCCATTGGTTGGGCTATGCGAGAAGTTGCTGCGGTATTTCCGAGAATCGATAAAGAATCAGCAAATTAGCGTCTGACAGGATAAGACAAACTGAATGTATTCAATATGCAGATCCTTCACTTGTTCGGATCAGAGCGTGAACGTTATTAACCGTTATAACTTAGAGGCCGTCGGTGGTGCAATGGTAGTGTGCGCGGCTCTTGTGCATGAGGACGTGAGTTCGATCCCTACGCTGACCACCTAAAATTTCTTTCGACGGCGGTCACCTTGCTTAGTGACGGCGACACTATCGAGTATTTAGCCATGAAAAAGCTTCTCAAAATACCGTTCGGAACCGGTGTAAAACTGTAGGTCCCAATCAGTAAGTACTAAACTGGAACGCGCACAGCTCACTGGTTGTGAGAAGCTCTCCCTAATCCCTTCATGGGATGTAACGGGAAACCATTTATTTATTTATTTAACTTAGAGGTAGTGAATTCAATGAATTTATTTACCACGAATGTACCGTGAGCAAAAATAATAACGACAGCCTTGACATCGGGCGGAGAATTGTGCTTGATAATAGGTATTATTTTGTGCTAAGCAAGCACTTCATACATGAGCCACTCTTTCGAGAAATAAAAATTCGGCTATATAAGACTCTCATGAATCTTGGCTGTTTTTTATAGAAATGAAACAAACCCGGT